>CM060971.1:12233839-14931339 GCA_030765045.1 Tenodera sinensis
TTTTTTTATTTGTTAAGTGTGCGAAGACAACAGAATCTCAAAGCTTTAAAAGATTTGACTATCGCCCAAAGCCTACTGTATTCTAATATTCCCCTTGCACCTACAAGGAAATAAGCAATAAGACAAATTGTACAAATGTTTATCTTAACTAACACGAAGAAGATGTAGGAATAAGAGTTTGTAAGAATGGTTAGTACAAGAGTAGAGAAAGTCATGTGAGTGCAAGACATTAGTTTTTAGTTTTTGAGATATGCTGTTCACACACACACATACACACACACAGTTTTCTGAGAATGCTCTTTATAGATTCAGACCCAAAAGTCCAAAAAGCATATGTTTCTGGTGAAATCCCGATATCCAATTTTTGGGTGGCATGCAGTCCTTATAGAACAAATCGAATGTGACTCTGTATTCTGAGAAAAGCTTTTAGTATTGCAAAACTCACACAAATGACAAGGAATATCTCCGAAATAGTTCGCTCTACAAAATAATACATTTGCACATAGCTTGTGTTTTAAAGAGATCTATATTTTTGTGGAGTAAAATTTGGTCTTCGTTTTGTGGTTTACCAGCTATGCAAAGGTCATCAAGAGTAAATAGGACTGAATAGGCTATAGCGAGAAAATTAGAAATATACATTTAATTTGCTATAAAAGTATCAAAAACGTATGGCATTTTAGATATTTTGATATTTAAGCGACTTTTCTTTTTTGTGTTATGCTGTTCATAAACACACAACTGTATACACACAGTTTTCTGAATTTGTCTTTTTCAATCGTAATGCCGAATGTTTGGTTACCACGCAATACTTGTAGAGAAGGCAAACGTTATTGTTTAGTCTTCCTCTCTGTTATTGGTGCTGCTTGCTGGTTTATTTTCCTCCCCGAGTTCCTATATTTGTTTTTAAATTTAATAAAATATATGGCAGATTAAGTAACAGAAGTTTGTTATTTGAAATGTTAGGAAGACGAAAGGTTCAAGATAAAAATAGTGCAAACGGGTACATACTGGAGTAATAAAAGCACAACGCAAATGCAATGTATCTTTGCTAAATCGAGGCAGACGTGAAAGCCAGAGAACGTTTATGAAATGTATGTTGTTTTGGACACAGCTGTGGTCCTTTAACTGCTATTCTCGTCACATGGATACCATCAATTAAAAGGCACAGCTGCTACAAACTCGTTACCTCGACTTTTCTTTAAGCTATGGCCGTTTCGCCACATTACAGAGAAAAATGTGCACCCAAGAAGCATCAGATCCCTCGCCCGGGATATTCCATGCACTTCTGTAGTTGGTGCACGCAAAACAATACAATATATCCTTAGAATAACACACAACGTGAAAGTGATCCTCATACAGCTTTGTTTCTGTGGCTTTAGTGTAAACGCTAGCAGAATTTCTAATTTCTGTAGACTTGTTATAAACTAGCCTAAAATTTCCACTCGTAACTGAAGTGTGAGGTTCACTGCGTCCGAGGAGACTTCTACTGCACCACTGAAGATGTCCTCCGCAGTAGTGGGAGAAACATCTTGAAGATTTATCTACAACAGGACCACTGTATGAGTAAGGGTAGACTTGCGTTGTAAGGTATCCTAAAATGTTCACTTATGTGTGCTCCAATCAGCCAAGTAGTATAGTGGCACGGTAAACAGATGCCTACTCCAAATGTTTCGGAGTTCTTAACCATGGCGACGCCTCTACCAGGAGTGAGCGTCACTTAGTCTTCCACTAAGTGTCATGTTAAAATAAATGCTGGGCGTCTTCGGAATAGAGTCTGCTGTATAAGAGCACGTGAACACCCCAAATGTTGACACCTTGAGTTATGGTTAATCTTACTTTAAGTGATTTGCAGATGTGGTAATCTAAAATCTACGGCTTTTAAATCTACCGCACTAATGCTCTAAACTGGACGAAGTTTGGCATCATGGTTGCTAGCACATCTCCAAGTTTACATATTTTTGGGAGTTTTTGCCTATGGCATCTAGGAGGTGGTATCACACCACCGCAGACGTTACAGTTACTGGGTGTGATTAGCTGATGTTTCATGCAATGGGAACCTCTGTTCCCTTTTCTGTTTGGCATAAATGTCGCTAGGTGGTAGCACACTGATCAGATATGCCAATTCACTCACTGTACAGCGAAATTTAACTGACATGCAGACCTCGTTAAAACACACAAGTTATGCCCAAATGCATTTTTTGTGGAGTGAACCATTTCGGAGATATGCTTCGTTATGTGTGTGAAGTTTGCAATGCTTAAACTCTTCTCAAATGGAAGGTAATTATTCACTTTTTATCTCTTCTCCGTGTAAAGAAAACGGAATTTTAGAGCCTTCAGACAGTGACTATTTTTAAAAGATTTGACTATCCCTCCCATATTCTCTTTGAATCTAGAAAATATTAGCTATAAGGCAATTTCTGCAAATGTTTATCTCGATTTACATGAAGAAGATAGAAGAATAACTGTTTAGTACAAGAGTAGAGAAAGTCACATAACATTTTCCTTTTTTAGGAATTAGCCATTTCCAAAATATTCTCTTCGCTGGTTCACATTTTAAAATTCGTGCACTTTTTTTCCTGGAAAGTCGTAATTAGTTTCTCTCTCTCTCTTACTCTCTCTCCCTGTCTCTGTCAGTCTCGATATTCAAAGAGAACGGAATTTCAGCAGAACGATGTCTGCAGGAATATATTAACCTTATTCTGACAATGACTCAATGAAAAATTACAGAGGAGGACTTACCACCCTGGCCGAAAAGCGATATTTTGGGTCTATGCCCCTAAGGAGGCTCCCCCTGGGAGGATGGATCCCAAGGGCGGCCGGAACGTTGCCACAACGGAGCAGGTCGCTGGGTCCCTACACTTTCCCAGTCAGAAGCACTCCGGCCGAGGCTGTCTTAGCTCTCCTTCCCCTCTCCTCGAACTTGTACCACCCCATGGGGGACCCGGAAACTTCCAAACCGGTGGACGAGATTTCCAGAGTACATTTGTTCCCCACGACGTTCACTCTGAAAGAAACATAACGGGGTGAAAGGTGAAATGAAATGATTAATGTAACGAAATGGAGGGATAGGAAAATCAGAGTGTATTGAAATTCTTCCCAGAATTCGCCTGGTAACTCGAGGAAAAAATCCATGGGTCTGGAAGTTCGGCTACGGGGTTCGAACCCAAATGCGGGCCACAGACGTTACCCCCTGAGCCATCCCACTCGGTCTAATCTGACAAAGGCGATGGTCATAGCGTGGGAAAGCATATGTAACTTTCTTTTCGAAGTACCCTCATAGGATAATAAACATTCGTAAGAATAATTTGCACAAGAGTGAGTAAACAAGGTCATCAACATGTTTTCCTAATACAGGCACTTAAACCCACTTCTTCGAAGAATCCATTTTAATGCACATCCAATGGTTCAGGAAACTCACCAGCCGTAAAGTGTTGGAAAAAGCATTGGATTATGCAGTCTACCACTAATGGAACCTTGCATGGAAAAGCGACTGGCTCCAATCAAACACGCAGAGCACAGTTAAATGAATCAGCGATCACAGAAAGGTAGCAGGTGATATTTGTGGCACATGACAGCGAGCAGGAAAACCAAGAGTGAAAATTAAAGTGGAAGATCAAAAGAATGGAATGGATGCAGCAAACAACGTTTCTTCTCTTGACGAGCCGTATCACATTTAAAGTCTCATTTGTGGTCAAAATATAAAGCTGACTTTTTCGGTTAGCTCCCTTTACAACAGTGCTATGATGTTATATGCCTCCGTCCGTTTTTATTTGTGTTTTCAACAGAACAAAGGCACCTTAAAATCACTCGTATTTACGTTTCAAAACAACGTGTTTTCTCCCCTTTTTGTTGATAAGGCAAGAAACGTGCCTTTGTCATTTTAATGAACACCGGCCGAGGTCAGAGCTGGGCGTGTAATAAGAATTCCCCTTTTTTGAAGAATTAGGTGCCACGTTGACTATCAAAAGGTTTCGAGTCAGTGAAAGCAGTTAATTATTGTTGGTGAAAGATGTCAGGAGTGTTTGGAGCTGTCTTTCAGAGGTGGAAATAGGGGCTCTGTCGAAACGTTACAGCAGAATCTCTCCTCCTTGTTCATAAAATAAAGAGCTTGCAAATAGTGGCAAAACAAGACGATAGGTGCGCAAACAAAAATAGTTCATATAAACAGTGGTTTGGTGTAGAGAGATTTTCTTGAAAATGTTTGTCGCATTCTAGGAAGGGTTACGAGTTATGCACACACACAAACACACACACACACACACACACACGCACACACACGCACGCACGCACACACAATAACCATAGAACATTACAAATAACCATAGAACAATATGTAACAACCTACCTGGCAACAAAAGTCAACAATCAAGAATATGACGCACCGCTGGAAGTCAAGTATTGGAGACACCCTGCGGAAATACCCCTAATAGATGAGGTAGATAACAACAATGAATATGCAGTTGAAATGTACACCGATGGTAGCAAAACTGGTGATAAAGTTGGGGCAGCAGGGATCATCTTCATCCATGGCAACCTGGCATATAAATTAAAGTTCAAGTTACATCCACGATGCACGAATAACCAGGCTGAACAACTGGCAATATTAAAAACACTTAAAAAACTAGATGAGCTTGGATATGGAGAATGCGATGAAAAACGAGCTGCATTATTCACAGACAGTAAGATAACTCTAGATCTGCTCAGGAACAACATAAAACATAACCAGCTGATAGAAGCAATCAAAACCAAAATCCTTGAACTTTCAAAATCAAAGTGGACACTACATTTCAGCTGGGTGAAAGGACATGCGGCAATATACGGAAATGAACTTGCGGACAGACTAGCAAAAGAAGCTGCCGCGGAAGACACCGAAATAATATATGACAAAGTATCAAAAGAAGCTATAGTAACCAGAGAGAAAGAAACTGGACTCGAAGAATGGCAACAACAATGGACAGCATCAAGGAAAGAAGCAGTAACCAAAAAATATTTCCCATCCGTGTGAAGAAGATTAAAGCAACGGTTACCAATATCTCCGGAGTTCACAGCAATGATAACAGGACATGGAAAGCTAAGAGCATATCGCCACAGGTTTGGATTTTTAGATAACCCAATGTGCAAATGTGAAGAAGAGGACCAAACAGTAAACCACATTATATTTCGATGCAAAATTCTAAACAACCAGAGAAACGCCATGATTAGGAAAATACAAAGTAAAGATGCTACTTGGCCCATAAACAAAGAAGAACTTGGAAACAATTTCATACAACCTTTCGTTAACTTCATTAATGCTCTACAATTCACAGAAGTAGAATGACTTAAGTCCAAATATATATAATTTCTACTCCTTACCAAAATTTCAATCAGTATCATTGTCCAAACACATTTCAATACTCTACTACTGTTACGAGTATAATAATATTTGCCTTTCACTATATGATAAGTACTAGATTTATGATTCGTAAAATAGCATTAGGTTAAAGAAATAAATTCAAACAAAATAAAATAGCATTAAACAACAAACATCAAATAAAAAAACTGTAAATATCACAATAGAGAAGTATTCAATTAGACTAACGTAGATAAAAAATTAGAGGTAAATAAAAATGTAAATGTTCAAATAGAACATCACCAACAATATATACATGTATATAAAATGTAAATTGTATGTAAATAAATGAATGCAAGCATGTAGTATTCATACGGAATGGGGCATGCTATTAAACACACACACACACACACACACACACACACACACACACACACACACACACACACACACTTTTTTCACTAAAATGCTTTTTGGATTCCGGTAATCTAACGACTATAGTCACAAAGAGCACGAAAAATCTTCGGTGGATTTTGCATCGTTTTCTGGTGTCTTTTGAGACATAAGATTCACTGCAAACCTGAACGTTCATAAAGTTTTCACCGTAGATTTTAACCCCTTCAGAGGAATGTCCTGCACAAGCCGATAAGGTATGGCTACCAATCGTGATAAGAATTCTGTGCGTCTTGATTGATCATGTGGGTTAGGAATATTAAGATTTGGAACTTGTGATAACTTGTTTCTGCCACTACACAACTGTATCGCGAATGGTGTAAACAAGGCGCAACCCGGTACCGATCGTCCTTTGTTGTCCGTCGCGGTCGAAAATTAGATGCAAAGTTCTGTATATATTGAAAGTGTTGTTATGAATTCGCTGTTTACATGCTACATCAGCTTTAATAGCAAGTTTTCAAAGCACACAGAAAATATGACTTAACTACCAAATATCTCTACCCTTTCATTTTTTTGTTTCTTCTGTCTGCCATCTCTCACATTTATCTCCTCTACCACAATCGATTAGTCCTCTGCAAGTGGATGAGTGGGAAATGGCCTGGAAACAAATGCGGTTTTGTTAATTGGCCACGAATGGTAATGCGGATATTTATCATTATCAGGCCCTCCAGTTTTAGGGGCCGAACATAAAATCAATTCCCAAAGAGCGGTTGGCCCCACCCTCAGAGTTATAGCTGTGTTCCCTCATACGTAGACAGTTGGCATTCAAGCAGATATACTCTAACAACCGGGTCCAAGAATTAGGTATAATAGGGTTTTATCAAGTAGTTAATTGCATTTCTATAACATTTTGCAGGAACTTTCTGTAATATGAATATATAGCTTTCTTATGTTATAAGGTACATTACATGTATGAGAAAACATGCTAGGTCATCTGTTTCTGCTTGCCAGAGACATGTCTGATTTTTTGTATCTTGATGGAATCTTACGAGAGCCTTGTGTTTGCGATCCGAGCGCTCCCTCGTCATTTTTTTTTTTTTTTTTTTTTTTAATTTATTTAGAGTCGCTTTAACAATTAAGTCATATCGCGACTATTCTATGGAATACAGCGGTATACAATAAATTTAGTACAATTATTTTACCAAAAACATGAGAATACAATCAAATCAGTACAAGTATGTTTCATATTATATTTTCGCATGCAAGCCCGTACCTTTGAGAAATGATAACACCCTTCTGCAGTTGGATGGCGTGTTCAGAGTGGTGGATAAGTCTCCAGTGATGTGATGAAGCTGTCGTTGTGTAGCGTATTGCTTACATTCTGTGAGGAGATGTTTTACTGTGAGGCGGGTGTTGCAGACTTCACATTGTGGTGGCTGGCCTTTGCTGAGGAGGTATGAGTGGGTTAACCTTGTATGACCAATGCGGAGACGTGAGATAATCACCTGCTCTTTCCTGCTAAGAGAATAGACAGGGGAAGAATTGGTGTCTCCTTTCCTTACCATGTGTAGTTTTTCTGGAGGCGATTGATTCCAGGCCTGTTTCCATCTTGTTTTTATTAGTTTGGAGAAGTACTTTGTAATATCACGATAAGGTACTGCTTGGTGTTCATGTGTGTATGTTAGCCGACTTGCTTCTTTAGCAGCTTTGTCCGCTTCTTCATTGCCCTTAATGCCGCAGTGTGAAGGGACCCAAATGAAAGTAACTATTTTCTTTTTATTTAGAGCAATGGAATAAAGACTGTGGATATCTTGAAGCAGTTGGAGGTCAGTTGAACGATCTCTGAGACTTTGGAGAGAGCTTAATGAATCAGAAATTATAAGAAATTTACTCTCACTAGATTGGATGATGTATGTTAAAGCTTGCTTAAGTGCACAAAGTTCGCAGGGGAATATTGGAATACAGTAGGCTTTGTGCGATAGTCAAATCTTTTAAAGCTTTGAGATTCCGTTCTCTTTGTACACGTAACATATAAAAAAATGAACAACGATGACCCATTTCACGAAAGTTCCAAGTTTTCCGAAACTCACACACATAACAAGGTATATCTCCGAAATGGTTCACCCTACAAGAAAATTTATTGAGACATAAATTGTGTATTTTAGCAAGATCTACATTTTTTGTATAGTATAATTTGGTCTATCTCTAACGGTTTACCAGTTATGCAAAAGTCGTCCAGATTAAATACGACTACAGGGGCTATAGCCAGAAAATTCAAGATATACATTTCATTTGTCATAAAAATATCTCAAACATTACATTTTAATCAAAATCGTTAGAGCCATTTTCAAGAAAATCAAAATTTTCGAAAAATGTTCCATGTAAAGGGTAGTTTAGGGTGGGGCTATTTTCTTCAAAATCTTCGTGTCACATCCTTGAAAAACATTAAACTTAAATACCAACTTTGGTTTTTAACCGACTTTTCGTTTTTGAGCTATGCTGTCCACAGACTGACAGACTGACAGACTGACAGACACACAGACACACAGACACACACACGGACCTTTTTCTAAAAATGCTTTTTTTGGATTCAGGGGGCCTCAAAACATGTATTTCTGGTGAAATCTCGACTTCGAATTTTTGGGTGGAATACAATACTTTCCCTACTTACCAGTAGAGAAAGTAAAAAATTGTATTGTTGCATTGTCCCGTGAGCGTCAGAAGGTCTTGGGGTTCTCAATGGTTAAGAAATTATCCAAATGGGTTTTTTAGACTACCTTACACACAGTTACATAGATACACATACACACACACGTCTACAATATCATACATCCTTTCTCTCTTTATAATAATATTAATGTGGATTTTAATCATCACTGTCAAAGGATTTAAAAAAATGAAAAATGTACGTATTTTATCCATATTTTTAAATTATTGAAATCTTAGTGATGCTCCCCTCCTCCTAGCCAGTTACTTATGGGAGTTGTGTTTCCAAATTTAGATTATTCCACGTCAAAATGTCATCATGACTTCGAAAGAAAAATCTGATGCGTTATACTCACATGACATTTTCGATTCTTGTACAAACTATTTTTACAAACGCTTATTCCACGTGTTCAGAAACTATTTTATTGCTAATTTTCTTGTAGGTGCAAGGACCACAGGCTTTAAGCAATTGCCAAACTCTTTAAGAGCTTGACGGCTTTAAAATTCCCTTCTTTTCGCATAGCCAAGAGATAAAAATGGAATAACTACTTCCCAATTGAGAAAAGTGTAAATGTCAGAAAATTCAAACAAATAGCAAGAAATGTATTAAAAATTATTCACTCCACAAAAACAAAAATGTATTTGATATAAATTGGGTGCTTTTACAAGATTTAACTTTCTTCTGTAATACGGTTTGTCTATCTGTTATACTTTACCAGCCTTGCAAAATTCATTAGAACGAAGCGAGCTCCTGAGGGCATCCCTGGGAAATTCAAGATACAGGTTTCATTTGTAATGAAAATGTTCTTAAACATATGGTATTTTAATAAAAGTCATTAGAGATATTTTCGAGAAAATAAAACTTGAAAAAATGTTCTAGGTAGAAAACTGTCTTGGGTGAAGGGATTTTGTTGAAAGTCCACGTGTCACAACTTTGAAAATATCTAATTTTACCCAATTTTAACTCAGAAACTATAAACACATAAGGGGTAAGATTCCCAATTGTTTTCATTTACTGACACAAGTAGAAATGATTTTTAAAAATGCGAGGTAAATTTTCTCATTTTACTTTCTCTCCTGTTAAGTAGGGGAAGTATTGTATTCCACCCAAAAATTGAATGTCGAGATTTCACCGGAAATATATGCTTTGAGGCCCCCTGAATCCAAAAAAAAGCATTTTTAGAAAAAGGTCCGTGTGTGTGTCTGTCTGTGTGTCAGTCTGTGTGTCACTTTGTCAGTCTGTGGACAGCATAACCCAAAAACGAAAAGTCGATTAAAAACCAAAGTTGGTATTTAAGTTTAATGTCGTTCAACGATGTGACACGAAGATTTTGAAGAAAATAGTTCCACCCTAAACTGCCCTTTACATGGAAAATTTGTCGAAAATTTTGATTTTCTTGAAAATGGCTCTAACGATTTTGATTAAAATGCCATATGTTTGAGATATCTTTATGACAAATGAAATGTATATCTTGAATTTTCTGGCTATAACCCCTGTAGTCGTATTTACTCTGGACGACTTTTGCATAACTGGTAAACCGTTAGAGATAGACCAAATCATACTATACAAAAAATGTAGATCTTGGTAAAATACACAATTTATGTCCCAATAAATTTTCTTGTAGGGTGAACCATTTCGGAGATATTCTTTTTTATGTATGTGATTTTCGGAAAACTTAGAACTTTCGTGAAATGGAACAACGTTGTTCATTTCTTTATATGTTAATCGTGCAAAGAGAACGGAATCTCAAAGGTCAAAAAGATTTGACTGTCGCACAAAGCCTTCTGTATTCTAATATCATCCTTGCACCTACAAGGAAATAAGCAATAAGATAATTTGTATTAATGTTTATCTTAACTAACATGGAGATATAGGAATAAGAGTTTGTAAGAATGGTTAGTACAAGAATAGAGAAAGCCATGTGAGTGCAACACATCTGATTTTTTCGTGTTGGAACGAAATAACCTATATCCATATTAACAACACAATGAGTTGAATACAACATTTTTCCAAGGGAATCTTTTACAGGAAATCTTAAAGAGTAGCTATGAGAAAGATAACCAAGGGTATTACTGAGATGACGTAAACTATTTAAATTGGATTTGTGAAGCAAATTTGTGTTAACACTTCATGTAGATGCGTTTTCTACTAAACCATCCAATTCCAGAGGCATGAATTCATTTAGAGACGGGATGGACTTTGGCAAGTGGCTGACAAGCCTATTTGTGCCACAACCACGAGGACTTTATAAGATTAACTCCAGTAACTTGCTTTCCTGAACGTGGAAATTTCCACGTCTTTGCCTGCAATTCGGCAAACTTTCCGAGCGGCCAGATTATTTCGTATCAAAGAAGTTTTTAATCAAGCAACCGACCGAGTTTGTTCTTCTCTCGAGGGAGAACAAAATATTCCGAAGTTTTAAAGCGTATATGCCAAGTTTGTCTTTAGCAACATGCCACAGAATCGTGCCTTTTCTGGCTGAACAAATAGGAAAGTTCCATCAACATGATTATTGTGGTCGCAGATCTCAACTGCAACTGTCCAAAGATTGTCTCTGCATTTTCTTCCCAAAACAGTGAAAGTGCTTTCTAATATAAACTTCTAAATTACAGGAAGAGGCCAGTTTTTACTTTCTCTACTATGCGCTTTCAGTAAGTACAGGAAGATTGTATTCGACTATTCCCGTAGCTCAGTCGGTAGAGCACTTGCCTGCTGTTCAAGTGGTCGCGGATTCTATTCCCAGCTAGGAGAGGAGGAATTTTTCTCTCCAAGATTATTTCCTGTCCTCCCTTGGGTCTGCAAATATAAATGACAGTGTGAATGTGTATGTGTATAATCCCCCCCCCCCAAAAAAAAAAAAGAACGCAAAACTTGGCGGCGCTTTGGCCGGGCAGTAAGGCCGTTCGCCTACCACCTCGGCCGCCCGGGTTCGATTCCAGGGACTCGCATGTGGTGGACGAAGCGGCGTCTAGGCGGGTTTTCTCCGGATCCTTCGGTTTCCCTCGTCACTCAATTCACCAATTGCTTCATCGATTTTTCCTGCATTTCATATCGTCCTTTTCCCATCATATCTGGTGCTGGGCCGACCACCTACTTCCAGGTCTTCACTCTGTGCGGTCCATAGGTTCCTGTGCTCTCCGACAGGCGTCTGACCCTAGGCACTGGTTTGTAAGTCTTAGGGGGTGTAAGTCTTACATAAGGGGAGGGTAATCAGGTAAAGAAACAGAAGAAGAAACAGAAGAAGAAGAAGAAGGAACAGAAAACTCATTGTAAGTCGAGTAACACAGCAGGCAATGCCCGCCTCGGTAGCGTGATGGTTAGTGTGTCTGCCTCACGTTCAAGAGGTCGCGAGTTCGAATCTCGCTTAGGGTAAGTTATCCGGGTAAGGTTTTTTTCCGAGGTTTTCCCTACCCTGAGAAGACGAATATCGGGTAACTTAAAGCTCCATGGACCTCGGGCTCATTTGAGCATCATTTCACCCGTTTCATTCATTCACTGTCCGATATGACACAATGTTGGAGGACGTTAATTCAAAAAAAAAAAAAAAAAAAAAAAGCAGGCAATACGAAAGGCCACCGATATCACCACCGGAGGATATAAATGGAACAATTATAAAAGAGGAAAAGAAAGGTTGTATGACATGAAAGCTGCGATGTCGAAATTTGATCACAAATACATGTTTTAAGACTTTCCCAAACAACCAGGTTTAGAAAAAAATGTGTGTGTGTGTGTGTGTGTGTGTGTGTGTGTGTGTGTGTGTGTGTGTGTGTGTGTGTGTGTGTGCAGTACAACTCAAAAACTAAAAGAAAACTTCGTATGTAGAGTGGAATTAAACTCAAAAATGAGTATTTAATTCGCCACATTAGTTGATTTGTCGCAAAGAATAGACAACAATGCTGACAGTTTCAGCAAAATATCATTTGAGCTCTGACACTGAATTCTGACAACACGTGTTTTAAGTGATTAACAGGGTTCATATGTTAATCCTACTAGGTGATAAACAGCATTCCAACATCTGCTTTGAACATGAGTGAACTGGTACCCGTTCTTATCAGTTTGAACCAAGAAAAAGTGCGGTTTTGAAGATTTAAACCATTCTGATAGCGATTTCGAGAAAGTGTGAACCCCGAAGACCGTGCTGCTTCCATAATTGTTGTATGTTGAAGGCCATTATATGAGAAACATTATTTTTGGCGCATATCTGAGACCAAAGTGCAATAACTAGGCTCAGTAGTCCAGCTACGTTAAAGAGGATTCAAGTTGTGCGCGTTCGTAGTGCATGTGGCGGCACAGTGTGTGGAACCGAATCTACAGGTAAAGTGTGCCTAACTTCGATCTCTTGGTAACTCACCTAGCTATCCAAAATAATTTTTAGAGCATTTTATTCACCTTTAATCCATAGTTTATTTCTTTGTGTTCTTCCAAAAATTCATTATGTTCACATTCGCATTTTCTAACCATTTGTGCTCATGTTTTCCATGATGAAGAACGGATGTGAATGTTTCAATTAATATGGCACTGTTCTGACGTCACTTTTATCCAGCCCACCACTTTCCATGCCATCAGCTCTGGGTATTCTTGTTGCACCATTTTAATTTTTCCATCAGACTTTTAGACAAATGCCATACGTCAATTCTGGATATGGAATTTCTTACAGATATCTAACAGTTTTATGTCTGTCGGTGAGAAAAACATCAACTGTCATAATGTTGTCGCAAGGAATGCTTCCAAATCGCATTCCACCATTCCTGTTTGAACAAGATCAATATCAAACATTTTGCAGGAACATAAATCCATGACAGAATGCACTAAATACTATCTGGCTGAAAATCCTGGAGACTCATACTACCCATACTCATTGTTTTGACTTCGGTTCTAGATGCATTGAAAAATAAAAGTAGAAATAGCCAAGCAACAATGAAATATTCTGCTCTAGCTTCATTTCCATGAATGGTGAAGCTCTTTTCTTATTCTTGTTCCCCGTTATCAGCTTGTATCAAAATTTAAGTATCAGGTGCATAGAAATTTCCATTCAGGTACTCCCGAATTGTCATTTTCTCGTGGATGAAGATGGTGAAGAATCAATTGCGTTATTAGAACTTGATATCTGGAAAGTATCTTTATTTTTCCTTATAGTAGGAATAATTCCAGGTTTAAATAAAGACCCTCTGAAATTTCTACGCGCCATAAGCTGCTTTTTTAAATAACTGTGTTCATAATCTGTGTCCTTAAAATCGAAGCATCATAAACGAGTAACAGCACCAAGACAAACTTCTTATATCCATATCTATATCTTTTGGGAGATTTGTCTCTGTTTGTAAACGAGTAAAAATGAACTCCGTTATGTGTTTTGCTTCTAATATTTGAGTGATATACACGAAATTGAGGCATTTTATTTTCCACATTATTACGTTGTTTGCATAATTCTAAACTGACTCAATAACACCATTACCAAACACTACCTTAAAGTACACTGCTCCTGGATCTAAGCACCAAAAAAGCAGTTTGTGAAAACCTATTAGTTCACATGTAGCAGTAACCGAGTTGTGAAATTCCTCGTGCATGGGTGTTTATTATTTCGCTTGCACAGCGATAATGGTATCACGCAGCAAAAATAACACTACCAGTGCATTTAAAAGGCCACTTCATTCATTTAGGTTGAGCATGATTCAAAGATGCGACACAAAGTTTCCCAGAAACAACCTCCGAAAATGAGTGGAAATATTTTCATTATTTTTAATTACGTCGTTAATCATAAAATATCACACCTTTAAGGCATTTGCATGACAAATAAAACATATACCTTAGACTTTATGGTAATATTCTGAGAAATGCTCTTCTTTCTGAACGACTTTTCCTGAAAATGCCAGTTTGAATTCAAAATGCCTCAAAACACTTATTTGAAGTGAAATTTCCTCACCGTGCTGGCGGTTGGAATATAATACTTTCTTTGTTTCTTATAGATAAGCACTGGAGGAATTAATCTCTATGTTATAAAATAAACCAAAATTATTTTTGAGAAAGAATATGCTTTTTTTTTTCAAGGATGGTATGGAATTACTGCAGACATTTACTCACTGGAAGAAGCTGGTATTATAATTTCAACCTCCACCAGAATTACCGCATAAAGTTTCGGTTCTGAACTTGTGAAAGTAAAGATGCACTGTAAGCTGCGCATAGCAACATATACATACATGAAACAATTCTGTATCAACACAGACACTTCATCAGTACAACAAAGGATACATCAAATGAATATAATATTTCGGGCTAGCCGAAAGTTATTTTATGGCCGGACTTCCAGGCGGATTATTAACATTAGCTGCTCACAATATAGATCATGCATTGTGTTGAACAGTTATTGAAGCGAGGAGAACATCCGTAACGAGTTAGGTTATATGTCAACGTAATGTTGACAGGATGTAACTGGGGCGACATTGTATCTGGAGTGTATCCTACTTGTTTTATGTACATAAAGGTATGAAATTGCAGAGGAAGTGCTGCATTCTGCCCAGAAACTCTACCGAGCTAAATGGCTCAGCGGTAATACCTTTCGGCAGGTTCGGGGTTCGATTTTCAATGACAACCATGGGTTTGTAGTCTGCAGACGAATGCTGGATTGCTTCCTTTTGTACCTGATCTTCATCTCCATCATCTCCTTCATTATTATCTCTTTCTGGGTTAAAATATCGGGGGTCAGTTTTGGGCGTGTTGCGGCCGGGCGGTGGAGCTGCACTTTGCGAGAATTTCTCCCTGACCACTAACGGACTCGCCCTCCGGATGCCTAGGTTCCCTAAGAGGGACTCCGGAGTTTCCTGGCTTGTGGTGATCATTGGTGTCGCCCAGCAATCATATTGGCACGCTTGCATTCTTGTAAGTCGGCTCGCCTATTAACGTCACTATCCGGGGTGCTCATGCGGAACCCGGCCCAGCTAGCTTTGCACAGTTACAATCCCTCTACTAACCCGAGTAACCCCATTACATTTTGTTAGTAAGTACATGGGAGACAATGTAGCCAGGGGATTATCGTCACCGATGGGTGTGGGGCTTCTGGACGGGCTTGAGAGGCGCAGGATGCGTTCACTCTGGAGACGTTAGGGACCCGTCTGCGTTGGCGTACATTTTCGACTTCCCAGGGTTTGTGTTCGAAGCTCATAAGGCCATATTGGCCTATGTGTGGTATTCTCCACTGGGTTTTGGAGAATAAGTTCTACGTATCTTTATACCTTTAACCAGAAATGTTATCAGCCTATTTCGCTCGTATATACCGGGTGGAAGGTACTACTTCGGCCATACGTTAACCAGGGATTCTACATGTCGAGTGTAATAAACTTTTGACTCTATTCATTCAAATTGAAACAAAAATACACTACAGCATGTTCACACATTTGTGCGACGGTTAGTAAAATAATAACCAAGTTATATAATTCATCAAGAAGTCAGATGGCTCCAAATATTTGACAAAAATGATGTATTTTTTCGACGAAACGGTTCTTTATTTACAATAATTGTGATGGACATTTTTGTTACACTCATCATGTAGAATCCGCGGTTTATGTATGACCCTTCCACGCGGTAAGTATAATATATGTATAATACTGTGTAACGTACGAGACTTGCATTTGGGAGATCCCGTGTTCGATTCCCAAATACCGCCCACTCTGACCTTCAGTTTTTCATGGTTTAGCCTGTCGTTAGGCAAATGCTTGTTTGATTTTTACCCACCACGATTTCTTTTCGCGTAGGTTCGTTTCCTGCTCTTGTTTCAAGTGTACTGTTGGTTTTGTGACGTATGGCAATGCCGGACATATGACGCGGATGTTTGTTCCAAGGACATTGTTCCCCGTGGACACTAGAGGGTTGCCTGGTTGGAGGGGTAGTGGATCCTCGAGTCAAGAACTGTTAAGGTTCTTGACGAAGAACCATCAAGACCGGAACGGAAATTTGCAGCCGTCAGTTTTACCGGCTCACTGCTCGGAATATCCCGACCGGAAAATGCAGTTGGTCAAGAAACATGGATGGACACAACCGTAAAATGTGCAGCTCCGGGAGATATTGTAATTAGGTGTTTTAGCATGGCCGCGCCGTGGCCGAGTGGTTAGACCGCTTGACTCTCACCAAAGCGACTCGGGTTTAACCCCAGGCGTCCGCGTGTGGGATGTGTGGTGGACACACCGGCGTAGGGCCTGGTTTTCTCTGAGTTCTCCGGTTTTCCCAGCGTCATTTTACTAGTTGCTCCATCATCAGCTTTCCTGTCATCCTTCACCATCATTTTGTCATCTATTTGCTCGCCCCGGGCTGGTCAATCCTGGTTCTCCAGTATGATCAACTCTAGTTACGAAAACTGCACAGACTGACTGGTAGAGCTCGGGGTGCTGACCCAATAGGCGGAGGTTGTGATCCAGCGGCCGGGCGGTAGACCAAGACTACACTCCTATATTTTTGTCTCTGGCCATTTCCTATGGAGGTACTTTAATTTTGTGGAAAAGAAGCTCACAACACTGCAGATTGTGTGTATATCACTTTCCCTAGCTCAGTACATAAACAAACACGGTAGCGATGCGTCTTAGGAACATAAACACATAGCCTGCCGACTCATTGCGTGTTTACTGTGCGAGTGTAGATCAATCACAATCGTTATCTGCCAAAACATTACACCACCCTGCACGCGACTGACCTGTTTACATCCACAAACCAGGTCAATTCCCTGATCACCCTTAATGCAACATTGTCGACTTAGTTCACGTCTGAAACAGCTGCTCAGAGTATTCTTTCACGTGTTGTAAGTGATTAATTATTTCGAAACCCTGTGTGATGTCACATAATTATACCAAATCTATGTCAGAAATAAGTTACTCTACGCATTCTACGAGTAGAAAACTGTTATCTTCCTACATTCTTGTGGAATCGTGCATCCAATTTGGATGAGCAACCACTTATTTTTTCCAAAATCGGCTCATCTAAGAACAAAATGTCATTCCACACTTTTGTTTGTAATGCTTCTATGAAGCACGTATTAGAAGGAATGTAGTGACTTGCCTTTCATTTTGTATATTTCATAGATTTCATGGATTGTTAACCCTATATCCTATACCAGGTGGAAGATATTGCTTCGGCCCTACATTAACCAGGGCTTCTACAGGTCGAGTTTAACAAATATGTCCAAAACAATTATTGTCAGTAAAGAACCGTTTCGCTGTAAAAAATAATTTGTGTCAAATTTTTGAAGCCAACTAGGTTCTTCACCGATGGATATAAATAGTTTATTATTGTATTAACTGTCGGGCAAACATTGTGGGAATAATTCTGTAATATCTTTTTATCTCAATGTGATGAAATTTAATAACAATTTAATGTTAACGTGGCGTTGCCAACCTTCTCTGGAAAACTAAACTTTGCATGAAATTTTAACATTAAATTGTTACTTCCTAGAGAAGTGATGAACGACCCGTCGACCAAGCAGCCATCTAGCGTCTTTGGGGAGGTTTATTTTTGCTGAAAACAGGGCCCATTACTCATAACTTTTTGTTTCTCTTCGGATGGGAGCGTTTATAAACTTACCAACAACAGAGAATATTGATTAATTAACTAATTAACTACTTAATTCTAATATGTTTGCTAAACAGTATATGATTTTGTCAACGTTAGTCAGAGCTGGTGTTAATCCGGAGCAGGTAATGGAATCGCGGAGGTCTGATCCCATGATCGAGTAGACGGAGCCTGCAGCTGTTTGCACAAATCTTAGCCTCAGCACGGATCAGGTCGTGAATGTAATGAAATTATCATGTTAAAGTCACCTCCACGGCTTGCCTGGTTAAAGCACTAGTATTAATCCGCAACAGCTATTCGGATTCTGTTCCTTCCAGTACGTCTAGAAACTTCAGCTCTTTGCTAAGCTTAACATTAAATTATACAGAGTGAAAGTGAAATGATCCGTCAGACTTTAACAGCGAATTTCTCATGTTGTCAATAACTAGAAAGTCGAACACCAAAATGTTGAAAAGTGTATAGCTTTCTAGAAAAAAATATTTTTATCAAAAAATGTATCAACACTTGACTGAATTATTATTGATGGATAAATAAGTATTTACAAGAATAGGTGTATAAGAGTGAGTATAGGCGATCACAATTTCTTCAAATTCAACTATACTAAAAGTCTGTATCGCAATGACGATCACATTGGCGGATCTTCTAAGGCTGTGCACTTTGACTTGGTTGCCAAATACTGATAGACTGAACGTAAGAAGTACCAAATAAGTCACACATGTTCATCATATAAGATTTGAAAGTGCTTTCGTAAAACAAAAGCAAAGTATATATAACCAAACCGCCACTGCAATACCATACACGTCTTTGTGTTAAAGAGTGGCAAATTCCGCGAATAGTGGAAGGAGATAAATCCAACCTCCCCTATTTCGCAAACGTTGGACATCACTTAGATATAGAAATTAGAACAAATGGTGTCGTCCTTCTAAATATTTGATAATCTCGATATTTCAACCAAGTAAAGTCCAACTATCTACCTAAAAGGTCCGCGATTATGTGTTTGTCTCTGTCAACAGCACACTCTAAAACAAGGAGTCGGAAAAACTAAGTTTCACATTTTATTCCGACCATATAGTGGTTTCACTCCAGATGGTGCACTTAAGGTCACGCACTTATTTCTCCACTCTCGCTCTATATTCTCTTTTTACAGTCCCCCTTCACTATTCGCTCATTGAGAGGAATGTAGGGGTTAGTTGCAAAGCCGGGAATTTTTTCTTTTTGTAATGCGTAACCCCCGCTTTTAATATTACGGCACCGCAGGCGGTGACACTGATGATACATGGGATGAAGATGGAGCACCGGTGGAAAGAGATGGCGGGGGAAACCGGAAAACCCGGAGAAAACCAGTCTGACGCCGCTTCGTCCACGACGAATCCCACATGCGGTTGCCTGGGATCGAACCCAGGGCACTTTGGTGAGAAGCGAATGGTCTACCCACTCGGCTACGGCGCGGCCACAAAGCGGGCAAAAGTTATATTATGGACTACTTAAAATAAAAAGACTATAGCTACGATGTTAAAGAAAATCTGTAAGCGAAATGCTCTTTAAGGCAATCTTTCGATGAAACTTGGTAAAAAGTGTGACATTTTCGTTGTTTTGTTTTCTACCTTTTCATTATGCTTATACCTTTGTATTTCAGTACTATATTGAGGACCATTAATTGGTCTTGTATAATTTAAGTAAAGCATTACGTTGAACTTTAAATTCTATTTTCCCATTTCCATTTTTTCCAGCATTTTTAACGTTTCAAAATGCTCTTTGGAACACAGTTGATTACACACTACCTATCTTGAAAATTTCAGGCAATTTGAAGGATTTAAAAATTTGTTTTGCACTAGTTAAAACAAACCTCAACCAGTTCAGCTGAAATTATTTTCCTTAACTGAAATTGAAAAACTTACAAAATTTAATGTACGAGCAACAAAATGTTTTATCACATCTATTGCTTCACGTGGCAGATTTTCTCCCATATTTTAGGAAGTTACCAGTACATACAATCTGAATTATTGCATTATTTTCGTTAATTTTGTTTTCTGGCCAGGGTTTTGCCAGCATTGTGTAAGAATGACTGTCGGTTCTGACTTCTTTTGTTATGCATTGCCTGAGGGGTGCTTGCACCTCCATTCTTAGCCCCATTCTGTTTCGTTCCTTGCATTTTTGATTTCCTTAACACGTGTAATATGAAGGATTTAGTATCTTATAATAATTCTCCTTTGATACTATCGCAAGAGATTTTTCGTTTCTTGGTTTTCTCTTTCTAAATCTCACAATAATTATTATACAGGGTGTTAGATGTATAATTAAGTGCAGATACTTGATAAATGGTACCTTAATATGTATCCCTTTCCGTGAAGTAATTGCTTTTTTTCTCTCCCTCTGATAGTTTTGCGAAAACCAATCACATACCTGACCTGTTTGCGTTGCCATGCGCCATGAAATGAACAATGCCTGTTGGATATACTATCCGTTTTGCTTCACACCTCAATGATCGACACACTGGTCTAGATAACGTGAGGTCATTGGCCTAGCAGAAAGCATTCGAACTCAGTTTCGACAAACCATTCGTTACCGTGTTACAGTATTTGTTTCACCCACTCTGCCTCATGTTTTCTGTGGCATACCTACCATAAGGTACTAACTAACCTGAAAACATGCTGCTCTTAATAAGTAGTTTTTCTTTTTGAGAATCTAGTTTCGTTTATAAACCCAAGTTTGGTATTATACGATAATTATTGCAATATAAGTTGGCAATGCTAAGAGTAAAACAATTGCACGTTGAAGTCATGAATTAAAGCGACCAATCGATTCTCAAGACGCGTCCTTTGTATTAAACAGCAACGTTTAGCAGTGCCTCTGATATTGACCAATCACAGTCTTTTATCTTATTATATCCTTGTAAGGATTACTGTTTTATCAGATGAAAGGTTACTACTGTTACTTCTATTAAAGCTACACCCTCCAATTACGTTTTAATCAGTGCATGTTCAAATGGTGTCAATTCTAAAAAAAAAAAGATAAGTTAATGGAAAAAATATCTTAATTGTGTTCTGAGTTTGACTTATTTTACTGATTTATTGGTTACAAACTAGAGAGGATTCCGATGCTGGTTCCGATATTGTACGTCATACCTCGGGCTGAAGGGATGAGATGCTGGTACCCAACGGGCGGCCCAAGAGCCATAACAAGATCACACCCACAGATTTATGGTTCGCGCTCGGAACTCTAACATTAACAAGCCTTATTCCATAACATAGACTACCAAGGGGCGGGGGATACTTTATGACCAGCACTAGTAACACAATATCCGAGCAATTTTTAAAACAAATTTATTTTATAAATAGGCATTATACCTTGTCATATTTAACATTGCTAAACTATTCCTTTCTACTTCTTTACATGAATCACATTATACCGATGGGGCAGTACTTTATAACCACCTTGACATTTCATTGTTTCTCAAAAATACCAACAATGAAAAATTTGATACAAATATGCATTTCATTTGTAGAAACAATGATTGAGAAGAACTATTAACTGCATGCATTTCATTTGTAGAAACAATGATTGAGAAGAACTATTAACTGCATGCATTTAATCAGGAAATTAAAAGAGAAAATTTTAAAAATTACACAAGGTTGACATAAAAAAAAACACCCCTGTTAGCAATTCGAGGGTGAGGATTTCGACTGGTGGCCTCCCGTAGGACAGACGACTGCAACGCCATCTCGACACCCAGAACCTATTTACAGATTGTCATGGAGAGTCACTACCCCCACAACGCAGCTGACATTCATCGTATTACATGAAAGGACAAGAAATTAGGGGAATGTGTAATTATGGTTCCTATATAGTGAACCGAGAAAACCTTTAAAAAATCCCCATGGGGCAGGAAGGTGCGAGAATAAAACCCACGACCTCCCGAATGCGAAACTCACACGTTACTGCGGAGTCACCTCGCTCAGTTGCCTTATTTTAGAAATTAAATTAAATTATTTTGTTGTTTAACGACGCGGTCAATTGCCAGGATCACATCAGCAGCACCGGTGTGCCGGAATTTCGTCCCGCAGAAGTTATTTTACACGCCAGTAAATCTACTGACATTTTTAAGCACACTTAAAATCCATCGGTCTGGGCCAGGTTTGAACCCGCAACCTTGGGATCAGTAGGCAAGCGTCTAAGCAACTGAGTCACCCAGATCTACACCTTATTTTAGGTTAACTATTCTCACATTCCCACTACATTGTGTAGTATTCGTACGTAACAGTATTATTTTTCATTCATTCATTTGGTAGGTAAAATACCATGACCTAACAACAGATGGGTTGCTGAGACAAGGTTTATTTAATTTTTAAATTATATAAGCATTGTTTGTATAATCTGTTACATTTCATTTGTGCAACAGTGTTTAATAAATCTCATCCGAGGTCACGAAATTTAGCATAAATTCCTAACCTCTGGTGAGAATACCCATGGCTGCATTGTTCAGATTGCACTATATTAAACATAACGTTTTTACGTTGTCTGTTGTGATAAAAATTGTGTCCACAAACCAGAAATGTCTCTAATTCATTCATCCTAGAAAAAAAAAGCTAATATAATCATTGTTTATCAAATTCCAGGTTCCATTTAAGCTACAAATTGATGTATATGTAACACAGAGATGCAGTTCACATAGTAAACAGTTTGTCTTTTGTTCTGACGTCATAACATAGGCTAGTACATAGTTTATACTAGCAAATGTTAGGGTTTGCGGCAGTTCCATTGTTTGCTTGTGAAATTCATGTGCACCTGCGACTTACTGATGAGGTTTGCTGCTTCCAAATGCAACACTGGGAGCACATTTCTCAATAGGTACCTTTACAACCTAAAAGGGAAATAAAGTTGATGATGCTTAGTCTTATTAAGCAGTTTCTAATGTTTAAATGTTTTGTGAGGAAAAAGCTAAAGTTACTGAAATTTCCTGCGCATCTTAAACATCTAAAAAGAGCTATTTATTGCAGTAGTGAGATAATTGCTATCTGATTGTCTGAAATAGTTATCAAACTTGTATTTTAAGTCTTATGCATCCAAGCAATGGACATATTTTCAAACACTAACCTTACACTTCAATAAAATTTCAGACTAAGAACATAGTAAGAGTTAGTTATGCTGAAAGGTATTCTAGAAACAAAAGCAGGATGGTACTTTTCTTTCTCTGTAACTCACCTGTAGTAAGTAGAAGAATTGGAAGTCGCGGTTTCATAGCAAATGCTTGTTTTGAGGTCTGTGAATCCAGAAAGCTTAAGAGACGTGTAGAGTGGGTGAATGTGAATAGGACAGAGAGAGAGAACAGCAAAATAAAAAGAACACAGCGTCTTCCAGCAATCAACGTCTTAAGATCTAGTGACGCAGCCTATCGCTTCACCCCATCTCCTTGGTTTTATGCATTAAGTATGTCCCTTTCATACATTCAGATAAGTGAGCATTACAGGGGTTCGTTTTTGAGTCTCATGAATGCGCAATAGCTCGGCAACCCCTCTTTCACATCACTTTAGGCATCACTGGTCATCAAAAACCAGAGATAGCTCCTAAGCTCACATGAAGGTCTATTGAGCTTCTGGTAAGTTCCAGGAGAAACATCAGGGGTGATAACCAGATCCAGAAAGTAGATTCGGGCTTAAGTGGGGTCCTTAACATCCCCAGATATTACATGTTGAGGCTGGCATCACCCCCACAGGCCTAGCGCTCCTCAGGTGCGCTACCTGGGTGCCTGTGACACATCGAACGCCAGGACAAACAGATCCTGAGCAATCACTCCACTTACACACACCTCACCCGCCGTTAACTCGCCGGATGCTTTCACCCTGAAACAATAAGGAAATGCAATGACCTGAAAAAATTTCGGAATTATATAATTTAAATTTACTCCGGCATTCGTCTACCAACCAAGAAGCGCCGCGAAAAGAAAGCCAAGAGGCGAGAGACCGACACAAGGGGAATCAAACCTGTGTGCTTCCAATCCTGAGCCTTACACCTTACCATGGAACCAACTGCCTTAGTCCCAAGGATACGAAAATTGTACAGAAAATTACGCAGCTTAAGCTATTTACATGAAAAATGTATCGTTATTTTCTTGTTTTCAAAGCTTTTACTACCAATTTTATTAAAATTGCATAATATTTGCACAAGTAAACGTACATCTGGTATATTCTACCAGCAGTCTGCGAAACACTCTTCGTTGTCAGTAAGGTTTGTAGGACTTGTAAATTTTAAGAAATGGATGAAAATTTATGCACCCTTTTTTAGGTTTTCTCCAGAGCCTTCCAGAAAGATCTCGCTACGTCACCGCCGACGTGTTTGAAAAAGTTCATGAAAAGTTGTTGTGAAGGTTGTTGTATAAGGAGGCTAGGAAACAGCAGAGAGTGACTTACTGTTACAGTTTTAAGTCTGTCAGTGTGTCAGTGTGTCGGTCGTCGTGAAGAAGTTTTAACGAACGTGGAGTGACGGAGTATGACAGATAAAGTAAAGAAAGGCACTGAAAGGGCTGAGTAAGGTTACGAGAAGTAAGCTGTTGTGAGTTGTGATATCACAAAGACTGTAAATTGTGCTAACGACGAGAAGAAAACTGTGTATTTGTGCAAAAGTTTAGAATAAAATGAAGTGATGGAAAAGTAACCGCTTCGAGCTGCAGCTTCTCTCAGAATATTAATGTTTTTGTTGACTGTGATTTGTCCCTACCATAACTCACTAAAGGGAAACACTAAAGGTATGAGGTGGTGGCGTTGTTAAGAAATTAATGGAGATATTATTAATTGCAGGCAGCGGCTGAAAACCTCAACTGGGTGGTCTACCAACATCCTTGGAGAGCTGGGCTTGGCGTTTTCTCTGGGGGCTTCTCATCAGAGCAGCACCCTGAGCTAAATAGTGAAGGTAAGATATCAGGCACTGACCAAGTTACATGTACTTAATATGTCATTTACTGGAGCTAGGCCAGTTGTCAGCATGTTGCGAAGTGAAGTTTTGTGACTGATACTCGGGTAACTGCTTGCATTGGAAATATGCCTATAAGCATTATTAATAATACAGCGAAAATATTTGATTTTAGACAAACAATGTTGAAACGGAGTTGCAGAGTTATTGTAAAAAGAAATTGTACACTCTATTTTCGCAATATTCAAATATATACTATGATTTTTTATTCCTTTTTTGATGAAGCTAGCAATGCTAGGTGATAGAAAATTGACATACAAATATATTGATAATTTTTGCGCTTTGCCTTGTTTTCTTCAGTGGAATTTGCATTATTCGAAGCTGAAAGGACAAGAAGAAAGATCGAAATAACAAAAAATTCGAATTACAAAAGTTACGTCTAAAATTGACATTTAAGCAATACATGTACATATATCCATCAGTACGATATGGTTGTTCACTATTTTTTTCGGATCTGGATCATCCTCTAAATCTTCTCTTACTCTACCAAATTTAGAGCCCATATGTTAAACCATCCGTGAGAAATCATTCACTAAAGCTTAGAGTATAATTTTGTGTTTTTACAAAATGCTCCTCGCCTTGAACGATTACAGATTTATGCTTAATTTTTTTAACTTCTGCGTTATTAGCCATAATAAACATTTTGACTTGAGCTTCTTTTAGAAACTTTCATTGCGTTTAGTATAAAAAATCTCAGATGATAGGGTCATAATTTTCCTAATATAAATATGGATAATTGCAGAATCAATATGCATTATATAAAAAGTCAAAGCTGTTTTCTTTGTTCAAAAGCTCTCCAACAATGCAGTAAAATTCAGGAAAATTGACTCAGACTGGCATCACCTGGAGCAATTTGAAGATCGTAAGTTGTTGAACAACAAGTACTGGAGTAAAAGGAAATTAGCGAGCAAAATATACCAACATTAGCGTTTAAATAAGTTTCTTAATGCGAAATGTAGAATATAAGATATCAGAGCATAACGCTAAAAGCAAGAAAATTATTTTCTAATCACTTTTAGGAGAAACAACATATTACCAAAGCCAAAACATGCTCTCTTTTACTTTCTGTACTATATATGGTAAATTGGGGAAGTTTTGTATTCGACCGAGATTTCACCAGAAATGTTTTAATACTCCTTGTGTGGGTATGCGTACGCGTGTGCCTGTTGTGTCTGTCAGTCTGTGGACAGCATAACTCAAATACGAAAAGTCGGTTAGAAACCAAAGTTGGTATTTAAGTTTAACATATTTTAAGGATGCTATACAAAGAATTTGAAGAAAATTGTTCCATCCTAAACTACATTTTACATGGAAAATTCTTCGAAAATCATGATTTTCTCAAAAATGGCTAACGATTTTCATTAAAGACCACATGTTTAAAATATTCTTTAGGGGAATGAAATTTGTGTTCTGAATTTTCTGGCTAATGAAGTCCTGTTTACTCTGGATGACTTTTGGCACATGAACACCGTTATTCATGTTTTACATGTTAACGGAAATGCTTTAAAAGATTTGACTATCACTCAAAGCCTATGTACTCGAATATTCCTCTTCCAACGAAATACGCAATAAGATAATTTCTGCAAATGTTTTTCTCAACTAACAGGAAGAAGTTATGGGAATAAGAATTTGTAAGAATGGCTAGTACAAGTCATATGAGTGCAACACAAACTTTTAAGTAAGCGATGGTTTCTATCTCATTGATGACTTCCAATAAAATATGTTCCGGTGTAAGCGATTAACATACTGTTCAGTTTCGCATACTGTTCAATCGCCTTATGTTTCAAAGAATTGCTTATCGCTAGATTCATAGTTGTAAGAGGTATTCTGTTCACAAGCCGCTCCTGTTACATTAGTTTTTAAGTATACTTTGCAAGTCCACAATAACACTTTTTCATTTCCTGCTTACAAACTCGAAACCAATCTCCAGAAGCAGTTTGTGGAGGAAAGTTCGTTTTAAATCTGGAAGATCGGGATCAGAGTTAACTGCCAACAGCACTTTGTTTAAGGTGGGGGTTCATTGTTAACAAAGAACTGGTGAACTTTGCAGACCTCACAAATTCGTCGCAAACTACATCCAACATTTGCCTGGCATGTGGTCGCTTTTTTTCCGGGAGTTCTGATTTCACCAACTGAGGATTTTTCTTTGTGTGTGCTGTAAATACGTGCAACTAACACACCGGTAAACTCGGATGTTAATTTCATCATGTCTTCGATAGCAAGTTTGGGATATTTCTCGCAGAACTTGTTAAACACGTTCAATATTATTTTTTCACCACTTCGCAACGTTTTGCCGCGCACAACACTCACTTGTTCCGCCATGTTACTTTCATACTGAATAATGCGCGCGCATAATGAATTACGCAGATTCACTTAACTGTGTATTCTTACACTTCAAGTATGTTTAGTACACTTAGTTCATGCTTTAGCAAACATTAAGTGACATTTCAGACGTCAGTAACAGTATTTCTTCAAGGGACTATTTACAAGGGGAAAGCGTCAAGAGGGCGCGCTGTGGTCAAAACGCACGTGGCTTTGTTTACGTCTTCTCTAATCTCTTGTTGTACAGAGTATAGGAAAGTTCATATTAAGATGTTGCAACTCTGCCTGAAAAGACTCAAGAGGAAGGGCCCGTGTTGTAAAACAATTATGAGGGTTCCTCAAAGAGGTGGCCGAACTACATACGCGTTGACTAAACAAACTCATACCCGCCCTAAAAATAAAAACTGAAAAAAAAATCTTACAATGTTGTACGCAAAGAGCTTTGTATACATCTTAAATGTGTTTGTAAGTATTCTTAGGCGGCTTTATATCCTTGTAAATGTATCGTTGACAAGGGTTTTATATTTTTTCGCTGCCTATTGAAATTCAGAGCAGTTTTCTTCTGTAAAGTTTGCATCTAAAATAGGTTAAGGGTTAGGCCCGGGTCAGCAATTTTATGCTCCTACTGAAAAGCCGTAAAAGGCGAATGAAGCTTTTCTTCTGTTATCCACATTTATTATTATATCCGTTGCTTTACAGGGGGTACATTGTTGTGGGACTGCTTGTTTTGTAGGAGGAATTTCTCACTGCCACTCTGGCTTGCTGGTGAAAGGAAGACAGTAATAACGCTGTCTGCAGCGTTACGACGTCGTAAAGTGTGGCTTCCTTTTGTCAGCAAAATTGAGGGTTGTGGAGTGAGAGGACTATCAGCATATTGCAGCATTGATCTCTCTCTGGCAAGTACAAAAACGAGAATAAAAGTTATGAAATATCCACCACTTGTGTGGAAAATGTCTTCATCTGTAGGGCTTCACAGCAGGGGGGTTCAACATGTGTTTTCATCGTGTGATTTTAACAATGGTTGTTTACGTAGCGCTGCGAACTTTCTTAAGAAAAATTGCCTGAGAGTGATCAACCTACATTTCTGAGTGCTGCTCCAGAAACTTCAGCTGGGAGCACAAGGCCATTCTGGAAACATGTTAATAAAAAAATCACACAAATGAACACTAAAATTGTGCATCGTCAGCTTAAAGATATTGATTAGAGAACTATACTTTGTTCAGAGTCTTTAGAGTGCAGGCAGGTGCCAGGTTGCTCGTGCCGCAGGTCACTTATGCGTGCTGGCACGCTGCGTCCCGTTCGAACTTCTGTTGCATTGTTTACAAGTTTATGCTTTATTTATTTCTTTATTTATGCACCTAATTGGCATTGCTTCAAAAGCTTATTCTCATCCTGGGACGATAAATACATCTAATATAAAAATTGGAACACATGATTATATTTACTTGGGCTACATTATTTTTATTCGTTTATTAGTTGTATAAATATATATTAACATAGGTACAAACGATCCCCACAAAAAGAACGAAAGAAGAACATTCAAGCAGAAGACCGAAACATGGTTTACATTGACATAAACATGCATGAGGCATTTACTCAGTCTTAATATCTTATAATTTTTTTCCTACTTCTTCATGATCCTCCAAAGACGATGAAGAAACCATCAATTCACAAACGGGTTTATTTTCATCGCATTTCGTCTTTGTTGGAGTCCTATAGTTCTGAATATCTAGTTTAATGGTTCTTATTACTGGGGACGCCAGCTGTAACCACTGTATGTGCAAATGGCCTGTCACACTCGCCGTCCTCTCCTTTAAAGTAATTGTACACATTTTGAATAATATGTGCCGTATGCTTGCCACGTACTATAGGTGAGGAGTTTGCCTTATAAGTAGCAGGTGCATTACCTGTTCCCCACGGTTTGTGGTTGTGGTTTGTGCAATCTCTGTTGCACGCCACTACTCGTGCCTGAATGACTGCATAAACCTTGCAACTCGGCCTGAGTTGTTTTGGTTTCTATACACGCGCCAGCCACGCGATGTCCTTATCTCCCCCTTCCACTGTCTCATAAGACTCTGAACAAAGTATACAATATTCCTATTCGAAGCTACAGACTTTTGCCAGAGAAAGAACAAGAGAAACAAATCTAACATGTTGCACTCAAATGAGTTTCTCTACTCACTCTTTGCAACAGGCAAATTTTTAAAGACCTGCTCACAATGTTATAGCTTTTAAACTCGTTCCCTCTGCATGACCAGAGGAAAAAAGATAAGATTTTCAATTCGAGCAAAGCATAAGTATTTGAAAATTCAAACCAAGAAAAGGAATACCTCGGAAGTTTAAATGAAGAAAGATCTTGTATATTCGTATAAAACTCATTCAAAGTGAGGACGAATTTAAATATAAATTAAATTTCTTATGAAAATATCTTAAACATACCTTAGTTTAATCAAAATCAATAGAGCCGTTTTCGAGAAAATAAAAATGTTTGAAAAATGTTGCATGTAAACGGCATTTGGTATTCCTGTGATATCCTTGAAACTTGACTTGTCAATGGATTCCGCATAAAGTGATAAACTGACTCCCGATCAAACACAATAGTGTTAGATTGGAAGCATTGATTGTTGCAGAAAAACTTTGAAAAAAATTCCAATGCAGCACCTTAAATTTGGTTTGGAATATCGTTACTAGTATAAATCTTGGATTTATTGTTGTGGTTCTGAACATAAATTGGCTCAATGGGCTATTCAAATAAGCTAAAAAAGAACATTAGAAGATAGACGTACTGTTACTGCCGATTAAAGAAATCTCTGTTTGCCGCAAATGTTTTTAAAAGTTCGTAAAAATCCCTAAAAGGAAGATATTGAACGAATTTTGCAACAGATGAATATTATTTTATGTGTTGTTTATTAACGACGCTGTCACTTTCCAAGATCACATCAGCATCGCCGGTGTGCCGGAATTTCGTCCAACAGAAGTTATTTTATATGCCGTAAAATCTACTTACATGTAACTGTTGCTTTTAAATACACTTAAAAACTATCGGTCTAGGCTGGGTTTGAACTCGCAACCTTGTAAATGATGTAAATGTACGTACACCAGAATTTATTCTTTTGTAGAAATCGAATATATTGTTGTTGCTTTTTTTGGTGTATGTGAATAAAAGAGCACGAGAGATATATAGAAGAGAAACTAATAGAAAATATTGCCCGAAGAAAAATTAAGCACTCAACGTTAAAGGAACCGTCAAATAACTTATCAAGAAGCCGAAAAGGTGCTTTAAGAAAGTTGAGTGAGTCCTTGTATAGGATTCCACAAAGAATGCATGGGCGGTATAATGACTACAAAGAGGAACTAGAAAAAAAAAACATTTATTTATTTGGCAGGCAAGCAAGCAAAAGAGGCACAACAACATTTATTTTTACGAACTGGTTCACTCCGCAAAAAATCCATTGGGACATAAGTTGTGTTTCTTAACACGATCTACATTTTAGTACAGTAAGATTTGGTCTATCTCTTACGGTTTATCAATTACGCAAAAGTCATCCAGAGTAAACTGCACTACATAGGCTATAGCCAGAAAATCCAAAATATATATCTATTTTCCCATAAAAATATTTTAAATATACGGCATTTTAATTAAAATCGCTAGAGCTATTTTTGAGAGCCTCAATCTTTTCGAAAAATTTTACATGTAAAGGGTGGTTTAGGGTGGAGGAATTTTCTTCTAAATCTTCATGTCGTATCCTTGAAATATATTAAAGTTAAATATCAACTTTGATTTTTAACCCACTTTTCTTCTTTGAGTTATGCTGTTTTTTATTCTGGAGGCCTGATTTCTCTGTTTTACAGAAAAGCCCTTCTCTGTTTGTGACCAAGCTAACATCAAGACAGCAAACGTTGAATCCTGGATTTGGACCTCTTTGCTCTGTTATCTTTAACTTGATTTATGAGCAAACGTAAGCAGCGCTACATCTCTCTTAGACCAGGTGGAGACTGAGGACAGGCTTTTGAGTGACCCTTCTGGGATTTCACCCGCAGCGAAAAGTAAACACTGAACAGAACAGCCATGCCTGTATCGAAAATGTTTACGAGAATAGTTCTCGATCGATATAAATCCAGCTTACAGACAGAGATGGATTCGACGTTGTTATCGTGCTTTTGCATAGGCAATGGGCTCCGTTATTTCCACACAGCTCCGTTCGTTTGCTGGCATAGAGCTTCTAAATTTTCAGATATGTACTTTAGTAATCATAAATACAAATGCTTCTAGTGTCTGTTAGCTTTATTACCAGTTTCCACTCTCACAAAACCTTTGGGTCAAATGTATGTAGCACAAACAGATTTTTAATATAAAAAATACATTTCACTTTAAAGTAACAATATTCAAACATGTACTTTGCAACAATAACAAAACAAGGATTCTTCTAATTCGCTTCCACAATACCTGTTATTAAAAGGTTTTCATGGCGTAATTATTAAGTCGCTTAATATTTCGATACCAAATGGATTAATTGAGGCGTTGAGCGCAACAGTGGCCCAACCCACAAAAATTCAGAAACTGAGTTATTAGCACAGACATGTTCCCCATATCAAAATCTAGGAGAGCAGTAGTGGCTTATACCACATTTCTACAACCACCGACAGATGGCATGAGAAGTGTGCTATTGCATGGAACTGAATCTGGCTTCCTGGATAGAAACAGTGGCCCAACCTTCCTGCATGTATGTAACTATGTATCACAATGTCGGTGCTATATTGATTAAAATTTCCAAATATCATGACTCTTGCTCAGTTATTAAAGCCAATATAAAACTTTCAAATCACAGATATTTTTTACACTCCATTATCTCCATTATATACATTTAGTGGTTGGGCCACTGTTGCGCTCAACGCCTCAATTTAACGTAGAACAAATTCTCTTCTTCTGATTACTTCTAAGAAATGTGATTTCATGCTTGAAATGAGTTTCCATGCTTTGTTGATCCAAATTTAACTTCTTTTTCCAGCAGTGTTCCGTAAGATAGCCTTTCTAAGTGATAGAATTGAAAGTTTTGTAAAACAATATTGGGAGCTAGGTAGAGTAGGGGAAAATGGCAAAATGATAGAAAAAGGTGTTGCACACTGGTTTAGAATACATTTATTGTACATGAGAAAATGGGAGAAAAAGAAACTTGAATGCACAAAATACAGATAATATTGGAAGAAATAGGAATGGGAGAAAGAAACAATAAAACAAAGGGTTTCTGTAGGGAAATTAGGTTAATGGGAGGATATCGAAAGGTAAGAAATTGTAAGTAGCTTTAATGAAAAAAGGTCATTAGTAGATTATAAAAATGGAACGGCAGAGAGAAAAAATACATCGAAGTATCCAATAAAGAGGCCAAAATGGGGTGTGCATGGACTAGGATAGGGGTAACGAATTTAAGTGATAAGGTAGGGATAAAAGGGGGAGAGATAAGGAAATGTGATAGATTGTGTGAAAAACAATAATCGGAGACTATTATCAATAAGTCATTCATTATTTCTACCACCTACATTACAATTCTCAAAACTGTTTGCACTACATACTCCCATTTACTTAACTAACTGTATGTAAACCTAAATTGTATTAGTACTAAGTACAAATGCATAGCGGGTTGCATGTTAACCCTGGCTATTTGCCCAAATCCACCCGCTACAAAATTAGATATATCTACTTAACTGATTTGTTTTAAATGTGGTGTGATGAACAGAATAGATTAGTTTATTCTACCCAAGCTGATGATGCTATGAAATTTGGTGCGGTAATTAATAACGTTTGTTTCTATACTGTGTAATATTTTCAAAATGTTTTCATGTTTTAAGTTCTGTTATTTTTTTATTTTGCTATCTAAAAAAAATTATGTGCATTTTCTCCAAAACTGATTGAGATATTTCACTGAAACTTTTTTGAGTTGTCTTGAATATACCACACATAATCTTGTGGAACAGAATTTTTATATGTGTTATTATTTTTGAGAGAAAAATAATATTTTGTTACTTTGACATAATTCTTGAAAAATCTATTGGAATAAAAATCTCACCAACGTTTCACTATAATGTTTATTGAAATTCTGAAAAATGAATTTTGGGGCGGTAATTACTAACGTTTGTTTCCATACTGTATAATAGTTTCAAAATTTGTTCATGTTTTAAGTTACATTATGTTTTTTGCTATCTAAAAAGATCATTGATATATTCCACTGAAAATTTTATGAATTATCTTGAATATATAACACATAATCTTGTGGAACAAAACTTTTATATGTATTATCATTTTTGAGAAAAATATAATAAATTGTTACTTTGACATAATTCCTGAAAAATCCATTGGAGTAAAATCTCACCAACGTTGCACTAAAATATTTATTGAAATTTTATTCCACAGGATTGTGCAGTAGGATATTCGCTATCAAAGTGTCAAATTTGATAACTGTAGATATAGTTGCACCGGGTATATGGTTGCGAGGAAGAAAGTTTTAAATAAATGTGGACTGGAATAAAGGTTTCACGATAAATGTGGTATTTCTTTCAACACCCACGTGATAAGTCTCAGCCGTGGTAATACAGTGATACCGAAGAATAACCAGCCGCAACCCTTTATGTTACCCTTTGCCATCCCCATACTTTGAAGTCTAGCTTGAAATGAGGATAAGTTGCCTTTACTATAAGCGAAATTAACTTTGGGTAAATTACGTTCGTTAATTAGATCGGGTCACCTACATACTCTGAATGTATCATTAGCAAGATTGGGGGTTGGTTCAAAGTCCCTCAAGCGGGTGTGTTCATGCATTATTTAAGAGACATACATCACTAGCGTACGTTACAAAGATTCTAGAATTTGTCAGCTATCACAACACCTCACTGTAGTAATCAGTGTAACTGGATATTTGCCATGCAGGGTCCACGACCGACCACATTTCATTCATTAGCAATATCCATCCCTTCCATAACTCACCCCTACTAATAACAACTATGTCCACAAACCAGATCTTGCACGTTTTGTATTTAATCGCCCACAAGTCTCTGTGTGTACACATATACGTGTTTTATAATTTCAATCAAGCCCAGTGGATTTTCGTCAGGGATATGCCTAATCTGGGGACATAATTACGTTTTCACTGTAAACTAATTTTCGAAGTGGCCGTCAAAAGTTTTGTTTTTTAATGGAGGATTCATAAATGTTATTGAAATTAGAGTACCCTTCTGGAATCTGTGTATTTTCAGCTGTCCGTTGTTTTTAAAACAAAGCATTAAAGAAAGCAGACCTCAAAGACACTGACTATAATGTTACTGGTGTTAAAAGTGTTCACTACTAGAATTCAAAAACAGTTCTCTTTAACGGGTGTTCTAGTTTGGTCTCCCAGTTATTAAATTTTAAAGCTTAATTTTATTATCTTATGCCAAATGCACCATATGATAGAATTTCATAAACAACGGTTTTTTAATTCTATGTCATTTACCTGATTACAACACCCAAATCCATAATACAATTTTGTTCTTTTAGCCTTAATTCATACGAAAATAACTTCTAACTTTTCATTTCAAATTTCCATTTTTTAAGTTGTATATAGTTCTAAAAATCAATAACTCAAATACCGTTCAAGAAGAAAAAGAAATATAAGAGATTTAATTGTTTAGTTTTAGGAATGCATATAACGACAACTTTCAGGAAAATTGGATAAAAACTGCATTGTGTGCAACATAAATGACAATTGAGGAAGTACTATTCCAAGCAATGTGTTGTGTTGTTTTCCTATATCACATAAATTAAATTATATTCGGTGCGGTAGATTTTCATGTTGCCAGACCAAAATAATACCAAAAGAGCAATATATAGGCACTTTCAGACATATTAGGAAAGTCAATATTTTGAAACAAACAAGCTAAAGAGATATACAGGGTGGGAGATGAATAAGTGCAAATAATTGTGTGTGTGTGTGTGTGTGTGTGTGTGTGTGTGTGTGTGTGTGTGTGTGTGTTCGTGTGTTCGTTCGTTCGTTCGTTGTATATACTACTTTGAGCATCTTTTTCTGCAAATGATGCTTTCTGATATAACAATCCAGTTTGCAGTAAAGTCCAGGCTGCTGAATCATTCTTAACGAAATTTTAGTGATATAAAATTATTTCGTGAATTTTCGTTGATGTTCATATAATAATTGGTCACTTAAAATATCTCATGTGTTAGAATCACATGACCTTCTTTACCCATTCTTCAATAAGTTTATTCTTCTATTTTTATCCTCCTGGGTGGCTCAATTGGTTAGACACCGGTGGTTTTTAAGTGTGATTCTGGCAATTCACAGCGTTGTTAAACAACAAAATAATTTTTTCTACCTATTTCTTCTACTTCCTTGGTATACAAAGGGAAGAGGGAATATGGTAGCTTTAAGTGATAGTCAGATCTGATAATAGCAGGTCTCTAATGATGGTTTCGAATAGAAAATCAGAAGAAGAAAATCAGACTTCCCATTTGAGAAAGAGCATAAGTATCTGAAAATTGAAACCAATACAAACAAATACCTTGTAAATGTTTAATTCCACAAACAATCGGCTTATACCCAATTTTAAATATATACATTTTTCATTCAGTAAGATTGATCTATGTTTTACCAGTTTATCATTTAACGAAAAATCAAAATGACTATTAAACGAAGAGAAAAACAATTAACACACCGAAGTGGATACAAATATTAAGGTACCATTTATCGAAATAGCTGCGCTTATATCCTAACACTGTACATTCCGCTGAAATTTCGATATTGAATTTTTGGGTGGAATATAATACATCGCCCATTTACATGCGTAGTAGAAAAAGTTAGCAATAAAGTTAGTGTAGCAGAAAATTATATAATTAAGATTCCTTAATAGGTTACCTTATTGTATAATTTATATCTGTGTTAATGGATGATAAATTTATAAAATTAACGTGACAGGACATTAATCTTCTGTTAAATATTATTCATATTAATTGCTCTGCTGAAGTTGTTTATGATCACTTCTCGGTTAATAGAAATATTTCTACAACAAGTAAAACGTTATGGTTGTTTCCTATCTCTCTTAGTATGTTATAATTTTCATAATGGTTTGAATTTTAACGCAAGTCTCTCGGCAGCGCTGTCTACATTTAGCTCTTGTTCCATTAAGTCATATTTTTCCGATTGTCTTCCCTTCCTTACATATCAGGTTTCTTTATTATCCAGCAACGCCCATACTTCCTTTAGGGAGGATTTTTTCCTTTCCCCACATCTCACAACGTCCGACCCAATTGCAGCGGGAAACGTCTTCCTATAATGAGACTTGACAACGCTAAGGGCGGGAATGAGAACAGCTGCTATCTGGATGTGTATGTAGAAAATTTACTACAATTTTATGCATGAAAGAAGCAAGAGTTGCTGATTTGCTTGGTCTAAAAGAATCTGTGCAGTGCTGTAGAATACGGGATTATTTTTTTATTTTTAAATGAATTTCATCTGTAACACTTCTCTATGGTCTATAACCTTTGGGAGGTACCTCACTCCACTAGGCGATTTCTAAAGCCATTTCTGAAATGGAAGTACCCAGAGGGTGGATTGATGATGGTAGGATGATGATTAGGATGACGGTGGAATGAGAGGACCTACGGATACGAGCACTTCACATAAAACACAACTAGTACGTTAACTAGTGAGTGCAATAAAGATGAACAGCAATAAATAGGTATCAAAATACTTTAAAAATCTGATGTGTTGCACTCACATGACTTTCTCTACTCTTGTACTAATCATTCTTACAAACTCTTATTCCTATATCTTCTTCGTGTTAGTTGAGATAAACATTTGTACAAATTATCTTATTGCTTGTTTCCTTGTAGGTACAAGGGGAATATTAAAATACAGTAGGCTTTGTGCGATAATCAAATCTTTTAAAGCTTTGAGATTCCGTTCTCTTTGCACACTTAACATATAAAAAAATGAACAACGATGTTCCATTTCACGAAAGTTTTTGTTTTCTAAAACTCGCACACATAAGGGATATCTCCGAAATGGTTCACCCTACAAGAAAATTTGTTCAGACATAAATTGTGTATTTTAGCAAGATCTACACTTTTGTAGAGTATGATTTGGTCTATCTCTAACGGTTTACCAGTTATGCAAAAGTCGTCCAGAGTAAATACGACTACAGGGCCTATAGCCAGAAAATTCAAGATATACATTTCATTTGTCATAAAAATATCTCAAACAATGACATTTTAATCAAAATCGTTGGCAGTTAGCACGAGTTGCAGCCTCTTGTTCATTGTTGACTTTCGTTAAGAAGGATTGCTGCGATTTCAATCTGTGCTTCAAACTTTCAAATTTTTTGTCCACAAACTTCTTTGTATATTTTGAGTAATTTTACAAATATTTCATTTCATAATGAAGTTTAATGTTATATTCTTTGAAAACGGATGTGGTTTCATTACAAATCAAACATTGCGCCTTATTGCAGTACTCAATCACGAAATACTGATAATTGCATTGATCTTTGAATGTTCTGCATTCACTATGTACTTTTTTCTTCTTTTCCATTCTAGTAAATCTCACACAGAAATAAGTCAAATCAAAATACTGTTAAGTATGGGCATTAGTCGGTTCGAAAATGCCTTTGAAACGGGGTTGCACACTCCGTATACTTTATTTCACGATAGTTTCTGCCTTCCCAAGGGAGACTGACTGGGGGACTTCGCTGCCGGCTGCTAGCCATCTCGAAGTGAGTGGAATACACCAGAACGTTCTCGAAAGTACTACTAGCACCATCTGTTAGCAATAGAGGGTTCTACCACTACCTATTTCCGCTTTTGACAACTAGATGTCGTCAAATGTCACGGTCGTAACAATAATACACAATTCAACTAGTCTAGAAATTACAGATAATGGCAGGAAAAATTGAAACGTTTCTGGCCCTCGGAACTTTCTGGAATAATAAATACGGCCCTAAGGCTGGAACGTTTGGAGACCCCTGAGCTAGAGTATCGGTTTTCCTTCACAAGTAAATGCTCGACCCACATGCGAGATTATTAGCCATACAGTAAACATTCAAACTGAGTTCGAATGCAGCACTCGTTACCGCGTTACAGCATTTGCTCTGCGCACTCTTGTCATGTTTTCTGTGGCACGCCTGCTTGAAGATACTAACCAATCTAAAAACAATACTTTTAACAAGTCCACAAATGAAGCAAATGTTGACGTAACACAGTAGAATCCCCATAACTCGACTCTCGATAACTCGACATTCCGTGTAACTCGACGAGCTATTAGTAATGTGGAGTGAGTGAGTGAGGTTTAAGGGCCCGTCGACAGCTAGGTATAATGTGGATACATGGCACAAACACATTTTAGTAAGGTTTATTGGTTTACTCATTGCAAAGGTATTTTCAGAAATGACAAATTGCACACTGGTTTATGATCGAGTTCACTTTTGTATTTATAAGAACAAATATTTGTGAGGTTATCGTTCCGACTTCCTTACAGTTGAAGCTTTTTATGTCACTCGATTGACTGCTTCTTATTATGGGTGCCTACGGCTGCTCACACATGAGTCTTAATCTCTGGGATCCGTGGTGATTACAGAGAGCGACATTGTAGTTTTGTTAGAACACTTTATTTGTTTTATTTTTACACGTTTAAGCTTTGCTGAACAATTTTAGATAAAATAAAATATGCAGTCTAACGTAACCGTTGGAACGAACTTTCACCGTGTTGCTTACGTGTATATCTCTCTCGTAACGATGTCTCTCTCCTACTGTCCTTCAGTCATTATATGCTTTTAGCTTCCCAAACATCCATAATGGCCCTCACTTCATTAAGTGAAGACTTTGCCCTGTGGCGAAACCCCTCAGGTTTCCGATACTTTCTAAAATACAATAGCAGGCTCCTTTTCTTTATGTTGAAGACCTTGCCAAAACTAATTGTATCTCGTTTACCTTAATGTTTGGGTACGTTCGCTAATGACCCACGGTAATGCCTTTCCCGACTGGCATAACTTCACCTGTGGTACAATATTCTTAACCCTTTGCTATTAACGGATTTTGTAACTTTGATATCTTTTGTATATCACAAGCGCTATACAAAAAACTGCTACACAGTACATAAACATAACAGACCATGTGTTTAAGCACAATGCCATCTCTCGTTATGAGCAGTGTCTTGTTTATTTCAAGGAAGAAAACAGGGACCTTAGCCATGCTATGAATTTGCATGATGTCACTCGCGCAGATCCTAGCAAGGTCATTCGCCACATCTCAAATTCCTCTGTACGTGGTAAGCTGAACTTTCAATTACATATTTATGGTTACACTGCAGCTTCCAAGATTTCAGGCTTACTGTTAGTGTTGTGTTGAGTTGTGTTTGTGCCAGTAAATGTGACGAAAAGACAAGTTAAGATGACAATGGAAATTAAATATGTGTTAAAAGAGGCCGAACAAAGGGGAATATACTAATACATAATACAAGCACCAGACTCCTTAATCCATAAAACTCGATTTTCGTTAACTCGACAGCCTCTCAGTCCACATTAGTGGATTTTACTGTATTGCTCATTACCCTGTCGTCAAATATCAATATAAATATTTGCACATATACCTCTAACAGCCTGTGTAAGTCCCTGACAGATGAAAAAATCGTCTTTATTGTTTCCAGTTTTGCTTCTGCCTTTCGTTTCCGTTGAAATAACAGCATTTTATTCACGGCCGCAAAAGTACATTATTTGTGTGTTCTGATGCGATCATCACAAGCGTTACCCGTGGAGACACTTTGCTTAACAAAGAGAAAGAAGCCACTGTCGCCACCTGCGGGATTACAAAGAACATTGTGTAATTACATCGCAGAGAAAAGGGGGGTGGGGCTGCTATCAAAGTTCCTTTCTTTTAATTTTGGCTCCCGCTAGGCAGCAAGGAGGTAATAATTAAATACAATGGCGTCGTTAGTAGCGTTCTTGCGCCCGCGCTGCTCTCTTCCCAGCCTGTGGGGAAAAGCAAAAAGTGTAACCTTATAACGTAGAGGAATGAAATTCCTCAACTCCGGAGCGCTTCGACTTCTTGAGAGGTTGATTGTCCAGGATGTAAATTGCATTCTGACGCAAGCGAACGTAAGTTCCATGTAGCTAATATTTCAAAACATATTGTATTACAAGGGAATTAAAACCTACAGGAACTGGCAACACTGTTCACATCAGTAATTACAAGTTCCTGGTGAGACACCGATAGTCAAATCTCGTTTCAGTGGCTCAGTTATATGGCATTCATAACAGGTTGCCCAATTCTGCATTCTTTTCCTTCGTTAAAACAGCTGCAGGACGCAACGGCGCAATTCCTATGAAGCAGACGTCAGTAGTGTGAGCGAACTTCGTTCTGCTTATAATTATCAGAGAAGACGAGTGACGAGACAGGCCTGAACTAGCGTACATAGTCCGTGATATTAAATAATAACGGTACAAATAACCGAAAAGATCTGAGAATATTTTTTACTTTACTTACAGGATACCAATGATGATAGTGGTGGTGGCGGTGGCGGTGGCGGTGGCGGTGGCGGGGGCGGCGGCGGGGGCGGCGGCGGCGGTGGCGGTGGCGGTGGCGGTGGCGGTGGCGGTGGCGGTGGCGGTGGCGGTGGCGGTGGCGGTGGCGGTGATAATAAAATACAACAATAACATCTACAGAACAACAACAAATGCCATTGAAACATTACGTACCCTCATGTTTGCATGGATTTTGTTATGGAAATTTACAATCTGTAATCCGTAATGTTAGGCAAAAACAGCATATATATGTAGGTATAGCCTGAGTTTATTCCCTGAATTGACTTACATTTATTTACGTTTATTTACATTTACTTATAAAGGTAATAAGAACATACAGTAACCTTTACTTTCTCTACGGCGTACTCACACTAAATAAAGCAAGTATTGTATTCTACCCAAAATACTGTGACGTCGGCAGTGGACATCAAAGAACGCTCAGGGTGAAGCTACCTCACACTACATGCCAGGCCGGCGAGCATCACAGGCGCTCAAGGTCGCGCTGCCCCGCGCCACTGCTTGTGAACACGTGCTGCTTTATTTAGGCTCACTGTGTTCCCGTATTTCCAGTCTATCTAAATGGGATTATGTAATAAAAGTATCTCTACAAATTATTATCTGGATTAACGCGAACCATAATTTGCATAATTGGAAGCACGGATCTTCGGAGAAGGGAAGCCCGTTAGATCTAATTGATCGCTGTCCTTAGGTCCTTCAGAACCTCTCCCATATTTTTAATTTCTCTACTAGTAAGTATTGTATTCCACCCAAAAATTCGATATCGAAATTTCACCGAAAATAGATGTTTTTAGGCCCCCTGAATACAAAAAAAGCATTTTTAGAAAAAGGTCCGTGTGTGTGTGTGTGTGTGTGTGTGTGTGTGTGTGTGTGTGTGTGTGTGTGAGAGTGTGAGTGTGAGGTGATATTTGTGTTTCATCGTGCTGAAAGTAAAAAAAAAAAAAAGTGTTTTGGCGTAATAGAAGTTCAAGTAGAATTTATGAATACAGTTATAAGTAATCACGGTGCCATGGCGGAGCGGTTAAACCGTTCGCTTACCACCTAGGCGGCCCGGCTTCGATTCCAGGGATCCATATGTGGTATTCATGGTGGACGAAGCGGCGCCTCCGGACTCTCCGGGTTCCCCCACCACTCATTGCTCCAATTACTCCATAATCACCATTCCGATCAACTATCTTTTCATATCATCCTCTTCCTCACTTTCATACCACCCGCTTCCAGGTCTTCACTCTGTCTGCTCCGTAGGTTCGTCTGCTACCCCACAAGCGTCTGACCCTAGACACTGACTTGTAAGTCCTACATAAGGGGAGGGCAATCAGATAAAGAAGAAGAAATTACGAGTAATCTAAGTCATGTGGTAGTTGAAATGGGTACACTTAAAAGGGTACAATAAAAGTGCAAGTTACAGATGTGCTGTAACATAAGTGTTCCTTAGATGACTAAGATATGGAAACCACCATAGCTTTAAGCACGCCCGGGTATCTTCTGTTTAAACTGGTAAAAGCTTCTCTGTGTGCAAGTTCGTAATAGCTGACAATAGACAACCCTTCAAATTTCAAACACTTCCAAAGAACGTTTGAAGCGTATTGTGACGCAAACGTTCCTCTGCTTCGAAAACGTCGCCTTTAAGACTTATAAGATCTCATGTTTGGTGTCCGGACTAGCTCTAGCAAGAGGTCCTAATCTGCAAGGTATGCGTGAGTTATGGTAGGAATGGAACCAAACGAAGAATTAACCAACATATCACTTTATTTGTAAATTTCCAGATTTGTAGAGAACTGCAGACGATATTTAAATAGAATGTAACTTTGTAACTTCTACTACAACGTTATAACAGTTTAACTTTGTCACCGTTTAGCAACCGCCGAATTATGTATACGCGCTAGCTTACGTACAACTCACAAGTTGCACGTGCGTTATCTCGACTCGATTCAAGACGAGTGTGTGTTGCGTTGCATTTGTTTTTGCGCGAGCAGCACGAAGGAAGCGATTTCCATTGGCTAACTTTAGAGCACGTCATGGTAAGATAGGAATCAGCCCGCTGAATCACTAAGGCTGAGTACAAACAACAATTGTAACCTTAAATCTGCCTAGGCTTCCATTCTTGAGACTTTAACATATTCAGCTTTATTACGTTTTCCCCTTAACTATTGACTAGAATCTCCTTTTGTTTCTTTCCATTATCAAATATATATTGACATTATAATTTCGGTTTCAATTGTTATTCAGCGATAAAGTACGAGAGAAAAGTGCAAGGAGATTCACAAATGAAAGTAATTTTTAACTAAAGTCTTTGTTCTTTTAGGTCATTTTAATACATTTAAGGTCATAAACTAATAATTTTAAGGTCAATTTAATAGTCCTTAGGTGATAAAAACCAAGCCCTATATATAAGTAGATGACGCAACAAATAACACGAAGTTGTCAACAGGTGTTAAAACTGTGAAGGAGAAAAAAAGTAATGCCTAGCACCTATCTGCTATCTAGACTTCTATCTTCATAAGCAATATTATAAATTTATTTTCAAATTAGCAAAGCAGTTTTCTAGATTACTTAATCACGTATTTTTTCATAAAAGATATCAAATGGAGAGAACTCCAGCTAGTTCAGTAGAGGTATACAGTAACATACACAAAAGGTTTCATTGAAATCCCTTCAGCAGTTTTTAAATTGTCAAGGTTTAGAAAACTGCAGGTTGTGGGAAATGAGCTCTAAAACTTTGATATCAAGTTTTGGATACATATCAAACTATCTGCGACTACGAAAAGTTGACCTAAGTGTAAACTTCCACTCGCTCTTTCGTTCTCTCTCTCTCACTCGCTTTGCCGTCTCCCTCTTCCTCATTGTTTCTTCCTCACTATGTAATGTTTACATAATCATGAACTGGTTAATTTGTTTTTAATACTAGATGTGGTGTTTTGTTTTAGTGATCTATAAAGCACTAGCCCAAACCTCATTTCAGTATAAAGAATTATTATGTAATTGCAGTGTACGTATCTATTTCGCTGATAAGCTAGTCGTCTATCAACACATGCTTCTTCGATTCTTCGCTCTGCAACACGTGAGTTGAAACGAGTCGCCACGATGCACGGTGCAAGAAAACTGTGCACCTTGCATTCCACTCCCTGCGTTTTTAAGCTCTGAGAGGCCTTGATCTATAATATAATGCAGCATCTTGCCTTTTAAATCATTACTCTGAAAATAATGCAGTTATTTAAATAAGTATTTCTGCACTCAAATGTTCGCTGCATTCAATTACATTTATTCTTAGAAATCAATTTTCTTAAAACGTTAACTGTATCCACTCCCTTAATAAGTGATTATTTTCTCGTGGCAGTAAGTTCATGAATTTCGACACATAGGGATATAAAATAGATCTGATCGTTTACGAATGCACGAGCCAGGGGATAATCGATGTCAATCGCCGAGTCTAGTCGGAAACCCGAGTCATAGTGCTCAGTTAATCATCGTGAATGACACTCGCCACTAGCTCCAGTTCCCTCAAAAGAAGCTCCCTTGTTCCGGGTCACGCTACCCCTCAAAAATAGTGTCAATAAACAGTGGCGACCCCATCCACTGGTTATTGTTTGTGGAGGGGTTAATGTGATTTACATGGAGGTTGATTTGATTCCCCATGGCGGGGGTAAGAGAGGTCTACGTCCGTCCTTCTGTCCACCTCCATGTCCGGCAGGTAGCCGTAGTGGGAGGTGCCCATTGTGTATTCAAACTCATTTGTTAGCTGTCATGGCGATGCAAACCCATGTTGGTACACAATGAAACTCATTCATCCTACGTATAGAGGCAACATCTGACGTATCCTGTTAGTAATCTATCACGAAAAGGATACCCGGCCACCTATTGTAACAATGACGCATCACAATAAAATCTCTTTTTTATATAATAAGAAAAAAAAACTAGTAATGGATATTGATTCTCAATATAAAGTCAACAAAGCATAGTTCGCTCTGTATTTAAAATAGCTGTCAACAATGGTCACATATGATGTTGGGTGAGGTCGACAAATTTAACCCCGCAGCCCAAAATCCGATTTCCTCCAGAATTATCGTTATGGTGTAGATTACTGCTATTGTAACTGGCTCGCAGTGCTTGTTGTTCCGTATTTGTTTTTTGTGTGGCAGTATTTGCCTTTGTTCATGCAGCCTCATAACACGAATCGGAAAGTCAAATCCTATGAGTAGCGATAAAAATATTCCGTGAATGCTTTTAATGGGATTCTGTTCTGTTAGAACTGAATAGCAATTTGTTTCCTCTTCATTGATGTGATATTTGTATTAGGTGCACCGTTTGGATAATGGAACCGAATTCGCTTTCCAAACGTTCTCACTTTCTCACGGAACTATAAAATGTTAGTACCACTACTGCAACTACATACAGCTTGAATTGCAATTGATTAAACGTTATGCTAACGCCATAAACAAAAGCAATGAACCGTGCGGTCAACATTCCCGGGTTCAGATCTCGTGTCTCGGTCAATCTGACAGTGTTTTTTTCCCCCGTGGTTTGCATCAAAAGTAAATACCGGATGGAATACTTAATACCACCAGCCAAAGTTTCACTTAGGTCTAAAATAATAGGTAGTAAAAATCTGATATGTTACACTCATGACTTTCTCTACTCCTATACTAACTATTCATTCACTCTTATTCCTCTATGCTCTATCTTGTTAGTTGAGATAAACATTTGCAGAAATTATCTTATTGCTTATATCCTTGTAGATGCAAGGAGAATGTGGCTTTGAGCGATTGTCAGATCTTTTAAAGCTCGTCGGTATACGTGGGCTTAAAGATTCCGTTCTCTTTGCGCAGCCAGAGATACAAAAGTTAATAAAGGTCCTTCCATTTGAGAAAAGTTGAAGTTGAATAATAAGGAATATCTCCGAAATGGTACACTCCAAAAAGAAATGCATTTTGGACATAAATTGCATGTATTAACGAGGTCTACATCTATATAGTAAGATTTGGTCTCTCTTTATAGTTTACCAGATATGTAAAAGTCATCAAGGCTATAGCCAGAAAATTCAAACTATACATTTCATTTGTGAATATAATATATTAAACATATGGCATTTTAATCAAAATCGTTAGGGCCATTTTTGAGAAAATCCAAATTTTTGAAAAATTGTCCATGGAAGGGGTAGTTAAGGGTCGAGGAATTTTCTTCAAAATCTTCGTGTTGCATTCTTAAAAGATATTAAAATTAAATACCAACTTTGTTTTTTAACTGGATTCTCGTTTTTGAGTTGTGCTGTTCACAGACGCACAGATACACGCACGCACACACATGCGCGCACATACACACACGGACCTTTTTCTAAAACTGTTTCCTTTTTTGGATTGAAGTGGCCTCAAAACATATATTTCCGTTGAAATCTCAACATCAAATTTTTGGGACGAATACAATACTTCCCCTACAAGACGTAGTAGAGAAAGTAAAATTTTAAATAAATAACAGTGAATGTGCTGGTAATGAAATAAGGTAGACTGGATAATCTTCGCAAAAGTTAAAGGCATATGGAGGCGGGCCGTACTGCAGACTCCAGCTTGCCCCTCCTACCAGCGCTGCCGAATGTGGTAAATGCATCTCACGCGCTCTTATGTACAGAACCTCTGCCGGTACACGCACTATGCTTGGCAACAGCGCTCAGCTTGAGCATTGGCCAGTGTTTACATGCCTTTAACTTTTGCGAGCAGTATAGGAGCTCTGAGATTCGGGGATCATGCATGATTTGTGTTAAACCACTTGCACATGAACAAACTTCTTTCATCAATTCAAGAGCTCACAAGAATAACCGTCAAATAGTAAAAATTAATTCCCAAGAATTGGCAATACTTGACAAGACCTAACAAGGTTTAGCAATTCGTAAATGTGTATTTACAAATTGTCTCTTTCCAAATCGAACTCCTTCAGAAGCTTTAATAATTTATCACGTGCAAGCTAACTTACTATCACAGTATCACAATTTGAATTTAAATATTACTCTTTATTAATTAATATTACGTAGTATGTACAATATAATAATCCATGAAATCAGATTAAGATTAAGGAATAAGATGGAAATAACACAAATTTATGGGTTAACTTCACTATATAGCATTGCATTATCTGTACAATTCGAAAATCTACCTGGCAATTTCTTCATATCCCCTGATCTTCACCTCTTAATCCACCAAAAGTGTAACGCATTGTAAATACTCCCATTTTATTAGCCAAGGCCGTTTTGATTGTAGCCCAAGAGTGGTCTATTTTGGGCTACCACACCCAGAAGGGAGGGATGAGGTGAAGAGAGACCGTAGGCTTGTCAAAGGACGGAGCCAGAGAAGCCAATTCCTAACAGTTACAGAGATTGTCACCTGGCGCATGACCGAAGCATTTCCGCTAACTAGAGAGAGGGCCACGAAGCGACCTTTGCGGCCTGGGCAGAAACTTCCAGGTAGAGCAGGGAAGAAGAGTTTATAGAACGCAAGGATCTGTGCCATCTGTGTGCATCTGCAGGAACGCACAGTGCTACCAACCAAACCTGAAGGTTGACAAGGGAGTAAAATGAGAAAGGAATCCTTGGAGTGGGGAATCCACGCCTTCATTCGCATAGTGACAAGGGCAAACCACGGAAAAACTAGAGTCAGAATGGCCGGTCGACGGGGATCCAACAGGCGTGCTGCCGAATGCGAGTTCCACACGTTACCGCAGCGCCAGCTCACTCGGTTAACCACAACCAATGAAATCATTGTTAAATATTCGACCATTTCGAGCATGTCCTCATTTAATTTCTAGACTTTTAAGGACTATAAAGGTTTTTGAAACAGTTTGACAAGAAAAGTTGTGAAGTTGTAACAACTATTGGAGCGTATTGTAAATAAATTTGACAACAATTTGATGGCGTATGAAGAGCCCTAGACTGGCAGCTTGAATCCGGTATGCAAATCCAATTCTTTAAACATCTGCCGAACTGAAACAAGAAGTTTCAGTGATATTCGGCGTAGACTATGCTTCGGCCACTCTGACACCTGTTGGGGACGTAATCCGTAGTGCTCGTTTGTGGTGACAGTTCTTGTATTACATTTGTCCCCTTTCGGTAACATAGGATTGATCCTCTCTGAACTTATCAACCACTTATGAATATTACTTATAGTATTGCTTTGTGATTTGCCTGCTCAGGCGGTAAAGTCTGTGGCCCGTATTCGGGAGATCGCGGTTTCTATCCCCGTGGTCGAGGTTCCTGGTCCATGGGTTTCTTCGGAGGTTTCTCGGATCACCAAGTGAATGCTGGGAAGGATTTCTATATCCCCACAATCTCCTATCCCCCAATTTTAATTCATCCTTCATCCCCTTAGATTTCTTTCAGGGTTGGGAGTGTCGGCGAGCGTCGCGGCAGCAGCACGGAAGAGGGAACAAATGCGCTCTGGAAATCTCGTCTCTCGGAATGGAAGGTGAGCTGTTGGTTTCCAACCCTCCCCCCCCCCCCTTCCCTCTACATGGGATGGTAGAAACCCGAGGTGAGAAGGGGAGCTAAGCCAAATGCCGTCGGGGTGCTTCTAACTGGGAAAATGCCACCTTCTCTGTCATGGCAAGGTTCCGGCCGCTCTTAGGATCCATTCACCTCATTCATCCTCCAGGGGGTCGTTAGGGACATAAGCACAATAGACTGCCTTTCGTTCGAGTTGTCATTGAGTAATCGAATCACCGTGATTTGCTTTCTTCTTAAAACAGCTTTTACCGTGCTCTTCTTCAACGTGAAGTAAACAGTAACATTCCACGATAAACACCTAGTTTTATTGGAGACCCATAATTGTAGAAATCAATACAAAACTGGATTTAAAATATCTCAAACTCTTGTAAACAAATATATTATATACGAATGTGTTGTTATGGTAACTTGGATACTAAACAATTTATAACTTAAGTGTTGTTTATTTGGCCAAATACTGTATTTCACCTAAAATGGAATCGTATGTAAATGTGGTAAATGTCCCTCGTGCTCCATATGTTCACCCTTACTGAAGTTATCAGTTCAAAAACCACTTGAACAACGTATATAAATCTGCTATACACGACAAGGAATTTTCTAGACGAACTTTAGCTACGCCATGTCCAAAACTTTTCTAGATCAGCGAACCGTGTGCATGTTGGGTTATTAAATTTTCAAGGAGTTAAAACCGCTTCTGGAAGTAACTGAGTGCTCCAAAATTAATGACGATGCGTATGCTGTTGCCGGTTCTGCTACTTTATTTTCTAGTGCGCCTTCTTCCCAAAACATGCCTGAAAATCACTGGCTTAACCCTCAAATAAAACGGATATATTACATCAATTGCCTTTATGAATATTACATTTTAAACTTGAAGAAATAATGTAGAAATAGATGCTATCGTCGATTTCTTTTGATAACTGCAGTTATTATGGAATCAACAATCGGGTGATTGTTTATTTCAAAGTTAAGTAGGCAGGATATACTATTCGTCCAAATAAGAGGGAGAGAAATGCCAAATGATTGCCCTCTCTAGTGAACTAAAGCCCTGTAACTCACCATATTTCTGAAAAAGGAGTTTTTGTAAGTCAAAAAGAACACTAGACCGCAAAAACTAGCGGCAGTTCCATGGTTAAGTTACTCGACGTTCGTCTTCGCAGGATAAGGTAAAACCTCGGAAAAAAGCTTACCTAGATAACTTACCCTAAACGAGATTCGAACTCGTGACCTCTTGAACGTGAGGCAGGCACGCTAACCATCACGTTACCGAGCCGGGCAAGATTGAACTCCTAAAGGAGGGATATGAACACGAACTATTCCACATAGATAGTTTGTTGATGTAAGGCAAAATGTATCTTATATTTTGTTGAAAATTGCATAAAATTAATAAATGTGTAACCTGTAATTTTAAAATCAAGCTAAAACATAAAATCGCTCGAAATTACACAACTTTCCATAGGAATGTTTTGAGTGAAGCAAATTTGTGCTATCACAACTTTTCAAAAAATAGATAGATAAATAGACAGACGGACGGACAGACAGACAGACAGACGGGCGGGCGGGCGGGCGGACGGACGGGCGGACGGACGGGCAAACAGACAGATGAAAAATGTAGTTGTCATTTAAAGTACATAATTTATAAATAATTTATTGTAGCATTAGCTATTTCTGAGATGTTTATTGTTATTTTTAATTTCAAGTACTTTGTCATTTTTTAAGGTTAAGTACCCATTCATATGTTTCTCGTGGTCGTGCAAATAACGGAAATTCAAAGTCGTTACATAGTTACCCCTCTTAATAGTTTAGACTATCACTTCAGCCTCCTGTATGTCTCAAAATATATCACGAAACTACTACTGCAAAGCTTATCTACATGAAAATGAAGTAGATAACATAAATAAAAGGCTAGGACTGTAGCAAATCCGATATTTTTTGAACGACAGAAACCTGTAGTCCATAATTGAGGGAATTGCTTATCTGAATCTGTCTCTGTCTCTTTCGTACTTCAAATCCCCAATGTAGAATTCAACATATGATGCTTTGAAAACTGACATCAAAAAGATATGTACTGAATTGTTTAATAATATACAAACTTATATGTACTTGTTCCTTATGCTTATTATTGTTTGTTATTGAAGCTGTAATATTTCACTACTATAATATGTTAAGGAAAAATAATAGTGAAAGTTTAAGATCTTTTGGACGCATCTTTCTTATAACATTTTATGTGATAATTTTCAGAACTGTTGCTTGTATAACTTTTAGTGATAGGAGCGCCATTTTTCAGGCCTGAAGTAAGCAAGAAATGTTAAGTTGTCAACTTGCCAGCTTAAGGATTTGATTTTATTGTGCTTCCTGTCTTGTTTTTACCACTCGTTTTGCTTCAGTAGAAATATATTGATAAATATATAAAACGACGTGTATAATTAACGTTTTCGTTCAGTTAGTTAAATTTTGAGTTCCTAAAGACTACTAAAACAATTCTCTCGGTTACCAAATATCAAATGGTCCGCACTGCAACTTCAGTAGAAAGTGAATGAAATCGAACCTGGATCATGAATCAAAGTAGTTATAGGCAATTTGAGCCTATAATCCGGTTAGTAAATTAAAATTGTAATTAACAGCCCAAACATTTAATTTGTTATTTTTAAGAAAGGTTTAAAGTTACACATTATTTTATCCTTTATTTTAATGAAGCTTGTTCAGAAGTAATGTGCAAAAATGTAAGGTTTTAAATTGGTAGCCATGTTTTGAAGCTAATTTTATGGAAAGCTACGGAAACCAATACCTAACTACAAGGCGGCCTTGCGGATAATGTTTTTATTATTAATTAGATTATTGGAAAACACACAGAATTTAATAAAGACGCGCATATAGCTTTTATCGACTTTGAGAAAGCGTTTGAGAGAATCGATGGTCATATTACGGCAGAATATCCACAACAATTGTTTAAAACAATAAGATACCTCTATTTTAAATTGTCGTAACAATTACAAGTTTATTTAAGGGTTTTAATGACACCCTTACTTATTCAATAAGGGTATAAATTATAATATATGGACAATCTAGTTGGATAATTAAAATAAATCTAGAATTTTGGCTCTTAAATATTAGAAAATACATATTATTAAATGTACTTTAATTCGCCGAAGTTTTTATTACTATCCACAATAATAAATCTACAGTACAGAAATTGGCCTTTAAGCTTAATTGGTTCTGTGAACAATAGAGTATCAAAAGACCCATTGGCTCTATTCGAAGAAAAGGCCCAGCATAATAATTACTAATCAAATAGCACAGAGCGACAATTTTACTATTTAGGAAATGACTTTAATTGTGACAGAGATTATTACACAGAAAATAGAGTACGCTCTGGAAGATCCCTAGAATAATTAATAGAACATTTTAGAAGAAAATTACGCAGGGAAACAAAACTACATATTTACAAAGGCATGGCCACATCTCCTCTATGAAAGTGAACTCGGTGAATTAACTAAGAAAGAATAAGGTGAATTACAGGGTTCATAAAATAAGTTTATGAGAAGAAATAAAGGATGCACAAAATTGAAATGGCAATTAAGACATTTGATTAGAGTTGTAGATTTCATAGGGTTAATAGGAAAAAGATTTGATTTTTATGTAATCTCAGTCATACATATCCTTAACATCGCTATGTAGTTACCTTTAGCTTCCATTGATAATAGTATAATCGAATGTAGAAGAATAAAAAAGAAAAAAAAGGCAGTTTAGAAATAGGGGAAATAGCAGCTTGCGAGGAACGTGTAATTAAATTTGGTGAAGTGAGATAAGTTTGCAGGAGGAATCTCGAATGTCGAAAGTTGGAAAATCCACTTGTTAAAGTGTGTTACTGAATCCCTTTACTTGTGTAGAAACTTAAAGGTGCTAAGTCAGTGACAGGTCTTGCAGCTGGGAAGTGATTTCCTGCAGTTTGTTACCCACGTGTCTGCAGCATGAAGGGATTAAGGAAAGTTTCGTGTCGATCATTATAGCGCCCAGATAACGGGTTCACACTAAGAGTGCAATCGCGTGCGCGTTGTGGTCGATATTCGATCAAGCGGACTAAACCGAAGTCATTGCGACATAATGTAACAGGGTGGTAAAATGGAACTAACATACCCAGCCTGTGTTTCACAAAGGGGGCGGTTTGCATAAAAGAACATGCTTAATACATTGGTGAAATTAGAAACACAAGGTGTCAAAACCACTGCCAATACATAAACACTTTCAGCTCACACTATTATTGGAAAGGGTAGAGAGGCATTGAAAAACCGGGACGGTTAGCGTCCGTGGTTCAAATCCCGGTCATGGCATTAAATTTTCGGTCTCGCTCTATCCTTTCCAATCCTGTCTCACGCACGGCTATTGTGCGGAACAACATTAATTACACAGTATTAGTCATTTAGAAAGGAAATCTCATGTGATGCAGTCCCAAAAGTTTCTCTACCGATTTCAATTTCCAAAACATACCTCGTTTATATACGCAGTTCAATTTTATAAGTACATATATGTATACGATAAACACAGCATGTATTTCAGAAGCAAAACTCTGCAAGCGGGCGCGGAGTTCAAAGCCGGAATCTCTTAAGGGCCGGTATTATAAAGGTTTAAACTACCGGTAAGATTTAAACTCTAGACCATACATGGGGAGAACCGACACACTGTGTCATTTCCTCTACATCGTAGTTTTAACCCCGTCCACTCTCCTATTTGTCGCACAACAAGTTAAAAAGATACTTCAATGTCAATGGGAATATAAGTACTTTGTGTTCCTAGTAAAAAAATATGTGTTTCACTCACATAACTTTCTCTACTCTTGCACTAACCGTTCTCACAAACTGTTATTCTTATATGTTCTTCGTGTCGAGATAAACATTTGCACAAATTATCTTATTGCTTATTTCCTTGTAGGTGCAAGAGGAATATTAGAATACAGTAGGCTTCGAGCGATAGTCAAATATTTTAAAGCTTTGAGATCTTGTTCTCTTTGCACACTTAAGTTATAAAAAATGAACAACGACGTTCTAGTTCACGAAAGTTTTAAGTTTTCCGAAACTGGCACACGTAACAGGAATATCTCCGAAATGCTTCACTCTACAAAAAATGTATTCAGCCATAAATTCTGTGCTTTAACGAGATCTACATTTTGGTACAGTAAGATTTTGTCTATCTCTTAGGGTTTACGAGTTATTCAAAAGTCATTCAGAGTAAATAGGACTGCATAGGCCATAGCCAGAAAATTCAAAATATATAGTTCATTTGTCATACAAATATCTTAAACATAGGCATTTTAATTAAAATCGTTGGAGCCATTTTCAAGAAAATGTTCAAAGTTTTCGAAAAATGTTCCTTAGAAAGGGTAGTTTAGGGTGGGGCTATTTTCTTCAAAATCTTCATGTCGCATCCTTGAAAGACATTGAACTGAAATACCAACTTTGGTTTGTAATCGACTTTTTGTTTTTGAGTTATGCTGTCCGTAGACAGAAAAGACACGCACGGACCTTTTTCTAAAACTGCTTTTTTTTGGGATGAACATATTTCCGGTGAAATCTTTACATAGAATTTTTGAGTGCATTACAATACTTCCTCTACCTACCAGTAGGGCTCGTCTAGCGCTTAAACTGCAGCAAAAAACTTTTCTTAACAAAAAGTGTTTAAAATCATGTTATCTATCAGCTACCAAAGTTTGTCGGTGTAATTTTGGGACATCTATATATAATATATGTACATTATATATTTATGTACGAGTATACACACGCACGCACACACACATACAGACACACACACACACACACACACACACACACACACACAGTAAGACTATTTCTGTATGTTTAATTCTGATTAAAGTGAAGTATATCGAATAAATAAGCTAATATAAGAATAGATTACAGAATATTGGGTAGAGAAATTCATGTAAATGTAACACATATTTTCTTCCCACTAGCATCCAGAGCGTAACCTATAATAACATTTTCTTAGCCCGTTTGACGAGCAATAAAAGCTCAGTGAAGGAGATATATATCCCCATAAGGCAGTATTAACTTACCCTGTTGGAAGTTGGTATTAATTGCACGTATATGTATGTGGTGCTGTCATTAACGGCATTTTCAAAGCAACACATTAAACTGTCAGATTTATGAGAGGGTGGGCGTGTTGAGAATGAAATTATTACCTTATGTGTGCTTAAGTACTGTTTATTTTATATATGTAGGTTATATTCCACTCTTAAGTGACGTAGAGGAAATGAGTTGAACATTATATATTTTCCCTTTCCTAGGATTAAAAGAGGATTATTTTGACAAAAAAGCTATTTAGTAATAAAATACATTCTGAAGTAATTGTGTAAATAGCATTTAGAAATAGGATGGGTAAAACTGAAATCCCACAGGGCACGGATGAATTCTAAAACTTAGAAACCGCTGCTCATATGCTGTTAGTCGTAAATAGAGCAAACCTTTATACAGCGAATGAAAGGTTGCGGAGATTGGACTATAGGAAGTGGAAGGGATCAGTCTATCACATGATCACTGCACAGAGGAGGCTAGGCAGAGTCCACGCACGAAAGTTGTAAATAAAGCAGTTACATAGCTTACACTCAATGCTGCCACCATTTGCAGTAAAATATTCACTCTCATATTTTTTGTACAACTGCAGCAATACGTGAATATTTCGACTTTTGTGCTTGAGGCATTTTACTTTGCACTGTAGGCGGTGAGCCCAGTTGTGTTTTGTGCTGTCACTGTACTCGCGCAATGACGTCACGCCCCGCCCATGTGACAAGTAACTTTCAGGCGCCTCATTTCACGATAGCTATACAAAGGTTCATAAAACATTGAAGAAACACTAATGGAAACCAAAAAATTGCCCAGAATGATACAGGGTTATACACCACTGCACGAAAAATGTATTGTGTTGTTAAACAGGCATATTTTCCAATCAGTGGTTTTCAGTTCGGCAAACTTAGACTGAAAGTTATCGTTCAGCTGTCTCTTAATATTTACCTGTAAAATTGCAACTAATACTTCTTTTTGTGTATTTCACCACATGCTTTTTCTTACAGTTATCCTTTGTCTAAGAGTGTAATAAATAAAATTGAGCATTAGACATTCACTGATTATATGCTTTCCAAAGAACCCTCGACGTCGGTGCCGAAGGAAATGTTATTACCGAAGCTCGTGCGGGCCGCTAATTTGGCACTGTTCCCTTGGCATTGCATTAGGCAGCCCATCAAAGGCATGCATGCAGGCAGGCCTGAGGACTTCCGCGGTGAGGCGCGGTTCCCCCGTGCACAAACCAATGGGTTAAGTGATTGCTTGGGTGACCTTGATCTATGGTAGCGAGCATATTCAATTATTGTAAATAGCTACATATTACCTTGTTAGTTGCTAATGATGCTAATGTATTGGTGATGTCCCTCTGGATTGTTCTTGGAGTTTACGTCAAACAATGGAAACCGCTACTGCATTACTCAAGGTTTACGTCACAATTATAACGTGTGTCGCTTAAAGCGGAAATGTTAACAATACATTGTTTAGAGCACAATTAATGGACTCGAGAATACATTAATGCCGAGCAGTCTTATTAATTGGAATTTGTCTTTTGACTAAGTTATGTATTTTATAACTGTAGGCATGATATATTTTATATATATTTTTGAAGATCATTAGTCTTACATTCACATGTCTTTTACAACACATTCTTCTTAAAAAAACCTAGTTCTTCAATCTACTTCACATTAATGGAGATAAACGTTTGTAAAACTCTCTGTATTACACTTTCTTGTAGTCATAGATATACCAAACTTGGTAATTAAATTCAGTATCTTCCAAGGATGTGACAGAAGATTTTCAAACAAGTCCCACTCCCCACCATACCCTTTATATGGAAAAATGTTCAAAAAGTTTACTCCAACTATTTTGATTACAATACATTTAAAATGTTTTCATGGCAAATGAATTATACATCTCGAAAGGTCTGACAATAGATTCTAAAGTCCTCTTCATTCTGGATCAAATTTGAATAACCGATAAACCGTAAGAGGGACACAAAATCTCACTACATTAATTATAGATCTAAGTGAAACGCGATTTAAGTTAAATATATTTTTATGTACACTATATCCAAGATATTAATGTTATTGACTTGAATTTTTCAATAACAATGAAAGAATCTGTACCTTCAAATCTTCAAAATTAACAATGAAATACAATTGTATTTATTCTTTATCAGTAGATTGTTAATTAACTTTTAATTGTTCCTTTATAGTAATAAAATTACTTTGCCTTATTTCTTCCCAGTAACAAAATTTGAAGATACGTGAAATTCTTTACGCGCGTTTCTTAGCTCAATGAAGTAAAATTAAGTTAGACGGGACGAATTCTTTATATGCTTTATTATTATTAGTAAGTTTGACGCTTTTTAATAATTCATGGGAGTAATTATTCACTATATTTTGTGATTAGAAGGTACCGAAGCTGCGCTGTGGCGAGTTTTCTCCGGGTTCTCCGGTTTCCCCCGCCATCTCATTCCAATTACTCTATCTTCATTCCATTTATCATCAGTGTCACCGCTTACGGTGCCGTATGTAGTAAAAACGGGCGCTAAGCACTACCAAAAAAAAAAAAAAAAAAAAAAAAAAAAAAAAAGATGGATTAAATGTTAGTTTATGGAGCAATTCGTTGTCTCCTAAACCACTACCAAAATTTGAAAACACACACACACACATTATGCCAGTGTTCTGGTATTTCCTGCTCTGGTACATACACATCTGCTACGTAATACTCTAATGGTTAACATGAGCTTTGCTTTTGGTCCTCAGAAGTCTCAGTAGCACACACCTCATGCACTATTTGTTCTCGGAAGTAGCTGATGTTTCATATTGCACCAATGACCCTATTTTCTCTCTCGTTCTAATGGTTTTCTCGTGACAATGGTCTTCTGAGAAGCAAATGTCCACGCCTATTACATCATCATTGACTATACCCACCCATGCGTTCACTGCAAAACAGTTTTGAATAGTCAAGAAGCTATATATACACATGTAAGTCTCTTTATAGATACAGGGCTAGACCCAAGAACAGATGCAGTGATGGTATACATCAAGACTTTAAAAATATGAAAATAATAAATTGGATGGAGTTTATAAGAAATCACATCGAATGGAAGAAAATCAAAACATTTAGTTAATAAAGTAGTAGTGCCTATTAAGAAGAAGAACAAGAAGAAGGTGTCAGGGGTGGGATTTGTCAAATTGTCAATTATTACAGCATATTTAACTTAAATAACCATAACTAAGCCAAATTAAATATCGTTCCAACAGTAGTGAGAGTAAGTTAATGCTCACATACAGACCCAACAACAATTTCCGATTAATGGAACTATCGCGTTACATTAAATTATAGACTCGCCGGGACAGGTTCATGACAACTGGCAAAATGGCACAGTGCCTCTGTATGTATGTCGATAAGATCACAAGTGAGGAAAATGATATAATTTCTCTGGCCTGGATCACACGCTTTGGAGAAGTGACACGTAACTTCGATCTGAATTACATAGTACCTACGCAATTACACTGCATGTCCGGTTAATTAAGGCCACTGTAAAGCTGACCAGTGTATCAGTTTTCACTTTGTTACGTCAGTTCTACATTTGGTTCTGTTTTCTCCACAAACATAATGGAAATAATGGAATCACACAGCTGTTTCTCTTTATGCCATGATGATTTCCAGCGAGACAAATATCGTTATGTACTCGGTTTCCCTCTGTAACTAATTTTTATGTTCCCCGTCGCTTCCCTGAGATGGGTAGATAAATACTTGAAATTCAATATAACTGGAACACAAAAACAGCCTCTTATGTTGTTTATTACTTTATTTACCACTCAGAAGTAGAGAAGTATTGCATTCCACACAAAACTAAGTGTTGTGCTCACATGACTTTTTCTACTCACAAACTATTCTTACAAACGCTTACTTTCTATCTGTTAATCCAGACAGGCATTTGCAGAAATAGACTAGAGAACTCAGAATGCTTAAGCGATAGTCAAATCTTTTAAGAGCTGATCGCTATGTGATGGCTTTAAATTTTTTCCCCTTTGTGTGGACCGTGTTAAAAAAACTAATGACTTCGCATTTAGGAAATGTAAACCAATAGCAAGGAGTATTCATAAATGGTTAAGTGCACAAAATAATTATTTTACAAATTTGTGAGCTTTAACTAGATCTACATTTTTTTGTGAGGTAAGATTGTTTAGTCTCACAGACACACAACCACATCCTCTTTTCTCAATACAGGGTGGAAGGGAAGTTATTTCATTCCTTCCAATGTAAGCTTCATAGAAGCATTACAAACAAAAAATTCGAATAGCATTTTGTTTTTTGACCAGCCGATTTCGAACAAATAATTCTTTTTCCAAATATGGGTACGTAATTGCACCAGAATGTACGAAGATAACAGTTTGTTACTTGTAAGATGCGTAGAGATACTTATTTCTGACATCGCTTCGGTAGTAATTATGGGAAATCACACAGGATTTCGAAATAATTAATCAATTCAAAGACGTGAAGGAATACTCCGAGCAGCTCTTTCAGATGTGAAGCAACTAGATAACGTTGTGTTGAGGTTGGCCAGGGAATTAAACCGGTTTCTGGATGTAATCAGGTTGGTCGCTTGCAGGGTCGTGTAATTATCTGGAAGTTTACGGTTCTCATTGGCCTAAACTCGCACAGTAAACATGGAAGGGCACGGCAGAGTATTTGTTTATGCTCTCAAGACGCACTGCTACGGCGTTTTTATGTACTGACCTAGTGAAAGTGACACCTACACAATCTGCAGCGTTTGCCAGCTAGTTTTCGACAAAACTGAAGTACCTTGGTAGGAAATGGTCAGAGACAAAATCACACACACACACACACACACACACACACACACACACACACACACACACACACACACACACACAGAGAGAGAGAATTTGATGTACTGGCAAGTTGGCCATGGTAGCTTAATGGTTAAAGTAGCCGCTTGATAAGCGGAAGATCCGTGATTCAAAACCCTGCTATGGCATTGAATTTTTCAGTTTCTGATTCAAGCTCTTAAACATTGCCCACACACGCCTTGTGCGTTTAAAAACACCAGCAGTAAGCTTGTTGGCATAAATAAATATTTCTTATATTATATTTTTTGATTTTTTACTTTCTCTACTACATACATATAGTAAGTAGCATAAGTGTTGTATTCCACCCAAAAATTCGATGCCGTGTTTTTAACGGAAATATATGTTTTGGGGTCCCCTGAATTAAATAAGAAAGTCATTTTTAGAAAAAGTTCCGTACGTGTGTCTGTGAACAGCACAACGCAAAAATAAAAATTTGGTTGAAAACCAAATTTGGTATTTAAGTTTAATATCTTTTAAGGACGCATCACGAAGATTTTTAAGAAATTTCACACTTTACAGGCAAAATTTTTCAATAATTTTGATTTTCTCGAAAACAACTCTTAACGATTTTGATTAAAATGCCCTATTTTTAAGTTATTTTTATGGTAAATGAACTGTAGTTATTGATTTTTCTGGTTATAGTCTGTGCATCCCTGTTTACTCTTGATAACTTTTGCATGACTGGTAAACTGTAAGTCATAGATCAAATGTTACTATACAAAAAATGTAAATCTCGGTAACAATTTATATCGAAATGCAATTTTTTGTGGAGTGAACCGTTTCGGAGATATTCCTGGTTATTTGTGTGAGCTTTGCAAAACTTAAACTTTTCCCAAATCGAAAGCCGCTATTCACTTTTTTATCTCTTGGCCGTGCTAAGAGAACGGGATTTCAAAGCTTTAAAAGACTGAACAACCGCTCAAAGACTTTTGTATTGCCATATTCCCCTTGCGCCTACAAGAAAATGAGCAATGAGATAACTTCTGCAAATGTTTATTTCGTCTAATATGAAGATGAAGGAGTAAGTGTTTGTGAGAATAGTTAGTACAAGAATAGAGAAAGATAGAAAGTTATGAGAGAAAACCTGTTTTGGAGTGAAAATAGCGTCAATGTTAACGTGCGGAAATTATTTATTCTAAATCACCTATCGGCCATCATTTCTTTATAAAGCTATTGATCTTATCTGCCATTTATTTCGGTATCAGGAAAAAGGGGAAGGAAACGAACGCGGAAGAATACAAGTCATCGGGGCAAGTTTATAAGAACTTGTTAGCTGGCGCTCTCTTAAACCTCCGTCAGGCGCGCGCCTTGGTAAAACACCGTTAGTCGCGCGGGGCCTACTGTACTTTTCAAATGGGAAGGAGCTTGTCCTTGAGCGTCTCCAGGCCGGCAACCAATCGGAGTCCTGCTGTGTTGTCATGTTGCTTTCCCCTTGAGTGGGGCTTGACGCGCGCCATGAAATATGAAGGGTTGGGATAATGAGCTTGCAACTCTGTGTATGTAAACGTATCTCATTGGCTGCAGATCAGAACCCTTCCCATCTGAAAAGCACAGTAGTAGGTCCTCGTTATATTTTTGCGCATATATGCTTGCATTTATTTTCTAAAATTATTTTCGCTTAATTCCCATGTTTATCTATCTGTATATCTTCAGAATTGGAGTCGGTCTGGGTGGCTCAGTTGGTTAGACGCTGACCTACGGATCCCAAGGTCGCGGGTTCAAACCCGGCCCAGGCCGATGGTTTTTAAGTGTGCTTAAAAACGACAGCTCCATGTCAGTAGATTTACTGGCATGTAAAAGAACTCCTGCGGGACAAAATTCCGGCACACCGGCGACGCTGATGTGATCCTGGCAATTGACAGCGTCGTTAAACAAGAAAATAATTTAATTTAATTTCAGAATTGGAACTATCCGATTCATAGGAGTTGTCATTTACGTGTATGGCGTCATCATCAGAAGGTAGGTGTCCTTGGAATTTTCCAACTCATACCTTTTACCACGTTTTGTGAGAATTAGTAACATACTACTTGCACTGACAAAGCAATATTGCACAGCTAACGAGGAAAAACCATGTCAGCAACATGTACGAGCCACACTTAACTGCCGATTAGTCATTCTTGCAGCTAAAGAAACAAAAAGATATGGTTGTGGCTTCACCTAACAGTCGAATGAGCTGTAGTATTAGATGTCCTAATCAGGTGATTGCATAGGTGCGCTCGTTTGACAACTAGAACGTTTAAATAGATGTGGGGGCATCGCTGGCCCTTAGCGACCAAGGAATACATCACACTTTAATTCCAAATGGAATGATACATTTAGCGCGGCAGAACACGGACTTGTGCATTAAGGGGAAGGGTGGTTCGTGTGTGTTGGGTCAGGGACGAGTTATTCCAGCGGAAACTTCTCACCAAGTTCATTCTCCACTCTGCACCACTCGGTTTACAAAGTGACAGCTCGCTGGCCACATCCAGCTGTCAGAATCAAATACGTATAAGGTAAAAGCAATATCTGCATTATTTACGTGAGTGCAACCAAACCAGCATTAGAGTTCTAGCTTCTGTTCTATGCTAACAAAATCTCATTTTTCTATACTCTTGGTAGGAGTCATTATTTACATTATTTCTAGGGTACTAGATAAACACAGAAGTTTGAAACAATAAAAGTGAGTCGCCAGATTTGAAAAATGCTAAACTCTTTGTATAATACCAGAAAACAAACAACGGTGACATAGCACTTTAAAAATTCTAGGATAAAGTGATGTGAAAACCAAACCATTGAGGAGTACTTTTAAAACCTTTTATATTACAAAAATGCTAAACTGTGGGTCTTGCAAAATGTTGAGGCTACCCTTTTTCACTGAGTCATCCAACTCAGCACCTCTTAATTTTTTATGTAGGATGGGAGTAGGATGTTGGGTCGCTCTTGTATGGTTAACTCTTATCTATGTATCAGGGTGTGGGACGTCTTGGATCTGGTGCGTCGGACTGCGTAAAATAACTATTTATTTTCCCAAAACTATTTCAGTTCACTCGCTAGTATAATACTTTAAGTGTGTGCAGGAATGAGTTTTCAGTAGCACGCCGAAAAGTGTTATATATTCCGCACTGCACTGCGTTCAGTCACACCTCCAAGTGAATTGTATCTACCTTTTGTCCGCTTTCTTCCAGTATACCTGCAAACGCCATACCTTTGAATGTCACTCACCCCGAGGACCGGAAAAGGGTACCGTTAGCTAAGGCGGTATGCAATGGCCTGGTATGAAATAGTTCTACCAACATGCTTTTACAAAACCTCACCCTACACATATTTAATTAATGATTTTATAAGTTCTGTCCATTGCACAGACAGCTTCAATGTGCAATTTTCCTAACAAAGTTTCTATCTTTTATTGTTTGTGTATATTATTATTATTATTATTATTATTATTATTATTATTATTATTATTATTATTATTATTATTATTATTATTATTATTATAAATAATAATTGTAATGATAATTGAAAGTAAGGATTTTAAATGCAGTATAATTTTAGATCCAATCAGGAAAAGAAGAACAAGATGGTTCGGTCATTTAATGAGCATCGATAATAATTGCTAGACTTACAAAAACAAATTTTCAAGCATTCATTCCAAACTAAGATTAGTAACTAATGGATGCAAGGGATAAGGAAAAACTGAAATGAAATGGAATTAACAGAAGAAATAATATAGAATAGAGCAAAGTTAAGGAAGTTATAACATTTTGAAGGTATTCAGTTGAAAAAAAGAAGAAAACAACTACAATTTGTGACAGGATGGAGAAATACTGGAAACATAGAAAGGAAAAAGAAAAGAAGAAGTGAATATAAAATGCAGTGGGTTGACGGCTTGAAACAAAGAAAAAAATATGATCTGACTTACAAAATACATATTGTTACATGTTTTCAGAATTGGAGTCATCTGATTCGCACAAGTTGTCATCCCTGGATAAGGTATCACAAGGTAGATGATGCACTTCTTACAGATTCTTGCGATTTTGTTAATAATAATCGGATTTGTGAGAAGTACTAACATACTACTTGCAATGGTAAAACAACATTGCACAACTAACGAAGGAAAACATGTCAGAAATATGGCACGCAGGGCCTGATTGACCTATACGATACGTAATGATTCTTGCAGCTAAAGAAATGAACAGATATGGTCGTTGCTGCAGCAAACTATCGAGTAAGGTGTAATGTTGGATGTCCTAGTCAGGCAAGTTTGTATACGATAACGTTTAAATAAATGTAGAGCTCTTCCAGGCATCTAGCGACCAAAGTACGATCAAAGAAAAAGTTACCCACTCCAGCATGTTGTATTCGTATGCTCCAAACGCGTGCGTTTCTGGTAAAATCCCTGCTTTGAATTCTTTGGGTGGAATGCAATACTGTTAGGCAGATAACTTGTGAAGAAAGTAAAAACCAAGAGCAGAGCGCTCCTCCAGCCATCGGGAAATTCTGTCTTTTAAACAAATTCACAGTTTTCTTCACTTATTATTTTATTATTGATAAAAAGCTCTTTATTGAATTTTCGCGAGTGAAGGAAACAAAGATCTTAATACAGGCCTTATCCACTGACAATGATTAATGTTCTTCGGGAAAAGAAATTGCAGAAGAAACTGTCCCCCTGGGCAGCTGTTGTCTACGCACTTTCTTCCCGAGAGCCGAATGGATTCACATGACATTCTCTACTCTTGTACTAACAATTCATATAAACACTTATGCCTCTATTCTCTTCATGTTAGTCGAGATAAATATTTACAGAAAGTATATTATTGCTAATATTCTTGCAGGTGCAAGGGGAATACGGGAATACAGTAAGCTTTGAGTGATAGTAAGTTCTTTTAAAGCTGGTCGCTATATGAAGTCTCTTAAATTGCACACCAATAATGTGAATAACGATCTTCCATTTGAGAAAAGTATAAGCATTGCAAAGCTCACACAAATTAGAAGGAATTTCTCCGAAAATTTTCACTCCACAAAAAAATGCATTTGGACATAACTCGTATTTCAGCGACATACACATTTTTGTATAGCAAGAATTATTCCATTTCTTACGGCTTAGCAAAAGTCATCAAGAATAAACAGGACTATACGGGCTGTAGCCAGAAAATTCAAAATATGGATTTAATTTGCCATAAAAATATCTTACACGCCTGTCATTTTAATCAAAATAGTTACACCCATTTTTGAGAAAATCAAAATTTTCAAAAATGTTCCATGTAAAGGTTAGTTTAGGGTGGATGAATTTTCTTCACAATCTACACACACACACACTGATCTTTTTCTAAAGTGTGTGTGTGTTTTTTTTTTTTTTTTTTAAATTAGGAGGCAACATATATTTCTGGTGAAATCTCGACCTTGAACTTTTGGGTCAAATAGAACACTTCCCTACTTACCTTATTCGTAGGGCGTACTGAAAGTCATGTGAGTGTGCACGTCATATTTCTTCTGCTATTTGTCTAAATGTAAATAGTTAGGTTAGAGCAGTGATAATTAATGTTATTTTCTGAATGAGATGATGGTGTAGGTAGTGTAAAAATATTTACACAATTGTAATAATTAAATTGAGTGTTTCAATATAACGAATACACTTTAACATTAATGAAGCTAGAATATACATAGAATGTGCATTCATGTGAATGAAAATTCTACCGTTTTACACAAACAGTAATAAATATTTTAAGGGAAGGCAAATAATTCAACCTGAACGTCCAAACCGTAGTAGTCACTTCAAACGACCACTGGTTAGCTTTGACGCTAAATTTGGGTCTAGGGGACCGTACTTAAATTAATTAAAACCGCCCTTTGTGTAAAAAGTTTCACAATCCATTACCTTCTAACAAAACAACCCTCTATCATTTTCAGCAAAAGTAAGCACCTCAATAAATCAAATAACGTGGACATTGGTTCCGTTGTTTCTCCAATGGTACTGCATTTCCAGCAATACACGAGCCCATGAAAACCAATTAACATTGCTCTAATCGATGGAATGCAATTAAAGGCCCCAGTATTTTATGGACGACTTCTAGTGCTAATAGATCACAGAGGTAGAAGCCATTATGACTTTATTTGAGCTCAACTCTTTCGACAGATATTGCATTAATTTTGGCGAGTCAATTCTATGTATTGGTCATCAATAGTTATGAAGATAAAAAGGATATGCATTTGACAGTGGCTTGTAAATGAGCTCTGAAGAACTATGCAGCCTTACTCAACACAGTTCTGCATCGAAAACAATTCTTTTGTTAGCAAAATCATTAGATCGTACTTTCAAGCATTAAAATGGAAACAGCAGAAAGCTATACACAGGAAGTAGATCTGAACCTACAGAAACGCAGGGGGAGAAAGGCTGGCAGTACTCTCCTTATCTGCGTTATTATATATATCCCCTTCATTTTGGATGACTTTGGCATAAGTGGTAAACAGTAAGATATGCATTAAAGGTTGGCGTTACTAAATACAAAATTTATATCATTTGTGTAGAAGTTAACTATTTCCATTCTGTTTATCTCATCAAAGAGAACCAAATTCACAGGCATCATATAGCGATTAACTCTTAAAAGATCTATCTCTCAAGCTTGCTGTGTTCCCTTATGTCCGTTTTATCTACGAGGAAATATATAATAAAACCATGTTTGCGTGTTTTATCTTGGTTAACATGAGATAGATTGAAGACTAGCCTTTGAAAGAATTTGTTAAATAATGAATAAAGAAAGTCATGCAAATGTAACATCAGAATTATTAACTGTGTTTAGAGCCCGTTCTTGCTTCAATTGCTACCACAGATGGTAACACTGTACATGACGTAATAATTGGGAAGGAAACATTCCAGACCTTCGGCACCTGCCAGTTATGGGAACTGAGAAAACCCCGGTAAAGCAAGGGCGGTCCTGGAGGAATTTAAAGCGCAGATTTCCCGTCCCTTAACGACTTTAAACAGCCCTTGTTCAGCAAGTGGCTTGTGAAAGTAAACAGAATAAAGCTGACTTCAAGATGGTTGTAAGAAACACCATTGTTTCTCTAAAACTGGCGTTTTATTATACATAATAGTAGAAAAACATTATTATTATTATTATTATTATTATTATTATTATTATTATTATTATTATTATTATTATTATTATTATTATTATTATTATTATTATTATTATTATTATTATTATTATTATTATTATTATTATTATTATTATTATTATTGTTATTATTATTATTACTCTTGAAATATTATTTATGTCAACATCTAATTTAAAAAGTTAACTTCATGTACATTTAGACTTATTGAGACAAAAATAAAATTTCTTCCATTAAACGGAGCCAAATTACTAGCTTATTACTGAAGTAAGGAAAAACAATCCGATGTCCTTAGATTATATTTTTATTTAGTTTCTACAAACTCTCCTATGAAAGATTATTTTTATATCTATTTCTTGTTAATCCGGATAAATGATTGCAGCATTATTAATTTTGTTGTAGATATAAAGATGATATAGGTAGTCGAAATGATAATCAAATGTCTAAAAGCGGGTCACTATATGCTGAATTGAAATCATATACCTTTCCATTACTTTGCAAGAAACAACTGAACCAAGGTAACACTTCAAAAAAACGCAAGTATAAAAAATTCTAATCAATAACGTAAGATATCTTGGAAATGGCTAACGCTACAAAAAGTTGTTGCAGTAAACTGTATATTTTTATAAAATCTACATACTTTATGTAGTAAGTTTTTGTCTATTTTTTATGTTTTACCAGTTATGCAAAATTAAACGAGGTTGCTTCTGAGAGAAGAGTACTTCATAGACTGTTGCCAGAAATATCTTTTTGTTGCTTTAGGAAAATATTAACTTCATTACCAAGTATTATATTTTTTAGAATTTTCGTTTTCGAATTGTGGTGTTCGATATGCACGCATACACACACCAGGCGCACAAACACCTCACGCATGGACCAAGTTCATTTATTTGTTTAGATTCAAGAGGGCCGAAAACATATATTGTGGATGAATTTGCATTATAAAATTTTTGGCTGGACTGCATTACTTCCTCTAACTACCAGGTGTGGTACAGAAAGCAAAAATTGAAGATAACAAAAACTGGAGATTAACCCTAGCAATACTAATATGCTCATCTTCTGTAATTTTTTCAAATTGTCTTTAAATGTAAGTTTTCATTGTTGGTCTTTTTGAGAAACACTGAAAAGTCAGTGGTCATAAAGTAACCCACCGTCGCTGTAATATGATTTATGTAAAGAAGCGAAAAAGAAATAGCTAAATATTACTTTTATAAACATGACAAAATATAATACCCAACTTTAAAATAAATTTGACTTAAACTGTGCTTGTTAAATGTTCCATAAATGTGTTCACTAGGTCCGGAATTTGTATCTCGCTTAGAGTGAATAATCTGGATAAGGTTTTATCGAGGATATTCTCCTACCCTGAAATCAAATATCCTGTAGTTCTGAGCTCTATGAACCCTGGGCTGATTTGAACATCATATCATGCATTTTATTCATATGACCTAATACGTTAAAGGACGTTAAACCTTAGAAAAACTAATGTATGTGACCCTTTAACAAGCTAGAGCTTGAAAATTATACATCAGCGGGGCTACAGAAATCCTTAATATGTATTAACCTTAATAAATTCTCTTAAGTAATATTTTAATTGAAAACCTGCTGCATCTATTAAAATAAGGCTTTAACTGTGAGAATTATCTAATCGTAACTGGTGTGTATGCAAAAACACTAAGCAGGAACAAGCACACAGAGCTCAGGTAATGAAATTTTCACCTAGGTCTACGTAGGTATTGATTTCTCTTCTTGCTTCTCAATTAGTTACATTAATGATGATGGACGCTGTTTACCAGCACAATGAAATCAAAAGATTAAAGGTTACAATGGGCTACCAATACCCTTTTTAATTAGCGCTGTGCAACAAAACCAAATCAAGCACAGGTCAAGGAGGCTGAGGACTTTAACATTAGCTACTAACTTTGTTAGCTAAAGTGGCCAGCAACAGCATGTATCAATTTCCTGATTAATAGCAAGCTTGTTTGGTATTTTACGGAATACTTTTATAACAATGTTTATATAAAGATCACGCAACATCAGAATAGAACCAAATTTTCATGATCCACGAAGGTTACACAACATAGAGGAACACCTTGGATAGTTTTGTTGTGGTGGTAACATCCAGGGAGAAGGAACGAAGTAAAAGAATCGCAGGAAGCTACAGGTCACAGGGTGAGATGCCACAGAGATGCGTCTAAGCGACCCTTGTACCGAAAAAGACGGGAAAGCCACGAAAAAATCCAAGGTCTCGTGAGTTCGATGGAAACTGAATCCTGAGCCATTATGGTTCACAATTTTGGTCCGCCTAAGTCAACCAGTTAAGTTTCCGCGCGCCGAGACACGGCAAGAGGTCGTGAAAATGTGGCGAAAGAATTTTGAGAAAATATTTTAATTTCACAGAGTAATGGCTGCACCTGTGTTATCGTACGGATTTGAACTATGGACAGCAATAAAACAATGAAAGAAATACAGACATCAGGAATGAAATTCTTAAGAGGAGTTAAAAGGTGCTACATGTGATGAAATAAAAAGTTGATGGTATTCAACATTTAAACGTTTTAATGTTAATAATAAACTGAGAAATGACAAACGAAAATAACAATAACATCTAAACAGAATGCACAACTCAAAACTGCATCCTCTGTGACACACGCTCTTTCTTACACCCTGTCTCACACACTCTCACGCAATCTCTCTCACACACTCATACTCTCTCTCACACTCACACAGTCTCTCTCTCACAGATACACCATCCCTCTCACACACTCTCTTTCACACACACGCACACACAAACTCTTTCGCACACACCCACACACAAAGTCTCCTACACACTCTCTCTCACACTCTCTGTTTCACACATACTCTCTCACAGAAAACATACTCTTTGTCACACTCTCTTTCACAGTCTCTCTCATATACACGCACACACATTCTCTCTGACACAGGCACACACACTCTTTCCTTTCTCTCACATAAACACACTCTCTCTCACATACACACAGATAACATCCGATAAATAAGGAGACAAGAGTGACTTTTAGGAGAGTTCTTAAAAATGCCTTTATTTTCTTTGCGACTGAAATGCCTGAAATAGTGTCCAAATGTCAAATGTCGGAGGGATCCACCGTTCCATGAAGCCAGTATTTGACATTCTGTGGACAGTGTGGGTAACCATTGAGCCAACACTGAACTTGTCCCTCGGAGGCCCACAGTTTTAATTTTTCATCAGTCAGTCGGCCAGACCATGCGACAATACTGCTCAGACTTGACTATGATTGGCGTACAATCTCCACCACGGAGCAGTTCGTCAATAATTCACTAGAACGGCAGTGTCCACTGTTAACTATACCGACCTAGTGCATCCCACCTGTCTTCTCAACGCAAACGTTCCATTTATCATATTTCACTGGAATTAATAGACATCTGTGATAACGAAAACTTTGGTTGACGTCAACTTCTATCTTTACTGTTTTTACATTGAGAACCTGCAATCATCTAATGGAGTGCTGAAAACTCAACCATGCCAATTCTGAATATATCAAATATTTAGTTCGTTTTATTCGCATAATCTTCTTTATCCGCCATTGTTTATTTTTATATGCGACTAATTCTTAGAAAACCATTTTTTCTAATCTCTGTTCTGAATATATCAAATATTTAGTTTGTTTTATTCACATAACGTTTTTATCCACCATTGTTTATTCTTTCCCTATCTACTTCATATTAATCCAAATAAACGTGAGCAGAAACTGCTTCAATACACATTGCGTTGTAGATAGAAAGGGATTTGTATTTTTCTTCGGCAAAGATGCGGATATACGCTTTGCACGTCACAGAAACAGAATAATGAAGCCAATCACATAAATAATTCAAAGTATGAGAAATTTCCAAGCAAGGACCATGTATTTTTCGTAGACTATCTCTTATGGTTTACCACTCCAGCTGCACAGGCTGTTCGCAGAATATTCAACAGGTACATTTTATTATCCATGCAAATATAGTTGGTCAGAATTTTTGGAATCATATTTCAAATAATACAAAGTAAATTAGTTGTAGACTTTCAAAATAACATCTAAATTTAGGAATTTAGCACAGCTTTTCTTGGCGTATTAAGATGTGATATCATGTTCCAGAAATAATTTCTAATTTAGCTGTCTCTGTGTGCGGTTATTTAACTCACCCTTTTCGTTCTTCTGCAAATGCAGGAGCTCCGTCTATTGTTACACCAGATATATGTATTTGTATATTTCAAGTCAAGCCGGTTCAAGTTTTCAGTGACACCTCATTGAATCATTGGTTTTAGTGGTGCCTTTAAGAGGGACAAGAGCAGCTAATTCCTATGTAATATTGAAATAATTATCAATTCCCTTAAAAAAATTGCTAATTGGGCCGTATCGCTAGCATTAATGCTCTCATCGAGTGCCAGAGAATATAACTGCAAATTTGTGGTTCAATATTTTAATGTTCTCTCCATACTGGACGCTAATTCGTCAATATGGCGAGCTACAGTCTGTCACGACAAGCCAAATTTTGCAAAACTACGCTTTTTTGTCAGGACATTTAATATTCGCAACACTCAATGCATTCTTTAACAAAGTCGTAAAGATTTTTTGCCAATTATTTCTTCTACTCCGTACTTCGCTTTTACCAGAGATTCAGTTTGAAGTAATATATTCTTAAAAATCTTATGTGTTGCACTCGAATGACTTTCTCTACTCTTGCACTAACCATTCTTACAAACTCTTATTCCTATATCTTCTTCGTGTTAGTTAAGATAAACATTTGCACAAATTATCTTATTGCTTGTTTCCTTGTTGGTGCAAGGGGAATATTAGAATACAGTTGGCTTTGAGCGATAGTCAAATCTTTTAATGCTTTGAGATTCCGATCTCTTTGCACACATATTTAAAAAATGAACAACTATATTCAATTTCACGATAAGTTTTAAGTTTTCCGAAACTCACACACATAACAAGGAATATGTCCGAAACGGTTAAGTTTTTTAACGGGTTTACCAGTTATGCAAAAGTTGTCCAGAGTAAATACGACTACAGGGGCTATAGCCAGAAAATTTAAGATATACATTTCATTTTTCATAAAAATGTCTCAAACATATGAAATTTCAACTATAATCGTTGGAGCCATTTTCGAGAAAATCAAAATTTTCCATGTAAAGGGTAGTTTAGGGTGGGGCTATTTACTTCAAAATCTTCGTGTCGCATTGTTGAAAGACATTAAACTTCAATACCAACCTTGGTTTTTAATCTCCTTTTCGCTTTTGAGTTTTGCTATCCACAGACAGACAGACACACACACACACACACACACACACACACACACACACACACACACACACACACACACACACACACACACACACACACAGAGAGAGAGAGAGAGAGAGACACATACACACGGAACTTCTTCCAAAATTTTCTTTTGGACTCAGGGGTTCTGAAAACATATTTCCGGTGAAATGTCGACAAAGAATTTTTGGGTGTAATACAATACTTCCTCTACTTTACTATACGTAGTAGTAGAGAAAGTAAAAATGCTAATTTTAGGTTCAGGAAATCTCGAAAGATGTATTGAATTTTTGTTAGAATATCTACAATACATCCTCTGTATACTGTGCGAATGTAGTATAAAAAGTAAAAGGGCGACGTAAACTTTATTTTATATGATGGACTTGTGAGAAGTTAAAAGGCTAGAGTGTAAGATGTCAGATTTTGTTTACTTGGAATTTCTTTTGAACCAGTCAAAAAGGAGCCATAATTGTTAGGTGGGTTTAGAAGAAGAAAAAGAAAACTTTTAAGTTTACAAAAGAAAATAGACTATTGATTTGCCTTCCAATCAATTTGGATAATATATTATATATTTCCATTTCCAAACGTGTAGGTAAATATTTTCCCTGCACACCCTTAGTGTGAGAGTCCGGTCAGTCAATATCGATTTTACTCTGGTGTCATTTGGGTTAAATGTGGAGTGAGTACAGGAGTAACTTTCCGTCAAGACCTGCTCACGGCCATATAGCTGTCTACAATTGTTTGTCATCTTCTCTTTCCTCGTTGAGATGCGATACTGCAAGTCTGCTTCTAGTGTCACCACTCTTCTGGTCGTATGCCCTTTTTTGTTGGGTGTGTGTGTGTGTGCACACAGTAAACAGACTCCTGGCAGAAACATCAGAGGCTCCCGCTCCGAAATGACAGGAAGCAGTGTCCCGCCCATCCCCCCCTTCCCCCACATCACCATTCCTGCGGGAATTAAACATCTCGGTTACTTAAAAAAAGTCACTATCGTTGGTTTGTTAGGTTAAGGGGGACGTTTTACTGCGTACGCTACTAAATGTACAGGTCTAAAGTAAATTTGTGGCTGAGTGGTTGGACCACATCCCTTTCATTAATAGTTGGGAGGCTGGGTTCGATTCCACGGGGCAGTATGTTGGATGTTTGGTGGACAAAGCGGCGTCTGGCCGGTTTTTCCCCGAGTTCTGCTACACTTCATCTTTCCTGTCATTCATTTCACGATCTTTTCATATCATCCGTTTTCTCAATCTCATACCAGAGTTCGAGTGATCGCCCATCCTGCTTCTCGACAGACATCTGATCGTCTGCTTCATTATCCTTTGTTGCCACAACTTCACAACTTATTTTTAAGCAAACTGTTCAGGTCTCATCTGCTCTGAGTGCCCATTATGAAGCAATCTATGAGAAAATGTCCTCAAGGGCCTATTTTTATCTGCTAATTTTAGGTAGTTTTAAATACTTGGTTACTAAAACTGTACGAATAGAACAAATCATGGGATGGGATAGCCTATAGGAGTTTTCACGTTATGAAGGCACAATGGCTGTTATGGAGAATCAGCGCGGCGTTGCCACGTATGTTGCGCCACAGCGATTACCGCGTTTTTGTTCACAACCAGGTTTATTGTTATTGTTGTTATTATTATAATTATAATTATTATTATTGTTATTATTATCAAACAGCTAAGAATTGTTTTTCGCTTGCCATTTTTAATAATTTCGGCAGATTTTCCCGCACATTTGGGAACAACCCTTACCTATATGTTATTAACCCCCCAGGCCGGAAGGAAATACCGTTAGGTTGTGTCTTTGTTTCCCCGTCTCTGGCAAAACCCCTGTTATGAGTGCTTACAAAGATGCATGTACCTACATGGTTTATAGAACTTCCATGCTGTATATATTTAATTTATAACTGCACAAATGCCATTTATCGCAAGGACAGTTTCAAATTATTATATATTTTTCAGGTAATTTCTAGTAATATGCCTCAATTTATTGCACTCTTAATAACTGTCAGCATTTTACATTTGACCTAAATATAATAAATAAACGAGTCACTATGTGCGGGGTTCTTTTCCTTTAAATAATCATACGCCCTAAGAATTGTTCGCCTTTTCTTCTGGGATCCATTGCGCACTGATCACTTAACTGCAATGCACACGATTACCAGAGAACTTGTAAAACTTGCTCACACCTCAAATTCCCGAAACCTATTGAAAACCTCACTGAAGTACAATCCCTTATCGGCCCTTCAACTGCCACACATCTGGTTTCCATCATCTGCAAGACAGGAGAACCGGGTGTTGTTGGCCGTGTGCTTGGCGCGCTAAAAACATTTGCCTTATATGGTGATTTATGGATGGCTTGTTACTGGAGATATTCCATATTTATATAAAAAATAATTTCGTTATTTTCTTGACAACTTTGTCGCTGGAAGTTTTTACGTGGACTTACAGAACGAACATTTTCCACTGTATAAACGAAAAATCCTAACACTTTGTTTTAAACTTTATTTTTTAAAAAAAATGTGTTTAGACATATTGATATAACCTAAATACTAACGTGGCCTATAAAAGCAAGCGAATAATCCAGATTTTTTCCATTGCAATTATTTCGGTTTAAAACCATGTTTAAACGTGTGGAGCGAGAAAGATGTTAAAAAATCTGCTTTCAGCAAAATTTTACATTTTATTATTTTAAAAAATGTACAATTGCATAAAAGGTTTATCGTGCATACCATAGTATTCTTCGACACGTTTTACACCGAAATGCATGTTCATCCTTTATCTTAGTCACATTTGAAAACACGCAAATTTGGCAACGCCGCACCTGATTCTTCCATAAGAATAACATGGCCCATAAGAGCCCGTTGTGCCTTCATGACGTGAAAATAGCTATAGTAGTTGCCTGGCATGCCGGGGGCGGGGAGTAGCTGCATCCCATGCAGCTGGATGCTGTTCTGTAGCTGTTGCAAAGAAGGGAGTTTGCCAGGAAGCCACGATTCGATTTTGGTTAGTTTCGTTCGTGTACCTACATATTGTTTGCCATTCGTTCAACAATCAGCTCAAACATCCTTTGTTTTCACGTACACACGCTTGTGGTAAGATACAACTGCCTAATTGCAGCCGGATTGACTTTGCAATTCATTCTCCTTGTTTTCGTGTGTACACAAATGTGGCATCCCCTAGCCGTTATGGCTAGAGCTATTTCTAGGTTTTAGCTTGAGCATAGCGCTATTAAACACAGCCTAGTGAATTTAAGCTTAAGGTTTCCTATCCGCCAAATCTCTTAAGATCCACAACTACAGTACGATTAATTTAAAAATTGTATATAGCAATAACTAATGAAATGTATATCTTCAATTTTCTGGGTATAGCCCATGTAATCCTATTTACTCTGGATGGCTTTTGCATAACTGGTAAACCGTAAGAAATAGACCAAATGTTACTATACAAAAAATCTGATGTGTTGCATTCAAATGACTTTCTCTACCCTTGTACTAACCATTCTTACAAACTCTTATTCCTATATCTTCTCCGTGACAGAAATTATCTTATTGTTTATTTCCTTGTAGGTGCAAGGAGCATATAGGGATATAGTAAGCTTTGAGCGATAGTTAAATCTTTTAACGCTTTCAAATTCCGTTCTCTTTGCACGGTTAGCATATCGAAATATGAATAACGATGTTCCATTTGATAGTTCTCCAAAACTCGCAAATAACAAGGCTTATCTCGGAAATGGTTCACTCTACAAAAACTTTATTTGGCCATAAATTGTATATTTTAGCTAAATCAGCAGTTTTTGTTTAGTAAAATTTGGTGTATTTCTTACGGTTTAACGGCGGTGCCGTGGCCGAGCGGTTAGCGCGCTCGGCTACCACCTAGGCGGCCCGGGTTTGATCCCAGGGACCCGCATGTGGTATTCGTGGTGGACGAAGTGGCGTCAGGGCTCCGGTTTACCCCGCCATCTCATTCCACCGGTGCTCCATCCTCATTCCATGTATCATCAGTGCCACCGCCTGCGGTGCCGTAGTAGTAAAAGCGGGCGTTAAACACTACAACAACAACTTACGGTTTAACAGTTATGCAAAAGTTATCCCTAGTAAATACGGCTACAGGAGCTTTAGCCAGAAAATTAAAAATATACATTTCATTTGTCATAAAGATATCTCAAACATGTGGCATTTCAATCAAAATCGTTAGAGCCATTTTCAAGAAAATCAAAATTTTCCATGTAAAGGGTAGTTTAGGGTGGGGCTGTTTTCTTCAAAATCTTCGTGTCGCATCCTTGAAAGACATTAAACTTAAATATCAACTTTGGTTTCTAACCGACTTTTCGTTTTTGAGTTATGCTGTCCACAAACTGACACAAACACACACACACACACACACACACACACACACACACACACACACGGACCTTTTTCTCAAATGCTTTTTATTGAGGGGGGCCTCAGAACACACACTTCCGGTGAAATCCCTGTACTGAATATTCACGTTCTCTTGAAGGGTTAGGTATGGGCACGAGAGGAGATAATAAATATGTAACTGTAAGATAACCAAAGTTTGATTTATGCTTCTGATCAAAGTTGCGTTTCATATTGTAGCGCTTTATATCTGTAAATTGAAATCCGCATATCTCCACTCTTCACGAAACACCATAGTCGCCACTGAATGAGGCGTGTCCGAACCTGAACAGCAGGGAAGGAATGACTAGTGAAGGTGTTTTAGAGGAGTGGCCCAATTGAGCCGATTTTGCCCATGCCTGGGTTAGGTTTTTCAACCTGTTCAGATACTAATTTTTTCTAGGTCTTCGCAAATCTATTTCCTTTTGGAACACATCTCATAATGACTGCGGATAGCCTGTTGACATCGATGAGAAGGCCTCTCAAAGTAATAGAAATACTGTCGGTAAATCCAGGAGAAAGGTGGCGGGCAAGCGGAAATAATAGGAAGTAATGTAGGATATGACTCTGGAACACAACTACGAAATATAAGGAATGATATAATTACCACAAGACGTTCACCCATGAAGCCAAGCTACTTCACAGCACATGTCGTGCCGGCGAGCGGGCAAAGGCATGGCTCGCATGACTGTTGTGTGTACGTGACTGTCAACAACCGAAGTGGCAGAAACAAAAGGGTTTCGATATGGTTTGCGAGACTTCTAGCTGCATTTCCGATGCGTGAGTATGTGGAACTCCAGAAAGGGCCATGTGACATCATCACTAATATATAAGGAGACCAGAGAAGCGCGAGTTACAATCACAGACGCGAGCCGGTCAGTGTGTCAGTGAGTGCAAGATAGCTGTGTGTGTTTCGTCGTGTTATACGTCATAAGAAGATTCAAGGAGTGTCGCGAGTGATCGTAACGTCGTGATTTGGGTATGAGAGACAAAGGAAGTGAAGAGAGACACCCAAAGGACTGAGCAAAGTAATAAGCAGAAAAGTTGTGAGTTGTGATAGCCCGAAAGATTGCAGACTGAAGAAAACAGTGCATTTGAGGTAAAATTTTAGAGGACAATAAAGTGATAATGTTATATCACATTGCCAATCTTCAACTGGCGTAACATTGCATGATGGCACAGCTCCTCCCCACTCCCCCCGATCGATTGAAACACCCCATGTTTACTTATATTCTCTCATATTTGTATTGTTTTTACAGTATCTTTGTTTATTCAGCTAAAGCATATATGAATTTCAATCATTAATAAATCTTGCTAAGCTCTTCGCACTGCCTCTGTCATTGAAAATTCTGCACAAATAAATGAATTTACTGAAAGTAACGTCTGTCAGCAGCATGTTATACTTTTTGATAGGTTTATTATCTGTTCATATTTTCTGTTGAGTCATTTTTATCCCTCAAAAGATAAAGTCACAAGCTTTGAATTTAAAGTTATATTTAAAGTTATGTACAATACTAAAGTTTCGACATTTGGAAAAAATATAATTCGTAAAATTAGTTGTTGCTCTCCCGGTGTATTTTCTTTCAGATATGTTCTTTGAGGTTGCTTAACAGCTCTAAGGAACCCTTTATTGATATTAAGTATAGTTTTAAATGTTACCAGTTTAGTAATTTAATACTGTATCTGGTTATAGATTGTACTTTAGAGAATGACAGGGAAATAGGGAAAGGAAATTTTAGTACATTCACCGACCGACCAGGAAAAACCATGGAAACCCCAAGACGGTTGACTCGAGTAGAAACAGGTCCTCCCATATGCAAGCCTCAAACCTTATGTACGAGATAGGTATTTACCCACTGCAAGTGGAAATTACCCAGTGGCAGAGTTAAATGTACAAATTAAGATTACAAAAGAGTACTTAAACAATAGTAATACAATAAACAATAGCGATATAAACAAAACTATCATATTATTATGGCTACCAGCTTATGGTTTTGTAATACAACAGCTGGTTTTTTTAAATAATTAATTACCAATTTACACTCATTAATTACCTATCTTGTCATATAGCCAATAAATTTGCTACTAGTATTCACAATAAGTTTATAAAATGTCAGACATACACGTAAGCAACCTTTATAATAAATTATCCAATATTTTCTTCCCTAAATTTCTTCATGAACAGAAGATAGCTCTGAAAGGCTGCTACAGGCAATTCATTCCATCTTTCTAGGGCTCCAAGGATAGTTTTCGTACGTCAGTTTTGTGTCTTCTAACCTTAATTTTAAACAAATGGTTGTTATGTGAACCATTTCGCTCGGATAAATGATGAAGGTGATATGTACTTCAGTTATTGAACTGATTATGGCCCAAATTGAAGCTATGGGCTACTTTCCAATAGTTATGAAGTTTCCAGAAGTTATGAGCTGTCTGCATTGTTCTCGGCACTTGGATAACTACCTAAAATGTAATTCTGATACAAAATATTTTCAATTTTTTAGTACAAACTTAATGTTTACAATGAGTGGTGAATAATTTCATCTCCACAGTCCCTAAGTATCTGTAATGGGATTTATCCAAGGTCTAGCATTGCTCTGTGTCTAGGGTAACATGTTAGCCTCTGGTTCTCGAGCTCGCAGATTTTTCGGGCATAAAAATCCTTAGCATATCTTCCTTTGCCTCCTTCGCAAGGGAAGCAAAGCCGGCGGTCTCGTGTCGTAGATTTAAAGCATCTCAAACATACAAAGAGTCATCTCAGCAAAATTAAACGGTCTTTCATGCCCAATTAATAAAAACTCCATAAATAAGAACTCAATTTCAGTTTCCAGGACCTGTGTATTACATTATCTATTGATTTTAAATAAATACTACAAAATTAAAACAAAACAGTTTCAATCTCAAAAAACTCTACCACTATATAGGTCTCTAATACCTTCATTTTCTTAAGCTACTTAATTCTCAGGTCATCTCCTTAGCACGGTAGTAGCGCTAAGGACCCGGATTCGATTCCCGGTACCGGCGTAGGGATTTTGTCCCTCTGGAAGACCTGGTCCGGGGTGCACTCAGCCTCCTTAAGTCCCGAGAGACGGCAAGGCCGGGCGGCAAGCCTTTGCTCGGAATGGACTGTTGCACCACGGGATTTATTATTATTATTATTATTATTATTATTATTATTATTATTATTATTATTATTATTATTATTATTATTATGATTATTATTATTATTATTATTATTATTATTATTATTATTATTATTATTATTATTATTATTATTATTATTATTATTTGTTCTTTAATTCTCACTAAATTGGTTCAGGAATGAAGTTGTGTTATGCTGAAATGATATGAGCAGTAATGAATTACAAATCATGATTTGCATATTAGTTTGAATGTAAAACTGAGTGTGTTGTACAAACAGAAAATCTCTATGAACAATCAGATTAGCGAATGGAATGCAGTTCGAGTGTCGTTTGCTTTATTGGAATCGCTCCAGAGAAAACTTCAAAAGGCATTAGAATCACAGGATAATAAACACCGACAATACATATCGCATAATATAAAGTTATTACATTGGATAGCTGCCATCTTAGTAGAAGCTTTTGGTTTTGCCAATTGGGTCAGGGATCGTTTCCAACATGCAGAAATCTATTTCACTAACTTAAGCCTACTGAAATGTTGTCTTGTACAGCCACGGACAAATGACTGAGCATTTTACGAGAGCAGAATATTTCACGTTGTGTTGTAGTGCGGTTTACACAAGTTGATATTTCCAAAGTATTGTTTATTGATAGTCTGTTTCACATATTATCGTCTGACACAGAATGGGCTGTGTCTTAAATCACTACATACCTTTAAATTTATTGCTTATAAAGAAAGGGGTGGTATGCCAAACTAAATATCTGTGTGTCCGAGAGACGATAATATATGCAACAGACAATGGACAAACTCAGGCTGCATGATGGAAATATGGACTTGTGTAAACCGCCTTGCAGTATGACGTGGGACTTAGAAATATTCTCCTAATGCGCTCAATCACTTTTTTCCATGACTGTACAGTTGCTGTTAACATCATATCTGATTTGCACTTAGTTTTACCAGTATATTGGGCAATTTACTACTATTCAGAGTGGTCCATTCTGTCAATATAGCTTCCCTAGATACACCTATGCCACACAGTTGACGACCTTATAGTTCAAGAGCCCGTGACTCCCAGAAACTCCTTATTTTATAAAAGCTGAAAGTTTATCAGCGCCTACCCACAACACAGGTAGGAACAACGGGGATACATTAATTTTGGATCATCGTGGCTTTGTCAGGTAATAGGTAGCAAAGGTGTATAAGAGGGTAAGCTAAAAAGGGTTAAAGTAGAAAGCCTAATTTTTCTTACATTTTCTTCGGGATAATACTAGAAATCGTATCATCCATTACCAGACACTTAGTATTGTGGCAAATCCTCAACGGACATCCTTAAAATTTAATAAGTTATAACAGAGAAGAGGACGTACTTGTATATAATAAGTTCAAGTTTCGTAAGGTATACACATACATGGATGGGTGTATACGTTGGCGTTGTACAATGAAGAATTATCCTGCCAGAATAATAGCGTTAAACATGGATACGGCAACTATAGGCAGCGATAATCACCACTGTAACGAAGAGGTGTACGGCAAAAAGTAAGTGTATCGTGTAAAAGCAAAGGGCCTAGTGACTTACCATATGCCGAAACTACCTAAAAACATACTTGAAGTTCACGAAGCTGTAAATAAAGTGCTGCCAATGTACTCTATTAACGATGCTACTCAATGATCACGAAAAAAAAATGTAATTATTTTTCGATGTGAAAATAGTTTGCAATATTTGTGTGAAGCAGAAACGCTCTACTTAGATGGAACTTTAAGATGTAGTGCAAAATATTTTACGCAGTTATTTACATTACATTTTCTTCACAATGGACATCACATTCCAGCAGTTTTTTGTTTATTGCCAATTAAAAGCATAGGCGTGTATTCCTTGGCGCTTCGATCCATAGTTCAAAAGTGCCAGTGTTTAGGGTTGAAACTTCAACCTAAGAAAACAGTAGCAGATTTCGAGGTTGCTATATTGAAGCAATTAAGTCAACATGGAGTGGCACAAACTTTACTTGCATATGCATTATGAATATCCTTAGCAAATATGCAATACAAAATATGAAAACTACTCCGCAAGGATCATCTTATATCGTACTATAATTTACTTAAGTAAACAATTAATTAACTATAAACCAACTGGAGGCGAAGTCTCAAATTTTGCAGAGAGACTTCCATCAAAATGAAAACAACCACTCAAAACTTGAAAGTTCTAAGTTTAAAAATTTAGGACTTTCAGTTGATTGTCCCCTTAGGAAAATCAGATTCCGAATATTAACAAAAATATATAGATTTCTATCCAGTGTATATATTATAAACTTTCTCATTAATTGTATATATAATATATTATTATAACACTAAAATATTTTGGTTTTAAATATTGTACTGTGTTAATTTTTTGTACTGTGAACTCTCCACTCTATTACCATAAAAAGGAGCATAACTGCTGCGCACTACAGTGGACAGAGTCAATCTTTAACCCATTTTAAGGGGAATTTTACTTACAAACTGAAATTATTGCTAAGTATAGCAACTTCTGTATGCTCAGTTCCCATGGATTTTCTTCTTAGTAAATATTTGTGAGTTACTTTTTGCTATGAATTCTCTGTGAATTACATTTTCTGGCACAAATTACCCATTTCTTTTATATTGCCATCAACTTTTAGCGTCGATATTGCCTTGATTCTACTTATAACTGTCATATCTTTTATGTAGATAAAGTATAATAAAGTTTTAATTCCCAAAAAGTAAGATGACTAAATTTTGTTATGACAAAACCAAGTGTTAATAAGACAATTATTCTAGAAAGTAATTGCTGGTAAGTTTTAGTCAAAAGTAATTAACTTCATAGTTCTATCTTTGTTAATAAACACATTTACTGAATAAAGTTATGGCCATTATATTTTAAAATTTCCTGATGTAATTGGTCAAGGTGTCATGAATTTAGCAGATTGAACACCGGCGCCATAAAAACTCTAAAAATGTGATTATTAGCTGAAGCTAACTTGAGAGACTACAAAAATTGACAGCTTTGACGGCACTTAAAGCTTGATCTCAGCAGTGTTATAGCCAGCGTCCTCCAGGAATTGCTCTTCTGGGCTGTTGATGTGAAGAATATATCTTCTAGCGTTCCACACGACAGTGGTTAATCCTGCTGAAACAAAGAAACTACTTTCCTGTAAATCTCTATAATCAGAGATTATCCTCTGTGTATAATCTCGTATATTTGACAGTTTTTTTTTTTTAAGTTGTGGATCTAGGATCTGGAGTCAACTGTGACAGTTCTTTCGCGAGTGATGTGTATCTTTTGATGGAAATGTCTATGTTCTGGATCAATTCAGTAAATACAAAATTTATATTTACACTTTTTCCGTGTTCTGGAAGTCCAGTTCTTCTGGGCAATGGCGATTGAAAGAAACTGTACGGCGTTGAGACAATGACCTTTGAGTTACCCCGAAGTCCCGGGCCTCCCAAAGGTACAATTCGTCCCAATAATGACACCCGATACTTCTGCACCTGTTTTGAATACCTACATTGTTAACCACTCTTCAGTTATCTTCATTATATACAGGGTGAAAGTGAAATGGTCCGTCAGACTTTAGCAGCGAATTTCTCAAGTTGTGAATAACAAGAAAGTCTAATACCAATATGTTGAAAAGTTTATAGTTTTCTAGAAAAACGATTTTTATCAAAATGTTTATCATCACCTGGCTGAATTATTATTGACTGAAGGTTCTTGATTTATGGATATATTCATAGCAAATTGAATAAACGACAACTTTTTCCTTTGGCGTATTTCAATAGATCCAACGGTTTTTGTGTAAATTAAATTTAAAGAAACCCACAATTTGTCGCCTTTTATAAGGTATATAAGAATAAGCGATACTGGGAAGGGAAGATCATGCAAAAATGTTGACTTCGCACCCTTTTTGGCAAGTGTAGCTAAAAACTAAACAAGCTTTTGTATTTCCTTCGTTTTCTATCCGCATCAAAGAACAGGAAGATGATAATGAAGTGCAAAGTTACTTTACTGAAGGGTGACTATGTACCAATACCGATAGTACCTATATAACCATTATTATTCCAATACACAACCCCAAGATTAAGCACGTAGTCCGTACGTTGATTCCCAGAGATAGCAAACAAATGTTGTGTTGTACTTTCTGTTCACACAACTCCAGAAAATAACAAACACAGCAGATACTTCCCTTTCCATAAACCGCACACATGGTTCGTAATTCATAGAGGTTACAACTTGCAAACCTATGGTTATACTCTGTAAACAGATATTTAATATATGATGATGGATTGCACAGAGCGTAGACTCCATATCAGAACAGGCTGCGGTTATGGAACAGAATTAATTCCATTTTCTCTTGCATACACTCCAATCTGCGCGTCCGTTATTGGTCTATACAGTTCCCAAAGCCAGTGTAAACACCAATGTCGTTAGTATAACACATGCAAGCACAGATTGGCGAAAGATAAATGAAGGAGAACCAGAGAAAGTGGAAGGGAGTAGAAATGATATAAAGCACAAACTCCTATCACTGTCCTAAACTGCTATCTAGGCATGGACACGCTAGAAAATGCCCGTTGCATTAATATATAAAGTGTACTTTGCTAACTTTTTGGTACACAGAATATGACTCCCCTCTGAGGTCATAAATAACTTGCAGAATAATTTGAGACATTGGTTAAAGTTAGGAGCACAGTTCACACTGGTCACAAGTTAAATTGGTTGCTTGCCTAGCACCTCCAATTCGCCTCAGCGTGCATTACAGATTACAGTGGACTGCTTCAATCGACCTGATGTTTGTTTTGCTCTGCTGTTCGCTTCCTTTCCCCCGATTTTTACGAGGTAAAACCACACTCAACGGTACACAGAGGAAAAGAGAGGTCCCACGGGATTTTTCTCTACTCCTGTGGGTTCTTTGAGTCCCCCAAGCGAGGTTGTTTACAGTCTCCAAGTCGGCAGAGATCATCTTTCTCTCTCTTTAGATGCAACCGCTAAAAGCCAACAAACTTAGTTATTGCTGAGGTAACCATTTATCTCGTACATTTTTCAAGGACGTTAAATGATTACAAACCCAAATAGCTTGAAGCGGTCTGTTCCAAGTACTTCGTAAGTGAATAGCACCTCAAGTATTACGTTTAATGTGTATCTCTCAAGAAGTATTAAAGTCTGAAAGCATTTTTATATTTTTAATATAATATGTAGAGTGAATCTTAAAGGGGTACGCTTTTTCAAAACAGAAAAAGACATCCTTGAGAAACAGTTTGAATAATAACAGTGAAATGACACATGACGTTGGTTTTATTATTTCTATGAGATGAACCTTTGCTGCTGCTTGCCAAGCGTGGTCCTGGGTTCGATGACTGAATGGCGTTCACGTGCTACGCAAGCTTTTAAACGGCGATGACGTAGCCAGATTTTTCTGGAGTTGCACCTTTTCTCGAACCTGCCAGCAGCAGGAATTTTCGAGCAATCTAGAAAATAGCTTTGTTCTGCCGCTCTGATTGCTATCACTTGTTCACAAACAGTAGCGCGAGGCTGTCTGACCTTGAGCGTCTTTGATGCGCACGTTCCTTGCCATGTGGTGTGAGGTGCCCCGGCCACGAGCCTGCTGTGTTGCCTCTGCCACCGCTGGCTTCGGCCGGCGTCACATCATTCGATACGCCTCGTCATGAGACTAGCTACACACAACTGATTGGCCTCGAGGAGAGGTTGCTTTTAAGTCACCGATGGAAACTAACCTGCTCATAGAATAGAAGTTTCAAGTGGGAAAGAATGTATTTGCAATCTATCGACTCTACTGAATGAAAAGAAAGCTAACATACCTCTTATGACCATTCATATATTACTTTTTATGGAGAAGTAGAAAAATCCACTTTGAAACTGAACACCTAATATCTTGAGGATCGGCAAAGTTAGCCTCACTTTATCACGTGTCCACAGAGACCTTAGTGCTAGGCAGCTGTATCTCTGCTTCTACGTGTGCCGGACTGATGGCATTCAGAACACCTGCTTCCATTATCTGTTGATAGATGACAGAACAGTGCTATTATCACCTAGTTTCTTTTTACTCTTGGTTTAGACTTCAGGTGGGCCATCGTACTAAATATTTAATCCTGTATTTATCTTGGTGACTGAGGGAAACCAAGAAAAAAGTCCCAGTTTCCTAGTCAGATCAGTCGATTCAGGGGATTTGAAACCCGGACCACCAGAATAAACGCCATAAGCCGACCGAGCTATTGTAAGGAATTTGATGTTTTAGTAATTTGATGTTTTAGTAATCAGCACGCAAGTCAGCGTGAAAGAATGGGAGATACAATAAAGTTCATGTTGTGATTAATTACAAACCTCATTTATTGCTACTCAATACTGAATTTCCAACAAAATGTTGAGAAAAAAAGATGCCCATTTTAATGTCCAAGGAAAAATACTTAAATATTCCAGTATGAAAATTGCGATTTTACGCTTTGAAGAGCGTGTCAAACTTCAATAACTGATTTTTCGCTTTTTTTTTGGGGGGGGGGGGAGTTTGTCTTTTATCCAGACAGGTCATTACGAACGATGAATGAAATTGTTGAAATGAAACTTAATTGAGTTTGGGGTCCATAGAGCCTACTGTTCTCAAGAAGGGGAAAACCCTAGAAGAAACCTTATCTCATCTTAACCCATATTCGAACTTGGGACACCTTATCTGAGATAAATACGCTATCCCTACAGCACAGAGGCAGGCTTCTCTTTGCCTTGATTCTTTAAATTTCTGCCGCCTTAAAGTGTTATTGAAGATGTAAGGTATGTTCAATTTCTTTCAATTGTTCTGTATGCATTCTTTGAAAGGAGGTTGTAAGCCCTAATGTTAATTTTAAGAAGTTTAGCTCCATTTTTCAGAGAAACTGTTCACTCTAGAAGGGTGAAGTTTGGTACACGTATAAATCAAACGCTTTTAATTGTATTGTCTTGAGTATGATTTCCATATTTTTAGAAAAATTGTTATAAATATACTATTTTTCACCCCTATCTAATAAGAAAAAGTTCTAGAATTCATGATTTGAAACATAAGATTATAAAAAGTCAGTATCACCACAAGCAACCCAGGAATGAGTGGTAAAAGTTACATTACTCTAGGTTATGTTGTTCGTAAGAAAATGGTAAAACTGTGTACTGAGGAAAAGTGAGAATATCTCATTCAAAGCTAAGCGAAGTTTTAGCACTTTGCTTGCAATGTTAATTTTCAAAAGTTTAACTGCACTTTTCGGGGAAAGCATTACAGCATTGTTCACACAGTTAGCGAAATAATAAGTGATTTATATCCATTAGCCAAGAAGCTTAGTAGCTTTAAATATTTGGCACAAATTATGTTTTTTTCGACAAAATGTCTCTTTGTTGACAATAATTATTAGGGCTAGGAAGTTCATGCATTTGCATGTTTTTTCATAGGGGTTACAAATGTATGCTTTTACATTATGTGCACGAATTACCGAATTTTCAGTTATTTGGACATGACTTTATGATGCATATAACTGCATATTTTCTTGATTTTTGATAAATGCATATTATTTCAATACTATAGCCCCTATATTGCATATTTTAATGATTTTTACGGCTTTTTATTACTTTTTTCTATCTGGACAATATTTTTCATATTGGCAGTACTGCGCATGATGATGCAATTCACGATGATTTTAATATTATTGCCCCTATATTGCATATTTTAATGATTTTTATGCTTTTTTATTTTTTCACCTGTATAATATTTTTCATATTGGTAGCATTTCTGAGACAATGGTTCTTTCCCAATAGTAGAGAGATTTGTGTCCAGTACGAAGATAATTTTTGTTAAATCTCCTAAAAGGGTTAAGTTGTTTAGATCAACAGCACCTAATATCTGACTTCCTCCTGCACCAGTGTTAATCGATGGGGAACATGGATCGATGCAGTTTTATATTATGCTGAGCACATAGAAATAGTCGAAGAGGTTGTTAATTCATTGGACTTGAAAGATGCTTCATCAATAGAAACTGTGCAAAATATTCTGTCAGGCACTGGGTTAAAAGAGGATCTTAGTTTCATATTTGCCCATTTTTCTTTCTTACGAACAGCCATAACGGCATTGGAAGCTGTAGGATCTCCTTTGCATGAATCACTGTCTTTGAAAAAACAATATGCGATCTAAGTTTGGTTCCTGGTAGCATAGGACAAAAAGTGAAAGAGAAAGACAATTATGTAATTGCAAAAAATTCTGTTTATATCAGATGTGCGGTATTCGAGACATCCTCAAAAGAAAACCATGTCTCACCAAGAGACTTGACTCTCTCTCTCTCTCTGTGTGTGTGTGTGTGTGTGTGTCTGTGTCTGTGTCTGTGTGTGTGAGCGTGCGTGCGTGCGTGCATGCGTGCGTGCGTGTGTGTGTGAAGCAGTTAACATTTAAATATGCCCCGATAACATCTTGTGACGTGGAGAGAAGTTTTTCACATTACAAAAGTGTTTTGCGAGACAACAGACGATGCTTTACAGTTGAAAATTTGTGCAAAGTGTTGGTTGTGAACTGCAATTTAGCAGTTAATACTAGCAGCGGGACCACTTCTGCTTCAATCTCTAAAGAATAAGGTAACTTTATTTAATATTTATACTAACTCGTCATGACTACTGCAAAGGGACATTAATTGTTTTAATTAAATAATGCATATTTCTTGGCATATTTCAGTGTTTTTAGGGCATGAACTTCCGAGCCCTAATAATTATATTGGAGATATTTGTTAGACTCATCATGAAGAATCCATACTTAACGTACGGTAGAAGCAGTACCCGGCATATAAGGTGTTTCAGGACTTCATGTTGGTCTCTTATCTCGTTAAACTATAAACAAATTACAGAAACTACATTGCTACTCATCTTAGTAATGCTGAGCTACTGTTAGAGGGAAATAAGCTTTAAAATAACCAGAGGGTCTGGAAATAGAAGAAAATAATCCCCATTCTTTCCACTTTTGCTCTGTGCTTTCCATTCTAGTTTCTGGAGCACTTGAGTCTCCAAGAATACTCTGAGCAAATCCTTTTAACTAAAGCCACTAAATGAGAGAGAAAAAATTTAAAAAGCACACATACAAGAAGTGCTGTCTATATTACAGATATAAACCTCTCCAAAGACGAGGCAGCGACCATGCACAGCGGTTCTTGACATAGTTGCTCTCAAAGATGAGGGGAGGGGGAACAATACGAACCCTTGCACATAATGAAACAATCTGAAGCGCATGCGCACACAATCTCTCTAGCCATCTCATTTATCCTGAACTTTCAGAATTTATTATCCCGTAAAACAGACCCTCAAGATTGCACAAGTAATATGCCGTCAAGATTACAATCCCCCTTGGCACACACTGGGATGGTACTCGACACAAAAGTAGCCTAGCAACGAATTGACTAAGCGTTCTAATAATAATCTCCTTTTCGGAAATAGAATTCATTTCCTATCGCTGTTTCTATTATCTGTAAATTGCACATGTACTCCTATTATAGTTAAAAGGCATTTATAAAGACTTGCATAAGACATTCCCATTGCAGTTTGGTATTATATAAGGGTATGTAGGTATTCCATGGAAGCAAGAGAGGTATTACTTTAGCTTCAGTAGTTAATAACACGTTAATTTCTATATTTCCATTAAAGTTAGCCTTGTGAAAAATTTAATAATACAATTTTCAAACATCGTACGAGAATGACACAGCACAAAGTAGCTTTCTGAAGTTCCAAGGGAAGTGTTTGCTAATGGACGATATTAATACACTGTTGGCACGATCTCATGTGGAAGCAAGACATTTATTGCTTATTACAACTGGCACAACTAAAACTTGCTCCGTATCGTACTGTTATGCCTATTGCAGGGCTCCAGTATCCAATGTCTCGAGGAGTGCATATCGCAGTGAATGAATGGACAGACAGTAGACAGTGGGATTGGCCTTCAATTAGGCGAGGTAACCCTACCTCATCCGAGTAGTAGCAAAGCTTCGCGCAGCTCTCGTTGGCAAGCTTTAGTTGCGTCACCTCTGCCTACCTGTGTATAATCCAGATTGCTGCTTTTTTGGTGTTATCAAAGAAAATCAAGCCAATTTATATTATGTGCATAAACAATAAAAGCAGTTTAGTACTACGTAATATGGCAGATGCTTCTAATGGAATGTTTGTTTAAAAATTTTCATTTCTAATACAGAGTTATGAATGTTTTGGTAATTAGGAATAGGAATTTTGCTACTGCAGTCTGTAGAGAGCATGAATACGGTTGAAAGTAGTGAAACATGTCTGAGGGGAGAAGGCTGTATTGTGCGTGAAAGCTTGAAGCACGTTTCTCTATATTTACCTATGCAAAGAAGAAGAAAATCGGTGGAAAAGCTAAAAAAACTCCAGCATTAGAGAATTTCAAAACAAAAGTTATAACTTTGGTGCGACTAATAGTCATTTATGGCTAGAATAGCTTACAGGTAAATAATCGAACAAGGTGACTCCACGAGGCTCCCATTCGGAAAGTCGTAGGTTTGATTCCTGTGGCCAACCTTCCTGACCCATGGTTTTTTTCACGGGTCTTCGAGGTATGATCAAACTTGAGAAACCTTACACACCTCTGTCAATGTCTGTACCCGTAATCTGGATCTGGCCTCCTGATGTCTCCGCTCATCTCATTCTTCAATGAACTGCTTGACAGTGGCAATACGGGGCTAGAGGCGTGGTGACGTAATAACAAGGAAAGGTGGGGGAGGTAAAGGGTAGATAAATCTGGCCTATTAATGACTATTTAGAAATAGGTTGGAAATGTTGTTTGAAATAACTATTCTTACAAACTCTTGTTCCTATATCTTCTTCATGTTACTCGAGATAAACATTTGCAGAAATTATCTTATTGCTTGTTTCGTTGTAGCTGCAAGGGGAATATGGTAATACAGTAGGTTTTGAGCGATAGTCAAATATTTTAAAACTTTCAAATTCCGTTCTCTTTGTACTGCTAACGTTAAAAAAAGTCAATAACGATATTCCATTTGACGAAAGTTTAAGTTTTCTAAAACTCACACAAATAACAAGCAATACCTCCGAAATGGGTCGCTCCTCAAAAGAAAAATATTTGGACATTAATTGTGGTTTTAGCAAGATCATTTTTCTATAGTAAGATTAGGTCTATCTCTTACCAGTATGCAAAAGTAATCGAGTTTTTCGTTTTTGAGTTATGCTGTTCACAGATTGACACACAGACACATACTTACACGCGCGCGCGAACCATGCTTTTTTTTGGATTTAGGGAGTCTCAAAACTTATATTTCCGGTGAAATCTCGACATCGAATTTTTGGGTGGAATACAATACTTCCTCTACTTACTAGTAGAGAAAAAAATTTTCAAATTACATTCAAGGGTAAAAGAATATTATTACGACAGTGACTCATACATTCTGGACATATGTGTTTACGAACTGTGCGTGTATTAGAAAACATTAGTCAATGTGTACCACTTCTGGTTTATTATCCATCCAATGAAATACTTCATCTCGTAAACTCTATAACTCTCGTCAACACAATATAGCAGGTATTTCCGCTGTAAGAACATCTTTATCACGGTTTTGTGGTTATGGCAGTTATGTATCAACTTTGCGGTTGCGTCAAACTGCAGATATGACAGGAAATGTAATTAAAGCTTCCAACTGAATATATTTTCCTGCATACCTTACCTAGAAGCTATTGATGTTTATTGTAAAGGAAAGGCAGAGAGAAGCATGGCGGCATCCCTAAGCCTCGAGTGTCAGATTCTTTCAAAATATAAATAGTGTTCCAACAACTAAGCAGGAAGTAATGCGGTTGACATCCATCAACCAAATCATCAGGAGTAAACAGGACTAACCGGGCTATAGCCAGACATTTCATTTGTCATAAAAAATATTTCAAACTTAGGCATTTTAATCACAATCGTTAGAGCTATTTTTGAGAAAATAAAAAATTTTCCAAAATTGTTCCATGCAAAGGGTAGTTTAAGATGGAGGCATTTTCTTAAAAATCTCAGTGCCGCATCATTGAAAGATATATACGAATTTTGGTTTTTAACCAACTTTTCGTTTTTGAGTTATGGTGTTCAAAGGCAGGCACACTCAGAGACACACACAAGCAACAAAAAATTTATTGGGACATAAATCTTATATTTCAACAAGATCTACATTTTTTTGTATAGCAAGTTTTGGTCTATCTCTTATGGTTTACCAGTTATGCAAAAGTCATCCAGTGTAAACGGGACTACATGGGCTATAGCCAGAAAGTTCAAAATGTACATTTCATTTGTCATTAAAAACTTCTTAAACATGTCATTTTAATCAAAATTGTTACAGGAATTTTTAAGAAAATCAAAGTTTTCGAAAAATTTTCTATGTATAGGTTAGTTCAGGGTGGAGCAATATTCTTTAAAATCTTCGTGTCGCACCCTTGAAACTTAAATACCAACTTTGGTTTTTAACCAACTTTTCGTTTTTGAGTAATGTTGTCCACAGGCTGACTTACAGACAAACACTAACGCGCGCGCAGACAGACACACGCACACACACACAAACGGACCTTCTTCTGAAGGTGCTTTTTTGGATTAGGGGGCCTCAAAACATATATTTCCGGTGAAATCTCGACATCTAATTTTTTGGTGGAATACAATACTTCCTATATTGTGTAGTGCAGATATCTATGTATTTTGCGACCATTTGGCTGAAATTCTTGAATTCTGTGTAGATATATGTGCAGTTTTGTCTATTTGACAACCTGCCCTCCAAATGGTGTATAATCTTACTCTGTTTTATTAAAATTGAATATTATCACGTGCGTTATTATTATTACTATTATTATTATTATTATTATTATTATTATTATTATTATTATTATTATTATTATTATTATTATTATTATTATTATTATTATTTTGTAGCGTCCCTAAAAGGTCAAAGTAGTCGCCTTACGGTCGGGGGAGTCGGCGTGCTGACCCCCGCCACCCCCAACCTGCACTCCTCCGTGGCCTTGGCTGCGGCTGGAGGACGCAGCGGCCGGACGATGAGGGTAACCTCTGAATAAGGGGAAGACGCCCTAGGGAAATTATTATTATTATTATTATTATTATTGTTATTATTATTATTATTATTATTATTATTATTATTATTATTATTATTATTATTATTATTATTATTATTATTATTATTATTATTATTATTATTATTATTATTATTATTATTTTAATTTTATTATTATTATTATTATTATTATTATTATTATTATTATTATTATTATTATTATTATTATTATTATTATTATTATTATTATTATTATTATTATTATTATTATTATTATTATTATTATTATTATTATTATTATTATTATTATTATTATTATTATTATTATTATTATTATTATTATTATTATTATTATTATTATTATTATTATTATTATTATTCATTCTTCAGCTGCCGATCACCGTTTACTTTGCTGGGCAATTTTGCATACTTCTGTCGATGGGCTTACTTGTACAAATTATTTAAAAAAAAATTATTTTCTTCTTTAACGACGCTGTCAATTGCCAGGATCACATCAGCGTCGCCGGTGTGCCGGAATTTTGTCCCACAGGAGTTCTTTTACATGCCAGTAAATCTACTGACATGGAGCTGTCGTTTTTAAGCACACTTAAAACCACCGGCCTGGGCCAGATTTGAACCCGTGACCTTGGGATCAGTAAGCCAGCGCCTAACCAACCGAGCCACCCAGACCGACTTCCTTGTACAATACATCTGTTTCAGACTGAACAATTTAGTTTATATCAAAATTAGTAATGACGTAATTTTCCGTTTGCTGCTTAGCAAAGAAGATAATCGGATGTGCTTGATATTCATAATCCAGAATATAGGAATCGACTCACGCAGTTTAAATTGTTTTACACACATTACTGGCAGGGAAGGAGAACACGGGGTACAAACTTCACTCCGGGACGGGAGTTTGTTTCCACCAATTTAATTTCAACTCCATTAAATCTAGCTAACTGTTACAATATATCACACGGGGGATATCCATTAAAGTTGTGTGTGTTGTTTATTGTTTGGGGGTGGAGGGCTAACCATCCGGAGAGCACGAGATAGTGGCGTGGCGTCGAAAGCTAGGCCGCGGCCCCTCAGTCTGGGGGTTGAGATGCAGCATTCCTGTGGAAGCGGCGTATCTGCAGTGGCGTATCATCTTCTTCTGACAAGGATTTATTTCACATTAGATTATATCTTGTGCTAGCTTAAAGTGGAACGATTACACAGTAAGCTCTGGTTCTCATTTACTTTTAAGGGTACTTACACCGAGCGGAATGGCTCAGCCGGTAATGTCTGTGGAGGTCATGGGTTTGATTCCCGCGGCCGATATTCCTGACCTTGGGGTTTTTGGGCAGTTTTCTCGGGTCAAATGCTGCGAAGGATATTTACCTTACATCACCCGAATCAATCACTTTCATTTGATTCCCTCTCTATCCGGTCAGGTTGTAAAAGTCAGCGGGGTCGCCGGTAGAAAGCGCTGAGGTGCTTTTGTGCTTTGAAAATACGGTGTTTGGATGAGGGGAGGCGTGATTGGCTGGCCACCAAGAGGACTGACTGATCAACAGGACCTGGCGGCTGGTGTGTTTTGTGGCGACCTAGAACTCGGTCGGATCTGCTGCACCTGTTAGGGACCCTTGGGATGTAGAAGAGAGCGAATTGCGATTGCCATATCTACCTGTTCCTTAAACGTTTTGGTGTCGCCAGTGTTTTAAAATTCCAACTAGGATTGAAAAAACACAAGTGCAACTTTATTGACTGCAACACTTCAGGCTTTTTTTAAAGAAAAAAACAATCCTATCCATTACTCGGTATCAAAGTAACCTTTTATTTTTTATTTATTGTGTCACTGTGGGGGTTGTAAACCTAAAGAATGAGCTAAAATGCTCCAACTATAGCAGCTGGGTATTTTGTATTGCACAAATGCTGTTAGGATGTTAAGAAAGACACTTTCGAAATCCCGCAAAACGTCGGGCGTAAAATTGGTATAACGTAAGCGTGCAACCTTGAACGTAATTTGCGGTGGAGATGGTTCAGGAACAGCTACTCAGCTATTTTTCTTCTCATTACGGAAGTAAATTTTCCTTCTAAAATTATTATACTGTGACAAAACTACAAAGACCGTCCGGTTGCTTTTCCATCACTTTGTTGTCTTCTAAAATTTTTACCACAAATGCAATTTTCTGCTCGTCGTTAACATAGTCTACGGTCCTTCAAGCTATCACACAGTTTTTGCTTCTGATAACCTTCCTCACTCCTTTTAGTGTCTTGCCTCTGTCTCTCATACAGTAATTCCAACGTTACAATTACGCACTACGTACCAATACGACATACACGCACAGCTGTTTCACACTCACTGACACGCTGACCGACTCATGTTAGTAATTCAACTCTAAATCTCTCTCTGACCTCCTTATATAAAAGGGATAACGTCACACAGACCTAGAAGTCTCGAGAACATTCTCGATACCCCTTTTATTTTCGCCACCTCGATTGTTAACAGTCACGTACACACTGCAGTCCTGCGAGGCAGCCCGGACGTAAACGTCTTTGCCCGCACGTAATGTGAAATAGCTTGGCCTGTCCTTTGTTGAGCGCCGACCCCGACGTCACAATATATTATACAAGAGCCTTTTAATTAAGTGTAGTATTTATTTTGATTTAGCGTATTTCTAGCGAGTTTTAATTTAAGATTCGGCGAGTTCTGGCTAACACAAGAGCACAAACATGTTTACGTCGCACATTCCACCAGCTCGCTTTCTTTTGATGCACAGAAAGTAGTACCTCTACATCATACTATAGTGTTCCTGTAACCTAATAATAAGTAATTCTGACAGGGGAAGCATAGTTTTCATTTGTTTTTTCTACCCTTGTGTAGAAATGTAACACATACTGGTCTGAAGCCTATAGAGCATCGCTGGTTTCGTGTTTCTGTTGCGCGTTATTTTTGGAGGATTTGTTTGCCAAGAGGGTTTGATCGGTGCAGGGTAGTGTTTATTCAGCATCACGAAAACAATTGAGGGGTAACAATACGATCCGGTGGCTTAGGAAGTGGATGCAGTGACGCGTTCAGTGACGACTGTAATCAATAGTACCCTCTGGTGGTAAAGCGTTGCAAACTGCGATGTTGGTAGACGTTGAACACTATTAATGCTTGGTAATAGCTCAGGATAATAAATTTGAAGCCTAATGACCTCGTCTTGTGGAAAATATACGTTAGAAGCTACTGCCAGTGATTTTCAGTCTGGCATTGGGAAGCTGTTCCAATTAGCAAACGCCGTAAAAATATATGATTGTCTTTGACTGCGCTTTAAAGCATTTACTTTGTTGTTTACATTTTTGTTACTTTTAATATGTAATAAAAACTGTATAAATGCATTTTCATACATTAATTAATTTTTATTAAGTGTGTATATTAATAATGGTGTCAGTTTTATGCTGAATCCCTGTATGAATGCAGCATGCCTCGATGCTCAAATATCTCGATCTTCTATGAATCTGCTGTCAGCTGCTCCAGTGGTGAATAATGAGATACTTTTCTCAAGGTTTGCGCAGGCGCGTGTAAGGATATACAACGCCCAGTTAAGTTGATTGATACATTTACTGGGAGGGCAGAAGATCATGCGAAAATCCACAAGTTTAGTGGACTTGGGTTCTACTGTTGCACTCTGGTATGTAAACAACTGCAGGTGTCTACTGATGCGCGTGCATATATGCCGGGTGCACGGTACCGGTTACGTCATTCAGTCTCCATGCCCGACTAGAGTCTGTGATATTTAACTTGTCCAGTTTGGTTCTGTCCTTGTCTTTAGGGTGCTCTACCTGCTCTATCTAAATTCTTGGGAAGCACACAACCTCCTCCTAGAGCTCTATTGTCTGTTAAATGGCTACAACTACCCATCACTGTAAATAGAGATACAACAAAAGGGAAGGTTTGTCTCTTTCTTTTCTTGGACCCGACAAGGTAAATCTCACCTGTATCGCACGCGGTTCCACCCTTTATTAATGATATACTAGAATCGAGTAGTCAGCTATCTGAAGGTAATGAAATTAAATTGTTTGTGAATGTTAACACTAGAAACTGTAACTATTGAACTAAGTACTCTGTTGAGTTCTGACGTATCACTAACTTTACGGTTAAAAGTAATTGTTTCGTAATACAACGAGAAGCGGATAACCCTATTGTCGACCGGTAAATGTGTATAACCCGAGTGCGATCCTAAGGTACTCCGAAAAATACTTTTGTACAGTTGTTTGTCAACTTACGCACCACCTACATCATGAATCCTCACTGACGTTCGTATATTACGCTCCAAGTTTGAAGCTTCCCATTCGCCTAAGAAATGCCAGTTTTTTATACTTTGTTAAATTCGAATAATTTAATTCCGATTTTAATTTTCAGGTCCCTGGCTACGAGGGCGCTATCTATACCTTGATTTCTAGTTTATTGAATTCACCAAACTCCTAATTACCTTAGATAAATAGCTCGCTAAACGCCTCTTCAATTTGTTGACAAATTTTTAGCTCTCGCGTTTACATTATGCCTTGATTTTAACATACCGATGTGGTTTGGCTTTTAGAAGAATGAATGCTAGACAATACTGCCCAATTATCACAATTTATCTATAACATACTTGTTAAAAAGAACATTAAAATTAAAACCCGTAAAGACATAGATAAATTCTATAAATCTATGGCAGTGTCAATTATGATGTATGATTTAGAAACATAGAAATTAACAAAATGGATACACCTAATACAAGAATACAGGAATCAGAAATGAAATTTGTAAGAGTAATAGCTGGATATACTAAAAAGAACAAAAAATGCAGTCGATATATCAGAAAAGAAATAAAAGAAGAAATATATCATATTCTTGCTAGCAATAAAAATCAACGGGGGAAATATGTTCAAAGGATGAATAATAACAGAATTCCTAAAATAGCCGGAATTATAAACCCAATGGCATAAGAAACCAAGGAAGACCAAAGAAAAGATGGCCAGAACGGATTGGAGCCGGAACGGATTGAAAAGTAATTCCGTATCAATGTTTAGCTGTAACGTTGTGATGAATTTTTTCACTAACACACGTTGTAAAATTGTCCGGAATTGTACTTTATCTGGTAACATCATGGCTATCCTCCAGTATCCAATAAAATGTAGCAAATATGAATAAGGTTCACTTATCTCGTAGTGGCGTGGTTTTTCGGGAAATGTGGCAAACATAACTCCAACGGGCGTTACATTTGTCCTCTTCCTCATCAGTCATTCGAGATCCAACCATATCTGGTCCATATTCTTGGAATAAAACAAACGGTGGTGTGGAGTGTCTGGTCTCTGGCAAAATCCACATACCAAGTTTCTCTTCTGTAGGAATCTCATTAACTGCAGCATACACGAACCATTGAGTTTTGAATAAATACCATGGAACCTTCCATCCACATACTGGGTATTTAATCTGCAAGAATCTTCCAGAAGAGTCTGTACAGTTACCGCTAACAAATGTTTGGTTGACTGGAAGTGTTTCTGGTTCCAAAGTCTAATGGTACACGAATATCTCGAAATTCAGTAACAGTTGTAAATTAATAGTGACGAAAGCTGGATTTGGAACATTATCATTCCTATGACATGCATTGAAGGCCGTTGAAGTTAGCAAGGCTGTACGTTTTAGTTCAACAGCGATCACAGTTCTTCTCTTTCAACTGGTATTGTCAACTCACCCCAATGTCTGTTCATAGTGATTTTTCCTGGCTGCAAATTAAAATTATAGCAGCGTATGTGGTCATTCTATGAAAGGCATAATTCAAACTTAAGCAACCTCCAGGAATGTGACAACAGAGTTTCAAGAAAATTTCCACTGCATACTACCTTTTTCACAGATAAAGTTATTCTGCTTAGTTTTCTCAAAAACTCTTTAAGGATTCTGATCAACACGTTTAATATATTGAATATAGAAATAAAATTTATATATTGAACTTTCCTGGATATCCCGACTAACTTCCCTTCCATTGCCTACATTTTGTATAATATTTTATTATAATGACAAAAGCTTACTGCGGTTTAGAGCTCATTAAAATACAAGGTAAGCCATTTCGAAGTATTCTATCAACGTTAGATCTGAACTCCCACTTGTTTCACCCAACTGCACACAAAAAGTATGGAATTTGAAAGCCAAAATATATGATCTTCCTTACAAACATATGATTATCACTTTACCCTAGTGCATTTCACCCTTTTATCTACAATGACATGTATAATTAAGCCCTATTTGCAAACGTTTGGTATTAAGATTAAATAGAAACCACAAGAAGTTGTTAAACAGAGTTTCAAAAGGACATGATTTATAATACGAGGAAAAAGTAATTTAAACGCAACACCATAAATCTTATGTATTTAAACGAGCAATTCTTGTATATAAATATATTTATTCCGGGCAACTTGGAAACGGCTCTAACGATTTTCATCAAATTTTGTATTCGGATAGGGTTTTGCTTTCTAAGTTCATCTATATAGGTGTAATTCCCGAAAAAACGCGATTTTACATAAAAAAATATAACATTTTTTACTCCCGCTTTTACAGTGTAATTCTTGTATATATATGTATTTCAGAAACGACTCTAAAGATTTGGTTAAATTTTTGTATACATGCATATTATATGCACAATGTATTCTAGGCTCACTTTTAGGTAACACATTCACATCTCTTTCTCTACACACTCTTCTATAAACAATTTTCCATAAAAAACGTGATTTTAAACACACACACACAAAACATTTTTATCTCCAGTTTTAAAATAAGTCATACCATGTTCTGTATGTTTGAAATATAACTGCTATTACATTCACACTGTTTCCTCCTCGCACTTTTAGGCAACACATTCACATCTCTTTCTCTACACATTCTTCTACAAATCATACACTTTTCTGTATGTTTGAAATAGAGATGCTGCATATTACATTCACAGTGGTTTCTCTACTTAAGCACTTTTAGGTAACATATTCACATCTCTTTCTCTACTCACTCTCCTATAAACGGTCTTCCATAAAAACATGATTTTACACCAAAAATCATTTTTACCCCCACTTTTAAAATAAGTCATACCATGTTCTGTGTTTGAAATAGAAATGCTATTACATTCACACTGCTTTCTCCTCTCACTTTAAGGTAATACATTCACATTTCTTTCTCTACCAACTCTTCTACAAAGAAGCCATACAATCTTCCGTATGTCTGAAATAGAAATGCTATATATTATATTCATACTGTTGTCTCTACTCACTTTTACGTAACACATTCACATTTCTTTCTACTGAAAAACAGAGAGGAAACGCGTCGAGCGAAGCTCGGTCGCCCAGGTACTATTCCTTATGCGCTCTATAAGAAATATCATAAGATGGATTTTCCTCATTAATTATGAACCTACAGTCTGTAATAATGCTACTGTATATTTCCCTATAGATGTTTTGATTGCTGTTTAAATAAATTCCTTTATAATAGCTTTGTTTTCATAAAAAGCAGCTCTTCACGTCTGTGAAGTGGATTAAGAGACTGAACAAAGCATCTTAACTACATGAAGATATACACGCATCTTAAACAAATTTACAGAAGGGAAGGATTCCCCCAGGTTATGCTTTCGTGCGCCATCTTGTGTTTACTGCTCACTTTACCTTCGTGAAACCTCAGCGAAACTTGTTTAAGAGGTGATAAAATCTACTGCAATCATGCAAATTTCGGTTATAAACACAGACGTTACCGTGCAACCCAGTTGGATAAGATAGAGCTTGCTGAAAGCGAGGAAAATGTTTATGAAAATTACCTCCGAATATGCTGCAGGAGTGCATATGTCTTGATATATCTCTCAGGTAGCGTTTTATCGGTTAATTATTATCTAAATCACCATAAAAACACTTTCTTTTGTAGAATTTAAAATATGCTCTTACACCCCGTTAAATTATCTTCTGCTTCTACTTTGGAAGTATTTAGGGCAAGGCGTTACAATTTCCATCACTCTACTAGCACTAGTTTGCTTTCTCTGCTCCTTATTGATGCTAGGTAGTGTGTGTGTGTGTGTGTGTGTTTGTGTGTGTGTGTGCGCGCGCGCGCGCGCGCGTGCGCTCTCTCTCTCTCTCTCTCTTTCTCTCTCTGGAATGTAGATATCGATATTTGTCAATGGCTTCCCAATTTTCTCTTTTTGTTAGTACTTTAGCTCATTTCTTATATAATATATATTTTTAATTCAATAATGATAAGATTAAGATGATTATTAATAATAATAATAATAATAATAATAATAATAATAATAATAATAATAATAATAATAATAATAATAATAATAATAATAATTACAATGAAAATCGCAAGCAGGAAAATTAGTGAATAACATACTGTAGCAAAATGACAAAGTCCAGTTACCGTTTCTATCACTTTTTTTTCTTCTGAAACTGAATCACAAAAACACAGTTATGTTTTATCTTTCATACAATCTACAGTTCCTCGTGACCTTGCAACGCACAGTTGTTCAGTCCACCTTGTAACCGTGACACACACACACACACACACACACACACACACACACACACACACTCAGACACTCACACACATGCACACTGCTAACACCTATCTCGTTCAACACTAAGTAGTCCATCACATGTAACTACTACTCTTGCCTTTTGTTTCACAAAAAGTGCCCTCTCTCGTCGTCTCACAGGCATTTTTAGGTGAGAATCACATAGAATAGATGTATCTGGAAATTCACCTGTTTCTCAACGGTTCCACGAACAAGCCGGCAGCCGGAGGTTCCCGAACGTTCTCGAAACTCTTTGTCTTGCCGCGCTCATTGTTGGGTATTTACTCGCCACAAGTGGTGTAAAATAGCTTGATCTTGGCTATTTTTACGCACGTGGATGCCAAGTGGTATGAGGTAGCTTGACCTTGAGCGTCTCTAAAACAAAGTAACGGTTTTAAATACAAATTATTTTGAAACATTGCTTAGTATAATTTGCATAATTTTGAATTTTTTGAATTTCTCTAATAGCATAGCGAAGCGTATATGCAACTAATTTTCTCACAGGCTCTGGATTAAAAAACACAGCATCGAAGTACAGTACCGTGTAATTATTGTTAATAAATTTAATAGCATGACCTTAATTATTGGCATTTTTCAGCTCGTTCTAATTAACAGAAAATGTTTCGAAACCGAGTGTTTTTTCTCACGTCTATTTGCCCGCAACGAGCCTAATAATGTCAGAATGTGCGAATTGGTGGATGAGATACAAAGAGATAAAGCACCTAATGAATTTAATTTAACACTTTTTGACCGTTTTGGAACAACAGACAATATAGCTTAACAGCTGTTTGTGGGAAAGGCCAGGAATTCCATTACGTACTACTTTGTGCTAATTAACTGCAAATATTTGCCAGAAAATGTCAATGACTGTGTCGCTATTTAAATGGAATAGCTGTGTACGGTTGCAAAATGAAGCGACAGGCAGGAATATATGACAAGCTCTCCAGTGGGGACTTCAACGCTTTTAATTTGCACTTTAACCGAGGTTACTGTTGTTTGATGAGCAACACGTTACCACAGTAATGCTGTCTTAATTAATGTAATAGTCATCAGCCCGTGTGGAAAATAAAGGATACTTAATTCCCACCGTTTGTTTGTGCTTTTTAAATTAATCTTACATCTACTAGTTCAACAAACAACAAGAGAGAATCGTCACTATGCGCTTCCTTTATTAATTCATTAATAAGCCAGTGAATAATTAAACAATGTAGGGTAGATATGCTTTTCAATTGCATTGACTTCTTACTTTCTAACATGTACAAGTGTTTGGTCACATTATCAGAATTGCAGCCTTTCAAAACTCGCAGGTAAATGTCCAAATGTATGCAAATTACTGGATGTCACCACTGACTAGCTGATAAAATGGCTGTCAGAGCAATGGGTTTCCTTTGCCACCATCTAATCAGGGAGAGCAAACTTGAAGAGTTATTGTGACAAAATATTGGACATATTCAATGTATAGTCTATTAATATAAAATCTCCTTGCATATATTATGTAGAAAATGTGTGATATATTAGTGTATGTAGTGTATTACTCAATAAAATTGAAATATAAATAACTAAACACACTATAAACAAAGCGCGCGCGCGCGGGCGCGTGTGTGTGTGTGTGTGAGCAGCATAAAAGGTAAGGGGTAAAGGATACATATACTGAGGGGGACACCTCGCTCACTTCGATCTACTCAGATCCATTGTGACTATCACCCACTAGGAGGCAGGAATGAAATGAGGGAAACGAAGATGTCACACAGGGTCGCAGCTAGACAGGCCACAGAGACGCGCGGAAGCGTCTCGGTGCCAGGCCCCGCCAAGCAGTCATCACACCGCGGTTCCGGTGCTGCACTGAGCTGCCCCCCCCCCCCCCCGTTTGAAGTCAAGGACGGCCAAACGCCATCTAGCGCCCAGAACAACAGTTACCACGCGCAATCATCCGCGCCATCTGCCCGCCACTGCCAACACCACACGCCTGAAAGTACACTTAAAAGGTGATAAAGAAATGGAATGCAGGGAAATGATGGAAAGCAAACCGTGGTATGAAATCATGCACCCCAGAACACAAGGGCGTGTTTTTCTCAAAAATGGGTTTAACTATTTTGATTAATACAACGTATGTTTAAGATAATCTTATGACCAATCAGTTTATAACTTGAATTTTCTGTGAATAGGCTCTGAAGTCCTCTTCATTCTCAATGACCTTTGCATAACTGGTAAACCGAAAGACATAACCAAAATCTTATTAACAACAATTTTATATCTCGTTATAGCACATTGTTTACGTAAAATAAATGTTCTTGTGCAGTTAACCTTTTCTGAGATATTCCCAGCGAGCATATACATGGTCAGTTCAAGGATGTTATTCAGGCTAACATCCACACCTTGCGAAAATTAAAATTAACTTTCATTATGATAATGCATTTTCATACACTTTGAGAATGTTGATGCAAAGCTCATTACTTTCTCTTTCAAGTAGCTCTTCATTCACCGTTTGGGTCCCAGCTTTTATCTTTAGTTTGTAAACCAAAATTAAAATTCACAACTGATGAGGTCGAAGCTGAAAACAGATACTCATTTTTTATTTTCCTGAGGGTAGTAAAGGGCTGCAAAAACTTGAACTACGTAACTGTATAAAATTGCAGACATGTGTGATAGCAATGGAGGGGGAAGATAAAGGGGAAATATGGAGGAGTAGGGAGAGAGTTGGTGAAAGGGATAAATTTTGAAACTGGGATAGAGAGAAGAAACTCTTCCTTTAACAGAATTGTGTGAGTAGAATTGCCAATTCTTTTAAAACTATTACTATTAAAATAAACTACAAGCGTTCTAGTCTTTAGTACTAATTAAAACCTACATTTGCAGAGCACCAGCGTAAAAAAATAATTATGGAACACGGAAGGAGGGAAATTTTACGAACCTTTCTTTTACATCGTTATACACTTGTTTATATTTTATTAGAGGTAGCACAGTATTACAAAAAGTTCATGCTTTGAAACGTAAATACACCTGCACAAACATTGTCGTCCAATGAGCACTTTTCCCATAGGATGCTGACAATTTATAGATTCTCTGCGTATTTGTAGTGACCCTGCACTTGAATTTCATCATGCTACATCCATACAAATGACTCTGGTGGTTATGATGATATCAGCACCAGATGAGTTTGGTGGCTATTTCATTTGTTTGCCCACGTGACCGCTTCCAAAATTACAGCAGATGGACACTATGCCATAGATTTACATAGTTTTGAAATCCACAGCTGTTGTTTCTGCCTGTATGGTTTTAGTTATTATAGAAGGAATGAAAAGAAAATACGTTGTCTGTTTATACAATAACTCTGTCATTCCCTAAATGCAATTCCCTAATGACTCACTCGAAAATGCACCACTAAATAATACCAATTGAGGTAAACATTCCTCTACTGTATGGTACCCTGTTAATACCTACGAATCTCCTTTGAGAAGTTTAGGATACTTTTGGTTCTTGTAGACTCTTCCATTGGTTGTCAACTTGACGATGAACCTCAGAAGATAGAATATTTTCAAGTACGGTAGATCACCACTTATCCGAACATAAAGAGATACCACGCATTCAATAACGTTATTTTTTCAGATAGTCGATGGTAACAAATTATTTTAAACAGCAAATGGGAATAAAAATAACAGTGGCCTACACACAAAATCTATCATAGTTAAAAATAACCTATGTGCTCGAAAATAAATATAATACCCACCAAGTTTTATGGATGAATTTTAGAAAAAAAATGTATACAAATATTAGACACGTTAACTTGATATTCCCGTTGCAACTACAAGAAAATTAGAAGTAAGATAATTCCTAGAAATGTTTAACTCGATTAAATGAAGCCGAGCAATAAAATTTTGTAGAAATAGTTTGTACAACAGTAAACATATTCAATTCACGTTCAATTGTTGTCGGTCTTAGTCAACACTATTAGGCATGACTAATCGATCACCACTTCGCTTTCAGGGTGGCAGTAAGACCTTGACCCTACTGTTGAACAGATGATAGTGATTAATTTTGTTTTGGAGTAAGCATTTCTATTATTCACTGTCATCGAAAATATAGTATGCAATACACATGTATTGCAGAAACTTGGAAGTGAAAATACTCGACTTCGTCGCGTATTTTCAAAATTCTTTTGCCTGCAAAGTTGCATTTACCGCTAGTGTATCGCAATGTATGTTATACAAGGGTAATAGGACAGGAAGCGCGCTTGCCTGTGGCGCGGAGGACCGGGGTTCGATCCCCGGTACCAGCATGAGGATTTTATCCCCTCTGGGAGGTCTGGCACGGGGTGCACTCAGCCTCGTTAGCTCCCGGGGGGACCAATTGAGGAGCTACTTGATGGAGAAGTAGCGGCCCCAGGTCGAGAAGACCGCATAACTGGCCGGGAGGGCTCGGGGCGCTGACCACGTCCCACCCTCCAGTACTGCACCTCACCAATGACGCCTGTAGTGGGCAGAGGTGGGGGACGCAGCGGCTGGACGGTAGGCCTTGGCCCTTCGTGGGCTGTCGCGCGGGGTTTACATTTTACAATAGGACAGGATAGTGTAATGAACAATATTATACCCATGTTTACTTCAATTGTGGATTTATTTTATTTATTAAGAACAGAATGTTTTCAGGTTTGTTAGTTCCACCAAGTAGGTATGGCACAGAAGGTGTGACGCAGAGTGGACGCGGTGTTAAGGTCATAGCGCCTTGACCTGAGTTACGTGCTTTTGCGGGTTGGCGTGAGCAGAGATGATCGAAGAGCAAGGGTGGACAAAATTGTCGTTGCGTCTATGCACAGTAGTGTCACCGCTTGGCTCTGTGTCCTCAGAGGATATCGGAGTATACTGATGCATGAATAGGAGTGAATAAAGACCAGTAGTGGATAAGAATATGTTTAATAAATGAAAATAATTTATGCTATCACAGAACAAAAATTCTCAGCCTTCACCATAATACAACAAACCTAACTTGCATGCTGTGATCTTCATTAGTAACTTATCAACCCAGAATATATATTTATTTTTAACACACTATATTACAGATTAATCGGGTTGTAACCGAAATAATATTGTAACGCAGTAAATCTCAAGTTGCAATGTCGTCACATTCACTGTAGAATGTCTTTTCCGCACCAACTTAGTTACATCTAGTGATGTTACTGGAACAGGCAAGTTTAATATTAGTCAGCATACTCTTATCACACTGTTTAGCTCTTAATCTTGGCTTTGTTAGGTTCATGAAGGAAATAAAATGTTCCTATGTCTAAGGGAACACTGTCATAATTTGCACTGCAAATATGCGAATATTCGTGTATTCTACACTGCTCAAAGATTTGTAAAAAGTAATTACATGCAGGCCATTGTACGTATGCTATAGCGTTGTAATTCTTCGCTGCGTTCATGGTTACTGTCAGTTGTCTTTTGTACACTCCTTCGTAAAAGCTAGACCCACTGCTACGTGCTTCTTGTCCTCTCGTGGCGCATGCGTGGTATCTGGTGCATATGTGCTCCAGCTGACACCCCTGACCTAGGCCAACAGGTTACGTGTCGAGGTATGAAGCAAAGCGAATAGCCTATGCTGAAAGGCGTTGTTCATTTCAAAACATCAGGTGTCACTGTCAAATATCAAAAGCAACTAACAACACCGAAGTGGATACATACTGAAGTACAATTTGTAAAAAGGGCGCACTTATGCCCGTAACATCCTGTGTTTCATATAGGGACCTGCATCTTCAAGTCTGCAGTTTACATCATACTGAAGAGGGATGCATCTTTAGAAAACACATATAGTGTGGGATTGTGGCAAGTTCTAGCAGTTTGGCTTAGGATGTGTGTGTCTACTTGGCAGGAAAGCGAGTAGAAGGGTGATTATGGAGGAGTGAGGCGTGCTTTGACAACCTGTACTTTCAGAAAACTGCCAATCTCTTCCACCAACTAGACCCTGCAACCAGCCTTGGAGGAAGCTGATCTAGTGGAAGTTATGACAGTGACAGACGCGAACAATAAGTTCTATGGATTGGAAGCAGTTCTCCAAGAAGCTGTTTGTGTCATGGACAACACAAGTAAAAACGAGCTGCTTGTTGAAAGTACAGGATCTGACAAAACTAGGTTCAGCGTAATAGCATAAACAGAGCTAAACGTATTAGTGACATTTCCTAGATAAAATGGACCATTGGCACTTTGAGGAATAATAAGTTGCAACAAGAAGATTTTGAAGAAAATTATTTCGCCTTAAACTACACTTTACATGGAACATTTGTTGAAAATCTTAAATTTTTCAAAAACGGTTAACGATGCCATATGTTTAAGTTGTTTTTATGGCAAATTAGATGTATATTTTGAATTTTCTCACTATAGCCCTTGTTTACTCTGGGAGCCTTTTGCATAACTGGTAAACTGTAAGAGATAGCCAAATCTGACTATACCAAAAATGTAGATCTCGTTATAACAGACAATTTATGTTCAAATTCATTTTTCGTGGAGTGAACCGTTTCGGAGATATTCTTTGTTATTTGTGTGAGTGTTGCAATACTTATATTTTTCTCAAATGAAAGGTCGTTATTCACAAGTTTTATCTCTCGACTGTGCAAAGAAGACGGAGCTTTTATTATTATTTTTGCAAAATGTTCTTTTTTATTTTAAAACAAATATAAACTTGTTCTCTTTCAGTATAGGTAAGTCCCTGGTTTATTCATAACATGTACCATTTGTGTGTAAAGAGCACTTAAATTTACTTCTATCTCCAAATGTAAGACTCAGAACCCGATAGTTCTATCTGCATGTCCATCATTTGTTTGTATTTGCTTATCATTTCTTGTGTGGACATTCTTGCTTTCTTCAAAAGAAGAAAGCCAAACATAAGAACGTGATAACAGTGCCGCAAAATACATTCCGCTAAATAAGTTAGTGGAAAATACTGGAGACAAAGCGTTTAGCAGAGTGAAAATTTGAGAAGTACTATAAATTTAATTATGACTATGTTAACTTATTACTAAAATTCAATTACTCTAAAAGTGTAATTATAAAATAACTCTCTCACATCTCCATTAAAAATAACCACAAACACTGTACATGGAGAAAACAAGATTTCATTAGTTCCTTATACTGATTGGAAGCTTATTCCTCTGAAAGCGATAAATTCTCGCCAATAGTTCAACAAGATTAACAGGAAGAGAGAGCGCAAACCTGAAGACTGGAAGAACTTTATAAAGAACATTTTCATCAATTCTGCAAAAGAAATTGCTTCCATGTACTCTGAAGTTGAAGAAAACAGTCTTTGGAATGACAGTTGCATTCCTCAGAACAGAAATGCCTTGTTGTTGTTATTGTAGCTTCCTTTCTTGAAGAAAATTATCGAATTAGAAACATTAAGATGATACTCAACACGTGGGCATTCTTGCATTCAAGAAGTTGACAGTATAATTCAAACATAGAGAAGTCTCTGAAACATTCAGAAGTTTGTTTTCCGCTTTCTTTAAACAGAATACTTCTGGAATGCAAAACAAGGATTACTCGCTTCCTCCGTGGTCTCACCTCCTTTTATAGACGAGAATGACGTAGCTTGGATCTTTCTCTAAATTGACCATATTCTTGAAGCTGCCACAAATAAGCCGAGTGAAACCTCGCTAACGTTCTCTAAACGCTTTATTGCTCTGCTGCGCTCCATTATTGTCAAACACGTGTTCACACGCACTGGTGTGAGGTAGTCTGATCTTGAGCGCCTTTGATGTACTGCCACGCCTAGTGTCACAATATGTTAAAGATAGGAGTTCGTGAATTGCATTGAAGTTAATTGTAAATATTAGTTATGAAAATAAATTTGTTAGCAATATGCTGAAACAAAGAAAGAAGGAAGGAAGGAAGGAGGGAGGGAAGGAGTGGGGGATGAGGGAGGTAAGGAGGGAGGGAATGAACCGCTAATTTTTTTTATTGCGTATGTATATTTTAGGTCTTGAAAAACGTAAGAAAGTGTTTGTTTAGTTTTGCGGAACGCCAGGAAGTGATAATCCGGTATGAGTGAAATAAAGTCTTTAATATTTGGCTGAAAAGCAGTATAGTTATGTTCCTGCATTTTATGAAGAAATTAGGATAATTTTGGGTATGAATGATCTTGGAGTATGTAGTTGAAACATCAATCTTTATACTGTCTTTAAATGGTACAAACGCAATGGCTTTGTACGTGTGATAATGCATTGACACATGTCGATATTTTATGCACATGTATTTTTTATGAAACATATAATGAAAAACTGTTTCTTCCAAACTGATTATATGTGAATCTATTTTCTTAAGGGCCCTAATGACCAAGTTGTCGACGGGCCCTTAAACCTAACACACTCACTCACTCACTCACTCACTCTATTTTCTTAAAGTCAGAATTTCTGATCTTCCATGCTATGGGCTTTAAGGTTTGCAAATGGGCTTCTAACCCTGGGTTAACAAAATGGGATACTCCCAGCGCTGATGGTGTAATGTATCCAAAGGACATTAGGGAGGTTATTCCCGTTTATGATCCTAAGAGACAGCGGGTGTCCCAAAATTTCAGCGGTGCTCCTTTGTTACCACAGGTTCTATTTCAACGTATTCCCATGGTTGTGACATACTCTATCCATTGCCCAGAGAGTATATTCAATTTAAGTGATATCTCTTGAGATTTGAGTAAACAGTAATTATAATAATTATTATGCTGAAAACTAAATACAAATATGTATTCAGTTTAATTTATTAATATAAGTGCTAGTCTAATGTTACATAGTGTTTGTCTGGCTTTGGTCCTAGCCATTTACCAGACAATACAAAAACCTATAAATCAACTTTTTAATACTAAAAAGGTCTCATCCTTCCACTGTTTTGCTCATTGAGCGCTTGCATTTATTTATTACATTCCATAAGAATTTTCCCACACTTCTCAATTGCATTTTTTCTCTTTATCTCTTCTTAGGATACCAGGAAATGATTTTATACCAATGAATCTAAATTATTCCAATAAAAAACAGCAAAAACCAATTATTAAACAAACTCAAATTTGCAGTGAGAATAATCTATATTATATGTGTCCTATATTATAATACAATAATACTTTATATTTACATACTTCATGCAAAAAGGATTTAAGCACACCATGTATTCTTGAAAATTTTCTTAACACAGGTATAACGAGATATAGAACTAAATAAAAATCCTATATTTTTGTGTTTTGTACAGAAAAATTGTTTTGTATCTCAAAACATCTGATAGAATTTTGAAGCATTTCTTTTATTTATTTACTTATTTATTTATCCACCCCGTCCATCCCGTCCATCCCGTCCATCCCATCCATGCCACCCATGCCACCCTGCCATCCATCCCATCCCATTCATCCACCCACGGCGCGGCCAAGCCTTAATGTATTATACTTTAAATAGAATCGCACTGAAATTTTGAATTTTAAAAATTTTAGACATATAATTCTTTAGGTGGCGTTTAAATTGTATTCTGCTGTCCTTTATTGTACCTACATACTCTTCTCCTCCTCCAGACATTCTCCCTTCGTGCTCAAAACAGCTGTTCCCGGACATATGTGCTGAATGAATATTTATATCTAGTTATTTTAGTACAGCAAACCCCACATCATTGCTTTCTATCCTTTGGCAAGTCAGGACGAGTGTGTGTTGTTTGTTACCACTAGCTGGCACGTTGTGCAAGTTCGCCCTACGACGCTGCAGGCTTCAACACAACTGTGGTGAAGAAGTTGCCTACCAATCAGGGGAACAGTTTCACGGTAACAAATCTACGGGTTACAGCTCTTTAGCGTGACTCGAGAGCCCAAAATGCGATCCCTTAACCTCTGCGGCAACAGTGATTTTTTCCTTCCCTTTTCTTACATAAGGTTTGCATATAACCGTCACTAGTTTCCTACCAGCCCTTCTCAGTAGCTCCATGACAATATTGGAACAAATTCCCAGAATCAGACACGAACCAATGAGTGGTGTGCTGTTGCGAAGTGAAGTTGGCGTCAATTCTCTTCATGAATTATTCTACCCTGATTCACGAAAACAGGTGCAAATAGCTAGCTCAAATTAATATGATTACCAACTCGATCTTTTTAACGGAGTTATGGGTAAATTTACTTGCAACTCTTAGATGCACAATGACAATAATGTTTATGTGAAACGTTTCTTCTGTAAGACATGCAAACCGGATCTGGAACAACCGTCGTCATCGAATTACCAAAAAAAAAAAAAAAAAAAAAAAAAAAAAAAATACATTTGTAAATTTTAGAAATTAAGTTTGTCCATAAGCATTTATACATTCTCAAAGAACACCACCACCACCACCACCGCCTACGCCACCGCTACCGGCACCGGCACCGGCACCACCACCACCACCACCACCAACAACAATACAATAATGATGATAATAATAATTAATAATAATAATAATAATAATAATAATAATACTAATAATAATAATAATAATAATAATAATAATAATAATAATAATAATAATAATAATAATAATAATAATAATGTGAAAAAGGTATAGTAATGATATTAATATATTTATGTGGTTGTTTATATGATGATTTATCATTATTCCTTATTATTATTTATCGTTGCATAAAGATACTGGTGTGACCCTGGTAATAAAATCTTGTACATATTTTGACTCATTTTCAGTCTTTATCGTAATTATTAATAAGTTATGGGTACTCATCTAGCAGTAATATACGCACATTATTGGTCACAGCAATGACCAATGTGCTATTTAACTGTCTGAAATTGTGGAAGAGGATAGAGTGACACTTGAAGACCGAGAAGCTACAAATGTTAGTACCAACTTAAATTCTCTCGTTCCTATGGAGGCCACATTTTATGCTCTGATGGGTACGCTTGAGATCCCCTGTAGTAAAAAAAATACATTATACTAATATTAATTTTGCATATTATTGCCGTTAAACATCTGAGACAGAATCAAATCTATATCTATATATACTCGTACGTATATCTTTATGGCAGATAAAATGTAATGGCGACTGATAGCTGTCCAGTTCATGATTGAACCATTCTCTTTCCAGTTACGCAAATAAATTTTGTGGATGGTCAACACACATGTTTCACACTTACTAAAACATTCAAAGACCTTACTAAAAAATTATAATAGCTGATCCTCTATAAATTATTTTTATTAACAAAAGCTATTTAATTTCCAGGAAGCGTAAAATGGCAAAAATATAAACTTAGCATTTAACTGAATTATGCTGTTAAGAGTGCTAAAGAAAGAAATTTTATGACCACGCTGGGGAAAGGTTTACCCCAATATATGAGTATGTGCAGATAAAAAGAGCGGACGATAATAATTTAGCATTTAAAGAGAAGTTCGGAACCGTTTCGCCTTTCCCAGTGCACACATTATCCTTTCCTGTGTCTCACTTCCTTTCGGTGTACGCTTGCACAAACTTGACACACGTGATTAACAGCAAGTACAACACTGCAATGTTCTCCTCTGTTGTCCCTTACAGTTGGCCAGGAATGCCGTGCTTTTTGTTTCACAGTGATCAAAGTTAAAGTCATTTTTACTTTCTTATTACTTACCCATAATAAGTAGAAGTAGTATTACAGGGGCCTTCGGAAATGATTCCATTAAAGCATGTTCAAGATTAATTGTTATTTCAAGGTTATTGTTGGTGTTTTTAAACACACAAGCCATGTGTGGGCAATGTTTATGAGGTGGAATCAGGACTGAAAAATTCAATGCCAACTGATTGCCATTGTGCAGTCGGACACATTTAAACTTCTTTTCGAACTATCCATGAAGATACTCGTGATACTCTCATCCAAGAGCTTCAATCAGTCCCTTCACATTTATGCAATAGGAAATTTGTTCATCCATCTCAAAATGTTTCATATACATAAATGTTTTTCCAGGAGCTAACATATTTCTTTCTTTAAGTCTTGAACCTAAAACTTCTGCTGAGGCTTTTGCCAAATTAAAATCTCGAACTAGGTCATTTAAGGCAGCTTGAGTGAACGACTTACATATACTTGTGGCATCTGTTGGTACAAAGTCATCATCATCATTCATTTGAATTTGCTGGGGCAGGACAAGCTGAGTCACTTGCAGCAAAAAATGTATTGAAAATAGGGACTGCAATGTCATCTTAGTGAGGTCTTCTAATTGACTTCAGGTCAGGATAGTGAATGGTATGTTTTAACTTTTCACTGACGCAGATACATTTACCACACAGAAGTAGCAGTCATTTGGATGCTTCTGCGGCTCCCTCTACACCATTGGAATTCCAAAACCCATAGATTTTCTCTTTCCTTTGCTCCCCTCTAAGGTTTTCGACTCATGTTCTGCACACTTTGTCAGGGGAAGACAGGTAACGCTGCTGTGACGTCAGCCCACTCAGCACACATGCTCCCAGAGCAAGCCAGTTGAACGTGTGACGTCACAGCGGGCAAGAGGAAATAGGATACGGGACATCGTAATCTTAATACTGACTGTTTCAATTACGGAATAGTCATAGACTATAAATAATTACATTTCGGGTTTATGCCATATATATATATATATATATATATATATATATATATATATATATATATATATATATATATATATATATATATATATATAATTCTAGTTTATGTGAACAGTCATGTTATAATGCAAATAGAACAGAAATTATAACTATTTTGCCTGAGCAAGAGGAGAGCTATACAGAACAATTAGGTGGACATTTTCCGACATTTGTCGTTTCGCCTTTCTTTAACTAGTTTGTCAATGTTAGGGCGTAATGTACGGCACATTTGTAACCGAAGACTGTATGTTAGATTGTGATCTGACAATATGCTTCGGGATTTTGACTTAGAAAGGTTCATAACAGAAAAGAATTGTTCGCACACATACGTAGAACCAAACATACATAATATCCGTGCAACAAGGGCATACAACCTCAGAAATCTTGTTTGAGGAACATTCTTATAAACATCAGCCAAGTCTTCCTTGTGTTTATATTTGTCCTTCAGCAAATCGTCGCACTGTAAATTTATCTATTCAATTTGCAACCTGCTAGAAACATTGTTAACATCCAAATGAATACGGGGTCGCAAAGACCTGAAACGTAGTTGACAATGTCTCTACATCTTGAAGCCTGGTCTCAAACTAGTGTGAAACACAGGGAACTGAACACATGCGCCGCTGATCTAGGCAGCCTAGCAATACACTGCTCTCGCCTGACGTCACACGAACGTACAAGCTGGCTCTTCATTTAAATACGTCACACGGCTCGAAGTTGTCTTCCCCTGCTTTATGTGGTGCCCAACATTTGTACTTGTCCTCTAGTAGATCCGAGAACTAGGCATTGTAGGCTTTTATTACAAATTGTGTGATGTTTGTTCTTCGTTTCGGCGTTGTGAAACAGTCACAACTGTAGCAAAATATATTTGGATCATTCATACAAGTACGGCGAAGAGTTGACGTTCTGAAGTCTACTGTAGACACACTTCAGATGAGACCAGATGAAAAATATTTTTCTAACACCAAACCTAAAAGAAATTAACAATATTTTAGGATAGTTTGATATGAACCAATTAGTCAATTGTTTAATATTATTTATTTTAAAAATAAATTATTCTCTCTCATCTACTCGTCCCGGGTCATTAAGAAGGTAAAGTCTGTGGGGAAAACCTTACGAGATAGTGAGAAACTGATATCATTTTTGGAATTTAGCACTCATGAATTACTATAAATCTGTTATCAGACTGAAGTCAGCAAAATGGTCGTAGACTTGCGAAATATAAGTAACACAATCACAATCACGTAATCACAAAACCATGTGTGTACCGGTATACATCCGTAACCAAAAAACCGTAAATCGAAAAAGAGAGATGGTCACATTTGGTGATTGGGTAAGTGGAGAGTCACCCTCTACATTCGATTGCATTCCTGTCACACCTCTTCCCCATGTGTGGTCTATTGTCTTGCCCTCTTCTTATTGTGCCTACAATAAAAATGCAATAAAACCATTTTTAATGGTAACTTGATTAACATGAAGCAGATAAAAGAACAAACCTTTGTAAGAAGAGTTTGTACAACACATCAGATTTTTATTACATAGCCATGTTGTGTAGGTAACAGGATTCGAAGAGAAGGTAGTGTCTTTCAGGTGCACATGCACGTGTGCCACAGCATGACCTGCAGCCATGTTGGTTCACAAAGGACTGCCATATCTTGCTTGTTTTGTTTCTCTATGGAGGAAGCTTCACAAGCTACGTAGATAACTTCACTGCATCGGAGAGGTATTATATCCATTGTGGCCGTAAAATATATATACGTGCACAGGATGCTTGAAGAGCCCAAATGGGAGTAATCGCATTAGCTTCACAAAGGATACATACACTTCTTACTCTGCTCTGTGAATTATCTGCACCTCGTTCTTCAAGAGCTTGTAATTCATTAGCTCTAACCGACATTTAGGAGCCTCACCTCTGAAAACGCTATTTTCTGAAGTGCTCAATCAGCTGGGCTGAAAATATAATGCTAAATATATCTTATATAAGCACTAGCTGAAACACCCTGCGTTGGCCGTGGTTTAACCATTCATCCCTACAACTTGCAAACTTGATATCACTTAAATATACTTGTGCTTCTCTGAAGACGTTCAAAAATATTGCTCAGTGCAGTTAAGCAAACAGTTAAACTCTTTGAGTACTATAAAGAACAAAAAATAAAATAAATAAAACATGGGGAAGACAATGTGCAAACGAACGGTTAAACAATCACAAATACTATAGGAAGAAAAGCAGTAGAGAAAGCCGTGTGAATGTAACACGTTGCATTTTTGTTTCAATCATATAGAAAATTGTATGAGCTGTTTGTAGAAGACGGAATAGGGAAGGAAATGTGATTACGTTTCGTAAAAGAAACTGGAGTAGAGAAAACCATGTGAATATAATACGTTGTAGAGTAAAACGGAAGCGGCGCCGCGGTCGAGCGGTTAGACCGTTCGCCTACCACGTAGGTGGCCAGGGTTTGATCCCAGGCACTCGCATGTGGTATTCGTGGTGGACGAAGTGGAGTCTGGACCTGCATTTCTAAATCAACTTCCTCACTATCATACCTGGTGCTGGGCTGACCACTCGCTTTCAGGTCTTCACTCTGTCCGGTCCATAAGGTCCCTGTGCTCCCCGACAGGCATCTGACCCTAGGCACTGGCTTGGAAGTCCTAGAGGGTGTAAATCCTAATAAGAGGAGGATGTTATGTATGTGTTATGTAAGATGCTGCTAGAGTGTTCCTCTCTAGCGCACCTTCGAGATTCTCTGCAGCTGCCTACCAGACTTGCAGAGGTCTTAGTGGACGACAAAACAGCGGTTGATAGAGTTTTTAAGTTTTTAGCAGAGTGTACTATCAATTTGATGATTTAAAAGTTTAGATATTTCTTTTTATGCTTTCTGATAGGTTTATCACCTTGTTTTATATCTGACTATTACCACTGTTTTTACATTTATGTGTATATTTTCTTTCTTGATAGTAATTTTATTTTTGATTCAAATTTATATCTGGCTATTGCCATGAATTTTTAAGGGTGCGGGGCTCTAATGACCTAGCTGTCGACGGGCCCTTAAACCCTAATCACTCACTCACTTTAAGGGTGCTGATGACCTCGAAGTTGAGCGCCCTTAAACACACACACACACACACACACACACACACACACACAGACACACACGTTACGTAAGACAAAAGAGAGATAAATTAGTAGATAATCTTCTATATCTTGTGTTCCTTTTAACTTTTTCTTACTTTCTGTTAAGACCATTATGTTTGCTTTTTTCTTTTTCATCTCATTTAATATTTCTGTTTCTTTATTATTTAACCCTCTAATGTTCCAAGTGGACAATAGCGCATTTTGATTCATATTCCTTTTTTTCGTGCCTTGTCCATCATCAGTATGTTTATCCGGCTTTTGACTTCGCTTGCCAGTAATTTAATTTTCACCTGACCGCCTTACGAGGGCTGTGCAGATATAGTTAGGTGGTGGGGTTGTCACCTTACAGCTTCCTAACCTACATCAGCCTTGCATTAGGGTGCATTCCCTTAGGAGACCGCCTTCTCTTTGGCTATGAGTTCTAGCTGCCCATTTGCAGCCGCCGTATCTGGGTACAGACGCTGCTGCTGATTTTGGTTCGCTCCGAGTATTTCATCTCCTCGGTACCATCTGTATCCAGGAGGCGTTCCCTTATCCACCACCCAGGGAGGCGCCAGATGAGGGATCAGCAGCCCCACATTTGGACATAAATTGTGTTTTAACAAGATCTATATTTTTTGTATAATGACGGTTTAGCAGTTATGCAAAAGTCATAAAAAGTAAACAGGACTATGTGGGTTATAGCCAGAAAATTCAAAATACACATTTCGTTTACCATAAAAATATCTTAAATGTCATTTTTATCAAAATTGTTACGACCATTTTTGAGAAAACCAAGTTTCCCATAATTTTTAAATGATAGTTTAGGTTGGAGCAATTTTCGTCAAAATATTCGTATCGTATCCTTGAAAGATATTGAACTTAAGTACTAACTTTGGTTTTTAACCGGATTTTCGTTTTTGAGTTATGCTGTTGAGTCAGACACAGACGAACACACACATAAACACGGACATTTTTCTAATTTTTTTATTCAAGGTGCCTAAAAATGTATATTTCCGGTGAAATCTTGACATCGAATTTTTGGGTTGAAAACAAGTCTTCCCCTGCTTACTATACGCAGTAGAGAAACTAATAATAACAATCAGGAAGAAACCTAAAGGAAAAGGTAACCGTGAAGATTTAACAGGTTCGAACTCACATTCAAAGGGGATCTTTTTTCTCGATCTTTTTCCCTCTTTCATGGGAAACACGAACTTGTGAAATCATACCAAAACCTTCATCGTTCTCTCTAGGCAGCTTAAGCAAATGGATGGGTTTTCGAGCCTGGTACCCTGGGTTCCATATGCGTCACGAAGCACTTCACAGCGGGCGTGTAAGGGTGGGGGTTGTTTTGGAGTGTTCTGCCTTTGTTGTTCCACCAAGCAGTGGCGTGTCGTACGTTACGAGCTCTAAGCATAAATTTGTAGGCGAAAATGACATTTTGAATTATTTGAATTATGTCATATAAGTATTCTGTAGATATCTGTGAATCATTCTGGCCAAACATTTTTCTCGGGCCGTCATTTTACAAGTCCGGCGACTGTATTAAGTCGTGAGCTTCATTTAAACCACGCCAGGGTGCAACACACTAGTGCTTTTTTTCTGTTTTGTATTTTGTATGAAATTTGTTCCTTACCGTTCAATTTGATTTGTATGTAAATTTGCTAACATAATCTAAAATGTGCTATCTAAATATTCAAATATGCATTTGATGATTGCTTTATTCATTGGCTCCCAAAAGAGAACTTCTGCTGAACAATTATTTCATAAAAACAAAAGTGTAGGTGTTTCTCTGCAAGTAATATCAACTTGAGTCAAACACTTTAATTTATTTTCAGTTGACTGAAGTATCACAAAATGCCACTAATGTACTCCTCTGAAAAATCTGAAGGCAGTTTTTGAACAATAAATTTTTTTTTTCTTATTAAATTGGTCTATTTCTATCATCTGAGAAACTGTTTGAGCTAGAACATTGAGCTTCTGCACAATTATTTGTTTATTTATTCATATTAAGTGAGCCAATTTTCAAGTAAACGCGATGTAGAAGATATGTCTGGAAGTTACATATTCATGTGTGTGTGTGTGTGTGTGTGTGTGTGTGTGTGTGTGTGTGTGTGTGTGTGTGAATAACCAGGAGAAACGTTTAAAAAATTATGGGCTTAGGATCTCAATAAATAAAACAAATACAACGACATTTCGTGGTAAACATTCAGTCCAATAAAAATAGTTTTACACAATAATACATTAGAACAAACTAATGTAGTTACTTATGTAACGTAATGATTATTATAATAATAATGATCTAAGTAATAAAGTAAATAAATTTCAGTATATTTGTGGGACATTAGCAACAATCTTTAAAAAAAGGGATAAGCAAAAAAACACATTTAGAACTTTACAAAATAATGTCTGTGCGGCATTGATGTACAGATGTGATAAAAAAGGATTGGAATGAATTAATGTAGCCGAAATGAGATAGCTAAGAACAATTCAGGGATGTGTAATTATGGATAAAACAAAAAACGGCATTAATCATTCTTCCTATAAATGAAAAATAGAGGAATATAGAAGCCAATGGAAACATGTACAAAGAATGTATGAAAAACGCTTCCTTAAGTAGTAATGTTCTAATGCTATTTTGCCTTAAAGGTATTTTTAAAATTTTTGATCAAGATAATAAATTGTTTGATTTTCAACTCAATATTGGGCTCAAAGTTTGAAACATGAAATACAATAGCTTATATTAAGCAAACTGATAAGAAACTTAACACCTAAAAAGTGAAATAAGACTGTCCCTTTTATATATTTTACAGATACGAGTATTGAAAGTAAATTTACAGAAAGTAAATTGTAAATAAATAATTGTAAGACCACCAAAGTTTGACTTCTGCTTCTGACCATAGTGGCATTTGATATTGTAATGCTTTATATTTGCAATTTTAAATCCGCATATTAAAGAAATTCTCTCTAGCACTCTTCATGAAACAGTTGTCCCGATGAAGCCACTGAATGAGGCCTGTCGGAAGCCAAACAGCAGTGAAGGGGAGGGATGGCCGATGGAGGGAGATAAGAACTCGTTTCAGTGGAGTGCCCTTTTGAGCCGAGTTCGCCCATGCCAAGTATTCATTTCTTAAGAGCATAAATTGGATAGAAAAATTACTTTATACAACATATTGCTTTATACAACGGATATGTATGATTTTTACATGGCATTTCTCCTTGGATTTGCATTAATAAACGCTTATCATTTATTTATATCGATATACAATTAATAAGTAGTACCCAATTATTCAGATTAACATTTTTTTTTTTCATTAAAGCAAAATGCAAATGCATTAGTTTCGTGTAAATATTTAATTTTTTGACTTCAGTAAATAATAACAAGATTACTAATAAAATAATTCGAATATTGTTGGAAGTTTTAATGTGCAGTTTATGAAACACTGAAGTAATGTATAGGCTTATAAATTCCATACAAATATAATGGCGTTAAGTGGATATTTTTATTACTAATGCAACATTAAAAGCGGTGAATTAATAAAGCGAATAATAGATGTGTTCACATCGCTATATTGCGGTGTTTTAATCTTCTTAAGAGCAACACACGCCGTTTTCATCAGCGAGGCTTTACTGCATACTATTTCCTGTGCGCTTGGGGTAATTTTAGGACTCCGATTGTATGGTAGAGAGAGAAACACCCTCCCAGGTCGCATTATTACAGGGACACTAAACCGGCTCGTTCTCTACCCAAGATTAATGTAGTTCCCTCTGGTTTCAATGTACACGTACATACAAACGCCTTTTGTTTTCGCTGTTCGTTCTCATTTGTAACTTTGTGCATGTACCTACGTGGATGCGTGGGTTTGCATATATCAGCCAGACATTCATTTCCTGGTGCATAGACAACAGGAAAGAAAAGAAACTTTAGCGATAAGGCAGTTAAAAGTGCCCTCTAATGTTTTAAGCACTAACTACCAAGTCTTGAAAAACGTTTTGAATCTTCTTTTTGTGACCATTGTGTAATGAATTACGTTCTTTAAACATTAAGGAAGTCCCCTCATATCCAAACCTCATTTTCCCTGGTGACCTAAGCTTTTCAGTACAAAAAGAAAATAAATGGTTGCAACTAATGGATACTTTTGCAGCTACACAGTTTTGCATCAGATACAGGGAGTTAAGAATGTGACAGAAATGCCTAGGATTGTGGGTTTGATTTCCGTGGCCGACCTTCCTGGCCCATGGGTTTTTTCAGGGTTTCCCCGGGTCGCTAGACGAGTGTTGGAAGGATAACTATATCCCCCGAATTTCTGATCCTTCTATTTCGGTTCATAACCATTCCATTCATCCTTCATCCCCGTGGTTCTTCCAGGGTTGCAAGTGTCAGCGAAGGCTTTAAGTGCAGCTTGGCAGGGATGATTTGCGCAGCCGTCCCTAGTTGTCAGTGGGATCGGTATATGGAGTCGTTGGATCCCGCGCTGTGGTCCCCCTGGATGGACACGGAAGACCTCGAGGAGTCGTCAAACTTGGTAAACCTTAACGGCCTCCATCTATGTCTGCATCTGGCCACCCGGTGTCTCCTCTCACTTCATTCTTCCTCCCGGGGGTACCTGCTTGGTAACATAGGTGCAATAAACACAGCTTCAATGTAGAACCATCTCCATATCTCTGCTATTCCTACATGGGGTTATCCTAACCTATCTTCCAAAACAGAGACGACAGTAATTTGAGACTATTATTATACTCATATAATTCAGTTGTAAGTCGAAATGGGTGTTAGTTTATTAATTTATTGTGTCAAAGCACGTTGTTCAATGTTTATTGAATGGCCAAAGCATTTCTAGGCCCAAAATGACGCATATTTAGTATATATTTGCACGAATTTGCAGGTGGAGGCCTCTGTGTAATGTTTACTTTAACTACACGATTTTATTTGGATGAATTTGTGTGAAATGAACCATTTCGGAGATATTTATGTCATTTATCTGAATTTTTTGAAACCCTTTTCTAAATTGGAAGATCGTTATTCACTTTGACCATGCAAAGAGAACTTAATTTCAAAACCAACTAGATGAACAACCTACAAACTATATAAACATGGAAGCGTTGTTAGTTTTGAAGCATTTACAAGAAAATTAGGAGTAACATAATTTATGCAAATGTTTATCTCGAGTACAATATCTTTACTCAGTGTTATAAAATAATGTACGGTGTGCTGAAAGCCAGAATTTGTATGGATCAATGTACGACTATGTACTTTTATTTAAGTAAACATGTTCATTGATTCATTCAGGTAAGCATATCATAATTGTACTACTGCCTTTACTGTAATATGTAGCTTCAGTGATTCTCGTTCTTTCCCTCGCCCTGATACTAGTACAAAAGTGGAACATTTAGAGAGTAGAAACGTGAATCGATGTGAAGTTATGTCCTCTATTAACGACATCAGACCCAGGATGTCAAGAAACAAAAATACCGTCATTCACTTTCGCAGAGGCCAGACTTTTCTGTTCCAACTGCAATTTCTACGCTTAACAAAGGAGAAGAAAAAGGGAAGTTTGGATAAAAAGTGGAGGAGAAGGAGGGGTGAGGAGGTTTGCTGCTCTTGAACTCTTTAAGGTCCTACTCCAATTTACGACCCCTCGCGGGACGGACAAATCACGGATGGTTTCGAGTAAAGAATCTTTCTTTCTGAACCCCATTGTCTTCTTTCCTTGTCTCTTTTCACGTAGCATCGTAGATAGAGCTGCTCCATATACCTACATTACGTGACTTTTGCGTAGCGAGGGGAAGGTTGATAAAACTGAAAGGAGAGGAAAGGAAATTGGAAGGCTCGATAGGCCAAAGCGCATGTCTTTCTTTCTCAAGAACCTACGTTAGCGAACCACTTGTAATTCACGAGTTTGCAAGGCAAAGAAAATAAACAGTGCCATTATCTGAAAGGCCTAGATACAGGTTCCTCGTTGTTCATCATATGCTGGGCACATCAGCAGTACATAGCGCACGCGGAAGACATTCATAGAAACATGCGAAATAAAAATACCCCTCGATTTTATTGTCAACTGTATCTAAGCACATATTATTAATTTGCAAATATAAAAGTTTCAAAGCTTAGACAAAAAATATATTTGTAAGTTTAAAAAATTCTGAGGCTTAAACTAATAAACTAAGAGATGAATAGAACGCAGTGCAATTTAGAAGTAGAAGTAGTTTGAATCTGGGCTTAAAATATTTGACCAAAATAGAAAATTTTTGTTATGAGGAACTTAACAAAAAATTAACATAATTAATCATAATTTCAAAACTGTTAGAGTAAAATGGATGAAATTTACCTATGGTAAAAATTTAAAAAAGCAGCATTATCAATTCAAAAGTAAAATTATCAATCCTTAAGGGACATTGGACAATGTTTTCTCACCCTTTTAATCTTAAACGACTAACCTGTGAAAATTTCAAATCCTATGATTTGTAAACAATAAGTTTCATTTTTTGTCACATACTACTAACATTATATATTTCACAAATTTTGAAACGAATTATTGAAATAGCTTTTGGGGAGAAAAATGTTCTTTTTTAACTGCGTTGCAGAAACTTCCTTATGGTTCAGTTTCGAAAATGTAATAACATTTCAGGTTCACATTCCATACTACTTCATAAAATGTATTGCATTATTTTCAATGCAAATTAGTTTTACTGTAGGAAAAAAGTTTAGATAATTTTAAGATCACGTTGCATGGTTAAGTCATGCTGCAGTCCTACAGGTTTGCTGACACGTGCTGACACATTGTTGGGTAAGCTACTTCGTAGGCGAGTTTCGTGTATTTAAGCTCCAAATTTTGACCACGCGGTGGGTGGATTGCCACGTGGTAACACGAACCTGCGTCACTTCTATCTTTGGAAATTTCTTTCAAGATGTACCTTACGCCACCAGGAACCTCCGCCAAAGTAATAACAGCTGTTCACTCTGACCTTTATTTCCTTTTTTACTCAGTGTAACTAAATCAATAACTGTTCATGTACATTAAGCCTTCCGAAACTAGAATTACATGTCGACTACAATCTGACTACAATCTGACCGTAGCGGTCAAGTATATTAGATATTGCAATAATTTTGTTTAAATATATAGCACATGAAAAATTTAACTTGCATAAATACAACTATTTTTATTTCTTACGATATTGAGGATGTAATGTACAAAAATCAAAAAATTTGTTGGAAAATAGAACCATAAGAAAAATTTTGAACATTTATGTGCATTGAAAAAACACATTATGAGAAACACTGACTTCAAATTATTTAAAAACCGTAGTGTATGCACTTTCAAATGATCGTGTGTCAGATGTTTAAGGTGAAACTGGCTGAAAATAACTTACGCATTCTAATCAACCAGAACCAAAATGTTTTATATGCATAAAAGTCCAAAAAGTCAATATTTTCAATAATTTTCAATTATTGCAGGTTAGTCCGCTTAAATTATTATAAACGTTTGCATACTTAAAAAAAAAAAAAAAAAGAAAGAAAGAAATGACTACGCCAAAGCTCAAAGATCTAGCTCAAATATTCATAAGACCATGGAGAAAAATAGTTTAATTAATGAAAAACTGATTTTTATTAAAACTGTTTTCAGCATTCACGCTTGTCCGAGAGGCATTACAGAGAGATTTTCTGGTACTTTATTACAATGAGAATAAATGTACTCTTGTGAACCAATGAACAAGCCAACATAAATGCTTACTTGAATCTTTAAACCACACTTCTGAGATTATGTATTCAAGGTTATATATGAATCACAGCAAAACTGATTTTCAAGGAATGCATTTCGTGTACAAAAATGTAAACTGAAAAAAATATATCGAAACAGTAAAGGGTTCACTAAGATTTTACAAACCGATTAAGATGGCTCAGGCGGTAGCGTGAGTTACAAATTATTTGAACGTAAAGACGAACCTCCAAGGTTCGAATCGATCTTGGCAATTATAGGTGCGCAAGAAGCCTAAGTAAAAATAGCTTGTGTAAGAGTGGGTGGAAAAATTCATGTGAATGTAACACATTAGCATATTACATCTAATAGCTTAGCTTTCTCTCACAATTAACATAGCAACATTTTGTTTTCAGCAATTTGCAATGTATTCCACTGTATATAGGTATAGCAGTGTATTTGAGCCCCAAGTTTCAGTGCATTAGAATACTCCTAGGAGTGAGCAAATGAGTGAGCGAGTGAGAGAGTGAGTGAACGAGTGAGAAAGTGAGTGGACGAGTGAGAGTGAATGGGCGAGTGAGAGAGTGAGTGGGCGAGAGAGAGTGAGTGGGCGAGTGAGAGAGTGAGTGGGCGAGTGAGAGAGTGAGTAAATGAGTGAATGAGAGAGCGAGTGAGCGAGTGAGAGAGTAATAGAGTGGGAGAGTGATTGAGACAGTGGGTGGGCGAGTGAGAGAGTGAGTGGGTGAGTGAGAGAGTGAGTCGGAGAGTGAGTGAGAGAGTGAGTGAGTCAGTAAATGAGTGATTTAGCGAGTCAATGAGTCAGTGTGTGAGAGTCAGTGAGTGAGTGGAATTTAAGGACCCATCGACAATTAGGTCATAGGTCATTCTGAAAGTCGTGAGAAACCCATTGTTAAAATTTCAAATTTCAACAATGAACATGAACAACTGTTGAACGTAATCACAGACTTCACAACACGTTACTGTATTGTGACATCATTAGCTACAGCAATATTTCCAAAATAGCAGACTCAGTGTTGCGCCTCGACGGCGTGTTGTCATTAAATTTCTTGTTAAAGAGGAAACATTTGCGGCTGAAATTCACTTCCTAATTCAACGTGTTTATGCAGATATCTGCAGTGTTATAAGATGGGTGAAACATTTCAAATATGTGAACACATCTATCTTAGCGGTCGCCCGCGAACTGCCTCCACGAAACGCTACAAGGAAAGGATTGATGAAACGATTAAAGGACAAGCACTGTAGTTGTAATACCTGCAGAACTTTGTACCCGCTTTACTCCACGTTTATTGATCGCAGACCACAACTTTCAGAGAAGACGTACCAACCAAATTCTTCCTTACAGATTTAAAAATGAAGGTGATTTTTCACGAGTATTGTGACAGCCGATGAAATTTGGTTCCATCATTACGAGTCTGAAACAAAGTACATCCTTGGAACGAGTTCTATCGTAAGGGTATTTTCAAAAATGCAGCACGACAGGATAATGTGTGCTAAGAAATGGAGACATGTTGAAAAGTGATAAGATGACCTACTTGGTTTGTCTAAACTGTATACAGACTGGAAGTGAAATGATCCATCAGACTTTAACAGTGAATTTCTCATTGTTGTGAATAACAAGAACATCTGATACCAAAATGTTGAAAAGTTTATAGTTTTCTGTAAAAAAAAAAAATATATATATATATTTTTATCAGCCCAGCACCAGATAAGAGTGAGGAGGAGGATGATAAATGCAGGCGAAATTAATGAAAGGAAAGGTTTTGATGGAGCAGTTAGTGAAATGAATGATGGAGAACCTAAGAATCCGGTAAAAACCCGCCCGCATGCCACTTTCAGTGTAATTAATTTGACATGCAAATGTTTTAAACGTATGATATTTTGGTAAACATCGCTCAGTATTTTTAAGATCAAAATTTTCGGAAGTATTTTATGCAAAGGGTAGGGAGATGGGATTTTTTAAATCATGCTATTCACAGACGCGTGCGCATACCACGAACTTTTCTCTTGAAAAAATTCCTCTTTTTAAATTCAGGAGGTCCCAAAAATGTATTCGCGGTAAAATTTCGATATCGAATTTTAAGTGGAATGCAATACTTCCCCTATTTACTGTACCCAAAAGTTCGATGTCCAGATTTCACCGGAGCTATATGCTTTGAGACCCCCTGAATCCAGAAAAGCATGCTTAGAAACAGAGGTGTGTGAGTGTGAGTGTGTGTGTCTGTCAGTCTGTGGACAGCATAACTTAAAAACTAAAATTCAGTTAAAAACCAAATTTGGTATTTAAGTTTAATGTCTTTCAAGAATGCGACACGAAGATTTTGAAGGAAATAGCCCCACCCTAAACTACCCTTTACATGGAAATTTTTTCGAAAATTTTGATTTTCTTGAAAATGGCTCTGATTTTGATTAAAATGTCATCTTTGAGATATTTTTATGACAAATGAAATATATATTTTGAATTATGTGGCTATAGCCCCTGTAGACGTATTTACTCTGGACGACTTTTGCATAACTGGTAAACCGTTAGAGATAGACCAAATCATACTATACAAAAAATGTAGATTTTGCTAAAATACACAATTTATGTCTGAATAAATTTTCTTGTTGGGTGAACCATTTCGGAGATATTCCTTGTTATGTATGTGAGTTTCAGAAAACTTAAAACTTTCGTGAAATGGAATATCGTTGTTCATTTTTTTATATGTTAAGTGTGCAAAGAGAACAGAATCTCAAAGGTTTAAAAGATCTGACTATCGCACAAAGCCTACTGTATTCTAATATTCCCCTTGCACCTACATGGAAATAAGCAATAAGATAATTTGTGCGAACGTTTATCTTAACAGGACGATATAGGATTAAGAGTTTTTAAGAATGGTTAGTACAAGAGTAGAGAAAGTCTTGTGAGTGCAACACATCAGATTTTTCCTTCTGATGTTATATGTGTTGAGTCATACGATGATTCTGGCCGCAAGGCTACCCTGGTGAAGGTAGCTGGTGCAGTGAGAGCGAGAGCGAGAGCGGGGTAGCATTTCAGTGTACACATTTGTTCAGGTGAGTGCGGGCTGTTGAGAGAAGTGTGTGTGCGGTTAAATGGAAAGCCTGAAGTCTGCTAGCAGCGTGAAATGTGTTTCTTCATAGTCATGCAAGTATTTTGTCATTTTTACGCTGGTATTGTTGTACTGTATGTGTGAAAATATTTGATGTGGTATGGGGCAATGTGTCATATCTACTGGTATGCGATTCCCACACCAAGTATTTGAATTGTTCGTTACTTTTGATCCCATCATTAGCAAAGCTCAAAAGTGCTGAATATATCGTATAAAGAGCTTTACATCTTTAGAAAGTTGCTTTAATACCGCATACATACAGTAAACAAATGCCTTGGGCATGCTTAATATCTTACTAACGACTAATCTAACTGTGGTATTTGTTTACAAAATCGGCCGCTCGAGAAAACTAATGAAACATAGTGCAATGGATGCAGTTTTTATTGTTGATTACGATTTTGAAAGTCTTATTATGCGCTGAAGCTTCGTTTTTGATTTATGAGCAAATTCCATACATGTGCTTCAACGCATGCAGTGGTTATTCAGTAAATAAATATTCATAAACTAGCATTATATGTGCTAAAATGATTTTCTACATAATTGTCTTCATTCCATACAAACTCTTCATTCTCTCAACGCGATTTCGTGTCTACCGAGCGAAACTGTCAAATATAATCAACATAATTCAGTATTAGTCTTTCTCTTTAAATAATTCCAAGGTTCAGTGTTTTTATAATGTATGAACTGTTTCAGATACTACGCTAGAAATGAACAGTTTGATGGTACAATACACTGAATTTTAATTAGTATTCTTTCCATGTCACAGTACTTGTAGATTTTATATTTTGAATTCGTACAGTTGGCTATCTTACATAATTGTGAATTATTTACGTCTTTGAAAAAACAGTCCAACAGTTTAATGGAAACTTAATGGGAAATGCAAATGCTGCTTGTGTGGTATAATTGTGTAAATTTGGGTTTATATCCAACATCGAAAAAATTTCAAGAAACGGAGAAAAAGGTAGTGAAAAAAGCTAATTATTAGAGTTTCAGGAGATGCGAACGCATCAATAATCATCAATAAGAAAGTTATCGTGAAATGTCAACAAAGAACTTCTGTTACTGCTCATGCGCAGAAGCAACAGCTAACCTAAGTGATACAAGTGTAATCCCTGAGAACAGTTTGTGTGAATCTTGTTCATATATGTACGTCTTGGGGCTAAATTTCCAAACTACCGGACCCTGACCGTTTTACCCAAAATTCTTCACTGAAATGTTGACTTCTAAACTGCAACAATGACTGTTACAACTGGCGAAAGCTCAAACTAAACAGACAGGTTGGATAAGCAAGTTATCGATGTATTTTAGAAGCAGCGTTTATATACTTAATTCCCAAAATTGGTTATGTTGTGCATGCAATCGTAAATTAGAAGCAGATATAGATTTAATAGAGTGAATTATCAGGGTTGCCAAAGTTACATATTTGTAAATTGAGTCTTTGCAAAGTAAACCATACGTGTTCCATACATGGTGAAATTGTAAATTTCTTGAAGCAGGCGGAGCTTTGGTAAATGTGTATAAACGAGTATATATAGCATTAGAGCAATTGATTAATGCATTTACGTTGAAATTATTGCATAAACACTGCCCAAATTGTAAATATTTCGATAACATAGGACCCTGTTAACCCACTCATATGCATACACTAAACCTAACCTAACCTAACACGGGCAAAACGAAAATCGCCAAATAAAACTTTCAAAATCGTAATCAGCATCAACAATTTCAACGTAAATACATTGATCAATCATTCTAGCATATATTATACTCGTTTATAAACATTTATTTGCTAAATATCCGCCGCATAAGCGAAAAAAACTGCTGCATCATAGGTACGGAATTTGCTCATAAATCAAAAACGAAGCTTCAGCGCACAATACGACTTTCAAAATCGTAATCAACAATAAAAACTGCATCCATTGCACTATGTTTCATTAGTTTTCTCGAGCAGCCGATTTTGTAAACAATTACCAAGGAATCAAGTTTGCCATGTTAAAATAATTTACAACTGTAATGTAAGTAATGCACAACTTCCGTATAGTGCATATGTCACCTGCAATTTTCAATTATTTATTTGAAATATTCAGAGCTTCAATTTAGTGAATTCTAGATTTCTTCACATTCATTGCGATTGTGCATTTTTCAAGCAGACAGAGCCTTGGCATAATGAGTGATCGGTGCCCATGTCACATAAACGTGAAAGTTGAATGGGGACTAAGTTTTCCTTGCGATCCCCACTGGGCTGATTTTTGACCTAGTGAATTTTCAGAGAATTCCCATATTACTTTAAGAGTGTAAATGTTTTGAAGCAGGCAGCAATTTGATAAAGTGAATTTTCAGAGTTGCTCAGGTTACATAATCTGAATTACAGTTTTGCAAAACAAAAGAGCTTAATGAGAAATGTTTGTTTTACTTACATGATGTAATTGCCAATTATCTGCTGCAGGCAGAGGTTTTATGTATTTAGATCTTGTCATGTTATATAATGCAAAATTACGGCTTTGTAAAACAAAACTGAGAGTTTAATCGGACGTGAACTCTTTCTTTACGTAATGCTTGCACATACAAGCACGACAAATTGATGTTTTAGTTACTATGTCTGCTCAAGATCAATTTGTGCGTTATGGATGTGGTAAATGCATTATAGCTTCCTTTCATCCAATACATTTTTGGTGAACGGCCGAACTGGGCGTACATTTCCCAGCTTGCACGCCACGACTGAGTCTCCTAATTTGTAAACTACGAGTATAAGTCATGTCGAGTCTGCAATCATCGCAAATAATAGACGCAATTTGGATGTTTGTTTACTTTTAATGTTTTACTTACTCTGCTTTCTGTGACTTCATTGGAAACTGTATACATTCCATACGAATCAAAATTGTAAGTTCCTTGAATATACTTTTTTCTAACTTACATGTCACCATAGTAGATGAAGTAAGTTTCTTTTTCATATGCATACTTCACATATTTATTTTACACTTAAATCTAAGTACAAATAAGAGCCTTTAACGTCTCTTTCCCTTTTGACCACTTTTACCTGCCCCCGCCCCCCACCCCTAGCCATCCGGCTTCTCGTGGTCTTCTCCTAATCTAGTCTCCTAGCTCCCCTCTTCTGTTTACCTCCCCTTGTTTTCTTTTCCACTTCATTTTTCGCTTCTTTGTCCTATGAAATGTCCTACACTTTTATTCTTATATTTCTTAGTTGTTGTCAGTTTTCTTTTGCTTGTTTTTTGTTGCTTAGCAGATGAAGTAAGACTATAGCTAAAATGCTGTAACGAAATTTCACAGCAAATAATATGTCTGAAGCCAAATGAAAGGCCCCCCCCCCCCCAAAGCGTTCTTAATAAAATTGCTCTCACACTTTAAACATCGACAAAGCTGCCTGATGAAGACTTTAAAGAAAATTTTACAATTCCGAACTACTCTTTAAATGGATTAATATTCTTTTTCTTATTTTTTCAAAAATACGCCAGTGATTTTCATAAAAATGTATTTTAGGTATTACTTTGACTATTAAATGTATAACTGAAACTTTTTGTCATACTATGAAATTCTCCTCATACTCATTGCACTTTGTACCTTATTGCATAACTGAGAAATCATAGAAAATAGACAAAACTTGTTACTGAAAATAGAGAACTCATTTGCATACACATTAGTGTTGAATAAACACGAGTAAAAAAAAAAAAAAAAAAAAAAAATCTAGGCTTCATGTTTACACCTTCCCAGGTACGTCATCTCACTGCATGTTTGAAAGATTGTGGTTGTCGTTTTAATTTTTCTATCACGTACAGATCCAAAAATGTTATATAGATATTTCATTGGATATAGACGCTTTAGTTTTCCTGTTTCCCCAAAACAGTATTTTCAGAAAAACGTCCACGTATATTCGTGTCTGTTAGCGTCTGTGAATAGCATAACTCAAAAGCGAAAAGTCGATTTAAAACCAAATTTGGTATTTAAGTTCAGTATCTTCCAGGGATGTGACGTATAGGTTTTCAAGAAAATTTCTGCACACCAAACTATGCAAAATTTCTAAAGTTTTTTATTTTATAAAAAATTGTTGTAACATTTTCGTTAAAACAGCATATGAATATTAGGAGTAGCTCCCCTAATTAGTAAACTTGAGCTCCCCTCCCGATGCCAGGGGGCCTTAGCCCTTATGGAATATAATATGATCAATTCGAGTATAAGATATTTTTATGAAAAATGAACTGTATACCTCGAACTTCCTGGGAATAATCTCTTAAAGGCCTCTTCATTTTGTGTGGCTTTTGCATAACTGATAAGAGAGAGATAAAGGCTTACTGCACAAAAATGTATATCTTACTAAGCCATACAATTTTTCAATTTTTTGTGGAGCCAGGCATTTTCGAGAAATTCTTTGTTATTGATCTGAATATTCAAGTACTTATACTTTCCTCAAATAGGAAGTGCCCATGCAAAGGGAATGGGATGTCAAAGCCAACATATAGCGACTAGGTCATAAAAGATTCTATCACTCAAGATTGTTCCCCTATTCCTATAGTGCCTATAAGGAAATACGTAACAAAACCATTTTTACAAAAGTTTATCTCTATCAACATGTAGATATCACAATCGTTTTTGTGAATAGTTTATACAAGTGTTAGTGGAAAAGGCCACGTGAGTGTACACATCAGATTTATTTTTCTTTACATTGAAATAACTGTTGGCATATCTAAATATTTGAATGTCATAACTAAACGCTTATTGCTTAATTTGCATAAATCCTTGCTAAAATATATTGTGAATAACGTATCCTGAATATAACAATCACATTTTGTGATTACTTTTACATAATGGGTATATTTGAACCCGATGTTCGTATAAGGCTTCTTTGCGTTCAACATCGGGATTGACAAAAACAACTGTTTGAAGTCTGTAAGAAATTTGCAAGTACTTTAATCGTACTTTTAATTCAAACCGTCAAGAAAGGATCAAGAAAGCGTACTGGTTCGTCAGATTTATTCAGCTTTTCCGCCATTCAATTGACTGTTCATAACCTCAGTACTTAAAAGTGAGTTTACCTCCAGTGCCTGGCAGCGAAAGATGAGTGTCAACAATTCTTAAGTCGCTTTAGTAAAATGGGATTTATATCGTACCTTTTCGGTATTTATATTAGCAAGCAAACTCGCAATCTCACCATGTGTACTGATGGGTAACTCATTTAATTGAAAGGTTTTGTAGCGTAGAGTGTTTCTGCTTTAATAGCGCAAGCTTTCCATTATAAAAAAATAAAATAAAAAGCTTGTCTAACTCTTTGCAGCAGTGAATCAAAATTGACCTTCACAAAACAAATTAAGCAAACAATACACAAAAGCAAAGTAACGTTTAATGAAAAATCTGATGTGTTACACTCACATGACTTTCTCTACTCTTGTACTAACCATTCTTACAAACTCTTATTCCTATATCTTCTTCGTGTTAGTTAAGATAAACATTTGTACAACTTATCTTATTGCTTATTTCCTTGTAGGTGCAAGGGGAATGTTAGAATACAGTAGGCTTTGTGCGATAGTCAAATGTTTTAAACCTTTGAGATTCTGTTGTATTTGCACACTTAACATATAAAAAAATGAACAACGAAATTCCATTTCACGAAAGTTTTAAGTTTTCTGAAACTCCCACACACAACAAGGAATATCTCCGAAATGTTTCACCCTGCAAGAAAATTTATTGAGACATAAATTGTGTATTTTAGCAAGATCTACATTTTTGTATAGTATGATTTGATCTATCTCTAACGGCTTGCCAGTTATGCAAAAGTCCTCCAGAGTAAATACGACTACAGGGGCTATAGCCAGAAAATTCAAGATATACATTTCATTTGTCATAAAAATATCTCAAAGATATGACATTTTAATCAAAATCGTTAGAGCCATTTTCAATAAAATAAAAATTTTCGAAAAATTTTTTATGTAAAGGGTAGTTTAGGGTGGGGCTATTTTCTTCAAAATTTTCGTGTCCCATCCTTGAAAGACATTAAACTTAAATACCAACTTTAGTTTTTAACCGACTTTTCGTTTTTGAGCTATGCTGTCCACAGACTGACGGACTGACACACAGACTGACACACACACAGACACACACACGGACCTTTCTCTAAAAATGCTTTTTTTTTGATTCAGGGAGCCTCAAAACACATATTTCCGGTGAAATCTCGACATCGAATTTTTGGGAGGAATACAATACTTCCCCTACTTACCAGTAGAGAAAGTAAAAATAGAAAGCATTTGGAATATTTTAGATGTGAAAGTATAAGGTCATGTTAATAATCTTAGATTGGTTAACCTTTCTTTTTACCATGTTTTGTCTGCAGACATGAAGAAATTTTGAAGCTCGGAGAAAATAATTCACACAAGGCCAATATCAAATTGGTAGACTCTAATTTTGGGACACACTGTAGAACGCAAAAGAACGCACATTAACCTGTTTACGAAGCCGGAAACGAGGTTTACCTCCGTATCTCCACTTTGAGACAATGAGCTCGGTGAACTAATAATGTCTGGTAAAGATCGAATAAATCCTTGCCTACTCTAATACAACAAATTTAAAATATGCTGAAGATACATCCGAAACTTTTTGTAAGTAACTGTACACTCTACGTGCTAGTGTTGTTGTTAGGGTGTTTTATCTAAGTAAGCAACTAGAGTAGGTCAACAATGCTTTTCCTTGTGCCGCTCTTCCAATTTTCCAACCCTAACAATGCATCTTTAGAACCTGAATCACGGAGAGAAATGGGAAGAGATTGCACAACTTGGCGGAAGAAAGGAGAAAAAGAATGGAGAAGAAGCCAAGGAATAAATTTCTTCGTTCTCTGGAGTCCAAACCTCGATGCTGTGGCAGCCGAGGAGCAAAAGAAATGGCATCCTAAATGGAACATACGCCTCCCTTGGGATAGGCAACTTCGCAGCACGTGCCTGTCCCATGTTGCAACATAAGTGTGCCGTTTCGCTTCACGCGACGCGAGTTTTCTCATATTATTTCTTAAATAAAAGGGAAATGAAGGTTTTCGTGCACGCGACATGACAAGAATAGGCAACACACACTGAGAAGCGTTCTTGCTCTCTAGACATTCCATTATAATAATGCAATTGCTTCCTAAGAGAAACAATGTAATACATAGCATTATTGTAAGGCTGTATCATTTTTTTACTTTCCAGCCGCTCACCTCGAAAACAAAGCCCTGTCAAGAAGAGAATTTACAGTAAACGTCTATCCTTTTTAGTTACACATGAATCTTTCAGTTTTAGCATCAACGTGGTTTTCAGAATGTTGCATTCCCTTCTATTATTGAAGGAAGAAAAAGTGTTGACTGTCGGAACTTTGGAAGCTGCACTTTCTGGGGAACTGACAACTTATAATGACAAAATCTTGAAATTCCTAAGAACGCAATATTTACAAAATTATCCGATATTTGTTCACTTATAGTTTTACACTTGTAACAATTATAAAATATTATTAAATTATAAAAATATATAATTAAAAACGGTCAATCTGTGAGTTATTGTGTAGTCAAACCAGGCAAAGATCAGATTCAAAAATAAATAAAAACATGCCTGGTAACTCTTATACAACAGAAAATACGAGTAGATAGAATTGTCACAAGATGGACTAATGATTGCTCTGAAAGAATCCTACATCCACTCTGAAACTTCGTATTACATTTTCAACGCTGGAGTATTTGCATATTACCTTAGGGCAAAAAGCTCTAATTTGAATTGCTCTTGTCTGCTAATAAGAATTGCAATGCAAATGATTATTGTAATGAGAATGAAACTGCAAACGAGTATTATTGTTTCTTCACTCAAGTCAGAGGTCGGACAATCTATCTAATTCTTCTTGCCATTCCAGGAGCTTTGCTAGTTTCGTAATACAGAAACTGGGAACTTTGTAGAAGTTCTGTGAGTGCAAAGCACATTTGAGGTTATGTTCTATGTGATTCTGTGAGGTAAGCTATAGCTATGTTTAGTAAATCGTGCAGAAGAGTTCACTCCTTTTTTAACCTAATATTACTGAATATATACTCCATAATTCTAATAATAAATAAATAACAATAATATAAATGTAATTTCAAGTATTTGTTACATTTTTGTTGAAAACTAGTCATTATTTAACTGTAAAGTATTACGCCAATTATTATTTATTTTGTATGTTTATATTTTCTAATATGGTGTTCAGAATTCGTGTGGTCAACCTCATTGGAGTTTGATGATTTTAAGAAATCTCATATATGAGCACAGTATGTTATTTTTGAAACTTTTTCGGTTCCCAATTTCTGTTCTATCTCTTAAGGACTTTCTGTTTTTTTTGTCTTTCTTGGGGTCGATAATTTAAGGCTGCTTTAGATATTCCGCTTGTTGGCAATCTTTCTACATATTGTTTGCTAATTCCTCTGTATTATGGGTTAATGCTGAGTTCTTCAATATTTGGCTGCTGTCTTATTTCCTTTTCTTGTCTACTCTTGTACACCCTGCTATTGATCCTAGGAATTTAATTTTTTATTATACGAGTACTTTAATTTTGTTTGACGTTTATAATCCATTTTTAAGCAGCAGGTAACAGGTATTGCTATCGTTTTATGACTCCATTATTGATTATTTTCTAGCTTTAGCTATTAATGTTCATTTGATTGTTCCGGTTATGTAATTTTTCTGTTTATCTCTTTCAGTGTTAATTGTTAATCTCACATCTAGGTAAGCTGAATTTTAATACTTGTATTAGTTTGTTTTCTAGGACTATATTAGACCGAATGAGATTATTATATGAAAGAAAAATATGTGAATCGAGAACCTCATATTAAAATTATTAAACGTTATTCTATAATATTCTATAATAACATATTGTTATTAGAAAAAGAACATTTTTGCGTGTGCGGGCGGGAAAGTGAGTAATTCTTAAAACACTGAACCAGTTTTGAATATTCTTTCACCATTGAAAAGCCCTATTCGTTCTGACGGACGTGAGCCAATGAAACACTTTCATTTCGTTAATTCCTAAAAGTTTAAAAAGCACTTACATAGCCAGTTTACTTATACACCACAATTGGAGTTATAAAATAACTGAAAGTGCTGTCAGAAGTGGCATTTGTCACAATATCTTGGTGCTCCTACAGTTAGGTGACAGTGTAAACTGAATCAAATGACAGTTAAATGCTGGACGAAATTGCAATTAATTAAAGTATTGTTCGCGTTTCAAAAGCTACCCGTGTTACGCCGCTAGCTAATTATTAAATAAAAAAATTCCGAAAACAAAAACAATAGCTATAATCTTCGCAAAAGTTAAAGACATATGGAGGCGATCCGTACTGCAGACTCCAGCGAATCCTAAGCTTGCCCCTCCTACCAGCGCTGCCGAATGTAGTACACGCTCTTATGTACAGAACCTCTGCCGGTACACGCACTACGCTTGGCAACAGCGCTCCGCTTGAGCATTGGCCAGCGTTCACATGCCTTTAACTTTTGCGAGCGGTATAGAGCATAGGCATTAGCACATTAAGATATATTTAAAGTCTAAGAAGGGAAATAGGTATTTAAATTTTACCACTTTAATATTATCACACGTACATTAGATGTACAAACAGATTTCAGTGCAAGATGTGAAACGCCGTGCATTACAAAGTAACTTCAAAGGGAATGCGCTATATCTCCACAGCTAAAGTTACACGTTCATTGAAAAATACATGCACTGCGCGAGCGTCAATGGGGAACCCGCTTTTCTATTCCATTCTTTTTCTCCCACGAGCTGCTTACGTCACACTGTCTTCCGCTTATCTTTATTTTTCACGTTCTTCTTAACTTTTTTTCTTAGCTTAGCATTCATTCATCCTAGAGACATTTTACCCTTTGCCCTTTTTAAAAACAAATGTTGTGAGATACTCTTACCTTACGGAATTTTCCTTTCTTTCATCTTCTAGGCTGGTTTCTTTAAAATCTTGTCAACTTCTGCACCGAGCTAAATAAGAACTTGGCTCATTTCATTGTATGTTAATCAATGTATATGGGTTAGTCCCCTTTCTTATTACGTATTTCTAATAGCTTACGTGTAAAATAATGCAGGCTTTGTTATAACTCATATAAACTTTAGATATAGGATTTCTGTAATAAGGGCTAAAAGATTGGCATGTCTTTATTTATAAGTGTTCCAAACATGGCCCCCTATCATGAAATACATATAAAAAGGTGAGAGTAGGCTGTGTAAATAGTTAAACACACACAATTTTGCAAGCATGAATTAACTTTGGAAAATATTTTAATATTAACAGTTGTATTTCGAACAAACAGTTCAAATAAATGCACTTTTACGTAGAAGGGAACATTAGAAGAAGGGCTTACTTTTAATATGCCCCTTGTTTGCCAAGGTTATGTTTATACGTAATCTAGTAAACTGTTCTAGGATAAATAAAAAGATCCTGAGCTTCTGTAGTGCAAAAAGCTGGTTTATAATAGTTATAGTTCAAGGTAAAAATTTTTCTGTAACAGAAACGTGCCGAAAATACCTGTACACTCAAGATTTAGGACTGCTACAAATAAAGGTGCTTCATCCTCGCACTCTGTGTACATTACTAGTGCTCTCTGTTGTATTTCATGCTAGTACTTTGTAAGTGCACCACTAGCTGGAGGGTTTACATAACGTGGCCATATTAGGAAGGGGGAGGGGGTCATATATGGGTATTTTACTTTATAATAAATTTTTAACCTAAATATTTCTGGTAATTCGCGATTTTTGCATGAGTAATTAATACTATGTAAAGCCACCTGAAGTCAAACTTCAATAGTTTGAAATGCTTATTTTAAAACTTAAAAATAAAGTTCCAGTGGTTTTCTTTCTTTCTTTCTTTCTTTCTTTCTTTCTTTCTTTCTTTCTTTCTTTCTTTCTTTCTTTCTTTCTTTCTTTCTTTCTTTCTTTCTTTCTTTCTTTCTTTCTTTCTTTCTTTCTTTCTTTCTTTCTTTCTTTCTTTCTTTCTTTCTTTCTTTCTTTCTTTCTTTCTTTCTTTCTTTCTTTCTTTCTTTCTTTCTTTCTTTCTGTTTCTTTTCTTTCTTGTCTTTTTCTTTCTTGTCTTTCTTTTCTTTTCTTTCTTTTCTTTCTTTCTTTCTTTTTCTTTCTTTCTTTCTTTCTTTTTCTTTCTTTCTTTCTTTCTTTCTTTCTTTTTCTTTCTTTCGTCCTTTCTTCCTTTCTATCTTTCTCCCTTTCTTCCTTCGTTCCTTCTTTCATTCCTTCCTTCTCTCTTTTTCCTTCCTTCTCTTTTTCCTTCCTTCGCACTTTTTCCTTCCTTCTGTCTTTTTCCTACCTTCGCGCTTTTTCTTTCCTTCTCTCTTTCTCTCTCTTTCTCTCTCTCTTTCTCTCTCTCTTTCTCTCTCTCTTTCTCTCTTTCTCTCTCTCTTTCTCTCTCCTTCTCTCTCTTTCTCTCTCCTTCTCTCTCTTTCTCTCTCTTTCTCTCTCCTTCTCTCTCCTTCTCTCTCTCTCTTTCTCTCTCTTTCTGTCCCCTCACCTTTTTAGAAAATTAAGGCAGAAGCGTGATTTTGGATTTTTTCAACAAGACTGCAACAGCTCATTCGGCCGATCTTTCGATGAGAACAATTGAAAGTGTCTCTCAGGACAGAATTATTAGTGTGTGTCTGATCCCGTGACCTAACGCCCTGCGATTTCTATCCTTGGGGTAATTCAAAACAAAGTGCACAGGACAAGCCCAGACACCCTGGAAGAATTAAAACAAAATATCCGCCGGGAAATTGCCAACATTTGTCAATACGAACTACGGCGAGTGATGGATAGTTTCCCAAAGAGTTGTCAAAAATGTCTGTATGGACAATGATGGTGGCCAGTAGGTTAAGTTGATAAGTAAAGCTCTCCTGATAAATTTATAATACCCAGCCCAGGAGAATTGAAAGAGTTGGAAAGGATAGGAATCTGCATTTAACACAATAACAAGAGGAGAGCTTTGGGTCCTGCTTCAAATAAAGTAACTCTTCTAAAAATAAATGTGATAAACACACCTTGGGCAACATTATCTAATTTTCTTAAAGCAAAAAGGAATGTTTTTGTATCAGGCAGGCAGAAGAGGGAACGACGAGGTTTACATTACCCCTACAGATTTCCTAAACCAACATATTTGAAAACGGAAGGCAGGAAACTGCGTTTAAAGAAGCCTAAAGCTAACACAGTCTACCATATGCTAACCTTGTAGAGAAGGATTCATGATCTCTTTGTTTTCTTTGCAACGTGGTGCGTCGGTATCATGTTAGGCAAAGCGACCTCTTCCACAGGAACAAAGAAATTTATTCCTATTCCTCGTTTCCCTATCTTTTTTCTCTTCTTCTCTCCTCTAACAGTCCCTAGGGACTGCACGTTCTGGAGAAATTGGAAAGACATTTAAACTTGAACAACGAGCAGACATTTTAACCTTGCAGCCCATGTTCCAATGTTTCCTTAGGATGATGCTATCGCAGCAAAGTCGCTGCATTTTAAAGTTAAGAGTTGAGATAAGATGAGCTACCTAACCCAGGGAGTTATCCAGCTTCCCTCGGCTCGAAAATTATGAATACGGATTAACTTGAGGACTTCCTACTTCAGCAACGATGCCGGTATTACAATGAACTTCACAGCAGAAATTTCGTAGAAATCTTGCAAAAGTGACATTTGTATTCCATGACTTGAAAAATACTTAGGGGCCATGCATTCAAAATGTATTTGGCATTTTATATTACAAATATAATTATTTATATCTTTTGTATTAAAAATACAGAATGAAAAGCTCTTTTATTTGAAAATATAAGGTTTTCGAAAATTATTTTTTCACCATACTGCCCTTTTGAAAATGTTCCACAAGATGTAGTTCTTATGCAAGAAATTAGTCATGCAAATTTGCAAAGAACAAAAAAAGAAAACAGAAAAGAAAATATGTCATACTTCTTTTTTACTTTAAACCGTATACAACTTAAAGAGAAGTGGAAATTTCAAATGACAGAATTTAAAAATTATTTTCTTTTGACCTAAAGCTAGTAAAACAAAATTATGACAGATTTGTTCGTTATAATCAGATTAATATAATTTTTAAAAACGCTAATTTTTTAAAATTGCATCGCATGGAGCATTTAACATAGGATAACAAAATCCAGAATTAACATTCTATAACTCGGAAACTGAAAGAAATCACCCTGAAATTGGAAACCTTGTAATGTTGATATAAGGCAACATTAAAAATAAATTTTCAGCTAAATCGGCCGAAAACTTCAAAAAATCATATTTTCAGTTGTAACTGACTTAAAGTAACGTGAAGTTAAGAAATTTTACTCAACAAGGGCGCACTAAACTTATCGTAAAAAGAATGACTCTTTATTGCTAGTTGTTTTTATTACTAGATGTATACTTGATGTTGATTGGTTCTAATTATCATATGACAATAAATTGACGCAGCGAGAAGGAAAAGTTTCATACTGTCAAATTCTGAACTTAAATCGCGTTGTCTCTATTTAAGGAGTTCGGTGCACGGAAAGTTTCAGATTCTGTTAGTGTCTTTTGGTGTGTTACTTTATTTAATGTTGGCAAAACCTTTTCTCCAGTGATGTTCCACAGCACTTCTGGCTGTGCCAATCTCTTATTGGTTTGTATCAAAGTCCAATAACACAAGCAATGTCCGATGAACAAGGGGCGTGTCCGAGGTGCGTAACACAAGGGGACGGGTAAGGAGGAATTTAACCCGAGTGGGTTAAACGGGAACCAGGGAGAAGGAGAAGGGATGGGTCACACGAAACAGCTTTGTTGAATATATTGTCCTCTATACTATGCGTGCCATTTGAAGTGAACAAACGATATGGATAACAAGCCGAAAGTAATTGCGCTTCTTGAACAAGGATATAACGCTGCAAGGGCTGCGGAGCTATATGGAGTGAACTGCCTCAAACTGTTGGAAGAAATAAATATGCGGAATGTGAAGTTCGGGTTAATACACATGCCATAAAACAGATAAATCTACCTCATCCCCCATTCCCTTACCAAGAAAACTACACAAACCTGAGAAGGTTCGTTATTCGAAAAGGATTAGCAATCTGACGTTTGCTGCTATAGTCAATAACCGCTGATAAAGTAATCAAAGTACGATGAGACACATTCTGAATTATATGTTTCAATGTATCTTCAACTGTCTGGGCTTCTGGTGCACCTCCGCCATCGCGAAACAGCACGCCTTCCTATCGCTGACAGGGGTTTGAACTGGGGGCGTGGTGCCATTGACTACCAACCTAAACAGCTGTTCCTCATATCGGAAAGTTTCCGTGCACCGGACTGTACGATTAATATTGTCAATTAATATTACATTTACCATAAGTCAATGGTGTGTGTGTGTCTGTGTCTGTGTGTGTGTGTGTGTGTGTGTGTGTGTGCGCGCGCGCGCGCGCGCGCATAGCGGATAGAAGAGAAAGCGTGAGCTCTCCCGCTAGTTCACTGCATGATCCGTGGTCCCGTGGCAACTGACCGAAACTGCGGCGTGGCGATCGCAGTCGCCTTAAAATGCGGCCGAACTGCCTAGTATGTGATTCGGAAGTACAGACAATTTTATACGTATGCGTTGTGTGTTGTGAGTAATTAGGTACATAACTTGTGAAATTGCTTCTAAGTTTGTGCATAAATGTGTGTGTTCTTCAAAAGTTTCAAGCAACATCAATAATTGATTAAAAATGCCAACTTGTTTTGTACCCGGTTGTCGTTCAGGATACACAAACTGCTCAGAAGCTAGACATTTTTTTACTCCTCCTAAAGATAAAAACCTGTTTTACAAATGGGAAAAGTCTATTCCTAGGAAAGACACTAAATTATCTGTTAAATCTAGTATTTGTGACAAACATTTTCCAGAGGAGTTTTTAGTGAAAGTTGATTCATTCGTTGTGCATGGAAAACTAGTTGAAATCCCTAGAATTAAATGGCGGTTAAAGCCAGGGGCAATTCCTTGTATATTTCCTAATTTACCCAGGTACTTAACTACAGTGCATAAATCCCGAAAATCTCCACAAAACAGAGACAAAAAATTACTGAAAAAGCAATATTCAACAATCAGTAAATTACCAGATGCAGGATCCAGTCATCCAGTTCTTATTTCAAACGCGCCGTCCTTCAACAATGAGGAATTCACAGAAAACAGTTCTAATTCCTCCAAGGTCACAAACACAAGTGTCAATAATGAAATTGCTACACTGAAGAAAAGAATTAGAAACCTCAATAGAAATTTAGTTAGAACTAAAATCCTGCTATCTAAAGAGAGGGCTAAATTAAAAATAGTAGAAAAGAAATTCGCTACTAATTGTTGCGAACATAAACGCAATTTAAACTATTTAAGTAAAAAACAAAAGCTGGTTCTAGATACAATGCTTACAAAATACATAATTTGCATTATGGTTTAATTTTTCAGCGTAAAATCATGTAAGCAGATATTCCCCACTGTTCTTCGTTAATTATAATACCCATTATTGTAAAATACCATCCTATATTATGTGTCAAGGAAAGACAATGTTTCAAAACTGTATTTCCAATATTCGTGCTTACGATTTTAGGTATTTAAAATGCTAACTGATAATAGGAAAGCCATTTTCACCATGCATTCGTGAACTAAAGTAAGGCGACCGCGACACCAGTGTCATCTTGTGAGCGAATCATAGTAACTCCCGAAGAGCTCACACTACCTCTTCTATCCGCTATGGTGTGTGTGTGTGTGTGTGTGTGTGTGTGTGTGTGTGTGTGTGTGTGTGTGTGTGTGTGCGCGCGCGCGCGCGTGCGTGCGTGCGTGTGTGTGTGTGTGTGTGTGTTTTTTTTTTTTTTTTTTTTTTTTTAATGCATGCCCCATTCCATATGAATACTACATGCTTGAATTTATTTATTTACATACAAATTACATTTTATATATACATGTACATATTGTTGATGTTCTATTTGAACATTTACATCTTTATTTACCTCTAATTTTTTATCTACCTTAGTCTAATTGAGTACTTCATAAATCTGGTACTTATCATATAGTGAAACGCAAATATTATTATACTCGTAACAGCAGTAGAGTATTGAACTGTGTTTGGACAATGATACTGATTGCAATTTTGGTAAGGAGTAGAAATTATATATATTTGAACTTAAGTCATTCTATTTCTGTGAATTGTATAGTATTAATGAAGTTAACGAAAGGTTCTATGAAATTGTTTCCAAGTTCTTCTTTGTTTATGGGCCAAGTAGCACCTTTACTTTGTATCTTCCTAATCATTGCGTTTCTCTGGTTGTTTAGTATTTTGCATCGAAATATAATGTGGTTTACTGTTTGGTCCTCTTCTTCACATTTGCACATTGGGTTATCTAAAAATCCAAACCTGTGGCGATATGATCTTAGCTTTCCATGTCCTGTTATCATTGCTGTGAACTCCGGAGATATTGGTAACCGTTGCTTCAATCTTCTTCTCACGGATGGGAAATATTCTTTGGTTACTGCTCCTTTCCTTGATGCTGTCCATTGTTGTTGCCATTCTTCGAGTCCAGTTTCTTTCTCTCTAGTTACTATTGCTTCTTTTGATACTTTGTCATATATTATTTCAGTGTCTTCCGCGGCAGCTTCTTTTGCTAGTCTGTCCACAAGTTCATTTCCGTGTATTGCCGCATGTCCTTTCACCCAGCCGAAATGTAGTGTCCACTTTGATTTTGAAAGTTCAAGGATTTTGGTTTTGATTGCTTCTATCAGCTGGTTATGTTTTATGTTGTTCCTGAGCAGATCTAGAGTTATCTTACTGTCTGTGAATAATGCAGCTCGTTTTTCATCGCATTCTCCATATCCAAGCTCATCTAGTTTTTTAAGTGTTTTTAATATTGCCAGTTGTTCAGCCTGGTTATTCGTGCATCGTGGATGCAACTTGAGCTTTAATTTGTATGCCAGGTTGCCATGGATGAAGATGATCCCTGCTGCCCCAACTTTATCACCAGTTTTGCTACCATCGGTGTACATTTCAACTGCATATTCATTGTTGTTATCTACCTTGTGTGTGTGTGTGTGTGTGTGTGTGTGTGTGTGCGTGCGCGTGTGCGCGTGTGTGCGTGTGTGCGCGTGCGCGCGTGCGTGCGTGCGTGCGTTTAGATCGAACATTTCAGTATTTCATAGGATAGTTACAGATATTGTGTTGCAAGTTGCATAAAGAGAAATTTATATTACGATTGATTTCACAAATTATTATATGTTTTGTTTTCTAGAATATATGAATAGCAACATCGTTAAACATAACAGCTACTTATCAGGAAATTAATTTTGTTGAGCCTCTCTTTGTAGCCTTTCTGAGAAAGGCCTTCCATTGGTACTTTAGCTAGCGTAGGAGAAAATTCATAAAACACACAAACCACATCTGGTGGAGTTTGCAGGGAGACGCCAATCAACAATTGTACATGTATTATCGATATGAAATTACCACCCAACTGCCAAAAATATCCAGCAATGACTCCTTTAGGAAGGTTCAGCGGGAGCATACAGAGCTAAAAATAATAAACAAAAACAAATACCGCTGGCTGACGCATGTCAACCACGAGTCCACTGTTGAGCTAATGGAAAACCTCGCACACGTTGTGGCACACAGGTATCAAACATTCAAATAACCAGCTGGAAAGCGCACAGTTCTGGGGTTGGAATTAAAATTCACAATCTCTTAATGGCCAGAATATCAGCAGAATGATACATTTTCTTGGGACATCTCAACCTTATGCGGACAATCGAGAGTTTAAGTTTTGCTAAGCATTGGCCTCTTTCATTTAAATTTGTATAATATATCAACAGTAAACAATAGAGTATCGCCTAATTCAGTAAATGTGGGTGGGACGTTTTTAGATTTAAAAAAACTCTTGATTACTCTTTTCTGATTCTATAACGAGACGATTGAAAAGCCGTAGAAGAATCTGCAACCTTTTGTCTCTAAGGCTGCCTCGTTGATGTCCTAAAAGTTTTATAAGGTCACTACTCACCATAGAGGACACAGCTCATTGGGATACTCCAAAACCAACTGTGACATGTCACGGTCTGCTTATATTTGGTGATATCCCATTAGTACCGTCAACTGTTCGTAAGGTATAACCATGGTAAGTTTACGTCCATAATTGTTATCATTGAATCCGTTATGTTGCCACAGAAGTCATTTATTTTTGAACTGGCTGCAAGGGGAGCCAACCGAGAGATTTTACAACAAGATTCTATTTCTATGCCATATTAATCTGTAGACACCATTGAATTGTTCGCGTGTTTATGGTTTTGTCTTTCATTGTTTTAGAGCATTATATATGCCTATTGTTTCCATTGTTATTTTTGTGTTCGCAACACAATTGTGCATTAAATACATAACGATATTTAGCGTTCGGAAGTGATTTTATCCAAAAGTGTTACTGAAGAACAAGATTTGCCAAAGGTGAGTAAGCGCATCATTGTTGTATCGCACATTACTTTGAAGTCTCCCTGTATTGTTTTTTTCTTTTTTTTTTTTAATTTGTCTGAAGCCATAATAAATAATTGTCACTTAAAATAAGTTAATTAATATGTGATTAATATATTAAAAATAACATCAATATATTAGCTTCTTTTTAAATTAGTTGGTTTATCTTACAATTTTGATCCTATTTAACACGGTAAAAATCGAATCATGTGGCCCGCAAACCAATTCACTTTAACGACTAAAATGATGGTTATAACGGCACACTTAGAATGTATAAAAATCTGGACTGGGTATTTCTTAAAACGGATATCACTTCTCCATGTTTTGAGTAAGAGGATGACTGATGAATTCATGTGCTGCAAACGGAAAAAGTCTTGTTCCTTCAAGTTTGTCTTATTCTAAATAGAATTACTTATGTCCTAAATAATATTATAACTTACAAATATCACTGTGGGCCGAATACGATGTTGGGTTGGATACAGCTGCCCTATACCATGGAAGACAGCAAAGAATAAAGCATGATCATAATTAGAAAATAAATCAATCTGATACCTAAATCATTTCGGTTTAAAGCAATCTGACTTTTAAAGATGTTCAGTCTACTGGAGCCAGAACAAAATTTGACACTACACATTTTTACGTTTGGTAAAAGTAATCCATAAAGGTCCATGTTACCCTAGCCAAAGATATATTTTCATAACACAGTGTTAATTCCTGCCATCTTTGTGCGCATGCGCCTGTTCCACTTGAGTGGTATTTAAATTTAGCACATGTATGTGCTCCATAAAGGTAACGAACCACAATTTCATTGTTTCCTGCTATTCACAGACTGCTTCGCCGCTGATTTCACATCTTTTGTAATCTCCACCAAAAGTACATGCTACGCCTATTAAATGTATAGCAGTAACACGGCGGATATTCATGCTTTGTGTCGGAATTATTGAATACGTGATAGCATTAGTTATAATTTATTGTTTATGATCTTAAATTACATCTGTATCATGTTTTGGTTTAATGCATTCTGCTTCCTGAATAACACACTTCCATACAATATTCATTCTTTTGTGCAACAACCCTAAAATTCTAATACGTAATGAAATTGTTCAGAGTGATTCAATCAAAATGTTTGCAGGTATATAGAAAATGTTATTTATGTAAATTAAAGCACACAGCCTTTTAATTGGCAGCGTGGTTTATAAGCAACATATTAATTTGTTAATTTTTGAGATATTTTATTGGCTACTTCTTTCTAATTTCTTGTTATGCTAACCTAAATAAATATAATTCATGTATTTTCAGCTGTCTTATTTTCTAAAAATATAAATTTTTATAAAATTGTAGTGTCTTTTTTAGGGAATAAGAAGCAAAATCCTTGCAACTGTAGTCAAATGTAACACCGTCGGCTTCTAAGTATGCTATTACACCCATTATTTTAGTTGGGACCTCCCCTTCCGTTATCACAGGCGCATTTGACTGAAGCTGCTAGGATTCGTGTTCACAGCGTTTGGCTTTAAAGAGATAGCCAGAGCATTGCGCATCCCTCCAACGATTGCAGCTATTCGAATCGCTCTGGCTAAGGTGCCTCCGAAAGGGATATGAAAACTGGTTCAAGAATTAGAGTAAGAACGCCATATGTAGCAAAATAACTTCCAAGGTTTAAAAACGAGTGGCATGGCCCAAACTTCGGATCAGTAGGCCAGTGCCTAACCAACTATACTACATAGAACGACAAATCTAGCTGAAATACTCGGCGTTTTCCGTGGTTTGCCAATTTTATCCCTACAGCCTTTGGCAATAGGTTGGATACTATAAAGAACACAAAATGGACAAAATAAATAAAAAAAATCATGTAAACAGTACACAAAAGCACTGTTGAATAACCCAAGAAGAAAATCAAGTAGAGAAAGTAGTATGAATGTAAGACGTTTCATTTTAATTTCAATCGCATAGAAGATTGCATGAATTGTTTGTAGAAGAGAGAGTAGAGAAAGAGGTGTGATTGAGTTTCTTAAAAGAAAATGTGTAGAGAAAACCGTGTGAATGCAATACATTGCATTTCTATTTCAGCCATACAAAATTGTGTGAATTCTATGTTAAAGGGCAAGTAGAGAAAGAAATGTGATTGTATTTGGTAAAACAAAAGTGAGTAGAGAAAACGTGTGAATGTAATACGTTGCATTTGTATTTCAATCCTAGAAAAATGGATGAGTATTATGTTGAAGGGCGAGAAGACAAGGGTGTGTGAATATGTTACTTAAAAGAAAAGCTATTAGAGAAAACCATGTGAATGTAATACCCTGCATAGTAAAATAATTCACATAAATGTCTCCATAAAAATACTTAAATATCCCAGTTTTCATGGTTGACTTTATCAACTTCATACATACCTACATCCATTTAATTGTATGTCGAAGAGCGAGTAGAGAAAACATGTGAATTTATTACGTAAAATAAGTGTGTAGAGAGAATCGTGTGAATGTAATACGTTGCATTTCCATTTAAATCATAGAATTAAAGCACGAATAGAGAAAGGAAATGTTATCTTCTTGTGATCGTATTTCATTGAAGAGAGGTGGGTAGAGAAAACCGTGTGAATATATGATGTTCCATTTGTATTACAAACATAGAGTGGCTCACGTAAAAGAAAAGGGGTTGAGAAAACACGTGAATGTTACGTTGCATAGTAAAATGCAACAATTTTTCTAGGTTTGAATAGGAAAAATAAAAATGTGGTTTTTACACTTTTCCGTGCAATTTTTTCAAATGCTTTTTCTTCATAAGAACCTTCCTTGGACTTCAACAAATGTTTAAGAAAAAAGTACTTGATTTGTCATTTTGTTACAATATATACGAAATTTTCAATTTCGAATTTGTTTATAGTTACCCATAAAATATTTTTACATGTTCGTAGTGTAAATGTTTCTACTTTATTAGGCCAATCATTAGCAAGAAAGTTTTGAAAAACTTTGGCTAAAATATAGACCTTTGTTAAATACACTGGAGAATTTCGAAAATATATTTTAAGCTCTTCCTGTAACTTAACATTACATAACAGTATAACTTAATCAATGCTGAATCTGTTTAATGCAAGAAATATAACTAAGTAGAATAGTATTGGTTAAATGCATCAGAAATATCTAAATCAGCGTTGATGCTCAGATTTGTTTGAGGCTGTTATTCCACTCACACCAGCCTCCCTCCAGTTTAGTTTATTACTGCATTCATCCTCATCATCATAGTCGTCATAGAAGGGGCTCCAATGGAACCTGCATTCCATGCACCATTAGAACAAAAGCATTCCTAGCCCAAAGTTGGTCTTCGGAAACCATTACGCAAAGTTGTGCTGGATTAAAGCTCAGCTGCAGTGCTCCACCAATGCTACAAGAAACTTTATCTGTTTCTGCACGGGGGAGTCGGATACCCACTACGCTGCCCTCGTCCAAAATTGCAACGGAAAATTATGCATGAAATTGCCCCACTTGATGCAGGCTGCCAGCAGAATCCTAACTCACGCGTCATTGCGGCATAACTGATTGCTGTATTCTTGTTGGTTATCTGGTTTTAAGTAAAAAAAATCTGCGTTGCACTCACATGACTTTCTCTACTCTTGTACTAACCATTTTTACAAACTCTTATTCCAATATCTTCTTCGTGTTGGTTAAAATAAACATTTGCACAACTTATTGCTTATTTCCTTGTAGGTGTAAGGGGAATGTTAGAATACAGTAGGCTTTGTGCGATAGTCAAATGTTTGAGATTCTGTTGTCTTTGCACACTTAACATATAAAAAAAATGAACAAAGATGATCCATTTCACGAAAGTTCTAAGTTTTCCGAAACTCGCACACATAACAAGGAATATCTCCGAAATGGTTCACCCTACAAGAACATTTATTGAGACATAAATTGTGTATTTTAGCAAGATCTACATTTTTTGTACAGTATAATTTGGTCTATCTCTAACGGTTTACCAGTTATGCAAAAGTTGTCGAGAGTAAATACGACTACAGGGGCTATAGCCAGAAAATTCAAGATATACATTTCATTTGTCATAAAAATATCTCAAACATATGACATTTTAATCAAAATCGTTAGAGCCATTTTCAAGAAAATCAAAATGTTCGAAAAATTTTCCATGTAAAGAGTAGTGTAGCTTGGGGCTGTTTTCTTCAAAATCTTCGAGTCGCGTCCTTGAAAGACATTAAACTTAAATACCAACTTTAGTTTTTAACCGACTTTTCGTTTTTGAGCTATGCTGTCCACAGACTGACGGACTGACACACAGACTGACACACACACAGACACACACACGGACCTTTTTCTAAAAATGCTTTTTTTTTTTGGATTCAGGGGGTCTCAAAACATATATTTCCGGTGAAATCTCGACATCGAATTTTTGGGTGGAATACAATACTTCCCCTACTTACCAGTAGAGAAAGTAATATGGCGTGGTCTTTACACGCCTTTCTCCACTCATTCTTCTACATATTATTCTTGTAAGAGCTTATCTTTGGAATATCCTGCCGGAACTCTATACACTTGGAAGAGTATTAGAGTATAATTCATAGCACAACCGCAACTGCGAGTATATTAACACAAATGCCTTACAACGTTGTACTATTTCTATTGTTTATATTGTGACGCCGGGCACGGTGCACAACAAAGGACGGTCGCGGCCGAGCTACTATGTGTCTGATGAATGAGTGCAGGGTAAACAAGCGCAGAAACCTAAGAGGTAAGCCGTATTACGTCACCATTCCCGTTGTGTAAACATGAGCAGGTCCCATGTCAAGAGTCAAGGTTATGAGAACGAACAGCTGTGTATTGTAATATCACGAAAGTCTGAAGACTTACCGCCAAAAGAACAGAGTTGTGTTTCTGTGCAAAATTTTCGAAGAAAAAGAAAGTGATAAAAAAAGTAACTGGACTCTTATTCCTATATCTTCTTCGTGTTAGTTGAGATAAACATTTGTACAAATTATCTTATTGCTTATTTCCTAGTAGGTGCAAGGGGAATATTAGAATACAGTAGGCTTTGTGCGTTAGCCAAATGTTTTAAAGCTTTGAGATTCCGTTCTCTTTGAACGATTAACATATAAAAAATGAACAACGATGTTGCATTTGACGAAAGTTTGTTTTCCGAAACTGACACAAATAACGAGGAATATGTCCGAAATGGTTCACCCTACAAAAAAAAAAAAAAAAAAAAAAAAAAAAAAAAAAAAAAAAAATATTTGGACATAAATACTGTGTTTTAGCGAGATCAATATATTTTGTATAGTAAGATTTTGTCTTTGTCTTACGGTTTACGAGTTATTCAAAAGTCATCCATAGTAAACAGGACTGCATAGACTATAGCCAGAAAATTCAAAATGTACGTTTCATTAGTCATAAAAATATCTTTGTCATTTTAATAAAAATCGTTAGAGCCATATTCAAGAAAATCAAAATTTTCGAAAACTTTTCCATGTAAAGGAAAGTTTTTCTGTCGTATACCTCAATAAAATTAAGAGTTGGTGTTTGAATTATGATGGCTCGAATATATCCACAAAATGTTTTCTCTGCCGATTAAGTACCAATGTTTCATTCATATCTGCAAGCACAATTACCTCTTAAGAGGATGACGTACGAGTGTATACCCGCATGAAGACAGTCAACGTCTGATATCTGGCTACTCACCATATGCCATTTCACAAAGAGCTTCATTAGAGCTCATGTGCCTTTACTGGGTAATGAACAGGCGGCTCTTAGTGTAAACGCTAAGAGTGAAATCTTCCATTAATGCAACAAAGCTTGCTCAATATGGAATATTAAACAGCTTCAGGTTCTTCAGCGTAAGAACCTTTCAGCAGTACATTGGCTTCCAACACCAAAAATCCTTCGCTTTCATAAATTAAATAAGTTAAATACAATACATCTAAGCACAATTTTAGAGATAATTCTCATTTGTTATAATTTTATGATTTTGGTAAACTCATGCAGGAAAACGTTATCCCTAAAACTTTTGGACTCAGTTTGCACTTGCCCAATAGCCTCGTGTTTCTTTAGAAACATTTCAAATATTACTTGAAACAGCTAAACAAGTATTTAATTAAAACTCGGGTTCTATAAGGAATAAAAAATAAACTAAATAATTAAAAAAGCGGGGAAGACACTATGTAAAAGCATGTTGAACAGTCAAAAATACCATAGGAAGAAGGCAGGTAGAGAAAATCATGTGAATGTAATACGTTACATTTCTATTTCGATAATATAGGAAAGCGTAGGAGTTACTTGTAGAGGAGAAATACATCTGAATGTGTTACGTAAAAGAGAACTGAGTTGAAAAACTTGTGTGAATGTAATATGTTGCATTTCTATTTGAAACATGTGCGTGTATGTAGAAGTGGGAGTAGAGAGAAAAGAATATTGTGTTTCGTAAAAGAAGAGTAGAAAAATCCGCGTGAATGTAATACGTTGCGTTTGTTTTAGTCGTAGAAAATTGTATGAATTGTTTTTGAAGGGCAAGTGCAGAAAAACATGCAGTTTGTCCAGAACGTCCTGACACTCGACATACGCGAGAGAGGAGAAATTAAGGAGAAGTAACTGGAGTGGTGGGGAACAAGTGAGTGATGTCAGAACTCAGGCAGTCACATACACAAGCGGTGTATGTATACGTATTATAAACAATTATTGTGAAGTTATCACAGTGAGAGTGAGCGATGCACTGATCCCCACCTCTCCTGTTTTGCAACTATACTTCAGGAGTGGGGGAGTGTCACGACAATCTGGACAAACTAAATAATTGCTTCAGAATCTGCTTCCGGCTGCTACAGTGGTGAACTTTAGGATTTTTCTCTGGGGTATGCATGGGTGGGAATAAGAATAAACATCATGAGTTAGGTTGACTGGAAACTAATAGTGATCCATTTGAATTGATTAGCTGACTGTTTGAGGTTGAAGAGTTAAACTGTTTCTGAATCGGATCTCTGGGTATTTTAACTTTCAAATTATATCTGCTAACTTGGGACGTACACCGTGCTGAATACTTAAGCCCTGGGGATGGCGATAATCTAACACAGTAAAAACTTCTTAAGGCTATAAAAACTGAAAGGGAAAAGGCGCGAATTTTAGAAATGCCCGCGCTTTCTTAACTTAAAGCCCTCTCACTTAACACTCCTACCAACGTTCCTATCCAATCTTAAAGCTGCTAGTCTATCTGGGTGGCTCAGTTGGTTAGACGCTGGCCCACTGATCCCAAATCCGGCCCAGATCGATGGTTTTTAAGTGTGGGAACGAACTGGGAAGGAGGCCCCCCCCCCCCCCCCCCGCTATTAGTGTTTTGATTATGTTTATCATCATTACTATTGTTATTATTACTGGTGGTATGGATTTTGCTACGGCAATTTACAATCTGTAATCCGTAATGTTAGACAATAGGAGCATATATAGGATTGAGTTTATTCCCTGGAAAATAATGTCGTGAATATGAAATGTAAAATATTCTGACTGTTCTATTATCACGCGCTGCATATGCTAGTTGAAGCCCGGGAAGTTCCTCTGCCACTCGCTCTCTTATAAGCAGAACAAAGTTCACACACGCCGCTGACTAGATTTACCCCGGTGATTTCTGCAACTCCTTTAACGCCAGAAGTGTTATCTACTTACCCGAATACCGGTTGTAGTGGGCCACCTGGTATACAAATTAAAAAGCATTTTTATATTATTAATTTATAAAATATGAGTCAACACTATAAAATATTTGATATATGCACGAATATATCATAATCATGCAATTTTACATTCGGAATAAGGTGAACTCTAAATGTACTCCGAACTTTGTTTCCATATATATAAGCAGAAAAAATATGTATTTCCATATAAACCCGATGTCTAGTGATTAATGATGTGTGAATAGTGTTCTGTTTCCGAGGTACGGGTATTTTATTTTCAATATACTGTCGCTAGATAGAAAGAAAAACAGGATTTTCAGTTTGTTGTTTCTTCATTCTCTGTCGGACGCAAATTTTCAGTGCAGCTCCATGTAAAATACTCTTGGTGTTGAAAAGAGAATTATTAGACAGTTTGTTATGATTTAAATGAGCGACAAAGTATTAACTTCTCTCACGACGTAGTTATTTTATCGCTGTTTATTACAGTAATTATTTTATCGGTGTGTGCTTTACTCCTTCCTTTGTATAAACAGATGTTTTGTTGTATTTCACTTGAAAAGCCAAGCAGAACTTTCGCTGCCCTGTTGGTTATTGCGGTTGGCACAGATTGCGGGACGTTCGAGCACCATCTGCTTCTCCAGTAGCTAAAATTTAAGCTTCAAAATAAAAACTGTGACACCGTGTTTATGAGTACATGGCTTATCTCCAGGTTTTATACACTGCATGTTAGTGGTTACGATCTGTAACTTTTTGTTAAACACGTTACAAATGTATCAAAGCCACAGAGGGCAAGAAAATTTAATATTTGCATAGGATATCTATAAAATCGTCTTGTGAGCATTCGGAAGGTCTCAGGTTCCATTCCTGTGGACCGTCAACTCTGACCTTGGATTTATTATTGTTTTCCTAGTGGTAGGCAAATGCTGGGTGATTTCCTATGTCTATTTTCCTTTCAATTCATTTTATTCTCATATTTCGTGTACTAGGTTTTGTGGCGTGTGATGGCGGCGAACAGATGGTGCTGATGTTTGCTCAAAGGAAAGAGTACTTCGCGTGAATACTAGAGGGCAGCTTCTGCAGTGGAGCAGGTCTTTGCAGTACTTCTGCACGTTACTGTGGCTGTCTGCTACCTATAGTCTTTTTGGTTTCTTCACATCATGAGGCATCGGGTTCGATTCCCAGCTGGAGGGTGCAGATTTTTCTTTATCCATAGTTATTTCCCATCTTCCCTAGTGTCTGAATGTGTATGAATTTAATATAATAACCCAAGAATTAAAATCACTTCAAAACCTGTGAATGTCATTGTCGATTAGCAATTGTTCTCATATCGATGAAGATCTTAGATCTACAGGACGAACCTAAATCAAAAAATTTGTGGAATAAGGTCATAAACAAACACCAGACCTTCATTTACCAATTTTGCACTATCCCCTCCAAGTAGTCTCCTTAGAAGTTATTTACTTGTCTCAGTGGTTCTGTCACTGCTGGAAGCAGCTCTGGTAGTCATCTTTAAACACCTGCAGAGTCTTCTGCGATTCGCGATGTCCTTAAAACGTGTCCTCGGAACCACATTTTAAGTCGCGAGAAAGGGAAAATGTCCTCTGGAACCCGATTTGGAGAATAGGTTGGATGGTGGAACAATATGCATCCTATTTTATCCAAAAAATTGACGGGCAGAAAAGCCTTTGTTTGCGGCTGCGATTCTTTACAAATCTTTCAAAATGCTTTCAACACCTTCAAAGGAGCACCCTAATAAGACGTATCTATTTTATTGTAAAACTCCTGTCATTTAATACCACTTCCCTCTCTGATTGATATTTTCGTCAGTTTTAGCCACTTTAATGGTTTTGTTTTGCAAGTAACTTCCTCCCTATAAGCTGTTCTTAACATTTCATGGGCTTCTGTTGCAGTTTTACTAAATTTGATGCAAAATTTGATGCTTCTTCTTCATTTGATGCTTCACTGGTTCACTTCAGAGCTTCCACCTCTGTATTGCAAGATCTCAAAAAGGCATGTGACCCCTCAGTTTTATCACAAGAGTGTGCTGTATGTATGTAATATTTGAGTAAGAGTTAAGGACAGGTAGTGGCAAAATTGTTGTGAAGCCATTGCGGAAACTTCTTGATTACACCTCATTTCAGTTCAAGCTCTCGAATTTAATATAATCCGAGAGATGCGCATGAAGAAAACACATTGCGACGCACAACAACAATAATAATAATAATAATAATAATAATAATAATAATAATAATAATAATAATAATAATAATAATAATAATAATAATAATAATAATAATAATAATAATAATAATAATAATAATAATAATAATAATAATAATAATAATAATAATAATAATAATAATAATAAATAATGGTGATGGTGGTGATTCTTTTTAAAATAAATTAGCGTCCTCCAACGTAATGCCATATCGGACGGTGAATGAATGAAATGGGTGAGATGATGCTCAAATGAGCCCGAGGTTCATGGGGCTTTAAGTTACCCCACATTCGTCTTGTCGGATAAGGGAAAACCTCGGGGAAAAAACCTTATCCAGATAACTTACCCTAAGCGAGATTCGAACTCGCGACCTCTTGAACGTGAGGCAGACATGCTAACCATCACGCTACCGAGGCGGGCATTATGGTGGTGGTGGTGGTGGTGGTGGTGGTGGTGGTGGTGGTGGTGGTGGTGGTGGTGGTGGTGGTGGTGGTGGTGGTGGTGGTGGTGGTGGTGGTGGTGGTGGTGGTGGTGGTGGTGGTGGTGGTGGTGGTGGTGGTGGTGGTGGTGGTGGTGGTGGTGGTGGTGGTGGTGGTGGTGGTGGTGGTGGTGGTGGTGGTGGTGGTGGTGGTGGTGGTGGTGGTGGTGGTGGTGGTGGTGGTGGTGGTGGTGGTGGTGGTGGTGGTGGTGGTGGTGGTGGTGGTGGTGGTGGTGGTGGTGGTGGTGGTGGTGGTGGTGGTGGTGGTGGTGGTGGTGGTGGTGGTGGTGGTGGTGGTGGTGGTGGTGGTGGTGGTGGTGGTGGTGGTGGTGGTGGTGGTGGTGGTGGTGGTGGTGGTGGTGGTGGTGGTGGTGGTGGTGGTGGTGGTGGTGGTGGTGGTGGTGGTGGTGGTGGTGGTGGTGGTGGTGGTGGTGGTGGTGGTGGTGGTGGTGGTGGTGGTGGTGGTGGTGGTGGTGGTGGTGGTGGTGGTGGTGGTGGTGGCGGCGGCGGCGGCGGCGGCGGCGGCGGCGGCGGCGGCGGCGGCGGCGGCGGCGGCGGCGGCGGCTGCAGCGGTGATAATGATAAAATAACAAATAATATAATGAAATTATTATTTTTTTATATTATTATTATTGCCAGTCCAGACACCTTCGAAAGAAGCTTCCAAGCATACGAAGCTCAGAATATACAGATGCTCTACTTTGAGAACGTTCGGTACTATAGGTTGCCTTGTTACCTCTGAACAAAGAAAACGGTTTGGTTTCGGCCAGGGAGAGAGAGCGAGAGTAAATTAGAGGTGAGGGAGGGAGGGTTGTAGAACAAGGGATCATGTACACAAAAGCTGCTCTAAGGCACCAGGGGCCGGCATCAGCATTCAGCCGGAACTTCGCGAACATTGACCGTACTTTATTAACCCGGATAATTAGGTAGATAGCTGCAGTTATCCTCTAATTAGAACTGAATGTAACAACATAACAGGATGGCTATAATGTAAGCCAGCGATGCGTATGTCATTAGGGGTAGGTAGGTACGGTTGGAAAGGAGCTACTTGCACGTGCACAATAGGGTTGAGGGGGTAATTCGGTAATCAACAGCATGAGGACTGCTCCTACAACCTTACATCATTTACCCACTGCTACATCTTTGAAATGTGTTAAAGTTTGCAATCATCGTTTCAAAGATCTCGTATAAAAGTAGACCAAACACACGAAACTAACACAATTTAGGCATTCGAGGAGAAAATAATAAAAATAGTTTTTAATAACAGTGAATTATGATTTTAAATACACAACAACAAACCAAGGGCTGCAACTTATTGACTTCAATTTATCAGAAGTGAAATACTGTAACAGAAGTCCAGGCTAGATAATTTTTTCTCACTTCGTTTTCTTCTAAGAATTTTGCCCAATAGTTCTCCTTTACTCACTTCTTTCTGTCTTTCTTCATTTTCTCCGTCTCTCAAACAAGCCAACCTGACGATACAATCACTCAAGATTCATTAACTGCTTCACTATCTTCCTTTCGACGTGCGGTTCTCTCATATCGACCGTACACACGCAGCTAACACGCACAGTTAAACTAGAAACTGACTTCCAAACTCTCGTGGCCTCGTCTCCTCATATAGCCAGAATGACGTAACACAAACCTTTTGCGAACTTCACCTTTTCGGAGCTTCTACAAATACGCCGGTCACTGGACACATCTCGAATAATCTCGAAAATCCGAATGACCTGCCACGCTCATTGTCACATGTTCATAAAGAGTCGCGCAAAGCAGTCTGTGTTCCTGCAATCATAAAACAACACTAATAACTAAAGTAGTTCATGTAAGCATTCCTACATACATATAAAATTACGGTATCAAATATTTATGTTATGGAACTTAAAGGGGAGTATTCTGTAAAATAAAAATATGAGCGAATACAAATTTGAATCCAGTTTACATATTACTGGACTCATAAAAAGCGATTCTTCTATACATGTTGTAATATTCTCAATACACTTTTGTTAAAATCCTTTTCTATTTACTTCACATTAATGGAAATAAAATTTTAGAAATGCTTTTATTACATATTTCCTTGTAGAAACTGTGAATAGGATAATGTAGATTGCTTAAGTGATTGTAAAACTTTAAGAGCTTGTCAATAAGTGATGGCTTTGAAATTTGATCAGGAGATAAAAGAACTGTCCATTTGCGAAGTGGACAATGGAGTGAGGAAAATGCAAACGAATAACAAGGAACTTTTCGTATATTAACTTTACCAAAAAATGTATGTAATATGTGTCTAATGATACCCAAATTTTTGGTGTACTAAGATTTTATTTCTCTCTTCAGGTTAATCAGTTATGGAAAAGTCATCCATATTTTCTACAAAATGCAAGATATATATTTGATTTGCCATTAATCTATCTTAAACGTGTTCTTTTAATCAAACTCGATTTTTGAGAAAATTACTATATATCTTGGAATATAAAAGCAGATATACTGTCCTTTAATATCAACATTGTTATGCAATAATTTATAAAGATACAGTGAAACGTAACTCCATGGCACAACAGTCCATTCGGGCGAAGGCCTACCGACCGCTGCGTTCACCATCTCTGGCCACCACAGGTGTTATGAGTGGGGTGCAGTACTGGAGGTGAGTCGTGGTCAGGTCCAGGTCCTTCCTGACTGGTTATGCGGTCTTTTCGACCACGAGCCCCTACTTTCTAGTCAGCACCTCAATTGGCCTCTCAGGGACCTAACAAGGTTGAGTGTTCCCGGACCAGGTCTCCCAGAGGGGAAAAAATCCCACGCTGGTACTGGGGATCCCGGGTAGATCTTAGATGTATTTGTAGATCTTGCTGAAAAACACATTTATGTCTGAATATATATCTACTACTTTGTTGAAATAACCATTTCGGAGATATTCCTTGTTAAATGCAACATCGTTCATTTTGTTATGTTAACCGTGCAAAGAGAACGGAATCTCAAGGCTTTAAAAGATTTAACTATCGCTCAAAGTCTACTGTATTCTCATATTCCCCTTGTACCTACAAGGAAATAAGCAATAAGATGATTTCTGCTAATGTTTCTCAACTAATATGAAGTAGATATAGGAATAAGAGTTTGTAAGAATGGTTAGTACAAGAGTAGAGAAGATCATGTGAGTGCAACACATCAGGTTGCTTTTTAAATACGGTGTCACTAAAATTTGATGCCTATAACATAGGAAGGGAGCTGTATTCATCACTGCTCATAAACATTTGACTATCTAGGTATCCAATACTACCTTAAGTGTAGGTATAAATGGAACTTTAATTCAGCACGTAGAAGAAAGCTAGCCCAAAGCTTGCTGCTTCAATATGAACTGTGATGGTGGGTATTCCGTACCGATCCGTTCGTTATTGGATCAGTGAAAGCGTGAAGGACACTTCTAGTACTATTCTTGGCAGTGAGATTTTCGTGCAGTGTGGTGTTATCGCTGAATACACGTGACGGGCTTCGCACCGTGATTCACAGATGTTATTGTGAAGCACAGCCATGTGGCCCACTAATTAGCTTCACCTCCATTATTGATCATGAAGCTGAGTCGCGCCCACATTTCAATTAGTCACACACAGACACACAGAGCTTCCTGCATCAGCAACCGACGTCATTACTCCAGTGCTGCTCTTTTCTCTGACGATATAATTAAATACTGAATCATATTTCATCCACAGATAAATAGCTACCTAAATTGCTTTTGAGCTTCGGATACTTCTGCTGCTAGTAAATCTGATTTGCAGGATTTAGTTCAAAATTATCAGAAAAAACTGACTGTAATACAACTGTCACTGTTCATTATCGTCTACTTTCGCTGCTGTTTTATAAATAATTCATGAAGAAGCTTGTTTATTCACATTCTAAATTAGTATTCCGTGGTAAGGTGTGACCACCAACTCTGACCTTGGTGGTTTTTCATCTACCACGATTTCATTTCCATAATATCACTTTTAGTCCGTTTCTTTCTCGTCTTTCAAGTGTGTTTGTAGGTTTCGTGGTGTATGGCGGTGCCGGAAGATGGCGCGATACTGCAAAAGAAATAGTATTCTCCATGAACACTAGATGTTGACGTGTCGTTCATTAGTGGTCAGTGATCCGAGCCCAGAACTTTTGGGAACTTCCGCGCGTCTCTGATGCTGTGTAGTATCCTGTGGTTCCTTCACATCGTTCCTTCCTCCTGGAACTTGTAGCTACAATATACATACGCAGAAGAAGAAATTATGTTTTACTCCAGGAGTATACGATTAATAATGCATTCAAATGTTACATACTGCGTACAAAAAAAAAAAAAAAAAAAAAAAAAAAAAAAAAAAAAAAATCTGACGTGTTGCACTCACATGACTTTCTCTACTTTTGTACTAACCATTCTTACAAACTCTTATTCTATATCTTCTTCGTGTTAGTTAAAATAAACATTTGTACAAATTATTTTATTGCTTATTTCCTTGTAGGTGCAAGGGGAATATTGGAATACAGTACGCTTTGTGCGATAGTCAAATCTTTTAAAGCTTTGAGATTCCGTTCTCTTTGCACACGTAACATATAAAATACAATACTTCCCCTACTTACTACTAAAAATGAACAACGATGACCCATTTCACGAAAGTTCTAAGTTTTCCGAAACTCACACACATAACCAGGAATATCTCCGAAATGGTTCACCCTACAAGAAAATTTATTGAGACATAATTTCTGTATTTTAGCAAGATCTACATTTTTTGTATAGTATGATTTGGTCTATCTCTAACGGTTTACCAGTTATGCAAAAGTCGTCCAGAGTAAATACGACTACAGGGGCTATAGCCAGAAAATTCAAGATATACATTTCATTTTTCATCAAAATATCTCAAACATATGACATTTTAATCAAAATCATTAGAGCCATTTTCAAGAAAATCAAAATTTTCGAAAAAGTTTCCATGTAAAGGGTAGTTTAGGGTGGGGCTATTTTCTTCAAAATCTTCGTGTCACATCCTTGAAAGACATTAAACGTAAATACCAACTTTGGTTTTTAGCCGACTTTTCGTTTTTGAGTTATGCTGTCCACAGACTGACACACAGACACACACACGGACCTTTTTCTAAAAATGCTTTTTTTTGATTCAGGGGGCCTCAAAACATGTATTTCCGGTGAAATCTCGACATCGAATTTTTGGGTGGAATACAATACATCCTCTACTTACAAGTAGAGAAAGTAAAAAGTCGCACATTATGTCTAGAAATACTTTCTCACCTCATTGAAACTACTTTTCTGCCACTTAGTTATAGTGTATAATGCATAGATGATGAACAGACCCCGGTAATTTTAGATAAAAATCTATTTTTATATATAGAAAATAAAAGTTGTGTATATACTAATTATGAAAATGTTCGAAAATGTTGGTCCTGTAGAACCTAAACATACCTAATTTACGTTAGAACCTGTTTTTACCTAATTTTTCAATTAATTCATTTGGCAATATGGAAATGCTGTGTAAGCTTGTACGCGAATCGTGCCTTAACAACAATTGCAATCAACAATGCAAATTATCGGAAAGCTGTATTTGGAGAGGAACTTCCCAATGTTGCACTTCCACCAGAACCTATTCTTACCCTCTGGGAATGTGGCTATAGGCCACGAAATATTACACAAACACTTGGAGGACATTGTTTTGAAATTGGGGAGAATGTAGTGAGGATTACTTCAGCTAAAGAACTTCTGCAGTACCCAACAATTTTCGTGATACCAGTATTGCATTCATTAAATCAAATATACTTCTGATATCCACTATTAATGCTCTAGAGTCTTAAGGCAACCCTGTCTAATCACAACAGGGGTTAATAGAAGAGGTATGTAACAGAGAAAATCAACTTGGTTCCTGGGTATATTGGTCACCTTGTCTGTACCCTTGCGTCTGATACCAACATATAAGCTCCGGTGACACCAGTTTATGTGGAACGCTCATTTTCGATTTATAAAAGATGCACTTTCTCAATTGAAAACAGAAAAATTACTGACTCTAAATATGGACATGTGCAATAAAGACATTGTCAAATGTTTCGGCTATTTGATAATGGGAAATAAAATGTCATTTTTTGTTCTTCTATTTTTTAATTTTAGAATATATTTTGATTTGTGATAGAACCTATTTTAGGTGTCTAATTTAAAATTTTTGGGAACTAAAGATATGAGGTATAATGGTTAAATAAAAATAGTGCATCCCACAGTCATTTATCAAAACGTCCGGGTTCCATGTTTTGTAACTCGGATGAGCAGATGTATCCCTGGAGAACACCGTACAGTGATATGACATCTAGCGACTGTGTGTATGTGATCGAACAGTGATAACACCAGAAACTTCTGCCCACTTCTTTGCTGAGTCATGCACACGTGCGCGTGGAAAGCAGTCGAAGGAGATTACGTTACGCCGGCCTCAGTATAAATAGTACAGACAATTAGCAGTTCAGTTTGAGTGTTAGAGTTGAGTGAATGATAGTTGTTCAAGTCGTTTTAGTTACGAGAGTGAATCGGCCAGCCTGTCAGCGAGCATGTATGTGTCGTCGAATGATTGTAGTGTAATAGTAAATATATAAGAGACAGTGAAACTGGAGAAACACCTTGAAATACTGAGAAAGATTATCGGAAGAACAACTGTGAATTAATAATAGAGAAGTTTATAAACTGTGTTAGCAACAAGAAGGAAATTGTGCATTTGTAGTAAGATTTAGAGGAAAAAGTGTTAGAAAACTAAACGGACTTCGCATTTCGCCGATTTTGTTGCATTATCATACATCTTGCCACGGCAACATTGTGCGCGCGTGTGTGTAGGGGGGCGGGGGGATGGTTTAAGGTGGTAATCTGGACCACTTTTTTATTTTGGATAAAAACTTGAATTTCAAATGCATGTCTTAAAAATCGCCAGTTGTTATGGACCATTAAAACATAGGTTTAAGACTTGAATTTTTACAACTTTTGAAAACATGTGACGAAATATGAATTTTGAGAACTGGGGTTATAATATGAAACGTGTTTTTAAATGAAGATATGTTCTATTGTTGCTACTATAAACACATACAATTAATTATGTATTAATTGCCAATGTTTTCAGAGTTGGAATTGCATTTAAAAAGCTGAAAATTAAAGACTAACACTTCATATCTGAAGAGAGAAAAAAAGAAAAGGAAATATTTAAATCTTTCCTGAGTCTTTCGTGAGCAAAACTCACAAACAGAACCATCAGTTTCACATTCACTTCACAACATATGTGCGTATTCTCTGCAAATACATTGGATCCACATCTTTCCTTACTTCTTGGCATTATGACCCTCAACTAAAGTAGGGGTGTGCTATGGAACACGTTTCATATTACCACCAATCGCCATTTTCCAAACAATGATTTGTTTACGACATGTAAATGTTAATGCCAAATTAATGACAGTACAATAAATATTTCTACTCATATAAGTACTAGAAAGAATGTTGAATCTTACCTTGTTAAAATTTCAAGCTTCGTGAAATACAATACTTCCACTTAGAAACATGAACGTCATAATGAAGTTACCTGGTTCTAGTGGTTAAAAGGGAAGCCAACAATAGAATTAGAATGGTTTTCGGAAGATGGCAGGTGATGCTTGGTAGGAAATACTCCTTCACTTGCGATGACATATATTTTTATTGCATTCTAGAAACACAAAATCATGTAATTGAGCGCGAAGGTTCAAGCAGTAGCGTCTGTGGCCCACATTTGGGAGGCCGCGTGTTCAAATTCCGTGAACCGGCCAAACTCACAGGATATTTTTCGTGGTTTCCGTCAGTCGCAAAGGTAAACACTGTACCGATATTTAATACTACGCCCAAAATTACAGCTTAAACAATAGTAATGTGTTGCATTTACATGACTTTCTCTACTCTTGTACTAACAATTCTTATAAATTCTTATTCCTCTATCTTCTTCGTGTTAGCTGAGATGAACATTTGTAGAAATTATCTTATTACTTATTTTCTTGTAGATGCAAGGGGAATTTGGGGGTAGCCATTGAGCGATAGTCAAATCATTTAAAGCTTTGAAATTCATTCTGTTTGCACGGCTAAGACATAAAAAAGTTAATAACGATCTTCCATTTAACAACAAAACTCACAAATAACAAGGAATATCTCCGAAATTGTTCAACCCACAATAATAATGATGATAATAATAATGATAATGATAATAATAATAACAATAATAAGAACAATGACGACGAAAATAATAATTTGGACATAAATTGCGTGTTTTAACGAGATCTACATTTTCTATACAGTAAGATTCGGTCTATTTCTTACGGTTTACGAGATTTTTAAGTCATCAAGAGCAAACAGGATTACATAGGCTATAGCCACAAAATCCAAAATACACATTTCATTTGTATAAGAATATCTTAAACATATGGCATTTTAATCCAAATCGTTAGACCCGTTTTCGAGAAAATCAAAATTTTCCATGTAAAGGGTAGTTTAGAATGGAGGAATATTCTTCAAAATCTTGGTGTCGTATCCTTAAAAGACATTTAACTTAAATACCAACTCTGGTCCTTAACCGATTTTTCGTTTTTGAGTTATGCTGTTCATATACACACGCACGTGCGGATGTTTTTCTATAAATGTTCTTTTTGGATTCAGGGAGCCACAAAACATATTTCCAGTGAAATCTCGATATCGAATTTGGGGGGAACATACGACTTCCTCTACTTACTATGCGTCAAGGGAAGACATGTATCGCTGCTGTGACGTCAGCTCACTCAGCTCGCATGCTCCTTACGACGGCCAGTTGAACGTGTGACGTCACAGCGGGGAAGAGGAAATGGCACGTGGGACATCGTAATTTTAATGCTGTTTCAATTGCGGAACAGTCACAGATTATAAATAATTACATTTCGGCTTTATGCCAGATATATGGACCCCGTTTCGCTTTTCTTTAACTAGTTTGTCAATGTTAGGGCGTAATGTACGGCACATTTGTAACCGAAGACTGCATGTGAGATTGTGATCTGACAATATGCTTCGAGATTTTGACTTAGAAAGGTTCATAACAGAAAAGAGTTGTTCACACACACACGTAGAACCAAACATACATAATATCCGTGCAACAAGGGCATACAACCTCAGAAATCTGGTTTGAGGAACATTCTTATAAAATCAGTCAAGTCTTCCTTGTGTTTATATTTGTCCTTCAGCAAATCGTCGCACTGTAAATTTATAAATTCAATTTGCTAGAAACATTGTTAACATCCTATGAATACGGGGTCGCAAAGACCTGAAACGTAGTTGACAATGTTTCTACACCTTGAATCCTGGTCTCAAACTAGTGTGAAACACGGGGAACAACACAAACACAAAACCACTACACAACGTCAACAAAAACACAAAATAAAAATAAAATTCGCACCAACGCCGTTAAGATCCCTTACACAATAAATACCCTCAGACTAGGCTGAAGAGGGTTCTCCCTAAACAAATAACATTTTTCATGTTCATTTAGTTTCGTGCAAGTAGCGCCGCTGATCTATGCAGCATAGCAATACACCGCTCTCGCCTGACGTCACACGAACGTACAAGCTGGCGCTTCGTTTAAATACGTCACACGGCCCGAAGTTGTCTTCCCCTGCTATACGTAGTGGAGAAAGTACTAAAACTTAGTGAAGTCTTCTGCCATCTATCCACAGATAATAAAAACAGCTAGACTAGACCAGGACCCTCTAGATTAACGGACCTGACCCTGGCATCCCAGTTGTACAAAAATGGCGTCGGCTGGTGGGAGTGATTTCTGAGGTGTTTCCACACGCTGTTTTTCGTATTATTTTCTATGTCTTCGAGTTATTGTTTGTTATAATAATTCCTATGTAAGTTTGTCTTCATATTAACAAAGCGAGTGGTTCAAAAGTTTTATTTTGGCAGTATAGGAAACAGGAATAAATCTAATAACGTGTTGACTATGCCGTGTGTTTAACCACGTGTTCATGTTTATTGTGTTTCATCTAAGGCTATGGCTACATTAGCCGTATAGTGTGGTTGATTTATCTGTTTGTAAGTACAATTTGTGTCACGATTACAGTGGTGAGTGGTTGTTGAAGAAAAACTGTTCCAGTAGTGTATGTTATTGTTGCCATACTACAACCTAACCTCAAACATGACAATGCCCCGTAACTGTTGCATTCCCGGATGCAAATTAAAAATCAGAAACTTACAGTTAAAACAAAACGTAAATTACAATGTAAAGCTTCTAAATTCAGTATTTAATTACTATAAATTGCAGCGTTATGTGTTAGTTGCCGTTGTATATATAACATGGTGACTAGTGTGAATAATGAAAGACAATAATTTCGAGTGAACTCAATTAGTGGCATCTGCAACACCAACAGTTTGTTTCATGTAAGTAGTATGCTGCTTGTATTTATACATTATCTTTTGTCTTTGTAATTTAAATGTGTAGCTGTAGTTTAGAAGAAATGTGTTATGTTGCTGCAAGTAAAACTGTAGACCATAGCAAAGTTTGGTAAATATTTACAAAATCGGCCGCTCGAGAAAACGAATGAAACATAGTGCAATGGATGCAGTTCTTATTGTTGATTACGATCTTGTAAGTTTTATTGTGCGCTCAAGCTTCGTGTTTTATTTATGAGAAAATTTCGTACGTGCGATGAAGTGGTTTTATTTCGCTTATGCGGCGGATATTTAGCTCATAAATGTATATAAACGAGTTTAATATATGCTACAATGATTGATTAATGCATTTACGTTGAAATGATTGCATAAACACTGCCCAAATTGTAAATATTTCGATAACAGGACCCTGTCACCCCACTCATATACAACACTAACCTAACCTTACACAATGTTGCTTTACAATGCTGATTTAAGATTACGTATTTCATATATTTCATTTACAGTGCAGTTTTACGGTTATTATTTTTAATATTTAATCTGCTTTTGTGGATTCCCCCTGTAAAATAAAGTGTCATGAAGTGTTGAGTAATATGTTGTTGCAAACTGAGTAATCAAAAGTTTTCAATAATAGTAAAAGCAAATTTCCACCCTAAAGCTTTTGAATTTAGTAGGTAGTTAATTATCCTAAATGGCAGCATTTGTATGTCAGCCATCCAGTATAATATGTTTTGTGTAGGTATATAACATTATGTACATTGTACAAGTGTGACAAACAGTGTAAACAATGATTAATAATTCTGAGTCAACTCAATGTCAACACTTCTGTTTTATTTAAGTAACATGCTGCTTGCAGTTTTGTCTATCTTCTTTGTAATTTGAGCATGAACGTCGGCAGACTTTTTTCTAGGGGGGGCCAAATGTTAGAATTTTGCAATCAGATAATATTAATTCATTATTTTGTTGTCAAAAGTTATAGTATTTGTTGCGGATAACCATATAAATTTGCGCTAAATAGAAATTGTTCTTTACATAAGAATTAAAATAATAGTTTAATAGTCAGCACATTAAGTTCATTAATTTCCAAGAGGGGGCCGCGGCCCTTCCTTGCCCCCCCTTCGCGACGCCCATGAATTTGAGTGTGTAATGCAGGTACATAATGGCATGTAGACCTGTAGATTGCATGAATGATATTTAAGGTTATATATTTCATTGCCCATGGGTTATCGTTTAATATTAAATGTCATCCTTTTTTGTTTACTTGAGGTTATGTTTAAGACAGTGGTTTTTGTGTTCAACACAGCCTATATTCACAAAATAGGCGTGTTATTACACAATATTTTTATTTTACTGCGTTGAAATCGTAGCCTGTAGATGAGTTGTTTATAAGTAGTTCCCACCACATAGGCCGCCATCTTGAATCACAGTGTCAGGTCCGGTATTTAGGGGGTCCTGACTAGACGGCGCCCTAGAGACATCTATTTGGCAGGTGTAGAAGCAGTAAGGTCTGTGAGAGTAATTGTCCAAGCTGCCATTTGCTAGTTACAGAAGTTGCCGTACACGTGCCTTTGTGGACACGTGACGAAATAGGCACGATCCACGAGGTATTTTCTGACAGATTTGTCAAGATATTACTATGCGTTTAAAGCTGCCTAAAATAAATTGAGAGAGAAGAATAGGTAAATTTACTAATGGATGTTGACTTGAAGAAGGAAGACGTCGTACACTTTAATTTACTATAGCAATAAGGGGTAGGGAAGACTAGAAGACTTTTATTACGCCCAACAGCTGTACATTATCGGTCCTGCGTCAAGGACCTGGTGCGTTCCGTCAGGCTGACCACCACCACAATGTTATTAATTGTTGTCCAGGCAATTAATCATGTTCAAGGCTTCATCGCCTGTCACGTGGCCATCTCTTGAGTTAGTGCACCATGTCGATAGCGTGTGATGTTTCCCTGGTAGTACATAGGACAGACTTATTGACCGGGAGCTCAGTGACTGGAGATCAGGATCCTGGGATGGGATTCTGCTCCAGTGAGCAAATGATAGATTGAGTCACTCGATAACTGGTTCACCGCGCATTTGTGCAAATGGCCTACTGAGGAGACTAGCTGGAGGAAATTGTTTATGGAAGTTAGAAACAAGGAAGAAACATGTAAAAGAAATGAGTTTAGAACTGAATGTTTCTATTATAAAGAAGTGCTTCGCCTCACAGCACTCTCTGCTTGTTGTATGTACAAGCGATTCTTACAAAAACTTATTAACCTTCGTTAAAGCTTTACACATTTATTTACAGGATACAGAACGATTTTAATGAATATGTGTTATGTGATGGTGTTAACCCTTTCATGCCTGGTGTGTCTTATAAGATACATAGGCTTTTTTTCCTATTTGTACTAGTTTTAACTTTTTTTTCTGCTATATTCTTGTTACACTATCTGTCACCAATTAAAAATACATATTTAAGACGGTTTGAATTGTAAAATATTATTTTTTTTTTAAGAAAAGAAGCAAAATCCATGCAACCGCCGTCAAATGATGCCCCGTCATCATCCACGCGTGCCATCAAACCGATTATTTTACATGGGCCCTCCCCGTCCTTTACCACAGGCACATTTGACTGCGGTTGCCGAGACTCGAACTCACGACCTCAGGCTTTGAGTGCATGGCCAGTGCACTACGTGTTGCCTTAACGATCATGACTATCCAAGCCAGCAGGCTGAAGGTCTCCCAGACCGCCTAATCTAACACGGTTTCGAATTAGAGGAAGAACGGCATATGTAGCAATTTAATTCAGGCATGAAAGGGTTAATATTCCAAACACTTTGCACTATTCCAGCGATTTACCAGTCAACAAAAGTTTAAGTATTTGATAATTTAAACTAATGACAAATAATTTGAAACGGTTAACTACACTATATACAGCCGGCTGAAAATATTTTCATATGTACGAGAGGAACGAAAAATTGTCTTATGAGTTACTTGCGCCTGGTCCGCCTGTTCAACGATGGTTTCACCAGAGGTACATATTTAGTTATGTTCCTCTAATATGTGGCCAGCGGGGACGCAACAAGACGCTAAATAATCAATTTTATTCTATCGAAACAAAATATACATTCATTTCTGCACGTATTTAAACAAGTAACATTGCTTTTTCGTGGTAGCATTAACGGCGTTTAAAAAATGCTTAAACAGTTTCCTTAAACAAAGATAATGCATATGATGTATTCTTCGTGGTTAATAATAATAATAATAATAATAATAATAATAATAATAATAATAATAATAATAATAATAATAATAATAATAATAGATAAACCAGTTCAGATGTAAAGGGGGATAGATAAGAAAGCTGAGGGAGAGAAGCTACGTCGTAACCTATAGTGGTTGATACCTCATCAGGGTTGCCAATATTTAAAAGTAAAATTATCGTACCAGCCACTCAAAATTATAGATTTGGATTCAAAATTATCGTACATCATAAAGCAAACGCTACAACAATAAAAATATCAGTATAATACTTAAGAAAATATAAGAGTAATGATGTTTATTATATCCACTTACAAGATTGATGACCTCAACAAATATTACAACTTTAGCACTATTCATCTGAAAGTTCAGCTTCCTCAACCGTTGCAGCATTGCACAAATTTGTTGTTGAGATAAACCTTAACATCTTCTCGGTGACTTGCACATTTTAAGATCTACCACGTTCTTTCATAAGTTGAGACGACAAAATGAGTTCATTCACAGTATCTAGTGTCAATCTGTTTCTAACTTTGTTTTTTATTAAACCCAGTTTAGGAAGAAAAAAAAAAAAAAAAAAAAAAAAAAAGAAGAAGAAGAAGAAGTGCTTCTGTAGGGCAAGGAAACCACTGATAGTGCAAAGGCCGCTAGTTTTTTGAAATCAGTATTTCCACCAAGGTGACATATGTTTAACAACACTCCAGAAACTGTCAGGTCCAGGCATGTTCTTTATTTCACACGGAATAGCACGTATTCCGAGTTTTCTACATTGATCGTCAATTTTCTGAACAGTGAAGTCTTCATTGAGATTATCAGACCTGGGCACACTGGCAATAAGAGGATAAAGGTAGTAGGCTTAGTAGCTATGGGCTGGAGACAGACAATGAGGACAAAAGTGGTGTTATTTGTAATTAGTTTCACTTCGCTGGAGTGACAAACCAGTGAAAATGACATTTCGCCGATATCGAACTATCATACATTCAAATTATCGTATGCCCCCATAATTATCGTACGAGTTGGCAACCCTGTACTTCATAGTTTTTTGGAACATGCTCTTTTGCGATTTGCGGTAGTTCTAATGTGTTGCGGTAAACGTTCATTTTCCTTAGTTCTGTTTTCCCGCTATTTCCGACAAACAGCCACTCAATATTTTAAACTTCCATGTGAAATTTCAGGTCAATAAACGATTTCATGTTCGCTGAATAAAACCAACGTGCAAATTTTACAGCGCGCATGCGTATTGTCTCCGTGGATAGCTTAAAAAACGTGGTATGTTAAAATTAATTAAACGGTTTAAATTTAATTTCATTATGGTCATATGACGTCTCTAATGCCGAATATTTAGTTTCCATCCTCCCTGCGAGTTCGTTATGGATTTATAAGGTTAATGTTGTTTTCTTTACATTGAGATTACTGTTTTAGGAACAAGTATAAAGGGAATGTTGGAATGATATTCACTTTGGACTTACAAACACTTTACACCCCTCTCCTTGTAGACACTTATGATCTGACATGTCGACCTTTGAGACCACCTGGCATAACTAATAGATAAGCCGTTCTGGCTCCCCCCCCCCCCCCCGCGACGGAAAACAAGCCCTAACGCCCAGCCGCTGTGTCCCCTACCCCTGCCCACGACAGCGTCATGAATGGGGTACAGTACTGGAGGATTATACTTGGTCAGCGCTTCGATCCCCGGTTATGCGGTCTTAAAGACCTGGGGCCGCTACTTCTTTATTCCAGTAGCTCCTCAACAGGCCCCTCAGGGGCGTAAACAGGCTGATGCACCCGGACCAGACCTCTTAGACCCATGCGGATACCGGGGATCGAACCTGGGTCCCCCTCGCCAGAGGCAGGCGCGCTACCACTGCGCTACGGGGGTGGTCAACTACTCTATATATTTCACATAAATAGTATGTTTAACAAGGTCTGCGTTCTGTGTGTGATAGGAGATCTTACAGTTCTCCACTAATTGCAAAAGAAGTTTTAAATGAAGAGGCCTTAGCAGATTGTTCAAAAAAATAAAAAAAAAATAATAAAAAATAGAGATTAACGTTTTATTTGTCATATCTTACGCGTAGGTTTATTTCTTCAATATAACTTCAGCAAATTTTGAGAAAATAAAAAATTTGGGAAAATGTTCATTGTAAAGCTAAAATGAGACAGAGTATGGAAGTTTTGTAAAAAATCTTCATATTCCATCTTTGGAAGATATTACTAAAATGCCAAGTCAATCTGGCAAAAAAGGTTCACGCTACCATAATATCGAAAAATCCGATGTGTTGCGCTCACATGACCTTTTCTACTCTTTGCTGACTATTCTTACAAACCTTTACTCCTCTGTCTTCATGTTAGTTGAGATAAGCGCGCGCACGCATGCACACACATTTTCTAAAAATAAATGTTTTGATTCAGGAAACCTCAATGTGCATTTCCAATGAAAATGCAATGTCGAATTTTCTTATAAAATGCAATACTTTCTTTCTGTACAGTAAGTCACAGAGAAAGCAAAAAAGAAATACGACGCAGATAATTTTGTGAGACACTAAAAATATAATAGAGGCACAAGAAATTCTGATGAACGCACATTCATTTGTCTCCAGTGGCTTGTTGGTGCTAGAGAAACAGTTGATGTTCTAGCATGATGAGTCTGCACAGACGGGCTAAGGCATTTTCATTTCAAAATTGGACGAAGGTATTTGGGGAATGAAACTACGGGGATGAAAGCGGGAGATTTAGGAGCTCTAATTAGGTCAAATTACAAGCAAGCTTGTTTGACTGATGTATAGGGCTTAAGGTCACAACAGAGGAGTTCAAGAGTAACGGACCACTCCAAAATATGCACATTGTACCAGGATTTGGTTACTATATTGCCATAAATCCCTTGCACCTACAAGAAAATTAACAATATGATAATTTCTGCAAACGGGTCAATCCACGTCAAATCGCACACCCGTAAAACACGACTTTTTCGTGGGAGGTTCAATTTTTTTTTATGAATAACAGGCATCAAATAAGGAGACCCGTATTTTTAAATCACTTGCTTAGTTGTGGCTATTAGAAAGTAAGCAATTTCTGCGCGCACCGTAATATAAAATAACTTGTTACTCTAAAGCCATATAGAGTTGAGAGTTGGGGTTTGGCGCACTGGAAAGGATAAATACAACACTTATAACAACTTTCGACCAATCATTATTACACACAATTTTGAACTATTTTTATGCTATATTTTTTAAAACCAAAAATAGTATTTAATCGATGTGTTAAAAATCTAAAAAAATTACACAAGTATCCTCTGACATTTTATCCATAAAATAAGACATTGAAACTATGGAGCGTTCATAAGTGCATTTGCTACAATTTTTTTTCTGGAGGCGTGCAAGCGCTCACGGACGACATGAAGTAGAGATCCATTATGTTTAAATTACTCATTTATTCCTTTGTAAAAAACTGAAGCTTTAGTGAAACAAGTTTCTTTCGAAGGAGGAGGTAGACGAGTAGAAATTTAAGGTTTTGTGTTGTGTGGAAACATTAGTTTAAAATGCATATTTTAAAAAAACATTTTGAAGATGCTAATAGTGTCAGCTAGCAGTATTCTCCTTACTGTACTGTTGTAACCTTCATGGAACCTCAAACAGTTGACAGTCGCCGGAATGGAAGGTGGCAACTGTGCGAGGTTACGGTAGCCGTCACCGCTGCCACGGGAGTCCGCTGCAGTGATTTGTAAATTAATTACAACTGAACTATTAGACACTCCATTCAGATTTTTTTCTGAGAATATTGAATAAACTTCAGTGTATTTTTAGGTTTTTTTCTTTCAGATTTTTAATTGGTCGAGTTTGTTTTATTATTTAACTTTAAAACTTTAATCGTATAAAATATAATATTAATAATGATTAATAAAATTTTCTAATAAATATCTCACAAAATACTGCGATTTATCTTTAATTTGAGCCAAAGATCAAGTAATTTGCTTGATTACAGTCGAAGGGTGAGGAGCGCGCGATTTTTGGGACATTTCAAAAATTAATAATTGCCAAAATAAATGTTTTTCTTATAAAACAAAGAAACACGGATCAAATGTACTTGGTTCCAAAGCACCAAAAAAATTGTCAAGAAAATCTGAAATATTAAAGTCAATTTTTACCATATTTTGTGCGATTTGACGTGGAATGACTCAAATGTTGATCTTGACTAACTTGACAGGCCGAGAGCTCGTTACAGTAGATTGTGCACGAGTGAGCAGAGAAAGTCATGCGAGTGCAAACACCACATATCGTGAATTCCTCGCTTGTGTTACATGTCTCGGCTCGTTTCCTTACTGTTTGCATTTAACAAATGTGCAATTTACTATACAAGTGATTTGAGGAGTAAACGCATTTCTCATCTTCTAGGATAGCAGAATGTTTTGATCAGAAATGAGCAATATCTACTTTTGTGAGAGGAGGAAATGAGAAATTGAAGGAGATGAGAAAATCTAGAAGAATCGGAGAAGATGGATATTACGAAAAGTAGTGCATCTTCATTATGAATATGTTATTGATTCCTCCATTATGAAAGTGAAAAGAAGACGAAACAAAGACAAAAACTGAATAGTAGAGAAACATCTGGAAGCTCAAGGTTTTGTGACCGTTAAGAACAGCATCGTAACTCTTGAATTTCCAAAGAACCCTTCGTTGTGTGAATGTCTGATAAGGGCGTTGTGTGTTGTCTGTCATATTTTTCTTTCGGGAAACTCCAAGTACATGCTGCATATAGACAAAAGGAAAAGCTGGAATTATTATGCCTAGCGGCAACGCATTTTCGTGGTGACGTGGGAAGGAATTGTGACAGATTGGATGATGTCATGTTGTTGGGCTTGAGATGTACAGCGCGACAAGAAATGGAAGGAAGAAAAAAAGGAAAGGAAAAATGGGGAAACTCTTTTTAGAACAAACAGCTCCTGCTGCTGGATTCGAAAACAATGGGAAAGGGAGGAAAGGAAAAAAATGAAGTAGAGATGAAATACTGTGGCACATTCGGAAGCCGCGATTGGTGAGACAAGAAGCATTTTCTTAAAAAGAAAGACTGCGAAGGGCTGAAAGCGGGCTTTATTCACCCCACTAACTACGGCAGCACATTTTAGTTGCTGTATTAATAGCAATGCACTACTCTTTCCAGAAGAAACCTTGGTTACTGTTTCTGTAAAACATAAATCTTACTCTGCAGCAGTTTGGGTTCCAGTTCTGTTGTTGTATACATCTAATAGTATATTATGTAACGTGTGATGTAAGAGTGTGCGCATATTTTATGAAACGGTGCTAGCGAGTTTCTTAATATTCATACGAGCATCTTAATTGCCATTAGATTCAAGTTTCGTACGTAAGTTTTTAAAAATGTTGGTGTTCTAGCTGCATGCCATTGTCACTTGTGTGCGACATTTCAATTGTTTGTTATTCGATTGCATATACGAGGATTGATAGTAGCACTGAATGATACTCCTTAAAGAGCGTAGACTTTCAAAAACGAAACGACAAATTTATTACAAAAAAATAAAAAAATAAAATAAAATGTAAAATAATATCTGCTAGCTATGTTCAGATACCTTATTTCTTATATCTGGACGTAGTGTGTCGATATTTTGATTTATTGAAACTTATTTATTACGATTTGTTCCAATAGAATGTGCAGAAGTTGCTAACCTAAATTAAACTAAATAACAATAACAATATTACAATTTTATTTACAATATTAATACCAATTATTAAATAATCAGTACCCTTATTCCGCATACCCTTTCAGCGTGGGAATGTGCGCAGACGCCGAATGTGGATCTTTTGATTGGCGGCAAGCAGTGTCGTGATGAACAGGTGTACATTTAATATAAGTGCTGATGCTTTCACGGCCGGCATTATCAACTATGTTAAGTAGATTTTCCGGGCTTGTAGGCCGTGGTCGAGTTGGATTGCCTTCCTCCGACGTTTCGCTGAAAACTGCGTCCAGCATCTTCAGGGTCAAGCTCTGTTATTTTGGTCTACAAGCCACTACCAGGCTCGCTTGACTCGGGAAGCGATAGAGATTTTTATGCATAAAAACTCCTACAATCGAAAAGAAGAGAGACAGCAGATAAGCAAAACTTGGCTCCCGGCTCTAATAAGAGGGAGAAGAAAACCCGAGACACGGGAAGCTTTCTCTTTTATACCAGGATCAGAGACGTCCCATTTGCCGGCATTTGAAAATATAATTTGAGATCAATTTATTAAGAAAAGATTTGTTAGCGATAATCTCATGTTGGTATTCATGAGAACGAGCGATCGTGAAAAATTTATGTTACAAAGGACACTAATAAGAAACAAAAATGATCAGTAATATGAAAGTTTGCAGTGAATTTTTAGTTTATGTGCAGCCGCTAAGTTAGACCAAAATAACAGAGGTTGACCCTGAAGATGCTGGACGCAGTTTTCAGCGAAACGTCGGAGGAAGGTAATCCAATTCGACCACGGCCCACAAGACCGGAAAATCTACTTAACATAGGTGTACCTTTGTTTGGTGGATAGCAGTATCGTAATGAGGAGGTGGATATAATGAGGTATGATCGAGCATACAATAAACATTATGAACGTGGAAAAAGTTTAATACAAAATAGATACCTGCCTCGTGTTCTCAAAATTCATTCTCGATCTGATAAGTAACTTACAGTTCCTAGTTAGCGAATTGCTTTCTTAATACTTAAAGAAACCATAAAAACAACAATAAATCAAAATTGCTTTTCCATATTTTATTAGACATTAAGAAAAAATGAATTCTCAATACAAACAAATGAAAAGCTACATCAATGTTGTCTCACATAGGCCTAATAAATACAAAATTTTAATTTGTATATTTCGTGTAAAAATCCAGATGCACTGAAGAAATAAATAACAGCATGTCCAAATGTATATTTAATATTTCACTCAATAAATAATTTATACGTTTGTATATTTTGCTAAGGATTCATCAATTACTTGTTTTTAGGTTAGTATACTGTTGCGTGTGACGTCATTTCCTAGTGGTACCGGAAGTATTAAAGACCGGTCTTGTTGCCGTGGGAATTAGTAGATGAATTTTAAATTTAGGTTACATACCAAATATGTGTTAGCAATGATTAACTTATGTATCAACTATTGCAAAAACTATTAGTCGTTCCGTTAGCTGTTTTGGAAATATCTGTAGCTGAGTGTATAGATTTTCTCAAGTAACTTATCTCACATATTTGCATATCTGCGATTCTTTCACTTTTGCTTTCCATTGTTAAACCGTGTTATCGTAACGTTTATAGCCTTATATTGTGTGTAGCTAAGTACTTATTAATTAATTAATTAATCATTTTCGGATAAAAACATGCCGTGAATAGCGTAACAGATGACACTGTAATTATTGATGCGAGGAAATAAACTGTTAATTAAAGAAATGATAAATAACCGCAGTAATGTATATGAGTGAAATCGATGTAAGATGCAAGAAACCAGGGTTAACAGATTGTACAGAGAAATAGGTCTTTCATTAGCAACCCATGTTGAGAGAAATCATAAATAAACGCAACTAGGTAGTGAACATTAGGCGTATGCGTTCTGGGAAACTTGTTATAGTCACGTAAGCTGGAATTCTCAGAATTAGAAAGGCAAGTGTAAAAGGCAAAATCTCAAAAGTGAGATAACGTAGCCTGCACACAGGTATCAGACGTACTTAGCTGGTGATTACCGTGCCGTTCGAGCGTTATTCTACGCATCCTTGAATTTGCTGTAGAATTTAACACAATAGTGGTCCACTGAAATGCCTACCAGAAAATTTACGCTGAGATAAATATTTTTGTTTTACGATACATACGTAAAAACCGAATCATGCAAACAGATGAGTGGACGGTCAGAGGAAACATTTTACAGTCCCAAATAGAGAGACTATGAAACTGCTGGTTAATATGTTTAGGAGAACGAAATAGCTAAACATTAAACCTAAGAAGTAAAAAGTATATTTTAACAGAGAAATTTGTGCACCATTCGAATGCTCTCCAAAGAATTTTCTAAGAGGTGCTGCTAAACTTTTAAAATTAAAACTAAAGAGTGACTATGGTTATTTAATTACAACCCCGTGACGATAAGGTATGCAAGGAATGTGCCAGTGTAGACGGGCAGCACTTTGAGTGCCACTTTTAACAAGGCTGCTGATCATTATAGTGAATTTTGTGCACGAATGAGTAAGAAACACGGGAGTTTTAGAATTAAATTAGACAGAACCGAAGCGCAGCTACCAGGTCATAAAACAACCGCTCTGTATAGCACAGGACAGCACAGATAAAAGTGGTCATTTAAGTACGAGTTGAATATAGAACAAGAGACACTCACTGTCAGACTTTCCTTATTTTATAAAAGCTTTTATACTAAAACGTAAGCACAGCTACAATTTATTAAAGTTTAAACGTGTCCGGTGTGGGTGGCCACGATACTGTCTGACAATTTCTAATACTATCCCGAAGAAAATATAAGATATTAGGCTATATACTTAAGTTACTAAGTTTTAAGTTGCTACCTGTTACTTGCCAAAGCCACGATTATGCCAAATTCATAGTAACTGTTCCTATCTGTGCTCGGAGCATGCGCGGAGAAACGTTTAGCTTTTATAAAATAAGGAAGGTCTGCCTGTCACGAGCTCTTTGACTAATAGAATAAGTGCAAAATAAAATGAAAATGTAGAAACAAAGTGCTGAAGAGGACTCGCCATTTATTTGATATCCCTTTATAACTAAATTGTAATGCTATCTTGCTGACAGTCGTCTATAAGAAACCTGTAGCTTTCCATGATTAAACGTATTTTCACATCCTTCTACACCAGGGGAAGACAACTTCGGGCCGTATGACGTATTTAAACGAAGAGCCAGCTTGTACGTTCGTGTGACGTCAGGCGAGAGCGGTGTATTGCTATGCTGCCTAGATCAGCGGCGCTACTTGCACGAAACTGAATGAATATGAAAAAGTTATTTGGCCATTTTTACAACATGCCCGGGCTGTTTAGGGAGAACCTCCTTCAGCCTAGTCTGAGATTTTGTATTTGTTGTGTGAGGGATCTTAACGGCGTTAGTGCGAATTTTGTTTTTATTTTGTGTTTTTGTTACGTTGTGTAGTGGTTTTGTGTTTGTGTTCAGTTGCCCGTGTTTCACACCAGTTTGAGACCAGGCTTCAAGATGTAGAAACACTGTCAACTACGTTTCAGGTCTTTGCGACCCCGTATTCACGGGATGTTAACAAAGTTTCTAGCAGGTAGCAAATTTAATTGATACATTTTCAGTGCGACGATTTGCTGAAGGACAAATATAAACACAAGGAAGACTTGGCTGATGTTTATAAGAATGTTCCTCAAACCAGATTTCTGAGGTTGTATGTCCTTGTTGCACGGATATTATGTATGTTTGGTTCTACGTATGTGTGCGAACAATTCTTTTCTGTTATGAACCTTTCTAAGTGAAAATCCCGAAGCATATTGTCAGATCACAATCTAACATGCAGTCTTCGGTTACAAATGTGCCGTACATTACGCCCTAACATTGACAAACTAGTTAAAGAAAGGCGAAATGGCAAATGTCGGAAAATGTCCACCAAATTGTTCTGTATAGCTCTCCTGTAGCTCAGGCAAAATATTTATAATATCTGTTCTATTTGCGTTACATGACTATTCACATAAACTAGAATTATGTATGTAATTATTTATAATATATGACTATTCCGTAATTGAAACAGTCAGCATTAAAATTACGATGTCCCGTATGCCATTTCCTCTTCTCCGCTGTGACGTCACACGTTCAACTGGCCTTTGATGGGAGCATGTGAGCTGAGTGAGCTGACGTCACAGCAGCAATACCTATCTTCCCCTGTTCTACGCTTTGCACTCCTTCTTGTATCGAAAAAGTAGTTTTGCAGAATGCTAACAGACATGTAATTTGACATTGAAATAAACTGAAACGCTAAATTGACCAGGAACGGCAAGTTCATGAATGAATATTGCTTGATATTGCCCGTTGTTATAGTTTACTCTTCGACGGATACACTCCTCTTTATTGAACTTACGCAAGCACTTACAAATGAATTCCTTGGGCCAGTAAACTTTCGGAGAGCAAGCAAACTATGCATAATGGCAAACCCAGGATGGGTGATCAGCCCAATGTCTGGTATAGCGGCGAAGAAGAAAATTAAATGTGACAGTAAAATACGTGATGGTGCAAATAAGAAATCCACGTGAATTTATTATGTGCAGAAAAGTCATGAGAGCGTAAATCAGATTTTTATTATTAGACTCTAGTTTAATTTTGGCATATTTACGATCAATGAAATGTGAAAGGTGTTCCATCCAGTTTCAAACAGACTGTGTTATTTTCCTGGGAACAGCACCGGATGAAAAGAAGGAAAGAAGTCCTACAATTGCACACGACACTTCTTACTTTTTATTTTCATTTCCTTTTCCTCTGTCGCAAAGGAAAGTTTGAGAAGTAAGTAGCAAGTTCAGCAGCACTTCTATAAGGAGCACATACTAATTCCGGCTGTTAAGACCTTTAGCACAAGTTGCTGGAAGTTACTATGAAAGTGGAGTTTGGCTTTGGTTTATGCTTTCCAAAATAATTATGTTCCTTTTTGCTGGGCTTCCCTTGTTTGTTATAACTTCCAGGTAGGTTATTGTGTTCCGGTATTTATTGGTGATACTGCCTACAAAAACTTGTGCTTTCAATTTTAACTGAAGCAGAAAGTTTCTCTGAACGAGAAAATATATTGATCTCATTCAAGAATAACATAGGGGCAAAAGTGCAGGTTATTGTACTTTATAATTGAAGATAGGATAATGAACAATGTAACATTAATATTTGTTTCATTTGTGGACGTATAACTTTAACTATTAAGAGTGATATGTATTGGGCAGTACCTTCAAGTAGATGCGCCACAGAAAACATGATGCACAGTGGGTGGTACAAATGCTGTAACGTGGTAACGAACGCTGTATCGGAACTCAGTTGAATGCTGAGGCCAATGGGACAGTGGGTCGCGCATTGGGGTATGAAGTCTCTCTCACAGGCGTTCTTCATTTCATGGCACAATTATGACTATGAAAATAACCTCAGATAGTAAATTATGCGAATGGTTTTTAGGAAACGTGTTATACGAAACGAAAAGAAAAACCTAACACACCTAAATGTTAGATATTCAGGTAACATTTATCAAAATATCTGCCCTAACACCTTGTATTTTATTTTTTACCTTTCCACCACGCACCTGTGAATGAATGTATTTATTGGAAATGTTCCAACTTCCAATTCGGAATACTCAGATACATTTATTGACAAATTCCTACTTACCACATTCATGCAATTAAAGCAACTTTTGCATTCTACCCAATAATTCAATTACGAGATTTCACGGAAAAGTATGTTTTGAGTCCCATCTATATTAAAATACTTTTCGGTATCTGTGTGCGCACCCGTGAACAGCCTAAATAGATTATTATTTACTGACATTTAGCTTTTCAGTTCCGATTCTACCTCTCAAACATTAAAGCCTAAATAAAATTAAAAATTGGCTATATATCAGAAGTACATTCAGAAGATACGAAATAAGGACTTTTCAAATTGCCCTTCATATGGAATATTCTTCGAAGAAATTTTCGATTTTTTTAGAAAATGGATTTAACGATTTTCTTTAAAAACCACATTTTAAATATATTTTTATGGCATATAAAACGTGTTTATATTATAACATATTTTCACTTTCTTTAGTTATTTTCTCCAGTTTCATTAAGCTATGGCCTCACACAAATTCACCAAATTACACTTATAAAAACTATTTTTACACAAACGTTCTCAATTAGCATTTCAAACTCTGAAAAATTACTCTTGCCTTTTTGGCAACCTGACATCAGCCAAGAAACACCTAATTTATGGGATGCCTTCTACATAGAAAATCAAGCAGCTTGAATTTTCTGATTAAAGCCTCTCAAGTCATCTTCATTTTGGATAAATTTCGCATAACTGGTAAACTGTAAGAGATGGATAAAATCTTGATCTCGTGGAGATAACCACTTTCGAGTTATTCTTTGCTATTGCTCTGAGTTTTCAAATTCTTGAACCCTTTGTCAAAGCCATCATTAGCGACCAGCTCTTATAAAAGTCGAATGTTGCTTAAACCTTTTCTCCTGTTCCCCTTGTACCTATAAGAAAATATTTAATGAAGCCTTTCTACTAATTTATACTTCAATTAACATAAAGTAGATAGAGGAATGAACGTCTTTAAGAATAGTTTGTGTAAGAGGGAGTAGAGAAGAACATGTGAGAGCACCCTTCAGACTATTTATATAACTTCTGCAAACTATTATACTCTGAATGTCATTGTCATATCATTTATCATATATTCCCAAACCCCATATCATTATTTGCAAATATAATTTTATTAGTGTGGGTTTTGTATTGGACTGCGTGAATGAGAAAGTGATATGGAATGTGATAATGCAGCTTTAATGAGGTGTGCACATTGTTCTCTTCCACTTTGTTTTAACCACTTCATCAAAATTCCGTATCTGCACTTTGAGGACTAATTTAAGCACTATCACATGTGTAGTATGTGTATTTTGCGGTATTATAAATGATTTAAGCAGAGGGTTTTTGGCACTGTTGATTGAAAATGAAATGATACACTGACGTCATTGAATTACAAATAATTTCCTCTCCTATGGTACTGATATCTTGGTACTTTGGTTCTCTCTATTAAAATGTCACTTGAAGTAGAATGCAACGTTTTGCGTGGAAATGACACAGACCACTGTTTAGTTGATGATTGATTGTTATTCTTAGCCCGTTTCCATGAGGCCCCAAGCGTTCGAGGTCAAAGGTGTCCCTTGTAAAATATATAAAAAATGAATAACGATCTTCCATTTGAGAAAAGTTTAAATATTCCAAAATTCGCACAAATAACAGGGAATATCTCCAAAATGGTTCACTCTACAAAAAAATCATTTGAACATTTTTTTTTTTTTACCATATATTAAGATTTGGCCATCTCTTACGGTTTACCAGTTATGCAAATGTCATCAGGAGTAAACAGAACTACTTGGACTATAGCCAAAAAATTCAAAATATACATTTCATTTGTCATAAAAATATCTTAAACATATGCATTTTAATCAAAATCGTTGATCATTTTCGATAAAATTAAAGTTTTCGAAAAATGTTCCTAAAGGGTAGCTTAGGACACAGGAATTTTCTTCAAAATCTTTGTGTCGCATCCTCGAAAGATACTAAACTTAAATACCAACTTTGGCTTTTAACCGACCTTTCATTTGTTATGCTGTCCTTAGACACACACACACACACACACACACACACACACACACACACACACGCACGCACGCACGCACACACACACACACGCACGCACACATACGCACACACACAGACAGAGATACAAATGCACAAACACGTACACAGATTCGCGCGCGCGCACACACACGGACTTTTTCTAAAATGTTTTGGATTGAGATGATCTCAAAACATTTATTTTTGGTGAAATCTGGTTATCGAATTTTTGTGTGGAATTCAACATATCCCCTAATTAAATGCGTAGCAGAGAAAGTAAAAAACGATGGTATTTAGAAAGTCATGTAAATGTAAGACTATTTTTACTTTCTCTGCTGGTAAGTAGGGGAAGTATTGTGTACCACCCAAAAATTCGATGTCGAGATTTCACCGGAAATATATGTTTTGAAACCCCCTGAATCCAAAAAAAAGCATTTTTAAAAAGGTCCGTGTGTGTGTGTCTGTGTGTCAGTCTATGGACAGCATAACTCAAAAACGAAAAGTCGGTTAAAAACCAAAGTTGGTATTTAAGTTTAATATCTTTCAAGGATGCGACACAAGCATTTTGAAGAAAATAGCTCCACCCTAAACTACCCTTTACATGGAAAAGTTTTCGAAAATTTTGATTTTCTTGAAAATGGCTCTAACGATTTTGATAAAATGTCATATGTTTGAGAAATGTTGATGTCAAATGAAATGTATATCTTGAATTTTCTGGCTATAGCACCTGTAGTCGTATTTACTCAGCAGGACTTTTGCATAACTGGTAAACCTTTAGAGATAGACCAAATTATACTATACAAAAAATGTAGATCTTGCTAAAATACGTAATTTATGTCTCAATCAATTTTCTTGTAGGGTGAACCATTTCGGAGATATTCCTTGTTATGTGTGTGAGTTTCGGAAAACTTAAAACTTTCGTGAAATGGATCATCGTTGTTCATTTTTTTATATGTTAAGTGTGCAAAGACAACGATCTCAAACATTTGGCTATCGCACAAAGCCTACTGTATTCCCATATTTCCCCTTGTACCTACAAACAAATAAGCAATAAGATAACTTGTACAAATGTTTATCTCAATTAACACGAAGATGATATAGGAATAAGAGTTTGTAAGAATGGTTAGTACAAGAGTAGAGAAAATCATGTGAGTGCAGCACATCAGATTTTTTCAAGTGGAGTGTACTTTATGAGTTGTTCTTGAATCGAAAACAGTCTAAAAAGGAGGTACTTTGTCATCAAAGAAGGTGCGTCAGTAATATAACTTTCATTTGCTTTAAGTTTCAACGTTGCGTAACTGAAAGAGAAAGTAAAAAGCATTAAATCAATCAGTTTGGAGGCGGTGTAGACACACTGCGGCATAGAATGAGAAGCTTATGTGGATTAGAATCTGGGAACGATGGGCTCTTGCTATTAGAACAGCTTCTCTCCAAAGCCGGGAGAGAATACAGGACAAGATCTGGCCATTATGGAAAATTACTTGTCCTCAATTGCAGGTTCAGGTGTGTCGCTAAATGGGCACGGCAGTCCCTTTCCGCCTGAACAGAACCTTGGCCTTTACCTTGTAAAAAAGCGTTAATATTCAATACGGGATTGTTTATGCCCATATGCACTTAACGAAAACAGCCGCTGGCCAGGCTATGCTATAGTGTTCCCGTTTTCTTTAGTTTTAAACATCTAAAGCTGAGCATTCTACGATGTGAGCGGACCTGTCTACTTTAAAATGAACAGCATGACGTTTGTTTCGCAATGGAATCCTTAAGATATGGGATTTATTAATTTAGGTGTTCATTGTTTTGACTGGTTGTCTTAGAAGAAAATCTATACTAAAGTTGTTATAGAGATAATTATTTATCTTTGAATAAACTGTTACAAAACGACAGAAGTGCAGTACAGTTACCTTTTCTCACTTTGTTTGCTTCTAAAATTTTATCAGATACACAGTTCTCCTTCCGTCGTTAAGTCTACAGTCTTTGGTTCTTTCCTGTCTTTCTTCACTTTGTCAGTCTCTCAAACACTAACTCAGACTATACACTCTTTAAAACTTCTGCGCTTCGACGCGACGCATCTTTCTCGACGACAGTGCCACACACAGCTGTCTCGCACTCACTGACATACTCATCGATTGAGTTTGTATCTCTCCTCTGCTGTTTCCTCGCCTCCATATATAGCGAGGATGACGTAACATGGACCTTACTCGACTTCCACAAACAATCCGGCCACCAGACAGCTCTCGAATCATCTGGAGAAAACTTTTTGGTTCTGCCGCTCTAATTGTTGTCACGTGTTTGCTCGCCTGAGTGGTGTGAGGAAGCTTGACTGTGAGTGCCTCTGATACGCGCCGCACCCATTGTTGTTAGTCACTTATACACAAACAGTCGCGCGAGGCAGCCTGACTTAGAGCTCCTTTGTTTGCTCACCGGCCTGGTATATGGTGTGAAGTAGCCTAGCCCCGATTGCCCTTTGTTGTGCGCCGCACTCGGTGCCACAATATTTATAAAATGTTTAATTTCATTTCTGCAATGAAAATGTAATGTTTTAATTTAAATTATTGGTTCCTAAAGACTTCAAGGTGTAGTCAAACTTGGACAAACTTAGGGACCGCTGTTAATGTCTGTGCCGTTGGTCTGCCTTAGGGGCATAGGTACAATAAGCATGGCTTTAGTGCCAAACCCCCTCCGTCTCTCTCCTACCCCTATTCCTCCTATGACTCAACAGCAATCCTTGGACAAAACAGTAACCAAGTGGGACCCAAAAGGACAGAGGGGACGAGGACGAAATGGGCGGATGAAATGAAGAGGAATGCTGGCAGCACCTGGACCAGAACCTCGAGAAATCCTCAACGCCCGGAAATCCCATTTGCTGAGCAACTAAGACAGTCCACGTGACCGAGTGCCAAAGAAGATGGGATGTATCTGAATATAACAGTGACAGTGGGTTTGTAACCTTTCTTATGCACGTAATATTCTTAAGCTGCCCTGATTAACATAGTAAATTGTTTCCCTTTCACAATAAATAAAGCGATAAAGTTCCATTTTTATATAGCCTTAAAATATTTTAGAACTCATAATTGTGTTCAACCTTTGAAACACGGAATATATTAGCTTATATAAGAAAACAAACTCCTAAGAAGTGGAATCATATCGCCAGTTTTATGTTTATAATAGCATTCAGAAGGTACCTTCCGAAATTGGAAATAAATACCTGTAAAATCACCAAAGCTTCCTGTATACTTCTGATAATAGTGGCATTTGATATTATAACGCTTTGTGTATACAATTTAAATCCGTTTAAACGGCAAGCTATTCTGTTTTTGTAACTTACAAAAGTTCTCTCTGCCACTCCTCATGAAACAGATGTCCCGACGAAGACATACTCGCCACTAAATGAGGGCGTGTCGCAAGTTGAACAGCAGTAAAGAAAGGGATGGCCAGTGGAGAGAGACAAAAACGCATTTTAGTGAATTGGCCCTTTTGAGCCGATTTTGCTCGTGCCTAATTTAATCAAATGTAGGTTAAGACAAACTATCAAAGACAAACACAGGGGAATTCCACATTCATGCGAGTTTAAATGTGGAATACCAGCTGCCCTCCGTTTAGGAGAGACCGTTGATCTATAGGGATCAAACCATATTATCATTATCATCATTGATGTTTATATAGGAGAGTATTTAATAAAAATTTCAGTAAGTTGGCTAAAAACTTCAGAAAAATACATTTTATGTGTAGTACCCCCGTAAAGAGAATTTAGTATATTTCAACGAATTAGCACCTTATTTCTAAGACTTAAAAGTCAATGTCTTTCGCCAGTAAGCCTGTCCAGGAGCAAGCAAGCTTTAGATCATAGAAACGAATGAAAGGAAAACTCGCAGTTTCAATGACCAAACCCAGCATTTGCCTAGTGACCGAGAAAAACCGCGAAAAAAAGCCTTCGGTTAGATTGGTCAGTCGCAGGGGTTTGAAATCATGGCTTCCGACTGCAAATCCCACATATCACATCGCTCAGTGGTGCATATACATGAGGTAAAATAGTCAAAACACTCAGGTAGGTCAGGTTACCAGCACTGACAACCAGAAATACAATTTTCCACCATTACAGCATGAACCTACAGATTAAAAAAATATACATATTGCAGTCACACGAGTTCTAGGCATACTTGAACAAATTATTCTTACAAACGCGTATCTCTGTTTACTTCATGTTAATCGAGATAAAATTTGCAGAAATTGTCTTATTCTGTGTGTCCTTTTAGGTACAAGGGCCTTAGGCCACAGTCAAAACTGTTAAGCGGATCGTTATGCAATAGCTTTGAAGTTTTGTTCTCTTTGTATGCGCAGAAAGAAAAATAAACGAATAACTTCCCCTTTAAGACAAGTATAAGTACTATAAAATACAAGGCATTAACAAGAAATATTTCAGAAACAGTTAATTGCACCTAAAAGGTATATTAAAAAAACAAATTTTTGTGCTGCAAAATGTCTACTTCTTACGGTTTACTTCTTTATCGGATTCACCTCCCCTTATGTAGGACTTACACCCCCTAGGGCTTACAAGCCAGTGCCTAGGGTCAGACGCCTGTCGGGTAGCAGAGGAACCTATGGACCGGACAGAGTGAACACCTGGAAGCGGGTGGTCAGTCAAGCACCAGGTGTGATAGTGAGGAAGAGGATGATTAGAGATGCAGGCGAAATGAATCAATGGAAAGGTGATGATGGAGCTGTTGGTGGAATGAGTGGCGGGGAAAACCGGAGAAAACCCGCCAAAGTACAACTTCGTCCACCACGAATACCACATGTGGGCGATAGGTGTAAATCTGAGCTCTCGGCCACGGCTCTGCCTGCTTACGGTTACCAGTTTTCCAAAAGTCACTCAAAATTATTCATTTTTCATAAAAATATCTCACATTTTAATCGAAATTGTTAGCCATTCTCAAGAAAATCAAAATTTTCAAAAAATTTTCCATGTAAAGGGTAGTTTAGGGTGGGGCTATTTTCTTCAAAATCTTTGTGTCGCATTCTTGAAAGACATTAAACTTAAATACCAACTTTGGTTTTTAACCGACTTTTCGTTTTTCAGTTATGCTGTCCACAGACTGACACACAGACACACAGATCTTTTTCCAAAACGCTTCGTTTGTCTTCAGGGGGTCTCAAAATATATATTTCCGGTGAAATCTTGACCGCGAATTTTTGGGTAGAAAACAATACTTCCCCTACTTGTAAAGTAAAAATGGATGCAAATAACAGCATCAACTTAAATTAAATATTTTAATTTATTTTCAGTTTACTCAAGTGTCAGAAAATGCCACTCACATACTTCTCTGAAAGTGTGAAGGCAGTGTTAATCAAGAATGCATTTTTTCGCTTGTTAAAAGCATTTAATTCTACTATCTGAAAAATGTTAGCAAGAGCATAGAGCTTTTTCAGTCTCTCTATAAACTTATATTCATATGAGAATAATTTAGAACTGTACACGTACAACACGTCGCCACTGTGAAAGTGGAAACATACGCTATCCGTGAAGGCCAGTAGAATGCGCCGCGAAGCTGCAGGACAGCATAAATGAAGGGTCTAACTGCAAAAGTCTCATTCTCCACTTTTTAAAATTTTAAGAAATCCACAAAAAACTCTTACAAGTGAAAATATTCATTGATTAGAAATTGTTTTGCAATTTCCATGAAGAATGAATAATAAATAAATGTTGCTTCACATAAAAAAATATATCTAGGTATTTGATTGATAGAAAAACAGGATTAAATATTGGAGAATGTGACTTTTGCAAACAAGCTGTGGACAATGTCAGTTCTGCAACGTAAAAATATGGAGAATGTTATTTTTGATACCAAGAATAATGAAGATGTAAACACTTCAATTAAGATAACCAAATTTCTTGGCAAGTGTGTCAAAGTAATCACTTTATTGTAACTTATACAGTAGCAAACTACAATTTTATACATTGAAATTAAGTGAAAAAGTCCGTCCTAAATGTGTAAAACAAGTGATTCTTCTGCATGACTGCATTCACACTCATTCCGCAACACAAATGTCCTTGAGACATGACGTCTAAACAGTGTAGGTACATACAATGGCTCGCCGTGCCTGTGCGGTACCTGTGCGAACCGCGTAAACCACTCCTCAGTTTAACCATCTTTCCGATACCCTCATAAGTTGAATGCGAAGTTGAGCACATGGTTGGACACATGGTTGGGCACATGGTTGAGCACATGGTTGGGCACATGGTTGGACACATGGTTGGGCACATGGTTGGACACATGGTTGGGCACATGGTTGAGCACATGGTTGGGCACATGGTTGGGCACATGGTTGGACACATGGTTGGACACATGGTTGGACACATGGTTCGGCACATGGTTGGGCACATGGTTGGACACATGGTTGGGCACATGGTTGGGCACATGGTTGGGCACATGGTTGGGCACATGGTTGGGCACATGGTTGGGCACATGGTTGGACACAGGGTTGAGCACATGGCTGGACACAGGTTGGGCACATGGTTGGGCACAAGGTTGGGCACATGGTTGGACACATGGTTGGACACATGGTTGGACACATGGTTGGACACATGGTTGGACACATGGTTGGACACAGGGTTGAGCACATGGCTGGACACATGGTTGGACACAGGGTTGAGCACATGGCTGGACACAGGTTGGGCACATGGTTGGACACATGGTTGGACACATGGTTGGACACATGGTTGGACACATGGTTGGACACAGGGTTGAGCACATGGCTGGACACAGGTTGGGCACATGGTTGGACACATGGTTGACACATGGTTGGGTACATGGTTGGACACATGGTTGGACACATGGTTGAGCACATGGCTGGACACAGGTTGGGCACATGGTTGGGCACAAGGTTGGGCACATGGTTGGACACATGGTTGGGCACATGGTTGGACACATGGTTGGGCACATGGTTGGACACATGGTTGGACACATGGTTGGGCACATGGTTGGGCACATGGTTGGGCACATGGTTGGACACATGGTTGGGCACATGGTTGGACACATGGTTGGGCACATGGTTGGACACATGGTTGGACACATGGTTGGGCACATGGTTGGACACATGGTTGGGCACATGGTTGGACACATGGTTGGGCACAGGGTTGAGCACATGGTTGGGCACAAGGTTGGGCACATGGTTGGACACATGGTTGGACACATGGTTGGACACATGGTTGGGCACATGGTTGGGCACATGGTTGGACACATGGTTGGACACATGGTTGGACACATGGTTGGACACATGGTTGGACACATGGTTGGACACATGGTTGGGCACATGGTTGGACACATGGTTGGGCACATGGTTGAGCACATGGCTGGACACAGGTTGGGCACATGGTTGGACACATGGTTGGGCACATGGTTGGACACAGGGTTGGGCACATGGTTGGACACATGGTTGGACACATGGTTGGGCACATGGTTGAGCACATGGCTGGACACAGGTTGGGCACATGGTTGGGCACATGGTTGGGCACAGGTTGGGCACATGGTTGGGCACAAGGTTGAGCACATGGCTGGACACAGGTTGGGCACATGGTTGGGCACAAGGTTGGGCACATGGTTGGGCACATGGTTGGGCACAAGGTTGGGCACATGGTTGGGCACATGGTTGGGCACATGGTTCGGCACATTGTTGGGCACAGGTTGGGCACATGGTTGGGCACAAGGTTGAGCACATGGCTGGACATAGGTTGGGCACATGGTTGGGCACATGGTTGGGCACATGGTTGGGCACAGGTTGGACACATGGTTGGGCACATGGTTGGGCACATGGTTGGGCACATGGTTGGGCACATGGTTGGGCACATGGTTGGGCACATGGTTGGGCACATGGTTGGGCACATGGTTGGGCACATGGTGGGGCACATGGTGGGGCACATGGTTGGGCACATGGTTGGGCACAAGGTTGAGCACATGGCAAGACACAGGTTGGGCACATGGTTGGGCACAGGTTGGGCACATGGTTGGGCACAAGGTTGGGCACATGGCTGGACACAGGTTGGGCACATGGTTGGGCACAAGGTTGGGCACATGGTTGGGCACATGGTTGATCACATGGTTGGGCACATGGTTGGCACATGGTTGGGCACATGGTTGGACACATGGCTGGACACATGGCTGGACACAGGGTTGGACAAAAGGATAGACACATGGTTGGACAAATGGCTGGACCCAAGGTTGGACAAAAGGATAGACACAAGGTTGGACAAATGGCTGGACCCAAGGTTGGACAAAAGGATAGACACAAGGTTGGACAAATGGCTGGACCCATGGTTGGACAAAAGGATAGACACAAGGTTGGACAAATGGCTGGACCCAAGGTTGGACAAAAGGATAGACACAAGGTTGGACAAATGGCTGGACCCAAGGTTGGACAAAAGGATAGACACAAGGTTGGACAAATGGCTGGACCCAAGGTTGGACAAAAGGATAGACACATGGTTGGACAAATGGCTGGACCCAAGGTTGGACAAAAGGATAGACACAAGGTTGGACAAATGGCTGGACCCAAGGTTGGACAAAAGGATAGACACAAGGTTGGACAAATGGCTGGACCCAAGGTTGGACAAAAGGATAGACACAAGGTTGGACAAATGGCTGGACCCAAGGTTGGACAAAAGGATAGACACATGGTTGGACAAATGGCTGGACCAAAGGTTGGACAAAAGGATAGACACAAGGTTGGACAAATGGCTGGACCCAAGGTTGGACAAAAGGATAGACACAAGGTTGGACAAATGGCTGGACCCAAGGTTGGACAAAAGGATAGACACAAGGTTGGACAAATGGCTGGACCCAAGGTTGGACAAAAGGATAGACACAAGGTTGGACACATGGTTATACAAGGTTGGACACATGGTTATACATGGTTGGACACATGGTTGAACACACATTCGTTGAACACCTTTTTGAACAGCCTTTTAAACACCTTTTTTCGACACCTTTTTTCGACACCTTTACTCGACACCTTTACTCGACACCTTTACTCATCACCTTTATTCAAATAATTTTTCAACACCTTTTTTCGACACTTTTTGACACCTTTTATCAACACCTTTTTCCAACACCTACTTTGAACACCTTTTTCCAACACCTACTTTGAACACCTTTTCCCAACACCAATTTAGAACACCTTTTACCAACAATTTTTCCGACACCTTTATTCCACACCTTTTTCAACACATTTTTTTCAACCTTTTCTCAACACCCCTTTCAACACCTTTTTCAACACCTTTTTCAAGAGCTTTCTTCAACACCTTTATTCAACACCTTTATTCAAATAGTTTTTCAACACCTTTTTTCGACCTCTTTTCAACACCTTTTAGGACACAATTATTCTACAACTTTACTCAACACATTTTTCCCACACCTTTCTCCAACACCTTTATCCAACACCTTTATCCAACACCCTCATCCAACACCCTCATCCAAAACCTTTATCCAACACCTTTTTCCGACACTTTTATTCAACACCTTTTTCCAACACCATTTTACACCACCTTTTTCCAACACCCTTATCCAACACTTTTTTCCAATACCCTTATTCAACACTTTTATCCAATACCTTATCCAACCTCTTTTTTCGACACTTTTATTCAACACCTTTTTCCATCACCATTTTAAACACCTTTTTCAACACCTTTTCCCAACACCTTTTTCCAACACCTTTTCCACCACCTTTTTCCAACACATCTTTCCAACACCTTTCTTCACACCTTTTCCGACACCTTTGGACTCCTTTATTTGTCACCTTTATTCGACACCTTTTTTTCGACACAATTTTCGACACCTTTCTTCCACACCTTTTTTCGACACCTTTACTTGACACCTTTACTCGACAACTCTACTCGACGCCTTTCTTCGACGCATTTCTTCGACGCCTTTCTTCGACACCTTTCTTCGACAACTTTCTTCGACACCTTTTTTCGACACCTTTTTCCGACACCTTTTTCCAGCACCTTTTTCCAACACCTTTTTCCAACACCTTTTTCCAGCACCCTTTTCCAACAGCTTTTTCCAACACCTTTTTCCAACACCTTTTTCCAACACCTTTTTCCAACACCTTTTTCCAACACCTTTTCCCAACACCTTTTCCAACACCTTTTTCCAACACCTTTCTCCAACACCTTTTTCCAACACCTTTTTCCAACACCTTATTCCAACACCTCTTTCCAACACCTCTTTCCAACACCTTTTTCGACACCTTACGACTCCTTTATTCGACACCTTTATTCGACACCTTTATTCGACACCTTTATTCGACACTTTTATTCGACACCTTTATTCGACACCTTTATTCGACACCTTTATTCGACACCTTTATTCGACACCTTTCTTCGACACCTTTCTTTGACACCTTTCTTCGACACCTTTCTTCGACACCTTTTTTCGACACCTCTTTTCGACAACTTTTTTCGACAGCTTTACTCGACACCTTTATTCATCACCTTTATTCAAATATCCAACACCTTTATCCAACACCCTGGTGCAATACCTTTATCCAACACCTTTTTCCGACACTTTTATTCAACACCTTTTTCCAACACCATTTTATACCACCTTTTTCCAACACATTTTTTGAACACCTTTTTTCCAACACATTTTCCAGCACCTTTATCCAACCCCTTTTCCCAACACCTTTTTCCAACACCTTTTTCCAACACCTCTTTCCAACACCTTTCTTCACACATTTTTGCGACACCTTTCGACTCCTTTATTCGACACCTTTATTTGACACCTTTCTTCGACACAACTTTTTTCGACACCTTTTTTCTACACCTTTTTTCTACACCTTTTTCGACACGTTTACTCGACACCTTTACTCGACACCTTTACTCGACACCTTTACTCGACACCTTTACTTGACACCTTCATTCATCACCTTTATTCAAATATTTTTTCAACACCTTTTTTCGACACCTTTTTCGAACCTTTTTTCAACACCTTTATCCAACACCCTTGTGCAACACCTTTATCCAACACCTTTTTCCGACACTTTTATTCGACACATTTTTCCAACACCATTTTACACCACCTTTTTCCAACACCTTTTTTCCAACACCTTTTCCAACACCTTTTTTCCAACAGCTTTTCCAACACCTTTTCCTAACCCTTTTCGCAACACCTTTTTCAACACCTTTTCCCAACACCTCTTTCCAACACCTTTTTTCGACACCTTTCGACTCCTTTATTCGACACCTTTATTCGACACCTTTATTCGACACCTTTATTCGACACCTTTCTTTGACACCTTTCTTTGACACCTTTCTTTGACACCTTTCTTTGACACCTTTCTTTGACACCTTTTCTCGACACCTTTTCTCGACACCTTTTCTCGACACCTTTTCTCGACACCTTTTCTCCACACCTTTTTTCGACACCTTTTCTCGACACCTTTTTTCGACACCTTGTTTCGACACCTTTTCTCGACACCTTGTTTCGACACCTTGTTTCGACACCTTTTTCGACACCTTTTTCGACACCTTTTTTCGACACCTTTTTCGACACCTTTTTTCGACACCTTTACTTGACACCTTTTTTCGACACCTTTACTTGACACCTTTCTTTGACACCTTTCTTTGACACCTTTCTTTGACACCTTTTCTCGACACCTTTTCTCGACACCTTTTTTCGACACCTTTTCTCGACACCTTTTTTCGACACCTTTTCTCGACACCTTTTTTCGACACCTTTATCGACACCTTTTTCGACACCTTTTTTCGACACCTTTTTAGACACCTTTTTTCGACACCTTTACTTGACACCTTTACTCGACAACTTTACTCGACGCCTTTCTTCGACGCCTTTCTTTGACGACTTTCCTCGACACCTTTCCTCGACACCTTTCTTCAACACCTTTCTTCGACACTTTTTTTCGACACCTTATTCCAACGCCATTTTCCAGCACCTTTTTCCAGCACCTTTTTCCAACACCTTTCTCCAACACCTGTTTCCAACGCCTTTTTCCAGCACATATTTCCAACACCTTTCTCCAACACCATTTTCGAACACCTCTTTCTAACACCTTACTTCACACCTTTTTTCGACACCTTACGACTCGTTTATTCCACACCTCTATTCGACACCTTTATTCGACACCTTTATTCGACACCTTTATTCGACACCTTTATTCGACACCTTTATTCGACACCTTTTTCGACACCTTTCTTCGACACCTTTTTTCGACACCTTTTTTCGACACCTTTTTTCGACACCTTTACTCGACACCTTTATTCATCACCTTTATTCAAATATTTTTCAACACCTTTTTTCGACACCTTTTTCGACCCTTTTTTCGACACCTTTTTCCAACACCCTTGTGCAACACCTTTTTCCGACACTTTTATTCAACACCTTTTTCCAACACCATTTAACCCCACCTTTTTCCAACACCTTTTTCCAACACCTTTTTCCAACACCCTTATCCAACACGTTTATCCAACACCTTTTTCCGACACTTTCATTCAACACCTTTTCCAACACCATTTTACACCACCTTTTTCCAACACCTTTTTCCAACACCTTTTTCCAACACCTTTTCCCAACACCTTTTCCCAACACCTTTTTCCAACACCTTTTTCCAACACCTTTTTCCAACACCTTTTTCCAACACCTCTTTCCAACACCTCTTTCCAACACCTCTTTCCAACACCTTTCTTCACACCTTTTTTCGACACCTTTCTACTCCTTTATTCGACACCTTTATTCGACACCTTTTTTCGACACAACTTTTTCGACACCTTTTCTCGACACCTTTTTCCGACACCTTTTTCCGACGTCTTTTTGGACACCTTTTCTCGAAACCTTTTTTCGACACCTTTACTCGAAACCTTTACTCGAACCCTTTACTCGACACCTTTACTCGACACCTTTCTTCGACACCTTTTTCCGACACCTTTTTCGAACACCTATTTCTAACACCTTTCTTCACGCCTTTCTTCGACTCCTTTCTTCAACTTTTTTTTGACACCTTTCTTCGACACCCTTTTTGACACCTTTTTTCGACACCTTTACTCGACACCTTTACTCGACGCCTTTGTTCGACACCTTTCTTCGACACCCTTCTTCGGCGCCTTTTATCGACACCTTTTTCGACACCTTTTTCCAACGCTTTTCCAACGCCTTTTCCCAACACCTTTTCCAACACCTTCTTTCGACACCTTTTTTCGACACCTTTTTTCGACACCTTTTTTCGACACCTTTTTTCGACACCTTTTTTCGACACCTTTTTTCGACACCTTCTTTCAACACAATTTTTGGACACCTTTTTTGGACACCTTTTTTGGACACATTTTTCGACACCTTTTCGACATCTTTTCGACATCCTTTTTCGACATCTTTTTTCGACATCTTTTTTCGACACCTTTTTTCGACACCTTTTTTCGACACCTTTACTCGACATCTTTACTCGACACCTTTACTCGACATCTTTACTCGACACCTTTACTCGACACCTTTACTCGACACCTTTACTCGACACCTTTACTCGACACCTTTACCCGACACCTTTACTCGACACCTTTACTCGACACCCTTCTTCGACACCTTTTTTCGACACCTTTTTCCAACGCTTTTCCAACGCCTTTTTCCAACACCTTTTTACAACACCTTTTTCCAACACCTTTTCCCAACACCTTTATCCAACACATTTATCCAACACCTTTATCCAACAGCTTTATCCAACAGCTTTATCCAACACCTTTATCCAACACCTTTTTCCAACACCTTTTTCCAACACCTTTTTCCAACACCTTTTTCCAACACCTTTTTCCAACACCTTTTTCAACACCTTTTTCAACACCTTATTCCAACACCTTTCTTCACACCTTTTTTCGACACCTTATGACTCCTTTATTCGACACCTTTATTCCACACCTTTCTTCGACGCCTTTTTTCATAACCTTTATTCAAATAAAATTTCAACACCTTTTTACGACACCTTTTTACACCTTTTTAGGACACCTTTTTTCGACCCCTATTTTCGACAGCTTTCTTCGACAGCTTTTTTCGACACCTTTACTCGACACCATTACTCGACACCTTTACTCAACACCTTTATTCAAATGATTTTTCAACACCTTTTTTCGACTCCTTTTTTAACACTTCTTTTCAACACCTTTTTCGAAAACATCTTTCCAACATCTTTTTCCAACACCTTTTAGATTCCCTTTTTCAACACCTATTTCAATACCTTTATTCGACAAATTTTTCGACACCTTTTTACGACACTTTTTACGACACCCTTTTACGATACATTTTTTCGACACCTTTATTCAACACCCTTATTCAAACACCTTTTATTCCAACACCTTTACTCAATACGTTTTCCAACACCTTTTCCAACACATTTTCCAACATCTTTTTCCAACACCTTTATCCAACACCTTTTTCGACACCTTTTTGACACCTTTTTCGTACCCTTTCTTTGACACCTTTTTCGACACCTGTTTTCGATAATTTTTTCAACACCTTTTTTCGAGACCATTTTTCTACACCTTTTTTCGACACGTTTTTTGACACTTTTTTCTACACCTTTTTCGACACTTTTTGCTGCACCTTTTTCAACACCTTTATTCAAATAATTTTTCAACACCCTTTTTCGACACCTTTTTTGACACCATTTTCGACACTTTTTCTACACCTTTTTTCGACGCCTTTTTCTACACCTTTTTCAGCATCTTTATTCAAATAATTTTTCAACACCTTTTTTCAACACCTTTTTTTCAACACCTTTTTTCATACACTTTTTTCGGACACCTTTTCTTCCGACTCCTTTTCTTCCCACACCTTTTTTCCGACACCTTTTTTCCGACACCTTTTTTTCCGACACCTTTTCTTCGGACACCTGTTTTCGACACTCTTTTTGAACACGATGTCGTACACGTCGCTGAACGCGGAGTCTGGTTTTAGAGGACTGATGGGGAGAAGGGGGACATTGTATGTGTACCAGCCTGGATACATATACAGAACGGCAATCACGATCATGAAAGCTCCACCTTCAGCTAAATTAATAGCAAAGTACTAAATGCAAATTAATAATTTAGTTTTTACGTGTGGACGATCTTTAACTGCTATAGACCGCTTAATGTTGCTCAAGGGACCCTTTATTAGGGCTCCAGGGTTCTTTACGTGCTACAAGGGAGCTTCGGTTTTACTTCCCTTCCAAAGGAAGTCATGTTAAGGTTTTTTATGCCCGGCAGATATTCATTGGCCCCTCCCTCCACTAGGTTTGAACCCGCGACCTCGGGGATTGGATGTAATGTCTATAACAGTAGAATGACTAGATGACACAGAAAGTTGCCTATGCAATTACGGTCATCCGTCTGCCACATATTAGATCGGAACCAAAGAAGCTAGGGTGTGTTGCAAATCGCCAAAATAATAGTGGGCCTAAATTGGCCGTACTAAACCTCCTGAGGAAGGAACGAAGTTGATCTGTGGCCTCGGAAATACGACATTGACCCCTGGGAAACATGTAAACGCCCCACACTTGTACTTGGCCCAAACAAAGATACTTGCTAACCCCATTCTACAGTTTATCGTTGAGACAGAAATGGAGAGCTGTAATATCTGTTACTGTAATCTCTCACCAGTGTCGTTTCTCATTGCAGTAGAAGGAAACTGCACGTTGAATCAAGGTGAATAAGCCACATTGAGTGCGTGGACTTTTTTGTTTTTTAGCATCGAATTTGTTCTATCATGTATGTCTATTCAATAACACATGAATTTATTGTTTCCATCGATTTCTGCTTGACAAGTGCTAACATGATACGATACATATAAGAAAAGACGGGCACGCGAGGTCTCCAGGATATTTTACCCTTTCCAATCTTGTCCTACACATTGATTGAACTTATAGTTGTTAAAACTTTCGCCGCCGATGTTACTAATAGTTGCTCCTGCATAGCTTTTGGCTATTTCACACTCCATGGCCTTCATCAGGAACTAAAGCGTATTTCAGTTTTGGGTTTTAAATTAATTTCAAAATATCTAAAAACAAATCAATATATTATCTGAATTCTATTGGATATTTTTCATTATGAATATTCAGTTTCCTCTAATAATACCATTGCTTTAATATTACTTCTTGGTGAAACATTTTTCCAAACTACAATCTTAAAGCTTAACATAAAACGAAAGGCACAAATAACTAGTATTTAATTTCCAGATAATGTCTTGAATTTTCGTACATAATTCTAATAGTTACAGAGACTGAAAATGGCAGTCAAACATTCATTATTGATTAACTTGTTTCATCGAAGAAAAAGTATTTTCTTCAGTTGTCCAGCAGTAAAAGATAAAGTTTGACTCTGTTTTTACTTCTTTTTCATACAGTTATTTAAATTAGGTTAGTGGAAAGTTCAAGTATTTAGCAGAATGAAGCTTCAATATCTTGCAGATATGACCCCAAGTGTTAAATAACTAAAACTTTGCTTTGAGTCTAACAATTTTTGCATCTCTGTTTAATGCCCAAGTCTCTACATTTTAGCACATGGCATCTTCATGAATGATTCCTATGTGACAACAAATACTTGTAAAGATGTAAGACAGTACTTTATAAACACCTCACAGAGGAACGGTTCGTAACTTTGTGAACAGACTTAGGGAAACGAAATCTATTATTAGTATGTTCACGTAAGGATAACTAACTTCTGACATAGGAGGAAAATTAGAATGAAATACAAAGAAATCTCTTGAGAAAGCTCGTAAAAATTTGGAGTTTTGTCCCCCTGCTTGAAATGTCAATACAGTTTTAAAATTAAGACCCTGTAAAAATGGTTTAAGAATTGCAACTGCACGGTAATGTGCCTACAGCAGGGTTGCCAACTCGTACGATAATTATGGAGGTGTACGATAATTTGAATGTATGATAGTTCAATACCGGCGAAATATAATTTTCACTGGTTTGTCACACCAGCGAAATGAAACAAATCACAAATAGTGGCACCACTTTTGCCCTTATGGCCTGTCTCCACCCCTCTAAGGTAACCATTTCATATCCTACTAATCCTTCTACCCTTTATCCTCTTGTTGCCAATGTGCCCAGATCTGGTAATCTCAATAAAGAAAGCACTGTTCAGAAAATTGATCAATGAAGAAACCTCGGAATAAGTGATATTCCATGTGAAATAAAGGACATGCCTGAACCTGACAGTTTCTGAAGTGCTGTTCAAAACACGTGTCACCTTGGTGGAAATACTGATTTCAAAGAACTAGCGACCTTTGCATTATCAGTGATTTCGTTCGTATAATCTGTGTTTGGTTGCCCCACTGAAGCGTTTCTTGCGAAAACTTTTTCTAAACTGGGTTTAGTAAATACCAAAGTTAGAAACAGATTGGCGCTATCTACTGTAAATTAACTTATTTTGCCGTCTCAGCTTATGACAGAATGTGGTATATCCGAAAATCTGCAAGTCACCGAGAATATGTTAAGGTTTATCCCAACAACCAATTTGTACAATGCTGGAACAGTTGAGGAAGATGAACTTTCAGATGAATAGTGCGAGAAACATAAGTACTAAAGTTGTAATACTGATTGAGGTCATCAATCTTGTAAGTGAATATAATAAACATCATTTACCTTTACATTTTCATAAGTGTTATACTGATATTTTTATTGTTGTAGCATTTGGTTTATGATGTACGATAATTTTGAATCCAAATCTATAATTTTAAGTGACTCTTACGATAATTTTACTTTTAAATGTTGGCAACCCTGGCCTACAGGTTCTTCTTTTTAGGATGAAGCAGTATTCCACGACTATGGCATTTGTTTATTGTATGTACTTTCAATTTTATGATAAATCTTTGAGCTAAAATTTAAGAGGATATAATTATTTATCCTACAACGCCGGCAAACAGCATGTCTCCCGTTGCCAAGAAGGTTCCCTTTAGGTCGGTTACGCGTCCAAACGAACTCTGGGGTGCTTACAGCTTGAATTCTACATAAACAGTGCATTTCAATCAAGTATATTTTGATGTGGCTGTAAGCAAAATGTTCAATCTCTGCATAATATCCTCTGCAGCATTTTAGCTATATAATACTATTGCTCTTTTCCATTAAAGATAAATAATGTTTGCATAGTCGAAGATTGAACCAGCGTATGTTTGTTATTTTAATAGACTTTCCTGAGATGTTACTAGCTCTAGGCAGGTTAGTTCTACAGTTACCCTTTCTCTGGTTTCCAATGTTTTCCCAGGGAAGAGAAGGGGAACACTTTCCTCTCGTATTCTCTTCTCCCTGCGGAAAATTTCGGAAAGGGAATGGAAATTTTCTCACCGCACATTCTTTGTGGTTGCGGCAGGTTCAACATAATGTTTCCTGCACTACCACAGCCAGCCTATGCCGCCAACTTCAGTTTTCCAATACGACAGGAGAAACTGAATTAGCCAGCTTTACTTAGCGGCTGCATTTGATATTACAACACAAAAAAAGAAAGGAAAAAACAGGCGTTGTGGGTTTCAGCATACTTCCTAAGCTAGAAAACAAGGAGGAATATTTCTATAAACTAACGCTGATGCGGTGCTCGAAGTTATGGACAATAATGCAGAAATACCTGCGGATTTATGATTGCATAATTAAAATTACTTTAAACTCGCTAAACACAACACGCAACAAATATTATTCAAGGCTCTGTTTCGAACACACTCACTGGCCCACGCTACAGAAAGTTACTGTTGTTTAATTGGTTGGTTTGCATTAGAAGAATAGTGCTGAGGTTTTCCTGAGTCTAATAACAAACTTCTAAACACAAGTTTGTCCGGAATTAGAAGTACAGAGGCATTGTGATGGTTTACATCATATCAGCTTCACCAAAGTACAGTATTAAAAATAGATCATATTATAAAAATCTGATGTGCTGCACTCACATGACTTTCTCTACTCTTCTACAATCTATTTGTACAAATTCTTATTCCTATATCTTCTTCGTCTTAGTTGAGATAAACATTTGTACAAATTATCTTATTGCTTATTTCTTTGTAGGTACAAGGAGAAAGTTAGAATACAGAAGGCTTTGAGCGATAGTCAAATATTTTAAACTTTGAGATTCTCTTCTCTTTGCACACTTACCATATAAAATAATGAACAACGATGATCCATTTCACGAAAGTTTTAAGTTTTCCGAAACTCACACACATAACAAGGAATATCTCCTAAATGGTTCACCCTACAAGAAAATTTGTTGAGACATAAATTGTGTATTTTAGCCAGATCTACATTTTTTGTATAGTATGATTTGGTCTATCTCTAACGGTTTACCAGTTATGCAAAAGTCATCCATAGTAAATACGACTACAGGGGCTGCAGCCAGAAAATTCAAGATAAACATTTCATTTGCCATAAAAATATCTCAAACATATGACATTTTAATCAAAATCGTTTGAGTTATTTTCAAGAAAATCAAAATTTTTGAAAAATTTTCCATCTAAAGGGTAGTTTAGGGTGGGGCTATTTTTTTCAAAATCTTCTTGTCGCATCCTTGAGAGACATTAAACTTAAATACCAACTTTGGTTTTTAACCGACTTTTCGTTTTTGAGTTATGCTGTCCACAGGCTGACACACAGACACACACACGGACCTTTTTCTAAAAATGCTTTTTTTTTGGATTCAGGGGGTCTCAAAGCATATATTTCCGATGAAATCTCGACATCAAATTTTTGGGTGGAATACAATACTTCCCCTACTTACCAGTAGAGAAAGTAAAAGGTTAAACTAGTGCAGAACTGGTTTTATTGCGTATTTCTAGACAATATATGAATAAAGTTATACAGTAAGCTTACGGATAGTCAAAGCTCTAAGAGTGGGTCACTATGCGATGGCTTTGAGATCTTGTCTTTGAACCGGCACTAGCTATTTTCTTTTTGAGAAAAGTATTTCAAAATTCTTATAAGTGGTTAATGCCACAAACATTTTTATTTGGAATAAATGCGGTACCTTACCATAAGAGACATACATTTTCTGCGTAGTAAAGTTTTCTCTAACGCTAACGTTTACAAAATTATACAAAATCATCCAGAATGAAGAGTGTTTCATAGACTATTTGTACTACAGATGTAGGTGTAGATAAATACAGATACAGTAAAAGCGCGTTTATCCACGCGGCTCATATTTGTACATTTTTTTAAATTCAATTTAAATATTCGATTCTTAGTTTGATTCAATGTACGATTCCTGCATAAACTATACAATAAATTATGGTAATACGTACTGTATTGTAAAATGCTATATTTTGGGTCTAAGAAAGATTTAGTAGTGTGTCACACGGTGCTGACGCGGTATGTCTCACCAGCTATAAATAGCGCCGGAGGAAAGCGTTGACCTTGATCCCCACACGTCACTACACCTCCCTCAGCTTCCTCAATTTTCTTACTGTTTTCAAGCGGCTCGCACCATTGTTTATCGTGTGTTTTTCAACCGGATTGTTTTCCTGGCTTGTCAAAGTGTTTAGGGATGTAATTCAGCGTGCAAGTTTAACATGACATCAAAGCGAAGGAAGGTCCTGTTTTCCGTGGATAAAAAGTTGGATGCTAATAATAGAGTTGATAAAGGAGAAACATTGAAGAAAATAGCTGCTAAATTGGGAGATGGTTCGGATAAACGAGATTTTAATGTACTTATATATTCTGTCATCAAAATACCTTAAACAGGTCGTCTCCTTATCGTGGTGGTAGCGTTGCTGCTTACCAAGCCTCCCGCGTTCGATTCTCGGCATAAGGATTTTCTCCCGCTGGGAAACCCGGTCCAGGATGCACTCAGCCTCGTTAGGTTCCTGAGGGGGCCATTTGGGAGAACTGAGAACTATCAGCCCATGGTTGCGAAGACCACGCAACAAGCCGGGAGGGACCGGGGCGCTGACCACGTCCCACCTCCGGTACTGCACCCCACACATGACGCTTGTGATGGGCAGAGGTAGGAGACGTAGCGGCCGGGCGTAGACGTGGGCCTGGAAAAGGCTCATGCGCCTCAGGGTTAAACATGGCGTTTTCATCAATATCGTTTGAGCCTTTTTCAGAAAATCTAAAATAAGGAAAACTTTTCTATATAAATATTAATTGGCGTTGGGGGGGGGGGGGGTATGCCTTCGTGATACATCGTTGAAAGATTTACACTTTAAATACCTAGATTTGCATTTATCGGACTCTAGTTTTGACTTAATGCTCTTCACACACACACACACACACACACACACACACACACACACACAAAGAGAGAGAGAGAGAGAGAGAGAGAGAGAGAGATGTTCAGATGTTCTTCTAAAGAAAAACTTTTTAGTTTCATGGATCCTCAAGACATGTATTTCGGGTAAAATCTCGGTGTCAAATCTTTTAGTGAAGTGAAATAGTTTCCCTATTTCCTGTGCCTACGTTTTAAAGAAAAAATTAACTCTTCATGAGGGAAATTCAATGACGTCACTGCCAGAGTATAAGACTGCCTATTACAAAGTACAAAGAAAACAAACTGCTGCTGCACTAATTTTCACAAAGAAAATTAATGAAGTGCATGCATTTGATCAAATAACAATAATGAGCACTGAATACAACGCTAATTACACACTTAAAAGCAGATGGTTTGAAATTATTCACACTGCAAGATCGATATGAAAGCTGAAAGAACAAGGAAAAAATAAACTGCATAAAGTAGTAAAATGATTAGCTCTAGAATTACGCAGATTTGCAGTAAAAACAGAATTGTAAATAGAATTATCTATAATTTTATTTGTAATAAGAAATGTTCAAGAGGTTCAGCGTTCGAACCCCGGCGACTGCCCTCTCTGAACCATGGGTTTTTCGTGGTTTCCCCGGGTCAGTAGGCCAATGTTGGGGCGACTCCTCTTCTAGCACGACATTTCTGTCACCTAATCCCTGTACCCATCATTTCCTTCACCGTCATCTGTTAAGGACATTCGATAGAGACTGGTGGCTCAAGAAATCGATTTTTGGTTTTGTGCATAATTTGAATCTACGTGGTTCGTAGAATATGTCCACATAAGGTTTATATGTGCTTATGGCGTTTAAGAGTATTCAAATGGGGATTTAAATAGAGATTTGAATATGGCTGCTACCATCCCTGATATCATCTTTTGCCATTTGCCGAAACTTGCAATTTTTAAACTTTAGGTTTACCTTTCTAAATCAAATACCTAACAATAGAGCTCTGATTTTTTTTCTGCATATGCAAAATTTATTGCTGTAAAAAGCCGGTAAAATTCCTTAAAAAATATAAATATTTTAAAAAGTTAAAATTAACTGTCCATAATTACATAGTACCTCAGCATTTTTCTTCTTCTTTTTTTTATGCGAAATCGTACATTTTCGTTAGCTAAATATAAATTTTCAAGAGCCGTTTCCGAGATGCATAAGACATAAATACATATAAATATTTCACAATCATCACCATCATCATTTTAGCCGTAAGATGTCCACTGCTGAACATAGGCCTCCCCCACAGACATTCACCTAGTTTGAATTTTTCTTCGAGCATTTGTTTCACAATGGAGTTCAGTTCTTTGGTGTTGCCATTTCAGGCCGTTAAAATGTTGCCGTCGAGTTCTTGCATGTCATTAACCCTGGTCATTTGCTCGTTTCTCTTCTCCGTTAGCTGCATCTTCATATCGAACATTCCTGTTTTCATCTTTTCCACTCCGAGTTATATTTTCAAAGCGGCGCCATGGCCGAGCGGTTAGAACGTTCGCCAGCCACGTAGGCGGCCGGGATCGATCCCAGGAACTCGCATGTGGTATTTGTGGTGAACGAACTCCGGTTTCCCCAGCCACTCATTCTACCAATTGCTCCATTATCACCTTTCCAATCATCCTCTTCCTCACTATCATACCTGGTGCTTGGCTGACCACCCCTTTCCAGGTCTTCAATCTGTCCGGTCCATAGGTTCCCCTGCTCTCTGACCGGTGTTTGACCCTAGGCACTGGCTTTTAAATTCTAGGAGGTGTAAGTTCTACATAAGAGGAGGGTAATCAGATAAATAAGCAGAAGTTTAAATTTTTCAATTCGGCTTCCAACTTTGTTTTCATCTGCCACATTCCGGAATTCAATTCTTTTCCATTATGTCCATCTTGGCTAATATTTGTTTCATCAATTGCTCCATATCGTTTTCTCGTCGCACTCCTGACACCAGTTGCGACAATTTTACTTTTATTTAACTATTTCTTTATTTTTTATTAAAAAAAAAAAAACACCGGGTCAACACTGCAAAATCACTGTTGAACAATAACAAACACTACAGGAAGAAAAGGTGGTAGACAAAGCCATATAAATGTAATATGCATTTCTATTTCAATCACAACAATTTTTGTATTTTTCGTTGAAGAGGTAGTAGAGAAAGAAATATGACTGTTGAGTAAAAGAATAACACCTTTTATTCCGGGGGTCTGAAAATGTGTATCCGCTGAAATCCATATATATTTTTTGAGAAGTAGCAGAGGAAGTAAAATCCATGCTTGATTGGAATAGCACTAATCTTCTCGGGGTGAAATTCGGTTAGTGACCCGGGTACGTGAATCCACTTTCTGCATCTTACCAAAGTAGACGTGGAGCTCCTGCAACCAATATGGAACAGTCACCTGACAATGGAACACGTGTGGCACGTGGCATTCGGGGTCATTACGTGGGGTCCAGGATGCCCCACAATGTAGTGTCAGTCGTTCGTTATTGGAGTTGGTTCAAGAAGCACATCTTTCTTGAATAGAGGAGTAATTTCCAACAGATCGAACGTCCGTGTCCTGCAACGTGCTCCACTGTGATTGGTCTGTCCCCTTTCGCAGGAGTTCAGCGCCAGGGAGGCAACATGGCAATTTGTTACCAAGGCTGTGCCAAATATACCTTTTGAAGAGTCTGATGTGTTACATTTACATGATTTTCCCTACTCACTATTGTATATTTTTACACAGATATTTCAAACTACTTAGGAGTTTTATTACTTAGGATGGATATGCAATGAAGCAAACGCTGGCCCCGTACAGCAACTGTATGCTGTGGTTGGAGTCCCGGGTTCTCGTGCCTCTCTACAGTCTGGAAGTATGAATGAGTATATGTGATCTAGTGTACTAAAGATACAATGTTAAACGAATACCACCATTGTCGATAGGCTATATATGTTTCACAGGAAGGGTCATCTATATGACCTTTGTAATTAAAGGCGGGATATAAATGGAACTATTAAAAAATTAATGTAGTGAAATAGACGCAACCCAAGACAATACAACCATATTCATCACTAGTTTAATTCACAATGTCTCATTAAACAAGACTAAATATAGGGCTGACCCCAGAGCTTAGTCAATAGGGTATTGCCTCCTGTGCAAGGGATCCCGGGTTCGATTTCCGGCTAGAAGGGTGGGTTATTCCAAGAGTCTGGAAATATGACTAGGAATGTAAATGTGTGTGTGAATTTAATGTAAGAACTTAGTCCAAAGTAATAGAAACCCAGAGTTCAAAACCACCGTTAAACCAGAGAACATCATTGCTGTTGAAGAAAAGATGTTCTAAGAGGTTAAAAGCCGCCGATATGGCATTCGATGTTAAAAGCAGCATATATATGGAACATTAAAAAAAGACTGAATATATCAAATAGTTCACACTGTATAATATCATGGTTTCAGTGCAAAATTATTTAAAAAGCAAATTGATAAACCCAAAAGGCAGACAGAAAACTAAGTTATCTCAATCCGTCACTCACTCACACAGGAAGTTCACATATCACTCCAGTGCTACACACACACACACACACACACACACACACACACACACACACACACACATACATACACCTTTACCAAAAAGTATTAAAAGAATATAGCCTTACTTTGGAATCGCAAAACAAATTTAGTGTACAATATCTTCTGATTCTTCTGTCGATATTGTATTAATTCCAAATTCTGAAAATGAATTATAAACTCATTTTTACTTTCTCTACTATGTATAGTAAGTAGGGGAAATATTTCATTTGACCCTAAAATTTCGATGTTGAGATTTCACAGGAAATATATGTTTTGAGGCACCCTTAAACCAAATAAAGCATTTCAACAAGAGGTCCATGTGTGTGTGTTTGTGTGTGTGTGTGTGTGTGTGTTTGTGTTTGTTAGCATAACTCAAAGGCGGTCAAAAACCAAAGTTGGTATTTTAGTTTAATATCTTTCAAGGATACGATACGAAGACTATGAAGAAAATTCCTCTAGCCTAAACTACGCTTATATGGAAAATGTTTCAAAATTCTTGATTTTCTCAAAAATGGTTCAACGATTATGATTAAAATGTCATGTGTTTAAAATATTCTTTAGGCAAATGAAATTTAAATTTAGAATTTTCTGGCTAATGAAGTCCTGTTTATACTTGATGACTTTTGCATAACTGGTGAAGCGTAAGATATAGACCAAATCTTGCTCTACAAAAATGTAGATCTCGAAACCACACGTTATTTGCAAGTGCTTTTTTGTATGAGGTGAACCATCCCGGAGATATTCCTGCTATTTGTGAGAGTTTAGCAATACTTACTTTTCTACAGCTATATATCTCAACACGACACAAAACACGACCTAGGCGCATTTTGCATCGAAACGTTTTCTTCTGGAGAGATAGACAACGCAATATTTATTTTCCCTTTTTGTCTATTTAATTTTTTCCCAGTGTTTTGTTATCCTTTCGAGAGAATTTTACTGTCCTAATGTCTAAAAATATAATTTTGACCAGTGTAACAGATGAACACTCGTATTATTACAAACTTAAATGTTTGCTGGACACAAAAACAGGTTACAAATTGCGCACCAATTGCACGCCATGCAGTAATGTTGTAGAATCCAAGTTCAAACTGTGTGAGGGAATACTGACGTTTGTGGGGAACACAGATAGAAGCATAAGTGGTTGTTGTTCTAACTCCACACAAACACACCAGTTTATGAAATAACAGAGAAAGGGTCAACGAACGATGAAAGTTGTATTGTTATACTCTTTGAAAACAAAAGAGGGACAGAGACATTTTCGTGCTTGCTTTGGTTCAATTTTTCAATAGCGGTTCAGGTAATATATTTTAAAAAACCATAGTTAACTTCTGATAAAGTGAAATTGACTGTTTTATACTTTTTTCTATATAGTGGGTCATTGTATGACACTGACAAGATAAAAGGTTTCGACTCCCCTTAAAGAATTCCGCAATCCGATTTTCACTTATTCTCCTAAGAAAAATACCGTAGCAATCAAGCAGACTATGCAGTATCATTGTGAACAAAGGAAGGGAATACCGCACTTCGCAACACAAGATTTACAATTGAACGGTGTTGTAACTGACAAAGCGTTCGATTCTAGTCGATAAAATAACCTTGCACATTCCATGAAAAAGAGCAAAAGTTGATGTATGGACAGCAAAGACGTGCTACAGAATTTCGGTACGTTGTTCGTTAGTGAAACTTTGAACAAAGATCGTGCTGGAATATTCTTCCTCAACCAGTGGCGGCTCGTGACTTGTCGCAGTGGGTGTGCAGTATATTACTTACCTCTCCACCTTTACTCTCTTTCTCTCTGACACACCACACAATTCTAATTCGCAAATCACGTGGCCAATAATGGAGCTCTCATGTCTTGCTATTGCTCCTTATTAAATTACCAAAATCACAACAACCATTATTTGTCTAGATGCCGTTTCTCTCGCTCACAAACAAGTAGTGTGAAAAACAGCTTCTTTTCTAAGGATAAACCCGAAAGATTTATCCCCTTTAGTTTCGCATCGTTATTAATTTCCACACTTTCATAGATTCAAAATTCCTAGCATGATCAGACACAACTGCATGCAATTTGCTGCCAGACTCTCAAACTTAACAAGCAATAATAAACATGGCAATAAAATAATTAAAATTGAAGAACTGGCCTTGGTAAATTACATGAATTGTATATGTATTTATAATGGTTTAACAAAAGTGGATGTAATTGTGTTTATAGCACATTTTAATGTTTTAATATAGAAGATGACTACATTATATTTAGAAACGTCAAGTTGGCTAACTGCCTAGTTGATTGCAATTTCTGCTAAACGACTGGGAGGGAAATTCTCGTAGCAAGGAAAAATCGCAGGTATTAGCTTTGTCGATCATGCTGCTTTAGGTCGTATTGTTTAATGCAAGCTTTCTCCCGCTCCCCGCGACCCCTCACCCTAAAGGTTCCTCCACCAGTCACAAAATCCGTTTTACGCATCTCTGCAGCATGTTGACTGAATGTGCTGGCATTTGGTAAAAAAGGTGCGTAAAATTTAAACGAGCAAGTTCATATAGAAGAAAGTTCGACATAGACTTAGTCATATGCATGTCTAGGTAAATACATATTCACAAACAAGTGTGCAGTTACGAGTATGCAATCACTCAGGAACCACCACTGCCCTCAACTCTTGCATGTAGGCAAATGAAGTGGTCCACACCTGGAAAGCCCGTTCTCAGTTTTGCACCTCAAGACGTTTGATTGTTCTATCATGTGGCACCTTTTCATGAAAAAATCTGATGTTCTGCACTCACATGACTTTCTCTACCCTTGTACTAACCATTCTTGCGAACACTTATTCCTATATCTTCTTCGTGTTAGTTAAGATGAACCTTTGTACAAATTATCTTATTGCTTATTTCCTTGTAGGTACAAGGGGAATATTAGAATACAGTAGGCTTTGTACGATAGTCAAATCTTTTAAAGCTTTGAGATCCTGTTCTCTTTGCATACTTAACATATAAAAAATGAACAACGATGTTCCATTTCACCAAAGTTTTAGCTTTTCCGAAACTCAGACACATAACAAGGAATATCTCCGAAATGGTTAATCTTACAAGAAACTTTATTCGGATATAAATTATATATTTTAACAAGATCTACATTTTTTGTGTAGTATGATTTGGTCTATCTCTAACGGTTTACTAGTTATGCAAAAGTCGTCCAGAGTAAATACGACTACAGGGGCTATAGCCAGAAAATGCAAGATATACATTTCATTTGTCATAAAAATATCTCACACATGTGGCATTTTAATCAAAATCGTTAAAGGGTAGTTTAGGGTGGGGCTGTTTTCTTCAATATCTTCGTGCCGCATCCTTGAAAGACATTGAACTTAAATACCAACTTTGATTTTTTACCTACTTTTCGTTTTGGAGTTATGGTGTCCACAGACTGACACACACACACGCGCACGCACACACGGACCTTTTTCTAAAAATGATTTTTTTTTTTAATTCAGGGAGTCTCAAAACATATATTTCCGGTGAAATCTCGACATCGAATTTTTGGGTAGAATGCAATACTTCCTCCTACTTACAGTAGAGAAGGTACCGCCTCATAGCCCAGACATTAATCCGCAAGTCTTTTACGGGGATTGTTAACGGAGAAAATGTTGCCAAGGAGGTGAGACCAAGTCCGAATTGTGGAGTTGTGCATTGCGCTATCCGAAGATGTGGTGGCAACCGGAGTTGTAAGCAAGACAACTGTCATATTAAACATGGGGCTGTTCTCCAGAACACAGCTACTGTCTGCAGATCTTCAGAAAGATCTTTGCATTAGCTGCTAGATACCCATGCGCTGTTTCTTCGATCCCAGCCAACAAAACTACCAAAAAGATGGAGACACTGCAGCTCTGGTTAGAAGCTCAGATGAATGTGCTAGTAATTAAAGGATTACTCATTGATAGAGACGGTGCACGGTCTTAATTAAATGCGTAGCGTATAGGAGTGCAAGGCACCATACAAAGGGAGTCTCTCATTGGGAACGATCTGGAAAGAGAAATAAAACACGGACGAAATAGAAGAAGAAGAATGTAGGTCAAATGTGAAACATGGAACAAAGAAGTGTTGGATATTGGAAGAAGGAATGCTGGAGGAGTTATCTTACTTTGTAAAGTATCTTAAAATAGTGTGACGATTTTATAAACCTCCAAATGTAAAAGATATAGGAAGTATTGCACTTCACCCAAATATTGGAATAATAGATTCCATCCTCAGTAATAGAAATGCAATAAAAGGGTCCGTGTGCATGAATGGGAATGTGCGAACAAAGTAACTAAAAAATGAACGGCTAATTAAATACCGAACGTGACTATTTCATTAATTGTTTATTAGTTTCCTGAGAGTGATCTCGAGATTTATTATTGGAAGTATTCCCTGGTCCTAGCAATCCGTCCGGTGCTGTTATACTTAATATATAGACTAAATAAATAAAATTACTAATCTAAAAATAATGTAAATATTGATATGATGTTGTTTATTACTGTGCCCAGGTTTTGATGACCTAAAGAACGTTAAACAGATCACCTTAAAATGATTTTATGACCTTAAAATATATTTTAAAAAATCTATTGTGTTGCACTCACACGACTTTCTCTACTCTTGTACTAACCATTCTGACAAACCCTTATTCCTCTATCTTCTGCGAATTAGTTGATATAAACATTTGCAGAAATTATTGCTTAATTTCTTGTAGGTGGAAGCGAAATATGAGAATACAGTAGGCTTTGAGCAATAATCTAATGTTTTAAAGTTCCGTTCTCTTTACACGGTAACATATAAAAAAATTAATAACAGTAGTTCTATTTGACAAAAGTTTGTTTTCCAAAACTGTCACAAATAACAAGGCATATCTCCGTTATTGTTCACTCTACAAAAAATTTATTTGGACATAAATTGTGTGTTTTAGCAAGATGTACATTTTTTACAGTAAGATTTGGTCTATCTCTTACGGTTTACCAGTTATGCAAAAGTCATCCAAAGCAAACAGGATTATATAGGCTGTAGCCAGAAAATTCAAAATACACATTTCATTTTCCATAAACATATCTCCAACATATAACATTTTAATCAAACTCGTTAGAGCTATTTTCGAAAAATAGTAAAGTGTAGTTTTAGATGGTGAAATTTTCGTCAAAATCTTTGTATTACATGCTTAAAAGATGTTAAAATTTAAATATCAACTTTGGTTTTTAACCAACTTTTCCTTTTTGAGTTATGGTGTACATAGAGTGACACACACACACACACACACACACACACACACACACACACACACACACACACACACACACACACACACACACACACACACACATCCATACCTACACACACGCGCGAACCTTTTTCTACTTTTTTTCAGGGAGTGTCAAAACACATATTTCCAATGAAATGTTGACATGAAATTTTTGGATGGAATACAATACTTCCTCTACTTACTTTAGGTAGCAGAGAAGTAATTAAAAGAAACAAGATTGAAAAATTACGTTCATTTGTTGGTCTCCATGCGCTTATACTTTATCACTGAATTAAGCACATGTTTTGTAAGTTTTCAAGTATGAAGGGCTGTCTTATCATTTGGCATGGATGGGACACGAAGATGTGAAAAAAGAATCCCTCCATCCAAAATTACCCTTTACATAGAAAAGCGTTCGTTATTTCTTTATCTTGTCAAAAGTAGCTATCAATGATTGTGATTTAAATACCATATTTAAATACTGTAAATGCATTGCGCATAAAACACATCCTGAATTTTCCCAGAAAAGCCTGTGTAATTTTCTTCATGCTCAATAACTTTTGTATAAGTAGTAAACTGTAGGAAGAGGTTGGTAGAATCTCACTACACAATGTGTAGATCTCATTAAAGAAGAAGTTTGACAAAGTTTTTGTGTAGCGTTAATCATTTCTGAGATATTCCCTGTTCATATGTTTGAATTTTAAATACTTTTTTAGGTGTTAGGTTGCTGTTTCTGTACAGTCTGTGTACAATCAATGAAAAGACGCCATTCGGATGGCTAGTAATTGTCACTCAGTTGTTCCATAAGCCCATTGCCAACGTAGACCTTTCAAAGAAGTCATATTTAAGCCTCTTGTCAAAATACTGAAGTTACCTTACCTACAATAAATCTCTTACCAGCCTTGAAAGACAACATGTTCAGAAGGTGAGCCGACCGATAAAGGTTGTAGCGGTGGGAGTGGTGTAGCGCAGCGGATTTTTGCAAATCACAAAAAGGGCAATATCTAAAAAACGTTAGGTGATATCACAAAACGGATTTCAGTTGTTTTTTTTTTTATTATTATTATTATTATTATTATTATTATTATTATTATTATTATTATTATTATTATTATTATTATTATTATTATTATTATTATTATTATTATTATTATTATTATTATTATTATTATTATTATTATTATTATTATTATTATTATTATTATTATTATTATTATTTAAGATCGATCAGCAACAATACTTTACAGATCTGGGAGAACATATATAAAGCTAAGAACACTATATAGGCGTTGAGGTTGGCTACATCAGTGTAGCTCCTTGAACATAATTACAGTAATGTCTTACAAAGGAGGTAGTAACACAATATATCACAGAGAGAAGGCAAATGTGCAGTGGAAGAGTTTGTGAAGACTAAAGGTTGGAGTCTTCGGAGCTTGAGGTGGAACTGAGTAGTATATCTTGAGGCAGGCGTTTGCGCAGACGGGTTGGCCGGCGTGTTCTGACGCCGAGATGGTATTCCACAGCTCCAGGAACCTCTTATAGGGGGATGAAGAAACGGCGGGCTGTCTGGCGAATGAACTGTGGTATAGGGATAAGTCCTAGTTCTTGATGGAGCTGTTGGTTGCGGACAAGCCAGGGAGCATTGGTAGCGAGCCGCATCACCTTGTTCTGAATTACTTGCAAACGATGGAGGTGGGATTTACAAGCACCGCCCCAGATAGGAGCAGCATAGGTGAGAATAGGGCGAATAAGGGAACGGTAGAGCAAGAGACAGGAATCAAGTCCAAGTGAGGTACGTGTATTGAGTAGTGGATACAGCTGAGAAAGCCGGGCTGAGGCAAGGTTAATAGTACGATTGACATGTGGACGCCAGGTAAGGGTGGTGTCGAAGGTACTTGACTGGAACAGTAAAAGGTAGCCAGGGAATAGAGATGTTATGGATACTCAAGCATGGGGGTGTAGGAACTTTACGAAGAGAGAAAATTTTTGCCTCTGTCTTGTGAGGATTCAGAGAAAGGTGCCAGGTAGAACACCTGTGAATAAGAGAGGTTAAGGATTCCTGTAAGGCGGCAATGGCAGTAGGAAGATCGGGATGGGAGTAGTAGAGAACGGTATCGTCGGCATATAACGCCACTTCGGTATGCTCGAAGTTCGGAAGATCTGAAGTGAAGACACTGAACATAAGTGGAGGCAAGATGGAGCCCTGGGGGACTCCAGCCTGAATGGATTTCGGTGAGGAGCAGGTGCCACCTATACGGACCAAGAATTGCCGATTCGAAAGATAACTAGAAACAATATCCAGTAAGTATTTAGGAAGGCCTATACGAAAGAGTTTGAGCACGAAAGAGTTTGAGCGGATTTCAGTTGTGAAATTCGTGCTTAAAACTCTATTAGAATCGCCTATTTCTGGTCAGGTGCAAATTTCGGTGTTGTGCAGTGTAATCAACCTGGCAATGGTCGTGCCTTTAAAATATGCTGATTTTGTCGCGGCGATCTCAGAGATTGCTTTGTTCGAAACTTATTTTAAATTTTAAAGTTTTCAAAAGCATGTAAAACAGTAGCATTATTATTGGGTGAGTCGTTAAACACTGCAGTCTTTACGTGTCTACACATAAGCAATGCAATAGATATAAGAAAAATTGAAATCATTTAATCAGACACTAACTTTCAGAATGTTAACTCTTCCGTGCATCATCTTGGTCATCCATGGACTCACAATTGAAGAGACAGCTCAGTACTGAAGACACAAGTGCCCTTACAAGCATAATAACTATTGTGTAAGTCGTCTGTTTTTACGCTTTTATTTCTAGTAGATCTGTTGGGTTAGGGTCTGTGGACCCCTGGAATTTATCTTGTATGTTTGATATATGTTGGTTTGTATACCGATCAATAATATACAATATCGGGTCGTTTATGAAAAGCTTCCAAGCATCACATACATCATTTATATTTCTCACGCCATCTTTTACTCCAGGAATATGAAGCAATTTGTTTTGAGGCCCACGTTTTCTAGTAGTTGCCACTGGAGCTTTTCTCCACTTCCAGCAATTTACCACATGGGTATTGTTTTTGTGGTATGCCATATAATAATTATTTTTGTCATTAGGATTCTCAACTAAATAGCTTTCATCATCACCGCCGCCACCACCACCACCATCACCACCACCACCACCATCACCACCACCACCACCGCCTGCGGTGCCGTAGTAGTAAAAGCGGGCGTTAAACACTACAACCACCACCACCGCCACCGCCGCCGCCGCCGCCACCACCACCATCTTCTTCCCTCTGTTCGTTCCACTCCTGCTGTAATCTTTGGTCATCTGGAACACCGTCACCACCACCGCCACCACCTTCTTCCCTCTGTTCGTTCCACCCCTGCTGTAATCTTTGGTCGTCTGGAACACCGTCACCACCACCGCCACCACCTTCTTCCCTCTGTTCGTTCCACTCCTGCTGTAATCTTTGGTCATCTGGAACACCGTCACCGCCACCACCACCACCTTCTTCCCTCTGTTCGTTCCACCCCTGCTGTAATCTTTGGTCGTCTGGAACACCGTCACCACCACCACCACCATCTTCTTCCCTCTGTTCGTTCCACTCCTGCTGTAATCTTTGGTCATCTGGAACACCGTCACCGCCACCACCACCACCTTCTTCCCTCTGTTCGTTCCACTCCTACTGTAATCTTTGGTCATCTGGAACACCGTCACCACCACCACCTTCTTCCCTCTGTTCGTTCCACTCCTGCTGTAATCTTTGGTCATCTGAAACACCGTCACCGTCACCACCACCACCACCTTCTTCCCTCTGTTCGTTCCACTCCTGCTGTAATCTTTGGTCATCTGAAACACCGTCACCACCACCACCTTCTTCCCTCTGTTCGTTCCACTCCTGCTGTAATCTTTGGTCATCTGGAACACCGTCACCGCCACCACCACCACCTTCTTCCCTCTGTTCGTTCCACTCCTGCTGTAATCTTTGGTCATCTGAAACACCGTCACCACCACCACCTTCTTCCCTCTGTTCGTTCCACTCCTGCTGTAATCTTTGGTCATCTGGAACACCGTCACCGCCACCACCACCACCACCTTCTTCCCTCTGTTCGTTCCACTCCTGCTGTAATCTTTGGTCATCTGAAACACCGTCACCACCACCACCACCTTCTTCCCTCTGTTCGTTCCACTCCTGCTGTAATCTTTGGTCATCTGAAACACCGTCACCACCACCACCTTCTTCCCTCTGTTCGTTCCACTCCTGCTGTAATCTTTGGTCATCTGGAACACCGTCACCGCCACCACCACCACCTTCTTCCCTCTGTTCGTTCCACTCCTGCTGTAATCTTTGGTCATCTGGAACACCGTCACCGCCACCAGCACCACCACCTTCTTCCCTCTGTTCGTTCCACTCCTGCTGTAATCTTTGGTCATCTGGAACACCGTCACCGCCACCACCACCTTCTTCCCTCTGTTCGTTCCACTCCTGCTGTAATCTTTGGTCATCTGGAACACCGTCACCGCCACCACCACCTTCTTCCCTCTGTTCGTTCCACTCCTGCTGTAATCTTTGGTCATCTGGAACACCGTCACCACCACCACCACCTTCTTCCCTCTGTTCGTTCCACTCCTGCTGTAATCTTTGGTCATCTGGAACACCGTCACCGCCACCACCACCTTCTTCCCTCTGTTCGTTCCACTCCTGCTGTAATCTTTGGTCATCTGGAACACCGTCACCACCACCACCACCTTCTTCCCTCTGTTCGTTCCACTCCTGCTGTAATCTTTGGTCATCTGGAACACCGTCACCGCCACCACCACCACCTTCTTCCCTCTGTTCGTTCCACTCCTACTGTAATCTTTGGTCATCTGGAACACCGTCACCGCCACCACCACCTTCTTCCCTCTGTTCGTTCCACTGCTACTGTAATCTTTGGTCATCTGGAACACCGTCACCACCACCACCACCACCTTCTTCCCTCTGTTCGTTCCACTGCTACTGTAATCTTTGGTCATCTGGAACACCGTCACCGCCACCACCACCACCTTCTTCCCTCTGTTCGTTCCACTCCTGCTGTAATCTTTGGTCATCTGGAACACCGTCACCACCACCACCTTCTTCCCTCTGTTCGTTCCACTCCTACTGTAATCTTTGGTCATCTGGAACACCGTCACCGCCACCACCACCACCTTCTTCCCTCTGTTCGTTCCACTCCTGCTGTAATCTTTGGTCATCTGGAACACCGTCACCGCCACCACCACCACCACCTTCTTCCCTCTGTTCGTTCCACTCCTACTGTAATCTTTGGTCATCTGGAACACCGTCACCGCCACCACCACCACCACCACCTTCTTCCCTCTGTTCGTTCCACTCCTGCTGTAATCTTTGGTCATCTGGAACACCGTCACCGCCACCACCATCACCACCACCACCACCTTCTTCCCTCTGTTCGTTCCACTCCTGCTGTAATCTTTGGTCATCTGGAACACCGTCACCGCCACCACCATCACCACCACCACCACCACCACCACCACCACCTTCTTCCCTCTGTTCGTTCCACTCCTGCTGTAATCTTTGGTCATCTGGAACACCGTCACCGCCACCACCACCACCACCATATTTTCTAAAGTGCTTAATTTCTCAAAATGGCTCTAACGGTTTTCATTAAAATGCCATATGTTTAAGATATTTTTATGGGAAATTAAATGTATACTTTGAATTTTCTGGTTATAGCACATGTAGTTCTGTTTACCCTTGATGACTTTTGCATAACTGGTAAACCGTAAGCAATAGACCAAATCTTACTATACAAAAATGTAAATATCGTTAAAACAGGCAATTTATGTGCAAATGCATCTATTTTTTTGTAGAGTGAAAATTTTGGGGATATTCCTCATTATTCGTGTGACTTTTGGAATATTACACTTTTCTCAAATGGAAGTTCATTTGTCACTCCTTGAGCCCTTGGTCATACATAGAGAACAGAATTTCAAAACCTTCATGCAGCGACTAGTTTACAATAGATTTGAGCATCACTCAGAGCCTACTGGATTCCCTCTGCACCTACAAGAAACTACGCAATAAAGATAGAGGAATAAAAGTTTGCAGAAATAGTAGAGAAAGTGCAGAATACCAAAATATGTATTTCTGGTATAAATTTGTTGGGTAGAATAGAACACTTTCTCCACTTACTGTGAATACGTAGTAGAGAAAGTAAAAAAAGGAAACATTCGCTTCATTTAAGGTTAAATAACTGTTTATTGGTGGTACTAATTAAAATGAGTAGTTAGTGTTGTTCATTGCACAGAGCTTTAAACTCTCTCATCTTGACCACATTGTTGTGAATAGCCTGCGTCCCGTGTGTGGTTTCATTGCCTGGCATACTCCTGTAATTCAACTACTACAGGGAGACAGCGTGATGAGGATAATTTGAGGCTGGGAATGTATAGTGCCCCACATTTGCTGGACATGGACAGTAACTGACCACCTCATGTCACAACCCCTCCTCTAGCTGTATCAGTAAACCATGCACCACAGCAAAGCCCAAACAACAAAATGAACAAGTCATAATTCCCCTCGCTTCGGCCTCACCTTCTTAGCACATTATGGTTTTATCAATTCTAACGTTAAAGAAATATGATGTGTTGCACTCACATAACTTTCTCTCTGTTGTACTAACTATTCTTATAAACCTTTGTTCCTCCCCTTCATGCTACTTGAGATAAACATTTATAGAAATTATGTTATTGGTGATTTTCTTCAGTAGGCTTTAAGCAACAGTCAAATATTTTAAAGCTGCTAGTTAAACAAAGATCTGTTCCCGTTAAGCAGCCAAGAGGTGAAAATGTGAATGTGAAGTATTGCAGAATTCTCACAAATTATAAAGAATACCTCCGAAATGGTTAAGTTCACAAAAAATGCATTGGGACATAAATTGCCTGTTTTAACGAGATCTACATTTTTGTATAGTAAGATTTGGTCTATCTCTTACAGTTAATCAGCTATGCAAAAGTCATCAGGAATAAACAGGACTACATGAGCTATAGCCAGAACATTCAAAATATACATTTCATTTGCCATAAAAATATCTCAAACGTATGGTATTTTAATTAAAATCTTTACCTACCCATTTTGTTTTTCGTTTTTGAGTTATGCTCCACACAGACGGAGCTTTTTTCTATCAATGCTTTTTTTGCATTCAGGGGGCCTCAAAACATATTTCTGGTAAAATCTCGACATTTAGATCGAATACAACACCTCCCCTACTTACTATATAGTAGAGAAAGTAAAAATCTAATGTGGGGATTCAGATTACTTTCTCTTCCCATTCTTGTAAAACTGTTTTGAAACGATTATTCTATGTGGTTCATATTAATCGAGATAAACGCTTGCAGCAATGGTTTATTATTATTATTATTATTATTATTATTATTATTATTATTATTATTATTATTATTATTATTATTATTATTATTATTATTATTATTATTATTATTATTATTATTATTATTATTAATTATTGTTGTTGTTGTTGTTGTTGTTGTTATTGTTGTTGTTATTGTTATTGTTATTGTTATTGTTATTATCATCATCCTCATTATTATTCTCATTATTATTAATTTATTACTATTAGTATTATTATTACTACAATTACTATTAGCATTTTTATTATTGTTTTTGTGACGCCGCTCTAGCGCGGCGGCGCACATCAAAGGAAGCTTGGGGCTCGTCTGCCCCAGACCACATGGCGGGCGGTACGTACACGAAAGGTGTCCAAGGTCAGGCTGCCTCGCACGACTGTTGTGAACACGTGACAACAATCAGAGTGACGAACAAAAGGTTAGGTAGACCCTTCTGGCTGTCGGCTAGTTCGAAAAATAGGTGCATTTCTCGAAAAATATGGCTATGACAATACCGGTATAAAAAGAGTTTACGGAGCGCGAAAATCAGGCAGTTTTTCCCCTTTTTTAGTTCGTCAGTGAGTTCACAGCTGTGAAAGATAGGTCGTGTCGAAGTGAAGAAATTTTAATGAGTGTTGAGTGATCGTAGGAGTTGGTTTTTGGGAGACTGTGAAAGTGAATATAGTGAAAGCAATGGGTCCAGGCTACGAGAAGAAAAGTTGTAATATCACTAAAGATTAGACTGTGTTAACGTCAGTAGAAGAGAACTGTCTTTTTGTGCAAAAGTTTCCAAAGTAAAACAAAGTGATATAAAAGTAACTGGGTTGATTTTGCTATTTTGTCGCATTATTATTGTATCATACAATAAAAGAAAAGCAATAACAGAGAGGTAGCTTACCACTTCGTCACTGCCCTCCATGCACCTGCTGCATTTTCCAATTCACATTTTAGTCAAGTTACACCATTTACTTCCTACACTGTACTCGAGCGCCATCTTTAAAGCAGATGCTCCACAACCACGTTGCACAATGTTAACGTAACATAAAACAAACAAGCCCATTTCCAAGCCCGAAGGTTTCTGGATACAACTGTCCGCAGCTGTTCTCGCTTATTCCACGCTCTGGTCATTTATTTTCTGAGTCAACCTATGTCCATTTCCATACGTATATATGTAGTCGTGTAGTTCCCGCAACAAGACTGGCGATCTTCCATTGGTATGGCCCTATTATTTTGACATGCTAAATAACCTCATAATATCGCAATGCACATGTAATCGATAAGCATGTTCTATTTATACCTCGAGCACTGGTGTTTAAACATAAAAATCTGATGTGTTGCACTCACATGACTTTCTCTACTCTTGTACTAACCATTCTTACAAATGGTCCTATATCTGCTTCGTGTTAGTTGAGATAAACATTTGTACAAATTATCTTATTGCTTATTTCTTTGTAGGTGCAAGGGGAATATTAGAATACACTAGGCTTTGTGTGATAGTCAAATCTTTTAAAGCTTTGAGATTCTGTTGTCTTTGCACACTTGACATATAAAAAAATGAACAACGATGATCCATTTCATGAAAGTTCTAAGTTTTCCGAAACTCACACCCATAACAAGGAATATCTCCGAAATGGTTCATCCTACAAGAAAATTTATTTGGATATAAACTGTGTATTTTAGCAAGATCTACATTTGTGTATTGCATCATTTGGTCTATCTCTAACGGTTTACTAGTTATGCAAAAGTCGTTCAGAGTGAATACGAGTATACATTTCATTTGTCATAATTTGTCTCAAACATATGACGTTTTAACCAACATCGTTAGAGCCATTTTCATGACAATCAAAATTTTCGAAACATTTTCCACGTGAAGGGTAGTTTAGGGTGGGGCTATTTTCTTCGAAATCTTCGTGTCGCATCCTTGAAAGACATTAAACTTAAATACCAACTTTGGTTTTTAACCTACTTTTCGTTTTTGAGTTATGCAGACTCATAGACAGACGCACAGATACACACATGGACCTTTTTCTAATTTGTTTGTTTGTTTGTTTGTTTGTTTGTTTGTTTGTTTGTTGTTGTTTCTTTTTTGTTGTTTTTTTTTTTATTCAGGCGGTCTCATAACATATATTTTTGGTGAAATCTCAACATCGAATTTTTGGGTGGAATACAATACTTCTACTTACCAGTAGAGAAAGTAAAAATACCTACGTTCCAAAATTATTATAATAAATAATTTTGGAATGTATTATACGGTTGATGGTAAAAAACGTAAAAATGTATGACATAAAACTTTGGAGAGTTCCCTTGAATAGCAATGATATGAAATATTTTCGTGACAAAAACAGTTATTTGATATAAATCGCATATGCTTCTTACATTTATTGTGCTTCACCAAATTTGAAAAATTATACAAACTTAATTCTAAGGAAAAAGAAAATTCAGATGCACGTTTTACAGAACTTTTAAGACATTAAAATATATTGTTCATGTTAGAAGGTATCCCGAGTTTTTATAAAATAAAAAATAACGAAAATTCTCCTGTAAGCGCTAATTGTGGGGCATTCTTGAAAAATGCTTTTACCTAGACACCGATTTTTCATTTTTTAGTTACATCAATCACAGGCGTTCACAGTAGACCTTTTACTAAAAAGTATTTTGTACCTTTCTTCGTTAAGCTTCAAAATATATTAAACGTTTGAAAAATTTAGGATTGGCCTCCTAGCTTAGATCCCGGGTTTGATTCCTGTCTGGGGGTGGGAGTGTTTCTCTAGCCAAGATTATTCCCTACCCTCCCCGCGGTCTGGAAATATGAATGAGAATGTGATCTAATGTTAGAAAGAGCCCAAAGGAAAAAAAAACAAAAAAAAACAGTATACAAGACATCACCATGCAATAGGCTCGAAGAAAATGGCGGCCAATATCGCCACTGCAGTTAAAGGTGGGATATAAATGGAACAACTAAAAAAATAGAAAATTTAGGTAAGTAATATTAATTCTAACAATTCTATTCTACAAATACATTCTTATTTTGCTACAATAATAAAATAAAACAAATATAGCTAATTAAAACCATTGTTCCCACAACAAAAGAAATATTATTAATTTTAACTATATTTCCCACTATTACCTTAGCTACCGGAAGTTATTTCAAATGTTTGCCAGCTCTACATTTACACAACTCCTTCCTCCCTCTTAGATTTGCTTATTTATATTACTTCCCTTTATATTTAACATTTTTTTATACATAATAGGGAGGTTTATTTATGGCCACTATTTACTTTTTCCCCTCATTACCCTTTACCATTTTCACTATTTATTCACTTCATTTTAACCTTATTTTTCCTAAATATTTTCCTGCTTTCTCTATATATTCATCTGATCTTGAAGAAAATTAACCTTTTGTTTTTAATTTCTGTATCCTCTGCTCCCTTACTGGTTATTTCTGCAAATGAAATAAAAAGGCACTTACAGTAAGCTATTTTCAATTTGTTTTCTGACGCTTTATTTACATATATTTTAATTCATGTGTGGCATTATGTTTAGCACAAGCTCCATATGTTTAATGGAATTACTTAAATGGAAGAACATTAAAACAGAATGTCAAGAACTCGAATCCAGACACCTTTATCAATACTGTATCAGTTGAAGCAGTTTTACTTTCCCACAAATGAAATGAGTAATTTATTAAGAATTTTTTGCGCCAAAAGAAGCAGTTCATCTTTTCTCGCCTACGCTTTTAAGGTTCTGTAAGTTTTTCATTAATTAAATGCATGATGAAAAGAAATTAAGAGCGTGAAAGACACTTCTGAATAGCAACGCTTCTAGAGGATGTAGTGCAAAGTATAAGAAAGGAAAATACCAGAGAGATGCAAGAGAAATCACGCAATATTTAAAACTCCTAAGGAAGTTGTGTCTAAAATACTTGAAGAAAATAAATTTGTGCTTCTGTTTAAGATATGCACAGTAACACATTATTATTCCAATAAATGCATAAATATGAATTATTCAAAATCCCCTTTAGGAATCTTTATGCACAAATGTATGCAAGCTGTTGGGAATATAAATGCAGATATTTTGATAATTGGTTCTTAGTATGTAAGTTCTTCTTTATGTTTTCTCTTCGTCTTAACAGTTTTCCCACAAACCAATCACATATTTTACTTCTGATATATTTTACGTGTTGCAACTGCGCCGCGTCTGTCGTATATACTGTCGGCTTGGCTTCACACCTCAATGCGTGACCTAGTACTAGTCTAGATGGCGCGAGGTTACTCTGCTTGTAGAAAGCGTTGCAACCTGGTCCCGATGCACCATTCGTTATCATGAGACCGGTCCATTCTGCGGCATGCCATCTGTACCACACCTACTAAAAGCTATTAACCAACATAAAAACATTTATACTCTTAATAAGTAAAATAGTAAGTCCCTAAATGAAGCAAATATTTATGTACCTAATATTATTCATTACAATGCTCTCAGTTACCAGTGAAAATATCTGCACGTATAACCCTAATATCCTGTAGATTGCCATTATTAAAGACTTAAAGCTTTCTCTAGTCTGATTACTCAGCGTAGTTTGATGATTAGTAAAGCTGATTCAACCGAATGTGTCAATATAGTTGCCAACTATATTGGAAGCTCACGAAATCAAAATGACTAAACTTTGGCGCTATATAACAGACTGGGATAGATTTTTCGTGAGGTATCTATTTCCGTTCTTTTATGCGCGGTGTAAAGGAATGGCCTGACATTTTGGATCAAGATATCAGATTTTTATATTAAAATTCGAACTTAAAGTTTTCAATCGTATATCGTAAGTGATACATGCTTTGACAATATTCTGGTAAATATTGACACAAAATTAAGACCGGATACATCATAGGTCCATTATGACTTTCATTTATTCAATTTCCCTGGTCACTAAAGACGAAGTTTCGAAGCTTTCCCAATTTAGTAAACTGTTTATTGCCATAGCCGTCATATAAAACTTTTTAAATACCCCCAGACATTAATTTATTGTTATTCCTCATACTTAGGAATGTCAGATCCCTTCAAAAATCCTCTTTTTACAATCATCATTCCTATGCTAGACGACGCTGAATGACTAATGAATTTAACATTTCAACAATTTTTGTGATATATTCGATACTAAACTCAATATTAGGGCACATAAAGTTCCTTACTGATGGCCTTAAAAATATCTGGGCCTATGATATAAGTCAAAACTGCTTTAGAGAATTTTTCTTTACTTTCTTGAATTGTGTTATCTTTTATCGGTAAATAAAATGTCTCCTTGGAAATATATATCTCGAAATCTGAAATTTGGAACATATTTTGTATCTTACGTTTTTGTCTCTGACCATTTCCTACAGAGATATTTTAGCTTTCTCAAAAACAACCTGGCAACACTGCAGATTGTGTGGATGGTCACTTTCTCTAGCTCAGTATATAAAACAAGCAGCGTAACGGTGCGTCTTAAAAACAAACTCATACCCTCCCTTGTTCTTCGGTGTTTACTGTGGAGTGTAGGCCAATCAGAAGCGTTAGCTCCCAACGAAAGCGAAAGTGCCCAACATGTTTACATTCACAAACTATGTCAATTCTCTGACCAACCTCAACGCAACGTTGTCGACTTGCCTAACGCGTCAGAGAGCAGTTTGGAGTATTTCCTTCACATCTTTTAAGTGATTAATTATTTGTAAACCCTGTGTGATGTTCCATAATTAGTTCCGAAATTATTCTAAAAATGCTTGTTTTTTATTCAGAGGTCTTCAAAACATATTTCCAGTGAAATTTCGACATCGAATTTTTGAGCCAAATGCAACAGTTCTCCCACGTACTTACATAGCAGAGAAAGTAAAAACTGAATTTTTTAATACAGAAATGCTGTATTTTTGGTGAAATCTAGATATGAAATTTTTGGGTGAAATACAGAATCTGCAGGAAGTGCTATTGTAAGTGCTTAGTGCAGAATGTAAAACGAGTATCTCCAAGGTGAAAATAATATATTTATTTAAAATGTTCTGAAAATATCACTCGTACTGCATCTTCAAAACCTCGCAACTGAAGTGTTACATTGAGCTAATTTATAATTCAGAGTAAAATAAAAGCTAAAGGGAAAAGGAAGGCGGAGGAAAATCACCTCAAGTGAAATCGCAGCGGATTTGAATCTTCTTCCAGTGTAGAAAGAAGCAAAAGAAGAACTTTACAAATTGAAATGCATTTAGAACCGTGCGGTGCGGTGCGGTGCGTTTCTCTCAGGAGAGCAGTAGAGACATCGGGAAGTTTGGTGGCCCAGTGTTTGAACAGATGGATGGATGTATGGCCCCAGCACGATCACCATGTCAGGTTATTCGCTAAAAGTTTCCAAAAGTAGTCCGCAGTTCATCGCACGGGACAAAGTCTGAGGTGGCAGAGTCTACAAAACTCTCTTCTCTGTTGCTAAGGGACTCCTTGGTATTTGCAACGGTTCTTTGTTTAAAAAATCTAATGTTACACTCGCATGACTTTCTCTACTCTTGTAACTATTCTTACAAACCCTTACTCCTCTACTTCATTTTAATTGAGATAAACATTTGCAGAAATTACCTTAGTGTTGATTGTAAAGAGGATATGGGAATACATAGTCTTTGAGCAACAGTCAAATCTTTGAAATTCTGTTCTCTTGGCACGGTCTACAGAGAAAAAAGTGAATCACGACCTTCCATTTGAGAAACATTTGAGCATAGCAAAACTCATACAAATATCAAGCAATACCTCCAAAATAATTCACTCCACAAAAATGCATTTTATATGTTTGTGTTTGAACGAGGTCTAATTTTTTTACTTTCTCCTCTGGTAAGTAGGGGAAGTATTGTTTTCCACCCAAAAATTCGATGTCGAGATTTCACCGGAAATATATGTTTTGAGGACCCCTGAATCTGTGTGTGTGTATCAATGGACAGCATAACTCAAAAACGAAAAGTCGGTTAAAAAGCAAAGTTGGCATTTAAGTTTAATGTCATTCAAGAATGCGACTCCAAGATTTTGAAGAAAATAGCCCCACCCTAAACTACCCTTTACATGGAACATTTTTCGAAAATTTTGATTTTCTTGAAAATGGCTCTAACGATTTTGATTAAAACGCCATATGTTTGAGATATTTTTATAAAAAATGAAACGTATATCTTGAATTTTCTGGCTGTTGCCCCTGTAGTCGTATTTACTCTGGAAGACTTTTGCATAACGGGTAAACCATTAGAGATAGACCAAATTATACTAAGCAAAACATGTAGATCTTGCTAAAATACACAATTTATGTCTCAATAAATTTTCTTGTAGGGTGAACTATTTCGGAGATATTCCTTTTTATGTGTGAGTTTCTGAAAACTTAAAACTTCCGTGAAATGGAACATCGTTGTTCATTTTTTTATATGTTAAGTGTGCAAAGAGAACGGAATCTGAAAGCTTTAAAAGATTTGACTATCGCACAAAGCCTTCTGTATTCTAATATTCCTCTTGCACCTACAAGGAAATAAGCAATAAGATAATTTGTACAAATCTTTATTTCAACTAACACGAAGGTGAGTGAGTGAATGTGTAGGGTTTAACGGCCCGTTGATAACGAGCTCATTTGGGCCAACACGAAGAAGATATAGGAATAAGAGTTTGTGAGAATGGTACGAGAGTAGAAAAAATCATGTGAGTGCAACACATCAGATTTTTTATAATAAGGTTTGGTCTATTACGGTTTACCAGCTATGCAAAAGTCATCAAGACTAAACAGGACTACATAGATTATAGCCATAAATACAAAATATACGTCTCGTTTGGCATAAAAATATCTTAAACATGTGGCATTTTAATCAAAATAGCCATGTTTGAGAAAATCGAAATTTTCGAAACATTTTCCCTGTAAATGGCAGTTTAGGGTGGATGAATTTTCTTCAAAATCTTTGTGTCTCACCCATGAAAGACATTAAGCTTAAATAAGACTGGTATTTAACCAACTTTTTGTTTTTGAGTTATGCTGTTCACATAGGCATGGGCGCGCGCCTTTTTCTAGCGTTGTAGTCTGACTTTCTCTACTCTTGTACGAATTATTGTATTCCTCTACTTCATGTTAATGGAGACAAAAGGTTGAAAAAATAATCTTACTGCTAATTCTGTGCCTATAGCAACAAATTTAAGCCAATTACCTTCTAAAATATATATTTAAGTATAAAGTGATCCATATAAACCTGAACCATGTTAAAGGGCCACAATTTTTTAACCAATTAGGACACATGTGTAAATTTGGGGGAATATAACACATAATTCGAAGATTACATTGTTTATTGTTCCTTGGAGCAAATGTGGGAAGTGTCCTCTACGGACATCCATACATATTTACATTCGTTTCACCATATTCGGTGACATTCTACCAATGTTGCTTATACGTTGTGGCGAGAATGTCACGACTTGGAATAAGAAAAACCTGAATGTCAACAACAATGTAGGAAACCCCCGTCATTGCCATCGAAATCAACAAAACAGGCAACAATGGTCAGTAGTATTGATTTCCCCAGAGTCACTGAGATTATTAAAACTAATTTCACAATTTTACGAGCTTTCAAAGGAAAATTGTGGTCCATTAAATTAGTTCATGTTTCCGTGGATCGCACAGTATATTACAGCACTCGGAAATTGAAAATGAAGCACTTACCACACCAATATCGTAATATAGTATATGATCCATTCCTTGGAGACTTGGGAATTGTTTATTTTATGCGCAAATACATAACTTCTCTCTGGAGGATCAGTTTTTATTTCCGAATACCTGTTCCTTTACTTACTTCTTTTAACATTTGTGAACTAAATTATTCCTAGTGGTTTGTATTTTGCTGAACACAATCGACCGCCACATGAAATATGATTCATTTTTATTTCTTTTCTCTTACCAAGCATCTTTATTGAGAAAAATTTTCAGGGAAATAAGAGGAACATCAGTATGTGGTGGTTCATAAAGTTGCAATGGTGTGGTGCAATGAAAAGGTTACAGCGTACATAAGTACCCTAATTGTTCGACCTTCAATACGAAGACAATAATGCTCTGGAGAAGAAAAATAACTTGTAACTTTGAGATGTATTTAAAGTTTTGTTTTCTCAAAAATCCCTATATAGTCTGTGCGACCATATAAGAACCTCATCCCACCAAGCGATGGAATGAGGGGACCTACAGTTTTCACCGTGGACTCGGAAGCGCGTTGAGCTAGAAGATATTTCAAATGAGTTTGTTTGAGCTGAAAGCTTGGATAGTTTTGGCTTATAACCACCACTCCATGACCGGGAGTTGAACCATGTACCCTGAGCACGAGAGCCACGGCGAAACCACCCCAGCTTCCCCGTATCTGATGATTCGCTTAAAAAATGTGACATAACCTAAAAATTCATTGACAGCTTGAGGTTCTCTTGTTTTTTTAACATTTTCAGTAAGACATAGTGGTATAAAATGCATATGCAGTCTTAGCATTATAATAAATTATCCCATAATGATTATATTGATAGGATATATAGCACTCCTGATTTAGCCACATATTGCGGCACCACGTTGAGAGAGAGAGAGAGAGAGAGAGAGAGAGAGAGAGAGAGAGAGAGAGAGAGAGAGAGTCCCAAAATTAGACCGACAAACTTTGGGAGCTGATAAAACACATTTTACTAAGGAAAGTTTTTTGCTGTGGTGCTTCGTTTAAGCGCTAGACGAGTTAACGTCATAGATTACTGCCTCCCACCATCCAGTTTAAGTATTAACTGTAAAATCAACAATGTAAATGAGTATTGCACTTATCTCAGTAACGCACACAATCTTAATCCAAGAAAGAAACACAGAACACATAAACGAAACACTAACTTATCATTGTTTACAGTTAATCACAGCTTTGCTATTCAAAGTAAATGTTGGAACGCACGCCCATTGTGATTACCGCGAAGAACCATCGGCTTTCACTATTCTGCCGTACTCTTGCAAAGACACAACCATTTCTTTGGTGTTTCTCGGTCTAATTTTGAATAGTAAAACTATGATTAACTTCTTCTTAGCTATTATAGTTATTGAAAAATACAAAAGTTCCTTCCCAACTTATGTTCTTCCTTTTTAATCCGTATCCAGTAAGACATATTAAACATTTAAACCGTTTTTCCCTTGCCGTTTATAAAACATATATTACTCGTCAAAATCGTTGCTTTTTCTAACATCTGTTACTGATTACCGTATTTTTGAGGAAATTAACTCGCAATAATCGTTGTTTTTTAAATACGTTTTTCTTGTCACTATTAACAAACTTTATAATCTTGATTTTTCTATAATATTGTTAACGTCTGAAACTCGACTTCTCCGTGCCTCTGTTTGCGTCTAATTTTGACAGCTTGGAAAAGAAGTTGCTTCAGCACAAATAAATCTTCTGAATTTGTGTACTAATAATTAATTACAGCAAGTTATTCTCTTGTTCGATATAAGTTTTAAATTTTTTTATTGAGCCAGATGACTCGGTGGAGGTCTATGACTCACATTCGGGAGGTCCTGGGCTTGTCAACATTACTGATCCATGGTATTTTTTGGGCTTTCCCGAGTATCTAGTGCATACTGGGAAGTATACTGTGACATTGGGTCGTTCAACAATATACGGGCAAGGGGAGGCCGGGTGATGTTGGATACAACGAGCGGTTGTGTGTGTGTGTGTGTGTGTGTGTGTGTGTGTGTGTGTGTGTGTGTGTGTGTGTGTGTGGGTGTGTGTGTGGGTGTGGGTGTGTGTGTGTGTTTGTGTGTGTGTGTGTGTGTGTGTGTGTGTGTGTGTGTGTGTGTGTGTGTTCGAACAGCGAACACCGAGTGTCCAGAAAGCTCTAGAAGCTTCTTTGCTGAGTCATGCACACGTGCGCAAGGCAACCACTCGGAGGTTACGGCACGCCGGCTGCAATATAAATAGGACAGACAGCAGTCAATCAGTTTTAGCTTTAATATTCGGTTGTCAGAGTTCGCGTGAGTGTGAGAGTAGTTTAAGTCGTCCTGTACAGTTAGTTGTAGGTATAAGTCCGCAGGGAGAAAGAGAGGAAGGGAAACTTGTATGAACTGCCACCAAGGTCTAAATTTCTAGTATATAGGGACAGTGTCCTCTGCTGTCATCTCTCACGTCCGGTTACCTTAGTATCTGCTCATCTCATTCCTTCCTCCCGAGGGACATAGACAGGAAGAATTTTATATGTCGAGGTGCTAAACTCCTGCCTCTAAAACTGGTCATAAAGTTATTATAAAACTTTTACTTATTTCAGTAGCATTATTCATAATATATTATACTTCTTGTAGATTAAATATATCTCTTCTAAGTGTGTTTAATTTCTAAATTACTTTTAAAAGCATTAGACAAATTCGAAAGTCTACCCGATAATGAATTAAGAGTTGAATGTTTCTTTAGTTTTTTCCAAACTTAACTCCGTATCTCTATTAGTCCGCTTCACCACACGTGTGCATGTGCTTTTCTTTAAACAACGTTAAATAATAGTTTATAAACATGACAAGAGGTAAAATCGAATTTTAAAATAAATTTATATAAAAAATTGCTCAGACATTTTGTTACTGGTGGTAGCAGAAATTCTATAATAAGGATTGGTGTAATATCTACTGTGATTCATGTAGAATGGTAAAAAATCAATACTTAATGTTAAATAGCAGCTTTATAAGCATGACAAGATACAATACCAAAGTTTAAAATAAAGTTGTTTTAAAAATTGCTCAGATTTTCTGTTGCCACTGGTGGTCACCCCCCCCCCCCCGGTTGATATTATACATTTTGTAATAAGGGTTGGTATTGCTAGTGTTAACCATTCCTTTTTTACTTTTTACTTTTATTCTATATGAATGCCATTATACAGAGAGGGGTACTATATGACCACCATGACATTTCATTGTTTCTCAAACATACCAAAGACCAGTGCGTAACTTTAAAACAATTACGCAATTCAGTAGTAGAAACAGTGGAAATATAAATATTAACGGCATGCCTTACATAAAAAAATCAGAAGACGAACTTAAAAAATCTGATGTGTTGCAGTCAAATGACCTTCTCTACTCTTGTACTAACCATTCTTACAAACTCTTATTCCTATATCTTCTTCGTGCTGGTTGAGATAAACATTTGCAGAAACTTATTCTTATTGCTTAGTTCCTTGTAGGTACAAGGGAAATAGGGGAATACAGAGACTTTGACCGATAGTCAAATCTTGTAAAGCTTTTATATTCCATTCTCTTTGCACGTCTAAGATAAAAAATTGAATAAGGATGTTCAATTTTACAAAAGTTTAAGTATTCCGAAACTCACACAAATAACAAGGAATATCTCCGAAATGGTTCACTCCACAAAAACAAATTCATTTGGAAATAAACCGTGTTTTAGCAAGATCTCCATTTTTGTATAGTAAGATTTAGTCTCCTACACTTTACCAGTTATACAAGTCATCCAGAGTAAACAGGACCACATAGCCTATAACCAGAAAATTCAAAATATAAATTTCATTTGTCATAAAAATATCTTAACATATGGCATTTTAATCAAAATCGTTAGAGGCATTTTCAAGAAAATCAAAACTTTCGAAAGAGGTTCCATTTAAAGGGTAGTTTAGGATAGAGGAATTTTATTCAAAATCTTCGTGTGGTATCCTTGAAATATATTAAATTTAAATACCAACTTTGGTTTTCAACCGACTTTTCATTTCTGAGTTATGCTGTTTAAACACGTACAGATACATACACCTATCTAAACATTATTTTTGTGTATTCAGTCTCAAAACGTGTATTTTCAATAAAATCTCGGTATCAAATTTTTGGGTAGGATAAAATACCTATCTATTTAAGGTAGAGTAATTAATTTATCCCTAAAATACCAATCTGATGGAATGTGACCATATATCAGGACTTGTTCATTTTTTAAACATTTAAAAGAATTCTAAACTTGCGGGTTGTGCTAGGAGTTCAATATAAAGGCTAAGGTGGAATACTGAAGCCATTGTTGGGAGGAGAGGATTATGTATTTAGTTATAGAGGCTGCTTAGGACTAATACCGTACGAGCATTATTATCTATGCCGCTATTATGGATTGAAATACACTTCTGGATCTGCTAATAAAGGAGCCATTATCATGAACAACACGGACACGAACTGAGATATAGTTTCGTTCTCTGTACTGTATTGTGCACCAACTAAAAGTTCTATATTCTATTTCATTGGAAATCTATACTTCGAGATCCTCTGCTTTAGATGTGGGTGTGTTTGTTGTGTGCGTTGCTTTTTGTTTCTTGTACGCCTGTGTTTGTTTTGGTTTCTGTGTGTGTGCGCGTGCGCGCCCGGCATAACTCAAACGAATTGTGGACGAAAACCAATCTTAGCTGCTAACTTTTGCATCTTCCAGCTATCCGTAACGAACTTTTTTTTTAATTTCCCCATTCCAAAATTGTGCAAAATGTCACGCTATTTGGTAAAATATAGCATGCGTTTTCTTTTGACTTGTAGCCGTGATCAACTAAAAACGGCTAAACCTTGATGTTTCGTCCTCAGCTGCGGAGCACATCCTCAAAAGAGAAAAGAAGTTACTTCGGGTTCATATGACGGTGGAGGGTAATTTATACTGTTGGAGTGGTGGGAGAGATAGTGTGCGAATGCTTTGTCCAGATACACTGTTGTTTTGGTCGATGAGAAGGAGAAATAAAGCAGGAACCAAGGTTTGATTTTTCTTAAAACCATCCACTGTATTGAAATGATTAGGATGCTCATATGTTTCAATGGTAATTAAGCAAAATTCGTTCTCTAGATTTTCCTAAATCAACTGAGTTCTTTTTTAGATTACCGAACTGAAATATAACATGATATCCTTGTCATAAATGACAGCTGAAGCTGCCATCCCACCCACCAATACTTATACCTGGTGCATGAATTTGTCGCCTGCACTTCTATTTCCTCTTCACTTTCTGTAATACTAGGCGGTATGTCTCCTTTAACCAAATGTGCTGGATATCAACAAGCGACCTGGGGTTGCCACTTTTCGCTTAGAAATAACTTTCCATGACGTTTTAACTTTAAATTGTGCTGTGCTGTTTCAAATTAAGATGAAAAGGTATTACAGCATTGTTCATAGAATGTTTGCGCGACAATTAGTGAAGTAATAAACATTTATCAAGAAGCTAGATGGCTCCAAGTATTTTTTTACAACTTTAATTTTTTTCGGTGAAACTGTTTTTATTGCACATCTTGTATGAGTTATCTCCTAAGATTTCTAAGAACCTATAAAATCAAAATGAATGGCGTTAAAGTGTTCTGTAATATGTGGTTTATTCTTTGGTTAGCACTACTAGGGAAAACTTGGCTGTAAGCTAAAGCCTTACCTTTGACCCTTACTCTCCACAGAAACACAAGACTCCACTTTCTCTATCTTGTCCGTTGATTTTTCTCTCGCTCGTTCACAACGAAAGAAGCTAGGGTAAACTAATCCCCATGAAGGAATGGCCGTTCATTTATCAACATCATTCTCTGTAAAGAAAGTATATTAAACCTGTGCTAATACATCTAGGTTGCAGAAAAAGAAAGATTGATGGTGCGACGTAAAATTTGCAAGAAAGGAAAATATTAAAGAAACTGGGAGAGGGCGTAATTTCATGGCTTCGCGAGGAATGCGAAAAAAATGAAGTGCACTAGAGCTCTCCAACTAGTATTAGAAAACTTATTCCTAGTGGTGGTTTTAAGAGCAGGGGTTGAGAAGCTAAAATATTCATAGATGTAAGGGAATAAAACCTACTGCATTTAAGATTTTTCTGCAGTACTTACTATATAAGAAAAGTTATTCTATTCTCAATAATCACAAGTTCCTTTTCTTTTTCATTCGTAAATAAACAGTATATTATGCAACGAAAGCATAATGCAGCAATTAAGATAGACTACATTTTATGAAACGTGCGATAAGAAGTTTCATAATATTCATACCAGCACTTCATTTGTCATTATAATGGAGTTTCATACAACTATTTATGCTCGACAATGAATCAACATTTATAAAACTTTTTAATGTTCTAGACTGCATGTAATTGTCATTGGTGTCTGATATTTTAATCATGTAGGTATTTGTTATTGGATTGCACACAAATGAATTTATAGTAGCACCTCCAAATGCGGAATTATTGATTTTATTGTTATATTGGTCTTGACACAAAAATACACATAGTATATATGCTACAACCCTTTTTTAAAAAAAATAAACTTTGAAAAACAAGAGAATAAATTGAATTTACTAGAGTATTATTTATAATATTAGCACTCTTAAAATAGAGTGCCTAGCTTCATTTCATATGCGGGAATCGATAGTTTTGCTTTCAGCTACGTGGAAATGTGCGCAGACGGCAGAGAATTGATCGTTAAATGCTGATCTTTTGATTGTTGGTTAGCAGTGTCGCTATGAACAGGTGCACCTTTGATTGGAACAAAGCAGTGTTGTTATGAAGAGATGGATATGAGATGCATTACACTGATGTTTAAGCGCTACATTATGGCATGGTCGAGCATCTTGTATTACAGATATACATAATATTCTGTATCACACAAATGAAATGTTATATGTATTATAGCTTTCAAATACGATTTCAGGAAGCTCATCAATACTTCCAGACTCTGGGGAGGATGGAAAATAGTCTGGAGTAGAGATACTTTCCAGGTAATAAGTGACACAATACAAATTTGAAAACACAGGCAAGGACCAGTACAATTATAAAGATCTATAAATTATCGCAGAACATTGAGTTCTCTTGTTTTGAATACCACGTGATCAACCGCAGCGTTTGACTGTTGCCTCAGCGCCATCTTGGCGTGCAAAATGGAAGCAAGATCGGGTACAAGTAGTTTTCTTAAGCAGATCCACGAAAAAGCCTTTAAGGAACGGTGAAAAAATTATTGTGTTGAATGTATTCAATAAATTTTCTGAGAAATGTCCTACCATGGCCATAAACGATCTGGTAAAGCGTGATAATAATGAAACAGTGCCCCTTACCATTCAGCAAGAGCGGAGTGCATTTCAAACAATGCGTGGAAAACAATCTGAAGTGTTATCTTGGTTGAGATCTAAGAATTGTTTCCCTCAATGTAATATACGTACGTAATTACTGCAAAAACAATGGCTCTCAGATGTTTAATAATGCAATGGTTCATGTAACAACAAATACAGCAGTTAAATATAAAGGAGGAATTTAGGTGGAGCTCAATGTGAAGCGCGGAGGAATACTTCACTTTATTCTAACAGCAAATATGTTATAGATGAATTCGAAATGACATAAGAAATGAGCTAAACGTAATACATTAAAAATAAAATTCCAAAAAACAGAACTGTCATCGGTTCCATAAGTATCTACAAACCCATTTGGAAACGTAACGCCGCAACCAAGTAACTCTATTTCGATTAGTGATGGGTCAAATTTCCCACCATCCATCTATACTCTGCACCAGCTGCAAGGTACCACTCACAGTTAAACACATTATACAGGACTGCTACTTGCACAACTGAAGACAACAGAGTGGATTCGAAGATCTACATGGTGTCTTCAACAATCCTTCCAATTAAAAATACAGTACAGTTTCGTATTGATTGAAGTTTACGTATTAGAATTTAATGACAATCTTTACATGCATCAATCAGCATCTTTATTGTTTTACTGTTATTTTTTGTTGTTCTGTATTGTGTTTATTTTGTAAGGTTGCGAAAAAACTTATTGTGAAATGGATCAATATTAATACGTTTAAAAATAAGAAATGAATGAAAAGAGTATATTAAAAGCACCTAGGGCAATAGAATTCCCAGGATGGTCATAAATTATGGCCCAGCCACTTAGAAAAATTAATTGAAATAGAACACGAACACAAAATCTTGAGACCAGAATAATAAACGAGGTTCGCTCACAATGATTTTCTCCAAGCTTTGATGTTCCCGTTAATGGGACTCGGATGGAAAAAATGACACTCTAGCAGTGCATTGGCGCAAAAAAGAGAAGAAATGAACTCATTTAATCATAATACACCAGTTTTCTTTTAAAATATCGTTGTGGTACCACAATTATATACTCAGAAAATTAATCATTTAAGAAAAGAATTAAAAAATAATACTCAGAATAATAATTATCAATAAAGAATTAGAGGACCAACCTAAAAAAATCTGATGTGTTGCACTCGCATGACTTTCTCTACTCTTGTACCAACCATTCTTACAAACTCTTATTCCTACATCTTCTTCGTGTTAGTTGAGACAAGCATTTGCATAAATTATCTTATTGCTTATTTCCTTGTAGGTACAAGGGGAATATGGGAATACAGTAGGCTTTGTGCGATGGTCAAATCTTTTAAAGCTTTCAAATTCCGTTTTCTTTGCACGGTTAACATATAAAAATGAATAACGATGTTCCATTTGACGAAAGTTTGTTTTCCAAAACTCACACAAACAACAAGGAACATCTCCAAAATGGTGCTCGTTACAAAAAAAAAAAAAAAAAAAAAAAATCGGACATAAATTGTGTATTTTAGTAAGATCTACTACTTTTCTGGACAGTAAAATTTAAAATTTGGTCTATCTCTTACAGTTTACGAGTTATTCAAAATTCAAAATATACATTTCATTTGTCATAAAAACATCTTAAACATATGGCATTTTAACCAAAATCATTAGGGCCATTCTTGAGAAAATAAAAATTTTCGAAACATCTTCCATGTAAAGGGTAGTTTAGGGTGTAGGAATTTTGTTCAAAATCTTCCTTAAAAGATATTGAACTTAAATACCAACTTTGGTTTTTAACCAACTTTTCGTTTTTAAGTTATGCTGTCCACAGTGACAGATACACACGCGCGCACACACACACACACACACACACACACACACACACACACACACACACACACACACACACACACACACACGCGCGCGGATTTTTTCCTAAAAATGCTGTTTTGGATTGAGGGGGCCTCAAAACATATTTCCGATGAAATCTCGACGTGGAATTTTTGGGTGGAATACGATACTTCCTCTACTATACGTAGTAGAGGGAGTAAAAAGTGGTAACCCAGCGAATTTAAAAAGCTGAGTGTGGAAATGTAACGGTTTTTTTTTTTTTTTTTTTTTTTTTTTTTTTTTTTTTTTTTTTTTTTTTAAATTGACGTCCTCCAACATTGCGTCATATCGGACTGTGAGTGACTGAAATGGGTGAAATGATGCTCAAATGAGCCCAAGGTCCATGGAGCTTTAAGTTACCCGACATTCCTCTTCTCAGGATAAGGGAAAACCTCGGAAAAAACCTTACCTGGATAACTTACCCTAAGCGAGATTCGAACTCGCGACCTCTTGAACGTGAGGCAGACACGCTAATCATCACGCTATCGGGGCGGTTTTGCAGCGTTCAGTTCAGAGTAAGCATCGTTATAGTCTTTGAAGTTTTAAGTGGTGTAACACAGAAAACTGGTAACATCAGAGTGAAGCTTATTGTTAAATGTTTAAATACGAACAGTTTTAATTGATGAATTATCTTCTAACGTTGAACGCTATGTGGCAACGTCTGGTTGAAAGTGTTGGAAATATGTACTAAAAGACGTTGCTGTCATCCTTTCCAAATAAAATCCACGCATACCTTGTGAAAGGAATCTTAATGCTCTAAGAGTGACAAAAGGCTGAATCAAAGAACTTTGAGACATTATTAGGTGTTGTTGTTTCAAACTGTCTTATCAACGTGTGACCTAAAACGTGCTGCTAATTCAATTCAGAATTGTTGAATGAACGAAGAAATATTGTGCTTCAAATTCGGCTTCGGCTGTATTTATGAAAAAAGCATAAATCGTACAACTTTTACGACAAAATACACTGAAGAAAGGCATTCTTTCCCTACTTTCGGTTCATAACTTTCATACGGGAAAAAAGAATATTTTAAATAGACATAGACAACCATCAACTATGTATAATCATAATAAACAGTGTTAGAAGATAGGTATGAATCATCACTGCCAAGTCTGAGGAAACGGTGTAATAATACGCATAAATGTAATCAAAAGTACCAAAATATATTGCAGTAGATTATCCAAAGTTAAAAATCTCTTGTATGTTATTTCCTTTTGCACGATGAGGTAGGTAATTTAATGTGCTTATAATGGATATGTGCAATGTAAGGGTTGATCTTAAAATACTCCTTTTGAGAGAGTTTCTTTAGAGGGACTGCAACTTCGTTCCAAAATAAAATATAAGAAAGTTTTATAGAGAAGGAACTGGAGCGGCGGTAACTTCCTTTGCGTTGCGGAAGGGCTTGCGGCTGTTTACTGTCTGCTCCAACGGAGCCTTCTGCACAACTTTTAAACGAAAACTGTTACCGACTTCAGAGACATTTGCCGTAGGTTGTGGAATAAATTGCCCATCCACTTACTGCCACTCGATACCTACGTTATGGTTACCTATAATGTTTTTTACATACTGTCACAAAAATAGATATATTTTCTTTTCTTCTTTGCCCTTTCGATCTATTCCAACCTCCAATCCCTGTTTTGAGTGCCCTACCAACTTCTCTATTCCTTATGGAAGTGTAATACAAGGGCTTTTTAATTTAAATGCGTTTATATTTATGTATTTATATGTATTGTCTATACATTTATATCCATAAACACCTGTATTTTTTCTTTCTTTATGTGCAATCTCTATCTTGAGTACTCTCCCAATCTATTTGTTATAGAAGTACACTGTATCCTTTTCGAATTTTAGATTTTGTTACTGTGGCTAAATTCCTGGCTATTAAACTATAAGTATTGTAACGTCAGGCTCGACGCACAATAAAGGACGGACGGGGCCGAGCTACTTCACACCACATGTGGGCCGGTGAGCGAGCAAGGACGTTCAGGGCCGGGTTGCCTAGGGCGACTGTTGTGTATACGTGACTGTCAACAATCGAAGCGGCAGAAACAAAAGGGACTTCGTGAACACTCGCGAGACCTCAACTTGCATACTCGCCGGTGCGCGTGTGTGTGTGGAACTCGAGAAAGGTCCGTGTGACGTCATCCCCAGTATATAAGGACTCCAAAATGAGTGAGTTTGAGAGTTATAGTTACACACTTCGGTCAGTGTCAGTGAGTCCACGACCGCAGTACGTCGTAAGAATATTCAACGATCGTCACGAGTGATTACATCGTAAATAGTGCATGAGAGACGGGAAGTGAAGAAAGACAGTAAAAGGACTGAGCAAGGTTATGAGAAGTAAAAATTAAAACGAAATGGTAATAACTAGAGCCCGGATTTTTATGTAATTACATATCTTAAATCCTGCAGAATATGTCAATAAGTAAAAATGTTGCCGAATTAAGTCATTTAAGACTCCCTTACAAATTGTTGTTTTACATTTTTTTACATATTTTGCACATTTCTACATATTTTAACGATGTTACATAAAACTTACATATTTTCTAGGTTTCGTTATAATTTTATCATTTTTTAAAAAATAGTGGTCACATTATAAACCAGTATTTTCACAAGTTTTGCTGAAAGCAACAAAAATCAATCTCCGAAATAGGATGCAAGTTAAATTAAGAATGCGCTTCGCCTAGTTCCGATTGTTGTCCGTTTATATATCAAAGCAGGTGCCGCTCGACGATGTTGACCTCCAGTGTCACGTTTCTCGTAGCGCTTTGGGCATTTACAAGGACTAGAGAAATAGTTTGTTACCATTGTTACCATTGTCTCAGTAGTCATCTCGTAATATCATAGTTGCGATGAAACAAAGTGAGCCGCTGGACAACCATCAATATAGCGAGGCGATAATACTGCAGTTAGTTTCTTGCAAGTCTTAGTAAAATGGCACCAGTTGCGTCCTCGCTATCCTGCAAGTTGAATTCATGGATGAAATTAGATAGCGCTTTTACAACCGACGGAAAAGTAATCGTCTGTCAAGCATGCGGTAAAAGAATTGGCTGTTTCATGAAATCTCAATTGCAACAACATATCAAAAGTGCTCTTCACATGCGCAACAAACACCTACAGTCTTCTAGAAAGCAAGTTCTGTTAACACAATGCAACAGGAACTGTCCGGAAATGATTTTTTTAAATACCTGTGGAGTGCAATGGCTGCAGCTAATATTCCGTGGCATAAACTTCAAATTCCTCAATTGCGCTCCTTTCTAGAAAAATATTGCAAGAAAGTTAATCCTGACGAATCTACTCTGAGGAAAAAGTATCTTCATGTGTGTTATGGAGAAGCAGTTGCCCATATACGGAATGGAATTGGAGACTCCTGTATTTGGTTTGCCGTCGGTGAAACTACAGGTGACATGGGTCGCTCGGTACATAACCAATTTAATAGTAGGAAAACTAGATTCCGAAAGTCCAGCAAAACCGTTTTTAATCTGTTGCAGTGTTAGAACAAACAAATCATTCTACAACTTCAAGATTCGTAAATGATGGGCTGAAGATTTTGTGGCCACTGGGTGTGTGTGAGGAAAAGGTTTTAATTATGTATTCAGATGCCGCAGCGTACTGCATGATTAAGGCTCCTACTGCCCTTAAGGTTTTCTCCCCGAATGTACCTGCTGGGTCCATGCATTGCAACGTGTTGCTGAAGTAGTAAGAAGCAATTTTCCCTGTGTGAATAAGTAATTCATGAACGCACCGCACAGAATTCAGTGCTATAAAAATCATCTCCAAGATGTCCCTTTGGCTCCTGAGCCAGTACTTACAAGATGGGGTACGTGGTTAGAAGCTGTGAACTTCTACTGTGAACATTTTGAAGGAGTCCAGTCAGTGGTGAACATGTTCTCTTCAGTAGTAGCTGTTTCCATGCATGAATTTCAGAACATATTTAAAGATCCGAAAGTGGCAAGCTCCTGTGCTTAGATCAAAGGTAACTTCGGCTGGTTGCCTAGCACAATGAAACAAGCAGTTGGAAACATCAGGTTCCCTTCTTTACGAATCTATGGATTTAATGGAACGTGCATCACAAGCTTATTGTAGTTGCAGGAGATGTAGGAAGGAAGGTAGATGAAAAATTCAAAGCTGTGCTAAACAGGAATCCAGGGTACTCTACGCTTGTGTCCGTGTCTGAAGTGCTAAATGGTGACTGTCGATTTACCAAAACATTTCTCTGCAAATCAGATTCCTGTGCTAAAATATGCTTCTGTTACTTCGTGTAACGTGGAGAGAAGTTTCTCTGGTTATAAAAACATTTTATCCGATAGGCGACAAACAATGACCCCTGAAGGTATGGAAAAGTATATAGTTATTCACTGCATGTTGAATTCGCATAGTTATGTTAGCTTAAAAAGGGAGCTAGTCTTGTGTTTTCACTAACATTTTTGTTATCAGCACACCTGAAAACATTACGATTAACTTTTTTCATGCCAGTTACAGAAAAAGGAAACTTGTTTTGAGTAGTGTAATTTGTTTCTTCTTCTTCTTCTTCTTCTTCTTGTTCTTCTTATTCTTCTTCTTCCTGTGCATGGTTTAGGCTATGCAACCCGTTCCGGTGAAGTCCTCTGCGAGGTCGGCCAAAATCTCGTGCTCCTCTTGGGTGATATAGAAAGGTTTTCTTAGGTATCCTTTCTTCAATCATCGTCATTAAGTGTTCTGTTCTTTTCTTGTTATTTGTTTTAATTTTGTCTTCCAATTTATATATATAAATATATTATTTATATACATTCCTTTCACATTCCGCAGAAATAACATTTCCGCTGCTTGTATTCTACTACTATATGGGGCAGACGCGCTGCTGATTTTGGTTCGCCCCGAGTATTTCATTTCCTCGGTATCACCTATATCTAGAAGGTATCACCTATATCCTTATCCACCACCCAAGGAGGCGCCCGATGGGGGAGCAGTAACCCCACGCGGGAATTTGTTTCTTCCTGACAATAATTATAGTGTAATATGGCATAGGGGCCAATATCCGAGAACAAAACATGGAGAGTCAGATTAAACTCGGAAATCAACCTAAAAACTCAAAGGGAAGGATTTGGTGAGATACATCAAATAGATACATCAAATAGCTGAGATCGAGGTGAAGGAATGGAAGATGGAGGAGTTCCCAAACATTTATTGCATAATGACATAATAGGGGTGAGAAGGAGTGGAAGGCCGAGAAAGAGGTGGCCACAGGATGTGGAACAGAATATGAAAAAATGGGTATAATAGGCTGGAAGGGGAAATCACAGGATCGAGACGAATGGAGCAGAATTGTGAAGGAGGCCAAAACCCACAACGGGTTTGTAGCGCCAACTGGATAGATAAATATGACAACACGTGTGAAAGCTATTTACTGTGAGTAGAAATGCTTGCGGAACGAGACCGAGCCAGTACAGCAATCATACCAGCAAAATTAAATCACCTTTAATTACTTTGTAATAAGCAAACACCTGCACGATTAGCCCTTGAATTTCCCAGTCTGTATTCTACAATAAGCTTTATGCATTTCCAGCAATTCTGAGGCCTAAATAAGGCACATCAGCAGCTTTCTCAGGTAGTTTGGGTTCCCAGGGGGGATTACATTCATTTTTGAAGGCTTGATATACTGGCGCCGAGAATATTGGACACTGCGACAGCATCGCTGGACTACACTCGCCCCTCATTAGGGCCTGTGGCTTTGTAACACTAAATCTGTTTGTCTCCCAGGCCCTATTAACGGAACGTACATCCTCGTAATTAGCTTCGCGTTTCTGGTTCGTTTATTCGTCTTTGACAAGTACATACACCCACGTGAATCAAGCCACCGTATATGTACTCCTACCACCATTAAAATAATTGTTGTTTGTTGTTTTGCTTGCGCTACTCATAACGGTTTTCGCTGCTCCAAATATAAATATTAAAACTCTTTTGAATTAAACAGGCAAACAAAATTAAAGCTATCCTTCCCCTCTTTTTCTCTCTCGCTTTACATTTTGCTGTTTGGAGGTTGAATATCACATGCGTGGACCCCGGTGCATAGCGGGTAAGGGAATGGCATATTAGAACAGTTGTGCCATGCCTACCTGCTGTGAATATATGACAACATTACTGCCCTACATGAGACTACGGCTTATTAGGAACCCCAGTCGTATAAGGAAATGCGTACCCAGTAACCCATTAGAAAGCAAACCGAAACAAAACAAGATTCCAAGGACTCCTTGACAATAAGACTGTTTACGAAAAGGTTTGCCACAGGCTGGCCCTGTGGGCAAATGTTTAGCAGAACGCATAGGTCACGTAAATCGTTCAATTTCCCTGCTCCCCTTCTCTCTTTCTTTCTACCCCTTCCTCTCTCACTGTCTCTCCCCCCTTTCTTCTTCAATATACAGGTATTGTTTGATACATCTCTAACGTAAACTGAAGTGTACTCTTCATCGCAGTTCTACGATTTTTATACAATATTTGTGTCAATAGCTTACCAGAGCAATGCAATAGAAATGAGATGGAAGTGGGTATTCCGATAAATATTGTGACGCCGGGTACGGCACACAAGAAAGTACGGACGGAGCTACATAAAGGGTTTTTCTCTGGAGCCTTCGAGAAATCTCCAGCCGCGTCACTACCGGCATATTTGAAGGAGTTCGCGAAAGATCCGTGTGACGTCATCCCCACTGTATAAGGAGGCTAAAACAGCAATGAGTGAGTTAGAGCTGTGGACAGGAGTCGGTCATTGTATTAGTGAGTGCGAGACAGCTGTGCGTGTGTGTGTCATCGTGATAGTTACGGGAAGCAAAAGTAATGAGATGTGATAGACAATAAAGTGATAGAAAAGTAACCGAACTGATTTTTGTTTTAATTTTGTTACACTGGCTTCAGGAAGTGGGATTCGTAGAATTAGCTTTTTGTCACAATATATTAATCCAATTGATATAATCAAGTGGATTGCCCAGAGGATGTGGTTGTTATACTTAGGTGAAAATATATATTGGGAAAACAAACTTATGCGACACAAAGAACGTGATATTATATGCTTTTATTTTTCACAGTGTAACTGCAATGTTACAAGTTGGTTTGGCATTACCCGTAATCATAATTATTTAGTTTCAGTTAGAATTATTTTAAATATTCATTTAAAAGCCTCCACGTCTCTATACAATTCTGAAACTTACACAGACTGTAGTCTACTCAAAATTGTTAATGTAGGCTCGTGGATAATAATTGTAATCTGTGTGGTGACAAAATGACAAGTCCACTACCGCTTCGTTTTCCTTCTGAACGTTTGCACAAGTGCGCTGTTCTCTTCTACTGACGTTAACACTGTCTACATATTTCGTGAGATTACAACTCACAACTGTTTACTTCTCGGAGTCTTGACTCAGTCCTTCCATCGTGTCTCATTTTCTCTGTCTCTCATACGCTAACTCCGACAGTACAATCCTCGACGCTCGTTGAACCTTCTTCACTTCGAGGAGATGTGCATTCCACACACTCAGCTGTCTAGCACTCACTAACATACTCACCGACTCATGTTGGTAAATCTGCTTCTCCTCCTCGCCTCCTTATACAGCGGGGATGACCTCGCACCGTCCTTTCTGGAACTTGAACAAACACGCCGGCTGCCGTGCAGCTCTCGTTCTTGCTCGCTGGAATGGTGTGCGCCTTTTTTTGCTCTCCGTCCTGGAAGTAGTGTGTGAAGTAGCTTTGTCCTGTCGGTCCTTTGTTGTGCGCGATGTCCGGCGTCACAATATATTTCAGTACTTCGAATTTCACTGGATTTGGAGAATTTGCCGAAACGAAGGCTGGGTTTAACTCACCAAATGTTAGTAATAATTTGAAATGGCCGAAAGTGCTCCAGTGGTTCCTTATTGGTCATGGGTGATGGAGGCTTTTTCTCATTGCTGCTCTCTTTAAATACACGCTACTGGTTTTGCCCAGGAGGACATCTCAGGGAATGCAATCCTTCATAGCAGATTCAGATTCAGATTATTGTATTAAGGAATATTGCCTGGTGCTGGTACAGTAGGCCCAGCGTACAGACTTAAATTTACATTGTACTTACAATTATTTCTATTTACAGGATATATGCAGCGGGTTTCTCAGGAAACCCATGCAGTGGCCTTCTTTGGGTCACCGAGAACAGTTCCCTTCAGTACCCCTCGTAGCACTGCAGTTGCTGGCCTACTTTCTGCAGGACCAATCAACGCACAAATGACCTTACGTCACTGCACTGCCGTTGACGCCTAGTAAGATACAGATTTACGTTAGGAGAAAAAATCCACAGTTTTTGGTGAAGCACAGTAATTCGTTTTCAAAGTTTTTTCACAACGTCACACTTGAAACCGAAATTATAATGTGAATATGTGTAATTGATAGAGAAAGAAACAAAAGGAGATTCTAATCGATAGTTAAGGGGAAGACGTAATAAAGCTGAATAGATTAAAGTCTCAAGAATGGAAGCCTAGGCAGATTTAAATGAGTGATAAGGTTACAATTGTTGGACGTGCGAAGCCCGAACGATTCCGCGGGCTGATTCGTATCTTGCCATGACGTGCTCTAAAGTTGACCAATGGAAATCGCTTCCTTCGTGTCGCCCACGCAAAACATATGCAACGCAATGTCTTCGTCTTGAATCGAGCAGAGAACGCACGTGCAATTTGGGATTTGTACGTAAGCTGGTGCGTATACATTTTTTCGGTGGTTGCCAAAGGGCGTATAGCGTTGCAGTTGAAGTTACAAAGTTATATTCTATTTAGATATCGTCGGCAGTTCTCTACAGATCTGAAAATTTGCAAATAAAGTCACATGTTTGCTAATTGGTGACACTCCTACCACCACTGTCGCATATTCTGCAGATTAGGACCTCTTGCTAGAGCTAGTCAGATACCGGGACACCAAACACAGGATAGAGTATATCCTGGCGACGAGATCTTTATAGATCTTAAAGGCGACGTCTTCGACTAAGAGGAATACTTGCGTCACACTAGAAATAACTTCATTTAAGCAAAAACACAACTTAGAACAAGGAGGCCACCATATTTGTTTACATTCTTCACAAACAAATGAAATGTTTAAGTTTATACAAATGAAATGTGTTTACAGAGCCATCTGTGGAGAAGAAGAAACACTAGGTACTGCTCAGTCTCTTACACAAGCAAGCGGCAATTGCAAACAAAATATATTAGCCAAATACAAGAAGAAACTCAAAACAGCGCTGGATGCCACACCCCCTTTTAATTTAACAGCATCACAGGGTTATCTTTAAATCCTTCTAAATACAAAACTACGCATCAGATTCAAATAAATGATATATAATTTGAAAGCAGAAGAACAGAGCTAATATGTGATGCAAAACCAACAAAAAAAAATGAAAATGTTGGTCCAAAAATGGCATTTCAAGTACGTATATATGTGTACTAAATACACGCTGCTGGCTTTGCCCAGGAGAACACCTCTGGGAAAGGGCAATCCCTCGTAGCGCTGCAGTTGCTAGCCTAGATTCTGCTGGACCAATCAACGCACGAATGACCTCAGTCACTGCACTGTCTATGACGCCTAGTGACCTGAAGCTGCACTGATTGAGGGACCTCTTGGGTTGATCACATTGATGCTGCTTTGAGGGGATTTCGAATTGGTTCAATGTATCGCACAGTTCACAGATAAGAAGAGTGCTACTCCAGGGTGAGAGTTCAGGGAAATTTATCTATTCAAGTTAGTAATGTATTAGCTTGGCTTCCAACTGAAACACCAATAAAATACCTGGGGTTTCCGTTAGACACCTGGAATGCAGATATTAGTCGAACAGTTTCACTTGATTGCTCTCAGTCACCAAACTACGGCTTCTAAGCTTGGACTGGAATGTTCAATATTGTTACATAAGTCATTAATCCGTTTACTCATGACATGCGCTGCTCCTATGTGCAGCAGGATACACATTTATCGTCTACAGTCTGTAACACAAATACCTTCTAACTCGGCTCAAGTGGGCCACTCCACTGAAACACTTTCTTGCCTCACTCCACCGGCCATCTCTCCCCTTAACTGCTGTTCAGCTTCCGACACGCCTCATTCAGTGGCGAGTATGACTGTTTCATGAAAAGTAGTAGAGAGAATTTGTCATAAGTTACAAAAACAGGACAGTTTAATATGCGGAATTCAATTTGCAGATACAAAGCGTTACAATATCAAACACCACTTTGATCAGAAGCACAAACGAAACTTACAGGTATTTATTTACAATTTCAATATGTACTTTCTGATCACCCTTGTTGGTACACATATGAAAGGGACGATATAATTCCACTTTTTAGGGGTTTAGTTTCTTATTGGTGTATTTAATGTAAACTATTGTATTTCGTGTTTCAAAGTTTAAAACCAAAGAATTTTCTATGTTATCAAATAGTTTTAAAATATTTTATGGAGCAATGGAGCTTTCCTGCTTCATTTATTGTGAAAGAGAAACAATTTAGTATGTTAATTATGAGGCAGCGTAAGGTTATTACGTGCATAAGATACAGGAAGGTTATTAACTTCAATATTATGCAATTTGTCTAGCCACAGTAGTAATTATTGCCTGCAAAATATGTTTAATCTAAACAAAAAGTTAATAACAGCATAGATCGAGCCCACCACTGCACGCGTTGTATTCAAACAACCTTCGTCACTCGGCAAGAGAATGCGGGGTGGGAAGACAAGTTCAATCGCTTCCTCTCCTCTCGTGCCCATGCCTAGTCTAATTGCTGGATATACTGTTTGTTTAGTAAGAAAAAACGGAAACAACTACATATTTTTCAATTATAGCAATACATCAAATTGCTCTCAAAATTATTCTGTAGTAAACCCTTGAATTCTTTGGAGCTGAAGAACAAGGCAAAAAAAAGTTGCATCTGTTGCACGCACATGACTTTCTCTACTCACTCTTGTCGAAATTCTTCTTACAAACGCTTAATCTTCTACCTCATGTTAATCGAATTAGACATTTGTAGAAATTGTATGCCATATGTGCTTGTAGCTGCAATGAAAGAGGAGTAAACAATAGGTTTAAGCCACAGTCAAATCTTTTAAGCACTAATTGCCATATGATGGGCAACTAATCACTGTGTTCATGACTCTGGTAACCGTCAATGGTTGACTACCTTGTATTTATTGCATGGTAACCGTTTCTGGGTAACTGTTTATCATCTATGAGCTACTTTGTAACCGTTACTGCCTTTGTTACTTTGGTACCAAAATAACGAAGGCTGGAACTAGTTACCCAATTGGAACATACATAGGTATTGAAAGAACAAATGAACTTCTACAAACAAACACAAACATCTACAAACACAAAGACAAATCGCAAAGAAGAAATACTACGTGTACATAAAACAGATAGACATTCAGACAAAGCGCTAATCCGTCCCTGTCTAACATATGGAGCAGTGGCCCTGATGCCACTTATATCAAAAACAACCATGGCAAGGATTCAAGCGTTCGAGCGTAGATGCCTACGAACTGCCAACAAACTCTTCCCCAACTATAAAAACACATTAATCCATGAATATGCAAGGACAATGCCAATCGACAAGCATATTGCAAATCTGATGCTGAAATATATACACAATGCTCATACCAGACTCTACAGACGAATATTAATAAGAACAGCACAAACCATGAGAAAACTCCCTCCTGAACAACAAGAAGAAAATCCACCTCTACTAACCCTAATCGAAATTTATGACAAACACCAAGAGCAACAGAAAGAACAAGTAGAGCAATATCTCCAAGCATTAGTAAACATCCAATAGTCATCACCCCCCGAATCAAGACAACAAAACCACAAACAATTTAAAAATGCAAGGCTGAGCTAACAAACAATAAAAAAAATATGCACCAAACAAAAGGCAGAAGCAGAGACGGCGACATGTTGTGGGACCCGGGGTTTAACAAACACACTTAACATTGTAAATGTGTAAATATGCAAAATACAAAAAAAAAAAAAAAAAAAAAAAAAAAAAAAAAAATACAAAACATAAAACAAAAAAAAAAAAAACAAAAAAAAAAGAACAAAAAAAAAAAAAAAAAAAATAACAATATATATATAAATAAACAAAATATCAAGATGCATATTTACACATCATAATAAACAACAATGATCTGCCATGCGTACACGCCGAAGGATCTCTCACGTAACAAGACAAAAATAAAAATACTGGGCTGAAGAGGGTAAAACCCTAAACTGCCTGGGTTTTGGTTCTACCAAACCCAAAATCCAATTTTATTATTATTATTATCCACACAACAGTTGTAATAAAGCCCCACCTACAACCGACCAATCAGTACTGTAGACGGTGCAACAATGCCTCGCCCACCCCCACCTTTATATAATAAGCGTAACGGACGTTAACGGTCATTTCTTCCACTACTTCTCTGCTTCCACATTCTATCTCTGACCAGTGCAGATGGAGGATCGTGTTACCCTGATGATGCCAAGCGCAGTACTTGGCGAAACGTTGGTATCTACCATGCCTTCTAGACCACGGCCTACAAGTCCGGAAGAACTAAACATTTCGAATAAACAAATGAACTGTTATAAACCTTAATGCCAAAGCTAGTTACAGCCTTGCCCGCTGCTTTTGCAATCGCTATCGACTAACCAGTTACTGTCTCTCTCCATTACTTCAGTAGATAAGTGTTAGATTAAGGCAACCGTGTTATTTTCTGCCCATCCCTAAACCATAACCATACTTGCAAATGGTGGAAGAAAGATTGATTATTAGGGAGTTTTAAACGTGCCTCAGAATCTCCACATCGAATTTCTAGGTCCATGCACATAGGCTATGTAAAAAGTAAAAAGCGATTTTGTCTGTTTGAAAAAAGAACTCCATGCACAGACTTCATAGAATGTATAATTCTGACAGAGAAGCATGATGTTGGTTTGTCTTGTTTAGCAGGGAGCTCCAAACGCGAAGACCCAACAAAATGACATACTACCCACAACACTACGATAGCATCTGCTGGAATGGTACTGTTTGTTCATTGTATATTCACTGACTAATGAGTGTGGCCCTCCTGTTTACAATATGCAAATATATGAATAAAGTCCCCCCCCCCCACCGTCCCACACCAACGTTGCTTCGTTTCCAACAGTTGTGAAAACCAAGTTATGCATTCAAAAGGGTATTCAACTAGTGTGTGTGTGTGTGTACGTGCGATAAGCGCCCATGATATTTCCGTCCGACAAACTATTGAACGAACGGCAAGAAATAAAGGCGTCCATTGAAAGCGTCGCTAGATATGACTCCTTTGACTTGTTTCTAACGGAGCGCTTCTCTGTCTGTACAAACAACGCGAAAGCAATTTAAGTGCAAAATTAAAATTACAACAAACTGCTTTATCGTGCGTTCCTTCGTTTTTCCTTTCTTCCAAGCTACACCTAGGGCTTGGAAGAAGTCTTTTCTTCTTCCTGTGTTTGATTTTCTTCTCTTCTGTTTTATAAGGAAGCATAAGACTTGAAGAACGCTTTAGCTTACCATCAAATGTACATTCGACGCAGGGTAGAGAAAGGTTAAATGTTTATCTCCTCCACAATAAAAAAGTGTTACATTTTATGGCTTTCTCTCTCCACAATTATTTGTTTTAAAATTAATCTAGAAACTATTGTTATAATAGTTGATTTTTTACTCACGTCATCGTAATCGAAATAAAGGCACTTCATTGTTTTTTCTACCACGTACAGCCAGAGAGCGGAATAGCCCCATGTGGTGTTGTAGTGCGGTTCTCACAAGTCAATATTTTCAACATGCAGCCGAGTTTATTGATAGGCTCTATTTCAGATGTTATCCTCTGTCGGACACACAAATAGACCGTGTTCGACAGACGATAGATAACATAGAACAGAGTCTATCAATAAACTCCGGCTGCATGTTGGAAATACCGACTTGTGTAAGCCTTGGCACATAGAAATCGTGCGCTCAATCATTTACCATAGCTGTACATGGTAGCAGATATTACATTCCACCCAAAAATTTGATACAGAAATTTCACTGTCAATACATCTTTTGAGGTTCTGTTAAATTATAAAACATTGTATAAAACTGTGTGTGAACAGACAGTCAGAAATAAACGTCGATTGTCGTACGATACATATATTTATTTCGGGATTTTTGCAGTAAAGGTTAAAAAATGGGGGAAAAGGATGGGAAAGTTGATCTAGAAGCAATATTCGAACAAAACAAAGGAACAATAGATAACATTTTCGTGATAATCACAATAAATATTTAGCGTAATAAAAAGATATGTGGCCATAATTTTAGAATAAGGGGAAACAAAGATACTCAAGAAGAAAATTGATAAAAGGAAGTGGTCAAATTTACCACAAGAAATTGGGGCAAAAACTTCTAAATGTAAAATGAGAAATGACAAATAAATAGGAAACTTTTAGGCAGAGTAATTACAATTTGTTTGTTGTTTAACGACGCTGTCAATTGCCAGGATCACATCAGCGTCGCCGGTGTGTCGGAATTTTGTCCCGCAGGAGTTCTTTTACATGCCAGTAAATCTACTGACATGGAGCTGTCGTTTTTAAGCACACTTAAAAACCATCGACCTGGGCCGGATTTGAACCCGCGACCTTGGGATTAGTTAGCCAGCGTCTAACCAACTGAGCCACCCAGACCGACAAGGCAGAGTAAGAGCCAAGTGGTTGGGAAAATTAGTAACAAAGCAACAAAAGAGGAAATCAACTTTAAGTGATAAGTAGGATCCAAATAAACTCGGCTAACACGGGTTTGAGTCAATTAGGCCCCAGGTGTCACAGCAACTGATAAGAAAGGGAACTAGATAACTAATATGTAAAATTGGTGTTATGAGTTACTGTTGTTTGTATCAAAATGTTTCGAGAACATAACGCTTTTGTTATACCTATAAAAAATTTATATTGCCCAGCCAGCTCCTTCATGCGACTGCAAGAGTTTGTTGACCAGCTCAAGGTCCCTGGCAAGAATGTGGGAGTCAGTAAACAATTCCTGCTACACAGTGATATCTGAAGCAGAAGTCGCGTTTCTAGTCGCGCTTACGATAGTAGTGCCAACCTTAGAATCTGTATTCACGTTTGATTAAAGCAAGGAAGTTGCTCAAAATAGCTGAACTAAAATGTTAATTTCAGTTCATGTAGTATATTTAGCTTATAAAATGTGATATTTTCAGCTACTCCGTCCTTCTCCCTCTAATTTTTTCTACCTTTTTTACATTTTTCAATCAGTCTGTTTCGGTCACAAGTAATACAGCCTCCAGCGTTATATCGTGCAATTCCTGTAAGAGTAAGTCGCCTGTTACATTACTTTAAGTATTCCTTTTACCGTGGCCCAAGCTAGTTCTGTACAACATCTAGAACTATTGCCCTAATCTCTCCACTGAACAACGTATATTTTACAGAAGGTGGGCGCTTTTATTATAGCAGAAATTTTATGAACCTGATGCCTATATGACTTCTTATATGGAGCATTCATCATGTTGAGCTCGTCGCTTAAGCGGAAACGTATACAATATCCATGTTGATTTTAGAGCCTTCAAGCCGAATATATGAAGGAAAGGAAAAGTGAAAAGGGAATGCGAAATAAAACTTGTTTCCCAATGCTTGTTTACTCCCAATGATGTTTCTAAAGAAGTGACATTTTCATTTTCTTGAATAATACCTCATCGATATTGATGTTTATATTGGGAAGCAGCTGCGTAATATTTTATGCAAATACCTAGGAACAACACGCCGTTTTGTGCACTGAAAAGCAAGAAGAGAATACGGGTATGCAATATATAGGGCGGGGCCTTTTAATATCTTTCAGAATCCCATAAGAGCAGTGCAGGTTACGATCCCTGGACATTAGGACAAGCAGACATAGTAAGTCGCCATTAGGATATATTATCCCCTAAAGGCCGGAGGGATATTTGCTTGTATGCGATACAGGTTAGCAGGGCTCAGAGTATAAATGAAATCAGAAGTACAGCGCGGTCATCAAATGTTCAAACAACTGCCACTAGAAGCAAGAGTCGAAAACAGCGTAACTTAGTATGTAGTAAGTGTGTGTAGACGCAAAGCCAAGGTGTAGCATATTACATGAACTATCTGAAAATCTTCAGTTCTTACCCAACAATTTTGCAGTGTTGCCCAAAGCTATTAAACAATTGGGTTTGCAAATTCCCAATAACCATAATAGAAGTCTTAGCTAATTTAATTAACAGTATACCTCTTGTGCCAGGTATCGAAAAGGTGAAAATTAAATTCCAGAAAGTTCTAAACAAAAGTATTGGTTATACGTGCGAAATTTTGAAAATGAGCATGCAAGAAGACACGCCAGACGACAGAGTGGAGTTCATTAAATTTGCACCTCTGACATCTGTTATGTAGAAAAGCTTTTCACTGTTTAAAAATTGCTTCAGTGATAGGCGTCGAAAAATTTAATAATAATTTACGAATGTATATTGTAACCTAGTGTAATGTACTCTGTGGCGATATTATAGTTAATAAATAGCACAATGTATAAGCGTTTAAGTACAATTCCAGAATGCATAGTTTATAATGCTTGTAGGTTGTGATGCAGTGAGGTGGTTTTCATGGTCAGGCTGTACCTACCTGCAGTTGTTTACATGTGTGAGCGAGAACAGTGAAGTCCATGTGCAGTATACCTATGGAAAAACAAACGCACCTCCGGCCTTTAGTTGTCTCATATAACTTGACAACTCCTTGAGGAAAAATGCAAGTGAGTTGGAAAATTTAATGTCATGTCGGAACGTTGGTCACGGTAGCTTAGTGGTTAGAGCAGCTGGAAGGAGATCGAAGATCTCTTGTTCAAATCCCGACTATGGCACTGAATTTTTCATTCTCACTCTACCCCATTCCAGTCTTATCTTAATTGAATAACAGAGGAAAATCAACTATCTGTTGCTGTTTAAGCTTGTTTATTATTACTTAAAACGCTCGAATATAAACAAGAACTTTTTGGAACCTTTCTCCTGAGTTTCTTCTTATGGACTAGGTTCTTCCAAATTGAATCCCAGTAGCTTGAGTGTTTTCACACAGACATGCGAGTATTACATTATAGGAAAAGTTTTATGCATGGCCCTCCCTTTCGCTACAACCTGTTGAAACTTTCACTATAAAAGTTGAACCAATCTCGGGAATATCGTTTTACAGTGCAGCCGCATTCGTATACCTTATTTTGTAGCTTGTTAGGAGTTTGAGTGAGGCTACGTGCAATGAAAAGGCGATCGGTGAAAAGTGGCTCGCTGCCAGCTCTTAACAAGTGAATGAGAAAGTGTATTCAAAGCAGGCGCTGCATGCATAGTAGTTACGAGAATCGCTTACTTGTGTTCACGGAAGATTTAAAATACATATTTCACTCTCAATTTTCGATCTTCAAAGTAAGTCTTTAACAGCACTTACATAAGAGCAAGAGAATTCGTTAATTTTGAGCGAACTTGCCATTAGAGAGCTATTTTCTGCTATTACAATAATTGCTCTTCTACTAACTTTCTCAGCCTTTCAATGTATTTCTCCACTTTTATTGTCTCTTATATCTTGACTACGTCAATACAATCACTGGACGATACACACGTACTCGCTGACAGGCTGGCCGACTCACTCACATAACTAAAACCTAACTGCACACTAAACAACTAACTCTACTCGAACTGTAAAACTGACTGTTACTCTATCACTCAACTAACTGCAGTTCTATGTCTGTGCTATTTATACTCGAGTCGTCACCTCCTTCGAAATCTTTCCATAGCACTTGTGCAATGGCTCAGCGGAATTGCCGGGAAGTTTTTGCTGGTGCTATCGCTGTTCGACCACGTACACACAGTCGCTAGTTGCCCTGTAGTCTCGGACCTTACTTTGTGTTTTACTGTCATTATTACGGTCAGGTACACACACAGCTGCTCCCCGTATCCAAGTCCACACTGTTCCCTCTCGTCCGTGTATTGTTGTACGACTAATGTCATGCTATTTTCCTCAGGGTGAGGGATGCATAATGGTAGCTAGAGTATAAGCCTTGAAATAATACTGTAATAATAACAATGATGAACTTTCGATAATAGTAGCACTTATATAATCACTTCTATCACAAACTTTATCCAATTGCATCTTTTTCATTCATAAGTGCTTTTGTTGGCAACCTTAGTAGCGTAGTTTTTCACGATTGCCGTCTACTGGGAACACTAAAAATGAAAAATGAAAATAGCCTAAAATGTCCCGTGAAGGGCAAAGGCCTCATTTGTACTAGCGTGGTGAACTACTCTTCCTCTCACTACCCGTGACCACTGCTGTCCATCTGCGTCACGGTCTTCCTTGTAGTCGTTTTCCTATATAGGAGTCCCATATAGTTGCCTTTGTCGCGGTACGAGGCCTCCCCATTTCCATTTCAATCTTGTGGCTAATTTTGTCAAGTCTGTGATAAGTGGATCTCAGCTGAGATTCTGTCATTCAAAGATACCCTCAGGAGTTTGCGTTGCATCTTCCATTGGCATATTTGGATTTTGTTTTTTTAGTGTGCTGCTAGTGACCATGTCTAACATCCATACAGTAATACAGGGTAGGCACAAATTTCCAAAACGTGGAATGTGGTTTGTCTGCTTAGCACTTCGTCTAAGAGTATGAACTTAAAACCCCAAAATGCCTTCCAGGCTAGAGAGATTCTCCTTTGTATTTCCTTCTCCATTTTGTCCTGAAATAATATTAGTTGTCCCAGGTATACATACTGGTTTACGTATATGAAGGCATTCCATTAAATTAATATTGGTGTTCACGGACCTTCGTAAACGACCAAACAAAACACTGTACGAAAGGGGTTTAGATAGATCTACGAAATGCAAGCTTCTCACTTCAAATGGAACGCTTCAATTGTTGGGCAAATTCTCCAACTGACGAGTCGTACATCTTTGCGAAAGTACTAGACGGACTGAATTCTAGGCTTAGTAACTAGATATATGTAACGTACCATTGAAAAACACGGTCCTTAGGAATTTATTATGGATGGTCAGTTTTTCTCTAATGCTCTTTCTGTATGAGAAATATTGACATAAGAAACAACTGATGGAAGAAAATATAATTTAATAAGCTTCAACGATATCAAAAAGAGTGGAAAGATCGTGTTCTGAGAATATCCCCTCTGAGATGCCAGCGGCAAGCTTTCTTTTGCAAACCATCAGGACGGATAAACGGAAAGTTGGAGCGATCAATTCACTTAGCCACGGAACAGGCCAAAAAGGCCTAAACCTTGTTAGGAGGAAGAAGTTATATTATTGCTTTCTCTACAATAAACTACGAATAATCTTGCTCTTGATGGAGTCTTCTCTTTTTGTGTGTGTTTGTGTGTGTTCCTTAAAATATTAACAGGAGACGAAGTATTTGAGACACACTGACTTCCCATGTTAATCCCTTATCTGCTCTCTCCGACAGTTGGACTCAAAGGGGTACCGAAAGTAATAAGTTTTTCTTTTCAAACAGATAAATCAATAGCTTCGTACTCGATCACAAATCTCCCAACTGAAATGAATACAGGGCATTGGTATTGACAAATAGTGGAGTTCCTTTTATGAATTGTTCCTAACTTTTCCTGGGATGAAACCCATTATGCGGAAAAATTCAAAGGAGGGTGTGTTACCATAGTAACAAGAAAGGAAACCGCCTGTCGCCAAGGAAATGGTGCCAGTAATATCAGATTACCCAGAGATGAGTGTACACGTTTCGTGTAATCTAAATAAATGTATAAATAATTAAGTAAATTATTATTATTATTATTATTATTATTATTATTATTATTATTTCTTAAGAAACATTTCGTTATTTTAACATTTACTCAAATACATCCTACAACAGGAATGTTACTCTGGCCGCCTTTCCATCAAAGAGACGTTCAAGGTCCAGCTACCTCACACCACTGTGCGGAGTAAACAACGTAACAATGGAGCGGCTGGAACAAATATAGATTATTCCGGACTGTCCAGAAACTATTCGCGTGCCGGGCTTGCTTATGAAAAGATGGATTTCGAGAGAAATCCGTGCTACGTCAAATAGGTGTTTGACACAGCTGTTAACAGCTTTGAGTGTGTGTGTGTGTGTACGTGCGTGCGTGTGTGTGTGTATGTGCGTGTGTGTGTGTGTGTTGCAGTCGGCGCTGAGAAATATTTGAATGTATACGTCAGAGATAGTTTTGGACATTTTATCATCGCGTCGGAGTTGTATGTTGCGCAATGGTCGAAGTCGGCTGTTAGACAGATAGGGTAGACAGACTGTGAAGTATGTGCCAAGGTTACGAGAGGTCATAGCGAAATGTAGATTCTATTAAGGATAACAGAGAAGACTCTTTTTCGTGATTCAGTTTAGAAGAACTAAGTGACGGGGAAAAAATGATGGACTTATCATTTGTTAGATAATTTAACTAACACCTGCATATTTATAGCTTGCATTCCACTCCCTAATTTCCAAAATCTTAGTTTCTTACAATACCAATAATCGCCATAATATAGTATCGTCGTGTTCAGCTCGAAAATAATGTAGTGTGATATATCGCACACTTACAATTATATCATATATCATGTTAAATCACATCAGGTATATAGTAACCTGTCATATCTAACGAAATCATTTCACGTCACGCGCGGATAATCAGGTCAGCATGCATAATTACATTAAATCATGATGTAAAGGCAATTTCGATCATAGACTGTTACAGAACTTGGTTGCCGGAATATCTTAAAGTTGATAGGACCGTCCTACAGCCAGCGAATTTTCCTCTAGCGGAGATCAGTGTTCCATTATCATATGTCTGTCTAAACGTATTATACCCTTCAATATACACTAATGTTTACAGGATAAGCGGTCCTTTATACAATATAGCCTTTCTCAGTGTCGAGAAGGTTCAAAGCTTAACGCTTTCGGTTTCTATATTACACTAAACAGCAGATGAAAGTATCCCAAAAATCAGTCCTGCATTTGTAACCTCAAATATCACAGGGTTAAAGTATCAAGCTTTCAAATGATAATTCTGGAACATCGTTACCACACAACAAAGAATATACTCACCTTCAGCAAATCTTTTTCTGCAATAACACTTTTGCATAAAATTACTTCCGAGCGCATATATTTAATGCATTACTGTGTAGCGAGTACAAAAATAACAACAGTAACTATAACTGCATATACTGCTGTAAAAGAATTCAAGACAAAATCACGAAAAAACGAGCAGTACGTCCACAGATTAATTCATACGGCGTCTGTAACGTTGTACTCGGGTGCACGAAAACATAACTCTTGTTAGGCTCGTGCAACCCACTGAGACGTCTTAAATTTTAGGATAACGTGGATTTTTAAAGAAATTACACTGCCAATTGGCAAGTAATACTTGCCTTTATTACAACAACTTCAAAAATACAAACTTAACACCTTGAGTTAAAGAGAATTTAAATACTTGTCGGCAATTTAAAGTGGTTAGAAAAAAATATCACTTTTGGTTATACATTTTGACATCATTGTTTAATATTTTAATATTTCAAAAATTCCTGCCATGCTGATAAAATGTTTACTCACATCCAAACCTTTTAATTATATAAACGCAACCCGAAGAACTGAAGGATAATTTAGAAGAGAATGATAACATGATGCCGCCCTATTACCATATAGTCACCATTTCTGCCCAGCTCCACAGAAACTTGCTCTGTCGTTGAAACTCCAAGTACCACAGTACCACTGCTTCTCTTGCCTTCCCGGACCTGGCTTGGTAGGAAAAAGACAATGTAGAGCGTTGCGCATGCGCTGCTGTTTCGGCTATTAGCCGCATGAGGTCGTGGAATTCGCCGTGTAAGTGTGCAGGCTCCCTCTATTGCTTTGCTGTAGAAGTACCATGACGCTCATTAAATTTTGTTTTGGTGAGCTTGTACTGATGGCTGTCTCTGTTTTTGGACCCTAGGTGAAATAACGGCTCTCGTCTAAACAGAATTTTGTTTTAAAATCTATCAGTTGGCCTCATTGCAACACGTTCATAAACAAAGGCATCTGTGGCAACATAACACACGAAATGACACCAGCTATGGCCCTAGCTTTAACATGGTTATATATTACGAACAGTTGGCGGCACTAATGCAACCTAACGGATGGAATATCACCAAATATAACCAAATTGCACTATAATGGGGGAGAAATGTAAAGGTTACTTTTTGGGGGGCATCTCAATAAGCTGTGCCTACTAGAGGAATCTAGTAAACATGATAAAAAAACGCAAACAATGCAATCGATGAGGCAACGCCCTGTAGATATGTTGGTACCGCGGGTAGGTTCTTAAATGACCAATTCTACTAGGAAAACTGCCATAGTCTACACTTATGATAATCTACAACTCTAGGGAGGACAATTCTGGTGGGCTTGAACCACAGATGCCTGAACCACAGGGACCTGTAACATGTATATTGCAATGCTGTTTTTTTTTTTTTTTTTTTTTTTGTGCTTCCAGACCTTTCTGTGTGCGTTATAGCAAAGCAGTGATGTTGGAGCAGCGGAAATAACCAAGTTTAGTAAACTTCACATTTGGTGTTCTGATGTTGGGTCGCGTCTGGAAACATGAAATTGGGACTTAAAAAGTTTTTCCGCACCAGCACCACTCCCATCTTTATTTCTTTATTGGTTCATTTTGCTTGAAGCAAATGTCTGACCTAGATAGACGTGCTCCACTGCCTTCTCGATATTGATCATTATATCTATGATTTTTATTGCAGCTTTTCAGAGATGGTTTGTTTATTTACGGACTTGTACTCAATACTAGAAGAAGAAAAATTAAGTTTTCGTTTTTTTCCTCTGTTATTTTGAAATAAACTATCTTCATAGTTGTTAAAGAAGTTTTAATTTCTACGGTTATAACAATCACAACTTTCTACTCATTTACAAAACACTATTTCTTCCACTTTTTCCTCTCGTTCAGCTTTTCGTTTCTTCCCCACATATGAATCTTAATAGGCTAATAGCATTCTTACCAACCTAGCGATATGGCACCACTGTTATGTGGACATCTGGAAGTCCCTGGTTCAAACCCTCAGTGCCAACCAACCCAACCAAAGGTTTCTTTTCGCGGTTTTCCTCAGTCGCTAGGCGAATACTGAATTACCCAATTGGCGTCATTGAACCCCGCCCCCCCCCCCCCCGCATCCTAGATGTAATCCCTTAAAAAGCTATTGAAATAATTTTATAATTTAAAACTAGTTGAAAAAAACTAATGTGATATTCTTACGAAACTTTATTCTTCCTTATTTCACACATTAATTCAGATAGACATTTAAAAATTTTTCTTATTACACCTATCCTTATAGGTAAAATGTGAATAGTCAAACCTTTTAAAAGCTGTCGCTCTGTGAAACAACTACAAGATCTCTTACAAAATTTAGCAAACATTTAAAAAACCAAATTTACCCAACAAGCCAATAATAAACATAAATAAAAAATAAGAGCTGTAGCAGCAACAACAAGAAAAAACAGTAAGCAAACAACAAAATCCGTCATCTTGGGCAGCGACGGCAGCAAGTTGTGTGACCTTGAAACAAAAGAAGAAAGAAACACCAAATAATAAAAGGAAAACGTACCACCCAAACTGAATGATCTCTGCCCTACCACAAAATAAAAACAAAAGCTAGGCTGAAGAGGGACACTCCCTAAGCAGTCCGGGCGTGCTTGCACGCCCAAATACGTAATTGAATTAAATTTGTGGCTTTGCCACTTCATTCACTTTGCAGGTCTAGTACATAAAAAAAATGTCTAACGATTTTCCGTTTGAGAAATGTAGAAGTATTTAAAAATTCAAAACCATAATAAGGAATATCTCGTAAATGGTAAACTCTACAAAAAAAAAAAAAAAAAATGTTTCACATAAATTTTGTGCTTTAACATTTTGGTATAGTAACATTTTGTTTCTCGCTTACTATTTATCAGTTATATAAGGGTCATTTAGAACGAATAGAACTTCTGAAGACATTCCCTGAAAATTCAATACACACCTTTCATTTTCCATGAAAATAACTTAAGTATATGGCATTTAATTCAAATCTTTACACAATTTTGATACAATCAACATCTTCGAACTATCCATGTGAAGGGTAGTTTGGGATTGAGGATATCCTTAAATATTTTCGCGTCGCATCCATGGAAGATCCTAAATTTAAATACCAAGCTTAAAGTTTAAGACACAAGCACGAGCACACACATGCATACACACCGAGGATTTCTTATATAAAATGAATTTTTTAGATCCAGGAGTCGCATAACATTTGTTTCTGATGAAATCTCGACATCGAATTTTTCAGTGAAATACAATATTTTAGATAGGTGGCAGCGAAAGTAATAAAAAGATTGGGAACTTTAAATTAACCCACAATAAAGTAGAGGCTACCAGGAATCATACCCTGGAGCACCCGACTTCGATCCTCAGACGTTATCGCGGAGACATCTTCAGATGTTATTGCCCTTTCTGTGAGACTGCTGTATCTACCTATAAGTGCCAAAAACTCATTTTCGTAAAATTCTGTCTCATTACTAGTGCTCGGACTTTTATGACATGCAATATTCTTATCCTGACTTATTTTTCCATGCCTAAGTTAATTTTAGCGTGTTTCCAACATTTGTGAATACAACGAATCAGCTTTTATTTGTTATATAAATGCTTTTAGCTCTTAGCTCATATTTTGGCCAAATATGCGAATAAGAGCACAGTTTTAGTAATATTTTATGTAACATTTCAGATATATTCGTAAATATAATTTCACAACTTTTTCATTTTACCCCTCAGCCATTATAACGTTTTGGGGAACCTGATGATGCAAACTACTATTGCGTAAACTACAATAACTTTGAGAATATTTCCAATATCGTTGACGAAAGTGATTAATTTTTAATAAAAAATGTACAGTTGTTTTGATTCACAATATCAAGAAACTTAGCTCATGTAGAATTAAATTTCTGTGTAATATTTAAGTCCATCACTCGCCCTGAAACTGTAGGTGCATTAAGGAAAGTGAAAGTGAGTTATGGAGTGCACAGATCGAAGTAGCTGAAAAATTACGTCGTGTGTTTGAAAGAAATCTTATATATACAACATTGTGTAAAATTAGTGACATTCTTTGTGACAAAGAAACAGGTCGATAAAAATGAACCAGAACTTTTTGCTAATGGTTTCCCTTACTTCAACTTTGCTCCCATTGCTTCAAGTATATGTCTCTACTTGCTGACAATTGAAAATCTTTCAACTTTAACCATGCATGCCGCTATTTAGTGCAATTCTGTTGAAAATGAAGGTTAAGAGAAATTATTTCATGTGTAACTACTAAAAGTAAATGCATTTTTTTCTGCTTTTTTGTAGGTTTTAGATCGTATTTTTAGGACTTTGGGTCATATTTTGGTAATTTTTACAGCATAAATGCATGCATATTTCAAGAGCTTTTAGATCATAAAAATCCGAGCCCTATTCGTGGCATTTCTGCAGTGACCAATTCAATTGCTTCAACATAATGGGTCGACTGGCTTTTCTCTCCCGCTCTGTCATTTGTAATCCAAAAGCAGAAACTTCTACTTTTTCTCGTGATTACAAATGCAAAAGTTGCCGAGGAGCACGTCACAAAGTTTTTCAGAGTTAATTGCGAAGTTGCGGGAACACAGCTGCTCTCTTTTGTTTGAGAAGGATTATGTTTCACAATGATTAATATCGACGCACTGTATATCTCTGAGTGACACATGAAAGCAAATCTGTTAGCACCCTGACCACAAAATAGATTGTGTCAAGTTCGGGAGGCTATTTCCCAGTCTCTTCCAATAACAGTTTTACCCAGGAAACCGATAAGCACTCTGGCCATAGATATAATATTGTTATGGTACGTCATTGAATCTTGCCTGCCGCATTCCAGACTTAACGGCCGGCGTCGTGATAATGCTTCGATGGAAGTGGATTTGGTGTCTAGCTATCGCGTGTGTTTTGTTATTTTAATCCGTTCATCACTTCACTGAATATAAAGCACGGTATCCAACGATAGAAGGATTATATTTGTTTTTGAAGTTTTGTTCTAGCAGGGATGTTGTTTGCAAAAGCCATACATAACCAATGAGAGCCAGAGTGTTTGAAACACGTTTTGTAAACGAGACTTGTACATATGTGCCGTTTAGATAGCAGGCTCATTGTTAACAGGCAACCTAGGGACACAAAGTAATGATTATAAAAGGAATTCAGCGATGGGAAACACGAAAAAAAGAGAAATGCTCCACGTGCCGCAAAGTGAAAAGTCCTTCATAATAGCATGCTTCGTTCAAAATGTACCATGGTGTATCTGGCTGAACTGTTATTTTACAGTTGACTGAAATACTGTCGTAATTTACTCAACAGAAAACGTTTGACGTTTTGCATAATATGAGCTGTTGATATTCACACTATATAAACAAGTAAGGCACGTGTGGTATGACAAAAATTATGCATGTTGTAATAAAATGATAATTCGACGAATCACACTGCAGACAGCAGTGTGACCAAAACGATAAAATCCAGTCCAGCTATCTTATTCTCACTTTATTTTCTTCTGAATGGTTTGCACAACAGTTCTATTTTACTGGCATAAACCGTCATTAGTCTTTCGTGATATTTGAAACCGAAATTATATGAATATACATAATTGATAATAGAAAGAAACAAAAGGAGATTCTAATGGATAGTTAAGGGGAAGACGTAATAAAGCTGAATAGATTACAGTCTCAAGAATGGAAGCCTAGGCAGATTTAAATGAGTGATAAGGTTACAATTGTTGTATGTACGAAGCCGGAGCGATTCCGCGGGCTGATTCGTATCTTACCATGACGTGCTCTAAAGTTAGCCAATGGAAATCGCTTCCTTCGTGTCGCCCACGCAAAACAAATGCAACACACACTCGTCTTGAATCGAGCCGAGAGTACACGAGCAACTTGGGAGTTGTACGTAAGCTAGCGCGTATACATAATTCGGCGGTTGCTAGAGGGCGACAAAATTCAAATATTATAACGTTGTAGTTGAAGTTACAAAGTTACATTCTATTTAAATATCGTCGGCAGTTCTCTACAAATCTGGAAATTTGCAGATAAAGTTAAATGTTGGTTAATTCTTCGTTTGGTTCCATTTCTACCACAACTCACGCATACCCTGCAGATTAGGACCTCTTGCTAGAGCTAGTCCGGACACCAAACACGAGATCTTATAGGTCTTCAAGGCGACGTCTTCGACTTAGAGGAACGTTTGCGTCATATTATAACACAACTGTTTTCTCGTAACGGTAACTCAGTCCTTTCACTGTCAATCTTCACTTTCTCTGTCTCTCAAACACTAACTCTGACGATATAATCACTCAACACTCATTAAATGCTTCGCTATCTTCCTTCACCATGTGAAGACACACACAGCTGACACACAAACGCACGCAAGCACACAGACACTCGCACTCTCTCTCAAACTAAGAACTGACCGATTCCTGTCTGCATGAAGTAATTCCTGTCTTCGCCTCTCCTATAACGAGGATGACGTAACGCGGGTCTTTCCCTACTTCCACAAACTCGTCGGTCGCCGAATGCCCTCGAAAGTTCCAGCAATCCTTTGTTATGGGCCACGCTCATTGTTATTAGTCACGTATACAGACAGTCGCGCGAGGCAGCCTGACCTTGAGCGCCCTTTTTTTGTTCGTCGGCCTGGTATGTGGTGTAAAGTAACCTAGCCCCGACCTTCCTTTGTTTTGCGCCACCCCCGACGTCACAGTATGTCAGATAAAAAAGAAGGCATCTGCAGTTCGGAGTTGCATTTACTGGCTGAGGCGTGCGAATATAGTACACTTTTCATTGCGCAACTGTACCTTTCGCTTGCCCCTCACTTCTCTGACATCTTTAGCCTTAATGGCGACTAGTTGGCACAGACCTGGCAAACATTTCAATGGGCAAAATGGCCGCCAAGATAGAAAGTTCTTGAGTTAGGCAACATACTCAGATACCATGAACGTGCATTTACACATACGTACGCTTATATAAACCTTAAACATTATCCCTAGAGACTGCGTCATACGTCTACAACGTCCTACTTCCCCTACCACCGTACCTAGTAATCCTTAGATCACGCATGGTGGCCATCTTGCCCAAGGAAAAGTGCGCCAGCTCTGTCCCAACTACCCTACTATGGCGCTAAGCATTGTCAACAAAACAGTGGCGCCCTCGTACAAGTCCACCCATATTGTGACTTAATTGTAAATCCAAACCACCTCATCGTATTCAAATTCAATGTTTTAAAAATCATTGTAGGATACGACTTTGCTATATAATTGTTGAGCACTTATTTCTGTTCGTTAGTTTTAAACGTGTTTTCAGAAAAAGGAGTGTATTAACGGATTAGACGTTTTAATCCATTATTATGATTAAAACTAGCAACAACGAAACAAACAAAATTTTTTGGAGATATTCGGAATGTTTCTCATAATTCTCGTTTTTGGTAGAATAATTGCTACCATTATTTAGAGCAAAGAGACACATGTGCGTGTATTACACGTGTTGCGGGGGATGGCAAACTCGTCGTTTTTCAAAAAGGCACCCATGTTCAGAAAAACACGGTTTGATTTTGGACACTGGAGTGTCGAAGTTTGACAATGGTTTGGGTATGGTGATGAATGTCCGCTTCAGATTTCGTGAATAACCTGGATAAGAGGCAGTATATTATTACAAAATGGTTTCGAATTGTCTGCCTCCTACTTGATCGCAGATCCCATATCGACGAACATCAGCCAATAGGATAGGAGTTTATAACACTGAGTACATGCAATGAAGTGTTCCGTTGTACGTTACAAAGATCTATTTTACACAATATTCTTCATGGCATCCCATATATCCTCATATACCGAGGGCTATATGATCTGATGAGCGTGGTGGCTATCGTCGATCATTCAATTTCGATTTGGACTAATGATTCCGCACGTTTACATCAAAGTGTGCTGGAGCTTCGTCTTGTTGCTGCCACATTACCTGCTGAATCTGTAGTGGCACTATATCCAACAGCGTGGGCAAAATATCTCTTGTAGATCTGTTCTGTCAATCTACTTGGCAGCAGATAAGACTCGCATCGTCCTTTCACATTCCGCTCGTGGTTAATGGGTTGCATAATTACTAGACATCAAAAATAATCTAAACAAACTGTGACAACGCAACGTAATCGAGCTTGGACCTCCTATAGCTCCCAGTCGTATATTCCGGTGTACGAAAACGTGCCGATATGAGGAATAGCGTTTAAGTTGATAGGTGAATCATTTCCACATCCTCAGTTCAAATCCCTTTCAGTTATAGCAAGGTTTGATGGCTAACATGCCCTTGCCCTTTGTTTTGCAATGACAGAGGCGAACCAGAGAGTTTTAGGTGCACTGAAATATGTAAGTCAGAATGAGTCTTGTGTTAATTTCATTAAAATATCCGCTATTGCTGAGGAAAGGAGCAGAACCCAGATTGTCAGTCCTTTACGAATAATAAAAATCTGATGTGTTGCACTCACATGACTTTCTCTACTCTTGTACTAACCATTCTTACAAACTCTTATTCCTATATCTTCGTGTTAAGATAATTGAGATTATCTTATTGCTTATTTCCTTGTAGGTACAAGGGGAATATTAAAATACAGTAGGCTTTGTGCGATAGCCAAATGTTTTAAAGCTTTGGGATTCTTTTGCCTTTGCCCACTTAACATATAAAAAAATGAGCAACGATGATCCTTTTCACGAAAGTTCTAAGTTTTCCGAAACTCACACACATAACAAGGTATATCTCCGAAATGGTTCGACCTACAAGAAAATGTGTTGTGACATAAATTGTGTATTTTACCAAGATCTACTTTTTGTATAGTATGATGTGGTCTATCTCTAAGGGTTTACCAGTTATTCAAAAGTCGTCCAGAGTAAATACGACTACAGGGGCTATAGCCAGAAAATTCAAGATATACATTTCATTTTTCATCAAAATATCTCAAACATATGACATTTTAATCAAAATCGTTAGAGCCATTTTCAAGAAGATCAACATTTTCGAAAAATTTTCCATGTAAAGGGTAGTTTAGGGTGGGGCTATTTTCTTCAAAATCTTCATGTCGCATCCTTGAAAGACATTAAACCTATATACCAACTTTGGTTTTTAACAAACATTTCGTTTTTGAGTTATGCTGTCCACAGACTGACAGTCACACACTCACACGGACCTTTTTCTAAAAATGCTTTTTTTTTTTTTTGCATTCAGGGGGCCTCAAAACGTATATTTCCGGTGAAATCTCGACATCGAATTTTTGGGTGGAATACAATACTTCCCCTACTTACCAGTAGAGAAAATAAAAATGCTCAGTTTTGCGTGTTATTCGGGGAAGGGGGATGAGTGATGAAGCAAATTTATCTGTTTTAATATATGTGCTAACTTAAATTCCTCATTAAACATATTTATTTAGAATTATGCCATTTCCTTACAAAAGAACTCGCTGTAAATTAAAAAATATGCCAGCAAACAATGATGGTGGAAGTACTTTGTAAGGTTAAAGGGGAAATGTCTTACAGGGAGTGAAAGAGTTTCCGAATAGAAATACGAAATTGGTTAGAAGCATGAATTTCCATACACCCTGGGTTGCAAAGACGTTTTATACGGAACCTCTTAAGTGCCGCGGCAGTGAAGCATGAAGTGGTATGCGATGAAAGAAATACTCTTATACTTCGCAGTCCAGTAAGACATAATATACTACCAGAAAGGGCATGTAAGACTTTCGTGGACTCTTCAAACCACAAAAGGGATTTCTAAACCTTTGAATTTCTTAAGCCAGCTGTAGTTGAACTTACCAAAGACTTTTACTACATAAAAGGTACTGTTGGTAATGTCGAAAGGAATTTGAAACATTTTCTTTTTTCCGCTATTTATTTTGCTTCACTTTAACTACCTAGTGATCATATTGCGAATATCTGCTAGGAATTAACTAGTGGATCCGTGTGTGGTGTACAGTTAGCTTTATTAGTAGGCCTCCTAATTCTCTACTTCAATACGTGTCCACAGAGACCTTAGTGCTAGGCAATTCTACCTCTACTTCAATACGTGTCCACAGAGACCTTGGCGCTAGACAACTGCACCTCACCTTCGATAGTATCCTCTGTTTCCACACGTGCCGACCAGATAGCATTAGCCACGTCCACTCTACCTTTTTGCATTATCCAAGAATGTATCTATTTTAATTTGTAGTATTATTTTAGAATTAAAGTAAAACTCGTGGTCGTAGTATTAACTATTCAATTCAGTACTTATCTTGGAAACTGAGAAAAACCACGAAAAAAGTCGGCCTGGGTGGTTCAACTGGTTAGGCGCTGGCCTACTGATTCCAAGGTCACCAGTTCAAACTCAGCCCGGACGGATAGCTTTTAAATGTGCCCACGAAAATTGAATTCGGGACCTCTGCAGGCGACCTGAGCCATCCCGCTTGGTGAAATATTTTTCTTTTAGTGTGAAAGAAATAATATAATTAGTATCACATTGCTTGCATAAATCATACCCTAGGTATGGCATACAAATAATTAAGAAACGATAAACACAAAATAAGCAGAAAAGGTATGTGTTAAATAACACCAGTTTCTCCGAACAGTATCATTTATTTATGAGTATTGTGTAAATTATTTGCATCAACACTTCTCTGTAACCTACTTGCCTGTTCCCTTCACTTCATCCCTTCCTACTAGAGGTGTTAGCCACAATGCATCTTTGCAGGTATCTAAGTGTGCAGGAGCCCTCTCGTTTGTATAACTATAAGCCTATTGCTTGTATAGCAAGTTGTGATCGTCAACCATTCTGAAGGCTTTAATGCCAGTACTATGGTGCATATATGTAGCCGCAATCCTTGTGGAATCCAACCCGTTCGTCAGCAAAAACAGAATGTATGTCACTGTTCCAAATTGATGTTAATTCACAAATTACATACGCGCAGCGCTCAAGCTTTTAGTAAAAACAAGCCATTAATCGCTGTCGATGTTAACTCCGAATAGCAACATATTATGTAAATGTATTACATATGTACAGCCCTGCTATGTTGGAAAAGGAGAAAATAAACGCTGTACAGCGAGAAGAAATGCAATGATCTGCTGGAATAATTGGCTGGTTTTGTTTCCCTCTGAGTGGGGAAAAAAAAAAAAAAAATTAAAAAAAAAAAAAAAAAGATCTGATGTGTAACACTCAAAATACATTCTCTACTCTTGCGCAAAACATTCTAAAAACGCGTATTCCTCTGTCTACTTCCTGTTAATCGAAATACACATTTGCATAAGATATCTTAAGTTTCTTGGAAGTTCAAGTGAATTATGGGATTTACAGTACGTTTTAGGTGATATATATGTGCATAGTTTTTAGGTCCTTCCTTACTTCCTTCCATTTTTATATCAGCTCTTTTATATGGAAGTGAATTAGTTATATTATAGAAAATCTACTCTATGACGTTTGAAATACTATCTGCTGTTCTCGCAAGCTAGAGAGAGAGAAAAACAGCCACCTGATCTCTGGTTTGTTTAAAATTCATGAAGCCTCAACTCACGTAAATAAGGGCAGCGGGCAAGGTCAGCATGTCTGTGCGTGCAAGCGGGCATTGTGCTAGTTGTTTATCTGAGTGCAGCAGCAACGGACGTGTGTAAGGTGTGCAGTGGCGGTTCATGAAGTACAGAAATGGTAACATCTCTAAGTGTGGCTACCTCATCTAATCCTCGGCTTCAACTTCCATGGAATAAACTGATATCTGTACATACAGATGGAGCTCCTGCTATGATCGGTGCTAGAGTTGGTCTAATAGCCGTGTTAGAGAGAAAATAAAGGGCCTTGGTACTATTCAAAACATATCTGTTCACTGCATAATTCACCAGGAGAATTTATTTACAAAACGTATTAAACTGAACAATGTGATGAGTGTTGTGAAAACCACTAATTTCATTAGTTCAAAAGGGCTACGTCATCGCCAGTTTAAAGTGTTTCTCGACGAATGCAATAGTGGATTTGGCGACTTCCCTTATTATTGTGAAGTAAGGCGGTTAAGTCGGGGTGCATTACTGGAAAGGTACTCTGAGTTAAGGGAAGAAATAGCGTTGTTCTTAGAAGAAAAAGGCATGCCTGTTCCCGAACTTAGTGATGCAAAGTGGATTTGTGATTTGGCATTCCTAACGGATCTAACATTCTTAATCGTTCTCTCCAGGGCAAGGGGCATATTAATACTGAACTGATTGACTCTGTACTGGCCTTCAAACGCAAACTTGCATTGTGGGAACAACAATGAATCAACAATAACACATCTCACTTTCCAAAACTTTCATCAGCTTCTCAACATTTGGGATTTACAGCGCTTGAACAATATCTACACAGAGAATTCGGAGTGCGATTCTAAGAGCTAGAAACTATGGAATCTACATGTTTTCCATTATTTGTCACTCGTTTCACTTTCCTACAGTGTCAATTACAACTTATTGATCTGCAGTGTGATCGGGAAATGAAGGATTCCTTTGTTCATAAAAGAAACTTGGCCGATTTTTATATAAACTTTCCTCAGTCCAGATTTCCACCACTACACAGACAAGCAGCTCACATATTAAGCATGTTTGGCTCTACTTACCTCTGTGAACAATTCTTTTCGCTAATGAAACACTGTAAACCGGGTCACAGAAGCCAATTATCTGACAACTTGAAATGCAGTCTTCGTCTTCGTACTACAACGACAATTACACCAAATATTGAAAAGATGATTAGAGGTCAAAGAATACAAAAAAAACTCGACGTCTGAATCAAAATTGAACTCGGTTGGAAGTATTAAATGTAATATAATGATAGATAAGCTATGAAAGGGTATGTTAAATTTACTCTATTAAGCATCTAGATAAATGTATGTTTATTTCTCTTTGTATACTCAGTCAACACTCAATAAACGTTCAAAGTTTCCGATGTTGCAAATCTTAGTTATTCCGCCACTGACTTTATCTCTGTTGACCTTCATTTTGCCCGCTTCTGCACGTTCGGGCATCGGGCTAAGGATATGACGTCACAGTGCATTGAGTTGAGGTTGCCTGGTTTAAATGTAACAAAAGCTAATAAAACACTTTAATTGCCGCACGTCTACCACTTATTCCGGTGGTAGACGTACGATTGTTTGATCGAATGACTTTTGGTTACTCTTCCTATTTTTATAAATGAGAAAACGCATAGCAACAGACGGACATACTTTCCCGCTCTGTTGAAGCATTGGCTGTCAAAGAATGGAGAAAATAACACCAGTTTGCACAAGCAACATGTTTCGTTATCAGGAACAAATGTGAGTGGTGATTCAAGAGAGAGCCTATTTGTGTGTCTAACAGAAGACAATATGTGGAACAGAGACTGTCAGTAAACTCAAGCTGCATGTTGGAAATATCGACTTGTGTAAACTACGCTGCCACACGACGTGGGACTTAGAAATATTCTTCTCTCCTAATGCGCTCAAACATTTTCCCATGGATGTACGTTGTGGAAAAACAAATTTAGCAATGTAAACTTAAAACTATACAAACGATTATCGTACTCGAAGAGCAATGAGGCTTATTACCAGGAAATGTCACACTGCAAAATACCCATTTCAATGTGTAAACCCTTTCACTAGTAGCAGAAGCCACTAACCGCAACCCACAAGATTCCAAGCAACAGTTGTGCATGTTCGGTTTTCGATTTACAGAACCAAGCCGTTGGTCTCTTGTGGCCATGCGTTTATCCCTGAACGTTATTCGAGCATAAACCGCTCGACGTTGCTGAACCGTAAAGCAGTCCAATTTGGTAAGCTAACTGAATATGTGGGCAATCAGGAATTCCAATGCTTCAGTTCTTCACTTTTGTCTCAACCCATTTGATACTTTTCAGTGCTGAATCATTATTGTATATGGAGCATATGATCAGAAAGTTCTTATTTCATGAAAGGTTGTGAAGAATTAGAATACTTGGGAGTTACAATTGATAAATAATATGCAAACATGGTAAGGAGTGTTTTACAGGAGAGAAATGCATCTAAATTGCAAGTATATAAATTAGTATGTAATTTGGGGCTGAAATTTGGAAACTCGTTAAATACTTAACCTCGCAGTTATTCTATATGGAAATTGTCTTTTTAAGGTCAGAAATAATCCGAAATTAGAAAATTAGGAGGATTATTTGGAACATAACAAAATTAAGAATTCTGTGACAGTGTAAGATAATAACTAAAGTAGCATGGACACATCAGGCAATACAAAAGGAATAAATATAATAAAAAAAGAGAAGAGAAATGGAATTGCAGGGAAAAGTGGAGAGGAAAGCAGAACTATAGAAACAGGCAGACATGTAAACTTCGTAAGCCTATGTATATTCTACTTCTGATGGATTATTCCTTAGGTCCGTTCCAGTCTCACATTATATTTCCACTTAGTTCAGTTTATCTCATTAACATGTTCATATTACCTATGATTCGTCAAAATATACTTGTGTATAAAGTTACTATAAAAGTTACAGTGGCTTGGCGTTGCATTATCAAATATAACAATATTATCATTATAATATATTTATTTGTTTGTTTGTTTGTTTATTTGTTTATTTATTTGTTTATTTATTTGTTTATTTATTTGTTTATTTATTTGTTTATTTATTTGTTTGTTTATTTATTTGTTTATTTATTTATTTATATATTTATTTATATATTTATTTATTTATATATTTATTTGTTTATTTACTTACTTGTGTATAAAGTTACTATAAAAGTTACAGTGGTTTGGTGTTGCATTATCAAATATAACAATATTAGATCATTATAATATTACATCCTTACATAAATATATATATATATATATTTATTTATTTACTTACCTACCTACCTGCCTACCTATCTACCCACCCACCCATCCACCCACCCACCCACCTACTTACCTACTTACTTACGGTGTTGTATTTTATTTCTTTTACGCTATAGAATGCCATTTTCTATTGAGCGATTGTTTAGTGTTCCCCTAAGTGAAGTTGTTGGTTCGTACAGTGTAAGGTCACTGAGTTAGATTAGAGTTAGGTTAGGTTATTTCCTCTTGAGACGGCCAACATTGAGTGAGTTGTCTGATAGGGCTGCTATCTTTTGACAAACTATTAACCCCACAACTAGGGCTGCCCCATACACCAAAAGCCGCTAGTCTTTGTCCTGTTACCTATTAATTTATGTACTTATTTATTATAATGGAACTTCGCAACACTGACATAATGATTGATTTAACGTGCATTTGTAATTCTTATGACTATGGAGAGAGATTTCTTAGTAATATCTTAAAATTTGTAAACAATGCGTCAAAAGTATTTACAACTACAATTTGAAAATAAATAAATCATAAAAGTAATAGCTTATCTTCAAAATATCGCACTGCGCTTGTCAAATGTCCTTGTTTTGAAGGCATACCTCGCGACATTGAGCTAATAGAAAGAAAATACTATGTTCCTTCAATATATGAAAGCAACCATGCATAATAAACATAATAAACCGATACTACAAGTACCTGCGTGCAAGATCGCACTTAAGAACCTGTATCAGAGTGCGCGTGTAGCGAAGAGAAAATTGGCCACAGTTTCATCCCTCCATTTCATAGAGTACCTCCAAGGAAAAAACGGAAAAGATAAAAATTGCACATTTTAAAAGCTCTCTCGTTTAATACTTTCTAAATTCGATATACGCAAGGAATCATTAGTGACAATGAGTAACGTCAAAACATACAGAGAGGAATGAAGGGTATCTTTTGTAGAAGATACAAATAGCGAATTTAGTAAAATACAAGGCTATCATGATTATTATTTAATGAGGCCTTCGCAGTTTCCCCTTTTTACCCGCCCCAGTGACAGCAGTATTCAAACTGCTAGCTGGGCATAGCTATGTTATAACTAAAGCCCCGATGTTTATGTAACAAAAACATCAAAATATGTAATATGAACAAAATATGTTAATTATGTAATAATCTAAATGCTAAGACTACCACCTCAAATCTAAATGCAGATAGCAAATTACCCAGAATTTTGTAAACTGATGGGTCTGGAAGTACGTAAATTAACTACGAGTTAAAAATGTACTAAATATAGAATAAATTATAGGGAAAATGTTTTGTTGTATGCAGAATTTACCTAAAATTTATTTTCAAGTAGGTAATTACGAAATAAAAAAAATAGGTGTTTTGGATTATGCTTCTTAAAATTACTCATTTCATATAATTATTTTACTTCAATTTTACACGGTAAAGCAATGTTGAAATACTGAACCAATTTATCAATGAGTGAAACAATCAATTCAAAATAATTAATTTTTATAACGTGGATGCATTTTCAGTTTTCTATCTCTTGACAGGCATTTTCATTTTGAGTCTTTTGCTTCTTTCAACATGCAGTGAATAACCATATACTTTTCCATACCTTCAGGGGTCATTGTTTGTCGCCTATCGGATAAAATGTTTTTATAACCAGAGAAACTTCTCTCCACGTTACACGAAGTAACAGAAGCATATTTTAGCATAGGAATCTGATTTGCAGAGAAATGTTTTGGCAAATCGACAGTCACCATTTAGCACTTTATTCACAGACACAAACGTAGAGTACCCTGGATTCCTGTTTAGCACAGCTTTGAATTTTTCATCTACCTTCCTTCCTACATCTCCTGCAACTACAATAAGCTTCTGTGATGCACGTTCCATTAAATCCATAGATTCGTAAACAAGGGAACCTGATGTTTCCAACTGCTTGTTTCATTGTGCTAGGCAACCAGCCGAAGTTACCTTTGATGTAAGTACAGGAGCTTGCCACTTTCGGATCTTTAAATATGTTCTGAAATCCATGCATGGAAACAGCTACTGCTGAAGAGAACATGTTCACCACTGACTGGACTCCTTCAAAATGTTCACAATAGAAGTTCACAGCTTCTAACCACGTACCCCATCTTGTAAGTACCGGCTCAGGAGGCAAAGGGACATGGAGATGATTTTTATAGCACTGAATTCTGTGCGGTGCTTTCACGAAGACCTTTTTTATTGCTGACATCAACCTATTCACACAGGGAAAATTACTTCTTACTACTTCAGCAACACGTTGCAATGCATGGACCAAGCAGGTATATTCGGGTAGAAGTCCTTAAGGGCAGTAGTAGCTTTAATCATGCACGCTGCGGCATCTGAATACATAATTAAAACCTTTTCCTCACACACACCCCCTCTGGCCACAGAATCTTCATCCCATATTGTACGAATCTTGAAGTTATAGAATGATTTGTTTTTTCTAACACTGCATGGTTTTGCTGGACCTTCGGAATCTAGTTTTCCTACTACTAAATTTGCTATGTACCGAGCGACCCATGTCACCTGTAGTTTCACCGACGGCAAACCAAATACAGGAGTCTCCAATTTCATTCCGTATATGGGCAACTGCTTCTCCATAACACACATGAAGATACTTTTTCCTCAGAGTAGATTCGTCAGGATTAACTTTCTTGCAATATTTTTCTAGAAAGGTGCGAAATTGAGGAATTTGAAGTTTATGCCATGGAATAGCTGCAACCATTGCACTCCACAGGTATTTAAAAAAATCATTTCCGGGCGGTTCCTGTTGCACTTGTGTCAATAGAACTTGGTTTCTAGAAGACAAGGTGTTTGTTGCGTATGTGAAGAGCACTTTTAATATGTTGTTCCAATTGAGATTTCATGGAAGAGCCAATTCTTTTACCGCATGCTTGACAGACGATTACTTTTCCGTTTGTTATAAAGGCGCTATCTAATTTCACCCATGAATTCAATTTGCAGGATAGCGAGGACGCAACTGGTGCCATTTTACTAAGAATTACAAGAGACGAACTGCAGTATTATCGCCTCGCTATATTGATGGTTGTCCAGCGGCTCACTTTGTTTCCTCGTAACTATTATATTACAAGATGACTACTGAGACAATGGTAACAATGGTAACAATCTATTTCTCCAGTTCTTGTAAATGCCCAAAGCACTACAAGAAACGTGACACTGGAGGTCAAGATCGTCGAGCGGCACCTGCTTCGATATAAACAGACAACAATCGGAACGAGGCGAAGCGCATTCTTAATTTAACCTGCACCTTATTTCGCAGATTGATTTTTGTTGCTTTCAGCAAAACTTGTGAAAATAGTAGTTTATAATGTGACTACACTATTTTTTTAAAAATGATAAAATTATAACTAACCCAGAAAATATGTAAATTTTATGCAACATCGTTAAAATATGTAGAAATGTGCAAAATATGTAAAAAAAAATGTAAAATAAAAATTTGTAAGAGAGACCCAAATGACGCAATTCGCCAACATTTTTGCGTCTCATTGAAATATTCTGCAAGATTTAAAATATGTAATTACGTAAAAATCCGGGCTCTAGTTATAACCAATGACACATTGGCAAGAAAGGAAGTATTGAGTATTTCTGACGGCTGACTAAATCGTTATTCAACTGTTGCTTGATTCATATCATTGCGTATACTACACGTGGCCAGATTATTGGTCTATGGCAAGCTGGTAACACGGTTCTACAACTTTCAGAAACTGAGCAAATTGACAGAAATGTAAATGTTAATGCCACACAAGAAAGGCGGTTTATTGCATAGGTGCTAGAAGAAAAACTGTCATTCAAAAGCAGAAACTGTGGTATAATGTATATAACATAATGGATAAATAAGCTATTTCCATGCGAATTTTAACTCCAGGGATCATTTGTAGGACTAAACGTCTTTATAGTTCTCGATATATTATATTATGTTTACTGTAAAGCTTTATCCGCTTCTATGATTCAAATTATGATTCTGATTATGATTCTTATTTCAAGCAACATTTACATTTTCCATAAAAGGATAAATCTAAAGAAAATTAAAACGTGACTTTTCTACGAGACTAAGTGTCCTTTTTGTCCTCATTATAGCGTCACGTATCTGCCCCGTATTGCAACTGTCAGCATTTCATTGGTCAGTAGTTATCCCTCATCCCTTACAAGACCCCGTAAGAGTATAAGAAACTGAGAGATACCCCCAAACAGTGCATATTACTGTACCATTCTACCACGACTTGAATGCACTTCTCGAATGGCACCACTGTTTCGCGGACAAAGCATAAAGCATAAGGGTAGTGATCAGAGGGGAGTAAGGGGCTAGGTCAGGCATCGGCAAACATGTACTCAAAGAGGCCTCGCAACTATGACGTGTCAGGGGCAGCACTTACTCTGTCTCCCCCTCCCCCTCCCTCGCAGCCTTAACTAGCACTGCATACACACCGATCACGGGCGAACTGTCCTCTCGTATTTACCTGCACTTCTAAACATGTCTGTCAAACTGTAATTAGATAAAACTTCTTTATTTATAACTTTGAAGGATATTAGTTTAACTTAAAGTCTTAGTATAAGCATAGAAATAGAGTGCTTCTAATTATTCTTGGTCTATTAAATTTGATATCTAGAATAGCACTTTGATGATTTCTTCTCTCATCATGTAAGGAACGTAAGGTGTTTGTTGTGCTCTAAAATTAAAAAAGGCACTCATCAATGGAACATCAAGCGGCATTATGATACATGTCATAAGATCACCATAAAAGTATAGACAAGCATGTATTCATAAATTTACACCACGATTTAAAGTAGCATAACACTGACGTAGTGTACTTTATTCATTTCACTTTTTTCAGGTCTAGATCGTACTAACCAATAGCAACAGCTCAAAGAGCAAGATTTAGATAATACACCTAATATTAATTCAAATATTATAACTGATAGACAACTTCACGCCAGCTATGTTGTTGCTTTGGAGATTGCTCAGTCACTGAGGTGTTTTAGTGATGGAGATTTCATAAAAAATGTGAGAGTAAAGTTGCCAACATAATTTTCCCTGAACAATATGATATTTTTAGTAATATTGCATTATCACCACGAACCATACTGAGAAGGATACATAAAATAGCAGAATTAACCGAAAAAAGACTACAAACTGAGGTCCATGAATGTATAGCCGTTTCTCTCGCGTTGGATGAAAGCACTGACAACGTTGACACAGCACAATTGGTAATTTTCACTCGTGGAGTCACTAACAACCTCTCGATACAAGAATATATGCTTGAAGTCATTCCACTTAGGGAACATACAACAGGGATAGAATTATTTCAAGCATTTAAGAAATGTGTAGAAGAAAAGAAACTGAATAAAAAAAAAAATTTAAAAAATCTTGTATCGCGATTAACAGTTGTTAATTTGCGTGCTATACTGAGAGTGGCTACTTGTGCTATATCACTAGATTTTCATTGTACATTGCAATAGAAGTGAATTTAAATATATTGCTCAAATATCTAGGCCTACCTAAAGTACCGTAGACCAAAATAGCTGGATTCAAGTATATGTACTATTCCTTATTGTACTCTGTAGCGAGCGAGTCCAGCACTGACTCTGAACGAAGGTCAATGCCATCCCCTGTTCTACATTACGTCATGTGTATTGCGGGTTGCATGTTGAGACGTCATACCGATACCTCATTGAGTACATGTTTGCCGATTCCTGGGCTAGGTGACAGTAGGAAGGTATAATTGCACAATGAAAACAATGCTACATTTGCACGCACAATTTCAGCGGTAAATGCTACTGGGAACTGCGTATGCTTTGTTCACCTGGCTGCACTTGTTCCGTAAACTTAGTTCCTCATTCCACCAAATGCACTCATATTGTGGCCAAGCAGTATGTATACAGAAAGGTGATGCAATCAATGCAGGTGATGTGTTGATTGAAGAAGTCAACAAACTCTTCATAAATTGGGGCCAGTTAATAACAGTTTTATGTATTGGAAACTTGGATGAAACACTAGAGATGTATATAGCGTTTCACTCTTAGAAGACAGTATGGAGTTAAATGGGACATCTCTGTCTCTATCTAGCGCATACAAGTTGCCATTAGCCGCGTCCTTTTCTACCCTCGCGCTGTTGCCAGACTACTAATAGCATGGTATAAATATTCATTTGTTATAAATTTCAGATTTGAACACATTATCCTATGCAGAATTTTTTTCTCTATCAGGTTATATCCTTTTCAGAGTCATTATACATTTCTATAGGCCCAAATTTCTTCAGAAAACGTTTTTTTCAATAGAAGTTCGTAATTTGCTGTTTCTACACTCATCACGCGCTAACTAACAAACTAACTGCTAGAATGCATCTATATTTTTTTCTTAGGTAGAGTATACCATAGTGCTACTACCTGCCTACTTTGAATTCTCTATGTTTACCCAGTTAAGTGTTATAATTTTTTAAATTAAATGTTTTCGGAAAATTTTATATCTGTGCACTGCAAATGTTACGCAGTGTGAAACTTTTTTGTTATTGAGTTTACATCAGGGAACCAGTGAGAGCAAATGTTGAGGAAGGTTGGAGAAAGTTTTTAAAATAAACCAAAAGGCAGTAACCTCTTTCTTTTATCCAGTAAGGCAAACAAAAGGTATTCATCTATTCAGCGTCAGGCCTGACACAGAAGATAGTATAAGGAGCAGCACTAACATTAGTTCGAAAGAAGCCGTGTGTGTAATTGTGAGCTGTTATTGGGTTATTTGTTTAATATTTTTGTAAATATTTGTAGTTATGGAGGGGGAAGCTAGGAAGAGACGATATGTTGGTAGATTAAGAAGTAAGGAACGCCAAATAATTATGAATGTGTTAGATTATTTTTGAAGTAAAATGCGTGTAAGGCAGTAAAAGAAACAGCTAAGGCTATTGGGTGTTCAGAAGCAGTAGTGTATAAGATTAAAAAGGAAGTAATGAAAGGACTTCTAAGAACGCCATCGAAAAAGAAAGCAAAAAGAGCGGGACTACACAAAACGATAGGTTAACGCAATATGATTGAATAGTGCAAGGTGGATTGCGGCGAATTGTTCATTCTTTACAGTTTGCAAATATTCCACCCACGCTGAATATAATTTGTCACGGGTCAACAGTGATGAGACCCTATCAAATTTCTCAAGGGCCACTCTTAGTCGGTTCTTACATGATTTGGGGTCCGAATATGAAAGAAGGGGTAAGAAGTGCATATTAATAGAAAGAGACGATACCATCAGATAGCGACATAAATATCTAAAATACGTAAAAAGGTTTAGGGACCAGGGGAAAGCAATTGTTTATACAGACGAGTCATTTGTAAATTTAGGTCATACAGTAACAAAGGCATGGAGGGATACCAAAGTTAAAAGTGCCCATCTCGTCAAGCAGCAATTGAAGGACTAAGTACAGGACTCTGGTCACCTCGGGGTCGCGCGCGGAGAAAGATTCGCAACTAGTGCATGTTGCAACACTGCGCTCCATTTAACGTGTACTGTCTTCTAAGGGTGAAACGCGCTTTAGATACAATTTATGAAATCAAAACATTCCAATTTGTGGGCACCGAGCTCAGTATTTTTTTTTCTTTTCTTTTCAGTTTTCATAATGAGGGCCCTTGGTTCAAATCCCGGCTCTGGGGCAGTGAGTTTAGGTCAGCAAGTCTTCACCTCTGACTAGCTCATGTGAAGTAATTGCAAGACCAAGCATGATTCAAAATGCACGGTAAAAGCTGTAGGTCCTCTCATTCCACCACCATACTCTAGAATCTGATGTAATGGACTCAGCCATCTGAAATGGATCCAGTTATATCTTGATGGAATACCCCGGACGGTCATAAGCCATATTTATGGGGAGTGTTAGAGACAATGACATTCCAAATTGACCATCATTATTAGGGCTAGGAAGTTCATGCATTTGCATGTTTTTTCATAGGGGTTAACATGTATGCTTTTACATTATGTGCACGAATTACGGAATTTTCAGTTATTTGGACATGATTTTATGGTGCATATAACTGCATATTTTCTTGATTTTTGATAAATGCATATTATTTCAATACTATAGCCCCTATATTGATATTTTAATGATTTTTATGGCTTTTTATTACTTTTTTCTATCTGGATAATATTTTTCATATTGGCAGTACTGCACATGATGATGCAATTCACGAAGGTTTCAATATTATTGCCGCTATATTGCATGTTTTTATGATTTGTTTTATTTATTTATTTTTCTTTTTTTTATTTTTTCACCTGTATAATATTTTTCATATTGGCAGCATTTCTGAGACAATGGTTCTTTCCCATTTGTGTCCAGTACGAAGATAATATTTGTTAAACCTCCTAAAAGAGTTAAGTTGTTTAGATCAACAGCACCTAATATCTGACTTCTTCCTGCACCAGTGTTAATCGATGGGGAACATGGATCGATGCAGTTTTATATTATGCTGAGCACATAGAAATAGCCGAAGAGGTTATTAATTCATTGTACTTGAAAGATGCTTCATCAATAAAAACTGTGCAAAATATTCTGTCAGGTACTGGGTTAAAAGAGGATCTTAGTTTCATATCTGCCCATTTTTCTTACTTACCAACAGCCATAACGGCATTGGAAGCTGTAGGATCTCCTTTGCATGAATCACTGTCTTTGAAAAAAACAATATGGATCTAAGTTTGGTTCCTAGTAGAATAGGACAAAATGTGAAAGAGAAAGTGAATTATGTAACTTCAAAAAATTCTGGTTATAAACAGATGTGCGGTATTCGAGACATCCTCAAAAGAAAACCATGTCTCACCAAGAGACTTTACTCTCTCTCTATCTATCTCTATCTCTCTCTGTATGAATGAATGAATGAAAAGGTAATTCGGGCATGTTTTACAACATGCCCAGGCTGTTTTAGGGATAGTCCCTCTTCAGCCGCGTATTTTAGATTTTTTATCTTGGTGCGGGGCGGAGAGATCGATCTTGGGTGCGTTAAATTTTTGATTTTGCGTGTTTGTAGGTGTGGTTGTGTGGGATGGGAAGCATTTAGCATCATTTAAATATGCCCCGATAACATCTTGTGTCGTGGAGAGAAATTTTTCACGTTACAAAAGTGTTTTGCGAGACAACAGACGATGCTTTACAGTTGAAAATTTGTGCAAAGTGTTGGTTGTGAACTGCAATTTAGCAGTTAATACTAGCAGCGGGACTACTGCCTCTAGCTTTAAAGAATAAGGTAACTTTATTATTTATACTAACTCATCTTGTCTACTGCAAAGGGACATTAATTGTTGTAATTAAATAGTGCATATTTCTTGGCATATTTTGAAGTTTTTAAGAGCATATTTGCATGCATATTTCAGTGTTTTTTAGGGGATGAACTTCCAAGCCCTAGTCATTATTGTTGTTCATAAGATATGCAGGAAATGTGATTACAGTATAACCTCTCTTAACCGAAAAAAGGGGGGCAAGGAGGTTTCGGATAACAAAAATTTCGGATAGTGATTATTGTATTTTTATTGGTTTATAATCACAATACAATACTGCTTTTTTCGGAAACAATCCTGTATTTTCTTTTGTCGTTCCTCTTTGAGATGTTTTCTAGCCGCAATGTCATGCCCCCGTTCCATTAGCAAAACCTCACAAGGCTTTGATTCATCACATCTTTCGACGAACTGTAATGCTATCTGAAAATATACGAAAAAACTTTGTGAGAAAACTGGTATATATGCACGAATTTTATGCTAATTTTGTAACCCATACTGTATACTGTGTTGTGAAATTGTACTTACCTCTAAGGCATTGCATATTTCAGTTCGAAAATTCCTTTCTTTACTCGCTAATACAGCACTGTGCTAAATTTCATACAACATAAATTCTATTTATTTTTAACTCAACGAAATATAGTTTACTATATGTGTAAAATATAATGCAATAAAAACAATGCATTTTTTCAGTTGGTCGTTTCGGTTAAACGGTATTTTGGTTAAAAGTGTTTCGGATAACAGAGGTTCTACTGTTATCATGATTTTCATTTATTTGTGTCTTTGGCTTCCTCTTTTTGTCTCATTACATTTCGGCAATGGTCACTGCATATATTATTCGATAATTTGTTCTAGATTGAGCTAAACGTGCATCATAAATCGCTAGTGGAACTCAGTGAAGAGACAGTTATTTGCAGCAAAACAAATGACGGGGCACTAAAACACTGTAACAGCAGGAAATTAGCCAATCAGAACACGGAAGAGTAAAACGCAGTTACGGAAGTTCCCAATGCCACTGCACCTGTTATTGCCTAAGCTTGCAGTAGTGTGTAGAAACAGCAATGAAGCGGCTATCTTATGGAACACTGGCATGCATACATATAACCTATACGGTGTACAAAAGGTACTGAGATTCAGCTCTCTTCCTGTCATCACGTGTTCTAATGGAAGCAATACAGTGTAAATGGTGCAACAAATTCCATGCTCATAGGACGGATTGCAAGACACTCAAATGTTCATTTGTTAAGTGTAACGATGGCTAATTTAAAACGTTCAAGAAATTAGTTCTTTCCAACAAATCTGATGTGTCGCACTCATACGAATTTCTCTACTCTTGCAGAAACTACCATTCTTTATTTATTTATTTATTTGATTTTCCTTGCCCTGCCTTGCCCTGCCCTGCCTTACCCTGCCCTGCCACGACGGGACGACGAGACGTCGTCCGGTCGTCTCGTCGTCTGGTCGTCTGGCCGTCCGGTCGTCCGGTCGTCTTGTCGTCTGGTCGTCCGGTCGTCTCGTCGTCTGGTGGTCTCGTCGTCCGGTAGTCTCGTACTCTCGTCGTACAGTCGTCTCGTCGTCCGGTCCTCTCGTCGTCCGGTCGTCTCGTCGTCTCGTCGTCCGGTCGTCTCCTCGTCTCGTCGTCTCGTCGTCCCGTCGTACCGTCGTCCCGTCGTCCCGTCATCCCGTCCTCCCGTCGTCTCGTCGTCCAGTCGTCTCGTCGTCCGGTGGTCTCCTCGTCTCGTCGTCTGGCCGTCCGGTCGTCCGGTCGTCTTGTCGTCTGGTCGGCTCGTCGTTCGGTTGTCCGGTCGTCTAGTCGTCTGGTCGTCCGGTCATCTCCTCGTCCGGTCGTCTCGTCGTCCGGTCGCCTCGTCATCCGGTGGTCTCGTCGTCCGGTAGTCTCGCCCTCTCGTCGTACAGTAGTCTCGTCGTCCGGTCCTCTCGCGGTCCGGTCGTCTCGTCGTCTCGTCGTCCGGTCGTCTCCTCGTCTCGTCGTCTCGTCGTCTCGTCGTCCCGTCGTACCGTCGTACCGTCGTCCCGTCGTCCCGTCCTCCCGTCGTCCCGTCCTCCCGTCGTCTCGTCGACCAGTCGGGTCGTCGTCCGGTGGTCTCGTCGTCTCGTCGACTGGCTGTCCGGTCGTCTTGTCTGGTCGTCCGGTCGTCTCGTCGTCTGGTCGGCTCGTCGTTCGGTTGTCCGGTCGTCTAGTCGTCTGGTCGTCCGGTCGTCTCGTCGTCTGATCGTCCGGTCATCTCGTCGTCTGGTCGTCCGGTCGTCTGATCGTCCGGTCGTCCGTCGTCTCGTCGTCTCCTCGTCCGGTCGTACGGTCATCTACTCGTCCGGTCGTCCGGTCATCTACTCGTCCGGTCGTCTCGTCGTCCGGTCGCCTCGTCATCCGGTGGTCTCGTCGTCCGGTAGTCTCGCCCTCTCGTCGTACAGTCGTCTCGTCGTCCGGTCCTCTCGCGGTCCGGTCGTCTCGTCGTCTCGTCGTCCGGTCGTCTCCTCGTCTCGTCGTCCCGTCGTCCCGTCCTCCCGTCGTCTCGTCGTCCAGTCGTCTCGTCGTCTGGTGGTCTCGTCGTCTCGTCGTCTCTTCGTCTCGTCGTCCGGTCGTCGTCTCGTCCGGTCGTCGTCTCGTAGTCTCTCCCTTGGTCTGGCCTCCAGTCACTCCCTTGCTCTCGCCTCCAGTCACTCCCTTGGTCTCGCCTCCAGTCACTCCCTTGGTCTTTCATCCAGTCACACCCTTGGTCTCGCCTCCAGTCACTCCCTTGGTCTCGCCTCCAGTCACTCCCTTCGCCTCGCCTCCAGTCACTCCCTAGGTCACGCCACCAGTCACTCCCTTGGTCTCGCCTCCAGTCACTCCCTTGGTCTCGCCTCCAGTCACTCCCTTGATCTCGCCTCCAGTCCCTCCCTTCGCCTCGCCTCCAGTCACTCCCTTGGTCTCGCTTCCGGTCACTCCCTTGGTCTCGGCACCAGTCACTTCCTTGGTCTCGCCTCCAGTCACTCCCTTGGTCTCGCCACAAGTCACTCCCTTGGCCTCGGCAACAGTCACTCCCTTGGTCTCGCCTCCAGTCACTCCCTTCGCCTCGCCTCCAGTCACTCCCTTGGTCTCGCCTCCAGCCACTCTTTTGGTCTCGCCACCAGTCAATCCCTTGGTCTCGCCTCCAGTCACTCCCTTGGTCTCGCCTCCACTCATTCCCACGGTCTCACCTCCAGTCACCCCCTTGGTCTCGCCTTCAGTCACTCCCTGGGACTCGCCTCCAGTACCTCCCTTGGTCTCACCTAATGTCACTCCCTAGCTCTGGCCTCCAGTCATTCCCTTGATCTAGCCTCCAGTCACTCCCTTGGTCTCGCTTCCAGTCACTCCCTTGGTCTCGCCACCCGTCACTCCCTTGGTCTTGCCTCCAGTCACTCCCTTGGTCTCGTCTCTAGTCTCTCCCTTGTTCTCGCTTCCGGTCACTCCCTTGGTCTCGCCACAAGTCGCTCCCTTGACCTCGGCAATAGTCACTGCCTTGATCTCGCCTCCAGTCACTCCCTTGATCTCGCCTCCAGTCACTCAATTGGTCTCGCCTCCAGTCACTCCCTTGGTCTCACCTCCAGTCACTCCCTTGGTCTCGCCTCCAGTCACTCCCTTGGTCTTGCCTCCGGTCACTCCCTTTTTCTCGCCTCATGTCACTCCCTAGCTCTGGACTCCAGTCATTCCCTTGATCTAGCCTCCAGTCACTCCCTTGGTCTCGCTTCCAGTCACTCCCTTGGTCTCGCCTCCCGTCACTCCCTTGGTCTTGCCTCCAGTCACTCCCTTGGTCTCGTCTCTAGTCACTCCCTTGTTCTCGCTTCCAGTCACTCCCTTGGTCTTGCCTCCAGTCACTCCCTTGGTCTCACCCACCATTAATTCCCGTCTCGCCTCCGGTCACTCGCTTGGTCTCGCCACAAGTCACTCCCTCGGCCTCGGCAACAGTCACTCTCTTGATCTCGCCTCCAGTCACTCCCTTGATCTCGCCTCCAGTCACTCCCTTGGTCTCGCTTCCAGTCACTCTCTTGTTCTCGCTTCCAGTCACACCCTTGGTCTCGCCTCCAGTCACTCCCTTGGTCTCGCCACCAGTCACTCCCTTGGTGTCGCTTCCAGTCACTCCCTTGGTCTCGCCCCCAGTCACTCCCTTCACCTCGCCTCCAGTCACTCCCTTGGTCTCGCCTACAGTGACTCCCTTGGTCTCGCCACCAGTCACTCCCTTGGTCTCGCCTCCAATCACTCCCTTGGCCTCGCCTCCAGTCACTCCCTTGGTCTCGCCTCCACTCACTCCCTTGGTCTCGCCTCCAGTCACTCCCTTGGTCTAGCCTCCAGTCACTGCCATGGACTCGCCTCCAGTCACTCCCTTGGTCTCGCCTCCAGTCACTCCCTTGGTCTCGCCTCTAGTCACTCCCTTGGTCTCGCCTCCAATCACTCCCTAGGCCTCGCCTCCACTCACTCCCTTGGTCTAGCCTCCACTCACTCCCTTGGTCTCGCCTCCAGTCACTCCCTTGGTCTAGCCTCCAATCACTCCCATGGACTCGCCCACCAGTCACTCCCTTGGTCTCGCCACAAGTCACTCCCATGGACTCGCCTCCAGTCACTCCCTTGGTCTCGCCTACAGTCACTCCCTTTGTCTCGCCTCCAGTCACTCCCTTGGTCTCGCCACAAGTCACTCCCTTGGTCTCGCCTCCAGTCACTCCCTTGGTCTCGCCTCCACTCACACCCGTGGTCTCGCCACCAGTCACTCCCTCGGTCTTGCCTCCAGTCACTCCCTTGGTATCGCCTCTAGTCACTCCCTTGGTCTCGCCTCTAATCACTCCCTTGGTCTCGCCTCCAGTCACTCCCTTGGTCTCGCCTCCACTCACTCCCTTGCTCTCGCCTCCAGTCTCTCCCTTCTTCTCGCCTCCAGTCACTCCCTTGATCTCGGCCACAGTCACTCCCTTGGTCTCGGCCACAGTCACTCCCTTGGTCTCGCCTCATGTCACTCCTTTGGTCTCGCCTCCAGTCACTCCCTTGTTCTCGCCTCCAGTAACTCCCTTGGTCTCGCCCTCAGTCACTCCCTTGGTCTCGCCTACAGTCACTCCCTTCGCCTCGCCTCCAGTCACTCCCTTGGTCTCGCCTCCGGTCACTCCCTTGGTTTCGCCTCCAGTCACTCCTTGCTCTCGCCTCCAGTCACTCCCTTGGTCTCACCTCCAGTCACTCCCTTGGTCTTTCCTCCAGTCACACTCTTGGTCTCGCCTCCAGTCACTCCCTTGGTCATTCCTCCAGTCACTCCCTTGGTCTCGCCCACCATTAATTCCCGTCTCGCCTCCAGTCACTCCCTTGGTCTCGCCACAAGTCACTCCCTTAGTATCGCCTCCAGTCACTCCCTTCGCCACGCCTCCAGTCATCACCAAGGTCACGCCACCAGTCACTCCCTTGGTCGCGCCTCCAGTCACTCCCTTGGTCTCGCCTCTAGTCACTTCCTTAATCTCAGCTCCAGTCACTCCCTTCGCCTCGCCTCCAGTCACACCCTTGGTCTCGCCTCCAGTCACTCCCTTGGTCTCGCCTCCAGTCACTCCCTTGGTCTCGCCTCCAGTCACTCCCTTGGTCTCGCCTCCAGTCACTCCCTTGGTCTCGCCTCCAGTCACTCCCTTGGTCTGGCCTCCAGTCATTCCCTTGATCTCGCCTCCAGTCACTCCCTTGGTCTCGCCTCCAGTCACTCCCTTGGTCTCGCCTCCAGTCACTCCCTTAGTCTGGCCTCAAGTCACTCCCTTGGTCTCGCCACCAGTCACACCCTAGGTCTCGCCTCTAGTCACTCCCTTGGTCTCGCCTCCAGTCACTCCCGTGGTCTGGCATCCAGTCACTCCCTTGGGCTTGGCTCCAGTCACTCTCTTGTTCTCGCCACCAGTCACTCCCTTGGTCTCGCCTCCAGTCACTCTTTGATCTCGCCTACAGTCACTCCCTTGGTCTCGCTTCCAGTCACTCCCTTGGTCTCGCATCCAGTCACTCCCTTGGTCTTGCCTCCAGTCACTCCCTTGGTCTCGCCACCAGTCACTCCCTCGGTCTCGCCTCCAGTCACCATCTTGGTCTCGCCTCCAGTCACTCCCTTGGTCTCGCCTCCAGTCACTCAATTCGCCTCGCCTCCAGTCACTCCCTTGGTCTCACCTCCAGTCACTCCATTGGTCTCGCCACCAGTCTTTCCCTTGGTCTCGCCTCCAATCACACCCTTGGTCTTGCCTCCAGTCACTCCCGTGGTCTGGCCTTCAGTCACTCCATTGGTCTCGCCTCCACTCACTCCCTTGGTCTCGCCTCCAGTCACTCCCATGGTCTCGCCTCCAGTCACTCCCTTGGTCTCGCCTCCAGTCACTCCCTTGGTCTCACCTCCAGTCACTCCCTTGGTCTCACCTCCAGTCACTCCCTTGGTCTCACCTCCAGTCACTCCCTGGGACTCGCCTCCAGTCCCTCCCTTGGTCTCGCCTCCAGGCACTCCCGTGTTCTCGCCCACTAGTCATTCCCGTCTCGCCTCCAGTCGCTCCCTTTGTCTCGCCACAAGTCGCTCTCTTGACCTCGGCAATAGTCACTGCCTTGATCTCGCCTCCAGTCACTCCCTTGATCTCGCCTCCAGTCACTCCCTTGGTCTCACCTCCAGTCACTCCCTTGGTCTGGGCTCCAGTCACTCCCTCGTTCTCGCCACCAGTCACTCCCTTGGTCTCGCCTCCAGTCACTCCCTTGATCTCGCCTCCAGTCACTCCCTTGGTCTCACCTCCAGTCACTCCCTTGGTCTCGCCTCCTGTCACTACTGGGACTCGCCTCCAGTCCCTCCCTTGGTCTCGCCTCCAGGCACTCCCGTGTTCTCGCCCACCAGTCATTCCCGTCTCGCCTCCAGTCGCTCTCTTGACCTCGGAAAATAGTCACTGCCTTGATCTTGCCTCCAGTCACTCCCTTGGTCTCACCTCCAGTCACTCCCTTGGTCTCGCCTCCAGTCACTACTGGGACTCGCCTCCAGTCCCTCCGTTGGTCTCGCCTCCAGGCACTCCCGTGTTCTCGCCCACCAGTCATTCCCGTCTCGCCTCCAGTGGCTCTCTTGACCTCGGCAATAGTCACTGCCTTGATTTCGCCTCCAGTCACTCCCTTGATCTCGCCTCCAGTCACTCCCTTGGTCTCGCCTCCAGTCACTCCCTTGGTCTCGCCTCCATTCACTCCCTTTTTCTCGCCTCATGTCACTCCCTTGCTCTGGCCTCCAGTCATTCCCTTGATCTAGCCTCCAGTCACTCCCTTGGCCTCACTTCCAGTCACTCCCTTGGTCTCGCCTCGATCACTTCCTTGGTCTCGCCTCCAGTGACTCCCTTGGTCTCGTTTCTAGTCAGTCCCTTGTTCTCGCCTCCAGTCACTCCCTTGGTCTTGCCTCCAGTCACTCCCTTGGTCTCGCCCACCAGTAATTCCCGTCTCGCCTCCGGTCACTCGCTTGGTCTCGCCACAAGTCAGTCCCTCGGCCTCGGCAATAGTCACTCTCTTGATCTCGCCTCCAGTCACTCCCTTGGTCTCGCTTCCAGTCACTCCCTTGGTCTCGCCTCCAGTCACTCCCTTGGTCTCGCCACCAGTCACTCCCTTGGTCTCGCCACCAGTCACTCCCTTGGTCTCGCTTCCAGTCACTCCCTTGGACTCGCCTCCAGTCACTCCCTTGGTCTCGCCCCCAGTCACTCCCTTCGCCTCGCCTCCAGTCACTCTCTTGTACTCGCCTCCAGTGACTCCCTTGGTCTCGCCACCAGTCACTCCCTTGGTCTCACCTCCAGTCACTCCCTTGGTCTCGCCTCCAATCACACCCTTGGTCTCGCCACCAGTCACTCCCTTGGTCTTGCCTCCAGTCACTCCCTTGGCATCGCCTCTTGTCATTCCCTTGGTCTCGCCTCCAATCACTCCCTTGGTCTCGCCTAGAGTCACTCCCTTCTTCACACCTCCAGTCACTCCCTTGGTCTCGCCTCCAGTCACACACTTGTTCTCGCCTCCAGGCACTACCTTGGCCTCGCCTCCAGTCATTCCCTTGTTCTCGGCTCCAGTCACTCCCTTGGTCTCGCCTCATGTCACTCCCTTGTTCTCGCCTCCAGTCACTCCCTTGATTTCGCCTCCAGTCACTCCCTTGGTCTCGCCTCAAGTCACTCCCTTGGTCTCGTCTCCACTCTCTCCCTCGTTCTCGCCTCCAGTCACTCCCTTGGTCCCGCCTCCAGTCACTCTCTTGGTCTCGCCCATCAGTCATTCCCGACTCGCCTCCAGTCACTCCCTTGGCCTCGAGAACAGTCACTCCCCTTATCTCGCCTCCAGTTACTCCCCTGATCTCGCCTCCAGCTTCTCCCTTGGTCCCTGCTTCCAGTCACTCCCTTGGTCTCGCCTCCAGTCACTCCCTTGGTCTCGCCTCCAATCACTGCCTTGGTGTCGCCCCCAGTCACTCCCTTGTTCTCGCCTCCAGTCACTCCCTTGGACTGGCCTCCAGTCACTCCCTTGGTCTCGCCACCAGTCTCTCCCTTGGTCTCGCCTCCAGTCACTCCCTTGGTCTCGCCTCCAGTCACTCCCTTCGCCTCGCCTCCAGTCACTCCCTTGGTCTCGCCTCCAGCCACTCTTTTGGTCTCGCCACCAGTCTCTCCCTTGGTCTCGCCTCCAGTCACTCTCTTGGTCTCGCCTCCAGTCACTCCCTTCGCCTCGCCTCCAGTCACTCCCTTGGTCTCGCCTCCAGCCACTCTTTTGGTCTCGCCACCAGTCAATCCCTTGGTCTCACCTCCAGTCACCCCCTTGGTCTCGCCTTCAGTCACTCCCTGGGACTCGCCTCCAGTACCTCCCTTGGTCTCACCTCATGTCACTCCCTAGCTCTGGCCTCCAGTCATTCCCTTGATCTAGCCTCCAGTCACTCCCTTGGTCTCACTTCCAGTCACTCCCTTGGTCTCGCCTCCCGTCACTCCCTTGGTCTTGCCTCCAGTCACTCCCTTGGTCTCGTCTCTAGTCTCTCCCTTGTTCTCGCTTCCGGTCACTCCCTTGGTCTCGCCACAAGTCGCTCCCTTGACCTCGGCAATAGTCACTGCCTTGATCTCGCCTCCAGTCACTCCCTTGGTCTCACCTCCAGTCACTCCCTTGGTCTCGCCTCCAGTCACTCCCTTGGTCTTGCCTCCGGTCACTCCCTTTTTCTCGCCTCATGTCACTCCCTAGCTCTGGCCTCCAGTCATTCCCTTGATCTAGCCTCCAGTCACTCCCTTGGTCTCGCTTCCAGTCACTCCCTTGGGCTCGCCTCCCGTCACTCCCTTGGTCTTGCCTCCAGTCACTCCCTTGGTCTCGTCTCTAGTCACTCCCTTGTTCTCGCTTCCAGTCACTCCCTTGGTCTTGCCTCCAGTCACTCCCTTGGTCTCACCCACCATTAATTCCCGTCTCGCCTCCGGTCACTCGCTTGGTCTCGCCACAAGTCACTCCCTCGGCCTCGGCAACAGTCACTCTCTTGATCTCGCCTCCAGTCACTCCCTTGATCTCGCCTCCAGTCACTCCCTTGGTCTCGCTTCCAGTCACTCTCTTGTTCTCGCTTCCAGTCACACCCTTGGTCTCGCCTCCAGTCACTCCCTTGGTCTCGCCACCAGTCACTCCCTTGGTGTCGCTTCCAGTCACTCCCTTGGTCTCGCCCCCAGTCACTCCCTTCACCTCGCCTCCAGTCACTCCCTTGGTCTCGCCTACAGTGACTCCCTTGGTCTCGCCACCAGTCACTCCCTTGACTCGCCTCCAATCACTCCCTTGGCCTCGCCTCCAGTCACTCCCTTGGTCTCGCCTCCACTCACTCCCTTGGTCTCGCCTCCTGTCACTCCCTTGGTCTAGCCAACAGTCACTGCCATGGACTCGCCTCCAGTCACTCCCTTGGTCTCGCCTCTAGTCACTCCCTTGGTCTCGCCTCCAATCACTCCCTTGGCCTCGCCTCCAGTCACTCCCTTGGTCTCGCCTCCAGTCACTCCCTTGGTCTCGCCTCCAGTCACTCCCTTGGTCTCGCCTCCAGTCACTCCCTTGGTCTCGCCTCCAGTCACTCCCTTGGTCTCGCCTCCAGTCACTCCCTTGGTCTGGCCTCCAGTCATTCCCTTGATCTCGCCTCCAGTCACTCCCTTGGTCTCGCCTCCAGTCACTCCCTTGGTCTCGCCTCCAGTCACTCCCTTAGTCTGGCCTCAAGTCACTCCCTTGGTCTCGCCACCAGTCACACCCTAGGTCTCGCCTCTAGTCACTCCCTTGGTCTCGCCTCCAGTCACTCCCGTGGTCTGGCATCCAGTCACTCCCTTGGGCTTGGCTCCAGTCACTCTCTTGTTCTCGCCACCAGTCACTCCCTTGGTCTCGCCTCCAGTCACTCTTTGATCTCGCCTACAGTCACTCCCTTGGTCTCGCTTCCAGTCACTCCCTTGGTCTCGCATCCAGTCACTCCCTTGGTCTTGCCTCCAGTCACTCCCTTGGTCTCGCCACCAGTCACTCCCTCGGTCTCGCCTCCAGTCACCATCTTGGTCTCGCCTCCAGTCACTCCCTTGGTCTCGCCTCCAGTCACTCAATTCGCCTCGCCTCCAGTCACTCCCTTGGTCTCACCTCCAGTCACTCCATTGGTCTCGCCACCAGTCTTTCCCTTGGTCTCGCCTCCAATCACACCCTTGGTCTTGCCTCCAGTCACTCCCGTGGTCTGGCCTTCAGTCACTCCATTGGTCTCGCCTCCACTCACTCCCTTGGTCTCGCCTCCAGTCACTCCCATGGTCTCGCCTCCAGTCACTCCCTTGGTCTCGCCTCCAGTCACTCCCTTGGTCTCACCTCCAGTCACTCCCTTGGTCTCACCTCCAGTCACTCCCTTGGTCTCACCTCCAGTCACTCCCTGGGACTCGCCTCCAGTCCCTCCCTTGGTCTCGCCTCCAGGCACTCCCGTGTTCTCGCCCACTAGTCATTCCCGTCTCGCCTCCAGTCGCTCCCTTTGTCTCGCCACAAGTCGCTCTCTTGACCTCGGCAATAGTCACTGCCTTGATCTCGCCTCCAGTCACTCCCTTGATCTCGCCTCCAGTCACTCCCTTGGTCTCACCTCCAGTCACTCCCTTGGTCTGGGCTCCAGTCACTCCCTCGTTCTCGCCACCAGTCACTCCCTTGGTCTCGCCTCCAGTCACTCCCTTGATCTCGCCTCCAGTCACTCCCTTGGTCTCACCTCCAGTCACTCCCTTGGTCTCGCCTCCTGTCACTACTGGGACTCGCCTCCAGTCCCTCCCTTGGTCTCGCCTCCAGGCACTCCCGTGTTCTCGCCCACCAGTCATTCCCGTCTCGCCTCCAGTCGCTCTCTTGACCTCGGAAAATAGTCACTGCCTTGATCTTGCCTCCAGTCACTCCCTTGGTCTCACCTCCAGTCACTCCCTTGGTCTCGCCTCCAGTCACTCCCTTCACCTCGCCTCCAGTCACTCCCTTGGTCTCGCCTACAGTGACTCCCTTGGTCTCGCCACCAGTCACTCCCTTGACTCGCCTCCAATCACTCCCTTGGCCTCGCCTCCAGTCACTCCCTTGGTCTCGCCTCCACTCACTCCCTTGGTCTCGCCTCCTGTCACTCCCTTGGTCTAGCCAACAGTCACTGCCATGGACTCGCCTCCAGTCACTCCCTTGGTCTCGCCTCCAGTCACTCCCTTGGTCTCGCCTCCACTCACTCCCTTGGTCTCGCCTCCTGTCACTCCCTTGGTCTAGCCAACAGTCACTGCCATGGACTCGCCTCCAGTCACTCCCTTGGTCTCGCCTCTAGTCACTCCCTTGGTCTCGCCTCCAATCACTCCCTTGGCCTCGCCTCCAGTCACTCCCTTGGTCTCGCCTCCAGTCACTCCCTTGGTCTCGCCTCCAGTCACTCCCTTGGTCTCGCCTCCAGTCACTCCCTTGGTCTCGCCTCCAGTCACTCCCTTGGTCTCGCCTCCAGTCACTCCCTTGGTCTGGCCTCCAGTCATTCCCTTGATCTCGCCTCCAGTCACTCCCTTGGTCTCGCCTCCAGTCACTCCCTTGGTCTCGCCTCCAGTCACTCCCTTAGTCTGGCCTCAAGTCACTCCCTTGGTCTCGCCACCAGTCACACCCTAGGTCTCGCCTCTAGTCACTCCCTTGGTCTCGCCTCCAGTCACTCCCGTGGTCTGGCATCCAGTCACTCCCTTGGGCTTGGCTCCAGTCACTCTCTTGTTCTCGCCACCAGTCACTCCCTTGGTCTCGCCTCCAGTCACTCTTTGATCTCGCCTACAGTCACTCCCTTGGTCTCGCCACAAGTCGCTCCCTTGACCTGGGCAATAGTCACTGCCTTGATCTCGCCTCCAGTCACTCCCTTGGTCTCACCTCCAGTCACTCCCTTGGTCTCGCCTCCAGTCACTCCCTTGGTCTTGCCTCCGGTCACTCCCTTTTTCTCGCCTCATGTCACTCCCTAGCTCTGGCCTCCAGTCATTCCCTTGATCTAGCCTCCAGTCACTCCCTTGGTCTCGCTTCCAGTCACTCCCTTGGGCTCGCCTCCCGTCACTCCCTTGGTCTTGCCTCCAGTCACTCCCTTGGTCTCGTCTCTAGTCACTCCCTTGTTCTCGCTTCCAGTCACTCCCTTGGTCTTGCCTCCAGTCACTCCCTTGGTCTCACCCACCATTAATTCCCGTCTCGCCTCCGGTCACTCGCTTGGTCTCGCCACAAGTCACTCCCTCGGCCTCGGCAACAGTCACTCTCTTGATCTCGCCTCCAGTCACTCCCTTGATCTCGCCTCCAGTCACTCCCTTGGTCTCGCTTCCAGTCACTCTCTTGTTCTCGCTTCCAGTCACACCCTTGGTCTCGCCTCCAGTCACTCCCTTGGTCTCGCCACCAGTCACTCCCTTGGTGTCGCTTCCAGTCACTCCCTTGGTCTCGCCCCCAGTCACTCCCTTCACCTCGCCTCCAGTCACTCCCTTGGTCTCGCCTACAGTGACTCCCTTGGTCTCGCCACCAGTCACTCCCTTGACTCGCCTCCAATCACTCCCTTGGCCTCGCCTCCAGTCACTCCCTTGGTCTCGCCTCCACTCACTCCCTTGGTCTCGCCTCCTGTCACTCCCTTGGTCTAGCCAACAGTCACTGCCATGGACTCGCCTCCAGTCACTCCCTTGGTCTCGCCTCTAGTCACTCCCTTGGTCTCGCCTCCAATCACTCCCTTGGCCTCGCCTCCAGTCACTCCCTTGATCTAGCCTCCACTCACTCCCTTGGTCTCGCCTCCAGTCACTCCCTTGGTCTAGCCTCCAGTCACTCCCATGGACTCGCCCACCAGTCACTCCCTTGGTCTCGCCACAAGTCACTCCCATGGACTCGCCTCCAGTCACTCCCTTGGTCTCGCCTACAGTCACTCCCTTTGTCTCGCCTCCAGTCACTCCCTTGGTCTCGCCACAAGTCACTCCCTTGGTCTCGCCTCCAGTCACTCCCTTGGTCTCGCCTCCACTCACACCCGTGGTCTCGCCACCAGTCACTCCCTCGGTCTTGCCTCCAGTCACTCCCTTGGTATCGCCTCTAGTCACTCCCTTGGTCTCGCCTCCAATCACTCCCTTGGTCTCGCCTCCAGTCACTCCCTTGGTCTCGCCTCCACTCACTCCCTTGCTCTCGCCTCCAGTCTCTCCCTTCTTCTCGCCTCCAGTCACTCCCTTGGTCTCGGCCACAGTCACTCCCTTGGTCTCGGCCACAGTCACTCCCTTGGTCTCGCCTCATGTCACTCCTTTGGTCTCGCCTCCAGTCACTCCCTTGTTCTCGCCTCCAGTAACTCCCTTGGTCTCGCCCTCAGTCACTCCCTTGGTCTCGCCTACAGTCACTCCCTTCGCCTCGCCTCCAGTCACTCCCTTGGTCTCGCCTCCGGTCACTCCCTTGGTTTCGCCTCCAGTCACTCCTTGCTCCCGCCTCCAGTCACTCCCTTGGTCTCACCTCCAGTCACTCCCTTGGTCTTTCCCCCAGTCACACTCTTGGTCTCGCCTCCAGTCACTCCCTTGGTCATTCCTCCAGTCACTCCCTTGGTCTCGCCCACCATTAATTCCCGTCTCGCCTCCAGTCACTCCCTTGGTCTCGCCACAAGTCACTCCCTTGGTATCGCCTCCAGTCACTCCCTTCGCCACGCCTCCAGTCATCACCAAGGTCACGCCACCAGTCACTCCCTTGGTCGCGCCTCCAGTCACTCCCTTGGTCTCGCCTCTAGTCACTTCCTTAATCTCAGCTCCAGTCACTCCCTTCGCCTCGCCTCCAGTCACACCCTTGGTCTCGCCTCCAGTCACTCCCTTGGTCTCGCCTCCAGTCACTCCCTTGGTCTCGCCTCCAGTCACTCCCTTGGTCTCGCCTCCAGTCATTCCCTTGATCTCGCCTCCAGTCACTCCCTTGGTCTCGCCTCCAGTCACTCCCTTGGTCTCGCCTCCAGTCACTCCCTTAGTCTGGCCTCAAGTCACTCCCTTGGTCTCGCCACCAGTCACACCCTAGGTCTCGCCTCTAGTCACTCCCTTGGTCTCGCCTCCAGTCACTCCCTTGGTCTCGCCTCCAGTCACTACCTTGGTCTCGCCTCCAGTCACTACCTTGGTCTCGCCTCCAGTCACTCCCGTGGTCTGGCCTCCAGTCACTCCCTTGGTCTTGGCTCCAGTCACTCCCTTGTTCTCGCCACCAGTCACTCCCTTGGTCTCGCCTCCAGTCACTCCCTTGATCTCGCCTACAGTCACTCCCTTGGTCTCGCTTCCAGTCACTCCCTTGGTCTCGCATCCAGTCACTCCCTTGGTCTTGCCTCCAGTCACTCCCTTGGTCTCGCCACCAGTCACTCCCTCGGTCTCGCCTCATGTCACCATCTTGGTCTCGCCTCCAGTCACTCCCTTGGTCTCGCCTCCAGTCACTCAATTCGCCTCGCCTCCAGTCACTCCCTTGGTCTCACCTCCAGTCACTCCATTGGTCTCGCCACCAGTCTTTCCCTTGGTCTCGCCTCCAATCACACCCTTGGTCTTGCCTCCAGTCACTCCCGTGGTCTGGCCTTCAGTCACTCCATTGGTCTCGCCTCCACTCACTCCCTTGGTCTCGCCTCCAGTCACTCCCATGGTCTCGCCTCCAGTCACTCCCTTGGTCTCGCCTCCAGTCACTCCCTTGGTCTCACCTCCAGTCACTCCCTTGGTCTCACCTCCAGTCACTCCCTGGGACTCGCCTCCAGTCCCTCCCTTGGTCTCGCCTCCAGTCACTCCCTTGGTCTCGCCTCCAGTCACTCCCTTGATCTCGCCTCCAGTCCCTCCCTTCGCCTCGCCTCCAGTCACTCCCTTGGTCTCGCTTCCAGTCACTCCCTAGTCTCGGCACCAGTCACTTCCTTGGTCTCGCCTCCAGTCACTCCCTTGGTCTCGCCACAAGTCTCTCGCTTGGCCTCGGCAACAGTCACTCCCTTGGTCTCGCCTCCAGTCACTCCCTTCGCCTCGCCTCCAGTCACTCCCTTGGTCTCGCCTCCAGCCACTCTTTTGGTCTCGCCACCAGTCAATCCCTTGGTCTCGCCTCCAGTCACTCCCTTGGTCTCGCCTCCACTCATTCCCACGGTCTCACCTCCAGTCACCCCCTTGGTCTCGCCTTCAGTCACTCCCTGGGACTCGCCTCCAGTACCTCCCTTGGTCTCGCCTCCGGTCACTCCCTTGGTCTTGCCTCCAGTCACTCCCTTGGTCTCGTCTCTAGTCTCTCCCTTGTTCTCGCTTCCGGTCACTCCCTTGGTCTCGCCACAAGTCGCTCCCTTGACCTCGGCAATAGTCACTGCCTTGATCTCGCCTCCAGTCACTCCCTTGATCTCGCCTCCAGTCACTCAATTGGTCTCGCCTCCAGTCACTCCCTTGGTCTCACCTCCAGTCACTCCCTTGGTCTCGCCTCCAGTCACTCCCTTGGTCTTGCCTCCCGTCACTCCCTTGGTCTTGCCTCCAGTCACTCCCTTGGTCTCGTCTCTAGTCTCTCCCTTGTTCTCGCTTCCGGTCACTCCCTTGGTCTCGCCACAAGTCGCTCCCTTGACCTCGGCAATAGTCACTGCCTTGATCTCGCCTCCAGTCACTCCCTTGATCTCGCCTCCAGTCACTCAATTGGTCTCGCCTCCAGTCACTCCCTTGGTCTCACCTCCAGTCACTCCCTTGGTCTCGCCTCCAGTCACTCCCTTGGTCTTGCCTCCGGTCACTCCCTTTTTCTCGCCTCATGTCACTCCCTAGCTCTGGCCTCCAGTCATTCCCTTGATCTAGCCTCCAGTCACTCCCTTGGTCTCGCTTCCAGTCACTCCCTTGGTCTCGCCTCCCGTCACTCCCTTGGTCTTGCCTCCAGTCACTCCCTTGGTCTCGTCTCTAGTCACTCCCTTGTTCTCGCTTCCAGTCACTCCCTTGGTCTTGCCTCCAGTCACTCCCTTGGTCTCACCCACCATTAATTCCCGTCTCGCCTCCGGTCACTCGCTTGGTCTCGCCACAAGTCACTCCCTCGGCCTCGGCAACAGTCACTCTCTTGATCTCGCCTCCAGTCACTCCCTTGATCTCGCCTCCAGTCACTCCCTTGGTCTCGCTTCCAGTCACTCTCTTGTTCTCGCTTCCAGTCACACCCTTGGTCTCGCCTCCAGTCACTCCCTTGGTCTCGCCACCAGTCACTCCCTTGGAGTCGCTTCCAGTCACTCCCTTGGTCTCGCCCCCAGTCACTCCCTTCACCTCGCCTCCAGTCACTCCCTTGGTCTCGCCTACAGTGACTCCCTTGGTCTCGCCGCCAGTCACTCCCTTGGTCTCGCCTCCAATCACTCCCTTGGCCTCGCCTCCAGTCACTCCCTTGGTCTCGCCTCCACTCACTCCCTTGGTCTCGCCTCCAGTCACTCCCTTGGTCTAGCCTCCAGTCACTGCCATGGACTCGCCTCCAGTTACTCCCTTAGTCTCGCCTCTAGTCACTCCCTTGGTCTCGCCTCCAATCACTCCCTAGGCCTCGCCTCCAGTCACTCCCTTGGTCTAGCCTCCACTCACTCCCTTGGTCTCGCCTCCAGTCACTCCCTTGGTCTAGCCTCCAGTCACTCCCATGGACTCGCCCACCAGTCACTCCCTTGGTCTCGCCACAAGTCACTCCCATGGACTCGCCTCCAGTCACTCCCTTGGTCTCGCCTACAGTCACTCCCTTTGTCTCGCCTCCAGTCACTCCCTTGGTCTCGCCACAAGTCACTCCCTTGGTCTCGCCTCCAGTCACTCCCTTGGTCTCGCCTCCACTCACACCCGTGGTCTCGCCACCAGTCACTCCCTCGGTCTTGCCTCCACTCACTCCCTTGGTATCGCCTCTAGTCACTCCCTTGGTCTCGCCTCTAATCACTCCCTTGGTCTCGCCTCCAGTCACTCCCTTGGTCTCGCCTCCACTCACTCCCTTGCTCTCGCCTCCAGTCTCTCCCTTCTTCTCGCCTCCAGTCACTCCCTTGGTCTCGGCCACAGTCACTCCCTTGGTCTCGGCCACAGTCACTCCCTTGGTCTCGCCTTATGTCACTCCTTTTGTCTCGCCTCCAGTCACTCCCTTGTTCTCGCCTCCAGTAACTCCCTTGGTCTCGCCCTCAGTCACTCCCTTGGTCTCGCCTACAGTCACTCCCTTCGCCTCGCCTCCAGTCACTCCCTTGGTCTCGCCTCCGGTCACTCCCTTGGTTTCGCCTCCAGTCACTCCTTGCTCTCGCCTCCAGTCACTCCCTTGGTCTTTCCTCCAGTCACTCCCTTGGTCTTTCCTCCAGTCACACTCTTGGTCTCGCCTCCAGTCACTCCCTTGGTCATTCCTCCAGTCACTCCCTTGGTCTCGCCCACCATTAATTCCCGTCTCGCCTCCAGTCACTCCCTTGGTCTCGCCACAAGTCACTCCCTTGGTATCGCCTCCAGTCACTCCCTTCGCCACGCCTCCAGTCATCACCAAGGTCACGCCACCAGTCACTCCCTTGGTCGCGCCTCCAGTCACTCCCTTGGTCTCGCCTCTAGTCACTTCCTTAATCTCAGCTCCAGTCACTCCCTTCGCCTCGCCTCCAGTCACACCCTTGGTCTCGCCTCCAGTCACTCCCTTGGTCTCGCCTCCAGTCACTCCCTTGGTCTCGCCTCCAGTCACTCCCTTGGTCTCGCCTCCAGTCACTCCCTTGGTCTCGCGTCCAGTCACTCCCTTGGTCTGGCCTCCAGTCATTCCCTTGATCTCGCCACCAGTCACACCCTAGGTCTCGCCTCTAGTCACTCCCTTGGTCTCGCCTCCAGTCACTCCCGTGGTCTGGCCTCCAGTCACTCCCTTGGTCTTGGCTCCAGTCACTCTCTTGTTCTCGCCACCAGTCACTCCCTTGGTCTCGCCTCCAGTCACTCCCTTGATCTCGCCTACAGTCACTCCCTTGGTCTCGCTTCCAGTCACTCCCTTGGTCTCGCATCCAGTCACTCCCTTGGTCTTGCCTCCAGTCTCTCCCTTGGTCTCGCCACCAGTCACTCCCTCGGTCTCGCCTCCAGTCACCATCTTGGTCTCGCCTCCAGTCACTCCCTTGGTCTCGCCTCCAGTCACTCAATTCGCCTCGCCTCCAGTCACTCCCTTGGTCTCACCTCCAGTCACTCCATTGGTCTCGCCACCAGTCTTTCTCTTGGTCTCGCCTCCAATCACACCCTTGGTCTTGCCTCCAGTCACTCCCGTGGTCTGGCCTTCAGTCACTCCATTGGTCTCGCCTCCACTCACTCCCTTGGTCTCGCCTCCAGTCACTCCCATGGTCTCGCCTCCAGTCACTCCCTTGGTCTCGCCTCCAGTCACTCCCTTGGTCTCACCTCCAGTCACTCCCTTGGTCTCACCTCCAGTCACTCCCTGGGACTCGCCTCCAGTCCCTCCCTTGGTCTCGCCTCCAGGCACTCCCGTGTTCTCGCCCACTAGTCATTCCCGTCTCGCCTCCAGTCGCTCCCTTTGTCTCGCCACAAGTCGCTCTCTTGACCTCGGCAATAGTCACTGCCTTGATCTCGCCTCCAGTCACTCCCTTGATCTCGCCTCCAGTCACTCCCTTGGTCTCACCTCCAGTCACTCCCTTGGTCTGGGCTCCAGTCACTCCCTCGTTCTCGCCACCAGTCACTCCCTTGGTCTCGCCTCCAGTCACTCCCTTGATCTCGCCTCCAGTCACTCCCTTGGTCTCACCTCCAGTCACTCCCTTGGTCTCGCCTCCTGTCACTACTGGGACTCGCCTCCAGTCCCTCCCTTGGTCTCGCCTCCAGGCACTCCCGTGTTCTCGCCCACCAGTCATTCCCGTCTCGCCTCCAGTCGCTCTCTTGACCTCGGCAATAGTCACTGCCTTGATCTCGCCTCCAGTCACTCCCTTGGTCTCACCTCCAGTCACTCCCTTGGTCTCGCCTCCAGTCACTACTGGGACTCGCCTCCAGTCCCTCCGTTGGTCTCGCCTCCAGGCACTCCCGTGTTCTCGCCCACCAGTCATTCCCGTCTCGCCTCCAGTCGCTCTCTTGACCTCGGCAATAGTCACTGCCTTGATTTCTACCTCCAGTCACTCCCTTGATCTCGCCTCCAGTCACTCCCTTGGTCTCGCCTCCAGTCACTCCCTTGGTCTCGCCTCCAGTCACTCCCTTTTTCTCGCCTCATGTCACTCCCTTGCTCTGGCCTCCAGTCATTCCCTTGATCTAGCCTCCAGTCACTCCCTTGGCCTCACTTCCAGTCACTCCCTTGGTCTCGCCTCGATCACTTCCTTGGTCTCGCCTCCAGTGACTCCCTTGGTCTCGTTTCTAGTCAGTCCCTTGTTCTCGCCTCCAGTCACTCCCTTGGTCTTGCCTCCAATCACTCCCTTGGTCTCGCCCACCAGTAATTCCCGTCTCGCCTCCGGTCACTCGCTTGGTCTCGCCACAAGTCAGTCCCTCGGCCTCGGCAATAGTCACTCTCTTTATCTCGCCTCCAGTCACTCCTTGGTCTCGCTTCCAGGCACTCTCTTGGTCTCGCTTCCAGTCACTCCCTTGGTCTCGCCTCCAGTCACTCCCTTGGTCTCGCCACCAGTCACTCCCTTGGTCTCGCCACCAGTCACTCCCTTGGTCTCGCTTCCAGTCACTCCCTTGGACTCGCCTCCAGTCACTCCCTTGGTCTCGCCCCCAGTCACTCCCTTCGCCTCGCCTCCAGTCACTCTCTTGTACTCGCCTCCAGTGACTCCCTTGATCTCGCCACCAGTCACTCCCTTGGTCTCACCTCCAGTCACTCCCTTGGTCTCGCCTCCAATCACACCCTTGGTCTCGCCACCAGTCACTCCCTTGGTCTTGCCTCCAGTCACTCCCTTGGCATCGCCTCTTGTCATTCCCTTGGTCTCGCCTCCAATCACTCCCTTGGTCTCGCCTAGAGTCACTCCCTTCTTCTCACCTCCAGTCACTCCCTTGGTCTCGCCTCCAGTCACACACTTGTTCTCGCCTCCAGGCACTACCTTGGCCTCGCCTCCAGTCATTCCCTTGTTCTCGGCTCCAGTCACTCCCTTGGTCTCGCCTCATGTCACTCCCTTGTTCTCGCCTCCAGTCACTCCCTTGATTTCGCCTCCAGTCACTCCCTTGGTCTCGCCTCAAGTCACTCCCTTGGTCTCGTCTCCACTCTCTCCCTCGTTCTCGCCTCCAGTCACTCCCTTGGTCCCGCCTCCAGTCACTCTCTTGGTCTCGCCCATCAGTCATTCCCGACTCGCCTCCAGTCACTCCCTTGGCCTCGAGAACAGTCACTCCCCTTATCTCGCCTCCAGTTACTCCCCTGATCTCGCCTCCAGCTTCTCCCTTGGTCCCTGCTTCCAGTCACTCCCTTGGTCTCGCCTCCAGTCACTCCCTTGGTCTCGCCTCCAATCACTGCCTTGGTGTCGCCCCCAGTCACTCCCTTGTTCTCGCCTCCAGTCACTCCCTTGGACTGGCCTCCAGTCACTCCCTTGGTCTCGCCACCAGTCTCTCCCTTGGTCTCGCCTCCAGTCACTCCCTTGGTCTCGCCTCCAGTCACTCCCTTCGCCTCGCCTCCAGTCACTCCCTTGGTCTCGCCTCCAGCCACTCTTTTGGTCTCGCCACCAGTCTCTCCCTTGGTCTCGCCTCCAGTCACTCCCTTGGTCTCGCCTCCAGTCACTCCCTTCGCCTCGCCTCCAGTCACTCCCTTGGTCTCGCCTCCAGCCACTCTTTTGGTCTCGCCACCAGTCAATCCCTTGGTCTCGCCTCCAGTCACCCCCTTGGTCTCGCCTTCAGTCACTCCCTGGGACTCGCCTCCAGTACCTCCCTTGGTCTCACCTCATGTCACTCCCTAGCTCTGGCCTCCAGTCATTCCCTTGATCTAGCCTCCAGTCACTCCCTTGGTCTCGCTTCCAGTCACTCCCTTGGTCTCGCCTCCCGTCACTCCCTTGGTCTTGCCTCCAGTCACTCCCTTGGTCTCGTCTCTAGTCTCTCCCTTGTTCTCGCTTCCGGTCACTCCCTTGGTCTCGCCACAAGTCGCTCCCTTGACCTCGGCAATAGTCACTGCCTTGATCTCGCCTCCAGTCACTCCCTTGGTCTCACCTCCAGTCACTCCCTTGGTCTCGCCTGCAGTCACTCCCTTGGTCTTGCCTCCGGTCACTCCCTTTTTCTCGCCTCATGTCACTCCCTAGCTCTGGCCTCCAGTCATTCCCTTGATCTAGCCTCCAGTCACTCCCTTGGTCTCGCTTCCAGTCACTCCCTTGGTCTCGCCTCCCGTCACTCCCTTGGTCTTGCCTCCAGTCACTCCCTTGGTCTCGTCTCTAGTCACTCCCTTGTTCTCGCTTCCAGTCACTCCCTTGGTCTTGCCTCCAGTCACTCCCTTGGTCTCACCCACCATTAATTCCCGTCTCGCCTCCGGTCACTCGCTTGGTCTCGCCACAAGTCACTCCCTCGGCCTCGGCAACAGTCACTCTCTTGATCTCGCCTCCAGTCACTCCCTTGATCTCGCCTCCAGTCACTCCCTTGGTCTCGCTTCCAGTCACTCTCTTGTTCTCGCTTCCAGTCACACCCTTGGTCTCGCCTCCAGTCACTCCCTTGGTCTCGCCACCAGTCACTCCCTTGGTGTCGCTTCCAGTCACTCCCTTGGTCTCGCCCCCAGTCACTCCCTTCACCTCGCCTCCAGTCACTCCCTTGGTCTCGCCTACAGTGACTCCCTTGGTCTCGCCACCAGTCACTCCCTTGGTCTCGCCTCCAATCACTCCCTTGGCCTCGCCTCCAGTCACTCCCTTGGTCTCGCCTCCACTCACTCCCTTGGTCTCGCCTCCAGTCACTCCCTTGGTCTAGCCAACAGTCACTGCCATGGACTCGCCTCCAGTCACTCCCTTGGTCTCGCCTCTAGTCACTCCCTTGGTCTCGCCTCCAATCACTCCCTTGGCCTCGCCTCCAGTCACTCCCTTGATCTAGCCTCCACTCACTCCCTTGGTCTCGCCTCCAGTCACTCCCTTGGTCTAGCCTCCAGTCACTCCCATGGACTCGCCCACCAGTCACTCCCTTGGTCTCGCCACAAGTCACTCCCATGGACTCGCCTCCAGTCACTCCCTTGGTCTCGCCTACAGTCACTCCCTTTGTCTCGCCTCCAGTCACTCCCTTGGTCTCGCCACAAGTCACTCCCTTGGTCTCGCCTCCAGTCACTCCCTTGGTCTCGCCTCCACTCACACCCGTGGTCTCGCCACCAGTCACTCCCTCGGTCTTGCCTCCAGTCACTCCCTTGGTATCGCCTCTAGTCACTCCCTTGGTGTCGCCTCCAATCACTCCCTTGGTCTCGCCTCCAGTCACTCCCTTGGTCTCGCCTCCACTCACTCCCTTGCTCTCGCCTCCAGTCTCTCCCTTCTTCTCGCCTCCAGTCACTCCCTTGGACTCGGCCACAGTCACTCCCTTGGTCTCGGCCACAGTCACTCCCTTGGTCTCGCCTCATGTCACTCCTTTGGTCTCGCCTCCAGTCACTCCCTTGTTCTCGCCTCCAGTAACTCCCTTGGTCTCGCCCTCAGTCACTCCCTTGGTCTCGCCTACAGTCACTCCCTTCGCCTCGCCTCCAGTCACTCCCTTGGTCTCGCCTCCGGTCACTCCCTTGGTTTCGCCTCCAGTCACTCCTTGCTCTCGCCACCAGTCACTCCCTTGGTCTCACCTCCAGTCACTCCCTTGGTCTTTCCTCCAGTCACACTCTTGGTCTCGCCTCCAGTCACTCCCTTGGTCATTCCTCCAGTCACTCCCTTGGTCTCGCCCACCATTAATTCCCGTCTCGCCTCCAGTCACTCCCTTGGTCTCGCCACAAGTCACTCCCTTGGTATCGCCTCCAGTCACTCCCTTCGCCACGCCTCCAGTCATCACCAAGGTCACGCCACCAGTCACTCCCTTGGTCGCGCCTCCAGTCACTCCCTTGGTCTCGCCCACCCTTGGTCTCGCCTCCAGTCACTCCCTTGGTCTCGCCTCCAGTCACTCCCTTGGTCTCGCCTCCAGTCACTCCCTTGGTCTCGCCTCCAGTCACTCCCTTGGTCTGGCCTCCAGTCATTCCCTTGATCTCGCCTCCAGTCACTCCCTTGGTCTCGCCTCCAGTCACTCCCTTGGTCTCGCCTCCAGTCACTCCCTTAGTCTGGCCTCAAGTCACTCCCTTGGTCTCGCCACCAGTCACACCCTAGGTCTCGCCTCTAGTCACTCCCTTGGTCTCGCCTCCAGTCACTCCCTTGGTCTCGCCTCCAGTCACTACCTTGGTCTCGCCTCCAGTCACTACCTTGGTCTCGCCTCCAGTCACTCCCGTGGTCTGGCCTCCAGTCACTCCCTTGGTCTTGGCTCCAGTCACTCCCTTGTTCTCGCCACCAGTCACTCCCTTGGTCTCGCCTCCAGTCACTCCCTTGATCTCGCCTACAGTCACTCCCTTGGTCTCGCTTCCAGTCACTCCCTTGGTCTCGCATCCAGTCACTCCCTTGGTCTTGCCTCCAGTCACTCCCTTGGTCTCGCCACCAGTCACTCCCTCGGTCTCGCCTCATGTCACCATCTTGGTCTCGCCTCCAGTCACTCCCTTGGTCTCGCCTCCAGTCACTCAATTCGCCTCGCCTCCAGTCACTCCCTTGGTCTCACCTCCAGTCACTCCATTGGTCTCGCCACCAGTCTTTCCCTTGGTCTCGCCTCCAATCACACCCTTGGTCTTGCCTCCAGTCACTCCCGTGGTCTGGCCTTCAGTCACTCCATTGGTCTTGCCTCCACTCACTCCCTTGGTCTCGCCTCCAGTCACTCCCATGGTCTCGCCTCCAGTCACTCCCTTGGTCTCGCCTCCAGTCACTCCCTTGGTCTCACCTCCAGTCACTCCCTTGGTCTCACCTCCAGTCACTCCCTGGGACTCGCCTCCAGTCCCTCCCTTGGTCTCGCCTCCAGGCACTCCCGTGTTCTCGCCCACTAGTCATTCCCGTCTCGCCTCCAGTCGCTCCCTTTGTCTCGCCACAAGTCGCTCTCTTGACCTCGGCAATAGTCACTGCCTTGATCTCGCCTCCAGTCACTCCCTTGATCTCGCCTCCAGTCACTCCCTTGGTCTCACCTCCAGTCACTCCCTTGGTCTGGGCTCCAGTCACTCCCTCGTTCTCGCCACCATTCACTCCCTTGGTCTCGCCTCCAGTCACTCCCTTGATCTCGCCTCCAGTCACTCCCTTGGTCTCACCTCCAGTCACTCCCTTGGTCTCGCCTCCTGTCACTACTGGGACTCGCCTCCAGTCCCTACCTTGGTCTCGCCTCCAGGCACTCCCGTGTTCTCGCCCACCAGTCATTCCCGTCTCGCCTCCAGTCGCTCTCTTGACCTCGGCAATAGTCACTGCCTTGATCTCGCCTCCAGTCACTCCCTTGGTCTCACCTCCAGTCACTCCCTTGGTCTCGCCTCCAGTCACTACTGGGACTCGCCTCCAGTCCCTCCCTTGGTCTCGCCTCCAGGCACTCCCGTGTTCTCGCCCACCAGTCATTCCCGTCTCGCCTCCAGTCGCTCTCTTGACCTCGGCAATAGTCACTGCCTTGATTTCGCCTCCAGTCACTCCCTTGATCTCGCCTCCAGTCACTCCCTTGGTCTCGCCTCCAGTCACTCCCTTGGTCTCGCCTCCAGTCACTCCCTTTTTCTCGCCTCATGTCACTCCCTTGCTCTGGCCTCCAGTCATTCCCTTGATCTAGCCTCCAGTCACTCCCTTGGCCTCACTTCCAGTCACTCCCTTAGTCTCGCCTCGATCACTTCCTTGGTCTCGCCTCCAGTGACTCCCATGGTCTCGTTTCTAGTCAGTCCCTTGTTCTCGCCTCCAGTCACTCCCTTGGTCTTGCCTCCAGTCACTCCCTTGGTCTCGCCCACCAGTAATTCCCGTCTCGCCTCCGGTCACTCGCTTGGTCTCGCCACAAGTCAGTCCCTCGGCCTCGGCAATAGTCACTCTCTTGATCTCGCCTCCAGTCACTCCCTTGGTCTCGCTTCCAGGCACTCTCTTGGTCTCGCTTCCAGTCACTCCCTTGGTCTCGCCTCCAGTCACTCCCTTGGTCTCGCCACCAGTCACTCCCTTGGTCTCGCCACCAGTCACTCCCTTGGTCTCGCTTCCAGTCACTCCCTTGGACTCGCCTCCAGTCACTCCCTTGGTCTCGCCCCCAGTCACTCCCTTCGCCTCGCCTCCAGTCACTCTCTTGTACTCGCCTCCAGTCACTCCCTTGGTCTCGCCTCCAGTCACTCCCTTAGTCTGGCCTCAAGTCACTCCCTTGGTCTCGCCACCAGTCACACCCTAGGTCTCGCCTCTAGTCACTCCCTTGGTCTCGCCACCAGTCACTCCCTTGGTCTCACCTCCAGTCACTCCCTTGGTCTCGCCTCCAATCACACCCTTGGTCTCGCCACCAGTCACTCCCTTGGTCTTGCCTCCAGTCACTCCCTTGGCATCGCCTCTAGTCACTCCCTTGGTCTCACCTCCAATCACTCCGTTGGTCTCGCCTAGAGTCACTCCCTTCTTCTCACCTCCAGTCACTCCCTTGGTCTCGCCTCCAGTCACACACTTGTTCTCGCCTCCAGGCACTACCTTGGCCTCGCCTCCAGTCATTCCCTTGTTCTCGGCTCCAGTCACTCCCTTGGTCTCGCCTCATGTCACTCCCTTGTTCTCGCCTCCAGTCACTCCCTTGATTTCGCCTCCAGTCACTCCCTTGGTCTCGCCTCAAGTCACTCCCTTGGTCTCGTCTCCACTCTCTCCCTCGTTCTCGCCTCCAGTCACTCCCTTGGTCCCGCCTCCAGTCACTCTCTTGGTCTCGCCCATCAGTCATTCCCGACTCGCCTCCAGTCACTCCCTTGGCCTCGAGAACAGTCACTCCCCTTATCTCGCCTCCAGTTACTCCCCTGATCTCGCCTCCAGTTTCTCCCTTGGTCCCTGCTTCCAGTCACTCCCTGGGTCTCGCCTCCAGTCACTCCCTTGGTCTCGCCTCCAATCACTGCCTTGGTGTCGCCCCCAGTCACTCCCTTGTTCTCGCCTCCAGTCACTCCCTTGGACTGGCCTCCAGTCACTCCCTTGGTCTCGCCACCAGTCTCTCCCTTGGTCTCGCCTCCAGTCACTCCCTTGGTCTTGCCTCCAGTCACTCGCTTGGTCTCGCCTACCAGTCATTCCCGTCACGCCTCCAGTCACTCCCTTGGTCTCGCCACAAGTCACTCCCTTGGTCTTGCCTCCAGTCACTCACTTGGTCTCGCCTCCAGTCACTCCCTTGGTCTCGCCTCCAGTCCCACCCTTGGTCTTGCCTCCAGGCACTCCCTTGCACCCGCCTCCAGTCACTCCCTTGGTCTCGCCTCAAGTCACTCCCTTGGTCTTGCCTCCAGTCACTCCCGTGGTCTCGCCACCAGTCACTCCCTTGGTCTCGCTTCCAGTCACTCCCTTGATCTCGCCTCCAGTCACTCCCTTGGTCTCGCTTCCAGTCACTCCCTTGGTTTCGCCTAATGTCACTCCCTTGGGCTCGCCTCCAGTCAATCCCTTGGTCTCACCTCCAGTCACTCCCTTGGTCACGCCTCCAGTCACTCCCTTGGTCTGGCCTCCAGTCACTCCCTTTGTCTCGCCTCCAGTCACTCCCTTGGCGTCGCCTCCAGTCAGTCCCTTGGTCTGGCCTCCAGTCACTCCCTTGGTCTCGCAACCAGTCACTCTCTTTGTCTCGCCTCCAGTCACTCCCTTTATCTCGTCTCCAGTCATTCCCTTGTTCTCGCTTCCAGTCACTCCCTTTGTCTCGCCTCCAGTCACTCCCTTGGTCTCATCTCCAGCCACTCCCTTGGGCTCGCCTCCAGTCACTCCCTTGGGCTCGCCTTCAGTCACTCCCTTGGTCTGGCCTCCAGTCACTCCCTTGGTCTCGCCTCCAGTCACTCCCTTGGTCTTGCCTCTAGTCACTCCCTTGGTCTCCCCCACCACTCACTCCCGTCTTGCCTCCAGTCACTCCCTTGGTATCGCCTCCAGTCACACCCTTGGTCTCGCCTCCAGACACACCCTTGGTCTAGCCTCCAGTCACTCCCTTGGTCTCGTCACCAGTCACTCCCTTCGTCTGGCCTCCAGTCACTCCCTCGATCCCGCCTCCAGTCACTCCGTTGGTCTCGCCCACCACTCACTCCAGTCTCGCCTCCAGTCACTCCCTTGGTCTCGCCTCCAGTCACTCCCTTGGTCTTGCCTCCAGTCACTCCCTTGGTCTCGCCTCCAGGCACTCCCTTGGTCCCGCCTCCAGTCACTCCGTTGGTCTCGCCCACCACTCACTCCAGTCTCGCCTCCAGTCTCTCCCTTGGCATCCCCACCACTCACTACTGCCCTGCCTCCAGTCACTCCCTTGGTCTCGCGTCCATTCACTCCCTTGGTCTCGCGTCCATTCACTCCCTTGGTCTGGCCTCCGGTCACTCCCTTGGTCTAGCCTCGGGTCACGCCCTTGGTCTCGCCACCAGTCGCTCCTTTGGTCTCGCCTCCATCACTCCCTTGGTCTCGCCTCCAGTCAGTCCCTTGGTCTGGCCTCCAGTCACTCGCTTGGTCCTGCCACCAGTCACTCCCTTCGTCTCACCTCCAGTCACTCGCTTGGTCTCGCCTCTAGTCACTCCCATGGTCTCGCCCACCACTCATTCCAGTTTCGCCTCCAGTCACTCCCATGTTCTGGCCTCCAGTCACACCCTTGGTCTCGCCTCCTTTCACTCCCTTGGTCTCGCCTCCAGTCACTCCCTTGCTCACGCCACCAGTCACTCCCTTTATCGCCTACAGTCACTCCCTTGATTTCGCCTCCACTCTCTCCCTCGTTCCGCCTCGGGTCACTCCCTTGATTTCGCCTCCACTCTCTCCCTCGTTCCGCCTCGGGTCACTCCCTTGGTCTCGCCTGCACTCACTCCCTTGATTTCGCCTCCACTCTCTCCCTCGTTCCGCCTCGGGTCACTCTCTTGGTCTCGCCCATCAGTCATTCCCGTCTCGCCACCAGCCACTCCCTTGGTCTCGCCTCCGCCGGCTGGCTGGCTGGCTGGCTGGCTGGCTGGCTGGCTGGCTGGCTGGCTGGCTGGCTGGCTGGCTGGCTGGCTGGCTGGCTGGCTGGCTGGCTGGCTGGCTGGCTGGCTGGCTGGCTGGCTGGCTGGCTGGCTGGCTGGCTGGCTGGCTGGCTGGCTGGCTGGCTGGCTGGCTGGCTGGCTGGCTGGCTGGCTGGCTGGCTGGCTGGCTGGCTGGCTGGCTGGCTGGCTGGCTGGCTGGCTGGCTGGCTGGCTGGCTGGCTGGCTGGCTGGCTGGCTGGCTGGCTGGCTGGCTGGCTGGCTGGCTGGCTGGCTGGCTGGCTGGCTGGCTGGCTGGCTGGCTGGCTGGCTGGCTGGCTGGCTGGCTGGCTGGCTGGCTGGCTGGCTGGCTGGCTGGCTGGCTGGCTGGCTGGCTGGCTGGCTGGCTGGCTGGCTGGCTGGCTGGCTGGCTGGCTGGCTGGCTGGCTGGCTGGCTGGCTGGCTGGCTGGCTGGCTGGCTGGCTGGCTGGCTGGCTGGCTGGCTGGCTGGCTGGCTGGCTGGCTGGCTGGCTGGCTGGCTGGCTGGCTGGCTGGCTGGCTGGCTGGCTGGCTGGCTGGCTGGCTGGCTGGCTGGCTGGCTGGCTGGCTGGCTGGCTGGCTGGCTGGCTGGCTGGCTGGCTGGCTGGCTGGCTGGCTGGCTGGCTGGCTGGCTGGCTGGCTGGCTGGCTGGCTGGCTGGCTGGCTGGCTGGCTGGCTGGCTGGCTGGCTGGCTGGCTGGCTGGCTGGCTGGCTGGCTGGCTGGCTGGCTGGCTGGCTGGCTGGCTGGCTGGCTGGCTGGCTGGCTGGCTGGCTGGCTGGCTGGCTGGCTGGCTGGCTGGCTGGCTGGCTGGCTGGCTGGCTGGCTGGCTGGCTGGCTGGCTGGCTGGCTGGCTGGCTGGCTGGCTGGCTGGCTGGCTGGCTGGCTGGCTGGCTGGCTGGCTGGCTGGCTGGCTGGCTGGCTGGCTGGCTGGCTGGCTGGCTGGCTGGCTGGCTGGCTGGCTGGCTGGCTGGCTGGCTGGCTGGCTGGCTGGCTGGCTGGCTGGCTGGCTGGCTGGCTGGCTGGCTGGCTGGCTGGCTGGCTGGCTGGCTGGCTGGCTGGCTGGCTGGCTGGCTGGCTGGCTGGCTGGCTGGCTGGCTGGCTGGCTGGCTGGCTGGCTGGCTGGCTGGCTGGCTGGCTGGCTGGCTGGCTGGCTGGCTGGCTGGCTGGCTGGCTGGCTGGCTGGCTGGCTGGCTGGCTGGCTGGCTGGCTGGCTGGCTGGCTGGCTGGCTGGCTGGCTGGCTGGCTGGCTGGCTGGCTGGCTGGCTGGCTGGCTGGCTGGCTGGCTGGCTGGCTGGCTGGCTGGCTGGCTGGCTGGCTGGCTGGCTGGCTGGCTGGCTGGCTGGCTGGCTGGCTGGCTGGCTGGCTGGCTGGCTGGCTGGCTGGCTGGCTGGCTGGCTGGCTGGCTGGCTGGCTGGCTGGCTGGCTGGCTGGCTGGCTGGCTGGCTGGCTGGCTGGCTGGCTGGCTGGCTGGCTGGCTGGCTGGCTGGCTGGCTGGCTGGCTGGCTGGCTGGCTGGCTGGCTGGCTGGCTGGCTGGCTGGCTGGCTGGCTGGCTGGCTGGCTGGCTGGCTGGCTGGCTGGCTGGCTGGCTGGCTGGCTGGCTGGCTGGCTGGCTGGCTGGCTGGCTGGCTGGCTGGCTGGCTGGCTGGCTGGCTGGCTGGCTGGCTGGCTGGCTGGCTGGCTGGCTGGCTGGCTGGCTGGCTGGCTGGCTGGCTGGCTGGCTGGCTGGCTGGCTGGCTGGCTGGCTGGCTGGCTGGCTGGCTGGCTGGCTGGCTGGCTGGCTGGCTGGCTGGCTGGCTGGCTGGCTGGCTGGCTGGCTGGCTGGCTGGCTGGCTGGCTGGCTGGCTGGCTGGCTGGCTGGCTGGCTGGCTGGCTGGCTGGCTGGCTGGCTGGCTGGCTGGCTGGCTGGCTGGCTGGCTGGCTGGCTGGCTGGCTGGCTGGCTGGCTGGCTGGCTGGCTGGCTGGCTGGCTGGCTGGCTGGCTGGCTGGCTGGCTGGCTGGCTGGCTGGCTGGCTGGCTGGCTGGCTGGCTGGCTGGCTGGCTGGCTGGCTGGCTGGCTGGCTGGCTGGCTGGCTGGCTGGCTGGCTGGCTGGCTGGCTGGCTGGCTGGCTGGCTGGCTGGCTGGCTGGCTGGCTGGCTGGCTGGCTGGCTGGCTGGCTGGCTGGCTGGCTGGCTGGCTGGCTGGCTGGCTGGCTGGCTGGCTGGCTGGCTGGCTGGCTGGCTGGCTGGCTGGCTGGCTGGCTGGCTGGCTGGCTGGCTGGCTGGCTGGCTGGCTGGCTGGCTGGCTGGCTGGCTGGCTGGCTGGCTGGCTGGCTGGCTGGCTGGCTGGCTGGCTGGCTGGCTGGCTGGCTGGCTGGCTGGCTGGCTGGCTGGCTGGCTGGCTGGCTGGCTGGCTGGCTGGCTGGCTGGCTGGCTGGCTGGCTGGCTGGCTGGCTGGCTGGCTGGCTGGCTGGCTGGCTGGCTGGCTGGCTGGCTGGCTGGCTGGCTGGCTGGCTGGCTGGCTGGCTGGCTGGCTGGCTGGCTGGCTGGCTGGCTGGCTGGCTGGCTGGCTGGCTGGCTGGCTGGCTGGCTGGCTGGCTGGCTGGCTGGCTGGCTGGCTGGCTGGCTGGCTGGCTGGCTGGCTGGCTGGCTGGCTGGCTGGCTGGCTGGCTGGCTGGCTGGCTGGCTGGCTGGCTGGCTGGCTGGCTGGCTGGCTGGCTGGCTGGCTGGCTGGCTGGCTGGCTGGCTGGCTGGCTGGCTGGCTGGCTGGCTGGCTGGCTGGCTGGCTGGCTGGCTGGCTGGCTGGCTGGCTGGCTGGCTGGCTGGCTGGCTGGCTGGCTGGCTGGCTGGCTGGCTGGCTGGCTGGCTGGCTGGCTGGCTGGCTGGCTGGCTGGCTGGCTGGCTGGCTGGCTGGCTGGCTGGCTGGCTGGCTGGCTGGCTGGCTGGCTGGCTGGCTGGCTGGCTGGCTGGCTGGCTGGCTGGCTGGCTGGCTGGCTGGCTGGCTGGCTGGCTGGCTGGCTGGCTGGCTGGCTGGCTGGCTGGCTGGCTGGCTGGCTGGCTGGCTGGCTGGCTGGCTGGCTGGCTGGCTGGCTGGCTGGCTGGCTGGCTGGCTGGCTGGCTGGCTGGCTGGCTGGCTGGCTGGCTGGCTGGCTGGCTGGCTGGCTGGCTGGCTGGCTGGCTGGCTGGCTGGCTGGCTGGCTGGCTGGCTGGCTGGCTGGCTGGCTGGCTGGCTGGCTGGCTGGCTGGCTGGCTGGCTGGCTGGCTGGCTGGCTGGCTGGCTGGCTGGCTGGCTGGCTGGCTGGCTGGCTGGCTGGCTGGCTGGCTGGCTGGCTGGCTGGCTGGCTGGCTGGCTGGCTGGCTGGCTGGCTGGCTGGCTGGCTGGCTGGCTGGCTGGCTGGCTGGCTGGCTGGCTGGCTGGCTGGCTGGCTGGCTGGCTGGCTGGCTGGCTGGCTGGCTGGCTGGCTGGCTGGCTGGCTGGCTGGCTGGCTGGCTGGCTGGCTGGCTGGCTGGCTGGCTGGCTGGCTGGCTGGCTGGCTGGCTGGCTGGCTGGCTGGCTGGCTGGCTGGCTGGCTGGCTGGCTGGCTGGCTGGCTGGCTGGCTGGCTGGCTGGCTGGCTGGCTGGCTGGCTGGCTGGCTGGCTGGCTGGCTGGCTGGCTGGCTGGCTGGCTGGCTGGCTGGCTGGCTGGCTGGCTGGCTGGCTGGCTGGCTGGCTGGCTGGCTGGCTGGCTGGCTGGCTGGCTGGCTGGCTGGCTGGCTGGCTGGCTGGCTGGCTGGCTGGCTGGCTGGCTGGCTGGCTGGCTGGCTGGCTGGCTGGCTGGCTGGCTGGCTGGCTGGCTGGCTGGCTGGCTGGCTGGCTGGCTGGCTGGCTGGCTGGCTGGCTGGCTGGCTGGCTGGCTGGCTGGCTGGCTGGCTGGCTGGCTGGCTGGCTGGCTGGCTGGCTGGCTGGCTGGCTGGCTGGCTGGCTGGCTGGCTGGCTGGCTGGCTGGCTGGCTGGCTGGCTGGCTGGCTGGCTGGCTGGCTGGCTGGCTGGCTGGCTGGCTGGCTGGCTGGCTGGCTGGCTGGCTGGCTGGCTGGCTGGCTGGCTGGCTGGCTGGCTGGCTGGCTGGCTGGCTGGCTGGCTGGCTGGCTGGCTGGCTGGCTGGCTGGCTGGCTGGCTGGCTGGCTGGCTGGCTGGCTGGCTGGCTGGCTGGCTGGCTGGCTGGCTGGCTGGCTGGCTGGCTGGCTGGCTGGCTGGCTGGCTGGCTGGCTGGCTGGCTGGCTGGCTGGCTGGCTGGCTGGCTGGCTGGCTGGCTGGCTGGCTGGCTGGCTGGCTGGCTGGCTGGCTGGCTGGCTGGCTGGCTGGCTGGCTGGCTGGCTGGCTGGCTGGCTGGCTGGCTGGCTGGCTGGCTGGCTGGCTGGCTGGCTGGCTGGCTGGCTGGCTGGCTGGCTGGCTGGCTGGCTGGCTGGCTGGCTGGCTGGCTGGCTGGCTGGCTGGCTGGCTGGCTGGCTGGCTGGCTGGCTGGCTGGCTGGCTGGCTGGCTGGCTGGCTGGCTGGCTGGCTGGCTGGCTGGCTGGCTGGCTGGCTGGCTGGCTGGCTGGCTGGCTGGCTGGCTGGCTGGCTGGCTGGCTGGCTGGCTGGCTGGCTGGCTGGCTGGCTGGCTGGCTGGCTGGCTGGCTGGCTGGCTGGCTGGCTGGCTGGCTGGCTGGCTGGCTGGCTGGCTGGCTGGCTGGCTGGCTGGCTGGCTGGCTGGCTGGCTGGCTGGCTGGCTGGCTGGCTGGCTGGCTGGCTGGCTGGCTGGCTGGCTGGCTGGCTGGCTGGCTGGCTGGCTGGCTGGCTGGCTGGCTGGCTGGCTGGCTGGCTGGCTGGCTGGCTGGCTGGCTGGCTGGCTGGCTGGCTGGCTGGCTGGCTGGCTGGCTGGCTGGCTGGCTGGCTGGCTGGCTGGCTGGCTGGCTGGCTGGCTGGCTGGCTGGCTGGCTGGCTGGCTGGCTGGCTGGCTGGCTGGCTGGCTGGCTGGCTGGCTGGCTGGCTGGCTGGCTGGCTGGCTGGCTGGCTGGCTGGCTGGCTGGCTGGCTGGCTGGCTGGCTGGCTGGCTGGCTGGCTGGCTGGCTGGCTGGCTGGCTGGCTGGCTGGCTGGCTGGCTGGCTGGCTGGCTGGCTGGCTGGCTGGCTGGCTGGCTGGCTGGCTGGCTGGCTGGCTGGCTGGCTGGCTGGCTGGCTGGCTGGCTGGCTGGCTGGCTGGCTGGCTGGCTGGCTGGCTGGCTGGCTGGCTGGCTGGCTGGCTGGCTGGCTGGCTGGCTGGCTGGCTGGCTGGCTGGCTGGCTGGCTGGCTGGCTGGCTGGCTGGCTGGCTGGCTGGCTGGCTGGCTGGCTGGCTGGCTGGCTGGCTGGCTGGCTGGCTGGCTGGCTGGCTGGCTGGCTGGCTGGCTGGCTGGCTGGCTGGCTGGCTGGCTGGCTGGCTGGCTGGCTGGCTGGCTGGCTGGCTGGCTGGCTGGCTGGCTGGCTGGCTGGCTGGCTGGCTGGCTGGCTGGCTGGCTGGCTGGCTGGCTGGCTGGCTGGCTGGCTGGCTGGCTGGCTGGCTGGCTGGCTGGCTGGCTGGCTGGCTGGCTGGCTGGCTGGCTGGCTGGCTGGCTGGCTGGCTGGCTGGCTGGCTGGCTGGCTGGCTGGCTGGCTGGCTGGCTGGCTGGCTGGCTGGCTGGCTGGCTGGCTGGCTGGCTGGCTGGCTGGCTGGCTGGCTGGCTGGCTGGCTGGCTGGCTGGCTGGCTGGCTGGCTGGCTGGCTGGCTGGCTGGCTGGCTGGCTGGCTGGCTGGCTGGCTGGCTGGCTGGCTGGCTGGCTGGCTGGCTGGCTGGCTGGCTGGCTGGCTGGCTGGCTGGCTGGCTGGCTGGCTGGCTGGCTGGCTGGCTGGCTGGCTGGCTGGCTGGCTGGCTGGCTGGCTGGCTGGCTGGCTGGCTGGCTGGCTGGCTGGCTGGCTGGCTGGCTGGCTGGCTGGCTGGCTGGCTGGCTGGCTGGCTGGCTGGCTGGCTGGCTGGCTGGCTGGCTGGCTGGCTGGCTGGCTGGCTGGCTGGCTGGCTGGCTGGCTGGCTGGCTGGCTGGCTGGCTGGCTGGCTGGCTGGCTGGCTGGCTGGCTGGCTGGCTGGCTGGCTGGCTGGCTGGCTGGCTGGCTGGCTGGCTGGCTGGCTGGCTGGCTGGCTGGCTGGCTGGCTGGCTGGCTGGCTGGCTGGCTGGCTGGCTGGCTGGCTGGCTGGCTGGCTGGCTGGCTGGCTGGCTGGCTGGCTGGCTGGCTGGCTGGCTGGCTGGCTGGCTGGCTGGCTGGCTGGCTGGCTGGCTGGCTGGCTGGCTGGCTGGCTGGCTGGCTGGCTGGCTGGCTGGCTGGCTGGCTGGCTGGCTGGCTGGCTGGCTGGCTGGCTGGCTGGCTGGCTGGCTGGCTGGCTGGCTGGCTGGCTGGCTGGCTGGCTGGCTGGCTGGCTGGCTGGCTGGCTGGCTGGCTGGCTGGCTGGCTGGCTGGCTGGCTGGCTGGCTGGCTGGCTGGCTGGCTGGCTGGCTGGCTGGCTGGCTGGCTGGCTGGCTGGCTGGCTGGCTGGCTGGCTGGCTGGCTGGCTGGCTGGCTGGCTGGCTGGCTGGCTGGCTGGCTGGCTGGCTGGCTGGCTGGCTGGCTGGCTGGCTGGCTGGCTGGCTGGCTGGCTGGCTGGCTGGCTGGCTGGCTGGCTGGCTGGCTGGCTGGCTGGCTGGCTGGCTGGCTGGCTGGCTGGCTGGCTGGCTGGCTGGCTGGCTGGCTGGCTGGCTGGCTGGCTGGCTGGCTGGCTGGCTGGCTGGCTGGCTGGCTGGCTGGCTGGCTGGCTGGCTGGCTGGCTGGCTGGCTGGCTGGCTGGCTGGCTGGCTGGCTGGCTGGCTGGCTGGCTGGCTGGCTGGCTGGCTGGCTGGCTGGCTGGCTGGCTGGCTGGCTGGCTGGCTGGCTGGCTGGCTGGCTGGCTGGCTGGCTGGCTGGCTGGCTGGCTGGCTGGCTGGCTGGCTGGCTGGCTGGCTGGCTGGCTGGCTGGCTGGCTGGCTGGCTGGCTGGCTGGCTGGCTGGCTGGCTGGCTGGCTGGCTGGCTGGCTGGCTGGCTGGCTGGCTGGCTGGCTGGCTGGCTGGCTGGCTGGCTGGCTGGCTGGCTGGCTGGCTGGCTGGCTGGCTGGCTGGCTGGCTGGCTGGCTGGCTGGCTGGCTGGCTGGCTGGCTGGCTGGCTGGCTGGCTGGCTGGCTGGCTGGCTGGCTGGCTGGCTGGCTGGCTGGCTGGCTGGCTGGCTGGCTGGCTGGCTGGCTGGCTGGCTGGCTGGCTGGCTGGCTGGCTGGCTGGCTGGCTGGCTGGGGAGCGTTCTTTACCTCTCGCCAAAGACTCTTATCCTGATATCCTGATGATATCCCCCGACAGATGCTGCTTCATCTCCACCTGCGGCTTTCTGCTTCCTTCTGAGCGTTTATAAACGCATCTGGCGTGAGCAGGATTTGCCGTGTTCGTGTTGCGAGGGTGTTGTCATCCCCATCCCTCCGCCCGGAAAAGACCGGACACTTCCCTCTAGCTACCGCCCTATTTGCTTAGCGACTGTTGTCTGTAAAACCTTAGAACGAATGATTAACACTCGCTTAGTGTGGTGGCTAGAGAAGAATAACCTGCTTAACAATGCTCAGTGTGGCTTTGGTCGCCATCGCTCCAGTGTAGACAATCTCACACCCCTGAAAAGTTATATCCAAAATGCCTTTCTGATGAAGCAGCATGTCGTGGGTGTCTTCTTTGATCTGGAGAAGGCTTACGACATTACATGGCGTTATGGCATCCTTCGTACTCTGCACGGTTATGGTTTGCGCGGTTACTTAGCCGTTTTTCTTTTCAACTATTTATTAATTCGCCGTTTTCGCGTCCACATAGGGAACACGCTCTCCGAGGAGAAGATTCAGGAGAATGGTGTACCCCAGTGATCGATCTTGAGACCGTACAGGAGAACCTGTACGACCTGTTCTGGAATGCTGGAGTGCTCTAAACTCCGCCTTTTAGACACTGTCCATCATACTTGTATGTGTCTGGCCACTGGAGCTTTCCGAACTAGTTGAATTGCGTGTCTGTATGTTGATTTTGGCGAACCTCCACTGTCTGTCCGACGCTCGTTTTTACTCAGTTCCTACGTGGCACGGTTGGCCACTCACCCCGGTCATGCTTCGTTCCAATGCGTCTTACGTCCCGACCTCGCCCACCGTTATACCAGGTGAGTCAGCTGCCCCTTATTCTCGAGTTTTATGCCCTCATTTTATACTCCAACATGAAAGCATCGACCCCATTACTAGGTTCTACCCGCGTATTTAACATGGATGTTAAACACTCGATGAAATTAGTACTAATATAGATGTTATCACATCGCCTTTTAATGTATTCGTAATTACCTGATGTTTGCACTTCTGCAAATGTTCACTGGAACCATCGAATATTACATCTTAAACGGAATGTTTACCTCACACGTTACTAGATGGCTCAAGACTCCGAAGTAATCTGTCTGCTGTGCAGGTGGTTCGAATCACCTGCATGTACTGATTTTTACTTTCTCTACTGGTAAGTAGGGGAAGTATTGTATTCCACCCAAAAATTCGATGTAGATATTTCACCGGAAATACATGTTTTGAGGCCCCCTGAATCCAAAAAAAGCATTTTTAGAAAAAGGTCCGTGTGTGTCTGTCAGTCTTTGGACAGCATAACTCAAAAACGAAAAGTAGGTTAAAAATCAAAGCTGGTATTTAAGTTTAATGTCTTTCAAGGATGCGACAAGAAGATTTTGAAGAAAACAGCCCCACCCTAAACTAGCCTTTACATGGAAACTTTTTCGAAAATTTTGATTTTCTTGAAAATGGCTCTAACAATTTTGATTAAAATGTCATATGTTTGAGGTATATGTATGACAAATGAAATGTATATATTGAATTTTCTGGCTATAGCTCCTGTAGTCCTGTTTGCTCTGGATGACTTTTGAATAACTGGTAAACCGTAAAAGAAAGAACAAATCTTACTATACAAAAATATAGATCTCGCTAAAACACAACTGATATTTTTTGGGGAGTGAACCATTTCGGAGATATTCCTTGTTATTTGTATGAGTTTTCCAATACTTGAAATCCTCCACATAGCCGTTGGTCTGGGTGGCTCAGTTGGTTAGACGCTGGCCTACTGATCCCAAGGTCGCGGGTTCAAACCCGGCCCAGGCCGATGGTTTTTAAGTGTGCTTAAAAACGACAGCTCCATGTTAGTAGATTTACTGGCATGTAAAAGAACTCCTACGGGACGAAATTCCGGCACATCGGCGACGCTGATGTGATCCTGGCAATTGACAACGTCGTTAAATAACAAAATAATTTAATTTAATTTCCACATAGCCACCAGCTTTAAGATTTGACTATCGCTCAAGGCCTACTGGAATCGTTATTCCTTTCCTCCCTCGTTTCTCTTTCCCATGGCAAGTGGTTTTCGCAAGATATAAAGATTTGGTTACCTTAGGTACGAATCTAACAAACTTTGGCGCTGTCCATCAGCGAATTGAACTTTGAGGAGCTAACACTCCAGAAATACGTAAGACTGTTTAATTTTAACTTTAATCCGTATTTATTATTTGTTATAACATTTACTTTTTTCAGCTGTTCCTAATATTTGTTTACCTTTATGTTTGAATAGTTTTCATAATACAGGTTACCATTCCAGCTAAAAGAAAAAAAATTCTTCTTTAACGACGCTGTCAATTGCCAGGATCACATCAGCGTCGCCGGTGTACCGGAATTTCGTCCCGCAGGAGTTCTTTTACATGCCAGTAAATCTACTGACATGGAGCTGTCGTTTTTAAGCACACTTAAAAACCATCGGCCTGGGCCGGGTTTCAACCTACGACCTTGGGATCAGTAGGCCAGCATCTAACCAACTGAGCCACCCAGACCGCCTCGGAGAATCTGGTCAAAGTATCCCAGGGAGTCAAAGTAACCCCGCTTTACGGTACATTTCGTGTTATTTAATCCGAATGAGTTGCATTTTAAGCGAGTTGTAACGCGTTTCCTTATAGCATCTGCGATATGCGTTGGACCTTAACAAATAGTGCCTACTGCCATCTAGTGATCAGTTCTGATAGAATTGCGGCTTAAAGCTAATGACAATCCTAGCTTAAATTACATTACCTAATGTGTCGTTTCGGCATCGATTTCCTTTTGGAGAAAAATGACAAACGTAGTGTATGCTGCGTCCCATAGATGGCAGAGTTGGCAAGGCGGTGAAACTTCGTATCTCGTTTATCCGCAAGATGGAGCCCCTCCCGTCTAATGGTTCAACAGACGTTCTTTTCAGTTGTCAAAGAATCTTGTGCGTAGCTACTATTTATTCAACGTGCCTGGACGTTTTCTCATATCTGCATATAGACTGTGCAAGAAGCATTCAGCTATATCTCCAGATATGCTTGAAACTGAGTAAAAACTGAACAGTTAAATTCATAATAAGAAAAACAGTTGCACATTTATAAAAATCTTATGTAAAATTATAAGAAAGGTGATCGAAGAAACCCAAATAATTATAGAGGCATTAACCTGTTAGATACCACTTACAAGATATATGCAGGAATGTTAAATGAAAGATTAAAAAATATGTCTGACCACTTAATGTCAGAAGAACCGTTTTTAAGCACACTTAAAAAGCATCATCTGCGTATATTTAGACCACAATGGAGGCCACTTTAAGTAATATCTGAACAATAGTTTCAGATAAACTATACTAAATTATGCATTTTCAGTCAAGTGACTTATGTCACACTTCAAATATAAGAATGGGAAGAGACTCGTAGCTGAGAAAATACTTTGGTGGGAGATCCCGTATTTCACGATGATGCCATGAGTGATTTTGAATTTATCTATAGAATTTGACTGTCACGAGTTGCGTTTATTAAGACTATTTCACGAATAAAATAATATCTTATATATTTGAACGAACATTTATTCCGCGCAACTTGGAAACGGCTCTAACGATTTTGATCAAATTTTGTATTCAGATAGAGTTTTGCCTTTTAAGTTCATCTATATAGGTGTAATTCCCGAAAAAACGCGATTTTACATAAAAAATAACATTTTTTACTCCCGCTTCTACAGTGCAATTCTTGTATATATATTCCCCGTATTTCAGAAACGGCTCTAAAGATTTGGTTAAATTTTTGTATGTATGCATATTACATTCACAGTTTTCTCTAATCACTTTTGGGTAACACATTCACGTCTCTTTCTCCACTCAGTCTTCTATAAACAATTTTCCATAAAAAAACATGATTTTGCACCAAAAACATTTTATCCCCACTTTTAAAATAAGTCATACCATGTTCTGTATGTTTGAAACAGAAGTGCTATTACATTCACACTGTTTTCTTCTCTCACTTTTAGGTGATACATTCACATCTTTCTCTACTCATACTTCTACAAATAAGTCATTCAATTTTCTGTATGTTTAAAAGAGAGATGTTGCATATTACATTCACAGCGGTTTTTCTACTCACTTTTAGGTATCACATTCACATCTCTTTCACTACTCACTCTTCTGTAAACAATTTTCCATAAAAAGCGTAATTTTGCACCGAAAAACACTTTTATCCCCACTTTTAAAATAAGTCATACCATGCTCTGTATGTTTGAAACAGAAGTGCTATTATATTCACAGTTTTCTCCTCTCACTTTTAGGTATCACATTCATATCTCTTTCTCTACTCAGTCTTCTATAAGCAATTTTCCATAAAAACGTGATTTTGCACCAAAAAACACTTTTATCCCCACTTTTAAAATAAGTCAAACCATGTTCTGTATGTTTGAAACAGAAGTGGTATTACATTCACACTGTTTTCTCCTCTCACTATTACTTGATACATTCACACCTCTTTCTCTACTCACTCTTCTACAAATAAGTCATGCAATTTTCTGTATGTTTGAAATAGAGGTGCTGCATAATACATTCACAGTGGTTTCTGTACTTACTTTTAGGTATCACATTTACGTCTGTCTCTACTCACTCTTCTGTAAACAATTTTCCATAAAAAGCGTGATTTTGCACCAAAAAACACGTTTATCCCCACTTTTAAAATAAGTCATACCATATTCTGTATGTTTGAAACAGAAGTGCTATTACATTCACACTGTTTTCTCCTCTCACTATTAGGTGATGCATATTATATTCATACTGTTTTCTCTACTCACTCTTAGGTAACACATTCACATCTCTTTCTACTCACTCTTCTACAAATGTCATACAATTCCGTGCATGTTTGAATTAGAAATGCTACGTATTACATTCATACTGTTTTCTCTACTTGCTTTTGGGTAACACACTCATAACTGTTTCTCTACTTACTCTTCTAGAAATAAGTCATACAATTTTGTGAATGTTTGATATAGAAATGCTGTATATGACATTCACAGTGTTTACTCTACTCACTTTTAGGCAACACCTTCACATGTCTTTCTCCACTCACTCTTCTACAAACAATTCATATCATCTATACAACTTGAATGTTTGTATATATCTAACTGTTAATCTCGAAAACCGCTTAACCGATCACCGCGAAATTCGGCACGTATATGTATTTTTTTTCATGCAGAGTTTTTATGGTAACAATTTTACTACACAATATATTACTTTCAAATGGTTTTCTACTCGCTTTTCTTTTACGTAGCGCATTCATGTATTCTCTGTTTGCCCTTCAACATACAATTCATATAATATTCTAGGATTGAAATATAAATGCAGCGTATTACATTCACACGATTTCCTCTACTAATTCTTCCTTTACGAGACACAATCAACTTCTTTCGCTATTCACCCCTCAACATATAATTCATACAATTTGCTATATGTTTGAAACAAATACAACGTATTACATTCATACTACTTTCTCTACTCACTTTTGTTTTACGTAACAATTCACATGTTATTCCCAATGGTTTATCAACTTTTTACATACCAAGGCCTATACATATCTTATGTTGAAGAGTGATTAAAATCCAAAAAGAGTTGATCGATCGCCATGAAAAGTGACATTTTTTTCAGGCGAAGGTTTTTATGCAATCCATTTTACCACGCAATATATTACGTTCACATGGTTTTCTCTACTCCCTTTTCTTTTACCTAACATACTACTCCTTCTTCTGCAAACAATCCATACATTTTTCCATACACTTGAAATATAAGTGCAACGTATAACATTCACACGGTTTTTCTACTCATTTTTCTTTAGTAAAACACAATCACATTTCTTTCACTACTCCCGCTTCGACGAACAATTACGAACAATTCATACACTTTTCTATATGTTTGAAACATAAATGCGTAGTACATTCACATGGCTTTATCAACCACCTTTTCTTTCTGCAGTATTTGTTATTCTTCAACATTGCTTTTGCTTAGTGTCGCTCCGGTGTTTTAATAAAAAATAAAGAAATAGTTAAAAAAGTAAAGTAATCACAATTGGTGTCCGGAGAGCGACGAAAAGCACGATATGGAACAGTTGATGAAACAAATGTTAGCCAAGATGGACATAATGGGAAATGAAATTAATTCCGAAATGCGACAGAGGAAACAAATATGAAAACCGGATTGGAAAAATGTAAACTACGGAATAGAAAATATGGGAACAAAAATGGAAGGCAAATTGAAAATGTAAACTCCGAAACGGAAAATATGAAGACAGTTCTATCGAAGAATACTAACGAGCGACTGGCCGGGGTTAAGGAAGCCATGGAAGAACTCGATGGAAGTATGAAGGACCTTGGTCAACGTGTTAACCTCCTGGAGTCAATCACAGCAGCACAGAACTGAACTCCATAATGGAACAAATGCTCGACGAAAACCTCAAACTGGGTGGATATCTATGGGGGAGGCCTGCTCTCAGCAGTACACGTTTTACAGCTGAAATGATGGTGTTTATGAAATATTTTTATGTATTTCTATATCTCTTGTATCTCGGACATTACTCTTAACGATTGCGACAAGTAATTTTATTTAGTTAACGTTTTGCTTTTCAGGTTTGTCTAAATAAGTATCTTCTCCCACAAAAAATAAGAATTCACAAAAACAGAGGCGAAAAACGCCGAGCGAAGCTCGGTAGCCCAGGTACTAGCATATGAAATGTTATTTAAATGCTGTATTGTAATTACTAACTCTTAAAAGAAAAATCTGATGTGTTGCACTCACATGACTTTCTCTACTCTTGTACTAACCATTCTTACAGACTCTTATTCCTGTATCTTCTTTCTTGTTAGCTGAGACAAACATTTGTACAAACTATCTTATTGCTTATTTCCTTGTTGGTGTAAAGGGAATGATACAACATAGTAGGCTTTGTGCGATAGTCAAATGTTTGAGATTCTGTTGTCTTTGCACACTTGACATATAAAAAAAAAGAACAGCGATGATCCATTTCACGAAACTTCTAAGTTTTCCGAAACTCACACACATAACAAGGAATATCTCCGAAATGGTTCACCCTACAAGAAAATTTATTGAGACATAAATTGTGTATTTTAGCAAGATCTACATTTTTTGTATTGTATAATTTGGTCTATCTGCAACGGTTTACCAGTTATGCACAAGTCGTCCAGAGTAAATACGACTACAGGGGCTATAGCCAGAAAATTCAAGATGTACATTACATTTGTCATAAAAATATCTCAAACATATGACATTTTAATCCAAATCGTCGAGCCATTTTCAAGAAAATAAAAATTTTCGAAAAATGTTCCATGTAAAGGGTAGTTTAGGGTAGGGCTATTTTCTTCAAAATCTTCGTGTCGCATCCTTGAATGACAAACTTAAATACCAACTTTGGTTTTTAACCGACTTTTCGTTTTTGAGTTATGCTGTCCACAGACTGACACACAGACCTTTTGCTAAAAATGCTTTTTTTGGATTCAGGGGGCCTCAAAACATATTTCCGGTGAAATCTCGACATCGAATTTTTGGGTGGAATACAAAAATAAACCAGGTTTACAAAATCAATTGGCGCGGCCTACAAGATTAAATACCACTAAGATTAAACACCACTGACCTAGTTTCGTTCAATACAAAATTTTTTAAACCGATTCCAACATATTTTCTGTTGTATTCTGTATTCCTAGGTTCCCTCTTCAAATTGTTTAATCTATTTCAGCATTAGATGCTTCACCGAAGAGAATGTCAGTCATTTTTGACATTTAAACCGAGAGGCTACGTAATGTCAAATTACATAAGCTGTTGCGGATCTGTAGGAAAATGTAGCTAGATTCCCTACCCTGATCACAATATAAGACCAGCAGAGGAGGTGATAATTAAAATTCAGAGGTGATAGTAAATTCAATAAATGTTTCGCAACTGAAGCCTATCATTTCTTGAAATTTGAAATTGTTGTACACATGATTGGTAGATTTCAACCTAGTCACGCATAAGTGAAATAATCCACCAGATTATATTGTTTAACTTTATTTAATATTTTGAATTTCACAGATATAAGAATAAATTGATACAAATGCACACAAAACATTATAAACACACCACACATAAAATACCATCCTGGTTCTCAAAATCAGTTGCAAGTTATGTTCTAAAAATGCAGCATTTATTCCCCAAGGAAGAATATAAAAAGTTTAATCTAAAAGGTGCGTCAATAACACTAAACAACACATATTATTAATTGACACTGTTTTCAAACTTCTAAGAAAGGAAGATATATAAAAAGTAGTTTTCTATAATAGACCTCCGTGTTCAATTCTGTTTCCTATGCATGAAGATAAACTAGCAATAATTTCAAGATTTCGAATGTCAAATGTTAGCCATCCTTGTGGACGGAAAAAGTAGCGACAGTCACTAATCGAGATTTAGCGCTCAGCTTTTGCATCTGGGTCCAATTGTACTTCCTGAGGACAGCGACAGCGTCCTTCTTCTGCTGTGAGATGGGCGGAAGAGGTAAATAGGTGACGGAATGGATGAGCCTTTAACACTAATCTCCCTTCCTCGAGTTCCTTGAGAAGTCCTACATAACGTTCTTGATCCAGCTGTCCTGTTTGGTATTCTCTTTCTAGTTCCCTTCGCTCTCGTTCCTGAAACAACCAATACCGATCAGTTACTATAAGTAAGGTCTAGATGTGGTTCCGAGAGTGATGGTGGTGGTGATGGTGATGGTGGTGGCGGTGGTGGTAGTGATGATGGTGACGGTGGTGGCGGTGGTGGTGATGGTGGTGGTGATGGTGGTAATGATGGTGATGGTGGTAATGATGGTGGTGGCGGTGGTGGTGATGGTGGTAGTGATGGTGGTAGTGATGGTGGTGACGGTGGTGGCGGTGGTGGTAATGATGGTGATGGTGGTGGTGATGGTGGTAGTGATGGTGATGGTGGTGGTGATGGTGGTGGTGATAGTGGTGGTGATGGTAGTGGTGGTGATGATAGTGGTGGTGACGGTGATGATGGTGGTGATGGTGATGATGGTGGTGGTGGTAGTGGTGGTGACGGTGATGGTGATAGCGGTGGTGGTGGTGGTGGTGGTGACGGTGATGGTGGTGGTGACGGTGATGGTGGTGGTGATAGTGGTGGCGGTGGTGACGGTGGTGGTGATAGTGGTGGTGGTGATGGTGGTGGTGATAGTGGTGGCGGTGGTGATGGTGGTGGTGATGGTGGTGGTGATGGTGGTGGTGATAGTTATGGCGGTGGTGACGGTGGTGGTGATGGTGGTGGTGATAGTGGTGGCGGTGGTGATAGTGGTGCTGGTGGTGGTGATGGTGGTGGTGATAGTGACGGTGGTGGTGATGGTGGTGGTGGTGACGGTGGTGGTGATAGTGGTGGCGGTGGTGACGGTGGTGGTGATGGTGGTGGTGATAGTGGTGGCGGTGGTGACGGTGGTGGTGGTGGTGATGGTGGTGGTGATGGTGGTGGTGATAGTGGTGGTGATGGTGGTGGTGGTAGTGGTGGTGACGGTGGTGATCGTGATAATAGTGGTGGTGATAGTGGTGGTGGTGATAGTGCTATTGGCGGTGGTGGTGATTGTGGTGATGGTGGTGGTGGTGGTGAAGGTGGCGGTAGTGATAGTGGTGGTGGTGACGGTGATGGTGATGATGGTGCTGATAGTGGTGGTGGTAGTGGTGGTGACGGTGATGGTGATAGCGGTGGTGGTGATAGCAGTGGTGGTGGTGATAGTGATGCTGACTGTGATGGTGGTGGTGATAGTGGTGGCGGTGGTGACGGTGGTGGTGGTGACGGTGATGGTGGTGGTGACGGTGATGGTGGTGATGGTGATAGTGGTGGTGATGGTGATGGTGGTGGTGATGGTGGTGGTGATGGTGATGGTGGTGGTGATGGTGATGGTGGTGGTGATGGTGATGGTTGTGGTGGTGGTGATGGTGATGGTGGTGGTGATGGTGATGGTGGTGGTGATAGTGGTGGTGACGGTGATGGTGATAGCGGAGGTGGTGGTGATAGCGGTGGTGGTGGTGATAGCGGTGGTGGTGGTGATAGTGGTGGTGACGGTGATGGTGATAGCGGAGGTGGTGGTGATGATAGTGGTGGTGATGATAGTGGTGGTGATGATAGTGGTGGTGATGATAGTGGTGGTGACGGTGATGGTGGTGGTGATGGTGATGATGGTGATAGTGGTGGTGACTAGTGGTGGTGATAGTGGTGGTCAAAGTGGTGTTGGTGGTGATGGTGGTGGTGATTGTGGTGGTGATAGTGGTGGTGACGGTGGTGGTGATAGTGGTGGTGAGGGTGAGCGTGGTGGTGATGGTGGTGATAGTGGTGGTGACGGTGATGGTGGTTGTAGTGGTGACAATGGTGGTGGTGATAGTGGTGGTGGAGATAGTGGTGGTGATGGTGGTGGTGACGGTAATGGTGGTGGTGATAGTGGTGGTGACGGTGATGGTGGTGGTGGTAATAGAGGTGGTGACGGAGTGAGTGTGTTGGGTTTAAGGACCCGTCGACAACTTGGTCATTAGGGCCTGGTGGTGACGGTGATGGTGGTGATGGTGATAATGGTGGTGGTGATGGTGGTGGTGATAGTCTTGGTGGTGATAGTGGTGGTGGTGATGGTGGTGATAGTGGTGTTGGCGGTGGTGGTGACGGTGGTGATCGTGATAATAGTGGTGGTGATAGTGGTGGTGGTGGTGGTGACAGTGCTATTGGCGGTGGTGGTGGTGATTGTGGTGGTGGTGATGGTGGTGGTGGTGATAGTGGTGTTGGTGGTGGTGACGGTGGTGGTGATAATGGTGGTGGTGATGGTGGTGGTGGCGGTGATGGTGGTGGTCATGGTGGTGGTGATGGTGGTGGTGATTGTGGTGGTGATGGTGCTGATAGTGGTGGTAATGGCGGTGGTGATGATAGTGGTGGCGATGGTGGTGGTGGCAGTGATGGTGGTGGCCATGGTGGTGGTCATCGTGGTGATGGTGATGGTGCTGGTGATGATGGTGGTAGTGATGGTGGTGACGGTGGTGGCGGTGGTGGTGATGGTGGTAATGATGGTGACGGTGGTGGTGATAGTGGTGGTAATGGTGGTGATGGCGGTGGTGATGGTAGTGGTGGTGGTGATGGTGATAGTGGTGGTGTAAGTGGTGGTGCTGGTGGTTATAGTGGTGGTGATAGGTGGTGGTGATACTGGTGGTGGTGGTGATGGCGGTGATGGTGATAGTCGTGGTGCTGGTGGTGATAGTGGTGGTGATGGTGCTGGTGGTGGTGGCAGTGATGGTGGTGGTCATGGTGGTGGTGGTCATGGTGGTGGTAATGGTGGTGATGGTGCTGGTGATGGTGGTGGTCATGGTAGTGGTGGTGATAGTGGTGGTGGTGATGGAGGTGCTAGTGATGGTGGTGGTGGTGATGGTGGTGGCGGTCGTGATGGTGGTGCTGGTGACAGTGGTGGAGCTGGTGATAGTGGTGGTGCTGGTGGTGATAGTGGTGGTGGTGATTGTAGTGGTTGTGATTGTGCTGATAGTGGTGGTGGTGATGGTGGTGGTGGTGATGGTGGTGGTAATTTTTTTTTTTTTAAATTAACGTCCTCCAACATTGTGTCATATCGGACGAATGAATGAAATGAAATGGGTGAAATGATGCTCAAATGAGCCCGTGGTCCATGGAGCTTTAAGTTACCCGACATTCGTCTTCTCAGGGTAGGGAAAACCTCGGAAAAAAACCTTACCCGGATAACTTACCCTAAGCGAGATTCGAACTCGCGACCTCTTGAACATGAGACAGACACGCAAACCATCACGCTACAGAGGCGGGCGGTGGTGGTGATGGTGATGGTGGTGGTGATAGTGGCGGTGGTGGTGATGGTGGTGATAGTGGTGGAGGTGATAGTGGTGGTGGTGGTGATATTGGTGGTGGCGGTGATATTGGTGGTGGCGGCGGTGGTTGTTGTGATGTTGGTGGCGGTGGTGGAGGCGGAGGCGGCCGTGGTAGTCGCCGTGGTGGTGGCGGTGGTGTTGGTGGTGCTGACGGTGGTGGTCGCGGTGGCAATAGTGGTGCCGGCCGTGGTGTTGGTGGCGGTGTTGGTGGTGTTGGTGGCGCTATTGGTGGCGTTGGTTCGTGATGGTGAAGGTAGCGCTGGTTGTGGTGGTGTGGGCGGTGATGGTTGCAGTGGTGGTGGTGGCAGTGGTGGTGGTGGTAGTGGTGGTGGTTGCTGCTGTGGTGGTGACGGTGGTGGTAGTGGTGGTAGCGGCGGTGGTGGTGGTGGTTGCGGCTGTGGTGGTGGTGGCGGTGGTGGTAGTGGTGGCGGCGGCGGTGGTAGTGGTGGTGGTGATGGCGATAGTGGTGATAGTGGTGGTACTGGTGGTGATGGTGGTGGTGATAGGTGGTGGTGATGCTGGTGGTGATAGTGGTGGTGATGGTGCTGATAGTGGTGGTAATGGTGGTGATGGTGGTGGTGATGGTGCTGGTGGTGCTGGTGATGGTGGTGGTAATGATGGTGGTGGCGGTGGTGGTGGTGATGGTGGTGGTAATGATGGTGATGGTTTTGGTGATGGTGGTGATAGTGGTGGTAATGGTGGTGGTGATGGTGTTGGTGATGTTAGTGGTGGTGATGGTGGTGGTTTTGGCGGTGATGGTGATAGTGGTGGTGATGGTGATGGTGATACTGGTGGTGGTGATGGTAGTGGTGGTGGCGGCGGCGGTGATGGTGATAGTGGTGGTGATAGTGGTGGTAATAGAGGTGGTGGATATGGTGCTGATAGTGGTGGTAATGGTGGTGGTGATGGTGGTGGTGCTGGTGGTGGTGATGGTAGTGGTGGTGGTGATGGTGGTGATGGTAGTGGTGGTGGTGATGGTGGTGGTGTTGGCGGTGATGGTGATAGTGGTGGTGATAATGGTGGTAGATGGTGGTGGTGATAGGCGGTGGTGATACTGGTGGTGGTGATGGTAGTGGTGGTGGCGGTGATGTTGATAGTCGTGGTGCTGGTGGTGGTGACGGTGGTGGTGATAGTGGTGATGATGGTGATGGTGGTGGTGGATATGGTGCTCATGGTGGTGGTGGATATAGTAGCAGTGACGGTGGTGGTGATAGTGGTGGTGATAGTGGCGGTAATGGTGGTGATGGTGGTGGTGCTGGCGGTGGTGGTGATGTTGGTGATAGTGGTAGTGCTGGTGGTGATAGTGGTGGTGGTGATGGTGGTGGTGGTGATAGTGGTGGTGGTGGTGGAGGTGATGGTTGAGGTGATGGTGGAGGAGGTGGTGGTAGCTGCGGCGGTGGTGGTGATGGTGGTGGTGGGCGTGGTGGTGATAATGGTGGTGCTGGTGGTGATAGTGGTGGTGGTGATGGTGGTGGTGATAGTGGTGGTGGAGGTGATGGTGGTGACGGTGGCGATGGAGGTGGCGGTGTTGCTGGCGGTGTTGGTGGCGGTATTCGTGGTGTTGGTGGCGCTGGTGGTGGTTCGTGGTGGTGACGATAGCGGCGGTATTGCCGGTGGCTGTGGTGGTGTGGGCGGTGATGGTTGCGGTGGTGGTGGTGGTAGTGGTGGTGGTTGCTGCTGTGGTGGTGGTGGCGGTGTTGGTAGTGGTGGTAGCGGCGGTGGTGGTGGTGGTTGCGACTGTGGTTGTGGAAGCGGTGGTGGTAGTGGTGGTGACGGTGGTTGTAGTAGTGGTGGTGATGGTGGAGATAGTGGTGATAGTGGTGGTGCTGGTGGTATTGGTGGTGGTGATAGGTGGTGGTGATAGTGGTGGTGATGGTGCTGATAGTGGTGGTAATGGTGGTGGTGCTGGTGGTGATGCTGGTGGTGGTGGTAGTGATGGTGGTGGCGGTGGTGGTGGTAATGATGGTTTTGGTGATGGTGGTGGTATTGGTGGTGGTGATAGTGGTGGTAGTGGTGGTGGTGATAGTGGTGGTAGTGGTGGTGGTGATAATGGTGGTGGTGATGGTAGTGGTAGTGGTGATGGTGGTGGTGGTGGCGGTGATGGTGATAGTGGTGGTGATAATGGTGGTGATGGTGGTGGTGATAGGCGGAGGTGATTATGGTGGTGGTGATGGTAGTGGTGGTGGTGGCGGTGATGCTGGTGGTGGATATGGTGCTGATAGTGGTGGCAATGGTGGTGGTGGTGATAGTGGTGGTGGCAGTGATGGTGGTGGTGGCAGTGATGGTGGTGGTGATAGTGGTGGAAATGGTGGTGATGGTGGTGATAGTGATGGTGATGGTGGTGGTCATGGTGGCGGTGGTGGTGGTGATGGCGGTGGTGGTGGCGATGGCGGTAGTGATGGTGATGGCGGCGGCGGTACTGATGGTGGTTTTCGAGGTAGTGGTGATGGTGGTGTTGGTGGTAGTGGCGATGGTGGTGGTAGTGGTGCTGGTGGTGGTGGTGTTGGTAGTGGTGGTAGAGGTGCTGGTGGTAGCAGTGATGGTGGTGGTGGTAGTGGTAGTGGTCGTGTCGGCGGAGGTGGAGGCGGTGATGGTGATGGTGGTGGCGGTGATGGTGGTGGCGGCGGTGGTGGTGGTGATGGCGCCGGCTATGGTGGCGGCGGTGGTGATGGCTGCGATGGTGGTGGTGATGGTGATAGCGGCGGTGGTGGTGATGGTGGCGGCGATGGTGGTGGTGGTGATGGTGATAGCGGCGGCGGTGGTGGTGATGGTGGTGGCGGCAGTGGTGATGAAGGTGTAGGTGAAGGTGATGGCGGCACTGGTGGTTGTGATAGTGGTGGCGGCGATGGTGATGGTGGTGGCGGCGATGATGGTGATGGTGGTCGTACTAGTGGTTTGTGGTGGTGGTAGTAGCGATGGTGGTGGTGGCAGTGATGGTGGTGGTAATGGTGGTGATGGTGGTGGTGGCAGTGATGGTGGTGGTTATGGTGGTGGTGATGGTGGTGATAGTGGTGGTGGTGATGGTGGTGGGGGTGGTGATGGTGGTGGAGGTGATGGTGGAGGCGGGGTGGTAGCTGCGTCGGTGATGGTGGTGGTGGCTGCGGTGATTGTGATGGTGGCGGTGGTGGTGGCGCCGGTGGTAGTGGCGGTGATGGTGCTGGTGGCGGTGATTTTGATGACGGTTGCGGTGGTGGTGTTGGCGGCGGTGGTGGTGGTGTTGATGGCGGTGTGGGTCGCGACGTTGGTGGCGCTGGTGGTGGCGTTGTTTCGTGGTGGTGACGGTAGCGGTGGTGGTAGCGGTGGTGTGGGCGGTGGTGGTGGCGGTTGTTGTGGTAGCGGTGGTGGTTGCGGCTGTGATGGTGGTGGCGGTGGTGGTAGCAGTGGCGGCGGCGGCGGAGGTGGTGGCGGTAGTGGCGGTGGCGATAGTGGTGATAGTGGTGGTGGTGATGGTAAAAGCAATAAAAAAAATAAAATAATGGTGAAGGTGGTGGTAGTGGTGGTGTTAGTGGTGGTGACGGCGGTGGTGGTGATGGTGATGGCGGTGGTGATGGCGGCGGCGGTGCTGATGGTTGTTTTGGAGGTAGTGGTGATGGTGGTGTTGGTTGTGGTAGTTGCGATTGTGGTGGTGGTAGTGGTGGTGGTAGTGGTGGTGGTAGTGGTGGTGGTGTTAGTGGTGGTAGAGGTGTTGGTGGTAGTGGTGATGGTGGTGGTAGTTGCGATGGTGGTGGTGGTGTTAGTGGTAGTGGTGGTGGTGTCGGCGGTGCTGGCGGTGGTGGTGGCGATGGTGGTGGCGGCGGTGGTGGTGGTGATGCTGATGGCGGCGGTGGTGTTGGTGGTGGTGATGATGGCGGCAGTGGTGATGGTGGTGATGGTGTTGGCGGCGGTGGTGGTGATGTTGGTTGCGGCGATGGTGGTGGTGGTGATGGTGATAGCGGCGGCGGTGGTGGTAGTGATGGTGGTGGTTGCGGTGGTGATGATGGTGTAGGTGAAGGAGATGGCGCCACTGGTGGTGATAGTGGTGGCGGTGATTGCGATGGTGGTGGCGGCGATGGTGGTGATGGTGGTCGTGGTGGTGGTGGTAGTGGCGATGGTGCTTATAGTGGTGGCAATGGTGGTGATGGTGGTGGTGATGCTGATGGTCGTGGTGGTGATGGCGATGGTGGCAGTGATGGTGGTGGTCATGGTGGTGGTGGTGGTGAGATGGTGGTGGTGGTGGTGATAATGGTGGTGATGGTGATGCTGGTGATGATGGTGGTGGTGATGGTGGTGGTTATGATGGTGGTGGTCATGGTGGTGCTGGTGGTGGACATGGTGGTGTTGGTGATAGCGGTGGTGATGGTGTTGGTGGTGGTAATGGCGGTGGCGGTGGTGGTGGTGATGGTGGTGGCGGCGATGGTGGTGCTGGTGATAGTGCTGGTGCTGTTAGTGGTGGTAGTGGCGGTGATAGTGGTGTTGGTAGTGATGGTGGTGGTGATAGGGGGTGGTGATAGTGGTGGTGCAGATTGTAGTGGTGGTGATGGTGGTAGTGGTGGTGATAGTGGTGTTGGTAGTGATGGTGGTGGTGATAGGGGGTGGTGATAGTGGCGGTGCAGATTGTAGTGGTGGTGATGGTGGTAGTGGTGGTGATAGTGGTGTTGGTAGTGATGGTGGTGGTGATAGGGGGTGGTGATAGTGGTGGTGATGGTGCTGATAGTGGTGGTAATGGTAGTGGTGGCGGTGGTGGTGGTAGTGATGGTGGTGGCGGTGGTGGTGGTAATGATGGTGATGGTTTTGGTGATGGTGGTGGTGGTGATAGTGGTGGTAGTGGTGGTTGTGAAACTGGTGGTGGTGATGGTGGTAGTGGTGGTGATGGTGGTGGCGGTTGTTGTTGTAGTGTTTAACGCCCGCTTTTACTACTACGGCACCGCAGGCGGTGACACTGATGATACATGAAGATGGAGCACCGGTGGAATGAAATGGCGGGGGAAACCGGAGTACCCGGAGAAAACCGGCCCTGACGCCGCTTCGACCACCACGAATACCACATGCGGGTCCCTGGGATCGAACCCATGCCGCCTAATGGTGGCGGTGGTGGCGGTGATGGTAATAGTTTTTTTTTTTTTTTTTTTTTTAATTAACGTCCTCCAACATTGTGTCATATCGGACGAATGAGTGAAATGAAATGGGTGAAATGATGCTCAAATGAGCCCGAGGTCCATGGAGCTTTAAGTTACCCGACATTCGTCTTCTCAGGGTAGGGAAAACCTCGGAAAAAAACCTTACCCGGATAACTTACCCTAACCGAGATTCACGCTACCATCACGCTACCGAGGCGGGCGATGGTGATAGTGGTGGTGATAATGGTGGTGATGGTGGTGGTGATAGGCGTGTGGGGGGGGGTGGGGGGTGGGAGGGGGGGGGGCGAAGGGTGCTTCTGATGGTGGCTGATTGGTGGGGTGTGCGTGGGATGAGGGGGCGAGTGGGAGGGGGGGGCTGGGGGGAGGGGGGGGTGGGAGGGGGATACGGTGGGTGGGTGGTGATTAGGTGGTGTGTGTGTGGTGGTAGTGGCTGGTGGTGGTGGTGGATATGTGCTGATAGTGGGTGGCAATGGTGGTGGTGATGATACTGGTGGTGATAGTGGTGGTGGCAGTGATGGTGGTGGTGGCAGTAATGGTGGTGGTGGTGATAGTGGTGGAAATGGTGGTGATGGTGGTGTTGGTGATAGCGGCGGTGGTGATGGTGTTGGCGGTGGTGATGGCTGCGATGGTGGTGATGGTGGTGGTGATGGTGATAGCGGCGGTGGTGGTCGTGATGGTGGCGGTGATGGTGGTGGTGATGGTGGTGGCGGCAGTGGTGATGATGGTGTAGGTGAAGGTGATGGCGGCACTGGTGGTTGTGATTGTGGTGGCGGCGATGATGGTGATGGTCGTAATCGTGGTGGTGGTGGTAGTAGCGATGGTGCTGATAGTGGTGGTAATGGTGGTGATGGTGGTGGTGGCAGTGATGGTGGTGGTGATGGTGGTGATAGTGGGGGTGGTGATGGTGGTGGAGGTGATGGTGGAGGCGGTGGTGGTAGCTGCGTCGGTGATGGTGGTGGCTGCGGTGGTTGTGATGGTGGTGGCGGTGATGGTGGCGCCAGTGGTAGCAGCGGCGTTTGTGGCGGTGGTGGTGGTGCTGGTGGCGGTGATTTTGATGACGGTGGCGGTGGTGGTGTTGGCGGCGGTGGTGGTGGTGTTGATGGCGGTGTTGGTCGCGATGTTGGTGGCGCTGGTGGTGGCGTTGGTTCGTGGTGGTGACGGTAGCGGTGGTGGTAGCGGTGGTGTGGGTGGTGGTGGCGGTTGTTGTTGTAGTGGTGGTGGTTGCGGCTGTGATGGTGTTGGCGGTGGTGGTAGTAGTGGCGGCGGCGGCGGTAGTGTTGGTGGTGATGGTGGCGATAGTGGTGATAGTAGTGGTGGTGATGGTAAAAGCTATAACATAAAATAAAATAATGGTGAAGGTGGTGGTAGTGGTGGTGGTGACGGCGGTGGTGGTGATGGTGCTGACGGTGGTGATGGCGGCGGCGGTGCTGATGGTGGTTTTGGAGGTAGTGGTGATGGTGGTGTTGGTGGTGGTAGTTGCGATGGTGGTGGTAGTGGAAGTGGTGGTGGTAGTGGTGGTGGTAGTGGTGGTGGTGTCGGCGGTGCTAGCGGCGGTGGTGGTGATGGTGGTGGCGGCGATGGTAGTGGCGGTGGTGGTGGTGATGATGATGGCGGCGGTGGTGGTGGTGGTGATGGTGGCGGCGGTGGTGATGGTGGTGATGGTGTTGGCGGCGGTGGTGGTGATGGTGATAGCGGCGGTGGTGGTGGTAGTGATGGTGGTGGTTGCGGTGGTGATGATGGTGTAGGTGAAGGTGATGGCGCCACTGGTGGTGGTGATAGTGGTGGCGGTGATGGCGATGGTGGTGGTGGTGATGGTGGTCGTGGTGGTGGTCGTGGTAGTGGCGATGGTGCTTATAGTAGTGGTAATGGTGGTGATGGTGGTGGTGATGGTGATGGTCGTGGTGATGGTGATGGTGGTGGCAGTGATGGTTGTGGTCATGGTGGTGGTGGTGATAGTGGTGGTGATGGTGGTGATGATGGTGGTGGTGATGGTGGTGGTTCTGATGGTGGTGGTCATGGTGGTGGTGGTCATGGTGGTGGTGGTGATAGCGGTGGTGGTGATGGTGGTGGTGATGGTGGTGGTGGTGATGGTGGTGGCGGTGGTGGTGGTGGCGGTGATGGTGGTGCTGGTGATAGTGCTGGTGCTGTTAGTGGTGGTGCTGGTGGTGATAGTGGTAGTGATGATAGTGGCGGTGCTGATTGTAGTGGTGGTGATGGTGGTAGTGGTGGTGATAGTGGTGTTGGTAGTGATGGTGGTGCTGGTGGTGATTGTGGTGGTGGTGATGATGGTGATGGTGATAGTGGTAGTGGTGGTGGTGGCGGGTGGTGGTGATGGTGGTGGAGGTCATAGTGGTGGTGGTGATAGTGGTGGTGGTGATAGTGGGGGTGGTGTTGGTGGTAGCTGCAGGCGGTGATGGTGGTGGCGGCGGCGGTGGTTGTGATGGTGATGGCGGTGGTGGTAGTAGCCGTGATGGTGGTGGTGACGATCGTGGTCGTGGTGGCGGCGGTGGTGTCGGTGATGGTGGTGACGGTGGCGACGGTGGTGTTGCTGGTGGTGTTGGTGGCGGTGTTGGTGGTGTTGGTGGCGCTGATGGTGGTGGTGGTTGTGGTGGTCTGGGCGGTGATGGTTGAGGTGGTGGTGGCGGTGGTGGTGGTGGTAGTGGTGGTGGTTGCGGCTCTGGTGACGGTGGTGTTAGTGGTGGTGGCGGCGGTGATGGTGGTTGTGGTTGCGGCTGTGGTGGTGGTGGCGGTGGTGGTAGTGGTGATGGTGGCGATAGTGGTGATAGTGGTGGTGATAGGTGGTGGTGATAGGTGGTGGTGATAGTGGTGGTGGTGATGGTGCTGATAGTGGTGGTAATGGTGGTGATGGTGCTGGTGGTGGTGGTGATGGTGGTGGCGGTAGTGATGGTGGTGGCGGTGGTGGTGATGGTGGTGGTAATGATGGTGATGGTGGTGGTGATGGTTGATGGTGGTGGTGATGGTGGTGGTGATAGTGGTGGTAATGGTGGTTGTGATACTGGTGGTGGTGATGGTGGTGGTGATGGTAGTGGTGGTGATGGTTGTAGTAGTGTTTAACGTCCGCTTTTACTACTACGGCACCGGAGGCGGTGACACTGATGATAAATGGAATGAAGATGGAGCACCGGTGGAATGAGATGGCGGGGGAAACCGGAGCACCCGGAGAAAACCCACTCTGACGCTGCTTCGTCCACCACGAATACCACATGCGGGTCCCTGGGATCGAACCCGATCCGCCTAGGGTGGTGATGGTAATAGTGGTGGTGATAGTGGTGGTGCTGGTGGTGTTAATGGTGGTGATGTTGGTGGTGATAGGCGTTGGTGATACTGGTGGTGATTGTAGTGGTGGTGGTGGCGGTGACGGTGATAGTGGTGGTGCTGGTGGTGGTGATGGTGGTGGTGATAATGGTGGTGATGGTGGTGGTGGTGATGGTGCTGATAGTGGTGGTAATGGTGGTGATTGTGGTAGTGATGATAGTGGTGGTGATGGTGGTGGTGGTGATGGTGGTGCTGGTGATAGTGGCGGTGGTGATGATAGTGGCGGTGCTGATTGTAGTGGTGGTGATGGTGGTAGTGGTGGTGATAGTGGTGTTGGTAGTGATGATGGTGGTGATGGTGCTGGTGGTGATTGTGGTGGTGATGGTGGTGATGGTGATAGTGGTGGTGGTGGCGGTGGTGGTGATGGTGGTGGAGGTCATAGTGGTGGTGGTGATAGTGGTTGTGGTGATAGTGGGGGTGGTGGAGGCGGTGGTGTTGGTGGTAGCTGCAGGCGGTGCTGGTGGTGGTGACGATGGTGGTCGTGGTGGCGGCGGTGGTGGAGGTAATGGTGGTGACGGTGGCGACGGTGGTGGTGGCGGCGGTGGTGTTGCTGGTGGTGTTGGTGGCGGTGTTCGTAGCGCTGATGGTGGTGGTGGTTGTGTTGGTGTGGGCGGTGATGGTTGAGGTGGTGGTGGTAGTGGTGGTGGTGGTTGCGGCTGTGGTGGTGGTGGCGGTGGTGTTAGTGGTGGTGACGTTGATGGTGGTGGTGGTTGCGGCTGTGGTGGTGGTGGCGGTGGTGGTAGTGGTGGCGGTGGTGGTAATGGTGGTGTTGATGGTGGCGATAGTGGTGATAGTGTTGGTGATGGTGGTCCTAGTGGTGATAGTGGTGGTGGTGATAGTGGTGGTGGTGGTGATGGTGCTGATAGTGGTGGTAATGGTGGTGATGGTGCTGGTGGTGGTGGTGATGGTGGTGGCGGTAGTGATGGTGGTGGTGGTGGGGATGGTGGTGGTGATGATGGTGGTGATGGTGGTGGCAATGATGGTGATGGTGGTGGTGATGGTTGATGGTGGTGCTAGTGGTGGTTGTGATACTGGTGGTGGTGATTGTGGTGGTGATGGTAGTGGTGTTGGTGATAGTAGTGGTGGTGGTGATGGTTGTAGTAGTGTTTAACGCCCGCTTTTACTACTACGGCACCGCAGGCGGTGTCACTGATGATACATGGAATGAAGATGGAGCACCGGTGGAATGAGATGGCGGGGGAAACCGGAGCACCCGGAGAAAACCCACCCTGACGCCGCTTCGTCCACCACGAATACCCCATGCGGGTCCCTGGGATCGAACCCGGGCCGCCTAGGGTGGTGATGGTGATAGTGGTGGTGCTGGTGGTGTTAATGGTGGTGATGTTTGTAGTGATAGGCGTTGGTGATACTGGTGGTGATTGTAGTAGTGGTGGTGGTGGTGGCTGCGGTGGTTGTGATGGTGGTGGCGCTGATGGTGGCGGTGACGTTGGTGGTCGCGGTGGCGGCATTGGTGGCGGCGGTGGTGGAGGTGATGGTGGTGACGGTGACGGTGGTGGTGGCGGCTGTGGTGGTGGCGGCTGTGGTGGTGGTGTTGATTGCGATGTTGGTGGTGTTGGTGGCGCTGTTGGTGCCGTTAGTTCGGTGTGGTGATAGTAGTGGTGGTGGTGGCGGTGTTTTGCGGTGGTGTGGGTGGTGGTGGCGGTTGTGGTGGTAGTGGTGGTGGTTGCGGCTGTGGTGGTGGCGGTGGTGATAGTGGTGGTGGCGGTGGTGTTAGTGGTGGTGGTGGTGGTGATGGTGGCGATAGTGGTGATAGTGGTGGTGGTGACTGTAAAAGCGATAAAATAAAATAATGGTGATGGTAGTGGTAGTGGTGGTGTTAGTGGTGGTGACGGCGGTGGTGGTGATGGTTATGGCGGTGGTGATGGTGATGGCGACGGCGGTGCTTATGGTGGTTTCGGAGGTAGTGGTGATGGTGTTGGTGGTGGTATTGGCGATGGTGGTGGTGGCGGCGGTGGTGTCGGTGGTGGCGGCGGTGGTGGCGGTGGTGGTGTAGGTGGTGGCGGTGATGGTGGTGGTGGCGGCGGTGGTGGTGATGGTTATGGCGGCGGTGGTGGTGATGGTTATGGCGGTGGTGATGCTGGTGGTGATGGCGGCTATGGTGGCGGTTGTGGTGATGGTGGTGGTGATGGTGATGGCGGCGGTGGTGGTGGTGATGTTGGTGGCGTCGATGGTGGTGGATGGTGGTGGATGGTGATGGCGGCGGTTGTGGTGATGATGGTGTAGGTGAAGGTGATGGCGGCGGTGGTGGTCTTGATAGTGGTGGCGGCGATGGAGGTGGCGGCGATGGTGGTGATGGTGGTGGTAGTGGCGATGGTGGTGGTGGTGGTGATAGTGGTGGTAGAGGTGGTGGTGGTAGTGGTGATGGTGGTGGTAGGGGTGAGGGTGGTGGCAGGAGCGATGGTGGTGATGGTGTTTGTGGTGGCGATGGTGGCGGTGGTGATGGTGGTAGTAGTGGTGGTGGTGGCGGCGGTGGTGGTGGTAGTGGCCATGGTGGTGGTGGTAGTGGTGATAGTGGTGGTAGAGGTGATGGTGGTGGTAGTGCTGATGGTGGTGGTAGGGGCGATGGTGGTGATGGTGGTTGTGGTGGCGATGGTGGCGGTGGTGATGGTGGTGGTGGTAGTAGTGGTGGTGGCGGCGGTGGTGGTAGTAGTGGTGGTGGCGGTGGTGGCGGTGGTGGTGGTGGTAGTGGTAGTGGCCATAGTGGTGGTGGTGATGGTGGTGGTAGTGATGGTGGTGGTAATGGCGTTGGTGGTGGTAGTGATGGTGGTGGTAGTGGTGATGGTGGTGTTGGTAGTTGTGTTTGTGGTGGTAGGGGCGATGGTGGTAGTGGTGGTAGCGGTAGTGGGCATGGTGGTGGTAATGGTGGTGGTAGTGGCGATGGTGGTGTTGGTAGTAGTGATGGTGGTGGTAGATGACATAGTGGTGGTGGTGGTAGTGGCGATGGTGGTGGTAGTGGCGATGGTGGTGGTAGTGACGATGGTGGTGGTAGGGGCGATGGTGGTGGTGGTAATGGTGGTGGTGGTAGTGGTGATGGTGGTGTTGGTAGTTGTGTTTGTGGTGGTAGATGCCATAGTGGTGGTGGTAGTGGTAGTGGCGGTGGTGGTGATGGTGGTGGTGGTGGTAGTGGTAGTGGCGATGGTGGTGGTGGTGATGGTGGTGGTAGTGGTGATGGTGGTGTTGGTAGTTGTGTTTGTGGTGGTAGATGCCATAGTGGTGGTGGTGGTGGTAGTGGTAGTGGCGATGGTGGTGGTGGTGATGGTGGTGGTGGTAGTGGTGATGGTGGTGTTGGTAGTTGTGTTTGTGGTGGTAGATGCCATAGTGATGGTGGTGGTGGTAGTGGCGATGGTGGTGGTGGTGATGGTGGTGGTAGTGGTGATGGTGGTGTTGGTAGTTGTGTTTGTGGTGGTAGATGCCATAGTGGTGGTGGTGGTGGTAGTGGCGATGGTGGTGGTAGGGGCGATGGTGGTGGTAGGGGCGATGGTGGTGTTGGTAGTAGTGATGGTGGTGGTAGATGCCATAGTGGTGGTGGTAGTGGCGATGGTGGTGGTAGGGGCGATGGTGGTGGTGGTAGTGGCAATGGTGGTGGTTAATAGATTAATAGATTACTTACACACACACGGACATTTTTCTAAAAGTGCTTTGTTTAGGATTCAGGGGGCCTCAAAACAAATATTTCCGTTGAAATCTCGACATCGAATTTTTGGGTGAAATACAATACTTCCCCTAGTTACTAGTAGAGAAAGTAAAATGGGGCATGGATTTGTTATTTATTCTGCACAATTTCAAACGCATCGCAAGTACTGTGCTTTTCACAATCAACTAGTCTACAAAACGCCAAGACAATCAGAGACCTAGAGTGAACATTTATTTTGTTTACATCGAGCCACCTTCTATGATAATGACTGTACAGACTCTTCGAACACCAGTGCATGTTGCAGTAAGTCACGACAATTTTGGCTTCAACTACTGTAGCGCAAGGTAGTGCGCAGTGTAACAGTCACACCGCTGCTGGAACATGTTAGCCTCTGGTTCCCGAGGTCGCGGTTTCAAACCTGATGGGGGCCATAGGTCTTTAGCATGACTTCCTTTTGAAGGGAAGCAAAGCCAGGTCCTCTTGTCGAAGATCTACGACACGTAAATGTCTCTCAAGCTTGACAAAGACGTTCGGAGCAATTTTAAGAGTTATTCACGCCTATAATCATGTAGAATGGGACACTGAAAACCATGGTAGTTAAAACTAGATATATTTGATGCTGAGATGTGTGTTTCCAACTGTGAGGTAGTACAATGTTTATATTGCGCACCTTGCACTGCGTAGGCCCACACTGCGTCACTGAAGTATAACAGTAACAAAACTGTGTACGCGTAGGAAGCAGTGACGTAAAAGCAATCTGGAATGTGGGATGTTCGAGAGAACATAGGGAGTAAGTAGGGGAAGTATTGTACTCCACCCAAAAATTCGATGTCGAGATTTCACCAGAAATATATGTTTTGAGGCCCCCTGAATCCAAAAAAAGCATTACGTGTGTGTGTCTGTCAGTCTGTGGACAGCATAACTCAAAAACGAAAAGTCGGTTAAAAACCAAACTTGGTATTTAAGTTTAATGTCTTTCAAGGATGTGACACGAAGATTTTGAAGATAATAGCCCCCCGCTAAACTACCCTTTACATGGAAAATTTTTCGAACATTTTTATTTTGTTGAGAATAGCTCTAACGATTTTGATTAAAATGTCATATGTTTGAGATATTTTGATGGCAAATGAAATGCATATCTTGAATTTTCTGGCTATAGCCCCTGTAGTCGTATTTACTCTGAACGACTTTTGCATAACTGGTAAACCGTTAGAGATAGACCAAATTATACTGTACAAAAATGTAGATCTTGCTAAAATACACAATTTATGTCTCAATAAATTTTCTTGTTGGGTGAACCATTTCGGAGATATTCCTTGTTATGTGTGTGAGTTTCGGAAAACTTAAAACTTTCGTGAAATGGATCAGCGTTGTTCATTTTTTTTTTTATATGTTAAGTGTGCAAAGACAACAGAATCTCAAACATTTGACTATCGCACAAAGCCTACTGTATTCCAATATCCCCCTTGCACCTACAAGGAAATAACCAATAAGATAATTTGTACAAATTTTTATCTTAACTAACACCAAGAAGATATAGGAATAAGAGTTTGTAAGAATGGTTAGTACAAAAGTAGATTTTGGATTTGGATTTGGTTTAAGGGCGCTCAACTTCTAGGTCATCAGCGCCCTTAAAAGATTCATGGCAATAGCCAGGTATAAATTTCACTCAAAAAATAAAAATACTAGAAACAAGAAAATATACAAAGGTAAAAAGCAGTGGTCATAGCCAGATATGAAACAAGGTGATAAATATGTCCAACAGCAGAAACAGATAATTAAAAAATTTTAAATCCTCAAATTGATATTGCACTCCGCTAAAAAATTAAAAACTCTATCAACCGCTGTTTTGTCGTCCGCTAGGACTTCTGCAAGTCTGGCAGGCAGCTGCAGATAATTTCGAAGGTGCGCTAGAGAGCAACACTCTAGCAGCACGTGGCGAACCGACAAAAGGTTGTCACTCAGCGGACATAGAGGCGCAGGGTCCCTTTTAAATAGGTAACCATGCGAAAAATTGCAGTGCCCTATTCTTAATCGAGCCAAACTAACCTCCTCGCGACGAGATGTGCGATAGGAAGTTACCCAGTTTATCGGAAGTTCTTTCACTTCTCTAAGCTTATTACCACGGAGAGCTGACCACTCGTCGTGCCAGGACGACAGTACTGCTCTCCGCACTTCAAGCCTGAAGTCTTCCGATGTAACACGTGAGATGGTGATACTGGGTTCTGTAGTTGCCGACTTTGCTGCTAAATCTGCCATTTCATTTCCCGGCAAACCTACGTGACCGGGAATCCATGCACACACCACGTCAACGCCAGAAGCGTGTAAAACATGGAGGACATCCTGGATACGTTGTACAATAGGGTGGGGGTTGTACAACTGACAAAGGCTCTGCAGTGCACTAAGGGAATCGCTCAAAATCAAGCAGTCACCTAGTTTACGACGGCGCACATACAAATCGGCTCGATAAATTGCATAAAGCTCTGCAGTAAAAATGGAAGTGCTATTTGGAAAACCGAATGTATATGGTTCGGTTCCATAAACATAAGCACAGCCAACACCGTTGGTGCTCTTTGATCCATCGGTGTAAATATATAGACGGTCAGTGTAGCCTGACAAAAATTCTAAGAAACACGTGCGGATACTTGAAATAGGCATCGTGGACTTCTGGTGTACGGTCATCCCAAGATCTACATGGGGCGTACCAGAGAGCTAAGGGGGATAAAGCCTCTCGCCCTTGGTGAACATCATGGGCAGTTCCACTCCAAGCTTCACTAGGAGCTCTTGGAAACGGAACCCCGCAGGCTTGGGACCAAGGGTGCTATTTCTATATCGTTCTCTTAGCGTAGTGGTGAAAAAGAAGCAAACGTTGGGTGCTTAGGCATACACCTAAGCGTACAACCATAATTTGCCAAGAGAATCTCACGCCGGTATTGCAGAGGAGGTTCTGCGGACTCGGCGTAAAGGCTCACCACTGGGCTTGTTGGAAAAGCTCCTGTTGCAATGCGGATGCCCGTATTATGGACCACGTCTAATCTTCTCAGCACAGATGGTCGTGCTGACGAATAAACAATACACCCATAGTCTAGCTTGGATCGGACCAATGCGCGATATATTCGCAACAAAATTGTCCGATCCGCTCCCCACGATTTACCATTCAGTACTCGCATAATATTTAGGGAACGGTCACATCTCGCTCTTAGCTGTGCAATATGCGACGACCAACTAAGCTTCCTGTCCAAGATCAAACCCAGGAAGCGCGTCTCTTCTGCGAAGGGAAGTGAATCTGGACCAAATCGGAGCGAAGGTTGTAATCGTCTCCTACGGCGCCAGAAATTAACGCAGATTGACTTCTCAGTTGAGAAACGGAAGCCGTTTTTCACGCTCCATTCCCCGAGCTTGTCCAAACATTGCTGCAGGCGCCGTTGTAAGAACGCCGTGCGCTGAGAAGTGCAATAGACAGCGAAGTCGTCTACGAATAGGCATGACGAAACTCCAGGTGGAACACATTTCCAGATGGAGTTAATTGCTATAGCAAAGAGCGTGACACTTAGCACCGAACCCTGAGGTACTCCCTCCTCCTGAACAAAAGAATTAGAAAAAACCGAGCCGACCCTTACTCGGAAAAAGCGGTCCTTCATAAACTCCTGAATGAAAAGTGGTAGGTTGTCCACGTATGTTCCAGGCATACAGGGAACGTAGAATCCCTGCTCGCCAGCACGTATCATAAGCCTTCTCAAGATCGAAAAATATGCCTACAGTTTGACAGTTCTTCATAAAGCCGTCCATTATCTGTGTCGATATTGACACAAGATGGTCAACAGTTGAATGGCGTCGTCGAAAACCACACTGGATGTTAGTCAGTAGGTTACGACTTTCTAACCACCATACCAATCGTCCATTGATCATGCGTTCCATCACCTTGCAAACGCAACTGGTGAGGGAAATAGGACGATAGCTGGAGGGAAGATGACGGTCCTTCCCAGCCTTCAAGATGGGAATAACGGTGGCCTCCCGCCAATTTTCTGGGAGTATATTGTCAACCCAAACACGATTATAGACCTCGAGCAGGAATGTCTTACCTTCAGGAGAGAGCTGTTGTAACATTTGTACATGAATACCGTCCGGTCCTGGTGCTGAACATCGCGAAGATTTCAGGGAATGCTCCAGCTCCGCCATGGTGAAAAGGCGATTGTAATCTTCTACGTTTCTAGAACGAAACGTGAAGCCTTGAGATTCCACCTGAGTTTTAAATGGAAGGAACTCAGGGGAGTAGTTTTCCGAGCTAGACACTTGTGCGAAAGCACTGCCAAAGGTATTGGCCACTTCAAATGAATCAACAACAGCTCCTGTGGCTGTTTTTAGTCCCGCTATTGGTATTTGGGTCGTTTTAGCTGCAACACGCCTTAATCTATCCCACACAACCGAGGAAGGTGTGTGTCGGTTAAATGAAGCTACAAATTTGCTCCATGGTGACTTTTTGCTATCCTTAATGACTTGTCTGGACCTGGCGCGCATTTTCTTGTACTCGACTAGGTTTTCCAAAGTAGGGTGGCGTTGGAAAACCCTTAGTGCACGCCTTCGAGCACGAATGGCGTTCCGGCATTCTTCCGTCCACCAGGGGACGGGAAATCGACGGGGGTGTGTAGTCGACCGCGGAATCGATTGTTCAGCAGCAGAGAGAATCGTCTGCGTGAGATGCTGCGCCAAATTATTCACTGAGTCGTGCTCGTTGTACGTAAAGACAGCCAACTGGGTGTAAAGGTTCCAGTTGGCATGGTCCAAACGCCATCTGGGCATACGTGTGGAATATGTATGTTGCGTCAAGAGACTAATAAGACATGGGAAGTGGTCACTAGAGTGTAAATCAGAGAACACATTCCATTGTAAGGAGACTGCCAACTGAGGTGAACAAACTGCAAGATCGAGGTGTGAGAAGGTGCTGTGAGAGTCAGAAATGAATGTTGGCTCTCCAGTGTTGAGGAGAGCTAGGTTGTGACTGTCGAGGAAATCGGCAATGAGGGTACCTCTCGCACAAGCGCGACTTGAACCCCAAAGTGGGTGGTGCGCATTGAAGTCTCCCACCAACAGAAACGGTGTTGGCAACTGGGAAACTAGATCTTCTAAATCAATGTGCGAGAAGTCATGGGACGGAGGCAAATAAATATTACAGATGGTGAAATGTAGGTTTGGCAGTTTAATCCATACAGCAACTGATTGTATATCAGAGTGCAATGGTAGAGTTTGCATATACACGTCATCTCTAACAAGCATCATAGCGCCGCCATGTGCCGGTACACCCTCTTCTGGTGTAACATCACACCGTATTGGGGTGTATCGCCTTAGATGGAAAGCGTCATGAGGACGCAGCTTAGTCTCTTGCAAACATGCAACCAGAGGTTCGTATTCTTTGAGCAAAAGCTCAAGTTCTGGCCGTTGAGTTCGAATTCCACGTATGTTCCATTGTAGGATAGCCATATTGCATTGTGTATGGGACAGATAGTTCCAAGGTAACTCTTCATTACTTTGGAATAGGCGGTTGTCGAATTAATTTCGCCCTTTTCTTCTCTCTAGGGCTTACATTTTTATCGGACGCTTTTTCGCGCCTCTTTTCCACTGGGGGTCTCCCAGTGTGGACCGATTCTAGTTCCATGTCCTCTGTCGAGGACGTCCGTGTTCCCATAGAGAATTTCGGTTCGAGAGCTTCGAACCGATTTGACACGGAGACCGGCGAAGATGACATTCGCCGGTCTGTAGCCATACTAGAGGATCCCTCTGAAGAGGATCTCCTAGGAGATGGCTTTTTCTTTCCCTTTGATGGCTTGGGAGAGACCTTGCTTGCCTTGAGGAAATCGGATCTTTTATACTCGGTCTTAAACTTGATCGGTGAAGCATCGTATACAATCGGTCTACTTGTCGAGGTCGGCTTCTTTGTTGGTGACCTTCCTGGTCTGCTGGATTGAACTGCGGTGCTTGTAGATGCTCTGGCGGACTTAGGTGATGTCTGAGGCTTTGGATGTGACCTAGCTACAAGAATTTTGTCTGAGATTGTTGCCCCATTTATATCGCTAGTTTGAGTTGCGATTTCCCGACATGTTACTGCTTTAGCTGCAACCGAGCTATAGGTACCGGAGTTCGGGATAGTGGGCTGGCGCAAACGTAAGAGCTTTCGGGCTTCTGAGAAGGACACCTTCTCTCTAACCCGGATCTCCTGGATAGCTCTTTCCTCCATATAGCGCGGACATTCTCGGGAGTTTGCTGGATGTTCTCCCCTGCAGTTAATACAACTGGGAGGTGAGGTACAGTCATCGTCATGGGCGATGCCTCCACAGTTTACGCAGGTAGCTCTACCACTGCACGTGTCACTTGTATGACCAAAGCGCTGGCATTTGTAACATCTAAGCGGGCTCGGAATGTAAGGTCTTACTTCAATGGCCTCGTACCCAGCCTTTATCCTTTGCGGGAGATCTACACGATTAAAGGTAAGGAAAAGGGTACGGGTAGGCAGATATTCGCCTCCATCTTTTCTCTGAACCCGATAAACAGATATTACACCTTGATCTGCGAGGTTCTCCTTAATTTCATCATTGGACATATCGTCCAATGCGCGTGTGTTCACAACGCCGCGAGAGGAGTTCAACGTTTTGTGCATCTCTACACGCACCGGATAGCTGGCTAATATGTTGGCTTTTACAATAGTAGCTGCCTGTGCTGCTGAAATAGATTCAACAAGCAGCGTGCCGTTTCGCGATCTTGTGCAGTTCTTCACTGGGCCAGCTATGTTATCGAGACCCTTCTGTATCACGAAAGGATTCACCGATCTGAATGTTTTACCTTCCTCTGTTCTTGATATCACTAAGTAGCGAGGACCACTCAACTCTGCTACTTCCTTTTCACTGACTTTGGCATGTTTTGTTTTTTGAGTTTTAAAAGAACTCATGGCGATGATATCCTCCACCATTGCAAATGTCTCCGATGGCATGCTCACATCCTGGGCGCCACCCCGGCTTAGGTGAGAGTCCTGGCCTGGACCTTGCTCACCCTAGGGTCTCACCTCCCAATGCATAGACAGAGGGACCCAATCGCCTTCAGGAGTGCATCAGCTCATGCAATGGCCCCTCCCCGGAACTGACCTTTATCAGCGGATACGCACACAGATCCTACATGATAACCAGGGGCTGGGACTTACGCGATTACCCAGTCACCCCTTGCGTCACCCCATCCTCCAACCCTCGCGTAGGTTATCCATCAGACTGTGTACAGGGAGGTAACAGGTGGGAGGTCAAACACAAAAGTGGACCAAAGTTGATTGGGCGTTTGGCATGGGCCCTCTCACCTCTTGGAGGAACCCAATCGAGAGTATAGCTCGGGGCCCCGGGTACGCCAAACCCGTACCTACCGTAGTAGGAGCCCCTGGGGGAGTTTGATTTTTGTGTCCTCTTCTCCTAGATGAGTTGTCGACCAAGACTACCGAGCCTCATCTACCCGTTTGGAATGTTCTTAGCTTCCCCTCACCTCTTGCCTACCAGTAATCAAAAGACACTTAGTAGGCCGTCTGATTCAGGTACTGAGCCCCTCCGCCACGACAAGGCGACACTCCTTCGGAGGGGTACAAAAGTAGAGAAAGTCATGTGAGTGCAACAAATCAGATTTTTAATAAAACACTTACAAAGGCTTATTCCTCTGTACATTTTAGGTTAATTGAGATAAATATTAGCAGATATTGTTTTATTACACTTACAAGGAAAATAAAGGAACTAAGCGATGGAGAGATCTATTAAGAACTGCTTCCAAGACTTTGACATTCCATTTCCTTTAAAAGACCGCAAGAAAAGATCTGATGTGTTGCACTCACATGACTTTCTCTACTCTTGTATTAGCTCTTCTTACAAACTTTTATTCCTCTATCTTGTTCGCGGTAGTTGAGATAAACATTTGCAGAAATTATATTGTTGCTAATGTCGTTGTAGGTGCAAGCCAGAAAATTCAAAATATAATCTCATTTGCCTTAAAAATACCTAAAGCACATGGCGCTTTAGTCAAAATCGTTAGAGCTATTTTTGAGCACGTCAAAGTTTTCCAAAAATGTTCTATGTAAAGGGTAATTTAGTTTAGAGGAATTTTCTTCAAAATCTTCCTGTCGCATTCTTGAAAAATATTAAACTTATATACCAAATTTGGTTTCGATTTTGAGTTATGACAGACGCACAGACAGACACACAAACCTTTTTTTATTCAGGGGAACTCAAAATTTATATTTTCGGTGAGATCTCGACATCGAATTTGATTAATGGAATACAGAAAGTAAAACTTCGATAGATCATTAACCCTTTCAGTTCCGGTGTCGCGTTGAAGGTCATCAATTTCAACATCCGTTGTGAAGTAGGTAAGCCTAATGTAAGTTAGTACATGACTTGCCGGTCGTTTAAGTATAACTCTGGCGGAAGGCGCGCCAATCCTCGCCTGGCCTCGTACCGCAGCGGGGCGGTCCGGGCGATGTACGAAAGCACCCTACATTAGAGAAGTGCAGACATAACGTTTGTAATATAAAGTGGGACAAAATAAGCAAGGAAATGGGTACTATAGAAATACTAAGTGTTAAAAGTTAAAAGAATTAAATAAATGGGAGAGCTTACAATGCAAATGGCTAAGGAACGTAAAGAAAGCAAAAGGGAATGGAGCAGGAAAGCCAAGAGAACAGAGAGTAACAAGAAAGTAGCTATTAGGCAGGAGAATAAGGGCTAACCGAAAGCTGAAGGACCAGGGTGCTATGTGCAAAGCAGACAATAATAATAATAATAATAATAATAATAATAATAATAATAATAATAATAATAATAATAATAATAATAATAATAATAATAATAATAATAATAATAATAATAATAATAATAATAATAATAATAATAATAGTAATAGTAATAGTAATAATAGTAATAATAGTAATAATAATAATATCTAATAATAATAATAATAATAATATCTAATAATAATAATAATAATATCTAATAATAATAATAATAATATCTAATAATAATAATATCTAATAATAATAATAATAATAATAATAATAATAATAATAATAATAATAATAATAATAATAATAATAATAATAATAATAATAATAATAATAACAATGATGATGATAATTAAGGACAGCGGACTCATTTTCTGCCAGAATGTAAGTAGTTTTTAGGACTTTGCAATAAATGTATTAAAATGTATTTTGTAGAGGTTCAGTAGAGATAAATATTCTACTCATATTTAATATTGAATTTTATTCTATTCATATTATTTTCCCCCCATACTGGAATATGGTTACCCCAGTTTTTGGAAAGCGTTCATGCCTCTGCACTTTTTCTCACCTCTCTCCCACTTTTTCTCTTCTTGCATTTTTATTTGAAACTGACGGTGCTAATTTCCTAGAATTAGCTACAGCGTGGGTCTGTTAATGTTGCTAATTTTGGGTCTTCTCTTCCCTTTTTGCTGTAGTAATTATTGCGTCATCGTAGCAATTTTCCGATTAAATATACGGGACCACATTTCACCCCAACCTAAAATTCCAGTATAAGTGAAAATTCACTTAGAAATGCCACAGTTGCTTTGAAAATTTGTGAAAAATAAAATATCGATTCAGAAACAACATGCGAGTGAAAAAGATTGATTTGTTACTCTTATATCTTTGTACAAACTTTGTACAAACGCATCACATTTCCTTGTAGGTCCTGTCTGTCCTGTTCTGTGGCAGTGCAGCCCATGACCTACCGCCCGGCTGTTGCATCCTCCACCTCTACCCACTACAGGCGTCACGAGCGTGGTCCAGTGCTGAAGAATGGTGTGGTCAGCGCCTCGAGCTCGCTCGGCCAGTATATGTGTTCCTCGTAACCGGAGTTGGCCAGAGGAACCAGCATGCGCGATCAGCCTGCTGTGAGAGCGAGGAAGTGGATGATATGAAATGATCACGAAAGATGATAGGAAAGGTGATGATGGAGCAATTGGTGGAACGATGGCGGGGAAAACCGGAGAACCGAAGACAACCCGCCCCTACGCCGGTGTATCCACCACACATCCCACATTTTCCTTGTAGGTACTAGAGGAATTCTACCAGAATAAGTAATAGGCAAAACTTGTAAAATTTGATGGCTTTAAAATTACTTTGTCTTTCTATGGTCAGCATATAAAATAATAACGTATTCCCGTTTGAAAAATTAAGAATTCAAACCAAATATAAGGAATATTTCGAAAATAGTTTGTTTTGAGCTGCTTTCATTTTTCCCTTGCCGCTGGTATAGGTCCACTGTTTCCCTTAAAAAAAAAAAAAAAAAAAAAAAAAAAAATTGTTCTTTAACGACGCTGTCAATTGCCAGGATCACATCAGCGTCGCCGGTGTGCCGGAATTTCGTCCCGCAGGAGTTATTTTACATGCCAGTAAATCTACTGACATGGAGCTGTCGTTTTTAAGCACACTTAAAAACCATCGGCCTGGACCGGGTTTGAACCCGCGACCTTGGGATCCGTAGGCCAGCGTCTAACCAACTGAGCCACCCAGACCGACACTGTTTCCCTACGCTGGCATATTACGTTCCCCAAGTAGATGTCTAGATTCCATCAGTGCTCCTTGATCTCCTTGTCAGATCCGACAAGGATTTGATGGGACCTAGGTACATTGTCTCCGTTTCGGTTTCCGATGGCCCGAATATGGAGTCCAGTTGACATCACGAGGCTGAGTGCACCCCGGACCAGATCTTCCAGTGCGGAAAAAATCCCCACGCCAGTACCGGGATCGGCACCAGGACCTCCACGCCAGAGACAGGCGCGCTACCACTGTGCTACAGAGGTGGTCCGTGAATAGTTTGCTCCACTAAAACGTTTATTTAAATACATTTTGTGAATTAACACTAATACATTCTTTTTTGCGAGGCAAGATTGTGCCTAACGTCATTTAGAACAAAAAGGAGTTCAGAGACGATTCCCAGAAATTTTGTGATATACATTTCATTTGCCACAACAATATCCTATATTATGATATTTTAATCAAGATTGTTAGAGCACTTTTTGAGAAAATCGAAATCTTGGAACAATGTTCCATGTAGGAGTAGACAGGGGTTTCAAGTTTGAAGTTTGGTATTTAACAGACTATTCTTTTCTGAGTTACGCTTTTCACATACCGAGAGAGACCTTTTTCTAAAAATGCTCTTTTTACTGTCACATGCCCCAAAGCGTGTATTTCCAGTGAAATCTCGATATCATATTTTTGAGTGGAATACAATACTTGCTCTACTTCTCTACCATTAGTGCGTAGTAGAGAAAATAACAGGAAATACGACAGAACACAAGTATGGATTGTGGAAACGAAGGTTCCCTGTTTTAAAACTGGCCCTAGAACCTTCATTGATAGTATTGTTATATAGTAGTGACAATGGTTCTTCTCCGCAACATTGGGTTAGACACTCAGGTGTTTTTTCTTTTGTTTGGGGGGTTCTTAGGACTTCTACCACTCTGACACAAAATATTTTCATTGGAGTCGATTTTCTTTGACTATCTTTTGAATCGCCATAGGGAAGTTCCAGTTGTTTCAGCGTGGGTTCGGTAATTTCCGACTGGGAATTGCATATATTCCTTTACATTTTAGCAACAACCTCCTTTCTGCCTCATTTTCCTATCAATTTTTTTTTTTTTTTTTTTTTTTTTTTTTTTTTTTTTTTTTTTTTTTTTTTTACTTTCCCTATGTATTTACAGTAAGTAGAGAACTTATGTACTCCATGCAAAATTTTAATATGGACATTGTTTCAGAAATACATATAACTAATTAAAAGACATTTTAGGAAAATATCTGTGTGTGTTGGTTTGTGCGTGTTTGTTTATGAACAGCATGACTCAAAAACTAAAACGGAGCTAAAATTCAGTGACTTCCAACAATGTGACAGGAACGCTCAAAAAATCACCCATCCAATATTACCCTTTACATGAAAAATGATCGAAAAAAGTTGAATAAGGTGAATAAGGATTTTGAGTAAATTATTATACGATTAAGATATTTTCATGCGCAATGAATGTATCCAATCTTGGATTTTCAGGAAATAGCCCCTGAAGTGCTCTTCAGTCTGAATCACTATTGCACAACTAGTAAAGCATAAGAGATACATAAAATGCATCTCTGGTTATATCAAATCATGTTTATGGAAATAATCATTTCTGAGATATTCGCTTTTATTGGTTTGAATTTTCAATTACTGATATTTTTCTCAAATGGGAAGTCGTTATTTCTTTATAATACATGTAGGAAAGACATTGCAGAGCAACCAGCTCTTAAACATTTGATTTTATTTTTAAAAAATGGATAAGGTGAGCTTTACAACGGAATATTAGATATCAAATACTTTAGTGGGCAGTCACTACTGATTCATTTAGTCATAGGAAATACTGTCACTCTTGCAACACACCCTGAAGTTAATAAAATGTTTAAGGCTTAACTTCCGTGACAACTGGATGTCTATGTTCTCTCTCTGTGACAGTACCCTATATCTCTTTCCACAGCGTGGATAATAACAGTAAAAATGCATCCATGGTAGTTATAACGAAGGATCTAGAACCGCGCAACAAGTTCATAGATCGACATTCGTTTGTTGTTTGTGTGTAGTATTGATTAGATAGTTTTACAAAGTGATCAGAGCAAAAAAGAACTTTCTTTTTTTCCCCCATTCTTTTTCATTTTTGTTATACTGCAACAGTTGGAGCTGCGAATATAGCAGCTGTTATCGCTAGAAAGAAAACAGCGGTGGTTCTATAAAGAGAAATATTTTCTGTACTAGTATTCAATATTCCTTTTTTATTTCAAACCAATAGTTTGTTTTTGCTGGCTTTTGCTCTTATAAAGGTTGTAATTCAAGCATAAATTCTTCTTTAAACTGGTGAAACCAAAGATCACTGGTATTTATTACACTTTGGTGCAGTTTTTTATAATTATGCTTCGTTGGGTCTTTGAGCGATTGAGATCTTTGTGATCTCAGGGCGTGGTAACGGATTGAATGAAAAATCACACGATGTTCCTTCTCCACAATGTATTATTTTATTAACACTTTTTCGATATTTTACATTAAATAATTCCTCTTAGCGCCGTTCTAAATGATTTAAATCTTTTCACTTTTTTATTTAAAGTGGAACAAAAGTTTGATGAAATTCTGGTCAATGTTCTACGATGTTCACACTACCTAAATATGTCCTTTCACCTTGAATACACACTCTAATGAGCAGATTATGGCGTCACCTCACGCGACACCGCCTTTTTCGTATACATCCGCGTATGCGTCCATCAAATAGTTCTTTCTTGTTAGGGAAGCGATCCCTAACCGTCCTCCCTTACTTTTATTATGGAACACATAATTCTAATATTTATACATATATATTAAAATCAAATATGGAAATATTTATGACGTCTTTAAACAAACTTAGTTGTTCATAACAATGAACATTATTAACACGTTTTCGTCATTTAACCATCTCATACCAACATCAAAAAACAAACTACACTTTTAACAAATATTCACATAAACGATTTTCTTTTGGGGTCTTCCAATATTCTGTCTCAACTTCATTCTTACTTTCTCTACTGCTTACTTAGAGTAATTAGAGGAAGTATTGTACAATTCCACCTGAAATTTTGGCATCCATATTTTACTGGAAATGCACTTTTGAGGACCCCTAAGTCTAAAAAGGTACTTTAAGAAAAATATCTCTGCGTACCTCTTTATGTCTGTGAATAGCACTACTTCAAAATTAACGGTCGGTTAAATACCATACTTGGTATTTAAGTTCAGTGGGATGGAACACCAACATTTTCAGGAAATCCCTCATCCGAAACTACACCTTATATGGAAAATTACTCAAACAAGGCTCTAATAATTTTCATTAGAATAACTTAATATTAGTACTAAAAATCGCTGATGTACAGCATTCATTACATGCACACGATTTCTCTATCCATTCTTCAAAAAAGGTTCTTTAGTCTAATCTGTATATAAAATTGCAAAAACTGTGTCATTATACCAGGTGAGTCAGCTGCCCCTTATTCTCGAGTTTTATGCAATCCGCATTTTATAGTCCAACATGAAAACATCGACCCCATTTCCAGGTTCTACCCGCGTATTTAACATGGATGTTAAACACTCGATGAAATTAGTACTAATATAGATGTTACTACATCGCTTTTTAATATATTCGTAATTCGACTGTTGACGTTTGCACTTCTACAAATGTTCACTGGAACCAGCGAGTATTACATCTTAAACGGAATGTTTAGCTCACACGTTACTGGGTAGCTCAGTTGGAACGGGCGCAAGACTCCGAAGTAATCTGTCTGTTGTGAAGGTGGTTCGAATCACCTTCATGTACTAATTATTATTATTATTATTATTATTATTATTATTATTATTATTATTATTATTATTATTATTATTATTATTATTATTATTATTATTATTATTATTATTATTATTATTATTATTATTATTATTATTATTTTTTTTTTTTTTTTTTACCGTGCAATCCTCACAATTTACAAACTATTATTCTGAAAACTGTTATATTCATTTTTATTGTTTTATTTATGTTTTATGACATTGTTTGATGTTTCTTTATTGGTGAACTACAATTATGCAGTTGTTTAAACACACCTATAGGTAGGTGCAATTGAAATAAGAATCATTCATACACATTTGAACACAGAAAGCAAGGGAATTACATTGTCAGAGTTTGACATGGAAGTTAAACTCATTTTGCACACAATGAATTATTGTGCTATTAAAAATGCAGACAACCAAAAACGATTTAATTTATAATGTCCTAAACCCTCAGGGACTTCATAATTAGATTATTGTGAATTCGGTTTCCAAGTTTCGATGAACATAAAAAAAATATTTACAATGCTGAGACTCGAACCTGTGTCACTGGGGGTTAAGCGCAGAGGACCCGTCACAATCCTATTCAGCTATTTCGAGACTTCCTGAAAGCACGTACCACGTCCAATAGTAGGACTTGTATGCCTGGCGCTATGCCATTGCCACCTCGCAAGTTTGCGTGCTTGATTTAGCCTTTTAAGACAGTTTTAATCATTTACTGGGCGTTTTAATATTATTAATTAAATGGCAAAAGCTGTTATGCATATTGAGATGCACGAGGCGGTTCACGCAAAAATGCAAATAAACTGTTATTTAATAATATGTCCGTTTTGACTGTACGGGTCCATGATGGATGAGGCGTGTCTAAATTTGTCCTAATTTTTGGCAGCCAATCCCTGCTCTAAGTACAAGAATCCACCATTTTCTGTTTAGCTGACGTTGTTAGTGTACTCATATGATAGGTCCATTTTTTCCGAGGCGTTTACTGAATTACGTTGCTATGTATACTCTAATAAAAAGTTTGTAAAATCGGCTGGGAACCAGAATTCGCTCTCTGTAAACGAGTCGTATGTTTTTGAGGTGTACTTTAGCGAGGAGTACGTTCTGTCCGCAAAAGAAACAAAACGGCTAATAGCGATTGTGCAATTGGAAAGGCACGAAGTATTTTACAAATATTTAATTGCGGATATCTTAGAAACATGTAGGTAATGCCATAAAATTTATTGACATAAATTGTGTAAATTAATGAGTAGGCTTCAGTGGCTGTTGCAAATGGCGTTAGGTTGAGAGCTACTTTAGTTTACCCATTTCTATGTCGTATTTGTTGACAGTTGTGGTGAGAGGGAAGGGGAGGGGAGGGTGACACACCGCTACAGCAAGCTGTTTGTAAAGCGACGCGACTGTACCGCCCTTACCCAACCTACCCCCTTAGGTAGGGGCGGTAGAAAACCTCCTGCAAGCATAACTTAAAAGCGGACAACATGCAACCGGCGCGGAAGAACATTAATGAGATTTGCATCTTTTGTTTAGTGATCTAGTCTATCTCTTAAGATTTACAAGCCTTAAGAAATCATTTAGAATGAAGACGAATGCTCAAGCATTTACAAAAAATTCAAAATATACATTGCATTTGTCATAAACATATGGTAATTTAATAAAAATCGTTAGATCCATTTGTAGTTTTCTTAAATATTAGTGATGATGCAGCGAAGGACATTTTGTCCCATTGTTTTGTGTTTAAATAGGCAAATTAATCTATTGAGATTTTGTTATTTATTAAATAAATAATTAATTTATTAAATTTTCAAAACTCCGTCTTCTTAAATTCAGTAGCTTTAAAAATAGACTTCACTACACATATAAGGAAAGATATTTTTTATTATGTCCAACTAAGTCTACGTCAGTAGCTCTGAAAAACTGTCAAGCCTACTTCTGAAGACTTTTCCCAGCGCATAACTAGTTTAGGCGTGTTAATTTGTCAATAAACTTTCCTATTTTTACTTTCTCTACTGGTAAGTAGAGGATTGTATTCCACCCAAAAATTCTATGTCGATATTTCACCGGAAATATATGTTTTGAGGCACCCTGAATCCAAAAAAAGCATTTTTAGAAAAAGGTCCGTGTGTGTGTGTCTGTCAGTCTGTGGACAGCATAACTCAAAAACGAAAAGTCAGTTAAAAATCACAGTTGGTATTTGGTATTTAAGGATGTGACACGAAGATTTTGAAGAAAATAGCCCCACCCTAAACTACCCTTTACATGGAAGATTTTTCGAAAATTTTGATTTTCTTGAAAATGTTTGAGATATGTTTATGAAAAATGAAATTTATATCTTGAATTTTCTGGTTATAGTCCCTGTAGTCTCTACATTATCGCATTTCATTATTTGTGGAAGCATATTTTTGAGGACATATAAATTGTCACATTTTCGAGAAAATTAAAATTTTCGAAAAACGTTTGAAACGATTGTTTTTTATTACTCTTTTAAACCTTCGTGTATACTTTATTGGAAGATAGAGAACTTAATACCAAGTTTGTTATTTAACTGCTGCGCGCGCGCGCGCGCGCGCGCGCACACACACACACACACACACACACACACACACACACACACACACACACACACACACATTTGCGTTTCACTATATTATAAGTACTAGATTTATGAAGTACTCAATTAGACTAAGGTAGATAAAAAATTAGAGGTAAATAAAGATGTAAATGTTCAAATAGAACATCACCAACAATATGTACATGTATATATATAAAATGTAATTTGTATGTAAATAAATAAATAAATTCAAGCATGTAATATTCATATGGAATGGGGCATGCAATAAAAAAAAAAAAAAAAAAAATTTGTCCATTTTTTGTCCATTTGTTTTTCTTTGAGATTCAGGAAGTTTGAAACATTTGTTTCCGGTTAAATTCCGGTATGGAATCGTTGGTTCGAATACAGTACTTCCTTTAGTTTTTTAAATACGTAGTAAAGAGAGTAATAAAAGATCCTAGTTACCTCGGCAGATGTTTGAGTGTTTCATATCTCCCCAACAAATAGAAAGGACAAATAGGGCTTTCTCTCCTTTGAGGACCCAAGTGCTATTACACAAGCCCAAGGGTTGTTGTTTGTAGTTCCGCTCGGTCCTTTGCGGCCAAAGAAATGGTATGTGATGAGGATATTATCTTTGTGCTCTTGCACGTGTATCCAGATTCTGGACCACGGTTATGCATTTACCACACTACCACCAGCTGCGGCAAGTGCGGTGATCTCATTATCGACTTTACTGGCGCGGTGTGAACCCTTGCTTTTTTGTCCTTTTCCCTATAATCACGAGAATATTTCCCATGTGGTTGTGGCAGTCAGAGCCCTTACAAACAAATTTCCTTCACACATTTGTACATTTGGGGTTGACCGGATAATTATTGTTGAGGGCCGATGCGACATCTGTTAGATAGTTCAATAATGACAGATGTTTAATTGTTCTTTCCTTGCTATTGTTGTTGTAAAGTATATATTAATAAACAGTGATACACAACACGAAATCCTCTTGTTTGTTTGCACTAAATGTACCTAGACGCTGAACTGTCACAGCAGAGACATATCAACAGGCATATCAATCGACAATCTGCAATCACGATATGGGGATAAAAATCGGTTGGTAAAATCCCATCTAGACTTAGAAAATCTGGAATCAGCTACGTCGGAGAGTCCCAAGTTTCTGAACACCACATACATTGAAATTTACAACTAGAAGCCCTCAAAGCATTAGAGAAAGACACTGATGCCTATGGACAAATACTAGCGCCAAAACTGCTTAGAACCTTCTCAGAAGTTTACTGCCACCGCTGGCGTATTCGTGCCAAAAGGCAAAACATCCAGAAGGGGAATTTTTCAAGATGTATGCAATGTAATACCTAAAAGAAAAGTGAGTACAAAAAGTCAAGTGATTTTTATGTTGCATAGTACGTAAGATGGATAGCATAAAAACCTCCATAAGAAATTAGTTATTTCTGTTTTTTCAACTCTTCGGCTGTTATTTTGGGATTTTCCTACTGTTCTCCTTTTCTAAATCATCCCAGTATTGAAACGAACAAAACAAAAAGGAAATTATTCAAATCGGTAGAGCCATTTTCGAGTTTTTGCGAGACTAACGCACGGCAATTGGTTTGTCTGTCTGACTGACTGACTGACTGACTGACTGACTGACTGACTGACTGACTGACTGACTCATTCTGTCTGTCCGTCTGTCTATCTGCCTGCCTGCACTCACAGATTATTGCATTATTTTTCATGGAATGAGTATAATGTAAATATGTAAGCAGCGGTAGCAAAACCTGTGGAGCAAACCCAGTATAGGCGCCAAACCGCTGTGGCTATCTACAGTAACGGGGTCGTCACCCATGATGGAACGCAGTGTAAAACCCATACGAAGGGACTGGCGCTAAAAATTCTAATATACTGCACTCACATGACTTTCTCTAAGCTCCCCCCTTCAATCCTTAAAAATCATAGTAGTTTCCTAGAAAAGGTAACACAGATTAAATCCAAATTAAACATTCCTAACACCAGAGAAAATCTACTTATAAGAGAAAATCCATTGGAATTATTGCAACCTACCTTCAGTTTGGAATTAATGGAGGAAATAAGTAAATCAGACACACCAAAAGAAATACAAAAACTTCTAGCTCTGGAAACAATCAATACTAGGTATCCCACAGAAGAATGGCTGCACATATATATTGATGGATCCTCCAAGGAAAACCTTACTGGAGCTGGAGTTACGTGTTCACATTTTTCCTTTTATCATTCTGTTGGCAGAGACACAACAAATTATGATGGAGAAATAGAGGCTATACACATTGCTCTCCGACAATTATTAAATCTTCCCTTAAATAAATTTAACAAGGCAGTAATTCTTTCAGATTCTAAAGCTGCAATTCAGGGAATATGTTCAAATACTACAAAGAAGTCAACAAAAATTAGAGAATGCTACAAAATGTTAACACAACTCCAAAACGTTAATAAGACTGTTCATCTCCAATGGATTCCAGCACACTGTGAAGTCATGGGGAACGAAGCTGCAGACTCACTTGCAAAGAAAGGCACAACAATAAAACAAAAGTCTAAATTCAATTTCTCATATTCCTCAATAAAACGCTTGATCATTAAACAATTTTTCTCATTCATACCTACAAGAAATAGAAACAAATGCCAAAGATAAAAAATGGATTACATTACTTTCCAACCCAGATATAATCTCCCAGAGACCAAGGAAAACAGCGGTTGCAGCCTTCCGACTACTGACAAATCACGACTGCTTAGCAAGTCATCTCTACAGAATAGGTATCTCAGCCTCACCAATATGTGTCCTGTGTAACGATCCAGCAGAAATGAACGAAGACCACTTGAAGACCTGTGAAGCATTAAGATCAGAAGAAACTACAGTTCAAAAGTATTGGAAAGCACGAATGCTAATGGCTTCATTGCCAGATGCAAGGCACTAGAAAACAACAACAACACTTTCTCTAAGTACTCCTTTATAAATTATTCTCACAAACGCTTATTCTCCTACCTACTTCATGATGATCGAGAAAAACATTTGTAGATAAACTTATTTCCCTGTAGGATAATAGATACGGAAATACAGTAGGCTAACGCGAGACGTTTAAGAGCTAGTCGCTGTGTGAAGACTTTGAAATTCCGTTCTCTTAGTCTGACTAAGAGAGGGAAAAAAATTTGGCAGAAGTATAACTATTGAAAAATGCAAACCAAGTTTGGTGTTTAACCGACTATTCATTTTGAAACTGTGTTTTTACACACACCCGCACACGCACGCACACGCACGCACACACACACACACACACACACACACACACACACACACACACATGGACTATTATTTATTTATGCCAACAAACTCACTGTTGGTGTTTTTAAACACACGGCGGAAGGTCTGTTATTCAAATCCCAGTTGTGGCATTGAATTTTTAAGTTCCAGTTCTACCTCTCAAACATGCATGGACTTTTGCCTAAAATGTTTATTTTATGTTTAGTGCCCTCAAAACATTTCCGATGAAATCTCTGCATCGCATTTTTGAGTAGATACATCCGCTTATTACAAAATAGAGAAAGTATGAAGTTGTTAAGTATATGAGAAGAATGTAGTGATCATTCGGCTACATTAGTCTAGTATGCCAATGTGGAAATTAACACGATGCGTGAGTTAAATATATATTAGGGGGAAAAGGCATAATTAAATGCAGTAATGACAAAACAATTAAATTTAACTAAAAATAAAACTACGTTCCGTGTATACCATAGCAGTTTTAGTTGTGATATGGGTAGCACCTATAGGCTACAGAAACACCAAAGGGGGTGTGTAAGTTATGTTGGCTTCAAGGAACGCTAATTAACAGGCTTCCAGGCATTGCATAATAAATGGTAAGTTTATGAATAAATAAAATAAAAATCTGATGTGTTGCACTCGCATGACTTTCTCTACTCTTGTACTAACCATTCTTACAAGCTCTTATTCCTATATCTTCTTCGTGTTAGTTAAGATAAACATTTGTATAACTTATTGCTTATTTCCTTGTAGGTACAAGGGGAATATTAGAATACAGTAGGCTTTGTGCGATAGTCAAATGTTTTAAAGCTTTGGGATACTGTTGCCGTTGCCCACTTAACATATAAAAAAATGAACAATGATGATCCTTTTCGCAAAAGTTCTAAGTTTTCCGAAACTCATACACATAACAAGGAATATCTCCGAAATGGTTCACTCTACAAGAAAATTTATTGAGACATAAATTGTGTATTTTAGCAAGATCTAAATTTTTGTATATTATAATTTGGTCTATCTCTAACGGTTTACCAGTTATTCAAAAGCCATCCAGAGTAAATACGACTACAGGGGCTATAGCCAGAAAATTCAAGATATATATTTCATTTGTCATAAAAATATCTCAAACATATAAAATTTAGTCAAAATTGTTAGAGCCATTTTCAAGAAAATCAAAATTTTCCATGTAAAGGCTAGTTTAGGGTGGGGCTATTTTCTTCAAAATCTTCGTGTCGCATCCTTGAAAGACATTAAACTTAAATACCAACTTTGGTTTTTAACCGACTTTTCGTTTTTGAGTTATGCTGTCCACAGCCTGACAGACTGACACACACACACGGACCTTTTTCTAAAAATGCTTTTTTTGGATTCAGGGGGCCTCAAAACATGTATTTCCGGTGAAATCTCGACATCAAATTTTTGGGTGGAATACAATACTTCCCCTACTTATCAGTAGAGAAATTAAAGAGCACAATACACAGATAAATCTACACACAGTATGTGTTAAATGCATGCAGGCACAAATTGGAAAATAATGCATTTCTACAGTAGACAGGCACCATAACAGGAAAACAGGTCTCCCATTTCATGTACAAAATAATAGAATTCATTTGTAACCATGAGCTTTAAGGTCATAGCAAAACAACAAATAATTAAGCAGAAATTGAAGGCGGTATTTACATACGTCAATTCAACAGGTAGGTATTGTAATTTCTGAACACCCTGTACTCACCCTCAATAGCTTCTGGTACTGGACTTGGTCGTGCAAGTCTTTGAGGTACTGTTTCTTTAGCATGTAATCCCGTTGCCCAAGGTCCTTCTCTAGCTGTCTAAGATGTTCATTCATTGCTTGTTGCCTCTTGCATTCCTCCGCATACTGCCTCCTCTCCTCCTCTTGTTGGTTGTGTCTCCATTGGAGCTGTTGTGCCCTGCCACGATACACTTCCTGTGGGGATTCAAACATATATTATTTGTCCCCAGATGTAATGAGGGGGGAGGGAGGGAAAAGTAGGTTTAAGGGCGCTCAACTTCATGGCCATCAGCACCCTTGAAAATATTTCATGTGAAACTTAAATAAATTGCTATTAAAAAGGAATATATATATATATATATATATATATATATATACATATATAATATAATACAGTGGCAAAAGCCAATATTAAAACCAAGTGATAAAGATGTGAAAAGAGTTTTAAAAAATCTGATATGTTGCACTCACATGACTTTCTCTACTCTTGTACTAACCATTCTTACAAACTCTTATTCCTATATCTTCTTCGTGTTAGCTGAGACAAACATTTGCACAAATTATCTTATTGCTTATTTCCTTGTAGGTGCAAAGGGAATGTTAGAATATAGTAGGCTTTGTGCGATAGTCAAATGTTAGAGATTCAGTTGTCTTTGCACACTTAACATATAAAGAAGATGAACAACGATGATCCATTTCACGGAAGTTCTGTTTTCCGAAACTTACACACATAATAAGGAATACCTCCGAAATGGTTCACCCTACAAGAAAATTTATCGGGACATAAATTGTGTATTTTAGCAAGATCTACATTTTTTGTGCAGTATAATTTGATCTATCTCTAACGGTTTACCAGTTATGCAAAAGTCGTCTAGAGTAAATACGACTACAGGGGCTATAGCCAGAAAATTCAAGATATACATTTCATTTGCCATAAAATTATTTCAAACATATGACATTTTAATCAAAATCGTTAGAGCCATTTTCAAGAAAATCAAAATTTTCGAAAAAATTTCCATGTAAAGGGTAGTTTAGCGTGGGGCTATTTTCTTCAAAATCTTCGAGTCGCATCCTTGAAAGACATTAAACTTAAATACCAACTTTAGTTTTTAACCGACTTTTCATTTTTGAGTTATGCTGTCCACAGACTGACAGACTAACACACAGACACACACGGACCTTTTTCTAAAAACGCTTCTTTTGGACTCAAGGGGCCTCAAAATATATATTTCCGGTGAAATCTCGACATCGAATTTTTGGGTGGAATACAATACTTCCCCTACTTACCAGTAGAGAAAGTAACTAGGTATCTAAAGCTTTAAATCCTCAAACTCTGTTACTCTCCGCTAAAATCTTAAAAACTCTTTCGACCGCTTGTTTGTCATCCGCCAAGACCTCTGCAAGTCCTCCCTTTAGATAAGGTTATTAAGATGCTTTACATAAAGTTCTTTAAGAATTAGTTTGGCCATTCTTGCATGAAAAGGAAAGGAACTACACACAGTTTTAAATATCCTATTTCTGGCTTCGAGGTACCGCATTACATTAAATCGAAGAACTTCAGTTACAACTTCATTAAATGTATACATATATACGAGCAATTTTAAAAAGGCAAACTTATAACTGAAATAATTAAAATCATTTGTAGGCTGAATTGAATTACACTAAAATAGTTTTAAATGACATTAGCATGTCCAGTATGCAATTGTATAATTATAATTAGATAGTCAATTCCAATAGCCAATTAGAAGAAATAGATAATGAAACTAAGTTCATGTTAAAAATATCTCACTTTATTGCATATACTTCAAAAAGCTCTGAAAATACGTAATATTTATTTATTCAACATTGTTATCTAAAGTAGGACCAAGGTCGTTGGTGAATAACTTACGTTCAAATAAGTTTTACCATAGGCTTACGCAACTGCTGGCTATACATAGAGTTTGTCCATGTTTCGATGCATCTAATTTTGGCTTCATTTAAAGTATTGTATCATTAATTCGAAAAACATGCGCAAAGGAACACAAATGAACGCCTGAAGGAATAAAAACAAAGAAAGAAAACCTTACTAAATTCAGCAAATAATCGCTTTTTTAACTGTTTAGCCCACCTTAACTTCTTTAGTAATATCGGGATCCTTGAATTTCTAAACTTTTTTTCGCTGTTGCTTTCTCTGCTGCGTTGATAAAGTAAGGATTGGAAATATTGCATTCCACCCAAAAATTCGATACCAAGATATCGCCGGAAATTTGTTTACAGACTGCTTTAATCCAAAAACAGTGTAAGAAAAAAGCCTATATCTGCCCTCTCAAAAACTAATACGAAACTTGGAAACTATTATTTATTTATGTCATCGAACATACTCTGAGTGTTTTTAAACACACAAGTTGTGTTTGAGCAATGTTTAAGAGGAAGAATCTGAACTGAAAAATTCAGGTAAAACTCCAACCGATTCGCATTTTTCCCGGTAGACCACAAAGGGAATCCCATTTCAGAGATAAATATCCCAAGGGCTACCTACAATCGTAAGTACTTTATGTCCATCGTAAAGTTTAATGGTTAGAGCAGCCGCACGTAAAACGGAAGGCCTGTGGTTCAAACCCGACTGTGGCGTTGAACTTTTCAGTTCCGATTCTCCTTCTCAAACTAGATTTGGTATTTTAGTTCAGTATCTTTCTTTACACAAGATTTTCAAAAATGTCTCCCCCTCCATTCCAAAGTACCCCTCACATGGAGCATTTTTCGAACATTTTGATCTTCTAGAAAATGTCTCTAATGATGTTAGAGTACCATGTGCTTAGCATGTTTTATTAGAAATGAAATGAATTACTTGATTTTCCTTGCAATAGCCTCTGAAGTTCTTTTCGTTCTGAATGAATTTGGCATAACCAGTAAGCCATAACAGACAGCCAAACCTCTACTATACAAAAAAGTGAGCGTGTTGCGTTGCGTTGCGTTGCGGTGCGGTGCGATGCGGGTGCGTGTGCGTGAACAGCATAACTAAAACACGAAAAGTCGGTTAAAAACCAAAGTTGGTATTTTAGTTTATTGTCTTTCAAGGATGCGACACGAAGATTTTGAAGAAATAGCCCCATCCTAAACTATCCTTTACATTGAACATTTTTAGAAAATTATGATTTTCTTAAAAATAATGACTTTCTTGAAAATAGCTCTAACGATTTTGATTAGAATGTCATATGTTTAAGATATTTGTATGCCAAATGAAATGTATATTTTGAATTTTCTGGCTATAGCCTATGTAGTCCTATTTACTCTGAACGACTTTTGAATAACTCTTAAACCGTAAGAGATAGACAAAATCTTACTATACAAAACATGTAGATCTCGCTAAAACACACTTCATGTCCGAATACATTTTTCTGTAGAGTGAACCATTTCGGAGATATTCCTTGTTATTTGTGTCAGTTTCGGAAAACTTAAAACTTTCGTGAAATAGAACATCGTTGTTCAATTATTATTTATTTATACCAACAAACTTACTGTTGGTGTTTTTAAACACACAAGCCGTGTGTGGGCAAAGTTTAATGCCATTCTGGCAGTTTGTCACAATAGCTCAGTGGTTAGAGCGTCCGCCCGGCAAGCGGAAGGTCTGTGGTTCAAATCCCAGTTGTGGCATTGAATTTTTAAGTTCCAGTTCTACCTCTTAAATCGTTGTTCAATTTTGTATATGTTAAGCGTACAAAGAGAATGGTATCTCAAAGCTTTAAAATATTTTACTGTCGCTCAAAGGGCCCGGGTTCAATTCCCGGCAGGGGGGGGTAGGAATTTTTCTCCAGTCAAGATTATTCCCCATCCTTCCCTGAGTCTGGAAGTATGGATGAAAGTGTGTGTGTGTGTGTGAGTGAGTGAGTGTGAGAGTGAGTGTGAGTGTGAGTGTGAGAGTGAGAGTGAGAGTGAGAGTGAGAGTGAGTGAGTGTGTGTGTGAGTGTGTGTGTGAGTGTGTGTGTGAGTGTGTGTGTGAGTGTGTGTGTGAGTGTGTGTGTGAGTGAGTGTGTGTGTGTGTGAGTGAGTGTGTGTGTGAGTGTGTGAGTGTGTGAGTGTGTGAGTGTGTGAGTGTGTGAGTGTGTGAGTGTGTGAGTGTGTGAGTGTGTGAGTGTGTGAGTGTGTGAGTGTGTGAGTGTGTGAGTGTGTGAGTGTGTGAGTGTGTGAGTGAGTGTGTGAGTGTGTGAGTGTGTGAGTGTGTGAGTGTGTGAGTGTGTGAGTGTGTGAGTGTGTGAGTGTGTGAGTGTGTGAGTGTGTGAGTGTGTGAGTGTGTGAGTGTGTGAGTGTGTGAGTGTGTGAGTGTGTGAGTGTGTGAGTGTGTGAGTGTGTGAGTGTGTGAGTGAGTGAGTGAGTGAGTGAGTGAGTGAGTGAGTGAGTGAGTGAGTGAGTGAGTGAGTGTGTGTGTGTGTGTGTGTGTGTGTGTGTGTGTGCGTGTGTGTGTGAATTCAAGCCCAAAGACCGAAAAACCCACTGTTAAACCAGTAACTCCATTTGCCAAAAGGCAAGGCCGCTGATATGACCTCTGCAGTTAATGGCGAGATATACATGGAACAATTAAAAAATAGGCCTACTGTTTTCTAATATTCCCCTTGCACCTACAAGGAAATAAGCAATAGGATAATTTCTGTAAATGTTTATCTCAACTAACACGAAGAAGATATAGTAATAAGAGTTTGTAAGAATGGTTAGTACAAGAGTAGAGAAAGTCATGTGAGTGCAACACATCCGATTTTTTCAAATGGGAAGTCTTTGTTCTATTCTTTTCCTGCTGATCTTGCAAAGAGAGTGGAATTCTAAAGGCATCACATGGGAACCAGACTTGGAATAATTATTTTTATTTAAACATTTGCAAAATTACAATATGTTCAATAGTTTAACAATAAGTAACAATGATAACATATTACTTTTACAAACTATGGCCCACTGGCCGTAAATTTGCTTATAATTTGGGTTTGTAATAAAATGTAATAAAATAATTTCTACTAGGTACGTGGTAGAGAAAGCAGAAAGTGAGTAATTTATGTAGTAAGCATACTATTTGCAGATAAAACTAAACATAAACAGTTGACAATCTCTCAGTTAGGAGCTCTTTAAAAACGTTGGAGCGTGCATTTCTATGAACTTTAACATCTTAGGCACATAAGCTTTCTCATTTAATGTTCCGCTAGCGCTTAAGAGCTCCAAGTATTCAGTGATAAAACCACAGCGAACAAGTCGCTGGGCTATATCCGTAGTTTATGGACGGAGTTGCCCACCGCACTTATGGGCTGAGATATGGAACAGCTACATTTGGGGAACTTCACTACAAACTAGTTTCTTTTCATAAAGAAGAACAAGAAAAGTTAACTGCAAGATAAACCTCGTCTCGTTCCACTTTCTCTCCCTAGAGGCAGATAAATTGTCGGTAGGCTAGACGCTTTTGCAAAAATATTGTTTGCAATCATTTTCAAGCTACTTCCTAAATGAAAACTAGCTTGAAGATTCCGGTTAATAAAAATCTTATGTGTTGCACTTCTCTACTGGTGCTGTTTTTTTATAATTATTCTGCAACTATATTATTTTTCTTCTTAATTCACCCTTGACACCCTTGTGTCAAAATATTTTCTCTTTGTCATCACAATTGATTCCTTTTTATTTTTGTCCTTGACATCCTTATGTCAAAAACACATTTTTTTTTTCGTCGTTATAATTCACTTCTCTAATGACAATCAGTATTCTTATCTGTTTTTGTTGACAATGCTCTTGGTGGTTATTATAGCCAATGACTATGTTGATTTCCTTTCTTTTTTTTTTTTTTTTTTTTTTTTAATTTATTTAGAGTCGCTTTAACAATTAAGTCATATCGCGACTATTCTATGTAATACAGCGGTATACAATAAATTTGATACAATTATTTAACCAAAAACATGAGAATACAATCAATAAATCAGTACAACAAAAATATCCTTCATATTATATTTTCGCATGCAAGCCCGTACCTTTGAGAAATGATAATACCCTTCTGCAGTTGGATGGCGTGTTCAGAGTGGTGGATAAGTCTCCAGTGATGTGATGAAGCTGTCGTTGTGTAGCGTATTGTTTACATTCTGTGAGGAGATGTTTTACTGTGAGGCGGGTGTTGCAGACTTCACATTGTGGTGGCTGGCCTTTGCTGAGGAGGTATGAGTGGGTTAACCTTGTATGACCAATGCGGAGACGTGAGATAATTACCTGCTCTTTCCTGCTAAGAGAATAGACAGGGGAAGAATTGGTGTCTCCTTTCCTTACCATGTGTAGTTTTTCTGGAGGCGATTGATTCCAGGCCTGTTTCCATCTTGTTTTTATTAGTCTGGAGAAGTACTTTGTAATATCACGATAAGGTACTGCTTGCTGTTCATGTGTGTCTGTTAACCGACTTGCTTCTTTAGCAGCTTTGTCCGCTTCTGCATTGCCCTTAAAGCCGCAGTGTGAAGGGACCCAAATGAAAGTAACTATTTTCTTTTTATTTAGAGCAATGGAATAAAGACTGTGGATATCTTGAAGCAGTTGGAGGTCAGTTGAACGATCTCTGAGACTTTGGAGAGAGCTTAATGAATCAGAAATTATAAGAAATTTACTCTCACTAGATTGGATGATGTATGTTAAAGCTTACTTAAGTGCAGAAAGTTCGCAGGAGAATATGGAATAATATTTAGGGAGATTTCCTTTCTTGTTGTATCTTCCAACCTGTATATAATTTTCTATAAGAAACCGATTAAAAATTATTATTTTTCATCATCTCTACTGTTCCTGCCTTATATGTTTGTTGGCAAAGACTATTTGGTCCTTTCTTTGTATGGTTTTAATTTGTTTTTATGGTATCTTCCTACTAACTTGCCATTTGTATTCTGTAGCTCATATGTATGGTCCCCCAGCTGTTTTGTTATGACCAGCGGTCCAGTATACAGTAGTTCCATTTTCTCTTTGTGCAGCCATTATGGTGTCGCTGTCAATTGTCAATTGCTTAGGTTCTGTGTTGGTCATCCATTCGATTGGGGCGAACTTAACTGTGGTAATTTCCCTGAGTGTTGGTGGTGGTTGTTGTTTCTGAATTCTGTGCAACATCTGCCCTATTTGGCACATTTTCATCCTGTTTCTGTTGTCTTATGTTGCCGGTGTTCCATTGGTTTCTGCCCCTTTGGTGTGAACCCCTGTTGCATTGCAGTCTTCGGTTGTTTAAGTATTCCCTACAGAATCGTATGTGATTCACTTGATGGGTACGGTCTCCTGGTCTCCCCCGATCATACCTATGTGTTCGGTATCTCGATTCACCCCTTGGTATTGTGTCGTGGTACCGCTGTCTCGTGTTCTCCATCCTTTCGCCATGATTGTGTGGTTGTGGGAAATGGTATGCCCCTCTCCCCTATCATGGGTGCTCCTAATATTTCTATCTTCTCTCTCATTCTGATTGTTCGTAGTCGCGCTCCTGTTTAAGATAGGTGAGTTTGGGTGACCGTTCCTATGTCTATGCTCATTAGGCCGACCATTTTGCGTTTCGAAGGCTGTCAGTAATTCTATCATTTCTGCAAAATCTACTGGCCTCGCAACAATTAACCCTGTTCTCACTGTGTCTGGGAAATGTCTTGTTATGCTGGTAATTAACTCTGCTTCTGACAGGTCAGGGTCTAATAGCTTCCCTTTGTTGGCTACTTTCATAAAATAATCGACTAGCGATAACCCTTTGGTCGGATCATATCTACCTGTCGCTAGCTCTACCCTAGCCTGGTTTTGCTTAGCTGGGCCCCAATACCTTGATAGGAATAGATTTCTGAATGAGCTATACGATTCATGACCAGCTAATGTTACCTTAGCCACTCTCGGTGACGCATGTTAAGGGGAGATGTCAATGAAATCATGAAGATGGCACAGCCGAGGTGCTGATGAGCATTGGAAATATACCACTTACCCTGGGGTGCCTGGGATTTCTAACAGCGTTTTACATGCTGAATGTGTTGCAATTCTACTGTACAGAGGACCCGCTGAGTAATACAGAAGTAATACTCAGTAATACAGAAGATCATGAAATAAGTAGCGACCATTCTACGGATTCATCTTTTATTGATGACATTACACATCAAATACATCATTCTCCCTCTAGACTTCGCAACAAGCAGCATGAAGCAAGATGTGTGGAACTGTTAGAGATGTATCCTGATGCAGTAAATACTCCTAAGGCCCCATTATTGTATACACAATTCCTCAAGGCTTGTTCATTTGGAAACTATGAAGCTGTGAAGTATATGATTATGAAAGGTGCAGATATAAGCTCAAACAAAGGATGGAGAGACGCCATTTTTCCTGGCATTATGAAAACTGTTGAATACTAATGGAGGTTGGGACCCCAGTTGTATTGAAATCTATAGAGCAGGCTGTGATGTGAATGCTGCCAAGAGACATGGCTATACTCCTCTTCATGCAGCTGCTAAAGCAGGGAACGTAAAAGCCCATCACCATCACCATCACCATCGATAATTATAAAAACAGCACCACTACTCTTGTACTAACCATTCTTAAACACTCTTATTTGTATATCTTCGTGTAAATTGAGATAAACATTTGCAGAAATTATCTTATTGTTTACCTTCTTGTAGGTACAAGGGCAACATGGCAATATCGTAGATTTTGAGCCGTAGTCAAATGTTTTAAAGCTTTCAAATTCCGTTCTCTTTGCACGGTTAATATATAAAAAAATAAATAACGATGTTCCATTTGACAGAAGTATAAGTTCTCCAAAACTCACAATTAACAAGGAATATCTCCGAAATGGTTCTCTCTACAAAAATAATTACTAGGACATAAATTGTGTTTTAGCAAGATTTACATTTTTATAGTCTCTCCATTTCTATAATTTCTCTATAGCCTCTTAACCCCTAACATGCTGAACTGTCATGGCATGTAATACGTCCTCTGATTGGTAATCCGAGGATATGGTCGGTGAACTTATTTTGATAATTCTCCTGGTCAGGTCGGTGAGACCCGTAAACCAACGACAGGTGTGGTCCTCCAGACATTCTGGGGGTTGTGAGAGAGCGATGTGACTGCCAAAACATAAAAATATGGTGCTCTATAAAAAGCGGTTACTCTTACTGCTATTGCTAATATTGGAGAGCAAGAGGATTAATGACTTCATTGTCAGAAATCCAGCATTAGCTAACAACAACATTTTTATAGTAAGTTTTGGTCTATCCTTACGCTTTACCAGTTATGCAAAAGTAATCCAGAGAAAATTGGACTACATGGGCTATAGGCAGAAAATTCAAGATCTACATTTCACTTGCCATAGAAATGCCAAACGATGGCATTTTAATCAAAATCGTTAGAGCCATTTGCAACAAAATCAAATTTTTCGAAAAATTTTGCATGTAAATGGTAGTTTAGGTTGGAGGAATTTTCCTCAAAATCTTCGTATTGCATCCTTGAAAGACATTAAACTTAAATACCTACTTTGCTTTTTATCCGACTTTTTGTTTTTTGGGTTATGCTGTCCACACACTGATAGACACACAGACGCACACACAGACGCACACACAGACGCACACACAGACACGCACACAGACGATTTTCTAAAAATGCTTTTCTTTTTTTGGATTCAGGGGGCCTCGAAATATATATTTCCGCTGAAATCTCGACATCGAATTTTTGGGTGAAATACAATATTTCCTCCACTTATGTCTGTGGACAGCATAACTCAAAAATCTGATGTGTTGCACTCACATGACTTTCTCTACTCTTGTAGTAACAATTCTTACAAACTCTAATTCCACTATCTTCATATTTGTCATAAAAACATTTACGGAAATTATTTTATTGCTAATTTTCTTGTTGGTGCAAGGGGAATACAGTAGGCTTTGTGCGATATTCGAATCGTTTAAACCACTGTTGCTTTTGGACTTTACTTATAATTGCGTAAGTCGTTATGTGTCACAAAGTTCTATTTCTTGCACTTGCGAATGACAGAATATGAGAAGTGTTATGCAAAACAGAACAGCTAATGTATGTCTAGAAACTTCTCTTTGCGGAAAGTCCCTTCTCTAATTTGGTCTATCTACAGCGCAGTATGTCGTAACTTTCCACTTACTGCCACAGATTGCATAAGCGTTGAGTCTTATAGAATTGCATAAATTACGTTTTATTTCCCACTTCAGTAAAATTTAAGCAGTGCATATCTAAACTTGCCCCTCAAATTCATTACTTTTAAATTCATTGCATCATTTACAGGATATAATTAATACTATTTTCAGATCTGAAAACAAGCCATGGCTCCTAGGTGTTGCACAATGTATGAAATTGCTGGAAATTGCGAGTTTTGGGGTGGAATACAATACTTCCTTTACTTACTAGTAGAGAAAGTAAACATATTGGAGAGCAAGAGGATTAATGACTTCATTATCATAAATCCAGCATTAGCTAACAACAATATATCTCAGGAAAGTTTCCTATTAATAGCAGATGGCATTTGTTGTAACTGCTTTAACTTAAATATCAATCTTGGTATTTGCGGAACATCTTGTTTTTGAGTCATAGTGTTCATAAACACCTGTACTGATATTTTCTAAAAACGTTTTATTGGACTCAGTGGACCAGAACTAATAGGTAAGCGGTACAGAAAGTAACAATAGGGATTATATTGTTTATCTTCCTTTCATAGAAGTTTGAAAACAGTGTTGTAATTAATTTAATTTAAAAGGTGAGTTAATTAATAACACTGAACAACACTTACAACATATTTTCCGGGACGCGTTTCGAAGGTTAACTTTCCTCCATTATCAACTGGACAATAACTGGGTTTCCATGGTGTTTCATGGTGCAGATGGTGATGCTTTTTCTGGTGTTTCTTCTGGTGGCGGTTCAATGAACTTACTGAAAATGTCTCTCTCAGGAATGTCGAAATTAAATACTCGGTTTCTATTATTTAAAATAAAGATTTGTTCCCATGTGGACAGTTCTTGTTTTCCGGTTATGTGTTTGAGAAGTTTCGGTTCTAGCTTTATGTCATGATTTTTTGTCCAAAAGTGAAATGCAACCGCTGATTTTTCTAATTGTTTACTCTTAATGTTTCTAATGTTTCTAATTTCTAAATTTCTTTTGGTTTTTCCCATGTATATTTCATTACAATCACTGCATTCTATTTGGTATATGCCAGATATATTCAATTTGGTATGGGCCTTTGATAAATTTAAAAAGGCGTTCAAGGAATAAAACATTGAGCTAGCAGCAGTAAACCATTACTCCATAAAAAACCTACTACTTTCAAACATCAAAGATGCTATTCCACCTAACAAAAAATCTGGCATATACCAAATTGAATGCAGTGATTGTAATGAAATATACACAGGAAAAACCAAAAAAGATTTAGAAATTAGATCCAAGGAACACGTTAGGAACATTAAGAGTAAACAATTAGAAAAATCAGCGGTTGCATTTCACTTTTGGACAAAAAATCATGACATAAAGGTAGAACCGAAACTTCTCAAACACATAACCGGAAAACAAGAACTGTCCACATGGGAACAAATCTTTATTTTAAAAAATAGAGACATTTTCAGTAATTTCATTGAACCGCCACCAGAAGAAGCATCACCATCTGCACCATGAAACACCATGGAAACCCAGTTATTGTCCGGTTGATAATGGAGGAAAGTTAACCTTCGAAACGCGTCCCGGAAAAATATGTTGTAAGTGTTGTTTAGTGTTATTAATTAACTCACCTTTTAAATTAAATTATATTGTTTATTGAAATAAACACATCAAATTAACATTAATTCATCACACCTGCTCCCTGAACACCGCTTAGAAACGATCTGATGACCCCTTTAATAGCGAACTATCCATTTGTAGCATAGGCCGCCATTATCATTAATGTATACTGTAATTACAGATGTTGGTTGTTTTGGGACTTAGGAAATTATGAATGTAGAGCGAGTGTTGAATTGATAATTAGTCGACATTCCACCATCTGGCTTGGCTCCGCTTTCCAAACATTTAATGATCCTAATCCTATGGCAGCCTACATTTAACTAATTTCGCATCCAGCCGCCGCCGCCGCCGCTCACTATGTTAATGAAACTGACCAAATGATTCCGTTCGCTAATTTTGTTATACACACATATCCTGTCAATTTATATTTACCCAATTGTCGCAATCGCATAACACATGTCGCTCCCAAATGATCCACTTGAAACATTTACTAGTAAATTCATAGCTTGCCTGCGCTAGGGGTATGAAATTATTATAAGCACAAGTATATTTTTAGTTTCTCTGAATATACATAGTAAGCAGGAAAGTATTTTATTCCACCTAAAAATTCGATGTCGAGATTTCATCCGAAAAATATATTTTTAGACCCTGAATCCAACAGTAGGCAGGGCATGTACAAAGAATGAATGAAAGACAGATACTAAAAAAATCTGAAATATTGCACTCGCATGACTTTCTCTACTCTTGTACTAACCATTCTAACAAACTCTTATTCCTATATCTTCTTCGTGTTAGTTAACATAAACATTTGTACAAATTATCTTATTGCTTATGTCCTTGTAGGTGCCAGGGAGATATTAGAATAAAGTAGGCTTTGTGCGACAGTCAAATCTTTTTGACTTTTGAGATTCCGTTCTCTTTGCACGATTAACATATAAAAAAATGAACAACGTTGTTGCATTTCGCTGAAGTTCTGTTTTCCGAAACTCGCACACATAACAAGGAATATCTCCGAAATGGTTCACCCTACAAGAAAATTTATTGAGACATAAATTATGTATTTTACCAAACTCTACCTTTTTTGTATAGTATGATTTGGTCTATCTCTAACGGTTTACCAGTTATGCAAAAGTCGTCCAGAGTAAATAAGACTACAGGGGCTATAGCCAGAAAATTCAAGATATACATTTCATTTGTCATCAAAATATCTCAAACATATTACATTTTAATCCAAATCGTTAGAGCCATTTTCAAGAAAATCAAAATTTTCGAAAAAGTTTCCATGTAAAGGGTAGTTTAGGGTAGGGCTATTTTCTTCAAAATCTTCGTGTCACATCCTTGAAAGACATTAAACTTAAATACCAACTTTGGTTTTTAACCGACTTTTCGTTTTTGAGTTATGCTGTCCACAGACTGACACACTGACACACAGACTGACAGATACACAGACACACACACGGACCTTTTTCTAAAAATGCCTTTTTTGGATTCAGGGGCCTCAAAACATGTATTTCCGGTGAAATCTCGACATCGAATTTTTGGGTGGAATACAATACTTCCCATACTTACCAGTAGAGAAAGTAAAAAAGTGATGACAGGAGTGATGTTTGGAAAGCGACCGATACGCAAATCTAGGAAAAGGTGGATGGATTCATATGAGCTAAAATGCAACAATTGCCAAAAGATAGTTCTGGATAGAGATGATTGGAGGTCTCGATTGAAAAAGTCCCAAGCCCGCTTTGAGCTGTAGCGCCATTAGAAGAAGAATCCAAAATAAATTTTTTTGTGAAATACCCATGTGTGTGCGTACAGCGTGTGCATGTGTGTGTCAACAGCGCAACTCAAAAACGAAAGATCGGTTAAAATTGGACTTAAGTTCAGTATCTTCCAAGGATGTTAATATTTATCAGTATTATTTATATTTTACAACCTTCAGGTTGATTACAGGACATGATTGTCTGGCAAAACATTTAAATATAATTGGGATATATTCTTGACCACTCTGTCCTCTATGTGATCTGCAAGAGCAAATGGACAGACACCACCTTCAAATATGCCCTGCCACTTCTAGTGCCCCATCCATCAGTGAGAAACATTGGAGAGCAAGAGGATTAATGACTTCATTGTCAGATATCCAGCATTAGCTAACAACATATTTTACTGGTGGTTCTTTGTTGCCAAACCAAAAACGGAGTAGGTGCTGGAGCTACCTATCATCTCTTCTCCTTTTACAAACCTCTTGGATTTGGTACCACAAATTTTGACGGAGAGGTCGAAGTACCATGCAGAACACTTCAAAACTGTGAGGTAGGTGTCACATGAGGGATTCCACCGTAGTGGAGCCTCAAGACAAATTCCATTCCAGGACAAGTCCTTTACTGGCTCAAGAATGAGATATGGATATGGGACGGTGGTAGGGCGGTGGTAAATGTGTTAGGAATGAGTTGTGTTTATAGGATTGGGATTTTTTTGTCACAGTCGGGAAAGGGGATATGTTCTAATTTTGTCCAAGTAGAACTCGGGGACGTTTATAGGTTTCCCCGGGGTCAAGGTCATATTACCCGAGACCCCGGATCAGGGCATTGAAACTTTGTGGGAGGGAATCGTAGAAGGTGTGGGAGAGAGTTAATATGTAGTCTGTGAGAGTGGGGATAGATAAGTCTCGGTGTATGTCCTTGTTGGGTAGTTACCAATCGGCATCAATAGAGATGCGCAGATATCGATTCTGTAGGGTTTGTAGTCGTTTGAGGTGGGTAGCAGCTGTAATGCCCCAGACTTGGCAACCATAGGCGAGAGCTGGTCTTAGAATATGCTTGTAGAGTAGTACTTTGTTGGGAATTGACATGGTCGATTTTCGATTATACAGGGGGTACAGCATTGCCATCTTGCGATTGACTTTGTTGGTGATCTCCTCTATGTGAGGTTTCCAGAGAAGTTTATGGTCTAATATGACTCCCAGGTATTTGGCTCTGTTGGACCAATGCACGCTGCCACCAGCTATTTGGAGCTCAGGAGGATCTTCCTGCACCAGTCGCCTGGTGAAGGTGACGGCCTGTGACTTGGTGGGGTTGTAGCCTGTTTGCTGCTTCTGTAGGTTTGGAAGAGGCAGTGGCAATGGCGGCGGCGTCGGCACACTGGTAGAGGGTACATCCACGGAAAGAGGGTAAGGAATTTATGTATATCAGGAAGAGAAGTGGCCCCAGAACACTTCCCTGAGGGACAACTGCATGGATAGGCCGAGAAATGGAGAATACAGCTTCTTTGCAGACGGAATAGGTTCGATTGTGCAGATAGGAATGGAGGAGATGAACAAGGTAGGGAGGAATGTTATAGTGAATAAGTCTGTAGAGGAGCCCCTCATGCCAAACAGAGTCAAAGGCCCGTGTGATATCAAGGAAGAGGGAGACCACAAACTGTCGGTTATTGAAGCCTTTGATAATGTCGTCCACTAGCCGAAGGGTTGGTGAATAGTGGAGTGATTTCTACGGAAGCCAAACTGCTCCGATCGGAGGACCTAATGTGTATCTATGAAGTTCTGGAGCCGTGCCTGCACAATCTTTTCAAACAGCTTGCTCAAAGAGGGGAGTAAGCTGATGGGACGATATCCGTCAGGGGAGGAAGAGTTTTTCCCTGGTTTTGGTAGTGTGATAAGTTTGGCATGTTTCCAGACCGTCGGAAAGTACGCCAGATGGATCATATCGTTGTAGAGGTGTACTAAAAGGATCACCCACTGCTGCGGTAGGACCTTTAGAGCCGCATACGGTATTTGGTCAAACCCGGGAGCTTTGTAGGGGGCGTCACTAGAAAGTAGAGTACGACACTTCAAAACCTTCTGTACAGAATAACACAATTCCATAATGCAGTGATTCTTTCTGACTCAAGAGCAGCTATTTTAACTATGACATCCACTTTAAAACAAGAAACCAACGAATTCTCGAGTGTTGGACAAGTCTGTTTCATCTCACCAAATTAAAGAAAAGAATAGTTTTTTAGTGGGTACCGGCATATTGTGGACTGTCCAGCAATGACAACACCAATCTAACCAAACAGGGATGCAGCAGTATACAAAAGCCTGTTACACAAATATCATTCTACGCAATAAAAAGAATTATAAACCTGCAATTCCAAGAAAAGACTATACAATATCACTCTAAAACTTTAAAAGACAAAAGATGGGAATCTATCATGAGTCAAAACATCCCTGGATACCAAGAAAAAGTGGAGTTGCAATCTTTAGACTATTCATACACCATGACTGTCAAGCGAAGCACCTCCATAGGATTGGGATTTATTCTTCACCACTTTGCCCCTTATGTGATCTTCAAGAGGAATAAATCAAAATCGTCTTCAATGTTGTCCAGCTATCATCCTTGTGGCATCATTAAGTGAAAAATCTGATGTGTTGCACTCACATAACTTTCCCTACTCTTGTAGTAACCAATCTTACAAACTCATTCCTGTATCTTCTTCGTGTTAGTTAAGACAAACATTCGTACAAATTATCTTATTGCTTATTTCCTTGTAATTGCAAGGGGAATATTAGAATACAGTAGGCTTTGAGCGATAGTCAAATCTTTTTGACCTTTGAGATTCCGTTCTCTTTGCACGATTAACATATAAAAAAATGAACAACGATGTTCCATTTCACGAAAGTTTTAAGTTTTCCGAAACTCACACACACATAACAAGGAATATCTCCGAAATTTATTCAGACATAAATTGTGTATTTTAGCAAGATCTACATTTTTTGTATAGTATGATTTGGCCTATCTCTAACGGTTTAGCAGTTATGCAAATATCGTCCAGAGTAAATACGACTACAGGGGCTATAGCCAGAAAATTCAAGATGTGCATTTCATTTGGCATAAAGATATCTCAAACATATGACATTTTAATTAAAATCGTTGGAGCCATTTTCAAGAAAATAAAAATTTTCGAACAATGTTCCATGCACAGGGTAGTCTAGGGTGAGGCTATTTTCTTCAAAATCTTCATGTCACATCCTTGAAAAATATTAAACCTAAATACCAACTTTGGTTTTTAAACTACTTTTCGTTTTTGAGTTATGCTGTCCACAGATTTTTTGGAATCAGAGGCCTCAAAACATATATTGCCGGTGAAATCTCGACATCGAAGGGGCTCTAATGACGTAGCTGTCGGTGGGCCCTTAAACCCTAATCACTCAGTCACTCGACATCGAATTTTTGGGTGGGATACAATACTTCCCCTACTTACCAGTAGAGAAAGTAAATATACTGGAGAGCAAGCAGATGGTTTCATTATCAGAAATCCAACATAAGCCAACAACAACAACACTGTGTAAAGGCCTTGAAAGTCCATGTGATGACCGGGCCCCCACATTTGCGCCACATGGATTTGCGCCATAATATATTGCTGTGTATGGATAATGCGTTTGCGCCAACAATTCGAAACTAACATGTGTATTTTTGTTCCTAGGTTAGCATCTCGTTAACTTGGTGAGACATATTTTACGATTGAAAGAATTAAAATGTTAAACGAAACAATTTTCCGTCCCGTTTGCAGACTGCGGACTAATGCGCACATAATGCGCGTGGTGTGAATAAATATTGCCATAACATTTGAAAAATTCACGTGGGGTTAACAATTGTGATAACATTTTAACAATTAAAATGATTAAAACTGTCAAAACTCCTTGATTAAAATTTCTGCTTTCAGGTTGTCATGTACATTCAAATGGGGAAATGTATTTTACATATGCGATACGTGATATTTGTCTTTCTCTGTATTGCTTTATGTAATTTTCTATTTTATTTTCTTTGTTTTGCATGTTGATTCTTTTAGTGGGTTGCAGGTGCATGCCGTTAGTCTTCAGATATGTTTCCATTTGAATACGTTTTAAAACTGAAATGAATGTGTATATGTCTGGATGTGAACTGTAAAACAAGTCGTTGAATTTTCTGTGAAATGCCTCACATGCATTTGTAGTGTGAGTGGCTTCAGGCGATAGCTGCAGGATGAAACATGGCCTCCTCAGATATTTAATAATCAACAAGGTAGTCGCTAAATTATGGCATAACTGCTTGTTATCAGTCATATCAAATAAAAATCAATCACCTACTTTATGTGGAGGTAAATAAGATAAACCAAGGCAGTGTTTAAGTCACCGGCTTCAGACGAATTGTCTCTAAACACACTTGCTAGGCCAATGCCTTGTGGTTTACGCCACCATGCCTGGCCGAGATGAAACCTACAACCCAATAGTTGAGTTGTGTCACTCCATGTTGACTTAATTGCTTCATGTATAGCAACCTCGAAATCTGCTACTGTTTTCTTAGGTTTAAGTTTCAGCCCTAAACACTGGCACTTTTCAACTATGGAACGTATCACCAAGGAATACACGTCTAGGTTTTTATTTGGCAGTAAACAAAGAACTGCTGGAATGCAATGTCTATTGTGAAGGAAACACAATATTTTGCGGTACATCTGAAAGTTCCATATATTACTAAAGCGTTTCTGCTTCACATAAATATTGCAAATTACTTTCACACCCAAAAATAATCACATTTTTTCGTTAGGAGGGGACAACGGCACTTTAGTTCCAGCTTCGTGAACTTCAAGTATGTTTCTAGGTAGTTTCGGCATATGGTGACGTCGTTTTCTGTAGATTGCTTCCCGTAATAGTTTAACATCACTGAAATGTAAGACACTAGCACAAGTCTCTGGAGTTTCATTGTTGTACTTATTATAATGCCTGGTTTTTCACTTAAGTCACTAGCCGCTTTCCTTTCACACGACACACGTGCCTCTTGCCCTACATCTTTTTCGTTACACTGGTGACTATGGCCGCCTATAGTCTTCGCATCCGTATTTAACATTATTATTTTGGCAGAACAATTCTTCATTGTGCAACGCCAATGTATAAGTCCATCTATATATGTGTACGCCTTACGAAACTTGAACTTATATACTAAGTGAATCCTGTCCTTTGCTGTTGGCCCTTTCGACTATTTCCATGACAACCTGAAACTGTCCATACAAAGTGAGGGTAGGATTCTTTCACCCCACGTCATTAGCACAAGCTGAGTTAACGGTACCGTTTAGGTGAATGACTTTTAAACAAAAGGGTAAATTTCTAGGTAAGCGGATAGAACAGTAGAAAGGCAGACAGCTCACTTGGACGTCGCTGAAGACGGGTGTGTGAACACTGTGCAGAACAAACAACATTTTTCGGCGTGCTACTGCAAACAACTTTTTGTATACATGTAAACCCAGTAGCGATAGTTTTTAGAATAAAGATATTAAAATACGCAGTCGTGTGTTTTCCTAAAAGAAACATATCCAGGACGTTCCCACCCCCTGATATACATAAGAGTCTACATGCAAGAGCGGCCCAAGGAAAACCTCGACTTCACCCTTCAATTCTACAGAAATTGTGAGGTACTGAGGGGGTGACTCAGTAACAACGGGCAGCATCCTAAATCGGCGCCCGTCAACAGCCCCAAACCTTTACTGTACACTAGTCAATCTCACAATGATTATGTTCTCCCACTCAATGTGACTACTACTGAAACAAAACACGGCAGCTAAGTACTAGTCAATTTATTGCACTACCAACTTAAGAAACATAAACGTCTTTAGCCAAACATGCCGTTGGCGCAAATCCATATCCCTTAAGAATAAACGTATATAAATCTGGCGCAAATCCACTGCCCCCATGATAACCATTAAAAATACATAATAACAAAAATACATTTTCTCTGCAGTAAAATTCTGTCTATCAACGGTTTAGCAGTTACACTAAAATCACCATAGTCCTCGGGCTCATTTGAGCACCATTTCACTAATTTCATTCACTCATTCATTCATCGTCCGATATGAAAATACGTTGCAAGACGCTGATACACCATAGTAAGAACGATAAAGTAATTCAGAATAAGGAGGACTTTACGGACTATTTGCAGACATTTAAAGATATGCATTTCATTTTTAATTAAATTATCTTAAGCACTGAAAGGTGGAAACGTACAGTCAGGATTTGAACCACGGGTCTGTCATTCTGCGTCCGGCTGCTCTTAACCACCGAGATACCAAGGCAACATGCTGGCACAGCATTACATTCTTCAACTGATTCCATTTTCCGGTAGATCACAAGAGAATTTTGCATTGGAGGCACTTACCCCAATGGCGACATAAAATTTTAAGTACTTACGTCAGCTGTCTATAACACAGTGCAGCTAGATTCTTTAACCTGATTACAGAAAAGAAAAGTAGAGGAGGTGATAATGAAATTCAGAGGAAGTGATAATGGAATGCTGTAATTTCTTCGCGAATGAGGGCTGTCATTGGTTGAAATTTGAAATTATGCACACGATTGGTTGATTTCAAATCATTGGTTGATTTCAAATCATATATGAGTGGCATAGTCAAGTAAACTCTCACACCAAACAACTTTTTACGTGTAACATGTTCAATTTGTTTTAGTCTATCGAAATGGCTCAAACGATTTTGATTCAAATAACTGTTGTTGTTTTCTAGTGCCTTGCATCTGGCAATGAAGCCATTAGCATTCGTGCTCTCCAATACTTTTGAACTGTAGTTTCGTCTGATCTTAATGCTTCACAGGTCTTCAAGTGGTCTTCGTTCATTTCTGCTGGATCGTTACACAGGACACATATTGGTGAAGCTGAGATACCTATTCTGTAGAGATGACTTGCTAAGCAGTCGTGATTTGTCAGTAGTCGGAAGGCTGCAACCGCTGTTTTCCTTGGTCTCTGGGGGATTATATCTGGGTTGGAAAGTAGTGTAATCCATTTTTTATCTTTGGCATTTGTTTCTATTTCTTGTAGGTATGAATGGGAAAATTTTTTAATAATCAAGCGTTTTATTGAAGAATATGAGAAATTGAATTTAGACTTTTGTTTTATTGTTGTGCCTTTCTTTGCAAGTGAGTCTGCAGCTTCATTCCCCATGACTCCACAGTGTGCTGGAATCCATTGGAGATGAACAATCTTATTAACGCGAAGCCATAGAAATTTATAAACATGCCAATAATTTCAATAGGAAAGAGGAAGCCCTTAAGCTCAACAAAACTTGGTACCCCGTCATCGATAACATTAAACAACACAGACAGTCAAGCAACACAAACCAATCAGAATCTAGTAGCGCCCGAGATGCAGCTAGCCCCCTCCCACCAACCACACTGCCTCAGCGAGCCCCGAGCCAATCAGAGAAGACCCCTCCGTGTATAAAATCCGCATCCCAGCAGTTGCAGCCAACCATCGGGAGGAGCAGCATCAGCGAGAAGCCAACCGAAGCGCAGCAGAAGTAGCAGCAAATCAGCGACGAGTAACCGACGAGTGTACTTCACCACCCTCGGCCGACTACACAAGACGGCAATAACATCGCTTATCATTCAGCCTTGCGAAGATCTACAAGAACTTCTAGATCTTCACCGGCCCTGCCATCTCTCTATCCACACAGCCCACCAAACCTATTTTCCTACACCACCCCTCCTGTAGCCAGGTTTTACACGCTTTGGGTCAGTAGACCTTGCCGAAAGAACAGTATAGTTCTGTGGTTCGCAGGAACCACACTACAGGCAGCTTTTAAAGCTAAGAGTAATAAAACCGTGCTTCTTAGCAGCTACTCCATCTTACCAAGAACTTACCTGTCGCCATGCCCAAAATACAAGGGCCGACGACATTCCCTAAAAAACCCCCTCCCGACCCTAACGCTAATACCGCTACCACGTCCGGACAGATACATAGACACACAACTTACGCTACCCCATCCCACAACATAAGCAGCTCAAGTGACTCCAACTTAAATACAAGCACTGAGTCAAATGCCAGCGTCTCACGCACTATCACCAGTAAACAACCACCTGGTCCAAATGCAATAGTAGTGCCACATGGACATTACACGCTCTACATCCTGACGTGTGAACCAGAGAAACAAAATGCCTGGCTTATCAAATCATTGATGGAAAAACACCAACAGCCTGCCGAGTCCCTATTCCGAGTACAAAGACTATACAGTCCTAGAAACACGCTTGCCCTGATTTTCAAGCACCAGCAGGCAGCCACCACCTTCTCACAAGGAATCCCTGCCCACCATTTTGGCAAACTAGCACGGTACACGACCAACATAGACACCACGCAAGATACAGAAAGAACACAAGAAAAACCCAGGAAAACAATGACCGCTGTGATAAAGGGAATCCCGTGTGATATACCGGATGAAGTTATCCTTGCTAGTATTCAAGAAGACTACCCGGACATAAGCCGGGTATCCCGCATAATAAGCCGCGACAAGCCCACACCTTTAGTGCGAGTTTTTAGCACAGATGTCGCCACCATCACCACAATTATTCACCAAGGGGCAATAATTGAGAAACAAATATTTCGCGCAGAAGCATCGCGCCACTCTGAACGACACATTCCGTGTCGGCAGTGCCAACAGTATGGTCATCAGAAAGAGAACTGCACTAAAACACCTACATGCTTCCACTGTGGTCAAAAATCACAGACACAAAAGTGCAAACATATAAAGCACGCGGCACCATACTGCGCCACCTGCGAAAGACTTGGTCATTTTACCGGGCAAGTTAAGTGCCCCAAATATCCTAGGACTGCACCAACCAAAACAACAGAAATCGCAGAAACTCATATTTTTCCGCACAATCTCCCAACCCCCCCACAGCCGAAACAAAGCACAAACTGGACTGAACTAAACTTCCCAACCATACCAGCAACTAAAAAAGAACTGACCGCCAAAGAAACAGTTGGAACAATGAAACAAGTGATAGAGCACTCAAAAGAACAAATACAAAATCTGCAGAGTCAAATCACCAAAATCCAGGAAAACATAACAACTTATATCAACGAAGTAACACAAACAATAATTGCACAAATAATATCCACCATCATCCCACCGTTATATGACTCCACCCCACCAAACCAACGAGCAAGGCTGTTACATAACATCAAAATAACAGCACAGAAAACTTTAAAAAAATCCATTGATACAGCAAAACTTGGAAATCAACTTGCCATATTTATTCAGGACATCAAGAAATAGAACAAGCAAACACCATGCAAGAAATAAATGACATCCGGAAATGGCAACAATAAGAACACACAACCAAGTTAAAAATAACATCAAATTACTGCATATCAACATCAATGGATTAACTGGAAAAAGACAACAACTACAAGATCTCCTATCACACCACTGTGCAGACATAATTACTGTCAATGAGACAAAACTTAATAAAAGAAGAAATTTCACCTTCCAACCTCTCACAGTTTTCAGGAAAGATAGGCAACATGGTTATGGTGGCGGAGTCATGGTACTTGTTAAAAATGAATTAAATCCAATACAAATAACCATACCTCAAGCCTTTCAACAACACGAGATCCTACTAATCCAGATTACAATAAATAGAATGAAATTACACATCGCTACAATATACGTTCCCCCAGATGGACATCTCCCCACCGCCTTACTCAACTACCTTCATGACAATTACAGAAACCTAATAATAGCAGCCGACCTTAACGCAAATCACAAAGAACTACTCGACGAACACACAAACAGGCTTGGAAAAGAACTGCTGAAGATTCTGAAACATTCTGAACTGAAACTAATCCTCACACCAGGCCCCACACGAATAGGACAAGGCTCACAGAAAAACAGTTCACCAGACAAAATATTAGTATCCAAACATACATATCCTCTAGTGCAAGACATTACAACAGATGCACCACCAGATACTGACCATATGCCGGTCATAGTCACTCTAAAAACCGGTCAGTGGAAAACACAAGTCTCCAAAACAATAACCGTAAAAGACTATGACAACGCAGATTGGAATCTCTACAAAGAGACAGCACTAGAACTGACAAGAAATTTAATGCAAGCCACACCAACGACAACACATGAGATGGATCAACAAGCACAAGCACTTACAAACATCATCATGCAAGCACACACAACAGCAATTCCCATCAAGACAGTTCAAATAAATCCATACAGCAGACCACTCCCTAAGGAAGTCATACAGCTTATAAAAAAGAAGAGAAAGGCACTTAGAAACTACCTGAAAACACACAACCCAGCGGACAAAAGAATCCTAAACAAAATGCAAGAAGATGTTAAACAAGCCATACAAGAACACAACCGCCGACACTGGGACAGAAAGCTTCAAGACCTAACACATTCACATCAGCACAACCCAGCAAAGTTCTGGAAATTAATTAAAAGTACCAGGAAAAAAACAGCCCCCAACTACCCCATTAAAATAAACGGAAAAATTGTCACAGATACACACGAAAAACTTGAAATCTTCCGCACATATTACAACGAAGTATTCCAAACACCACACAGTCCAGACTTCAATCAAAGATATTTCAATAGAATTAACTTCCATATCCAGCTACAACACCAACTTTACACCCCACAACTTGATATACAAGAGCTAAATCCTGATGATGAAGCAGAGACACCCTTAACCAGTGAAGACATATTGGCAACAGTCAAAAACACAAAAAATACAGCCCCCGGACCGGACAGCATCACATATCAGATGATTAAAAATCTGCCAACAGAAACCTTGCATGTACTAGCAAATATATACAACAACATGCTCCGGTTCGGCTACCATCCTACAAACTGGAAAACAGCGCATATCCTACTGTTCCAGAAACCTGGGAAAGACAGCACCGATCATCGAAATTATAGGCCAATATCGCTAACATCAACCCTCTCCAAAATATTTGAGAGAATCATGGTTAAACGGCTAACAAAAATATGTAATGAAAAACATCTCATTCCAAGAACACAAGCCGGATATCGTAGCGAAATTACCATCCAAGACCAACTTGTTCGAGTGCTGTCGGAATTTAAAAACAGCTACAATATAGGATTTGCAACAGTTGCAGCGTTTCTGGATGTCAAATCTGCCTTTGACAAATGCTGGATCAACGGTCTCTTATATAAACTAACAGACTACAAAATACATCCAAGAATAACAAGATGGATTGCCAGCTTTTTGTCAGACAGAACAGCAAACATAAAGATCGAAAACAACCTATCCAGATCCATTACGCTGCAAGCAGGAACACCTCAAGGGAGCGCCATATCAGGTCTCCTGTATATCATATACACAGCGGACACACCACAGCCAATTCACCCCAACATCCAACTTGCTCAGTACGCTGATGACACCGCGTACTGGTGCACAAGCCCCCGTACACTCCAGGCCAAACATCAACTTGAACTACAGCTTAAAAAATACCTTGATTGGACCAAAAAATGGCGCATATCGATTAATACAGAGAAGACACAAGCCATACTCATCAGAAAGAAAAGAAAATTCCTGTATAACAACCTTACACTCAATTTCAATAAATCCATAATCCCATGTGCAAAATCAATAAAATATCTCGGCATAGAAATCAACACAAAAGTTACAGTAGGACCACATTACAAAACCCTCCTCAACAAAACAAGAGCAATACATTCCACGCTCACGTTCCTCGCCAGGCTCAACAAAACAGGACTTAGTACACATATACTGACGCGATTATACAAAGCGCTAATCCGTCCCTGTCTAACATATGGAGCAGTGGCCCTGATGCCACTTATATCAAAAACAACCATGGCAAGGATTCAAGCGTTCGAGCGTAGATGCCTAAGAACTGCCAACAAACTCTTCCCCAACTATAAAAACACATTAATCCACGAGTATGCAAGGACAATGCCAATCGACAAGCATATTGCAAATCTGATGCTAAAATATATACACAATGCTCATACCAGACTCTACAGACGAATATTAATAAGAACAGCACAAACCATGAGAAAACTCCCTCCTGAACAACAAGAAGAAAATCCACCACTACTAACCCTAATCGAAATTTATGACAAACACCAAGAGCAACAGAAACAACAAGTAGAGCAATATCTCCAAGCATTAGTAAACATCCAATAGTCATCACCCCCCGAATCAAGAGAACAAAACCACAAATAAATTAAAAATGCAAGGCTGAGCTAACAAATAATAAAAAACATGCACCAAACAAAAGTCTGAGGGCAGAAGCAGAGACGGCGACATGTTGTGGGACCAGGGGCTTAACAAACACACTTAACATTGTAAATGTGTAAATATGCAAACAAAAAAAAACAAAAAAAAAACAAAAACAAAAAAAAAAAAAAAACCAAAAAAAAAAACCAAACAAAAAAAAAACCAAAAAAAATATATATATATAAATAAATAACAAAATATATACAAGTTTATGTACAAATAAACAAGATGCATATTTACACATCATAATAACAACAATAATCTGCCATAGGTACACGCTGAAGGATCTCTCACGTAACAAGACAAAAATAAATATACTAGGCTGAAGAGGGTAAAACCCTAAACTGCCTGGGTTTTGGTTCTACCAAACCCAAAATCCATTTTTGATTGATTGATTGAGTCAACGCCTCAGACACAAGTGTACCTTCACCAAGAAGACTTCGACCACGCCACTGATGATGTCCACCGCAGTAGTGGACGAAACGTCTGGACCAAGTTACTCCAGCAGACCACGGCAAATCAGCCCGGAAGACTCATGTAGAATTTCAAACACCGGCCGTGAAAGCCTACGCCTACTCATGAATCTTATTAACTTTTTGGAGTTGTGTTAACATTTTGTAGCATTCTCTAATTTTTGTTGACTTCTTTGTAGTATTTGAACATATTCCCTGAATTGCAGCTTTAGAATCTGAAAGAATTACTGCCTTGTTAAATTTATTTAAGGGAAGATTTAATAATTGTCAGAGAGCAATGTATATAGCCTCTATTTCTCCATCATAATTTGTTGTGTCTCTGCCAACAGAATGATAAAAGGAAAAATGTGAACACGTAACTCCAGCTCCAGTAAGGTTTTCCTTCGAGGATCCATCAGTATATATGTGCAGCCATTCTTCTGTGGGATACCTAGTACTGATTGTTTCCAGAGCTAGAAGTTTTTGTATTTCTTTTGGTGTGTCTGATTTACTTATTTCCTCTATTAATTCCAAACTGAAGGTAGGTTGCTTGATAAATTAACGTGAAGGAGACAGTGTCTTGAATTATCTGTGAATAGCCTGCGATTCCTTCTGAGTTTTGTATAACTCTGTTTAAATGGTACATCACAACAGGGAAATCCCATCTATCCCTTGAGAACTAAGTACTCCTGTTTAAGCAAGTCCTCGGACCGGTCTTCACATGTCTGCCAAGTCTGGGGAGTCGCAGAACAAACTCACTTCTTCCACCTGGAAGTACTTCAATCCCGCTGCCTACCTACTAACAGCAACAAACTCTCCTTGGTACATCCCTAACGCTACAACCCAAAAGGACCTCCACTTCCCCTCTCAAAATCTTTTTTCCACACACTACCCTCCAGTTTGAACCAACTGATCCGGGAACTGGAGAAGCAGGACATAGACCCCGGAGAAAGATATGTGCTTCGTAAAAGAAAAGTGAGTAGAGAAAACAGTGTGAATGTAATACATTGCATTTCTATTTCGGCAATATAGCAAAGTGTATAAATTTCTTGTAGAATAGTGAGAAGAGAAATACACGCGAATGTGTTACGTAAAAGGAAAGTGAGTTAAGCAACCCATGCGAACGTAACACGTTGCATTTGTATTTCAAACATATAGAAAATTGTATGAAGTGTATGTTGAACAGCGAGTAGAGAAGAACACGTGAATGTTTTACATAAGAGAACAGTAGAGAAAACAGTGTGAATGTAATACATTGCATTTATATTTCAATCAGAGAAAATTGTATGAATTGTATGTTGAAGGGCGAGTAGAGAATGAAGTGTGATTGTGTCTCGTAAAAGAAGAGTGATTACATTGCATTTCTATTTCGATAATAGAAAATTTTATGAATTTTATGTTGAAAAGCGAGTATGTGTTACGTAAAAGAAATGCGAGTAATGTATGCCACGTATTGCGAATGCATAGTAAAATGGATGCCATGAAAAATCTTTTGGATGAATGGTATAGTTGTCCATAAGGACCAAACAAACTTTCATGTATATTCACATTTGATATATTTTTATCGGTGGTGGCATTAACTATATCCGAGATACTTACCTCTGCTAACTTTTTATGCGCTGCCTCCACTTGTGCTTTCTTTTCTTGTTGCAACTTGTCCAGCTTCTCACTTTCTTCTTGAATAACTCTCTCCAATTCCTTATCTTTCTCCATCTTATATCTTTGAAGCTCTTTCGTGTAATTCATGAACAGTTCTGCTTCACGCCTCAACTGCTCCTGCAAAGTAAACAACAGTATAAGTTTAAACTAAAAATGCTGTTTAAGAGGCAGAACTGGAACATAAAATTTCAATGCCACAGCTGGGATTTAAACCACAGACCCTCCGCTTACTAGGCGGGTGCTCTAACCATTAAGCTACTGTGACAACCTGCTAGAATGACATTAAATTCTCAAGCCAGTTCGTATTTCTCCTGGTAAACCACAAAGGCAGTCTCATATCAGAGAATTACCCCAATGGTGACTTACTATTGCAAGTACTTTATGTCCTAGGATTAAATAACCTTCAGATGGTAATTATTATTTATTTATGCCAACAAACTTACTGTTGGTGTTTTTAAATAATAATTATCAATGCTATTTGTTAATGTTGGCATAGTAAATAAGTACTTTAGAAACCAATCGTTAGGGTGGAAGCTAGATTCAAAGTTCAAAATAAAATTTGAAAAATTGTTTACAAATACAAATGGTAACTCAAAGTATTCGTCTTCATTCGAAGAAAACTCGGGCACAAAAATTATTGTGGAGGTGATTATTATTTTAATGTGCAAAAAGGAACAAACGATTAATTATAATTTAGCAGTTCTGTTTATTATTCATATAACTTTTTTAAAAAATTCATTTTAAAGCTATTAAAATAGTTTTTCCTTCTCTATTGCATAAGCAGGGGAAGTATTGTGTTTCACCCAAAAATTCGATATCGATATTTTAGGCCCTCGAAAAAAACTAAACGCCTAGCGCAACAGCCCATAAAGGGCCAAGGCTTGCCACCCAGCCGCTGTGTCCCCCACCTCTTCCCACTACAAGCGTCGTTGATGGGGTGCAGTACTGGAGGATGGGACGTGGTCAGCGTCCCGATCCCTCCCGGCCAGTTATACGTCCTTCTCGGCCTGGGGCCCAACGAGGCTGAGTGCGCCCCGTGCCAGATCTCCCAGAGGGGATAAAATCCCGGTGCTGGTACCGAGGATCGAACCCGGGTCCTCCGCGCCAGAGGCAAGGTTTTAGACCCTTGGAGCCCCAAAACAGTTGTTTATGTAACGTGTGTAATTTGACTGATTGTGGCACGAGTTTACGTTTAGCGCGTGAGCGAAAGTGAACAAGTGTGAGTGAGTGAGTGAGTGAGTGAGTGAGTGAGTGAGTGAGTGAGTGAGTGAGTGAGTGAGTGAGTGAGTGAGTGAGTGAGCGAGTGAGGTTAGTGAGCGAGGTGGGGTTTAAGGGCTTGTCGACAGCTAGGTCATTTGGGCCCTTTTACAAGTGTCACAATGAAACTATTATACATATTACGTTTTATGCAATTTTACCATTAAAATACGTAAAGATAATAATACATTTGCTAAATTAAAAAATTATAATGTATCAGATCACATATGTATGACGTAATAAGTTGTTAAGCAGATGTATTATTTGTTTCAACACTTACAGAGGGAAATGGAAGGTAATGATAAAACTATTGAAAATATTAATTGTATTCTTCCTCTACCTACTTTAGGTAGGTGATAGAGACGGTAATCAGGTATATGGTTGCAGAGAGAAAACTAATCTGTACATAACAATATATGTGGCATGGAAATAAAAGTTCGCAGGAGAAAATTCTGAGTTCATTTTTACTTTCTCTACTGGTAAGTAGGGGAAGTATTGTATTCTACCCAAAAATTCGATGTCTAAATTTCACCGGAAATATATGTTTTGAGGCCCCCTGAATCCAAAAAAAAAAAGTATTTTTAGAAAAAGGTCCGTGTGTGTGTGTCTGTGTGTCAGTCTGTGTGTCTGTGGACAGCATAACTCAAAAACGAAAAGTCGATTAAAAACCAAAGTTGGTATTTAAGTTTAATGTCTTTCAAGGATGCGACACGAAGATTTTGAAGAAAATAGCCCCACCCTAAACTACCCTTTACATGGAACATTTTTCTTGAAAATGGCTCTCACAATTTTGATTGAAGTGTCAAATGTATGAGATATTTTTATGACAAATGAAATATATATCTTGGATTTTCTGGCTATATCTCCTGTAGTCGTATTTACTCTGGACGACTTTTGCATAACTGGTAAACCGTTAGAGATAGACCAAATCATACTTTACAAAAAATGTAGATCTTGCTAAAATACACAATTTACGTCTGAATAAATTTTCTTGTAGAGCGAACCATTTCGGAGATATTCCTTGTTATGTGTGTGAGTTTCGGAAAACTTAGAACTTTCGTGAAATGGATCATCGCTGTTCATTTTTTTATATGTTAAGTGTGCAAAGACAAAGAATCTCAAAAATTTGACTATCACACAAAGCCTCCTGTATTCTAACATTCCCCTTGCACTTACAAGGAAATAAGTAGAAAGATAATTTGTACAAATGTTTATCTCAACTAACAAGAAGAAGATATAGGAATAAGAGTTTGTAAGAATGGTTAGTACAAGAGTAGAGAAAGTCATGTGAGTGCAATACATCAGATTTTTTCATCAATGCTATACAACACACGAGATAAGAGTCATAGCCGAGGCAGATTTTGCGAAATAATAATTATCCAACTGCAATGCTGATACTGTTACTTTTCAGTGCCAATATTTTTTTCTCGATAACATAGCATCCTTACAAGGCACATTATAAGATACAAGAGCGTCTTAAACGTTATTAGTCACTATCGGATACGGGACGTGTGAAGGAGGTAATTATATAAGTATCATGTATCGGATTTTTATTCAGTACGAAAACAAAACGAATAAATAAAAGTCAGAAGAGCTCCTGCGGCTCGTGGGACTTGATCCAGAATGTGCGTTTGCTGGCGCAGGCTACGGCTAGTTGGTTTGTGAGCTGAGGTCTGCAAGTCTGAAGTTGTAGTAGCCACTGCAGGTGTGGCGCTAGACTGTGCAGAGAAGTCAGTCTGTCTCGAAGCATCGGAAACAGGAACGTGTTGTATACCAACGGTGGTCACAGACGCACGGCTAGCTGCTGACGAATAACTGCAGATGGTAGGTGTTTTGAGCGGTTCAAATCGCCGACGTGCTTCAGGAAACTTAAAGACATTCCTTGACACACAGCTCCTGAATGCTTTTTTCGTCGAGATACTTCGAACACTGACGCGAGCTGGAGGGATGATTCCCTCCACAGTTAACACAATGAGGGTCACGGGTACAAGCCGTGCCCCCATGGGGTGAAAGGCCACAACGCTCATAAATGGTTACACGCGGTCTTAGTATGCCCGAACTTCTGACACCGAAAACAGCACATAGGGTTCAGAACATACTGCCGAACTGCGGCACGCTCATTGCTGCAGAAGATGTACTCGGATAACTGAGTACCCTTAAGTGTCAAGAACACCGTGCATAAATCGATTACTTTGCCATCCTGTTTTCGCAGGTCGGAGAGGCAGGTAACTATCTCCTCATTGGTGATGTTGAACTAACTAGACGTGGTGACAACTCCTCTACATGTGTTCAGCGACTTGTGTGGCGATGCCCGGATTGGGTAGGGTCCCAACAAGGTTGCTTTCAGAACTTTCTGCACCTGGTCTGCAGAAGTCACCTCGATTAAAAGCTTACCATCTCGAACTCTAGTTGCATTTTTAACAAGGCCACAAATCCTGTCGATTTCCCGCTTAATATAAAATGGGCTAAGGTCCTTTAACGTTTTCCCGTCACATGCCATAGTCATTACCAGAAACGAATCTATTGGAGAGGTTTTGCGCGGATGCATTTTGAATTGGACCCCCATTCGGAACCGTCGGCGTCAGCCTGCCATCCGGGAGTCAAAGGATAAAAAAACACCAACATCTCCACGGTCTGTGCCGCCATGGAGATCCCTCCATGACCAACCTCAAGGCGTACTTCAGAGGGACTACCCTCCGATCTCCACTGCTCTGGCCACATGGGTTAACCGTTCACCACGCACACACCGGCTTTATGCACCTACCACAGGAATAACCGCCTGTGGCTCCCCACTTTAGGTCACACTGCTTCAACGTAGTCAGCGTTGATTCAGGGGACTTGTAGTTGATTACACCGGGGTTCCGTCAGCGGTAACACGTCCGGCCGGTGATACTAAACCGACGGCACACGGCCGTTGGGGAATTAACACAGGCCGGGTCTTCAGGGAGTTACGTGGGTGTACATGACGGTGTAGAGGGGCTCCGCACTTAAGGCTACACATGGGGGCAGTGTAAAGGGTCCGCCCAGCCTTCGCACCTGAGGCCTCCGAAGAGCACACAAGTCGGGGGCCGCGCTGAAAACCGTGGGACAGGGCCACGGAGATAGGAAAGATCCCTGCTGGTGAGACAGGAGTTATAAACCTAACATCCTACAAACTAATAATCGTAATAAACCTAGAAGAAGAAGAGGGTTATGAATAATAGCAACAGAAGCAGCTGTTACGTAGCAACAGTTCATGGATATGAAGGGGATGAAATGATGGTGAGCTGCTCGGAACCCCGGGTGCGCCTAACCCGAATCTACAGTAGTAGGCCCCTGGGGCATCAAACTTCGATATGCTACAGCATCTAAACCACACATTTTCGTACAGGGGCTCCTATTTGAAAACCGATCAGTTTCCCGTCCCACACTACACCCTAAGCGTTGTCGCTGTTTTTTGGGACATCCTGTATATTCTCTGTATCATTGTGTTAAGGCCAACATAACAGTAAAAGTTGAAGACCCAACTATCGATTCTGCAATCGAATAACAAAACATGATTAAAATGTCGGAGAGCAGTAACACAATATGCAGCGCAGCACAGGCGGCGCCGTGGCCGAGCGGTTAGCGCGCTCGCCTACCACCTAGGCGGCCCGGGTTCGATCCCAGGGACCCGCATGTGGTATTCGTGGTGGACGAAGCGGCGTCAGGTCGGGTTTTCTCCGGGTACTCCGGTTTCCCCCGCCACTTCATTCCACCGGTGCTCCATCTTCATGTATCATCAGTGTCACCGCCTGTGGTGCCGTAGTAGTAAAAGCGGGCGTTAAACACTACAACAACAACAGCGCAGCATATTAAATACATTTTATAAATGTTTTAAACTTCACCCATAGTTGAGCATAAATATTCATATGAAACTTGAGCATAACGGCAATTAAGATGCTCGTATGCATATTATGAAACTCGCTGCCACCCGTTTCATAAAATAGTCGTACGATCGTATCGTAATTGCTGCTATTATGCTCTTGTTGCATAACATACTAAAATGAGTTACAGCTTCTTTAAAGGAATTATAATCCCAGGTTATTACAGCTCCTCTTTTCTTCTCCAGCTCAAGTAGTGTTTCTTAAAAGAGTTAAGTCGAGGATTCAGTAATAATAAAATAATACTATTTATTATTACCTTTGTGGGAGCTCTGGAACCGTGCAACTTTTCCCAAGTTTCTGCAGCGTACTCCAAGAAAACTTTGGACTCAATCTTCTCGTGTTCTTGCAAGCGATTCTGTTTCTCTTCTTTCTCCTTTACTTGCGCATCCAAATCCTTGCGTCTCTGTTCCATTTTCTCAAGCTTCTCTATTCTCTCTGTAACAAAAACCAGAAGTATATATTATTTATAAGTAAAGACTTTAAGGGAGGTGTGAGTTAAAATAGTCAACATTTTGTGTTTATACCGTGACAAATGACAAGCTCGGTAGTTTTTGTTTCACTTTATTTCTTCTAAAACTCAGTCGCAATTCGTGACTGTACAACTCACAGCTGTTCTGTTGTAACCTTGACCCTGCTACGGTAACAAACTTCACAACAGTTCACAACTCAGTTTGAAAATTAAAACTCTTCTCAAGCCAGTCTGCTTATAGACCTGGAAATCGAACTTTCTCGGCTTCTGTCACAAACAAGGCGCTGCACGACAAAAGGTTCTAGAAATGGTTGCAACGGCGTTTGTTCTGAGCCGCCCATTTTTGTATGGCTGTTTACTGACTGGCACTTACAAGACAGTGGTGAAGCAGCTGTCACTTTATTCTTCTTTAAATAACATGTCCCGAAACTTTTGTTTCAAAATTCCAGGAGAAAATACCTCAAACTTAATAAAATGTCGTTTTTACCGACCCCTCTAGCCTGAGATAACATTTTACTATCGGCAATAATTTCTTGCTACAGAAGACACTGTAGTTATGTCAAAATGGTGTACCAGTGGTGGGAATCTTCTTGTATGTACAGTAACTTTCTGAGTAAAGGTCAAGTTGACTCTTAGTATTATTATTTTTCGATTACGGCCGAAGAAATGCATCGCCCTCCATCGGGGTTCAACCCGAGACCTCGGGAAACGGAGACTAACATACTACTCGTTGACCGCAGAGGATCGCCCAAGCGTGAGAAGCAACGTTTCGGCTGTAGTTATCTAAATTGTCTTACGGCAGCAAACTCTGAATTCCGAATATAGCAAAGTTGATCAAATAATCGTTTTTCCTTTGCGTTAATGCGATGTGATATATTCATCTCACGTCTTCGCTGAGAGGAAGAATGCGCCACTGCCCTCTCTATGGCTAGAATTGCCCCATGGCGTTCTGCAACTCTTAACGCATGAAGCATTCTCTACTTACGCCGATGGCGGATGAAGCGGGCAACCTGGTATAACGTTTTAATATCTTCCAGAGGTTCAGAAGGTGCACTAGAATTTTAAATATCCGAATAGCACTGATCTTTCTACCCTCTCGCAAGCTTGAATAAAATGCATGCTGTACGTGACAAAACGACAAATCGTCCAGTCCAATTTCTTTTCATCTCAATTTATTTTTCTTTCAAACTTTCGCACAAAATCACAGTCCTCTTCGACTGGCGTTAAGACAATCCATAGTCCTTCGTGATATTACAACTCAAATGTTTTCTTCATGTAGCCTTGACTCACTCTTTTCACTGTCTCTCTTCACTTTCCCTGTCTCTCAAACACTAACTCCGACGATACAGTCACTCAACACTCGTTACAACTTCTTCACTTCGACGCGGCAATGCTTGCACAGTCGTCTCTGACACACTGACCGTCTCAAAATCCGTCTGCCTTTACGTGTTCCGCAAGCTTTTGCACCGGCGATGACATAGCCAGATCTTTCTCGAACGTCTACAAATAAGTCGGCCAACGAACACTTCTCGAATGGCCCGGAAACTCTCCCCCTTTTTTTTAATGTAGCGCACTGACTGTTGTCACGTGTTTGCTCGCGTGAATGGTGTGGAGAAGCTTGACCACCTTTGATACGCGGCGCGCCTGATATGTGGTGTGAAGTAGCTTGGCTCTGACTGTTCTTGGTGTGCGCCGCGCCCGGCATCACAATACAAGTTTAGAAGGTGCAATTTAAAATATCCCAATAGCGTTCATCTTCCTACCGTCTTGTAAACTTTTTTAACATCGATGAATAAAAAGCATGTTGTATGATTATATTCTTTAGATGTTTTCATAAGTAAAAACCTTCCACAATAACTACATATTACACAATAACTACATCTCTCTCTCTCTCTCTCTCTCTCTCTCTCTCTCTCTCTCTCTCTCTCTCTCTCTCTCTCTCTCTCTCTCTCTCTCTCTCTCTCTCTCTCTCTAAGCATAAGGTACCTGTCGTAGTTAATAGTGGTTAGAGTTACAAGCAATGCTGCATACTCTTTAAAAGCGATATGGAAGGCATTTAAATTCAGTTATTCGGTTAATAAATACATCAAAATGTTACTAAATTAAATTAGAATAGACCTTTTTGCTCATTCTACAGCCTGAGTTTATATTACCTGACCTGAACAAAATCACGTGCCACTCCTAAAGGTTTGTTTTTTGTTTGGTTGCAGCCGCAATAAGTCTTTCTTTCTAATTTGCAGAAGTTTGGAGCTTCCTGGAATACACACAATGTAATTTGTTCCTGTCGTCGTGAAGCAATGAATGCCTTCATACATCATCATTTTCTTCATTGTGCATTTTCTTATTGGAAGCGGTAATTGTGTTCTGCGGTCGTTTCCTTTTCTCATTCCTTTTATACAGTTATATGTCTGCTAAGGTTAATAACCTCAGGACACAGTGCAACTCCCACTATCCATATTCATAAATTTGTCTTGTAGATACAATGTCATTCTTTTCTTTTTTCTTCTTTCTTAAACAAAGTGAGGGCAATAAATGCCCCATTCACTACCCCTTTGTGAAATCAAAAAATCTGATGTGTTGCACTCACATGACTTTCTCTACTCTTCTACTAACCATTCTTTTAGTTTTACCCCATTGAACATGAAATAGAAAAAGCGACTCTTATTCAACATGAAAAGTTGATCAGACTCCCATTCAATACATGGCACAAGAGAAATTTTACATATACACTGAAGACTCAGGAGAGCTTTCTTTCCAAAATTCAAGACATCAGGAAGAATGTACACCTTCCTAATTCAAACGAAAGCTTCATATCTAAAGTCAATCCGATACAAACATTAGACATCACATATTATTTACACCTGACAGAAGAAGTTAAGAAAAGTGATACTCCAACTAGTGTTCTAAAATTATTGGCACTAGAGACAATCCATACTAGATTTCCAGAACATGAATGGCTCCATGTATATACTGATGGATCACTGATATCAAACCAAGATGGAGCAGGGGCTGGAGTCACGTGTCCCCTCTTTTCCTATTACAAATCTTTAAGTTATGGAACTACTAACTTTGATGGGGAAATTGAAGCAATTCGGATGGCCCTACAAAATCTTTTGTATAGAATTTCACATTTTCAGCAAGCAGTTATTCTCTCAGATTCCAGGGCAGCAATTATAGCAATTACTTCCAAGTTGTCACCAAAAAACCAAACAATTATAGAATGTTGGAAAATCCTTACCCATCTAACCGCACTTCAAAAACACCTATTCTTCCAATGGATACCAGTTCACTGTGGACTGAGTGGTAATGAGAAAGCTGATTTTCTTGCAAAAAAGGGTACAGGCAATGTGCAGAAATCTATAGTTAATCCACCATTTTATGCAGCTAAAAGATTAGTCAACTCTGAATTCAAAAAACTTATTGCAAAATACTACTATCAAAAATCAAAAAATAAAAGATGGGAACTACCAAACATTCACACGGGACATGATTGTCTGGCAAAACAGAATTGGAATATATTCTTCACCACTCTGTCCTCTATGTGATCTGCAAGAAGAAATGGATCGAGACCACCTTCAAATATGCCCGGCCACTTCTAATGCCCCATCCATCAGTGAAAAATATTCGAGAGTAAGAGGATTAATGACTTCATTGTCAGAAATCCAGCATTAGCTAACAACATTTTTGTATAGTAAGATTTTGGTCTATCTCTAACGGTTTACCAGTTATACTAAAATCATCCAGAGTAAATAAGACTAGAGGATCTATAGCCAGGAAATTCAAGATATACATTTCATTTATCATAAAAATATTTCGAGCATATAGCATTTTAATCAAAATCGTTGCTCATTTTCAAGAAAATCAAAATTTTCGAAAAATGTTCCATGTAAAGGGTAGTTTAGGGTGAAGCAATTTTCTTCAAAATCTTCGTGTCGCATCCTTGAAAGACATTAAACTTAAATACCAACTTTGGTTTTTAACCGACTTTTCGTTTTTGAGTTATGCTGTGCACAGACTGACACAGACACACACACGGACAGACATACAAACACACGGACCCTTTTGTAAAAATGCTTTTTTGGATTCAGAGGGGCTTCAAAGCATATATTTCCGGTGAAATCTTGACATCGAATTTTTGGGTGGAATACAATACTATAGTAGTAGAGAAAGTAAAAAGGTAATTTTTCCTTGATACAATTTGAAATTTTGACACAATATTTATAATATTTTAATAGCAAACATTACAAATTTTAACTCTTTCCACACAATAGTTCTAAAATATTTAACATAGTTTTGTTGGTATTTTGAAAATTGCTGCACAACTAACCTTATATATTGGAGGGATATTCTATAATAGTGTTTTAAGAAACTGCAAGAGGGAATCATTATTAACAGCATAATCTCTTGTGAAAATAAATTTTTGAGTTAAAATCGTTAGTTTTCGTAACACCTACAAATAAATCTATATATTTCTTTTAGTTAAATGCTTACTACTGATGTCAGAGAAAGGTCACTCCAATATTTTCTTTTAGTGTTATTTCTGAATATGTATGAAAAAGTTAATTCATCAGTGTCAAAATAGCATTATGGGAAACAATTTGAAGATGGATATGCGCTTAGAAATAAAAAACATTAGAAAACTATATTTGAACTGTATTTTTTGTGTTTTTGCCATATTTTGTACAATTTGCCATAAATGGGTTTCCAAAGATCTTTCTCCCCTTTGCAAAGACCGCAAATTTCAATGCACTTTCGTAACCGTATGTAATGTTTCAATTCTATAAATGTATTGTGCTTGTTGTGCAAGTTATAAACCTAACATGCGCTTCTGGCGAAACAGGGTTTTAAGTTTTGGGGATCCAATAATCATCCTTGAAATATATTCAACAAAAATACGAAATTTGGTTTTTAAACGAGTTTTCGTCTTTGAGTTACGCTATTAAAATACACACATACACAACGTTTTCTAAAAGTGCCTTTTTTTATTTTTCTATTCATGGGGCGTCGAAACATTTCCGGTGAAATCTCGACATCGAATTTTTGTGTAGAATACAATACTTTCTCTGCTTACTATAAGTATGTAGTAGAGGAAGTAAATGTCTAAAGCAAATACATCTATATCGTTTCCCAAACAATGAGTCGATCATGATCAGGAATTCCTAAGCAGTTGGCTTCAAGTTAGCTACACTGAAACCATTACCAAAGGCCAAGGATCATGGAAGGCAGGTAAAGTACACCCTGGCGAGTGACAGTGTTGTCTGTAAACACCAACAGCCTGTACGAGGGATGGGGGACAGTGTGTTATCTGCGACATCACTGTGTGAAGTCCAGGCAGTTCAACCTCATTTCTTTTCGTCCTGGTTTTAAGGGGACCAACCTCTGAAAATTGACTTCTTAAAAATATAGATTTTATTTTTATTTTTGCACATATAAAATCTTTGACTCTTGTAGATTAGTGTGCATCAGTTATTTTCAGCCAGTAGCGCTTTAAACGCCTGTCACGTGACCATTTAAATGACCAAGCGCGCGTGCAGATAGCATTATTCAAAATCATATCTCTGCTGTTATTTCAGTGTTTCGCTTCTACACTGTAAACATGCATTCTGAAACTCTCGGCTATTTGATACCTGTGTTAGAGGGAAGTTCGGAGATAATTTTTGGATCTCTCAGCTCTGAAGTGTGCTGGTAAGCGTGTTGTAAAACGTGAACAACAGAGAAATGAAATAAACAAACGTGGTGATGAACGATTTCAGCGATTTTGAATTTTTTCTTGCTGTTTTCTCTAGTATTTTACAGGAATAGCTATAAAAATTCTTCGTTTAATCTTTTTATATGGGGATCTACAGTTCTAAACAGCAAGTGATAGAGAATTGAGTTAGGACTAGTTTTCACTGATTCTAAAGTAAGAACAAATTAGAAACTAAAAACTTCACTTATCTTAATAATATTGCAAGTTCTTGGTGCAAAGCTGACTAAAGTTTCGAGTTGACTCCAACTCATTCTCAAAGCTATACAAAGCGCCAAGAACTTGCAATATTACTAAGATAAGTGAAGTTTTTAGTTTAATTTGTTCTTACTTTAGAATCCTGCTGCTTCACTGTTAATAGCTTCAATTTCCTTAATTTTCTTTGATTAGTTTCAATATGTCCAATAACATAGGTGATCCAAGGTGAGTTTTAAAAAGCAGACCTTCTAAACTTGTATTAGCTGCTAGAAAAAGTACGCCGAGCAAAGAGACAGTTCCAGACAATTCTGTAAACAGTACTCCAGTACAAAACGTTTATGAGCCAGTGACTTCTACCGAAATAGTGAGCCATTTTTTCTCATAATAGAGTGTTTCAACATATGCAAGTGTTCAAAATGCTCCTTGCGGTTCTATTTTCAAGCAATCTGTTTCATTATCTTCACATTAGATCCTTCTCATCATAATAAATAAGTGATCATCTTTGGTTTTGATCCAAGTTAAGTTGCATATGTATATATTTTAAAACACTATGAGTGAAAAATATTGTAGAGCAAGAGGATTAATGACTTCATTGTCAGAAATCCAGCATTAGCTAACAACATATTTTAAAACATTATTGAAAAATATTACTATGAAAAATCAAAGAATAAAAGATGGGAACTACCAAACATTCAAACAGTAATTCCTGAGTATCCTCAAAAAACAGCAGTTCCAACCTTCAGGTTGATTACAGGACATGATTGTCTGGCAAAACATTTAAACATAATTGGGATATATTCTTCACCACTCTGTCCTCTATGTGATCTGCAAGAGGAAATGGATCGAGACCACCCTCAAATATGCCAAGCCACTTCTAGTGTCCCATCCATCAGTGAAAAATATTGGAGAGCAAGAGGATTAATGACTTCATTGTCAGAAAACCAGCATTAGCTAACAACAACATATTTTAAAACATTTTTGCAATCCTTAGAATGTGATAAACGAGTTATCTAATTTTTTCTACAGTAATACTTATTTAATACGAATCTAATGTAATAAATGTTATAAAGTGATATTCATAGAATGTAGCTCTGAAATTGTATTATAACATTTTGGAAACTGGGCCTCAAGGAGCTTTTTCTGTGGCACTGTTAAAAAGAACATATTTCTTTCAAAATCTATTTAATGTAATTGTTTGAACATTTTGGAAATATGTTAATAGTATGTTGTTAAAAATGAAGTTTATTAGTTAAGAAACACAGGAATTAAAATTTTCACAGGTTGATCCCCTTTGAGACAGAATATTAGAAGACCCCAAAAGAAAATCGTTTGTGTGAATATTTGTTAAAAGTGTAATTTGTTTTTTGATGTTGGTATGTGTTGGTCAAATGACGAAAACGTGTTAATAATGTTCATTGTTACGAACAACTAAGTTTGCCCAAAGACGTCATAAATCTTTCCATATTTGATTTTAATATATATGTATAAATATTAGAATTATATGTGTTCCATAATAAAAGTAGGGGAGGATGGTTAGGGATCGCTTCCCTAACAAAAGAGAACTATTTGATGGACGCATACGCGGATGTATACGAAAAAGGCGGTGTCATGTGAGGTGACGCCATAATCTTCCCATTAGCGTGTGTGTAATCAAGGCATAAGGACGTATTGGTGTAACGTGTGAACATAGAACTTTCACCAGACTTTCATCAAGCATTAGTTCCACTAAATGAAAAAGTGGAAACGTTTTAAATCTTTTAGAATGGTGCTAAGAGGAATTATTTAATGTAAAATATCGAAAAAGTGTTAATAAAATAATACATTGTGGTGAAGAAACATCGTGTGATTTTTCATTCCATCCATTAACACGCCCGGAGATCACAAAGATCTCAATAGCTCAAAGACCCAACGAAGCATAATTACAAAAACCGCACCACCTTAATGCTTGGAAATTCCTGATTATTGTTCAACAAAATACAGGGCAAAACATCTAACGGTTGAAATACAAAATCCTGTTTGTAACGATTCGATATACATGTGATATTTGACATTTTATTCCGGTATATAGGTACTTCAGATTCTATTCAAATATATCTCTAAAGCTTTTGGAGAACGTGGAGTTTATAGAATATCACCATCTTTGATCATAAATGATAACAATCAGAATGAGGGCGGAAGTAGTTCAGAACACTTCGCGTGATAGTTAAACATGAGTTTGTTGACCCAGATTACTTCTCCGTTTTATTTATTAAAACTCCAATAGCGTCTATGAAGTTTCCTTATATATATTTTATTGGCTTACTCTAGCGTTTCGTGGAACAGCGGCTATACGGTTGAACCTAAATGTAAAGCCCCCCCAAGAAGCACTCTTGTGACGGAACACGCAATATGCCATGAGAATTACAGTTGCTAACAAACAGATATGCAAATTTTACGTATCTCTATCCGGGACTTATATTCTTGCGTGTGGAGTGCACTGAACTGGAAATATCGATTGAGAATACTCCTCTAGTTTCTGCAAAGGAATATCCCCAAGCCACCCAAGCCTTCTGGAAGACATGAATGACAGAGCTTGTCTTTTCCCATCTATGAGGTGTTTACATTTCAAACAGTAATTCCTGAGTATCCTCGAAAAACAGCAATTGCAACCTTCAGGTTGATTACAGGACACGATTGTCTGGCAAAACATTTAAACAGAATTGGGATATATTCTTCACCACTCTGTCCTCTATGTGATCTGCAAGAGGAAATGGATCGAGACCACCTTCAAATATGCCCAGCCACTTCTAATGCCCCATCCATCAGTGAAAAATATTGGAGAGCAAGAGGATTAATGACTTCATTGTCAGAAATCCAGCATTAGCTAACAACAACAACAACATTTCGATGAACTCATTTAAAAGGGAGCCAAAACACAGAAGTGATGTTACATTCTAAATGTTGAATATCTGCACCGTACGTCATCAGAACACTCCGTGCGTTTGGGATAACAAGGCAACCACTGACACATTTTGCTAATACGCTTTAATAGTTATTGTTCTTGGTAGTATTTCAAGTCCAAAAAAGTGTCATTTGTGATGTTTTTCGGTGGTGGTATTACTGAGTCACTTTACTACTGTACAGAGAACATGATATAATGTAAAATAAAGTGCCCCATGTGTAGAAAGAAATATTCAGAAATATATATGATATAGGTAGCGTTTTGCAATATAAGAAATATTTCACCTCGTCTCGTAGATATTTTAAGTGACTTCTATTTTAAGCACACAGGTTATGAACAGTCACCCATTTCTACTTTCTCTACTACGTATAGTAGAGGAAGTATTGTATTCCACCCAAAAATTACATGTCGAGATTTCACCGGAAATATGTTTTGAGGCTCCCTGAACCCCCCTAAAAAATTTAGAAAAAGCTCCATGTGTGTGTCTGTCAGTCTGTGGAGAGCATAACTCAAAAACGAAAAGTCGGTTAAAAATCAAAGTTGGTGTTTAAGTTTAATGTCATTCAAGGATGAGACACGAAGGTTTTGAAGAAAATTGCTTCACCCTAAACCACCGTTTACTTGGAACATTTTTCGAAAATTTTGATTTTCTTGAAAATGGCTGTAACGATTTCGATTAAAATGCCATGTGTCCAAGATATTTTTATTACAAATGAAATGCATATCTTGAATTTTCTAGCTATAGCCCCTGTAGACGTATTTACTCTGAATGACTTTTGCATAACTGGTAAACCGTAAGAGATAGACCAAATCTTACTATAGAAAAATGTATATCTTGCTAAAATAGACAATTTATGTCCAAATAAAATTTGTTCTAGAGTGAACCATTTCGGAGATATGCCTTATTTGTGAGAGTTTTGGAGAACTTATACTTCTGTCAAGTATAGCATCCTTATGCATTTTGTATATGTTAACCGTGCAAAGAGAACGAAATTTAAAAGTTTTAAAAGATTTGACTATCGCTTAAAGCCTACTGTACTCTCATATTCCCCTTGCTCCTACAAGGAAATAAGCAAAGGAAGTAAGCAATAAGATAATTTCAGCAAATGTTTATCTCACTAACACGAAGAAGATAGAGGAATAAGAGTTTGCAAGAAAGGTTAGTACAAGAGTATAGAAAGTCATGTGAGTGCAACACATCAGATTTTAAAAGGAATATTAGTGAATTCTGAGGCCTATATTATACCCCATTGTGTTCTTAAAATGCATTTCTAACCTTCTTTCTTTGAACTGTTGAAAACAGTGCTTTTTTCTTCGATGTTCAAGAGTTTTAGCTCATCACTTGATGTATTTTTTTTAACTATTGCAAAGATGTCATCTACACACCGCTGTCAGAGTTTGAATATTCAAGGGAAACCTTTGGTGATCGCTGTTTCTCATGCACTCAAATACCTGCTAGGACGGGTGAGAGAGGATTGCAATGGGTATATTTGACGTCTTACGGTTTACCAGTCATGCAAAAGTCATCGAGAGTAAACAGGATTACATAGGCTATAGCGAGAAATCTCAAAATATAAATTTATTTTGTCATAAAATATCTTAAGCATATGACATTTTAATCAAAATCGTTAGAGCTATTTTTGATAAAATAAACATTTTCGAAAAATTTTCCCTGTAAAGGTAGTGAAGGTGGAGGAATTTTCTTGAAAATCTTTGTGTCGCATCCTTGAAAGATACAAAAATGTAATACCAACTTTGTTTTTTAACCGACTTTTCGTTTTTGAATTGTGCTCTTCACACGCATGCACACGCAGAAATACACACACACACACACACACACACACACACACACACACACACACACACACACACCCACACACACACACACACACACACCCACACCCACACACAGAGAGAGAGAGAGAGAGAGAGGCCTTTTTCTAAAAATGCTTTTTTTTTTTTTTTTTATTCAAGGGGCCTCAAAACATATATTTCCGGTGAAATCTCGACATCCAATTTTTGGGTAGAATACAAAACTTCTCCTACTTACTACGTGTAGTAGACAAAATAAAAATTAGCTCGGATTGAAGATAACTTCAAATATCCAAGATACATATTTAGTTGCCGTGCTAATATTTTAAACAGTTATTTTGATCAAAATCGTTAGTCCTTTGCGACGAGCTCAAAAATAAAGAATAATTTCCATTTATAGGATAGTCACAGTAAGAGTACATTGTTAAAGTATTCCTGTCTTATTGTTGAACGATGCTGAATTTAAATACCAGTTCCAATAAGAACAAATTAGAAACTAAAAACTTCACTTATCTTAGTAATGTTGCATGTTCTTTTTGAGCAAGTTTACTTACCATCCATTGGCCAATAAAAATTTACAAAGATTTTTAAAGAATATGGAATAAATTTGGTCCCTCAAAATAAATTTAATATACAAAATTTACTTACTTTTTTCTAAAAAAGATAAAATACCAAATTATAAAAAACCTGGCATATATCAGTTCAGCTGTTTAGATTGTGATAAGGTTTATATTGGAAAAACTAAACGTCATTTAGAAACCAGAATAAAAGAACATTTTAGAAATAGTAAATATAAACAAACTGATAAATCAGCTGTGGCAGATTTTGGTCATTTAATCATGAAATTAATCCAGAAGTTAAATTACTAAAACAATTAAGTGGTCCGATAGATTTAATGGTTTGGGGAAAAAAAATTATTTTAATAAACAGGAACCGTGTTATGAACTTCGAATTATCATCTATAGATTGTATTTATAAACTTTTGTTTTCAGAGATTGGTAAATAAAAATTGAATATCAGTATTTGTTTTTGTTTTCAGAAAAAAAATGAAAGATTGTAGCTTTGGTAACGAATTTGTCTGTATAGCTCTGAGAATGAGTTGGAGACAACTTGAAACCCTGGGTTTTTATTATAAAAAAAAAATTAGCTTGTTCAAAGCGTGTTCTGAGAGTCCGTAGATATGACAGAGCAACGGAAAATTGGCCACCCCTGGGAAGAACATTGTCAAAATAGCCCACTCATTGGTAATTCAATAGTAGCAGGCAGACCATTGTCGCGCCATTCATTTTTGCTCAGTTTGTTTGAAGTCTGGAAAGTGTGAACGTTTTCTCAAGTGCAATGGAAATTCAGAATGAGCATTTCCGTGCAATAATTTTGTACGACTTCAAATGGCTGAGGGGGGGGGGGGGCGGACTTGGGTGCTATTCTTCGTCACGTGTCTCTGTGTTCCGTTTGTTTGCAGAAGTTAAGAGGGAGCTACAATCTCCCAGAGATGAAAAGAAGAGTGGCAGACCAGCAACACTTGTGACTGAGTAAAACATCACCGCTGTGGAAGATCCAAGACTAATCTATAAGGACACTGAGTTGGCGTTAGGGGTTAGTTCGCCGAGTGTTTCAACCATCCTTTATGATCACCTTCGTGTAAGGGGTCATTGTTGCATCATAACAATGCATCAGCTCACATAGCTAATGTGACAATGGAGTTTCTGCAAGGAATTGAGGCAACACTATTGACTCTTCCGCCCTATAGTACTGATCTGGCAACATGCGATTTCTTCCCGTTTCCTATGGTGAAGAATCGACTTCGAGGTTATCGATTTTCTAGTCCTGAAGAAGCAGTTTCTGCATCTGCGGTGCCTGGAACTGAGTGACGAGGATGCTTCCAGAAGTGGTTAGGAAGAATGGAATGCTGCATACTCTGCCAATAATAATTCTGTGATTATTCATATATTTCTGTCACAATACATGCATGCCTAATATACTAAGCGACCTTTGCTATGATTGAGATCTCAGACGCTCAGTAAATAGCTAAGTCATCAAAAACAGTTGCTTTGATACATATTGGCAACCCAGGAAACAGATGATTGCTTTTCAATTAGAGCACGTGGTCATTACATCAAGGACAGACAGCCTTCACAGTCTAGTGATCAGCATTCTTTAAATTCAGAGGTATTAGATTCTTTCTCGCCTTGCCCAGGGTGTAAAGTATGCCTGAGTGTTTCTGTTCCAAATATTAATAAACTAGATAACAACAGCGCACAGGAACTCTTTCCGTCCCTCGTTGTGCGTAGTATTCTGGTGGTAAAAGGGACTGCATCTGGGGGTGTTGGACTCCGCGCCGAAATCCCCCTAAATTGGCTCCGGAAGAACTAAAGACTTCGAGGTGTCATCAAACTTGGGAAACTTTAGGGACCTCTGGATCTGGCCGTCCGGTGTCTCCTCTCACCTCATCCTTCCTCCCAGGAGTGTCCCCTTGGGGACATAGATACAATAAGCCTAGCTTCAGTGGCGAACCCTCTCCTTGTCTCTCCTATTACCATTGCTGGTGGAATAATCATTAGTTGTAATGAGTAATTGCACTGAGCATTAGATGACTGCGGCATTGAAGTTTTATAACGCTGTATCTTCTCTTTGGTTTCATTCTTATTCAATAGCAAAAAGATTAAATTGAAATGAGTTTTTATTTAAAGGCATTTCTTAATACTGTGGCTCTGGGGGCCCCATTTTATATTGGGCCCGAAAGACTGCCTATTTTTTCACAGAAGCCTCTTTATCAGCAGAGACTTTCATTCTTTCGCGTGCCATAAATCTATATGGGCCCACAGGCTTTAAATCCCTTCCGAAGGAAACTATGTTAAGGATTTACATCCGAAAAAGTCCAACGTCCTCCACCAGGGTTGAACCGAGTTACGCCAAGATCACGAAGGATGACAATAATATAAAAGATAGTGTTCATATAATACACACACCCTTAAAACATACGAGGGTTGTAAATATGAGGATTCTCCACTATAAGACAACGTTAACCACTTTGTAAAACGCATTTTCTACGGCAATAGAGAGAAATGATCTCAGATATTAATTAATTGTGGTTCACTTATTTCTAACGCCTAGCGAGGTTAAATGGACTCTCTTTATAACAATTATTTACTAGATGCTGTTCATGAATGAACTTTATTATAACATACAAAGAAAATAAAGCAAAGCATTCCTACATTAGGGTTAGAATGTAAGTGTAGATATATATTTTGATAATTGCACTGTATGCACTGTATGCACATGTATGCACTTCGGTGTGTTATTGGCTTTTTTATCTTCGCCTAACAGTTTCCCCACAAACCAATCACAAAGTTTCCTACTATTTTGCATGGTCGCAACTACACCGCAAAATTAACAATGCCTACTATTTATTTTGCAATATTGGAGAGCAGGAGGATTAATGACTTCATTGTCAGAAATCCAGCATTGGCTAACAACAACAACTATCTATTTTGCTTCACATCTCTGCGATGTAAAAATAGCGGCACTATCTCTACTAGTTCTCGCGTTACCTGACAACGGAGGTTAGTTTCCGGATTGCCCTTGTACATTTTTGCTGCTTTGTTTACATCCACAGACAATCTTAGAACTGAGCCGGTTTAGAAATAATGTCGGGTATTCTTAATCACTCTAAGAATCACGGAACGTCTACATTTAAAAGCGAATGAAGTATCTAGTCGCCAGGAAGGTCATTTAGACACAGCGACTTAAGCATTGTATCAACCCGACACAAAGACATCACATATTATTTACACCTGACAGAAGAAGTGCTACTCCAACTAGTGTTCTAAAATTATTGGCATTAGAGACAATCCATACTAGATTTCCAGAACATGAATGGCTCCATGTTTATACTGCTGGATCACTGATATCAAACCAAGATGGAGCAGGTGCTCGAGTCACATGTCACCTCTTTTCCTATTACAAATCTTTAAGTTATGGAACTATTAGCTTTGATGGAGAAATTGAAGCAATTCGAATGGCCCTACAAAATCTTTTGTACAGAATTTCACATTTTCAGCAAGCAGTTATTCTCTCAGATTCCAGGGCAGCAATTATAGCAATTACTTCCAAGTTGTCATCAAAAACCAAACTATTATAGAATACTGGAAAATCCTTACCATCTAACAGCACTTCAAAAACACCTAGTCTTCCAATGGATACCAGCTCACTGTGGACTGAGTGGTAATGAGAAAGCTGATTTTCTTGCAACAAAAGGTACCAGTAGTGTACAGTTAATCTGCCATTTTATGCAGCTAAAAGATTAGTCAACTCTAAATTTAAAAAAAATATATTACTATGAAAAAATCAAAAAATAAAAGATGGGAACTACCAAACATTCAAACAGTAATTCCCGAGTATCCTCGAAAAACAGCAGTTGCAACCTTCAGGTTGATTACAGGACATGATTGTCTGGCAAAACATTTAAACAGAATTGGGATATATTCTTCACCACTGTCCTCTATGTGATCTGCAAGAGGAAATGGATCGAGTCCACCTTCAAATATGCCCGGCCACTTCTAGTGCCCCATCCATCAGTGAAAAATATTGGAGAGCAAGAGGATTAATGACTTCATTGTCAGAAATCCAGCATTGTGCCACAGCAAACTTGCATACCTGTTATGTACTCGTAGCTTCCATAATCGCTGAAGTCTGACTTACCCTGTTCCAACACCTTCTTCAAATCATCCATCATTTTAAGGAGTTCGGCTCTATCTTCATGTTTCAATCGCCATTTCTTCTTCTCATTTTCAATTTCTATCTCCTCCTTCTGCTTTGTGAGTGCTGCTGCACTCTCTTGTTTCCTCTGCAATTGCTTATTGGCTATTGCCATCTCGTCTGCAACCTGTTAAGCAAAACTCGATATGAGTTTCTTACAAGCCTATACTGGCACATAACCTTTAAAACAACCAAAATTGCTATGACCTGCATCCTCTCTTTGTAAGCCTATTGGGAGACCCAAAATACTTATTAGTTTCGGCAAACCCAAAGAGGTATTCCCCGAATAAACTCGGTCCGGTGTAAGATCAGGTCTTTAGCCAAAACGTATCTAGCAGATGCAAACGTACTAAGACAAATTTAACCCCAAACCGTACTAAAAGCATCCGATAATTGCAAGTACAACCTGAGAGATTCTACTTATATTTTAATTAATCCTCAGAAGTTTAAGAAAACAAACATGTGACGTTTATTTTAAACGTTTATACCCTTGCTAGAATATTTCTGAAAGTCTTTGTTTATCTAAAGTAAGGACAAATTAGAAACTAAAAGCTTCACTTATCTTAGTAATATTCCAAGTTGTTTGGTGCTAACAAGTTTCGAGTTGACTCCAACTCATTCTCAAATCTATACAAACAAATTTGTTACCATAGATACTGATGCTCATTTTAATCACCAATCTCTGAAAACAAAAACCTATAAATACTGTCTATTGGAGGGATTTCAAAATTCATAACGTGGCTACTGTTTTTTTTTAAATAAATATCTTTTTCCAAACCATTAAATCTATAGGTCCATTTAATTGTTTTAATAATTTAACCTCAGGATTAATTTCATGATTCAATGACCAAAAATGATCTGCCACAGCTGATTTGTTTATATTTAACATTTCTAAAATATTCTTTTATTCTGGTTTCTAAATGCTGTTTAGTTTCACCAATATAAACCTTATCACAATCCAAACAGTTAAATTGATAAATGCCAGATTTTTTGTAATTTGTAATTTTATCTTTTTTATAAAAATTTAGTAAATTTTGTATATTAAATTTATTTTGAGGGACCAAATTTATTCCATACTCTTTAAAAAAATTTGTAAATCTTTTATTGGTCCACGGATGGTAAGTAAACTTTTTAAAAATACAATTGTCTTTTTTTTTTTTTTTTGGTTTTTTTTTTTTTTTTTTTTTTTTTTTGGAGCGTAGAAACCTCTTTAACAGCCTTTTGATACTTAAACTTTTCTATCTTTTCTTTTTATGTATAAAATCTGTATTAAAATCATTAATTACTGTAGTGTTAATAATGTGTTTATGTTCTGTGTCAAATTCTTCTTTATTAAGGGGTATATTTATTAACCTATAAATTAAACTATTGAAAACAGCAAATTTATTCTTTATTTATGCCAGCAAACTTACTGTTGGTGTTTTTAAACACACAAATCGTATGTGGGCAATGTTTGAGAGGTAGAACTGGAACTTAAAAATTCAGTGCCACAGCTGGGATTTGAAGCACAGTCCCGCCGCTTTCCAGGCTTGTGCTCTAAACAATAAGCTGCTGTGACAAACTGCCGGAATGATCCTAAATTCTCCAGGGATTGTATTTTTAAGTTCCTGTTCTCCCTCTGACCTATATTATTCTATCCCCTTACCATAGTTTCGTATTCTCTCCTTGCCAAATCTACCCACAATTCCTCCATTGCACGTTCTTGGGCTTTAATTTTCTCGTGGTCCTTCATTTGCTGTTCCTGAGCCCATTTGCACTCCATCCTGTTTTTCTTAATTAAGAAGTGCCGTAGTTGTTCGTTTCTTTCTCTGCAAATATAAAATAACTCATAATACATTAATATTGACTACTATAAACTTACTTACATGCACAGCAAGAAATACCTGGTGTGTTACAGTCACACAACTCTCTCTCTCTCTCTCTCTTTCTCGCTATCTCTCTCACTGTCTCTCGCTGTTTCCCTCACTCTTACTTTCTCTTTCTCTCTCTCATTTGTCTCTCCCTATCTCTCACACTTTCTCCCCCCTTCCCTTTCTCTCTCAGGCTCTCTCTCTCTCCCTTTCCGCTGTCTACCTCTTCCTCACTCTCGCTCACTCCCTCTTTCTCTCACTCCCTCTCTTTCTCTCACTCCCTCTCTTTCTCTCACTCCCACTCGCTTGCTCTCTCCATATCCTTCTATTTTTCTCTCACACTCTCTCTCCCTCTTTCTCTTCCTCTCTCTCCCAATCTACCTTTCACTCCCACTCTTTCTCTGTCACTCCCACTCCCTTTCTCTCTCTTTCTCTGAAGTTCACTAATTGTCTTCCTCTAATCATTGCTGTAAGTGGTTATGTTTCTGTTTTATGTTAATCAAGACAAATATTTACAAACCTGTTTTATTTCACATTTGCAGGAGCAATATAGGACGAAGCTATAATCAGAACATTTGAAAAGCAAAACGCTCTATGGCTGTTTTTCTGCCACTCCATTCTTTTGGAGAAACACGAGAAATGAGATAATGGTTTATTAGAACTTCATTTAAAGTACTCGAGGATTCGAAATGACGGCGAACATCTTGGAAACTCCAGAATAAAATATTTTATATAAATTAATTGTTTATTTTAACCAGATCAGAGATCAGAGTTAGTCCACAGTGAGACAACTTTCGGGTTCTACGGAGATGGAGGCTTAGTGGTCCTCCTTCCACATACCCAAAACGCTATACAGCACCTTTGCAGTCTGATTTTTTTCTGTAACCTATAGCATTAGTGCATCTGTTAATAAACAGTTCAACAAAGTGGTAAACTTGAACACCAGTTGCTGCTAAACACACTATCACTTAGCGACTGAAAGCGTTAGACTTGAGACACTGTTGCACCCACTCAACAAAACAACTGTTTCGCTGACCGTTTTCCAAAATAAAAATACTATTTTCGATTAAACGAGTCTCAAAACGTGTATTTCCGATGAAATCTGCAGATCGATTTTTAGGTGGAATACTACACGTAGGAGGGGGTTCGGCATTGAAGCTAGGTTTATTGTACCTATACCCCTATGGGGCAACCTCGGGAGGAAGGATGAGGGGAGGTGAGAGGAGACACCGGGCGGCCAGATCCAGACTAACGGCACAGACATTGACAGAGGTCTCTAAGGTTTACCAAGTTTGACGACACCTCGAATCTTTAGGTCTTCCGAGACCTTCCAGGGCCCCCATATGCCGTTCCCCACGGACAAAGAGGTACGGAAAGAGTTCCTGTGCGTATGGCATCCCTACCAAGCTGCAACTAATACCTTTGCTGACATTTGCGACCCTCAAAGAACCAACGGGATGAACGATGGATGAAATGATTTAATGATGTAAAATGGAAGAACAGGATATTCGGGGGATATAATTATCGTTACCAGCAGTCGCTAACGACTCCAAGAAACACCCGAAAAATATCCATGAGTCAAGAAGGTTGGGCAAGGGAATCGAACCCACGACCTCCCGAATGCGAGTCTCATAAGTTACCGCGAAGCCATCTAACTCGGTGTATCACACATATGTTGCAGAGAAAGTAAAACTATATTTCTGTCTCAGTTCATTGCTGAGAAATAATATTTTAAAGGACGTAGGTTACATCAATTTCAGACACCTGTATAGTTGATATTTTAACGATGAATCTACTGCTCAGAGAAAAAGTGTTACTATAGAACTTCATTCAGTAATGCATAATCTATGGACACCCGGTACCATTGATTGAGTTCTGCATAGATTTTGGATTTTCTATGAACGAAGTTGTTAGGTTTTTTCTCTCGGATATATTTCGAGCATATTTGAGTTTTATGCTTACTAAGAGACCTGACCTCATTTCGTGACTCAGTAATGTGGAATCGATATTTTAAAGCAGTTAATTTGGGTTCAACAGCAGCTGTGATATACAGCTTTAAATTCCATTTCGTTCTCATTATTTCCCAAGGTCTTAGTTCTTTATTCTCTTCTTCCAAGAGACTGCAACAGAATACTGATGAATCGGTTAGACAATGGATTTCAGATTTAGCTCCCGCTGCAGCCGCCTTGCATTAGCTTGAAACATTTTACGCTTCAAGATCGGCTCTTACAATGTCCAGTAAAGTATTGACCATCAGTAAACTATCAGAGTGTAACTTACACCTTGGTTCTTACCATCTAAGGTTAACTGTTACTGGAAATTAATAAATCTGTACAAAATTTGTAACAGAGGGAAGACAAATTTATGAGATATTTTCAATCAGTGGTTTTGCAGTTTTTCGTAAATGAAAGCCATTTCGCACCCTGTTACATACAATGGTAAATAGTAATCACAGCATAATGTAGGTTAATCTGCACTTGTCAGAACTTGAATAAGTTTGACTCAAAGAACAGCTGAAGGTGTAGAGAAAGTTCCCACGAAACTAGTCAGACTTTTGTGAAACAACTTTGTGTTTATTTATCTAGCAAACAATATGTCTATACTACTCGCAAAAGTTAAAGGCATGTGAACGCTGGCCAATGCTCAAGCAGAGCGCTGTTGCCAAGCGTAGTGCGTGTACCGGCAGAGGGTCTGTACATAAGGTTGTGTGAGATGCATGCACCACATTCGGCAGCGCTGGCAGGAGGGGCAAGCGTAGGATTCGCTGGAGTCCGCAGTACGCCCCGCCTCCATATGCCTTTAAGTTTTGCGAAGATTATAGATTGGTCGCCTCATTGCGGTGGTAGCGCTGCTGTTTATCAAGTGGGAGACCTGGGTTTGATTCCCGGTACCGGCCTGTGGATGTTCCTCTCGCTGGGAGACCTAGTCGGGGTGCACTCAGCCTCGTTAGGTTACTGAGGGGCCATTTGAGGAGCTACTTTATTGAAAAGTAGGAGCCTCTTGCAGCGAAGACTGCATAACCGGCCGTGGAAACCGGGCCGCTAACCACATCCCACCTCCAGTACTGTACCCCACTCATGACGCCTGTTGTGGGCAGAGGTGGGGGACGCAGCGGCCGGGCAGTAGGGCCTTGTCCAGGAAAGGGCCGTTGTCCGCGGGGTTAGTTATATGTCTAGATTCTTATTTGTTTATCTATATACCCAGTGAAGCTATCGTTCCTATAATAGTCTTCTATATCAACGTGTTTCTCCTTTAATGAAAGCGTGCACCTTCTTGCTGTCCTCTACAGTTGCTATTCTTGCAATTTCCCCAATTTTTATCGTCGTTTATTGATTTCTCCACTATCTTTTGCAGATAAATGATTTGTAATCCATACGAAAGTTTGATTTCGAGATTCACCACACATACCAGGTAGCCCATACATGCCTTTGGCTATGTATATAACCCCTCGTGCGTTAAAACAGTTGCAGAACTCGGCGGCGTAATTCCTATCAAGCGGGTACCAGTGATGGTAGCGAACTATATTCTGCTTATAAAAGAAGACATTCTTGAACTATCATGTGCAGTCCGTGATAGTGGACAAGAACAGTCTTAGAATAGTTTCCACTTTACTTACAATGACCTTATTTTCCAGATAATAAACTCATTCCTGCATATGCTGCTATTGCCTAACATTACGGATTACAGATTGTAAATTGCCGTAACAAAATGCATACAAACATGAGGGTTATATCAATGAGAAATTACGGTCGGCAGGCTCTTATTCCTATATCTTCTTCGTGTTAGTTAAGATAAACATTTGTACATTATTGCTTATTTCCTTGTAGGTACAAGGGGAATATTAGAATACAGTAGGCTTTGAGCGATAGTCAAATCTTTTAAAGTTTTAAGATCCCGCTCTCTTTGCACACTTAACATATAAAAAAATGAACAACGATGTTCCATTTCACGAAAGTTGTTTTCCGAAACTTACACACATAACAAGGAATATCTCTTAAATGGTTCACTCTACAAGAAAATTTATTGAGACATAAATTCTGTATTTTAGCAAGATCTACATTTTTTGTACAGTATGATTTTGTCTATCTCTTACGGTTCACGAGTTATGCAAAGGTGGTCCAGAGTAAATACGACTACAGGGGCTATAACCAGAAAATTCAAGATATACATTTAATTTATCATAAAAATATCTCAAACATATGCCATTTTAATCAAAATCGTTAGAATCGTTTTCAAGAAAATAAACATTTTCCAAAAACGTTTCCATGTAAAGGGTAGTTTAGGGTGGGGCTATTTTCTTTAAAATCTTCGTGGCGTATCCCTGAAAGAGATTAAACTTAAATATCAACTTTGGTTTCCAACTGACTTTTCGTTTTTGAGTTATACTGTCCACAGACGGACAGACACACAGACTGACACACACACACACACACACACACACACACACACACACACACACACACACACACACACACACGGACGGACGGACGGACGGACTGACGTTTTTCTGAAACTGTTCTTTTTTATTCTCAAAACATATTTCCGATGAAATTTTGACATCGCAATTTTGGGTCGAAATACAATACTTGCCCCAGAAAGTGCTACATCTTTTGGCAAAATGTTTAATTCAACTTGTTCATTGTATAGTAATGAATAAGAAGCTATTCTTTACACCCAGTCATCACCTTGCACATAACAAGGGACTAACTATTTGATATTGGAATTGCTTCCTAGAAGCGGCATGCATATCAATGGGTTTATTGACTTGCAAATCAATCCCAAGGTCCTTACATGTATTGCTGAAGTCTCTTTTCCTCCACCAACTTCTTCTCCTCAATGAGAGCCTGTGCTCGGAGCTCATCGGCTCTCTTCTTTGCTTCTTCTGCTTTCCTCTGGCTTTCTGTCTCCGCTCTTTCCACAAATTCTTTAGCAAAGATCGCCTCTTCCTCACGAAATAGTTGCTTCAACCTGTAATGATTCGTTTTAGTTATAATGAAGTGCTTACACAAATGCTGCAGTACATATTTTCCTCTAAGTGTATCTGCTGTAATTTTATGCAAACATTGGGAAATGTAACCAGAACTGGGTAACCTAAAATCTTGTGTATAAGAGAAAGAGAAAGAGAGAGAAAGAAACGGAGAGAGAAACATTGCCCACAACGACTTGTGTGTTTAAAAACACCAACAGCAAGTTCTTTGGCATAGATAATAATGACCATATTGTGCATAAGCTCACAAACCTTTACTTACTACATAATGATAAGATTAAGTATATTGTCACCGCGCCCGATGCATCTAATTGCCGACAACAGCAGTGCCACCCATCGCATTATTGTCGGCGCTACCGCAAAGGAGCCGAAGGAAAGAGACAGAGAATGGCCGCATTGTTGGGGCGCTTGCCGAAAGAGAGAAAGGGATAGAGACTTCGAGAATCTTCTGCCTTGTATTTCACCCCAATAACTGAACTTTCCAGAATAGTGCCTGGGAGATATAAATAGTGGTAAAGTGCGACAGAAGGGGCAGTCAGACGTATGTGAAGCGTTGAGTAGTCGTGCCGACGGAGAGGACAGACGTATGTGAAGCGTTGAGTAGTCGTACCGACGGAAAGAAGAGACGTATGCGAAGCGTTGAGGAGTCGTGCCGACGGAGAAGGGACAGTTCTTTGTGTTACGAATTCGGAGCCGTGCTGTGAGTGAATCGAAAAAGACTTTCTTGCTGTTGCAGCGAGTGTACAAAGTTACTGTTTACGGAAATAAAAGTGTTTCTTTATCCCGACTACATCTGTCTTCTTTACTTCACACCCCACCAAAAAGTCAGAATATTTTATATATTTCCAGCATATAAAAATATGGTGTTCTCTAAAAAGCGGTTACTATTATTGCTAAGTCTCTTCAATAGTTTTGAAATATTGGAGAGCAAGAGGATTTATGGCTTCATTGTCAGAAACCCAGCATTAGCTAATAACATATATTTTCAGCAATAATAAAATATGTATTTTAAATTTTCTGCCAAAAACTGAGTCCTCTACCTTCTGACTATTATTATTACAATTATCATTACAATTATTATTACTATTACTACTACTATTTGATGACCATCACCACGACCACGACCACCACCATCACCATCACCATCGTTATTATTAATTATTAATTATTAATTATTATTATTATTATTATTATTATTATTATTATTATTATTATTATTATTATTATTATTATTATTATTATTATTATTATTATTATTATTATTATTATTATTATTATTATTATTATTATTATTATTATTATTATTATTATTATTATTATTATTATTATTATTATTATTATTATTATTATTATTATTATTATTATTATTATTATTATTATTATTATTATTATTATTTATAGTAGTGACGGCGCCCGCCTCGGTAGCATGATGGTTAGCGAGTCTGCCTCACGTTCAAGAGGTCGCGAGTTCGAATCTCGCTTAGGGTAAGTTATCCGGGTAAGGTTTTTTTCCGAGGTTTTCCCTACCCTGAGAAGACGAATGTCGAATAACTTAAAACTCCATGGACCTCGGGCTCATTTGAGCATCATTTCACCTATTTAATTTCATTCATTCGTTCGATATGACACAATGTTGGAGGATGTTCATTCAAAAAAAAAAAAGTAGTGACGGCAGTGGTGGTAGCTTGTAGATATAACTGAAAACCATAAGAGATACATTACCAGAAAATCCAGAGCTAACTGAAATATACAGCTTACTAACCCTATAATGGGCAGCGTGCAGCATATAAATTTGTTAAGTTTTATTATACTTAACTGACTTTTTCGTTCTAATTTCTGGTTATGCAAACCTAAATAAATCTACATCAAGTATTTGAGGACGTTTCATATTGTAAAAATACTAAGTTTGTCAACAAAAACTGTAGCGTTTTTTAAGAATAAGAAACAGAATGCATGCAATTGTAGTCAAATGTAACCCCGTCTGCATCCAAGCGTTATTTTACTTGGACCCTCCCCATCCTTTACCATAGGCACATTTGACTGCAGTTACTGGGATTCGAACTCGCACCATTTGGCTTTATATGGATATCCAGTTCATTGCGTATCCTTCTAACGATCATAGCTATTTGAATCACCTCGGCTGAGGTGCCTGGTAACTGATTTAGGAATTAGAGGATGAATTGTATTTGTAGCAAAATAATTCCGGTATCAAAGGGTTAACACTTTTTAAAAATGATAAACACTTTGTGTCACGTCTTAACTTATCTGTTATAAAATGTAAATATAAAGAGATATGTTTCGCAACCATCACTTGCATCTTCAGCTTATTTGTTGACTATTTACGTCGTTATAGTTACTGCCAAAATGCATTTTGAACGATGAATTGATTCTATCAAAATAACTTGTTTTATTTTCAGTAGATAGCAATAAGCAGGCAGCGAAATTTGGACACCGATGTAACAGGTTAGGTGTAACTATACCACAGGTTGTCGGGATCAGAAATGTAGATGGAGTGAGTGACAAGTCAAATCAAACCGATATGAATGCAGTGCAACATTCGACGTACTACCTCGCTGGTCGGGCTTCAAAATGTTTCGGACCTTAAGTGGTAATTTTCATAGCGCATATGTGCTTCATCAAGAGAAGTATTTATATGTATAATTCATTTATGAATAATAAATAGACACTTTTACACTTAAACTTACATGTGCTTCTTTCAAATCAAAATACTTAATACGCAATTCCATGTGTTCGTTGCGAAAGAGTTTTCATTGTTCAGTTTCTTCATGATATGCTTTTATGGTTGGAGAATTAGCATTACAGTGAATCACAAGGTCTTTTCTAAAAGTTTTAGAAGTTAATCTCTTGCAGTTTCACACAGTGTTGCGAGAAGATGACTCGAGGTCACATGATGTGATGCGGACAAAGCATAACACTCGTGTAATACTTGTGCAATTGATGTACTTTGTTATTCTCAGGTGGACTGTTTCCCTTCAACAGGTCCTTGAATTCACATAATTTGCAATGTCCATGATGTTTATGTTGAACTGCAACTAGGCAAAATCTACTCTGTATTGCAGTATGGGGCTCAGTTATCCTGAAGTCATACATCTCTCTTCCATCGATGTCCAAGTTTCACTGCCTTGGAATGAGATAATGAGATAATAATTCGCGTCTGTAACCGTAACAACGGAAGTAAACAGGGTGAACAGAGAAACTAAAGATATATTGATTGCGAACATGTCCTTTTAAATTTATATTTCAAAAAAACTCTTTACAAACTCATTACAAACAGAAGACTGTGCTGATAATGTATTCAATAATGTTCAATCACGTCCTGTACCTTCCACAATAGATGAAATTGTTATTGGAACTCTTATTCGCCGTATTTGAATCTACCATCATGTGAAATCTGCGAACCGATCTCCCAACACTTTGTATATGTACATTTTATATGTCACGTGTCTTAAGTATATGGTAAATTATCAACCCTTTTTTATTCAGGGTCGTCAAAACGTATTTTTTTTGGTGAAATCTCGATATCAAATTGGAATGCAGAAGCTTTTAGATTTGAAACCTTGCAACATATGCTGATAAGATTACGTAATTCTCCAGAGTTAGCTGAAAATAGCCCGTTATGGTTTTTACGATTCATATAATTATATTTTCCCCTTGGTGTTTTGACAGATAGTTTTACGACTCTTGCTTTTAGTGCTTAAGTAGCCATTAAGAACGAAGATAGCCTTAAACGAAATGTTTTGGATATCTCTGTGCATGACTGCTTTAGTCGTCTCACTGAAAAATGTGTGACTTTCAAACAATGAAATTTAAATTTTAAAATAGAATATGACAAGCGTTTATCAAGAATAAATAACTTGGGTTTTTTAGTTTTGTTCCCCTTTTCCTAGAATAAGTAGAGGCGGTACTAATGCAACCTAACAGATGGAATGTCACCAAATATAACACGACCGCGCCATAATGTGAGGAAAATGTCACAGTTGGTTTTTGGGGTATTCGAATAACCGAACTCCCTCTCTACTTCATTTACTTAGCCTTAGCCTTGCATGTCTGCATATGTAAAACAGTTACTTATTTCCTGATGGCTGCACGAGTCAGAAATAACATAGCAGTCTACTTCCATCCCAAGGTTTTCATCAATTAAACTTCTCTACCCCACTCGAGCTCTTTCGTATGCACCCTCTGACGGAGGCTTTGTTGTTATAAATAGGTTAAAACGAGCGATATTATCTATAGTGGCCACAAATGAATGGAAGTAATAAGATATGATGCTATGCACTGTAACTGCCATTTACATGAAGCAAGAAACAAGTGACTTCATGGTCGTATAACAACCCTTTTTAAGAAAACATACCGCTCCGTGAGAGCAAAAGTGAACAGCAGTGTTCCTAAATAAAAAGTGGTTAAATGAAAGGGCAATACGGTGATAGCACCAACAATAATGTCCATTATTCGGTGACACTACCAAAGCTCCTAATATAGGAAATATCTAGACTTAGTTTATCCTAACCATACTACAAGAATTTTGAACGTCTGGCTGAATTTGAGGTACGAATGAAAGTGAAAGTGATATTGAAGAAGGAGAATCAAGGTGAATATTTTACTTCAAATTATAATATTAAACACCATTTTTCTTGCATAACTATATTAAGAAGTTAACGATCTTGACAGCAACCAGATATTGCTGTGTAAAGAGATCAAAAACCACTTACGTTCCAAATTAGAACAAAAACCGCTGAGACTTTTCAATTTTTGATGTATTTTTAGCATCACATATTCATGGAATATTTCTCAATTGTATATGCATAATTTAAAATGCTTAAAATGATATCTATAGCAAATGTCATATATATATCCCAGTTTGACTATAAAATATAAGATTTTTATAATTTTTCTACAAGTTAGACTAAATGGGCGCAATCTCATGTCTTCAATTATAAAGAAGTGAATCGAAACCTAAGCTTTGGTGAGAATATTTCTTAGAGGTTATAGCAAAACGAAAATGGGTAGAGAAAGTCACATGGATGTAAAATATACTTTTAATTTAAAGTAAGAACAAATTATAAACTAAAAGCTTCACTTATCTTAGTAGTATTGCAAGATTTTATGCAACTGACACGTTTTAAGTTAACTCCAAATCATTCTCAAAGTTATACAAACAAAGTTACCATAGATCCTGATGCTCATTTTAATCACCAATCTCTGAAAACAGAAACCTATAAATACAATCTATTGGAGGTATTTCAAAATTCATAATAGGGTTCTTGTTTTTTAAAATAAGTATCTTTCCCCAAACTATTAAATTTATATGTCCACTTAATTGTTTTAATAATTTAACATTTATCAATTTAGCTGCTTGGATTGTGATAGGGTTTATATCGGTAAAACTAAACGTCATTTAGAAACCAGAATAAAAGAGCATACTAGAAATATTAAACAAACAAACTGATAAATCAGCTATGGCAGATCATTTTTGGTCATTTAATCATGAAAGTAATCCAGATGTTAAATTATTAAAACAATTAAGTGAACCTATAGATTTAATAGTTTGGGAAAAGATATGTATTTTAAAAAACAGGAACTGTATTATGAATTTTGAAATCCCTCCAACAGATTGTATTTATAGGTTTTTGTTTTCAGAGATTGGTGATTAAAATGAGCATCAGTATCTATGATAGCTTTGTTTGTATAACTTAGAGAATGATTTGGAGTCAACTTGAAACGTGTTAGCTGCATAAGATCTTGTAATATTACTAAGATAAGTGAAGCTTTTAGTTTCTAATTTGTCCCTACTTTAGATTCTTGTTATTTCAATGTTAATAGCTGCATTATTTTCTTATTATTTTCTTATATACTTTTAATTGTTGAAATTTCGAGAACTTGTAGGAGTGACAATATGAACTTAAATCTGTGCGTATAAAATAATCACAGAAGTACTCTGTGCTACTGAGTATTAAAATAATACTTGTTTTCGAGAGGTAGAACCGGAACTGAAAAATTCAACGCCACAGCTGGGATTTAAACCACAGACCCTCCGCTTACCAGGCGGGTGCTCTTAATTATTATTTATTTATGCCAACAAACTTACTGTTGGTGTTTTTAAACACACAAGCCGTGTGTGGGCAATGTTTCAGAGGTAGAACTGGAACTTAAAAATTCTGGTTTGAGAATTCAATGTCATTCTGGTAGGTTGTCACAGTAGCTTAAAGGTTGGAGCACCCGCCTAGTAAGCGGAGGGTCTGTGGTTCCAGTTGTACCTCTCAAATAATACTTGTTTTATTTTAGAAAACTTCTAAGATAACAGTATTATGCATGTTTTTAAATCATCTATTACATCCTTGTCCTCCGAAACGAATTGCAGTGTTCGTCTTGTATGTGTCAAGAAATGCTGATGATCTACTTCCCGAATTGTATGCTGACCAATGCAAAAAAGCACTGATTATTTACTGTTCGTTTCAAGAGTAGATAAACTTTCCCTAGCCTTATCTCACCTCACTAATCGGAAAGTGACAGAATTATTGAGCTGAATATTACCGGCGATACTGCCACATTTACTGTGGAATTGTTCCTCCCTCCCTCACTCCCTTCCTCTGTCTGTGAGTACATATTTAAATTATTTGCAAAAGCCGAAAAATGACAACGTTGAATATTGAACAGATTGGATTACCTTTATTGGTCTCCTGCCTAAATGAATTTCCGTGCTAGTTAGATGTATTGTCTCCTCTTAGGCTTTTCTTGTTGAGAGCATCTTTATGATAATATTTTCTCTAAACAAATGTAGATATTGTAAGTGTACTGTAAGAACTAACTTTTGCTTGCGTGCGTCCATATCACGGTACGCCAGATCGAGACCAGCCAACACCCGGTGCTGTATAGTGTTCAATATCCTTTTCTTGTCTGTCTTTTTCTGAAACTCGTCCCGCAATCGTAAATTGCGCTCCAGTCGCACATTCTCGTCCTTTTCTCTCTCGTACTCGTCCTTTCGACGTCGTTCTACCAGCATATTCCACCATTTCCAGTTATCTCCAGGGTACTTGGCGATCTAAAACAAAAACACCACTAATGAGATACGAATATCACTTACCCACCATAAATATGAAACTTAACAACACAAGGAAAGTTTCATAATGTGTACAACGGATGACAGCGTAAAATTTAAACAAAGATTAAGAATTGGTGAGATTAACACCCAGAGTGCACCGCCTCTAACATCATAATTAGGGACGTGAATGAAATCACCCACGGAAAATTTAGTAAATATGCATGTTAACTAAATACAAATTCGATTCTTGGAGCATCATTTCCTGCAAATAAGTTATCTTTCTAGTATTTGTCTTGCTGTAAGAATTATTGCAATTGTTGCCTAAAAACACAGTTAAAATGGATAGGAATTATTAGAATATGGCCGATGGATACACTTAGGAGACTATTATAACATATTTTCAATTAAAGTAGCAATTGAAACATTAAAACTTCCGGCTAACAATTATAAACCTGCAAGAAGAGCTAACGCATTAAGATCGAGTTGGAACGAAGAATATGAATGAAATATGAAGGACAGATCTAATGACGTTACGTGTATTAGTATCAAAGGATGGGAAACTTGCCAAAAAAAGAGCACCACGCAAGTCACGTGTGATTCTACAAGGAATAGGATTATAGATCCCAGGCAGCAATGACAGCGCTACCCCTAACTCACGAATAGGCAGTGACTGACACCTGGCGGCGAACCTGCAGAGTATTAGTGAAAAATACACCCTCCGACCACACGCACACACCAATGCGTGTGACGGACTAAGAAATCCGGCACAGGAGTAAATTAATGCAACTAAAACTATGTACACTAACCCAAATCCTAAATTTGAACTTTTTCTGCATTCACGAAGCATATACACTATGATAAATAGCAATTCGAATGGCCCTATAAAATCCTTTGTATAGAATCTCAAATTTTCATCAAGCAGTTATTCTCACAGATTCGAGAGCGACAATTATAGCAATTACTTCCACGTTGTCACCAAAAAAACAAACAATTATAGAATGTTGGGAAATCCTTACCCATCTAACAGCACTTCAAAAACACCTAGCCTTCCAATGGATACCAGCTCACTGTGTACTGAGTGGTAATGAGAAAGCTGATTTTCTTGCGAAAAAGGGTACCAGAAGTGTACAAAATCTATGGTTAATCTAATATTTTATTCAGCTAAAAGATTAGTCAACACTGAATTCAAAAAAATTATTGCAAAATATTACTATGAAAAATCAAAAAATACAAGATGGGTACTACCAAACTTTCAAACAGTAATTCCAGAGTATCCTCGAAAAACAGCAGTTGCAACCTTCAGGTTGGTTACGGGACATGATTGTCTGGCAAAACATTTAAACAGAATTGGGATATATTCTTCACCACTCTGTCCTCTATGTGATCTGCAAGAGGAAATGGATCGAGACCACCTTCAAATATGCCCGGCCACTTCTAATGCCCCATCCATCAGTGAAAAGTATTGGAGAGCAAGAGGATTAATGACTTCATTGTCAGAAATTCAGCATTAGCCAACAAGAACGCACCAGGTAACCAACTACTCCCCACCCTTTGCGCAGTTCTTTTAGTGTTGCAGATAAGACTCAAAATTGCTTTTATCTGCCTCTGAGTGACCCTTGAATATGGATAAGTTGAAGCCAACTGCTTAAGAATTCTTGTCTGGTTATAATTATTCCAACCGTTCATGTTATGGATACTTCCGAACTAAGCAACATACATTTAATTGCGTTGAAATAATTACTGAAGTAGAAAGTTTTATACCGAGAATTTTCACTACTTTCAATTTAATGTTCCATAAGAACCCTACCTAGAATATATTCGACAAATCTATAATATAATATACTTTAGTGATATAATATATATATAATATATCATACAATTCAAAATAGTGGTATGATCAATTTAGGATTGAAAGAGGAGAGATGTAGAAGAAACAACTTTAGAACAAAATTTAACGATTTGTAATTAACTCGATAATCTGCCAACGTTTGAGAGTAGAGCTAGAGTAGAATTTATTACATGTAATATGAGAACAATATCAGAAAGTACGAGTTGAAGTGTTGGACATAATTTCAAGTGATCATCGGCTAATATATTTCAATATTAAAACTAATATTACTAACAATATAAACGGAAACATAGGATGAAACTACTATGGTTTTAAGCAAGTAAACTAGGACAAATGGAGAAAGAATTTAAAAGTATGTGACTCAATTATAAACATGATATAGATAGAAATGCATACAACTACGAAACCATTGAGAAAAAAGAAGCTGAAACTGTACCAGAAACTAGGCAGTACACATATAAAAATAAAATTTAACTTGCTGCTAATGAGAAAAATCAGATGCATTGCACTCATGTGATTTCTCTACTCTTGCACAAACTATGCTTACAAACATTTATTCCTCTATTTTCTTCATGTTAATTGAGATAATCACTTGTACAGATTATCTTATTGCCAATTTTCTTGTAGATGCAAGGGGAATGCAGTAGGCTTTAAATAGTAGCCAAATGTTTTAAGAGTGGTCGTTATATGACGACTTTGAAATTCCATACTCTTTGTATACCAACAGATAAAAAAATATGTGTTGTACTAACATGACTTTCTCTATTCTTGTACTAACCAATCTTACAAACTTATTGCTTATTTCCTTGTAGGTGAAAAGGGAATTTGTACAAATGTTTATCTTGACTAACACGAAGAAGATATAGGAATAAGACTTTCTCCTCTCCTTATACTCCAGTTTGTGCAGTAAGATTTGGCCCACCTCTTAAGGTTCAACAGTTACGTAAAAGTAATTTAGAATCAACAAGACCTCAGAGAAAATTCAAGATATACACTTTATTTGTCATTAAAATATCTTAAATAAATTATAACTTAATCAAAATCGTTAGGGCCATTTTCGAGAAAATCAAAAATTTCCAAAATGTTTCAATGTAAAGGGCAGTTTGAAATGGAGGGATTCTTCTGGAAATCTTTGAAAGACCTGAACTTAAGTACTAAGTGTGGTATTTAACCAACTTTCCATTTTTGAGTTATACTGTTCACAATATAACACACACAAACACACACACACACACACACACACACACACACACACACACACACACATACACGCGCGCGCCTAGACATTATTGTTAAATATTTAAGACGAGTTGGTAATAAGGCTTTTGAAAAAAAAAATAATTGCAGTTAAGAGTACTTTATACAAGTCATTGACAGAGTTTGGTTACTACTTGTGGAACAATGTTAATTCTTTTTTAAACATGTCAGTAATTTTTTTTGCAAGTATTAATGATCTTTATCTGAAATTTTAACTCGTTTGCTTTATGATTGTTTCGGGAAATAGCATGATTATATAGCATTGTAAAAAGGATATTTTAACGCCAACTTGTGTTGACTGAAAAACCTAGAGACAAGATGTCTCACACATTTGGGGGGTACCACATTTAAATCCTATCCACTGATCTATCACAATATGGTACACCCCAGGTAAATAAACATGAGGTTAAATATTCACGACCATGATTCCAAGTTTATCCTACAGAACAAAATAAATAAATAAATAAAACAAGATAGTACAGGAACATAACTACATAATCGAGGCCATCTTTTAGGCGTTACCGACTGCCTGTATGAACCTACAGAACAATGGCACAATATGAAATACACAAGTGAAGTCATCTGTCAGCAAGTAATTCATGGAGCTGTTGCAAGGCCATCTCTGCTTTATACACTGAATTTTCTGGCGGATAAATTAATTTTTATAACATAACTTTCAAGACCTAAATGTCTTCAGTCTTCCATAAAACACAAATTCTCACTTTTAAAGAACTGAAGGAAACAAAAAAAATTTAAACGTAGTTTTTGTTGAATTGTTCTGGATAAGTTAATTTCTAATTCTTGTCTTCGAAGTTGCACGCTTTGTTGCATATAAATTATGTCTCAAAATAGTTTCTTCACGTAATTGGTTTGGAATACGGAAGTTTTTTGCGAGTATAAAATTTGAAACAGGTACAAGTGATCATCGTGGAAATATCCAAGGTTGTATCTGTGCCAGCGCATTAGAATTAGTGTGAAATAATAATGAAGGTGCGTGTTGGACAAATATGGCCATGAGTCCTCCAAAGTAGGACAAGAGTGGTTATTAAATATTCTGTGCACCTGTAGATGCTCGGAAGATTTTACTGAAGCACGTTATTTCAGATAATCTATCTTTTATCCCCACCTTTTGTTCCACTTGCCTACAGTACTTATAAATCTCTTAAACCCAAATTAAGTATGAAGAACTTAGAGCTCGAAAGTCCCTTGCAATCAGACTACTTTCCTCAGTCCGTCATTTATTTTCATTTTCTATAAATTTTAATGTATTTTGATGAGACGGCAATTCGACAAATCCAACTTCCTGACACCAGCGTGACAGAGTGACAAAATCCTGTCCGGTTACTTTCCTATCAGTTTGTCTTCTAAAATTTTACAACAAATACACAGTTTTCTTCTCGCCATAAACAAAGTCTATAGTCCTCGGGCTATCACAACTCATTTTTTACTTCTCATAACCTTGCCCAGTCCTTTTATTGTCTTTCTTCACTTCCTCTGTCTCGCATATCCTAATTACGACGTTACAATCACGACGCTCAGTGAATCTTCTTACAACGATACACACACGCACAGCTGTCTCCCACTCGCACACTGACCGACAAGACCTTAGCTCAACTCTAAGAGTCACTCATTTACAACTGTTCTTGTCAGGCCTCTTTGTATACTGAGGATGTTCGTACCTTTTTCGAGTCCTACACACACATGCACTGGAAATGACGGAGCTAGAAGTCTCACGAACGTTCCTGAAGCCTCCTTTATTTCTGCTGTCTCGATTAACAGCCACGTGAGGCAGCCTGACCTTGAACGTCTTTGCCGCTCCCCGGTACGGCATGTGCTGTGAAGTAGCTTGGCCCTGCCCGTTCCCTGTTGCGCGCCGAGCCCTACGTCACAGTATATAGAAGTCAATGTGTGCATGCATGTGTGTATGTTTAGATTAGGTGGTCTGGGACACCTTCAGCCTGCTGGCTTGAGGCAACACGTAGTGCACTGGCCATGCACTTAAAGCCTGAGGTCGTGAGTTCGAGTCTCGGCAACCGCAGTCAAATGTACCTGTGGTAAAGAACGGGGAGGGCCCACGTAAAATAATCGGTGTGATGGCACGCGTGGATGATGACGGGGTATCATTTGACTGCGGTTGCATGGATTTTGCTTCTTTTCTTATAAAAAAATACTACAATATAAATTGTAAGAAAAATAATTTTTTGCAATCCAAAACGTCTCAAATATGTATTTTTAATTGGTGACGAACAGTATAACAAGAATATAGCAGAAAAAAAAGTTAAAACTAGTACAAATAGGAAAAAAAGCCTATGTATCCTATAACACACCAGGCAGGAAAGGGTTAAGGATAATTACTTAAGTTTTCACGACCTCACAAAACAACAAACAGCGAATTCGTATAATACCCATTGACCTCGTATTTCACATCGATCAAGGACTAATAACACTGTAAAATTTGATCTTTCTTTTGTTTCGACTTTCGTGTTTGTTGATTACTGAGAATAGACAAGGGTATATTAACGCTGCTTAACCTGCTACTGTAATTTCCCGATCAGATTTTCTCCATAAAGTTATGCACTTGCATTAACGAGAAATTATTAGAAACTGCGGTATTCGTGCTTGTTTAACAGCTTTTGTACAGGATTGTTTCAAATCCCACTCCTGACACCATTGTGACAAAACCACAACGAAGTCCAGTTACTTTTTCTGTCATTTTATTTGTCTTCGAAAACAACAGTTCTCTTCTACGTCGTTAACATAACCAAAGTTCCTCGTGATCTTGCATTATTCACAGCTGTCTTCTCGCAACCGTCACACACACACACACACGCACGCACACACACACACCCACCCACACACACACCTCCACCCACCCACCCACCTCCACCCACCCACCCACACACACACACACACACACACACACACACACACACACACACGTGCGCGCGCACCTTTTTCTAAAAATGCTGTTTTTTATTAAGAGGACCTCAAAACATATATTTCTGGTGAAATCTCGACATCGAATTTTTTTGGGTGAAATATAATACTTCCTCTACTATACTATACGAAGTAGAGAAGTAACAATGAACGCCGATGTTGCATTTGACGAACGATTGTTTTCCAAAACTTACACACATAACGAGCAATATCTCCGAAATAGTTCACTCTACAAAATAAAATTTATTTGTAGATAAATTGTGTTTTTTCACGATTTTGTCTATCTCTTACGATTGACAGAAACTCAAAAGTCATCCAAAGTAAACAAGACTACATGGACTATAGCCAGAAAATTGAAAATATACATTTCATTTGAGATAAAAATATATTAATGTTATTTTAATCAAAATACTTAGAGCCATTTCCAAGGAAATCGAAATTTTCGAAAAATTTTCCATGTAAAGGATAGTTTTGGGTGTAGGAATTTTCTTCAAAATCTTGTGTTGAATCCTTGAAAGACATTAAACTTAAATACCAACTTTGATTTTAACCGACTTTTCCTTTTTGAGTTATTCTGTCCACAGACTGACTGACACACACACACACACACAGGCGCACGCGCGTACCTTTTTCTAAAAATGCTTTTTTGGATTCAGGGGACTTCAAAACATTTATTTCTGGTGAAATCTCGACAACGAATTTTTGGATGCAACACAATACTTCCTCTACTTGCTAGAAGTAAAAATAAAGGGGATAAGTGGCATTAGCTGAGTATTTTAGGATATCATACACAAGTATGTGTTTACATTTCAATGTTTTACGAGTGTATTTGTTAACGAACCAAATCTCTTCATACAATATAATTATGTTATAATATAAATAAACTATATTCCTTCCAAAATAATGAAGGAATTTTCAGCAAATAGTGAAGAATTACAACAGTTGCGAGCAAATACTTAAAATTCGGTCCATTTCAATACTCAATTTGAAAAGTGAACACTCCTTAAACCTAAATTATAGTCCAACAAAATAAAAAGTTGTTTAAACGACATTAAACATCACTACTAACGCTAAAATAACTTCGATATAGTCTGATTTCTTCGTAATTTGACGTTCTAAATAAAATTGATCATTAATCCCGTAATGTTACTTTAATCTCGTAAAGTCATTATGCATCACAGTACAAAGAACGTTCGGAGGCCTTTCCCAAAATAATCCTAAACCAACACAAATATACTCGTGAATTCTTCCTGTGCTTCACAGCGAGTTACAGTTTGTAATTACTAAATCACTTTGGCAATTACACAACATAGCCACGTGGTTTAATGGTAAGATCGAGCAACTGTCACGGCAACAGCTGCAAACACAGAGATCCCATCAAGAAATTGAATATAGGGGAAAACACTTAGCGGCAGTTCCCAAGAATTCAATATGTCCGACATAACATTAAACTGCAGTGGACATTACACCACTGCAGTACTGCCAACCTACATAATAAAAGCATTATTTCCAACTTCAAATATCACAGAGTTAAAGTAAGACGCTTGCAAACGATAATAATGCTTGAATATCATTAGCACACTACACTTAAACCTGCTCACTTTGGGCAAATCTTGTTCTTCAATAACATTTTTGGATAAAATCACTCCCGAACGTTGAACATAGTGATATATTTAATACACTATTCTATTCAAGATTAAAAACAACAGTAACTATAACTGCATATAATGCTCTAAAATAATTAAAGCCAAAACCACGCACACACGAGAAATACAATGGCTTCCACAGATTAATACGACTTCTAAACAGAATCTTGTTTTAAAATCTATCGGTTGCCCTCACTGCAACGAGTTAAACAAGGGCTTCTGTGGCAACATAAAGAATCCGATTACACCAACTATAGCCGTAGCTTTACCATGTTTATATTTTAAGAACAGTTGGCGGTACTAATGCAAACTAACCGAATGGGGGGGAATGTCACAGTTGTTTTTGGGGTATTATACTCAGGGAGAAGAAAATAACGGGAGATGGCGTGCTTTCACTATCCATGCAAGACAGTTGAGGCTAATGACCACGCCCCCTTTGTACATAAGAAGGATGTCCGTTTACATTAAAAGCAATGATAAATACTCTGGAGTTTAGTAGTTTATAATCGATTAATATTGCTTAAAATGTATAATCGGTATCCTTTAATATTAGGACCGAACCTTTTAATGCAATTCCTTGGCAGAATAGAACACACAGCTAAGAGATAACTTATACATAATTGAAATCTGGTCGGCATGCTAACCAAATTGTGCTACCGCATCTACAAACAAAACTCCTTTATTTCATTTAATTGTCAAAAAATCATACTTCAAATACGTACTTAAGACTTAGTTATTCCATTGACGTGCTTGATAAGTATTTTATAAATAAAAATAACTCTCATACATGCAGGAAATACAATAAATCTATTGAATTCAAACAACACATGTTATTTGCATGATACCTAACCAAGGAAGAAACTTTAGGTACTATGGTAAAAGAATGTTGTATAACCTAGAATTTGCTGTTAAAACTGTGCAAGAAAACCGAATTATCTGTCACTCACAGACTGTTGAATAGTAATCCACTAATAACGTGTTCATTATGACAAACTAATGAAATGCTAACAGTGGCTAAAGATAAGTGGCTAAAGATAAGAGTGCATTACTGTCACCGGATATTTATTGCATTTTGTTTTACGATACCTACGTTAAACACACGTTTCCCTGACAAAAAGCAGTTAAAGAGTCTACTTTTACACTTACCTATGAAAACTAATATGCTTATTCTCTGTTTGTCAATTTGTGCATCCATGTGCGCAACATGAAGACATTTTCACGTTATGTTTTGTAGTAGCAGCGATAGTATAACAAAAACAATACTAAACACTGCTCGTATGACACACAACGCTATTAGAATACAACCAATGTGCCACGCCCCCTCTGTACTTAACTCTCGGCTTCACAGCTGCGCTCTCTAGGCATCTTCCGTTATTCTCTCCTCCCTGCCTTGCTTTGCACTGCCAACTACCTAGGTAGACCACAACTATTCCAGTTTGTAAATTGCAATCTAGGTGGTAGCACCATCGGGTATTTGTATTTTAGATACAAAATTTCTAGTTACGTTACAAGTGAAAGCAAAATCTATTGCTAAAGTTGTCTTATTTTAAAGAATCATAAATAGATCAACATTGCATCAATATACGAGTGCACCAATAGTTTTCAGTAATAATAAGTAAAGGTCAAATGTTTTATCACACCACAGACATAAATGCTGCGACATAAAATATGAATAGGAACATCATTTTGTTAATTTTTGCTGTTATTATTTGTAGTCGTCCAAAAGCCATTGTTTTAACTTCTCTATGGTGGTATCTTTGTCATTTTCTTTAAATTAGTCTCTTTTGCATACTTAAATCTGAGCCTTTCTCAAAGGATGTGTTAGCGATCGCAAAAATGTGTGTTTCTAATGAAATTAATAATTCTCTCGAAAGAACACAAAATGGCTAGTCATCTTAAAAAGAAACTGTAACGATTCTGAAAATAGACGAAGACCTTGTACTATTTAACGATAAACAGCTATGCCTGATAAGATTTTCTACGAAAACTAACCCCATTCAGTTATTGTAGACACGATATAGTACATGGGTGGAATACTCAGAAGTGTTGCACAGCAATTTTATCAAATGTTTACTATTCAGGGCATAATAAGTCATATCTATGTTGTCTCATTAGTATTCACACTATTTTCAGGAAAATGCATAGAAATATACTCTGCAGCACCAATGCATTTACTTGAAAACCGTGGAATTTTATAGATCCGTTTAAATATTCCCCGAATAAAAATATTGGTTAGAAATAGTCATTGACAACACAGTGAAGTAAGTTCTATCAAGTGTAGATACTACTTTGGAGAAAGTTGGTACAGGAGAATTCAGAAAATAGAATTGAGCACAATATTGCAAAACAATTGTATGTGTACATTCCATAACCATGTCTGCTTATTCTGGTACAAACTATTCTTAGATACGCTTATTCTTCTATGTGCTTCGTGTTAATTTAGATAAAGATTTGTAGAAGTGATTTGATTTCCTGTTTCCTTATAGGGAATAGGAGAATTTAGTAGACTTAAGCGATAGTCAAATCTTTTAAGGGTGGATCGCTATCTGATTAATTTGACATTCCATTCTCTTTTCATAGCCATGGCATAAAAACAATGGCAGTCTATTTGAGTAAAGTACACTTGTTTAAAAATTCAAATAAGTAACAAAGAATATCTCGAAAGTGGTACCCCAAAAAATATTCCTTGACATAAATTGTGCACTTGAAATAGATTTGTAATATTGCGCAGTAAAATTCTAACTTCGTTACAATTTTACAGTTACACGAAAGCCATCTGATATGAGTGCATCAGAGGCTATCCCCATTTATCTATTATTTGTTTGTGTTTGTTTATTTGTTTATTTATGTATCTATTTATGTATCTATCTCTGTCTATCTTATTAATTTACTTATTCATTTCAAAGTTTTCTACAATTGATACCACTTCTCCGATCCCGGGTTCCCCTTTTGCCTGTCTAGAAATATCTTTTGGGTTTCTCATTCTGATTCACTCTTCCAGCATCCTTTTTGGACGCCGTCGTTCTCCACTTTCTTGTGATATCCATTCTCATATTTTCCTAGGTTATCTATCTTCGCCTATCCTTTTCGTGCGTGCAACCCATTTAAGTATTTACACTCCATTTTGACTATAATTGCACTATCTTAATTTCATAGACTTCCTCATACCTTCAATTCTGATTTTATCCAATCTTGATTTTCTAGAACTTCTTCTTATACATTCCATTTTCGTGGCTAATAACTTGTTTCCTTGACGGTAATTTGTATCCCATAACTCGGCTCCATAAAGCAAAATACTGACATATAATCTCTTGTTTATTGCCTTTGTAATATTTTTGTTCCACCATTTGCAATTTAGTTCTCTAACAGCTGTGCTTTGGTTTATTCTCTGATCAAGTTCGTCTTTATCATTTCCCTCTTTGTTAATAAGTTCCCTTCGCTACTTACATTTGTTTAGAGCTTTAATTCTTTTCTTTGTTAATTTTAAATGCTTTAAGGTTTGGTTTACTACTAATCCTGGTTGATCTTCTGGTTGATTGTTATGAATTTGTTATCAAGTAATAATTTTATTATTTTTTACATAATTCGGCTATTGTGAGATTTACTGTTATTCCATTATAATTTCATGCTACATTCTTTGGTCCTTTTATGGCATAATTTTTTATGAATGTTATGAACAGCACATGTTATGAATAATGTAGCTAACCAAACATCTTGATACAGTACATTGTTTTAATACAATATTTCCTTCCAAAATAATGAAGCAATTTTCAGCAAATAGTGAACAATCACAACAGTTGTATGCAAATACTTAATATTCGGTCAATTTCAATACTCAATTTAAAAAGTAAATACTCCTTAAACCTAAGTTATAGTCCAACAAAATAAAAAATTCTTTGAACGACATTAAACATCACTACTAACGCTAAAATAACTTGGATACAACCTAATTTCTTCATAATTTGAGCTACAATTTGTAATTACTAAATCACTTTGGCAATTACACAACATAGCCACGTGGTTTAATGGTAAGATCGAGCAACTGTCACGGCAACAGTTGCAAACACATAGAGATCCCACCAAGAAATTGAATATAGGGGAAAAAACTTACCGGCAGTTCCCAAGAATTCAATATGTCCGACATTACATTAAAATGCAGTGGACATCACACCGAAAAGCAGTACTGCCAACCTACATAATAAAAGCATTATTTCCAACTTCAAATATCACAGGGTTAAAGTAAGACGCTTGCAAACGATAATAATGCTTGAATATCATTACCACACAACACTTAAACCTGCTCACTTTCGGCAAATCTTGTTCTTCAATAACATTTTTGGATAAAATCACTCCCGAACGTTGAACATAGTGATATATTTAATACACTATTCTATTCAAGATTAAAAACAACATTAACTATAACTGCATATAATGCTCTAAAATAATTAAAGCCAAAACCACGCACACACGAGCAATACAATGGCTTCCACAGATTAATACGGCTACTAAACAGAATCTTGTTTTAAAATCTATCGGTTGCCCTCACTGCGACGAGTTAAACAAGGGCTTCTGTGGCAACATAAAGAATCCGATTACACCAACTATAGCCGTAGCTTTACCATGGTTATATTTTAAGAACAGTTGGCGGTACTAATGTAAACTAACCGAATGGGGGGAAATGTCACAGTTGGTTTTTGGGGTATTCCAATAATCTGTTTCCTTTATATCTGACGTTGATATTTGTGGTTCCAACGCTTGCTTTGCACTGCCAACTACTTAAGCAGACCACAACTATTCCATTTCGTGAATTGCAGTCTAGGTGGTAGCACCATCGGGTATTTGTATTTTAGATAGAAACTTTTAGTCATATTGCAAGTGAAAGCAAAATCTATTGATGAAGCTATCTTATTTTAAAGAATTATAAACAGATTAACATTGTATCAATGTATGTACCAATAGTATTCAGTAATAATAAACAAAGGTCAACAGTTTTAGCATACTACAGTTGTAAATGCTGTGATATAAAGTATGAATAGGAACCTCATTTTGCACCTATTATCTTAATAAAATCAATTTGATTTTCAAAGTCTACTATATTACTTTGTTAACCTTAAATCCTTTTAAGATTTTATTTCCTACCGCCAGGTACTCTGATTTTTAAAATTGACTTGCAGTCCATGGAGCAAACGTTCTTCTTTCAATTTTCGTAACATATAATTTATATCTTTATCTTCAGCTGCAAGTTCCTAGTCATCCACATAATTTGAGCGTTATATACCTATACTCGTCAATTTTTAAATACATGCCTTTACATTTCCTGGTCCAATGTGTGAAGGCCTATATATTTTAAAGAGAGTAAGGGAAATGCCACATTTTTGTCTTACTCTTTAAAATCTTAAACTCTCTGCTTATCAAATTCCCTCTTTATTCTTGCAGTGCTTTCACAATATAGATTAACAATGGCTTTTATGATGCTTAAATTCCTCATTTTAATTCCACAATGTCTTAATCTATACACTTCGTAAGCTTTTTCTAAATCAATCTGTGCTATATGTAATTCTCTATTTCTCATAACCCTTTTTTTTTCTTTCTTTTTTTTTTTTTTTTTTTCACATGCCAATTTCAAAATATATGCGTTATGTATTGTTGATCTTCCTCTACTGATTCTTGCTTGATCTTCTGGTTGATTGTTATGAATAGAGCTAGGAAGTTCATGCATTTGCATATTTTTTCATTGGGGTTAAAAATGTATGTTTTTACATTATGTGCACGAATTATGGAATTTTCAGTTATTTGGACATGATTTTATTATGCATATAACTGCATATTTTCTTGATTTTGATAAATGCATAATATTTCAATATTATAGCCCCTATATTGTATATTTTAATGATTTTTATGGTTTTTTATCATTTTTTTCCATCTGGATAATATTTTTCATATTGGTACTATTGCACATGATGATGCAACTCATGAAGATTTCAATATTATAGACCCTTGCATATTTTAATCATCTTTATGGTTTTTTATTATTTTTTCATCGGTATAATATGTTTCATATTGGTAGTATTGCACATGATGTGGCAACTCGCGAGGTGGCGAGAACTAATGCTGAGTCACGTTGTCATGCAGTGAATCCCCTGTTTCCATCCTTTCATTATATGCATGTGCGTAGAGAATAATCAGTGCGTTATGTGAGAGGTTTATATTAATGAAGCTAAAGTGTAGGCCAACGTTTTGAGCAGCACGATTATGGCAACGTTTGCCTCTGCGTGGTCTTCAAACGTAGCAGTGTTGTGAACTGGTTCCCACCAAATTAGGCATATAAAATGTTAAAAAGCTCTTGAAATGCCGAAAATAAAACCAACTTCGAATGCTAGACTAATTATTTTACAGAAAGAGTTTTCGGGTGATTTAATATCTACAGATAATAGGGTACTGTTTTATAGAGCGTGTGAGAAAAATGTAGGGAGTGAGAAAAGGTTTCAAACAGTTCAGCACATAAACACAGCAAAACATAAGGAGAATTTAATCCGAAAACTCGCAAACAAAGAACCTGTTCAAAAACAGCTAAAGTCGCTCCACTCTAAGATCCGCCCTTGGTGTAAACACAAGCTGTCAACAACTAACCCGCGATTCGCGCGCGAAACCGAAGCACGCCACAAAATATAGTACCTTAAATATTGGCGATTATATGTGACTTTTCATGATGTATGACACTCAAATATAATTTGAAACTTTTGATTAATATAAAATAATAAATAATATTAATAAGAGTAAAGGAGATTATAGCTTCCGTTTAATTGTGTCCAGTTAATCCCCTCTCACGCATCCACATGACAATGGTGAGTAATCAGTAAGGTGATAAACATGGATGCTTCTACAAGTGCTGCTAGCCTGGTTAGTGAAAATAAAGGTGAAATAGTGAAGCACTCTAAAGGTAAGCCCTTAAAAAGTGGTGAGAAACAAATAGTCTTGAATGTTTTTAACAAATTAATGCAGGAGTACCCTTCTGTCACTGTGAATAACATTGTGAAGTTAACTGCAGATTACACCGGTATTTCCGAGTGGAGTGTTAAATGTGCCCGTAAGGAACTTAAGCAAACAGGAACATTGCGGACACCAAGGAAGAACAGAAAAAAACGGAAGCCAGAATTAGAAACAGCAGATGACTTCACTAAATGTGCTGTTCGTAGAAAAGTGCACCACTTTTTCTTCAAGAATGAACCGCCAACATTAGAAAAAGTCTTAAGTAGTGTTAACAATGATCCAGCATTACCTTCATTTAAGCGATCCACGTTTCATAAATTATTACTAGAAATTGGATTTAGTTTTATGAAGAGAAATAAAGTGAATGTCATAATCGACAGAGAAGATATCGTGCTATGGAGGCGGCGTTACTTGCGGAATATGCGCCGATACAGCGCAGAAGGTAAGAAAATCTATTACCTTGATGAAACGTGGGTTAATGAAGGGCATACTACATCCCGTGCATGGACTGACATTATGGCGAGCTCAAAAAAGGATGCATTTCTTTGTGGAGCGTCAACAGGGCTCAAAAATCCTACAGGGAAAGGAAAACGCCTTATTATTGCGCACATCGGCAGTGATTCCGGTTTTGTGGAAGACGGTGTTCTAATCTTCGAGTCAAAACGTACAGGTGATTACCACGAGGATATGAATGGCGATGTTTTTAAGGAGTGGTTTGAAAGTGTACTTCCGAAACTTGAACCCGGTTGTGTTATCGTAATGGATAATGCACCTTATCACAGTGTCAGACTGGAACGTCGTCCCAACTGTTCGTGGCGAAAACAAGAAATTGCCGATTGGTTGACGTCACATAATTTGACACCACAAATGATGGAGATGCAGATGTTACACCTCTTCCCGACAGTGATGCAGATTAATGTGAGTTTTATTTTAATTATGTTACATTTAATTTCAGCTCAGCTTTTACTTACGAATGTTGGTTAATAATAATAATAATAATAATAATAATAATAATAATAATAATAATAATAATAATAATAATAATAATAATAATAATAACAACAACAATGATGATAATGATAATAGTAATAGTAATGTTATTGTTATATTTGAATAATATTACTCAGGACATAAATCCTAGCGTTGTTTACTTGGAACAAGGCAGCAACAACCCTGATAAAGATTACATGAATATAACGCGATAGCAGCGCTATTCCTAAAGCTCCCAAGTATCATTCTACTGCATCTTTAAACACAAGGATTGAGTCCACGTGGCGTTTGTTTATTTGTGTTAGTGGCAGCTGATACGAGCACGAGGTTACCGCGGAGGGATACAAGGTGCGGATCTTACGCTGGATGGAGTATAGTAGAGTGTTTAGAAAGAAGGGTTACTGAATGTTCATATGACTTGTGCCAAGCATTTTTAGCTGCTGATATTTCCTTGTTCAAAATTAATAACCCGACATTTAAAAACTTTCTTGCCAAGTACACTCGACAACATGTGCCTGAAGAAAGTACACTGCGTAAGATTTATGTAGGACATTGTTACAATAACGTATTGTCAAATATACAAAATGAATTGGCGGATCAGTTTGTGTGATTGTTGATGAAACCCCTGATTCTGAGCACCATTCTATTGCTAATATAATCGTGGGTGCTTTAAATAATGAACAAAAGAATATACCTTATCTTCTTAATGTGAGCGAATTGTCGGCCACTGACAATGTAACACTTAACCTTATATTGCACACTGGTCCAGTGGCGAAGAAAGCCGAAGTGTTGAAGTCACGTGACTAAAATGGCTGGACCTCACGTGACATGCATCACGTGACTATTTAGAAAGTTGAGCGGGAAAGATAAGAAATACGCGCGAATAGTGATATGGAGTGCAATATGGAAGTGAGCCAAAATAAATTTATGGAGTGCAATATGGAAGTGAGCCAAAATAAATTTATGGAGTGCAATATGGAAGTGATGGAAGTGAGCCAAAATAAATTTATGTGCTCGGAGTGTGGGAGATGGTATAAACAGAGGCAACATTTGCGGCGCCACGCTTTCACAGCTCACCCGGGAAGAGTGAATGCCATTGCACCTCTCCAAAAAGTTCCATTTAAGTGCAGTCTTTGCAAATTCGAAGCATCATCAGAAAGTACTTTATACGAACACTTGGAAGTGATACACGATAGACGTGTAAAATTGGAAGAACTGGAATTCTCATCATTCGGAGACTTCAAGAGTTGGAAAGAAGTAACTGAGGCGGCAACACAGTCATTCTTTGGGAAAATTCGTTCCAAAATTGCTTCTCAAAGTGTAACATATTATTATGCTTGTCACCGTTCAGGGAATTTTGTCTCCAAAGGCAAAGGTATTAGACATTTAAAACTGCAAGGGAGCAATAAAATTGGTGCAGTATGCCCGGCAAAGATGAGGGTTACTGAAGATCAACAAGGAGTATGCAAAGTCAAATTTGTTTCGACTCATATTGGTCACCAACATGAATTAGGTCATTTGGGACTGACAGAAAAAGAAAGGAACAGTATAGCTGTAGTTATTGCTAACAAAATTCCTTTTCAGGCTATACTTGATAAAATACGAGACTCAGTATCCGCCTGTAATCTAGAACGGATACATCTGCTAACCAGGATTTGTACAACATTGAGCGATCCTATAATTTGTGCTCCACATCAGTCAGGCATCAAAATGATGGGACCAGTGTTGAGGCTTGGGTGCATGAAATGAACTCAAATGATAAGACTTGTGTGTTATTTTATAAGCCACAAGACACAGTGAACGAGTCCTACCCAGAACTAAAAAGCACAGATTTTGTGTTAATTATAATGACTAGTGCTCAATGTGAAATGTTGAAGAAGTATGGGAATGACTGCATTTGCATTGATGGAACACATGGGATGAATAGCTATGGTTTCGAACTTACAACACTTCTGGTACTGGATGATGTTAGACAAGGGTTTCCATGCCCCTTCCTCATTTCAAATAGAAATGACTGGCAAGTGCTCTCCATATTTTTCCAATGCATAAAGTCAGAAGTTGGAAAACTTTCCCCGAAAGTTTTTATGTCTGATTTAGCAGAATCTTTCTTTAATGCTTGGATTTCAACAATGGAAACCCCTAAAATGAGACTATTGTTCATGGCATGTGGACAAGGCATGGAGAAAAAATATTAAGAGCAAAATCCAAGGTCAAGAAAAACAAACAAACGTTTACAAGATTCTTAGAACAGTCCTAGAGGAAAGAGATGAGGCAGCATTTGAAATTATGCTTCATGCCGTACTCAAAATCTTGAACAGTGATCCGGACACGGCTGAGTTTGCCAAATACTTCGAGGAATACTACATGACTAACGTAAAAAGCTGGGCTTACTGCTATAGGCTGCATGCAGGACTTAACACAAACATGCATATAGAGCGAATGCATCACACACTTAAATATATATATTTACACGGAAAGAAGGTGAAACGTCTGGACAAGGCTATAGGTGCACTAATGTCCTTTGTTAAAGACAAGCTATTTGATAGGCTTATTGTGCTTACAAAAGGCAAACTAACCAGCAAAATAAGGAACATTCATAATAGGCACAAATCTAGCTTACAAATAAATAAGGAAATGATCATCAAGGAAGACGGAGGATGGAAAATAGCATCCTCTTCAAAAGTACACGAGATCTACTTTGTACAAGATAATGAAGTTCAATGCACATGCAGATTAATATGTAGTGAATGTAACACCTGCATTCACAGATATTCCTGCACATGTGTTGATTCCAGCATTAAATGGAATATGTGCAAGCACATACATAGTGTATGTCAAATGCAAATTGGCCATAAACTTCCTTTGGAACATGCTCAGGACTCCAGTGAACTTGTTACAAATTGTGAGGGTCCTTCAAGTGGAAGTGAACTCCAGCACATACTACATCAAGTAGGTAAAGACAATGTGAAGATACGTGAAGAAACAAACAAACAACTTGATAAAATCATAGACTGCTGTAAGGGAGTCTCCACAACAGCGGAACTAGAGGTGCTGAAGAGAGGTGTAACAACAATAACCTCAACTATGGCAGCAGTTCGCAACCAATGTGAGCTGCCAAAACCAGGAGCAATGAGGAAAAGAAAAATAGAGCCACAAAGGCGGCTCTTCAACACTAAAAAACAACGAAGTTCCCACAAGAACCAGTTTAAAAAACCAGAGGTAGCAGAGACACTGAGCATTGCAGTATCTTTGCTGCAAGAGAACTCCCATGAATGAGTGCTAATTAAGTTATTTTAAATCATACTATTTACTAAAATTAAAATTGCAGCTAACAGTACCTGAGAGTGACGGTTTAAGTGAGAAAAATATATCTGTGTGTAATATTGGTATATTCTATTTGAAAGCACCCCGAGCCAGGCCTCCCAGAGGGGATAAAATCCCTATGCTGGCACCGGGGATCGAACCTGGGTCCTCTGCACCAGAGGCAAGTGCGCTACCAACTGCACTACAGAGGCGGTTTCACTGTCAGTTCTGTAAAAGAAATGGGGCAAAATTGTATTCACATATGTATGGGCATCAACTGTTGACTCAAAAAAATTCAGCCTAAAACTGTTTCTCCACTAATGGTGCACCATACACCTGGCGAGCTGACTGAGTTAACATATACGAATCAAACAAATACACATCGTGCAGTAGAAAACAATTACTGAGCTATAATACACTTTGTAACTAAGTACAGGACTAAATAATAAAGTGCACTGGTAGTAATACAGCCACACGATATTGTGTCAACTCAATACTGATTGTGAGCAGAGAAAAACAAGTGATGCTCGTGTATATCAGCTGCTGGTGATGCGTTTCTGTGTGCACAGTGGAAAAACAAAGCATACGGTTCACATGTATTTGGATCTCTCTGTAGAACGGGGTGCTGAGAACCATAGCTGTTAGAGAATCCATAAAAAGTCATACTCTATAGTTAAACCAGTTTAGATCAATCAATGTTAATTGTTCTTCACATATGCCATACACAGAACAAAGCTGATAACGAGGGTAATAAGATCATAAACTTGCTACCTAAATACTTTTTACAACCACTGAAATTGATTATAATCCATTTAAAATTGCCTATATTTTAAGTGAAAATAGATAATGACCTAGCCTCTAGGCACACTCATTACTTAGGCTACATAAAATACTGCTGTTCATTGCATTCTATTTTTATTTATTTCTAGGACATACACAGTGGGAAGCTGGACTTGTGACTGTGGGTGTAAAACTAACAAGCTGTTGCCGTCCAGTACTGTATTTCAGCGCGTACTCGCCACACTTTCTCTTATGGTTATCGTTGCTCTTACTGATGGTGTTGAACGAGCCTATACTTGTTATTTTGTTGTAAACTTATAACAGTGTCGGATTTAGGAGTTATGTATGTTCAATATAAATTATTTTGTGATGTAAACTTACAACAGTGTCAGTATTTAGGAGTTATGTATGTTCAATATAAATTATTTTGTGATGTAAACTTACAACAGTGTCAGTATTTAGGAGTTATGTATGTTCAATATAAATTATTTTGTGATGTAAACTTATAAAAGTTGGTATTCAGGAGTTAGGTATGTTCAATATAAATTATTTTGTGATGTAAACTTATAAAATGTTGGTATTCAGGAGTTATGTATGTTACATTTTCTTAATTTTCCGACATAAAATGTTAAAACTGTTAATATTCAGAGGAAGTTATATGAGTTAAGAACCCAATTATTTTGTAATGTAACTCAAAAAAGTGTTGGTATTCTGAAGGAGTAATGTGTGTTTAATGTCAATTATTTTTTGATGTAAATTTATAAAAGTGTGTATTCAGAAGTTTAGGACTTGTAAATTACCTATGTAAAACTAGGAAAATAAAGTGTTGTTTATTAAATGGGGAAAAAGTTGTTCATACTTTCTTCATAAAGTAAAAATATACAGCGCAACCATTTTGCAAAGAATAAATTATTTATGAGCAGCTGTGATAACTTTCAATAGCTAGTGTACAATAACGGGAGTAATTCCGGGATTACAATGAACGAAACGTAATACAATTTCTAGTTTAGCGACATTTCTTACTTCACCACCTTGGCAGTTTGCAAACTGATGGCATCAACATTCAAGAATATATTACAATACGCTAAATACTCTACTTGCTCTGGTAAACTGAACAGATAGCAATGATGGCATGTTATCTTTAATATTCCAGGTATTGAGAAATCTTTATTTTATTATGCAGTGATTGCTTGCCTATAAATCAACTTGGTGTGACTGACCATTATGTGATGTTAGCTACATAAACCTATGTGTCTGTTTTAAGTATACAATTTGGCAATCCATTATTTGTTACTTCGACCATTATGTGATGTTAGCTACATAAACCTATGTGTCTGTTTTAAGTATACAATTTGGCAATCCATCATTTGTTACTTCGACCATTATGTGATGTTAGCTACATAAACCTATGTGTCTGTTTTAAGTATACAATTTGGCAATCCATCATTTGTTACTTCCTACACCAGCAACAATTCTTCTGAAGTGAGAGGGATGAGGTAAACTAGGGTCACCACTTTAAGCAGCAGGATAAGTAAAAAAAAAAAAAAAAACAGTGCATGAACATATAAGTGAATCACAAAGGTATATTTTTGTTTCATTAACAGAAGCTGTACACACATGTTTATCTTCTTCCTGTTACACAGTGGGTTTTACTCTGCATTTCATGTGCAATATACTCTACCTGATCACATACTAATAGTTTATACTGACTTAAATGACTCACCAGATTTTCAAATTAAGTCCAATCATTACTGAGATTGAAAGACACTTGTTATACACACACCTTTTTAAAACACTTTAACTTCTAAAGAAACTAACACTTTGAAACCTACAATGTGCTCAAGCACTGCCATAAAATCACTTTCATACACAAACAGTAAGCAGTTTTCACTTTCAATCATAACAAATGGAGAGAACACCGTTTTTAAAAGTTCCCAAATGACAAAATCTTGTTTTGACACCATTCTCTGAAAACTACCTCTTCCTGAAGTCTCTGCTATCACCTTTCTCCAGGATCCTTCTGAATTGATGCTAATGCGGTACTTCAATATTTCGGTTGGTTCTCAAGGATAGTTGGTGTGCATCTTCTTTGAGCTAATAACGTTATAATTTGACTTGCAGCTACATACACAACAGCTCTGCGGCTCTGAAACAACAGAAATAGGTCACCTGATTACAGCATTTGTAAGAAATACAGGTTGTTTCAAATCTCAAAAAAATTATAACTTACCTTATTTCATAAAAAATGCAGGAAACAAGCCCCAGATCCTTCAATAACAAACTGACAGCTATATTTATGTCACGTGACTTCAACACTTCGGCTTTCTTCGCCACTGGACCAGTGTGCAATATAAGGTTAAGTCAATGTAACTGTGACCCAGTTTGTGATGGACTCTTGAAATTACTATGGCCGTGAAATCAAATAGGACCGGTTACTTTTATTTGTTACTGATGCAGGTACTTACATGGTAAAATCAGGACAAACTCTGAAAGGTATTTTTCCTAACTTAATTGATATAATTTATTTGGCATACACTCTTCATCGCATTTCTAAGACAATAAGTGATTATTTCCCATTGGTAGATAGATTTGTGTCCAGTACAAAGAGAATTTTTGTTAAATCTCCTAAAAGAATTGTTGTTTAGATCAACAGCACCTAATATCCGACTTCCTCCTGCACCAGTGTTAACTTGATGGGGAACATGGGTCGATGCAGTTTTATATTATGCTGAGCACATAGAAATAGTCGAAGAGGTTGTTAATTCATTGGACTCGAAAGATGCTTCATCAATAGAAACTGTACACAATATTCTATCAGGCACTGGATTAAAAGAGGATCTTAGTTTCATATCTGCCCATTTTTCTTTCTTACCAACAGCCATAACGGCATTGGAAGCTGTAGGATCTCCTTTGCACGAATCACTTACTGTCTTTGAAAAAAATATGGGATCTAAGTTCGGTTCCTGGTATCATAGGACAAAAAGTGAAAGAGAAAGTGAATTATGTAATTTCAAAAAATTCTGGTTATAAACAGATGTGCGATATTTGAGACATCCTCGAAAGAAAACCATCTGTCACACCAAGAGACTTGCCTCTCTCTGTGAAGCAGTTAACATCATTTAAATATGCCCCAATAACATCTTGTGACGTGGAAAGAAGTTTTTCACGTTACAGAAGTGTTTTGCGAGACAACATACGATGTTTTACAGTTGAAAATTTGTGCAAAGTATTGGTTGTGAACTGCAATTTAGCAGTTAATACTAGCAGCGGGACCACTTCTGCTTCAACCTTTAAGGAATAAAGTTGTTGTTGTTTTCTAGTGCCTTGCATCTGGCAATGAAGCCATTAGCATTCGTGCTTTCCAATACTTTTGAACTGTAGTTTCTTCTGATCTTAATGCTTCACAGGTCTTCAAGTGGTCTTCGTTCATTTCTGCTGGATCGTTACACAGGACACATATTGGTGAGGCTAAGATACCTATTCTGTAGAGATGACTTGCCAAACAGTCATGATTTGTCAATAGTCGGAAGGCTGCAACAGCTGTTTTCCTTGGTCTCTGGGGGATTATATCTGGATTGGAAAGTAGTGTAATCCATTTTTTATCTTTGGCATTTGTTTCTATTTCTTGTAGATATGAATGACAAAAAATTTTTATGATCAAGCGTTTTATTGAGGAATATGAGAAATTGAATTTAGAATTTTGTTTTATTGTTGTGCCTTTCTTTGCAAGTGAGTCTGCAGCTTCGTTCCCCATGACTCCACAGTGTGCTGGAATCCATTGTAGCTGAACAGTCTTATTAACTTTTTGGAGTTGTGTTAACATTTTGTAGCATTCTCTAATTTTTGTTGACTTCTTTGTAGTATTTGAACATATTCCCTGAATTGCAGCTTTAGAATCTGAAAGAATGACTGCCTTGTTAAATTTATTTAAGGGAAGATTTAATAATTGTCGGAGAGCAATGTATATAGCCTCTATTTCTCCATCATAATTTGTTGTGTCTCTGCCAACAGAATGATAAAAGGAAAAATGTGAACACGTAACTCCAGCTCCAGTAAGGTTTTCCTTCGAGGATCCATCAGTATATATGTGCAGCCATTCTTCTGTGGGATACCTAGTATTGATTGTTTCCAGAGCTAGAAGTTTTTGTATTTCTTTTGGTGTGTCTGATTTACTTATTTCCTCTATTAATTCCAAATTGAAGGTAGGTTGCAATAATTCCAATGGATTTTCTCTTATAAGTAGATTTTCTCTGGTGTTAGGAATGTTCAATTTGGATTTAATCTGTGTTACCTTTTCTAGGAAAGTACTATGAGTTTTAAGGATTGAATGGGGGAGGTTCTCTTCTTTCCATTTAGAGTTTGGCAGTCGTAACATTTTCTCGTGTTGGAGCAATGCTTGTTCTTCTATTTTTGTTGTTATTGATGGGGTCCGTGTTAAGGCAAGCATGGCATCAATAGGTGTGGATTTAACTGCTCCAGTGATTAGGCGAAGAGCCTGATTTTGTATTTGTTCAAGTTTATTGATGTTAGCATTTGCTGCTGTTATTAAAGCTTCAGAACAGTACAAGAGGTTTGGTTTAATATACATTTTGTATGTTGTGTTAAGGACTCTCCTTGAGCAGCCCCATTTAGCACCAGCTAACCTTTTCAGGATTTGCAATTTCTTTTCAACCTTTTCTGAAATGTTTGTTATATGTTTTTTCCAACTTAGCTTTCTGTCGAAAGTGATGCCTAAGTATTTGGCATCATCAACTGCTTTGAGTGGTTTACCATTATAATTTATGCTAACATTAACTGGTTTGTATTTTAGTGTAAATAATTCATAATTTGTTTTTTCCACATTGATAGTCATGAGGTTTTTGGAGCTCCATTCATGTACTTTGTTTAGGGCTGTTTCTATTCTGTCTTTAATTAATTCAGGTTTTTTTGAAGAGCCTGAAGTCCAAATGACTACATCGTCAGCAAATAAAGCAATTTTGGTTTCTAAAGTTTTTATTATTGATGGAAGGTCATTTATATATATGTTAAAGAGTGTTGTGCTCAGAACAGCACCTTGTGGAAGTCCTCGGTGTGTTTGTTTATATTTGGAAATGTATGTATTATATTTTGTGGCACAAAATCTTTGTGAAATAAACTGAGTTATCCACTTAAGCATGTTACTTTTCACACCTATTGATTGCAACTTATCAACTAATTTATTTCTCCAGACTGAGTCATATGCTGATTTAAAATCAATGAATACTGCCAAGGTATCCTCCTTTCTATTGAAAGCTTCCTTGATGTCTTGGCTTAGTAGGAGTACATTTTCACTTGTACTATGATTCTGTCTGAAGCCGGTCTGTGAACTATTAATTAAGTTGTAATATTCTAGAAACCAGTTAAGTCTAGATGCCACCATTCTTTCCATCACTTTTGCAATAACACTGGTCAAAGATATTGGTCTGAAACTATTAATATTGTTTGAGGGTTTGTTTTTCTTTAAAATCGGGATGATAATGGCTTTTTTCCAGTCGGAAGGTACAGTCATTCTCCAACACGTGTTATACAGTTTAAGTAGGATTTCTTTTCCTTTCCTGCCAAGGTGTTTAATAAACTCTGGGTGGATCTTGTCAGGTCCAGGAGATTTTTTGTTCTGTAATTGTTCTATTGCTAAATCCAGTTCTGTTTCATTAAAATCCTGAATAAAAATATCATTTCGTATACCTTTTGGCTTACTAGTTTCTCTGATAGTTTTTTGGATAGCCTTATCTTGTTTTTTATACGCTTGGGGTATTCTTTGTGACTGAGCATAAAACTTGTTAAGGGATTCTGCTATTTCCCTATCTGTAGTTAAGCTTTTGTTATTATATTTTAATGGTTCAGTTGTATTTTTTGATAATTTTGTTTTATTAAGGAATTTGTATATTTTATTTCCATCTTTCCTATAGTCCATATGTTCTACAAAATTTGTGAAACTGGCCCTTTTTGCTGTAATTAATTCTTTCTTAAAAATGGCTGCTTTTCTTCTCCAGTTTTGTACATCTTCTGGACACTTGGTTCTTTCGGCTTTGACTCTTGCTATATTTCTTTCGTGTTTTAACTTAGATAAAGATGGAGACCAAAAGTAGCTATATTTCTTTAACTTTCCTTTGGGGATATGTGTTTTGGCTGCTGTCAATAATATTTCACAAATTTTTTTATTCATTTCATCTGTTGACTTGAACTCTGATTCTAACAGTATATTACACTTCCCTTCTATCTCATTTTGGAAACTGGACCAATCTGCTTTTTTAAAATTCCAAGAAGTTTTAACTTTTGGTTTGTTACTTTTATTTATTAGACCTCTTATGGAGTTTATGGTGATTCTGTGGCCTGAACCTGGGTCTTCTATTATTTCTCTTTTTGTATTGTCAATTATGTCAGATGACACCATCAGAAGGTCAGGATTTGTACCCGAACCATTATAATGAAGGTAAGTGGGTGGATCATTTGGATTAAATATTAATTCCATTGTTGACGAGTTTAATAGGTCTTCTATGACTCTTCCTGCTGAATTTATATCTCTGTAGCCCCACCTAGGGGAGTGTGCATTAAAATCACCTATTAAAATACTTTTGGGTTCTATGGGAATAGAATTTAGATCTAGTGTATTGTCTGGAGGATTGTAGATACCGTAAATTCTATAGTGGTAGTTACTTTTCCATACTTCAATTTTAACTATTTCTGATTTATCTTGTTCTTCCATTGTTTTTTTGATTTGGATAATAGCTTTCATATTTCTTTTAATTCCTGTAAGAATACCACTTGCTATTTGACGAGCCTTTGGAAGTATATGTGTAGTGTACTGATCCATTTCAAAGTATATTTCCTGTTCTTGTGCTATATTGGCTTCTTGTACTGTGAAGACATCTATATCTTGGTCTTTTAATATTTTCATTAGCTCTTGTTTTTTAGGCTGGGACATGCCTCCTGCATTCCATTGTAGAATTCTTAAAGTATTGGAAAGATGAAATTTGCCTAAAGATGTCCCCACCCGGAGATCCGATTGGGGGACAGTTTTAACTCCGGAATGTTTATCTTTAGGACTCATATTCATGTATGTGGCTTTCATGTAACTGTTTTCTTAACGGGCACCAGTTTTACAATGTGGCAGTTACATCACCCAACTTAAACCCCCATTTTGCAAGGGGGACCACACCTATCGTTGGTCAACGGGTCCATCGGACCTAGCCGGGAGGACTAAATAGATATTTAGATCCACCGACCTTCCCCTCATGTGCCTCTGAGGGACGCTGTTGTGCTGTGATAGGCCAGCACATATGTAAATGACATTTCCTCCATTTTAGATGAAACAGTTATACCGCTGTGATTCGGTCCCCAGAGCCTCATCTGTTAAAAGCAGGGTGCACCACGGGCAGGATGAGGATGGGAATTGGGTAGGAGAGGCTATAGGAGGCGCATCACTACCCCTTACTACCCCATTAAGGAATAAAGTAACTTTATTTATTATTTATACTAACTCGTCTTGTCTACTGCAAAGGGACATCAATTGTTTTAATTAAATAGTGCATATTTGTTGGCATATTTTCAATTTTTAAGAGCATATTTGCATGCATATTTCAGTGTTTTTTAGGGCATGAATTCCGGGCCCTAGTTATGAATTTCCTTTTCAAGTAATTGTTTTAGTACCTATTTTTATATAATCCGGCTACTGTGAGATTTACTGTTATTCCACTATAATTTAATGGTACATTCTTTGTTCCTCTTTTTTATGAAATTAATTTTTACGAATGTTATGAATAATGTAATTAACCGAACATCTCGATATTGTAACAAAAAGGCACAAAATTCGAATTCTCGTTACTTTTTCTAACCCTCTATTTTCCTCTGAATTTTGCTACAAATGCACTATTTCCTTCTCGTTACTAACACAGCTTATAAACTTCTCTACTATTACAATTGACAGTTGTTCTTCCGATAATCTTCCTCAGTCTTTCAATTTCTTTCTCTAGTTTCACTGTATCTTATATCTTTGCTATTACGATACAATCACTCGACGACACATACATGCTCGCTGACAGGCTGGCCGATTCACTCTCGTAACTAAACCTAACTGTACACGACGACTTGAACAACTATCATTCACTCAACTCTAACACTCAGCTACTAAAACTGTCACCAACTAACTACTCACTGTCTGTCCTATTTATACTCGAGCCAGCGTGACGTAACCTCCTTCAAGTTATTTCCACGTGTACATATGTTGCATGAGTAAGCAAAGAAGCTTCTAGAGATTCCCGGACACTACGCTGTTATCACACTCTTCAATCGTATATACACAGTCGCTAGTTGTCCTGTAGCCCCGGACCTCCTCCACGTCTCGTGGTCCTTATTACTCTCACGCGCGCACGCACACGCACACACATACGCACACGCGCACGCACACGCACACACACACACGCACGCACACACACACACACAACCGCTCGTCGCATTCAAGGTCACCCGGCCTCCTCTTGCCCATATATTGTTGAACTACCCAATGTCATAATATAATATATTAATGTTATAATATCAATAAAATATATTCCTTCCAAGATATGGAAGGGTCTTTCAGCAAATATTGAATTACAACAGTTGTGAGCAAATACTTAATATTCGGTCAATTAAACATCACTACCAATGCTAAAATAACTTGATACAGCCTGACTTGCTCATAATTTGACGTTCTAAATAAAATTGATCATTAATCCCGTAATGTTACTTTAATCTCGTAAAGTCATTATGCATCACAGTACAAAGAACGTTCGGAGGCCTTTCCCAAAATAATCCTAAACCAACACAAATATACTCGTGAATTCTTCCTGTGCTTCACAGCGAGTTACAATTTGTAATTACTAAATCACTTTGGCAATTACACAACATAGCCACGTGGTTTAATGGTAAGATCGAGCCACTCTGACAGCAACAGCTGCAAACACATAGAGATCCCATCAAGAAATTGAATATAGGGGAAAACACTTATCGGCAGTTCCCAAGAATTCAATATGTCCGACATTACATACATTAAACTGCAGTGGACATCACACCAAAAAGCAGTACTGGCAACCTACATAGTAAAAGCATTATTTGTAACTTCAAATATTACAGGGTTAAGGCAAGACGCTTGCAAAGGATAATAATGTTTGAATATCATTACACACAACACAAACCGCTCACCCTCGCCGAATCTTGTTGTGCAATAACATTTTTGGATAAAATCATTCCCGAACGTTGAATACAGTAATATATTTAATGCACTATTGTGTTCAAACACAAACATAAAAACAACAGTAACCATAACTGTATATTTTTTCTTTCTTTTTCAGATTTTTTTCAGATTCAGATTTTGTTTATTTCAATTTTGTCTGGTGCTGGTACAGCAGGCCCAGCTAACAAACTTACATTTACGTTTATTTACAATTTTTTGTTTTTACATTTTATATACAACGGGTTTTCCAGGAAACCCATACAGTGGCCGTCCTTGGGCCACCGAGAACAGTTCCCTGTTGTATTGTCTTGGATTTTTGTTTCTAGTTTTTGTTTTTGTTATTGTTTTTTCTTTATATACATATATACACTTTATTTACACACATCCACTCCCGCATTCACTCTGGCATATCATGAGATATGCCCTCACGCACACACACCCACAAGCACATTAAAACACTATTTAGAGACGCTATTTACACTCGCTTTATATACATTTCCGCGGTTTTCCTGGACGGGCAGGGTGCAGCTCCTGACTGGTTCCCTGGGGTGCAGGCCTCTGAGGTAGCTTGTGTGCGGCCTGGGGGCCGTGTTTGCATGGACGCACATCAGTCGGTGAGCCGAGCGACGTCTAAAACATTTTGATTCGTGCATGTTTTCAATGCTTCGGCTCACCTTTGCCGATATTGGCAATGACGTAATTGTCGTGGTTTCTGATGTGCGCCCATGCCGCGGAGGCTCTTTTGGTTATTGCCTCAGGGATGGAGGGGATCTGGGTTTCCAAGTGTAGGGTTTAGTTGGTGGTTAAGAGAGGAGCAGAGAGTATTTTTCGGAGGGAGAGGTTTTCGAGGGTTTGGATCTGTTTTAGGGCGGTTTTTGAGGCGTTTGTCCAGGCCACACACGCATATAGAACCACTGACAGGATAAAAGCCTTGTACAGGATGAGTTTGGACTTCAATTGCAGCTGTTTGCTGCGGAAGATGGGGGCGCATAACTTTAGCCGCTGTCTGCCTTTGTTGGCGCTATTTTTTATGTGGGTGGACCAGCACATTGTGCGGCCCAAGGTAACCCCTAAGTATTTAACTTGCCGACGGCAGTGCAATACCTGACCACCGATCGTTAGGTCCATTGCCAAAGTGTGATGCCGCTTAGAAAAATGAATCAGCTGGCATTTGTCGGGGTTAATTTTGATTTTCCAATCATGTTGCCATGAGAGGAAGTTGTTCACATAGTATTGCATTTCTGCAAGACCGAATTCTCTTGATTACCCTCCCCTTATGTAGGACTTACAAGCCAGTACCTAGTGTCAGACGCCTGTCGGGGAGCAGAGGGAACTCTGGACCAGACAGAGTGAAGACCTGGAAACAGGTGGCCAGCCAAGCACCAGGTATAACTGTATATAATGCTCTAAAATAATTGAAGAGAAAACCACGCACACAAGAGCAATACAAAGGCGTCCACAGGTTAATACGGCTTCCAAACAAAATCTTGTTTTAAAATCTATCGGTTGCCCTCACTGCAATGGGTTAGAAAACAAGGGCTTCTGTGGCAACATAAAGAATGCGGTTACACCAACTATAGCCGGAGCTTTACCATGTTTATATTTTAACAACAGTTCGCGGTACCAATGCAACCTAACTGGATGGGGGGAAATGTCACAGTTGGTTTTTGGGGTATTCCAATAACCTGTTTCCTTTATATCTGAGGTTGATATTTGTGGTGCCAACGCTTGCTTTGCACTGCCAACTACCTAAGCATACCACAACCATAGCGGATAGAAGAGAAAGTGTGAGCTCTCCCGCTAGTTCACTGCATGATTCGTGGTCCCGTGGCAACTGACCGAAACTGCGGCGTGGCGATCGCAGTCGCCTCAAAATGCGGCCAAATTGCTTAGTATGTGTTTCGGAAGTACAGACAATTTTATACGTATGCGTTGTGTGTTGTGAGTAATTAGGTACATAACTTGTGAAATTGCTTCTAAGTTTGTGCAGAAATGTGTGTGTTCTTCAAAACATAAGTTTCAAGCAACATCAATAATTGATTAAAAATGCCAACTTGTTTTGTACCCGGTCAGGATACAGAAACTGCTCAGAAGCTAGACATTTTTTTACTCCTCCTAAAGATAAAAATCTGTTTTACAAATGGGATTCCTAGGAAAGACATTAAATTATCTGTTAAATCTAGTATTTGTGACAAACATTTTCCAGAGGACTTTTTAGTGAAAGTTGATTCATTCGTTGTGCATGGAAAACTAGTTGAAATCCCTAGAATTAAATGGCGGTTAAAGCCAAGGGCAATTCCCTGTATATTTCCTAATTTATCCAGGTACTTAACTACAGTGCATAAATCCCGAAAATCTCCACAAAACAGAGACAAAAAATTACTGAAAAAGCAATATTCAACAATCAGTAAATTACCAGATGCAGGATCCAGTCAACCAGTTCTTATTTCAAACGCGCCGTCCTTCAACAATGAGGAATTCACAGAAAACAGTTATAATTCCTACAAGGTCACAAAAATACAAGTGTCAATAATGAAATTGCTACACTGAAGAAAAGAATTAGAAACCTCAATAGAAATTTAGTTAGAACTAAAATCCTGCTATCTAAAGAGAGGGCTAAATTAAAAATAGTAGAAAAGAAATTCGCTACTAATTGTTGCGAACATAAACGCAATTTAAATTGTTTAAGTAAAAATCAAAAGCTGGTTCTAGATACAATGCTTAAAAAATTTCAGACGAGCTCAAAGGGGATGCGTTACACCAATGAATTTCTATTAGAAAGCTTGCTATTTAAAATTAAAAGCCCTAAAGGTTATAGACATTGCTTAACACATGAATTGCTGCCCCTGCCTTCTGAAGCCCATTTAAGGAAATTATCTAAAGGGATAAAGTGCACATATGGTATAAATAGTAATGCTCTAAATGCGATTTCTACTACATTCAGTCAAGAAGAAGATAAAAACAGGCGTCTTGGAGTTGTAATATTTGATGAAGTCAAATTAAGAGAAGAAGTTAGGCTCAATGCTAGCTCACTAAAAGTGGACGGATTCGTGAATCTAGGTGAACACACTCCTGACAATCAGAAAAATTCGATGGCTAACCATGCTTTAGTTTGTATGTTTGTTCCCTTACTACATAATTGGAGCCAACCAGTAGCGATTTACGCAAGTAGAAATGCTACACCCGGTGATATACTAGCTAAGCTCCTTATAGAAGTAATTATCCAGTTAGCAAACTCAGGGACCAGAACTGTTGGATTCACTAGTGATGGAAGTCAATCAAACAAAAAAGTATGGAAACATTTAGGAATAGGAGCAACATGTGAAAATGTACGATGCAGTATCCAGCACCCACTTGATGACAAAAGAAGAATATGGGCTTTTTCAGATTGCGTCCACATAATAAAATGCATTAGAAATTATTTTCATGATAAGGTGGATGTCTTATACAGAAATAAGAGCATCCAATATAATTTTTATAGATATATTTATGAAGCTGACACTTCTCCTAAATTTGCTGGTCTTAGAGTTTGCCCGAAATTCACCTCATCCCACATAGACCCCACCTCTTTTCAGAAAATGAATGTGAGACTGTGTTTTCAATTGTTCAGTAACAGCACTGCAAATGGCATTGACATCTTCAGGAAAATTAATTTTGAAAAATTTAAGGGAAGCGAAAATACTGAACTATTCACAAGAGATGTAAATAATCTTGTAGATGCATTAAACTCCACAGTTCCATTTAAAGCACTCTATAAAAATTCGCAATCTCACAGAGTAGTAAAAGATTTCTTTCGCATAATAACGTCTGAAAATAACACATTCTGCTCAACTAGAACAATGGAATCTCTTAGTCACCTTAAAAAGCACTTTGGAAGTGACCGAGTATTTATGGAATAGAGGATTTGCATACGTCTTAACAGCAAAATTCAATCAAGACCCCCTTGAACGGCACTTTGGAATTATGCGCTCTTTAAGCTGTGATGACCAACCTTCCACAGTTAACTTTTTACATTTACATATGCTACAGGCTGTGTATGTCCCTGTAAAACTTGCACTGTCAAATGCTGCTAATTGTGAGAATAAAGTGGAGCCACCACTTACATGTTTTATGAGTCAAATTCGTATATTGGCAAAACAAACTGAGCAAAAAAAAAAAAAAAAAAAAAACCGTGAACTGTTGGATTTTGTTGGATACAAAATAAAGAACAAAACTAAAATACTTGACTGGGAAAGTGAAGTTCCCAGACTCTATAAGCACAATATTTCTAAAAGATGCTTAGTACACAATTTAGGGGGTTATATAGTAAAAAAGATGCTCGAAAAACTTAGTTGTGAAACCTGTGCCTCTACTCTGTCCACCGATCTACCCTCTGACACGTTAGCTTCCACTTTCACTACAATAAAAGACTAGGGCACCCTAAAAAATTGTCGGTATTTAGCCTACCCCTCTGAATGTGTGGTTAATATTCTTTTGCAAGTCGAGGCTATTTTAGAGAAGCAAATGTGCTCGTCTGAAAGATTGTGGGGTGATATATTTTACGAGTACTTAGATAACATAGACGAAATCATATTAGGATCCAGTGGAATAGGATGTTGCGTGGAACACAAACTGGATTTAGTTGGAAAGTTTACATTACATGAAGTGTCGCTTCTTTTTTCGTACCGAGGAAATCAGTAGAGAAATGACGTCATCGAAGTCAGCAAAATCAACACGTAAACTCTCCAGGATCTCCAACATCTAATTCCACGGTGAGTTTCGATATTTTATATACATAACATACTAATTTGCATTATGGTTTAATTTTTCAGCATAAAATCATGTAAGCAGATATTTCCCATTGTTCTTCATTAATTATAATACCCCTTATTGTAAAATAGCATTCTATATTATGTGTCAAGGAAAGACGATGTTTCAAAACAGTATTTCAAATATTCGTGCTTACGATTTTAGGTATTTAAAATGCTAATTGATAATATGAAACCCATTTTCACCATGCATTCGTGAACTAAAGTGAAGCGACCGCGACACCAGTGCCATCTTGCGAGCGAACCATAGTAACTCCCGAAGAGCTCACACTATCTCTTCTATCCGCTATGCCACAACTATTCCATTTTGTGAATTACAGTCTAGGTGGTAGCACCATCGGGTATTTGTATTTTAGATAGAAAATTTCTAGTCATGTTGCAAGTGAAAGCAAAATCTATTGATGAAGCTGTCTTATTTTAAAGAATTATAAATAGATCAACATTGTAATAGTATTCAGTAATAATAAACAAAGGTCAACAGTTTTATCATACTACAGACGTAAATGCTGTGATATAAAATATGAATAGGAAACTTATTTTGCCAACATAGGAAACCAATCTGCACTATTAACAGCAATAACTATTAACAACAACGTTTGTACCCAAACTTTTAAAATTAGACAATATCTATTCAACTGCACGGGTAAGTCCGTACTAAGCGGGTTCCGTGGCCACTTTAACACCCGCCTGGGTTAATAAATACTCTTGCGCACATCTGGTTAAATTTATTCAATTTGTTTATTATCTCATCATTTTGTAAGTGTGAGACATTGCAGTTGAAATAATTAAAACAGTTTGTTCTAATATTCTATTTCTACTTTTGCTCTTATTATTTGCAGTCCTCTGAAAGCCATCGTTTTACTCTTGTGTGGTGATATCTTTATATTGTCATTTTGTTTAATTGGTATAGAGTCCTTCGCATATTTAATTCTGAACCTCTCAAAAAATATTTTAACAATAATTCAGGAAAATTGTAAAAGTAGCTAAAAGACGCATTTGGGATGAGTATTTTTGAAAATTATCCACAAATAATATTAATGTAAGGTTTTACATTTCAATGTTGTATATAAAGAAATTTGTTGTAAGTACAAAAATCCTTGCAAGCTGCTTGGTATTCAACATTTGCAAAGGATTTTATTACTATTTTCCTGAAAAAAAGTTATATTAAAGAGAATCAGAGAATACTACAAATATAAAATTGTAAATTTAAAGAAATTAAAACCGATGCTCAAGCGTTAGTTACTGTATTAGTGTTAGCCATCGCTAAAATGTGTGTTGCTACTGAAATTAATAATTCTCTCGAAATAACACAAAATGGCTTGTATAGACGTCATCTTAAAATGAAACAGTGTATAACGATTCTCAAAATAGATGAAGACTTTGTACTATTTAACGATAAACAGCTAAACATGATAACATTTTCTACGAAAACAAACATCATTCACTTACTGTAGACACCATATAGTATATGGGTGGAACTTTCAGAAGTGTTCCACGCCAATTTTATCATAGGTTTATTATTCAGGGCATAATAAATCATACCTAAGTTGTCTCATTAGTATTCACACTATTTTCAGGAAAATGCATAGAAATATACTCTGCAACACCAATGTACTTACTTGAAAATGGTGGAACTTTATAGATCTGTTCAAATATTCCCCGAATAAAAATATTGATTAGAAATAGTCATTGACAACACAGTGAAGTAAGTGTAGATCCTATTTTGGAGAAAGTTGGTACAGGAGAATTCAGAAAATAGAATTGAGCACAATATAGCAAAACAATTTTGTGTGTACATTCCATAACCTTGTCTGCTTATTCTGGTACAAACTATTCCTAGAAACGCTTATTCTTCTATGTGATTCGTGTTAATTGTGATAAAGATTTGTAGAAGTGATTTTATTTCCCGTTTCCTTATAGGAAATAGGAGAATTGAGTAGCCTGAAGACTTAAGCGATAGTCAAATCCTTTAAGATTTGATGAATTTGACACTCCATTCTGTTCTCATAGCCAGGGCATAAAGAAGAATGACTTCCTATTCGAGTAAAGTACAATTGTTTGAAAATTCTAATAAATAACAAAGAATATCTAAAAAAATGGTGACCACAAAAAATGTACTTCAACATAAATTGTGCACTTTAAACAGATTTACAATCTTGCGCAGTAAAATTCTACCTTCGTTACAATTTTCCAGTCAGAAGAGAACCTCCCCCCTTCAATCCTTAAAACTCATAATAGTTTCCTAGAAAAGGTAACACAGATTAAATCCAAATTGAACATTCCTAACACCAGAGAAAATCTACTTATAAGAGAAAATCCATTGGAATTATTGCAACCTACCTTCAATTTGGAATTAATAGAGGAAATAAGTAAATCAGACACACCAAAAGAAATACAAAAACTTCTAGCTCTGGAAACAATCAATACTAGGTATCCCACAGAAGAATGGCTGCACATATATACTGATGGATCCTCGAAGGAAAACCTTACTGGAGCTGGAGTTACATGTTCACATTTTTCCTTTTATCATTCTGTTGGCAGAGACACAACAAATTATGATGGAGAAATAGAGGCTATATACATTGCTCTCCGACAATTATTAAATCTTCCCTTAAATAAATTTAACAAGGCAGTAATTCTTTCGGATTCTAAAGCTGCAATTCAGGGAATATGTTCAAATACTACAAAGAAGTCAACAAAAATTAGAGAATGCTACAAAATGTTAACACAACTCCAAAAAGTTAATAAGACTGTTCAGCTCCAATGGATTCCAGCACACTGTGGAGTCATGGGGAATGAAGCTGCAGACTCACTTGCAAAGAAAGGCACAACGATAAAACAAAAGTCTAAATTCAATTTCTCATATTCCTCAATAAAACGCTTGATCGTTAAACAATTTTCTCATTCATACCTACAAGAAATAGAAACAAATGCCAAAGATAAAAAATGGATTACACTACTTTCCAACCCAGATATAATCCCCCAGAGACCAAGGAAAACAGCGGTTGCAGTCTTCCGACTATTGACAAATCACGACTGCTTAGCAAGTCATCTCTACAGAATAGGTATCTCAGCCTCACCAATATGTGTCCTGTGTAACGATCCAGCAGAAATGAATGAAGACCACTTGAAGACCTGTGAAGCATTAAGATCAGAAGAAACTACAGTTCAAAAGTATTGGAAAGCACGAATGCTAATGGCTTCATTGCCAGATGCAAGGTACTAGAAAACAACAACAACAATTTTCCAGTTACGCGAAAGTCATCTGATATGAGAGCATCAGAGGCTATACCCAGAAAATTATATATATAATGTGTGTATTTATTTATGTATACATTCCTTCTAATATGTGCTTCATACAAGCATTACAAATAAAAGCGTTGAATAGCATTTTGTCCTTTGATCAGCCGATTTCGAAAAAATAAATGGTTTTTGATCCAATTTGGATGCGTAGTTCCACAGGAATATACGAGGATAACAGTTTGTTACTTGTAAGACGCGCAGAGTAACTTATTTCTGCCACATCACACAGGGTTTCGAAATTACTGATCATTTAAAAGAGGTTAAGGAATACTCCAAGCAGCTTTTTCACACGTGCAGTAAATTGACAATGTTGCGTTGAGGTTGGTCATTGAATTGAGCTGGTTTGTGGATGTAAACAGGCCTGTGTCGGGTTAATGTTTTGGGAGGTAACGCTTGTGATTGGCCTATACTCGAGCAGTAAACACAGAAGGACAAGGCAGGATATTTGTGATTTCAAGAAGCACCGTTACTGTGTTTGTGTACTGAGCTAGGGAAAGTGACACCCACACAATCTGCAGTGTTGCCAGCTTGTTTTCGAGAGAACTAAAATATCTTCGTAGAAATTCGTCAGAGACAAAAACTTAAGATACAAAATGTGTTTCAAATATCGAGATGTATCACTAATTCAAGTTAATATGACTTCCCTCCCACCCGGTATATCTAATGTACGTATGGATGGTATGCTTGACATGCGTTTGTGTGTATGGGTGGGTATTTATTTACTTATCTCATTAATTTATTTATGTATTTTTTATTTATTTGTTAATTATTTATTTCACGAATTTCTGCGGTTGATACCGCTTATCCATTTCTAGTCTCCACTTTAGCCTGTCTAGACACATACCTTCTAGGCTTCTCGCTCTGATTGCTTCATTCACTTCATCCTTGCAGCATCTTTTTGGACGCCCTTGCCCTCTTCTTTCTTGTGGTATCTATTCTAATATTTTCCTCCGTTATCTTTCTTCACACATCTTTCTTTGGTGCGTCCAAACCATTTAAGCATTTTACACTCCATTTTTAGTACAATTGTACTATCTTGCTGATACCTTCACTTCTGATTCTTCTTATAGTCTTTGACGGTAATTTGTATCCCATACCTCTGCTCCATAAAGCAAAGTACTTTGAATAATACTGACATATAATCTCTTGATTATTGCCTTTCGATATTTTTGTTCCTCCGTTTGCTATTTAGCTCTCTAATAACTGTTCTTCCTTTGTTCATTCTCTGATCAATTTCGTCTTTACCATCTCCCTCTTTGTTAATAAGTATCCCTAACTACTTACATTTGTCTACAGCTTTAATTCTTTCCTTTGTTAATTTTAAATGATTTAAGGTTTTATTTACTACTGCCTGGTACTCTTGATTTTTAAAACTGACTTGCAGTCCATGAAGCATTCAGTTTTCATGTCATATAATTTATATCATTTTCATCTTCAGCTGTAATTACCTGGTCATCCCCATAATATGAGTGTTATATATACTCGTTAATTTTTAAACACACGAATTTACATTTCCTGGTCCATTTTTCTGAAGATCTATTCAAATATATCTTAAAGAGGGTAGGGAAAAGGCCACATTCTTGTCCTAGACCTTTTGAAATGTTAAACTCTCTGGTTAACAAACCCTCTCATTACTCTTGCAGTGCTTTTACAATATAGATTAACAACCACTTGTATGATGGTTGCTTCTATATTTGAATTCCTTATTTCATTCCATAATGTTTTAATCGATACACTTCGTTAGCTGTTTCTAAGTCAATCAGTGCTATATGTAATTCTCTATCTCTCTGTCTTCTGGTTTATTATTGTAACAAATGGAGAAAACACCAGTTACTGCTATTCACAATTTATTGCCTTTTAGTCAGTTAGCGTAGTGCTAACGTTACAGTCAGATTACTTTTGTCCAAGCTCAGAGCAACAGAACAACTGCCGAATCACAAATAAGAACTGTCAGATTGAACTTCTAGTCGGCACGACTCCTCAGCGCTTCGTATACGTCTCTTTTCCTCGTGCCCGGTGCTTGGCAGCGACTTATATAGGTCCTTAGACAGAGGGAAAGTTCTGGAGGTAGAATATTCGGGAGTGCCTGTGGCGGAACGGTCCAGAAACCGCACCGCCATGTAATAGCTATTGTCTCGTACGCTCCTATTGTTGTCCGCGGCAGGTCGTTAGGCCAGGCAGGCGACTGGCTGGGTCCCCCCTCCCCAGTATAGGCAATCAGATGCGGCGGGCGCGGTGACATTATAAATTTCCTTTTCAAGTAATTGTTTTAATATTTTTTATATAATCCGGGTATTGTGAGATTTACTGTTATTCCATTGTAATTTCATGCTACATTCTTTGGTCCTTTTTATGAAATGAATTTTTATTAAAGTTATGAATAATACATGTTATGAATAGTGTAACTAGCCAAACATCTTGATACAATACATTAATGTTTTAATATAATACATTCCTTCCAGAGTAATGAAGGAATTTTCAGCAAATAGTGAAGAATCACAGCAGTTGTGTGCAAACACTTAATATTCGGTCACTACTGATGCTAAAATAACTCCAATTTCTTCATGACTTAACATTCTAGGTTAAATTGATGACTAGACCCCGTAATGTTTATCTCAACCTCTAAACATGTATACCACATTAATCCAGTATACGTCACGCCACAAAGAACTTTCGAAGGTGTTAACACCCTTCAAAATCTTAAACCAACACAAATATACCAGAGTAGCTGTCAGGTACGGTGGCGGTGACAGATAACGCGCATGTAGGGGAAACAAGGGAAATGCATTGTAACTGTTTTCCATGTGTATTTGTACCTACACATTATACATTTGCTAGGCTTGACTAAATAACGCAACCTTATTTTGCTCAGGGACCGGATCAAGAATATGAATATGCGAGGTTGATAGGTCAAGGGTTCAAACCCTGGTTGTAGATTGCCATCCGTCCAAGGAAACCAGAACTATTTCATTTGTAAATTGCATTCCAGATGGTAGCACCTATGGCTTTATTCTATTTCACATAATATAAGACTAGCCATACAAGTGAAAGCGAAATATATTGTTGATGCTTTGCTATTTTAAAGAATCAAACATATAAACATCGTATCAATACATACTAACAATATTCAATAATAGTGAATAAAGGACAAATAGTTTATAATACTATAGGCATAAAGGCTATGATTTAAGATATGTGTTTGATATACCACAACGGACGATCCGTAACACAAGACAACCTCCATTACCGCACAGATAAAGTCGCACTAGCGGCTAGGTGCTGTGCCAACACGACATACCGTACAGGAGAACCTGTACGACCTGATCTCGGCTGCTGGTTGCTGGACGATCCGTGTACCACAAAGCCTTATGAGCACACAAATGTGAATCTGATAAAAATTGGTGATAACTATATCTGTAGAGGCGAAATATTACCCTTCATTTCTTTTCATGGTTACCGTTTAATAAGCACCAACTCGCAACCTTGCCTAGTAGCTCAGCCGAGGCTACAACCCATCTATATCCGGCCCTCGTCAAAGAAAGCGTTCGTTTTGCAGGCGCCGTCGAAGGGTTAAAAGCACTCGGGAGAAGTTAGAAACCATCATATGCCTTCTATCCGCCCTCTTAGAGTAGATGACGACTGTAACGGGACTGCGCTCCTGTGGAATTCTGATGGCATCCACGGGCAACAACACGAACTTGAAAACTGCGTAACAAAATTGACGTCGCATTTATTTGCGAAACCAAATTAAAACAAGAGCACTCTTTTAAGTTCCGCGGTTACCAAATATTTCGGAATGACAGGATTTGTAGACAGGGGGATGGGACTGTTGTGCTCAAAAACACAGCTGCTCATACTCCTGTCACGCTGCCCGCGCTAGAGTGCACGGCCTCAAAACTCGTGTTAACAGCAGAATGGTTATGCTGGTAGCGCTTTATCGGCCCCATAACTCCCCAGACTGCATAAGAGACCTCCAACTAATCCTCGCTTTAAAGGACCACGTTATAATTGCAGGAGATTTCAATGCTCGGTAGACCTGGTGGCAGTCTCGCCGAGCACGTTTTGGCAAAGATCAGAACATCCTGATCCTGAGATTTTGGATTTCGCGCTTACAAAAAATGCTTTCAAATAATCTCACCATGTATCTAAGCCTGGAATCCAACCATCTTCCTGCGCATTTCGATATCTATGGTGCCATTAGAGCCGGTACTGCTGGCTCCCAGAAGGGAGCTAATATTAACTAGGATATTTTACCAAGGAAAAGCACAGGATAAGTTTAATTTGTTTTCGAATGACACTGTGCAGGCATTTTGTATTCAGGATGACGGGTATACCGCCAAAGTCTTATCAAGCATCGTCTCCGCGCAATAAGGTGCTCTTCCTCGGGGTACATTCAGAAACCGAGTGGTCTTGTGGTGTATGTGGCAGTATTTCTCTTGGCCGTACGTAGCAAGGCAGTAAAGCTCTCGATGGCGATATGTATGTCTGCCTCGCTATAGTATGACAACCTAGGCAGGTTTAGGGTATATTGTAAACAACCTCGCGCATCGCGACCAACTCAGATTTATTGGCTACCACCGCCCAGGAGGCATGGATGAACTGAGGGACCTCAGAGTGCCACAGTGTCGCAGCTAAGTAGACCACAGAGACGCGTGGAAGTCCCTAACAAGTGCTGAGAGCTCTTCATCCCTGCGCGCCTCGCCGAGCAGCAACCACACACCATGGATCTGGTGTAGCTAACGCTCCATGTGTCCTATAGGTGTCTCACAGGCGTGTCCCCAACGGAGGACAGCGGCCTCCCAACGGCACCTAGCGCCAAGAAAAACTGTTAAAAGTATCCACGCCAACTATCCGGCACCGTCGACACCATTCGTCCGAAAGCACACCTGAAAGATCAGAAGGAAACGGAATGACGGAAAGGGAACCGTGGTATCAAATTATGCACCCAACATTCGCCTAAGCGACAAGGGCAAACTGGTAGCCAACTAATTTACATCTGCAAGCTACAACTACATATATTCACTGGTACCCAGTGAAACTACATATTGTGACTTTGGTGGGTGTAAAGTAAAGAAGACAGATGTAGTCGAGATAAAGAAACACTTTTATTTCCGTAAACAGTAACTTTTTACACTCGTTGCAACAGCAAGAAAGTCTTTACCGATTCACCAACAGCACGGCTCCGAATTCGTAACACAAGAACTGTCCCTTCTCACACTTTACCGCTATTTATATCTCCCCGGCACTGTTCTGGAAACTTCAGGAAAGTTCAGTTATTATTGCGGTCAAATACAAAGCAGACAATTCCAGAAGTCTCTATCCCTTTCTCTCTTTCGGCAAGCGCCCAACAATGCGGCCATTCTCTGTCTCTTACCTTCGGCTCCTTTGCGGTAGTGCCGACAATAATGCGATGGGCGACACTGCTCCCTCCTCAAGGCTGGTCGTTAGGCCAGGTAGGCGACTGGCTGGGTCCCCCCTCCCCAGTGCGGCAATCAGATGCGGCGGGCGCGGTGACAATATGTACTGATTGCCAGCATATTCAACTAATATCATTATGGGTGTTTATAAGTTTAGCTACTAATTTTTGCTTTTATATTATATATTTACATTTATTTCCTTAATAACTTACTAATTATGCACTTTATTTACTATCCCTATTTTTATAGTCTCAGCTCAGTAAATTTAAAACAATTTTATCTTTAACTATATTTATTATATTCTTTTTCCCCGCATTTTATTTATATTATTCTCTATCATTTTTAAATATTCACTGTATGTTTTAATTTAATATAATTTCATCAAAATTTAGTTAACTATGTGCATTAATCTCCACATTTTCACTTAATATAGAAACGTAAATGTATTTTTATAATACTTATTTAAATACATGCATATTACAAACTGCTCTATTTGTGCGTGATTTGTAAATTATAATATATTATTTATAGTCAGTAATCTTAGTATATATTATTTACTTTTCCTTTATTAATATCAACACAGGGAGTACAGCAGGGCTTTAAAAGGGCCTGGCCTTTACAAGGGAAAACCCCAATGATCTTCCAAAGCCCGTGTTAGACAAGGACAGTAGAAATAGTGCCAAGTTATAACTCTCCACTATATAGAATAAGCTTAAGTAGGAGGGCACTGGGGGTTATTTTTGCCATCACGAGGATAACTTACACCAATATTTAAAATTTATATATAGCAGCTACTAATGATTAGAATAAATTGAAATTTGGTGTGATTATAGTTCAAGCATTTGTGCATTTAACTACTACATAATAATTAAATTACATTCACATAATTCCATACAAAAGGGGCATGAAGCACACTATGTATCCTGAAAAAAAAATGTTACACCTCATACTTCAGGTACACTTTTCTTGTAGGATTTTGAAGCTACAGGCACCAAATTTTTATCTGAATAACATAAAGCATAGCTTGATATCGCTGGTTAAACATAAATCCTATGTAGTTTGTATTTTGCACATAAAAATTATTTAATTCTATATAGGAAAAATATGGTAATATTTTTAAGCATTAATATTTTTTTCTCCACATTATAGCTCTAATTCACAAAAGCTTTAACCGGCTGTACTCAACAAACATGGATAAATAAGCACTAAAAATTTGATATCAATATCTCTTATAGTTTTTGAGAAATGTGTACCTGAAGTGTGAAAAATCAAGGTTTCGGGAAATTGCCATCAAAGCTGAAGTACCATTCTTTTCAAATTACACATACTTTCAGAATGTCTGCTCCATATTCCTACTCACTTAAGTTTTCCTCATTTTTTCTTTTCCTTTTCTTAGTTCTAGCTTTATTTTCAAGCAACTGAACTGCCCTTTTTGTCTCTGAGAGTTGACGTACATATTTTTTTATTAAGACTTATTTCATATTCTGACTAACTTTTATACCCATTTTTTCCATCACTGTAAATCTACCACTGCAACCATCATTATAACAAATAACACTATACCTATGTTATATATAATCATTCTAAAGCTGAAGAATTATATATTTTTTAACATTAAAAACAAAAAATCTATTTTTTGAAGTCAATCGACCTCCCAGTGCCCTGTAGGAATAGTTTGTTGAAGAATGGAGAGAGAAATTCGTGTGAATATAACGTATCATAACGTTTAATACTAGCACGTGTGGCATAATATTATACACTATATATACTGAATCCAGTAACAGCCTGTTTATACTTTCAGCCATGTGTATAATATTTTATCTGTAATGCCGAGAATTTGGGCATGTATCTTTAAGAGTTAAACAAAGGCGCAGTACGCCACTGCTTACGTGGTGTGTCTGCAAATGCAATGCTTAGTACTAAACTTCAACCGCTTGCTTTATCGATGTTTCGTGGGCCACGAATTTTATTATCTGTACAGAAATAGCTTGCAGTAAGTGAGAAGTACAATTTTAAGTCAACACTTGATAGTAATTCACGTACCAGCACTACCAATTGTTCAACTCTGACCTTATAACTGCGGCCTTAAATCAAACATCAAACAAATGCTCCGTGCAACGCGTACCACTCTCGTAAGTAATCGATTTAAGTCTCGACCCTCCACACTCGATATTGGTGGAGAAGTCAGATTTCGGTATATATAGAATGAAGCCCTGAAAACAAATGATGCTAGGTCACGGATTATCTGACGTCACGAACGCTGCCGACGCCACAAAACTGACGTCAGATTTGATGAGCTTTCGGGAATGAAAGGCGTCATGTCAAATTTCAGTTAATGAGGTCTGCAGCACGCTTTTTCCTTTGTTTCTTTTCCACAGCTAAGAAGATGAAAATTATACATTAAAATGTAAAATTCCATTTAGGATGAGGCAATGAAATAATTTTAAATTTCTGAAATTATGTAACGAAAGCCTGAAAGTTACGTTAAAGATATTGTTTTACACTGTCAAATTTTACTCATTTATAAACTGAAAGAAAAGCAGAGTACGTTTTAGAAGCAATTCTACGCCTAACCAACTTCACCGGCGTAGTTATACCTGTTTGTCCAGTATGCTACAGATACATAAAGCTCAGCCCTTTGTAGAATAGTTTTACGGCTCTGACATGCACAGCTTAACCAGAGAAGTTCCTGATACATGAGGGGCTAGACCAGCAACTTCTTTAACTACAGTATTACGTGTGAATGGCTCAAAAAATATTTTTACTTTCTCTACTACGCACAAGTACATGAAGTATTGTATTTCACCCAAAAATTCGATGTCGAGATTTCACCAGAAATGTTTTGAGACCCATTAAATCCAAAAAACAGCATTTTTAAAAGAACGGTCCGGTGTGTGTGTGTCTGTGTGTTGTTTAACACCCACTTTTACTACTACGGCACCGCAGGTGGTGACACTAATGATACATGAAATGGAGATGGAGCACCGGAAGAATGAGTTGGCGGGGGAAACCAGAGGACTCAGAGGAAATCCGCCTCAACGCTGCTTCGTCCACCACAGATCCCCCATGGGATTGCCTGGTAGAATTGAGCCGTAGTGTTCTGCAACTGTATTAAGTCTACTTACGCCGATGCCGGATGAAATGGGCCCCTGATATACACTTCATGAGTAATGCAAATATCTTAGATAAATAACACTTTATAGAAAATTGTTAGAGCCATTTTGAGGAAATAAAATATATGGGGGAAAAAGTGTGAAGTGTAATCATGGGTGGGAGATTTTCTTGAAAACTTCGTTGGGCGATACTGAACATAAATATGAAGCTTTGCATTTATAATATGAGTTTATTTTATATAATTTCAGTAGTTTTCATAAAGCATATAAAAAATACAACATCTAGAAACATAATTTTCAAGAAAAGTGGTTGGCATAAAAATCTTTTTGAAGGAGGGTAAAAGCAAGGTTGCCTAATTTAAAGTAAACAATAGTATTAATTCAAATTCTCGCACTATGCGTTTTTAGACATTTACAAATAAATGTTTTGCAGTAAATTAGTTTATTAAAGGTTCGTTTACAGTTTTCATAAGAAATAAAAAGCAAAGTCAAAATCAGTAGAATCAAGAAATGTTCCCATTATACTAGTAGCCTAGCGGAATGGCAATATCGATTTTCTGTCTCAAGACATGAGTAGAACGGAGGTCTCCATTAAGGGATTCCAATTCCCTTCCTAATTCTACTGCTAATGATTTAGCTTCAGAACTCCAGACGCCCATGGTTTCGACAGCAAATGGGACGAAATGGTAACTCGGTCACACTTTTGTAATAGTTCCTCTTCTTGCTAAGACTGATCCTACAAGTTTTCTAGCTTTAGCTAGGTTAGAAGGTGCTAAGGCAGTGATGTCTAACGTTTGCGAAAGATAGGAGGTTGGATTTATCTCCTTCCACTTTATGCGCACTGTGCCACACTTTTAACACTCAACTGCGTTTCAGAGATGGTTTGGTTATATGTACGTTGCGTTTTATTTCAAATCTTATACGATAAATATCTGTTTATTAGTGACTTCTTTGGTGCCGCTTACGTTTAAGAAGTCTATCAATATTTGACAAGAAAGTTCAAGTGCATATCCTTAGAAGATACACCAAGTGATCGTCGCGTAACCTATTGCGACACAGACTTTTAATATAGTCCAATTTGAAGAAACCCTGTTTACAAATATAATATGTAGAGTTATACTCATTCTTAAACACACTGTTCTTGCAAATGTTTATTTTTCTATCTACTACATTTTAATCGACATAAGCGTTTTCAGAAATTATCTTATTGCTAATTTTCTTGTAGGTGCAAGGGGAATATGGGAATACAATAGACTATACGCGATGGAGAAATGTTTTAAGAGCTGGTTGTTGTGAGATGCCTTTGTAGTTCCGCTCTCTTTGAAGGCTAAGAGATTAAAAAGACGAATAACATATCCCTATTTGAGAAAAATAGTACAGGCAAATTTAAACAAATAATATCTCGGAAATGGTTCAGTCAAAAGAAAAATGAAGTATTTGACATAAATGTGTGTTTTAACGAAATCCACATTTTTATTTAGTAGCTTTTGCCTTATAGTATTTATGCAAAAATCAAGAATGTGGTCTTCTGAGGATATGCCCGGAAAATTTAGGATATGACTTAGAAACTGCCATGGTATCGTCTGTTTGTGTCCGTCACCGGATGGTGACTGCCTGGTTCTGAGGTGATTCACCATTCGACTGAAAGAGGAGGTGGCGAATAGCAGCTAATTATGTAAGCACCCCCAAAGGGACAAGGTTGTTCATCTCTGTGCTAGAGTATCAGCACATGTGGCATCCCATATTAGGAATTATCTCTCAACCATGGATTAAGGCAATGCAATCTGGCCTCTTACCATCGGATCTATTAATCCCAGCGGATTCTACTACTGCAGAAACCAAAGCTTCTTTAATACATCATTAAGCACAAAATGCCTGGAATATCTTCCACTACGTTTTAAGCAATTCAATTTGAGATGACCTGATGACCATAGGCGTCTGCAATCACTTCACAAGTGCATTTGTGCGGTACACAGAATTTGCAACAAATTCGCAGGGCTACAGCAATCCTGGAAGACATATTATCCATTAAAGTTCCAATACTGGGAGATGGCATCGCTTTTAGCCAAGCACCTGATCTCGACATCATCACTTTGTTTGCAGAGAAGAGACGACAAAATCGAGCACACCATAAACTGAGGATAAGAAAACGGGTAGACGGACATCACTTATCTCACAACACCAAGTCCTCCGAATTCTGTGGGCAAAGAAGCTAAATTTCAAATGTTTCCTCCAGTTTTAAGTTGAGAATGGTTTCCAAACAATGCTTTCACTAGGTGTGTGACTCTTGCACCAAGGTTGGAAACGACTAGATAGTTTGGCATTTGACTTTTCATTTTCTACTTTCTCTACAACTAAGTAGAGGAACTATTGTATTCCACCCAAAAATTCGATGTCGAGATTTCATCGAAAATATGTTTTGAGGCCCCCTCAGTTCAAAAAAGGATGTTTTACTCGTAGAAAAACGTCCGTGTGTGTCTGTCTGTCAGTCTGTGGACAGCATATCTCAAAAACGAAAAGTCGGTTACAAACCAAAGTTGGTATTTAAATTTAATGTATTTCAAGGACGCGACACGAAGATTTTGAAGAAAGTAGCTCAACCCTAAACTACCCTTTACATAAACATTTTTCGAAAACTTTTATTTTCTTGAAACCGGCTCTAACGATTTTGATTAAAATGCCGTATGTTTGAGATATTGTTATGACAAATGCAATGTGTATTTTGAACTTTCTGGCTATAGCCAATGTTGTCCTGTTTACTCTGGATCGCTTTTGAAAACACAAACCGTTACTGTACAAAAAAATGAAGATCTCGCTAAAACACGATTTATGTTCAAATAAATTTTTTTGTAGAGTGAACCATTTCGGAGATATTCCTTGTTATTTGTATAAGTTTTGGAGAACTCATACTTCTGTCAAGTGGGACATTTTTTATGTTAACCCTGCAAAGAGAACGGAATTTGAAAGCTTTAAAATATTTTACTATCGCTCAAAGCCTATCGTATTCTCATATTCCCGTTGCACGTGCAAGAAAACGAGCAATAAGATAATTTCTGCAAATGTTTATCTCAACTAACACGAAGAAGATAGAAGAGTAAGAGTTTGTAAGAATGGTTTGTACAAGAGTAGAGAAAGTCATGTGAGTGCAACACATCAGATTTTATCAGTAATGTTTTTCACTCTCTCTCTCTCTCTCTCTCTCTCTCTCTCTCTCTCTCTTTGTCATGTTTTTTGTTTTTTTTTTGTTTTTTTTTTTAGTAATTTAGATATTAAGGGATCTCAAAATGAATACTTCCTCTACCTAGCTACGAATAAAGGAAGCACATGACAGCTAAATTGCTAATATTATCGTCATCAGGGCTGTGCAGTAGAAAAGGTGAAAGATATATTCTTATTAAATTTGTCGTAATAAATAGCACTCTGAAATTCTCCTTCACCACTCAAAGGTATCGAAAATGTAATGATATCTCCCTGAGTGCGGAATCTGTTTGATACCGTTTGCAATTCCGCAGTTTTCGGCGAATCTACTGCCAGCTGCTACTGTTGTCAACTATGAGATCATTTTCTCATGGTATGTTGGTAACTGGATTGATAAATTTCATGGAGGCTAATAGTGCGCTATTTAAAGCGTTGCCGAATATTTGAGGATATGGAAATAATCTGGTTCGGAATCTTAGCATGAGATATTGTAACTATTGAAGTACAATAGAGTCCCGATAGCTTGACTCTCGATAACTTGACATTATGTGTAACTCGAACGACCTTTTTTATTTTTATGTTTTATCGTTAAACTTGACTATAATAATTAAGCCTACTGTATTATTCTATTCTCGTTGTACCTAAAAAATTTAGTTTTTATTTATGGACGCTCTTTAACTTCTTTGGTTCCCATTATATATTGGGCATTAAACACGTAATGTTGTTCACAGACCTCTTTATCAGGTTGGGGTTCTTTTACGTGCCGAAAATCTAAGAGAGAAGACTACCGGCTTTACTTCCCTTCCGAAAGAAGCCAGGCTAAGGATTTTCACGCCCGAAATAATGCACCGCCCTCCGCCAGGTTTGAACGCGTGACCTCGGGAGCTAGAGGCTAGCAAGTTACCGTAGACCAGAGGACGACATTGTACCTATAAGTATCAGCACATCATCATCATCATGAACAAGTTCGTTTTAGGCCATGGTACTCCAAGGTTTTCCCTTATGCCCGTATTCCTTTGGTGATCCAATCTAGTAATTCCTAACAGTGATCGCAAGAAGCGCTTTTGGGTACTTCAAGTTTGTGAATTTCTGTTATTTAAAATCCAAATTTCTCTTCCGTGTCTGAGAGCAGCTTTTGATGTGATATTATGTGGTCATAGTAAATGTATTAAAACCATTTCTACACATGCCCACGTACATTATCATGAAGTAGATAGACGAATAAGCTTATGCAGAAGAATGGGTAGAGAAATTTATATGAATGTAACATAGAATTATTTTTAGCAGGATTGCTTATGTAGATCTTTAAGGGACACTGGGAGTGAAATTTTGGTCAAAATTGTCAAAAAGTCGAAAATTGTTTTTTTACCTTAAACTGTTCCTGGAACACCGGTGCATTTGGATCAGCTAACATTTTTCATATCCCCCACTCCCTGTGGTCATTACGGCCCTTTCAAATAGTGCCCTTCCCTTAACGTACACAGGATACTCCTATATAAAAGCCTGTTTTTCTCAAAACTACATTTGTGCACATTCCAAAAGAAGGTCGCGCCTGAGTTTTGCTTCAAATTCAATGAAAATTTCCAAAAGTATTCATAAATAGCAGCTAAACAAAACTATGCTTCAATATTGATGTTATCATTAACATGAATTCCAAACACATTTTTTGTATGAAAAAATCAATAATTTTTAAGATTAAATTTTCTTTGTTATTAAAAAAATATGCACAGCATAATCAGCAAACGTATTTGAAATATCTCTTCATACAATTGTTACCCATGTTTTAGAGTATCAGTTCTGCCAATATAAATGAATTTTGAAAAGTCAATAGATGCGAGCTCTATTTTGAAAATGTGCCTATTAAATTCATAAAATAATTTATATATCCTAAACGAATTATCCAATTTTAATGAAATTTGGTGTACCTCCTATTCTCATATAAATACAAACACAGTAAAAATTTCAGAAAAATCTATCAAGAAATGTGGAACTTTCAAATTTCACTCCCAGTGTCCCTTAAATGTTCTTTTTACTTACCATTCCATAGCCACAAAAACAGTCTCCAACGACTGTTCTGCTCCGAGCTCCTGGGCGCTCTCCCATGGTGGGTTTTAAAGGTTGAGGACTGGCTCCGAACATCTTGAGCTATCTGTAATTATAAACATATATGTAGTTCACCACTGAGTAATACACATCTTGCTTATTCCTTAAATAGCTATTTCACTGTTTGCAGATTTAAAGTCAATGTTGGCTGCATTGCAAGCCATTCATGCCAGCTGATACGTAATCTAGACTTTGTTTTGCTGAAACTGTGTAGCCATTTGTGTTGTTTTTACAATCAGCTGCTTCTGATGTGTTATTACTGTAGTTATATTTATTTGTGCTTTCATGGTACTGCAAAATAATTATAAATGCTCACAAGCATTTGCGAGGTAGAATCGGAATTGAAAAATTCAATGCCAGAGCTGGAATTTGAACCACAGGCCTTTCGCTTACCAGGCAGGTGCTCTAACCATTGAGCTACTGTGACAACATCCCGGAATGACATCGAATTCTCCACTGCAAGATCTCAGCCTCCTTATTCTTTAGGTTCAGTGGCTGTTTTATGTAAGCCGGACTACTTTCCTTTATTAGTTTGCATATAATCTTTATTCATAGCAGTTGAACATCTAGGAGAGTAATAAAATTACATGTTGAGTGAAAATCTAATCTTTTTCACATACAGTTTTGTGTATTTTCACTACAACTTTACTTTTCATTTGTATACATATTTACCAGACTAACACTAAGTTAATATTAAAATATTAAACATCAAAACGCATAGATGCATTAAAATACTAAACACCGAAATATAGAAATAAGTAAGATATACATATAGATAAGAACCGTAGTGGTAGTTTATCTCGTGCTATGCTTTATGCTGTCTGCCACGATGTTCAATACTGGCTTTAGTGAAGAACATGTCAGTTTTGCCATTCTTGCCAAAAGACGCCGATTCATCAAAATGTCATATTTCCCTCTATTCTCTAGGTATGAGATTTCAGTCACTTTAGTATCTAGAGTAAGGGGACATTCCCAATGGCAAGTTCTGGGGATTCCACGACGTCGCACCTGCATCTTTCGTTTACACGGAGTCCAAATCTATGAAGCTATGTCCCATAAGGTCCGTGTCCCGTGATACAGGCTGGTGTACATTCCTTCTAATATGTACCTCTTAGAAGCATTACGAACAAAAAGGTGTAATGGCATTTTGTTCTTTGATCAACCGATTTCGAAAAAAGTAATGGTTTTGGTTTCAAACTGGATGAGCAATTCCACAAGAACGCACGAAAGTAAGTTTGTTACTTGCAAGATACTTTTGACATAGCTTCGGTAGTAATTTTGAGACATCAGACAGGATTTCGAAATAATTAATCACTTAAAAGACGTGAAGGAATACCCCGAGCAGCTCTTTCAGATGTGAAATAAATCAACAACGTTGCGTTGAGGTTGGTCAGGGAATGGCCTGGTTTCTGGATGTAAACAGGTCGGGCACTTTCGCTTTCGAGTAATGTTTTGGGAGCTAACGCTTGTGATTGGCCTACACTCGTACGTAAACACGGAAGGACATGGCAGGGTATATGTTTATGTTCTCAAGACGTTTATGTACTGATCTAGGGACAGTGACACCCACATAATCTGCAGTGTTGCCAGACTTGTTTTCGATACAACTAAAATATCTCCTTAGGAAATGGTCTGAGACAAAAACGTAAGATACAAAATGTGTTCCAAATATCAAGATCTACCACTGGTTTAAATTAAAGTAATGACTTCCCTTTCACTTGGTATAATGTATAAGTCCTTTTGTGGTTCTTAATTTCCTCAAACGTAGTCTCCACTCAATGCTTGGGAACATCTCGTAAGTTCGTGTAAAGAAGTTCTTTCATATCCAGTGATTCGCTGTTCTACACCTTATTTCAGCATCAAGTGGCATAAGACCTAAGATGACATGCCTCTGTTTGTGTGGTAGAGGAGTATTATAGTGAAGCCGAAATTGTGAACGCCATAATTATGGATAGAATACTGCATCACATGGCGGAATTAAATAATCAGAAAATGTTAAAATCGTTACATATATAAAGTTACAGGATCTGGGAGATTAGTTGTAACTAAAATTGTCAAAAGGCACGAAAGGTACAGACAAGTCATTTGGGGCGAGCTTCAGGTAGTCCAGCGAGACCTGGTAAGACCAGTTTTCCTGGAAATCGCTCAGTGCCGGTGTGAGCCGGAAAACAAGGGATGGTCGATTCTTCGAAACCCTGTTGCTAATTAGGAAGTGAAAGGTAGAGAGAGCGTCATAACGCACAGGGACTTGCCTGCGAGAACCCGGAGAGAAAGGGTCGTTTAGTGTGGCTCTCCAGAATCCGACGGGGCAATACACGTGCCGCCCAGACCGTCGAGCGAGCATATCAGCTCGGGACTTGTATTCCGGATCCTCAAGTGTGAGGACACATTATAGTTAATATTAACAATCTTCTGTCTTAGTAAAGACACGGTAACGACTCAACGTATTTAATAACGATCGGCAAATCTCACGCTTTCTTATTTTGGTGAGAATAAAAGTGTTTCAACGAAGTTCTGGTTTTATTCGCAAACACTCACGCATACCCTGATGTTAAGATCACATGCCAGAGCAGCCAGAGCAGAAGAAATCCAGAAAGCAGCAGTCGGAGTAGGAGAGTGGAAAGGAGGAAGGACGATGCATCAATAGTTTTATCGTATCTTTTATTTTCTCTATCCAAAACATTTACTGCATAGCTTAACCTGCACTCTGCCATTTTATTCATTAAAATACATTTTTAACTTGAGTTTTGAAACCAAAGCTTGTGGTGTCATTAGCTTCGCTGTTGCACATAATCTCCAAATACTGAATATTGCACAGAATGTCGCCAATATTCACACTTGTGGCTAGGTTGCATTTTGACATTGTTTTTGTGCGTTATGAAGTATCTAACTCACTCTTTACATCGCCACGCATCCTTGCAGTGAATTGTTCACTATATTTTGTCTTTATGTTGGGTAGTATTTAACTTCGCGGTTTTCATGAAACTAACTGCATTTTGCTAATAATATTCCAGCTACGTTATACTGTTTTAAATAGTAACTTCGGTTTATCTCTCTGCTTGTCATACGTTCCAAATAACGTTTAAATTATCTCAACTCGATATGCTTTCTCAGTTTGAATTTCACTGTCGTGTTCCTTTATCGGCCTATCTCTTCAACGAATTGTGCTAAGCTTTCTGGTTCTCAAAAACATATTATAAAGAAGTTCATTGTTTATACGTACAAAATGTTCGAACAGCCATTTCTCTTACATCTTATTCTGGTAATAACGATTATCTCCACAAGTTATTTCATATTTATCCTCTTGATAATTTTATTCCAGTATCGTACAAAACAATTTAGAACTTAATCATGGAGTAACGTTCACACAACTGGCCCTTAAGGAAAGACATTGCAAGGCCAGCAGAAAGTAGTCAAGTTTAGCTTAATTTAAATATAATTTTCTTAATTTCTTCCGGAACTCTGAGAATTCTGTTTTGATATAATTTGTATTCTAGTTTACGCTGAAAAGAATGTTTTCTTCAGTTCAGTTGTAAGTTAAAATTGGGGTTTTATTTATAGACGCTGTTTGACTGCTGGATGCGAAAGACCGCTTAATTTTGCTCAGAGGCCTCTTTATGAAGTTTGAGGTTCCTTTAGGTGCCCTTAACCTATGACATAGGACCATCGGCTATCCTTCCCTTCCGAAGAAACCCATGCTAAGGATTTTTACGCCCGTCCTACGTCGGGTTTAAACCCATGACCTCGGGAACCAGAGGCTAGCATGTTACTCCTGGACCGCATATGACGACGATTGTAAACATGTAAAGAAACGTTTCGAATAAATAGGAGTTAAACTCCATTGTGCGGAACATTTTGCATGAGTGTCTGTGCTGAGAAAAATAATTGCCGAAACATTAAAATTTAAAATGTAAACGTAATTTCATTCCAGGTTGTTAATAAAGTTAAGAACCACAATTTAAAATGTAAAAGTTAATTTTAAGTTATTATGTGAGTGCTTTTTCGAAGCGCAAGCTAAAGCTAAATTTTGCATTAGTTAATCAAATTTCAGTAGCGCATTATCCTTATCGCCCAGGCGTTGCATCCTCCAGCCGCAGACAAGACCACGCAGGAGTGGATGTTGGGGCCGGCGGAGGTCAGCACGCCGACTTCCCCGACTGTAAAGTGACTAGCTACTACTTCACCTTTTTAGGGATAGCTAGTCAATTGGTATTACAAGGCTGAGTGACTCCGGATCAGACCTCCCAGCGGGGAAAAATCCCCACCTGGGATCGAACCCGGGTCCCGCGAGCCAGAGACATGCGCGCTATCACTGCTTTACGGGGGCAATCCCTTTTGTACCTTAAAAATGTTAATTTAATCAGCAAAACTTTGGAAATATTGTACTAGCAGTAAATAACTGGATAAATGTAACAGATGAAAACATAATGTTCCAATATATGTATTTGCAATGTCATGCCGATAAAGTTGCTTTATTTATCAAGAAGTTAACAAGATTAAGGGAACACTTAGGTGAAAATTGAGCAAATCCTCCAGAAAGTCCAGATTTTTAAGGTTTATTGTAAAAAATTGCTGATGATTAGAAATCACACGAGTTTTTAAACGTGTCTGCGCGTAAGGACAGATAGCCTTTAGTATTTTAAAGCTACTTTTGTCCCTTTCTTTATTGTTTACCCTATACTCTTACACATTCCAAATGTTATATTTTTGTTACACACACCCAAAAATATTCAAGTATAAAAATGTGTAGGAATATTAATTATCGTAGATATGTCTAATTAACTAAAATCAATGAAAAATATTGTTTCTCAGAAGCTCATAAACTATCCTTAGAAACCAAAACATTAATAAGAAACGTTCCCAAAAGTTTTTAAAAATATTCCTTAGTCAAAATGGATATTCGTAAAATGTTAATGGTCCATATACAATCATAAAGTTCTGCTTATCATTAAAACAACTATGGTCAATTTTGAAGTTCGACGGATGGGAATAGTACCGTGTTGTTATTGTAGGTGGCGTTTAGTGTCTTTCATTGTGTAATGATGTTACCAACCCATGAATAAAAAAACACGTTAGCAATCCGCGTAAGAAAGGAGTGCTAAATGAAATGAAGTGGCGTGAATCGAAAATCTAAGCTTATATAAACAATGAGACAGTGATAATCATGGTTAAGGAAATGTACGCTCGCTTCGCTCGCGTGCTTTGATCTAACCACGGGTTGCTAATTTACATAAGCTTCTACCATAACAAAGCTAAACCTAACCTGACGTCTCGTGAATCAGAAACCTAAGTATATACACATAGTCAATTATAAGCAGTTCTGCTACACACACAATGCAATACATGACAGAGATAGAAGAAGAAGAGGAGGAAGAAGAAGAGGCAGAAGAAAGGAGTCTCATTCTAGCGCGTTTCATTTCCTGCGCTGGTTAGCAGTAAAGGAAAATCGAGTTGTTTCTTGATACTGCAACAAAATTTTCATATGAAACAAATATCGGTTTAAAACGTGTTACCACTGTCGGACTTGCTGAAATACTATCCAAAACGTACTATATTGATTTTGCCCTCGGACTTTAAAAAAATTGCACATAAATAAACAATTAATAACTTGAAAACTACCAGAGGTATTCAAAAGAAATTACTATACATACTCATAATTTTGTGCATGTTTTCATAAATGTAGTCCTTACACTTAATGTATAATTTCTAGGCAATATTAACATATTAAATCCAATGTGTGAAGTTCTGTTATTATCTAGAGTTGCTTGCAATAATTTATAAAGTTTTAGAACATAACAACAGTCCACAAACCCAACACTTTACTCAGCACACTTACTATCTTTTAGTAACTTAAAACACAATAGTAATTGCAAGATTGGGTTATAGCATACTATAATCAAAATATTTTGAAATAAGCAATTACATTTATACTGTGTTTATATATTGTACATAAATGCTAAATTACTTACCTAATGAAACTTCGAATGGACGAAAAACCTTGCAGGAAACACCTTTCACTTTGGTTATGACCCCGACTTCCACACTTTACAGTTCATCAGATGTGAATGGCGTTGTGAAATAATGCAGTATATTTAACAATATCCTTTGCATTAACAACAAATATACATGGTTATATTTAACTGCACTCAGAATGTTTTTGTTGGCAATCAAACCACATTCAATTTCACGCCGAAGTCTCTTTTCCCAAGTTCGTTTACGCTGAGTAACCATGGCAACCGCTGGGGTGTGATGCTAAACAGCTGACACACGCCACCCACCCTCTGTGTCATTCATGTCTGGTTTAGAAAGGGAGTAATCGATAACAGAAACAGCAAAAAAGTGTTTCTGGGGTAAAGGTCATGACAATCATTAAATAGCTCAGCATAACCTATATGTTCAATGGAAAGCCTTTTAAACGCTCACGCACTAGACTATCTTCTGTTTATTATGGTGTAATTCCCACGTTCTAAAACCACACACTGCCAACAAAAACAAAGCAAATTTGTTGTTTTCACATGACGTTCTCTACCCATGCTTCTACGAAATACACCTACACAACGTTACACTAACTGGTTGTCCTATGCTGCACGAATATCTGTTTTAATTGGAATAATGAATTAATTTCATTTACAGTGACTCACAAGCTTTTTATAGGAAATCCTCCCCTTTACGCCTTATAATTTTAATTGCGTACAGTCCAGCTATTCTTAACTCGTCTCGGTAGCGGTGCTGCACCAAGCTGGAGACTCGGGTTCGACTCCCGGCAACGGCGTAGCGATTTTCTCCCACTGGGAGACCTAGTCCGGGGTGCACTAGCCTCGTTAGGTCCCTCAGGGGACAAATGAGGAGCTACTTGACTAAGAAGTAGCGGCCCCTGGTCACGAAGACCACATAACCGGCCGGAGGGGCTTATATTTATGCTTCTCAGTTTTCAGTTTTCAAAAAGAAGATTCTGGATTGTTCTCTTCTCTGATACTTTGTACAAGCTTTTAGGGGAGGCCACTTTTTAAGAAGGTTCTGGATCATCTCGAAAATAACCTTGGAAATGGTTGACCAGCATCTCAGTGCATATGACTGACTTCATTACTTGATTTCTGGATACAGGGGCTCTAATAACCTAGCTGTCGACGGGCCCTTAAACCCTAATCACTCACTCACTTTCTGTTTACAGCATAAATGCATCAATGGCTACCTCTTACTACACTTTATGTCGAAGTTCATAACACTACATACTACATGAACTTGCAAAATATTTCTATGGTAGACGCAAAACCTAATGGCGGCTGATAGCTCACTATTATTATTCTCTTTCCTTGTGCAAACACATTTTGTGGATGCAAATGATATTTAAATCACCGGCTTTACAGCGTTATTTCGTGATTTTACAGCATGTTTAACTACACAACATTCAAGGCATGGCAACAAGGAAGAGAGAATAACGGGAAATGCCCAGAGAGCGCAGCTGTGGGAAGAAAAAAAAAAAAAAAAAAAAAAAAAAATTATTTTGTTGTTTAACGACGCTGTCAATTGCCAGGATCACATCAGCGTCGCCGGTGTGCCGGAATTTTGTCCCGCAGGAGTTCTTTTACATGCCAGTAAATCTACTAACATGGAGCTGTCGTTTTTAAGCATACTTAAAAACCATCGGCCTGGGCCGGATTTGAACCCGCGACCTTGGGAACAGTAGGCCAGCGTCTAACCAACTGAGCCACCCAGACCGACGCAGCAGCTGTGAAGCCGAGAGCTAAGTACAGAGGGGGCGTGGCACCTTGCTTGTATTGGTTGTATTGTAACAGCGTGGTGTGTCATGCTAGTAGTGTTTGGTATTGTTTTTGTTATACTATCACTACTACTACAAAACATCAACGTGAAAATGTCTTCATGTTGCGCATATGGATGCACAACTTGACAAACAGAGAATAAGGATATTAGTTTCCATAGGTAAGTGTAAAAGTAGACTCTTTAACTGATTTTTGTCAGAGAAACGTGTGTTTAACCTAAGTATCGTAAAACAAAATGCAATAAATATCCGGTGGTAGTAATGCACTCTTATCTTTAGCCACTGTTAGCATTTCATTAGTTTGTCATAATGAACACGTTATTAGTGGATTACTATTCAACAGTCTGTGAGTGACAGATAATTCGGTTTTCTTGCACAGTTTTAACAGCAAATTCTAGGTTATACAACATTCTTTTACCATAGTACCTAAAGTTTCTTCCTTGGCTAGGTACCATGCAAATAACATGTGTTGTTTGAATTCAATACATTTATTGTATTTCCTGCATGTATGAGAGTTATTTTTATTCATAAAATACTTACCGAGCACGTCAGTAGAATAATTAAGCCCCAAGAACGTTTTTGAAATATGAGTTTTTGACAATTAAATGAAATAAAGGAGCTTTGCTTGTAGATGCGGTAGCACAATTTGATTAGCATGCCGACCAGATTTCAATTAATGTATAAGTTATCTCTTAGCTGTGTGTTCTATTCTGCCAATAAATTGCATTAGAAGGTTCGGTCCTAATATTAAAGGATGTCGATTATACATTTTAAGCAATATTAATCGATTATAAACTACTAAACTCCGGAGTATTTATCATTGCTTTTAATGTAAACGGACATCCTTCTTATGTACAAAGGGGGCGTGGTCATTGGCTTCAACTGTCTTGCATGGATAGTGAAAGCACGCCATCTCCCGTTATTTTCTCCTCCCTACATGGCAAGTCTATGATTGGAAGTTGTGTTAAGCCACCCGCCATTAACTTTTGCGTCAGCCATAGATCACCACTACATGCACGCAGTATCTAGATTATACATCAATAGGCTCTGGTTCTTGAATGTAAGATGTGAACTGCCAAATTCATGAAGTTGTAAGTTTTTACGTATGTTATATTAACTGTGCGTTATTTATGCGATTGGTTAGAAATAGAAACAGTTGTTGAAGAAAGTACAGGGTGTTTCCGGCAGCTTCAAAATAAACTGTGAATATTTACAGCACAGAATTGCTCCTGACGAAACAGGCATTTTCCACATAGCTCTACATAAATCAGGGAAATAAAGTAGTTCATATATTCTCTAGGAAAACGTATTTTCTTTTATTTATTGATCCCCCTATCGTTTCATTATAAAATTATTAAGCTTGCCCGTCATTAATTCCGGTATCAAAATCAGTAAATAGCGATCCGTTTTTAGACATTCAACAACCGCTTCTATTTGCTGTATCCATACTCTACATATAACGAAAATAAATTTGTCATGAAACTATTTCTACAAGCTTTATCGATTAATATGAAGTACCGTATTTACTCAAAAATAAAATCCCTTTGACTGTAAGACTCACCAAGTTTTGCGAACAAATTTTAGGAAAAAATAAATATGTATGAGAATTCTTATTTATTTATGCCAACCAGCTTACTGCTGGTGTTTTTAACCATATAAGCCAGGAGAAGACAACTTCGGGCCGTGTGACGTATTTAAACGAAGAGCCAGCTTGTACGTTCGTGTGACGTCAGGCGAGAGCAGTGTATGCTGCCTATATCAGCGGCGCATGTGTTCAGTACCCCGTGTTTCACACTAGTTTGAGACCAGGCTTCAAGAGGTAGAAACATTGTCAACTACGTTTCAGATCTTTGCGACCCCGTATCCATTGGATGTTAATGTTTCTAGCAGGTAGCAAATTGAATTGATAAATTTACAGTGCGACGATTTGCTGAAGGACAAATATAAACACAAGGAAGACTTCGCTAATTGTTATAAGAATGTTCCTCAAACCAGATTTCTGAGGTTATATGCCCTTGTTGCACGGATATTGTGTATGTTTGGTTCCACGTATGTGTACGAACAACTCTTTTCGGTTATGAACCTTTCTAAGTCAAAATCCCGAAGCATATTGTCAGATCACAATCTAACATGCAGTCTTCGGTTACAAATGTGCCGTACATTACGCCCTAACATTGACAAACTAGTTAAAGAAAAGCGAAGCGGCAAATGTCGGAAAATGTCCACCTAATTGTTCTGTATAGCTCTCCTCTAGCTCAGGCAAAATAGTTATAATTTCTGTTCTATTTGCGTTATAACATGACTGTTCACATAAACTAGAATTATATATATGGCATAAAGCCGAAATGTAATTATTTATAATCTGTGACTATTCCGCAATTGAAACAGCATTAACATTACGATGTCCCGTATCCCATTTCCTCTTGCCCGCTGTGACGTCACATGTTCAACTGGCTTGCTCTGGGAGCATGTGTGCTGAGTGGGCTGACGTCACAGCAGCGTTACCTGTCTTCCCCTGATATAAGCCGTGTGTGGGCAATGTTTAAGCTTTGGAATCAGGAGAGAAGAGGGGAGGGGGGTAGCGCATTGGAGCGGAGAGGGGAACGGGATGAGGAGAGGGGGACTGGAGAGGGGGGAGGAGGTGAGAAGAGCAGGAGAGAGTGCTACGTAGTGATTTGTGAAACGATGGAAATGAAAGGGCGCGAAGTAGTAAAGCAGTTTATGCGTAACAACAATAGTGTTTAATAAAACACAGGTATTAAATTCACAGTTCAATAATACATTTCTTTCTTTCATTTTCTGAAATACCCATTAGTAAGACCCTCCCAACTTTTCGGCTCTAATTCGTTATTTTCGAGTAAATACGGTAAATAAAAGAATAAGCTTTGTAAGATTAATTTATAGATGTTATGCAAAAATAAGATATTTGGTAGAGAAAGCCTTGTGAATGTTTCATTCAGGAGGAAATTAAAAGTGTACATCTGTAGTGGAAATCGTTATATTCACTTTATTTTACTTCTGGAAGGATTTAGAAAACTGTCTTTCTGAAATCTTGTAGCCAGAACGTAAACAAAGCGCTTTCAGGAAGAAGGATCGGAGAAATAGAAGAAATACAGAAAAAGGAGCTCTCAAAGTCAATTTAAGGTTTCATTGTAGTAGTTCGTTTGATATATAAATTTATCTCTCTTGTGGGGCGTTCTTCATCAGCTTGACACATTGTCTTGCTTGATATACATTCCTTCCCACACGTGATTTACTCAAACGAACTGACAACTTTGAGGAACCTTAATGCGGATGCAGCAATAATGGCACGTGGCTGTCTTTTGTTTAGCTTCTCGAGCAATTTCAGTGTCCTCTTTTCTCGCATAATGTACCTCTGTTTGTATATATACAACTCCGCGTCAACACAACCTACTTCCGGAGGAAAATCTTCCTCGCCATCTTTGTTTGGTAAACAACTACCTGCCCTTTCCTCGTGTGTTTGTGTCTCATTCTGCACTGAGCTCCTGAGGAGGGTGGGGGGGGGGGGGGATAATTGGATCCTGCAAGTCGCATTCTACTGTTCATGAATTTAAATGTCTAGTGAATATAATTGTAAGGATGGTGGGAATCTAACGTTACATCAAGAAGTACTAAAATTAAAATGCTAAGCAGTAATATGAAATTAATCTTGTTATATGTTTAAAATGAATAAATAGGTATTTTATTTGTTAATCTCAAAGCTTTAAAAGATTTGACTATCGCTCAAAGCCTACTGTATTCTAATATTTCCGTTGAACCTACAAGGAAATAAATAAGATAATTTGTACAAGAGTTTATTTCAACTAACACGAAGAATATATAGGAATAAAAGTTTGTAAGAATGGTTAGTACAAGAGTAGAGAAAGCCATGTGAGTGCAACACAGATTTTTAAAGATAACAATGCGTTGAATACCGAAAATAAAGCAAATATAGAATTTCAAGATTTTTCCTCTTAAACTAAAAATAGCAGAAAATAATTATATGACAAAATTGTAGTTTCTTAACATAGAAGCAGCATTAAAATATTTTTATTTCATTTATTTATTTTTATATAATGATACGACGAAATAATAAGAACGTAATCAAAATTAACAATGAAAGAAAATGAGAAATAACAGAATATATGTTAAATTAAAACAATATTAAGAGCTGGTTAACTGTTTTGGTGAAAGGTATTTGTAGTGCAAGGGCAGTTGTTAGCATATATGTTTTGAACCAGGCCGTTAGACTAATCGATTTTGCCTGTCTCAACTTGCAAAAGTCATTAGCGACAGTGCTTACGTGACTTAGGCAGCTTCACTCTGGTTAAAATTCCAGGTAATGCTAGGTTCACCTACTGGATATGACGCGCTAGTGAGATAGACTCATTAACGAAAAAAGTGAAAGGTTTGTCGCATCTAGTGAAGGTAATCAGTTAGTAACACACTCAGCGACCAGGCACGCCACGTGAGAGCTACGATTTATTGCAGCGCTGTCAAAAGTATTTGCCTGCCACGTGCAAAATTGTAAACTTGCACATTCTCCAGTCTACGAATTTAACCAGCAGTATTATAGTTATTCTTTTAGTACTCAGTCGGCAATTTCTCGACAATTCAAGAACTTGATTTATATTACAAACTGGTGTTGTCGTTATTCACAAACATCCACGCATACCCCGAGTTAAAGGGTAAGATTGCTTGAGCTAGGCCCGGGAAACAACGGGAGGAGATATTGTGTATTGAAAATACACCGGCGCCCAGAACATCAGATCTTCAGCAGAACTGTGAGTTGCCAACTTTACCGCAGCAAGGGAACGGTTGTTGCTACAAATTGACGATTTGCTTCAAACTGGCACCATAACGTGCGGCAATTAACTTGATTTGCTTCAACATGGAATTAAAATTTAAGCTAGATTGGGTGGATAGTTTAGAAAACAGCAATTCTCTTAACTTTGATCCTCCAAGATGGGGTATCCCAAATTACACCCCTGATCTTTACTAATTTTCAATAAAATAATTCTTTTCAGGTAACACAAGAAATAAGAGAGGATATTGGTGATTCAAACGTATGTTTGTCTGTAGATGAAACAATCGACTCATGTGGGAGATTTATTGCCAACAGGGTATTGGAAGAAACAAACCATTCAACATTGCTACGGTTGTTCGTGATGCGTTGCGTGTTTTGTGGCCTATTAAGGAAAATGAGGAAAAGCTCTTGGTGATCGTTACAGATGCAGCAGCATACATGATTAAGGCTGTTAAAGCTTTGCAGGTATTTGATCCTAAGGCAGTTTTTGACTTGTTTAGCGCATGCTCTTCACCGGTTGGCAGAGGAAATACGAGCAAATTTTCCTGAAGTAAATGTCTTAATCTGACTGACTGACCAGATGGCAGGCTGAGAACAGCCCGAGGTGTGACGTTCGTGTACCTGCCCTCTTAGGGCTTAACCACTGTATGACGGGATTAGGATGTTGTAGGATGGCTGGTGAAGAATGGGGATTGTGGGTTATTAGGAGGTAGCATAGGTTTATGCTCCTCGTCGGGTGATAGATTCAGTGTGCAACTACCGTTGGGCACTGCTGATGGGTGGTCCAAATATGGATATTTGGAGAAGATTTAGACCTCCAAGCTACTCTTGGAAGGACTGTAAGGAGCTCAGCTTGCGCTGTTGATGGGGTAGCTCCTGTGTTACCGGGGGTGCCCGCAAGCCATGCGGGGAACCCGGTGTCGCACAAGCGTGCGTTCTCTAGGGATATAGTCCCCAAGAGACCTAACCAGGGCGCTCCGATGTTGTGGAAACTGGTCGTAGAATTTAGTTGCCCGGCGCCTAATTTCGTCCTCCACGCACGGGAGGGACGAGGCTTCGTGCAGTAGTCTCGTAGGGAATCTACGGCATACAGAACCTCTGTGAAAAACGTTTTAAAGCGCCATCAAGAGTGAAGTTATTGACTAATATGATGCAAGGTATTCGTTTACCTCCAGAGCCAACCCTCACGAGATGGGGTACATGGACTGAAGCAGCTCTATATCACAGTGACATTTAGAAGATGTGACGAAGGTGCTCGACGTGATGGATAAACATGAAGCAGCAAGTATCCCTGTTACAGTTAGTGCCTGCAACGAGAAGAGTCTCCAGAGTGAATTAGGGTTCATTAAGGCCTATTTTAGTGAACTCCCAGCCACAATCAAACGTTTGGAAGAAAACGTCTGTCGCCGGAGACATTCCAGGAGGTCTCTTCGTAACAAAATTGAGAAAATTGAAACAAGGAATCCAGGTTTAATGTTTTTCCGGGACGTGAATAAGGTGCCACAAGGAGAATCTGAAAAGCAACAATGCTTATTCTACAAGTGACAACCTCTTTTCGGTACTGTCCAGTGACTTCGTGTGAAGTAGAGAGATATTCCTCTTCATATAAAAGCATTTTAAGTGACAGAAGAAAATCGCTTTTTCCAGAAAACTGTGACAAAAATTTGTTTATTGCAATAGAAACAGTGAATGCTAAAATACATTGTGAGAGAGACAGTAAAACATTAATTTTGTTAAGGTCTGAGGTAAAGATAAATTTACCGTTTATTTCATCAAAATTAATATCTTAAAGTTGAAATATTTAATTTTACTTAATTTTTATGCCAAAATAGAGAGAGTGAAGTAATAAACAATAGAAATTTGTAATGACTTGGTTGAAGAAACTTATAGTTTTATTAATTCATTACGATTAGTAAACGTGAAAAAGGTAAAATAATGTATTTTATTCTTTGTGCATATTTTGAAGTTTTTAGAGCATATTTAGCCGATTTTAGTGCATAGATGCATGCATGTATCCATGCTTTATAGTGCATAGTAATATAGGGCTCTAGTAATAAGTTAAAACCCAAAGTAATAGAAGCCGAAAGATCAAACCATTGTAAAGCCAGTGAACGTCATTGCTGTTGAGCAATTGTTGCAAGAGGTTAGAAGCCGCCGATATGACCTTAGATGTTAAAGGCGCCATATATGTAAATGGAACATTAAATAAAACAGAGGAAACGATAGGCCTGAAGTGAAGAAATGACAAATGTGCAATAAGCACAATAAACACTTTGACTTTCACCAGAAGTTCACCGCCTCCGTAGCACAATGGTAGCGCGGAGGACCCGGGTTCTATCCCCGGCATCAGCATGGGGATTTTATCCCCTCTGGGAGGTCTGGCACGGGGTGCACTCAGCCTCGTTAGGACCAATTAAGGAGCTACTTGATGGAGAAGTAGCGGCCCGAGGTCGCGAAGGCCACATAACTGGCCGGAAGGCCTCGGGGCGCTGACCACGTCCCTCCCTCCAGTACTGCACCCCACCAATGACGTCTGTAGTGAGCAGAGGTGGGGGACGCAGCGCCTGGGCGGCAAGCCTTGGTCCTTCATGGGCAGTTGCGCTAGGGTTTAGTTTTTAGCTCCTCAATTGCCGCCGCCCCCCCCCCCCATTCCGGGAGCTAACGAGGCTGATGCCAGACCTCCCGGTGGGGTAAAATTCCCTGTGCTGGTACCGGGGATCAAACCCGGTTCCTCCGCGCCAGAGGCAAGCGCGCTACCAACTGCGCTACGGAGTGTTTGAAATGTTACCTTGTGTATAATAAAGCGACTGTTTATTCCATCCCTAATTTAGAACCACGTGGAAAATAACTGTTTCCGCGAACAATATTACGCTGTAACTATTCACAGTTTATTTTGGAAACGCCTGGCACTCTCTGCAGTAACTGCTTTTATTTCTGTGCTCTCGGTGATTAGTGCAAAATATCTCCCAAACCACATGGCAATGCACACAGAGGGAGAATTTGTCTATCCTGTTTACTAACTGCGCCAGTAAGGTTTTAGTAGGGTATGATACATCGACATAAGGATAAAAAACGTTGGCTAAGGTGTAAATGTTCCAAAAGCTTGCGCCAGAGGCTGGATCAGTATGCACTCATCTTTATAGGCTCCGCAGTTCCCATGCCCCTTCTATGGACAATATTTATTTTTTACTCTATCTACTATGTGCCTTCAGTAAGCAGAAAGCAATCCATTTCACCCAGAAATTCGATGCCAATGTTTCGTAGGAAATGCAGGTTTCGACACCCCTGAAATAAAATCAGCATTTTTAGAAAAAAGGTTGGTGTGTGTGTGTGAGTGAGAGAGATAGAGAACTAGTTCTCAAGGTCCTAGGTTCAGACCAGCGGAGGGGAATGGATCTTTTCAAACGTAATCTTTCGAATGGCTTCATTTGGAGTGGTCTAGTATGTAAAAGAACTTCAAGCCTGATAAAGAGTAAAATTAAACGGCATTTACACCCAATATAGAATGGACGCTTAAACCATAGCAGTTTAGCAGCGACCATAAATAAAAAGCTCAATTTAATGTTATGTCTGTGAATAGCATAACTTCGAAGTAAATATCGGTTAAGTACAATTTATTAAAGTACTGTGCTTTCACGGCCTGTGTCTGATGTGCTGTGAATCCCCCTACAATTTATTTATTCATTTATTTATTTGTTTGTTACTTAAGTCCAGCGTCTTCCAAGGATGCGACACGAAGATTTAAAAAATAACACCCCAAAATAGCCTTCGCATGGATAATTGTTCGAAATGTTTTATTTTCCAAAAAATATATTTAACAATTTGTATTTGTACAATAACATATGTAAATTGAATTTTCTGGAAATAGTCTCTGAAGTCCTCTTCTTTCTGGATGACTTTTACATAACTGATAAACGTAAGAGATAGACAAAATCTTACTACAGAAAACGTAGAGCTCCAAAAAGTACACAATTTATGTCAAATGTATTTTTTATGCAGTTACCATTCCTTGTTATTGATTTACATTTTCCAATATTTATTCCATTCGTCCTTTGCGTTAAGCAGTGGTAGGACGCCTGTCTCTGGCGCGGGAGACTTGAGTTTGATCCCCGGCTTGGAGATTTTTCCCCGTTGGGAGGTCTGGTTCGGGGTGTACTCAGCCTCGTGATGCCAATTGAGTAGGTATCCTAATGGAAGTGTAGTGTCCCTAGAGGAGTCAGCGTGCTGACCCCGCCTACCTACATCCTGCAATACCCCGTGGCCTTGGCTGTGGCTGGAGGACGCAGCGGCTGGGCTACAAAGTTACCCTCTGTATAGCGGAGACGCCCTAGGGATTATTGGATAGTTGCTATTGTATTCCTCACCTGATGGTCATGCAAAGAGAACGGAATTTTAAAGTCATCACATAACGACCAGCTCTTAAAAGATTTAACTATCACTTAAAGCCTGCTGTATTCCCCTGTTTCCGTTGCATCTACAAGGAAATGTGTAATAAAACATTTCTATGAACGTTTATCTCTATTAAGGTAAAATAAATAGAAGAACACGATTGTTAAGAACAGTGTTGAAGAAGGCGTAGAGAGACATGTGAATGCAAACACATTGGAATTATTTTCCTCGGAAACAATAATTATATCGATTTGTAGAATGAATGTTTGTTGGATCTCAAAACGCGTCTTTCAGGTGAAATTTCGATACTAAATAGTTATTTGGAATACAATAATTCTTACACATACTAAAGGTGTGGTGGAGGAAAAACATAAAATGCCATATGTTCTACTTCTAGCCACTATAACCAAATGTACTACATTAGCTTGTGATGTAATTTGTTAAAACCTATGTTTACTTTCTCTACTGGTAAGTAGGGGAAGTATTGTATTCCACCCAAGAATTCGATGTCGATATTTCACCGGAAATACATGTTTTGAGGCCCCCTGAATCCAAAAAAAAAAAACATTTTTAGAAAAAGGTCCGTGTGTGTGTCTGTGTGTCAGTCTGTCAGTCTGTGGACAGCAAAACTCAAAAACGAAAAGTCGGTTACAAACCAAAGTTGGTATTTAAGTTTAATGTCTTTCAAGGATTCGACACGAAGATTTTGAAGAAAATAGCCCCACCCTAAACTACCCTTTACATGGAAACTTTTTCGAAAATTTTGATTTTCTTGAAAGTGGCTCTAACGATTTTTATTAAAATGTCATATGTTTGAGATGTTTTGATGACAAATGAAATGTATATCTTGAATTTTCTGGCTATAGCCCCTCTAATTGTATTTACTGTGGACGACCTTTGCATAAATGGTAAAACGTTAGAGATAGACCAAATTATACTGTACAAAAAATGTAGATCTTGCTAAAATACACAATTTATGTCTCAATAAATTTTCTTGTAGGGGTGAACCATTTCGGGGATATTCCTTGTTATGTGTGTGAGTTTCGGAAAGCTTAGAACTTTCGTGAAATGGATCATCGTTGTTCATTTTTTATATGTTAAGTGTGAAAAGACAACAGAATCTCAAACATTTGACTATCGCACAAAGCCTACTGTATTCTAACATTCCCCTTGTACCTACAAGGAAATAAGCAATAAGTTGTACAAATGTTTATCTTAACTAACACGAAGAAGATATAGGAATAAGAGTTTGTAAGAATGGCTAGTATAAGAGTAGAGAAAGCCATGTGAGTGCAATACATCAGATTTTTATCTTCACATTCAACAAAAGCAGTAAACATGCGGCCTCTGCAGTTTTATTGTATGTATGTACTGCCTTCCTGTTAACATAATTAGTGATTAAATTGGTTTTCATTTTTGTAAGAAATTCCTTTACATTGCACATTTCCAATTTCCCTCCTGTGGTAAACTAACATTTCCATACAACTAATTGAAAGGGCAGCAAGCAAACTTTCGACCAAAGGAGTTTCCTTTGATCATTGTATTTTCTGACCATTCTTCTCTCTTTTGTTTACCGGAAGCAGAGCTAAAATACGATTAGTGTTTGCATTGTGTCTTTGTTTATTCGTATTTGCATTCCTTCCTTGTTTAGCTGGCTTAATGACATTTGTTTCACCTGACCATTGTTCTGTGTTCTGTTCTTCCTATGAATTGTTTAAACGTTGCAACGTCAGTGATATTTGCGTTTGAAACAAACATTGTACTGGAATCTTTTGCAATAGTTTGCATAGTTGTGTCTACTTCTTCCCGATAATACATATTTACTTAGAAGACAGTTTCGAATTCGTCTCCAAGAAAACCCATATGCATATAACAACAAAAATTTAGTACCTGTAATACCGACATTAAAACAATGAAAAAAAAAAAAATCTGATGTGTTGCACTCACATGACTTTCTCTACTCTTGTACTAACTATTCTTACAAACTCTTATTCCTATATCTTCTTCGTGTTAGCTAAAATAAACATTTGTACAAATTATCTTATTGCTTATTTCCTTGTAGGTGCAAGAGGAATATTAGAATACAGTAGGCTTTGTGCGACTGTCAAATCTTTTAAAGCTTTGAGATTCCGTTCTCTTTGCACACGTAACATATAAAAAATGAACAACGATGACCCACTTCACGAAAGTTTTAAGTTTTTCGAAACTCACACACATAACAAGGAATATCTCCGAAATGGTTCACCCTACAAGAAAATTTATTGAGACATAAATTGTGTATTTTAGCAAGATCTTCACCTTTTGTATAGTATAATTTGGTCTATCTCTAACGGTTTACCAGTTATGCAAAAGTCGTCCAGAGTAAATACGACTACAGGGGCTATAGCCAGAAAATTCAAGATATACATTTCATTTGTCATCAAAATATCTCAAACATATGACATTTTAATCAAAATCGTTAGAGCCATTTTCAACAAAATCAAAATTTTCGAAAAATTTTCCATGTAAAGGGTGGGGCTATTTTCTTCAAAATATTCGTGTCGCATCCTTGATAGACATTAAACTTAAATACCAACTTTGGTTTTTAACCGACTTTTCGTTTTTGAGTTATGTTGTCCACAGACTGACACACAGACACACACACGGATCTTTTTCTAAAAATTCTTTTTTTGGATTCGGGGGGCCTCAAAACATGTATTTCCGGTAAAATCTCGACATGGAATTTTTGGGTGGAATACAATACTTCCCTACTTACCAGTAGAGAAAGTAAAAATGGCCGCTAGAGTATGTCTTTGGCAGTCCGCCACGCAGGAGATCACGGGTTCGATCACGCCTCTGTTGTTGTTGTTGTAGTGTTTAACGCCCGCTTTTACTACTACGGCACCGCAGGCGGTGACACTGATGATAAATGAAGATGGAGCACCGGTGGAATGAGATGGCGGGGGAAACCGGAGTACCCGGAGAAAACCCGCCCTGACGCCGCTTCGTCCACCACGAATACCACATGCGGGTCCCTGGGATGGAACCCGGGCCGCCTAGGTGGTAGGCGAGCGCGCTAACCGCTCGGCCACGGCGCCGCCAATCACGCCTCTGGTATGGGTATTTGTGAGTGTAGGTATGTGTTTCTGGAAGTATGAGAGAGTGAATAAGTGTGTGTGTGTGTGTGTGTATGTGTGTGTGTGTGTGTGTGTGTGTGAATGTAATAGAAGCATACGTCACCCGGAAGGCTAAATGGTCCCTGACGACCAAAGGCCAAAAAAACGATAATTCAGAATAAGTTATCAAAATAATATATAAATATTGATCAACTATAGAGCGGAGCGAGTATATATCACCAGTCGGGTGGGGCAGCTCGACCCCGAGAGTCCTTTGTTGTGCGCCGCGGCCGGCGTCACAATGTAATAAAAGCCACATATATAGAAAGGAAAGTCAAAATACGAATATATAACAAGTTGTCAAGCCAGTAAATAATGTTCTATGTTAGTGAAATATGGACATGGACAGAAAAATGAAATCATTACTGCAACCAATCAACGTAGATAGAAATAAAAGTTTTGCTAGAATGGTTTAGAGAGCAGTGGGTAGAGAAAGTTACAGGGCAGTAGAAGTAGAGGAGGAGTAATAGTGGGGATTGGAGAGTGTGATGCTAGGAGTCTACTGAATTTAACACTGGAAGAATATCCGGGGCCCAAGGGTTGGGTCGAACCCGAGAACATTCCGTGGCCGGGAACCAGAGCTGCCTCGCTCTAGCATCTGTACTGCGGCAAGGGATAACATTGAACTAAGATGTATCTATCCATAAAAATGGTCATCTTTAGCGAATTTTGGTGTGCTCTGCAAGAAGCATTATTGAGCTGCTTTCCTTTGTTTTCATTAGAACGGAACAACTTTATTCTCGTATTAAGGTGGTAGCTGCAGTAATTCATAAGTGTAAAAATCAAGAAAGCGATGCTTTCTACACACGCAAACTCTCGTGTAGCGATTCTATTACGTCTTGGAAGTACGCTCGCTCGTGTGGCACATTTCATTAAAACTTCTGCTTGGCGTCTACATGTCTCATTCCATTTTTGCAGGATCAATTCTCCCAGTGACATTCTTAGTGGCAAATTTCACATTTGTGCATTCCACTTGAGAATATAATTATAATTAAAAATATATAACTGTATTATATAAAAAGATTGTCGTATAATCAAATACCTATATTTTATAATATTGACAAAATTAGATCGGTTACTTTTCTATCATTTTATTTTTCTTTTAAACTTGTGCACAAAAACATAGTTCTCTTCTACTGACGTTAACACAGTGTATACAGTCTTTGGTCTTTCATATTACAACTCACAACTGTTTACTTCTCGTAATCTTGACTCAGTCCTTTCACTGCCTTTTTTTACCATATCTGTCTCTCCTATACAATCGCTGATGGTGCAATCACTCAACGCTCATTAAAACTTCTTCATTCGATACGAAGTATCTTTCATGACAGCTGTCTTGCCTGCTTCCACGCGCTCCGCAAGATTTCATACCGAAGACCAGGCAGATCTCTCTCGACTGCCTACAAACAAGCCGGATGCCAGATTTTCCTCGAATACTCTGGAAAATCATTTGTACTGCCGCTTGATTATTGTTAGTCACGTGTTCTCTATCGTGACATGCGGGGAAGCTTGACCTTACGCGCCGCACCATTAGGGTGGGTCAACCTGGCCCCGACCATTTTTTGTTGTGTACCGCTGCCTTGGGCCGACGTCACATCATTTACATAAATTAAATTAAATAATTTGAATTACAATAAGATAAAATTAATTTTTTTATTATAAAATTTGAGCTGTTTTTTAAGGTCTTTGTTTTATTTTTAATTGAGATGTTTGGATAACGTTTTGAAGTTGAATTTATTCTCGTATTTGTATGTAGCTAGGTTGCTTCGAATTAGTTCTTAATATGGTTTATAAATAATGAATGTAGAATTGTTAAGTTTTATTTGGAAATAAATTACAAATATTTGGAATATATTCGCAGGGTTTAGAAAATAGGAACCGCAGTATGATATTGCAGATTTTAGTCATTAATTGGCTTATTTATGTATTTATATATTTATTTCTTTATTCCACTATTGCAATTTCCACATTCTGATTGACCATTTTGTGAAATTATTTACAGGCTGCAGAAACCGTTAGGTTTTAGGAAAGGTCGAACCTGCTTGGTAATGGTTCTCCCAAAAGTCAGTAATCAGAAATAATAGGTTTACTTCAGAGATACACTTCACTTTTATCTATATCTTCTAGCACACAAGACAATGCATCTATTAAAATCCAAAAATATAGTTTTCTTGTTATTGCTTTGTTTCTTTTCTTTGTCTATAGTAGGTACAGCTTAATGAGATACCCCAAAAACAACCTCGACATTTTTTCCCCATTATGGTGCAGTCTAGTTATATTTGGTGATATTGCATCCGTTAGGTTACATTAGTGCCGCCAACTGTTCGTAACATAGCCATGGTAAAGCTACGACCATAGCTGGTGTTATTGCGTCTGTTATGTTGCCACAGAAGCCCTTGTTTGTGAACACGTTGCAGAGAGGCAAACCGATAGATTTTAAAACAAGATTCTGTTTAGACGCCATATTAATAAATTAATGAATCTGTGGATGTACTTCGTGTTTGCGTGCTTTTGTCTTGAATTCTTTTAGAGTAATATATACAGTTATAGTTACCGTTGTTATTTTTGTCTTCGCTACACAGTAATGCATTAAATATATATTACGATATTTAGCGCTCGGAAGTGATTTTATCCAAGTGTCATTGCAGAACAAGATTTGCCGAAGGTGAGTACGTTCATTATGTGTTGTGTGGTAACGATGTTCAAGCATTATTATCGTTTGAAAGTATGTTACTTTAACCCTGTGATATTTGAGGTTAGAAATGCCTTTATTATGTACGTTGGCAGGACTGCTTTTTGCGATTCTTTCGTCAGTTGTTTAGTGTAATGTCGGCCATTTTGATCTCTTGGGAACTGCCGATAAACTGTGTCCACTATACCACGCACATAGTAGATAGAGAATGCATGGCATTCTACCCAACAATTCTATACCGGAATATCACACGTTTTGAAGTCCCCTGAAATAAAAAAAAGCCTTTTAAATAAAAAGTCCGTGTATCTGTGAACAACATAATTCGGTTAGGTATCAAACGTGGGATTAAAGTTCAGTATCTTTCCAAAATGCAACACGAAGAGTTTCAAAAAATTCCTCCACCTCAGGCCATCCTTCACATGGAACATTTTTCCAAATTTGTGATTTTCTCTAAAATGGCTCTAAATTTTTGATTGGAGCACTATATGTTTAAGATCTTTTCGTGACAAATGAAATGGATAGGCACCTTGAATTTTCTGTGTATGTACTGAGAAGATCTCTTCATTCTGGATGACTTTTGCATAACTGGTAAGCCATAAGAGGTAGTCAAAATCCTCTGCACAAAAGAGTACATCTCGTAAAAACACATCACTTAGGTCAAATACAATTTTTGTATAGTGAATCATTTCCGAGATATTCGTTATTTCTTTAAATTTCTCGAATAGGAAGTAGTTATACGCTAGTGTTTTATATTCCGAACATGCAAAGAGAACGAAATTTCAAGTCCTCACATAGCGACTAGCTTTAAAAGATTTGACTTTTGCTTAAAGCCTAGTGTATTCCCATATTCCCGTTGCAACTAGAAGAATATTAGCAATATGATAAATTCTACAAATGTTTATCTTGATTAACATGTAGTAGATAGAGAAACAATCGTTCGTAAGAATAGTTTGCACAAGCGTGGAAAAATTCATATAAGTGCAACAGGTCAATTTGTTTTGCAGCTGTTCTTAGGAACACTGGCAGCCATTTTAAATGTACTGTGGTAGAAATGGTGGCGTTTAAATTGTTGCTGGCGCTCGTTTTAGCCTATTCTAAAGGTTCCGGGTACTCACAAAAATCAATTAAATTGTTCGTATATAGCCACAAATACATTGGTTATAAACTAACATATATACTTTATAATTACATAGATAAAAATTAAATCATTTTAAAACTGTATAAAATTTCAATAAAATTAAGAGCATAAAAAACCTACCGTAAATAAACTATGTTTTGCTGATGTGTCTTCCCAAAAATACAGATAGCGCGGGGGAACGTGCAATTTTAAATTTATTAGCACTGAATTATAAGCTAGGGACTGAGTCAGGCTGTTGACACTGTATGATACAGGACTGAGTTATGTTGTTCACATTTTACTCATAAATATAAAGGAACTGAGTGAGGTACGTTCAATTAAACAGCCATTTGTGGCTATTCTTACAAAAGCTTATTCTTCCATCTACTTCTTTATTAAGATAAACTTTCATTGCGTATATCGGGCCAAAGCTATAATTAACATTCCAAAAAGCGAGTCGCTCTATAATGCATTTGAAATTCCTAGGTATTTGCATGACCACGAATAGCGAATTACTACTTGAAAATCAATATAGATAAGTATTTGAAACTACAAACTAATAACAATGGATATCTTAAAATGATAAACCTGTAGAACATTTTATGCAAAATAAATTGCGTGCTTTAGCGAGATTTACATTTGTTGTCCAGTAAGGTTTTTCTTATCTCCAACCGGTTTGTCAAGTATACAAAAACCATTCAGAATAAACGCAGCATAAACAGTCTTTGTCATGTAAATGTCTAATATACAGGTTTTGTCCAATAAGTATCGGAACTGAAGTCAAAAATAAATTTATTGAAGCTATACCGGATGGCAGGTACGGAATCGTTCACACGTTATGAGTATAACAAATAGTTCCAATACAACTGCTGTCAATAAAGAACCGGTTCACAAAAAAAGAAAATAATAATAATTTGTGTCAAATATTTGAAGCCATCTAGCTTCTTGACGAATGGATATAAACGGTTTATTATTTCACTAATTGTCGCGCAAACATTGTGTGAACAATGCTGTAATGCATTTCAACCTGAATTCGAATGAATTTACTCACAGTTTTGGCCAAATGCCACCTAGCGCTAAGAACAGCAGTTATCCTGCGCAATCATCCGCGCCATCTGCCCGGCACTGCCAACACTACACGCCTGTAAGATAAGGAAATGCAATAAGGGAAATTATGTGTGAAATAGTCCACCACAGCGTTCACCTAATTGACATGGGGGAACCACGGAAAACCCCATGTCAGAGTGTGCGGCCACGAGGATCGAACCCGCAACCTCCCGAATGCGGGCCACAGACGTTACCGCCTGAGCCAACCCGCTAGGTGGTGGCAGAGAAAGTAAAAAGTTTATTAGGTACATGAAAAATACAGATATCGCTGAAATCCACAATTTATCTGAGTTTGTATTCTGAATTTTCCCATACTTTTATCATATATTTTGCAGCGCAATGTCGTCATTCTTTTGTCACTCACGATGCCATTCAGAGAATAGGTTGGACCTCCCATTTATGCACTCACAGCGAAATGTGCAATAAATTCATTTTTGTAAACGTTACTTTCAATAAACCCAAAGTAGAAAGAAAAGTAAGCTTTTGGGGAAAATACATAGTTTGTGGAAGAGAAATAAAAGTAATAGAAAAAGCTCTATGACCTAACATGAGGTTTTGTGCTATCTTAATTTATAGCCACGTCACTATACACGAATAACTGCACGACCGTCATTTCGTGCACAACCAGCACTTAATCGTACTTGCAAACATTTGAAGCACGCCTAGAATTCCAGCAACAAAAACAGTTGCCACTATGCGGAAGTGAATCTAGTTTACAAGTTATTTGTGTTGACAGTCTTTGTACATATTCGTGAATCGATGAATAACTTAAAATGAACGTTTTGGTCATATGAACTGTAAACTTATGATTCGCTTTAATGAACTTTACTTCAAATATTTCTCCAGCACTTCTACTTCCGTTTCATACCTTTTATTAATAGTTGCTTCAGTCGTCGTTTACAGTTCTGGAAGAATTACAAAGAAAATTATATTAAGTTCCGGGAGTATTGTGGGCTCCGTATAAATGTCAACAAATTGCATCTCCGTACAACTGTTACAACCTCCGAATAAGTGTTTGTAAGGCTAGTTTGGGCAAGAGTAGAGAAAGTCATGTGAGTGCAATACGTCAGAGTTTTCATTTTTATAATCAGGATGGTAAAATATGAAAGAATTTCAAATTTGAAGTAAATGTCCTAATGCCAAAATATATATTCCCTAAAGCCATCGACTTTGTTTCAAGTAAACCATCTCCAATTAGTTTATGCTTTGGACGGAAGTAGGCAGTTTGTGCCTGTTATTCCTACGGTCGAGCCACTAACATCTGAGCGAGGAACGCCGCCCAGCGGAGAACACTGAACGTGATTAATAAACAAAAAACAAAAAGGCAGTATGAGGCGAGGGGAAGCTGTTAGTTAGATCACAGCGTGCCACATTAAATCCACCGGATCTTCTGGTTTCGAGATTTACTGCAAGTTAGGTTAAGGTTTGTGTGTATATGATATGGTTTCAAACGATGGGTATGATATTAGAAATTGCATAGCAAAGGATAAGTGGACTTAAATCTTAGGCTTTTTGATGATGCACAGAAATGAGTGCTAACAGGATGTTTTGGACTAAAAAGTAAAGCTGTTTTCGGGGATTGCGCTGGTACATTTATTGACCAAAATGGAGTACATTATTGACATTGAGCGATGAATTTCGTATCGAAGGAAATGTCTTAAAAAGCGAGGATGGGTGAGTTATAGGCTTTTTAAGTATAACGGATACATGCATTTTCGTTCCTTAAACCTTCTTCCAGAATTTCACTCAGAACGTATTTATGGAATCGTTACCTTTTACATAAAACAGTATCATATGAAATAGCATTAGCATGATTATGTAGCCATTCAGTATCATGAAAACCTATCACTTAGAGAACAACATCAATCAATAATTACTTTGGAATTACTTAAAACTAATTACCAGCGCGGTGCACAACAAAGGACGGCCGGGGCTAAGCTACTTCACACCGCATGCTAGGCGCAGCGCGTATCAAAGGCGCTCACGGTCAAACTTCCCCACAGCACTTATACGAGCAAACACGTGACAACAAACAGAGCGGCAGAACCAAAATGTTTTTTTTTTCAGATGATTCGAGATGTGTCCGGCGGCCGGCCTGTTTGAAGAAGTTCGCGAAAGGTTGGTGTTACGTCATCCTCACTATATAAGGAGACGAGGCAATGAGTTAGGAGAGTTACGGTTACCGTCATGAGCCGATCATTGTGTCAGTGAGTGTGAGACAGCTGTGTGTGTGTGGTACTGTCGTCGTGAAAGATATGTCACGTCGAAGTGAAGAAGTATTAATGAGTCTAGAATGACTATCATCAGTTAATGTATAAAAGAGAGAACGTGAAAAAGACAGTGAAAGGACTGAGTCAAGGTTACGAGGAGAAAACAGTTGTGAGTTGTAACATCATGAAAGCTAAAGACTGTTTACGTTAGTAAAAGAGTATTTCTGCAAACAGTTTAGAAGAAAAATAAAGTGATAGAAAAGTAGATGGACTGGACTTTTGTCGTTTTTTGTCACAATATGTCATTACCTAAAATTTACAAAAGTATTCACAGCAGCATAAAAAGTATAACTCAACAATATTGCCAGGTAAAATTTCCGTTGTGAAGCAAATTTGCGAGTTTATGACAATGAATTATTTGTTTAAAAATAAATTAAAATGAAAAGCTGTAGAATTTGAATTTGTGATATGCTGTGGTTTTTAGTCTCCTTTTTGCTTTAATTTACGAGTTACGAGTTACAATATGTAATGCATACCTTGAGCAACTTTTGAAAAGAAAAAGAAGTTCCTAATGTCAACCAACAAAACTTTATACCTACTTCGAAAAGTTTATTTTTGCTTCAGCTGATCACAAGAGGAGTATGTTTAAAGTGGGAATTCTCTTAATATGATTCTAAATGATTGAGAAAAATTTCACCCAGCAAAATAATTAAAATGAAACACAATGTATATCATTCTAAGACTTGCGTCACACTGTTTACAGAATAGTGTTTCACCATCAATCTAAAGCATTTTCTCATTTTTACTGAAATATTTTGCTTCACTTTGGGTAATTTTTCTAAAGTATGCTGTACACACTTCCTACTTCAACTGCTTTCAATAACACAATGAGACCCTTGTCAGCAGTCCGATGGGCAAGTTATAAAGGTCAAGCGTAAATAACTACCTGCTTGTAGGGGTAACAATAGGCTACACAAATCGCTGATGCGAAAGGGTAAAGTCCTATTGTGAATTTAAACAAATTTCAGGAGAGAGATCTTTTACCATTTTCCAGGAACCAAAATGCCATGTGTAATTCTGAGAAATGTAACAACTCAAATTAACACAGACGAAAGACATTGCAATAGTTATATTCAAGATGCTCTCGGGCTTCGAGCCAGGTGTAGTGATGAAAAGACATCGACGTTTCGGGAGTGTACATCTCTCCCATCTTCAGGATGAATGACTAGCAAGAGTGAAGGGACCAGTAGAATAGCAAAAGTTTATTTGTTTTCTTGATTTTCCTAAGTTATTAACGCAGACTGTTTTGTATAAATGTTGCACTCTGTATCAAGAAAAAGGATTAGAAGCTTGGGTATCATTTGCTCCACTTATTGTTGTAAATAGTTTTTTAAGGATTCCGAGATGAGTTTAAGGAATTCTGGGACTGAGTTCATCAGCTACCTAATTTAAAACTCATAATTGTGTCTTTCATAAACAAGAACGTAGCGAACAATTTAAATTTGATATTATGATTGATTTGCAACATGGTGAAATATATGATATCTAGAACTTCAAAGATTCCTTGTTGCATGAAATTTGGAACAAAGCAATAGGCAAGATTTTTCTTGCTTATGCTTAAAAGAATACAAATTGATTACTATATTTAAAGCCATACATTTATTTGATATATTATTTTTTTCTTATTGCTGATGTTTTTACTTTCTGTACTGCGTACTTAACGTAGAGGAAGTATTGTATTTCACCTCAGAACGATGTTGAGACCACATTCAAAATATATATTTTTGGCCCCCTGAACCAATCAAAAGCATATTTTATAAAAATGTGTGTGAGGACTCAAGAACTCAAAAACAAAAATCGGTTAGACAAAAAAACTTAGAATTTAATTTCAGGCCTTCCAAGGATATGAGGGGAATCCGTCCTCACTAAACTATCCTATACAATTGGAAATTTTTCCAAAATTTTGATTTACTTAAAAATAGCTGTAATGATTTTGGTTAAAATACCACATTTTTAAGCTGTAGTTAATGACAAATAAAATATACTCTAGGTCTTGAAGTTTCTAGAATTAGCCTCTGAAGCCTTTCCTGTGTAAATCGTAATTTGAAATGGGGGGAGTCTGTTTTGAAAATCTTGGTGTCGCATCTTTTCGTTTTTGAATTACGCCCCCAGCTACGCACACACAGAGAGAGATGCAGAGCTTTTTGTAAAAATGCTTCTTTTGAACTTAGAGTCTCAAAAAATTCTTGGGTGTCCTCTACTTAATTGGGAGTACTTAGTAGACAAAATAGAACTCTTGGTATACAAAAAAAGTATATAGTGTTAAAGCACACAATTTGTCAAATAAATTTTTTTACGGTTTTAACCATTCTAAAATGAGTTCATTGTTAGATTCTGGGATTCCAAAACATGCATTTCCAGTAAAATTTTGATATCGAATTTTTTAGTGGGATTTAAGTACCTTCCGTAAAAAGTAAAAACAACGTTTTACAAATATTCGTAGCGATATAATGTTTATAGATCCACTACTGCAACAGAATGAGAATAAATGGGGAAATCCTCAACGGTCAAGGTGGAACAAAAGCGCGCTGCAGATGTTTGGGCATGCATCACAGCCATGAATTATGGCAGTACAATGAACAAGTGAATGCGGGTGAGAATTTGTGCCAAGACGAATGATGGAAGACCCGTTATGGGCTATTTTCCTACTGTCCTGTCCTGCAGCGGGATGGGTGCTTCCTCCGGCGTGTAAGAAGGTTGAGGAGGGAGGAGGCGGAGGAGAGTCACGTGACTCCATGACGTGCCGCCGCTCTTCCGTGACTCGGTCAAGTTTGCTGCTTGTAGTCAGACGGCTTGCTCGCCGTTCTGCAGTGCATCACACACGTTCCGCAAGAGTTCAAAGAACCAGGTTGAAGCGGTGCGATCTACAACGTGTTCACGTCAAGTTGGACCCACACATGTGCTTTAATTGTGAAGGAAACCAGGTTGGTGCTACTGTCAAAATGTTCTGAACCTCTTACATCAACTTTCTTAACTAACATTTTATATTTAGACGCAAGAAATCTTTTAGTTAGTGTTATGAAGCATTTATATACTTCACGGAAAATGCAGGGCGATTTCAAATAAGTGTGTTTAGTGAAGCATGTTGGCATTGTTATCGTTAAAAACAACACAAACAAAATGGACCTCGTGTGGACGAAAGTGGTGGTGCTAGTATTGCTAGGAGTCATCAGGCTCTTCTTTGGTCTGATACCTTTAAGAATAACCAAAAAACTGAAATTATGGGGTGAATCTGGACTCTCGGTTCAGCTGATCCAACAAAGGCACTTCCGTATCGACATGGCAATCTCATTATGTTTATGTTTTGGTGGTGGAATCCTGCTCGCCACATGCTTCATCCACATGTTACCAGAAGTTCGCGAATCACTGGATGCAGTAAAACATAGTGATACTTTCACAACCCTCGTGGCTCGAGATTCTACTTTCCCTTTGGCAGAGTTCCTCATCTGTTGCGGATTCTTTCTTGTGTACATCATCGAAGAAGTTGCACATCGTCTATTCGTGCATTCATCCTCCAGTAAAAATCAGACCTCCAATGATGAGAGACCGCTGTCCTCAAACAAAGTGGATCATCTGATGGTGAACGACGACAAGCTGACAGTGGCTGTTGTAGGAGCAGAAAGGTTTAGTTTTCGTGGAGAAGATCTAAACGATGTCCTTGCCCCAGTTTCCATCTCCTCAAGGACCATGCCCAAATCGGGTGGGAGTAAGATAGCTCCAGCAACTTCACAGACACACCTCATCTCTTCCTCATTATCTCTGGAGCAAGGCAGCAACAACAATAGAACTATTAAAGTAGTGGATGGCCTTGCAACGTCGGTGTCACAACCGTTAAATTGCCACCCTTGTGACAATGACAGGAAGGCTGCAGCTGGAGAGGTACCGCCTCATCATCACCATGGAGGATTCGCCCTAGACAGCCTCAAAGAAGGATCATTAGTTGGAAACCTCCGTAGCTTCCTAGTAGTGCTAGCTCTGTCATTCCATTCTGTGTTTGAGGGCCTTGCAATAGGACTTCAGCAGACAAATCGCGACGTATGGTACCTGTTCACTGCTGTCTCTATTCATGCGTGTGCCATCCTGTTCTGCATTGGTCTCGAACTAGTGACCTCCGGAGTAAAACTCTTCAACTTTATTCTTTATATAGTGACTCTCGCAATAGTGTCGCCTTTGGGAGTAGCAGTAGGCATTATTGTAGCACATTCTCCATTGTCCACTGAGGAGGAATCTTCGGTTGAGCAGATGCTTGCTGTGGCAGTGCTTCAGGGCATTGCTGGTGGCACCATTCTTTACATAACGTTCTTCGAAGTCTTGGATCGGGAGAAGAGGAAACAGACTGGATGTGGCATTGTCCGCATCATCTTCATCTTGGCGGGCTTCTTTGTTATGGTGGCGCTTCAAGCAATAGGTCAGTACAATCTTCTTCTGTTCAGATTTACAGCACAGACAATTTGGGTGCATGCGGAATACATATTTGATTAAACACAAGTTCCTTTGTTTACACTGCATGCTTTTCCTTTCTCTTGACTAAAGTAGGACGTGTCTGGCATAACATTACATTTCAGGCCCGTACCTTTCTTTGGCAACAATGTGTACATGCTACTCATCCAGAAAGTAACGTTAATCTTAGTTTTTAAGGCTAGTTCAGCTGTGGAAAATTTAGTTATTCCCACAAAATTGTACGGACAGGCTAATAAAGACCAATAAAGGTTCTTAATCAGTTAACTAATAAATTTATAGACGATGAACCAAAAACAACTAATATTCCCCGAAATAAATTAAGAGTAAAACATACGAAAATCAAAATCTTAAGGATATATAACCTCTAATTAAACAAAAATTTTAAGAGACCAATTGTGCGCATTTCATCTTCTTATGCAATTTGTCACTCTTCAAATCTCAACATTATTAACAATTAATTATTACTGAGGACAAAACACCTCACTGCATAAACTGTCAAGTGCTAGTTTTACTTTCTCCGACACAGTATGTAATCCACTCGAAAATTCGATATCTATACCTTGTTCCACTCTTAGAAGACAGTATGGAGTTAAATGGGATATATCTGTCTCTATCTAGCGCATACAAGTTGCCATTAGCCTCGTCCTTTTCTACCTTAGCACTGTTGCCAGGTTCCTAATAGCATGGTATAAATATTCAGTTGTTATAAATTTCAGGTTTGAACACACTATCCTACGCAAATTTTTTTTCTCTATTAGTTTATATCCTTTTTAGAGTCATTATACATTTCTATAGGCCCATATTTCTTCAAAAAACATTTTTTTCAATAGAAGTCCGATATTTGCTGTTTCTATACTCATCACGCACTAACAAACTAACTGCTAGAATGCGTCTATATTTTGTTCTTAGGTACAGTAAACTATAGTGCTACTATCTGCCCACTTTGAATTCTCTATGTTTACTGAGTTAAGTGTTACAATTTTTTTAATTAAATGTTTTCGGAAAATTTTATACCTGTGCACTGCAAAAGTTACGCAGTGTGAGACTTTTTTGTTATTGAGTTTACATGAGGGAACCAGCGAGAACAAATGTTGACGAGGGTTGGAGAAAGTTTTTAAAATAAACCAAAAGGCTGTAACTTCTTTCTTTTATCGAGTAGGGCAAACAAAAGGTATTCGTGTATTCAGCATATTCTCGCATCAGGCCTGACACAGAAGATAGTATAAGGAGCAGCACTAACATTAGTTCGAAAGAAGTCGGTGTGTAACTGTGTGGAATCTATGAGCTGTTATTGCGTCATTTGTTTAATAGTTTCGTAAATATGTGTAGTTATGGAGGGGCAAGCTAGGAAGAGACGGTATGTTGGTAAATTAAGAAGTGAGGAACGCCAAATAATTATGAAGGTGTTACATTATTTTTGAAGTAAAATGCGTGTAAGTAAGGCAGTAAAAGACGATATCGATATCATCAGATGGCGACATAAATATCTAAAAGACGTAAAAAGTTTAGGGACCAGGGGAAATCAATTGTTTATACAGACGAGTCATTTGTAAATTTAGGTCATACAGTAACAAAGGCATGCAGGGATACCAAAGTTAAAAGTGCCCGTCTCGTCAAGCAGCAATTGAAGGACTAAGTACAGGACTCCGGCCACCTCGGCGTCGTGCGCGGAGAAAGATTCGCAACTAGTACATGTTGCAACACTGCGCTCCATTTAACGTGTACTGTCTTCTAAGGGTGGAACGCGCTTTAGATTTCACAGATAAAAATGTTTTGAGGCCCAAAAAACCAGTATGTATATGAGAGAGACAAAGAAACAGCATAACTAAACACAGAAAACTCAGGTAAATACCAAATTTGATACACAAGTTTAGCTCTTCCAACATTTAAGATTTTCAGTTGTTCTGCACTTTCTCAAAAATGTTCTGGCGGTTATACTGAAATGACGTAAAATGTTCAATATTCGTGCATCACTGATAGAATGTATGTATTCAATTTTCTTTACATTTGAAGTTCACTTCTACTTATTGAATTTTTATAAGTTTGTGTAACTAGAAAATCATAAAAAATAGGCAGGAAAATTACCTGCTAATGCAAAAAGATTAATTTCATAATGCACTTTTTTTTTTTTTTTTTTTTTTTTTTTTTTTTTTTTTTTTTTCCGTAGCGCTAGCCACTTGGTAAATAATGTTGGAAGTTTACACCTTCCGAAGTAGATATGTACGTTATCTGATGGATATGCTTAAAATTTTGGGATTTTCCTTAATTCTCTTAATCGAATGATGTCTCCGCTATTTCACGCAACTGACGTACTTATTCTTTAATTTGGATAAAATTAAGCTACATCAAAAAATATATATATATATTGCTGTTTAATGATGCTGTCAATTGCCAGGATCTCATCAGCTTCGCCGGTGTGCCGAAATTTCGTCCCGCAGGAGCTCTTTTACATGCCAGTATATCTACTGAAGCTGTCGTTCTTAAGCGCACTTAAAAACCATTGATCTGGGCCGGATTTGAAAAGCTGATTAGGTTCCTGGACTTATAAAAAAGTTACCTCTTCCCCTCTCTCTCCTTCTTCTTCTGTTTCTCCCTCTCTCTTTTCCCTTTCTCTCCCTCTCTCTAGCACGCACATCAATGCAATAATATAGCTATTTTGGTTTAGGTACCACTTTCAAAAGCATTGAAATCAAAACTCATTCTCAGCCAAATTGTCATGGAAAATTTTTTGAAGTCTTTTAGTCAGATACAGGATAAATGTACGATTATTTTATCAAAAATATATCAAATAAAGAAATTTATATTATAAAAAGTGAGAAGATTACGAAAAATTTGATTACTTATTTTATCCTCTAAATGTATATTTAAATTTACTTTAAAAAAAAACTTTTTTCAGAAGCCATGTTGTAAATAAATAAATAAATAAATAAATAAATAAATAATAATAATAACAATAACAATAACAATAATAGTAGTAACAATAATAGTAGTAACAATAATAGTAGTAACAATAATAGTACTAACAATAATAATAATAATAATAATAATAATAATAATAATAATAATAATAATAATAATAATAATAATAATAATAACAATAATAAAATTATTATTAATATATAATTATTTATTCTCTAAAATAAATTTAGCCCTATTTTGCTATGAGGCATATTAGAGCTGTAATTACCTACAAATTGAAATTATGTTTACAAAGTTTGAGTGAACAAACTTATGATATAGTGCAAGGGACCCATCGGTTTTGCTCTAGTCACGAGATAGGTGTGAAAATTGATTCAGGCTGTGTTATGGACAAAGGTGTGATGCGTTGAAATAGGTCACGTGGTTTCGCTTCCATCACTCACTTTATTTCATCGATAAAATTTACATTTTCTCAGGGAGCCGTGATATGCTAAAAAGTTCCTTTCACGCGTCCATTTAAAATGCCTGAAGTGCCCTGCAAGAAACCAAGTCCCTTTACTGTTTGTTTTGTCGTACCTGCCTACAAGTAAAGGCCGAGAGTCAAATTTAATTTTTGTGCTCTTCTGACTTTAGCTCAATTTCCCCCAGATTATATATTCAATTGTTTACATTTACATGACTTTCTCGAACCTATTATAATTTACTTCCTTCGCAAACTGTTCTCAAGAAGTTTATTATCTACTTCATGTTAAGAGTGCAAAAACCAAGCCAACGGTTTCAGAAATGGTTTCATTTTACACATTTAATTGTAGGTATACATGAGGTTGAAGCAATTATCAAATCTTTAAACATATGGTTACTCTGAAGTTTAAAATTCCATGTTTTTTGCATGAAATCACTAGACACCATAGACTAATAATTTAACACTTCCAAAAATGCCAAAGGCTCATGATTTTCTCTACTCTTGTACTAACTAATCTTACAAACTCTTATTCCTCTATCTTCATGTTAACCAGATAATTTGCACAAATTATTTTGGTGTTAATTTTCTTGTAGGTGCAAGGGGAATACAGTAGACCTCGAGCGGTAGTCAATTCTTTTAAGCTGGTCACTATATGAAGCCTTTGAAATTCTGTTCTCTTTGCACACGTAAGATATAAATAAATGAACAACGATCTCCCACTTCAGAAAAGTTTAAGTATTGTAAAACTCACACAAATAACTAGCAATATCTCCGAAGTACTTCACTCAAAAAAAAAAAAAAAAAAAAAAAAAAAAAAAAAAAAAAAAAATAATTTGGACATGAATTGCATGTTTTAACAAAATCTACATTTTTGTATTCTTGCGATTTACGAGCTACTCAAAAGTCATCCAGAGTAAGCAGGACTACTGCCAGAAGGTTCAAAGTATCCATTTCATTTGTCATAAAAATATTTTAAACATATGACGTTTTAATCAAAACTATTAGAGCCGTTTTCGAGAAGATCGAAACTTTCGAAAAATTTTCTATATAATGGGCAGTTTGGGGTGGAGAAATTTTCTTCAAAATTTCGTGTCGCAACTTAAATACCAACTTTTGTTTTTAACTGATTCGTTTTTGAGTTATGCTGTTCACAGACACACAACCACCTCCCCCCCCCCCCCCCCCACACACACACACACACACACAGAGAGGCAGAAACACACACGGACATTTTTCTTAAAAAGGTTTTTCTTTATCCGGGGGCCTCAAAACATATATTTCCGGTGAAATCTCCGGATCGAATTTTTGGGTTGAATACAATACTTCCCCTACTTACTATACGTAGTAGAGAAAGTACAAAGAAAGTAAGAAATCCAGATCACTAGCAAAAAAAGATCTCAGAAGTGGTTAATCCATAAATTTTGTACTTGGCATAAATTGCATATTTTAAGATCTACATTTTATTTGCATTATAATTGTTTACCTTACTAGTAGTGGCCTGGGTTTGATCCCAGGCAACCAATGAGGGATTCGTGGTGGACGAAGCGGTGCTGGGGCGGGTTTTCTCCGGGTTCTCCGGTTTCCCCCGCCATCTCATTGTTGGTATTTAAGTTTAATATCTTTCAAGGATGTGACACGAAGATTTTGAAGAAAATTTCTCCACCCTAAACTACCCTTTACATGGAAGTTTTCGAAAGCTTTGATTTTCTCAAAAATGGATCCAACGATTTTGATTAAAATGTCATGTTTGAGTTACTTTTATATCAAATAAAATGTATATTTTTAATTTTCTCGCTTTAGCCCACGTAATCCTGTTTACTCTGATGACTGTAAGAAATGGACCAAATCTTACTATACAAAATTATAGATCTCAAGTTATGTCCAAATGCATTTTTCGTGGGATGAACCACTTCAGAAATATTCCTTGTTATTTGTGTGTTTTGCAATACTTGAACTTTCCTCAAAGTAAGACCGTTATTCACTTTTTTATATCTTGGCCGTGCAAAGAGAATGGAATTTTAAAGCCTTTATGTAGCGACTAGCTGTAAATGATTTGACTATCACTCAAAGCCTACTGTATACCCATGTTCCCCTTACACCTACAGGAAAATTAGCAATAAGATAATTTTTGCAAATATTTATCTCGATGAACATGACGAAGATATAGGAATAAGAGTTTGTAAGAATGGTTAGTACAAGAGTAGAGAGAATGGTGGAGTGCAACACATTAGATTATTTGTTATTGTTTCCAGAGGGAAATTATGTCTTCAAAGATGTTGAGTTTTATATGGATCGCCCTGTGGTATGAGATCTGGCCACGGTAAACCCAGGATAAACAACCTCGTATACATTGCAATGTGCATACACATTAGAGTTCGCGTGCATTAGAAGTAAATCCGAAGCTCCTAAGGCATCTTTGCGTGGGTAGTTTGCGCTTTAACTTCTGGTACACACATCCTACCAAAATTTTATCCCCCTCCACTGTTCCCCTTTCCCTTTCCACGTGAAATCTCTTCACCGCATCCTTGTTTGAAAGTTATAAACGGAAATTTCCCCATTAGGGAACGTTAAAGTTGAAAGTGGTTAGTAACAGTATTTTGAGAATTCAGGTTACTGGTGCAAGCAATTCATTTACCGAAACGCACATAAATAGGTTTATAAGAGCGTCAGATGTAATGCCACTTTCACGTGTGTATAGTAGTTTTATTATCGTTATTCAACTGTCTCACCCGTTGCTGTACGTCTGTACTAATATTTTGCTCGTAATGAGAGATATTTTCTTTGTATATCTGGGCTAATTTCAAAACCTTATAACTGATTTTGACAGTTCTTTCACCATTGAAAAGTTCAGTTAATTTTGACGGATAACATCTAGTTTCACTTCATAAATTTCTGAAAGCTAAAAAGGGTTTCCAAAGCCCTTGCACTTCAATACATTAGTCATTAAAGAACATTCTAGGGTTTTGACTTAGTTTAAAATTCGATGGAGTAGAAAATATTGATATAACTAGTGTATAATCTGGCTGACTGTGACACGAGTATATATTTAGCACCTGAGCAAAAGGGAACGCGCTAATTTTTACGAGTGTCACAATGAAAAGTAATCTATACACATCACATACATTTTAATCAATTTTAGCATTAAATATATAGAAAAGAATAAATTTTCTAAGTGATAATGTATTAGAGATCACAGATATATGGCGTAATTCCAGAAGAAATCAAAATATGTTTACCAAAAAGAATATGAAAAGTTTTGTGGGAGGAGAAACGAAAAATACGTTAATTTGAATAATGAAAACACATTATTGGCATTTTCAGGTTTTCTTACTGACACATTGGAGAAAACTTTTTGCTGTGATGACGTCATTGCTGTCTTGTCACAACCAACGAAAAACGTTTCTTCACTCTCTTAAGTTTACCGGTTACCAAAGTATACAGTTTTCATTTAGTTTTCATTTCATTTCATTCAGGATGAATAGGATTTCCAGCGCTATCCGTACCATCGGTAGAATTATTTTTGAGAAAATGAAGAACAACGAAGCATCTTCTATGTAAATATTGCAACTTTGAAAGATGCTGAACTTATATACCAAGTTTGATATTTATTCGACGTTTCGTTTTTGAGTTATGCGGTTCCATTACGCATCCTTCTTTTTCCAAAAACGCTATTCGCTACACTCAGTGAAACCAGAGTATCGAACTCTTGGGTGAATACAATATTTACTCTATTTGTTACAGGTAGATAAGTTTTAGGACATTAATACGACATAGAATTTATTTTCTAAACTGTAATTTTTGTGAGTCTAATTTTCAAAAGTTTCTTTTTTTTTTCAGAGCAGTAACAGTTTATTTGTTTAAATAAACAGTTGAAAATATGTGTGGCAGCAGCCCTAAAAATTTTAACTGATTGTATTGCGTCAATTGATCAGTTAAATAGCGAAGATTTTAGATGTTGAAAATACGGTTAAGGGAAATTGTTTATATTTCAGAACAGCCCATCCTTTTGTCGGTTTCCAAACAAATATTTAAATGTTCATCCAAAGAACTCCAAAAATACCCAGTTTTTCAACGTTAAAAAATAGTTCAATTAAATTATATGAAAATGTCATAGCCCTATTTACCCCTTAGGCATAACAAGTTAGAATGGTATAACAATTTGCATTCATATCAGTAATCAAGTAAATGGGACGATATTGAAGGACATAAAATATATTAAATGTATTCCTTACAAACCCGCTCCAGTTTTGGTTTGCAATCACCGAGAAGCACAGCTTTTCACTTGTGAAAGGATTTTGCAAATTGTTTAAGGAATTTTCTATATTACATGAAGGATTCCTTCAAACATGTCCACAAACACAATTCGAATTCTTTGTCTTTACAGTATTAATTAGATCATTTCATTCACACATACCTCATTCCATTCGACGAACTAAAGTAACACAATATTGAACTTCCACCAATCACAGCCACACTTTACGATAATTTTAAGCATTATGCTTTTATTTGAGATTATCGCTTCCTTTTATATTGCCGCTGACCATTTATATGTAAATTGCCAATCACGGCCCTCCTTGCCTCGATCGCTGGAGCGTATGCCTCTGGCGCTCCATCGCGCAGATGATTGCGGATTCGAGTCCCGCCTCGGGCACGCGTGCGTAAATGCGTGTATGTGACAGAATAAAATGAGTAAACAATAAAATAACAAAAATGAAAATAAAACAAAAATCAAGAACCGATCAATAACAATACCTAACGATTGCAATACAAAATAGAGGGAACATCTAAACAGTTTGCGTTAAATTAAATAGATAAAAATAAATAATCGTAATAATACAAAATTCGAAGCTATACAGCACAACCAGAAATAAACCATATATATGGTATCAGTTTAACTATTTATGTAGTGAACAGAGATATTCCGCAATTTCATTATTTGCATCAAAACATATGCTTAAAACATTTGACTTCATGTACTTTGTACGAGTTATTCTTACACACGTCTATTCCCCTACGTACTATGAATCGAGATAAACATTTACACAAATTACTTATTCCCAATTTTCTTGTAGTTGCAAGGGGAATATGGGAATACACAGGCTTTAAATGATAGTAAAATGCTGTAAGAGAATAGCTGGTCGCTATGTGATGACTTTGAAATTCCCTTATCTTTGCATGGCCAAGAATAAAGTATTCCTATTTGAGAAAACTGTTAGGTAGTGGAAAATTCAAATAAATATCAAGAAATATCTGAGAAATGCTTTTGTAAAAAAATGTATTTGACATAAATTGTATTTTTATGAGATGTACGTTTTGTATGCGGTAAGATTTTTGTCTATCAATTATCTATCAATTACTAGTTATGCAAAAGTCACTCAGAATCAAGAGGACTTCTGAGGACATTGTTAGAAAATACAAGATATACATTTCATTTGTCATGAAAATGTCTTAAATATATAGCATTTTAATCAGACTCATAGAGCTATTTTTAAGAAAATTAAAAGTTTTCGAAAATATTCCATGTAAAGGTAGTGTGGTGGGACTTCTTTGAAAATGCTTTTGTCGCATCCTTGGAAGGTGAAATACCAAGTTTTTGACCGACTTTTCATTTTTTTGAGTTATGCTGTGCAGAGCGGGCCACCACATTTGCGCCACAACGTATTTCTGTGTATGGATAATGCGTTTGCGCCAATAATTCGAAACTAATATGTGTATTTTTGTACTTAGGTTGGCACCATGTTAACATGGTAAGACATATTTTACGATTGAAAGAATTAAGATATTAAACAAAACAATTTTCCCTCCCATTTGCAGACTGCGGACTGACGCGCGCATAATGCACGTGGTGTGGTTAAAAATTGCCATAACATTTTAAAAATTAAATAGATTAAAATTTTAAAAACTCCTTGATTAAAATTTCTGCTTTCAGGTTTTCATGATGTGGGTGGGGGGGGGGGGGGTTACATTCAAATGGGAAATGTATTTTATATAAGCGATACGTGATATTTGTATTTTTCTGTATTGCTTTATGTAATTTTCTATTTTCTTTTCTTTGTTTTATACCTTGATTCTTTTAGTGGGTTGCAGGTGCATGCCGTTAATTTTCAGATATGTTTCCATTTGAATATGTATATGTCTGGATGTGAACTGTAAAACAAATCGTTAAATTTTCTGTGAAATGCCTCACATGTGTTTGTAGTGTGAGTGGCTTCAGATGATAGCTCAGCCCATACCACAGGATTAAATATGGCCTGCTCAGATATATAATAATCAACAAGGTAGTCGCTAAATTGTGGCATAACTGCTTGTTATCAGTCATATCAAATACAAAACAATCTCCTAATTCATGTGGAGGTAAATAAGATAAACCAAAGCAGTGTTTAAGTCACCGGCTTCAGATGCATTGTCTTTGAACACACTTGCTAGGCCAATGCTTTGTGCTTTACGCCACCATGCCTGGCCGAGATAAAACCTACAACCCAATAGTTGAGTTGTGTCACTCCATGTTGACTTAATTGCTTCAAGTATAGCAACCTCGAAATCTGCTACTATTTTCTTAGGTTGAACACTGGCACTTTTCAACTATGGAACGTATCACCAAGGAATACATGTCTATGTTTTTATTTGGCAGTAAACAAAAAAACTGCGTAAAATATTTTGCGCTACATCTGAAAGTTCCATGTACCTAAAGCGTTTATGCTTCACACAAATATTGCAAACTACTTTCACATCCAAAAATACTCACATTTTTTCGTGATCATTGAGTTGCAATTTAGTTCCAGCTTCGTGAACTTCAAGTATGGTTTTAGGTAGTTTCGGCATATGGTGACGTCGTTTTCTGTAGATTGCTTCCCGTAATAGTTTAACATCACTGAAATATAAGACACTAACACAAGTCTCTGGAGTTTCATTTAATGTTGTACTTATTATAATGCCTGGTTTTTCACTAGCCGGTTTCCTTGTACACGACACACGTACTTCTTGCCCTACGACATCTCTTTCGTTACAGTGGTGATTATGGCCGCCTATAGTTTTCGTATCCATGTTTAACATTATTATTTTGGCAGGACAATTCTTCACTGTGCAACGCCAATGTATACGTCCGTCTATATATGTGTACGCCTTACGAAACTTGAACTCTGTTGCTGTCCATTTCGACTACTTCTATGACAACCTTTACCTAGTCTACCTCAATGATTATGTTCTCCCACTCAATGTGGCTACCACTGAAACAAAACACGGCAACTAAGCACTAGTCGATTTGTTGTACTACCAACCTAAGAAAAATAAGTTCTTAGCCAAACATGCCGTTGGGGCAAATCCATATACCTTTAGTTCCCATATATTAAATCTGGCGCAAATCCACTGCCCCCGTACAGACATACACAAAACTTTATTTTATTTGTTTATTTTTATTTATTTATTTTTGGTGGGTATGGATGGCCCAGTTGGTTTTACTCCTGCGGAATAAAATTTCGCCACACCGGCGGCGCTGATATGATCCTGGCAATGAACAGGGTCGTTAATAAAAATATATATTTTTAAATCACGGACTTTTTGCTAAAAATACATTCTTTTTACATTCAGGGGGTCCCAAAGCATGCAATGAAGTCTCGATATCCAAATTTTGGGTGGAATACGATACATCCCCTACGCACTATAGATAATAGTCAAAGTAATAAAATTTGAGTATAAGTTATGTAAATGCATCCTCTTACACCTGATAGCAAGAGAAAAGCGCAATGCGTGCAATGATAACTATTCAATATTTATTTCGCTTTTCTTTTTGGCAGTACTGACTGTAACCTAAATTCTACGAGTCAATCTCAAGATGAACTGAATAGGTAAGTGGTCATAAATAATAATTAGTATTTATGACAGCTACCCACATGAGTAACAAACACTGTCATTGCAAAAATGCTTACTTGCCGACATATGATTAAGAACACCGCCACTATTACGGAAGATACGACTTAGAGTAGCCGGACTGAGGGTCCTAAGCCGCAAAGCGTATCCGAGGCCTAACTTCAAAGTGACCACAAAGCGTAGCTGTAAGATCTATGTAGCTAACCCCAACGATACAGGTTGGAAATCAGCATTTCCCATTGTATCAGCAGGAAGTGAGCAAGAAGACGAAAACAAAACGAATCATAATATAGCCAATCCAGAGGATTTTGCTTCTCATTCAGGTAGGTAGTACGCATTGCGCATGCGCATTAGCGGGAAGATACCCATGTTTCTTGTCATTATGCCATTATTTACCTGTGAAGAATAAAACATGTTTATATGTAAATGAAGTGATAAAATAAATAAAAAAGGAATAAACATTAGCTTTAAGCTATTAGAAATAATTAAACTGATGAACGTGTGATACAATTGATAGATAATGAACAGTTAAGTATAAGAATTAAAATTTAATGCATTAATAAACAATTAGTGCTACCTATAGACGTTATCAGTTATAGACGTTATAGTTATCTAGGCTGTCATTAAGTAAGAGGTGAAAAAAGAAGAATAAGAATAATAAGAAGAGCAATAAGGAGGAGGAGAAGAAGAAGAAGAAGAAGAAGAAGAAGAAGAAGAAGAAGAAGAAGAAGAAGAAGGAGAATGATCATGAGGAGGAGAAGAATATGAATGAGGAGGGGCAGGAGGAGAAGAAGGAGTTGAAGGAGAAGGAGGAGAGGGACAAGGAGGATGAGGAGAAGGAGGGAGAGGAGAAAAAGGAGAAGGAGATGAAGGAGATAAAGGAGAAGATGGAGGTGGATGAGAAGATGGAGGTGAAGAAGAAGATGGAGGTGAAGGAGAAGAAGGAGAAGAAGAAGAAGAAGAAGAAGAAGAAGAAGAAGAAGAAGAAGAAGAAGAAGAAGGAGGAGGAGGAGGAGGATGGTCTAATTGTAAACTACGATACTGAAATTATTAACGGATAATATTGATAATTTATAAAGAAACAATAGGGATTAGATACATAATTGCCATAAATAGTTTCCGCATATTAAAATCAATGCATAATGCAGAAGCACGGGTTATGATTTTGTCATGAAGTCCTTAGCAAAGACCGTGTAGTGAAGGCAATTAGCTCAAGACGTTCCTCGAATTCTGTAAATGTTCAATTACTAAATCCAGTTCTGAAAATTAGAAGGAAAATGAATTCTTAGGATTAACCAAGGTCCGACTAGAAGTTGTTTCAGATATGAATAAGCAGCTTTAAGACCTGGCAACATTATCTAGGAACGTTGCTAGAAATAGTGATATTTAAATTAATAAAAGAGCGTGTATTTCTAAAATTCGTGTCTTTTCCCTTAGTGTACAACAATCATACAGAAGTGTTAACTGTGATTGATTATCGGAAGCCACAGCGCCAAGAACCGTGCTCATCACAGGGAACCTTACGCATAACATTTCTGCGACTCATGGCAACGTACGATTCCCATTATTATTACGGAAATAGTTGTTTTAAAACAGTAAAGTGTTGATATGACAGAAGTTAGCAGATATAATTAAATAATTACAATTTATAGTGATAAGATTCAGAAGATTAGATTCTTGAACCTCGAACAGTCGGCAACTCGCTCCAATTAGCATCCATTAAACTTATCAGTCAACTTAACTAGAGCAGCTGTCAGGAAAGATGGCGGTGACAGATAACATGCATGTAGGGGAAAGAGGGGAAGCGCTGCATTGCTACTGTTTCCCATCTTTTTCAGGAAGTATTTGTACAGCATTTCTCTGCCTTGTCTGTGAATAATGAAATTTTTTTTTCTTCTGCCACCTTGGTAACTGTTAATGAACTTACTATCACACAATTCTGGACTTATTGCTGAAAATGATTTAATTTCACTGTAAAACTGTACGAATACTCTCATACGCGCACTCTGAAACAGACTACGCCTGGTTGGCTAGAAAACACGTGACTGTGACGTCATTGGATATGTGTGTACTGCGCAACCGCCCTCGTTCCTGACGGCGACTATAGTGTTATGTATTATCACCCTACCCGCGCATACCCTGAGAAAAATCTCTCGTCCATTACCACTCTAACAGCGGGCAGCAGATTCCTCGGAGAATGAGATCGGAGACGGCATCAAATGACGCCCAAACTGCATTGGCATCAACTAAATATCAAAAGAAGTACGCAAATTATTCTTTGGTCCACGATTTCAAAATTAGCTCGTATTGCACTCGGCTAACGCAATTATGATTACTCTGGCTTCAACATAGATATACGCACATATGTGCAACAATTACCAATAGCGTTGGATGATTTACTTGGCAGAATGATTGCGGTGTCTCGCTTGATTTATTTCCGACCACTACGACCGATGGACTGAGGTTTGGAATAACAGACTTTAATTGCTTTTGCCAGATTTGTGAAGCCGAATCATTCATGTAACATTTGAATAACACTTTCATAGAAATTCACGCTGCATGCAGTTTCTAATTTCTGTACTAACTGCTCCCGAAGTCGCGGGTTTAGGTCCGGAGAGCGATGGATTTTTTCAAAATCCTGAAGTTGTGACAATTGTACGGAGGTGAAATTTGTTGACCTTTAAACGGATCCCAAAATATTCCCGGAAATGGCCAAGCATAAAGAATATATGTTGTTGTACAGTTGTAGGGAGACTAATGTGGTGCTGGGCCTAATGCATGACTCGAGAGCTGTAAGGGTTGGAATGCGTGGCTGGGTGGCACTCGCTAAGAATAATTCATTACTACAGCTGACACCTAAGTGTCAAGCAATGTGCGTGCTATAATTATGGAGATACTGGGTTCAGCGAAAGCACCAAAAGGAAAACAACGGGCGTCTTAACGCAATGTAGGGCAATTTCATACTACTTCGTGATGCCCTAATGCGCCATTATCTAACATCGATAATACTTTCAGCAGGTATATTTCTAAGTGAGCCTTCTTAAACTATAAGTATGTTATGTTTTGTTTAATTTAAACCATATGCATATTATACCTGCAAATTTTCATTCCAACATTAACAGTCGCTAGTGGTCATTCGACCGCCTCCGTAGCGTAGTTGGTAGCGCGCTTGGAGGACTCGGTTTCGATCCTCGGTACCAGCCTGGGGATTTTATTCCCTCTGGGAAGTCTGGCACGGGGTGCACTCAGTCTCGTTAGGTCCCGGGGGGATCAATTGAGGAGCTATTTGATGGACAAGTAGTGGCCTCAGGTCGAGAAGGCCGTATGACTGTCCGGGATGGCTCGGGGCGCTGACCACGTCCCATCCTCCAGTACTGCACTACACCAATGACGCCTGCAGTGGGCAGAGGTGGAGGACGCAGCGACTGGGCGGCAAGCCCTTCACGGGCTGTTGCTGTGGGGTTTAGTTTAATTTTACTGGTCATTCCGTACAAGTGTCAGCATTCCACTTCTGACTCATCAGGTAGAGGAAAAAGCTACGTACAAATGTGTCTCCGTAGAAGTGTCACACCGTACTAGTAAGTGTTCCAGCCTGCAAAATCCTTAGCATGGCTTCCATAGAGAGGGAACCAAAGCCGGTTGTCCCGTGTCGTAAATGTATGGTACGTAAAATAACGTTAAGCCTAATGAATGGGCCTCTAAGCAAAATTAAACGGTGCTCCATGCCAAGTATAGAAAGGGACGCTGAGAACCAAAGCATTTATAGGGTGTCCGTAAATAAAACTGACATACTTATAGTAAGTAAATGTTCTGTCGATACAAAGGTATCACCAGAAATACAGTTTTAGGCTCTCTGAACCCATAGAAAGACATTTTCTTGAAAAAATTTGTGTTTCTTTATAACTATGAACAACATAACTCAAAGCGAAAAGTCGGATATTTAGATGCAGTATCTTACGAGTACCAAGTATGCGACACCAAGATTTCCAAAATATTAAAATGTGTTTTGTATGAGAATATTCTCATTATGCTTGTTCTTAAAATGCTGCTCTATGAATTTATGTTAATTCTAAATTAATTTTTGTATAATTAGTAAAACCTAAGAGATAGACAAATTGCATACTTCATTTTCTTTCTTTCCTTTTTTTTTCTTTCTTTCATTCTTTTCTTTTTTTCTTTTTTTCCTACTGGTCATATATGGAGCATGGAGTTTCCATGCGATCCACTTTTTAAAAATCTGATGTGTTGCACTCACATGACTTCCTCTACTCTTGTAGTAACCTTTGTTACAATCTCTTATCCTATATCTTCTTCGTGTTACTTGAGGTAAAGGTTTGTAGAAATTATCTTTGTTGTTCATTTCCTTGCAGATGCAAGGGAAATATGGGAATACAGTAGGCTTTGAGCGATGGTAAAATCTTTTAAAGCTTTGAAATTCCGTTCTCTTTGCACGGTTAACATATAAAAAATGAATGACGATGTTCCATTTTAAAGAAGTAGGGTAAATATGCCTAATTCCGTGATATGAAGTTCTTTCGCATATCACGGTGCTATATTTTGTGAGTTACAAGTTCTGAAGTACTCAACAGATAGTGGAGTAGTTTGTTTTTGCAATTTAGTTACGATAGTGCCCAGCATCGAAACAGATAACTACAGAACGTGTTGCGACGTGAACGTTTGTGGAACGCCTAAGATTTTCTTTGCACTGGGATCGTTGCTAAAGAAGTGCTGAGCTGTGAGGTAAATATTAATGCAATCACTCTAATAATGGCTCGTAACATGGATAAACCTTTAGAGAATCAATATATGTTATTGTATACTATCTATTAAAAAGTAATTGGGCACTGGTCTGAAATGTTTGTGTGGCTATTTTTGCCCCTTCAGAACCTCGTGGAACCACCTCTTGCTGCTACAACAGCAGCCACCCTGTCAGATGTACTCTCCACTAGATTGTGCAAGACTTCCACTGGGAAGCGTCGCCATTCCTCGTGGAACAATGGCAGTCAGTTGGCCACAGAAAGTCGGCCGCATCTCCCCAGACCTCACTCGCTGGTCCAATTCGTCCCAAAGTTGTTCATTGGGATTGAGGTCGGGACTCTGTGCAGGCCAGTTCAACCGTTGAACATTGTCTGCATACCACTGCGCAGTAGCCGCCGAAACATGGCACCTAGCATGTTACCCTGGAAGTAATAAGGGTCCATTCTATAAAAACCTCACAGTGAGGGAGCATTTCGTTATCCAGAATTGTACAGTACGCCTCTGAATTTAGTGTGCCACGAACAACCACCAGTGGTACCACACCGTAGCACGAGAAATACCCCCATACCATCACTCCACCACCGCCAAATTTCCTGGTAGGCGCTATGCACTCTGGCAAAAGCCGTTCCACGGGTAGTCCGCACACCCATGCAGGTCCATCAGACCGAAATAATGTGAATCTAGACTCGTCGCTACACAGAACCGATTTCTACTGCTCCAGTCTCCAGTTGCGAGAGTCCAAACACCACTTGAGTCTCTGAGTTTTATTTGTCTTCGTGACATGTGGCTTATGTGCTGCTGCTCTTCCGGAATATCCAAGTTGGTGGGCCTCTGATCCCAATGTTCCAATGGAAACAGACAAGTTTGTCGCTGCTTGAAACTCCTGTCTGGTGGTAGCCATCGGTTGTGCCCTTTTCTTTACAATTTCACGTTTTAGGGCTGTGTGATCTCTGTTGGTCAGCATTTTCGGTCGCCCTGAACGTTCACATTGTCACAATGTTCATCAAGCTTCCACTTCGTAGGACGAATGCTACTGTTGATTTGGGCCTGTTTAACTTAGCGGTTATTGCCCTGCTAGACAGCCCACTGAGGTGGCCGCCCACAATAATTATGCCCATATCAAAGTCTGATAGCTCTGCACCGCGTGCCATCTCGTTCTCATCTGGTTCTGTTGCTCATTGTCTACTGCAACACATAGAGGCCACAACAGTCAAATGACATGCTAAATGAACTGCGACAATGGGTGCCCAATTACTTTTTGATAGAAAATTAGTTTTTATGCACACACGGATCTGGAACAGCTTTTGCGTTTCATGTCTTATTTTCGAGTTTTCTCCAAAACTGCCGCTTGCTTACACAAGAGATACCAGAATCAAGGGCGACACAAGATGTGATTAGGTAAAACAGTTGATGTAAGTTGTTACGCATTCGTTCAAACTGTGCTAAATGTTTATACAATGAAATATATTGAAACGGGAACTTCTATGTATATATTTGTAATTTTAGAATTAGAATGTAAATATAAGACTTTTAGGTGTAAGTATAATTTTGTATTGTGTAAAGAAGCTGCCTCTTGGAAGTATGTTGACCTGAGCACATTTCTGAAGGCCAGAGGACAAAAACGTCTTTTGTCGTCTCGCGCCCAGGCATGTTTTGCCTAAAGTCCAAGGACACAGCTGGGGAAAATACACCCCTCCTCCATAACGGGACTAGAGAGAAAGTGCGGGGGTGAGATATAAATAGGAAAACTTGGAAGAGAACGGGACTGACTGACTGTTTGTTGCGATGTCACTACGAGGGTGAACCGGTATCGCGAATATGGTAGATATTTTCGCGCCAAAAACGTCGATGTGTGAAAGGCGACAGTGATTCGCGTAAGGAGAAGTAAATAGCGATATTAAAACGCAATACCAGAAACTCGCTCAGGTCGGCACTTCGAGGCAATGAAGTGGTGGAGAATAAAATTATTAAACGTCTGTGCTGTGTTTGTCATCTAACCTCGCGCCTGAGAAATATCCCACTCACGCCTACCTAAATCCGGTACCCAACCCCGTTATAATATTATTCTGACTAGTAATAATGGTGATAAAATTCCGGGAAATGTGCAATTAAACCATATCCTGTCAAAACGCAGTTTTAACTTTTAAAAATTTATTTTTGGACGAAACTGTGCCAGTATGATAGAATATAAAGTAACGCCAATATTTTTAACCGTAGGTTTTGTTCCGTTGACAATAATGGAAAAACGAAGGAAGGAGACAAAACGTAAAAATGTTCACAAGTCACATGATGGAAGAATGATTCAACTGGTTATAAGGAAAGTATCACAGGAAATCTGGAGCATCTACAAAACTTCAAAGCTTTATACAATTCCTTGGATCACCCTAAAAGAAATTGTAAAGAAAGTTACCGAGCACTTCGACTGCAACTAAACTTTCGGACGTTTCAGCTAGGAAAAGGGGCAAGCCTTTTGTTCTTCCTTCGGAGACCAGCAGCTGTCATCATAATTATGTTCTTCAAATGCAGGAGATCGGATTTGATCTAGTTGTTCTCCACATAAGAAAACTGACATATGAATTGAGGAGAAAGTGTGGAGCAACAGAAATTTTCAATTCTGAGCAGAAAATCGCCGGAAAAAAAGCGATATGCAGGATTTAGTAAACGATTCAACCTAACAATGAGAACACTGAAAACTTGTCTAGCTATCGCGCATCTTGCGCAAATCCTGTCTTAAGTGAGAAAGACATTGATGACCACGATTTTAGAAACTCCTAATCAGATATAGAATTGTGATGAAATAGGGTTGATTTTTGTCACAGCTGCATCAAAGATTGTGACCAATAATATGAATTGTACAAATAATTTGTACAATAATAGAGAAAGTCATTTGAGTCCAGCACAGATTCTTTTGTGGACCCTTGTTTCTGCTTTAGTTCATTCTTCATTTTGCAGGAGTTTATTTATTAATTCGATTTAGTTAAGCTTTTCCAATTTCAACTTTCCTTAAGAACATTGGTTCACTAACTTACAGTTCTATATCTATAATCCACTATATATTAACATGAAAAACAAGAATATACGTTTGTAAGTGTAATGAGTAGAGAAAGTTATATGATTAGAGTTGTATTATTTATCTGGAAAACTACCAGGACAAAGAGCCACACACGAACTGCGCCGCTTACGGTTATCTATTGCACGTCGTATCTATAAAACAAGCGCATTTTACTTTCTCTACTGGTAAGTAGAAGGAAAAAAAAAAAAAAGCATTTTAACAAAAGTTCCACGCGGTGTGTGTGTGTGTGTGTGTGTGTGTGTGTGTGTGTGTGTGTGTGTGTGTGTGTGTGTGTGTGTGTCAGTCTGTGGACAGCATAACTCAAAAACGAAAAGTCGGTTAAAAACCAAAGTAGGTATTTAAGTTTAATGTCTTTCAAGGATGCGACACGAATATTTTGAGGAAAATAGCCCCCCCCTCCCCTAAACTACCTGGAAAATTTTTCGAAAATTTTGATTTTCTTGAAAATGGCTAACGATTTTTATTTAAAATGCCACACATTTTTAGATATTTGTATGGCAAACGAAATGTATAGTTTGAATTTTTTGGCTATACCCTATGTAGTCCTGTTTATTCTGGATGACTTTTGAATAACTCGTAAATCGTAAGAGATAGACAAAACCTTACTGTACAAAAAATATAGATCTCGCTAAAACACACAATTTATGTCTGAATAAATTTGTTTGTAGAGTGAACCATTTCGGAGATATCCTTGGTTATTTGTGTGAGTTTTGGAGAACTTATACTTCTGTCAAATGGAACATCGTTATTCAATTCTTGTGTTAACCGTACAAAGAGAACAAAATTTGAAAGCTTTAAAAGATGTGACTATCGCTCAAATTTTACTGTATTTCCATATTCTCCCTGCACCTACAAGGAAATAAACAGTAAGATAATTTCTGCAAATGTTTATCTCATCTAACACGAAGATGTAAGAATAAGAGTTTGCAAGAATGGTAAGTACAAGGATAGAGAAAGTCATGTGAGTGCAACACATCAGATTATTAAAACGACCCAAACCACTAAGAGTGCCACTCAGTTTCTGGTATTCTGTGTGAAGCAATGTATACGAAATGTTGCGGTAAGAAAGCTTTGGTCTAGCACTGGGAACTTCTTTCTTGCGTGCTTTAAAATAGCAGCAAACCCCCGGGGGTGCATTAAATTTGAAGACCTTGCACGAATGCCGGTGAAGACCAAAATAAGATATTGCTCCGACATATAACCTGGGAAGGTTAAACTCCTGGATTCTAAACGATTTAACCTTGTTTAAAATGTAGAAGCATAACAATCATTCCTCTGCATAAACTTCTGCTTTCACCGGGCGAGGTGGCGAAGGCAGTAGTGCGCGCGTGACTCGCTTGTGAGGCCGTGGGTTCCATTACTGTGACCGACCTTCCTGGCCCATAGGGTTTTAGAGGTTTCCCCGGGTCACTAGGCGAATGCTAGGAAGATTAATTGATCCCTCGTATTTTCTGTCCCTCATTCATTTCATATTCCATCTGCTTAGTTGCTTCACGGTTGCGAGTGTCAGCGGAAGTCTCGGCGTTGCACGGCAGGGAAAAAGGATGCCTTCTGAAAATTCCCTGTGACTTGTACAAACACAACCACACAATCAGTATCCAATGATGGAAACAAACAGGCAGTTTCTAAGTCATAACTTGAATATTCTGGGAATGTCCTTAGAAGACTTCTTCATTCTGGATGACTTTTGGATAAATGGTAAAATAGAGGCAGTCTTACTAAATAAAAATGTGGATCTCGTTAAAGCACACAATTTATGTCAAGTACTCTTGTTTTGTTTCCTCTTTTAGTGAACCATTTCCGAGATACTCTTTATTATGTGCGAATTTTCCAGCACTAACACTTTTCTCAAATAGGAATAGGTTATTCGCTATTTATCTCTTGCTCTTGCAAAGAGAACGGAATTTTAAAGGCATCTCGTAGCAACCAGCTCGTAAAATACTTGACTATCGTTTAAATCCTACTGTATTCCCACATTCCCTTGCACCTACAAGAAAATTAGCAATAAAATACTTTCGGAAAAAGCACATGTCGATTAAAATAAAGTAGAGAGAGAAATAAGCATTTGCAAGAATAGTTTGTATAAGAATAAGTATAGTTTGTGTATATAAACAGGGTGTCCCAAAAATCACGGACAACGCTTACTATGCAGTGTCCCATGACAAACTGATAGGTTTTCAAATAGGAACCCTGTCCGAAAAGCCATAAGAGCTGACCTTACAGCAGTGCCGTACACCATACTCTACAATACAGCTTCACAGAAAATAGTCGAGCGCTATCAGATCTGGCGACCGCACTGGCCATGAAACTGATCCTCTTCTACCAATCCATCGATTTGGATATGCGACGTTGAGGTGATTCCGCACTTTTACATCAGTGTGCTGAAGTTCCTGTCGGCCACTTCCACACTGGTACGTGTCGCACTGCTGTTAAAAACGTTACTGTGCTGGCAACTACACAAGTAACACAGTGGGATGCGCACCAAGGACTCTATGGAGGAATTAGCGCATGCGCAGGAATATTATTATGCTCAGGTCGTTCATCCCAGTATAAGTAGCTAAATGGTTGCATACCTTCCGTATTAAGACAGCAAAACGCATGTTAAGAAATTGTCACAACCGTTCGTTCTCAAATGTCGATGCGTTCAAACCGTGCATTTCCGGACAGGGCTTCCTATTTGAAAATTGATCAGTTTACCATCCCGCACAGTCTGTATTGCAAGAGGTTAGGCGACAATGAACTTTTCACGATGAACTGCATTGATACTTAGACATTTTATGCTAATATCATATATTAACACTTTGATTACAAGAAGAGAGCTTCTTGGAATATCCGCCATGTCTTCCCAGTATAACAATAACCAGTCAGAATCATTCTCGTTACGTTAAGTGCATCTATGTATATAGACATACTTTAGCGACATTTCCTCACGTTACGTCCCGTCGCGATGATTCGCAGTTTAGTTAGCTCCACCGTAATCCCGGCATCATTAACAGAGAGAATTTGATGCGGTATGTACGTCGTGTAATAGTATAAGTAATTAGAGACAAATGTTCGCTAGGCTGCTCATAAGGAACTAGATGAGAGGAAGGGGGCGGAGAGTTCTGTGATGTTCTGGAGAAGGACAGCAGGAAATTAAATGTGCAGGAGATGAGGTTTCTGATCCTTCTTACATGTCGAGTTGTTCCGCTATAATTAGTCATAGCGACTTTTTAATATACCAAGGTTTATTTTTATCTTGTTTTCTACCTCAGTTTTTGTGCCTTATTTCACGACACAAATGTATACAACCAGATCATTTATTATTATTATTATTATTATTATTATTATTATTATTATTATTATTATTATTATTATTATTATTATTATTATTATTATTATTATTATTATTATTATTATTATTATTATTATTATTATTATTATTATTATTATTATTATTATTATTATTATTATTATTATTATTATATCATATATATCATATTATATATTATATTAATAATAATGAGCTTTAATCATGTACGCTGCGGCATCTGAATACATAATTAAAACCTTTTCCTCACACACACCCTTTGGCCACAAAATCGTTATCCCATCATTTACAAATCTTGCAATCTGTAGTTTCATCGACGGCAAACCAAATACAGGAGTCTCCAATTTTATTCCATATATGAGCAACTGCTTCTCCATAACACACATGAAGATACTTTTTCCTCAGAGTAGATTCGTCAGGAATAACTTTCTTGCAACATTTTTCTAGAAAGGAACGAAATTGAGGAAATTGAAGTTTATGCCACGGAATATTAGTTGCAACCATTGCACTGCACAAGTCTTTAGAAAATCATTTCCGGATGATTCCTGTTGCATTTGTGTCAACAGAACTTGCTTTCTAGAAGACTAGATGTTTGTTGCGTATGTGAAGAGCACTTTTAATATGTTGTTGCAATTGAGATTTCATGAAACAGCCAATTCTTTTACCGCATGCTTGACAGACGATTACTTTTTCGCCGGTTGTAAAGGCGCTATCTAATTTCACCCATGAATTCAACTTGCAGGATAGCGAGGACGCAACTGGTGCCATTTTACTAAGACTTGCAAGAAACGAACTGCAGTATTATCGCCTCGCTATATTGATGGTTGTCCAGCGGCTCACTTTGTTTCCTCGCAGCTATTATATTACAAGATGCCGACTACTGAGACAATGGTAACAATCAATTTCTCCAGTCCGTGTAAATGCCCAAAGCGCTACGAGAAACGTGACACTGGAGGTCAACATTGTCGAGCGGCAATTGCTTTGATTTAAACGGACAACAATCAGAACGAGGCGAGGCGGCTATTATCGCATTCTTAATTTAACTTGAATCCTATTTCGCAGATTGAGTTTTGTTGCTTTCAGCAAAACTTGTGAAAATAGTAGTTGATAATGTGACTACAATATTTTTTAAAAAATAATAAAATTGTAACGAAACGCAGAAAATATGTACGTTTTATGTAACATCGTTAAAATATGTAAAAAAATGTAAAATAAAAATTTGTAAGGGAGTCCCAAATGACGTAATTCGCCAACATTTTTACTTCTCATTGAAATATTTTGCAGGATTTAAAATATGTAATTACGTAAAAATCCGGGCTCTAATTATCACCCTTCCATTAATCGATTCCGCCTGCATTTCATATCATCCTCTTCCTCACTATCATACCTGGTGCTGGGCTGACCACTCGCTTCCAGGTCTTCACTCTGTCCGGCTAATAGGTGCCTGTGCTCCCCGACAGGTATGTGACTCTAAGCACTGCTGGCTTGTAAGTCCTACATAAAGGGAGGGTAATCAGATAAAGAAGTAGTAATATTAGTGTATGTTTACCTCTTTTTGTCGCAGTGCAGTCCGTTATTTATTGTACTAACTTTAGTGAGAATTATATATTATAGTTCTTAATTTTACGTTAATTTTTGGGGCATTTAGATTTTTAATTCGTCTTTTACCGAATTCTAATGTTTCTTCAAATCATTATGCTCAGTATAATACAGACTAATATGTCTCCTGCTAAAACTGGTTGTATTTTAGCAATTTGACAATATTTAAAAATTCAAATCATAAAAATGTTTATTTGAAAGGTTCAGTATGAATATAAATAGTTTAAACAACAAATACAAGGGTAAGTAAAATTAAACCGATTTTTTTAGAAAATATTTCGGAACTTGAAAGACCAAATTTGTGAGTAGAGGAATAAAACAGGCAACGCAGTGTTTGAAGGCAGCCTTATATTTCTTAGTAATCGATATTTTGAGGTAGATCTGCACCTCAGTTACCTCATAGAAGGCGCCGACCGACTGGCCAGTTGAAGGCATAAGGATATCCATCTGTGAAATTTTGAAAATCTACAGTTTTCATTCGATTGATTTGAAATTTTAACACAGCAATCACTATATAGTGAGGAGTAACTGTGCTACATTTCACACATTTAATCAGATTAGTTGCTGACATATTAATATTTTATTATATTTTTTTTAATATTTGTATAAATGGTTTCCCATGATGCAATTTTGATTTGAAAAACTTAATTTTCAGTTATGTCCTGTAATAGAATGTTAGTAAATTGATGAGATAATTTCTTAATCTTGTTATTAGTTTGGATAAAAATAAATTTTAAAGTTTAAATTCATTATTTTTTTCATTTAAATTTCGAAATGTAAACTTTAATATTTAATTACTCAGCAGTTATTCACGTTATGAGAAAATTATCTCATCATTTCTTTTTAGTGTTATTTCTAAGCAGGTACACCAAATTTCATGCATAAGTACTGAAAATTGCATCGTGTGGAGCATTTTAAAGAGTAAGCGGTGCTAAAAATAAAAACATGGAAAAACTAAGTTTGAAGTCATAGCAAGGATAATGGAACTGTATGGATTTAAATGGACACGACCACTTACAGGCAATGAGTTAGACAGCCATGCGACATAGTTAAAAAGGCCGTAAGGCTATAAAAAGCATATCAAAATAAAGCAGAAGATTTATACTATTTGATAAAATAAAAATCCATTTTTTGCAATTTTTGAAATTTTTAGCCTTTATACACAGATGGGTATCCATAAGTTGCTCTCATCCAGCATAATCAAGAGGTTTAAAGGAGTATCTAGAAAATAATTCCGTAACAGTCAAAATAAGCCATTGGACAATCATACAAAAGGCCATTGGCCATATCTATTAACAAATTCTGGGAAATACAAAAGCAATTTACTTTAAACCTACAAAAGACCCTTGTAAATTAGTGCATTAGAATATCAACCATTACGCTGTGCTTTCGTGTTTAAAACTGACAGCCTTTAGATAATCTGAGAATGAATTGCCATTTGCTAAGAACTTGCCTGGTATGTAAACAAAGATAAGCCAAGTTTATTGTTCGTATGTGCTATTTTTGAGCCTTTGTAAGCATGAGTAAAACGATATTATTGGGTTCTATGAAAAACTACTTGAAAATGAATTTCGACGTATAAGGACATCAGTGAGACGGATTCAGTCAAATTTGAATCTTTGTGTTAATTTTTTTTTAATTATGCTCATTTTCTTTGGAGGATCTAGTTGTAGGCAATTCTGCATTAACCAGCTGTATTTTGGCAATTCCTTTTTGTTATGTTTGTATTTTCACTTTTATCTACCACGTTCTTAGTAGGCAGATAAGGGAATGTATTCCACTGGAAAGTTTGTTAGCGAGATATTACCAAACATGCATGTTTTGAGGTCCCCTAATAAAAGAGCATCTTTTAGAAAAATGTTGGTATCGTGAGCGTATGTCTTTAATGAGATTAAAGTAACTAATTTTGGGGGGTGGGGGCCTCACGAAAATTACTATATCCCACCTTATTGTATTTGTTTTATGTGGAAATGTTTTTGCACGCCCATTAGTTACTTTTCCTATTACATTGGCTACTTATAGTCTAAGGTTAGAACCGGTTCTAAAAGTAAAAAGTTAACTGAATTTTCAAATATTATTAAGTTACCCAATTGTTTTTGCATTCTTTGAGCTTACGCGATACACTTTTGTGTATTACGTTGGTGTTTACAAGTCTATAAAACTATAGAACTACCCCAAATAACATATTTAATGCGGGGTCATGTTTATAGTCTACTATCTGATGTATTCAGTACGCATTTCAAAGGAGACAAAGATAAGCATTTAGCGCAATTTAGCATCATTTTTATCATTTTTAAAATTTATTGAGGTTTCTCACAGTAACAGATATAAAAATTTTTATCTTGAGCTTATAAATACATATTTAGATTGTATCTATCAACTATCAGTATTGTTGAACAATGCCGTTAGATATCAGGACTGCAATTTCTCGTACTTCAATCCCTAATCAACAAACTTAGACCAGAGACTATTTCGAAATTTTACAAAGTGAAGGCAATCCCCACTTCACTTTGTGGCTCAGAAACGTGATATTTAACCACAAACCAACCTAGACGAATAGAAGCTGCTAAAATGAAATTATTGAGACCTTTAGCAGGTCTTTGTATGATCATAAAAATAAAGAAGAAATAAGAGAAGAATTACATGTTCCACCCATAATAGAAACTACCAGAAACTATAGAAATAACTTGTATAACACATATAGAGAATGCCGGAAGACAGACTACCACAGACACCGTAACTATAGACAAAGAGGGAATAGAGATCTTGGACGACCAGGAGATCAACTTCCAATCTGAAGCGGCATAGGCCAAGAAGCTTAATCCTCGAAAGTTATTGATGATAATGATCGACTGTGAGACCGTGTATGTATACTCGCCAGTAATTTACATTCAGTAATAAATAAATACACAAATACATAGATAAAAAATATATGTGTGTGTAGGCAAGTGATGCAAAAATAGCAGAATAAGGCTATTAGTAGGAAAAGGAATACATTAATAACGATTTAACATTTTGTACGATACTAATCTTATTTAAAACGTAATATAATAGTTTGTGCATTATGGTGTACATACGTCATTTTAATCAAAATCGTTAGAGCCATTTTCAAGAAAATCAAAACTTTCGAAAAATTTTCCATGTAAAGGGTAGTTTAGGGTGGGGCTATTTTCTTCAAAATCTTCGTGTTGCATCCTTGAAAGACATTAAACTTAAATAACAACTTTGGTTTTTAACCAACTTTTCGTTTTTTAGTTACGCTGTCCACAGACTGACAGACAGACACACAGACTGACACACAGACGCGGACCTTTTCCTAAAAATCCTTTTTTGGATTCAGGTGGTCTCAAAACATATTTGCGTTGAAATCTCGACATCGAATTTTTGGGTGGAATACAATACTTCCTCTACTTACCAGTGCAGAAAGTAAAAATGAACAACGATGTTCCATTTCACGAAAGTTTTAAGTTTTCCGAAACTGACACAAATAACAAGGAACATCTCCGAAATGGTTCACTCTACAAAAACATTTACTCAGATATAAATTGTGTGTTTTAGCGAGATCTACATTTTTGTACAGTAAGATATTGGCTATCTCTTACGGTTTACGGGTTCTTCCAAAGTCATCCAAAGTAAACAGGACTACATAGGGTATAGCCAGAAAATTCAAAATATACACTTCACTTGTCATACAAATATCTTAAAGGTACCATATTTTAATCAACATCGTTAGTCATTTTCAAGAAAATCAACATTTTCGAAACTTTTTCTATGTAAAGGTATTTTAGGGTGGGGCTATTTGCTTCAAAATCTTCGTGTTGCATCCTTGAAAGACATTAAACTTAAATATCAACTTTGGTTTATAACCGACTTTTCGGTTTTTAGTTATACTGTCCACAGACTCACAGACTGATAGACACACACACGCGCGCGCGCGCGAACCTTTTTCTAAAAATGTTTTTTTTTTTTTATTATTATTTTTTTTTAAATTTATTCAGGCGCTCCTAAGACATATATTTCCGGTGAAATTTCGACATCGAAATTTTGGGTGGAATGCAATACTCCTACCCACCAGTAGAGAAAGAAAAAAGGTAGGTACACAGTCCAGGCCTCTCAGGGATTCAATTCACTTGTCTAGTGGGATGTAAATCTCCAAGTGTTCTTGCATCATCTAGTGAGCGGTATTAATTCCTTGAAGATAGTGTCCGTAACAGGTACATGTTGATTGGGATAAAGCGGTAACAGCTTGGCTTCACGTAATGTAAAAGGCAATGAAAATGTCACTAACGCCACTGATGCACGACTACGCAGCTTTCCGGTCCAACCGTGAAAGAGTATGTTACTTAACAAGTGGTTGCTAGAGGCACACAAGGGTTTGACAAGGAGCCCTTTTAGGTTCCATTACTAACACAAACCAACATAAACCACCGCTTCTTATATCAACAAAGTTGGTAATTATAATTTAGTTATACATGCATGTATAAAAGACAAAACAAATCAATAGATGCACAGCTCAATCATGGAAGGCCTTCTGGGACAAATTACTAAATTACTAAACAAAAGGCTGTGAATCGACATTCCGGAAGTGTAAATATCAAACATATACTATGGATTAATTATTGAAATACGGTCCTGACCGTAGCCACGCCATGCAGATAACAGGGTGTAATTGCAAAGCAAGGTTGCCAACCCGTACGAATTATGGGGGTGTACAATAATTTGAATGTATGATAGTTCGATACTGGCGAAATGTCATTTTCACTGCTTTGTCACACCAGCAAAATGAAATTAATTATAAATAGCAACACCACTTTTGCCCTCAGGGCTTGTCTCTACCCCTCTAAGGCAACTATTTCATATCCTACTAAGCCTCTTACCTTTTATCCTCTTGTTGCCAGTGTGCCCAGATCTGGTAATCTCAATGAAGAAGGCACTGTTCAGAAAATTGATGATCAGTGGAGAAAACTCGGAATACGCGATATTCCGTGTGAAATAAAGAACATGCCTGAACCTGACAGTTTCTGGAGTGCTGTTAAACATATGTCACCTTGGTGGAAATACTGATTTCAAACAACTGACGGAGGTTGCATTATTAGCGATTTCATTGCCCCACAGAAACACTTCTTGTCAAAGAGTTTTTTTCCAAACTAGGTTTAATAAAAACCAAAATTAGAAACAGATTGGCACTAGATACGTTAAATGGACTTATACGGTCGTCTCAGCTTATGAAAGAATGTGGTGGGTTCCAAAATCTGCAAGACACCGAGATGTTTAAGTTTATCTCAACAACAAATTTGTATAATGCTGCAACAATTGAGGAAGCTGAACTTTCAGATGAATAGTGCGAGAAACATAAGTGCTAAAGTTGTAATACTGGTTGAGGTAATCGATCTTGTAATGGATACAACAGCAATACTATTATGCTGATATATTTATTGTTGTAGCATTTCGTTTATGATGTACGATAATTTTACTTTTAAAGATTGGCAACCCTGTCGCAAAGATTAAGGAACCCGACGCAGTACCCAGCTACAGTGACTCAAACCCGGAACGCAGTTGCGTCAATTCCAATTCAGCCCGTTGTACTTCTCTATATGCTGGCCTTTGATAATTTTTAAAAAAAGGAAAAGAAGAAAAGAAGGATAACCAGGCTGGAATGAAATTTACTACTTTTGTTGTAAAGAAGGAAATGTGGGCTAGCTCAATGTAATATGGTTAAAGGCCGTATATTGTCCTGAAAGTCTGAGGAATGAGTTACCTGTCTCGTTAAAAATGCATTACAGTACTGATGTCAACAGTTACTTCTAAAGCACCTATCGAGAAGATGTCGGAAGTTGTTAGTGCCACCGATTCCGTGTGGATTGTTGATGTTTTGACATGCCTTTCCAGATATCCCGTTCGTGGAAAATTTATAAAGAAAGAAGCTATTATTTCGATGCATTTGTCAATTTTAAAACCTATTTTACTCCATAACCATCTAGATACAAATGACAGTATAACATATATTGCTGTTCGTGTTAAAGCCTCGTTAATCACCTGTTCTTTATCCGGGAATCACTTATCGCACGAATAACAATAATTTAACTAGACTTTCTGATTTAGAGAAAACAAAAACTTGAGTATTAATCGACTATCTCATGATTAAATAAAATATTAATTAACTTAGTAAATTAATTTAAGGTAACTTTGACTGTCTATGCGGAAAAGAAAATGACAATCGCAAATAAACGAATGCTAGGGATGTGATAAAAGACAAACGCTACGGAGCTGTGGGATAAGAACCATGATTGTTTGGAACACTTTTCTTAGCATCTTATTTTCAAAAGTAGTATGACGTAATCATAAGTGTCTTTTCGGTATTCAAGTAGCAAGAATATAGATAACTCGTTGGGTAATGCTCATTTTGACTTTTCACCACAGTTATTACGCAGTTATTGCAAATAACTTCTAATTTCTCACACGTATGATTTGAATCGATTTAAAGGTTTTCCCTCATTGTGCCTAAATGAAAATATAGACTAACTCATGTATTTCGTGTACTAAGAGTACACAGGTGAAATTTCTAAACTCTAAATTTATTAATTTTAATCCTATTAATCGTTTAATTATTTGGTTACGAACATTCAATAAAAAGTCTGATGTGTTGCACTCACATAACTTTCTCAACTCTTGTACTAACCATTCTTACAATCTCTTATTCCTATATCTTCTTTGTGTTAGAGATAAACATATGTACAAATTATCTTATTGTTTATTTCCTTGTAGGTGCAAGGGGAATATTAGAATACAGTAGGCTTTGTGCGACAGTCAAATCTTTTATAGGTTTGAGATTCCGTTCTCTTTGCACACTTAACATATAAACAAATGAACAACGATGTTCCATTTCACGAAAGTTCTAAGTTTTCCGAAACTCGCACACGTAACAAGGAATATTTCCGAAATGGTTCACCCTACAAGAAAATTAATTTAGACATAAATTGTGTATTTTAGCAAGATCTACATTTTTGTATAGTATGATTTGATCTATCTCTAACGGTTTACCAATTATACAAAAGTAATCCAGAGTAAATACGACTACAGGGGCTATAGCCAGAAAATTCAAGATATACATTTCATTTGCCATAAAAATATCTCAAACATATGACATTTTAATCAAAATCGTTAGCCATTTTCAAGAAAATCAAAATTTTCGAAAAATTTTCCATGTAAAGGGTAGTTTAGGGTGGGGCTATTTTCTTTCAAATCTTCGTGTCGCATCTTTAAAAACCAACTTATGTTTTTAAACTACTTTTCGTTTTTGAGTTATGCTGTCCACAGACAGACATACACGCACACACGCGCGCGCGCGCGCGCGGATCTTTTTCTAGAAATATATATATATATATATATTTTAATTCAGGGGGTCTCAAAGCATTTATTTTCGGTGAAATCACGTCATCGAATTTTTGGGCGGATTACAATACTTTCCCTACTTAACAATAGAGAAAGTAAACATCAGATGTTCTATTGAGGTTTTAGTTTTTCAGAATACTTTAGTTTATGAGAAACAATATTTGGCATTAATTGCAGTGTGTTAACTGTATATTCTAATATTCCTCCAATGATAACCAATAAAGAAAACCTACTTTCAGCATTTTATGCTTACAGCTTTCCGTGTTTCTATGCAAATTTGAAGAAAATAGAACGGAAGATTATTAAGTGGGACATTTTGAGTGCGTAAAAGTTTACAAAGAACAGAAAGGCACAAAAACAAGTAGTGCTTTTAAAACCCATAATTTCTCTTATAGACAGGAAACAAAATTATGAAACTGGATGGTTTATTCTCAGTGGTAGACATAAACATAGATTTTAAAGGAGTTCACTCAATGTGTATACCAGATTGTACCCTTAAAATTAAACATGTTCATAATTCTATCTTCAGAGTATTAAAACTTAGTGAATTGTGTATGACTGAATGCTCATAAAGACTAAAATTCCGAATTTTTATATAATAATTTCATCGGAACGCTTGCTAGTGCTAATCTAAATACATTAAGTGAGCATTTACACAAGTGTTACCTTTATAGAATCATTAGTAAACGTTTGCCAAATATAAACTAAAATTAAATTGGCTTTTTGTGGTACTTTTACAGTATGGCAAAGAGATTAAAATAATGCAGGATAGATACTAAAGGCTGGTTTGCAATAAACTGGAAGAGGATTCATAACGATAACAGAAAGCAAAAAGAACGTAAATTTGGTTCACAATACACCGGGGACGGAAACGGGAACGCCTATTGAAAATTATCGATAGCAACATGGGAAGTCGATTTTGCATAGGATGTCATTTGTTTGTGACTGGCCAGTTCAGTTCAGGTCACCAATGTATCGCAAGTTAACCAACTTCGAAATTACTGGACAATGAACATCTAGACGCCACGCCATTATTATTTTTCATCGCTTTTGCCAATGCACCATCCTCATGCGTTTATAATATTTGGTGTATATTAAAGATTATTGTTCTGTACTGTTTTCGATTGATTGTTCCTCTTTTGTTGATCCAACTTGCGACCAGATAGAGCTCTAGTAATGGTTTTATTTCGTAGACTCGTTGAAAATCTTTAACCATAAGGGAGTTAGTCATAATATGAATACAACATGGCGCTCCTGTGATCATATTTACATTGTAACTGGTTCGCGTTCTCGGTTATTCTAAATCGGGTTTAACTCTTATGGCAACCACAAAATTTAATGACAGTCGATAGCTGTCCATTACTATAGTCTTTCCCGTTGTGCAAATAAATTTTGTGGGCGCAAATGACATATCCCTGCTTTATATCGTGATTTTACAGCATGTTTAACAATGCAACACTGCCAGGCATGGCAAGTCTATGACTGGATTTTGTGTTGTCACTCGCCATTAAATTTTGCGTCAGCTATAGTAACATTTTTCATATAGAGGATGAAGCAGATCGGTTTGCAGTCCCGCACAACATACTAATGTAAGCGTTGTCGGTGTTTATTGGAACACCCGGTATAGTTTAACACCAATTGAGTTTGGCACACGTAGCACTGTCCTTAAACGTTGTGATAACTCATGGCAAGACGGGGCAATTTTATAATATGCAGTATTACAGCCAAACTTGCTAAACTGAGCGTCATAGAACACAGTTGAGTGTACGGCATCTAAACAATGCATAGACAACAACCAACAGCCAACATTATCACTCAGTATAATCATGCTTTAATTTTAATATTAGATAATTAACCTGAGAAGAACCCCATTCAAGGACCGGCAGTATAAATTAATCAAACAAGTTGTCCTATGTAATTGTTAGCTGCTGCGTACAAGTATTGTATTTGTTATATATATACACGAGTATATATTTTACTTTCTCTACTGGTAAGTAGAGGAACCATAGTTAGCATGCGAATAAATATGAGCATAATACACTTTCATCAGCACATCTTTACTTACACTATGACTTAAAATTCTCAGCATGAAAATTCCTGTAGTTATTTTTTTTAAAGATGTGATTAATATGTGTTGACCATCCAAGGTCTGAGTCAATATAAATATCTAAAAGCTTTATGGAGCTTCCGAGACATCTGGTATTACATTTATACTGAATGTCAGTAGTTTTTCCAGTGTTTATGCTCAAATTATTGGCATTGCACCAGTTGTTAACTACTAGTGTTACCGTGTGTAGTCTACGTCTTAATATGTGTTCAGCTTTGTCATAAAAGGTAATTGCTAGATCATCTGCATAAAAATAAGGAGTAAACTTATCATCACTAATTGAAACGGGAAGATCATTAATATAAATAATAAAAAATACAGGTCCCAAAATTGATCCTTGAACTACATAATTTACAGGTTTGAACTGAGATAAACTTCCAATAAAATAAGTTACCTGAGTCCTATTGTTAAAATAAGATCTTAAAAATTGAATGTTATTGTTATGAAAACCATAAAAAGCCAGTTTCTCTAAAAGAATATTTGGTGAGACAGTGTCAAAGGCTCTGGAGAGATCAGAAAGCCTAGTTGATACAATGTTACCGTTATTAATATTTTCATAGCATTGTTTCAGAAATTTGGTGACAGCTTTTATTGTACTCATGCCATGTCTTAAGTCAAATTGGTTTTTATTAAACAACTGGTTGGTTTCAAAATAAGTCACAATTTGCTTGCATAATAATGCTTCAAAAACCTTCCCAAATATTGGAATTATACTAATATGTCTATAGTTTTCATAACAGGTTTTATCTCCTTTCTTAAATACTGGTATTACTTTGGAAAATTTAAAAGCATCCGGAAAATGACTAGCTTTGAGGAAACTATTAAAAACACAAGTTAACGATTCACATATACTATGTGGAGCAGCTAATTTTAGAATTTTAGAATTAATTCCATATACAACCACGCATGTTCTATTATTCAGATTCATAATACCAGAGTAAACATGCTCAACACTAAGTTCTAAAAAATCAAAATTACACATAGGCTTAGGCAACTTGTTTAGAAAGGACATTGATTCGTTAGTAATAGATATGCTATTCACAATGTCATTGACCGTATCAATAAAGAAAGCATTAAATCTCTCACAATTTAGATTTAGAGTTAGAATTTAAATGTTCAGATGTTACAAACCAGAAGGATTTTGATATATTATTAGAGTTCTTAATGAATGCAGAATGGTAGTTCACGTTAGCCAACTTTAAGGTATGTTGATATTTCTTTTTGAACTCAATGTATCTGCTTTTGTACTCATACAAACCAAAATAAACATAAAGATCATAAAACATCATACATTTGTCCTTTAAAAATCGGAGTTAGTCATTGTAGCACTTTTATTGTTACATTTGTTATTCGGTTTAGATCTAAAAGTTATAAATGCAAAGGTATTATTAACAACCTCATAAAAGCTATTTAAGAAATATGTAAAATATTGGCATGATTAATTATACTATACAAATTAATATATTTAGTATTCATGAGTAAATACACAAAATATGTTATATTACGATTATTGATATTCTTTATCGTGTTTAATTTCCTTGGAAAATTATTGTCATAATCAATATTAGCTGAAAAATAGTATTGGATCGTGGTTAGAGAATATGGAAGGAACAACTTCCGCAGTACATTTGTCGGGGTGTATGGAGGTAAAGACATTATCCAAACAAGTACCTGATGCAGGTCGAGTAATTTTTGTGATCAGGTAACGTAATCCAAAACATTCAAACATGTTAATTAAACCAGTTGCATCATTACTTTTGATGTTAAAATTGACGTTAAAATCACCACTGATAACAATATTAATACTCATTTTGCGGCTAAAAACTAAGTGTAATAAATCATAAAAGCGAATTAAAAAGTCGTTAAAACAGGTTCTTAACTTACTTGGTGTTCTATAAAAGGTAACACACAGAAGACATGCTTTTAATAAAGGCGCAACAGGCTTCAAAATTGTCTTGAACAACTAGGTTAGTTATCTCCATAAATTGGCTGGATTCATGCTCATGTTTTACAAATATTGCAGAGCCGGTATGTTTACCACTTGGTCTGCAGAAATAACTTGCCAAGTAGTAACAGGAATTTTTAACAAAAACAGTTCTTTGTCACAAAGCCAATGTTCAGCGATACAAATAATATATACATCGTAAGCATTAACAATGTCAATTAGACCGTCTATTTTGTTCAATATGCTCTGTAGATTCCAATAGAATATTTTAAAATTTAATTTATTTTTATTCTTCGGGTTCTTAAGTTTTGTTTTACCAAAATTTACGCTGACCCTTTTTCTTTGACAGCCTTGTAGTTTAAAGAATTCCTTGTAAAGTAAAATGTACTAGTAAAAGAACCACTAGCCCAGAATTCAGGCGTATAAACTACCTCAAATGATGCCGAGGGCACGCCAAGTTTGAAAGAACTGTAACTTGGATACTTAGATTTCAATTTTTCCACAACATAGTTGCCCTGTTTACGTTCATTAAGGTATTCAAGGACATGAGAACTTTCAATCTCTGGGTCGAGTCGCGAAACAAACACGAAATGCAACTTTTCAGCTACGGCAACTTTGTCCTTGGTTTGCCTGTAAGAAATTCTTTCTTTTGTATGGGCTTCGTATTGGCTTTAAATTGAATTCTAGATTTCAACTTACTTTTATAGGATACATGCTTCCACTCTTCTTCAGGTCGATTACCTTGTTTAACACTATCACTAAATTGTACTGCACCTTCATCACCTGATTTAGACTTCGTCTTACACTGAGCACTGTCGTCCCTCTTGTCTTCTGAGCTGACTATGTCGATAGCAACAAGTTGCACCAATCACAGTCACTTCCTGAGGTTCTTGTAGTTCAACTGTCAAATGTTCCATATTTACCTGTGGAGAGATTGAGTCTATCTGTTTAGTTGACACTGATTGTCGCAGTCCAAGGTATGTAATAACTGGATTTGAAGTTTTAGGGTGGCTATGTGATCCTTCTGTTGATTTATTATCAAGTCTTTTTGTTTAACAATATACTTTAAATAAACCAATTCAGTTTTATAGTCAATATCACTAAGATCCAAATTTCCTGTATTGTCACAGCAATTTATAAGTCTCTCGTTTTCATTTATAATATGTATAGATTTTAACAAAGCTAGGCAACTGTTATGGGAAATAGTTGCACAATTGACACATTTCAAACCACTCTGAGCAATCTTAGAACACCGCTTAGTATAGTCCACTTCCCCCACTTGATACGTAAACAGTAGTTACTAACTATAACAGAGAACGATCGATAGACAGGTCCGCATACCTCGAAGGCTAGACGTCGTATTTAAGTTTAATGTCTTTCAAGGATGCGACACGAAGATTTTCAAGAAAATAGCCCCACCCTAAACTACCCTTTACATGGAAAAATTTTCGAAAATTTTGATTTTCTTGAAAATGGCTCTAACGATTTTGATTAAAATGTCATATGTTTGAGATATTTTTATGACAAATGAAATGTATATCTTGAATTTTCTGGCTATAACCCCTGTAGTCGTATTTACTCTGGACGAATTTTGCATAAATGGTAAACCGTTAGAGATACAACAAATCATACTATACAAAAAATGTAGATCTTGGTAAAATACACAATTTATGTCTCAATAAATTTTCTTGTAGGGTGAACCATTTTAGAGATATTCTTTGTTATGTGTGTGAGTTTCGCAAAACAACTCGTGAAATGGAACATTCTTGTTCATTTTTTGTACGTTAAGTGTGCAAAGAGAACGGAATCTCAAACATTTGACTATCGCACAAAGCCTACTGTATTCTAATATTCCCCTTGTACCTGCGAGGAAATAAGCAATAAGATAATTTGTACAAATGTTTATCTTAACACGAAGATATAGGAATAAGAGTTTGTAAGAATGGTTAGTACAAGAGTAGAGAAAGTCATGTGAGTGCAACACATCAGATTTTTTAAATTTTATTTTTACTTTCTCTACTGTTTACCTATAGTGACTATAGAAAGTATTGCATTGTGGACACAGATGTTGTAGTCGGTGTAAACGTCTGTTAAACACTAAATTTGCGATGTGAGTTAAATGTCTTCCAAGCATATGCCGGGAAAAATTTCCTAAAATCCTTATTGGAGCTATGTAAAAATAAATGATAAGAGGTTGAGAACTAATGTGAATGTAAACACATCAAACTTTCATTTTCTTTACCGCGTACTACATAGGAGGTAGAGGTCATTCCACCAAAACAATTCGATACTGAGGTTTCACTCGAAATACATGTTTTGAGACCCCTGAATCCAAAAATGTATTTTTAAGAAAAAGGTCCGCGCGCGCGCGCGCGTGCATGCGTGCGGGCATGCACGCGTATCTGAACAGCATAATTCAAAAAGATAAATGACATAAGTACCAAACTTGGTATTTTTTATTAAAATACCATATATTAATTAATATGACCAATAAAATATATATCCTGAATTCTCTGTCAATAGCCTGTGAAGTCCTCTTCATTCAGAAGGAATTTTGTATGATTTTTTATTACTTGTAAACTTCAAGGGACAGACGAAAATGTACATCATAAACAATGTATATATCTTTAAAAGCTACAACTGATTCCAAATAACCTTTTTTGTGGCATTATCTGTTTCAGTTTTATCTGTTGTTATTGATTTGAATTGTTGAACATGATGGTCATGTTGTATCCTTCTCGCACCTAGCACCCTCCCGTAGGTGAGGTGAGATAGGATTGTCTGGTTGAGTGCCGAGCGGAAGCAAGTAGGTGAGGTTTCCTGGATATTCCACTCGAAATCACACAATTGGTATTAAAGGATTTATTTACAAACAGTACGGAACAAGCTTAAAGGAATATTGGTAGTGGTTACACCATCCGATGTGGACTCGTTCACAATGGCGGGTCAAAAGACATCCCTTCCATGGTGACTAAGGCTTATATATCGTTCCACAATATTCTCTGGGTAAGCACACTATCCCTAATAACCATAAACTGTTATGTGACAGGCGTCTGGGAATGCTACACCCTTCCTCGGGTCCCCCTTGGGGTTGAAGGTCAACTTCCCGACAGTCACATATACCAGTATTTCCAACTTCTGTAGAATACGTCTGCTTAAAACTATTTCTCACATATTATATTTCCATTACCAATATATGAATTCATACTATTATTCTACTCTTCTATAACAATTATATTTCCATTACCAATATATGAATTCATACTATTATGCTACTCTTCTATAACAATTATATTTCCATTACCAATATATGAATTCATACTATTATGCTACTCTTCTATAACAATTATATTTCCATTACCAATATATGAATTCATACTATTATTCTACTCTTCTACAACAATTATATTTCCATTACCAATATATGAATTCATACTATTATGCTACTCTTCTATAACAATTATATTTCCATTACCAATATATGAATTCAGACTATTATTCTACTCTGCTATAACAATTATGTTTCCATTACCAATATCTGAATTCATACTATTACCCTACTATAACAAACAATTATGTTTCCATTACCAATATCTGAATTCATACTATTACCCTACTATAACAGTCATTTTTAAATTGTTCCTATTCAATTGTTTTCGTGATGTCCTGGGAAACACTTGGTTAATGTGGTGGAAGAGTGTTAACTTGGCTCTTTTTCTACTATTCTTGTCTAGCACGGGCTGTAGAAAATCTTTGGATTTCTTTACTAGAAATGGCCAGTTCCTTTTAAAGCCCCATTTGTTCCCCAGTTACCTGCGATGGTATGAGGGTAAAAGATTCGCCGTAAAAGAGGGTTGGTTTAGAAAGAGATGGTGAATATTTCTTTATTTTTCTAACAAGCAGGTGCCAAGTTACACCTCATCCAGTATAACTACGAAACATCTGACCATTAATTCAGTTTTAATTAAACTATTTTGCTTGTTGATGACTTGTCAATTGTCAGGATCATCCAACGCCGCCGGTGTGCCTAATTTCATCCCGCAGAAGTTCTTTTACATGCCAAGAAATCCATTGAAATGGGATTATCGACTTTAAGTATGCTTAAAAACCATAGGCCTGGGCTGGGTTTGAAGGCACAACCTTGAGTCACTGAGCCAACGCCGAACCAAGTGAGCCAGCAGATGAATTAGCTCCCTCTGTCCCCTACAACGAAATTTGCAATGAATAAACGTCAAATATTTCTCCTGGTTAACATGAACTAGATAGGAAAATAAGTTTTTGTAAGAATAATTTGTAGGTGCTATGTAAGATTTAATGACAGAGGTTGAGAACGTCATTTGAAAGTAAACATATCTGAGTTTTTACACCCTTTGTGCTTGATTTCTCTCCATGTTGGTCCATTAACTGTCTTGTTTTTCTCTTTTTTAACTGTCGTTACTTTAACTCAGGTATATAAAAGTCTTTTTACATATATCTAAGTGTTTTGGTAACTTCAACATTAAATTATATTCCTCACATAAAGTCTACTAAGCCTGGATGTGGTTCATACTTGACCGATAATGTGCTTTAAGTTCTTTGTTTATTACAAAAGAATGCGAAAGTTCAAGGAACAATTAAGAATTCAAGGTCCGCTGAACGCGTATTCAAGCGAAGCATATCACTCACTTGTTCTCCTTAAAGGAGAAAGATTTCACAAAAACTGAGTATGCATCACTTCCTGGTAAAAATATAAGGAAGATGTGGTCCCAGGAAACAAAAAGTAGACAAACAGCATATGCTTTGGCATCAAGTGAAAAGAGATGTAAGTGTAAAGATAAAGATAAAAAGTTGTGTATAGAGACAGCGACTTTCCTTGGTGTCAGTCAAAAAGAGAAACAGAACGAGTCTGTAGATAATCTCAACGTTCACTCTCGTAACCTGATATACCTGAATTATTTTGAGGGAAGGGGATTCTAACTCCTTAGAGAGCAACATTACATTTAATATTAATTTATATATGAAGATTAGCTTAAGTAATATATAAGCATCCCACATATTTTCTGCTAAAGCAGAATGGAAATTTTTTTCTTCAAAAAAATCACATGATTATCTGTACTCTTGTACGAACTATTGTTTACAAAGGCTTGTTCCTCTATTTAGTTCATAGATGGGGAGAACCGACACATTGTGTCACTTCCCCTATATGTAGTTTTAACCCCGTCCACTGCCTCCAGCGATTAGCTGCCAGGCCACGCCTCCCGCTATTGTCTGTCTACCTCAGAGAACCGGTCAGTGCTTCAAATTGCTTCAATGCTTTGTTTGGTGTACTAAATTTTATCTATCTCTTATGATTTACTAGTTTGCAAAAGTAATCTAGAATGAAGAGGAAATACATAGAAAATTCAAGGTGCACATTTCATTTGTCATGGAACGTATCTTAAACAAATATAATTTTAATCAAAACCGTTAGGTACGTTTGATAAAATTAAAATTTTCAAAAAAGTTTATAATAAAGGGTGGTCTGGGGTAGGGGGATTTTCTTGAACATTTTGGTGTTTGTCCTTTGAAGGTACTAAACTTAAATACCAAGTTCGACTTATGCCGTTCACAGACATGTAGACCTTTTTCTGAAAATACTATTTTTCGATTCCTCTTTCTGTTATGATAGTATAATTATATCAGTTATTTGAAGAGCATGTATATGCACGTATATGCACGTAATAATCGTTCACCAAAACTGTCCAAATTCACGCAAATATCTGTCTTAGTACGAATAATCAAATACAGTTAATGTTGGGGAATTAAATATTAGCCCCTAGCGCAACATCCCATGAAGGGTCCAGACTTGCTGCCCAGTCGCTGCGTTCCCCACCTCTGCCCACTACAGGCGTCATTGGTGGGTACTGGAGGGTGGAACGTGGTCAGCGTGCCGAGCCCTCCCAGCCAGTTATACGGCCTTGTCGACCTGGGGCCGCTACTTCTGCATCAAGTAGCTCCTCAGTTGGTCCCCCGGAACCTAACGAGGCTGAGTGCACCCCGTACCAGACCTCCCAGACGGGATAAAATCCCCATGCTGGTACCGGGGATCGACTGCGCCATAGGCAAATTAAATATTGTACATACATTAGTAATAAATACTCTAAATTTGTATTTTTCTCACGCAAGATCTTCATGATTCTATGCATTTTAAATGCATTTTGCTTAATTTGTATTTATATGTCTGGGTTCTAGTGTAACAACAGCGTAAGATAATATACATACAGCATTATTTTGTTAAAACATTGTTCCAAGACTTAAGGAACACGAGAAGTTGTCAAAAAATGCGCTGTAAGATACTGCCAAGGGTCACATTCTTTCTTTAACCAACCAACAGTTACACTGTTATCAGAGCCTGATAACTATATGCCGAGGGCTTATCTTCTTAGCTGGTTCTTCTGTTCATTAAAACATACAAAAGGCCTCGCCTGTGAAATTACGTATGAGTGCTCGACTGCTTTTTGGTACAGGATGATTCAATGAAACCAAATTTTTACTTTCTTCGCTGATAAGTAGAAGGAAGTATTGTATTCTACCGAAAAATTCGATGTCGAGATTTCACCGGAGGCCCGCTGAATCCCCCCCCCCAAAAAAAAATTATTTTTAGAAAAAGGTCCATGTGTGAGTCAGTGTGTCTGTGGGTAGCATAACTCAAAAATGAAAAGCCGGCAAAAACCAAAGATGGTATTTAAGTTTAATGTCTTTTAAGGATGCGGCACGAAGATTTTGAAGAAAATTCCTCTGCCCTAACCTATCCTGTACATGGAAAATTTTCGAAAATTTTTATTTTCTCTAAAATGGCTCTAACGATTTTTATTAAAACGTCACATGTTTGAGATGTTTTTATGACCAACGAAATGTATATTTTGAATTTTCTGGCTATAGGCCATTTAGTCCTATTTAGTCTGGATGAGTTTTGCACAACCGGTAAACCGTAACAGATAGACCAAATCTTACTATACAAAACACGTAGATCTTGGTAAAACTCACAATTGATGTCCAATTGAACTTTTCGGAGATGTTCCTTGTTATTTGTGTGAGTTTCGGAAAACAAATTTTCGTGTAATGAAACATCGTTGTTTATTCTTTTATGTGTTAGCCGTGCAAAGAGAACGGAATTTGAAAGCTTTAACAGATTTGACTATCGCTCAAAGCCTACTGTATTTCTATATTCCCCTTGTACCTACAAGGAAATAAGCAACGATTTCTGCAAATGTTTATCTCAACTAACACGAAGAAGATATAGGAATAAGAGTTTGTAAGAATGGTTAGTACAAGAGTAGAGAAAGTCATGTTAGTGCAACACAGATTGTTTCAAGATATGAAATATTTTCCTGAGTAGATTATTGGTACCAATCTCACCTATTTTTAATCTGCTTTCATTAGTGTCTACTAAAACATCTGTAAACGTTTGGTTTAATGAAACACATTCTAAATATGACTTCGTTTAGTTGAGTATTTAAATGTTGGATGACAAATTAATCACCTGTTTCACATAATGCATTAAGAACTATCATGCTCATGTAATTTAAAATATATGTTTAATAGATAATACCAGAAACCGCAATTCCGCTCACAATATTGGGTTAAATAGGAAGCCTCTCCTCTGATTCTCTCACCCTCACACCTATTTTCTTCTAATACTGCCCCTCTCCAGCACTTTCCTTCATTCGTTTCTCCTCTGTGCAACACATGACTTTAGGTAACTTGTAGTAAAGTTGCTTTTTATGGGGTATTAATAAAAATTAGAATATAGTTAAAATATAATACGCGTGTCCTGTATATTTGTTATGCGCATAGAAGTATGCTGTTTTCTGTGGCAATTGTTTTACGTACATAAATATTAGTAACGAAAAATTGATATAAACTTTTATATATTATACGATCGAAATTTTTTAAATTACAGATTTGTCAAAAAAATTAATCTTATAAACGCTTCTTACTTGCTATAATTCGCACACTTTGCCATGAGCTTCTAGACGGTATTGTTGTCGAAGACACCAACAGGACTTTTCAAGACTTTTATGCAGTCGTATACTTTGAGTTATATGACCTTAGAGGTCCGTGAGGAGTAGTGGTATCTGCAATTGCTTCCTTCAGCTTAGCCAACGACTCTAGTAAAAGCTTCAACGTTTAATATTTACAGAAGTTTGTGGTGTCGATGCTGGATCTACTTCAGGCATTTAGTCCCTTAAAATTACTGTCAGGTATTGAAATGTGGTCTACACTTTTTTGTCCTAAATTTTTTTCGTGCATTACTGTGTGTTTTTGTGCATCATCGTGCATTAGTCGGGTCTAATGTGGTCTACACTGACAGGTGTTGTTCATTTTGTGACGCAGTTAGGACCGTGCGGAAAACATCAGGTGGTAAATTATGCGATGTGTTTGTGGGAAAACTCATACAAAGAGAAAAATCGACTAATAATGAACTGCATATATATTAAGGTATCAATTATCAAATTCATATATACCTACTTATAAATCTGGGACACTAGGAGTGAAATTTTGGTCAGAATTGTCAAAAAGTCGAAAATTGTTTTTTTTACCTTAAAATGTTCCTGGAACACCTGTGCATTTGGATCAGCTAACATTTTTCATATCCCCCACTCCATGTGGTCATTACGGCCCAGTGCTCTTCCCTTAACGTACACAGGATGCTCCTATATAAAAGCCTGTTTTTCTCAAAACTACATTTTTGCACCTTCCAAAAGAAGGTCGCGCCTGAGCTTTGCTTCAAATTCAATGAAAATGTTCAAAAGTATTCATAAATAGCAGCTAAACAAAACTATGCTTCATTATTGATGTTACCATTAACATTAATTCCAAAAACTTTTTTTTGTATAAAAAAAAAATCAATAATTTTTAAGATTAAATTTTGTTTGTTATTAAAAAAATATGTACAGCATAATCAGCAAACGTATTTGAAATATCTCTTCATACAATTGTTACCCATGTTTTAGAGTATCAGTTCTGCCAATATAAATGAATTTTGAAAAGTCAATAGACGCGAGCTGCATTTTGAAAATGTGCCTGTTAAATTAATAAAAAATTTTATATATCATAAACGAATTATCCAATTTTAATGCAATTTGGTGTACATCATATTCTCATATAAATACAAACACAGTAAAAGTTTCAGAAAAATCTATCAAGAAATGTGGAACTTTCAAATTTCACTCCCAGTGTCCCTTATCAAATTCATATACACTTATAAACCTGCCTGTATAAGCTAACATCAATCATTCATCTAAAATAGAAAGTTACTTGAAAATGTTCTGTTAGGTTTTATTGTGTTCTTCAAATTACTTTAACCAAAATACTTATTTCAGGTGCACATGACCACGGGGGTTCACATGGAGAAACAGACCATCATGGCAGTTACAACCACAGTCATCATCATCATCACCATCATTGATGGAATACCATAACTTTTATAGCGTCTACGTCTTCCTAGAGAGAAAAAGGTAAGACTATGACTGGTGACCTTGAGCTGCTACCTGACGGTTCTAGGAGGGCGGGTGCGCTAATGACGGTCCTGCTGCAGAAAAACACTGTCACAGTCATCCTTCACTGCCTAATCTCTCAAAACCAGTTTTACTAGTGAAATTTCTACATAACAGTTTCTACATAAATGTGGAAAATATTCTGATATGTTTAGCCGTCGTTACTTCGCTGGTTTTCTATTGATACAAATGGGTGCTGAGAAATACCTTTGCAATCCAGAATTAAAGTAGCAAGTTTCAGTTGTAAAGGGTTTGAGATTAAGCAGCTAAGGATTGCAGACTACCCTGTGGAATATAGCGCTATCTCTTTCTACTTTGCATGTTTCAAGTTAAACCTCACACACTATGCAATATTGGCGGCTTTTACCTTCTCTGTCATGTACAGTAAGCAGGAAGTATTCGACCCAAAAATCTGTGTTGAGATTTCATCGAAAATATGTTTTAAGAACACCTAAATCCAAAAAAGGTATTTTAGAAAAACGCCTGTGTGTGTTTGTGTGTGTGTGTGTATGTGTGTGTGTGTGTGTGTGTGTGTGTGTGTGTGTGTGTGTGTGTGTGTGTGTGTGTGTGTGTGTGTGTGTGTGTGTCTTCTGTGAACAGCATAATGAAAAAACGAAAAGTAGGTTAAAAACCAAAGTTCATATTTAAGTTTAAGGTAGTTCAAGGATGCAACACAAAGATTTTGAAGAACATTCCTCCACCCTAAATTAACCTTTACATGGAAAATGTTCCGAAAATTTTGATTTTCTCAAAAATGGCTCTAACGATTTTAATTAAGATGCCATATTTTTAAGACATTTGTATAATAAAATACACATTTTAAAGTTTCTGGCTATAGCCTATGTAGCCCTGTTTACCCTGGATGACTTTTATAGAACTGCTAAACCATAAGAGATTGACCAAATCTTACTGTACAAAAATGTGGCCCTCGATAAAACACACGCTATGTCAAAGTGCATTTTTTGTGGAGTGAACCATTTCGGAGTGTCTCCTTATCTGTGTGAGTTTTGGAATACTTATATTTTTTCTTAAATGGAAGGTCGTCATTCACATTTTTATCTCTTGGTCGTGCAAAGAGATCGAAATTTCAAGGCTTTCACAAAGCGATCAGCTTTAAAAAAATTTGACTATCGCTCAAAGGCTACTGTACTCCCATAGTTCTCTCTCACCTACAAGAAAACTAGCAATAAGATAGTTTCTACAAATGTTTTTATCGACTAAAATGAAGAATACAGAAGAATAGTTAGTACAAGAAGAGTAGGGAAAGTCATGTGAGTGCAACACATTGTCAATTGTTAAAGAATATTCTACAACTAACAGCAATTACAGGAGAAAGAATAACTATAAAATAATTTCATGGTAGCTGTCTTTGCATATTCTCTACTCCTAGCGAGGTGATCGGTGAAAATTTTGACGGGCCATATTCTCAAGAATTTCTCTGTTACTTCTTTTCCGAAGTATTCTTAGAAAAGCTTATTCTTCCATCGATTCATTTTTAAATGGCATAAACATTCGGAAAATATTTACCTTAAATAATATATATAATAAATATTTTATTACGTAAGTGTAGAAAGAATACAGCAGGCTGAAGATTTAGTATATTTAAAAAACGGTTCGCTATGCGATGACTTTGAAAGTTCACTCTTTACATAACCCTGATAAAACATGACTAGCGACTTCGAAGCTATAAAAGAGTATAAAGTATACAGAAATATAAATGATGATGATGATGATAGTGATGATGATGATGATACGGAAATGCTTAATGCCACAATAAAAGATGTATGATATAAATTATGTATTTTGGCGAGGTGTATATATTACGTTTTCCCAGCTATACGCAGGCGCGGCTCCTCAGGGTAGGCAGGGTAGGCATTGCCTACCCTATCGTAATACATCAACAAATAATGTTTAACTATGATTCTGCATTTTATCATTTGAAGCGTCATTTTCCCCTAAATTGCAGTTCAAGAAAAGTTTTCTCGGTTATGATGACCAGCGCATGGTCAAATCCTTTAATCTCAATTCCGATTCATCAAAACTGCGCTGCGTGTTTGAAACGCGCGGCAGAAATGATACGCATGGAACCTGGGTAGTGGAGAGCAGGCTAGCTTAACCTCTGCCTGCCCGGCCCCATTTCCTCAGTACGAGGCCCTTGAACAGGGCCGAAACATTCGGTCTGTATATGCACTCCGAGCATGCGTAGACGCGTCTGCCGACAGTCCGAACACTTGCCTGCCCAAACCCGAATTTATGCGACATTTTCCGAACAGCCATACTGCACGAACGAAGATCTCAGAGATCTGCATCTGTCGTTATCTCTGTATAATACCAGTATGACCGACTTAATTAGTGAACTATTACAAATTTCGCTTTCGCGGCGCACTGACAATGAAAAGAGGAGTGTTTTAGCTATTTAACACAAAGCTGCAGTCAGAATTTTTCAATTTCTTAATCCATTTTAGTCATGGGCGTCGAGAAACGGGGGCAAGGGGTGCCACGGCCCCCCCTTGGAAGTTGGTGAACATAATGTGCAGTCAGTTACTGACTATTAAACTATTATTTTAATTTTGATGTAAAGAACAATGTTTGTTTAGCACAAATTAATACGGTTATCTGCAACAAGTACTATAAATTTTGACAGTAAAATAATGATTCAATATTATATGATTGCAAATTTTCAACTTGTGCCCCCCCCCTGGAAAAAAGTCTGCCGACACTTGTGATCTTAGTTTTGGCGGTAATTCGTCCGTAACTCACACTCATTCACTCTGCTCTTATTAAACAATCAAACAACATATTGTTTGCGTTATCCGCAATGACTTCGCCCCCTATATTTCTGATAAACGGCGTTTATTATTATTATTATTATTATTATTATTATTATTATTATTATTATTATTATTATTATTATTATTATTATTATTATTATTATTATTATTATTATTATTATTATCATCATCATCATCATCATCATCATCATCATCATTATCATCATCATCATTATTATTATTATTATTATTATTATTATTATTATTATTATTATTATTATTGTTGTTGTTGTTGTTGTTGTTGTTGTTGCTGTTGCTGTTACACTTTGCCTACCCTAAAATTTTGACTGCGAGCCGCCACTGGCTATACGAAAGAAGTTTCATTCCAAATGAAAAGGGCTTGAGGGGACCCCAATGTTAAAATTTAAGCTTTCAAGGAACATTTTCTCAGAAACTATTTATTGCGTCTACTTCAGATTTTTACAGCACATTATATGGACTTTTATACACACTTGAAACTTTTTTTTTTTTTTTTTTTTTTGGTAGAGTAATTATTTGAAGAGCAAATAATTTTTTTGCAGTAGTCAATTTTTTCATTAAAAATATCATACTAATCACTTCAAAATTTCAAAAGTATAGATAATTTTAAAAGTGGCCATGTTAAAATGTATATCATTTATATAAACATAATGCCTAAAAGTATGAGCTTTCTGTGTCTAACAGCTTCTGAGATAACATTCCTTATGTATCAAAAAATGTAGTTTTGAGATATCGCGCTTCAAAGTTAGAACTCACCTTTGCAATACATTCCAGCGCCATAACAGGGATAGATTAGCTTGCCACGATAAATCAGTGTTACCAAAAATTAGTACCTATTTAGTATTTCAAAAATTTCCCACCTAAAAACACCGGGAACTTTAAATATACTAATTGCATTGATAGCGAAAACAAATGTCAATGAATTGACCGACCACGTGCGCTTAATACAGCCCCTTGGTTAGTACTCTATAAAAATTCTTATAATGTGATATCAAGATAAAAATTGTAGCATATTTTTCAGAAAATTCTCTATACTTTTTACATACAAAAACGTATTTTTACTCATATTTGCACATATGTGTGTGTTTCTGTGTGTGTGTGTAATTTGTAATACAGAGACCATAAACATGCGGCATTTTAATAAAAATCATTAGACATCAGTGGCGTGTGGTCCATGTACAATGCTACAAAATTATTTATATTATATTATCTTGCAGCACGTTCTGTTTCTATGTTAAGCGCTTGACTACTGCAGTTTACCTGAGCCAGAATTTCCGTTTCATTGTACAACGATACGATCTCAATACGTGCAACCAGCGTACTCTGTCCGTGCGGACTCGTAGGTTTTCGGGTCAGCTCGGGCGCCATCGTGGCACCGGTTCAAGGGAAGCACGTGTGTTCTGTGCGGGCCAAGGCGAATGAACTTCCAGCATTGTCGCAGTTTAACAAGTGTATTTCAAGCGAATACACAAGTAATGAATGACTTTTTGCAGTGAGTTTAGCTTTATTATTCGATGACAAGTGCGATATCACTGACATCTTATTAACAGTTGATTTATGATAGTTTCATGTATTTTACCACGTGCCGTGCTAGAGAAAAATTATCCTCTGCAAGGTAAGCATTTTCAAACCGTGCATACACTAGTGTTTGCAGCTTGGACCTAAAAACTTGGAGAGGGGGGAAAACACAGAATCATCGCTTTCTTTGGAGAGCAGACCTGCAGACGCGAATGGTTGTATTGTGTGCAATATTATCTCACGAAGTTTTTCTTCTAGAAATTATGAAGAAAAGATTAAAATTGTGCAGGAAGGAAGACCAATGCCTGTTGAAGCCAAAATTGTGAACGCCATAATTACGGACATAATACGGCGTCACATGGCAGAATTAAATAATCAGGAAAGGTTAAAGTCGTTACATGTATAAATCTACAGAATTAGCAAGGAGTAGTTACGGTTAAAATTGTTAGAAGGGACACGTAATGTTGCATTATGTTGCATTAGTGGTAAATTCCAGGTAGTCAGCCTGATACATAGGTATACCGGTTTTCCTGGAAATCGCTCAGCGCAGGTGTTGAGTAGGTAAACAAGGGATGGCCGCAATACCGGACGTAGATTCCCGTCTCACATCCTACATACCCAATCAGGACTTCCCTACATCGAGGACTTGGTAAAGGAGCGATCCCGAACCATGTACTCGAAACTTAACTCCCACACCAATCAGCTGGTACGGGTATTAGGTCAATATGACCACAGAGCACCTAGAAGGAAGAAAAGCTACCGCTTACCCAAGGACGTCCTTGGATAAGGGTAACGCCACTCCCATCCTCCAACACATCATTACCCATCACCTATTCCTGCCCCCTTTCTGTATCCTGAATTAGGTATACAGAAAGAAACCTTTGCCCAGAACAAAAACGCACGACAATACACGGACAACCTCCCATATCGCACAGATAAAGCCGCATCAGCGGCTAGGTGCTGTGCGAAAAGACACACCGTACAGGAGAACCTGTACGACCTGATTATGGTTCTGGTTCCGCGGAGACTTCCTCGAAACCCGTCGTAGGGACATTAAGAGCTGAAGAGCGTTGAGAGCGTCATGACGCGGAGTTTACGCGCCATGAATTTGGAGGGGTTTTTGAGGGGAAGTGAGAGGTGACTTCTGACCGGGAGCGCACGGAGCAGGCAGTTGCCCTCCAGAACGCGACGGGGCAATACACGTGTGGCCCAGACCGCCGAGCGAGCATTTCATTCACGGGACTGGTATTCCGGATCCTCAAGTGTGAGGACACATTATAGTTAATATTAACAATCTTCGGTCTTAATAAAGACACGACAACGACTCAACGTATTTAATAACGATCGGCAAATCTCACGGTTTCTTATTTTGGGAGAATAAAAGTGTTTCAACGAAGTTCTGGTTTTATTCGCAAACCCTCACGCATACCCTGATGTTAAGATCACATGCCAGAGCAGCCGGAGCAGAAACCACCAGAAAGCAGCATTCCGCGTAGGATAGCGGAAAGGAGGAGCGACGATTCCGCATCACTGTACTAAACATTACTACTCCAATGAAAAGCTGTGTAAGAAAATTCAATTCACAACCACTGAATGGCTTACTGGTTGTTCGCCCAAACAAATGATTTATTGTTGGTGTTGTCTCCTGTTTACTAACGAAAAAAGATGTATGGTTTAGTGACGGGTTCAGTGACATGGGGAATGTCCATAAAGCAATTAAAAAACACAGTTTGACTAGCACTCACCTCGAAACCATCATTCTACTGAAAACATTCGTCAAATCCTGAATTGACCATTTACTAGATACTCAGAAGAAAGTGAGAGAAAATCAGCACAACGAACTAGTAAGAAAGAATAGAGAAGTAATTGGAACGCCTAATTGATATTGTTTGTTTTTTGGGGAAACAGGAATTAGCATTTATGGGTCACGATGAGTCATCAGAATCTAGCAGCAAGGGGAATTATGTATAGAGCTTGTAAACTTGCTCTGTCTGTACGACAAGTTGAGAACTTTCATGGAACAGGGGACAGTGTTTACTGGGCTATCTAATCTGACTTAATTGAGCCAATAAATAATGTTTTAATAATGGAGATAAAGAGCTGAATCAAAGGAACTCAATTTGTTGCCATCAGTTTGGATGAAAGTACAGACGTTGCCAATTTATCCCAACTTTCTGCAGCAATGACATTCGTTGGAGCTGAAGGTGTCGTTCAAGGATGATTTCTCCGTTTTCAGATGATCCGTTAACTGATGCTTACCCTGGCTGGTACCTTCACCACACGCCACTGGTAGTTCCATAAAACTTGTACTTTGTGCCAAATAACTTTTACCACAGTTATAAGCACTTCATGTTTATACTTTGCTTACAGTGTCATCTGATGGACATGGTTGAAAGCTTGCGGTTTCCCCGCTTCTTTTTCCACCGCAAGAGGCCGCCCTATCAGAATGCTTCTATAGGTTTTAAGTAGCTAGACACTTATTTCATAATATAAAATCACTCCTCAATAGAAGTATATCATAAATAACATAAGTAGACAGAAGAATAGCTTTTATATGTGGAATGACATATGTAAGGATTTATATAAATTTACTATGAATAGAAGTCGTACTGGCATTAGACTTTAAACATTCTAAACATTTCCAAGTACAAGTATGCGAAGTATTCGTAAGCTGTATATTTCGTCTATTTAAAGCTTGCATCTATTTACTACGCAGCAATCTGTAAATGTCGAGAGTCACTTACGTATACTTCAATTTTCACAAAAATTCTGTACAAGCAAAACTGAATGGGATCTACAAATTAGATCCTAGACGCCGAAATGTTTACTCCATGTCCTATGAAATCAGGGAATTCTAGCATGGAGTTTGCAATTAAATGCTTAGTTTTTCAAGTAACAAATTAGTGTGCGGAGGCATTTATAAGTCTTGATTTTTGGTTATACGATTAATACAAAAACGTTTTTCTCCATTTATAAACAAACTAATGCGTGAAATTTTAATAAGCATCTGTTTTTCTTATAATAGCTTAATTTCTAATTTTTCAATGTGCATATTTTTCAAAGATATATTTTAAAAGCTCCAATTTAATACTTCCAGAAACAAATTTACCAAATCACTACTTGTTTCTGTACACAGCAAAAAGTGCCTTTTCTCTCTAGCAATTCTAAGTATATTACGTAACCATGTTAGCAAAGGAGTGGCTTTATTACTTTACTAGCACTAAAAGTTAGGATTCTCCAGGGAAACATCAGCGCATCTGGGATCCGACTTATATATTGATGCTAATGGGTAACTCTTTAGAGCTCTTCTATATATACTTCCGTGTGGTATGCTATCTTTATTTCAAATGCACCACTCAACTCCTTGTGTGCAGATAAAATAGCTGTAAGAAGGAAGCAAAAGATTCGGACTCATCTTCATATTCCTTTATATAAGAAGCATATGTCCCTTGGTTTCTTACATACTTTTTCGTTACTTTGTATCAGAATGTATTTTTTAAAAATCTGATGTGTTGCACTCACATGACTTCCTCTACTCTTCTAACTGTTCCTACAAACTCTTATTCCTATATCTTCTTCATGTTAGTCGAGATAAACATTTGTAGGAATTATATTATTGCTAATGTCCTTGTAAGTGCAAGGGGAATATGTAGGCTTGAAGCGATAGTCAAATCTTTTAAAGCTGGTCGCAATATGAAAGATTTCAAATTCCGTTCTTCTTGCACAGCCAAGAGATAAAACTTGAATAACGTCTTTTCATTTGAGAAAAGTATAAGCATTGCAAAACTCACACAAATAACAAGGAATATCTCCGAAATGGTTCACTCCACAGAAAAAAAAATGCATTTAGACGCATCGTAACTTACGTACTTTAACGAGATCTACATTTTTGTGAAGTAAGATTTGGTCTATCTCTTACGGTTTACCAGTTATGCAAATGTCAACAAGAGTAAACAGAACTACAAAAAACTCAAAATATACAATTAATTTGCCATAAAAATATCTTAGATGTATGACATTTTAATCAAAATCGTTAGTCATTTTAGAGAAAATCATTTTCATAAAATTTTTCCATGTAAAGGGTAGAGAGGAATTTTCTTCAAAATCTTTGTGTCGCGTGCTTGAAGGATATGCAATTTAAATGCCAACTTTGGTTTTCAGCTGACTTTTCTTTTTTGAGTTATGCTGTTCACAGATACACAGACACATACACATAGATACACATACGAACCTTTTCTAAAACTGATTTTTTAATTCAGGGAGCCCCAAAACATATATTTCCGGTGAAATCTGGGCATGGATTTATTTGGATCGAATACATTGCTTCCCCTACATACTATACGTAATAGAGAATGTAATAAACGGTTGTAAAATAAATTAAGCTCATTTTAAATTGTTTAATAAGGAAATGTAAAGAAACTAGCGAAGAAAAGATCATTTAGTTTTCAGTTGTAAAGCTACGGTCTGATCTATTCACTGCACCACTTGCTATGTGTAACAGTTCATCATTAGCATGCAGCTAAGACTTTCGTCTTGGTGCATTAAATGCTTGGCTGCATTTCAAAACAGTGACATTAATTTGCTTCCATTTAGTGCTCGTTTGCTGTGTCGTCGTCAGAAGGAAAATAATCGTTACAAACGTGATGCAATAACAGTAATGGAGAAAGCAGGCCATACATCTCATACCTTAAAACAAATGGCTAATATAAATTGCTGAGGTAAAGTTTACTTTGTGGTTTATTTCTAGTGCCTTCACTGCAGAATACTGGCCAGCTCTATTTCTGCAATTAGACATTAGAAAATACTATCTGAGTAACTTAATAATATTAGCTATTACTGCAAGATGATACCGGAAATAATATCGTAATTCATACAATTGTTATTTTATCTATCCACTTTATATAAAAATCTGATGTGTTGCACTCACATGACTTTCTCTTCTCTTGTACTAACCATTCTCATAAACTCTTATACCTCTATCTTCTTCGTGTTAGTTGAGATAAACATTTGTACAAATTATCTTATTGCTTATTTCCTTGTAGGTGCAAGAGGGAATACAGTAGGCTTTGTGCGATAGTCAAATGTTTTAAAGCTTTGAGATCCCGTTCTCTTTGCACACTTAACATATAAAAAATGAACAACGATATTCCATTTCATGAAGGCTTTAAGTTTTCCGAAACTTACACAAATAGCAAGAAATATCTCCGAAATGGTTCACTGTGCAGACAAACTTATTGCGACATGAATTGTGTTTTAGCGAGATCTACAATTTTTTATAGTAAGATTTAGTCTATCTCTTACGGTTCACGAGTAATTCAAGCCATCCAGAGTAAAAAGGACTACATAGGCTATAGACAGAAAATTCAAAATATACATTTCATTTGTCATAAAAATATTTTTAAAATATGACATTTTAATCAAACCCCTTTGAGACATTTTCAAGAAAATAAAAATTGTCTATGTAAAGGGTCATTTAGGGTGGGACTATTTTCTTCAAAATCTTCGTGTCACATCAAAAAATACCAACTTTGGTTTTTAATCGACTTTTCGTTTTTGAGTTATGCTGTCCACAGACTGACACACACACAAACACACACACAAACACACACACACACACAAACGCGCGGACCTTTTTCTAAAAATGCTTTTTTTTATTTAGGGGGCCTCAAAACATATATTTCTGCTGAAATCTCGACATGGAATACAACACTTCCTCTACTTTACTATACGTAGTAGAGAAAGTAAACATTGTGAAAATAATTCTCTTGAATTTAATGACAAGTTACTTGAAATTAGACAAACCGTTGTTTTTGTGTAGGTTGTGCCTGTTATATTAATGACTATTGCAATCTTAGTTGTAGTTGTTACTGATAAGAGTAGCGGCTAATGTATACCTGTTACAAGAAAATTTCAGTCACCCTATAACACACTCGAATGGCGATTACAAAATAAATTATGCATAATTATTCACATTAACAATTAAAACAATGAAATTACAGACCGAAAGGTTATCACTCGATTCGTTTTCGCAATTAATTATAGACGTGATATCATATGAACATATTTACACTCCACATAAATCACAATTTGCGTAATTAATATTTACAAATGTGAAATTACGTGTAATTAGCTTTCGCTTTAGTGTTTTTATGAACGTTCTAATCATTTGGATAGACAGAAAGGCAAAGATGAGCTACATGAGACACTAAAGTGCGTAGCGTTTTTGTTCGCTATCACTACACGGCGTCTCTAAGATACTGTTTCCGTTTGTCATCGAGCATTTGTTATTTGGAGTGTTATGTGCGTAAATATGGAATATATTCATGCGACACACCTACCTGTTAAACACAATGGATATTTGCGATAATTTTCCTCATTAGGTGCCCCCCAGTATCACAGATCGTTTTATACAGCAAGTTAAGAGCACAAGAGGAAACAGTATACATTTCACATTTAATGTTCAAATTTCACTTCTTAAAAGTTGTAAAAATGTAAAAGAACTGGAAATGGTTACTCCGTAAAACATCTGATGTGCTGCACTTACATGACTTTCTCTACTCTTGTACTAACCATTCTTACAAACTCTTATCCTTATATCTTCTTCGTGTTAATTGGGATAAATATTTGCAGAAAATATCTTATTGCTTATTTCCTTATAGGTGCAAGAGGAATATGGGAATACAGTAGACTTTGACCGATAGACAAATAGACAAAAAAATAAACAACGATGTTGGATTTCACGAAAGGTTTACGTTTTCCGAAACTGACACAAATAACGGAATATCTCCGAAATGGTCCACTCTACAAAAAAAGTATTTAGACATAAATTGTGTGTTTTAGCAAGATCTACATTTTTTGTATAGTAAGATTTGGTTAATTTCTTACGGTTAATGAGTTATTCAAAAGTCATCCAGAGTAAACAGGACTACATAGGCTATAGCCAGAAAATTCAAGATATACATTTCATTTGTCATACAAATATCTTAAACATATGGCATTTAATCAAAATCATTAGAGCCATTTTCGAAAATTTTCCAGCGTAATTTAGGGTGGGGCTATTTTCTTCAAAATCGCGTCCTTGAAAGACATTAAACTTAAATACCAACTTTGGTTTTTAACTGACTTTTCCTTTTGGGTTATGCTGTCCACAGACTGACACACACACACACACGCGCGCGCGCGCGGACCTTTTTCTAAAAATCCTTTTTTTTTTATTCAGGGGATCTCAAAACATATATTTCCGGCGAAATCTCGACATCGAATTTTTGGGTGGAATACAATACTTCCCCTACTTACCAGTAGAGAAAGTAGAAAGGAATACATTTATCTTTTTCAGAAGCATTGTTTTAATATGTTGTCTAAAATTGTTTTAAAAAAATAATGTTTTTAAATTTTAAAAATAACTATACCTTGTATATAAAACCTTTTATATTAAAATAAAACGCATTTAGCTGCAAATGTGTGGTAAAAAATTCAGCACTTTGCATCGATTAGTTTCGGAGATAATGGGACATTTGAGTAGAAAATTGCAGTTCTTCAGAAATTGCTTTCAGAAGTTGAGGAAATCTAAAAACTATACGCACCGTTACTTTCAATATTATTTTCTAAGTATTTACAATTAGCATACCACCTTGAAAGTTGTATCAAAATGAATGGAAGATTTGAAATATTCATATGTACCTATCTAAAACTTGAACATGTATAAATGGTTTAAGGGCGCTCAGCCCTTAAAACAATTCATGGCAAAAAAGCAAATATAAACTTAAATGAAAAGTAAAATTACTTGTAAAAAGCGAAATAAATATACATATTAATATGCAAAACAGAAAGGCAAACTCCAGCATTAAAAAAAGGTCATAAAGAGGTCAAAAGAGTATGAAACTAGGTATCTAAAGTTTCGAATTCTCAAACTCATGTTACTTACCGCTAAAAACTTAAAAACCCTTTCGACCGCCTGTTTGTCGTCCGCCAAGACCTCTGCAAGTCTGACAGGCAGTTGCAGAGAGTTTCGAAGGTGCGGTATACTTTAGCAGCACGTGACGGTCTGATAAAAGGTTTTTTCACTGCGAACAAAGGGGGCAGGGTCCCGTTTAAATAGGTAACCATGTGAAAAATTGCAGTGAAAACAGAAAAATGTCGCGCAAATTCACATTTCGACTCCCCTTAAAATGCCTAAAATTCGTTCAAAACAAATAACATGAAGGCTTCTACATGTAAATTCGGATAAGGAACAAGGGTGGAAGTTATAGAAGAGAGAGGAAGCTGAATTTTTTTTTTTTTTTTTTTTTTTTTTTTTTTTTTTTTATAATGATTTATTGATCGATCAGCGCATGTGCGCTCTACAGACCATTGTTGAAATACACATAACAATAAATAAAATATAATAAGTAACATTGAAATGAGGTAAACCCCATTGGGCCCCTCTCTGACAGTATTAGTTGAAATTAAATCAGATCTTGCTGTGATAAGTGGTCCAGTGGTAGACGACTCTTGATGCGTGTTGGAAAGTTGGATTTTCTGCCAAGAGAGTAGTGAATAGATCCAGGAACGTTCTTTAGATTGCTGTAAAACTGTTCGACTTGTGAAGAAATTGACTGTTGAATGGTACTGATTCCAGTTTCCCTGTGTAGTTGATTGTTTCTGACAAACCATGGCGCATTAGTTGAGATACGTAAGATTTTGTTTTGAAACGTTTGGATGCGTTTAATTTCTGTAGCACTGGCTTCTCCCCAAATTGGACAGGCATATAGTAAAAGCGGCCTTAAAAGAGTTGTGTAGAGTAGTATGCAGTTTTTTAACTTAAGCGAAGATTTTTTGTTGAGAAGTGGATAAAGTTTTGTCAGTCTTATTTGGGCAAGTTTGAGTAGCTGAAGGTTGTGACATGTTTATCTTGTGTAAATAGGCCAGAGTGAGGAATAACTAACTCTGCGAATAGCTTACAGCTCATTGCTGGATAGATTATATATTTGTTTCTGTTATAGGCACACATTGTGTGTCAGTTCTGCATACTTAATGTAAAGAGTTGTTTTGCAATAGGAGAATCTCATGAAAACCTTCAGGCAGTTAAAAGTTGTCTAAATATTATAGATGAAGTTTCAGATTTTTACAGCTTTCCATTCCTGTGCTAGTTGTTCACAGACTCATAAGGTCGTTTTTTCTGCAACACCTGTGTTTACTAGTTGAATACAATACTTTCCCTTTTTTAGGTAGTCGTCCTGCGTGGTCTAGGGCCCCTGTTTCCCGAGGTCGGGGGTTCGAACCCGCCGGAGGCCTATGTCTCTTTTCTACCGTAAAAATCCTCCTCCGGAAGGAAAGTGAAGCCGGTGGTCCCGTGTAGTAGATTTATGGCACGTAAAAGGACCTCAAACTTCATCAACAGGCATATGAGCAAAATTAAGTGGTCTTTCACTGGATGCTGAGAACCTCAGTAGTTAAAGAGCGTCCATAAATAAAAAAATAAATTAACAGAAAACCCTCACCCTTAGGTAAAAAATAGACAAGATATGTATCACCTAAAATCATAGCTTATACAGAGCAATAGAAATAGTTTTATTGTCTTTTTTCCAAAGTTTACTCATCAAAGCGTATCGCAGAAATAATTATGTTTTTCTACCAAAATTTCTACCTCTGAAATTCGCAGATATGTTCTGAAGAAAAACTGGCTGTAAAGAACACGAAATATAAGCCCACTATTTGGAGATTAGTGGCGTCTGCAAATCCTTGGGACAGTCTGGCGCTTCAATTCCGCCTGCAGACCGCAAAAGATTAAATATGAGGTTAAAAACCGGAACCAAAAGATTAAATATGAGGTTAAAAACCGGAACCACAGAGAACAAAACAATGAGAGGAAGTTACACTAAACGCATTATTCTTCCACCTCAACAAGTCTCTAAATTCCTTGGAGAAAGTGTAGCTTGAAAAAAATACGGAAGGGAATTATGTCGATTGTTTATTTTTAATGCTATTTTACAAAAGTATGAACATTCGTTCTTGACCCTTCAGTGAGGTGTTTATACAAGGACCTAAATATGGAAGTCATCTCTTCCTCAATTCAAATAAAATGATTCCTCATCTTAACCCTCCATGAGGTGTGCGTACTGCATTTTTAGAAAAAGGTCCGTGTGTGTGTGTGTGTGTGTGTGTGTGTGTGTGTGTGTGTGTGTGTCTGTGTCTGTGTCTGTGTCTCTTTGCCAGTCTGTGGACAGCATAACTAAAAAAAGAAAAGTCGGTTAAAAACCAAAGTTGGTGTTTAAGGTTAATGTGTTTCAAGGATGCAACAAGAAGATTTTGAAGAAAATTCTTCCACCCAAAACTACCCTTTACATGGCAAATTGGTAGAAAATTTTGATCTTCTTGAAAATGATTCCAACGGTCTTTATTAAAATGTCATATGTTTGATATATTTTATGACAAATGAAGTGTATATCTTGAATTTTCTGGCTATAGTCCTATTTACTCTGGATGACTTTTGTATACTGGTAAACCGTAAGAGATAGACCAAATCATAATATACAAAAAATGTAGTTGTTGTTAAAACACACAGTTTATGTCCAAATGATTTTTTTTTTAAGAGTGATCCATTGGTGTAAGCTTTGATGAACTTATACTTCTGTCAAATGGAACATCGCCATTCATTTTTTGTACGTTAACTATGAAAAGAGAACGAAATTTGAAAGCATTAAAAGATTAGACCATCGCTCAAAGCCTACTGTATTCCCATTTTCTTCTATAAGACGATAAACAAGATAATTTCTGCAAATATTTATCTCAACTAACACGAAGAAGATATAAGAATAAGAGTTTGTAAGAATGGTCAGTACAAGAGTAGAGAAAGTCATGTGAGTGCAACACATGAGATTTTTTCAATTGTATTTTTCCTTCATTCCCATGTTCAGCTTCATTTAGCTTAAATATACATGGTTTTTATTAGCATTATTTTACTAGATAGATCAAAGATAAAACGTAGTACATAGTACGTATTACATTATAATTTCTACTACACTATATGACAAAACACTACACAATTTCGTAGCCACAGTATTAAAATGGAAATGGGGAGGTCACTTGGCGAGATTACAAGACAACAGGTGGACAAACAAGACAACTATGTGGGACCCCCGTATAGGAAAACGACTACAAGGAAGACCGAGACGCAAATGGACAAGGGGCACGCAGGTCAGCAGTGGTCACGAGTAGTGAGAGGAAGAAGGGACTGGAAATCCTTAGAGATAAACTGTGCAGAGACTAAATACTAAATAGTAAATAGTGGACAATAAGCATGTGCAACACCTAACTGCCTTAGCTACCCTGATTTCTAATTGCTTTGCCTCAGTATGCAACTCGCCTTCTTACATGTTGCATTGATTTTAATATGTGGAGATTATTTATAGCAATTGCTTATTTATCTCCCTATCATTTGTTTATAAAAATATAAATCTTACAAGTAAAAAATTCCGGCATCAACACTTCTCTCTCATTCTCTCTTCCTTCTCTACAGCTAATTTAGTATTTGAAGATCCCTGAGGCCATTTATTGAACGGTTTGTCCACTTTAATGTTAAACTTACTGTTTTACTACAATTTTATAGGAAGCTAGTCTTATAGGTAGACATTTAATCACTATGTGACTTACTTTGAAAGGTCGTACCGCTATAAAAGTTACTGAATCTAAAGTAGAAGGTTCCTTGTGCTTACTAACAGTAAGCGCACTTACGCGTGTTGGAAATGCTCGACATCTTTACACAGATGGGTATCCTTTAGGATTTCTGTGCCCAGCAATAAAAAAATGAAATAAAAGCTAAATTTAAGAAAGCAAGAATCAAACTTACCTTAAACGTATCGAGTGTTAGGACGATTGAGGATAGTTTAATGAACAATATTATATCAATATTTGCTTAATTTGCGAACTTATAATTTTACTTATTAAGAGTAGTATGTTTTTAGATTGGTTAGTAAGTGAGCGTGGCACAGAAGGCATAGCGAATGGTTTACCGGAACCGACTTCCAACTGTTTTTGCAAGGCCAATGACCTCGCGCTGCCTAGAGCAGTAGATCACGCATTGAAATGTAAAGCAAAACGGATAGTTTATATGGCAGGCGTTGTTCATTTCTCAGCGCAGTTCTGACCATGCCAAAAACATCAGGTAGTAAGTTTTGCGATAGGTTTGTGTAAAAACTGTGAGACGCAGAGAGAAAAAACAATTAACACACCGAAGTGAATGTGCACTAAGATACCAATGATTAAAATATGTGTACTTGAACCTCTAATGGGCTGTATAAAAGCAAGAAATAAGCAACAAATTGGCTACAAACGAAGTAAATAATGATATTAGTGAAAAACAGAAAACCCTAAAGATCGTACTCCTGTTTTAAATTTCTGGAGTCGCGATAATTTTTGTTGTGTGTGACTGCACATCGTAAAGCAGCTTACAGAGTACATAAAAGACGTGTTAGAGTGAAATTATGTCTTAGTTTTTTAAAACGTGCTTCCGTTTCGTGACTGGGAAGTTTAGCTAGAGAAAGGGACTGTTGTTTAAGTTTTAGCAATTCCAAGTACCTGAAATACCATGTACAACATTCAGTAATTATATTAAAGTGAAAGATTAATAACCTTCATGCTGTTAAACTCGTTATGATGCTATATTGCACACAACATGGCGGAGGGAATACTTTCAACCATATTAACACGAACCAGCAACCTCAATTAAAATCCTGAGCTAATTACTCAAATTTCAGCATGATGGATTCATAATCATGCATTATGCACAACTAGATATTACACATTTATTATATAGTAGTAGCACTTTGACAGTTTAGATTGGAAACCACGTAGTGAAGTAATTATGTTACCTGATGTATTTGAAAGCAACACAATCTGATGACTCTACTCTTTACAAACTATTCTTAAAAACGCTTGTTCCTCCTTCATGTTAATCGAAATAAACATTTTCTTATTGTTAACGTTCTTATAAATGCAAGGGGAACATGGCTTTAAGAGATCATTTTAAGAGCTGGTCATTATGCAATGAGTTAAAAAATCCATTCTTCTTGCATAACGAAGAGATTTAAAAAAATTAATAAAATGTTGTTGTTTTAGAAAAGTATTAGTATTGGAAATTCAAACAAATAACAAGAAATAGCCACGCAAAAAACTTGAATTTGCTATAAAGTGTGTATTTTAAAGATATCTTTGTTTTCGTGTAGTAAAATTTTGTCATCTATTACGGTTTACCAGTTATGCAAAAGTCATTCAGAATGAAGAAGACTTCTGAGGACATTCCCATAAAATTCAACATATTATAACAAATTTCGCTTTTCACATAGTTTCTTTCCTTTAATTGTACATCCAACCATGGCCGCACTCAACACAAATTACCAATAATACACTGTTACCTGTACATAAACTTTCACAAACTAGCATTTCCAACTATAAAGGTTACTCTCTGCCTCCTTGGCAACGTGACGTCATCCATGGAGCATCTAATTTCGGATGCTTTCCACATGGAAGCTCGACGTATTAATGTCACAATATATATTTCCTTTTGGTATTAAAATATCTTAAACATATGGTGTTTTAATCAAAATCATTAGCCATTTTCGAATAAGTCAAAATTTTAGAAAAATATTCCATGTAAAGGCTAGTCTGAGATGGAGAATTTTCGTGAAAAATCTTCGTGTTACATCCTTGGAAGATGCTGATCTTAAATACTAAGTTTCGTATTTAACTGACTTTTCATATTTTATGTGTATGTTGTTCATACACACAAATACACACATACACTCAACTTTTTCTAAACAATTTTTTTTTTCGGATACAGGAGACCCTTCTTGGCATCGAACTTTTGAATAGAATGCAATTCCTTCTCTGTTTACTATGTACCTGGTAGAGAAATTAATAACTGACTATCATAAAAATAACAACAGAAATTGTTTTGCGTTTCCTCAAACAATGCTATGTTAACTTATCACTAGAACGCGGAAGATTGTGGGACAAGCCACAAAATTAGTGCACATGGGTTCTACTTTGCTACTCACGCATGTACACAGCTGCAGGCGTCTGCGGACGCGCGTGTATATACAACGGCTGCGCGGTACCGGTTACATCATTCATTCTCCGCATCCAACTAACTTGTATTGCATGTGACCACACCTGTTTCGCACTCTACTTATAAGATTTAACTGGCATAATTCCATGACTCATTTTCACCTATACGAATAATAAAATTCCAACATACTAACTGTCGTATCCAGCATTGCATCGGTGTTTTTATAAATTTGGATGATAATTTAATTTAGCTTCATTCTCTTAAGGAAATTTGGGCGCTAATGACCGCAGCACTACTACTACTCTTAAGGAAATTGTGCGATAACTCAGAAACTTTTAATCATAATTTTTTTCCCTCAGAAGTGTGCTATTAAAGTGCCATTATAATCAAATAAGGATAAAAAACATGATATTTCATACAAGGGTGTAAAATATCAGCGAGCGTTGTACTTCTCATTTCCTTAGGATCAGGGTTATATATAAAGGGGGACACCTCGTACACAAAAATCTACATAGATCCGTTACGGCTACTACACCCTAGGAGGAAGGGATGAAGTGAAGGAAGTACAAGAGAAATACAGGCCGCAGGGAGACAAGCCAGAGAGACGCGCAGAAGTCCCTAATAGTTCCAGGGAGTGCTGAGTTTGAATATATTACACTGTGTGTGTACATACAGGGCGGCAAGTTGCACCATCAGGAACATTTTAGGGAGAGATTTCAAAATTTGGATGGAATGCAGAATGCAACAATATTGAAGTATATTAGTGCAAGCAATATAGACACATTTATTACAATATACAATGTAACACATTGCATTTCTAATTCAGTCATATAAAGTTGTATGAATTGTATGTTGAAGGGTAAGTAAAGAAAGGCACATGGTTGAGTTGCATAAAAGGAAAGTAATAAGAGAAAACCATGTGAATGTAATATTTTACCTAATAAAACGGATGGCATAAAAATCTTCTCTATGCAAAAACATTTACATTTACCAATTTTCATCTCATTCGAATAAATGGTATAACAGCCCATAAGCGACAAAAAAACATTCATGTTTATTTTCTCTACTGTGTATAGTAAGTAGAGGAAGTATTGTATTCCATCCAAAAATTTGATGTCGAGATTTCATAAGAAATATATGTTTTGAGGCCCCCTGAATCCAAAACAGGCATTTAGAGAAAAAGGTACATGTGTGTGTGTGTGTGTGTGTGTGTGTGTGTGTGTGTGTGTGTGTGTGTGTGTGTGTGTGTGTGTGTGTGTGTGTGTGTGTGTGTGTGTATATGTGTCAGTCTGTGGGCAGCATAACTCAAAAACGAAAAGTTTTTTAAAAACCAGAGTTGGTATTTAACTTAATATTTTTCAAGGATGCAACATGATTTTCAATAAAATTCCTTGAAAACGTTTTGAAAATTTTGAGTTTCTCAAAAATGACTCTAACAATTTTGATTGAAATGTCATAAGTTATAGATACTTTTATGACAATTGAAATATATATTTTGAATTTTCTGACTATAGCCCCTGTAGTCAGTCCTGTTTACTCTTGATGACTTTTGCATAACTGGTAAACCATAAGAGATACACCAAATCTTACTGTACAAAAAGTGTAGATCTCATCAAAACACACAGTTTATGCCCAAATGAATTCTTTGTGGAGTGAACACAAAGATACTCCTTGTTGTATATATGGATTCAGACAGATACAACGGGATACACTGAAACACCAAATATTCTGCAAGATTTGAAGTTTTCATGGCGTGTGTTGTTAATCAAGGCTTCACGGGGGATGAGCCGTGTCAGATTTATGAATATTGAGCTTTTGGCCATGCAACTCCAGACTCCATGGCCTTCATCTTGAAGGAGGCCATGGAGTCTGGAATGGCCGTAAGCTTGATGTTCATAAATCTAACACGGCTGATCACCAGTGAAGCCTTGACCAAGTATTTTATTTGTAAATTTTTACTTTAAATATTAAAATATCTTTTATTGGTTTTAAATTTTCAATTAATTAATTGATATCACAGTAGCTATTAGACACCTCCATTGCAAAGCTTTCCAAAGGGATAAAAAGTGAACTAAATAGCTAATTATCCACTTTGAGTTGACAGAACACTCTTGTGCCTCATTTCAATGTGTTTAGCCTTCACTTGAAGACATCATCAAAAAATTGTCAACTGGATGATGCCTTCAAGTGAAAGTGAAATGCATTCAAAGAAAAGTTAAGGTATGTGTTCTCTGTTGACCCAGGTGTATAGTTATAGGTTTTTTTTTTTTTTTTTTTTTTTTTTTTTTATTACATTACTTCACAGTGTTAGTTCCAATTTATTGTTCAAATAAATAGTTGAAATTGAGCTCAGAAAAGTTCATGTCAGAAGGGGTGAACATTAGTGTTTATTGGGGGGAATGCACCATAGCCTTTTGGGGGGCACCATATATATACAGAGATTGTTCCCAAACTTTAGGGTCAAAATTATATTGATGACACAGGGCTTCAAACTCAGCATTTTGACATAAGAAAAAACATTGATCAGAAATGAATATTTTGTATGCCACGCTATGATAGGGGTGAAATTGTTGCCCGTTTAGCTCCTTCCACACAGAAGTTATGGAAACATTAACCTCACAGGCAAGCCAACAGGTACTTATTAATGGCTTTTTTGCCACAGTAACACCATTTCCTCAAATTCTGGTGTCTAAACAGCTCTTTGTTTTGTTCCCTGGCCAGCTCTCTGTGACTTTACTGTGCCAGTCTCTCTCAAGCTCCTCTCCAGGAATAAATTTCTTCCAATTTAGACAATGCCTGTTGGGAAACTTCTTTTGGTACATTCCTTCAGCTCTCTGGGCACTACATTATGGTCACCATACATTAAATGCATGTGAACAGGTTCCTCTGATGAGCAACACTCCATCTTTGACAGTCAATTATGCATTGTAAACAAAACAAATAAAAAATGAAAGCACTAGGCAGTTTTTTACACAAAACAAATAATAAGTAAAAGTGCCAGTTAATTTGTAATGAAAATCAAAGCAGCTTTAGAAATGTCCTTAAAATTCACTTTCAAGATTGAATAGCACCCAAAATATCAATTTCCAACCACAGGTTCCTTGTGTCAAAATGTTCAGTTTTGAAGTATCATATGTATAATTTTTATCCTGAAGGTTGGCACCTGTATTTATGTATAGGATGGAAGGCACTCTTTCGGTCATACCTTAAATAGAGATTCTACATGATGAATGTAATAAACATGTCCAATACAATTACTGTTTTGCCAAAAAAATAATATTAATTTGTGTCAAATATTTTGAATATTTGGAGCCACCTAGCTTCTTGACAAATGGATATAAATGGCTTATTATTTCACTAACTGTTGTGCAACAATGTTGTAATGTAATTTTATTACAATTTGAATTAATTTAATAACAATTTAATGTTAACTGAAGTTGCCAAATCTCTCTTAGAAATTAAATGTTGTGGGTATGAAATTTCAACATTAATCTGTGACTAAATGTATTCAAATTAAGGCAGAAATGCAATACAGCATTGTTCATATGTTTGCATGACAGTTAGTGAAATAATAAACCATTTATATCTATTTGTCAAGAAAATAAATGATTCCAAATATTTTACACAATTTTTTTTTCAGCAAAATGGTTCTTTATTGACAATAATTGTGTTACATATTTGTTACACACATCATGTAGAACCCTTGGTTTAACATATGGCCGAAGCGGTACCTTCCACTATATAAAATGATAAATTGAAGTTCGACTTTTATGTTTTAGTATAGCTGAGGTATTTTCACAGCAGTGCAGTTAGTATTTCATTGACTGAAATGCTTATTTGTACTTTCAGATCTCATATACAAAACTGCAGCCTTCATGAAGTTTTGCTGTCACCATTCCACTAACCATAAGCAGTATGTTCGGCTGTTGGATCTACTAAACCAGAAAAGTGCCAAGATTTCTGCTTATAAAGGATCAGAAGACTAAGAAGTAATATTTTCTAAACAATCAATTTTATAATGCAGTAGAATAAATTAATTTAACCTTTGTTTTTACTGTTGAATATAAGAAATGTGTAGTCAGGATAGATAATATTAAGACACACTTAACTGTAGCTGTAACTGTTACTGATTAGGTATGTTAATAATATCAATAAAATATATAGGGACCTGATTTGTGTATTCAAGGCTGTGTTGTTGTGTTACATTAAGTGCTTGGGTATATATTGTTAACATTTAAACATTTTCACTTTGAATTTCTTTTATAATAAAGCAAATAAACATGATACACCTGTTGCAATCTAATAAAGATATGTACACAATAAGTTGGTTTCATTTTATTTTTTGGACGTCAATCTTGATCTCCGCTGATAAGATTCTTAAATTACTTGTTTTCAGCCACTGACCCTCTTAATAATAACCATTCTTCCTAATTCTCTACAGGATCTGGAAGTGCAAAATCGGGAATAAATATGAGTGTTTCCTAGAAATGATGATCAAATCCAATGAACACCGTTAGCTGTTTCTCAAATCAAAGCCCTAATATGGACATATTAATTCAGTACAATATTTTTTGATGCTTTAGATATGAATAAAAAATAATATGATAAAATACTTGATAATGTAAATTAGTCTTAATAACTAAGCAATTATGTGATATGTAGATAACCTAATTACAGTCAGGATTTTAAAATCTCTAAATATAGCACAACAATGAGATCATCTGATGAAATAAATTCTCATATAATTCTCAAGTCCTTTTCTGCAGAGTTAATACTTCGTAACATATTGGCACCATTGTTCTAAACAAAAGTTAAGGGAGACTATATAAATGAAACAGTTTAATAATAGTAATAATAATAATGATGATGATGATGACGACGATGACGACGATGTGGTGGTGGGGATGGTGGTGATAGTGGTGATGGTAGTGATGATGGTGATGATGGTGGTGATGGTGATGGTATGATGGTGGTGATGGTGATGATAATGGTGATAATGATACTCATGATGGTGGTGACAATGAGGATGGTGGTGGTGACTGCGGTGATGGTGACGGTAATCTATTTCCTTTAGTCTGCAAAGGAGTGACAACATTTGTTCTAAAACTTTTTCTGAACATGACCAGATTTTCCTTTAAGCCTTTCACACTGAGATATTTTGCCACATATGTAATCTTCCCCTAATTCCTAAACTGGTTTTCATATCCCTTTCCGAGGCACCTCGACTGAAGTGATTCGGATAGCTGTGAAGGTTAAGGTGCTATGCAATGAACTGGCCAGCCATTCATTCAAAGTCAAATGTCATGAGTTAGAATACCAGCAACTGTAGTCAAATGTGCCTGTGGTAAGGGAAAGGGAGGGCCCAAGTAAAATAATCTGTGTAATAGCATGCTTGGGAGCTGATGGGGTTACATTTGGCTGCAGTTGCATGGATTTTGCTTTTTTTCTAAAAAAGAAACACTAGGTACAGTTTTATTGCAACACTTTAATATTTTAATTGCATATTTTTACAATAGGAAATGGCTGCAAATACTTGAATTCAATTTATTTACATTAGCATAACAAGGAAGTAGAAAGTATCTCAACAGTGAAAGAGTTAAACGTCCTGTCGTCTATGTGACGACAAATAAGTGAAAGGGTTAATAGGGTGGCATGCATCATCGTGGAGTATGTTACCTTTGAAGGAGCATTTACTAAAGAAATCTGTACTACCGAGTTACACTACTACAGGAGTTTTCTTTAAAGGTAAATTGTATTTTGTGCCTCCTTCCAGAACTTTACAAAATATTCAAAGAATATAGTATAGCTCCAGCCCCAGTCAATAAGCATCTCTTAGAAAATATGCTCAAGACCAACACAAATGGCAAATTTCCTATGGTAAATGCCTCAGGTATTTATGTAATTGGATTTAAATGTTGCAGGAAAATACACATAGGAAAGGCAAATAAGGGTATGAGCACATTTAAAGAACACATGTGGAATGTCAAATATAAACAGACTGAAAACTCAGCAGTTGCAGAGCATTTTTGGTCCACACATCATCAACAGAAAAACAAACCCAAGCTTTTAAAAGCCCTTCAAACACTGGTAGAACTCTCCATTGTTCTAACACAGCATATAGAATCAAATAAATGAATATGATTACATTTTTCATACTCGGGTGCTAAAGATTAATTCTGCTTTCTTTATTGAGATCATCAATACAATCTTATTCCTCCATGCACATGTTAAAACATCTTATATTAGAGGTTGATAGCATAATATTTAAGTTACCATTTTTAGAAAAAAGCACTTTTTAATATAAATAGATAGCCACAACAATGAATTACATCCAAGCAAAACAATATAAAGAAATTGCTTCTATAAAAGCATTAAAAGACCAGTGCATTTTTATCTTAAAAGCAAAGATTAAACAAACAATTTAAAATCACAGCTTTTTTTCTTAAGTGGAAAGATTTTGTTAAGATTAACCTTAGTCACATTACCCCATAATTCAATCCCATAAGAAACATCAAGGTAAAGAGTAAGTGAGTGGTGTTTAAGCGCCTGTTGACAACTAGGTCATTTGGGCCCCTCAAGGTAAAGATATTGTTTTCCGAGCATAGTGTGAAGGTTATCATTGAGGCATATGATATACATTTTGTTGTACTGCACCACACTGTACCTGAATGGCACAGGGTGGATGCTGCGTACTATTGCAATTTATTGGGACACCACTTTTGTCCGGTACTATAGAGAAAACAACAATGCTTGCAATGCAGCCCACCATCCGTCATAAAAATGCGAGGTGTCATACTGCTAATGCTGTCAGGGATCTCCTACAATGATAGAACTGGGAGATACTGGAACACTCACCATACTCTCCCAACATGAGCTTGTGTGAATAGATCTCTTCACCAACAAGAAAGAACTACTTCGAGAGAGGCATTGCACCACATGAGATTCTATCATCAATGCTATAGGGCAGTGCCTATGGGACATCCGTAGAGATGGATGTGCTCATGTGTGGCAGAAGGTGATAGACTGATAGGAGATTACAGTAATAGTATATTATGCAACGAGAGCATAATGGTAGCATTTAAAATGCGAGTATATTTCATGAAACAAGTGGTAGCAAGTTTCATAATATTCATACGAGGATCTTAATTGCTGCCATTGTACTCAAGTTTCATACAACTTTTATGCTTGACCATGTGTCTAAGTTTAAAGCATTTATAAAATGTTTTTAATATTCTACACTGCATGTTGTTGTCACTGGTGTCTGACATTTTAACTATTTGCTACTCGATTCCATTTTTTGTTATGTTGGTCTTGACTCAGTCTTACAGAGAGTATATATGCTTTATATACCTTTATATACCTTTAAAACAATTGACTTTCAAAAACCAGAAGACAAATTGAATTTATTACAGTATTATTAACAATATTAAGACTAAATATTCAATAAACAGAGTAACTTTCACCCGCATACACTTTCAGCTGTATGGGAATGTGTGAAGACACTGAAGTTTTGATCACTATATGTAGATCTTTTGGTTGGCAGTCATTAGTGTCATTGTGAACCGCACCTTTGATTGGTGGGTTAGCAGTGACATAATTAACTTGTGCATCTTTGATTGGTACATAGCAGTGTCATTATGAACTGGTGCACCTTTGATTGGTGAGTTAGCAGTGTCATTATGAACTTGTGCATCTTTGATTGGTACATAGCAGTGTCATTATAAGGAGGTGATATAAAGAGATCCATTACAGTGGCATATAAGGGTCAATCCACGTCAAATCGAACACCCGTAAAACACGAGTTTTTCGTAGGAGGTTCAAAATTTTTTTATGAATAATAGGCATCAAATAAGGATACCCATATTTTTTTATTTCCGTATTTTTAAATTACTTGCTCAGTTATGGCTATCAGAAATTAAGCAATTTCTGCGCGTGCCGTAATATAAAATCACTTGTTACTCTAAGACCATATAGAGTTGAGAGTTGGGGTTTAGTGCACTGGAAAGGTTAAATACAACACTTTTAACAACTTTCGATCAATCATTATTACACATAAATTTTGAACTGTTTTCTTAATGGTATACTTTGTAAAACCAAAAATAGAATTTAAATCAATGTGTTAAAAATCTAAAAAAAGTACACACGTATTCCCTGACATTTTGTCTATAAAATAAGATGTTGAAAACTATGGAGCTTGCATTAGTGCATTTGCTACAATTTTTTTTCTGGAGGCGTGCAAGCACTCATGAACGAGTAACAAGCCAGGTGACTGCAGACAGCCTGCGAATTGCCGTGTCAGCTATGCTAGTCAGATAACTTCTTCTTACTAAGGCAGTACAGTCCATACAGAAAAATGCCTCCACAATCTTCCTGATACTCCTGTGGCATCTGATACGTGCTTTTGAACTTTTGAATTTTTTTGAAAAACTCTTCTAATGTAAGCAGTTCTTTGCTTTTAGCTTCTTCCTTCATGTACGTCCATATATTTGAAATAATTTCTCTACTCTGACTGTGTAATGTTTTGGTCCCTAATTTAGAACGTACAGGCGGTATAATTGATTTACGCTATGATCAATTTCTCACAAATTCACTATATTCACTCTTTATCGCAAAGATCTATGTCTTCAACTGCACGCTGCACTAAAAAGCACCTCTGAATTAGGAAGACTGTCTCAGATCATGCAGACATCACTACCTTCCCCCTCCTTCCCCATGTGCATGGTTTCATTCACAGAATTATATAATATGAGCTGATGAAACAGACAAAAGCTATGGATTCGCCAACAGTTTAAAATGCATATTTTAAAAACATTTTGAAGATGCTAATAGTGTACATATAATAGTGTCAGCTAGCAGTGTTCTCCTTACTGTACGTTGTAAAGTTCATGGAACCTCAAGCAGTTGACAGTCGCCGTAATGAAAGGTGGCAATTGTGCGAGGTTACGGTAGTCGTCTCCGCTGCACTGATTTGCAAGTAAGTTAATTACAACTGAACTATTAGAGACTCCATTCTGATTTTTTCTGAGAATATTGAATAAACTTCATTGTATTTTTAGTTTCTTTTCCAGATTTTTAAATGGTCGAGTTTATGTTATTATCTAACTTCAAAACTTTAATCGTATAAAATATAATACTAATAATGATTAATAAAATTTTCTAATAAATACCTCAGGAAATACTGCAATTTATCTTTAATTTGAGCCAAAGATCAAGTAATTTGCTTCATTACAATCGGAGGTATGATTGATCAAAGAGTGAGGAGCGCGCAATTTTTGGGACATGGCCTCAGGGGTCTCCGTCTAGGGGATATGTGAATAGCGACCACAAGGTACCCAAGCTGAGCAGAACATTAGTTCCACTTACTGGTGTTTTGCTCCTCACTGTAACTTTGCTATCTGACTTACCTTGGTCATCTCTTGTTCTCTTCCGACCCCGATGCTATTAGGGTTCCTGAGGGCTAGGGAGTCTTTATTTTTCCAACCTCTCCATTTCTCTATAAAACTTAACCTCTAACATGCTGACCTGTTATGGCATGTAATACGTCCTCTGATTGGTAATCAGAGGATATGGTCGGTGAATTTATTTTGATAATTCTCCCGGTCAGGTTGGTGAGACCCATAAACCAACAACAGGTGTGGTCCTCCAGACATTCTGGGGGTTGAGAGAGAGCGATGTGACCTCCAAAACATAAAAATATGGTGCTCTCTAAAAAACGGTTACTATTACTGCTATTGCTCTCTTCAATGTCATTGTGAAAAATATTGGAGAGCAAGAGGATTAATGACTTCATTGTCAGAAATCCAGCATTAGCTAACAACAATTTTTGGGACATTTCAAAAATTAATATCTGCCAAAATAAATTTTTTTATATAAAACGAAGAAACACGGGTTAAATATATTTTGTTCCAAAACACCAAAAAAAAAATTTCAAGAAACTCTGAGAGATCAATGTCATTTTTTGCCATATTTTGTTCGATTTGATGTGGAATGACTCATAAGTACTGCATTATGGCATGGTCGAGTGTAAAGAAATATGTCACTTTCCTCTGATAATAAAGTCATCTAGACATTTCAATACATTTGTCGTTACTTTTCATCTGGTGTATGTAAATATGACTGGAACTTATATCCTTGCCTGAGACCATTTGTTTGCTGGATTTTTCCAGTTACTACCCATTCCTCAACCCTTACATAGCCCACCTCTGTAGCGTGGTGGTAGCATGTCTACCCATGTCCAAGAGGTTGCAAGTTCAAATCTAGCTTAGGGTGAGTTAACCAGATAAGGTTTTTTCCAAGGTTTTCCCTCATCCTGAGAAGATAAATGTCAGGAAACTTAAAGCTCTATAGACCTTGGGCTCATTTATCATCATTTCACCCATTTTATTCATTCACCGTCTGATATGACACTACATTGGAGGATGTTAATAAAAAAAAATCAACCCTTACACAGAGGGATATCTAAGGATATTTACTATTTGGTTAGTCATTCCTATACTCAATTATTTATCTCACAATAATTGTCGTAGATCTGTTTGGTCATATGCTTTCTCTAAATCAACAAAAGCCACATAGAATTTATCTCTTCTATTCTTTAAGCATTTGTCAGGCTAGTGTTTTTTACAATGTATAAACTGTCAATTGAAATTCTGAAGGAATATAATATTCTTCAACCCAAGTTTTATGTTTACTTGCCAGAATATGTACCTGTATATATTTAGCAGGTGAAAAATATTGGAGAGCAAGAGGATTAATGACTTCATTGTCAGAAATCCAGCATTAGCTAACAACATATATTTAGCAGTAATATGATTCTTCATTAGCTATTTGATTTGTCAACACTACCTTGCCTTTGTATATTGGGTGTGTAATTGCTTTCCTCCAACTTTCTGGTGCATAGCCCTTCACTTTAATTGATTTAAATAGGTCTGCTAAAACCTTGACTATTTGTTTCAGTGCACCATTTCATGAGGAAAAGCACTGCTCATATTAGGGGAGATTTTTCCACAAGGTTGCAGGTTTACACTACCCTCAATTACTTTACAGGTACCTACATTTTATTCCACTTTATGCATTGTTTACTTATTTCCATCATATTGTGATTTAAAATAGAAGTCTCAATTACATTTTACTATACTCTGCAAGAGACTTTCCCTGAAAGAAACAAGCATTTGTGCAAGTGGGTGATTTATAAGTGTTGCCAGTTGCTTCAAGCTTAATCTGGTGAGTGACAGTCGTGAATTCCGAGGGTTTCTAGGTTAATATTATATAGGCTGTATGCAATTGTATAACATAAAACAAACACAAACAAATATATAAATAAAAATTAAAGCGACATACATTTAAAATGTATTTACAATATCTCCAATTTACAGTGTCTATTTGTATTTCAGTTCAATGCGCAGATTCTTCTCCAAAAAAACATCAATGACAGAGTTTTCAAATTATGCTTGCTGTTCTTTTTAAGTTTATTAAGCAATCCCTTTTCCACTGATAATATTGACAGAGATGAAAGTCTATTTTGAGTTTGAGTGCTTCTTAGATAGGTGTGTATTCTGCAGAGCACTGAAAAGGATCATTTTGCCTCTGACTGCTTTGTTTCGAAATTCAGGGGAAGAGCACAAATAACAGAGTTCATTTCTTAATCACACTATGTTCAAGTACTGTCCATAATAAGTAAGAAAAGTCTCAAACGCACTCTCTGGGATATAAAGCACTGTCCAATAATGATAGGAACTGCAGTTGGTCTATATCCCAGAATCTGTTCGTTATTTGGCCAAGTATCGTATCTATGATCTCATAAAATATTTCTCCATACAACGATTTTGTGTCATTTCTCCTCTATCCAGTCTCAATCTCTTTGAAGGTATTGGTGTTTCATAGCAGTCTTGATCAAATTCTATCCCTGACCAAATTAATTCGTCAACATTTTCATGCAAGCCTTTCATACTGTTTTTGAAGTCATTGATTGTTTTAAAGCTACGTAGGCTTTCACGGCCGGCGTCTAAATTGTAGAAAGAAGTATCTTCCGGGCTGTTATGCCGTGGTCTGCTGGAGATCTGTCTTCCAGACGTTTCGTTTACAACTGCGGTAAACATCTTCAGTGGCATTGTCGAAGTCTCCTCGTGGAAGGTATCACTGCGACTGATGCGTCGGCTGTCTGTGGGGCTCCATTTATACGATGCGCAACGTGCGCTGATTGGTCCGGGGCGTCCAGAGGCGTGGTGGCTGGTGGAGGGGGTTCTATCTCTCTTATGCTGCTGGTCTCTTCTGATTGGCTTACCTTGCTATCCTGCTTCTTATGATGTTCTATGACCGGATGCCAGTTGCTGTTAAGATTAAACAGCAACTGGCATCCGGTATTGGTATTGTTTAGTGGCTTATTAAGCAGGTTTTTTAAACTGTATTGGTTTTGCGGTGCTAGTTTTATGTTTAGTTTCTTGAAGATTTTTTCAAATTTCTTGAAGGCCCAGGGATGGTACGTGAATTTCCTAAATTTCCAGTTGTTTGTGAGTGGTGTTAATGTAGTGGTTTGCAAAATTATCTTGAGCTTTTCTGCATTTTTTGACATGTTTCTAACTGTGGCTGGGTTGAATCCATTTAATATTGCAATTTCTTCTATGTGTTGTTCTTTCAGAAATTCCTCTTTACTTAATGGGACATTATATAAACGATGTATCAAGCTTTGAAATGCTGCCAGTTGGTGTGAAATTGGGTTGCAATTGTTTTTCTTGATGTAATTGTCTACATGTGTGGGTTTTCTATGTATACCAAATTTTATACCATCTATATTTCTAGTAATTTTGAGGTCCAGGAAAGGTAATGTGTTGTTGTCTTCTATTTCAATTGTAAATTTTATATGGCTGTCCTGTAGATTCAGTAACATATTTTTAGCAAATATGTACACGAGCTTTTTTGAATCTCATTTAGTTAAAGCCTTTCCACATATATTCAAATTTTGGAGAAGATACGTGGATGACATTTTCGCTATAATCCCCCAGAAACTAAAAGACGACTCTCTAAAATTACTGAATCTACAGGACTGAAAACCACAACATCGGCCTTAATATAAAGCTGTTAAAATCTATTAATTCACCAATAGAACTGTATATTTGGGAAAAAATATACATCATCAAGAACAGTAATAAAGTTATTAATTTCGAAATACCAGCATTGAATGAAGTGTTAAAGCTCTGCGCCCCTAACACCATATGGCAGCAGAATAGAGACAGCAGAGGAAAGGAACAAGAGGATAATGTCAGTTACCCAACGGCTAATGATGGGATCGAATGGTCCTGAAAGCGTTTCCGCTTTAAAAAAGCAGTTTAGTAGTGAAGGCAAGTGTAAATAAGTGACTCAAAATAACCTCAAAGATAAACATACTCATAATACAAGAAAAAATAATCATCATTCTCTTTCCAGGTCCTCTTTGTAGCCCGTTATGATCTCAGTGCAGAATTTTCTGTCCACTTCTTTCTTGGACAGCCAAGAAGTCACTTTCCTATTGGGTGATAATGGAGCACTGCTTTAGGGATGAAGTTCTTTCAATATATCTTCATTACGGATATGGTTCCATTTGGCGTATCCTGCCATGAATCTCATTAATCGCAATTCACTAGTTGTTATTCAACATTCATCTGCTCTTCTGTTCAGCTGCCTCACTTGCAAAGCAAAGTGTGGGTCGTGCAAGAGTCTTATAAAGGCATGTTCTAGTATCCTGCTGTACTAGACACAGTTTCAGGACTTTGTTAATGATACTCATAGCTCTTTTAAATTTAATTCCTGGCTTTATGTTGTGGTTTTTTGTCCAAAAGTGAATGACAACTACTGATTTTTCCAACTGTTTGCTTTTTATGTTTCTAAAGTGTTCTGTGGACCTTATTTCTAAACTTTGTTGGGGTTTTTCCTATATACACTTTATTACAGTATTTCAGTTTGGTAAATGCCAGATTTTTTATTGGGTGGGATGGCATCTTTGATGTTTGAGTTCAGTAGATTTTTATAGACTAATGGTTTACTGGTGCTAGCTAAATGTTCTGTTCTTTGAAAATGTTTTTGAATTTTTCCAAGGTCCAAGGATGGAATGTGAATTTTTAATGTCATTACTGAACAGAAAACCACAACATAAAACCAGAACCAAAGCTCCTCAAACATGTAACGGGAAAACAAGAGCTCTCCACATGGGAACAAATCTTCATTTTGAGAAATAGAAACAGAGTATTCAATTTCGACATCCCGAGAAGGATATCTTCAGCAAGTTCCTTGAACCACCACCAGAGGAGACCTCAGAAAAAACATTGCCATCAACACCAGGGAGAACTAGTCAATGTCTGGTTGGTAATGAAGGAAAGTCAAGCCTTCCAAACATGTTCCGGTAAATTATAAGTGTTGTGTAGTGTTATTAATCAACTCACCTTTTTGGTTTAAATTAATTATTACAACATTGTTTTCAAACTTCCAAGAAAGAAGATATGTACTATTAATACAAATGTTACTAGGAATGGGATATTTCCCACAAAATGCCATTATGTTTTACTTATCTACATTAATCCTCATATCATATTTCATCCATATGATATTTAGGTGATGAACAGAGTATTGAAGATCATTTTCATTATTTCATAGTAATGCTAAATCATCAGCAAAGAGTAGAGCATCAATTCGGAGATTTCTATTGATTTTTATGGTATCATGTCTTGTTTCTTTCCACTCTTTAATTATCCTATTCATATATATGATAAAGAGTCAGTCCCAAAGATGGCAGTCTGATAAGTGGTAGCTATTAGATTGCTTTTATAAATTTTGTATATACTGCTATGGAATATTGTCTTCTGCTAAAATTTGTACTAGTTTATTTCTATTAACTCTATCACTTGTTTGAAGTCAATGAATGCATATGAAGAGCAGAATTAAATTATCTATGTCTTTTAACTAATGATTTCAAGGTGAAGTATTCATCACAGCAAGATCTGTCATGATGGAAATCATCATTTAAGCAGTATTAGCCATAATACAACATTATATGAACATAGCACATTATATAACTGTATCAATCAATACAATAAACTGCCACAAACATTGAAAACTATCACATGCCCAAAAAAGTTCAAAGTTCAAACGTGGTGTAACATCTCTATTACAGGAAAAATTTTTTTACAGTGTAGAAGCTTGCTTAGAAGAATGCATGTAAAGTAAGCTTAAAATTTCACACATATGTAAGTCCAGCCTGTGGTTACTCACACTCTAGTGCGCACTTATCTCCTACATCAAAGAAATTATAAAATATTATAAATTATAATCAAATTGGTGGCGCTGTGGCCGAGAAGTTAGTGTGTTCATCTACCACCTAGGCATCATACTTACACAAAACAAATAGAAATGAAGTGTTAGATTTGATTAGATATAAGTGGGTTGTTTAAGCCCTTCGGCTTCTCTTCACTATGACCTTTAACAGATCTATTGCAAATACCCTGATCTACAAGACGCACTTTAATTTAATGCTTTTAATATAGCCTATAATTTTCTTGGGTGATGTTAAGGCGATTTGTCCTGGGGTTGGGAAGGCAGACTCCAGGTGCCTTATTCTTTGTTGGGCAATTGCTTCGCATTCGCAAAGTATATACCCTGCTGTTTCTTTTCTGTCTAGGCAGAATCTACATATATTCATAACAGGAGATGATCTCTAAGAGGGCAGTGTCCAGTAAGGAGGGCATTTAAAGTCCTCAACTCCTGTTTACTGAGTGTGAGCATTTTTTTTTTTCGCTCTTTCTGCAGACAGTTCAATGAACTGTTTTGCATGGTTTAGCTTTGGAATTTGTTCTCAATAGCAGCTTGCTTTTTTTGCATTCCCAGGCTTTTATCTTTCCTTTGAAATAGTGCTCTGGTACTCCACACAATGGTTCTGGGCCAATAAATGGAGTATTAGCTCCTTCCTTGGCTAGGCGGTCAGCAATTTCATTGCCTTCAATCCCTTTGTGACCTGGCACCCACATTAAGGTAACCTTATTGTGTTTTGCCAGCTGATTTAATATCTGCAGACAGTCTTCAACAAGCTATGACTCAATGGTGAAGGCACTAAGAGCCGTTAAAGCTGCTTGACTGTCTGATAGGATATAATATATTTTTGCACCACGTATGCCTTTATTGACATTTATGTGAGCACATGTTTCTACAGCATGAAATTCTGCTTGAAATATGGTGAGTTCATTGCCAAGAGTCTTTGCTAGGACACAATTAGGCCCATAAACTCCTTTGCCAGTTTTGCCATCCATTTTTGAGCTGTCAGTGTACCACACCAATGACTCCCTTTCAAAATTAAGTCTTTTTTGTTCAAAATTTGTCGTACAGTTACTATGACTATAAAGGAATGAATCAGGTTGGGCTTGGGAATCATCCAGTCCCTTAATTTAATGAACTCTTCCTCCTTAATTTCACTGAGAATTTTCATGTGACCAGTTAGATCACCAGATTTAAATGTTGTGTTTTTCAGCAGTCTAAGAGCACTTGATAAGGCAACTTTCCTCACAGCAATATGCAGAGGTGTAATACCTATTAGGGCCTCCATAGCTGCAGTAGGACAGGTGCTTATTGTTCCAGTTATGCTCAGACAAGCTAGCCTCTGAACTTTCTGTAAACAGGCTATTGCTGTTTGCTCTGTTTTAGGTCACCACACCAATGACGTGTAGGTGACCGTCGGTCTCACAATAGCTGTATATAACCAATAGATCATATCCGGCTTGAGTCCCCAAGTTTTGCCAAATAGACTGCAACAGTTTTTAATTGTTGCCAGAGCTTTTCCAGAGACTCTTTTTAACTGTGGATTCTAAGCCATTTTACTTTCAAGTAAAATGCCCAGATACTTAACTTGTTCCTGCAGTTCAAGCATAATGTTGTTGAGAGTTGGAGCTGTAAAGTACAGCTTTTTCTTTCTCGTAAATGGTATAATGCCTTTTTTGTTAGGGTTTATGGATTATCCCTCTTGCTTACACCAATCATTAACAAGGCTGAGGGCACACTGCATGAGTTCCATAAGTATAGACTCATCTCTCCCTCTTATTATGATGACAAGATCATCAGCATATCCTTGTGCTTCAAAGCCAGCATTTGCCAATTTCTCAAGAAGTGTATCAACCACCAGGGTCCATAATAAGGGTAAAAGCACCCCTCCTTGAGAGCATCTCTTGTTGGACCTTAAGGTGATTTCCTCACTTGGCTGTAATATTGCGGCTTTTTAGCATGGTTATTATCCATTTAACTATGGTGGGATTAATTCCCTTTTTCTCTGCAGCCTTTTTAATAGACCCATAAGTGGTAATATCAAAGGCCCCCTGAATATCCCAAAAGGCACAGAGAACAATTTGTTTGTGGGTAAATGCCCTTTCAATATTAGTTACAAGATTATGGAGGGCTATTATTGTTGATTTGCCTGCTTGATAGGCAAACTGTGTTTTTTGAAGTGTTGTTTTAGACAATATCTCACTTCTAATATAGTTGTCCAAGATTTTTTCCATACTTTTAAGTATGAAGGAACTTAAACTAATAGGGCGGTATGCCCTATCATTCCTACCTGCCTTTGGAATAAACACCACTTTAACATTCCTCCATGTTAGGGGAATATAACTTAGTGTGAGGCTTGCATTAAACAACCTTTTTAATATAGGTACGAGAACCTGACCTTTGTGTAAGAGAGCCAGAAAGATTCCATCTCCTCCTGTGACTTTGTATGGTTTCAATTACATTTAATGTAATTAGAGGTGAATATTTGTCCAGCTAGGCTTTTAGCTCTATTGCGGTATACTTTAGATACAGGTTCATTAATATGAACCTGTTCTTTATCCTCAATAATATTGGAATAAGGAAAATGAGTCTTTAATAGGAATTCCAAAGTTTCCTTTTGACTCTTGGTATAATTCCCATCTGACCTCCTTAATTAGCCAATGCTGTTTGTATGGCTTTTTGATAGGACCTTGTGAACTCAAGCTGTAGTAGGCATTTCACTAATATCTTCACAAAAGCTCTTCCAAGACCTTCCTTTTGCTTTCCTTAGTTCTTTATTTTAGTTAGGGCCATTCTATACTCACACCAATTACCTGTTCTTTTTGCACTTTTGAAGAGCTTCCTAACATTGGCTCTTTGCTTAGCAAGTTGCTTATTCCACCAAAGGACTTTATGCTTGCCCCCTTTAATGATGATTGGGCAACATTCTTCATATGATGATATTATGAGCTTATTGAGTTGGGTTGCAATATACTCCAGTTCACAAGCAGACTGTATACTTCTGTCAAAATGTTGAACTTCTGACTTTAAGTACTCCGGATAGGTTAAGCAGTCAGCCAGCTGTGGAATTCTGACTTCATATTTATCATATGTTTCGCCTCTATTTCAAATCTTAGATGTCTATGATCTGATGCTGAGGCTGCATTGGATGCATACCAATTATTAATCATATTACTAGCTAAAGAACTGGCCAAGGCTAAATCTAAAACCTCCTGCCACCTAGTACTAACAAAAGTAGGTTCATTCCCTCTATTCATAATGTCAATATTATTATTTAACAAATATTCTAAGAAAGACTTACCTCTAGTATTGATATTACTACTTCCCCATACTGTGTGATGTGCATTTGCATCACAACAAATAATGAAGTATTTTGATCTTCTTTTGCAGTGTTTAACAAGTGGGGTAGTGATGCGCCTCCTATAGCCTCTCCTACCCAGTTCTCATCCTCATCCTGCCCGTGGTGCACCCTGCTTTTAACAGATGAGGCTCTGGGGACCGAATCACAGCGGTATAACTGTTTCATCTAAAATGGAGGAAATGTCATTTACATATGTGCTGGCCTATCACAGCACAACAGTGTCCCTCAGAGGCACATGAGGGGAAGGTCGGTGGATCTAAATACCACCTATTTAGTCCTCCCGGCTAGGTCCGATGGACCCGTTGACCAACGATAGGTGTGGTCCCCCTTGCAAAATGGGGGCTTAAGTCGGGTGTTGCCACATTGTAAAACTGGTGCCCGTTAAGAAAACAGTTACATGAAAGCCACATACATGAATATGAGTCCTAAAGATAAATATTCCGGAGTTAAAACTGTCCCCCAATCGGATCTCCGGGTGGGGACATCTTTAGGCAAATTTCATCACAATTCCAATACTTTAAGAATTCTACAATGGAATGCAGGAGGCATGTCTCAGCCTAAAAAACAAGAGCTAATGAAAATATTAAAATGAAGACCACTTGAAGACCTGTGAAGCATTAAGATCAGAAGAAACTACAGTTCAAAAGTATTGGAGAGCACGAATGCTAATGGCTTCATTGCCAGATGCAAGGCACTAGAAAACAACAACAACAACAAGTTCTCTAACTAGAGGAGCAGGTATACAATTCAAGTCACTTGGGAAGTAGGCCGAGGCAATAATTAACTCTTGAGTACCCCAACGGTTGGTACCTCTACCACTGCTGTAACTAAATCTCTAGAGATAAATTCTGGAACAGGGAGAATTAATCCTTTTATTAAAAGAAAGTGCAGCTCTAGAAACTTCACGATCAGTATTATATAACTTACATGTGGCTGTTGGGAGTCCCTTAACTTGGGTCTTATCTGGAATATAGAAATTGGGTGGGTCAAAGCACACATAGGGATACAAGGCAATGAAATTGCAGACCGACTAGCAAAGAGAGCAATTACAAACGAAGAGGAATGCAGCTATAATAGACTTCCAAAGAGTTTTGTTAGAAGAACGCTAAGACAAGAAAGTCTAAAACATTGGGAAAGTCAATGGCAAGAAACAACCAAAGGTCAGGAAACAAAGCAATACTTTCCTACTGTAGCAGACAGACTGAAGTTAAGGATAAATCTAACGGCAAACCTTACAACACTACTGACAGGACACGGAAGACTTAAAGCATACTACTATAGGTTCCACATCACAGATGACCCAAGTTGTTCCTGTAATGGAGGAGAGCAAACAACAGACCATATATTATATGACTGCAGAAATATAGAGGAAAAAAGAACATTCAGAAGAAAAATAATTCAAAGAAGAGGAAAATGGCCACCAACTAAAGTCGAAATTGCTAAAAGTTATTTTAAAGAATATATTCAGTATGCCAATGCAATTGATCTGACAAAAAATAATTGAACTGTATAAATCTATGTAATTATTAATGTTAAATTAATGTATGATTATCAGTTTACTTTGTAAGCAAACCCAACATGTAGTATTACATATTGTAATGGAACATGTAGAACAATAAAGAATCTTAAAAAAAAAAAAAAAAAAAAAAAAAACTTGGGTCTTATAGACCCATGGTTTCTGTATAAAGGCTACAGCTAGGTGTTCCCGAACCAGACTCCAGCTAAGCACCTGCGAGGGTGCTTTAGAATGCTGGAGGTTTATCTGGACACACCTGATATTCCTATGTTTATTTGCTGGCATATTAGGGCATGGGGTTATTTAGCCCCTTGATGCTTTTTGCCACTTCTTTTGCTTTTCTTCTTCTGCTCTTTTGGCCATAAGGTCTTTTGAGCAGTGGAGACGGCTTTACGGTTGAAGGCTTTTCAGCTATAGCCTCTGTTTCACGTTTTTTTGACCGTTCCAGAGCATCCAACTTCGGTGTTTCCTTTGTTGAAGACGGAGCCTTTACTACAGAACCCCCAGAGATGCTTCCTGAAGGCTTTTCAGCCCGTCTCTTTTGAGGTTGCATTGTTGAGACTGCATTTAACTCTTTCAGTAGTTTTCCTTTTGGCCTAATCTGTACTTTGCCAAATTTGAAACTTATTCTGATTGCCTCTTTTTTCAGCTTCTCAGCTGAGAAATGGTCTATGGAAAAGGTGAGCTGAATAATAGTGAATAGCATTCCCTTCAGTAGCCCTTCTAAGAACTGTCCAATCCTTAACCTTAAGTTCTTCATATTGTGCAGAAATGAAGTCAAGGATTTTCTCTGTAGTGTCCTTTAAACTATTATGAAAGCAGCCAACCAAGACCATAGTGCCAGGAATCAGATTTTCCTCCACGGCCTTTAAGTTAGCCCCTCCCATGGCGTAAGTCCTCCTGTGATTTGGTATAGCCACTTAGCAGGGTCTTCTCCATCACAAGCAAGAACCAACCATCCTGGTTTGAAACTACAATTAAGGAACTTAGGTTTTAGACCCCCTTCCTTCTGTTCCAAAATTTTATTCAAGATGGAGTCTTGAATAGCTTGCAACTGTTCTGTAATTAACATTGTGTGGGGAAAGTCGGCAGCCAGTATACCCACACGAACACAACCAGCCATCTGCTTGTATGTCCATGCACGGAGAGCCATGGAGCCCGAAGACTGCTCCTGCTGTCTGCCAGCCTCCCTATCACCTCTACTTTGTTTGGCCTTTTTGGGCTCTTTTTCTGGCGTAGAACCGTCAGATCAAGCCCTTTTGGTGCCGGCCTCTTTCTTTTTGATTGGCTTCAAAGCCATGATGCGAGCTTCTTCTACACTGTGGCCATGTTTTAAAAGCCGCTTGAAGCGCTTTTTTGCTGCTCCACCCATTTGTATGTGCTGTTGTTTAAGCTGGAGCTTTTCTAAAGACTCCTCTAATCCCAGAGACATTTCCTTCTCCTGTGATTTCTTTTTACTTTTGCCAGTTAGCTCTTTGGATGAGCTTTTTAGCAGCTCCTCTTCCATGGGCTCTTCTTTATTGGCATGTTGAGACAATGGTTGTGTCTCTAAGTTTGATGTGAATGAGGGCACATCCCCTTTTTCCAATTCTTTAGGTTCAATTTTGTCCCACAAGAAGTTTAGGAATTATCTCTGTCACCTGCAGTTTTCCAAGCTGCAGGAAGGCTAAATTAAAACTGGAGGGTGTCTTGTATCTGGAGCTCGCATATTAGTGACCAAGCTCCCCCTTGGCCATGCAGCCATCAGCATATGCTGTTCCACCTTGGCTTGGGTTTTACATACTAAAGACCAAACGTCCCTTTGGCCATGCAGCCCTCGGCGTATGCAACCCATCTTGGCTTGGGTTAGCAGAGCCTCTTAAGCCAGTTTTCAGGGTTCCTGATAGGCCTTCACAGTTGCCGTAACAGTCACAGGGCACACCAATGTTCCTACCGCACTTCACCCTATTAGGAAATCCCCTACTTACTATTGTCCACCCCTTGGGATAAGGAGCACAGAGGTTGGATTTTGGAGTAGGTACATCACCTGATTCCATAAAGGAGGGGTTCTGATCCCTTCAGCTGCTGTGGTGCAAGCTGAAGGGATCCCTAGCACTCATGGTACTTCAAGCATAACTAGAAGTAGGTCAGGCCAAACATCTGAGCCTCTCCCATATGGGAGCTGTTTGGATTGGGTTGAACTCAGCCGAAGAGTGGTTCCCGATACTCATGGGAGATTGAGTACATCCAGACTTGTCAAGGCGGGACTGTGAGATGTCTCAACATTCTCGGGCACTAACCTGCAGTAAGCTGGAAGTTCAGCAGGCCCACCCCAGCCTTCCCGGATGAGCTGACGTGCGTAAGTGCTTATGCACCTTAGTTCCTTTAACAACAGGGGGGGGGGGGGGGGGGGGGGGGGCTGTTTAGGAAACCAGATATTGGCCAAATGGAAAGCCCCAAGGAGAGAGAGGCACTCATTTGCCACCTTCCCTGGTTTTAGAGAGGAGAGCTTTGGCCCTCTTGGTAGATCCCTCCCTCACTCTCTCTAAGTATATCTGCTGAGTTGGCACTGCAGTCAGAGAGGAATCAGAGATATTTCTTTGTTTAGTTGAATGAAGAGTATTTATGCATTGTGGGTGTCTATGTCCAATGGGATGATTAGAGGTTGTTATAAGGGCGGTTGTCCTATCACTCCTGTCTGCCCTTAATGGGGAGGGTTCACCATCTGGGGCTTAGAGCCAGTGTTATGGAGGTACTAGTGCACTGAGGTGTCTGGCAATGTCTGTCGCAGTCAGTGGAGTTCCATTTATTGGAATTGTTCTGTTGAAAAGTGATAAGGGCCACTTATGTTTATTAACATCTGTTGTGTACTGTCCCAGATTTTTTTTTGCAATGTTTAATGCCCACTTTTACTGCATACGGCACCGCAGGCAGTGACACTGATGATAAATGGAATGAAGATGGAGCTCCGGTGGAATGAGATGGTAGGGGAAACCAGTGAACCGGAAGAAACCCACCCCACTGTCCCAGTTGCTGTATTAGAGGATTAAGATTGGTTTTGGTGGCTTCATACATGTCAAAAGCTAGGCTTTTAATATATTCCTCTAATATATGCACTCACATCTTGTCATGTATGATACCCAGAGTAGATTCATGGAATCTAGGCAATGGTTGATAGAATTCTACTTTGTAGCATTTGCAGTTTTTGAATGTATGACTTAGCGCAGTGTCCCCATGCTGGTCCTGCATATGTGAATGCAGGGCAAATGAGAGTTTTGTAAAATGTGAAGCCTAATTGCATACCTATAGCTGTCGCAAAATTTGAAAGTGAGTGGCTCGATACAAAATTCAATCACAGGCTTGCTGCTTCTTGCTATGTTGTATAGTTAAATATGCTGTGAAATCACACTGTAAAGCCAATGATATAAATATCATTTGCACCCACAAAATTTATTTGCACTACAGGAAAAACAATAGTAATAACTATCAGCCGCCATTAAATTTTGCAGCTATCATTGTTCAAGTTTCTATTAAGCATGGGGTATAACCTGCCCCATTTGGATGATGTACTTCTGGCGTATCATTTATACATGCCCGGCGAATATTAGCTTGGGGTCTAGTGTTACGCCTAGGTATTTGGCTTTGTTGGTCCAGTTAATGGTGTCTCCATATAGTTTTAAGTGGTGTGTTATGATTTGTGTGTTCGAGCTTTTTGGAGAATAGGATCGTCAGTGTTTTTCCTGTGTTCACCTGTATTTGCTATTTGTTAGGCCAGGGTTCAATTTCATTTTGGGCAGTTTGTGGTCTGTTTGTCACCGATTCTGGTTTTCAGGTTTGTACTGCTATGACTATCATCAGTATAGATCAAAAACACAGTATTATTCATTTTGGGTATGTCATTAATATGTAGATTAAACATCAGCCTGAGTAAACTGCCTTGGGGCACTCCTGCCCTGAGTGTTCTAATGTCCCAGTAAGCATCATGTATTGTTACTGTGAAGGTTTGGTTTGTGTCAAATGCACACTGTATGTCCAGGAACACTATTCCTGTTGACCTTTTCTGGTTGAATCCCTGAGTGATGCATTCAACATTTTGTATAGTTTGTAATGTGCTAGAGTGGTGTGCTTGAAGCCGAATTGTTCATGGATTACGATATTGTGTCTCTTAATATATACTGTGATAAAGCCATTATTTACTTACTGCAGCGAAGTTCTTGTAACAGCAAACACAAAAAAGATTCAAATCTTTCAAAACCAAAGTCTGAGATTAATTACAGGTGCTATCAAAACCACACCAATAGCAGCTATGGAAATACTAACCAACCAATACCCCATTGAATATGAAATAGAAAAAGCAGCTCTTATTCAACACGAAAAGTTGATCAGACTCCCATTCAATGCATGGCACAAGAGAAATTTTACACATACACTAAAGACTCAGGAGAGCTTTCTTTCCAAAATTCAAGACATCAAGAAGGATGTACACCTTCCTAATTGAAAGGAAAACTTCATATCTAAAGTCAATCCAACACATACATTAGACATCACATATTATTTACACCTGACAGAAGAAGTTAAGAAAAGTGATACTCCAACTAGTGTTCTAAAATTATTGGCATTAGAGACTATCCATACTAGATTTCCAGAACACGAATGGCTCCATATTTATACTGATGGATCGTTGATATCAGGCCAGGATGGAGCGGGAGCTGGAGTCACATGTCACCTCTTTTCCTATTACAAATCTTTAAGTTATGGAACTACTAACTTTGATGGAGAAATTGAAGCAATTCGAATGGCCCTACAAAATCTTTTGTACAGAATTTCACATTTTCAGTAACCAGTTATCCTCTCAGATTCCAGGGCAGCAATTATAGCAATTACTTCCAAGTTGTCACCAAAAAACCAAACAATTATAGAATGTTGGAAAATCCTTACCCATCTAACAGCACTTCAAAAACACCTAGTCTTCCAATGGATACCAGCTCACTGTGGACTGAGTGGTAATGAGAAAGCTGATTTTCTTGCAAAAAAGGGTACCGGCAATATGCAGAAATCTATAGTTAATCTACCATTTTATGCAGCTAAAGGATTAGTCAACTCTGAATTCAAAAAAATTATTGCAAAATATTACTATGAAAAGTCAAAGAATCAAAGATGGGAACTACCAAACATTCAAACAGTAATTCCTGAGTATCCTCGAAAAACAGCAGTTGCAACCTTCAGGTTGATTACAGGACATGATTGTCTGGCAAGACATTTAAACAGAATTGGGATATATTCTTCACCACTCTGTCCTCTATGTGATCTGCAAGAGGAAATGGATCGAGACCACCTTCAAATATGCCCGGCCACTTCTAGTGCCCCATCCATCAGTGAAAAATATTGGAGAGCAAGAGGATTAATGACTTCATTGTCAGAAATCCAGCATTAGCTAACAACAACAACACATATATATATATACACACACTGTGATTCTCTTAAGTATTACTTTCTCTGCTACCTTGCTGATAGTCTTGAGCAGACTTATGGGACTATAGTTTGCTGGATTTGACCTGTCTTTTCCTGACTTAGAAAACATTAGTACATGAACAATTTGTCAATGCCTGGCTGTCAGCAATAATTTTAGATGTTATTTAGATGCTCTAACATCACTGCAATTAAATTTTTAAGTAACAAATTTGGTATTTTGTCAGGTCCTGGGACCTTGGCATCCTGCAGGTGTTAATTATCCAGCAGAGTTTGCCTACATTGGTTTTTCTATCTTTATAGCATGTGGGCTGCATCAACACATTGCATATGTTGGCTTCAAGTTCAGTGTTGTGATCTGCATTAACCAGTTTCTGGTTGGACATTCAGGCTTTAGCTAATGAGTCAGCTAGCATGTCCACTTTGTCTATGTCCTCTTCAACATGGCTGTTATCACGCCTTTTGACAGGAGGAATGTTCAATGGCTCTTTAAGTAACCTCTTGGTTAGCTGCCAAACCACTGCACCTGCAAGTCTGAGTTGTGCTAGGATATGACCCCATTGCTGTTGTGCTATTGGATCATAAGCATTTTGACCTAACTGTTTACTGTTGTATTGACCTTATGGACAAGGATTCTCGTGCGCTGTCATTTGCACCTTTTGTGTTCTTTTTCCCTCATTAGGACTATCAGGTCCGGTGGGTAAACAATTTCATCTTCTTTCTTGGAAGTTTGAAAACAAAGTTGTAATAATCAATTTAACCAAAAAGGTGAGTCAATGAATAACACTACACAACACTTACTCATAATTTACCGGAACATATTTCGGAGTTGGTTTTCTGTGAAAATGCAGATGGACAATTACATAAAAGCTCATAGTTACAACCCAAGAAGTCACAAATAGGAAATTCTCAATAGCTTAACACATAGATTGGTGAACATCCCCCTTCCAGCAGAAGAACACAAAGCAGAATATTGCAAAATAATTGAAATAGCCGATAAAAACAGCTTCCTCAAATCATTAGAAGACAAAAATGTGAAACGAGCAGAAACAAAAAAGTTACTAAAAGAAACAACACTCACAGCAGCAGAAACAAAAATGGCATCAAAAAAATTCACATTCCATCCTTGGGCCTTTGAAAAATTCAAAAAAGTTTTCAAAGATCAGACAATTCAGCTAGCACCAGTGAACCACTGCTCCATAAAAAATCTGCTGAACACAAACATCAAAGATGCCATCCCGCCCAATAAAATATCTGGCATATACCAAATTGAATGCAGTGACTGTAATAAAGTGTATAAAGGAAAATCCAAAAGAAATTTAGTAATAAGATCCAAGGAACACTTTAGAATCATAAAAAAAAAAACAGCTGGAAAAATCAGCATTTGCCACTCACTTTTGGAAAAAGTCACAACATAAAGCCAGAACCGAAATTCCTCAAACACATTAATGGAAAACAAGAGCTATCCACGGGGGAACAAATCTTCATTTTGAAAAATAGAAACAGAGTATTCAATTTTGGCATCCCCAAGAAGGATATCTTCAGCAAGTTCCTTGAACCACCACCAGAGTAGTCCTCAGAGGAAACATCCACACCAGGGAGAACCAGTCGATGTTTGGTTGATAATGGAGGGAAGTCAGCCTCCGAAACATGTTTCAGTAAATTATAAGCATTGTATACTGTTATTAATCGACTCACCTTTTTGGTTAAATTTAAATTATTTCATGCCTGAGTGATGGTTTGACTGGGACAGCTGATGCCATGGCCACCTATATTGCCTTTTCTAGATTGAGAGTGACCAGGTCTGCTTTTTCGTGAGAGCAAGGGGCCACAGCAGCATTTAGGTGTTGCATAAACATTTCTCAATTGGTGTGGTGGAATTTTCTTATTGGTTGTTGAGACCTAAGCTTTGGTGTTTTGGGGATATTCAGTTGTACAGCTAAGTGGTCTGAGGCTAGAGTGTCTATGGTTTGTATGTCATACCTGAAGGTGATGTTTTTCAACTTGCTATGTCTAGCACCTGTGTTGTGTGTTTGTAATTTGCTGGTATGTATGTGGATGAGTCTGTGTGAGTGATAAAGTAGTAGCTGTTTGTGTTGTTCATGTTTGTACAAGGCATTCCCTGCTGTGTCCCTGGTGATGTTTCCCCTTGACAGGTGGATTGCATTGCAATCCCCATCAGCTAACGCAATATTGTCTAGGTTGGTTAATGCGTCGATTGCTCGGATGTCAAGTTAGTTGGGGGGAGTGTATATGCTTACTACAGTCACAGTTTGATTTAAGACATTTGGTTTAATGGCTATTGCTTCCATGGTGTGAAGTTTGGAAATGTGCTTTTGGGAGTGTTGAACAATGTTCTGGTAGGGTATGGCTGTCCCACCACCAGCTTGCTCTGATCTGTATATTTTGTATCCCAGTGTTGAGAATTCTATTTTGAGTGTCAAGGTTTCATTAAGGAACACGATGGTAATGTTGGTACCTAAGTAGTGCCATAGCTCTTGTGCTCTGTTTTGAACACCTCTAGAGGATCCTGTATGTGTGAGTATTGTTAGTTGCCTTTTTTTGTAATATTTGTTTGCTAGTATACTTTCTTCCTTTAGTATATATGAGCATTTGTTTTAGGAGGGGCAGGGCTCTTTACTGCTGCACTAGCCACATTTGCAGTTATCATTGGAGTAATAAAATGTCCCATGTGTACTGCTGGATTTTGTGGCTTTATTGGATAAAAGAGGACTGTAAAGTCATCCAGGAGAGATTCATAACCCCTTTAAATGTGCTTACATCAGATGATACTTCTTTTTATTACTTTATATTAATTCACAAGTTTCATCTATATAATGATCAAGGTTATACTGGTGTGCAACTTTTAACGTGTGTAATTTTCTTCTAATTTAGATTTTAGCATACTTATAAAACTGTAGGCTTTAGATTGGTATAATAATACTTTTGTTTATTATTTGTTATTAATGCACAATTTTCATCTACATAATTATTAAATTTGTACAGGTGTGTAATTTTCTTACAATTTGCCTTCTCTTATTTCATATTTCCTTCTTCTTTTTAAGTGGAATGCAGTGAAATCCTTCTGCTGTCATCTACACACGGTAGCGTAAACTAGCTATAATACACAACATGATGGAAAGGAAGTGGCAGTTTGAAACACATTTGATGTGATACAAGAATCGCAGAGAATTGATTGTAATTTATACTAAAGAGTTTGAAGCACATCTAGTGCTTTGTATTTAATGAATTTTATTGGATTTTGTTAGGAAAACTTTATCAATGTCCTCTGCAGAAGCAGAAGGTTCTCAACCCTTAAAATAAAAATATTTCTGAGGAACACTACAACTCAAGATGCATTATCAGCCTTGACAATGCTTTCAACTGAATGGGAAATTGCAATTAAAATTTTGGGATTTTATTATAAAATTTAAAGGCAAATTTGCATTGCGTTGGGAGAACACAGCAGTGTTTAAATATGTAGGTGAATCATGACTTGTTTGTAATATAACATATCATGGGTAATTTTATTTAATATTATACGCAACCTTCAGTGGTAGCTGATATTTAAAACAACAGAGGGCTCACTATTTTTAGTGCATTATGCAATTTACCTTTCTAAATAGGTACTTGAACTTTCTAAATTACATCAAGTATTTCAGTAGCTCTAAAATTACCTTAAAATGAGCCTGATGACATTGATGGGGTAGTCAAACAGTAATTTCTGAGTATCCTCGAAAAACAGCAGTTGCAACCTTCAGGTTGACTACAGGACATGATTGTCTGGCAAAACATTTAAGCAGAATTGGAATATATTCTTCACCACTCTGTCCTCTATGTGATCTGCAAGAGGAAATGGATCGAGACCACCTTCAAATATGCCCGGCCACTTCTAGTGCCCCATCCATCAGTGAAAAATATTGGAGGGCAAGAGGATTAATGACTTCATTGTCAGAAATCCAGCATTAGCTAACAACAACTTTGATGGGGTTGAATCTCCTGTAGAACTATATAAGTAGAACTCCGTCCTCCTTTCCTTGTTCATGACAAATCTATGACTCTCTCATTGAAATCTGGAAGCCTGTGGACCATTTCCTTTTCAATATACAGCACGGCTAGAGCAGACAGCCTATCTTCACCCATGGCACTTTTAAAAAATGTTTTGATCCGTGACAAAGTGGAGAAACGCCTCTCTGCTTTACATATCATTGGAATAGTAGTTACCAATTTCAACAATTTCATAACATTACTAAGGGTTCTTGCAGATTATTTTCAATTAAAAACTTTAGAAGGACTATTGCACTGTTTACTTCTTGAAAATTATTTAGAGAATAAATGATCGTATGACCAACACACAATTACAGCAATTTGCATGTCCATTTAGTTTGAAACTTGCCTCGTCTGTCCATAAAATTGACTGCTAAAAATTAGAATCTGCTTCATTGCATACTAAAGACAACTCACAGAACTTAAGTCTTCTGTCGCAGTCACCTTCATGAAATGCATGAAATAATTTTGGGCAAAAAGGTTTGAATTTTGTCTTTTAGGATTCTCTGCAGGCTCCTTCCTAGTTGACTTGTGAGGATTTGCTACAAATGCCTGAACAACTAACTGAGAATTTTCTTCATTTCGGATATTACATGGTCGACTGGATCTCAAAACATCTGCAAGAACTCTGGCTGTTGCTTTGTTGTACTTCTACATTAATTGAAGCATATAATTGCATTGTTCCTTACTAAATTTATTTGCCATTGCAAATAATGTGCAACACACCAACAATAACCAAAAACAGAAGGCTCACAAACAAATGAATGTGCATACAGTGTTGCCAATGGTATCTTGTAATTAATTTTATTCCCACATATCCTCAAGATTTACGTGCAAAAAGCCGAATTGATGAAGGGGAAACTGACTTTTGTGCCACTCTGTATATCCTTTACTGGAAGGTTGTCCACTTTTTCACTATCCAGGAGTCCTATCATGTGAGGAAACCCTTTGGAAGGTTAAGCTTTATTCATCTTTAGCAGGCCTTTTATCATTCTTTATATTTGTTATTTTCTAGTTTATTATAGGAGACTATTCTTATTGTTGAGATTTGGAGTCTACTAGAGAAAGTAAACCTGAACTCTTAGCCCTTCTAATACCAGTACAATGCTTATAGGATTTATGGGATCAGCATAGAATAACAGGTCTTTACATATGCATCAGAGATCCAAAGTAACAAATTATTAATTTATTTTGATATATTTTTATGTACAGAGAGCAAGAATAAGTAGTAAAAAAGTTATTGATTGATAGTACAAAACTTCGCTTCAACAATGATACAGACATAAATCAGTTCTTTAAGCATAGGTATCTCTCTTCATTTCATCATCTCCTCCTTCCTCTTCTACCAGATCTCCTTCATCTTCATAATCATCTTCAGCAGTTGCCTCCTGGAAAAACAAAATTATCATATAAGATTCTCTTTCCATAATGAAGTACAAGTTTGTCAGATTCCTTTGTATAAAATTCACATAAATGTGCATATCCTGTTTCAAAAGATCTTGTACCGTAACAAGTGCTCTTTGCAATAATTGTCAAGCACTAAAATTAGGTTTTAGGCTATTAAAGTCTTTAAAATCCTCATAATCTTAACTATAACAGTGTTATAAACTTTGTAACTGAGCTATCAAATAATTTAAACTATTCAGTTCATTCAAATCTGTGAACTCTTCCAACATTTTTAACATACTAACATTCACGGAAGTGAAGACCTAAGATATAAAACAAGGTAATCAACATTTTGGCCAGAACTAAAACATTTAATGTACAACATATATTAGATTTTATGTTTGATAGACATTGGCCAGTAAATACACGGTAGTAGTATATCATTGCTAAAAAGCATTTGTATAGCAGTATAATAATCACGGTAACATGCTTTTTATGCATAGAACTTGGCAATAAAATGATTAAAATGAAACAAACAGAAGAGAAGGTCACTGGCATTTAGCATGTTATATATTGCTTTAAAAAATCTCTAGAATTTGCATTTTCACTTCACTTTCAAAATGTTTACTTTCTCTACTAAAAATTTAATGTCGAGATTTCACTAGAAATATATGTTTTGAGACCCCTGACTCCAAAAAAAGCATTTTTAGAAAAAAGTCTGTGTGTGTGTCTGTCAGTCTGTGTGTCTGTGGACAGCATAACTCAAAAACGAAAAGTCGGTTAGAAACCAAAGTTGGTGTTTAAGTTTAATGCCTTTCAAGGATGTGACATGAAGATTTTGAAGAAAATAGCCCCACACTAAACTACCCTTTACAAGGAACATTTTTCGAAAATTTTGATTTTCTTGAAAATGGCTCTAACGATTTTGATTAAAATGTCATATGTTTCACATATTTTTATGACAAATGAAATGTATATCTTGAATTTTCTGGCTATAGCCCCTGTAGTCGTATTTACTCTGAACGACTTTTGCATAACTGGTAAACCGTTAGAGATAGACCAAACTATACCATACAAAAAATGTTGTTGTTGTTTTCTAGTGCCTTGCATCTGGCACTGAAGCCATTAGCATTCGTGCTTTCCAGTACTTTTGAACTGTAGTTTCTTCTGATCTTAATGCTTCATAGGTCTTCAAATAAAAAAAAAATGTGGATCTATACAAAAAATGTAGATCTTGCTAAAATACACAATTTATGTCTCAATGAATTTTCTTGTAGGATTAACCATTTCGAGATATTCCTTGTTATGTGTGTGAGTTTCAGAAAACTTCAAAACTTTCATGAAATGGATCATCGTTGTTCATTTTTTTATATGTTAAGTGTGCAAACAGAACGGAATCTCAAAGCTTTAAAACATTTGACTATCGCACAAAGCCTACTGTATTCCAATATTCCCCTTGCACCTACAAGGAAATAAGCAGTAAGATAATTTGTACAAATGTTTATCTCAACATGAAGATATAGGAATAAGAATTTGTACAAACCAATCAGCTGATTCAAGATTGCAAGCTAACATGTGCACCCTTTTTTACTTTCTCTACTAAGCATAGTAAACAAGTAAGGGTAAGTATTGTAGTCCACCCAAAAATTCGATGTCGAGTTTTCACCGGAAATATATATTTGTATCCAAAAAAGAGCATTTTTAGAAAAAGGTCCAGTTGTGTCTGTGGGCAGCATAGCTCAAAAACAAAAAATCGGTTGAAAACCAAAGTTGGTATTTAAGTTTAATGTCTTTCAAGGATGCAACACGAAGATTTTGAAGAAAATTCCTCCACCCTAAACTTCCTTTACATGGAAAATGTTTTGAAAATTTTAATTTTCTTGAAAATGGCTCTAACGATTTTGATGGAAGTGCCATATGTTTGAGATATTTTTATGGCAAATGAAATGTATATCTTGAATTTTCTAGCTATAGCCCAAGAAGTCCTATTTACTCTGGATGACTTCTGCATAACTGGTAAACCATAAGAGATAGACCATATCTTACAGCAGAAAAAAATGTAGATCTTGCTAAAACACACAATTTGTGTCTAAATATATTTTTTTGTAGAGTGAACCACTTCGGAGATATTCCTCATTATTTGTGAAAGTTTTGGAGAGCTTATACTTCTGTCAAATGGAACATTGCTATTCATTTTGTTATATGTTAACTGCGCAAAGAGAACGGAATTTGAAAGATTTAAAAGATTTTACTATCCCTCAAAGCTTACTGTATCCCCATATTCCCATTGCACATGCAAGAAAACGAGCAATAAGATAATTTCTGCAAATATTTATCTCAACTAAGACGACGTAGATATAGGAATAAGAGTTTATAAGAATGGTTAGTACTAGAGTAGAGAAAGTCATGTGAGTACAACACATTAGATTTTTCCCATGTGTATTCCACCCACACACAAGAATGGAAACAACCAGAGGAAAAGAGTATTGAATACTACAGGAGGGAGAAAAATAGAAAAAGTTCCTAGCAATGTCACACTTTATTTGGAGAACTGTTTTGAGATCTATTACACCCAATAAGCATATTAGTTCATCAAAATCCTAAGTCAATGCTTTCAGTATCTTGAATGCAAAATTTCAGGAAATAAATTACATTAGTTGATTTTGCATAAATGTTTCAACTTTATAACCACTAGTACAGCTATTCAGGGATTTAATTGAGATTTTTGAAGTAACAATAAAGGTATTTCAATCAGACTCAGGGGTTAATGTGTAATGAGAGAAACAGTGTTTGAAACTTAAGTTGCAGAAAATGAGTATTTACCTGGTACTGCTGATATTCAGAAACCAAATCATTCATGTTTGATTCAGCCTCAGTAAATTCCATTTCATCCATGCCTTCTCCGGTATACCAATGAAGGAAAGCCTTTCGCCTGAACATAGCAGCAAACTGTTCTGATATGCGCTTGAATAGTTCTTGAATAGCTGTGGTATTTCCAATAAACGTTGATGACATTTTCAATCCCTTTGGTGGAATGTCACAAACAGCAGTCTTCACATTGTTGGGAATCCATTCCACGAAGTAGCTGCTGTTCTTATTCTGAACACTAAGCATCTGCTCATCGACCTCCTTCATGGACATTCGACCTCTGCAAATAAAACATATTTCATAACCGTAAGTGAAGCTCTTTAAACAACCATTTTCCTTCTGGTTTAACATCCTTATCAGATAGATCATATAAAATGGTAAAGAAACAAAATCATGGAGGTGGACTCAAACTTATTTCCAGATAAACTATTTGAGAATTCATTCTATGCAAGTTATTTCTTTCAAAACATTTAGGTTGAATGTCATCACATTCACCCTGTAGCGGGATAAATCAAATCAATTGCTAAAGCAAATTCTTAAACAAAATGTTTGTTAACCGATCATTCCGTGTAGCAGGTAGAGGCGTAACAGTTGGGTATCAGCTAGAGTTTGCTCCAACTCAGGGTAAAACAGTCATTAGTGTGACGACGCAGACAATGCTGAACAAAAGGCGAAAAATCCTTTTGTGCCTTTTGTTAGGCTAATAGGGACGCCATGTGCAGTGAGGCGGAATCCCCTCCTGGAACTCCCGCCACAGCAAGGCATGCCTATAGGTGGAAATTCGGGAGCCACGCGTACAATATGAATTTCCACCAATCACGGCAAACGCGTGGTCAGAAAGTAAGGGTATAGTCAGGGGAAATGGGAAAGTTATAAAACCGGCGAACACGCATTTTAAAACCCCAGTCATGTAATACACCCCGAGCGCCAGTCCTGTAATACACCCCGGGAGTCCTACAACATACCCCGCGAGTCCTACAACACACACCGAGAGCCCTACAACACACTCCGACATTATTACAACACCCCTGCAACATTAGTATCAGCACCGACCAGTACCACGAGGAAAAGTCAGTGACGAAGTCAATAACAAAGGGTATATGGTAGGAAGAGTAGCATTTACGGTGGACTGGAATAAAAAAGGTTTCACAATAATAACTGTGGTTATTATTTCTTCAACACCCACAAGATAAGATCTCAGCCGAGGCAATCTGTGTGAGACCTTCAGGACGACCAGCCGCAACCCTCATACAACCCTTCAAATGGAGACTTTCACATGAGTGTTTCTCTATGTTTTATCATCCCTTTTTATACACAGACTATTCTTATGAAAGATTATTTTTCTCTCTATTTCATATTAATCTTTGCAAAAATATTTTTACTACTCATTTTGTTGAAGATACAAGGGAGATAGAGGAAACCAAATTAAGTCAGATGCTTCATAGTAGATCACTTAAAATTCCACTCTCTTTTCATCAGATTATGAGAAACAACTGAATGATGGAGCCTGGATTTATATTCAAAATACATGTTAATTTTTATGCTTTGTAGCTCACACTTTCTCAGACAATTTGAACAGTGTTTGATAATGCACATAAATGTGTATTCCAGGTGAAAATTCATACTTTAAATTGTTAATACCAAAATCATGTTTTACCCTTGAGTGTGATATTCAATTATAGTTTTCCCCTTTATTTAATCCGTAATTACTAGTACCTGATTAAGTCTTCACAATCAATGTACAAGGGTCATTCAGAAATGACCTTTTATTTTTTAAAATGAAAATGTTCTCCTTGACTGTTAGTTGGTTGAAGTAGAGATGCTTTAAAAAGTACAGATTAAGGATAAATGTTGTGGTTTTCTAACCAAAAGTGCACTTCTACTGCCCATTTTTCTTGTGCATACTTTAGTTCCTGAGATGTTCCTTTGCTCTTGTTTTCAATTTCCTTTTTGTTTTCTTCAATACAAATTTTGTTGCAGCCCTTGCAGTCAAATTGGTGATTTTTTTATTGCTGATATGGTATCCTCTAGTTCAAAATGTAATTGGTTTTCGATGGAGTATGGGATTTGGAGTTCTGTATGTTTCTATTTCTGGTGACAATTTGGTTTCTTATACTGTTGCCAGTTTCTGTGATGTTTGGATTTTTCTTTTGTGTGTGTGTGTTGTTTTACTGTTGAAACCATTGGTTTCTGCTATTTGTATATTGTCTCCATTTCTTTGTTAAATTCTGCAATGTTGAGAGATAGGTGAAAAGTTGTTGTTGTTTTCTAGTGCCTTGCATCTGGCAATGAAGCCATTAGCATTCGTGCTTTCCAATACTTTTGAACTGTAGTTTCTTCTGATCTTAATGCTTCACAGATCTTCAAGTGGTCTTCGTTCATTTCTGCTGGATCGTTACACAGGACACATATTGGTGAAGCTGAGATACCTATTCTGTAGAGATGACTTGCTAAGCAGTTGTGATTTGTCAATAGTCGGAAGGCTGCAACCACTGTTTTCCTTGGTCTCTGGGGGATTATATCTGGGTTGGAAAGTAGTGTAATCCATTTTGATAGGTGAAAAGTAAGTGTATCAAATTCTTAAAGACTGCATACTGATGTGGTTTTGGATTGCAGCTGTTGAATTTTTATAGTTGTTTGTGTGTGAGGGTTTTCTATCTATGCCAAATGTGAGATTTTCATTGCATTTCTGGATTCTAAAGTCTAGGAATGGTTGTTATTTTCTGATTCTGTAAACAGGTTCAATAAGTACACTGGTCTACAAAAATTAACTTTTTCTCTTTCACAAGAATTAAAATAACAGATTCTAAAAGTATTTTTCGTGCTGAATTCAAATATAATTACAGTTTGTCTGCGTCGGGCAGGAGTTTTGTGTGATATTCATTTGAATTTTTATAATATTCTAAAAAATCCGTAACTAGCTATCTAACTCAAAATTATAACTACTGATTCTGACTTACCTAGAAAGTGGTAGATAGTGATTTTCGGGTATATTTTGCATCTGGAACGTCTATCATTTTAGTCCAACAGTAGTCAGCCAGCATATTGGAACTCCACTTGCCTTGGTACCTCTTCTCTATCGTAGAAATTTGCTGATGAAAACGCTCACCGTGTTCATCGCTGACAGCTCCAAGGTTTTCGGGGAAGAAGTCCAAGTGAGAGTCCAAGAAGTGAATTTTTAAAGACATGTTGCATCCCATAGCTTTATAAGAATGCAGAAGATCAGCCACTATGTCACGATAGTTTTCTGCTTTATGGTTTCCAAGAAAATTGCAACATAAACTTTTGAAAGACTGCCAGGCTCTCTCTCCAGTGGATTTAACAGTCCCTCGAAATGTTCATCAGCCATTAATGATCGGATTTGTGGTCCTATAAAAACTCCTTCTTTCAATTTAGCTTCACTGACTTTGGGGAATTCCGATTTCAATTAAAATAATCCATCAGAAAGTTTATTATCCATAGCTTTGACGAAATTTTTCATAACTCCTAACTTAATATGCAATGGAGGTAAAAATATTTTTTCAGGATTCACTAAAGGGACACATGCCACATTTTTCTGGCCAGGGAGAAGAGATTCACGTTTTGGCCATGACTTTCTAACGTAGTGAGACTTCTTATCTCTGCTGTCCCACTCGCACAAAAAACAGCAAAATTTGGTGAACCCAAGTTGCAAACCAAGCAATAAAGCAATGACCTTTAAATCACCACAGATATTCCATTCATATTTTCCATATTGTATTTTCTCTAAAATTAGTTTCATATTTTGATATGTCTCTTTCATAGCGGCATGCGCTACTGGTATTGATGGAAGTTCATTGCCAATATGTAGCAGCACAGCCTTCAAACTTACTTTAGAGGAGTCTATGAACAATCGCCACTCATCTGGTCGGTGTTGATGCCCAAGAGTTTCCATAAGTGAACAAATATTATTACAAAACACAACACCATATTCTTCAGAGAAGTATTCTTTGAAAACACTATGGCGGCTACGATAACTACTTATTCTTACATCTTTTTGGAGTAAATTCCACCCTTTGAGTCTGGAAGTTAAAACTTCAGCTTGCAGTTTAGACAGATTTAAATCCCGAATCAGGTCATTAAGGTCTTGCTGATTGGGAAAGTATGGTTCTGATGAACAGCTACTGGCTTCATATGTAAGATCATTTTTATTTTCATCTGAATCATTTTGAGTTTCAGTTAGGTCAGAATCAGAGTTATCACTTAAGGTTGTATCTACATATACTGGTACGGGGAACTCTTCACTGTGTAAGACAGGTCTCAATGCAGATTGCAAATTAGGATACTTAACTGTATATTTTGTTTTAGATGTGATTCTTTTAATATTTGTCAAACAAAAATAACAGGCAGTTGAATGATCCTTCGGTTCCCTCCAAATCATGGGAATTGCAAATGGCATATGATGTGTACCATTTTTCCACCCAGTCAGCAGTCTAACACACGAAACACAGCATGTATTTGGGGCCCAAAATCAGCAACTTGACAGCCAAAGTAAAGATGATAACACTTCTTTACAAGTGGGGTCATATTTCGCCTCTGAGACTTGAAGGTCAGCTCACCACAAATATAGCAGAAATTATCTGCATGATTTACACACTTTCTTGGCATGATGGAAACATTAAGCACTGAAATACAACATGCACAACATACACAATACACTTCTAAACAGAAAGGAAGGAAATATTTCACTAGTGAACAATGTCACAGTCAGCTCAATACTGACACATCACAATGCCAGACAGGTCTGAGCATGTCTAAACATGAATGAACCTGCACAGTCTTGTTTTGTGGTGCTTCAGCGTGATATTACAAATAATTTCAATAAATACGGCTTGAGTAAAATAGCTACATATGAGGTAAAGGTTCCTATGACAGGTCAAAGAAAACGCTAAAATCATATTTTGAAAAGTAGCTTTCACAGAAAAACTATGCCTGATGGGAAAATTCTGACTACATATCTGAATTCAGGATGAAAAAATGCACTAGATTCACTATTCAGATTTCTTGTGAAAAAAATCTTGTCGACCAGTGACGTATTATTGTTTGGTGAAATGAGGTCCCCCATATGTCACTGACCATACTGAACAGCATTGGTAACTGCATCACATTTTATTACTGTAATTCAAAATACTACCTATCACTTAAACATTCATTACATTTAATAATGGACTGGTCTTAACAATGCTACATACCTGAATATTGCAGCAACAGTGAGATATCTGCCATGTCGGGGATCACAGGCAGCCATCATGTTCTTGGCATCAAACATCTGTTGTGTCAGTTCTGGGACAGTCAGTGCTCGATATTGCTGACTGCCTCTAGATGTCAGAGGTGCAAAACCAGGCATGAAGAAATGAAGACGAGGGAAGGGAACCATGTTCACAGCCAGTTTTCTGAGATCAGCATTTAGCTGACCAGGGAATCTAAGGCATGTGGTGACACCAGACATTGTAAGAGATACCAGATGATTCAGATCACCATAAGAAGGATTAGAAAGTTTCAAGGTTCGGAAACAAATGTCATAAAGTGCTTCATTATCAATACAGTAGGTTTCATCTGTGTTCTCGACCAGTTGATGTACAGAGAGGGTAGCATTGTAGGGCTCCACAACAGTGTCAGAAACCTGCAAAAACAAAACACTTTATTTAATACGTGAAGCAAGCAGTTGTTCAAATATATCAAATTTTAAATGTTTAATTTTTGGAATACTCACAGTAAAGGAAATTTATTGGTTTTGGTGAGATAGACTTAACTATTTTAGTTCATTTTTTAACCCCTTTTCCTTTTGAGATAGATTTCATGAACATTTGTTCCTATTTGCAGCTATGCTGCTCCTGACATCAGATCAGTTCTGTATTTCCTTCTATTTCATGACCTTTGGTCACAAATGGGCTGCATCTGCTGATCTACTATTTTTACTTTCTCTACTGGTCAGTAGGGGAAGTATTGTATTCCACGCAAAAATTCGATGTCGAGATTTCACCGGAAATATATGTTTTGAGGCCCCCTGAATCCAAAAAAAGCATTTTTAGAAAAAGGTCTGTGTGTGTGTCTGTGTGTCAGTCTGTGGACAGCATAACTCAAAAACGAAAAGTAGGTTAAAAACCAAAGTTGGTATTTAAGTTTAATGTCTTTCAAGGATGCGACACGAAGATTTTGAAGAAAATAGCCCCACCCTAAACTACCCTTTACATGGAAAATTTTTCGAAAATTTTGATTTTCTTGAAAATGGCTCTAACGATTTTCATTAAAATGTCATATGTTTGAGATATTTTGATGACAAATGAAACGTATATCTTGAATTTTCTGGCTATAGCCCCTTTAGTCCTATTTACTCTCTTTTGCATAACTGGTAAACCGTTAGAGATAGACAAATCATACTATACAAAAAATGTAGATCTTGCTAAAATACACAATTTGTGTCTGAATAAACTTTCTTGTACGGTGAACCTTTTCAGAGATATTCCTTGTTATGTGTGTGAGTTTCGGAAAACAGAACTTTCGTGAAATGGATCATCGTTCTTCATTCTTTATATGTTAAGTGTGCAAAGACAACAGAACCTCAAACATTTGACTATCGCACAAAGCCTACTGTATTCTAACATTCCCCTTGCACCTACTAGGAAATAAGGAATAAGATAATTTGTACAAATGTTTATCTCAACTAACAAGAAAGAAGATATAGGAATAAGAGTTATTAAGAATGGTTAGTACAAGATTAGAGGAAGTCATGTGAGTGCAACACATCAGATTTGTTTTTTTTTTTCTTTGTGCTCGTTTTATATGTTAATCGTGCAACGAGAACGGAATCTCAAAGCTTAAAAAGATTTGACTGTCGCACAAAGCTTACTGTATTCTAATATCCTCCTTGCACCTACAAGGAAATAAACAATAAGATAATTTTTACGAATGTTTATCTTAACTAACATGGAGATATAGGAATAAGAGTTTGTTAGAATGGTTAGTACAAGAGTAGAGAAACTCATGTGAGTGCAACACATCAGATTTTTTACTTTCTCTTCTATGAGGGTAATTCCAAAGCGCTGGGGTCGCAGGGAAACTTTGTGTGGATGTTGGCCATACTGCTTCCTTTCTTCCCACCCCCACTCTCTACAAACACCACTACACATCCACTGGGGCTCTCAGTCTTGGCTTGGCAGCCAGTTGTAATAGAACTCCTGTTAGCAACTACTGCCAGGTGCGAAATTCCGCAGTTATTCGGTTTTTGAGTGCAAAAGGGGTTAAACCAATTGAAATTCATTGACAGTTGGAAGTGAATGGAGAGTCTTTTATGAATGCCAAAATTGTCTGCAAGTGGTGTAGAGAGTTTGCAGATGGTTGTATGGAAATTCACGATGAGGAAAGAAGCGGGAGGCTGTCAATTCCCGACAAAACAATCGTAAAGGGTGAACAAATCATTCTTCAAGATTGGCGCATGACTCTTATTGAGCTCTGCATTGTTGTTCCTGAAATTTCTCGAAGCACAATTCACAGGACTTTGACTGAAGAGTTGAAATTTTGGAAGGTGTGTGCACCATGGGTCATTAGAATGCTGACAGAAGATCACAAAATGCAACGGGCTGAAAGTTCCTGCAAATTTCTTCAACGTTATGCTCATGAAAAAGACAAACTTTTGGATTCAATTGTCAGAGGTGCTGAAACTTGAGCTTTCCACTTTACACCGAGACAAAACAACAATCTCGTGAGTGGCGGCATTCTGGTTCACCCAAGCTGCGAAAGTTCAAAAGAACATAGTCTGCTGGTAAAATCATGACAACTATGTTTTGGGATTTAAAGGGGATACTGTTTTTGTATATTGACTTTATGGATCCTGGGACAACAATCAATGCCAACAGGTATTGTCAGACATTAAGAAAACTCAGACGAGCAATTCAAAACTGAAGAAGAGGAATGTTGAGCAAGGGCATCAGCCTTCTTCACGATAATGCTCACCCCCACACTGCCCGTCAAACTGTGGATCTCCTGCATCAGTTTGGATGGGACATCATCACCCATCCACCCTATAGTCCAGACTTAGCACCCAGTGACTACCACTTGTTTCCCAAATTGAAAGAACACTTGGCTGGAAGGAACTTTAGTGACGACGAGGTGAAAGATGAGGACCAACACTTCTTCAAGAGCATGGCAGTGCACTGGTATGACATGGGCATACAAAAACTGCCACAGCATTTACAAAATGCATTGATCAAAATGGCGATTATGTGGAAAAATAGAACATTTTTCAAGCTTAATATCTATGTACCATTTGCCATCAGTAAATGTTTATTTCAATTTTAAAAAAATTGGAGACCTTAGTTTTGGAATTACCCTCGTAAGTATAGTATAGTAGAGGAAGTATTGTATTCCACCCAAAAATTCAATGTCGATTTCACCAGAAATATATGTTTCGAGGCCCCCTGAAGCCAAAAAAAGCATTTTTAGAAAAAGGTCTGTGTGTGTGTGTGCGCGTGTGTGTCAGTCTGTGGACAGCATAAATCAAAAACGAAAAGTTGGTATTTAAGTTTAATGTCTTTCAAGGATGTGACACGAACATTTTGAAGAAAATTTCTCCACCCTGCACTATCCTTTACATGGAAAATGTTTAGAAAATTTTCATTTTCTTGAAAATGGTTCTAAGAAGTTTGATTAAAATGCCATATGTTTGAGATATTTTTATGACAAATAAAATGTATATCTTGAATTTTCTGGCTATAGCCCCTGTAGTCGTATTTACTCTGGATGACTTTTGCATAACTAGTAATCTGTTACAGATAGACCAAATCTTATTATACAAAAAATGTAGATCTTACTAAAATACACAATTTATGTCCAAATAAAATCTTTTAGGCAGCGCCATGGCTGAGCGGTTAGTGCACTCACCTACCACCTAGGTGGCCCAGGTTCGATCCCAGGGACCTGCATGTGGTATTCGTGGTGGATGAAGTGGCATCAGGGCAGGTTTTCTCCAGGTTCTCTCATTTGCCCCACCACTCACTCCGCTAATTGCTCCATGATTACCTTTCCAATCATCGATTTCGTCTGCATTTCATATCATCCTGTTCCTCACTCTGTCTGTTCCAGAGGTCCCTCTGCTCCCCGACAGGCGTCTGACCCTCTTTTATAGAGTGAACCATTTCAGAGATATGCCTTATTATTTGTGTAGTTTTGGAGAACTTATACTTCTGTCAAATGGAACATCATTATTCAATTCCCTACATGTTAACCATGCAAAGAGAATGGAATTTGAAAGTTTTAAAACATGTGATTATTGCTCAAAGCCTACTGTATTCCCATATTCCTGTTGCACATGCAAGAAAACGAGCAATGAGATAATTTCCGCAAATGTTTATCTCAACTAACACGAAGAAGATAGAAGAATAAGAGTTTGTAAGAATGGTTAGTACAAGAGTACAGAAAGATATGCGAATGCAACACATCAGATTTTTTAAAAACAATAGACTAAGAGGATTATATACTTGACAAAAAACTCGACATTCTAAAACAAAAAATGAATGAACTTTGATATTCATATAAAAGAGAAGCAGAATTTCAAGTTCATTGGAAGTCAGGAAATCTAACCATCAAACATCTGGATCTGATGACAGTTGTAACTGAGCTTAAGATGTGAATGATAGTTCATAAAACATGTCCTAATAAGGTGCAAACAAATGAAATAGTTTAGTGCTAGGGCAACTTGCCAAAACATAAAAATATATTAGAGTTTAACACTTAAAAAACTTAAACTTTAAAAAGACTTACTGCATTAACTGTAACTGCACTGGGTCTCATTTAATTTTTTTAAAAAAAGGCTAATATATGAATACATAAAAATACAATGCGCTTCCAGAAAATCTTATATACCATACTGTATTCACATGATTTTCACTACCCATTGTTTATTTTTAAGTATCTTATACAGACTATTCTTATGAAAGTTATTTTCTTCATGTTAATCAAGATCAACTTTTGCAGAAATAGTTTCATTATATTTTGTTGTAGGTTCAAGAGGTTTAGAGGATACCAAGTTGACAAAAGGATGTGCAAAAGCTGATTAGTATAATGCTGCCTTGAAATTTCATAGAATGTTTTTAGAGCCATGATTTAATTTGTAGATTATAACAATACCTTTTCCATCTTTGATGCCTTTAACCAATGTATACATGTATATCTTTGACTCAGGGGTCTCCGTCTAGGGGATATGTGAATAGCGACCACAAGGTACCCAAGATGAGCAGAACATTACTTCCACTTACTGGTGTTTTGCTCCTCACTGTAACTTTTCTATCTGACCTTACCTTGGTCATCTCTTGTTCTTTTCCGACCCCGACGCTATTAGGGTTCCCGAGGGCTAGGGAGTCTTTATTTTTCCAACCTCTCCATTTTTTCTGTAATTTCTCTATAAAATCTTAACCCCTAACATGCTGACCTGTCATGGCATGTAATACGTCCTCTGACTGGTAATCAGAGGATATGGTCGGTGAATTTATTTTGATAACTCTCCCGGTCAGCTCAGTGAGACCCGTAAACCGACGGGTGTGGTCCTCCAGACATTCTGGGGGTTGTGAGAGAGCAATGTGACCGCCAAAACATAAAAATATGGTGCTCTCTAAAAAGCGGTTACTATTACTGCTATTGCTCTCTTCAATATCAAAAAATATTGGAGAGCAAGAGGATTAATGACTTCATTGTCAGAAATCCAGCATTAGCTAACAACATATATATATATCTTTCGTGATAAGAGAAAAATGTGTGCTTACCTTAGGAGAAGGCATTACAGAGTAGGTGTTCATTATCCTATCAGGGTATTCCTCTCTTATTTTTGAGATAAGAAGGGTTCCCATTCCAGAGCCAGTACCACCACCGAGGGAATGGGTGAGCTGGAAACCCTGAAGACAGTCGCAGTTCTCGCATTCTTTTCGGACAACATCCAGAACAGCATCCACAAGCTCAGCACCTTCGGTATAGTGTCCCTTTGCCCAGTTATTTCCAGCACCACTCTGTCCAAATACAAAGTTGTCTGGACGGAATAGCTGGCCATAAGCACCAGCTCTCACTGCTTCCATTGTTCCTGGTTCCAAATCAAGTAAGATGGCACGTGGAACATATTTGCTTCCTGAAAACAGAAGACATATTTATTTCTCTACTCAGTGGAAATGGGAAGGCATGTAACAAGGATGGATTATACAAGATGGGCCCACATGGTCTTGATTTGGGACAACAGCCTCAGGAAAAGCAGCAGAGGTCAACTACACTATTGCTTACACCAGAGATGATGAAAACGAACTGGTACCTGGAGCTGAAGTAACATGGGCCACTCTACCCAGGAGTGCCAACTATGGAAGGAACTCACCGCCAAGGAGTTAAAACTATAATTGCTCCACTCTTAGGTCCCTACTTGATGTAAACAAGCCTGCCATATGTGCAAAACGAAAGCAAACCAGAAAATATAGTACCTTAAGTATTAGCGACTATATGTGAGTTTTCAAGAGGGTTTTTTTTTTCTTTGTATTAACGTCCTCCAACATTGTGTCATATCGGACAAATGAATGAAATGAAATGGGTGAAATGATGCTCAAATGAACCCGAGGTCCATGGAGCTTTAAGTTACCCGACATTCGTCTTCTCAGGGTAGGGAAAACCTCGGAAAAAAACCTTACCCGGATAACTTACCCTAAGCGAGATTCGAACTCGCGACCTCTTGAACGTGAGGCAGACACGCTAACCATCACGCTACAGAGGTGGGCTTCAAGAGGTTATGACAACCCTAGTAAAGACTACTTAAATGTGACATGATATCAGTGCTATTTCTAAAACTCTCGAGTAAATATAGTTTTGATGCATCAAGGCAAGTCCACATGGCATTTGTGTTAGTCACTGCTAATACGAACACCAGGTTATTGAAGAGAGATGCAGTTTTGGATATACAGCTGGATGGAGTATAAGGCCAACAATATGGTGCTAAGGACCAAAATGCTGGACTAAATTTCCATAAAAAGACAATTAAGGGTTAAATTCTCACAAATTGGCTTACTCTCGGACTTTACACTGAGCTATCCTACCTAGATAGGGTCACCATATGTTCTACATTTTAAAATTTAATGGTGTATGACTCGATACAACATCCAATCATAGGCTTGCCATGCCTTGCTGTGTTGCACAGTTAAACATGCTGTGAAATAACACTGTAAAGCCAATGATATAAATATCATTTGCACCCACAAAATTTATTTGCACAATAAGCTATCAGCCACCATTAAGTTTTGTGTCTACCATTGTTTGTATTTTAATGGATTATTATACAAAGAGTTGCAGGGTAATAGCATTCCCATGAGATTGCAATAGCTGTTTATATGCATTCATCTATTCTCTGTCTTTGGAGGCACTACTTACCTCCTATTGGTTATTTTTGTGACAAATTAAACAAGCGTATAGCTACAGAAGTACTCTTGGGTTCACTGACTGTTTGTATAGTAATTATGGCAGATACACAATTTAATGGTGGCAGATAATTGACCATTACTACTCTCGTTCCTACTGTGCAAATAAATTTTGTTGGTGGAAATGATATATCACCGGCTTTACAGCATGATTTCACAGCGTGTTTCTCTATACAACACCACAAAGCGTGGCAAGCCTCTGACTGGATGTTGTGTTGAACCACCTGCCATTAAGTTTTGTGTCAGCCATAGTATATAAATACCATACAATAATTATTTATTTATGCCAACAAATTTACTGTTGGTGTTTTTAAACACACAAGCCGTGTGTGGGCAACAGTAAGTTTGTTGGCATAAATAAATAATAATTACCATCTGAAGGTTATTTAATCCTGGGATATAAAGTACTTGCAATAGTAAGCCACCATTGGGGTAATTGTCTCTGATGTGAGACTGCCTTTGTGGTTTACCAGGAGAAATACGAACTGGTTTGAGAATTTAATGCCATTCTGGCAGTTTGTCACAATAGCTCAGTGGTTAGAGCGTCCACCCGGTAAGCGGAAGGCCTGTGGTTCAAATCCCAGTTGTGGCATTGAATTTTTAAGTTCCAGTTCTACCTCTCAAACCATACAATAAACTTAAAAAAGCATGCATTGTATGTGAATGAATTTTTATAGCAGGTATGAGAGTAATAATGAGTGTAAATTAGTTCACTATTGATAAGAAGATCTGTAGAAAAGCAGTACTATATAAAATAGTCCGGTGTCCCAGGTTTTGCTGCAAAGTCCTACATTTCAGATGTCACTGGCTCTTTTTGAGCTGTGGTCGTACGGTCACATTACACCTTGAGTAAAGAGGCCATTGCCCTGAAAGTATGTAGGCTCTTATCTTATCTTATTTTCATTTGTTAACTCAACTGTTGCACTACTTTTTGTCTCCATATTTGTTTTTCATCTGGATTATAAATTTTGTTTTCCTTCAGTAAAATAAAGCAAATTTTTCAAAACTAGACAGAGTTATGCAGGCTACTGGTTTCCAAATAAATTTGAAAGTAAATACAATAAGATGATATATGGTATGGAGGATAACATTACAACTAGAAATAATTTTGCCTGCAAATGAGTTCAACGATGTATTTATATATGTATTTATATATTGTATACTTGTATTTATACATGTTGAGTGATTTTGATATGCCAGTGAAAGAATTTGAAAGAAATTTATAGATACTCCAAAGTAAGACATCAAAGTTATTCATAAATGACTGCAGTTCTACAAGTAATCTAACGAACTCGACAGTAGCTGAAGTTAATTAATGTCACAACTTATGCAAAAACAGAGCAGCGTGCAACAGGTTCTCTGTAACCAATAAGACCAATATTTGCATTGAAACAAGCATAAAAGCATAGTATTTGTTCTTTAAGCACTCCAGCTGCAGCCACCACACACAGTATAGTATCACTCTACTGACACTTAGGTCCTAGCCTGGGCAGACTCTCGTCAAGGCCAGCACCTAACCCCACTGTTTGCCTACTCCTTTATAGGCAGGTGCTCTTTTCGGTAAGCACGCACTAACATCAGATTTGCTTCTGCAGTACCTGACCTTACTTCCCATCCATCTAGCAGCATAACTAGTGCATGTAAGGGAGATGATGTAGATCCCTACTGGATGATCGTCACCAGGTGTGGTGGAGAAGGGGCCACATAAAAAAAGTGCACAATTTGCTTTTGATTTAAGACAATGGGTCCACAATATCTTAAAACAGATCTAAAGCTTAGAAGCCAATAGTTTTCTTGACAGGAAAAGAAGACGAAATTATGGGAAGATTTAGGTATCGAGGTTTGTAAAAGGTGTGGTGGGGGTATGCACAGCTGTGACTCAGGACAACGGTGAGGACTAAGGTTAACACATTGTTTTTTTTATAAAAAAGAATGAAGAAAGGAACATATTGTACAAAGAAATATTTTTCTAATGTTCTTTGCGTATTTTACAAGTTTTAGCTTGAGTTAGGTTAATTCAGTAGATCCAAATATATCAGACATGGGTGTCGCAAAGAGGAGGCAAGGTGGGGGGAGGGGGGGGCGTTCCCCCCTTGGAAGTTGGTGAAAATGTGCAATCAATTACTGATTATTAAATTATTATTTTAATTTTGATGTAAAGAACCAATTTTTATTTAGCACAAATTAATACAGTTATCCGCAACAAATACTATAACTTTTGACAAAATAATGAATTAATATTATCTGATTGCAAACTTCCAACATAGATTCCCCTTTTCCCCGGGAAAAAGTCTGCCAACGCCTATAATATCAAATATGTTATCACCACTAAACAAAACTATGCCACTATATCCCACACTCTGAAATTATATCACAATCAAACTTCCAATTAGTTTATTTGTACAGTACACTCCTAATCCTATCCTAATTTGGCTAATCCGAAATAACTGATCTGTTCAGATTCGGAAATGTTTGGATTATCCAAAAAACAAAATGTAAGTGGGTGTGGGGGTGGGGCAGGTGTCGCACAATAAACAATGTGTACTCTTCTGAACTGTGTGTGGACCTAGTTCAGTTTGTTTCACAATTGTCAGCCATCATTCTACAGTAATTTATGCTTTTTGCTCATAAATTAATATAGAACAGGTGCTTGTTTGTGTTATACCATGCACTACGATGTCAACCAAATGTGCAATAAACATTTCATTCCGAAATGTGTAGCTTCAATAAAGAGTTTGTTAGTTCCAAAATAATAATGCTTTCACTACTAAGCTAAATTTCAGATTTGCGGGGTTTGGATTATCAGGCTTCTACTGTATAACAGTGCATACTTGCCATCTTCCTAAATAAACTAAAACACGTAAAACATCTTCCTTCCTTATGCTAAATTAAACACTTTTAATTTTATTTCCCTACTTTGGATATGTATAACAAAGAAAAACTGTTCATTTAGAACTGTGTGGTGGCGATCATTTTGTACTTAAAACGTAATTATTCACTATAATGAGAAATGTATTGGGTGAAAAAGACTGCAAGTTTGATGTGTAAATGGATAGGAGGAATTAAAAAAGGAGAAACAATGTGACAAACGAAATGCATCTCTTTTAACCTGCTCTTAAAGCCCTGTAAGCAATTTGCAGTCCCTTAATTTGGAGAGTACAGGCAATTAAATGTTCTGATACAAAAGTCATGATTTCTATATAGTTCTAATATAATCCACAACTGAAACATCAAACTTATGATACATCCTATATTTATCATTAATATCAAACCAAGATGGAGCAGGTGCTGGAGTCACCTCACCTCTTTTCCTATTACAAATCTTTAAGTTATGGAACTACTAACTTTGATGGAGAAATTGAAGCAATTCGAATGGCCCTACAAAATCTTTTGTACAGAATTTCACATTTTCAGCAAGCAGTTATTCTCTCAGATTTCAGGGCAGCAATTATAGCAATTACTTCCAAGTTGTCACCAAAAAACCAAACAATTATAGAATGTTGGAAAATCCTTACCCATCTAACAGCACTTCAAAAACACCTAGTCTTCCAATGGATACCAGCTCACTGTGGACTGAGCGGTAATGAGAAAGCTGATTTTCTTGCAAAAAAGGGTACCAGTAGTGTACAGAAATCTATAGTTAATCTACCATTTTATGCAGCTAAAGGATTAGTCAACTCTGAATTCAAAAAAATTATTGCAAAATATTACTATGAAAAATCAAAGAATAAAAGATGGGAACTACCAAACATTCAAACAGTAATTCCTGAGTATCCTCGAAAAACAGCAGTTGCAGCCTTCAGGTTGATTACAGGACATGACTGTCTGGCAAAACATTTAAATAGAATTGGGATATATTCTTCACCACTCTATCCTCTATGTGATCTGCAAGAGGAAATGGATCGAGACCACCTTCAAATATGCCCGGCCACTTCTAGTGCCCCATCCATCAGTGAAAAATATTGGAGAGCAAGAGGATTAATGACTTCATTGTCAGAAATCCAGCATTAGCTAACAACATATTTACATACAGCCTGTGGTTGTTACATTTTTCCTACCTGAAGCTTCGTTGTAATAGACACTTATTCTTTCCAGCTGCAAATCGGATGTGCCTTTGTAGGTTCCTGTGGCATCAATTCCATGTTCGTCCGATATCACCTCCCAGAACTGAAACAATAAGATATTCATTTAAGGAATACTGTTGATCTTTCAATATATCTTACCAAATCACGAGAAAGATCCCCAAAGCAGAATTTTTAATTTGAAACCTATTACTACTTCCTCTACTGTGTATGATAAATAGGGGAAGTATTGTATTGCATACAAAAATTCTATGACAAGATTTCAAGAGAAATATGTTTTGAGGCCCCCTGAATACAAAAAAGATCACTTTTACAAAAAGATATGTGTGTGTGTCTGTGAGCAGCATAACTCAAAAACGAGAAGTCGGTTAAAAACCAAATTTGCTATTTAAGTTTAATATTTTTCAAGGATGCGACAGATTTTGAAGAAAATGTCTCCACCCTAAACTACCCTTTACATGGAAAACTTTTCGACAATTTTGATTTTCTCAAAAATGGCTCAAAAATTTTTATTAAAATGCCATATGTTTAAGATATTTTTAAGGCAATTGAAATGGATATTTAGAATTTTCTGTCTGTAGCCCATGCAGTTCTGTTTACTCTTGATGACTTTTGCATAATTGGTAAACCGTAAAGTTAGACCAAATCTTAATATACAAAAAAGTTAGATCTCAAAACACACAATTTATGTTCAAATAATTTTCTTGTGGACTGAACCATTTTAGAGATATATCTAGAAACGTAAAATTCTCTATTACTGACTGCATTTTATTCATTGGTAAGCCATGTCTCAAAATGGTTAGCCTCTCCCTATAAAATCCTGAATCTGCTCCTGATTCCATCCATTAATTTGAAACACGCATTGTTATAACGTTGGAACATTCAACTCTCCCAATAAAGACAGAGCTGGACAGGTATGTTTCTTAATGAGGCCCTTATTAACATAATGCAAGTGCACGTAACCAGTTAGGATTCCCCGACTTCCGCTTAGACGCTTGTCCCAAGGATTTTCAGTCAATGTCGAGTTCGCCGGAAGAACATTAGACGCGCTTGGAGAACGCGTCGGATCGTAACAGTGAAAAGTCATCCTTCAAGACCCGTTATTTCGTGCTTCAGCTATTCGTTTGGTACCATAACGGATATTCGATTCCAAAGGCGGGTTGATAGCTGAGTAACCAACAACGAACAAAATATCGGACGTTTAGTCGTAACGGTTCTAGGATACAAGTTCTTTACAGAAATCCGGACTCGACCCTGCTTAGAAAAGACGATCGGATCGAGTTCCCTCTCGAACATTGGCATGTAAATACAGACCCCTTCCCAAATTTCGCATGACAGTCTGTATTTCGGGACTTCAAAACTGCCACTCGCGGGACAGCACTTGTTCTCAATTTCGTAAATCTTGGTCACCTCTTTGTTTAGTTAGATTTCACGAATGTTTCGACAATCGATTATTATTAGGGCTAGGAAGTTCATGCATTTGCATGTTTTTTCATAGGGGTTAAAAATGTATGCTTTTACATTATGTGCACGAATTACGGAATTTTCAGTTATTTGGACATGATTTTATGATGCATATAACTGCATATTTTCTTGATTTTTGATAAATGCATATTAATGCAATATTATTGCCGCTATATTGCATATTTTAATGAATTTTATGCTTTTATTTATTTTTTCACTCTATAATATTTTTCATATTGGTAGCATTTCTGAGACAATGGTTCTTTCCCATTGGTAGATAGATTTCTGTCCAGTACGAAGATAATTTTTTGTTAAATCTCCTAAGAGTTAAGTCAACAGCACCTAATATCTGATTTCTTCCTGCACCAGTGTTAATCGATGGGGAACATGGATCGATGCAGTTTTATATTATGCTGAGCACATAGAAATAGCCGAAGAGGTTATTAATTCATTGGACTTGAAATATGCTTCATCAATAGAAACTGTGCAAAATATTCTGTCAGGCGCTGGGTTAAAAGAGGATCTTGGTTTCATATCTGCCCATTTTTCTTTCTTACCAACAGCCATAACGGCATTGGAAGCTGTAGGATCTCCTTTGCATGAATCACTTACTGTCTTTGAAAAAAGAAAAAACAATATGTGATCTAAGTTTGGTTCCTGGTAGCATAGGACAAAAAGTGAAAGAGAAAGTGAATTATGTAATTTCAAAAAATTCTGTTTATAAACAGATGTGCGGTATTCGAGACATCCTCAAAAGAAAACCATGTCTCACCAAGAGACTTGACTCTCTCTCTCTGTGTGTGTGTGTGTGTGTGTGTGTGTGTGTGTGTGTGTGTGTGTGTGTGTGTGTGTGTGTGTGTGTGTGTGTGTGTGTGTGTGTGTGTGTGTGTGTGAGAGAGAGAGAGAGAGAGAGAGTGTGTGAAGCAGTCAACATCACTTAAATATGCCCCGATAACATCTTGTGACGTGGAGAGAAGTTTTTCACGTTACAAAAGTGTTTTGCGAGACAACAGACCATGCTTTACAGTTGAAAATTTGTGCAAAGTGTTGGTTGTGAACTGCAATTTAGCAGTTAATACTAGCAGCGGGACCACTTCTGCTTCAACCTCTAAAGAATAAGGTAACTTTATTTATTATTTATACTAACTCGTCTTGTCTACTGCAAAGGGACATCAATTGTTCTAATTAAATCGTGCATATTTCTTGGCATATTTTCAAGTTTTTAAGAGCATATTTGCATGCATATTTCAGTGTTTTTTAGGGCATGAACTTCCGAGCCCTAATTATTATGCTGCCCACCAACCAATGCATTTGCTGAATGAACTTTCCACCAGGATCAAATGTTATATCACAGGAATATCCAACCCTCTCTCTGTGGAGAACCTTACGTAATGAGTGGCTATACCCCACTCCACTCCTTCAGTCGGAGGGGCAAACATTTAATAACCACTAGCGGACACACACAGGTGATCCACGGCCGTTCCTAAATCATACATTGAATTTTTTGAAAAAAACTCATTCTGGGTGATTTTTGCATAAATGGTGAACAGCAAGAAACAGACAAAAGCTTACTAAATAAAAAAAAAATCTGGATCTAATTAAAACACACAATTCATGTCAAATACTTCGTTTTTCTTTTGAATGAGCCATTTCCGAGATACTTTCTTAATTGTTTGAATTTGCCAATACTTACACTTTTTCAAATTGGAATGTTATTCTTCTTTACCTCTTGGCCTTGCAAAGAGAACGGGATTTCAAAGGCATCGCATAGTAACCAGCTCTTAAAACATTAATTATCGTTTAAAACCCATTGTATTCATATATTCCCTTTGTACCTACAAGTAAAATTAGCAATAAGGTACTTTCTGAAAATGCTTGTCGATTAAAATGTAGTAGAAATAAGCATCTGCAAGAATAATGTATAAGAGTGAGTATATCTCTACATATATTTGCGAACAGTATTTCTCCAAATTGAACTATTAATAAAGTCTGTATCATCATATGTTACACGACGATTACTTGGTGGATCTTCTAAGGCTATGCACTTCGACTTTGTCGCCAAATATTAATATACTTCTTAAACGTAAGCAAAGGAGTCACTAATGAACAGATGAAGATTTGAAAGTGCTTTCGTAAATCAAACGCAACGTACCATCCCGTCACCGCAACACAATGCACGGCTGGGGGTTAAAGAATGGCAAAGTCCGCGTATAGTGGAAGGGGGTACATCCAGCCGTCCCCTCTTTCGCAAACGTTGGACATCGCTGTTGTAGAAGATATTACAACAGGCTTCACTCAGATACACATAAAGCACGGCTTCAAATAACAATTAATTTTAGTATGTCATAAGATTTTTCTCTGCTGTACTCGGTGATAAATTTTACACCTTTAAACGGAAATTAAATTCAGACTCGTTTCGCACTTCTAGAAATAAATTCGTGGCCCGCAAATAAAACAGTTTTGATCTTTGTAGTTATTATCGCAGACATAATATATAGTCTATTAGCTAGTTTATCTCTTCCGGACTCGTAGGCCGTGGTCTAGTAGACGGTGGCCTAAAAGCCCAGAAGAGAAAAACTTTGGACGCGGCCGTGAAAGCCTAAGTTTATACGTAACGTACAGTGTTTGTTTTTCATGCATTTACGTAATATTTGTGATATATTTTAGTATATCTGACAGTAATATTTGTCACTTATGGTGTCAATTATTTGTGCTTTCTAATTGGATAGTAATAATAAAGTTGTGTTATACATAACCTGCTGATTTGTAAAAGTTGAAATACTGGTAATGTTCACGTTACCTATGCTGTGTTTTTAACTCCTGAAATATCCTCGTTTTTGGTCACTCTGACCTTCATTCTTCTACATGTAAACCCAGATCGAAATCGTTCTTTTCACGTATTGAGACTGCGCAAGCACAACTCATTTCTCTGACGCATCGTATTGCTACAATAAAAGGATTTCATAGCCAGTTTGATTCGATTACCTATGATATTAACTAAAAAAAAATCTGATGTGTTGCACTCACATGACTTTCTCTACTCTTGTACTAACCATTCTTACAAACTCTTATTCCTATATCTTCTTTCTTGATAGTTGAGATAAACATTTGTACAAATTATCTTATTGCTTATTTCCTTGTAGGTGCAAGGGGAATGTTAGAATACAGTAGGCTTTGTGCGATAGTTAAATATTTGAGATTCTGTTGTCTTTGCACACTTGACTCATAAAAAAAAATGAACAGCGATGATCCATTTCACGAAAGTTCTAAGTTTTCCGAAACTCACACACATAACAAGGAACATCTCCGAAATGGTTCACCCTACAAGAAAATTTATTGGACATAAATTGTGTATTTTAGCAAGATCTACATTTTTTGTATAGCATAATTTGGTCTATCTCTAACGGTTTACCAGTTATGCAAAAGTCGTCCAGAGTAAATACGACTACAGGGGCTATAGCCAGAAAATTCAAGATATACATTTCATTTGTCATCAAAATATCTCAAACATATGATATTTTAATCAAAATCGTTAGAGCCATTTTCAAGAAAATCAAAATTTTCGATAAATTTTCCATGTAAAGGGTAGTTTAGGGTGGGGCTATTTTCTTCAAAATCTTCGTGTCACATCCTTGAAAGACATTAAACTTAAATACTAACTTTGGTTTTTAACCGACTTTTCGTTTTTGAGTTATGCTGTCCACAGACTGACACACAGACACACACACGGACCTTTTTCTAAAAATGCTCTTTTTTTTATTCAGGGGGCCTCAAAACATGCATTTCCGGTGAAATCTCGACATCGAATTTTTGGGTGGAATACAATACTTCCCCTACTTAACAGTAGAGAAAGTAATACCTGGAGAAATACAGTGGAATCTACATCGGTTTCAGTTTGTATCCAACTTGTATGTAAACTCGATTTTAGGGCACGATGTAAGCAAGTTAACTGTCTTCCACAGACTACTATTTACAACATTTTATCACGTCTTAAAGAACAAAAGTAAACGTCTAAAATCCTAGAAAGCAGAGTGGAGGAGACCAATTAAAACTGAAGACTATTCTAAGTTGTTACAAAAATACAAAACTTGGAATGCACAAAGATATACGATCACCTCCACACGCACTTTTGTAGAAGTTCCGCTTTCAGGTTATTTTAGTAGCTGTCCGGAAATACCTCAAATGTCTTGGTTGGAAGAGATTGTAGAATGAGGGTGCACAGATAAAAGAGGACCTCCACAGCGGATGGTGCTGGAGGTACGACATTCTTGTGGTTTGACAAACGGCTTCTGGTGTCTCCAACAGCTCGCATAAATCAACAGCGGTGTATTTATTTCGGTACCGCGTTGAAAAACGTTGTTTTTATGCTCTTGATGCCCTTCGGTGCTTCGTTTTAGAGAAACACGGGCTGTTGCAGTAGAGAATGCTTTAAGGAGAAAGTAATGGGACACCTAAATTAAAGACTTCCTCTTCTAGTACTTGTTATGTATTCACAGATGTGGCGGAATGTCGTTGGTGTCTCGTTGTGTCGCCATTTGATGCGTAAATGTCGTTGGTGACGTGGTGTTGCCCTTTGATTTGGTTCGTTCCGGGCTAGCTCAGGATGAGATCTCTTTCTTTATCTCGGGTACGCGCAGGTGTTATAGACTACCCAAGAAAACCTTTGTATATTGTTTATTACATCTTAGATACTTTCGGGAGTTATGCCGATTCTATATGTAGAGGAATCGCACTCACGTCTGCACTCCACAACGTGCGGTGCTGGTCTGGGCTGAGTAGTGACCAGACGCTTTCTCGCGTACCCACGCTAGAAAAAAAACGTTCTCTCCAATTTTGAATGTCATGACGTCATCCAAGAAAGCCTCGTATCCAAAATGCTATTTCCTTTTCCCGCAATTTAGAAATGTCCCTTTCTATTATAACATGTTCTTTTATGAATTTTGAATATACATTTACCTTTTTATGATTAAACGATGTTTTCTTTATATTTTATTAAATATATCGCGCGACCTGAATTTCAAACGTGAATTTAAACTATGTAGTATGACGTCATGACTCGTTAATTTCAAACCAATAATGTGTTTATCCTACAAATTTAACGACTATTATTTACTCATATCTGGCTCACCTTACAACACTTCCTGCTCTATTATCTATTTATGTTATTACTCAACACTTATCGCAAATCTCACATCCGGCAATTAAATTAAAACGTGTCTTTATCAAGCCCATTCGATTTGAAATCTAAATTTCGGTATCAAATGCCCCCATTTATGTTATTTTATTATTTCATAATAAAATAATGTAAATGTCTTGCCCGAAAGAAAATTAAAAATTACTGCTGTATTTTGAATAATCGGCAACACTCCCATTATATACAATTTTCAATTACACTGTTTTTGAAATTGGTTATTAACACATTTTCTCCTTAATCTTTTTAACATGACAAACAATTGTACACTTGACTAAACATTAATCCTTAAATACTAATTACAATATGTTATGGTTTCTTCTGTGAAGCTTTTATATAAAGGTTAAATTTCAAGAGTCTTTCTTTATACTTCCTTCTTTTAGTTCATGTTTGCTCACTTCGCTCTCACTATCACTTGCACTGTGATTTTTCACTTTTGTTATTGTAACACATATCTGTACTAGATCCTTTAAGCACTAAAATGTACATATATTTATATAAATCCATTACACTCTTCAGACAAGTTCTTTCTTTGTCTTGCTGTGATAACTATCTATACATCTAAATATTTTAACAAATGTTTTACAAATTAAATGTTCTGTTTTCTCTCTATGCGGAGATGAACATTTTAACAATCTTTCTGAAGCGGTTATTGTGAGCTCTATACAATGTATTCTTAAGCTCTTTGTAGTAGATAGCAATTCACATTCTGCATTTTTCATGAATACGTAAGTACCTGACCAATATATGGTTTTCGAGTAAGCTAACATTTAAATTTTATCTCAAAGCTGATTGGGCGCCAATATACAAATGACACTTCGAATTCTCTTTACATGAAGTCAAGGTTCCAAGGCACCACACGGTTTCTTGTATGGTCGAAGGAGTTGTTTATGCCATCTTCCCAGACATTTTTCATTTTTAACATCTTTTAATTCATAGGTATGATAACCAAATTTTGATATAATTTCTGCAGGACCTTTATATAACAATTCCATCCTTTTGTTCCTACCTCGCAAGGCACTTGATAACTTATGGTCTTTAACTAGTACCCAATCGCCTATCTTAGGTTCCCATTTATGTTTTCTACTCTTTTTCTTTAATTTTCGCTTCTCTGCCTTTTTCTTGATTCGTTCAAAAGCAATTTTCGCTATTTCTTCTTCACTTAACTGAATGTCATTAATTTTCAGTATTTTTGGTACCCCGATCAATATTGGTTCTGGTTCAATTCCTAACATTAATTTTATTGGGGCAAACCTAGTAGTTACATTAATGGTGTGATTGATAATCTTTTCTATCAATGGACAATATTTCACCCAATCCTTGTGATTATGATGTGTAAGTACACGTAAATAAATTCCTATATCTCGGAGGACACGTTCTGTTGGATTCCCTGATGGACAGTATGAGGAACAATAATTTAGTTTTCTCGCGTCTAATGTCACCCTAATCTTTCCATTGGCCTTATTTACAATACATAGGGGATTCACAAATTCTGAATTCGAAATCTCAATAACCTCATCTTCTAACATTGACTTTATAACTGCATCTACCTCTTCTCTTATTGTACTAGGGATAGCTCTCGCTTTATGTGTAAAAGGTTTGATGGGTATCATCTCAAACGAATGAGTATAAATATTACATTTACCAGGTTTCTCAGAGAATACTTCTTTATTTCGGATTAATATTTCAAACAGTTTATCCCTCTGTTGTTCATTTAGTTGATCAGCCTGAGTTACCTTTTCCCGCAATAATTCTTCTAAGTCTTCACTACTCTCCCTATCATAGTACCTAGTTGCGTCAGAAAACCTCAAATTGTCTATGAAATCATTTTTATCCCATTCTACATTTTCTTTATTATCGACACTGTACTCTTTGACATTTACTTCAGTTAATTCCATAGCTCCTACTTTAACATATTCTACAAAGAATGTATCCCCTTGGATTTCTTCTTCCTCTTTTTCTCTTACAATAGTTTCTGAACTACTATCTTCCACAAATGGCACTATAATGGTCTCATCTTCAACTTTCATTTCTACAATCATGTTTTTAAAATTCACCACAGCTTCCCAGGCATAAAGACAATCACAACCTATTATAATATCTGTCACAAGTCTTCCTACAATCAGAAATAAAATTCCTAGTATTCTCCCATTTATTTCAATATTTATCATTGCTTGAAATTTTACTCTCTCTTTTCGTTTTCCCACAGCTAGCGAGCAGTATATCCCATTAACTGGTAAAGACATTACTTTAAAACCACTACTTTGTAAATTATCATAAAAATTTTGTGAGCATACTGTGCTATTTGATCCCGTATCTATAATTGCATTGTATTGTTTTCCATTTACTCCAATTTTGATTTTAGGTGGATCTCCTACTTTTTCGTTTTCGTCGGGGCTCTAATGACCTAGCTGTCGACGGGCCCTTAAACCCTAATCACTCACTCACTCACTCACTCGTTTTCGTCGATTCTATTTTTCCATTCTCTTTTCTTTTGTATCATCATTTGCCTTCCAGGACTATTTATTTCCGAGTACTTATCACAATCATTACTAGGATACCCAGTTCTCACTGAAGGCGCGTTTGACCGGGTCTGGCGTTTCCCTGATTTTTAGGTATTGCTCCTGTACTATTTCCCGAATTGTTACTTCTGTTTTCCTGCATTAAATCGGGGTTACTTCCTACCATGTTTTTGACCGTGTTAATGGCCTCAACCATTTCAGCATTTTCGGGGGAATTTCGTCCATTAGAATACCTTTCTCCCTGTCTTGGTGACCTCGGTCTAAACTCATTATCTCCGTTTGTCCAATACCCATCATTTGAATTTCTACTATGTCCAAAATAACGACCCCGTCTACCTCGATCAAATCTATTTGTATTCATATAATTCACCCTTATATTTCTTCCCCTTAGATTACCATTTCTATTTTGGTGATGCCCTTCCTGGTTATATCTACCTTGATTTTCCCACCGGAATGATTCCATCCTTGGTACTGGTCCTTTATATCTTTCCCTAATCTCACTTCTATTCTGATAATACTGTGCCCCTTGCCCGAAAGAATTTACAGTTTCTTTTTCTTCATATTTATTTCCAAATGCGTGTTTTGGCTTATTGACTTCTAAGGCTGATAATAATTCGATCATAGCTGCAATGCTATCGGGTCGGGCTATGATTAGGTAGTGTTGAAGCGTTTCCGGAAAATGTGGAGTAACTATATTTATTAGATCTTTTTCATCTAAGGGAGGATCCAACATCTTCGATTTTCTCGCTATTCTCATAAAATAGTTGACCATCGATTCCTCCGATCTAGGATTAAACTTTCCATTGCTTAATTCAACTCTAATATTAGCCTGCCTACTAGCTCCCCAATATCTGGTTAAAAAGATGTTCCTAAAGGTCCCGTAATCATTATTGTTACCCATAGAAAGGCCTAGCCAATTGGCAGCATTACCCTTTAGGCATTTTCTTACTATCACCATCTTGTACTCCTCTGGTATACGTTTCACCGTGAAGTACTCTTGTAACCCCTCTAAAAAGGCTTTAGGATCATCTGAATCTTCATTTTCAAAAACTGGAGGTGTCATTTCATTTAAGACATGGTTAGGCCAATGTAAATTTGAATTGTCACCTGTCCCTGCACTATTTCTGAGATCAGAATGAGAATTACTGTTACCTCTATTTTGCATCGAAATGTCAGCTGATACACCTGGTATTGCCTCGTTTCTTGCAACTTCATTACTAAGATTGTTGTGATTACATGCATTTTCATTTAATTTCAAATTTTCTAAGGCCTCTTTTACCTGGGTAATTTCTGTTACTACCCCTTTTATTTGGTCTGTAACATCCTCCAAATTTCTAGCCTGCCTTGCACTTTCTACATCAGATCTTTCTATTCTAACTTTACACCCCTGTAACTCTTCTCTAATTTCTTCCCTTTGTTTGTCTATTCTATATGTTACTTTTTCCCTTTCTTTATCTAATTTTTCACTCACTTGTTGACCTAATTTCTTTTCAGAATTCTTTACTTCTTGCCTTATTGTCTCTAATTCTCCCTTAACCTGTTCTCTATTTTCTTTTACTTCACTACTAACTTTATTAATTTCCTCCCTAACTTCTTCCCTAAAGGTTTCTAAAGCTCTCTTCTGATTTTCCAATTGCATTCCCAATTCCTGTTGTCCCTTTTCTAGTTTCTGTCCTAACTCTATACTAGTTTCATCTATCTTTTGACTTAACTCTGTACTCATCTTTTTCACTGTTCTTAATTCTTTACTAGTTTCATCTATTTTTCGACTTAACTCTGTACTAATCTTTTTCATTATCTTTTGAAACATATTCTCTATTTCTGACATAATTGCTGGCCTTTCTGAATTACTACTAAACATTTCTGAGCTACCTCTAGGTGTTTCTCTAACGTTCTGATCTTCTACTTCTTGGCATATTCTGCTACCGATTATATTTTGATTATATTCTTCCATCCTAAATACACTTTTCTCAATTTCCGGACTCTCAAAACCTAGAAAATCGCTATCACTGTCTTCCATTTCTAAGCTATTTACATGTGTTTTTTCTACTCACCAATATTTTCAATATTTTCACTATTTCACTATTTTTTTTTTTTTAACTGCACTTAAACTTGTTCACTACACGTTTCACAGATGTTGACACGCTGGGCACCTTCTTGTCTGCTGGCTCGATGCTGGCCTGGTCGTCTTGGGGTTGGTCCATTCTCTCGACGCCACACGTTGGGTCACCTTCTTGTTTGCTGGTTCTATGCTGGCTTGGTCGTCTTGGGGTTGGTCTATTCACTCGACGCCACACGTTGGGTCGCCATTTGTGGCGTAATGTCGTTGGTGTCTCGTTGTGTCGCCATTTGATGCGTAAATGTCGTTGGTGACGTGGTGTTGCCCTTTGATTTGGTTCGTTCCGGGCTAGCTCAGGATGAGATCTCTTTCTTTATCTCGGGTACGCGCAGGTGTTATAGACTACCCAAGAAAACCTTTGTATATTGTTTATTACATCTTAGATACTTTCGGGAGTTATGCCGATTCTATATGTAGAGGAATCGCACTCACGTCTGCACTCCACAACGTGCGGTGCTGGTCTGGGCTGAGTAGTGACCAGACGCTTTCTCGCGTACCCACGCTAGAAAAAAAACGTTCTCTCCAATTTTGAATGTCATGACGTCATCCAAGAAAGCCTCGTATCCAAAATGCTATTTCCTTTTCCCGCAATTTAGAAATGTCCCTTTCTATTATAACATGTTCTTTTATGAATTTTGAATATATATTTACCTTTTTATGATTAAACGATGTTTTCTTTATATTTTATTAAATATATCGCGCGACCTGAATTTCAAACGTGAATTTAAACTATGTAGTATGACGTCATGACTCGTTAATTTCAAACCAATAATGTGTTTATCCTACAAATTTAACGACTATTATTTACTCATATCTGGCTCACCTTACAACACTTCCTGCTCTATTATCTATTTATGTTATTACTCAACACTTATCGCAAATCTCACATCCGGCAATTAAATTAAAACGTGTCTTTATCAAGCCCATTCGATTTGAAATCTAAATTTCGGTATCACAGACCAAATGACTATTGTAAAGCCTTAACTAGCTAGCCTCATTGCCACCCTTGAAAATCCTCAATTACAATGATAAAATATATCAGAGAGAAAATTTTAACTAATAAAGTTACTCCAAAAAACTAAAATCCTCATTTTAGGGCATTTTTCGCCTTAGAATCCGACTGCTATGTGTCCAGGAACGGAATGCATTACCAGGACCCGTAACATGTGTATCTTAAAGGTCCACATCCACAAGAACAGACATGGCATGCAGCTGCAATTAGAAACAAAGATCATCTGCCTCAATTACCGTCTCTTTCTTCCCCCCACATTCCCATGCTCATGTGTTGTCCAGCATCCTTCTCTCGTGCATGACAACCGCATTAAATTAACCGAAAGTAACTTCTGGAGGCCGTTAAACGGAGTTACTACACGCACCATGTTTGCCCCTTGTCAAATGATGAACGCTGCTCACAGCAAATGACATGCGCTGTATCAGCAAGGGAAATGCTACCTGATTGTTATTGACTGGAAAAGAAACAAAAGAAACTATGAGGCTGAGAATAAACAACTGCAATACGAGTGGCACTTAATTACACTACATTGCTTATAAATACGCTGCTTATTATTACGGCAATTTATTACCAAAAATCTGCGTTACACTCACATGACTTTCTCTACTCTGTAACCAACTTATTCCTACAAACTCTTATACCTTTATCTTCTTCGTGTTAGTCGAGATAAACATTTGCAGAAACTATTTTATTGCTCAGGAACAAGTTCCCCTTGTATGGGAACACAGTAGGCTTTGAGTGACAGTTAAATCCTTTAAAGCTTTGAAATTCCGTTCTCTCTGCACGGCTAAAATATAAAAAAATGAATAACGATCTTCCATTTGTGGAAAGTAGTATGTAAAACTAACACAAATAACAAGGAATATCTCCGAAATGGTTCACTCTACAATTTAAAAAAAAAAAAAAAAAAAATATTTGGACATAAATTGTGTGTTTTAGCGAGATCTACATTTTTGTATAGTAAGACTTGGTCTATGACCGCCTCCGTAGCGCAGTTGGTAGCGCGCTTGCCTCTGGCGCGGAGGACCCGGGTTCGATCCCCGGTACCAGCATGGGGATTTTATCCCCTCTGGGAGGTCTGGCACGGGGTGCACTCAGCCTCGTTAGGTCCCGGGGGGACCAATTGAGGAGCTACTTGATGGAGAAGTAGCGGCCCCAGGTCTAGAAGACCGCATAACTGGCCGGGAGGGCTCGGGGCGCTGACCACGTCCCACCCTCCAGTACTGCACCTCACCAATGACGCCTGTAGTGGGCAGAGGTGGGGGACGCAGCGGCTGGACGTTTGAGGGGGGGGGGAATAATGACATTAGTTACATTTTAATTAATGCATATTTTCAAAATCATTTTATGGTCAGCTCATTTTCCCCCCACAGGCTTTCTGTGTTGTCAATTTTAATTTCTACTTTGCTCTGGGGGTGGAAATTTGGATTGGAGGTATTCGATACTTATCTGGTAACTGAAGAAAACCACGAACAAATTCATCAAACTGGCACATGGGTTTAATGCCGTGACCTGAAGTCTACCGCCCGAGTCAATTCACTTGGTGGTGTAGCCTTTTCTAATGCCGACAAATATGGCAGGCTAATATGTAGGTATTATAGTGCTAATTTCGAAATTTGGGGTGTGACAAATTAGCAGCCGAATCCGGAATTAAAGCGCGATTTTGTTGACTTGTATACGAGAAGATGTGTTCTTAAGTGGATAAATAATCCAACAAATAAAATATAAATAATAAGAGCAAAATATGATACAGAGGACGGAGCATTTAACTTCAACGTGCAGATCACACAATACTCAAAATTAGCACAATATTTTCGCAATGATACGCCAATTGAACAAATGAATCAGAACGTGGTTTGAATACAGCTCTACAAATTCCAGCTGCTACTGCTTAAAGCTGATCATATTCGCTTCCAGCAAATAAATAACAAAATAAATTGCCCAAAGTAGGGGTGGATGAGTTTGCAAAAAGCCGTAAACAGTAAACCGGTAAAGGAAACAACGGAAGAGCAGTATGCGAAAAGCATTTCCCTGATGTATCCATTTGCAAAAGGAGATCTGTATATCTGTAACACAGGGTCATGGTATCGCATATTAACGCTGAAATGCCATGCTTGCTTTCCGGGAATTGCAAGGTGATAATTACCGGAAACATCTGGTCGTGGAACATTCCTTTAGCTTCCTGGAATGCTCACGTATATCCACCTTAAGTATCCTCTTACACCTGCAACCGAGTCTTGCTAACTTGTCGCCAAGTTCCCATCGACTTATCCGCATCGCAAACCAAGCAAAACGCAAATCAAGGTAAAGGCTACTGCAAACTGTCCTGGTGTGTAATGTTGTGGCGCCTTCAATTATGTAGTAACTTTAACTCAAAGAATAATTGGACAGTTTTTCTAACTAAAAATATAACTGATATTTGTGAATACTACACATTTTAAAGCTCTTGCCGTATTTTGATGGAACATCAAGATGATTTGTAATCTAAATGTTTCCGATTGCTGATTTTGGATACATAACTGATCTGTTTTGTATTTATGTGTGCACAGCAACTTGAAAAGCATTCGCTTCCACTCTAAAAAACCCAGCAGCCTGATACCGAAATTATGGGTTCAGTAAATAACTTATTTAAAATGAAATTAATAAATTATGTAATTATAATTATCGATAAAACTGATAGGGAAAACACGCATATAGAATCACTTTAAACATTAATATCACAGGAATATGTTATAAAACGTAAAGGTGAATAAAGTTCGTCAGACAGGAGAATTAGTTTGTGATTACCATATGGTAAAGTAGGTCATTAGCGAGGGTCTGGATTCTGTAGGCCAGTTCGCAGAATTCGCCGATTCAAGGATTAGTTTACTATCACTTCCGAACATTCCTTCGAATTCTGTAATCATTATAGATAACGCATCGATCATTCCGCTTACTAAATAAGGCTCCAACATCGTCATCTAACGAAATAGATACAATTGTGGAACTACATGGACATACTGTCACATGTCAATCACCATATAATTCTCAATTTAATGCAAATGAACTCATTTGGGCGCAAATAAAGAACTGTGCTGCTAAGCATAACATATATTTTAAGGAAAGTAGGTAAAATCACTCTTCGAAAGTGTGTAAACTATGGTAACTAGAATGACTGGCCAAAAGCCTGACACTTTTATTGGGAACAGGACGGTTTGATCGATCAAATTACTGATCAATTCATTATTAGCTTAGAGGAATCGGATTAGCAGAATGAAGACGTAACCGGAGTGGATGAAGCTCAGGGAGAGGACGGGAGGGGGTCTGTCACTGAACCTTTGCAAGGAGTATATCCACTGCCCCTTAACCACAGTCCTTTCTGGTGAGTGATATATGTACACATTTCTCTCTCTAAATGGTTGTGCCAAGTAAGACCTCACATACTATAGATATCATTTGCTGTAGTTCACGTTGTGAAATGCTGGCAATTTCCCGCGGATATCTTGTTTTAATTCTTCCAGGGTGTGTAGGTTTGTCTTTTACACTTATGTTTTAAGCTACCCCAGAGATAGAAATTGCAGGGGTTAGGTTGGGGTACCGAGGCAGCCACAAATCTCAGGCCCTAATGACCTACTTGTCGATGGGCTCTTAAACAACACTCACTCACTCACTCACGCCGCAAATTTCTACTAATAATTCTGTCCTGAAACACACTTGTTCTCATCGAAAGATTGGTCGATGAGCTGTTGCAGAGTACTGTTAAAAAAGACAAAATCATGCTCGTCTGTTAATTCTTTAAAAAGGAGGCACAATTGCATTCACGGATGTACGGGCGTCAGCTGTTGACTTTAAAAAATTGGCCGTATAACTCAGAACCTAATATTGTTCATGAAGTAACCCTTCATGATGAACAAATTGGTGTATGGTGCGTCTTTAGCTGGGAAAGCTTTCTCAGAGCGATTTATTGCTAACTTTCACTTAAATTCCATTTCTTGCACACCTGCGCTACAATTTAAATGTTCCTTCCCAGCCTAATCACGGCCTTGCTTGTAATGTGACATTTGCAGGAAAGCCGCAACTAGCGGAGAAGCACGCGAAGATTTCCGGTCGCCTATCGGGTTACATCCGTTTTAGCTCAAAACATTTTCCTGGTAACTGAGGAGCCTTTACAAGATCCCAACAAAGATAACAAACGGCTAAGCACGAAAAGGCATACAGTTTATATTTGGCAAATTAGCAATTCTAGAGCTGCACATGAACCAAGGTCACTTATTTGTTTCAATTTTAGAAAGAATTTAATCCTCATGCAAGTTTGTATTTCATAGGAAATATACAATTCATTTAATTTGAACTAACTACTTTTATATCAGTGTCCAATTAATTCTAATAACATATTATACTTCGCAATATTTCTGATTTCTTCATAAATAAATATTTTAAGTGTTTTTCATATACGCATTCACTTGTTTGATAGTTCTGCAAAGAATATTTAACGACCTAGAAACAAATGAATAAAAATTTACGTGTTCTCATCAGGTGCAGTTAGCTGGAGCACTTGGGCAGAAAACTGGAAGCTCTACTTTAAAATAAAGTGTTAAATAAAAACAGTGCAATGTCTACTACTGTCATTAAAAATGTTTCATTTCTCTAAAATATCAAGTTAAATACACTACCAGTATATGAAGAGAGCAGAGAATTATTTTAACAAATCATTTTGTGTAATTTCCTTTGATTGGTTAACTATGTATTTCTCTTTAAAGCTTAAACAATCCCCTAGAATTTTGTAATTCACATTTTGAGTTAAAAATATTGGCTATATCATTTCAATACTGGAAAGTGTTGTAATTTCAGTAATATTTGTTTATAGTTAATTGTTAATATTGAGTAACACTTAGTTCATTTTACGTTTATGATTAAGAACTATATTACGAACTATTAATTTGTTTTGGCTCACTCATAGTTGTACCTATTTACTCGGTGATCATTATTTTAACTGTTTTATTTTAAAAGAGCCGTCATGTCATGTTTATTTAAACAGTGGCAGACATATTGTGAAAACACATCAGTTCTGAACCTCTATGCTATCTTGTCTCACTCAGCATGTGTAAACACTCTATTTAAACGTTTGCTAATTACGCGTGTTTATAACACTGGTGTTTATTCTCTTTTATATTTAAAAACATATAAAATTAAGCTTCTTGCAACTGATAGGGCATTTTACTTAATAAATTAAACTTGAATATATTAAATGTATAAAAGAAGTTATCTACAGATAATCAAAACTCAAATGGATATAATTACATCACTCGTTGAATAAAATTTAATGATACAAATAGCTAATATAGCAATGGATAGTAATATCACCGAAGGTACTGATATCGAAGAAATATTTCGATAAAATCGGTTATTACTATAAAACATACACAAAATTAATTTCTACTTAGGTTATGTATGAAAATAAAGTACATCGCCGCATATTACACAGGCTGGCCACCATCAGTACCAACTGCTGAATTTTAAAATATTAGCCACCGACTTCAAAAGCAAGGTAATGCATAAAGAATGGAAGAACGACAAAACAAACTAAATAAAGGTATCAAGCTTGACCAAATGCTGAAGCTAACATGTTTTGCATCTCCCGCAATCGGTAACAAATGACGAATCATATCGGATGACGATTACCATTGGATAGGATACGTATCGTATAATCAAGCCGCGATGGGTTGCTGACCAGTCGTAATAGTTCTTGGAATTCGGCTCACGGCTGCAACTTAACCTATATATAGTACATATGAAGGAAACGTGTATAAAACAGAAGCCAAGGAAATAATCATCAAACGTAAATTGCTGACAAACATCTTTGACTGTGTGAAATTCAATGTTCGTTCTTATTAATCCAAAGAAGTATGACTCAATAAAGTGGAATAATCATAAATGTATAGTAAATGTGCGCAGATCTGTTATGCACGCTCCATAAAGTAGCAGGAGCAAAACCGAATAAAATCGAACATAAAAATGATATTCAAGGTTTAGCAAGTTAAGCAACAATACTATTATATTACATAATGTGAGTCCTTGGTGTCCTATTTTATCGTTAACCTGTTTTTATTGTGGAAGTGCCACTGTCCTTGTGCCACTTTAGATAACGCTACCTCTTAGGTTAGGTTTCTTTTGTTATTTTAAATGAGGACTTTCGGTAGATGATTTATTAGACTTCATGTGCTGTCATTTAGTTAATAAAAGCTGTGGCCAAAGTGATGCATGATTAAAAACAGGGCAATAAACATTGATGTAAAAGTGTCCTTTTCATGCTGAAAAGAACGCAAAAAAAAGCCATAAATAGCCAATGACGTTGCCACTTCATTTTCTCGACATGAAATGCATCGATACATTTTATACCAGTACAGTTTATTACGGTCTGCAAGATGCTATGCCCACGACTTGTTTAACAATCGCTTCACAGACGTGATGTAAACAAAGCAACATCTGACAAAAATTTGTAGAAGCTGTAATGCCTCGTGGGAGAAAGCTAGCTGTCTTGATAATCCAATCTCATTCTCAGATTTTAACCACATGTTTCAAAACACCAACATCACAAAAACGGAAACCACAAACTCTCTTGGCTACTATATTTAGAAAGGAGAGTTATAATCCACTGGCAATGCAACAAAGGATGATAGCCATTTCATTTTGGAAAAGAAATCCAAGAAGGTAAATGAAAGATTTTGGGACCAATGTATGTTTATTATTTATTTAGGATTGCTTACGATTCGCTTTTTCTCTTGACAATCATTGGAGAAAATATATTAAACACCAGAAAGAGAGAGAGAGAGTGTGTGTGTGTGTGTGTGTGTGTGAGAGAGAGAGAGAGAGAGAGAGAGAGAGAGAGAGAGAGAGAGAGAGGCAGTGATGGTGCTGCAGTCTATAGGGCAAACAATTTAATATCAGTACCCAAGGATTCAAAGTGACCGACTATACACTAAATTAAGGTACTGCCAACCTTACAATGGGAATCAAATCTTGTTTTAAAACAACAAAAGTGGATTAAACCCTTTCCCAGCGCTAAATATCGCATCGATTTTATTTAATGGGAACCGGTGTTGTAAAAACAATTGAAAAGTGTGAAAGCCGTGAGCTATCCGACAAAAACACACACTGGACCACAATGCCCTCTACCAACCAAGCTGCAATAGCACCAACTATGGCCCATCTTTACCATGCGTATATTTTAGGGGCAGTTCGCTACACAATGTGGATTCGATCTACAATGAAACACAATCTTCAAGGATTGCCTTTATCCCTCTTTCCTTGTTTCTCACCTTACTTTTCTGTGCTTTCCTTAATTGTTAAATATATACACAATACACACAAATATGCATGCCAAACCCGGGATCCGAACCCATGCGCGGCGGAGATCCAAGGACATGCACTCAGCGGCCACGGCTACGAGGGGCGGCAATCCTTGAAACGCAATAAGTTTCTTCAAAGTTCACTTGTAGCCTCTGTGTGTGGTTTGATTTTCATATTACGTACTGTATCTGCTGCACTGATTTATGGTGTTACGATAAACAAGACCGAAATTTCAAGTAATTCTTTCCTTGCTGGTAAATTTCAATGTCATTTAGGAAAACAAATGATAGCGGTAAATAACTCAGGGTATTAAAATACTGTGAGAGAGAATGGCTAAATAGAAATAATATACCTACTTTAGGTGGTCAAAAAATCACCTTCCAAAGTCTAATACGACTTTCAGTCAAAAATGTACCTTTCTAACAATCAAGGTTAATTGGGCCCTCCATCCTTTTTCGTAAATGCTTCTTACTTTCTCTTCTACGTATAGTAAGCAGAAGTATTGTATTCCACATAAAAATTCGATGTCAAGATTTCGCCGGAAATATATGCTTTGAAGTTCCCTGAATAAAGAATATAAGTTTAAGGAAAAGCTGCGCGAACGAAAAGTCGGAAAAAAAACGAAAGCTGCTATTTAAGTTTAATATCTTTCAGGGATACAACACGAAGATTTTGAACAAAATTCTTCCACCCGAAACTATCCTTTACATGCAACATTTTTTTGAAAGTTTTGATTTTCTCAAAAATGGCTCTAACAATTTTGATTAAATGCCATATTATGTTTGAGATATTTGTATGGTAAATGAAACCTATATTTTTAATATTCTGGCTATAGCCTACGTAGTCCTGTTTACTCTTGATGACTTTTGCATAACTGGTAAACCGTAAGAGATAGACCAAATCTTTCTATACAAGAACGTAACCCAAGTTATGTTCAAACGCTTTTCTTTTGAGTGAACCAGCTCGGAGATATTCCTTATTGTTTGTGCAAGTCTTGCAATACTTCAACTTTTCTGTCATTCACTTTTTATCTATCGGGTAAGCAAAGAGAACGGAATCTCAAAGCTTTAAACATTTGACTATCGCCCAAAGCATGCTGTATTCCCATATTCCCCTTGCACCTACAAGAATTTTTATTTTTTTATTTATTTATACACTTGCAAAATTACAATCTGTTCAATAGTTGAACAATAAGTAACAATGATAACATATTACTTTTACAAACTATGGCCCATTGGCCATAAATTTGCTTATAATTTGGGTGCAAATCTGTACTGCAATTCCAAGACTTGGTTTCTCTTGTTGTACTGCTGCTGTTGTCAAGTAGATTTATTGCCAGTGTATTGGGATGACTGTAGAGACGCTTTTGGTAGGACAGGCTGTATGCTGCGATTTCCTGTTTGATTGTTGGGAGTTTAAAATCATGGTAGATGTACTTATTACTGATGTACCAGGGGATCTTACCAATCGTTCGCAGAGTTTTGGTTTGAAAACGTTCTAGTATTTCGATGTTTGAGTTGCTTGCTGTACCCCATAGTTGAATTCCATATGTCCAAATTGGTTTCAGTATAGTTTTGTAGATGATTAGTTTGCTTGTCACTGAGAGTTGTGATTTAGGTCCAAGAAGCCAGTGCATTTTGGAATATTTTAAATTTAACTGTTTGCGTTTGGTGCATATGTGTTTTTCCCAGGTGAGTCGTCTGTCAATGTACATCCCTAGATATTTCCCTAGATATTAAACTTTAGTCCAGCATGCCAAACTTTATCAAATGCCTGACTAACATCAAGAAATACTCCTGAGCAGTACTGTCGTCGTTCAAATGCGTGGTTAATCACTTCAGTTATTCGATGTATTTGTTCAATTGTGGAGTGTTGGGGTTGGAATCCAAACTGGAAGCTGGGAATCAGTGAAGACAAGTGAGGTTTCAGTTTAATGAGAAGTAACTTCTCAAATAATTTAGAAAGCACTGGGAGCAAACTAATTGGTCGGTAACATTTTACCTCATGTGGAGGTTTTCCTGGCTTTAGAATGACTATAATCTGTGCTGTTTTCCAAGCTCCAGGGAAGTAACCAGTCCTTAATATAGCATTAAACATACAATTTATGAATATGACTGCTTTAAATGGTAGCTCCTGAAGCATTCGTCCAGTGATGAGATGATATCCTGGGGTCTTTTTTACATTTAACTGGCTTATGACTGTTCTTGTCTCTCTATATAATATAGGCCATTTGAAATGGAGTATAGAGATATTCCTTAATCTCATCTTCGTCTTTTTTCTGGATGCACGAAGGAAAGAGTTGAAATACTGAAGAAAGATGTTCGGCAAATAGGTCCGCCTTTACTTGACTACTTCTTGCCCAAGTGTCATCATTTTTTTGAAGTGGGGGTATCGGCTCCGTTGGTTGTTTCAAATTTTTTGTGGCCTTCCAGAGCGAATAATCTGTAGCTTCTGTAGGAGTTAAATTTCTAAAGTATTCCTGGATATTCTCATTTTTAAAATCCTGTATCAGTCGTTTTAGCTCTTCTGAAGATCTGTTAAATAAATTTTTATCGCTAGGATACCTTCTATTTTGCCAGTTTCTTCTTAGTTGTCGACGTTCCTTTATTTTTTCACGAATAATCTGTGGATATTTATTAACAGTTAAGGAATTATTATGGTTCAATTCTGGAGTAGCCTTCAACACAGCAGAATGAATTAGCGTGGTAAAGTTGGCTACGTGTTCTTCTATTTCTTCAGATGTTTTAAGGCTAACGTTTAGGTTTATGTTATCCTCTATGATTACAAGAAAATTAACAATAAGATAATTTCTGCCAATGTTTATCTCGACTGACATGAATAAGGTAGAGGAATAAGAATTTGTAAGAATAGTTAGTACAAGAGTACAGAAAGTCGTGTGAGTGCAACATATCAGATTTTTAATCCAGAAAAGGTGTTTTTCACAAATAAGCCAGAGTATCTGTTATCTCCAACTATCAAAGTTCCTCCCCCCTATTGAGAAAGGGCTTGTTCTAATGACTTTTTGAACGTCGGAGCCTGGTCTTGTAAACACGTTAAGATGATTTTCCGTACTTCAAAGTTATGTTCAATATTACGAGCTTTCAGAACTACATATTCATCAATCTATGCCCTCGCTGACGTAAGAAACGTAAAGATACTGTGACTATCAGTAAAGACATGACTTCCGTTTTAGAAGTTAGGCTTGTGTCAGGTCGGGCCATTGTCTTACGGAGTTTAACCGTTAATTGCTTCGGTCAACGGACTTGGGTTCCAGTTATGGACAGAAGCGTGCCATTATGCGTGACAGGACACTTAGCATTCCATCACGTGATCTCAACAGAGCCGTTCTTTTCTCTCCTGTCATTTTCTTTGGAAAATACACAAGAAGTTACTTTCTTACCGGCACTAAGGGGCAGGGCTCTTCTGAGTTTTGCAAATTATTTGTTTCCATCCAATTTACTTATTCTCAGGATTGATCAGCATGGTCAAAAGTAACATGTGCACCAAATTTAAAATCATTCTGGAATATAGTTTTAATTATGTTGTCAAGCAAAATAAATTGACTAATTTAGAACAAGTCTTTAGTACCTCAATTTTATTATGTATCTTCAACTCTTCTAATAAAAGACATTGGGATGTTTGAACAAAACATGGTTAGCCTCCCTAAAAGGTCAAAGTAGTCGCCTTACGGTCGGGGGAGTCGGCGTGCTGACCCCCGCCACACCCAACCTGCACTCCTCCGTGACCTTGGCTGCGGCTGGAGGATGCAGCGGCCGGGCGATGAGGGTAACCTCTGAATAAGGGGAAGACGCCCTAGGGAAAATAATAATAATAATAGTAATAATAATAATAATAATAATAATAATAATAATAATAATAATAATAATAATAATAATAATAATAATAAAGTAATATAACAAGTTTTAAAAATGCAATAACGTTTAATTTTTTGAAGTTTGGCACTTTTTAACAAATGCTTTTTTTAACAGACATTTCCAAGGAATTAGTTCTTATGAGCTTTAATTTGAATACTCCCAGTCGGTTATTTCTCGCTTTTGCAAGAATAGTTTGAAGAAGAGACATAGAAACTAAGAAAGTAATGGCTGTCAATTGCCAAGATCGTATCAGTGTCATCGGGTACGGGAATTTGGTCTATCAGGAGTTCTTTTACGTGCCAGTAAATCTACTGACAAAGGGCTGTCGCTTTTGAGCAAAAGCAATAATCATCGGTCTGGGCCGGGTTTGAACCCGCGACCTTGGGATCCACAATCAGCGCCTAACCAACTGAACCACCCAGACCGACAAGTGTTTGATAAAATCACGTGAATCCAACAACTGTTAGCTTAACGTTGTGGTTTGTAAGTTGCTTGTATTTATTTGCAGCGGACTGGAATCCAGACAAGAAGGGATTTCTGTTCCTACTGAAGGTTTCTTGGATCCATCAGCAAGTTGCCTCTCTTGACGTACTCACAAGGATGTTAAACAGAAGTCATCTGTCGAGGGGGCCTTAGCACATGCCTCAGTAAACTTGACCTTTCTGCTTATCACAGAGAACTTCCGTTCCACGTTGTCTTGAGACGTTCACTCCAGTTTTAGATTATGAGTAAGACAAACTGCCAACCTCTACAAAATATATTGTGACAGCTTAGAACAGCAATTAAATGCAGAGTAAACGCATTAGCCTCCACATTTTTACCTTCTATAAACATACTTCTGGTCGTTTCCTTAGCGCTGCCACTTACAAAGCGGGAGACCCGAATTCGATTCCCGGTACCGGCGTGATGATTTTCTCCCGCTGGGAGGCCTGATCCGGGGTGCACTCAGCCTCGTTAGGCGGACGTTAGGCCTTGGCCTGGAAAGGACTATTGCGCGCGAGTTAATTACAACTTAAGGTACGTAGGGGGAGTATTGCATTCCAAACAAAAATTCGATATCGAGATTTCACAGGTAAAAAAGAACTCTTGGTAAAAGGTCCGCGAATGTATGCAATGTAATATAACGCATGTATGTGTACAGAGGCCGTTAGGGTTATTACTTGTATTAGTAATTGAGGACAGTGTAATGAACAATATTATATCAATATTTTCTTCATTTGCGGACTATTTATAAGGAATACCATGTTTTCAGGTTGCTTAGTACCGTCACTGAAAACATGACACAAAGTGGGCGGAATGAATGCTGTATGGAACTGAGTTCGAATGTTTTCTGCAAGGCCAACAACCTCACATTATCTAAGCCAGTGTGTCGAGCATTGAATGTTAAGCAAAACGGGTAGTCTATTTTACAGGCGTTATTCATTTCACGGCGCAGTTACGATCATGCAAAAATATCAGATTGTAAAACTATGTAATTGGCTTGTAGAACTGTTAAACCAAGAGAAGTAATAACTAACGCAGTGAAGTGTCGCATTCTTGAAAAACATTTAACTTAAATACCAACTTTAGTTTTTAACCGACTTTTCGTTAAGTTATGCTGCCTGCAGTCTGACTGACACACACACACACACACACACACACTCAGGAACTTTTTCTAAAAATGATTTTTTTGGATTCAGGGGGCCTCAAAACATATATTTCCGGTGAAATCTCGGCATCGAATTTTTGAGTAGAATACAGTACCTCCTCTACTTATACGTAGCAGAGAAAGTAAAAAAACTGAAGATTTTATGCAGGAATGGTAATTATACTGCAAAGTGCATCGAGTGAATATCGCTTGAAAGAAAAAGAGGATACAATTTTATTGTTCTGTCAAGTTTCCCACGAAGCATACGATATCTTCATTTCGCGAACTACCTTCAAGGTTTCAAGGTTTTAAATAACACGACACATATAATTATCCCATTTCAAAATGGCGGGCGGAAGTCTTGCTACAAATATCTGTTGATCTTTTGTTACAGGATATGAGGTTTACTATTGTCATGACATTCTCTCCAAATCGCTCAACAAAGTGTTTTTATAAAATCGTTTTCTTCAAAATACATCGCGTTAATCAGATAAACATTTGTAGAAATAATTTCATTACATACTTCCTTAACGGTAGATTGCGAATAGGGGGAATACAGCAGGCCTAAGCGATAGTCAAATCTTAGCTGGTGGCGTTCAAATTCCGTTCTCATGGCAATATCACAATTTTCCACTTGACAAAGGTATTGGGAAACTCGAACTAGCCAATAACAAGAAATATCTCGGAAGTTGCTAATTTCACAAAAAAAATATTTGATGTAAACTAAGGTGTTTACATGCATTTACCTAGTAAGATTTGGTCTATCCAAGGCCATCTCTAAGTAACAGGCCTGGATATGCGATTCGTGACGTCACAACGCGAGGCTGACGTTCCAAGCAATTCATACGGAATAAACACATGTTTTACAGCATTTCTGCGCTGGAAGAAGCGTGCATTCATTTATATTTTCACATTTCGTATTAAAAGTTAATGTGTGTTAGTGGAAAACATGCTTTGCATAGTTGTTAGTGGCAGAGCATGCTTCTTACGTTCGCAATGCGAATATATCTCGTTTCTTTCTCTTTTTTTTTTTTTTTTTTTTTTTTTTCCCTGTCGATAATACCAAACTTTTTTTGTTTAATAATGCAGTAATTTTTCAAGAGGATGTTGGTTATTACTTTTATTATTTTCCTCGTCAAAATAGCACCCGGTAACTCGCAATCACTAGCATTACAGTCAGCACCGATATTGTTAATGTCACATGTCTCAGCACCTAAATGTAGAATTAAGTTTCTCTGGTTTTCTACTTTAACAAATTCTTGTTCATATGTCTCAACAAATTTACTACTTTTTCATGATCACCAAGCATTTTCACCTTCTCTGATAAATATTTTAAATGCAAGAGTTTCTATCAGGACTGAGGGGTTGAGAAAGTTGTCTGAGGTAATCAGGATGGGGTAAAGAAAGAACATTGGAATCAAGTAAAGTGTCTGTAAGCTGTTGGGGGAGTATACTTAATTTACTTTTGACTAACCAATTTTACCTGTTCTTCTAGGTATTTAGGTTTTAGATATTCCTGTGGAATCTTCATTCATGTCCTCCCAACATTCCTTTAAAATGTTGACAGCCTGAAGTAGTTTATGTTCTGTTTGTTCACTTGTTATTGTGAACCAAAAGATCATCAAATTTAGACCATTTATCCAATATCATTTGTTTACCGAGAATGCATTTAAACTTACTATTGGGTATTACAATTTTACCCTATAGAACCTAAATAATAACAATGGAATTAATTTTTAATGCTGCTACAATTTTAGGAATTTCTTCAGTATCAATTTTCACAAAAATTACATCGTTTTCTTTTATGATGACGGTGAATCCCTCTAATTTCATGTCACTAATTATATTTTTAAAGCTCTGATCTTCGAGTCATTTACGAAATGCTATGGATTTTCAGTAAGTATAGGAGTTGTTCTGGGTGCTACAAAACGCTTCCATCATTTCGCGTAGCAGTAAATTCCTTCACTATGTGCTGCTCAGAAAAATGTTTAATACATACCACACCTGGTTCATTAATATCCCTGTGAATAGCAAGTACCCACTGCTCTCTCCTGTGTGGGTCTTTGGAAACGAAAACACTGTAACACACTTTTCTACACTTGTTTTACAGTTTGAGGTATAACCCGGCACACAACACTTCCTAGGCATTTTGTATTGAAAACTACACCACTTTGTAATTTAATTTTTCGCTCACTTGTTTACTGACACGTTGTAAGGCACAAGCAACTTCCTAGCGTTCCAACCACGTACTGATGTGTTGCATTCCCGTAATAAACAAATAGGTGATAAACATAAGCCTCCCGTGATGACGTCATTAACGTAATCTCTCTCCGTATACAGGCCTGTTAGATAAAGATGGCCTTGGTCTATCTCGTACGGTTTAGCAATTACGCAAAGGTCATTCAGAATAAAGAGGACTTTACAGGCTATTACCAGAAAATTCAAGATAACGTTTCATTTGTCGTGAAAATGTCTTAGACATATATTTTAATCGTTTGAGAAAATGAAAATTTTCGAAAGGTTGTCCAATATATTGGTGTTTTTCCCTTTTCTGGCCATGCAAATACAACGGAGTTTCAAAGCCATTCACATAGTGACCAGGTCTTAAAAGATTTGACTATAGTTTAGACCTGCTGTAATATATATAAACAATTTTTACAAATGTTCAGCTGCATTAACATGGTAAACAAACGTTTGCAATAATAGATTGAACACGAGTAGAGAAAGTCATGAAAGTGCAATACAACAAATACATCAATTTTTTAGTCATGCTGTAGACACACGAGTGCGCACCCACGCGCGCACAGACATGCTCTTGGTCTCCCCCCTCCACCCTAAAAATTCTTCAGAGATAAATATACTAATTTAGACAAAAATTTCATTCATTCGACTCTTTTATCTTTTATATGGCATGTTTAACGAGTTGTTATGACATTTATAGAGTCGCTTCCTTTATCTCTGGATTATTTCTTATCTAAAACCATGGTCTTTTTTATCTTCACTTTTCACCTTGACTTAGTCCTTTGGCAGTGCAAATATCAAATGTTATTCAAGTTCAGCCGCAGTGATGAATCATTAGATCCAAAAAAAATTTGGCATAATTGGAAAATAGTTGGACATATTCGATATTCACCTAACCGTGGACTGCTTCTTTGTAACTGTTAGTATTACTTCGAATTGAATTCATGACTTCTCAGAATTAATATGCAGCTCGTTGCGCATACGTTCTGTGGATGCAAGTTGGGTTGCCTATATCGGCAGGCGGTTTGAGTTTTTCTACTGGCTTGGGCTTGGTCACGCTGCGTGTTTGTGTACGCCCGTGCGTGTGAGTAGGTTAATCAAACACGCCAAAACCCCACAGTTGCAATCACATGACTTTCTCCACTCTTGCCAAACTATTCTTACGGTTATTCCTCCATCTACTTCATGTTAATCGATAAACATCTGTAGAAATTCGTATTGCTAATTTTATTTTAGGTGCAAGGAAAATACGTAAGCTTTAAGCATAGTCAAATGTTTTAAGAGTGGTCGTTATATGATGAATTTGAAACTCAGATCTCTTTGCACCACTAAGATATACAAAATGAATAACGACCTCCCGTTTGAGAACGTCTATAGGTATTGCAAAATTCTGGCAAATAACAAGGAATATCTCCAAAATTGTTCGCTCTACAAAAAAATGTATTTGGACATAAATTGTATGTTTTAGTAAAGTTTGGTCTACCTCTAACGGTGTATCAGTTATGCAAGTCATCAAAAGTGAACAAGACTACGTGGGCTATAGACAGAAAATTCAAGATATACATTTCATTTGCCATAAAAATATCTCAAACATATGACATTTTAATCATAATCGTTAGCCATTTTCAAGGAAAATGAAAATTTTTGAAAAATGTTCCATGTGAAGGGTAGAGGGGTTATTTTCTTCAAAATCTTCGTGTCGCATCCTTGAAAGTCATTAAACTTAAATGCCAACTTTTATTTTTAACCGGCTTTTCGTTTTTGAGTTATGCCGTCCACAGACTGTCTCTCTCTCACACACACATACGCGCGCACACACACGGACCTTTTTCTAAAAATGCTTTTTTTTATTCAGGGGCCTCAAAACATATTTCCGGTGAAATATCGACATCGGCTTTTTGGGTGGAATACAATACTTCCTCTACTTACCAGTAGAGAAAGTAAAATTCCATTTTAAGATGAGACATTAGGCTAAGGTTGCGAAATATTTGGACATTTGGGTTGATGGATAAGTAAGTGATTCTGTCCGCTTGGTTATTAAATGCTTCACTGCACTCCAGTTTACGGAAGTGCTGCTCTATCAGCAAGCACAACTCAGCTGATGACCGTTTCCGGGAAATAACTTCCGGTTTGAAACTTCCGAGTGAGGTCCAAAAATTAAGAGCGCTGTTCTTCGCTATTCGGACTCTCTCATCTATCGCAGAGGAATGAGGTGAAGACATTAAGTTTTGTCCTTAACTGTAGCATTTATAGCAAAGTGTCGTTCTATTCCCATTGCCTTTGGAACGGGGTTTAATACAGCTTGTTGCGCTATTAGCTTTTGCTTTGTTTTAGCGAACTAGATACGAAGGTGAAGAATAAATTTACGTTTTTCTTTTATTATTGTTCCTGTTGCCTCGGCGTGGCTTTAAGGTTATTTACTATTCTCAGGGCGCTGGTCTCGAGTACGTACACAGGTGAAATGTTTGCTTTTAAACAACATTTTAAATTTAATTTAAAACTTTTACGCAATACTTTCAACATGAAAAGAACACCAATTTTTAAATCATTCTTCAATACTTTGGCTTTTCCAAACTCTAGCCAGTTATGTACCTTGTTTCACTAAGAATTGTTTTCTCAACCTTTTATCAACGAATTTTATAATCACTGAAACTTCAATTGTTACGTTGTAAATCGTTTACTTCTCACAGTCATATAAAGGATGGAATTTGATTATCTATCTTCAGTAATATCTACCTAGTGTTGATAGTGTTTCGGTAATTTAAATGAGGTTAACGAATGCTTATTTCGAAAACGTAATGACGTCAAGTATGATTTAAAGCAGAATTAAAGTACCTATTAAAAATTAAAAACAAGAGAGAGATTCGATAAGATGATTGAAACGCAAAAACGATGCCAGTTTTTTGCACTATTAGTAATATAATCACTGAAGGTAAATTACTTCGGCGCCAAACTCTGAAAGTTGTTCTTTTGGTTTATTTTTCCGTTATGCTGCGTTAGATTTTGTACCGGTTCTTGTATTTTCTTCTTTACTCTCCCTTTATATAGGACTTACACGCGTATGGCCAGTGCCTTTGGTCAGACACCTGTCGGGGAGCACTCGAACCTATGGATCGGACAGAGTGAAGAACTGGAAGCGGGTTGTCAGCCAAGCACCAGGTATGATAGTGAGGAAGAGGATGGTATGAGATGAAATCGATGATTGGAAAGGTGACAATGTTGAAATGAGTGGCGGCGGAAACCGGAGAACCCGGAGAAACCCGCCCTTACGCCGCTTCGTCTACCTCGAATACCACTTACGGGTCCCTGGGATCGAACGGGAGGTAGGCGAACGGCCTAACCACTCGACCACAGCACTGCCCTCTTTTATACCCAATAGGATTCATAGATCCCTTGTGCTATCGAAGCAGAGATCATAAAAAACGAATGTAGAACAAAATGGCTATCAATTAATAGTTTTTGAACACCATGCTTTAAAAGAACCGATTAAGTTCGTTTCTTTTTGTGGTTAAGGCATCATTTAAACGAATAATGAAGCCATTTCTGCAAACATTTATCTTAATTAAAAAAATAGATAGAAATATAATATTTTCTGTCAATAGCTTGTGGAGGACTGGTATGTCATGGCATGTGCATGACTTTAAGACGCTTTGCAATTACTTAAAAAAGCCAGATGGTATAAGGGAAATGAAAAGGGTCATGTTAAAAAAGAAGCTTAAGGGGAATAAATTTTACGTTTCTCTGGAAATAGAAATATCGTATAGACTGAATGACGAATCCAAGAAATTCGTCTCCATGCTTAAACGAGGAATAGCAGTCGAACAAATAGTAGAGCCCCAGTTCTGCCTTTGGAACAGCCCATCAAATTAGAAAAAAAGAATGATTTGTACAAGCTTTTAAAACAACGTTTTGGTGAAGAATGGTACAGTAATAATGAGCTAAAATTTTATGCAAGGTTAATTCAGCACGAAGATGATGCACAACAAATGGAGGAGGGAAGTGAGAATGAAGACTGTGATTGTTTGGAAGAAGAACAAGGTTTTAATTCCATTTGAGAACTGTCTCAAAGTTTATCATTAAACTAGTTTTGTTTCACCCTGATAACTACCAATCATAAGTGTTAGCATTTCTAAGAGCATTCATAGAATGGAATAGATTTTTCCTTTACGTTTGCTCAAATATAGTGGTGTTATAACACATTACTATTCAGAACACATGATCATTACTCAGGATTTTCCGCATGTCTGCTTCTAATATGCATAATTATTACATTGAATTGGTTCTCATCGCCATGTTATACGCTCATTTTTTAGATCACAACGACATAATTATATTTTAGAAGTATTGTTCACTTTAGGAGTTATTACATTTTCGGCTTTCCTGTAAAATTGTTATTTGTGGACTTTTCGCGTTTTGAAACGATACTCCTCAGATGCTAGGCAAATGGTTCCCTCCCGCCTTTCCTAAAACAACGCTTAAAAAGCTTTGAGATTTCCCTGAACGATAAGTTGACTCACGCTTGGGGTTGCCCTGTGATCCAGGTGTGATATGATCTTATCTCTCACACTTTATGTGACACGTATCTGCTCGTTACACTGATATTCAAATGACACGTCGATCATGAATCATACACAATATACTGGATGTGCGGCATTGACTCACGCTTCTTATCTGCCTGAGCCGTTCAAACCATTACTAACCTTTCCTTTCTTTGCTTTTACACTTACACAAATATAATGTGTATCCGTACATAGAAGAATAAACTCTTGCAAGAATAGTAAGTTGAAGAAAGGTCAATGTAGAATTATACTTTCGCTACTACGCCTAGTAAGTAGGGGAAGTATTGTGTTCTAACCAAAAACTAGAATCGAGATTTTACCAGAAATGTGTTTCGAGCCCCCGGAATCCCCCCAAAAAAGCATTTTTAGAAAAAGGTTCGTGGTATGCATCTGTGTGAGTATATGTGTATGTGTGTGTGTTTGAACATCATAACTAAAAATATGTGTTGCACTCACATGACTTTCTCTACTCTTGTGCTAACCATTCTTACAAACTCTTATTCCTACATATCTCTTCGTGTTAGTTAAGATAAACATTTGTACAAATTATCTTATTGCTTATTTCCTTGTAGGTGCAAGGGGAATGTTAGAATACAGTAGGTTTTGTGCGATAGTCAAATGTTTTAAAGCTCTAAGATTCCGTTCTCTTTGCACACTTAACATAAAAAATGAACAACGATGTTCCATTTCACGTAAGTTCTAAGTTTTCAGAAACTTACACACATAACAAGGAATATCTGCGAAATGGTTCACCCTACAAGAAAATTTATTGAGACATAAATTGTGTATTTTGGCAAGATCTACATTTTTTGTATACTATGATTTGGTCTATCTCTGACAGTTTATCAGTTACGCAAAAGTCGTCCAGAATAAATGCGACTACAGGGGCTATAGCCAGAAAATTCAAGATATACATTTCATTTGTCATAAAATATTTCAAACATATGACATTTTTATCAAACTCATTAGAGCCATTTTCAAGAAAATCGGAATTTTCGAAAAATTTTCCATGTAAAGGGTAGTTTAGGGTGGGGCTATTTTCTTCAAAATATTCATGAGGCATCCCTGAAAGACATTAAACTCAAATATCAATTTTAGTTTTTAACCTACTTTTCGTTGTTGAGTTATGCTGTACACAGACTGACACACACAACACACGGACCTTCTTCTAAAAATGCTTTTCTTGGATTCAAGGGGTCTCAAAACATATTTCCGGTGAAATCTCGACATCGAATTTTTGAGTGGAATAAAATATTTCCCCTACTTACCAGTAGAGAAAGTAAAAACGAATACTCTGTCAAAAACCAGAGTATTTAAGTTTAATATATTTCAAGGATGCAACACAACGATTTTGAAGAAAATTCCTCCACCTTAAACTAGCTTCCATAGAGGAAATGTTTCGAAACTGTTGATTTTCTCAAAAATGGCTAACCATATTTAATAAAGCGCCACATAATTAAGATATTTTTATGGTAAATGAAATGTTTATGTTGAATTTTGTGGCTATAGCCTATGTAGTCCTGTTTACTCTTGACGACAGTTGTATAACTGGTAAACCGTTAGAGATAGACCAAATTATACTATACAAAAAATGTAGATCTTGCCAAAATACACAATTTATGTCTCAATAAATTTTCTTGTAGGGTGAACCATTTCGGAGATATTCCTTGTTATGTGTGAGAGTTTCGGAAAACTTAAAACTTTCATGAAATGGATCATCGTTGTTCATTTTTTTATATGTTAAGTGTGCAAAGACAACAGAATCTCAAACATTTAACTATCGCACAAAGCCTACTGTATTCTAACATTCCCCTTGTACCTACAAGGAAATAAGCAATAAGATAATTTGTATAAAAATGTTTATCTCAACTAAGACGAAGAAGATATAGTAATAAGAGTTTGTAAGAATGGTTAGTACAAGAGTAGAGAAAGTCATGTGAGTGCAACACATCAGATATTTTTAAAATATGGTTTTCATAGACATACAAATACCTGAATACCTCTGTAGAAAAAACTCTTCTTGGGGTTCATGGAGTCTCGAAACTTGTATTTACAGTGAGACTGCTACCGAATTTTTGGTTGTATGAGGTAAGTACCCAAAACAATTGTGAAGAGCTTAGGAGTGTGTTGGAAATAACAAACTCGCATCGTTTGGATTTTTAAAATTCTTCCTCGGTTCTGTAAACACGCTTTGGTAAGATTTAAACAATTACTTCGGAAAACAAAAGAATGTCATTATTAAAAATGAATGAAAATGAAATTAAAATGCGTATAGGGAACCATTAAGCATGAATACACTATATTTTTGGAGCATAGATTTTATTTGTTGTTTTAGGAAACAAAGTTTGAATAGACGAAACGTTTTTTAGGTATGGATTTCGGCTGAAGGAAGTTATGAATGTTTTTCTCATATTTCTTTCTCCCTGTTTGTGCTCTGAAAGTTGAATACAAAAGATGTCAAACAGAACCGCTGAAGCAGAACTCAAGCTCTCTGCTTCTTTCGATTAAAAACAAACACAATAACCGTTCTGCAGTTTTCTCATGCAGCACATTCAATTTCACAACTACAAGTGCTTTATTCTCATATAAACGGTCGATTTATTAAAATATGCATATATCAAGATTGCAGTAAGTCATACTGCATAAATGATCGCAGGTAGAGAAACAGTAATTGTGCTTGGAAAGTCAGGTTTTAATTATTATTTTCTCTACTACGTGGAGAAGTATTGTATTCCACCAAAAATTTGATGTCAAAATTTTACCGAAAATATTTTTGAGGCCCCCCTGTGTGTGTGTGTGTGTGTGTGTGTATGTGTGTGTATGTGTGTGTGTGTGTATGTGTGTGTGTGTGTATGTGTGTGTGTGTGTGTGTGTGTGTGTGTGTGTGTGTGTGTGTGTGTGTGTGTCAGTCTGTGGACAGCATAACTCAGAAACGAAAAGTCGGTTAGAAACCAAAGTTGGTATTTAAATTTAATGTCTTTCAAGGATGCGACACGAAGATTTTGAAGAAAATTCCTCCACACTAAATTTTCCTTTAAATCGAAAATTTTTATTTCCTGGAAAATGGCTTTAATGGTTTTGATTAAAATTTCATACGTTTGACATATTTTTATGGAAAATGAAACGTATACCTTGAATTTTCTGGCTATAGCCCATGTAGTCATATTTACTCTGGGTGACTTTTGCAGAACTGGTAAACCGTAAGAGATAGACCAAATCTTACTAAAACACACAATTTATGTTCAAAGAAATTTTTTTGTGGAGTGAACCATTTCGGAGATACTCCTTGTTATTTGTGTGAGTTTTGGAGAATATAAACTTCTGTGGAATGGAAAATCGTTATTCAGTTTTTTATATGTTATGCGAAGAGGAAGGAACCTCAAAGCTTTAAAAGGTTTGACTATCGCTCAGTCTACTGTATTCCAATATTCTCCTTGTATCTACAAGAAGATTTCTGCAAATGTTTATCTCAACTAACGAGGAAGATATATGAGTAAGAGTTTTAAAGAATGGTTACTACAAGAGTAGAGAAAGTCACGTGAGTGCACGGTATTTTGCATTAGTTTTAATAATTTTTCTACCGCTTTTCTATTGCACAGAAAGCATCACGTTCCACTAAAAATATCAATATTAATGTCTCAACTGAAATGTGTTTTTAGATCCTTAAAAAAAAGAAAAAGAAAAGAAAAGAAACTTATTATGTGTGTGGTTGAGCACGACCATCCAGACCAAATACAGCAAAACATTCTTGCATAACCTTTATTGAAATGTGTTGGCATCCATACACGCATTTCTTGAATAAATTAAAAAAAAAAAAAATTACACACCTATAGTGCCATTATAATCAGAATCAGAATATTTTTTGTTTTACTATATCTTCTGTTTTCTGTTACTAAATCACAAGCATCTATGTGTTGCTTATGTATAATGATTTATTTGCAAATTTTGTGTTTTCTACTTGCATTTTCTGTGGAGTAACCAATTTTCTATTCCACGTCGTCAAACCTATTCAATTTTATAATGGAGGCCATTACTTCATTTTGAGGCAATCCCTTATGTGTTTGATATATTCAACAGCTTTTCCTGGTTATCCAAAGCTGTTATCTAATAACAAGGGTTGGGCAGAGGGTCTTATCGTTGTTCCAATAAACGTTATTAGCTCATTTTGAACAACTAAACCCTTATCATGTGACAGATGTATTTATTCTGTGCCATGTTTCTATGACTCATCCAGGCGCCCACACTATGGCGCGGACATTGCTCTGTTGATAACAACCCCGACAGTCTTTTGTTCTCTCCACTGTGTGCCCATGTGCACATTGCAGATACGAAACCGTTCAACGCTTTAAACAGCGGTCGTTTGTCCCGTTTTCTCGATAACACTATGTGCCTGAAAATTCTGCTTGTGTATTTTCCGAAAATAAAACTGGCTTTAAGTAACAGGGAACATTCTGCCTAACGGCTGTTCTTTTATCAATAGTTCTTTACAGTGCCTTAAGTTTGAAGTAATTTTATCTTCAACAACAGAAAGAACCTACATATTTTAGAACGGTTATTTGGAGCCTAGCATTTCTTTTAAGTGGAACAGTCCGAACTGTTCGTAAAAGTAACCTCTAATGTCCATCACTCATTAATCTTATCATTATTAACGTTACTAATTGAATGTATTTATGGAAGAAAAATGCCCACCTTCCCAGCCGGGAAGCGACCCCGGAATCCTTTGCACAACAGACATGCTCTACCGACTGAGCCATAGCACCATGAAGCAGCTTGTTTACTTACAGACTTATTTCAGAAAATACTGCAAGTGAAAAAGATCCTAGAAAGGCGTAAAGTTACAGAGGAGAGAAGCTATTGCTTGGCCTTCAAAATCCTCTGATATACATCTTGGTATATTTTTGTAGCATCATAAAAGACATGGAATATTAAACCGGATGATATGAAGCTGAGAATAATAAAAAATGTTGCCAAGTTGATGGGCAATAGGCAGAATTGGGATTTTGTTTCGACACCTGGGATAAGCATGTTGAAATAATAATAATAATAATAATAATAATAATAATAATAATAATAATAATAATAATAATAATAATAATAATAATAATAATAATAATAATAATAATAATAATAATAATAATAATAATAATAATAATAATAATAATAATTAATAAATACATTAACAGTTTTAATTTTCATTAGTTTCAATAATAAACTCTTCAACGGGATAACACAGTATCAATAAGAAAACAGAAAACACCATTGCTCTTGAGCAATTTTATTATTTCAAGGGGTTAAAAGTCACCTATATGATCTTCGATGTTAAAGGCAGCAGATAAATGGAACATTAAAAAAACAATTATGTCATTTTAAGTATGAACAATGGGAAATGAACGACGAATAACAAAACACAAATTTCACTAACTTTTATACTGCAAAGTAGTGGTAAATGCCTTATTTCTCACTTCCCAATACTTTGTGTTAGATATACGATAATGTTGGCACTTGTGATTCGCATGTGCTGCCAGTAACTTTAAGTGGCACGGATCCATAGAATAGTAATATAATAGTGTTCAGACTTGCAACTTGTGGTTGTTTCCTTTCAGCGTCTGCAGTTTTATTAGGCCAGATTGCGCCCTGACTAATAGTAAACCTGACTGCATTCTGAGTATACAAACAATTTAAAACATTTTAAGGAAGTGCCATGGCACATGGGCAGTAAACCGCCGCTGCTTCCGCACCATTAGATTCAGTAATAATTCAAGCATAATCTTCTCTGGTGAAACACAAGAAAGCAACAAACGAAAACGAGAGACCAGAAGAAACTAAATGTTGCACACAAATCTCTTGATATACTTTAAAACTCTTTATACCTTATTAACGCCGTCTTAGACTTCGTTGAAGTATTTTACGGACTCCTTTGGAACACACTTTGACATAAAGTCTTTGAGTAGTGAATCATATTTTACACAAACAGTTTTATTGAACCATTTTCATAATGTCCCACATTCAGCTGCTACGCAATAGCGGTGGTCTATTGGCTTGTGTCGTTTGAAACTCTGTGGGAAGTAAATCCGTACGCACGTCTGTCATTTGTCTGTCATCAACTACATAAACATTCATAATGAGCAGCAATTACTTCTAAAAATACACGCTTTCGAATGTTGTGCGGCTTTTATAACCCACTTCTCTGTTTAATAGTCAAGAAACACATCAAATTAAACCAAAACATTCTTAGTAAAGAATAAACATGCACTTAACTTTCGTACTACTTTACATATTTCATGTAAAACTGTCTATTTGTGCACCTTGAGAAAGGGAACACAAGAAAGTTGAATTCGAGAGAGCACTAATGCTCTCACTAATTGCCCTTTTATGAGCCTGTGTAAAATGTACAGGGAGACACAATTTCATGTTCATGATCGTTTTCACTTTCTCTAGCGCCTCTTGCAGCAGGTAGAGGAAGTATTGCATTCTACCAAAATATATGGAGAGAATAAATGGCGTGTTTGTGTGTTCACAAAGTTCACATTAATAATAACTGTTTTGGGAAGCTGCACGCTGACGGTCTGTTCCATGCAACATTCACCCCAGCTCAGGTACTTCTACTAACGCTACCACAACACCTTCTTGGTGCTGCTTCAGCCACTTCACTTTCCCCCACATCTCCGGTGCGCAGCTCAGCACCTGTGCTACTGACGGTGCCGGCCGGGGCCCTGGCGGCATCTCAATTGGTAAGTCCTGGTTTAGGTCATCGGTCTTCCGGTTTCACTCGCATCTCAGGATTGGGCTTCCTATACATCTTCTGATGGTGCCTCCGTATCTGTTTATGATTTTCTATAATTTATCATATTGGGCTAACCCTTAAATTTTCTCTTATTTCTTCATTTGTCTATCTCATCTTAACAGCTCTCAAAAGGCTCATCTCTCCTCCCTGAATATGACTCTTTAAAATCCAACTTTCACTCCTGGGACGGACATTACTTTAGAAAACGATTCTTCAAACTATTCTTACAAAAGCTCATTGTCTTATTTACTTCTTGTTAATCCAAATAACCATTCAAGAAAGGCTTTTATTACAAATTTTGTTGTAGGTACATGAGGGGAGACTGAAGCAATAGACAAATCTGTGTATGCTGGCGTCTATATTTGATACTCGCTATATGACACTGCAAGAAACATTGAATTGAACCACTTCAACGAAAAAAATGGAAAAATCCTTTCTTTTCCTAGTGTCTGAGGACGAGGCCCACCATATGTTCATTATGAGTCATTAGAGGCCACAAAATGGTGGATTTTAGTTATCCTTTTCTGCATTTCTTGGCGTTTTAAATGTCCTTGTTTAGCCTTTTTTGCTTCCCCTTTTTCAACTTTGCTTTCTTCTGTCTGTCTTTTTCCTGTCCAACAGAGTACAATCTCAATTCCAATTTATTTTAGATAATACACACTCCTAAGAATGGCTACTAGATAGTTGAGAGATGCCTTTCTATTGTATTCATACCATTAGCACCACCAGAGGAAATGTATACGTCATACGGGAAACTACTGAACCTTCTTTAAATATCCCGTTATTTTTACCAGCATTGTGACAATGGCCTTGGCCAGAGGGTAGAAGTGGGTAGGTTGTCTCAGCTTATGTTTAACTGCAATTTCACAGCTTGTGGAAGAAATCGCGACCATAAATGTGCCTAAAACTAAGCTTATAAAAAAATGCTTCCATCATAGAAAATATTACGAGGTGAAAATTAGTGCACAAAAGCAGTACCATGTCCAGCTGCATATTGGGCGTTAGAAATACACATAAAGCACAAAAAAACTGAAATTATCTATTAATTTCGACCACCCAAACGTCAACTATCCCACTTTTTACGTACTTTTAAAAATATTTTTAGATATTTTAAAGGTCGTTTAAAGCAATTTATGGGTCTTCAACTTTCGAGCCCTACTTGTGACTTATACAAAATATGTTCGAAGTGTAGGGGACTTCCAACAAGTCAAGATTTATATTTAATTAAGCATCTTAAGGAAACACATAGCGAGCCGAACAGTGTCGCGAATATTTCAGTATTCTTTACGCGGAATTCTATAGTGTAATCTGAGTCTGGCCTTGTTATCTGTACACAATGACATTGTAGGGAGAGAGGCCTTCGCTGCTGTTCGGTCTTTCCTCGACACATCAAAGGAACTTTCGTTTCCCCATGCTTCTATGCGTCTCTTTCTGAAGTAGCAGTATTCCCGCTCTGAATGATCGGCTCAAGCTGAAAACATTTCAGCTTGAACAGTATCGCCAACGGACCTTCTTTCCATTCTTGGTAACCCAGACAGTTGACGGCGGGCAACGTTTGCATGTTTGTACGCACCTTACAAAAATTAGAACCATTTTAGACACCTTAAAACACACAGCATTTAAATTTAGAAGGTTTTTAGAAAATAAATAGCCGTAATTTTTTTTTCCATGTAAAAGGCATTTTATGGTGGGTGATTTTCTTGAAAATTATCGTGTCAAGTCCTTAAAAGATACAACGCTTAAATGTGAGTTTGGTATTTATCTGACTTTGCGTTTTCATTCAACTGAAACTTTTAGTTTTTATCCATGAAAGCTCTTAACTGCTATAGCTCTCAGCGTCCCATTCTATTTTGGGGTGTGAAAGATTCTTAATTTTGCTAAAAAGCCTATTTATGAGGCTTGAGGTTCTCTTACGTGCTGTAAATTGACACAGTACCACCGCCTTTACTTCCCTTCCGAAAGAACCCACGCTATGGAATTTCACGTCTGAAAAATTCCATCGCCCTCTAGAAGGGAACTTTACTCTGGCGATTTGTAATATTAATTCAAATTTCAAAACAAAACAATTTCATTCCGAATATCTTCCCAGTACATAACCATGAAGCATGTTAGAGCTGCATTCTTTACTTCACTATAACGGTATGATAACGCAAAAGATAACGCGATATAGTGAAAGGTACAAGTGGAAATACTGTAGTATGGACAACGATACTCAGTTGTTACTTTGGCGAAGTACGGGCCTTCTTGACTCGAACCGTTCATAGCACTAGATTCTGATACTTAAGATCAGGGTTTAAGTTACAGTAATTTTTGTCACTTTTTGCCATTCGGGGTCGAGGAATGCGGCATTTGCAAAAATGCGAAAATAATCTGCCACGGAAACAAACGACTGCCGCTTTCCTCCAGTAATTTTTGTCACTTTTTGCCATTCGGGGTCGAGGAATGCGGCATTCGCAAAAATGCGAAAATAATCTGCCACAGAAACAAACGACTGCCGCTTTCCTCCTAGCTAGTGAAGTTCATTTCTGATCTGGTCTGCGTGGTTTACTCATTTTTGTCAAATATATTCTGTGTAGGTGCGTGGTTTTTAAGATGTGACGGATAAATTTTTTAAGGAAGTAGTGGAAGTACTGTAATGTTATGGTATGGAATGTATGGATCTACGTGTGTGAATGTTAATTTTAAAAATATTTAATTTAGCAGATTACTGTCCGCGTAAATTCCATATACTATACCGGGTGGAAGGGAATTTTGTAGAAAATAAGCTGGCAACACTGCAGATTGTGTGGGTGTCACTCTCACTGCGTCAGTACATAAACAAACACCGCAGCGTGGTGTCCGTGAACGTAAACAAATACCATACCGTGTCCTTCCATGTTTGCTGTGCGAGTGTAGGCCAATCAGAATCGTTATCTCCCCAAACATTACAGCACCCTGCAAACGACCGACGTGTTCACATCCAGAAACCGGTTCCGATCCGTGACCAACCTCAACGCAACGCTGCCGAGTTGCTTCACGTCTGAAAAAGTTGTTTGGAATATTCCTTTAAGTCTAAGTGATTATTTATTTCGAAGCCCTGTGCGATATCCCATAATTACTACCGAAGCTATGTCAGAAATACGTCACTCTACGCATCTTACAAGTTACAAACTATTATCTTCGTGGAATTACGCATCCAATTTGGAATTACATTTTCGAAATTGGCTGATCAAAGAACAAAATGTCATTAGACTTTTTTGTTTGTAGTGCCTTTATGAAGCACATATTAGAAGGAATGTAACAAATTCCCGGTATAGTTAAGTTTTAATATCCTCATTAATAGTATGATTTATCTGTAGTTTATCTGTACACACGTTTTAATGGTAGAGCAATTACCAAAGTGAGGCTAATTTGACTTCATTCCCACTTCACCAGACCTAAGTGTATAGCAACGAGGGCTATTTACGGGCATGCAATGTGTCCTTCACGTAAGTTAAGGAAGTTAGCACATTGCAGCTGTTTTAACCAGAAAATGCATCAATAAAACGTTTCAGAGCTACAATGTGCTAGCAGTTTATATAGCAATATCGAATTGACGTTTCACACTACATTTTGTCCATTAATGTGTTTCTACCTTTCACTTTAGTGCAACATAATTATTTTCTTAAAACTGGCCATTTTAGAACTCCATGCTGCTATTTAAAAGGCCCAACGCCGTTAAGGTAAACCCATACCGATCTTTCCAGCATTGCTCATGATTCCACAGAATACTAATTTTCAAATAAATAGTGCACTGTTGCAGTGGACCCAAAAATCATACACCGATACTTCTCTGAAAATAAACATTTTGAGTGCCTTAAATAAAAATGTTTAGCAAAAAATCCGGGAGAGGGGGAGGGAGAGGATAGAATAATTAAAAAAAAAATCTCCACACCTCAAACTACGCTTTGGATGGAAATATTTTTTGAAAGTATGATTTTTCTCAAAAATAGCTTATACAATTTTGATCAAAATGCCACGTGTTTAAGATATTTTCGTGACAAATAAAGTGTAAATCTTTAATTTTCTGGAAGTAGCCTTCGAAGACCTCTTTTCATTCTGAAAGAATTTTGCATAACTGATATGACAAAACGAAAGAATTAGGCAAAATCTTTCTGCACAAAAAACGGCAGATCTCGTTGAAGCTAAATACTTTTTTACCATTTTCAAGATGTTCCTTGTTATTGGTTTTGATGGTAAAATGGATGTCTGTAAAGAGCACGGAATTTCAAAACCAACATATAGCATCCAGCTCTTATTTGACTCACTTAAGCCTGCTGCATTCCCCTATTCCCATAATATCTATAAGGAAATACGTAATAAAAGCATATCCACAAACGTTTATCTCGATTAACATCAAATAGGAGAATAAGGTTTGGTAAGAATACTTTAAGAATGGGTAGAAGAAGTCATGCGAATCGAACACCAGATATTTTTATGTTGTAAGGGATATTTGCAGATTTGTAACGTCAATATAAGTACAGGTGAATGTTATACACTGAATTTTCTTATGCTTGTTCATTTTCTGCTTATAATTTGTTCCCAAATGAACTGCTTTCTGATTGTAAAACGTACCACAGAGAATTTTTATCTCGACGACAAAAGATGAAGCTGTTTTGCACTTTTCAACTCCTCGTGCCAACACTACAGAAGATATTTGGTGCAACGTTTTAATAGGTACTTAAACCGTGAAAAATAGTGTTTACAACCCAAGTCAGATTTGGAATGTCAAACATCCGAACACGATGCGTTGAAATAGCTCCACGAAATGTACAATCCTTGAAGCAAACATTGGCTTTCAGAGAAATGTGACATCATCCTTCCTATCTTCTCATATCTTTCAGTTCCGGTACATCTGATGTTCATGTGTCAATGAGTCTTGGCTGTCAGCTGTTTCGCCGCCGGAAGCGTGCGCACGTGTTCACGTCGGTGTTGAGTTTCAGGTGCGCACGGTTGAAAGGTACCATAGGAAAAACAAGCACTGGGGTCAGGTTTACGTGTACGTAACACTTCTGAAACCCCCTTGTTCCGAATATTACACATTACAGAAACCCTAAAATTGGCAGATCGTATCCCCTTACAGCATTTGTTCAAAGCCTTTTAACTTCCGCACCTGCCATTTTTCATCTAGAGCAAGCCTCAACTTTGGAGTCTTCTTCCGGTACGGTGTTATCTGTCATTTTAAAAAATAAATTTCATTGTGAGTAGGTACAACGGAGCAGGCTGAAGCGATAGCAGTCGCAGAGTACTGGGTTTGAAATTCCATCCATGTATGACTACGAAAAACAATAGCAACTTCAAAAATAATAGTATGAAGTGTTAGAAACTTGAATATAACAGTGAACATATCGGAGTAGTTTAATGCCACAAAGAACTTTATTTGACATAAAAACCAGATCAGAAAAACAAAGCTGCAGTGCAAGGAGAATTTTATAGAAGACAAGTCGATGTAAAAAGCTAAAAGACATAATACCCTTTGAGCTACAAAGTTCAAATTTGAGATACGTGCATACATATAGGATCATACATCAGTAACACAAGGTTACGATATAACGTTGAACCCCTTGGAGCTATCAGAATCAAGAATTTAAACTTAGCAGTCCTATTTCATCTTGAAGTTTACATATGTTGGGAGGAAAAAAAAAATCAAACTCTAGTGCTCTATGCCATATGTCCATCGTTATAGATTATAGTTTCTCTTTCTTTTTCTTTCCTTCTTTCGTGATAGGAAAACTTCTTTTCTTGATTACTCTTGAGGAGTTTGACGCAGTAAGAAGGACATTTTTAAAAACTAAGTTTAAAATTTTTATTATAATAGCATGATGATGATGATGATGATAATAATAATAATAACAACAACAACAATAATATTGTTGCACGCGGTGTATACACCTCTTGACCGTGAAGACCGCATTACTCCATTCTGCACGGCTTGGTAACTTATTTAATTTTTCTGTTTGTATTTGGAATCCCAATCTGAATTTTTTGTAGGATTATATGGCATCATCAAGCTACGTTTTGAAATTTTTTCCAGAAATTTAGAGTAAAACATTAGTATTGTTAATGATGTTTGTAACGTTAATGACTTTGTAAAAATAGGAAATATTAAACTAATTATATTTTGTTTAACGATAAATGAAGCACATATTTCAGTGTTCAAAATGATCTACAGGTCATATTTATTTGAAAACTAATGCCAGAGATATTTATATTTATGTAGAACGGTGTGCGTAAAATATCCGAAAATTTAATGTTTTTTATTTACCAAAATAATTAATTTACAGACAAACAAAAGAACAGTGTATCATTTTTTCATTCACAGAACACGTAAATTTAATATTAATGAAGGTCAAATTTTGTACAGAATGTTTAATAGTCAGTGACTTTTAATAACAGGCGTTTAAAATGAGATCTGTAAAATGATATACCACGTGCATTCATGATCCTGGGCACATCCTTTCTGGTTTTGTTGGATGTCCTGAGATGACATTCGACCCTAGCTGGTTTTGAACATTAATCGACAAAAATATCTTCCGCCGAAACAAATGAATTGCCTTTTTTTTGGAGGTAAATTTCAGTATGAAGAGTTTGGCATTTCTGTTGCTGCACAAAATACGCAGTCCTTGTGAATGTGAATTGATGCCTTACGTTATAGCATTAAGCCTAAGGAGTACTCGTCAACAAAACCTTTTAAAACGTCGACAACCTTAAGCAAGCTAGATGATCAGAGAATGGCGTGAAAACGTGCTTTAAACGTCCAAAACAAACTAAAATTCAGAAAGTTTTCAAAGAAAAGCAAATAAGACAGTAAAAAGTTCCCCACATATTAATCGTTCCGGGTTTCGAACTCACGTATGCCACGTGAAACGTCATGCTTGGTTGGTAAAGGTGCTCAGTGAGACCAAATTCCTGCGCGTATCTTTGGGATAATGTCCTTCACGCCTTGGAATATTGTTTGGCGGATATCGCGAGTGTTTCAGTGTTGAATGTAGCAACTAATTTATCCTGAACATTCCAGTCTCGGAGAGTCCCTACGGCAGCTGCTCCAATTTGAAAAGATATTTCTCTCCCCGGTCTTTGTGACCCAACCCATTGAACTCCACAACTAGTCCATGCATGACGGGGCCCTTCCATTCTCAAAACACAATAAGTTGGTTCCCTGCGGACCTTCTGCAACCATTCACAACTTAATTCAACTGTGCCTTTAAGCTTTGATCCAAAATTACCAAAATTATCAAATAGCTTCAAATTCTTGGTTCGTCCCTGAGTGACTGTGCTGAATTTTCACATACCTACTGAGTGATTGATAAAGGCACAAGCAGGGACGCATACCTTGTTAATTAATTGAGGAAACTAATGGCTTACTATTCCCTGCAACATTGGCTATATTAGTTTGATAAAGGCTATAGTGTCACCTGAGCAAATGCTTCGTTCTCATTTGATCTAAAGAACATAATTATAGAATTCTATGGAAGGAACTTAGAAAACATCTGAGTAATCGTGCTCAAAACGATGAACTTCCTAAACCATTAATATTTTTTCTGGGATTTCGTAAGAATCCTTTATTTCTTTTAATTATAACTTATTTGCCCCATAACTTTGGCTGAGATTCCGCCTCGCGTCTATCCTGTGGTTTACATCGTATTATCTTACTCCATTTACGAATTCCTATTTATCAGCCCCCCACCCCTCAATAGAAAAAAAAAACAACTAACAACTTTTTATAAGTCAATACTTTTAAACTGTGTAATGTATTACTCTGTTTATGGCAATTCCCAGGCTCTCCAGTTTCTCAGGTTACATTAATGGCCTAGTGACATCCTAAATTAACTTGAAAAAGTAGAGGACCATTTCAAAACATCTTTTAGCGGCCGATTACACTTGCCATGGTCGCTAGTGTTTAGGTTTGGTTGGCATTTGGTTTAAATACCAAGGTGGGGGCCCAGCGCACACACCCTCCCAATTTAAGAGCCTTTCTTTTATAGGTAAATATTACACGAAGACAGTAGAACACGTGTAAAAACTTCGCACATGCAAATTGGAGTGCCAACCTAAATGAAATCCCCTAGTTTCCGTTTTAGCTGCGCTGTCTCCACTTTTTTTTATAAAAAAATCCCTCGTCTACGCTATGCGGCTTAGGGCCTAATGTGGTGTTTGTTAGTGTCATGTTGGCATATGCGACGTCAGAGCGTGACGTCAGAGCTGAGGTTTTGGGACCAGCATAGCAAAGATTGTCTATTTAACAACTTTATTAAACTATTATCAGAGAAATGCTCAAATTAGATAATCAATTGGGAGAAATAGGGAAGGGAAATAGGGTAGTTTTATTTTTTGAATGCTAAATCGATAAAAACACACTTGCATGAAGTTCGAAGGTCTATGTATAACATGAAATTTTCGCCCCCATTTCAGCTGCAGACGCCAAAAAAAGAAAGGAATAAAAGTAAAATGCGCTTAGATGAATATCTTTCTCCTACATTAATTGGAACCGCGCGAACTTCAACAGTTTCTCACACCATCTTTCTTTTGTTTATTACTTCGAACTTTCAAATAACTCCTACAGATCCGATTTGTGAAGAACCGTATGCTATTTCAATTCAGTTCGATTACTATTGGAATGTATAGAAAGCTCTGGGATGACCAATGCTTGTCTTGCAATCACAATTTAAATTCAAAATGTGCCGGGAGAAGAGCGCTGTCAGTTAAACGGTCCCGCTGCGTTGGTCCATTTCAAAGAGAATATAACAATTGAGTGCTTACCTTAGCGCCGATCTGGTTGCCGCACTGTCCAGCTTGCAGATGAACAATTTCCCTCATGTTGACTAGAATCCGCGACAATGAACAACTTTATGAAAAGATTGAAGCACTGCCTCTCAGCCTTCCAACCTTCCAGCAAGAAGCTCGAGCGTTATGTGGCTATGCCGCAGCTCCGCCGGCAAGACGTGATAGATAACTCCCCTCTTCCTCCCTCTCACCCCACCACACCCGATACCTCCCCTCAATCAGTGTCTGGATAAAAGGAACGAAGATGAAGCAAAATATAGTACAGAGTTAAATTATGAGTGATACGCTTCAGTGCCTTCGAAATGTACCCAAATCATGGCCTCACTAACACTCTTTAAAACAATTGATGGTCAACAAAATGGAAAAAATTAATGTAATTTTCAAACTAGAGATTTTATTGAATATTTCCCAGTCTAATAACTACTGAAATGTTATGAAAATCTGTTGTTTTTAAGTAGACCATGCTTCCCCGAAACTTTATATACAAAAAATAAGTTACAATGCAACTGACTTAGCAATCATGGTCACCACAATACTCAAATGCTATGAATTAGTGTATTTAATATCTACATTCTGCTTCATTGTTATCAGGCATAGCAGCCAACTTAAATTATCTCCACACACACACACACACACACACACACACACACACACACACACACACACACACACACACACACACACACACATACACACACACACAAAAGGAATAGAAATAAAATAGATGATACAGGAAGGCTATGTGCAACTAAGGTCGCTCTGCAGTCACAGTGTACGTAGCTAACACAACAGCGTATTGCGAATATAGGGTTCAAAGGGGAAAAATTGTTTCATTTAGTTTAACATGTACAAATCATCTGTTAAATTATGGATGTCTTTAAGTCCTCCACCCCTTGCAGTAAGATTAAGTACTTTTTTTCTTTTTATACTCATTCTCTGTCAAGTAATAACTACGACAATGACGACAAAGCCTTAAGAATATTTTAGTATAGTTCTCTTCTAATTACCAGGTCATTCTTAGTATTTTATGTATTTTTGGGGGTTAAATTAGAAGCTGTAACATCTATAGCACTTTTCCGATTACATATATAGCATATTTATCGTTGATGAATAGCGAGTACATAAACTCATCTAGAGAAAATCAAAACCTGTATGGAATTTAATTGCATTATTTCATAAATAAAATATAATAAATTGTGCAAATAGTCGTAGTATTATCAAATAGACTTAATAAATCTGAAATATAACCTCTAAGTACAGCCGTTATAATTCGGTTTTCTTCTGGATATGTTTATAAACAAAAACTATACATATAAAACAATAAATTGGAAGCGATATACAGAGGTTATTGACATTCGGACTACAATTTTCAATTAGGAACACAAATTTTGCATGTTTTACAGTTGATTAAATTTGCATTTAATATTTCTTAGGGCTGCCATGTTGTGCTACTGCAGCTCCAAGCGGTGATCTTCTTTTGTCTGTCTACAAAGCCGGAAACGTTACTCATGTTGATTACGTCGCGTGTCTCGTGGGTATCTCCAACACTAAATTAATCTTATGGATACGTCTGACTGAACTGTAACAAACTTAATACGTGACGCTATCAACGTGTTTCTAGGCACTCCCGTGACTGTGCAACACCAAGTCACGCACATTCTCATCTTTCTGGGGGACTTGATTTGTCTTTGCCAGGAGTGTAGGAATGTTACCTATTGTTCGTATTTCTATAGCAACCCTGGATTTTTAAATTTAAAAGGCAAAACATAGTTTAGTTTCTCTTCCACGAATGTATAGTGAGTATAGGAAATATTGTTTCACACAAAACTTACATATGAAGATTTCACAAGATATAAAGGTGTTAAATTCCCTGAATAAAAGGACATGTTCACAAAAACGCGTTTGAGAATATAAATCAAAAGCGAATTTATCAGATAAGTACCAAATCAGATATTTAGTTTCCAAAGACACGAAGATTTTTTGAAAATTCCTCACTCCAAACTACCTTTACATGGATATTTTTAATTTTCTAAAAAGAAAAACTTAAGGATATGCATCTGTGAAATTTTGAAAATCCACAGTTTTGGTTAAATTTATTTGAAAATTTTATGCAATGATCAGAGCATATTGCATAGTATTTATACCAAGTTTCATGCATATATCTTAGTTCCTTAGATATTAATTTTTTTATTCTTTTAAACTGTTTTGAAAAATCATTCCATACGATGCACTTATTTTTTATAAAAATGTGTAATTTTATAATTAATTACATTAATAGTGTATTTATAAATTGAGGGGGTCAGTGCAACGTTGGTCTAACCCTCCCAGATATACAATTTGCAATATTGACGCCATCTGTAAGGTTTTCACATGAACTATAGACCAAAACTCATTCCTTATATTAAATGGAAACTACTAATTTTTTCCCTCCCACGAAAATCCATGTTGTTTGAGTGATACCGTGGTCTAACCATAAATAGCCAATGAGAAACCAGCATCAACGTCACATGGAACAACAACAAATATGGCTGATGCTAATGTTTGTAGTGATGCTTCAGATAGCCAAAATAGACTAAATAATGCAGAATTGGTGGAAAACCGTGGCAGAAAACGTACAAGACGTGAGGAATCGTGGGGTAGAAGTATAAGAAAGAAGAAAATAAATTCGGGAGAGGAATATGTCGGCAGAACAGCGAAGAAAGTCAGCGAACGTAAACAAGGATCTCCATGTGCTTGTGAACAAAAGTGCTACGAGTTGCTGACGGAAGAAGAACGTAAAGCCCTATGTAAACAATTTTGGGAACTGTGTGATTTTAGCTTGCAAAATGCATATATCAGTGGATGTGTGAAAGTGAGTGAAGTAAAGAAAAGATACGGTGCTAGTGGTGACAAAAGTAGGAGGCAGCATAGCCGTGAGTACTATATTTCAATAGAGGGTCGTGATAAGAGAGTTTGTAAACAGGCATTTCTATCATTGCATGGCAGACTTTCGAGGGCAGTTGAAAAGAAACAGACTGAAGGGACGCCAAAATCAGATGGTCGTGGCAAGCATGGAAACAGACCAAATAAAACTAATGAAAAACAATCCAATTTAGTTGTAAATCACATTGATAGCTTTCCATTGCGTGAGTGTCATTATTCTAGACGCTCAGCCCCAAATAGAAAATATTTGCCTGAAGGTCTCAATATAACAATGATGTACAAACTTTATGTAGATTGGATAAAACAAGCATATTGTTCTAGTGATATTGTGAGTATGTGTACAGGGAAATATTAAATACTAAGTTCAATCTTGCTTTTTCCACACCATCTACTGACACCTGTAAAGTTTGTGATGCACTGCAAATAAACATTTCAGCTATTGAGGATGAGGTTGAAAAAGCAAAATTGAAACAGGAATTAGATCTGCATCAATTAAAGGCACAGAGGGCATACAATAATCTCCAAAGTGATGTAGCCTATACAAAAGCTAACACTTCAGTGAAGGTTTTGATTTGCAACAGGCTTTACCTACTCCTCATCTGCATACAAGTGAAGTCTCTTACAAAAGGCAACTCTGGACTTACAACTTTTGTGTTCATGATTGCACTTCTGACAGTGCCAATATGTTTGTATGGTCAGAAAATGTTGCAGGGCGTGGTGCAGATGAGGTTATATCATGTTTAATGAAGTATACCTTGAATCTCTTCAAAACTGTGAAAAATTAATAGTGTACTCTGACAACTGTTTTGCCGAAAACAATAATGTATCTCTTGTAAGTTTTTGGCTATAACTGATACATAAACAGTTTGTAAAAGAGATTGAACACAATTATCTTGTTTCAGGCCACAGTTACCTGCCATGTGACAGGGATTTTGGCCTAATAGAAAAGAAAAAGACCCTCTGGGAGGTCTGGCACGGGGTGCACTCAGCCTCGTTAGGTCCCGGCGGGACCAATTGAGGAGCTACTTGATAGAGAAGTAGCGGCCCCAGGTCTAGAAGACCGCATAACCGGCCGGGAGGGCTCGGGGCGCTGACCACGTCCCACCCTCCAATACTGCACCTCACCAATGACGCCTGTAGTGGGCAGAGGTGGGGGACGCAGCGGCTTGGCGGTAGGCCTTGGCCCCTTGTGGGCTGTCGCGCCGGGGTTTAGTTAGTTAGTTACAGAAAAGAAAAAGAGAATGCAAAAGTATGTTTACACACCTGCTGATTGGGTTGAACTCATAAGAAATACCAAAGCAGTTAAAAAGAGATTTAATGTGACTGAAATGCAGCAGGCTGACTATGTAAGTGCAAAGCCTCTGACAAAATAACCAATAGAAAAATATACAGAAGACAAAAAGCCTGTTGCTTTCAGTCGCATTACAGTCTTTAAGTTTTCTATTACACAACCCTGGAAATACAATGTAAAGTTTTCTTATTTAGATTTAGAAGAAGGTGATTATGTAACTGTTGTTAAAGGTCAAAAAAGGAAGGATAAGCACACCCTGGATCTTAGAAATATTAATCTACAACCAAAATATGTAAAACCCAGACCTATAAATCCTAACAAACTTAAGGATATTAAAGACCTTTTAAAATATGTCCCACCAGTTTATCATACATTTTATAACAGTTTAGTTTCTGAAAATGTTACTGAAAACTGTGAGAATGAGAGGGATGGAGAATTTTTTGATATGCCTGATTATGTACAATAGATAAGCAGATAAAGTTTGTATACATTGTATATCCAAAAGCTTGAGTGAATAAAACATATTTCATTACCTTTAAATATATCCTAACCATTTAATAACAGCATGAGTTTGAAAATAATTACGGCTTATGTGTGTGAAAATGAGACTTTTCCATTTTTGATATAGGTACCTGAATGTTCAGCATATATGAATTAAACACGTTTAATACCCTTTAATATGTCCTACCATTTAGCAATAGGAACTTTAAAGCTTTCAAGAAATTGTATGCATAAAACATGTTTAATTTTATTAAAAACGGCACCTATTTACTGGAAGATCTGTTTTGCATGGCAAGACAGAAGTAAACGTGTCAGCGCAACAGTGGTCTAACCCAGAAAAACATTTGCAGAACATCACAAAATCTATTGTGTATCAAAAATATTTTAGCATTGATCAGTGCATTGTGGTTTAATAAACTGAGAAAGTATCAGTGAACAATCAGTGTGATCCAAATGAGCCTTTCATTATCTTAAAAAAAACCAGAGGTGCTTAACTTTAACTCAGTTTTTCTCCATTTTTAAAAAAGATGGGTTGGACCACTGTTGCGCTGACCCCCTCAATTGCTGAGATGAATTTTTATTTTTCCTGCTAGTTTGGGTGTAAAAATTTGTTGAATATGAGAAATAAATATTTTTCTTAAAACTTTTCATTACACAAACCTTATTAATTTCATTACATACAAAATATTAAGTTTATCAAAAAATCATCTTAGCATTATCTTTTTAGTTAATTATGAGGAGGTACACAAAATTTCATACACTTATAACAAAATCTGCATCATGCAGAGCAAATTAAATCTGAAGAAATGCTGAAAAACTGAAATACGATAAAAAGAGGTTTTAAAATTGCATAAAAAAATAGCAGTTTTCTGACCTTTTAGCTTCTGATCCTCTGCAGCCAATTTGGTCACTCGAACTTTCCTCCGGCTTCTCTTGAATGAAGATCTGGTTGTTTGTTCACTTAGGTTTAGTCGACGTTTATGCCTTTTCACACTTATTTCAAAGGATGCTGGGCTTAGTTTGTACCAGCAGGAAAAATAAAAATTCATCTTAGCAATTTATTAATACACTATTAATGTACTTAACTATAAAATTACACATTTTTAAAAAAAATAAGTGCATCGTATAGAATGTTTTTTCAAAACAGTTTAAAAGTTGAATAAAAAAATTAATATCTGAGGAACTAAGATAGATATATGCATGAAACTTGGTATAAATACTGTGCAATGTGCTCTGATTATTGCATAAAATTTTCAAATAAATTGAACTAAAACTGTGGATTTTCAAAATTTCACAGATGCATATCCTTAATTTGTTTCAAATATCATATACGTATGTAATGTAAAACGTATAAAATGTGTATCTTGAATTTCCTACGATTAGTTTATGAAGTAATCTTTATTCAGAATGAATTATACAGAATGGAAGCTACTACTTGGGTCATACGTTAACTAGGAATTCTAATGTAGAGTGTAATAAATACACATACAATAATTGTCAATATAGATCGTTCCACTGAAAAACAAAAAGATATTTTGTGTCAAGCATTTGGAGTCATCTAGTTTCTTGACGAATGTGGGTATATTATTTATTATTTCACTAACTGTCGTGAAAACGTGTGAACAATACTGTAATTCGTTTTTGTTCCAATTCGAATGAATTTAGTCACATTCAATCACAGTGAAAGACATTTCCTCTGACCTTGGTCGTGTTAGCATAGACAAGTGGGTATACCTACCTGAATAACTTATAATAATCTTAATCTTTCTATCAGATTGTAAATGTGTGCGCAGATTTAAATTTCAGATGCGCTCGTTTTGTGGTAGAAAGTAACGCGGCAGTATTGGGATTCTTTTTTGGGAGGGGGGCAGGGAGTCAGACTATAAAAATCTGATGTGTTACATTCACATGACTTTCTATACCTACTCCAACATTTTATTCTTACAAAGCCTTATTCTTCTACTTTAATATTAATAGAGATATGTGTTTGCAGAACTAGCTTTATTTAATATTTTCCTGCAGGTACAATGGGAATAGGAAAATACAGTAGCTTAAGAGATAATCAAAGAGCTGAACCCTATGCGATAGCTTTGAAATTACATTCTCTTGCATGACCAGGACATAAAAATGAATATAGATTTCCTACTTGAGAAAAGAATATGTATTTCAAAATTCAAACAAATAACGTAGAATATCTCATTAAATGGTTAACTCCACAAAAACATATTTGTTTATTTATTTTCGTATTTATTTACTAATTTACTCACCAAAAGAATTATAAAAATTCAAAGGCTTCGTCAAATAATATACATTTTTGTATAGAACAGACACTTAAAACTATCATTGGTGTGACAGACTTTGAAGACAGATTTTATTGCTTTGGTGATTCCTGATATTAATTATAGGAATTGTAGCCAGAATTCCTGCTAAAATATGATAGATTTTTGTGAATGAAAACAGCAAATCTATACGGAGTGCTCTGAACACTGGTTTAGTGGTGAATTTATAGGAACAGGTTTCATTATTTTTTGATGCGTTTGTAGTATGAATATATCTATTGATTTAGTTGAAGATTCCCAGAAGAACATGCCGTAAGTAAATAATAAATGTATCAATCAAAGCAGGCCGCTTTTAAAACTTCAGAACATTTATAACCAAGAATTCTTATTGCATAGCTTAATTTGCTGAGCTTTGTAATTGTACAGTTTATGTGAATATTGCATGTTAAATCATCAGTAGGCTATAAGGCAGGTAAAACAATACGACAAGCTTGTTCGTTCTTCGATGGCCATGAAGGGGGCCGCGGGGCACGGAAACCGGCTCCCCCAAGGGGGGGCCCGAAAACCAGTAAGCTTGTCTTCCAACCCTGGGGACGAGATTTCCAGAGCGCATTCGTTACTCCTGCCGGGTTGCTGCCAAGACGACGCCGACGCTTTCAACCCTGAAACATATTCATAATAATCAAAAGTCCTTGCCTAGCAAGAATACAACTATCTTTATGGACGTGTACACAGGTGGAAGGAAAGTCATTACGTTAATTTGAACCACTGGTAGATCTCGCAATTTGGAACACGTTTTGTCTCTGACCATTTCCTATGGAGATATTTTAGTTTTATCGAAAACAAGCTGGCAACACTGCAAATTGTGTGGGTGTCACTTTCCCTAGCTCAGTACATAAACAAACAGCGTAACGGTGCGTTTTGAAAACAAACGCATACCCTGCTTTGTCCTTCCGTGTTTACTGTGACAGTGTAGGCCAATCACAAGCGTTAGCTCCCAAAACATTACCGAAAGCTGTTTACATCCACAAATCAGGTCACTTCCCTGACCAACCTCAACGCAACGTTGTCGAGTTACGTCATCTCTGAAATAGCAGCTCAGAGTATTCCTTCACGTCTTTTAAGTAATTAATTATTTCAAAATCCTATGTGATGTCCCATAATTACTACCGAAGTTATGTCAGAAATAAGTTACTCTACGCAACTTACAAGTAACAAACTGTTATCTTTGCATATTTTTGTGGAATTAACGCATCCAACTTGGATCAAAAACTATTTATTTTTTCGAAATTGGCTGAACAAAGTACAAAATGCCATTAGACTTTTTTCTTTGTAATGCTTCTATGAAGCACATATTAGAAGGAATGTAGTGACTTCCCTTCCACCCTGTATATGTATCTAACGGTTAATCTCCGAAATCCCTTGACCGATCACAGCGAAATCCAGCACGTATGTATATTTTTTCATGGAGAAGTTTTTGTGTGCTATCCATTTTACTATGCAGTATATTACATTCGCATGATTTTCTCTACTCAGTTTTCTTTTACCTAACACATTCACATATCCTCTACTCACCCTTCAGCATACAATTAATATAATTTTCTGTATGTTTGAAATAAAAATACAACATATTACATTCACACTGTTTTCTGTACATACTTTTGTTTTATGAAACACACACTTGCTTCTCTCTTCTACAAGCAATTCATACGGTTTTCTATATGATCGAAATAGAAATGCAACGTATTACATTCACACGGCTTTTTCTACTCGTTTTTTTACTTTCTCTACTAGTAATTGGGGGAACTATTGTATTTCACCCAAAAATTCGATGTCGAGATTTCACGCAAAATATATGTTTTGAGACCCCCTGAATCCAAAAAGAAGCATTTTTAGAAAAAGGTCCGTGTGTGTGTGCCTGTGTGTCTGTCAGTCTGTGTCTGTGGACAGCATAACTCAAAAACGAAAAGTAGGTTAAAAACCAAAGTTGGTATTTAAGTTTAATGTCTTTCAAGGATGCGACACGAAGATTTTGAAGAAAATAGCACCACCCTAAACTATCCTTTACATGGAAAATTGTTCGAAAATTTTGATTTTCTTGAAAATGATTTGGATTAAAATGTCATATGTTTGAGATATTATTATGACAAATGAAATATATATTTTGAATTTTCTGGCTATAGCCCCTGTAGTCGTATTTACTTTGGACGACTTTTGCATAACTGTTAAACCGTTAGAGATAGACAAATTCTTAATATACAAAAATGTAGATCTCACTAAAATACATAATTTATATCCGAATGAATTTTCTTGTAGGGTGAACCATTTCGGAGATATTTCTTGTTATGTGTGTAAAACTTTCGTGAAATGGAACATCGCTGTTCATTTTTTTATATGTTAAGTGTGCAAAGAGAACGGAATCTCACAGCTTTAAAAGATTTGACTATCGCACAAAGCCTACTGTATTCTAATATTCCCCAAGAGTTTGTAAGAATGGTTAGTACAAGAGTAGAGAAAGTTCATGTGAGTGAAACATCAGATTTTCTTCCTGTAGTATTTGTGATTAACAGTGGGTTTGCCTTGCCCAAGTTTTTATTTATTTATTTTGTTTAATTTGTGTTCTTTATGATATCCTAGGAGTTGTCTTTGTTTTAGTGTATTAAGTAATTTTTTAAATAGGGATAAAACGTTCAACCACGGGCAACGACCGATATTTCAACTAGTTTAATATATTCCATAAGGCGTAAGCAGTTTTATAGTTTAGTTTTATTTTCTTTCCTTGAGTTATTCACAAAAATAGTGAAACAATTAACACAACCTCTTCGTTAAAAATATTATTATAAATAGACCCAGGAAATGTTTTAGTTTATGCTTGTCATTTATAAATAGTTGATATTGTTTGTCATTTTGGGACCTATTATTATCGTTTGTGATGCCCAGTTATTACTTTATGCTATTCGACAATCAATACAAACACAAGAGTCGCCCTACAGATAACACATTAAACTTTGCAAAGATATGTCCTTAATCCTGGCCAGGCTGTGTTCGGCTTGCGTGCCAGTAATTGCGCTGAATAATGGGAAGGTGGGTGCATATGCGGCTTTTCCAAGAACTCACCACTGAAATGCATGTCGATAGTCCTATAATGCGCCACTTTTCATTGCTCATTTTTTCTCCGATATCAGACAGCCGCAGTGCGCATTTATAGATGATTTAAGCACCAAACTAAACTGCAGTTGAGCATTCTATCACCAGGTTTAAAATACCTCGGCCATCACTTATATAAGGCTTCGTGAATCCAGCAAATATTCCACCCCATTTTAAAAATTCTAACAGCTGTATTAAGGGAGCGAAAATCCTTATTTTTTCATATGCATAACGAACAAACAATGCTAAAGTTTGCACGTTTTGGAGCTCTTTCAGTGAGATGTTGAAAAAGTTGAATGAGAACATTAACGGTTCTTAATTATACATTTTTCCTCCGTCAGATCAAAATCCATTTCACCGCAGTTTCAGGGATTATATTAAGAAGTTTGCTCTACTAAGATACGAATAAAATAACTGTGCAAACCCACACATGAAATACTTGAAAAATCGTTAACATTTTCAACTTATAGAACTAATAGAATGAAATGTCTTGAAAGTGTGACATCGTAAAGATAATGTTTAGTTACAAGTCAAACATAATTTTTGTTCTTTCGCCAAATTAACAATTAGAAAATGTTCTGTGTTAATATGGCTGCTAGAGTGTTTTTTTTTTTATTGGAGGGGAAATAGGGTCCTGTACACGTACGCCTGGAGGAACATTTGAGACGTTCCCGTAAGGGAGTTGTTCGGATTGGGTTGGACTCGTTGGGCGCAGCGGTTCCTCAACCCCATGAGAGATTGGGTACGTCTGGGGGGTGATGCTCTGGTGGGTTTCTGAGACACCTCAGGGTCCTTCAGTACCAGCCTGGAGAGCTGGAAGACGGTGTGCTAGATGCTGTAACCCCTACCGAGGTTTTCGGCAGTCTTCTGCGGTTGACGCGTGTAAGTGGCGTATCCACTTCCGTCATCGCGCAAACGGGGTGGGGATTTATGCACTTCAAGTATTGCCCTAAGGAAATAGAGAGACCACTCCTACTCTCTCTGTTAAAAGAGGGCGCTTATTTTCCGCAACATAAATTGTAATTTCTTAAATAGATTGAATGTTTGACATCTATTAATTTATTATTAATTATTTTAATTGGATTATTTGAGGCCACTTGAACAATTTATTCTTGCTGTGACCACTCAGGGTTAGCAGCACTAGGGTATTGTTGTGTGGATAGAAACAGTGACATATTGAAAAAATTGAACTTTTATGTACAGATTTGTGAGATGCATGCAATGAATGGTTTTTCTTGGAGATATTCCCTAAGGTTATCTGGATGCGTTCTGGGACATTGTACTGTATTCTCTTCAGCATACATTGGACAGGTTGTAACTAATGTTGGACTGTTAGTAGAGGATGAAAATGACTATATAGGAGATTCTTTAGTTAGTGATTGACTGGGCTTAACATACAGTCTTCAATTACAAATTTCCCAGACACTGTAAATCAGCTAAAGAAAAACCAAACAAAGTGTTGGAAAATGTCCACGTATTTTCTTCTGTATGGCTTTCTTTTAATTTGCAGAGAAAATGACTTTATCTTCTGCTCTATTTACTTTATAACACCACTGTGCATCACGTAAACAATACAAATGTTATATATTTTCTCGTAGCATAAGCCGAAATGTGATTGTTTATAATCTGTGACCACTTGTGTCATTAAGACAGTTCTCGTATTAGAACATTTAAGACATGCATTCCTCAAATTAAATTCCCTTCCCCTGCGGCAGCAGTGACGTCACACGCTGAACTCGTCTTCTATGCGAGTACGTTCAGCGGCGTGAGCTGACGTCACAATAGTACTACCTGTCCTTCCCTAGAATAGACCACGTCAACAGCCAGATGAGATAACCGCCCATTTACTGTGCGAGTGCTCAGCACTTCCTCACCAAGAGCCCTCATTTTTTGGAATTAATTTAAAAAATGGGCGTAGCTGTTAACCAGCACGGTCTGACTCAGTTCATCATGAACGTCAGATTTCTTGATCGACGATAATAAGACTGCGGATGTGCAATAGATCTACAAGTGCAGTGCAGAGCAGTTATCCATACTCAGATGTAAAGCTTTCCTTTGTTGTCGCAAGTCTGCACAGTGAACACAGCGAATGGTTCCGATGTTTACCGAGCGGACTTTTCTGTCGCTGACTCTTTCTGTCTTAGTGTGCGTCTCCCGTCTGAAATTCAGACAATGCCCCTAGAGCTTAAACAAGAAACATAGGTTGATCCTTACAGCCTTAAGGCACGCAGGATGTGAACTCCCAGCAAGGACCGGATTTACTTTATTCTATCTCCCTATCCTTTTCTCACTTAGTCATCTCCACCCCCCCCCCACCCCCCATTTCATGCATCAGGAGCTATGTCCACCACAGGGCATGTGACTCTGAGGACTCCCGGTCGATAACCGACTGGCACACACTGTTTGAGTGAAGTTTTGGAGTATTCTCTTAACTTTAAAATGCGAATACTCAGCATTGAATGCAGTACCCTCCTATACTTCGAATGATGACTTAATGTACGTGGCCCCATATTCATTATGAAATTATTGTACAATAACCTAGATTATTTAAGTTCGCAATTTTCCCCCTTATATCTTGGTCTGGGTAGCTCAGTTGGTTAGTCGCTGGACTACTGATCCCATGGTCACGTGTTCAAATCCAAGAGTCCAAGAGTGAGTACGAGTCGCCTGGGTTAACCCAGGCGGACTTAGACCGATGGTTTTTAAATGTGCTTATTTAGCAAATTCTTTTAATGAACTCGATCACAACATACAGAGAAAGCACAGCAAAAATATAGGCATTATATAAGGATTATAAACGAGTTTGGCATAAGTATTCCATATACTATTGTGACAAATGATAAGTCCAGTTACTTTTTCTGTCACTTTTTTCTCTTCTAGAATTGAATCACAAACACACATTCTGTTTTATTGTTAACACAATTTACAATTCGCCGTTCTATCCTGACAGATGTTCTGTCCTTTTGTAACCTTCACAGACTCTCTGTCTCACAAACAACTGGCTTCAACGATGCACTCACACTCACTAAAACCGCTTCACTTAAAACTCTCTCAACAACTGGCTTGCTCAGAGCTTAAGGACTAGCGTCAAACACTGGCTTCTATCTCCGTCCCAACGTGTCTGTATAAACCAAGCAAATTACCGGCAAATTCTCTAAAAAATACACATTTTCTTGACATTTTTCGTAAACAAATCGACAGTGGGAAGTTCTCGAACAGTCTAGAATCGGTCTTTGCACCGACTCGACTATTGTCCTAGTTTATCGGCCGCGCGTTGCCTAGCAACGTTGTGGTGTGAGGTAGCGTGACTTCGAGTACCTCCTTGACGGGCGGCCGGCAACCAGTAACACTATATATCACACCGTTATCAGCAGCGTCTGTCTATTGTTTTGTTGTGTCTTCTAGTTTTTTAGTTGCTAAATCGTTACCATTAAGTATACGTATAGGTATTATTTGGAAAAAAATACCCGCAACTTTTGTCTCATTTTTGGATGAATTCTCTATAGAATAAGTACATAGTTATGTTATACTTCATGGTGTTGTGAAGACAAGTCAAAGAGTTCTTTACAAACATATTCTTCTATGACTTCAAAATGTTTTATTCTAGTGTATAGGCTTTGTAAGTTGTTTTATTTTATTTATTTTTTGTAGAGTTTAACGCCAACTTTTACTATATGCGGCACCGCAGACGGTGACACTGATGATACGTGGAATGAAGATGGAGCACTGGAAGAATGAGATGGCGGGGGAAACCGGAGAACCCGGAGGAAACCCGCCCCAGCGCCGCCTTGTCCACCACAAATCCTACATGGGATGGAACCCGGGTGAGAGGCGAATGGTCTAATCTTTTGGCCACGGTGCGACTGCGTAGATGGTTTTAGTATTTTAGTAATGTGGTAATTCAAATTGTGTGTCTTATAATCTACATCCCCCGGGAACAACAATGCTTTTCAGTACTGAAAAAATAAAAATGAAAATTGATGTAGTGTTTTAATTGTACATATACTAAACATGATATAATATTAGTACCCCGTATAGATAGAACACTTCAAAATGTAAGAGCAACATACTAGGTTCTTAGTGTAGGTAGGAATCAACTTTTAAATTAAATTTACATTACTCGAGTAGTTTGAGTTTTGAAAGAAATATTTATGCCGTAACTCAGCTTTGCAGTGGGTTTTTCATGAATTAAAGCAAAACTGTCATCGTTTTCTCAAAATACTAATATTAATAAAGTACTCTTCTCCATTTTAAAATATTTCTAAGATCTATTTTCAGCTTTTTCGTGTGTGTTGTTTACAGAATTATTTTATATGTACCTGGTGTTAAGCCATTTGTTTTCATATAACACCTGTGTCACTAAATACGCCTTAAACTGACGGGGAAATAATGAAAGTTCACTAAACTAAAACTAAAACTAAGATATCATGCATACATTTTGTAAATTATAGTTGACACCAGAGCCTAAGCTTACTTTTAGCTTTCTCATTCATTCCATTCCATTCCTCGCTTCGAAAGAACCTGACAACTGACTAGCGTGCGTCTATTTCCGTCAGTATAATTTTCGACAAGCTTTTGTCATTTTCTCATCCCCTTCTCTTCCTGTGTCTAGGCGAGGCGCCTGCTAATTATTATTATTATTGTGCTTGACAGGGTCCTTCCCTTTCAGTGGTTATGAATGGATGGAGTCAAGTATCTCAGACAGTGTTATGTTCCACAGCTGCTGCCGCTGAATAGTGATCCACCATTTTTAAAATGCTCAATCTTCCGTTTAAAAGTCAGCTGCTGGTCTTTTAAAGATCCTTTACTTTCTGCACGATAACTTCCAGAATTTTATACGCAGTATACTGGAATGTCGCATATAAAAGTCAACATATGTAACAGTGTGCGTGTGCCCGTGTGTGTGTGTTTTTAATAATTTATTGCTTCACATATTCCATAACATAGTGCAATACTACATGTTTGCTTTTCTATGCTAATCACTTAATAAAATATTTGAACTTTTAAATGTTAATAGTTACATAACCAAATTATTGAATTATACATTACAACAATAGGTTTTCTTAGATCAATAACATGTACAAAATGAACATATTCTTTAAAATAATTTTTTACAACTTCTGATTTAGTTGCCTTCATTCTTTTGGAGCGGTGATTCAAAAAGATCACTCTAATGGGGGAGAGGTTGAAACTTGTTCGATCGTAGGCGCTTTGAAGGATTTCCAGTACTATTATAGTGACAAATTTCACATACTCTTACGAAAGCATTTAGGTACTGTGGGGAGCGGAAAGTGTTTGGCCGGAATTAATGTTTGTTTAGTACGGTTAATTTTGAAGACAGCGCGAATGGGTCCCTTTTCTTAATCTTAAAGTATAACTAGGATTCGTAACGAAAAAAGCCACCTTAATGGGGGGAGTCTTCGATACGAATTAGTAATTTGGCATAATGAAGGTGAGATGCATGCCACTTCTGACGTTTAGATCTCTCTAGCAATGAAATTTGCAGCGACTCTGTCAGATTTTAGTATGGGAAAGTTATAAAATGCATTCTGATACTGGTGAAATTAATGATTTTATAAAGAAGTAATAAGGAGGTAGAATAACTGCAATAAATAATTTTCATATGTTGAAATCAGTGCATGATGTAAAAAGAAAGTGGCAATCTTCTCAGGAGTAGTAATTAGCTGATCTACTTCAATGTTCAGGTAAAGCAATTAGTTAAGTCAGTGTAGCCAAGGCAATTAGGAGTTCTAGCGAAACCAGTGAACCTTAAGGTCCGCTACTCTGTTCACAAGGCAGAGAATTACAAATATACGGGTATAAAAATTCTCAAAACTAGAAAGGAAAAACCATTCTTAGAACAGTCACAGGACAGGAACTGTATTTCACAAGCGAGCGAATGAGAAACTCAAAATTTGGCACCACAATGTAGGAACTCTAATGGGATAGCTGTGAAGTAGGCGTGACTTATAAAATATTCCTAAAATTTGTGTATTCTCTTTAGTGTCTCAGTCTTAACAGAAGTGTTTTACTGAGACCGATTATTGGCAGTTCGTAGTGCCTAAAAACCGCGCTTAACATTTCAGCAACTAAGTTACGCCTCTCTATGTTATTACGGAAACAGTTATTTTAAACCGTAGAGTTATGCATACGTCACAGGTTAGGAGATACATATACTACTTTATAGCTACAATTTCTCTGCTAAGATTCAGAAACAATTTAATTCTTCAAGCTCAAACAGTCGGCAACTGGTTCGAATAGCTCATATCCCATAGTTGACAACTGTAGCAGCTAGTAGCAGACTCATGGAAGACTGAGATATTGAAGACGGCATCTGCTGGCATATGGTGACCTGCTGGGAGCTGCTCCTGTATATCCCTTGTTCCTACAATCTATTTTTTTCAAAGGTTTGTCTTGATTAACCTGAAAAATAAAGAACAAACTTTTGTAACACTAGTTGGTACAAGACATGTAAAAATAAACGACAGTAGATAAGTGGGTGGAAGACAGTTGAATGTTTCCGATTCTTGCTTTTTCTTTTCCTTTGCAAGCGGTCGTTATTTCTCCTTGCTTCCAATAAACTTTGGAACGTTGTGTCCGCAACTAAGTGCTTATTGCTTAAGTTGAAATCATTTCTAGACAAAAATGTAACATGGATAGAGGGATAACTTAGAATGCTATGATGTATAAGCTAATTGTGAATGGGGAGAGAAAATCATGTGATCAGAAGCTTACTTTTCCTGCTACTTACCTATAAAAAGTACTTCGATACAAATACACGTTTTGGGGCTCCTTGAATCAAAAATTGCATTTTTGGAAAAAAACACCCACGAGCGCGCCCGCGTGCGGTTGTGCCTCTGCTCGGGAAAGAGGTACGCCGATCCGGAGGACCAAGATTTACATAGAGCATCCTTTTTCCGTGCCATGCAACGCTGCGACTTCAGGTGACAGCAACGGCCCTGAAACTGCCAGATGGAGGAAAGGTGAATTTAAAGGAGACGTGAAGTGAAATGAAGGGACAGAAAATTCACGGATTAATTTATCTTCCCAGCATTCGCCTAGTGAACCGGAGAAAGCCCTAAAATACCATAGGTAAGGACCCCGGAATCGAACCCACAACCTACCGAATGCGGACCATTCACGTTATCGCGTGAGCCATCTGCTCAGTAGCTTGATATAAGTTCAGGTTCTTCCTAGAAAATAACAGCAAGATTTTCAAACCCTCCCAAGCTCAAACTACTCTTTAATAATTTTTTAACCTGCAAGAGCTAGAAAATATCTTACTTAAAACAATGCAGTTAAAGCATACGATTTATAAAATAAATCTGTTGTGGTGTTAATATTTCCGAGATTTTGTTTGCTATTACAGTCTCAAGTTAGCTTTTCAAGATGCCTAAGTAATTATTCGTTTTTTCTCGACGTCATACCATCACATAGCGATTCGCTTTTTAAAAATACTGACTATCGCTTTATCCTTTAGTATTCTTGTTACACATACCGGGTGGAAGGTATTGCTTCGGCAATGATGAATGCAACAAACATTTCCAATACAATTATTGTCAATAAACAACCCTTTCACCGAAAAAAAATAGTAATTTGCTTCAAATATTTAGACCCATTTAGCTTCTTGACGAATGTATATAAATGATTTATTATATCACTAATCGCCGCGCAAACATTTTGTAAACAATGCTGTAATGTAAGCCACAATTTAATGTTAAAATTTTAATGCAAGGTTTAATTTCTAAGAGAGATTTGGCAACGTCACGTTAACAACGTCCACCCGGTATAACTAACGAAAAACATAACGAGGCATATTTTAACTATAAATTATTTATTTATTTTAAATTCAATCCAATGAAATAAAAATCTGATGTGTTGCACTTACATGACTTTCTCTACTCATGTGCTAACCATCCTTGCAAACATCCTTTACCTTCTTCGTGTTAGTTGAGATAAACACTTTCAGAAATTATCTTATTGCTTATTTCCTTGTAGGTGCAAGGGTAATTTGGGAATAATTTGAGCGATAGTCAAATCTTTTAAAGCTTTGAGATTCCGTTCTCTTTGAACAGCTAAGGTATAAAAAATGAATCCATTTGACGAAAGTTTGTTTTCCAAAACTCACACAAATAACAAGGAATATCTCCGAAATGAGCCACTCTACAAGAAAAAATTATTTGGACATAAATTGTGTTTTAACAAGATCTACATTTTTTGTAAGATTTGACATCTATCTTACAGTTTACCAGTTATGCAAGAGTCACCCAGAATAAACAGAACTACATCGCTATAGCCAGAAAATTTAAAATATATATTTCGTTTGCCATAAAAATATCTCAAACATTTTAACCAAAACCATTAGAGCTATTTTCAAGAAAATCATAATTTTCGAAGCATTTTCATGTTAAGGGTAGTTTAGGGCGGAGGAATTTTCTTCAAAATCTTCGTGTCGCATCCTTAAAGGACGATACCTTAGTTTACTATTGCCCCAGTCAGTCCGGAAAGAAGAGAGCTGTGACATTTAAAGGAATGTGTTGAACTGTCGCATTGCTTACTGCTCCGCTGAGGTTACAAGTTACGTTGGAAGCGCTGCATTAGACACATGGAGAAACATGTGAGTCACCCTCGTCTGTCCCAGGGTTGTCCCAACAACTAACGCTGTCCAAAATTCTATATTGAAGGTTTGCGTATATCGATGGCACGTGAAGCTTTCTTTTTGATGGATCAAATTGGGTATTAAATTGAATTTGAGCGTTTTCATCGAATATGTTCGCTGTATTAATCATATCAATATAGTAGCTGAAGTAATAATACTATTTTGAGAAAATGGACTGATTAAGGTACTAGAGCTGACATGTCGACTGTGGAGCGGGATGGCTCAGGCGGTAACGTCTGTGGCCCGCATTCGGAGGTCGCGGGTTCGATCTCCGTGGCCGAGCTTCCTGACCCATGGATTTTTACGCGGGTCGCCAGACGGGGAGGGATTTCCATACCCTCCGAATTTCCTTCTCCATTTCGTTACATTAATCATTTCATTTCATCCTTCCTTCCGTTAGGTTTCTTTCAGGCTTGGAAGCGTAGCGAGCGTCGCGGCAGCAGCACAGCAGGAGGAACAATTACGCTCTAGAAATCTCGTCCCCGGATTGGAAGGCCAGCCTACTGGTTTCCGGCCTTCCATGGCATGGTAGAGGCCCGAGGGAGGAGGGGAGCAGGTTTCCTAGTCCCGCTCCCCCCTCGGGAGCACGAACCGAAGAGGTGGGAGAGGATCCGGGCTGAGCTAGCCTCCGCCAGGATGCTTCTAACTGGGAAAATGAAGTAACGCTACCCTCTGTTGTGACGTGGCAATGTTCAGGGCACCCTTCGGATCCATTCGCCTCATCCATCCTCCCGAGAGGTGCCCCGTCAGACACAAAAGATCGCCTTTCGATCGAGGTGCTAAGTTTCCCTCCGCAAGTTGTCATTAAATCATTGTTACGAGAAACAGTCATTAACTAAACCAATTTCATTGTTGAGCTAAAGGCAGTTATTATAAATTATTGTAGCTAAGGTCAATTCAGTTGTGGTCATAAGTCAGATTTGCTAAGTCACATAATTTAATTCTGAAAATTAAAATGGGAACAAGATTCTTAGTTTTCGCAAGTAACCGAGTGGAAAATTGAGTTTCGTAGACGAATTAGCAGCTTAAGTTGGCAATAAAAGTACATCGGTGGGTGTAGCGCTTATGGGCAGAACTTAAGTTGATAAAAGAGCGCGTATATCTAAAATTCGTGTCTCCTCCTTTGTATTTTACAACCTTACAGAAAAGGTTAGGTTTAATACTTCATCAAACACAGTTTCTTGTGCTAAGGTGAAAAAACAGGCTCTCTTCAACCTCAAACAGTTGGTAATACATCAGTATTAGCCTCCATTAAATGTATCAGTCAAATTAACTAGCCCACGCATACCCTGAGGTAAGGGATCTCATAGGCTAGCTGGTAGCAAACCCAGGCCGAGTCAATCTTCCAGTGAAAATATATGTAGGTCTGTTTCAATTAGCTTCAGACACACCTGAGGGAGATTTCTTCGTCGCCTCTCAACTTTGAGTGTGAAACAGTTCCGCAGATATATACAACGGTACCTACTAGCTGAGTTAATGACTTGCAGGGCACTGCCGGTGAATTTTCTTGCTTTACTGACCATGCCGGTCAGCTGAAGGATATGCTCCTTTTTCCACAGACACGCTAGACGAGCACGAGAAGAGTAGATCTTGTTCTTCCTCAAACTTTTTCTCGCTACAGTGGGCATTTTTCTGCAGAGCTGATTCTCCACCTACTACAATCAATAACGGCTACTGGTTCATGACCTGACACCATGTTTAGTTTCGACGCCAGTTCATGTGAATTTGGACCTGGAAACCAGGAACAAAATAACCAGTTATGTAACAAGTGGCGATAAGGGGTTCTAAGCATGACAAGTGAAGACAGTTCTCCACAACACGCCAAGTGCTTATAATACTAGTTTCACACGTTTTTTTTTTTTTTTTTTTTTTTTTTTTTAATTTATTTAGAGTCGCTTTAACAATTAAGTCATATCGCGACTATTCTATGGAATACAGCGGTATACAATAAATTTAGTACAATTATTTTACCAAAAACATGAGAATACAATCAAATCAGTACAACAAGTATGTTTCATATTATATTTTCGCATGCAAGCCCGTACCTTTGAGAAATGATAACACCCTTCTGCAGTTGGATGGCGTGTTCAGAGTGGTGGATAAGTCTCCAGTGATGTGATGAAGCTGTCGTTGTGTAGCGTATTGCTTACATTCTGTGAGGAGATGTTTTACTGTGAGGCGGGTGTTGCAGACTTCACATTGTGGTGGCTGGCCTTTGCTGAGGAGGTATGAGTGGGTTAACCTTGTATGACCAATGCGGAGACGTGAGATAATCACCTGCTCTTTCCTGCTAAGAGAATAGACAGGGGAAGAATTGGTGTCTCCTTTCCTTACCATGTGTAGTTTTTCTGGAGGCGATTGATTCCAGGCCTGTTTCCATCTTGTTTTTATTAGTTTGGAGAAGTACTTTGTAATATCACGATAAGGTACTGCTTGGTGTTCATGTGTGTATGTTAGCCGACTTGCTTCTTTAGCAGCTTTGTCCGCTTCTTCATTGCCCTTAATGCCGCAGTGTGAAGGGACCCAAATGAAAGTAACTATTTTCTTTTTATTTAGAGCAATGGAATAAAGACTGTGGATATCTTGAAGCAGTTGGAGGTCAGTTGAACGATCTCTGAGACTTTGGAGAGAGCTTAATGAATCAGAAATTATAAGAAATTTACTCTCACTAGATTGGATGATGTATGTTAAAGCTTGCTTAAGTGCACAAAGTTCGCAGGAGAATATGGAATAATATTTAGGGAGTTTCAGCTGAAGTTTCTTATCTGGGGTAATTATGGCACATCCATTGTCGCTGTCCGTTTTGGAACCATCAGTGTAGATAAATGTATGGTTAGGGTAGGCATTTGTTATTTCTTGAAACAGCTGTTTATATTTCACACGTTTTATACGATATTATTAGACAGCCGTTCTAAAACTGTTACTGTGTTTTTACTTTCTCTACCACGTATAGTAAGTAGAGGAAGTATTAAATTCGATATCGAGATTTCACTGGAAATATGTTTTGAGGCCCTCTGAATCTAAACAAGCATTTTAAGAGAAAGGTCCGCGCGCGCGCGCGCGTGTGTGTGTGTGTGTGTGTGTGTGTGTGTGTGTGTGTGTGTGTGTGTGTGTGTGTGCCTGTGAACAGCATAACTCAAAAACGAAAAGTCGGTTAAAAACCAAAGTTGGCATCTAAGTTTAATTTCTTTCAAGGATGCGACACGAAGATTTTGAAGAAAATAGCCTCACCCTAAACTACATTTTATATGGAACATTTTTCGAAAATGTTTATTTTGTTGAAAATGACTAACGATTTTGATTAAAATATTTTTATGACAAATTAAATGAATATCTTGAATTTTCTGGCCATAGCTCATGAAATCCTATTTACTCTGGATGACTTTTGCATAACTGGTAAAACCGTTAGAGATAGACCAAATCTTACTATACAAAAAATGTAGATCTCGCTAAAACACACAATTTATGTCTGAATAAATTTTTTTATAGAGTGAAGCATTTCGGAGATATTGCTTGTTATGTGTGTCATTTTCTGAATACTTCAGACTTTCGTGAAATGGAACATCGTTGTTCATTTTTTTATATATTAAGCGTGCAAAGAGAGCGGGATTTCATAGCTTTAAAGGAGTTGACTATCTCTCAAAGCCTACAGTATTCTAATATCCCCCTTGCACTTACAAGAAAATACGCAATAAGATAATTTCTTCAAATGTTTATCTCGGCTAACACGAAGAAGAGGAATAAGAGGTTATAAGAATATTTAGCAAAAGAGTAGAGAAAGTCATGTGAGTGCAACATATGATTTTTATTGAGCACTTAGTCCAACAATAGGACATATGACAGATAGCCCCTCCATGAGTTGCACTTGTAAGTTTCGACTGCAACTGTCGTTAAATTGTGAAACTTTATGCGTATTTCTTTCAATGCTTTTTGTGATACTAAACGCCATATTTCGTGCGTAAACGACTGAAAACTGAGAAGTAACAGCTGTGCAAAGTTTACAAATGGTTTCTTAAAGCGACGGACTTCTTCAAATAATTAGTTGGTTTGTCACGCAAGTGAAGTCTGTCGTGTTGGCTTTCATCAACGAAAATATTCATAAAGCGACTTGGGAAAGTTACCTTAAAGGTCAGCGGTTAGCTCCTGCCGTTCAAGTTCAAATTGTATCGAATTTAGTTATGAGCCAGCAAAAGTGGTTTTTGGCCCTTGTCATTCATTTTTATACTAGATCACCTAGCTAACTAAAACAAGCACAATAGATGGATACTATAAAAAGAGAATATATATATATATATATATATATATATATATATATATATATATATATATATATATATCTTTTTTACTTTCTCTACTTTCTCTGCATTCGACCCAAAATTTCGATGTTGAGATTTCACCGGAAATATGTTTTGAGGTTCCCTGAATAAAAAAAGAACATTTTTAGAAAAGGTCTGTGTGTGTATGTGTGTGTGTGTGTGTGTGTGTGTGTGTGTGTGTGTGTGTGCGCGCGCGCGCTTGTGTCTGTAAATAGCATAACTCAAAAACGAAAAGTTGGTTAAAACCAAGGTTGCTTTTTAAGTTTATTATTTTTAAGGATGCGATCTGAAGATTTTGAAGAAAATTCCTCTACCCTAACCTAGCATTTACATTGAAATTTTTCGAAACGGTTTGATTTTCTCAAAAATGGCTCTAACGATTTTGATTGAAATGCCATATGTTTAAGATATTTTTATGGCAAATGAAAGTATATTTTGAATTTTCTGGCTATTGCCCATGTAGTCCTGTTTTACTCTTGATAACTTTTGCATAACTGGTAAACCGTAAGAGATAGACCAAATCTTACTATACAAAAATGTAGATCTTATTAAAACACACAAGTTATGTCCATTTTTTTTTTTTTTATTTTTTTATTTCTTTTTTTTTTTTTTTTTTTTTTTTTATATTGTGGGTGAACCATTTCGAAGATATTCCTTGTGTGATTTTACAATACAGTACTTTGTCGTGCAAAGAGAACAGAATTTCAAAGCTTTCATGTAGCGACCTAAAAGATTTGACAGATGTAGCCCACGGAATACCGGGTAGCGACAACTTAAACAAAGCTGCCTCTTATGCACTCAATCAAAAGACATGCACTAGCGTACAAAGTAAATGTGTACCTATAGATGAGCATCTAATTTGAAATTATATGCAGGTAGCCATTGAATTGCACATTGAGACATGTAAAAGGGACAGTATAATAAAAACTTGTGAATTATATGCAACAGATTGAATTATTTATACCATTCATAAATTTGCACAGAAATATTATAATTTTGTAAGGTGTTGCACCGTATGACCATATACATTTTCAGTAACTTAAAAACAAAACTTGTGTAACACACGTTTCATTGATATTTTCTCGATCTATAGAGAAATGCATTGAATCTAACTTCTCCACAATTGTATTCATACATTTATAATCATAGTGCTGCACTTGAGACATACTTGGGGATTTATTTCAATTGCAAATTAATCCTGAATTAAGTTGTCTATTTGCAACTGCTGCACTATACAGCACTATGCATCCTGGACCGCCTGAGCTAATATAGCCCTATGCCCGTGTGCTCTTGCGGGACCGGAAAGGTGCTGAAATGCCTCGCCCTGCTGATAATGCTTTCACATTTGTTCTTCCCGACGAACATCGCCTATAATCAGCTTGTATTTTCAACTCTTAAGTGATTAAAAGACTAAAAGGCATTTAAGAAAGCTCTAGATGCTAGAAAACGAATATATTGAAGTCACAAAGCACATACTTGCAAATGTGAGTGAATGTGTGGGCTTTAAGGTTATTTGGGTCCAACTTGCAAAGGTGACTGACTTTTCATTGAGAACGATATGGAATAAAAGACAGTCGTTTTTAGTCCATAGAAGAAATATGTAAAACATGCATTGAATTCCAAGCAGGTAAACAAAAGGCAGTCGCATTCTGGTTATAATACTGCGATATTTCTTTCATTTACATGTTATTCAAATAATAACAAAGTACCTTTATTGTAATTATACATATAAAAATATAGCAAAGATGAAATTACTAACGTTCCTCTCGTAACCGTGATATTATACTGGCACTCTTTACGTTAACATCGGTGTTTCAAACGCTTCTTAATACCTATACTTGTTTTTAAGCTTCAAATCACCCAAAGTGGAATATGCGACTTCATTGCGCACTGTTGCCACTTGCACTGCGGGACCAGCAAAACCGATTAATTCTCCAGAACTCAAGTTTTGTATTTTCGCTAGATTACAATGTAAATAAGCCTTGGCCTGCGAAGGGCAGTTACCCTAGGGGTTATTTTATTTATTTTTATAGTGTAAATAAAGTAATCTAGGTTTACTAATTCAAATGTAATGCTCTTACAGAAGTGAATTTACTTATTCAGAACGTAAAATCGATGTATTCTCGTAGAGATAAACGTTCAAGCAGAACTTACCGAAGAAACACGTGGCAGACGAATAGATCCCACGACACAGCTGTTACTGGCTTGTTGCCATATTTAGACTAACAGACACATTTATCACTGGAGAAATCCAATCAAGCTTTGTTTCTTCCTTTTCGTATTAATAAACGGATGTTGTCATAAACCTATGTTCAATAGAAGACGTTTACTTCGTGAAGCGGTAATTATAATATAACTATTTCAACTAAAAACAAGTAAATATAGATGTAATGATACTCAAAGTGCCACCAAACTTGTTGAAACTACTCCAAAGATCTCTTTCCCTTCGTCTATGTCTCTATTTCCCGTCTGATCAAGTTCAGGCTCGGAAGTAATTAATAAATCCATATATAAATGGACTGTTGCCAAGTTTCTTTTTGCTCTCATTGGAAGGAAACGAGCTGGGTTATTAAGAAGAACGAGTAAAAAATGTGGCAACGGCGCACATGGAGATTCTACGTGGCTTTTAAATGTAAAGGCGAGTGGCTATTGGCTAAGGGAAGACATTCATTTTTGTACCTGTTAAATATACCAGGTGGCCCACTTCATCCGGCATCAGCGTAAGTAAATATCCCTTCGTGCGTTAAGACAGTTTCAGAACTCCACGACACAACTCTGGTTAAAGAGACGGCAGTGGCGTGTTCTGCTTCCCAGCAAAGACCTGACGTGAGAGGCAGTTGAACTAGCGTGTGTAATCCGTGATAATAGATAATAACAGTATAACAACCGATAACGTGTCACTTTACCCACAGGATCCTTATTTTCCAAGGAATAAACTCACTCCTATATGTGGTGCTATTGTCTAACAATAATAAATAACATAATAACCATAATAACAACAACAATAACTATAACAAGAATAAGAATCTTAATAATAAACACAATGGTGATAATAAACGCTAATAAAGCTTATAAAACAATAATAATAGTATTAATCATTTTTATTAAGGAATATTCCAGAATACAATGGTTTCCTTCATCCCAAAACGATATTCTACATCCTTAAGTCCCTGTCCATAGCATTTTCCTCCTGAATTGAGCATTTCTATAATTCTCTTCGCATCAGTTATTCTTCTTTGCACCTCTAAATTTAAGTTGCATCCTTCCTATATAACTAAAGATATTTATATCACAAATAAAATGTATATCCTGATTCACTGGGGTTAGCTTGTGCAGTTCTCCTTATTCGGAAGGTTTAAACCTTGCATAATTGGTAGATATTAAGGTTAGACAAAAACGTACTAAGAAAAAGTTGTAAATCTCTTTAAATGCTCAGTTTATTTCAAATGTTTTTTCTAAGCCGTCAGCTGTTTTGTAGTTATACGTAATGTGTAATGGAACTGTTTCCGTAAAGGGTTTATCTCACTTAAATTTAAGTACATACCCAGGAAAATAAGCTTCTGTAAGAATAATTTGTATACCCACTAGTAAGCGATATAGGGTTGAGAAGGTCATGTGAATGTAACATATACAATTCTTACTTTCTGTACCACGTGTAGGTAGGGGAAGTATTGTATTCGACCCAAAATTTCGATTTCGGGATTTCACCTGAAATATATGTTTTGAGACCCCCTGAACCACCCCCGCCCCCCGGAAAAAATTTTTTTAGAAAAAGGTCCGCGCGTTTGTGTATGTATCTGTGTGTCCTTGAGTTTGTATCTCTGCATAACTAAAAACAAAAAGTCGGTTAAAAACCGAAGTTAGTATTTAGGTTTAATATCACTCAAAGACACGACACGAAGATTTTGAAAAAGAATTTTCCACCCTAAACTATCTACCTTATACATGAAAAATTTTTCGAAAAATTTTATACTCTCGAAAATGGCTCTAGCGATTTTGATCAAAATTCCATATGTTTAAGACATTTTTATGGCAAATGAAATGTATATTTTGAATTTTCTGGCTGTAACTTATGTAGTCCTTTACACTTGATGACTTTTGCATAACTGGTAAACCGTAAGAGATAGACCAAATCTTACTGCACAAACGACGTAGATCTTGTTAAAAACACAAGCTATGTCCAAATGAATTTTTTTGTGGAGTGAACCATTTCGGAGATATTCCTTGTTATTTGTGTGAGTTTTGCAATACTTTTCTGAAATGGAAAAGAGAAGGGAATTTCCAAGCCTTCACTATCGCTTAAAGTCTACTGTATTCCCATATTCCCCTTGCTACTAGAAGAAAATTATCAAGAAGATAATTTCTGCAAATGTTTTTCTCAACTAGCATGAAGAAGATAGAGGAATGAGAGTAGAGAAGGTCATGTGAGTGCGACACGTCAGATTTTTGCTACTGAGGTACCTAGTTTGGTGCTGAAGTTAAATGCAGCACGCAACAATGGGTATATCCGTCCAGTAACATGTCTTGAAATTAAGGAGTCGCATATAGATTAGGGGAAAGACCACGTCATGGTTGGCGACAGACAGCATATGGTCTGTGACCACAGGATGTGACTCTTTGCCACCTGTAAGGATTCCGAATTCGCTGTACGTCATTCTTCCGCTGTGTGACTTGCATGAAGATTGACATAATCAAAAACACAACAAATGGCTGCAGTTACCACGGCTTGTTAATGCTAATGTGATTGAGCGAATGAACGTCTATTTGCAGCCATATGCAAATCTTGTAATCGCTGATGCACTTCAGCGCTGGAAGGCTTCACAACAAAACTTAATATTGTTTATCAGCCAGTCTAGTCTGTCTGTCTTTGAGCAAAACATAAATTGAAAGCAAATTCACCAAATACCAAAGTTTACGTTGAAATCCAGCATTTTTTTTAAGGATGTAAGACAAGACTTACAGAAAATTCTCTCACACCAAACAACGCTCTAGAGTGAAAAAACTGCTACATTGCACTCACATGGTTTTCTCTACTCACTCTTGTACAAACTATTCTTATAACGTTTAAGATTCTTCTGCCTATCTCAGTTAATCGAGAGAGACATTTATAGAAATTATTTTATTACGTACAGAAATATTTTTAGACGTGGCGAATGGCCGATATTTGCATTTTGGTTTATAGTCGAATTCACTTTTGTATTTATAAGACCGTATGTGTGTCAGGTTAGCATCTCTCCGACTTCCGTTCAGTAAACATCGTAACTGTACGTGTCCGCGGGCATTATCAGCAGTGCCTTGTTTATTTCAAGGAAGAAAACAGAGACGTTACCCCCACCATCAATTTGCATGACGCCACTCGTGCAGATCCGTCATTTACCACGTCTAAAATTATCCCTGTACAAGGATTTCTAAATACAACAAAGACAAAGTAATATTGTAATATTGTAATATTGTTTCTTAAGACTTATTTGTTTACACACTAACAAATGAAAGGCGCAGTCATATATATCTATCATATAGGGTTTTTTGTTTCTTTCTTTTTCGTGTTCATGCAAACAGAACAGAATTTCAAAGCGAACACATAGCAACCGTTTTGAAAACATTTGACTATTGCGTAAGGTTCATATATGTATTAACAAAAAGTAGGCAGAAAAATAAGCTTTTGTGGGAGCACTTTGTAGAAGGGTGTATAGAGAAACTTTGAATGTGATAGGTCATAGTTTTTAAATCATGAAACACACTAGTTTTTACACAGATATGTAAACTCTGCGGAGAGTATGCAGTGAATCAAATTAAGAAAGTTACTCTACCCCAGTCGACTTCTCTAGGACCTCTGGGTTAGTAGATTTGTGCATTCTTTACCTGTTATTTGTGTTTTATTCTTCTACAACAAGGATTGTGCCTGTTCCAACTTCAGAATCCGACTATTTCTTGAAGATATGCAGTGCATATGTAACCTGGTTGCGTTACGAGCGCTACGTAGGGTTAGATGTTTTAATTGTATTAAAATCGTAGATAGTGAGTTTCATTATTGACTTTTGAAAGTTGCCAAAGAAAAGAGCCAAGGGCGATGGAGGAGAAGAATGATAAGTGACAGGGGGAGAGGATGAGAGAGTAAAAGAAAGGCGCGAAAGAAAGAAAGAGAAAAGAAAAGACAATGACACAGCGTGGAAAGGAGAAAGGCATAACATAATTTCCACATTTATGCAATCATGCGAGTGGAGCTGAGATTCTGTTGGTAGAAAATATGGTATATCGATAAAATATCAGTTTTCGTCCAGATGTTATGACTCACTGTTTGCGAAGTGGTGCAATATAGCACAAGGAATACTAAATCCCCACAGGACACAAGTCAATGTGAAGCTGGGATCAGCAGTATGCTAACATCCCTTCTCCAGAGTCACACCCCAGGCTATATTTATTTTCTGAGCAGTCAGCAAGGAGACAGCTGAGGGTAGAATACTCACCACATCCCCATACACGCCGCTGTTGCCAAATAGCTCGTTAACTAGACCTTCCCTGACATTACACAGGCGAATGTATTATTGTGCTTTTTAGAATTTTGAAATCATAAATTTAGCATTTTTATTTGTAAATTTAGAATTTCGTAACCTATTTTAACCATTTTGAGGAAAAGCTTTTACTGATAAACTGGTAGACTTTTAAAATAATGTCCATTTAAATTAGAATAACATTTATAAATGGTAATTGGTGAAATAAAAATGTATAAATTACATTGTGCCTTGTTTTAAGATTAATATAGGTTAAAGTAACACAAATAGAATTGATACAAGCTACAGCTTGTAAGTTCACAAATCAACATACCTCAAGATTTTGTTCAGTTCTTGTATCTTGATTACTGCAGAGCGATTTATGTAGAATTGACATATTTCTTTAACTGTTTGGGTGGAAATTCGCATAAGGAGCAGTTTTTAATGTCAAATTAAGAAGTATATTCGAGAGCTATATATATAGCGTACACATATAGCTTTTATAAACTATAATGAGGATTTAATTAATTCAGTGTACCTCCTCGTATTTATTATGTAATTATTGTACAATTATCTAGAAGAGATACGTATGAAAATGTTGGTGGATATTTTCTTGCCCTCCCCCTTGTAATCTTCCAAGTCCTGCAAGATGACTTCTACTTCTGTACAAACTATCCTTACACTTTTTCCTCGGTGCACTTCGTGTTAATCGAGATAAACTTCTTATTGTTAATTCTCTTGTAACTGCACGAGAGAATACAGTAAGAAATAGATATTGGAAGAATACGTTAGGCTGTAAGCTATGGTCAGTCAAATCATTTAAGGGTTGGTTGCTATGTGGTGGCTATAAAATTTCGTTCTCATTGCACCACCAAGGGCTAAAAAAAGAATAACGATCTCACATTTGAGAACGGTCTAGAATTATATTACAAAATTCTGACAAATAACAAGGAATATCTCAGAAATGGTTGGCTCCATAGAAATTATAATTGACATAAATTATTTGTTGAAACAAGATCTACAGGTTTATTGCTCGGCCAGAGATTCTGTTCCATCTCTTCCGATGTTCCTCTATGGACCATTTCTGTGGTAAGCTTTAGTGGTTTCGGGAATACATTGTGCATATGTAAAAATGTAAACCCCGCGCGACAGCCCACGAAGGGCCAAGGCCTACCCAGCCGCTGCGTCCCCCACCTCTGCCCACTACAGGCGTCATTGGTGAGGTGCAATACTGGAGGGTGGGACGTGGTCAGCGCCCCGAGCCCTCCCGGCCAGTTATGCGGTCTTCTCGACCTGGGGCCGCTACTTCTCCATCAAGTAGCTCCTCAATTGGTCCCCCCGGGACCTAACGAGGCTGAGTGCACCCCGTGCCAGACCTCCCAGAGGGGATAAAATCCCCATGCTGGTACCGGGGATCGAACCCGGGTCCTCCGCGCCAGAGACAAGCGCGCTGCCAGCTGCGCTACGGAGGCGGCCAACATTGTGCATATACAGATACATATAAATGTTCTCTCTTTATGATATTAGTGCGGTTTTGAAACATCTAAGGTATCTCAACACTTGACACCATACTCTGGTTCCATCTCGTACTTGCTAGATGCTGATCACTTCCAATGCAGGCTATAAAAAGAAATATGAGCCTTAGAATTAAGATTAACAACGAAGAATTCTCCGAATGTGCTGATGTGTGTATGTTATCCTGCTCTGTGAATTAAACTGTTACTCACTTTTTAGGGTTGTCCAAGTGCCAAATTTGCTCGTCAAGGATATTGCTATGAGAAAACGTGCGAAATGTTCGGATCATATCATCCTTTCTCTGTAGGTCCTAAACAAAAGTGCATCTGAGGCAGTAGAACACTTCACTTGTTCAGTTCTGAAACGACAAAAACATTCCTTATTAAGTGAAAGAAAGTCATTTTGATTGTTTAGCGCAAGTATTCATTAGAAGGGCATTTTACACTGAAAATTTGTCATTTTTAATGTCTTTATTACCTGTCTGTGGAGGCAGAGGAAGCAGTGAATCCCACCTAGAATGCTTATATCATGATTTCACAATTACGGATTCTGAGGTCCCCTAACCTTAAAAAAAAAGCTGAGGTGCTGCACTCACATTACCTTCTCTACTCTTGCACAAGCTATCCTCCATCTACTTTATGTTAATGGACAAACTGTTGCGGAAATTATCTTATTGCTAATTTTCTTGTACGTGCAAGGGGAGTGTGAAAACACAATAGGCTTTAAAAAATAGAGAGTCAAATCTTTTAAAACGAGTCGCTATGTGATAGCTTTGAAATTCCGTTCTCCGATAAAAAAGCGAATAACGACTTCCCATTTGAGGAAAGTAGAAGTACCGGAAAATGCAGACAGATAATAAGGAATATGTCAGAATGGCCCACTCTAGGAATAAAAATATCTGATGCGTTGCACTCACATGACTTTCTCTACTCTTGTACTAACCGTACTTACAAACTCTTATTACTATATCTTCTTCATGTTAGTTAAGATAAACCTTGCAGAAATTATCTTATTGCTTATTTCCTTGTAGGTGCAAGGGAAATATGGAAATACAGTAGGCTTTGTGCGATAGTCAAATCTTTTAAAGCTTTTAAACTCCGTTCTCTTAACATATAAAAAATGAATAACATGTTCCATTTGACGAAAGTTTTAAGTTTTCCAAAAGTCACACAAATAACAAGGAATATCTCCGAAATTATTTACTATACAAAGAAAAACAAATTATTTGGACATAAATTGTGTTTTAAAAAGATCTACATTTTTTATAGTAAGATTTGGCCTATTTCTTACGGTTTTACCAGTTATGCAAAAGTTATCCAGAGTAGACAGGACTACATGGGCTATAGTCAGAAAATTTAAAATATACATTTCATTTATCATAAAAATATCTCTAACATATGTAATTTTAATCAACATTTTTAGAACCATTTTCGAGAAAATCAAAATTTTTGAAACATTTTCCATGTAAAAGATAGTTTAGGATGGAGGAATTTCCTACAAAATCTTCGTGTCGCATCCTTAAAAGATGTTAAATGTAAATGCCAACTTTGGTATTTAACCAAAGACTTTTCGTTTTTGGGTTATGCTGTCCACAGGCTGACCAAGGCCATCTCTAAGTAACAGGCCTGGATATGCGATTCGTGACGTCACAACGCGAGGCTGACGTTCCAAGCAATTCATACGGAATAAACACATGTTTTACAGCATTTCTGCGCTGGAAGAAGCGTGCATTCATTTATATTTTCACATTTCGTATTAAAAGTTAATGTGTGTTAGTATGTTAGTGGAAAACATACTTTGCATAGTTGTTAATGGCAGAGCACGCTTCTTACGTTCGCAATGCGAATATATCTCGTTTCTTTCTTTTCTTTTTTTTTTTTCCTGTCGATAATACCAAACTTTTTTTGTTTAATAATGGAGTAACTTTTCAAGAGGATGTTGGTTATTACTTTTATTATTTTCCTCGTCAAAATAGCACCCGGTAACTCGCAATCACTAGCATTACAGTCAGCATCGATATTGTTAATGTCACATGTCTCCTCAGCGCCTAAATGTAGAATTAAGTTTCTCTGGTTTTCTACTTTAAGAAATTCTTGTTCATATGTCTCAACAAATTTACTACTTTTTCGTGATCACCAAGCATTTTCACCTTCTCTGATAAATATTTTAAATGCAAGAGTTTCTATCAGGACTGAAGGGTTGAGAAAGTTGTCTGAGGTAATCAGGATGGGGTAAAGAAAGAACATTGGAATCAAGTAAAGTGTCTGTAAGCTGTTGGGGGAGTATACTTAATTTACTTTTGACTAACCAATTTTACCTGTTCTTCTAGGTATTTAGGTTTTAGATATTCCTGTGGAATCTTCATTCATGTCCTCCCAACATACCTTTAAAATGTTGACAGCCTGAAGTAGTTTATGTTCTGTTTGTTCACTTGCTATTGTGAACCAAAAGATCATCAAATTTAGACCATTTATCCAATATCATTGGTTTACCGAGAATGCATTTAAACTTACTATTGGGTATTACAATTTTACCCTATAGAACCTAAATAATAACAATGGAATTAATTTTTAATGCTGCTACAATTTTAGGAATTTCTTCAGTATCAACTTTCACAAAAATTACATCGTTTTCTTTTATGATGACGGTGAATCCCTCTAATTTCATGTCACTAATTATATTTTTAAAGCTCTGATCTTCGAGTCATTTACGAAATGCTATGGATTTTCAGTAAGTATAGGAGTTGTTCTGGGTGCTACAAAACGCTTTCATCATTTCGCGTAGCAGAATTCCTTCACTATGTGCTGCTCAGAAAAATGTTTAATACATACCACATCTGGTTCATTAATATCCCTGTGAATAGCACGTACCCAGTGCTCTCTCCTGTGTGGGTCTTTGGAAACGAAAACACTGTAACACACTTTTCTACACTTGTTTTACAGCTTGAGGTATAACCCGGCACACAACACTTCCTAGGCATTTTGTATTGAAAACTACACCACTTTGTAATTTAATTTTTCGCTCACTTGTTTACTGACACGTTGTAAGGCACAAGCAACTTCTTAGCGTTCCAACCACGTACTGATGTGTTGCATTCCCGTAATAAACAAATAGGTGATAAACATAAGCCTCCCGTGATGACGTCATTAACTCTCCGTATACAGGCCTGTTAGATAAAGATGGCCTTGGGCTGACACACGCGAGCGCGCGCGCGCGCGCGGATTTTTTTCTAAAAAGGGGGCCTTAAACTTATATTTCCAGTGAAATCTCGACGTCGAATTTTTGGGTGGAATACATTACTTCCTCTATTTACTATATGTAGTAAAGAAAGTAAAAATATGTTTGACATAAATTATTTTAATGAGCTATGTATTTTTTGTATAGTTGGAATTTGTCCATATCTTACGGTTTACCAGTTATGGAAAGGTCAGCCGGGATGAAGAGTACTTCTGAAAGCATTCCCAGAAAATTCTAGATATACATTTTCTTTGTTATAAAAATATCTTAAACATATGCCATTCTAACAAAATCGTTAGTCATTTTTGTGTAAAGCGAAATTTTCGAAAAATACTGCATATAAAGAACAGTCCCCCCCCAGAGCCACTGTTTTCTTGAAAGTCTTCATGTTGCATCCCTGGAGGATGCAGAACTTCAGTACCAAGGTTGATATTAGCCGACTTTTCGTCTTTTATGTTGACAGACAAAGGGATCTTTTACTAAAGTGCTGTTTTGGTTCAGAGGGCCTCTTCTTCTTATCTGATTAGGCTCCCCGCATGGAGGACTTACACATCCTAGGTTTTCAACCCAGTGCCTAGGGTCAGCCGCCTGTCGGGCAGCGCAGTAACCTATGGACCGGATAGAGTGAAGACCTGGAAGCGAGTGGTCAGCCCAGGACGAAAGTGAGGAACAGGATGATACGAACTATAGGCGAAATGGATGAAAGGTAATGATGGAGCATTTGGTGCAATGAGTGGCGCGGGAAACCGGAAAACCCGGATAAAACCCGCCCAGACGCTGCTTCGTCCACCACATGCGGGTCCGTGGTATCAAACCCGGGCCACCAAGATGATAGGCGAACGATCTAACCGCTCGGTCAGGGCGCCGCTATTTCAGGGGGCCTCAAAACGTGCATTGCCAGTGAAACCACTGTGGCAAACTTCTGTGTGGAATGCAATACCTTCTCTACCTACTATTATGAGGTAGAGAAAGTAAAAGCGAAAACCCAGAATAGCACCAAATATAATGTTTGAATTAGGGACTCTTTAAGGGTATCTTGCAAATGTTTTGAAGAAAATTCACCTATTCCAGATTGCTGTTTATATGGAATAATTTATTGTTAGTTTTATTTCCCCAAAAATTATGTATTTTAGCGATTTCGATTAAGAGTTCTTTGGAAATAATAGACGATAGGAAAATCAATTTGTTCTGTAAGTTATTGAATTATATTTGGTACTTCCTAAAAACAGTTTCCGCAGTTAAGGAGTTGTTTATGAGGAAGATGGCAATAAATAATAATTGAGAGGATTTCCTCTACATTTAAAATGCTGTCGCAAGCCAAGTATGAAATATGAAAGAAAAACAAACTTAAGGATGCTCTAATTATGTTTGTTTCGAGTTTGATTTATTTTGAAAGCACTGAGGCATTTTTTGCTTGCTGTTGCATACAAAACTGTTCGTAGGATTACCTTTCTACTCTCTTCAGCGGTTCTTTTACATTCCTTTCCGCTCTGTGCTGGTCCATTAATTACAATTAATTAGGTTAACTCATATTAGTGGCTTCCGACTGAATTGAAACGGCCACACCCAAAAGTACCGCTGCTCGCCGCTGGAGCGCTGCAGTAGCTAATAACTGCATATCAGCCTCTAGCTATCTCACTGACTAATGTTTATCCATTTTAAAATTGTTTTTGTGAAATTCATATACATATTTACTTTCTTTACTATGTATAATTAAGTAGGGGAAGTATTGTATTCCACCCAAAAATTCACCAGAAATATGTTTTGAAGTCTCCTGAATCCAAACAAAGCATTTTTAGAAAAAAAAGTCCGTGTGTGTGTGTGTGTGTGTGTGTGTGTGTGTGTGTGTGTGTGTGTGTGTGTGTCTGTGTGTGGACAGCATGACTCAAAAACGAAAAGTAGATTAAAAACCAAAGTTGGTATTCAAGTTTAATGTCTTTTAAGGATGCGACACAAAGATTTTGAAGAAAAATGGCCACACCCTAAACTACCATTTACATGGAAACGTTTTCGAAAATTTTGATTTTCTTGAAAATGGCTCTAACGATTTTGATTAAAATGTCATATATTTAGATATTTTTATGACAAATTAAATGCATATCTTGAATTTTCTGGCTATAGCCCCTGTAGTCGTATTTACTCTGGACGACTTTTGCATAACTCGTAAACCATTAGAAATAGACCAAATCATACTATACAAAAAATGTAGATCTTGCTAAAATACACAATTTATGTCCAAATAAATTTTCTTGTAAGGTGAACCATTTCGGAGATATTCCTTGTTATGTGTGTGAGCTTCAGAAAACTAAAAACTTTCGTGAAATGGAACATCGTTGTTCATTTTTTATATGTTAAGTACGCAAAGAGAACGGAATCTCAAAGCTTTAAAAGATTTGACTATCGCACAAAGCCTACTGTATTCTAATATTCCCCTTGCACCTACAAGGACATAAGCAATAAGATAATTTGTACAAATGTTTATCCCAACTAACACGAAGAAGATATAGGAATAAGAGTTTGTAAGAATGGTTGGTACAAGAGTGGAGAAGGTCATGTGAGTGCAACACACCAGATTTTTAATATTTCTAGTTTGAAACCCCCTTAGCCACAACAAAAATTATTTGACCCCCACTCCCATTTGGAATTATAAAGTGACACAAAGGCAATTCATAAAATCGCTTTAGCTCATCGAATTTTGCGCGAACATTAAAACGCGCATGCGCATAGACTCCCGGCATGTCTTGCGTGTAAAACGATTCCATTTGCATAGGTAGTATTGCAGTGTGCTATTCACAGTGTCGGTTCAAACGTTTAAAACAATCTATGGTCCCGCCGACTGTGAAATACGGTCTGTGGTTCGGTTTTTGACAGGAAGGAGCGTTTCAACAGTGGATATTCATCATCAGATCAGTGAAGCTATTGGCCCATATGCGATGACTGACAGCAAAGTGCGTAAGCGGACGAGAACTCTCAAAGCCGGATGGGACAATGCTCATAATGAACCGCGATCAGACCGGCCATCAATGATCACAGAAGATTTCGTCAATACCGTAGATGAAAAGATCCGTGAAGATCGGCGATTGACAGTTTCCACTGGTTTTCGTGGTACTTCTGACGTTGCTAGAAGTAGACATGGCCGAACCCCTCCCGGAGGGAAGTTGTTCGGATTGGGTTGGTCTCGGTCGAGCAGTGGTTCCCGATACTCATGGGAGATTGACTACGACCTGACTCGTCAAGGCGGGTTTGGGAGGCGCCTCAGAATCTCGAGTACTGGCCTGCAGAGCTAGGAGCTCGAGTGCTAGATATCCGGCGGCCCCACTTAGGTTATAGGTAGTCTTCCCGGACGGGTTGACGCGTGTAAGTGGCGTATCCACTTCCGTCCCCTATGTAACGGTAGGGGAAGCCTTTTTAGGAAACAAGGTATTGGCCCTAATAAAAAGCCCCCAGTGGCACCCGGATACCGCCTTACTTGGTTTGGGGAGGGGGGGCTGGTAGATGCCTCACTTCATAAGTGGTTACCCACTAGTTATCTTCACAGTCGGCAGACACCTATTGCGTTGGCATACAAAAGTCTGTAGAACGTTATGACAAATCTTTAAACAAATATGCCAGCTATATAAAAAATCTGATTTGTTGCACTCACATGACTTTCTCTACTCTTGTACTAACCATTCTTACAAACTCTTATTCCTATATCTTCTTCGTGTTAGTTAAGATAAACATTTGTACAAATTATTGCTTATTTCCTTGTAGGTGCAAGGGCAATATTAGAATACAGTAGGCTTTGTGCGATAGTCAAATGTTTTAAAGCTTTGAGATTCTGTTGTTTTGCACACTTAACATATAAAAAAATGAACAGCGATGTTCCATTTCACGAAAGTTTTAAGTTTTCCGAAACTCACACACATAACAAGGAATATTTCCGAAATGGTTCACCCTACAAGAAAATTTCTTCGGACACAAATTGTGTATTTTAGCAAGATCTACATTTTTTGTACAGTAAGATTTGATCTATTTCTAACGGTTTACCAGTTACTCGTCCGGAGTAAATGCGACTACAAGGGCTATAGCCAGAAAATTCAGGATATACATTTCATTTGTCATCAAAATATCTCAAACATATGACATTTTAATCAAAATCGTTAGAGCCATTTTCAAGAAAATCAAAATTTTCGACAAATGTTCCATGTAAAGGGTAGTTTAGGGTGGGCCTATTTTCTTCAAAATCTTCGTGTCACATCCTTGAAAGACATTAAACTTAAATACTAACGTTGGTTTTTAACCGACTTTTCGTTTTTTAGTTATGCTGTCTACAGACTGACACAAAGACTGACACACACAGACAGACACATACGGACCTTTTTCTAAAAATGCTTTTTGGATTTAGGGGGTCTCAAAACATATTTCCAGTGAAATCTCGACATCGAATTTTTGGATGGAATACAATACTTCCTTCTACTTACCGGTAGAGAAAGTAAAAATGGAGAAGGATGTAAGGAATTAAGTTGAACAACCATTTTGCAATTATCTATGAGGGTTTGTCGTGTTTAAAACATGGGACCTTACTTTGGGAGTTGCTTCGTACGTCACTGACCCCACATTGATGAATCTACTCAAGTGAAAGTTCACATGTGCTTTAATTAAATTATTGTTAGTGGTGGTCTGGTTTATCCTGTGTATTACCTCTGTAGCTAAAATGTCAGTGTTAATTATTGATCCCTCCAACATATTATTTGTATCGCCTCTAGTGGTCTTCTGTCATTAGAACAGATAGTTGTGCAACACAACTATGGAATATTCGGACTTTCGAATATTACTATCAGGACCTTGGCCCAGTTATTATAAATAAGTATAGGAGACTCTCCATAAATTACCTTTAATTTTAGCTCCAATTTCAAATGCTTCTCCAACTCGTATATACAGGATGATTCAATGGAACCTTTGTTTCAATTCTGTAGCAGGCATTAATTATATTATCTATGCAAATTAGCACTATATGAGATTAATGCCAAAATGTGCTATCGTATGCAACACAAAAGCAAACAGTTCATTTCTTGAAAATGATGTCCCACAAATGAACTCCATTTCTGCGATTCTGCGTTGCATATCGGGGCGTATAACATGCAATAGCATAAATTCTCTGTGAACGCTTTCGTCAACATCTATTTGGATTCTGTTCTCTGCCACAGACAAAGAAAACTGGGGATCTTGCAGGCCATAAAATGTCTCCATGTTTCAAGATAACCACCGTCTGCCACAAACTTATAAAATTTATTGTCATATATGCGATTTAAATTTTCAGATGCTGCGTTTCACCTAAAAATCTTAACTTTTAGAGGTTCGCCATAAGAACGACCGATTCTACCAAATTTGAAATGTACAGGGCTTTAAATATTAAGATCACATTGCGATAGATAACTTAAAGTACCTTTGATGCGAATTTTTGAGTGCAGTGGACATGTTGCCTAAGGGGGTGCTGGGACTGAAATTTGAATGTTCTATATTTTTATAGGCATGAAATCAATGCTTTGCACACTTAAAGGTAATTGTTATAAACTGCCACACAAAGTTCCAGCTCAATCTGTTTTACAATATTGAGGGAATTAATTATTCGATTTATTCACAATGCGAAAATGTCTTAATATTCAAGATATTCCACGCACATCGAGAACTAAAATATCACAACAGTTTAATTATTTTAAAAACTCCCATTACCCAACAAACACCATCAATCTCTGGCAGGAATAAAAAATAATTACTTTTAAAGTAATTAATTTCTTTGTTTCGATGAACATTGATGCAGATTACCTTTGAAATACAGAGCTTATTTATATCTACTAAATTAAGTGATTGTGTATACAACATCCAAAAGACAAGAGTAAAAGCACGTGTTGTTGACAGCAAGAGGAAACTGGGCATAGGGAGAGACGGAAACCGTGATAAACCCCAATGAGATTAGCCGGTTGTACAATACGGACGGACAGACAAAGCGACGCGGATATGTGCTCTGCAGTAGCGAACCAAATGCGCCACTGCTAAAAGGAAACCACGAATCAATACTAAAGACCGAAAGGATAGCACATAAGAAAATCATATGAGTCATAAGTTCCGTGGGAGTATGAAACAAATGAACCACATGTAGCTCCGACCGGGCACGTTCCAGCAGATGGACGTGATGTTCTGGCTGCTTATTACACTCTCTGTTCTTCTTTTTCACAAACAGCTATCAGATAGTTCCCTCCTATAGACACTATTTAACCGCCTTTTCTGGTGCGTTGTTATTCCTTACTTCTCGAGACAAAATGCTGTGAAGGCAAAAGTATACACTACTTACACACCTTATTGCAACTGCTAAGGTTATATTAACGACTGAGAACTATGAACAGGAAGTTATGCACGTTACTTGCGCTGCTTCCATTTGCCATAAAGAAATCAAACCTTTGTTGTTTCATAACCTGCTAAATTTAATGCGTTTTTACTTTCTGTACGTACTAAAGGGTATACACGGAGGGGAAATATCGGGCACTGAAACCTCCACCAAGATCTATTGCAGGAATAAGGGAGCAAGTACTGGAACCGCAGGTTACCACAGCGCCTAGAATACGCTAGCATCCGCGCCATCTGTCCAGCACCGCCACCATGAGCCTGAAAGCGCAGCTGAAAGATGATAAGGAAATGGAATGAAGGGGAATGATGAAAAGCAAATCGTGGTATGAAATTAATTACCGCCAGCATTCGCCTAAGTGACATGGGGAAACCGTGGAAAAACCTAAGTCAAAGTGCGCGGTCACAGGGGATCGAACCCAGGACCTCACACGCGTTGCCGCGGCGCCACCTCGCTCGGTCTGTACGTACAGCCGGCTCCAAATGTTTTTCGATGGACAAGAGATGTTGAGGGTTGAGAAGAATTTTCTTATCGAGTAGTCCTAGGGGAGAGTTATTGCACTATTTATTTACTTTCGCATGTAGTCGTCTAAGGTAAGGCAAGCGAGTTAGTGTCTCTTGAGGAAAGAACAAACGAAATGATTTGTTCTATATTTAATTATTCTGTCCAAGCCAAAGAAAAATGCGCTTCCTTTCGCCAGTGTTTAAACAAATTAATGTTGACGTTTTATGGTACTGCTGTTGTTTTAGAAACAATTTAAACAAATGCTTAGAAAAAATATAATGAATATAATCAATTTTTCGATAATGATAATAACAACTACAACTACAAATAATTAATAATAATAATAATAATAATAATAATAATAATAATAATAATAATAATAATAATAATAATAATAATAATAATAATAATAATAATAATAATAATAATAATAATAATAATAATAATAATAATAATAATAATAATAATAATAATAATAATAATAATAATAATAATAATAATAATAATAATAATAATAATAATAATAATAATAATAATAATAATAATAATAATAATAATAATAATAATAATAATAATAATAATAATAATATTTAATTATAATTATGAAACGCCCAGAAGCTTTGTGGAAAAGATTGAGTGTTTCTCTGTGTGTGTGTGTGTGTGTCTGTGTCTGTGTGTGTCTGTGTGTGTGTCTGTGTCTGTGTGTGTGTCTCTGTGTGTGTGTGTCTGTGTGTGTATGTGTGTGTGTGTGTGTGTGTGTGTGTGTGTGTGTGTGAACATTGCCTAATATCATGTAAGACATCGTTTATAATATGTCGTGTTTATTGTGCCCCTACTCCCGAAAATCTTTTTGCAGACATATTTATGTCACATTCCCATTTTCAGTGATGTAGAAACTAATTAATAATCTTCACTATTTTACAGCAAAGTCCCAAAGAAGCCAGTCGCCAAGACAGTTTCTTCTGTTAAAACAGGAAAACGTGAACATTACAGCTATCAAACTCAATAGACAGGTGAACCGGTTGAGACGACTCTGATCTCGATAACCTTTACCCCTTCCGTCCCCTCGGCGAGTTCCACGTTCGTCGGTAAACATTTGGAAGCGACTGTAGTAAGCGGAGTAAGTATTGCATTCCAACCAAAAATTCCATGTAAACATTTCACTGCAAATAAACTTTTGAGAAACCCCGAATAAAAAATTAATTGGAAAATTTATGATGACAATTCATAAATCTGAAGCTGCGATGTTTCTAATTGAGACCCTAAATGACCCTTAAGTTTAAGTATTAAAAAGAATTTCTGGCAAGAATATTAATTCTGTAGCCATGCATCATAAATGAGGACGATGCTGTTTAAGTGGCTTGCAGTTCTACAATTTTAAGCTTGTTAGTGGAGTTGAACTTATGATGCTACACTAACAGCTTCCAGGCTCTAATTATTCTTGAGGTCATTGACCACACAGAACCTACACGCAATTTAGGGCTGCTTCTCTGTGTCCTAATAGACCATCATGTTAATCCACTGCCACAATTATATCTTAAATACAGTTTTCGGGCATTAAAAGGAATAATTGCGGATACAACTTGAAGAATTTTTAGCAGTGGTCAAAAGCTTGGCACAGTGAGTGAGGTGATGAGATTAAAATAATTGAATAGCAGTAATATGATAATAATTCTTTTAAACCAATAAAGTGTAGCTAAAGAAATATTTGGAAAACTATTATTATTATTATTATTATTATTATTTATTATTATTATTATTATTATTATTATTATTATTATTATTATTATTATTATTATTATTATTATTATTATTATTATTATTATTATTAACTATTATATATTATGTACAGGATGATTAAAACAACTGATGTGTTGTACTCACATGACTTTCTCTTCTCTTGCACTAACTATTCTTAGAAACTCTTATTCCTCTATCCTCTTAATGTAAGTCGAGATAAACATTTGCAGTTATGATCTAATTTTCTTGCAGGTGCAAGGGGAATATTAGAATACAGTAGGCTTTGAGCGATAGTCAAATCTTTTAAAACTGGTCGGTATATGAAGACTTTGAGGTTCCGTTCTCTTTGCACGGCGAACAGATAAAAAATGAATAACGACCTTCCATTTGAGAAAAGTATAAATATTGTAAAACTCACACATATAACAAAGAATGTCTCCTAAATGGTTCATTCTACAAAAAATGCATTTAGACATAAATTGTTTTAACGAAAGCTATATCGTTTGTATAGTAAGATTTGGTCTATCTCTTACGGTTTACCAGTTACACAAAGGTTATCAAAAGTAAACGGGACTACTTGGGCTACAGCCAGAAAATTCAAAATATACACTTTATTAGCTAATAAAATATGTTACAAATATGGCATTTTAATCAAAACCGTTAGTCATTTTCGAGAAAATGCACACACACAAACACACACACACACACACACACACACACACACACACTCACACACACGCACATCTTTTTCTAAAAAAAGTTTTTTTTAGATTCAGTGGGCCTCAAAACATATTTCCAGTGAAAACTCGACATCGAATTTTTGGGTGGAATACAATACATCCCCTACTTACCAGTAGAGAAAGTAAAAAAACCCTAGTGCAGCAATGGGCCAATGCTTACTGCCCGGCCGCTGCTTCTCCCACCTCTGCCCAACACAGGCGTCATGAGTGGGGAGCAGAACTGGAGAGTGGAACGTGGTCAGCGCCCCGAATTATGGCCTTCGCGACCTCCGGTTGCTACTTCTTCATCAAGTAGCTCCTCATCTGGCCCCTCTGGTACCTAGCGAGGCTGAGTGCACCTCGTACCAGACCTCCCAGCACTAGAAAAAGCCCCACGCCGGTATCAGGGATCAAACCCAAGTCCTCCGCACGCTACCACTGTGCCACGGAGGCGGTCTGAAAGATATCTACTGAAAATAAATACTAAATTTTCGTTTTTGTTATACTGTTCATGGACGAACAAACACACACACACACACATACACACACACATACACACACACATACACACACACACACACACACACACACACTAGTAGAGAAAGTAATAAGTGATAGTGGGTAGAGAAAGCCATGTGAATTTAATATATCAGCTTTGTGTGTTATGTAGGTAAGTACCTGGAAAGCCAGCGGTGTTTTACGGACTGTGCGAGGTAGCACTCAAGTTGCCCGAGGGGGAAATACCTAATGATTAACGCACGAGAGCAATGGGGACTTTGCATGATACCCTGTCTGGGACAGCTCCTCAATACGGACCTGTAGGTAGTTCCTAAAACCGCTCACATATCTGTAGCAGCGTGACTTGTGCCTTATTTCAGCCGCTGAGCTGAGGGCATTTCCCTCTTTGTGTCAGTCTGTGTGTCTGTCAGTCTGTAGACAGCATAACTCAAAAACGAAAAGTATATTAAAAACCAAAGTTGGTATTTAAGTTTAATGTCTTTCAAGGATGCCAGACAAAGATTTTGAAGAAAGTAGCCCCACCCTAAACTACCCTTTACATGGAACATTTTTCGAAAATTTTGATTTTCTTGAAAATGGCTCTAACGATTTTGATTAAAATGTCATATGTTTGAGATATTTTTATGACAAATGAAATGTATATCTTGAATTTTCTGGCTATAGCCCCTGTAGTCTTATTTACTCTGGACGACTTTTGCATAACTGGTAAACCGTTAGAGATAGACCAAATCATACTATACAACAAATGTACATCTTGCTAAAATACACAATTTATGTCTCAATAAATTTTCTTGTAGGGTGAACCATTATGGAGATATTCCTTGTTATGTGTGTGAGTTTCGGAAAACTAAGAACTTTCGTGAAATGGATCATCGTTGTTCATTTTTTTTATATGTGAAGTGTGCAAAGACAACAGAATCCCAAAACTTTGAAACATTTGACTATCGCACAAAGCCTACTGTATTCTAATATTCCCCTTGCACCTGCAAGGAAATAAGCAATAAGATAACTTGTACAAATGTTTATCTTAACTAACACGAAGAAGATATAGGAATAAGAGTTTGTAAGAATGGTTAGTACAAGAGTAGAGGAAGTCATGTGAGTGCAACACATCAGATTTTTTAAATGTATTGCCACGACTTGATATCATTAATATCCAAATCCCCAAACCTTGTTTCTTCCTATTTTTCAGCACTTTTCCTTTCGATACTTTTTTTAATTTGATAATTTCCTTAAAATGTTTTGTACTGCCTCTCAAAAGTACTTTAAAGAAAATGAGAATACACTTTATTTTTAATAATGCTTCAATTTTGAGAAATAAGGTATTAACTTATGAATATTACGAATTTTGAATAATTTTTCCATAATAAGTACCAAAAATATGGCAAAAGTCCTACTGTTATTGTGTATATAAATTTCAGCAAGATACTATATGTGAACTTTAAGTATGAACTGCATTCCATAAATGACGAAAAAACAAATGAAGGTGTCAAATAAATAATGTTAAAAATGCTAGGTAACACAGGAATTATAGGTTTATTTCTTAAACCATCTACTGAATACTGGAACGCAGGAAAAAAGTACTGCGAACGCACCTAATATATAATATATGTTCTCTGTTTTTGTTGCAATTTCACACGCAAAGCATCAATTACGATAGTACGAGTGGCATACATAGCACAAATAACTCTCGTTAGCCCAGAGGAAATGATCACTGTGATGTTAATTGAGCCAACATTTCTGACTCATGTTTATTAGTAACTTTACACTCGTTCTAACCTAGGATTTCGTCTGGTTTTCAAGAAGAATTGAAGTACAGTAGAATCCTGATAACTCGACATTCCGTGTAACTGACGACCTTTTTTATTTCAATTTTCTTTTTCTCTTTTTTAATTTTTTTATCGTTAAATTTGACTAATAATTTCTGTAATTCACTATGCAGTGCAAACAGTATAGATAAATGTTATATACATACACATATATAACCTACTGCATTTTCCCTCACAGTGACAAAAGAGTTGACCATATATATAATCCATATCTAATAGAACATAAGCAGCTGAGAGACCATTGTGACGAAATCAAAAGCTTCTGAATACATAACGTAAAAACTTGTTAACAAGATTTGAAGTTTTATTGCTTTACGCAGTACAAAGGTATCTTTTAGACATGACGAATTGCGTGGTGGTTTATGATCGAGTTCACTTTTATAAGACCACAGGGGCAGCAGTTATCTTTCCAACTTCCCTGTAGTATATAAACATTGCGGAACGTGTGTGATCAAGTACAGTGCCATTTCGCATCATCAGCAGTGCCTTGTTTATTTCAACGAAGGAAACAGAGACGTTACTCCATCATCAAATTTGCATGTCACTCGCGCACATCCTTGCAAGGTCATTCGCCACGTCTAAAAATACCCCTGTATGTGGTAAGCTAAACTTTCAGTTACAATGCAACAACTTCCAAGACTTCAGGCTTACTGTTAGTGTTGTGTTGAGATGTTTGTGCTAGTGAAACTATAGAACGAGTAGAAAATACAATTTAATATGACAGTAGAAATTAAATTGGATGTGTTAAAGAGACGGAACAAAGGGGAACATATTAATACATAATACATTTTAGAATATGTTATACTTTTGTTCCCTATACTGTGCTAGAATATGCATTTATCTAATTTGTAGTATTATAATTTGTAAATAACAGACCTTTCATCCCGCAAAAATCGACAACCTCTCAGTCTACATTAGGTCGAGTTATGAGAGTTCTACTGTAGTATGTCTCTACCTCTATATAAGTACATGGTAGAGAAAGGAATAACAAGTATTCCTCCCATGTAAAAGTATTTTTGAGGAGTATTCTCTTGTAAATATTTGACTTAAGGTGCCTATCTGAAGCAATAAAATTTTGTTTTTGTCTGAATTAGACACGCCTCTACATGAATCGATTTTGCAAAATTGTTTGGATTTCAATTTAAAAAAAAAAAATCTGATGTGTTACACTCAAATGACTTTCTCTACTCTTGTACTAACCATTCTTACAAACTCTTATTCTTCTATCTTCTTCGTGTTAGTTGAGGTAAACATTTGCAGAAATTGCAACGGGAATATGGGAATACAGTAGGCTTTGTGCGATAGTCAACTATTTTAAAGCACACTTAAAAACCATCGGTCTAGGCCGGCTTTGAACCCGGAATCTTGGGATCAGTAGACCACCACCTAACCAACTGAGCCCACCAGACCGACGCTTGGACTTCAAAACGTCCATTTTCAGAGTGAGATATGGATATCTAATTTTTGGATCATTTGCAAATACATAACCAACCAGAGTATCAAGAAAGCCGAGTAATCACAGCTTCCTATATTGGCCGAATTAATGATGTTTACCACCTTTTCAGCTAACATATGCATATACGCCCATTGACCTATACATTATGTTTATTCTGTAACTAGAAGACACGTGAAACAACGTACAAGTTACCATTTAATATTACAAGGTGCCACTCGGGTGAATGGGAGAGTGGAAGGGGTTGGGTGTATCAGGTGACACTGGTGGAGCATGCGCAGTGACGCTGAATCAAGTTCACTCGTTCAATATTCTTAATGGGTATTTCCAATATTCCACATTATTTTCATGTCATTCAAACTTTGTTCCTTATAAACGCTAATATAGGTAACAAATTCGGGATTATCATGTAAACATGCAATTTATTCATATTGCTCAACTGAATATTTTCATAACATGTTCATAAATTCAAATTTACAGTATCTATTTTAGCGACCTGACATTTTTATCACAATCTATACGATACATGTTTCTTTGTTTGTCCCGTGTGTCTCCAGTTTTAGATGTTCTAGTAGCAAAGTTAACACGAGAAAATGTTTATGCAGAAATAACAAAGGATACCTATTACAGTTAATTTATTCGAGTCTTTTCATAGATTTTCCATTTAATTAGTTCTATATTTTAAAAATTCCACTAATTGTTTATTATATGACAATCGACAGAAAGAAAGAAAGAAAGAAAGAAACAAACAAACAAAGAATGGAAGGGAGGGAGGATGGAGAAAATAAGGAAGGGAGGGTTGGAGGGAGGTGGGGAGGGAGGGAGAAGGGAGGGAGGGAGGAAGGAAGGAAGGAAATAAGCAAGGAAGAAGGAAAGAAAGAAAGCAAGAGAGAGAGAAAGAAACAAACAAAGAAACAAAGATAGAAAGAAAGAAAGATAGAAAGACAGAAAGAAAGAAAGAGAGAGAGAGAAACAAAGAAACAAAGATAGAAAGAAAGAAAGATAGAAAGAAAGAAAGAAAGAAAGAAAGAGAGAGAGAGAAAGCAAGAAAGAAAGAAAGAAACAAAGAAATAAAGATAGAAAGAAAGAAAGAAAGAAAGAAAGAAAGAAAGAAAGAAAGAAAGAAAGAAAGAAAGAAAGAAAGAAAGAAAGAAAGAAAGAAAGAAAGAAAGAAAGAAGGAAAGAAAGAAAGAAAGAAAAAAAAAATAAAAAAAGAAAGAAAGAAAGAAAGAAAAAAAAAGAGAGAGAAAGAGAAAAAACAAATCGGTAGAAAGACAGGAGAGAAAGAGCAGAGAGAACGAGAGAGGGGAAAGAGGGGAGAGAAGGAGAGCAAGAGAAGGTGAGAAGTAGATTAGAAAAGGAAAGAAGGAGAGAAAGTTTAGCATTAATTTGAGGCATCCAGCGGAAGAACTACCAACGTCATATTTTGTTCAAAGTAAATTATTTTATAATTAATGAACCTTGAGAATACATTTACACAACGCCCAAAATCTGTACATAATTGTATGCTTATTATTAAAGATATAACTGTCAAAACAGGATTTCATACTCTGTAGTTTCAAAGTTAAATAATGTCATTTATAATAAGCTTGTATGGCAAAAACACAGCTATAATTATTTAATCTATTTATAAGATAGTTGTTTTAGACGTATTTTTAGCTTCTCCTCTAGCAGTATTCGCTAAAATAGTCAAAATCAAGTTCACTCGCAACTTGCAGTCGCTCCAAATTTTTCGGAATAGCACTCTCTTGTTATATTACTTGTGATAATATCTAAAACAAATGTGTAATAAAATGCGAAATCTAATATTTACCATATTTTTACGAAATTAATCTTCTGTGGTTTCTAGCCATTACGTACTGTTGATTAGGAAGGTAAACAGTCTGCTCACATTGTGATGTTTCTTGTATTCACTATAATTTAGTGCTTCTGGCATAAAAAAATAAGAACATGTGAAAATGCTAGTTTCAGGATGTAATCACACAGCTCATTATGAAGCAGAGGGTATGTATTATGCAAATAAAGTAGCTTATTTAGCATGCCATAGTAATTTACACCAAGCAATTCCCCTAATTTTGCGTGCTGCTGCGCAACTGTCACTCTCCACAGGTAGTAATAAAGTCACATAATAAGCAATGAAGTTCTTGAAGGAAATGAACTGCCTGCAGCACATCATTATAAAATAAAGGCATCGTATAATTGCTCATTTGAACACTTAGTGTTGGCATAGTGTCCTAGTTATGAAATACTCAATACACACTTTGCTAGCTCCATACTTCAATATTCAAGTGCTCTACAAAATTTTATTTACATACGAATCACTAGAAATTTGCATTTATCCCAGTTTTCTCTAGGATTTTTCTAATCTCAGTTGATGTAATATGCACTAATTTTAGGTTCTGATAAGTATTGCAAGACTTACACATCTACTTACATTTGAACATAGCTTGTTGTCTTTTAGCGAGATCTACATTTTTGCGCAGTAAGATTTGGCCAATCTCTTACAGCTTACCGTTATACAAAAACCATCAAAAGTAAACAGGGCTACATAGCCTATGGCCAGAAAATTCAAAATATACATCTCGTTTGTCATACAAATATCTTAAACATATGACATTTCAATCAAAATCGTGGCGGCCAATTCTGAGAAAATTAAAAATGTTAAAAAAAAAATCCATGTAAAGGGTAGCTTAGAGTGGAAGAATTGTCTTCAAAATCTTCGTGTCGCATCCTTGAAAAACATTAAGTGAAATATTAACTTTAGTTTTCAACTGACTTCGTTTTGAGTTACGTTCGCGGACACACACACGGATACTACAAACACAGGCGCACGCGGACCTTTTTCTAAAAGTGCTTTTATTACTTTCTCTACTGGTAGTTAGAGGAAGCATCTATTGTATTTCACCCAAGAATTCGATGTCAAAATGTCACGGAAAATATGTTTTGAGACACCCTGAATTTAAAAAAAAGAGAGAGAGAAGCATTTTTTAGAAAAAGGTGTGTGTGTGTGTGTGTGTGTGTGTGTGTGTGTGTGTGTGTGTGTGTGTGTGTGTGTGTGTGTGTGTGTGTGTGTGTCAGTTTGTGTGTCTGTGGACAGCATAACTCAACAACGAAAAGTCGGTTAAAAACCAAAGTTGGTATTTAAGTTTAATGTCTTTCAAGGATGCGACACGAAGATTTTGAAGAAAATAGCCCCACCCTAAACTACCCTTTACATGGAACATTTTTTCGAACATTTTGATTTTCTTGAAAATGGCTCCAACGATTTTGATTAAAATGTTATATGTTTAAAATACTTTTATGACAAATGAAATGCATATCTTGAATTTTCTGGCTATAGCCCCTGTAGTCGCATTTACTCTAGACGACTTTTGCATAACTGGTAAACCGTTAGATAGACCAAATCATACTCTACAAAAAATGTAGATCTTGCTAAAATACACAATTTATGTTGGAATAAATTTTCTTGTAGAGAGAACCATTTTGTAGATATTTCTTGTTATGTGTGTGAGTTTTACGAGTATCACAATGAAAAGATTATACACGTGTTACATAGAGCGATTTATGCAATTCTAGCATTAAAATACGTAAAAATAATTAATAAATTTGCTTAATGAAAAATTATAATGAATCAGATCACAGATGTATGACGTAATATGGTTGCTAAGCAGATGTATCATTTGTTTCAACACTTACAGGGGAAAATGGAAGGTAATGATAAAACTATTGAAAATATTGATTATATTCCTCTTGACTTTTGAACGAAGCTAACATGGTGAGAGTTTATTAATTCCAGAAAATCTAAAGACGTTTACGAAAAAGAATATGAATTTTTGTGGATGGAGTAACTAAAATTACAATAAAAAATAAATTTAATGAGGTGATTCTTGCGTTTGAATGTTGCACTTGCAAAAGTGACAATTTCAGAGTTTCTTACAGACACATTGGAGAAAATTATGTTGTCATTTTCTGGCATTGGTAATAGGGTAATTTTGTACTATTGATGCCGTCATAATAAGTCGTAGTGCTAGAATTGCATAGAAGCCATTTTGATTGTAACGCATCAACTGTTTTTGGAACGCTTTTCTAGCATGATTAAATATCACAGAATTATTTTATGTTACTTAACCATCTAGATAGGTTGTGTTATAGGTTATTATTACTTTCTACCCACCCCCTTTCTCTCTCTGCGTCTTAAAGAGGGAATTACGTCAAAATAAGCAGCTATTCGTAATTATTCTACAACGAATTGGACCTTAAGAACAACAGAAAATGTTAACCTGATGCATGTTGGTACGATAAACAGATTCCTGTTTCGCTCTGAGGAGTTGGTAACATTGATCCTACCGTGGTATGGTTTCAGCAAGAGGGCGCCACATTGCTAGCCAATCAATGCACGGATTAAGGCTGACTTTGGTAATCCAATAATCTCGGGATGTGTTGGCACCACTACCTACATTCAACTGTTAATTGTAGCAGGGATCTGGATTGCATTTCACAACAGTTCATGTAAACACTTATAAATGCAAATTAATACGTGCATCAATAGAGGATTTTCATAATTTAGCAAAAGGTTAATGTGATAATTTCCTCGAAAGAAGAGTTTATATATACTACGTGTAAAATTGCTACATATAAGTAGCATACGAGGGAGTTTAAAATCCTTCATTAATAACAGCATAAATGTCTTTTATTTTAATTCAGAACATTTAAACTACAAATAAATTATACTCTCTGTGATTTTCTTTCTCCCTGTTACTCTTAAAAATATTCTGAATTCAAAAAACCATGTGAATCAACCACTTTCAGCTTGATATACTGGTTACAGTCTAACGTTTATTTTCTTGGCATACGTGGGCCAAACTTCTTGTAACGCTTGCATTAGCTTATTGCCATTTTATGACTTAAAGTGCGTTGGCTAGTGCCAGTGCACTTAGTCTTCTTTCGTCTGAATATCCATAGGTATTCATGGAACAATTCGCCAACCTAAAACGACGACCATTTCCTAAACATATATCGATCGATCGTTTAAGAGCTATGTTCTTTTTTTTAATTAACGTCCTTCAACGTAAGAGCCATAAGGACTGATACAATTAGCCTAAAGGAACTAATAATAAACACTGTCTGATGTGTTACATTCACACGAGTTTCTCCACCCGTTCTTCCATAAATATACATACAAATGCCTATTGTTCTGTCACTTTATGTTGTTTGCAGAAGGTTCATAACACGTTCGCATGTGTGTACAAAGCGCACCAAAGAAAATCTCACTGCTCCTCGCGTCTATCACATTCTTTATCGTTGTACGAAGCCGTGGCTATTTCATTGATTACCTTAGACTTCGATGCAGGGGTATGACATTCTTTCTGGTAAATATTTGTGCCATTAACCACAACAAAGGTTACAAAATGGCGTAGAAACGAATTATATGTTTACGTTCTCCATCAAGAGAAAGAGATAAAGTGCATTCCGTTTATCATATACAGACCTCTTACCATGATTGGCAGCCATATTTTATCAGCTAGTGCAGGACACAAGGGGTTAAAATCTAAGAGGAAAACTTGATGAGCGCCCTGGTTAGCAGTAAAGCTGGTGCCTCAGAAGATCCTAGAAAGCGATACAAAATTCGCAATATTTGCATGAGCCTGAGTAGCAAATAAATGGTGGCTTAGCACATCTAGCATTGAAAAATATCAGTCAATAGCAACTTAAATCTCGGAAGCGGTTAAAACCACAAAAATGTGTTTGTACCTGAAGCCCCTGCGGGGAAAGGATGAGGCGAGAGGAGACAGAGGGCAGCTGATCCATAAGCTCCAAAATAGCAGAGGGCAGGATCCCTACCATTTACAGATTGAATCCCGCCGTTGGCGTTTAGTTCAACTGGCAGTTGTCTGCGGGGCTGGTAGGCGGAGACCGAAGTCCCGGGGGACGAAAGTTCATAAATAGGAAATTCTCCACCATCGTGACCCGAGATACCTGTCTACGCAGATCAACCTTGAGGGGACCAAGCGGACGAAGGGTGAAGTGAAATTAGAATGGAGGTGAAATGGTGGGAGAGAAATTCAAGGGGTATAAATAACCATTCCAGCATTCTCCTAGGGCATGGGGCAACGCCGGAAAAAGCCCATATCAGCCATGGGAACCGAACTCATGACCCCTCGAACCGGGCCGTATACGCTACCGCCTGAGCCATCCTGTTCGATCTGCGTTAATTCTGAATCAAAAATAGACACTTGCTTCACAGGCTCTTTGCAGAAAATTCAAGAAAGACATGTTGTTATACATCCAAATATCTTAAATATTTTATACTTAATCAAAATCATTACAGCATTTCTGCGTACACCGAAAGTAACGAAAAAGGCCCGTGTAAAGGGTAGTTTGAGTTAAGGGGACTTTCTAGAGAATTGTTGTAACATTTTTGGCATACTTAAATCTATGTGTCCCACTTTAATTTTTAGAACCATTCTGTTCTCTCTCTCTCTCTCTCTCACACACACACACACACACACACACACACACACACACACACACACACACTTACAAACGTGCGTGCATGTACCTGGACCTTTTTTAAAAGTACTTTTTTTTTCACTTCCCTGCCATATATCTCATAGGAAGAGGGAGAATTATATTTCAAAATTTTACCTTCCTGATTTGAACAGAAATGCATGTTTTGAAATCTTTGAACCCATAAGGAGCAGTTTTAGAAAAATGTCCGCTGAAGCGAATGTTTATTACTTCAAACATGTACTCTTATAAGGCTGATACATTTCTTTAATTGAAAACAAATTAAGGTTCCTATTTAATTTTCACGTTCCTGATCACTTATTTTAATGATTATAAGGACATATTTATACCTCAGGGATAAGAGAAGCGATGTCCAACCTTATGCAAAAGAGGGAACGGCGGATTTGTCTACACCTACTCTTCGCCGAGCTATGACACGTTCATGGGACTCAAAAAACAAACCTCTCTGATGCTTTGTTACCGAGTGAGTGAAGGGAAATGTTTGAAAAAAAAAAAGTAGGCGGAGCAAAGTGACGAGTAACATTCACTTATAAGAGAAGATGTTGAGCATCGCTGGGAAGAGACTATAAGAGATTACTCTTTAAGTACTCATATCAAAAACATGCTCTGATTGTGATTAAAGGAACGTTCGAGATTTCGAAACCTACAGAAGGTTCTAGTCATCTGGCGATAGCGCTTATCGTGTTTGCGCTGGACGATCGCGCTGCTCATTTGTTTACAACGCCGACTTATTCAATCGAAATATAACTCAGAGCATATCAATAAAATTTGTCGCACTCGTTACATTTGTTTTAAATCGATACAAAAAGGTTAATATTTGTGGAGAAATTTCCAACACTTTCAAAGAGGTGAATCTATGTGAAAAAGATTTTTGTTCATACATTTAAAATTTAGCTGAAATTAGTGCAAGTTTATATTTTCTCGATAATCTATCTCAAGGTAGGACAATCCTGTTGTAAACATGTGGGAAAGGACAAAGGGAGAGACAGAGATACTGTAACGGATCGCTCTTACGCCGCTGTTTGGAATGCAATTCATATTTTTTTCTAATTTTTTTATTGCACAATAACCACGTCTATAAACACTTCTTCATTCGGAAGGAATTTTGTACAATTTTATATAACCAAGCCAGATGGTCGGGATTCCATTGCGATATTTCCCGAGTCACCAGACGAATGCTGGGAAGGTCGGAAGAGTTGGCGATGGACGAGTCAGCGCTGCTGTGTAGATTTCCGCATTGTAATTGCCGTTCTCAACGGACGGGGCTTGTGGTTGCCAGACCTGCCAGAGCTGTTGAAAACCATGTGTCTAATGGCTACTTGGCGAACCCTAGTGTAGAGATGAAGAATCTCCAGCACATGTTAGGGACCCTGGCCGACTCGCTGTTCTCCCGGTTCCCTGATGCCCGTATAGCACTCTCATTCTATTCCTTCCTCCCAGAGGTCTGAAATACTGCAGGGCTCAGGGTGGAATCTTCTCCTTACATACTCTACCTCTGCAATTTTATACATGAGGGTCACTACGAAAGTTTTGAGATGTTAGAAAATGAAAGCTGGTCCACTCGAATTGGATGCACGGTGGGATAGCCCCATCCTTCTTGAGTAAACGGTATCACGTAGTGACTGCAGAAATTCCAGCAGCGCAAGGATGAACAAACCGCGGTGCGCAAGTAGTCAGTCCGCAATAGAGCTTGGAAGAGAGCATTTTTACTCTTTCCAGGCATGCAATTTGTTACCATCGGGAACAGATCGCTACCGTGTGGTGGATGAATCATCTGCATACTCCAGGATCTCAACGGTCGTGTGTGCAGACACATTGTAACATGCTTGGCCGCCGTTCTTGAAGCTTGGCAAAAACTTCTGGCAAGCAAACTGCGGTAACCGTGCTTTGCTCCTCCGAGAAATGGCTGCCACAAGACCAACCTTAAGAAAAAATGAGGTCACCCTTTATTGTGAATGTTTTGGCGACAGTTCACATTTGTCGACGGATTGTCATCACAAAAGATCCACACCACTGATTGCCTCTTGGTCTCCGGATCAAACTAATAAATCCAAGTTTCATCATCTGTGACGATGTCAGAAACCCGTCTGGAGTCCCGTCCTCGGATCTTGTCAGCATTTTCTCACACGCTTCAACACGGGCATGTTTTTGTTGCTCCGTCAAATTGTGAGGTACTCATCGGGATGTGACTTTCCACACACGAAGGGATTCATGGAGGATTTTCAAAACTTCTGACAATCCAATCTGCAATACTGACTCAATTTCTTTAAACGTTATGCGATTGTTTTCGTGAAGCGTTTTTCTCAACGCTGCGATGTTTCTCTCAGTCACTCCCGTTGTCGGACGAGAGCTTCTCCTCCCATTTTTCGAAGGTGATCGACCCCTTTTAAATCCCTAAAACCACCGGAAAACTGTGGCATGGGAAGAACCAATGTCCCCAAAAATACTGTAGCAAACGTTCAAGACTTTGGCACTAGTTTAACCCACTTTTAATATCCTAGAAAAATCATTGAGCGAAAATGCTCTCTTTCAAACTTCATTGAAGGAACTGGCTACCTGCGCGCCGCGGGTTGTTTATCCTTGCACTGCTGGAACGCCTGGAGTGGCAGAGTCAAGTGCCGTCATTTTTCATTTGTTTCTCGCTATATCATGGAAAAGTATGGGATTTTAGGACCAGCATATATCAGTTCTAAGTTCTGCATTTGAACTATTGAGTCAGCTTTCTTTATTTCCCCCCCCCCTCTCTCTCTCTCTCTCTCTCTCTCTCTCTATATATATATATATATATATATATATATATATATATATATATATATATATATATGTGTGTGTGTGTGTGTGTGTGTGTGTGTGTGTGTGTGTGTGTGTGTGTGTGCAATGAAACTAATTCTGTAAAGACATATCTCCATAAACTATTCGTAAGAATAGTTCGCAGAAGCTATATTAAATCTTTACGATAGTGAGGAGAGAAAATCATATGAATGTAGTCTGTTATATTTTAGGATTATTGAAATCAAATGAAATTATCTTAAGACTGGACAACTGATGTTCACTGAGCGCACGCTGCTCACCGCCTTGCACTGGTAAAACAAATGAAGGTCGCTCGAGCTACTCCGCGATTCGCCTGGCCTGGTCTAAGGTTTACTTTATGCGCGCATTTATTACCTTCTTTTAGTGTTGACATTTAAAGATTTCGCAATTTTGCTGATGCCCAGGGCCCAGAAGTTCATGGCATAAAAGGCTATAAAAATATATATGCAAATATGCTCTAAAAACTTGGAAATGTGCCAATAAATTTGCACTTAAAATATACTTTATGTCTATAATATTCACCACTATAAATAAAGGAACATAAAATTGTGCTTAAATTTATTGTTAGGAAGTAGAAGTTTCTGATTTATGACCAAAAGGAGCGACGAATTGCAGTTCAGAACAGCCATATGACGGAGGTTTCCTAACTCCAAAGAACGCCCCTTATCTCTGAAGATAGATTTATATCTTGAAAACCTCCTCCCTACATCATAGGATGACACTCGCGCACACTTAAACAATGGTAACCAATTCGCAGTTAAATACAGTTTATGCAAGTTGATTGTAGTGTTTCCATCTGCAATATCAAATCTTGCATGGAAAAAGGACGGTTTTATGCCACAAAAGCACTAAAGTGATAGAAATTTGTTTTTATCAGAAAAGCTAAAATATGCATTTATATGCAACATCAAGTTGGGATTAATAAGCTTATAAACTGACGATTCGTGCACATAACTTGCCAGAATTGTAGTTATAACAAAGGAATATATATATAAATGCAAGAACTTTCCAACCTTACTTATGTCTTAGAAACATACAAGAATGTGTAGAATCTTTAGCATATTTGATTAAATGAATGCCCATAAACATTTAAATTAGAGAAAATATTTTAAAAAGCTGGGAATTTGCACATTAATTTTCGAGAGCGAAAGTGACAGAAATTTGAACACGAAATTCTGAAAGTAGTTGCACTATTTATCTTGTAGAAATCATTTTGCTAGATTCAATATGACGCATGATTCCGAAATGCATAACAACAGCACGTTACGAAACTACGTTCAAATATTTATCTAGCACTAGTTAATTCAAGGTTCGTGACGTGCAAATTCAGGGAGGGTGAAAGAGTGGGGGAAGGCGACGCGTCGGGTTGTGCTGGCTAAGAGCAAGGGGTAGTTTTCTCATACGTCTCCCAGACATTTCAGGCAAAGGGTCAACTGGTCGTCCGTCCCTTCGAACCCGTGACCATGAGGGAAATAGTGCATATGCAAGTAGGACAATGCGGCAATCAGATTGGATCAAAGGTGAGCGAGAAATTCCTTTACTTTCTCATTCAAAATAATGTGCTTTTTATTACTTCTCGTGTAGAAAAGATATCGAAGGAATAAATGTGAATCATTTTTAGTGATATGGTGATTTTGTCGTTTTATGTAAAGCACTCGGAAAAAGAACAGTATCGTATCTACTAGATTACACAAATCCTGCTATTTTTCAAGTAGAAGAGACATCTGTTTCCATTTTCCCACATTAATTCTTACAGTCGAATATTGTAAAATTTCTTGTTGTCTTAAAATATATTTTTCAGCTAAAGTTTAGACCCAACTGCCCGTTTTAACTATAGTCATTTAAACGTATTCACTCGTGCATAGTAACTTTTACGAGAAGCAGAATATGTTACAAATTTCACTTGTAAATTGATTATAAGTTCTGTTTTAGTATTTGTAACTACCATAGGAATTCCTTTTTAGTTCTAAAACTATTGGAATACAGTATTTGACTTCATTTAAATGTATACATTTTTATATTTCGAAAACTTGCTAATGCCTATCTTACATAAATTATATAGTAATCGCGTATTTATCCCTTAAAAAGTACCGCATTTTACTGACGCTACGCAAACATTAAGAGATTGAATATTGTTGCCAATCTGTTGTAATTTTTTTAAATTATGTACGTACATTGGTAAAGTAACTTCGTGTTCTAGCCTAGTCCCTAGTTTAAATGGGCACCTGTTACCAAAATGAAGTTGAGCAAATGCCAAAATGCTACCTTAAAGTTGGTTTTCCTGTTTGCTTTTAGACATCAGTGCAATTTTTATGGTTGACTCAGTGATTTTTACAATCTGTGGTATTAAAACTTGGAAGCAAGTTGAAATTTTGCCAGATACATATAATACGGTTATATGAACAAAACTGTGCACTAGATTCTTTGCTCATCGCTTAGCAAGAAAATACAAGACTTCAAGAAATTCTTTTGCTTAACAATTAATCTGTCATTAAGTGGAAGAATTTTAAGAGAAGAATGTAAAACTTTGGATGAAAATGGACACCAAAATAATTATTAATGAAGCCATTAATCAAATTGTGAATCTTACAAAAAGTAAGTACACGATTTTTAAATGCATACGATGGGAGATGTATACTAATACAAATGTAATAGCATGTTCAGTGGATTTAATTAAACTTGGTTGTTCAAATAATTTCCGTACTGGAGTGTTCCGTGAGCTTTCTTTGGCAGTTACCATTTTTGTGTGCAAATGCAGTGATATAAAAATTTACATTGAAGCAGACCTGTTACCCTTTGTCTGCATTTAGATTACTAGATATTTAATTACACAGTATATCCTTCAGAAACTGAAATTTTGAATAAAAAGTGATGTTTATGACCATATTTTGCGGAGGCCAAACATAGATACTTAACAATAAATGCCCGTGATAGCCCACTTTCGTCAGCATGACTATAACCTATAACCCAATCAAAGAAAAACATGCTCAAAAAGTTACATTCATGTGACTTTCTGAAGACAGATTTATTTATATTTATTTCTATAATCCATTGCTAGAAACGCTTTATATTTTATCTACTTTGTTAATCGAGATAGTAAAAATTACTTGATTGCACATTTCGTTGTTGCTATAAAGGTGCATTTGACGCGATAGTCAAATGTTCAACAATGGCCTTGAAGATTTCTTACTCTTTCCAGGATGTCGAAACAAACAACCGAATAGCAACCTTACTTAAATGAAAAAAATGTTGAAAAAAATTCATACCAATAACAGCGCGTTCCTTGAAAACAGCTGATGCACAAAAGTTGATTTGAATGAAGGATATCTACGTTTTTGTGTACCGTTCTTATCTATCTCGTTTGGTTTACCACTTATACAAAATTACAAAATCCTTCCAAAAGGAAAAGACCTTCGCAAGTTGTACTTAGAAAAGTGAGGATATCTTAAATACACTTTTTATCCACTTCGTAAGAGCCATTTGTGATAAAATTAAAAAATAACAAAATGTTATTTGTAGCTTGGGTTCGCATATTTGGAAGATACTGAACTCAAATCACATTTGAGACTTATCTGGTATGTCATTTGTGATTTCCACACCCAATCAGTCGGTCTGATTGGCTCAGTTGGTTAGACGCTGACCTACTGATCCCAAGGTCGCGGGTTCAAATCCGGCCCAGACCGGTGGTTTTCAAGTGTGCTTAAAAACGACAGCTCCATGTCAGATTTACTGGCATGTAAAATTCCTGCGGGACGAAATTCTGGCACACCGGCGACGCTGATGTGATCCTTGCAATTGACAGCGTCATTAAACAACACAAATCATTACATAGAAATTTTGGGTTGAATGCAATACTCCTGCCTTCTAGTTGTGGCATTAAAAATAAAGAGCACCTTGTAGTTTTAGGAGAACCTGCAAGAATAAAGTAATTTTGTGAACGTAATAAATATTTTACATTAAAGTCTAAGGAGGACGAAGAACCATTAGATATTTCGGAAGTGTTTCCTCGAGTCAAGAGAACACTCGAACGAGCCAATACTCTGCAGTGTGCTTAAAGGGGAAAAGGCGAATAAGGAAAACGCCTTTGTATCGAAGTTTCAATAAATATTCTTTTAACAAAAATGTTTGTTTTACTGGCTTTTGTGTAATTTTGAAAACTTTTGAAAATTATTTAGCTACATGCAGCTATTGAATATTCCTAAAATACAGACGCTCCTATTAGGCCATTGCAAAGTTGGTAGCCGGCGTTTGTTTATAAACTCAAGCTTAATTATATGGAATAATATGCCTCTTGAACACACTCAATCGCCCATCTAGGCTAATGAAACAAATTCGATATTGTCTTGCCAGAAGTGTATGTTCCGAGATCTACTCGAAGAAATTATTTTTAGAACAAAAAACCTGCGACAGAGGGTGGAAGTGGGCAAAGTGAAAGCCACGTAATGAAACTGCTTTAAAATTAATTTTCATTGTCTTTTCAGTTTAATAGAACATTGTTTAATAATGATGCAAAATTGTAATTATTTTTTGAGATTATTAAACTGAATTACTTGTTCGTCTGTCAATTAGCAAATCTGAAGGGAGCAGCAAACTGAAAATTTTTGAAAAACAAATTCTGAAAATTTAATACTTGCCTAGTAGTAAATGGTTTTTCAGGAAATAAACCCGTCAAATAAACTTATTAGGTTTCAGGCCAACACAGGAAGTATAGAATCACTTTCTTTAAATGCTGTTATTATTATTATTATTATTATTATTATTATTATTATTATTATTATTATTATTATTATTATTATTATTATTATTATTATTATTATTATTATTATTATTATTATTATTATTATTATTATTATTATTATTATTATTATAATATCGCATTGCTCCTTCTAATCCAAAATTTATTTTTATCAATTTAAAAGTCCAAGAAATTTGAGATAATGAATAAGAGTTGACACTAGAAATTTAATATTCAGGAAATTAAAACTAACTAAATGACTTTCAAAATTATCTTTTTATTTAAAATACGTAAGCACTAAAAATACACACTCGGAAAGTCATGTTTGCAAATCATGCGACAGTGTGTCAAATACTTTTTGAATACAAAATTGAAATTCAGTTGCAAAATTTTGAAAATTCCACCGCAAGAAAGTTTTCCTATAAATCATTACAAAAACAATGTTCTCTCAGGAGCTATTCAAAGAATTTATATGAAAATTTGGAGGTTTGATATAAAATATATAACAAATGCCTGGTAAAAAATCAAACGAATGCTTAAGCAGAATTTCCAAATTTCATAGATTTCAATTAGTAAAAATATCGTGATATATTTGCAGAACTTTTCTTGCTCTAGAATTAATGTTCCAGCTTAATTTATTTAGACCTACAATCTTTTTCACTTTTCTTACCGCATACATAATATAGAGAAGATATTGCAACCTACCCAAAAATTCGATACCGAAATTTCTATGGAAATATATTTTGAGATCCTCTAAATAAGAAATAGTTTAGTAAATTGCACGTTTGCACAGCATATCTCAAATACAAATTTCGATATTGAAGTGAGCTTTTCGTTTTTAAGTTGAACATCTTCCGAGGATGCCACAGGGCGATTTTCAAGAAAATCCTTCCACCCCGAACTATCCTTTGATTGGAAAAAGGAAATTTTGATTAAAATAACACGTTTAAGATACATCCATGACAAAATGAAATATCTTGAACTTTCTGGGAATGTTGGTTTCAGATTCCAAATACTTGTACTTTGTTTCAAATAGCAAGTCCTTACTTTTCTGTGCTGAGCATACAAAGAGAACGGGATTCCAAAGCCATCACATAGCCACCGGCTCATAGTTATTTATGCAACTAGTGTATAATCTGATCGTGACAAGCGCGTGAGCGAAAGCGAACCTGGAAATTTTTACGAGTGTCACAATGAAAAGATTACACATGCCTTACACACGCTTTGTACAATTTTAGCATTAAAATATATAAAAATAATAAATATGCTAAACGAAGCCAAGAGTGCTGAGAGTTTGTCAATTGCAGAAAAAAAAAAGTTTACGAAAAACATGGTTTTGTGGATGGTGATCTTGTTTGAATGTTGCTGCACATGCGAGAGTGACGATTTCAGATTTTCTTGCAGGCGCATTGGAGAAAATTGTTCTGGCAGTGATGACATCATTGCTGTCTTATTACCATGGTCATTACGTCATTCATTTTGTGGCACTGGTGTTAGAAATAGCGTAATTTCACATGATTGATGCAGTAATAAGCCATTTTAATGCTGGGATTGTATAAAAAGTTAGACTATTGCATAAGCCCAGTGTGTTTATATACAGGATGGAAGTGAAATGATCTGCCAGACTTTAACAGCAAATTTCTCATGTTGTGAATAACAAGAAAGTCTAATGCCAAAATGTTGAAAAGTTGATAGTTTTCTAGAAAAAAAATATTTTTATAAAAAAAATTGATCACCACCTAGCTGAATTATTATTGACTGAAGGTTCTTGATTTATGGCTATATTCATAGAACATTGAATAAACAACGTATTTCAATAGATTCAATGGTTTTTATGTAAATTAAATTTAAAAGAACCCAGAATTTCTTGCCCTTTTGTTGAGAAATTCGCTGTTAGTCTGGCGGATCATTTCACTCCCACCCTGTATATATGTCACAGTACCTGTAAGGAGCTATATAATAAAACCATTTCTGCAAACATTTATCTCGATAAACATAGAACTGAAGAATGTGTTTTTTGAGAATAATTGAAAGTAGAAAGTTTGAATATAACACATCAGATTTCTTTTTATTCTGGTACTACAGAAAAGCAGACAGTGAAAGAATGGCGGAGATAGTGGGCTATCGTACGAGTAATCTTCCAACATTATTTCGACTCGTGTTTTCTAAATGTGAATGCAATTTTAACCAGCAGACATGCGCATTTTCCTCACGCGAGACCGGTAAGGCCGAAAGGGTGAAGTAAGACATTGCCAATATGTTCTGCACGTCTTGGGGGGTTAGTGACGTAATACTGCATCCCTACTGCAGCCCAGACCTTGAGGCATTGGTATATCCTTTTTTGCTGCACTTGGCACAATGGTATTTTGTGCTTGGAATTAAGTAATGCAATTTAGAATTCAGTATCCATCAGAAAGGGCATTTGAATGAACTGAAATGGTATGTGTTTATAACAGACAATTTTGTAGGTTTCTGTCCCCAATTTTTGCTTGGCAAATATTGTATTCGATCCAAAATTTCGATATCGAGATTTCACAGGAAATGTTTTAAGGTAAAAAAAATTAATAAAAGGTCCGTGAGTGTATGTATCTGTGAACAGCCTAACTCAAAGCCGAAAAGTCGGTTAAAAACCAAAGTTGATATTTAAGTTCAATGTCTTTCAAGGATACGACATGAAGATTTTGAAGAAAATTCCTCCACACTAAACTACCCTTTAGATGGAAACTTTTTCGAAAATTTTGACTTTCTCAGTAATGGCTAATGATTTGATGTTTAAGATATTTTAATGGCAAATGAAATGTATATTTTGAATTTCCTGACTATAGCTTGTGTAGTTCTGTTCCTACTCTACGTTACTTTTGTATAACTGATAAACTATAAGAGACAGAGCATATCTTACTAAGCAAAAAATGTATATCTCGTTAAAACACATTTATGTCCATATGCATTTTTTGTAGAGTGAACCACTTCGGAGATATTCCTCTTTGTGTTTTGCAATATTGAAAACGTTTCTCAAATAGGAGGTCGTTATTCACTTTGTTTTGGCCGTGCAAAGAGAACGGAATTTCTGAACTTTAAGAGACTTTGGACTATCGCCCAAAGCCTACTGTATTCCACCTACAAGAAAATTGCCAGTAACATAATTTCTGCAAGTGTTTATCTCGACTATCATGAAGACAGGAATAAATGTTTTAGAATGGTTAGTACAAGAGCAGAGAAAGTCTTGTGAGTGCAACACGTTTTTCATTTACACATTTATATGTAAATGTTACGTTGGTTTGTGTACGCTTCAAAAACTGTTGTCAATTTAGCTCAAATGGTACTTATGTAGCAATATTTGATATATTACATTCGTCTGTAGCACTCTACATATCTTGTTCATGCCACCTTTTATTTAGTCTAATATTTATTTTTCCTATTGGTTTATAATTATTGTTAAAATGGAGATAAAATAACTTCCGTTGTCTATCTTCTGACTACGGGCCAAATGACCTAGTTTGAACCCAATACTCTTACTCACTACATTCTAGAATAAGCTGTGAAAGAATACTTATAGAAAAGACCATGTGAATGCAACATCAGGCATTTTAGCTTCTGTAATACGCCCTTAAATCTGACTGTAGAACTCGTTACGGAATTCTTATTCTTGTTTAAAATATGGCTTGTGTGTAAACACGAAAATTAAACTTCTGCTGCCATTAAATTCTACAGATTTTGTAGGTATGCTTCATGTATTCCAACAGAGGACCTTGTCTGGAAGAGCAGTTTCCTTGCTAGTTATCGATTTTCGCAGCAATTTGCATTTTATCTTGATGGATTTTCTCTCTCGCTGTTTATAAGACAGCATGCTAATTTGCTGCTACTAGCAGATGTTTCTCCAACCTGTGTCCAATCCATACTGCGCTCTTTGGTGCAAGGCTGTTATTTTCGGAAGCATATACAACAGCTGACTGTCGCCTCGTTGCGTGTAAAGCTGAAATATTGATGCCTTCGATTTAGGAAGACTCATGACATTTAAACGGAAATAGTAGCGCTGACGAGACGTATATTGCCAAGGTCCTTTTTCCTCCTTTTCCCTCCCAGTGTAGCATCTCCTGTGAAGAAAGGAAACATAGATCATTCTAAGGGAGCGGTGCCATGAAACCTTCGAAATATCGTTCTATACGTTTATTCATTTATACGTTTGTATACTGCTGAACTTTTTACTTACAATTTAACAGTTATTAGTCTCGGAAGAATCATTTTCAATACCGGTTTTCAAACGCCGCATGTGTAAATTGCACAAAGGTGAGAGGAAGACCTAGAGTGGAAAGGGAGAGGATAAGTGAAAGGGTCAGTGATGGAAAGAGACGGAAATGTATGGGGAAAATGAGCGGGAGAACAGAGAGAAAGCAACAGTGAAGAATATTTGCATTTCACTTAGTAATGTGAACAAAGCTACGAATTCTGTTATCAAATAAGCATGAACGTAGACGCGACCAGCAAAGTTTGTTGTACTGAACTGTACACGCCTCCTGAGAAATAGCATCACTTTCCCTATTGGTAGGTGGCTCAGGGCCTACTGATGCTAAGGGTCGCGAGTTCCAATTAGGCCCACATTAAGTGTGCTTAACAGCGACAGTGCTCTGTCAGTAAATTTACTGGCGTGTAAAAACTCCTGCAGGGTGAAATTCCGATACACCGGTGTCGCCGACAGGATTCTGGTAATATGACAGCGTCGTTAACATTTTTACTTTCTCTCCTATGTATACTAACTAGGGGAAGTATTGTATTCGACCCAAAATTTCTATGTCTAGATTTAACTGGAAATGTTTTGAGGCCTAAATCCGAAAAAGCACTTTTAGAGAAAGGTCCGCGCGCGCGCGTTTGTGTGTGTGTGTGTGTGTGTGTGTGTGTGTGTGTGTGTGTGTGTGTGTGTGTGTGTGTGTGTGTGTGTGTGTGTGTGTGTGTGTGTGTGTGTGCAACTCAAAATCGAAAAGTCGGTTAAAAACCAAAGTTCGTATTTAAGTTTAATGGAAAATGTTTCGATAATTTTAATTTTCTCAAACGGCTAAAGATTTTTATTAAAATGCAATAGTTTAAAATATTTTTATGACAAATGAAATGTATATTTTGAATTTTCTGGCTGTAGCCTATGTATTACTGTTTACTTGATGACTTTTGCATAACTGGTAAACCATAAATCTTCTTATAAAAAAATATGGTTCTCGTTAAAACACAAGTTGTCCAAATGCGTTTTTGTGGAGTGAACCATTTCGGAAATATTCCTTATTAGTGAGTTTTGCAATACGTATACTTTCCTCAAATGGAAGGTTGTTATTCATTTTTATCTCTTGGCCGTGCAAAGAGAACGGAATTTCAAAGCGTTCATATAGCGACAAGCTTTAAAAAATTTACTATCGCTTAAAGCCTGCTGTATTACCATGTCCCCCTTGCACCTACAAGAAAATTAGCAATAAGATAATTTCTGCAAATGTTTATCTCGACTAACTTGAAGATAGAGAAATAAGAGTTTGTAAGGATAGTACAAGAGTAGAGAAAGTCATGTGAGTGCAATACATCAGATTTTTTCCCCCTTAACCATCAGACTTCGTGTAGGTAATATTAAAAATCAGGCTTCAAGTTCGAAAGTGCAATTGGTTTCTATAAAACTTCTAAAACCAAAGTGATTCTGTGCAACTGAAATTTTTGCAGGTTTCATTGTGTAACTTCTTCCTTGGTAAGAGTAAAAATGCAAGAGCATAATGCGCTAATGGGGTACGAATTGCTGTAGTTCAGTGATTTGAATTAATTTCCTACCTGTTGGCAGTTTCATATCGATTGCTTGAGTCACGAAGATGGGGGAGAGAAGTTGGGGTTGGAATTCCACTCCCTGGTCAATGCCTCGTCGGTCGAAGGGTTGAAATTGTATACAATTGGATGGCTGAAACGCAGAGAGCATTGAGATTCATGCTGATATTTCTTCTGTGGAAACTGAAGTTATGACTTGGTTGATAAAAGCTCAGTCTGTAAACTTCATTTGTTTAATACAAACGAAACTGATGTGTAACATACCCATTACCATTTATTAATTTCTGTACTGTTACATATAGGGTCCTTTCATGCTAGGAAAGGGAGAACAATGCTTTTGCACTGCGACCAGTTTTGGCCCATTGTGCTCCCCTTCATGCTTAAAGTAGAGGAAGTATTGTATTCCATCCAAAAATTGGATAACGAGATTTCACCGGAAATACAGGTTTTGAGACCCCCTGAACAAAAAACTGTCCAGAAAGTGTGCGAGTATATGTGTATGCATATAGGGAGAGAACAAGAGGGGGGGGGGGGGCGGCAGCTTAACTCAAACGATAGTCGGTTGAATTTGACGTCAGCGCCTTCCGAGCTTGCGACACGAAGTTTGAACTACTCTTTACATGGAAACATTTTCTCAAATGACTTAACGATTTTAATTAAAATATATATTGAAGATACTGCATGAAACGGATTGTCTATCTTAAATTTTCTACGAATAGCCTGTGAAGTAACAATGAATAACTCGTATAATTGTTAAACGGTAAGATACCTAGAAAAAGTCTTGCACAAAAATGTAGAGTTGGCGCAACGAAAGCTTCCTATTTTGCAGGATGCACAAAATACTATTTGTTTTAAAACGTACCGTTACACCTCTTACAGGACGACAGTATCCACATTACGGGCCCCAGTACCTAACAACGTCTCGAGGTGTGCGTATTGCAGTGAATGAGCAGTGGAATAGGCATTGTGATCTGCAGGTACAATATAGGGAGGGTGGATGTGGTATGTGACCTTCAATCGAGCGAGGTAACCCGACTTTATCAGTAGTACCAACTTTCGCGCAACTCTCATTGGCAAGCCTTCGTTGCGTTACTGCTACATCTCCTGGCCTCGACATAAAGCGAGCGTACTGTGCCTGTATGGCATACACAATTTAATGGCTACTGATAGCTGACCACTTCATTATCATATTATAACGAATAATATGAGAAATGCTCTTAGGTTGTGCAAATAAATTTTGTGGGTACAAATTATATATCACCAGCTTTACAGCGTGGTTTCACAGCTGTGCAACACCGCAAGGCGTGGCAAGCCTCTCATTGGATGTTGTGTTGATCAGTTCCTCCTGCCACCTGCCATTAAAGTTTGTGCCTTAAGTATTTTGAGAAACGCTTTAAAGTCTTGATTTTTAGGACTCTCGATATAAAGTAACTTTAATTCTGTAGATTTCGACCAATGTTGTAAATATCTACAAATTATTCTTGAACTTTAGTATAAAAGATTAAAACCTTTAAGTGTTATGAGTAGTTTACCTTGTAAATATTTCAAAGGTATTCCGTAATTCTTTGAGCCAAATGTCGTAAACGCCAAATTTATGAAAGTTGTCCGAAACTTTCGGACTTAAATCAAAAGTATAGCTCGACAGCAGGAAAGTATTTTCCTAAAACATCTTAAGTCTACATGGGCATACCAGGGGTCATTGTCGCGTTGTTACAGGTCGAGCTGGATTTTGTCTTGGCTCTCTCTCTCCCATGGGTCAAAGTTTGATAATATCCAATTCCTTGTATGTATCGGTGTTCAAAAAGTATTAAACGTGCAACTTTTCTCCAGATTTTTGGTGGACCCATCAGTGGGGAAAAATAGTAACTGCGACCGATATTCTCTTCGCTACATGCAATCTTGGAAGTTATCTTTAGTGCGGTCAGTGCCGAGCAAAGCTTATCCCGTCCCAGGCAGCTCAACTTTGAGTGGAAGACAGGCCTATCTCAGCCGTTAGAGCCTGAAACTATAATTTTTTTCAGTGGATAGGAAACACCTGGGAGAGAAAACCGAGACTTTTGAATGTTTTCACAATAAAAATCGCAACTCAATCTGCGACATCTTTGTGATAATGGACCCGTTAGAATGGGGGGTTGGCAACGATGCTGAGATTTTTCCACCCCCCCCCCCTCCCCCAAACGAAATGTCGCAGTGCGATCTTCTTCGGTGGGTTAAGTGGGCCAATAGCATAGTGTATTGATGGGTGCTCCGATCGAAGATTCGAAAAAGAATTAATGACGCCAATGTTCAGTTTTTGGTTGGTGTTTTGTTTGCTGGATGGTAACTTTTGGATATTTTACGTCAAGTCTTTGGGGCGAAACAAACATAGAAATGGGATGAGCGGTTTCGGAGAGGAGTCGAAATTCAAAACAATTCCATCTTTTTAGTGCGATTAACATTTGCTGAGTTGGAGAATGTTTCAGAAAGAAAAAATAGAGGTAAATTTCCATACAGAATCCAAAAATCTCCATAAATGACAAAGCCATTACCTCGGATTAAGGCTCCAAATATTTCTTTTGCCGAGCTGTCGAACAAGATTCGAGTGATTGCCTGAAAAGTATTGCATAAGAAAAGGAAAGTATTTTGGAAGGGGATTTTTAGCACGTCGTATCAGAGTAAAAGAAAGAAGTTCTTCATAATAGAAATAAATACACACTTTACATTGTTGTACATATCGGAAGACTAAAATCACTTTTAAAAAGCAGGTTGCCATGTTTATGACCACGAAAGAGACCCTCAGTGTAACTTAGTACTCAAAGAAGCAAGTCTTTGAAAATAAAAATAAAGTAAATTATAGTTCAAAAAATTAAAACGTGCTTTAGTAACATTTCGAACTATGGTTTTTTTTTGAGGGGGGGAGGCATTGTTCCATAGCGACATAGTCCACTGGTTCATTATTTAACAATTTAAACAGAGGTTAAATTAACAGAATAAATTTTATTGTAAAAAAAGCATGGCGTGCTTTTTACGATACCTTTATCATATTTTTACATTTATAAGTTTCTACCAATGAACTAATTAACATTTGATACCAGACACACCATGCTTTTTTACAGTAAAATTTATTCTTTTAATATAACCTTTTTGTTTAAATTAATAATGAACCAGTGGACCTTATATCGTTATAGAATAAACTCTTCATACCAAAGTTATTTTCTACTTGGTTCGGTTTGTTACTAGATTCTTTAATTTTTAAAACCATAATGTATTAATATTTTTATCTACAATTCAATTTATTCTTTTTTCAAAATTTTAATTTGAAACTTTTCAAAAATTGAGTGCGAAATTTGTCCCATTTTTCTTTTTTTCTTTTGGAAATTTTTCAAATCAATTTTTTCGGAACAGCATGTAGAAAAATGCCTTAGTGGCATCTATGGTATCATAATTATACTATTTTCCATAAATTTAGCTTAGTAACATTTTATCCTGTGATCAAGCCATTATCAAGCCATTAGGACAATCATATTGTATTGCCATTGGTCCCTGACACGTGTGCAAATTTTCAAGTCAAAAGACTCGTAAGTTGTTGAAAATTACATCGAAAGATTCAGTTATATGCAAGTGAAGCTAATATAAAGCTTGTTAAAAAAGACACTCGGAAATGATTGACACTATTTTTTAGAAATTGTTAATCCGTCATTCAGAATAGAGGAGAGGCTAATCGCAGAAAATTAGGTATCTTAGTGCCATTTAATCAAAATCGTTAACCTTTTTGAGAAAATAAAAATGTTCGGAGTATTTGTCCAAAAAGGTTGGTTTGGGATGGCGTAATTTTCTTTAAAATCATAGTGCCTCGTCTTTGGAAGAATTTAAATACAAAGTTTAGTATTTATCCGAAATTTCATTTTTGAATTGCGTTTTACGCACACGCGCGCCGCTACACGGTCCATTTTTTTTAATAAAAGTTTTTTTTAATTCATGGGGTGTTCAGTAAAATTTCGATATCGAATTTTTGGGTGGAAACCTCTACCTACTAGGTATGGGCGGAGTAATATTTACTTCAACTCGGTACGCATTTCCTATCAAATGCAAATTTTGGGAGGGATGTGAATGGACTATTGTCTTAATGGTTTGAACCAAAATATAAATTCACTTTCAAAAGTATAAGCCGTAACAAACCGCGGCAAGGTCGTGTCACGATATATCACTCAGAAAAAGCGACCTTGGGGCGTATCTCTCGGCGAATAGACAAAGAACTTCCACGTGACTGAGGTTTGATAATTCGTCACGCAAAATTTGGAGAAAGGTGACTAAGACAGACAGCGGCAGTTCCCCCTTAAAGCTCTGTAACAGTTTCATACCGATGGAGGGGGTATAAGGCGACGGGGCAACGCCCGAAGCGGAGGGGTGCGGCGCGACAGGAGAGGTGAGAGGGGCGTTGCGCCAGCGGTGTGACTCATACTATGTTCCCCACAGTGTTTGTGCCGCTTTTCTGATGCTGCAGCACGTGGGCCGTTCCTATTGCTCCATTAATTCCCAATTGACTGGTTCATTAAGGCACTGTGGCCTGCAGATATCAGGTGTAAGCACTTCTGCCCACATGTGCACTACCGCTTAATTAAACTTATTTCACCCCCAAATTCTATATGCGACACGAAGATTGTAAACAAAAATTCCTACACCCTAAACTACACAATGTTTAGAAAATTTTGATTTTCTCAAAAAGGGCTCTAACTGTTTTGATCAACATTCCACGTGTTTAAGATACTTTTATGGCAAATAAAACGTGTATTTTGAATTTTCTGGCTATAGCCTATGTAGTTCTGTTTACTCTTTCACTTTTGCATAACTGGTAAACCGTAGTAAGAGATAGACCAAATCTTACTGTACAAAGATATAGATCTCTTTAAAACAAAGTTCTGTGCAAATGAATTTTTTTATGGAGTCGGCATTTCGGAGATATTCCGTCGGTCTCGGCGACTCAGTTGGTTAGACGCTGGCCTACTGATCCCAAGGTCACGGGTTCAAATCCGGCCCAGACCTATGTGCTTGAAAATGACAGCTTCATGTCACTAGATTTAATGACATGTAAAGAACCCTTGTGGGACAAAATTCCGGCACACCGGCAACGCTGATATGGTCCTGACAATTGACAGCGTCGCTAAAAGAAACAAATTCGGGATATTCCTTATTTGTGTGAGTTTTACAATACTTGAATTTCTCTCGTTATTCAACTTTCTCTTGTCCGTCCAAAGAGAATAGAAAAGATTTGACTGCCACTCAAAGCCTACTGTATTCCCATATTCCCCTTGCACCTACAAGAAAATCAGCAGTAAGATAATTTCTGGAAACGTTTATCTCGACTAACATGAAGATAGAGAAATAAGAGTTTGAAAGAATAGTTAGTACAAGAGTAGAGAAAGTCATATGAATGCAACACATCAAATTTTTTCATGCGGTTTATTGCTAAATGTGAAAGTCCAGGATTTTCTAAAACTCGTTTTGAAAGTTTGTAATCTGTTACCAGTCTTTAAAGATATACTTATTTTTGGAACTTAATCATGGTTACAGAAACGGTACTCCTGCATAGTTATGACTTTTCAAAGAATACATCACACGATTCACTTTGTTTTGGTGAAACAGAGTAACCTTCTATCAGTCTGGTTCGAACTGGACCTTATTTGAATAAGCAGGTGGCATCTGCATTTCCAATGAAGTCACAGTCCAATTTTTATCAGCAAATAAACATTTTATCGGTTTCGAAAGCTTTTGGTGTTTTTCTCAGCGCAGTCGTGACTTTTCTCCAAGGTTTGGGTATCTAGGGAAAAGTATCCAAAGAATTTTATTTATATTTTAGTGGAAAAAATATTTTAAGGTGTCCTGGAGAGGGAGGGAGATTAGGATGGTTATGTGGACAAAAGATCAACATTTTAATCAGCTATAATTCAAATATTTTCAAGAAACACTCTGCAGCCCGAAACACCTTTTACATACAGCAACTTTCGTTGTTTTCAATTTACCCATATGACTCCAACAGTATTGAAAAGGGTATTGGATAGTTCTTTCGCAATTGTTTTGTTTCTAAAGACTGGCTTGTTGCGTGGACATCTCCCTATGGTAGCTCAAGCTGTAAAAACATCACTGGGAATCTGTGGTTAAACTTCCCAATTCAATCTCAGGTGTTTTATATATTTGTATGGCGTTTACAATATAGAAACTCCAGAAAAAATTCATCTCCACTTAAAACATCTCTAGCATCCAAATTAACAAATAAAGTTCTATTTTGTAATAGAAAGAAATAAATGTAAGATTGTAAACTGTTTAAAATTTGCACAGGTTTTTCAAATGTTCTAAAAAATTTTGCACCTATTTAGTACAGAAAATGTTGGCTACGTTACCAACTGAAATTATACTGAAAAGTTTTCTATCTAAGGAAATAAAAAAATTAATTGGATATCATCAATGTGACACTGCCATAATGAATTAAAGTATTTCACTAAAAGACAGAGGATGCTTTTGTAAAATAATTCGTAAAAGTAAGTGAAATTAAAACAAATTACGTATTGTATATATAGGTACAGGTACTATAAACTGCATTTAAGGTTTATGCATTCATATTAGCCTTTCGTTCCATTTATTTTAATCTTCTCTAAAATATTAGACATTGATAGTGACAACCCAAATCCAGATCTGACGAACACCAAAGATAAAATGGTGTATTCTAGTGTTTGTTAAATTGGTTTGAAATGTCTAAAACATAACATAAAATTCCAAGTATCTACAAATATTAGAAATTGTAGGATTCAACTTGGATTTTTCAGTTCAGAAAAGGCGTACCCCTAGGCTTATCAAATATTTTGTAAACAGGAAAGATATATTTTAATTTAGCACTCCAAATATTACCTAATTTTAAAAAGTTGTTTCCAAACTATTGGCTTTGCAGAAACGTCTACTTTTCATTTTCTTAAATATGCTTTCCCAAATAAATACTAAACACTAAAATATGACGATAACAGAGGAATAAATATTCTACAGGGAGGCCTGTGTCCACAAAAATGCTGAATATTTTAAAAAGAATGAAAACGAAGCAAAGATCAAACATTTGGGAACATGCATAAATGTATTTGAACTCCCAATCACAATCGCTTATTTTCTTTAAAGCTTATTGATTGAAACACTGCCAAAATTTTCGCGTTGGATCACAACCATTAAAATCGTATTTAATGGCATTCAAATGGTGAGTATTTTCAACTGGCAAACTCAAGAGTTAAATTTGGAATATAAGAATTTCAAACGAGTGAACAAATGGTATTGATCTGTGGTTCCCTCAGAAAAAATTCATGCTTGCATGTCCGCCGCTTTGGCTACCTTTCTCCAGGGAAAATTCTGCCATGCATGTCTGATGTGAAATGGCTATTACATTAACAAAGTGCAATGAGAAAGAGACTAAGCTACCTTTACTTGGACGTTAGATAGATTCGACGTATCTGAAATATCGCATGATTTTCTCTACCCATTCAGATTCCTAATGTGCTATTTATAGGAAAGGCTTTTCTTTCATCCACATGCTTGATCACTAAAATATCTGCCAATCACATCGATTTTTGTTACATTATCGAACGGTTGTTGGTTATAAACTTGCAGAAAAAAAGGAAAATGAAATCTTTAACTCGAGTTCAATTTGCGGAACAAATATACAGCTGAATGTTCTTATTTCCCAGCTTAATATGATATAAGATTTGATATGCTTCTTAATAACCATGCTAAATTTTTAAGCATTTTTAAATGAAAATTATACAATTTTTTTTAGAAAAAAATGTTCTATTTAAAAGGTATTTGCGGGAAACGGTTATTTTGCTTAACAACGCTGTCAATTGCCAAGATCACATCAGCGTCGCCGGTATGCCGAAATTTTGTCCCGTAGGAGTTTTTACAAGCCAGTAAACCCTGGGATCAGTAGGCCAATGTCTAACCAACTGAGCCACTCAGACCGTCTTAATGTTTGACAAATGACATTCGCTGTTTAGAAAGTTTCTCACTTTTGTTGCTAGGAGAATTGTTTTCGCCTAACAGAGAGAGAGAGATACCAAATTTGGCATTTAAATTCAGCATCCTTAAGGGTGTTGCTACACATTTCCAAACCTCTAAACTGTTTCACACACACACACACACACACACACACACACACACACACACACACACACACACACACACACACACACACACACAAACGTTCGTTGTGTAACTGAACGTATAAGAAAATACACTTTTCGTGAAGTAAGACTTTGTAGCTCTTTTTAGAACTCCTTTTTCATTTGCTTTTTTAATTCGAAAACTGCTTTGTAATGGTTTGAATTTTTAAATGTCGACCTTTCGCTTGAACCTCTATCAAACGTGTAATGACATTTCTGAAAATGTTTATCTCAATGAACATGTAGACAGAAATATTCTTCTGTAGAAAAGATGCAAAAATAAATGATGGTAGGTAGAGAAAGTCACGTGAATATAGCATACACCATTGCTATTATACTGTTCAAACAACAGAACATCTTTCTAGGATTTTCTTTTTATTCCTAAAAACATTTCCTATGAAATCTCGATGTTAGATTTGGTTTGAATGGAACACTTCCTCTACCTTAAGTCTCCGACAATACACGTATGCAGCCACAGTGTATATAGGTTTTATTTTGGTAATTGTTTGTACAAAACTCTCGCACTTAGAGGAACCAGTTGAGCATTGCCCCTTACTTGCTGCAACCTGCATCACCACTCGTGACTTTAAAGAGGAAAATAGCTGCAGTGAAATAATTTAGGACCAAGGTCAACACAACAGCTGCTGGGTAGTGCAAATGTGAACACATTTACTTACAGAAACACTTAGAAGCAATGAGTAATCTGGTGTCAAGGACGGTCAAGGGCCATTTCGATCGAATTCGAGTTTAAAATCGATTTATCATTTGTCTCGAAATGTGTTCATTGTCAAGAAGCAGGGCAAGATGTTAAAAGTCGTCTGTTAAGAAATTAGAGACAATATTTGAAGCAGGTTTGAGCGTAGAGTGGAAGGATCAAATCATGAGGCAGGGGTCAGCCAACCCTAGGCCCGCGGGCCGGTTGATGGTCCGTCGATAGCTCAATTTCCGCCGGAAGCCTTCCCTCTTGCGAATCTAATTTGTTCACATATCAATTTTACATTAGAGAGTACACACTTCCCATCCTTGCAAATGGAAATGGAAATCCGAAACCATTCAGGACTTCGTGCCAAGTTTATAGGATTGTGTATTACTCGTTTCTAATTTGGGTAGACTTTGTAAACACCGGGTGTTTAAAAAGCAGTGGCTGAGATTGCAAGAGGAGTTGGGGTTGGTCAAAACTAGAATAAATGCTCCTATAAACATGTCCGGAAACAAATGCCTGTTGAGATATGAGCCATTTTAATTGAGTGTTTACACCAGACAAGACTTCGTTAGGTAAACATCCATAAACACCAAATAGAAGTTGTGATGATTGCAGCTATTCTGTCCTCCTGGTAACATCTGCACGTTATGTCGATGCTACTACAGGACATGCCCTATGTGTTTACCATGCTTTCTTAAACATGCTTCAACTCCTCTTCTCAGAGAATCCAGAATTCTTTCGATCATGTCCGGCTGCTCTCGGATTTGGGCACTTGCATTTGTCACACGCACTTGTAACGTATGCACACTGTCGACGGGTTTGGGAAATGGGGAGGCCATGCTACCGAACCTCTTTGACCAGTCCATTCGTTGGATGAAGTCCATTATCTGGTGTAAATACTCAACACAAGTAAAATGGTTCATATCTCAACATGTATTTGTTTTCGGACATGTTTATAGGGACATTTATTCTAGGTTTGCCCAATCCCAACTCCTATTGCAACATCTCACCTTTTAAACATCATGTTTCTCCCTCCAGACGCATTTCCTGAAATCCACGATTTTGTTCTAAGGTTCAGTGTGCATACTTGACTCCACGTACACTTGTCAGCAGACTGTCATAAATGTTAAGAATAACGTTCAACCATTACAAATATACATCTTGTTAATATACGTTAGTAAATGAAAAGAAAGTTCTAAAGTAATTAACATTATAGGTCTTGAAAATTCATTGGAATTTTATTAGTTTAATAAGGAATCTGTTAGAATTATTGCTTCCGGTTATAATTTGTAATAATAAAATCTGATGTGCTGCGCTCACATGACTTTCTCTACTCTTGTACTAACCATTCTTACAAACTTATCTTCATATTAATCGATATAAACATTTGCAGAAATTATCTTATTGCTTATTTCCTTGTAGGTACAAGGGGAATATGAGAATACAGAAGGCTTTGTGCGATAATCAAATCTTTTAAAGCTTTGAGATTCCGTTCTCATTGCAAAGGTAGCATAAAGATGAACGATGCTGCATTTGACGAAAGTCGCACAAATAAGTGAATATCTCCGAAATGGCTCACTCACACGCCGGATGCCTCTCGAAGTTACCATCAATCCTTTGTTGTGCGCCACACTCATTGTTAGTGACATATACAAACAGTCGCGCGTGGCAGCCTGACCTTGAGCGCCTTTGCTCGCTGGCCTGGCGTATGACGTAGCTTCGACCGTCCTTTGTTGTGCGCCGCGCCTGGGAAGCCGTTATTTTTTTCTTTTTCTCATGATCATGCAAAGAACCTGGTGTTCCAAAGCCATTATCTAGTGATGCACTTTAAAATCTGACTATCGAAACGAACAAGAAATAGCTGGAGTTACACGCTTTTTGTAAGAATAGTTTAAAGAAGAGGATGTAGTGCAACACAGCAGATCTTTTGTCATTTCACTGGAGGCCAAGAACTCGCGAACCACAGGTTGAGAAACCGTTATGAACGTCTAGTAAGGTTTACTGCCGCAGTGCTGTTAATGATGGAGATGTCTGAAACGTTTTCTTGGCAGACTCCTGCTGTTGAGTATCTTTCCTCGTGTATCTTTTGTTTTTGACACATGTGAGTGATGGAAGGCTGCAGTGCGGCCTCGATTCAAGAATCATTAACCAACAGAGAAAGCAGACGCAAGCGGGAAATGCGCAGTGTATCATTTGTCAGAATATCTTCAAAAGGACGAAATCCTTTCACCTTTCGGGAGCCCCACAACACACGGCTTTTTAAAAATACAAGAAGTGTTAAGCTTCCCACACATTTTATCAACTCCGTTTCATTATTGTAATACAGTTCATAAACGATAATTTCATTTTTATTTTGGAATCCAGAAGCAATACCGGCGTTGTTGTTGGGGGGCGGGGGGTTGGGGGGGGGTAGCTTTGACATAGCAAATATTCGTTATGATTATGGGAAAACATCAATTCTTCGTATATTTATTTACAGGTAAAATCTTTAAATGTAATGTTAGTAGCAAATGGATGTCCAGGCATATTTAATGATTAATGGACTTCAATTACTTATCCAAAGCACAATAGCAAACTTTTTACTTTGTCATCTACATACCACTCGATGACAACTTACTTTCGTGCCTGTCACTCACGGGGCACTCCCCATGAGGATGGATGAGGCAAATGGATCCGAAGGGCGGCCGGAATGTTGCCACGACAGCAGAGGGCAGGGTTCTTATATTTTCCGTTAGAATCAACCCGGTGGAGGTTGGCTCAGCCTGGTTCCTCTCCCACCCCTTCGGGTTCGTATTTTCAAGGGGGGACTCGGAAACAGGCTCTTTTCCCCCTCAGGCTTGTAACATGGGGGCCCGGGAACCAGTAGGCTCGCCCATGAGCGTCGGCAGACTTTTTTCCAGGGGGGGGGCAAATGTTGGAAGTTTGCAATCAGATATTATTAATTCGTCATTTTATTGTCGAAATTTATATTTGTTGCAGTTAACCGTATTGATTTGTGCTAAATAACAATTGTCCTAAATTAAAATAATAGTTTAATAGTCAGTAATTGATTGCACATTAAGTTCAGCAACTTCCAAGGGGGGCCGCGGCCCCCTTTGCCCCACCGTTCGCGACGCCCATGGGCTCGCCTTCTAATCCGGGGACGAGATTTCCCCCTACCGTGCTGCTGCCGCAACGCTCGCCGACGCTTCCAACCCTGAAAGAAACCTAACGGAATAAAGCGCGAAAGGAAATGATTAATGCAACGAAATGGAGGTTCAGGAGATTCGGAGGATACGGAAATCCTTCCCAGCATTCGCCTGGCAGCCCGAGAAACCTTCCGAAAAAACTCGTGGGTCGGACACCGGGATCGAACCCACGATCTCCTGAATACGAGCCACGCCTGGGCCATTCCGCTCGGTTTCTACATACAGAGAAAGTATTGCATCCCACTCTAACTCGGCACGGGTTTCACGGAAATGTGTTTTGAGACTTCCTGAATTTTAAAAAAGGCATTTTTAGAAAAATGGTGTGCGAGAACAGCACAACTCGAACAAAGTCAAATAGCAAACAATTATTTTAGTTGGCATCTTCCAAGGATTTGACACGAATTTTTTCAGCCCCCCCCCCCCCTCCCACGCTCCAGATTACCCTTTTCATGAACATATTTTTGGACAAATTTGTTCTTAAATGGCTCTGACTAGTTAAAATGCCATATGCTTAAGATGTTTTAATGACAAATGGAAATTCATACTTTGAATTTTCTAGGAATGTCCTCAGAAGTTCTTCCTTGAAGTAAAAGAAAGCATAAACAATTCGCGGCCAATTGTGGGTTACAAGTAATTCTGGTGTTCTTTGAAATGTCAGCAAGGTTTAGTTTGTTGTGGAAAAGTGTTAAAAGATAGCTGTATTGGGAGTTGACAAACAGTTGAAGGAGCAGTGGTCGACAAGCCATCCGGCACCGGAAGTTGCAGTTCTCTTGTTTCATGTTTTCGCTATTCTACTGTTCTGTCTACAAGGCGACGTGTTATAATACAGTATGTTTCGAAACTATTCTTTGAAATTAATACAAATGATAGAACATAAAAACAAATACGAGGTTCACTTAATGTGTATTGAGACAGCAAAATCTGAAGTCACAGAAACGTTATGTTTATTCTAGTTTCCCAAAATATTCTCTCTGACACTATGTGCAGCGTTCCATCCTACGAAACCACTTCTGGAAGAAAGTTTCTGGCACTGCAGATAACTCCTTTCGTATGAAGAAATTGTTTATTCAGGGCTAGAAAATCGGTAGCTTCGAAGTCGGTTCTTCACCATAAGGAACAGGAAGAAACCATATGATGCCAGATTGGGACTACAGTTTTGTCTCAACTCCTCGTAGAAACTTACGTTAGCAGGTGAGCCGGTGCATTGTCGTGATGCAACAATGTCCTGACACGAAGGTGTTTATGAAATCGTCCCTAGAATCATAAATTGTCGTCCGGCACCATATGTACAGCCATGGGAAAAATGATCGGGTACATTGGGAGAGCAGAATAGTTCTAAGTCCCATGTGTTGAAGCGCGGTTTACACAAGTCAATACATTCCTTTCTTTCAGGAACAAATACAAATGCGAGTGGTGATTCAAAACACAGCCTATAAACAGACTATAAATCAAGCATGGGCAAAATAGGTTCAACTGGACCACTCCACTCCTGAAACACTTCTTGCCTCACTCCACCTACCATCCTTCCTTAACTGCTGTTCAGTCTGACACGCCTCATTGAGTGGCGAGTAAGGCTGCTTCATGAAGAGTGGTAAAGAGAAGTTGTAAGTTACAAGAACAGGAAAGTTTGCTGTTTAACATGCATTTCAATTTGCAAGTATAAAGCGTTATAATATCAAACACCACTTTAATCAGAATAAATCAAACGTACAGGTATTTATTTACAATTTCAAAAGATATTCGTATTTCCAAACATATAAAAGAGACTATGATTTCACTTTTTAGGGGTTTAGTTTATTAGTTTAATATAAACTATTGTAAGTGTTTCAAAGTTTTAACATTAAGTTTAAAACCAAAGAATTTGTTCATCAAGTAGTTTTAAAATATTTTATGGCTAAATAGCAATGGAACTTCAGTCCTTTGTCGTGAAAGAGAAACAATTTAATATGTTAATCATAAGACGTGGTAAGGATATTACGTGCATAAGATGAAGGAAGGTCATGAACATGAAGCCTATGTAATTTGCCTAACTACAGTAATAATTGTACGTAAAATAGGTTCAAGATATACAAAACAGTTAATGACAGCGAAGAAATTACTACCGCGAACGAACCCACCGCTACACGTGTTGTATCCAAACAACCTTCGCCACTTTGCAAGAGAATGTGGGGTGGGTAAGACCAGTTCAATTGCTACCGCTTCTCGTGCCCATGCCTGCTATAAATTTTGTTTAATGACGCTGTCAATTGTCAAGATCACATCGGCGTTGCCAGTGTGCCGGAATTTTGTTCCTCAGGAGTTATTTTACATGCCAGTAAATCTACTGAGATGGAGCTGTCGGTTTTAAGCACAAACCATCGGTTTGGGCCGGATTTGAACCCACTACTTTGGGATCAGTAGGCCAGTGTCTAACCAACTGAGCCACCCAGACTGACAGACACCTGCTACAAATAAACTCAGCTGCATGTTGGAAACATCGACTTGTCTAAACCGAATTGGGCATACTCTACTCCCCTAATGTGCACAATTTTTCCTTGGCTGCACCATAACCCATTGTTTCAATGTCCTCGAGCTCCTGTATTAATTTGAACGAATATTGGAACTCCCTGTATACCTGCTTTTCAAAAAACTATTACGGTATAGTTACTTCTGCCGCTTCCATTGTCGTGATGCATTCATCCAGATTAGCGTACAATAGCTGTCAGTTTTTGCATAGCTTACCCTAACATTGAGTTACCGTAAGCGCTAAAACCACGTGACCGATATACTGCGCATGCACCACTTTACTGCAACGAAAACACGAGTAACGCAGCACCACTTCCTAGTGTAGCGTGGAGGTAATATGTTCTGTGCAAGAGAACAACTATCTGATACTTTCACACGACTTTCTTGTTGACAAATTTACATATTCACTATAGCACCTATCATACTACTACACAGTGTAAAAAGATTAGTCAATCCATGCCACGTTTCTCAGACTAAGCAAGGAGGTTACCAAGCGGGATGGCTCAGCCGATGTCTGGCTCGCATTCGGGAGGTTGCGAGTTCGATCCTCGTGGCGGACCTTTCTGACCCATGGGCTTTTTCGGAGGTTTCCCCGCGTCGCCAGGCGAATGCCGGGAAGAATTTCCACATCCTCCGAATTTTGTCCCTCCATTTCGTTGCATTAACCATTTCATTTCGCCTTTCATCCCCTTAGATTTCTTTCAGGGTTGAAAGCGTCGGCAAGGGGAACAAATGCGCTCTGGAAATCTCGTCCCCCGGATTGGAACGTGAGCTACTGATTTCCGTGTGGGACGGTAAAAGTCCGAGGGGAGGAGAGCTAAGTCAGCCTCCACCGGGGTGCTTCCAACTGGGAAAATGTAGAGATCCTGCCCTCAGCTCTGTCGTGAGAACATTCCGGTCACCCTTCGGATCCAGTCACCTCATTCATCCTTCTGGGGGTGCCCAGTAAGGGGTACAGGCACAAAAGATCACCTTTCATAAGTTCATCAGCAAGAACTCGGCCTCATTGTTCTTAAAGCCCGGTAGCTGTTTCATAATCCTGACTATTTTCCTTTAGTTTCATATAATCTTCGCTTATAGCAATTTTTCTTAAAATCTTGGAGAGTAATAATTATAAATTGAGTCGTACAGTTTTGTGTATTTTTTACTAGTGCTTTACTTTCCTTTGTGTACATATTCACTAGACTAACACTAAATTAATATTAAAAATTGAAAACAATTAAAACGGGTACATTAAAATATAAAACAATAGAAATAAGATATATAGATAGTGGTGGTTTATCTCGTTCTATGCTTTATGCCATCTGCCACTATTCAATACTGGTTTTAGTGAAGAACGTGTCAATTTTATTCTTGCCAAGACTTCACAAATAACAAGAAAATAAGTTTGTTCTGTAAAGTTACAATCAGTGATTTCGTAGTGTTTCCTGTGGCAATATGACGCACTGCCGTGCTGCTGTTCTAGGAAAGATAGAACTATTCGATAGACCATAGTAATTAATATGCATTTCATAAACACAAGACACGCTATGCATTTATTTGTGCCGATCAATTACGTCAGATCTAATGCTAAAATAGATGCACATTCCAGCCTATAATTGTACACGGAAGTCGTTTAGATTGATTTATTCAAAACAAGCATGCTTACCCGGCGTAGCATGGGTGTCTGTCAAACCCGAAGATTTAATTCATTTCATTCACCACTTATACAGATTATGGTGAAACCAATATTCCTGGGAATTATGATGAATGTTGAATTTCTGCTTTCCTTAACCTCGTCTCAACTGTTACCCATATTCTTGAAATATTGTGTGGCCAATTAGTCTTTTAGCGTGAAATAATAATCGAAATAGTGCACATTTAAATAACACGGATAAGTCAAATTTTCTACCTCTTCGGTCCCTTAGTTAAATAACAAAGGCTCTATAGTTTCAGATAATACGGAATTTAAATATCGAATGGAATAGGGAAATATGAAAATTTCTAACCCTCATATCCCGGTATTCAAATTGTCTTTGTCCATCCCCTCTCTAGTAGGCGAGTTGATTGGTAATGCAGGACTGTAGGGATGCCGGAGAAGAGGAACAATAAGTTAACCTTTAACCAGATAGCCGGGCCAGCCCGCTTATCAGGGGCTGGCTAAAAAGTCCTTTTTTCCCTGATTACCCCCTGGGACTTACACCCCCTGGGACTTACACCCCCTGGGACTTACACCCCCTGGGACTTACACCCCCTGGGACTTACACCCCCTGGGACTTACACCCCCTGGGACTTACACCCCCTGGGACTTACACCCCCTGGGACTTACACCCCCTGGGACTTACACCCCCTGGGACTTACACCCCCTGGGACTTACACCCCCTGGGACTTACACCCCCTGGGACTTACACCCCCTGGGACTTACACCCCCTGGGACTTACGAGTCACCTTAGGGTCAGACACCTGTCGGAGAGCAGAGGGACCTCTGGACCAGACAGAGTGAAGACCTGGAAGCAGGTGATCAGCCAAGCACCAGGTATGATAGTGAGGAAGAGGAAGATATGAAACGCAGGCAAAATGGATGATTGGAAAGCTGATAATGGAGCAGTTGATGGGATGAATGGCGGTGGAAACCGAAGAACCCGGAGGAAACCCCCCCCCCCCAAGACGCCCCTTCGTCCATCACGAATACCACATGCGGGCCCCTGGGATCGCCTAGGTGGTACGCGAGCTGTCTAGCCACTTAGCCGCGGCGCCGCCATTATCCTTTCAGACTCAGGAAATCGAACCCGGGACCCCTTGCACAGCAGGTAGGTGATCTACCAACTGCGCTAAGGGGCTAGCTGGCTAAAAGGGTAGTTTGAAGCGTTGAAGTGTAATAAACTAATAAGGGAAGCAGAGTGGTTTGTAAACTCTGGGATTGGATTAGCGTGGATTTCCTCGCTTTCCCCTTTATTCCCAGAAGACTTCAAGCTGATAGACAGCTAGTAGATACCAATTGTTCTGGAAGTTGTTACCCCAGTTTCTTGTTCTCCTATAGAACTGAAGCATAACGCCCGAAAAACGCAAATTAGCATGATTATGATTGTTCTACCATGAATTTGGCGAACTACCTTGACATTTTTGTTATTTCATGCATTTCTGCAAAAGTCGTGATGCTGAATACCTGGCATTTTCTGCTAGTGAGCAGATTTAGCACCCCGAACAAAACACGGAAGGAAAGCAATGCAGTGACCTGTTGCGCCGAACGAGTTCTGGTTGGTTAGCGATCCGTGCCTGAGTGATGAACAAGGTGACAGGCATGTCATTACGCTTGCTTCAGGAAATAATGGAAAAACGAAATTGGATACACAGTGAAGAAATATAAGCAATAGTTAGTAACAACTTAAGGGTCTCGATTAGAGTATTTATTAGCTTTCTTTTTATGCGTTTACAAGCCGCGTGCTCCATCACAGTGGCTTACCAATACTATATGCATAATTTTAGCTTTCCAATCTATGTACATAAAAATGTGTTGCACTCACATGACTTTCTCTACTCTTGTACTAATCATTCTTACAAACTCTTATACCTATATCTTCTCCGTGTTAGTAGAGATAAGCATTTGCACAAATTCTCTTATTTCCTTGTAGGTACAAGGGGAATATTAGAATACAGTAGGCTTTGTGCGATAGTCAAATCTTTTAAAGCTTTGAAATCCCATTCTTTTTGCACGGTTAACATATAAAAAATGAACGATGTTCCATTTCACGAAACTTAAGTTTTCCAAAACTGGCACAAATAACGAGGAATATCTCCGAAATGGTTCTCTCTACAAAAAGAATTATTTGGACATAAATTGTGTGTTTCAGTGAGATCTATAGTTTTTGTATATTAAGAATTCGTCTATATCTTACGGTTTACGAGTTATTAAAGTCATCCAGAGTAAACTGAACTACATAGGCTATAGCCAGAAAGTTCAAAATAATTTCATTTGACATACAAATATCTTAAACATGACGATTTTAATCAAAATCATTAGTCATTTTCAAGAAAATCAAAATTTTCGAAAAATTTTCCATGTAAAGGGTAGTTTAGGGTGGGGCTATTTTTTTCAAAATCTTCGTGACGCATCCTTGAAAGACATTAAACTTAAATATCAACTTTGGTTTCTAACCGAATTTTCGTTGAGTTATGCTCTCCACAGGCAGACGCACATACAGACAGACACAGACGGACGCACAGACTGACACCCACAGACCTTTTCCTCTTAAACTGTTTACCAATCACCTCGAAATTCGACACGTATGTTCAAAATTTCCAGGAGAAAGTTTTTGCTATCCATTTTACTATACAACATAACATTCACATGGTTTTCTCTACTCGCTTTACTTTTACGCAATAAATTCACATATCCTTCCCTGCTCGCCCTTCAACATATAGTTCACACAATTTTCTGTGATTGAAATAGAAATAACGTATTACACTCGCACGATTTTTTCTCTACACTTTTCTTTTACGAAACAATCACATTTTTCTCTACTCCCTCTTCTACAAAAAGTTCATACAATTTTTCTGTCTCGCCGCCCCTCTCTCGCCGCCCCTCTCGTTCTCGCTCGCCTCTCTCTCTCGCCGCTTTCTTGGTCGCTCTCACTCGGCTCTCGCTCGCCCCTCTCTCGCTCTCGCTCGCCCCTCTCTCGCTCTCGCTCGCCCCTCTCTCGCTCGCCCCTCTCTCGCTCGCCCCTCTCTCGCTCTCGCTCGCCCCTCTCTCGCTCTCGCTCGCCCCTCTCTCGCTCTCGCTCGCCCCTCTCTCGCTCTCGCTCGCCCCTCTCTCGCTCGCCCCTCTCTGTTCCGCTCCCGGTCCCATTTTCTTGCTCTTGCTTGCACATACACACAGCCTTTTTAACTTTGTTTCGGCTCTTTTGGGTTCTTTTTGGGCTATCTTGGGTTCTCTAGGCCTCCTCTTTGAGCCTCCGTACTGTACCTCCTCTCTGCGCGTCTCTTGCGCTCTTGTCCATCTCCTTCTTGCACATATAATAACCTTTTCCTGTTTTTTTATTTAGGGGATCTCATAACATGTATTTTCGATTAAACCTAGGTATTGATTGTTTTAAATATAATACTTCCTCTAGTTACCGTAACTGCATAATAAAGTAAAAATGTATGGAAGGATAGATTTAAGACCTAAGAACCTAAAAATGAATTACCCAAAATATTCTGTACTTTCTAGACCATTGTATAACAGACCTTACTTTTAGAACATCCTTTTTATACCAAGTTAGACGAAGCGATTCTTAAAGTTGGTTATGGTAGCGGTTTAACTGCAGGCGATTAGTACCGATGAGCTATATTTCTTGCCACTATTGAGCACAAGGCGATACTAGCCGTATTTGGCGTGCTGCCTCACTCTAAATGGGGTCTTTGCGTAGAACGCCAGCTGTAACAAGATGAAGGCTATCCTATAAGCGCCGGCGCCCTTTACTGCTCTCTCAAGCTACAAATAGAAACGACGACCACTATTTAAACACTTTACTCATTTCCCACACAAAGGCAGCGGCAAGTCTACCATGGAACGACTGCAGTGAACTAAACCCGTTCCACTTTGCACCGTATCTTAACTGTCACGTACGCTATTAATGGCCTCTCATTGGTTTATATCCTGGAATAAGTGCCTCGCTGCAAGACACAAACTAGTTTAACAAGATAATTTAGCTTGATATATTCGGAGTAAATTGCCAAATGTTTAGATTTACATGATCTTATAACATTAACAAATTAAAAGTCCAGTTACTTTTTCTCTTCTAAACTGAAACACAAAAACGCATTCTTAACAATTTGTCATGAGTTCATGACCTTGCAACTCAGAACTGTTCTGTCCTCTCGTAACCTTGACATAAAACGCTAACACTGCTCGACTGTTCACAACTCCGACGATACTTAAACTTCTCACACAGCAAACTTAATACTCGTCTCTGAACCCCCCCCCCCCAACACTAGCTCGTCCACTCGCTTATATAGCCGAGACCAAGTGTCGACGAATTCTCTGAAAAATACACTGTTTCTCGAACCTCTAGTAAACGAGCTCGGTACTTGAACATTATCTGGAATCGGTTTGCTCTATCACGCCATGGTCATCAGGCCGCGCGTTGTCTAGCAACGTCGTGGTGTGAGGTAACTTGATCTTGAACGTCTGTTTTACAAATTTAATTTTTTTTTAAAGAAATGATCAACTGGTTCACTTCCTTTCCGAAGGAAGCCATGCTAAAGATCTTTACGCCCAAAAAAATTGCCCCCCCCCCCTCTGGGTTTGAACCCGCGACGTTGGGAACCAGAGGCTAGCATGTTATTCGCGGATCTTTTTCTAAAATGCTTTTTTTTAATGTCTGGGGGGTCCCAAAATCTGCTTCTGGTGAAACTCGATATCGCATTTTTGCGTGGAATGCAATACTTATGTTTATACGCAATAGACAGTAAAATCTGTCTCAAATTTTAAATTTGAATTGAAAGTTTTTCTGGATTAACAAACAGTAGCTGTACTGGATACGCTTTAACTTAAATACATCTGGTATTACTCCGCGCAACGTGTGCACAGCATATTCAATCCATATGCGATAGTTGTTTCAGTAAACCGATTAGTATTTATTTCCAGATAACGTGAAAGTGTAATATATTGCAATAAAATCATTAAACATATCACATTTAATAATATGTAATAAGCAAAGCCCGGAGTTTTAAGCAAAGTACTCAACTTTTTCCACACAGATAAGCAGGAAGGTTATACTTTGTAAGAAACGCCTAGATGAGTAGTTTTAACTAAGTTATATGCTTTATTTTGCAGAAAAGTTTTTGTTTACTTGTTTTAAGATATTTCATTAAGATCGTATATTTTACCCAAAACTAATTTTAAAGGACAGCGCCGTGGCAGAGTGGTTAGACCGTTCGCCTACCACCTAGGCGGCCCGGGTTCGATCCCCTGAGGAAGCGGCGTCAGGGCGGGTTTTCTCTGGTTTCTCCCGCCACTCATTCCACCAATTGCTCCATTATCTTTCCAATCATTGTTCGTCTGCATTTCATATCATCCTCTTCCTCACTATCATATCTCGTGCTTGGCTGCTGACTCGCTTCCAGGTCTTCACTCTGTCCGGTCCATAGGTTCTTCTGCTCCCCAATAGGCGTCTGACCCTAGGTACAGCTTGTAAATCCTAGGAGGTGTAAGTCCTACATAAGGGGAGGCTAATCAGATAAAAAATCCTCGTTTCGGCCTTGCAGAAATGCAAAGATACACAAGCAACTTCCTCTCATGGCTCCATGATTGGAAAATCAAAATTAACCCCAATAAATGCCAGCTAATACATTTTTCAAAGCGGCATCACACTTTGGCAATGGACCTAACGGTCGGTGGTCAAGTATTACAATGTCGCCAGAATGTCAAATACCTTGGCGTCACCATGGACCGCACGATGTGCTGGTCCACCCACATAAAAAATACTGCCAACAAAGGTAGTCAGCGGATAAAGTTGTGCGCCCCCATCTTTCGCAGCAAACAGCTACAACTTAAATCCAAGCTGATTTTATATAGGTCATTTATACTCTCGGTGGTCCTGTACGCATGCGTGGCCTGGGCAAATGCCTCTAAAACCGCCCTCAAACAAATTCAAACCCTCCAAAACCTCTCCCTTAGAAAAATCCTCTCTGCTCCACTCCTTACCACTAACCAAACTCTTCACCTCGAAACTCAGATCCCGTCCATCCCAGAGGCAATAGCAAAAAGAGCAACGGCAGCATGGACGCGCATTAGGAACCACGAAAACTACGTGATCGCCAACATTGGCAAAGGCGAGCCGAAGCACCGCAAACATACTAGAATAAAAATGTTCCAGACGCGGCACGGCTCGCCGACTAATGCGTACTCTTAGGCCACACACACGTTACGGCAGAGGCCCTCGCCTCGGAAAACACCCAGTAGCTACACCCTGCCCGCGCAGGAAAACAGCGGGAAAATGTACATATTGTAAATAGTGCAGTGCGCGAGCTGGGACGCATTTTTCTGGTGTGTGCCCAGTGAACGTGTGTGTGTAAGCGTGTGAATGTGTGTGTGGGTGAATGCGTGCGTGTATGTGTGTATATATGTACATATATAAGGAAAAAAACAACAACAAATAATAGGAATAGACACCAAAAGACAAACGAAAACTATTCCCGGTGGCCTAAAGATGGCCACCGTATGGGTTTTTGGTGATACCCAAAACTATAAGTTTGTAAAAAAAATTAAAAAAAAAATGTAAATGTAAATTTATAGCCTGTAAGCCGGGCCCCTTGTACCGGCACCAGGCCAAAATTATGAATAAAGAAAACTTGAAACTTGAAGGAAGAGCTGTAAATTTAAAAATACATATTTCACGTTATCTGCGATTTATCGGTTGTTCGCCATTTTCTCGCCTAAGTGCGTTAGAAACAAATGATAGGGTATTGCCAGATGTTATGAAACAATACTGCAAGGAGAAAAAACTTGCTGCAATTGGGTAGTGTTAACTCATCAGTAAGTTCTCTCCTGAAATATGAATGATTAATACCAGGCGATATAAAGAAAGGTTTAAGAATAAATAACGCCTAAGTGCGTTAGAAACAAATGCTAGGGTATTGCCGGGTGTTGTGAAATAATACTGCAAGGAGAAAAAACTTGCTGCAATTGGGTAGTGTTAACTCATCAGTAAGTTATCTCCTGAAATATGAATGATTAATACCAGGCGATACAAAGAAAGGTTTAAGAATAAATAGAAGCTAAACCAGCAACTGACTAAAAACAATGTTGGTGAACAATCGAGTTCTAGTGATACATTTTCCCAAGTCTCGAGTTTAGCATCAGTGCTTTACGTTTTAGAAAAATACACGAATAAAGGCTACCGGACGAATCTACATTGCACAAAAACTATATGCCAGTGTTTTCAAGAAGCAATTGGTAATACTCGGAGTACATTGAAGCATGAAAACCTGTAGATTTCTATTGATGGAAACCACAGATGCACCAGGATAATGCTATGTTGGTGTTATAAAAACAGCTAGCAGATCATTTCTTCTTAATATACAAATACTCGACCGATTAAATCATTCCACTGTTGACAAATTGTTACTGTTAGCTTTTTGGGGGACAGAAGGGTTAGCGTATGACAGTGTATTGCTATCTGTAGGTGATACTGCTCCATATATTGTTAAAGCGGGAGCTAGATTAAAAGTCCTTTATCCTAAATTAGTTTGCCTGACTTGCCTTGCTCATGGTTTACATCGTGTCGCTGAAGCCAGTACAAAGACGTCGATTTTCCTGTTTCTAGCGTGAAGAAAGTATTCGTAAATTCACCGTTCAGAATAAAAAATTCCGTGAACTCCTTCCAAATTTCTTTGCCTCCTCAACAGAGTTTTAGCTCGGTGGCAAAGTGGTTAGAGGCCGTCATACTACGCAAAACATTTCAGTAAACTGAAAACTGTTTTGAAATTCCTAAACGCAGAAGATGCAGGGCATCCAAGAAAATATACCTACAGTGCTTACATAATAATTTCTCCAAATTTCCTGGAGTTTTAAAGGAGCTTGAAGCTCGAAATAATTCCTTGGCACATTCAATTTCTCTTAACAAAATTGCAGTATAACATTGTCCTCAGAAATACCTACACGGGGTGGCAAAACTTGCGTTTGATAAACTCAAGTGCTACAGAAAAATTCCAGTTACAAATCACAAATTTCCAAAAGCTTTCTGGTGAAGAAACACGTATTGAAGAGGAGCCATTATGCTTTCCTCGTGCGCCTGTGACGTCATGCGACGTCGAAAGAATATTTTCACTACAAATCATAGACGCAGAAGTTTTTATACAGGAAAATCTCAGGATGACGTTTCTTGTGTACTGTAACAGCCTTGAATAAGGTTGTGAAACTATTTTTCGTCATGTTTGCTTGTATCAGTTCTTGCTTATTTTCATTTTTCGTGTTTATTTACTTGCTTATTTTATTGATACACTGTGCTTTGAAATCCGGGCTTCAGTAATAACAAAGAAAACAGGATCTACTTTTCATTGCACGGTCGGGGGCCAATTAAAACATTCACTGTGGCCACGTGCCTTTATTTATCTCGTGTTTATTTCGGAAAGAGTATAGAATAGTAAGCTTTTATAAGAATACTGAGTAGAGAGTCATGTTAATGTAACGATCAGATCTTGGCTTTATTTCCACGCATGCTTCCTCTGTTTGTTTTCAAAGTGTCTTTGTAGAAGATCCAGTTAATTTTACGTTCTATCTAATTTCCATAATCAGCATCCCATGTTGACGGACAAACCTGAGAGCTGGTTGGTTCCAAATCTGTTCTAATTACAGCAACCTGGAGGGTTTTCCCCCTAAAGAACCACACGTGTCAACACGTGTGCTCCCTCCAGTTAATGCACGCCTGCTGCAACTGCTGCACTCTTTTTGTCAAGTCTCCCATCTGGTTTGAATTTTAAGGCTAATGTCTGCTTAATGTGCTCAGCGACTTAAAGTGACATGAAACTTGAAAATGCAAACGTTGTTTCTAAACGATTAAGGATAAATTCAAGCACTTGACGTAATGCATTGGTTACAGAAATTAAGTTGAAAATGTTCAGGACTTGTGTGTTTGCGTTTCATAAGAAAATATTCTTATTGTAATTGAATAATTTAATATTTACAACTAGTTTCTCAGTCTTTCATCCCAAGAGTTACAGAAAACAAAAGTGAGGTTAAGTGCTTCTATTGATTTTAACGACGCTGTCGATTGCTAGGATCACATCGACCGGTGTGCCGGATTTTTGTCCCGCAGGAGTTTTTACATGCTAGTAAACCTACTGGAATGGAGCTGCCGTTTTTAAGCACCCTGGGTCTGGGCCGGATTTGAACCTCCTCAGACTGAGTGCTTCGATATTATGCACTACGTTTCCAAGGAGAATTGAAATCGATTTGAGTTCAATCCCATTCTCAACATGAGCCACGTTTCCATGTTGAATTTAATCCGGAATGACATGGATTTGGATACGCAATGCACAAGCTTAAATCATTGAAGCTTATGTTGGTCACTTGGTTTATGTATGTGAACCTGTAACAAATGTTTTTTACGACTCGTATTTATTTTAAGTAGAGTTTGAGGTTATTGTTTTTAGAAGAATATATTGCGAGATTATAGAAACAAGTGACCGTTGTTTTATTACACTTCCGCTAAGAAAACAAATGACGAGCGAGCAGTGCTTTAAGAGTACAGTAGAAGTTAGCAAATCGGTTTGAATCCGGTAGATGTTTCTATGTAATAAAATTTCGATCCGATAGAGGATCGGATCCAAGGATTCAGTTAACTCTGAATCCGCGTTGCCATGCAGTATTCAATCCGGAATGTATGTGCGTCGGAGACTTTCTTTTAGGGGGCGGGGCGCATGTTGCAAGTTTGCAATCAATTATTAATTCATTATTCTGTTAAGTTATAGAATTTTTTGCGCATAAATGTATTAATTTGCGCTAAATAATTTGTTCTTTGTATAAAAATTAAAACTATTGCCTAATAGTCAGTAATTTATTGAACATTAAATTGATTAATTTCCAAGGAGGGGCCACGGCCCCCTTTCCGCGACGCTCAAATCCCCAAGGAAACCTAGTTACTGACAACCTTGTTCCTTAATCACGGAAGAAACAAAAGCAACACAATTATACGGATTCCCTAAGAGTTACAGAAAATAAGTGAGGTTAAGTGCTTCGATATTATGGTTTGAGTATCCCTGAATCTCCCCTGCGACTCCCCTGGTCGCAGTGTCGTTATATTGTGAATTGGCATAGGATACAAACGCACATGTACTGCACTTTCTGAGTTGTATCCAAATCCCAACCGCTGGAGTTAAAACAGTTGTTATGCCAAGCCATGTCATTATCAGCACAAAGTGGTAGTATTTCTGACTGAACCAAAATAAGCAGCACTTGGAGGATGTCTCGACATGTCTGGAGACGCCAGACGCACTCTGTCAAACCAAAAGAATGTCTTGCTTCCAGGCTCCAGCAACATTCAATCTTCCACACCCCAGATTTGGCTTCTCTACAGACGAAAACAAAAATGAAAAAGCAACTTATGTTTCCGACACGCTTCCATAATAACCCAAATCACGGCACCTGGCTGGATTCAGCTAAATTTGGAGCTCTTTAACTTTATAAGCAGCACTTGTGCAGTATTTTATTATTAATGAACAGGACTCGAATTCTGATGACGTCATTTTATGTTGCTGTGAGACATTGCTAAACTCCACATAAATTCTTATGAAAAATGCTAAATTATTAGCTCATTTACATCATTTTCTATTTTAGGGCATTTTTTAGATTTTACGCCAATATTTTGGCATTTTCATGCCCTTTGCGTCCTTATTACTTATCTTGCATTTACATTCGGTGTGTAAAGATTTTATAATACACATTTTACAACAAATTTAACGTTTCTCCGTGATCTAGGAGTAACATGCTAGTCTTTGGTTCCCGAGGTCGCGGGTTGAACCCCCGCGGAGGGCGATGCATTTTCTTCGGGCGTAAACATTCTTAGCATGGCGTGCGCGCATGTTAGCCTCAAAATTGGTATTTAAGTTTGTCTTTCAAGGACGTGACACGAAGATTTTGAAGAAAATAGCCCCACCCTAAACTGCCCTTTACATGGAAAATTTTTCGAAAGGTTAGATTTTCTTGAAAATGCCTCTGACGATTTTGATTAAAATGTCATGTTTAAGATATTTGTATGACAAATGAAATGTATATTTTGAATTTTCTGGCTATAGCCTATGTAGTCCTGTTTACTCTGGACGACTTCTGAATAACTTGTAAACCGTAAGAGATAAACCAAATCTTTCTGTACAAGAAAATCTAGATCTTGCTGAAACACAATTTGTCTCTATTTTTTGTAGAGTGGACCATTTCAGAGATATTCCATGTTATTTGTATCAGTTTCGGAAAACTTAACGTTCGTGAAATGGAACATCATTCATTTTTTTTATGTTAAGCGTGCAAAGAGAACAGGATCTCAAAGCTACTCAAAGTCTACTGTATCCTAATATTCCCATTGCATCTACAAGGAGATAAACAGTAGGTAAGATAATTTGTACAAATGTTTATCTCGACTAACACCAAGAAGTTATAGGAATAAGAGTTTGTAAGAATGGTTAGTACAAGAACAGAGAAAGTCATGTATGTGCAACACATCAGATTTTTTAGTGTGTCATTACTAAAGTTTAAAAGCTTATAATGTTCTCTCCCTGGAAGGAAGGGGGTGTATTCACCAGTTTCCAAACCAAGCAGAGAATATTATATTATGTACATTTCTGATCTCTTGTGTACTAATTTAACATGTAACTGGTACTAGTTCTGATCACTTAAATTTGTTTGTAGTTCTGGGAGATGATATCAGATGAACATGGAATTGATTCAACAGGAAAATACGTGGGCGACTCTAACCTGCAATTAGAGCGTATTGATGTCTACTACAATGAAGCTTCTGGTATGTAATCTAAACTTATTTATATTTTCCATAGCCAGTATTCTCTTTAAATCAGGCATACTGTTGTAGGGGAAAAGGCTCCCCACACCACATAGCCTGCAGTAATACCTGATTGTGCGACTACAGATGTGAATGACTTAGCACTTGATGTAATGTGGTTTCGTGCCAGCACCAGGGTGAATGAGGGATGGAGGATGGACGGGAATGTTACTTGGTGATACTGAATGACATATGTTTTAAACATTACACATTACTAGCACTTAAACCAGCTTGCACTGACCATTTTTACAAATTGCACAAATTAGTGTTCACATCTCCAAATAACATACATATTTGTAAATACATTTTACTTTAATTTAAAAGGTGAGTTAATTAATAACACTAAACAACACTTACAACATAATTTTCCAGAACGCGTTTCGAAGGTTAACTTTCCTCCATTACCAACTGGACAATAACTGGGTTTCCATGGTGTTTCGTGGTGCGGATGGCGATGCTTCTTCTGATGTTTCTTCTGGTAATGGTTCAAGGAACTCGCTGAAAATATCTTTCTGAGGAATGTCGAAATTAATACTCAGTTTCTATTTTTTAAAATGATCTGTTCCCATGTGGACAGTTCTTGTTTTCTGGTTATGTGTTTGAGAAGTTCTGTTCTGTCATGATTTTTTGTCCAAAAGTGAAATGCAACCGCTGATTTTTCTAATTGTTTACTCTTGATGTTCCTAACGTGTTCCTTGGATCTAATTTCTAAATTTCTTTTGGTTTTTCCTATGTATATTTCATTACAATCACTGCATTCAATTTGGTATATGCCAGATTTTCTGTTAGGTGGAATAGCATCTTTGATGTTTGAAAGTAGCAGTTGTAAGTGTTGTTTAGTGTTATTGACTCACCTTTTAAATTTAATTAGAACACTGTTTTCAAACTTCTATGAAAGGAAGATAACATTTTACTTTCTCTACTACGTATTGTAAAGTAGAGGAAGTATGGTATTCCACCCAAAAATTCGATGTCAAGGTTTCACCAGAAATGTTTTGAGGCCCCCTGAATCCAAAAAGGCATTTTTAGAAAAAGGTCATGTGTGTGTCTGTCAGTCTGTGGACAGCATAACTAAAATGAAAAGTCTGTTAAAAACCAAAGTTGGCGTTTAAGTTTAATCTTTCAAGGATGTAACATGAAGATTTTGAGGTAAATTCCTCCATCCTAAACTACAGTGTACATGGAAAAGTTTTCAAAAATTTATATTTTCTTTAAAATTGCTAACAATTTTGATTAAAATGACATTTTTGAGATATTTATATGAAAAATGAAATGTATATTTTGAGTTTTCTGGTTATAGACCATGTAGTCCTGTTTACTCTGGATGACTTTTAAATAACACGTAAACTGTGCTGTACAAAAAATGTAGATCTTGCTAAAACACACAGTATGTCCAAATAAATTTGTTTGTAGAGTGAACCATTTCAGAGATATGCCTTATTTGTGTGAGTTTTGGAAAACTTACACTTCTGTCAAATGGAACATCGTTACATATTTTTTTATATGTGAATTGTGCAAAGAGAATGGAATTTCAAAGCTTTAAAAGATTTGACTATTGCACAAATCCTACTGTATTCTCATACTCCCCTTGTACCTATAAGGAAATAAGCAAAGGAAGTAAGCAATAAGATAATTTTGCAAGTTTATCTCAACTAACTTGAAGATAGAGGAATAAGATTGTAAGAATGGTTGGTGCAAGAGTAGAGAAAGTCATGCGAGTGCAACACATCAGATTTTTCCCTTCATTATTGTGGAAAATTTGAAATTGTTCCCAATAATTCTTGAACATTCTACCTTTAACTTTTGTAAATAACTACTTGAACTTTTAAATGCTTTGTGCTTCTAATAGGCAGATTGTACTATTTTTCATAGCACCACACTGTTACCCACCAGTAAGCCTGTGGAAAATGATAGTAAATTTAGCTTCTATTTATGAACTGCTGATTTTCAGCATTCTATATGTATATTGGGAATGAATGACTGCTTAATTTTGCTCAGATGCCTCTTCTCAGGCTTAAGGTATTTTTACATGTGTTAAATCACACATTGTGTTATATTAAGTTATTAAACTCAACATAATTTATAAGATATAGACAATTAAAAAATTATATAAATTGTGACAGTGACAAAGCGAATCTGGTTAGTTTTGTCACTTTGTCTTCTAAATTTACAGTTTTCTTCTATCGTTAACACAGTTTAGTCTTTTGGGTTATCACAACTCGCAATTTTTACTTCTCGTAACGTTGCTCAGTTCTTTTAGTGTCTCACTTTTTCTGTCCCTCATACCCTACTTACGACATTACAATCACTTGCAATGCTCATTGAATCTTCTCACGATGACACATGCACAGCTGTCTCACAGTTGGTGACACACAGACCAACTCATGTCCATAGTTCAACTCTAAAACTCAACTGCTCTTCTAAGCCTCCTTATATACTGGGGATGTCACATGGACCTTTCTCGACTTCTACACACATGTGCACTGGAAATGACTCGCCTAGAAGTCTTGCGAACTTCTTGAAATCCCGTTTGCTTTTGCTACCTCGATTGTTAAATCATATACACACAACAGTCCCGTGAGGCAGCTTGGCCTTGAACATCTTTGCCCACTTGCTGGCATGGCATGCACGCAAAGTAGCCTGGTTCCATCTGTCTTCCGTTCTGCACTGAGCCTGACGTCACAATATATAAAAACTCATTAAGCTATACAATGCATCTTAAAGTATTGTACAGCCATGGAAAAAATGATTGACTGCTGTAACATTTGAAAGCACATGTTACAGTGCTCAATTGTTTTCCATGGCTGTATATCTACTAAATGAGTCATTTGATACGAATTTCAAAAATTTGTTTATGCAATAAAGTGGATCTTCAGTCAAGAATTTGCAGAATTTAGTTTAAAAATAGTAATTGGTTTGTTAGAAAACTCAAAAGGGAGCTTGATACCTATACTCTTCCCAAAATAAGAAACACACTTGAGGTAAACAAAGCCGACACACAGCCCCAAGCACATGAATGTAGTGAATGCTCTCATTGGTATCTGACCATAATACTTAGCCTGAGAGTAAGAAATAGATCCATCTTTTGTGTTACTAGTTTTAAAATACACTAACGTACATGTTTAATGATTCATTGTAATGTGGTACATTTTTACTGTTACTTAGAATTAGTAAACTATCAGTTTATTAAAATGAGCATTTATCGCATATCAATTACATAGGCTGTGTACATGTTGGGCAAGCAATACAAAAGTGTTAGTGGATCCATAGAACATCATGGCTGTACGGTACTTATGTTAGCAAGTTGAAGCCAAGAAAGTTTCTAAAATCAAAATTGCTAATTTGACCAGTGTAATTGGTAGCTACACAATGTTTTCTGCATCAAAAGTGAATTTTAAAGTAAAGAAGTAAATATTATTTATTTATGCCAACAAACTTACTGTTGGTGTTTTTAAACACACAAGCCGTGTGTGGGCAAAGTTTAAGAGGTAGAACTGGAACTTAAAAATTCAATGCCACAACTGGGATCTGAAAAAAATACGAACTAACTTGAGAATTTAATGCCATTCTGGCAGTTTGTCACAATAGCTCAGTGGTAGAGCGTCCGCCCGGCAAGCGGAAGGTCTGTGGTTCAGATCCCAGTTGTGGCATTGAATTTTTAAGTTCCAGTTCTACCTCTTAAAGAAGTAAATTTTTTCTCTCTATGTTCCTCTCACTAATATACTTATCACTTTGTGAAAATACTAACACGGAGACCTTACTATCAAAATTTCAGGTGGCAATTATGTGCCAAGGGCAATTCTGGTGGATCTGGAACCAGGCACAATGGACACAGCAAGAGCAGGTCCATATGGTGAACTGTTTCGTCCAGATAATTTTGTTTTTGGACAAAGTGGTGCTGGAAACAATTGGGCCAAGGGACATTACACTGAGGGAGCTGAACTGGTAGATTCTATACTAGATGTTATTAGAAAAGAATGCGAAAACTGTGACTGTATCCAAGGTTTTCAGCTGGTGCACTCACTTGGTGGAGGTACTGGCTCTGGAATGGGAACACTTCTCATCTCAAAAATAAGAGAAGAATACCCCGATAGGATAATGAACACCTACTCTGTAATGCCTTCTCCTAAGGTAAGTCTTCTGAGCTGAAGATAGATCTCTTGTTACTGTGGCAATGCTTTGTTGTATATGTATTGCATTCTGCATTACCAACATGTAGATTTTTGATGAACCTGCTTGTTAGGCCTTCACGTAAATGAGTTTCCAAACATTTGATATACCTATAAGTGTATTTTTTGCACACAATAGAAACCATACTAAATTACTGTTTTCTGGGATACCCAGAGTGACAGTTGTAGAAAGATGACCCTCAATAAAATCTGAGATCTTTACTTAAGTGGAGATAAACATACTACCCTGCCAGTGTTAAATCTGCTAAATTTATGCTCCACCATCAAATTTAAAATGTGCAACAAATGTTTTAAGAATGTGGATGAGTGCCTTTTTAAGTTCAGTGTTTTACCTTTATCGTAAGTTTGTACATTAAAGATTTTTTTCTAAAGTATGCCATCTTTTGATTAAACTTTATTAGCAATCTTTTTATTTTTCATTTTTAAACCGAAACTTTAACATAATACTAGATCCACAACAGCACATTTGGAGGTTGTTTATATCTTCCTACAATTTAATTTTTTTGCCTTCAAAGGTTAGAGAAAAAGTCATTTGTATAAAAATAGTCGCTCACAAAAAAGCTGCTCAAAGTAAAAGCAGAAAAAAAATTCATAGATAGTCATTAATATATATGGTAAAGCATTCATGGAGCTCTCCACTGTGAGTAAGACACTGAGTCATGAGGAAAATAGTCCAGCAGAGATGCATTAATATCCTTACCTCTCAAAAAAGCAGTATATCTTGTTTCATTATACAAAATAGGCTCTGTTATTACTTTCTCTACTACGTATAGTATAGTATAGTAGAGGAAGTATTGTATTCCACCCAAAAATTTTATGTTGTGATTTCACTGGAAATATTTGAGGTCCCCTGAATCCAAAAAAGTAATTTTTAGAAAAGTGTGTGTGGGTGGGTGTGGTTGTGTCATAATTAAAAAATGAAAAATCAGTTAAAAATCAAATTTGGTACTTGAGCTTAATATCTTTCAAGGATGTGGCATGAACATCTTGAAGAAAATTCCTCCACTCTAAACTACCCTTTACATGGAAAATTTTTTGAAAATTTTGATTTTCTTGAAAATGGCTCTAACAATTTTGATTAAAAGGCCATATGTTTGAGATTTTTATGACAAATGAAATGTATATCTTGAATATAGTCCCTGTAGTCATATTTACTCTGGACGATTTTTGCATAACTGGTAAACCATTAGATGGACCAAATTTTAGTATACAAAAAATGTTGTTGTTAGCTAATGCTGGATTTCTGACAATGAAGTCATTAATCCTCTTGCTCTCCAATATTTTTCACCGATATTGAAGAGAGCAATAGCAGTAATAGTAGATCTTGCTAAAACTCACAATTTGCCTAAATAAAACTTTTTTTATAGAGTGAACCATTTCAGAGGTATGCCTTGTTATTTGTGAGAGTTTTGGAGAACTTATACTTCTCTCAAATGGAACATCACTATTCAATTTTTTAGCTGTTAACCGTGCAAAGAGAACGGAATTTGAAATCTTTAAAACATTTGATTATCGCTCAAAGCTTACTGTATTCCCATATTCTCCTTCCACCTACAAGGAAATAAGTAAATGAGATAATTTCTACAAATGTTTATCTCAACTAGCACGAAGATATAGGGATAAGAGTTTGTAAGAATGGTTAGTACAAGAGTAGAGAAAGTCATGAGTGCAACACATCTACATTTTTTCTAGCATTTATTGCAAACTGCACTCCAATTTTCAGGTCATAGTGAGGCATTTCATAAGATCATTAATGCCCAGTGGTCTATTTATGGACCACTACAGATATTTTCTAATTTAGTTTACATGAATTCTCAGTTATTTTTACCATTATACCATTGATATCTGATTATGTGAACACATTGTCTCTTAAAGACTGCTGCAATATTGTGGTTTATTAATTTGCAATAATAAGGTGCAAATTACAGTGCCTGAAATTTTTTTCTTTGTTACATTGTCCTCATGTCCAGGAGCGTCAGCAGACTTTTTTTCAGGGAGGGGCCGCATGTTGGAAGTTTGCAATTAATTCATTATTCTGTAGCTAAAAACTGCAAAAATTGAGTTGTAGTATTTGTTACGGATAAGCATGTTAATTTATGCTAAATAAAAAGTGTACTTTACCTCAAAATTAAAGCAGTAATCTAACAGTAATTCATTGAACAACACATTTATTATTTTCCAAGGGCGGCCGCGGCTCCCCCATGCTCATGTCAGCACATGGAAACCCTCACTTAACGGAACAGCTAGCAACAATGTTACTTCTGTGATAGTGTGCAATTTGTCTTCTACAGTTTTTCTGTTTTTTTGCAACAGTGAATTGGTGTTAAACAGTATTCTATACTGTGTTCCTTTAAGTTAGGGTAATATGCAAGTACATGGGTTCCTAAAGTACATATTATTTTGGGGGCAGTTTTGCAGTTCTGTACTAACAAAAACTACAAACAATAATAAAGTCTGTTCTTTATTTTTAATTACATTAAAATTACGGAGACATTGCATGTAATATTTATTACATCATATTCAAAAGAATTACGCTGCATATTGTAAGTGACGATAACTTTTTCAATAAAATTTGTGATTGTGATACAGTTAGTGATTCTTCCTCCTGATCCAAACAGTCTGACTGAACATGGGGCACTACTGGTATAGTAAATGTAAATGTTCCTGGCCCAGGTTAAAGTACATTTCACTGTCTCTGAAAAGAGTGACATACAAGAAACAACTGACTCTAGGCTTGAAAAGTCAACCAAAAAGAAAACTTTGCAACTGAGCAACAAGATAAAAAAGAAATTGCTTCCAAGTATACAAAAATTCCAAAAAATGATCATACTTCAAATGAAAAATGGAAAGAATTGAAAATAAGTTTGAAGGATTGCATGCCACTAGATATTCTGCAAAAATGTGATGCAACACTTTGCCACAATTGTTTTGAATGTTATCACAGTTGATCAAAAAGCATTTTACCACTCCAAATGTTACAGTGAATATGTGGTTTGGCTTTAAATAACCTGTAATCGCTTTAAGAAATAAAATTGAATCATAAAATATATAAACTTTTAAAATGTATTTATTCATTATTATGGTATGTTTTGATACCATTAATACCCAGTGGTCTATTTATAGCCCAGGTGATTTTGGGACACAGAGAATAAAGAGAAACAAAATATACAAATTATACTGAACCAATACTTTACGTATGATTGGTTTTTTTTCAAAATTGAAGAAAAAGTTGGGCATTATGGGTTAATAAATTTGAAGCTTCAGGTTTGGTGTTGACAAACATTTTAGGCCACTTTAACCCTTGAACACCAGCTGTATGACATACTTACATGATGATACGGTGTATGGGAATATGATAAATTATGACATTGACATACTCATATCATTTGCAAAAATAATTAGTGTGGGTATTGATATTGGAATGCGTGAATGAGAAAGTGATATGGAATGTGATAATGCTACTTTAATGAGGTGTGCACATTGTTCTCTTCCACTTTGTTTTAACCATTTCATCGAAATTCCGCATCTGCACTTTGAGGACTAATGTAAGCACTATCAGATGTGTACTATGTGTATTTTGCACTATTATAAATAATTTAAGACGGTTGATTGAAAATGTAATGATACGCAGACGTCATTGAATTACAAATAATTTCCCTCCTATGTTATTGATATCTTTGTACCTTGTTTCTCTCTATTAAAATGTCACTTGAAGTAGAATGCAACATTTTGCATGGAAATGACACAGACCACTGTTTTATTATTGTTATTCTAAGCCCATTTTCATGAGGTTCCGAGCGTTCGAGGTCAAAGGTGTCCCTTATAAGTAGTTGGAGTGCACGCAGTATTTTCATCTGTGGTTAGGGCAGTGGCGTAAATAATGGCCCTGCAGACCATACAGTGCAGGGGGGCCCCTGATCTTTAGGGGCCCCAGACTGCCATTTTCTTAGAAAGGACATTTCAATTCAACCATGGAAAATCGTTAGGGAGAAGCACTGAAACAGATGCAGTTCATTGATGACGTGCTGACAACAGAAGTGTACCATGTGAGCATTTCCTATGCTTTCTTACTTAAATGTGTGAGACAAGCTTATCTCCAAATGTGAATGCTCTCAAAAGCATTCAGTCATATAGAAATATTCATTAAAGCACGGTATTTTATTCAATATGGTTGTTATAAAAGCCAAACAAAGTACATAGTATGTGCAACTAATAGCTGTCCAGCAAAGTGTACTTGATTAGCCAATAAATTGGATTGTTTTAGAATTTGATCATAAGGTGTAATGTGTTTTAGCCAGTTCTTCAGTGTTATTGCTTCTGAACGATAGGTATCTGAGGTAGGTACCACAAATAGTTTGCTTGGGTTAATACCCAAGTTATCCAGAAGATCGACAGGTAACGACCGTGTTTCATCTATGTGCATTATGCATTTAATGTGTGTATTGTTTATTAATAGCTATTAGATATTATTTTAACACTTATTCTATGTGAGTAAATATTTAATATCTTAATCTCCGTTTTTAAGCTTTAGTAGTGAGACAGAATATTGTGGGACCCCAAAAGGAAATCATTTATGTAAATATTTATTGCAAATGTAATTTATTTTTGGTGTTGATACAAATTAGTTGAGTAATGAAAATGTGTTGCTATTTTTCATTGTTAAGAAAAGTAAAGTTGTTTAAAAACGTCATAAATGTTAAGTTTCACATTTAAATTTAATATGTATAAATAAAAGAATCGTATATATTTAATATTAAAAGTGAAGGGAGAATAGCTAAAGATCGCTTCCCTAACAATACAGGAACTATTTAATGGTGAAAAATATAAAATGAACGCATACGCGGATGTATACAAAAAAAAAGATAGCGTCATGTATACAAAGTAGTGCTAAAATTGTTAATGGCGTCAGTATGTGATACCGAAATTTAGATTTCCGATCGAATGGGCTTTTGAAAAAGACACGTTTTAATTTAATTGCCGGATGAGTAAATGATAGTCGTTAAATTTGTAGAATAAACGCATTATTGGTTTGAAATTAACGAGTCATGACGTCATACTACATAGTTTAAATACGTTCGAAAGTCAAGTCTACCAACCTTAAAAAGTCGCGCGATATATTTAATAAAATATAAAGTAAACATCGGTTAATCCTAAAAAGGTAATTATATATTTGAAATTCATAAAAGAACATGTTATAATAGAAAGGGACATTTCTAAATTGCGGGAAAAGGAAATAGCATTTTGGATACGAGGCTTTCTTGGATGACGTCATGACATTCAAATGGAGCGAACGGTCTCTTTAGCGTGGGTAAGAGAGAAGCGTCTAGTGAGTACTCAACCAGAGAGCAGTACGGGAGTTCGTGCAGTTCGTGCTGCGCAGATGTGATTGCGATGCTCCTACAGATACACATATAGAATCGGCATATCTCCCGAAAATATTTGAAATAAAGGATATGAAAAGTTGTTCTTGGGTTGTCCTTTACACTCACGCAAACCCGAGATAAAGAGATTATGCTCAGCTAGCCGGAGACAACACACCAAACCACATCAACGTGACCAACAACATCACGTCACCAACGACTGCAGCTTCAAATGGCGAGGTAATAACCAGGACATCACAACGATAATACAGCTTCAAATTGGCTTCCCAACGTGGGGCTTCGAAAGAATGGACCAAACCCCAAGACGACCGAGCCAGCATCGAACCAGCAGACAAGAAGGTGCCCAGCGCGTCAACATCTGTGAAACGTGTAGTGAACAAGTTTAAGTGCAGTTAAAGTGAAATAGTGAAAATACTGAAAATTTTGGTGAGTAGAAAAACACATGTAAATAGCTTAGAAATGGAAGACAGTGATAGTGAGTTTAGAGGTTTTGATAGTCCGGAAATTCAGGAAAGTATAAGTAGGATGGAAGAATTTAATCAGAATGTAATTGGTAGCAGAATATGCCAAGAATTAGAAGGTCAGAACGTTAGAGAAACACCTAGAGGTAGTTCAGAAATGTTTAGTAGTAATTCAGAAAGGCCAGCATTTATGTCAGAAATAGAGAATATGTTTCAAACGATAATGAAAAAGATGAGTACAGATTTAAGTCAAAAGATAGATGAAAATAGTAAAGAGTTAAGTCAAAAGATGAGTACAGAGTTAAGTCAAAAGATAGATGAAAATAGTAAAGAATTAAGAACAGAGTTAAGTCAAAAGATAGATGAAAATAGTAAAGAATTAAGAACAGAGTTAAGCCAAAAGATGAGTAAGATAGACGAAACTAGTAGAGAGTTAGGACAGAAATTAGAAAAGGGACAACAGGAATTGGGAATGCAATTGGAGAATCAGAGGAGAGTTTTCGAAACCTTTAGGGAAGAAGTTAGGGAGGAAATTAATAAAGTCAGTAGTGAAGTAAAAGAAAATAGAGAACAGGTTAAGGGAGAATTAGAGACAATAAGGCAAGAAGTAAAGAATTCTGAAAAGAAATTAGGTCAACAAGTGAGTGAAAAATTAGATAAAGAAAGGGAAGAAATTAGAGAAGAGTTACAGGGGTGTAAAGTTAGAATAGAAAGATCTGATGTAGAAAGTGAAAGGCAGGCTAGAAATTTGGAGGATGTTACAGACCAAATAAAAGGAGTAGTAACAGAAATTACTCAGGTAAAAGAGGCCTTAGAAAATTTGAAATTAAGTGAAAATGCATGTAATCACAACAATCTTAGTAAAGAAGTTGCAAGAAACGAGGCAATACCAGGTGTATCAGCTGACATTTCGATGCAAAATAGGGGTAACAGTAATTCTCATTCTGATCTCGGAAATAGCTCAGGGATAGGTGACAATTCACATTTACATTGGCCTAACCATGTCTTAAATGAAATGACACCTCCAGTTTTTGAAAATGAAGATTCAGATGATCCTAAAGCCTTTTTAGAAGGGTTACAAGAGTACTTCACGGTGAAACGTATACCAGAGGAGTACAAGATGGTGATAGTAAGAAAATGCTTAAAGGGTAATGCTGCTAATTGGCTAGGCCTTTCTATGGGTAACAATAATGACTACAGGACCTTTAGGAACATCTTTTTAACCAGATATTGGGGAGCTAGTAGGCAGGCTAATATAAGAGTTGAATTAAGCAATGGAAAATTTAATCCTAGATCGGAGGAATCGATGGTAAACTATTTTATGAGAATAGCGAGAAAATCGAAGATGTTGGATCCCCCCTTAGACGAAAAAGATCTAATAAATATAGTTACTCCACATTTTCCAGAAACACTTCAACATTACCTAATCATAGCCCGACCCGATAGCATTGCAGCTATGATCGAATTATTATCAGCCTTAGAAGTCAATAAGCCAAAACACGCATTTGGAAATAAATATGAAGAAAAAGAAACTGTCAATTCTTTCGGGCAAGGGGCACAGTATTATCAGAATAGAAGTGAGATTAGGGAAAGATATAAAGGACCAGTACCAAGGATGGAATCATTCCGGTGGGAAAATCGAGGTAGATATAACCAGGAAGGGCATCACCAAAATAGAAATGGTAATCAAAGGGGAAGAAATATAAGGGTGAATTATATGAATACAAATAGATTTGATCGAGGTAGACGGGGACGTTATTTTGGACATAGTAGAAATTCAAATGATGGGTATTGGACCAACGGAGATAATGAGTTTAGACCGAGGTCACCAAGACAGGAAGAAAGGTATTCTAATGGACGAAATTCCCCCGAAAATGCGGAAATGGTTGAGGCCATTAACACGGTCAAAAACATGGTAGGAAGTAACCCCGATTTAATGCAGGAAAACAGAAGTAACAATTTGGGAAATAGTACAGGAGCAATACATAAAAATCAGGGAAACGCCAGACCCGGTCAAACGCGCCTTCAGTGAGAACTGGGTATCCTAGTAATGATTGTGATAAGTACTCGGAAATAAATAGTCCTGGAAGGCAAATGATGATACAAAAGAAAAGAGAATGGAAAAATAGAATCGACGAAAACGAAAAAGTAGGAGATCCACCTAAAATCAAAATTGGAGTAAATGGAAAACAATACAATGCAATTATAGATACGGGATCAAATAGCACAGTATGCTCACAAAATTTTTATGATAATTTACAAAGTAGTGGCTTTAAAGTAATGTCTTTACCAGTTAATGGGATATATTGCTCGCTAGCTGTGGGAAAACGAAAAGAGAGAGTAAAATTTCAAGCAATGATAAATATTGAAATAAATGGGAGAATACTAGGAATTTTATTTCTGATTGTAGGAAGACTTGTGACAGATATTATAATAGGTTGTGATTGTCTTTATGCCTGGGAAGCTGTGGTGAATTTTAAAAACATGATTGTAGAAATGAAAGTTGAAGATGAGACCATTATAGTGCCTTTTGTGGAAGATAGTAGTTCAGAAACTATTGTAAGAGAAAAAGAGGAAGAAGAAATCCAAGGGGATACATTCTTTGTAGAATATGTTAAAGTAGGAGCTATGGAATTAACTGAAGTAAATGTCAAAGAGTACATTGTCGATAATAAAGAAAATGTAGAATGGGATAAAAATGATTTCATAGACAATTTGAGGGTTTCTGATGCAACTAGGTACTATGATAGGGAGAGTAGTGAAGACTTAGAAGAATTGTTGAGGGAAAAGGTAACTCAGGCTGATCAACTAAATGAACAACAGAGGGATAAACTGTTTGAAATATTAATCCGAAATAAAGAAGTATTCTCTGAGAAACCTGGTAGATGTAATATTTATACTCATTCGTTTGAGATGATACCCATCAAACCTTTTACACATAAAGCGAGAGCTATCCCTAGTACAATAAGAGAAGAGGTAGATGCAGTTATAAAGTCAATGTTGGAAGATGAGGTTATTGAAATTTCGAATTCAGAATTTGTGAATCCCCTATGTATTGTAAATAAGGCCAATGGAAAGATTAGGGTGACATTAGACTCGAGAAAACTAAATTATTGTTCATCATACTTTCCATTAGGGAATCCAACAGAACGTGTCCTCCGAGATATAGGAATTTATTTACGTGTACTTACACATCATAATCACAAGGATTGGGTGAAATATTGTCCATTGATAGAAAAGATTATCAATCACACCATTAATGTAACTACTGGATTTGCACCAATAAAATTAATGTTAGGAATTGAACCAGAACCAATATTGATCGGGGTACCAAAAACACTGAAAATTAATGACATTCAGTTAAGTGAAGAAGAAAGAGCGAAAATTGCTTTTGAACGAATCAAGAAAAAGGCAGAGAAGCGAAAATTAAAGAAAAAGAGTAGAAAACATAAATGAACCTAAGATAGGCGATTGGGTACTAGTTAAAGACCATAAGTTATCAAGTGCATTGCGAGGTAGGAACAAAAGGATGGAATTGTTATATAAAGGTCCTGCAGAAATTATATCAAAATTTGGTTATCATACCTATGAATTAAAAGATGTTAAAAATGAAAAATGTCTGGGAAGATGGCATAAACAACTCCTTCGACCATACAAGAAACCGTGTGGTGCCTTGGAACCTTGATTTAATGTAAAAGAAAAAATTGGAAGTGTCATTTGTCTATTGGCGCCCAATCAGCTTTGAGATAAAATGTAATTGTTAGCTTACTTGAAAATCATATATTGGTCAGGTACTTACATATTCATGAAAAATGCAGAATGTGAATTGCTATCTACTACAAAGAGCTTAAAAAATATATTGTATAGAGCTCACAATAACAGCTTCAGAAAGATTGTTAAATTGTTCATCTCCGCATAGAGAGAAAACAGAATATTTACTTTGTAAACATTTGTTAAAATATTTAGATGTATAGATAGTTATCACAGAAAGACAAAGAAAGAACTTGTCTAAAGAGTGCAATGGATTTATATAAATATATGTACATTTTAGTGCTTAAAGGATGTAGTACAGATATGTGTTACAATAACAAAAGTGAAAAATCACAGTGCAAGTGATAGTGAGAGCGAAGTGAGCAAACATGAACTAAAAGAAGGAAGTATAAAGAAAGACTCTTGAAATTTAACCTTTATATAGAAGCTTCACAGAAGAAACCATAACATATTGTAATTAGTATTTAAGGATTAATGTTTAGTCAAGTGTACAATTGTTTGTCATGTTAAAAAGATTAATGAGAAAATGTGTTAATAACCAATTTCAAAAACAGTGTAATTGAAAATTGTATATAATGGGAGTGTTGCCGATTATTCAAAATACAGGAGTAATTTTTAATTTTTCTTTCGGGCAAGACATTTACATTATTTTATTATGAAATAATAAAATAATATAAATGGGGGCATTTGATACCGAAATTTAGATTTCCGATCGAATGGGCTTTTGAAAAAGACACGTTTTAATTTAATTGCCGGATGAGTAAATGATAGTCGTTAAATTTGTAGAATAAACGCATTATTGGTTTGAAATTAACGAGTCATGACGTCATACTACATAGTTTAAATACGTTCGAAAGTCAAGTCTACCAACCTTAAAAAGTCGCGCGATATATTTAATAAAATATAAAGTAAACATCGGTTAATCCTAAAAAGGTAATTATATATTTGAAATTCATAAAAGAACATGTTATAATAGAAAGGGACATTTCTAAATTGCGGGAAAAGGAAATAGCATTTTGGATACGAGGCTTTCTTGGATGACGTCATGACATTCAAATGGAGCGAACGGTCTCTTTAGCGTGGGTAAGAGAGAAGCGTCTAGTGAGTACTCAACCAGAGAGCAGTACGGGAGTTCGTGCAGTTCGTGCTGCGCAGATGTGATTGCGATGCTCCTACAGATACACATATAGAATCGGCATATCTCCCGAAAATATTTGAAATAAAGGATATGAAAAGTTGTTCTTGGGTTGTCCTTTACACTCACGCAAACCCGAGATAAAGAGATTATGCTCAGCTAGCCGGAGACAACACACCAAACCACATCAACGTGACCAACAACATCACGTCACCAACGACTGCAGCTTCAAATGGCGAGGTAATAACCAGGACATCACAACGATAATACAGCTTCATATGGTATAGATGTGCAGATGTGTTTTTGCAACACTAGTGGATACGGGTCTAAAAAACTGTATAAAAGTGTAAAGACAATCAAAACAATACAAAAACGTGTAACAAAAGTTGATCAATTATAACAAGTGTAAAAAGACGAAAAAAGTGCTAATAAAGTGATATAAATAGTGAAGTTGCATTGCGTGTTTATTCATTCCACCTAGTACCACGCCCGGAGAGAAAAAATAGTCTCATTGCCCAACACGAAGCAACTTTGGCATTATAAAAACAGCACCAGTAGTAAGTAGGGCTTCCAACATTTATTTGCAGAGGGGCCCCCAAAACCTTGGCTATGCCACTGGGTTAGAGTACTCCTCTAAGCATGCTCATAAAGAAAAATATAAAAGATGTGAAATGTAGGTTACTTCATGTATCATAACCTTTTTTTGCAGCTGTTGTATTAGAAAAGGCTCTATAACACAAAATGTGTTTTTCATAGGAAAAGGAAAAGTTTGGCATTATATTTTTCAGTTTGATTCTACCTTTCAAATGGTGGACATTTTCTCGTTTAATAATGAATTAATCATCAAAAAAAAAATTAGTTCGTCCTATTTGGTGTTCTTAATATTAATGCAAAATCCTTGGTCCACTACTAACATTTTAGTACCTATATTCTTAGCATACACTTTGAAGATCAAAAGGGTGTATCTCTGTTACACATAATGACTAAATTCTCATGTAGTTGCTTGACATACATACATTTAAACACCCTAAACATTTAGCAACTTTAAGCTTCAGCAATTATACCTATAACAAGTCCATTTAGATAACATTCATTTTTAAAGCAGAGAGGTGGAAAATGTTAAACTTCTGTATAGTGTGATTTATCTTGGAGAATTTTACAGAAGTCTCAAACTAAACCCAAGTGCTATATACAAATCCTGTAGGATCTGTTTGTTGAAAGTGTCCCAAACTGTGCTTAACATAACCTATCAGTTTAAATTTGGCTGCTGAAAATAGTAGAAATTGAACAAATGCTTTATAAGTTGAAAAACCAATAATGGAGATGCACAGTGTAACATTCCTCCAAATAATTGTTTTCTGAAGGTCACATTAATCAATCTGTAAAAATAGTTAAGTGAAAACTAAAGTAGGTTATTTTGGAATAATAATTTTATTGGTACTAATATTTTTGTTTTTTTGTTCTCCTGTCTAGAGGCTTGAAATCAATAACAGTTTCCCTTACAAAGTTACAAGATACTTAGAGCAGAAACTTAAGTTAGGATGCTTCTGTGCATGCAAGGTTTGTCACATTACATTAAATAACATTTTCTTGTGGATTCAGCTTCAGGTATCTGCAAAATCACAATTACGTGAATTAAGTATTATAGCTGAGTTACTGTGCAAAGATATATTTATTCAAGCACTAAGAATGTTGCAATAAATAAGGTTGTCTGCAGAAATCTGGCCTTAGCCATTGTCGGCAGACATCCACTTTACATGCCACATTCATTTCTGTATTACAATGGTTTCAATTTTCTTTTTCTCTGTTTATTGTCAATTTCTACTTGTTTCTGACTTTATATTGTCTCACACTCCTGCGCTCTTTAGTAAATACCCTTTTGTCCAAGTTTAAGCTTGTTGCTGTGCAATAGCATCTATGTATGAAAGGCTTCTTACTGCAGCAGATATTCTTCTTAGAAGCTATTACACTCCTCTTTGTAACTGATCTATAGATAGTAAATGTAGACTAGCACTGTTCTAATGGAAGCTTAAGTTTCTTGCCATGAAAAGGTTCCAAAAAATGTGTATGCATTTAAACACATTAAAATGTCTCAATCTATATTTTTAGTAAGTATAAAATGTTCCATTTAAGTGATAATCTGCTGTGAATACTGCTTAGTCTACTGGTGGATATGCATAATGGTATCGGTTTATTTCTGGTATAAATCTTTGTGTTGGTTTCTCAGTTTCTGTTTATTCTTTTAGTTTGCATTAATGTTATTCATAATCTTCAATACATATTTTTTCCAAATGCAAGGTAAGGTTACAATGTTGTAATTATATTAGAACTAAATAAATGTTATGGTACTGAAACTAATATAGTTCATCCATGTACTACACACAATAGTCAATAACAAGTTGTGTTACGTGGTAGGTGAGAATAGTATAATTATAAGGTAAGGTTATTCAATTATTTATTTATGCCAACAAAGTTACTGTTTTTGCACACAAGTCATATGTGGGCCTGGTAAGCAAAGGTCTGGTTCAAATCCCAGCTGTGGCATTGAATTTTTCAGTTCCAGTTCTACCTCTCAAGGTTATTAAAACTTAAGTTTTGCAAGGTGAATTTTAAGCCAAGAGAAGTGTTTCTTTCAGAGAATTTTCTCCAGAGAGGTGGGGGATGGGGAAACTTTTTTTTTATTGCAGCAACAACTAGCCTTGGAAACGCACATGGTTACCATAGTAGAAATGCTTCCACTTTTCATGCAGTAACATTTAACTCCATAACCCTGTGGTGCAACAGCCCATCTGGGCCAAGGTCTACCACCGCTGCTGCATCACCCACCTCTGCCCACCACAGGCATCATGAGTGGGGTGCAGTACTGGAGCTGGGATGTGATCTGCACCCTGGTCCCTCCTGGCCAGTTACGCAGTCTTCTCAACCAGGGGCTGCTACATTTCAGTCAAGTAGCTCCTCAATTGACCTTTCAGGGATCTAATAAGGCTGAGTGCACCAGGTCTTGCAGAGGGAGAGAATCCCCATGCCAGTACTGGGATTTGAACCCAGGTCCCCTGGTTGGTAAGCAGCAGCGCTACCACTGTGTTAAGGAGATGACCAACAGTAACATTTAGGAGGTATTGGATACACAAATATGGCGAAAGAAATGTGCCTCACTAAAAAAAGAAATTAATACTGCTAAAAAGAATTACTTCAATAATTTCTTAGAAAAAATGGATTATAGGACAGATGGTAACAAAGCTCATAAGTTCATAAAAAATGTCAAGGGTAGGAAAGAAAACAGCACACCTATCATACACAATAAAATATTAACTAATGATGCAGCCATAGCCGAAACATTCAATAAATATTATGCTAATTCACATAAAGTAACAAGAAATAATAAAAAGGAACGTAAAGAATTTAAGAAAGATTTTAAACAAGAAAGAGAATGTAATCCTAACACTCAGTGCAATATCTTTTTTCAAAATTTTAATATGCAAGAACTGAACATTGCAATTAATAATCTAAAAAACAAAAATTCTCCTGGACCTGATCACATACATCCAGAGTTCATAAAAAAACCTTGGAAAAACAGCAAAACAACTACTAAAACTGTACAATCTATCCTGGAAAACCACTGTACCTGCTGAATGGCAAAAGGCAATAAATGTCCCATTCTTGAAGAAACACAAAACAGCGTCAGAAATAAAAAATTATAGACCAATAGCTCTTACTAGCATAATAGCAAAAGTGATGGAAAGAATGGTGTCAAACAGGTTAAATTGGTTTCTAGAATCAAAAAATTTAATTTCCCCATGTCAAGCTGGATTCAGAGAGTTCCACTCTACAAATGAACAAGTCTTACTTCTCAGTCAAGAAATCAGACTCCTTCAATAGAAAAGAAGATAATTTATCAGTTTTTATTGACTTCCAAAGTGCATATGATTCTATATGCAGAACAAAACTACTAAAGAAAGTAAAAAAAATAGGGATACAAGGTCCAATGTTTTCATGGCTATGTCATTTCCTAACACAACGCTTTATTGCAACCAGATATGGAAGAAACATATCTAAATACAAACAAGTACACCGTGGCTTACCACAAGGCGCAGTGCTAAGCACAACACTTTTTAATATATTTATTAACGATCTGCCACAACAAATACAAGAATCAGGTGTGAAGTGTGCACTATTTGCTGATGACTTAGTAATGTGGACTTCAAAACCAAAAAGCAAAAGTACAGAACTAGAAAAAACCATGCAACAATCCTTAACCAAATTACAAAGGTGGACCAAAGAAAATTTAATGACTGTTAATACAACAAAATCAAACTACCAAATCTTTTCACTAAGAAAAAAGCCACTAAAAATAAAATTAAATTTTGAGGGTCAACAATTACCAGAAACAAAGGAAGCAAAGAATTTAGGAGTTACATTTGATACTAAACTTACATGGACCAAACAAATAGAAAATGTAATACAAAGATCAGAGAGGCGCCTTTCACTGTTAAAACGTCTAACAGGAATGAAGTGGGGATGTTCCAGAGCAACTCTTAACACAACATACAATGTATATATAAAGCCATTATTTACTTACTGCAGCAAAGTTCTTGTAACAGCAAACACAAAAAAGATTCAAATCTTTCAAAACCAAAGTCTGAGATTAATTACAGGTGCTATCAAAACCACACCAATAGCAGCTATGGAAATACTAACCAACCAATGCCCCATTGAATATGAAATTGAAAAAGCGGCGCTTATTCAACACGAAAAGTTGATCGGACTCCCATTCAATACATGGCACAAGAGAAATTTTACACATACACTAAAGACTCAGGAGAGCTTTCTTTCCAAAATTCAAGACATCAAGAAGAATGTATACCTTCCTAATTCAAAGGAAAACTTCATATCTAAAGTCAATCCGACACAAACATTAGACATCACATATTATTTACACCTGACAGAAGAAGTTAAGAAAAGTGATACTCCAACTAGTGTTCTAAAATTATTGGCATTAGAGACAATCCATACTATATTTCCAGAACACGAATGGCTCCATATTTATACTGATGGATCATTTATATCAAACAAAGATGGAGCAGGTGCTGGAGTCACATGTCACCTCTTTTCCTATTACAAATCTTTAAGTTATGGAACTACAAACTTTGATGGAGAAATTGAAGCAATTCGAATGGCCCTACAAAATCTTTTGTACAGAATTTCACATTTTCATCAAGCAGTTATTCTCTCAGATTTCAGGGCAGCAATTATAGCAATTACTTCAAAGTTGTCACCAAAAAACCAAACTATTATAGAATGTTGGAAGATGCTTAGCCATCTAACAGCACTTCAAAAACACCTAGTCTTCCAATGGATACCAGCTCACTGTGGACTGAGTGGTAATGAGAAAGCTGATTTTCTTGCAAAAAAGGGTACCAGCGGTGTACAAAAATCTATAGTTAGTCTACCATTTTATGCAGCTAAAAGATTAGTCAACTCTGAATTCAAAAAAATTATTGCAAAATATTACTATGAAAAATCAAAGAATAAAAGATGGGAACTACCAAACATTCAAACAGTAATTCCTGAGTATCCTCGAAAAACAGCAGTTGCAACCTTCAGGTTGATTACAGGACATGATTGTCTGGCAAAACATTTAAACAGAATTGGGATATATTCTTCACCACTCTGTCCTCTATGTGATCTGCAAGAGGAAATGGATCGAGACCACCTTCAAATATGCCCAGCCACTTCTAGTGCCCCATCCATCAGTGAAAAATATTGGAGAGCAAGAGGATTAATGACTTCATTGTCAGAAATCCAGCATTAGCTAACAACAACAACATTTAGGAGGATTAACTTGAAGTTGACAAAGAGAACTAGAATGTCCACCACAAAAGATAGAGAGAATGTTTACATTAAAGAGGTAAATTTTGGTCTGGGACCCAAAAAGAATGTGCAGAGAGCAATGCTTGTGTCCCATATGAAGTATTTGGGAAACCTTACTTATGATATAGTTCAAACTACTCTCAAAATGGTTTGATGTGTCCTTTGTTTCAAAACTGAACAAAGCAGTTGAATTATTGGATACATTGATCACCTTTACTGAGAAATATTTGAACTAAGAGGATCCAGGAAAGAGAGGCCTTGTTCACTATGGCTCATAGAACACAAACCCTTTGATTTTGTTATCTGGTTATGTTTCTAATGAATCTAACTGCAGTAAGGCTTATGAAGTTGGGATCAAAGCAATAGAGAATATGAAAGAGCACAAGTTTGGAAATCATAAGTTGCAGACTTGGAATAAAAAAAAATTAGTTGGGGTCCAAAGAGATTACAGTAAATAACTCAACATACTGTTGTGCATTTTCAATAGTAATAGCTCTACTAAACATAGGAATACTTAAGAATTAAGCTAGTCTCTAGAACTCTGGCTTTGTTTATCTGGCTTAGGCCAGGTATGTCCTCTTTCTAGGAAGCATTTGAAAATGGGCTAGAAGACAGTGATGGTGGATTCCTAATAACACTGTAAGTTGGCCAAGCAACTTAACTTACGGTGAAATAGTGAAGTAGTATTTGGACCAATAATTTTCTATGGGCAAAATACTGTGACATTGTCCAGTTTCCAATTTTCACTTCATAAAGTTCTTACTGTCCTTGTTTTGATCTAGTTTCAATGTCAATGAGACAAGGTAATACATTATAGGTCTGGTAATACCTCTCATATGGAAATGCATAAATCAGTTTCCTGCTCAAAGGTAGTCTTTACTGTAAACCCAACATCCTCCTCTTCCACTTTCCTCATCTCTAAGCATTTACCATTTATTTTAATATTATCTAGTATCAGCTCTCTTTTGCCCCAGCCCCAGACCTTTCTACCCCATCCACTCCCCACCAGTGTTGCCCTTTCAAACAGCTTCTCTTTAATATCCCAGTCAATTTCTTTTCTTGTTTCTGATCATTTTTGGTGCTTTTCTTTAGCCTCTGTTTTTAAAATAACTTGTTTAGAGAATTATATTGCAAGCTGAAGTTTCTCTGGATTAACATATTCAAAATTTGTTTGCAGGTTTCTGATACTGTTGTGGAGCCCTACAATGCTACCCTCTCTGTACATCAACTGGTCGAGAACACAGATGAAACCTACTGTATTGATAATGAAGCACTTTATGACATTTGTTTCCGAACCTTGAAACTTTCTAATCCTTCTTATGGTGATCTGAATCATCTGGTATCTCTTACAATGTCTGGTGTCACCACATGCCTTAGATTCCCTGGTCAACTGAATGCTGATCTCAGAAAACTGGCTGTGAACATGGTTCCCTTCCCTCGTCTTCATTTCTTCATGCCTGGTTTTGCACCTCTGACATCTAGAGGCAGTCAGCAATATCGAGCACTGACTGTCCCAGAACTGACACAACAGATGTTTGATGCCAAGAACATGATGGCTGCCTGTGATCCTCGACATGGCAGATATCTCACTGTTGCTGCAATATTCAGGTATTAAATTAGTCTGTTTCCTAACAATATGAAAACAGCTCAAAGGACTCCCTTCTTCATCCACCAACATTTTATATTCTTGCTATACTTAATAATTGTAAATTCATTTATTTCTGCATTATTTTTTGGTCACAAATGACATCCATGAGCAATGTGCCCCTCCTTCACAAGCACCAAAGAGGTTTTCAAGGATGGGATAAGAAGGTTTCAAAACATTGTAACCGAATTCTAATCTTAAGAGTTTAGAAAAAAGAATTTGGTAAAATTACTTTTTCGATGGGTCAGTTGATATTTAATAGAATTTAAACCAACTGTTAAAGGTAATTTACTAGCCCTTTAGTAAAAATTAAAGGTATAGAACATAGACAGGAATTTTGCAAAAAAATGGACATAAAACAATTTTTTTTGCAGGCATTCATTATTTAAAAAATGTGCAACTAATCTTCTGTAAATTTTTTAAAATTAGTCTTTAAAAAAATTTTTAAGCACAGCTATTATAGTAAACTGAAACTGAATCCTATATATTCCAGAAAGCTGGAAAGTAAATTGAACAGAGCTATCTGCTGTGTTAAATAGCCCTAAACTGCTTAATACAAAAATGGAATAATTTTAAAGAGCTGTTTGCATAAACAACCTACGATGTATAATAAAGTCTAACTATATGCTAAATTTTTAAAGTGATACTCATTAATTTTGAGTTCAGCTGTACTTTCACCAAAGTATTAAAATGTATGTTGATGCAGGATGCATGGGCATCATAGCTGTGATTTCTGTGAAGTCATGACGGTGATCTTTGATGGATGTGCAAGGACAGAAATTAGCTCAAACTGTTAAATACAGCAAAACACGTTTGAACCGTTTTTTTACTTGCAGAACTTTATTTTAAATTATTCCTTCATTGTTATTCTATGCAATCGCTTTGTTTTATTAAAATTCAAACCTCTTAAGATGGAAACCTGTGATAATGGGAGGGTGGGGGGGGGGGGGGGGAGAAAATACTGGAAAGATGTTCTTTTTGGCACCTTTTTCTGTATCAGAGGATTTAATATCAGGAGCACATGTGTCCAAAGCAAAAAAGGATCGGCAAATTCTGCTAATTTTCTGAAAATATTTTATAAGGTAAAGTTTTTGTTTCTTTTGTATAGCTTCCAACTTCTTTGGTCATATGGGCTTTGACTTGAGTTTCTTACTGAACCGTAGGATTTCTTAACATTGATTTATCATTTATAACATTAAACACACTCACATTCGCACTCACATTCATACTTCTAGATTGTGTGGGGGATAGGGAATTACTCTGGTTATAGGAAAATTTCCACCCCAGCCAGGGAATGAACCCAGGAATACTGGGTAGATAAGCCAGAACACTGACCATTTGACTGCAGATGCAGTATTGTAAGATTTGATTGCCAATGTCAGAATGTGTCCATTTATAATTTCTGAAAGTTTCATATTTCATTCTGACAAACTAATTATGAAGAGTTCAAATCGATAAGATGGATGATTAGGTAATTAACATAATAAATAGACAAACCTTCTAGTTGGCTTGTGCTATAAAACTCTTCCTTATACATTTTTTAGAATGTTTCTATTTTCATACCTGTTAGACCATATTAAATATGCATTATATACAGAGACCCAAAAACATAAGAACCACTGCGCTGTGTTTTTCCACTGAGCGGATGGAAACACGATAACAGCAGCTGACGTATACAAGATCACTTTGTTGGCTTATTTTTCTCTGCTCTGAAAGTGTAGTATTGAGGTGATGCACCATCCTGTGGTTGAGTTATTACCAATGTACTTTATTATTTTGTCCTGTATTTAGTAACAAAGTGTATTAGGGCTCAACATTTATTTTCTAGTGCACAGTGTGCATTTATATATTTATGATTCGTATGTGTTAACTCAGTCAGTTTGCCAAGTGTAATTGGAATTTGCAGAAAGATTTCCAAATGATCTGCAATTTCAATTTCTGGGGTAACTTAAAGCATAAAGTGTATCAGACAAATCCACATACTCTGGAAGAATTAAAACAAACTATCCATCAGGAAATTGCCAACATTCCTCCATGTGAACTATGGCAAGTGATGGTTTCCTAAAGAGGTGCCAAAAATGTATAGAAGACAGTGGCCAGTTTCGGAATCTCCTTTAAAAACATTGGTAAGTAAAGCCTTAAAAAGTACTATTCTATGACAGTGGCAGTTGGTGACGAGCACAGCACAGCCAGTTCAGTCTTTTGGATCACCCATTATTTGAAACAGGGGGGGGATCTGATGAAGTGCTACAATTAGAAAAATCTGGAAATATCGTATGCATAAACATAGAAGTATCAGATAATTGTCTTACAGAGACAAAGAATATGTATATATTTGTGAATTAAAGTGAATACTTTCTTCTTTAGTTATGTCCTTAATAGTTTCCAAATTTTCCGGGGGGATACAACCTCCCCTAAGCCTCCCCCCCCCCCCCCTTGGATCTGCCCCTGATTTGAAGCATTATGGTTAAGCAGGAATCTCCAGGTTGAGAAAATTGTTCAAATAGTATACTATTATGTATTTTGTTACAGGGGTAGGATGTCTATGAAGGAAGTTGATGAGCAAATGCTAAATGTTCAGAATAAGAATAGCAGTTACTTTGTGGAATGGATACCACACAATGTTAAAACTGCTGTATGTGATATACCACCCAAAGGACTGAAAATGTCGTCAACATTCATTGGAAATTCAACGGCTATTCAGGATTTGTTCAAACGCATATCAGAACAATTTGCTGCCATGTTTAGGCGAAAAGCTTTCCTTCATTGGTATACAGGAGAAGGCATGGATGAAATGGAATTTACAGAGGCAGAGTCCAATGTGAACGATTTGGTGTCTGAATATCAGCAATATCAGGTCAGTATATTTCTGATACAAGAAATACACCAAAAATCAGTAAGTCAGAATGGCTTCAGTTCGAAAAACAGAAGCCTTCTCTGGTAGTGCATTTACAGTTAGATTTTATGCAATGAATAAGAAAATACTTATACGTAGCATTCTGGCCATGTATTCTCATGAGTGGTCAAAGACCTACATCTGCTGGTTAGAACTACTTCTATTCATATCATCCTACTTCAATTGTTTGCCAGTAAGGTTATTCAGTAACATAAGACAAGTGAAGTTAAACACTTAGCATATTAAAAGTTTTATTTACACTATCCTCACTTTAGAAAACTTGGACTTTTTTTAGGAACAATTGAATTTTGATTTTCCTTCTTAGCAGATTCATACCACCACTATCAATAATGCATCTGTATATCAGACAACACAATATCTACATCTCCCTGCAATTGTTCGCTTTGAGTGCTCCAGCTTTTATGTGGAGTATCTTGGGGCGGCAACCGCACAGTTATGTGGCGGAAGAATGTTGTGTCCTCGTTGTTGGATCGCCATTTGAAGCTGAAGTCGTTGTTCGGTTCTCGTTGTCGCCCGTTGATTTGGTATTGATGTTCGCTCCGGCTCGTTCAGCATGAGATCTCTTTATCTCGGGTACGCGCAGGTGTTTTATAGAATAGACTACCCAAGAAAACCTTTTATATATTGTTTATTGCATCTTAGATATTTTCGGGAGCTATGCCGATTGTATATGTAGAGGAATCGCACTCACGTCCGCACAGCACAACCTGCAGTACTGGTCTGGGCTGAGTGGTGACGCTTTCTCGCTTACCCACGCTAGGAAAACCGTTCTCTAATTTTGAATGTCATGACGTCATCCAAGAAAGCCTCGTATCCAAAATGCTATTTCCTTTTCCCGCAATTTAGAAATGTCCCTTTCTATTATAACATGTTCTTTTATGAATTTCGAATATATAATTACCTTTTTAGGATTAAACGATGTTTACTTTATATTTTATTAAATATATCGCGCGACTTGAATTTCAAACGTGTATTTAAACTATGTAGTATGACGTCATGACTCGCTAATTTCAAACCAATAATGTGTTTATCCTACAAATTTAACGACTCTTATTTACTCATATCTTGCTCACCTTACAACACTTCCTGCTCTATTATCTATTTATGTTATTACTTAACACTTATCGCAAATCTCACATCCGGCAATTAAATTAAAACGTGTCTTTATCAAGCCCATTCGATTGGAAATCTAAATTTCGGTATCAGTTATGTTAAGGTTGTATCACTCGCTGATCTGGTCCAAGCTAGACTATGGCAGTTTTATTTGTGGTGTGGCATCCATTTATTGTGAAACAATTAAAATATTTAATGCTCTCCCCAGTAATCTAAAGGAAAATGTTAGCAATTTCAGAGTTTTTAAAGCTTCCCTCAAAGAGTATCTCTGTGATAAGTCATTTTATTCTGTAGAGGAATATTTAAATCAATAATCAGCCTAATGTCAGATCAGTTGTATTGTTCGATAGGTACCAATTAGGGAATTTAGTATAACAAGGGTAGCTGAAAATACAATAATGACGTGCAGGCTACAAAAAGCCAACTAATTGATTACAATTTAAGTGCCAATATTAAGTAACAGTGTTAATATGTTTGTTGATATTTTGAAAATGTATATTTGAACAATCATGTTGGACACACTTTATGTAAAAGTAAGGATGTAAATAGATATTCTGTATATATGAACATAATTGAAATGTTGTCTACTCTGTGCATTACATACTATGTAAGAATTAAAATAGGTATGCTATGATTAATGTGCACAGTTAATATTTTGAGGTCGCTTATCTTAAATTTGACACACTTAACACATGAGTAAGAATACTGTTTACTAATAAGCTAAATGTACATGTGTAACCTGTTAGAATGTATTACTTAGCTATAAATTTGGACTGCTTTTTCATACAAGCAAAAATGTAAACATTGAAGCAATGACACAGTCTGTAAAAGCCAAGTAACATGATTTTGTACATGTATAATAACTATGTAAGTGTCAATGCACTAGAAGTATTATCTTCATCTCGTACTTAACAGCAAAACATGAAACCTATACATGTTTTGCATGTTTTTTATGCATTTAATTGTAAATGCTTTTGACATGTTCTATGTTCAAGGTCTGACTGACCATCATTGAACCTACAGAACGCAATCTAATCTAATCTAATCCACCTCTAAACTTTGCCTTTTAGACACTACATCATGCTGGTATCCGTGTTGCTATGGGGTGTTCTACACTAGTTGTGTAGTGTCTGTACACTGATTCTGGAGAACCTCCAATCTCTGTTCAGCACTGATTTTTATTATGTGGCAAGTTTGGCAGCTCACCCAAGTCACCCTTTTAAATCTGTATTGCACCTGGAACTCGCTCACCATTATATGTGGAATAATAATGGCACTATATCCAGCCCAAGCAGTATTCGGTTTTGCAAACTACTCGCTGGACATGACCTCCAAATGACTACTGTAAACTGATATTCTCTTGGCTCCTATCCTCCTTGTTAACTCCAGCATGCCCAGTTCGGCGTGGAACTTTCGGGTTGTGTTAAGTGTATTGTCAACTTTTTACCAAACTTCTGGGACATTACCGGAATTACTCCAGTATTTACCAATGATTCCCAGGTGGGTGTTGCTAAGGCATGGAGTTTTGTTCACATTGGTGAGGTTAACAATCATCGCCCTCTGGACGACTGTTCAGTTTTTACCACCGAGCTGTTTATTTCTTCTAATTCCCCAGTCGATTTTTACTTTCCCGGTTAGACCACAAGGAAATCTCGCATCAGAGATAAATACCTCAAGGGTGACTTACAAATTGTATGTACTTTGTCTGGGGTATAAGTAACCTTTAGATGGTAATTATTTATTTACGCCAACAAACTTGATGCTGCTGTACGAATCAGCTGGGGAATTTAATGTTATACTGGCAAGTTGGCCATGGTAGCTTAGTGGTTAAATTAGCCGCTCGATAAGTGGAAGATCCGTGATTCAAATCCCGGCTATGGCATTGAATTTTTCAGTCCTGATTCCACCTCTTAGCCATTTTAATGCTAGAATTGCATAAAGGTGGTTTGCAACCAGCAGCATTACTGCATAAAATCCAGTATCGCTTAAACTATTCTGCCTGTAAATCCCTACAACTGGTAATAAGTTTATCCAACAGAATATTAATATGTATATGTAGCACACTTCAAAAGTTCTGCTAGAAAATTGCAGTGAAATCAATAGATACTATGAAATAAATGGAATAAATTACTAAAGTGACTTTGTTTTCAGGAAGCTACTGCTGAGGAAGATTTCAATGAGGAAGGGGATGAAGATGATGAAGAGCAGGAGCAACCAGCAAGGGAGGAATACGACGATGAATAATTCTGCTTCATGGTTTCGTGTTATACAGTTTTTATTGTTATATTGTGCTTTTATTTTATTATAGTTAAACAGAATAAGTAATTAAACAAAATAGAAACTAAGAAATTGCATAGCTAGTCATCTTTTTTGCAATATTATTGTTCGAAAATGATACTACATAACTTTCCAATGAGAAAGAAGGCTGCAGGAAAATAAGAAAAAAACCTTAAAAGAAAAAAAAAGTGCTTGAGACTGTATTTTGTAAAAATTTTTGTACTTGCTTAATGTTGTTTATATAATTGTTTTTAAAGTTGCTATATGTTAATGTAATATTGTGGATAATTTAAAGCACTTGAAATGTTACCTCTCTAAAGCTGTTTTTCCTATGAGCCAATGATAAGATTGTTAATGTTAGAAACTGCCAAAATGCCATTACACTGCCTCTTTGTAAGCTCTCAGTTGGACAAGTTCTTCTAAAGGTTTCCTTAGACCCATCTAGCAGCTATTTTGCTTTTTTTTTTTTTTCTCAAGCATATCCTAGATTGGGACAAGAAAGGATCTATGGTCTGATGGTTACCATATTTGGTTGCCATTTCTAAAAACTAGATGTCATTCTGTCAGATGCACAAAAGAAAGAATCTTATGTGGTAAACTCCAGCTCTCCCAGCCCATTAAAGATTTATTTGTATAATACCTGACTAAAATACGAAATGAACATCCAGACTTGTGGGCCATGGTCTAGTGGAAAATCTTCTTCCAGACGTTTTGTTCAAAGCTGCATCGAACATCATCAGTGGTATGACCATAGTACTCTGCTACTTTCGGCAAACTGATACTAGCATGCTACGTATAAACCTGTGAAACCAAACGGCTCTATCAGTTCGCCAAGAGCAGCAGAGTACTATGGTCACACCACTGATGTTTGATGCAGCTTCAAACAAAACATCTGGAAGATTTTCCACTAGACCACGGCCCACAAGCCCGGGTATTCATTCTGTATTTTGACACCGGCCATGAAAGCTTATGCAATTTGAGTAATACCTGATTATTATAATATTCATATAAAAGGTGATTCAATTTATCTATATTCATCATACATTTTACATGGAATGATGGAGGAATAATTTCAGAAGTTGTAACAAGTGTGTGCAAATAGAAAGATAATCTGATTATACATTCACTTGGATTTCTTTATTCACTATAGTACTAGCTATTCTTGCAGACGTTTATTCTTCCATCTACTTCATGTTGTGTAATAAAATCATTTCTTCAAATTTAGACATTTCCTAGTAGGTACAAATTTTTCATGTGAAGGGTAGTTGGGACTGGGAAATTGTGGGTTTGATTCCCTTGGCCAACCTTCTTGAACCTTGGGTTTTTTCGTGGATTCCCTGGGTTGCTAGGTGAATGCTGGGAAGGATAATCACATCACCAAATTTCCTGACTTCCATCTCGTTTCATTCATCCTTCATCCTGTTGGTTTTCAGGGTTGCAAGTCTCAAGAAAGGCGTTAGGTGCAGCTTGGCACACAGGAACTCTTTCCATCTCTTGTCTATGGGATGCAGGTGGGGGTGGCATCTGAGGGCATTGGGTTCCTTGCTGGAGTCCTCTTGAGATAGCCCCAGAAGACCTAAAGACTTTGAGGTGTCGTCAAACTTAGGAAACCTTAGACCTCTGTCCATATTTGTGCTGTTAGTGAATCTGGCCACCCAGTGTCTCCTCTCACCTCATCCTGCTCCCTTGAGTGCATAGGTGCAGCCAGCTCCAAATGTTTCAGAGCCAAAAGTTCCTAGCCATAATGGTAAGGCAGGTTGGCTTATCGGTAAGTTATGCCAGGTGGTCTCAAAGGTTTACTTGCCACCTGTTTACAAGGGTAAGAGATGTAATGCATTTCTAAGTCCAAAGTAAATGTCATTCCAACATTTCTCTTAGACTCGGTCATAAGAAAGCAATTTCAATGTAAGGAAAACATTCAAGTTATAAATCCAGAGCGAACTCACAGCAAGGATGAAAACTAAATATTTGGCATTAGAGGCATCATATCACTAATGAAATTAAATTTTAAAAAGTTTAAATAATTTTTAATATTCCATGTTTTTAAAAGACTAAAAAGTATAAAATAATTTTCCCTAGCTCCATTCACTGTCCTGAAAATTTGTGATTATGAATTTTTGATAACCATAAAAATACTATTAAGATTTAAAACGAAAAATGTGGGGTGCATGCAGTAATCATTGCATGAAAAGTTCACTTAAATCACTAAAAATTTTCATTACACTGCAATGATCTGAACTTCTGTGTGAATTTTCTCAACGACAGTTACTCCCTATATTCCTCAGTATTATGTATTGCATTTTTGTTTTTGCATTTTCAAACTCTTAATTTAAATATTTTCATAACTGAAGCCAGGTGTGCAGAAATTCTACATTTAGCCTAAATATTGTGATGCATGTCAGTGAACATATAAAGTATACCCCAATTAGGAAGTAGTGTTCTGTCCACTTTTACTTCAAATACATGGTCATGCTTATCACATGTTTCTTAGCTTTTTAATTACAGAAAAGCTTAAGAATGATGTGTATATTTTTGTATATGTATTTAAAAATCTAATTAAATACTACTGTTAGAATGCCAGTGTATGGAAGCTTTTTATCCTTCACTTAATATTGATCTGTGTTAAATGTCTTGCAACTTTATATCCAAAATTTATATATGCAAAATAGCCCGTGGCATATTTGTTAAAATGATTATTAAAATTATTGTTGTGGTTGTCATCGAGAAATAAATTATATGCACTATCTTTGTTTAAATAGTTGCTTAAACATGTTTCTTAAACACCATTATGCTAACACAAAAAGCAATATTGTTAAAATACGTGCAAGAAAAGAATGTCTATTTCCAATCTTTTGATAGAATAAAATTGAGTATTTAGCTTCTTGTTTGCTCCCTGCCCATCACATTAAAGCCGTCCCAGGCCAGGCACGGCACACACAAGTAATTCATAAGAAAATTTATCTCTTGCCTCTACACCCTCACGTCCATCAGAAAACATTTGTAGCTGGCCGTACAATAAGCCTGGCTTCAGTGCCAACTCCCGTTCATCTCTCTTCTATTCCTATTGGGATTGGGGTATTTTTTGAACTTCTTGGAGTTGTTTCCTTGGAAACTTAATACCAAGTTTAGTGTTTAATACAACATTTCATTTTTGGAGTTAGCTGCACACATGCTTGCACACACTTTCCTAAATGTGCTTTTTTTTTTTTCTGGGAGTTCAGGGAGTCATTTCTGGTGAAACCTCAATTTCAAATCTTTGGGTGAAATACAATACTTCTACTTACTGTATGTATATTGAGAAAGTAAATAAGGAATCAAAACTTTCAAAATTTAGCATCAGTGCTGCAATGCTTGGTGAAAATCTAAGCATACTACATGGAAATATTCCAACAGTTTGATATAAACAGTGTATTTTAGTTATACTTTTTAGATATGGTTTTGAAGTTACAAAAACTTCAGACAGAATGAAGGATTTCGCTGGATATTTGCAGAAAGTTCAATATATTTCAAACCTGTTATATTTTACTAAGTTATCAGGTGTTTTTGAGATAAAAGGTAATTTTTCATAAAAAAGGAATTTAATGACATTTTGTGTTGCATGCTTGAAAGATACTAGGCTTAAATGAAAAGTGTATGGTATAATCAGATTTTTGTACTTGAGTTATGATTCGTTAGTACACGCAATCGCATATCATGAAGTAAAGAAATTACTTTAAAAGTTGCTCAGAATGAGCTTATATAACTTAACTCTATAGTTCTGGCTGGTAGTTAATAGCATTTGACCGCCTTTCTCTAACAGCTGCAATTGAAAAAATTAATCCATTTTATTGGTAATTTTTATTTATTTATTCCAGAATTTGTAGTGGTCAGTTGCATTTAAGTTAGTAATGGTACAGTTGTCCTCGTTGTCCTCAAAGCTCAAAACATGGATTTCTACTGACAGTGATGTTAAAACAATCCTGTGCCAAACTTGTGATAAACATATAGGGTATATGATGAAATGTCAGCTTAAATAACATTTATGAATCAATCTATTTATGAAGAATAAATAAAGGGTTTCTTTAAAGAAACAAATACTACATACACACATGCAGGGGTAGTCTACATCTAATAGTGAATTTTACAAAGAACTGCATGGAACTGGTTATAGGCAACATACCCTGGAAGAAACTTCAGGTACCTGAATTTAAACATTTCTTACAGAAAATACTGAGACTGCAACATTCCCAATGCGTCCACTCTGGAAGAATTACTTGATTTATGTTATGTTGACATACTAGAAAAAAAATCTGAAATGATGACTTTCTCTACTCTTGTACTGACTATTCTTACAAACTCTTATTCGTATATCTTCATAGTAGTCAAGATAAACATTTGGAGAATTATCTTTCTCGGAAGATTGTAAACAGTGTTGTAATAATCAATTTAAACCATAAAGGTAAGTTGATTAATAACACTGCACAACACTTATAATTTATCAGAACATGCTTCAGTAAATTATAAGTGTAGTGTGGTGTTATTTATCAACTCACCTTCAACAATTCTGCAAATTTAAACCATAATCTTCTTATAGGTGCAAGTGGAATATGGAATACAGTTTTCTCTATTTGAGAAAAGTTTAAGTATTGCAAAGCTCACACAACAAGGAATATCTCTGAAATGATTCACTCTGCACAAAATAATAAATAAGTAAAAATAAAAAAATAAATGCATTTGGACATAATTGGTATGTTTTGAGGAGATCTGTTTGTTTTTTTTTTGTATAAGATTTGCTCTATCTCTTATGATTTACCAGTTGCCAAGAGTAAACAGGACTACATGGGCCATAGCCAGAAAATTAAAAATATACACTTCATTTACCATAAAAATATCTTGAATATATGGCATTTTAATCAAAATCATTAGCCATTTTTGAGAAAATAAAAATGTTCAAAAAATTGTCCATGTAATGGGTAATTTAGGATGGGGGAATTTTCTTCAAAATCTTTGTCACATCCTTGAAAGAAACTTAAATACCAGCTTTGGTTTTTAACCAACTTCTGAGTTTTGACTTACGCTGTTCACACATGCACACAGTTCTTTTTCTAAAAATGCTCTTGGTTTTTTTGATTCAGGGGATCTCAAACCTTGTGAAATTTTGTGAAATCTTGACATCAAAATTTTGGGTCGAATACAATACTTTCCCTACTTAATATGCAGTAGAGGTGCGATTACAGCTACCACTTGTACAATGACCACCAAAGAAAATTTCTCTGCACTTCCAGTCTATGCCACATTATCGTTGTACAAAGCCATGGCCATTTCAGTGGCTGTTTTATGCCATGGTACAAGGGTACATTTCCTAAGACAAGCAATAAAATGACCATGGCTTTGTATAATGATGAACAATGTGATTGGAGGTGCAGAGAGATTTTCTTTGGTGGTCATTGTACAAGCACAATTGCTTCTAATTCAGAGCCTCTCATATCTTGCCAGTATGGTTGCTTCAGCAGGTGCATCATTCAACATTTTTCTCTCCCCATCTGTTACAAAATGGTTTTAAAAACCTGTAATAAGAATTAATGCCATAATTAATAACAGTTGGTACTTGCCTTTCCACAGAAGTTGTGACCCATAATTCACATCTTCTTAAACTGTTGTTTACATCTTCTGGTTCTGCTAACATGTGTCCCTGATTTCTGTAGTGGTTTAAGGCCTCATTGCACAGGCCCTATAGTTTGTGACTTAGTCTATAAAACCCCTAGTGCAACAGCCCATGAAGGGCCAAAGCTTGCCACCCAGCCACTGTATCCCCCACCTCTACCCACTACAGGCGTCATTGGTGGGGTGCAGTGCTAGAGGGTGGGACGTGGTCAGTGTCTGGAGCCCTCCCGGCCAGCTATGCGGCCTTCGTGACCTGGGACTTTGTCTATGGGAACATTGAAAAACAGAAAAACAGGTCCAAATTGTTAACCTAATCAGGTCTTGTGGATCCAAGGAACTTTGGTGCAGCTTCATTTATAAAATCACAGTTAATAAGTATTTTGCATCTTATGATTTGAAGCTTTCCTGGCAATGAACATATTCAAGATTTTTCTCGGGCTTCGAGCCAGGTGTAGTGATGAAGAGCCATCGACATTTCGGGAGTGTACATCTCTCCCATCATCAGGAAGATGAATGACTAACAAGAGTGAAAGGACCAGTATATGTACTGTCCACTAGCACGTACCAAGTAGAAAACACCCAGTCTAATGTGGAGGTGGTTCAACGCTCCATTGGAATCTGTTTTCTGAGCCAGTCGATTTCCAACTATAAGGCTGGTTTCCAGGAGGGGCTAAATTGCAATCCAGCATCCCAGTTCAGTGTGCTCTTCTCGGAGGAGATGGACAGAGCCTTCTTAACCCTCCATTCCCAGAAACCGCTACATTTTGCCACAATGGTCATTTCTTTGAAGTTAGCTCTGTGGTCTTTTTCAAAGCAGTGTTCCGCCAGCGCTGACTTGTCAGGTTGCATTAAGTGTATGGACCGTTTGCACTCCTTGACTCTGGTGGAAATGGTCCTGCCGGTTTGCCCTATGTACAGCGTCCCGCATTTACATGGGATACGGTATACCTGACACATTAAGGTCCAGTTTGTCCTTTACCAGTCTCACTAGGTGTTTGATCTTCAAAGGCGGTTTGTGGATGGTTCTGATATTGTGTTTTGCGAGAATTCTACTGATTCTGCCGGATAGATTGCCAGTATATGGGATGCAGGCAGTGGCGGTCAGCTTGTCTGGTGTTTGCTGAGATTGTGGTTTTCCTCTCTTGGCCTTGGAGATTGAGACTTCAATATCATCTATGGAGTAGCCGTTTTGGCGGAAAGTGTGCAAACTGGATAAAACTGAAATAGAAGCTGTTCTATGGTACTTTGTTTTGAAGGGTTTAAACATGACAGAATAAGTAAGAAGTTAGTTATTAAAGGATCCCTCCCACTTGCTTTTGATTAAAAACATTTGATATTTAAGATCAGGCTCAGGGCATCCAGAAACCACTACTATAGATGGAAACTGAAAAAAATTGACACTGCTATACTCTGCAATTGCCAGTTGAAAGTGCTAGAGTTGGTTAACGCAAAGACCTTAATAGACCATACACACTACATTTTTTACAAAATTGTGTGTATTGAGAAAGATATCTGCTCGATGAGTACCACAGTTAACAATGGAACAAAACCAATTCGAATGAACATTTCTAAAATTTATTTAGTCCAATTGCAATTTTTTCAGTGAGATTCTTCAAAGTTTTATAAATGCTGGTCCATCACTGCACACTAGAGGTAAAGTAGCAATCCAAACAGTGGATGTTAACAGGTTAAAGTGCATCAAAGAAAGCAAAATAAGAAAAGCCATAACAGGTTTCCGGGATTCTCATGACGCAGTACTAGACTACCTATACAAGGGCCAAAATTTCACTAGAGAGCATTACACTTAGCTATTGGATGAAATGAAGGATGCTGTTCAGACTTGGTTTACATGCACTTACAAGATTTTCAACTCGACATGTACATTCAGACACACCCTAGATTGTTGCAATAAAACTACACAACCTTCACTTCCAATGGTTTCACATTTGCCATTCACTATATTTGTTTAATTTTTGCTTCCAAATCTAAGTTTGAATAAAAATTTACATCAAATGATGAGGTTGAAGCTAAGACAGGCACTTATTTGCATAGTTGGATAAATCTTATTTTATCAAGCATACAAAAATTTTGGAAAGTCATTGGACTCAATGTATTGACTTAAAAGTTAGCTTTATTGCAAATAATAAAAATCTGATGTGTTGCATCCATACAACTTTACCTACTCTCTTGCACAAATTATTCTTATTCTTATGACACTCTTCTATCTACTTCATGTTAATAGAGATAAACATTTGAAGGAACTGTGAATTAGCAGTGAATTTAGTGGCGAGTCAGAGAGACAAATATTGCAAAGTCACGCTCAAAGTATTTTTAGGGTCTACCTGTTTTTTAAAAGATGCAGCAATGAAGAAGACAGAAATCAGCTCAATTTAAAAAATGCTCAACACCTTACTATTAACCCATTAATGCCCAGCAGTCTATTTATAGACAGGTACAGATACTTTTTTTACTTACTTCACAGAATTCTAAAGAGTAAGTTTGACCATATATTTCATTGAAGTTATTTATGTGAACACATTGTCTCTTAAAAATTATAATATTGTGTAGTTTATTATTTATAAGGTGCAAATGACTGCAGTGCCTCAAAGATTATTATGTTTTTTCCTTGTTACATTGCCCTACTTTTTGGAACACAAATTGTCGATAAAGGTTTGTATTACTGATTCACACAAAGAACGTGCCACTGTAAGCAATTCTAGTGTTGAAAATATTAGTCTAAAAACAAGCGATCTATTTGTAGACTGCTGGGCACAAGGTTACTTGCATCAGCATATGGAAGCCCTTTCATAACGCTACAGCTAGTGATATGGTTACTTATGTGCTATTATGCATCTACCATGTGTGTTTTTTGTCTTCTGCAGTTTTTCCCTTTGAAACAGAGTGAACTGGTGTTCAACAGTATTCTATCTTGTGTTCATTGAAGCAAGGATAACTTGTAACTACATGGATTCCTAAAGTACATGTCTTATAGTTATTATTTTTGGAGATAGTTTTGCAATTCTGCACTAATAGAAATTGCAAACATTAATGGGCAAGTCATGTTAGTTATTTCTGTTTTTCTTTTCATTATTTTTAGATTACATTCAGAGATATGTCTTCTTTTTTACCTGATCACCTTCCCCTTATGTAGGACTTACACCCCCTAGTTCTTAAAAGCCTGTGCCTAGGGTCAGATGTCTGTCAGGGAGCACAGGAACCAATGGACCAGACAGAGTGAAGACGTGGAAGCACATGGTCAGCCCAGCATCAGGTGTGAGAGTGAGGAAGAGGATGATATGAAATGAAGGTGAAATAGATGATTGGAAAGGTGATGATGGAGCAATTGGTGGGGCAAACCAGAGAACCCGGAGGAAACCTGCCCAGATGTTGCTTCATCCACCACGAATACTATATACTGGTCCCTGGGATTGGCATGGGCCACTTAGGTGGTAGACGAATGGTTTAACTACTTGACCACAGCGCTTGCACGTTCAGAGACATGGTTGTAATAATTATGACATATACAGAAGAATTATGCTGGATATTGTAAGTGACGATAACTTCTCCAATGAAATTCATGTTTGTGATACAGTTGATGCAATTTTTTATTCCTGGTCCAGCAGTGTGACTGATGAAGATGAATCACTACAGGTATAGTAAATGGGCTCAGTCGAAGTGCGTTTCTCTGCCTCTAAAAAGAGTGACATGCAGAAGAAACAAATAATTTTAGGTTTGAAAAGTCAACCAAAAAGAGAAAACCTTGTAACCAACCAGCAAGATACAAAGAAGTGCTTTCAAGTACACAAAAATTCCATAAAGTGATCGTGCTTTAAAAGAAAAATGAGAAGAAATTAAAACAAATTTGAAGGATCGCATGCCACTTGAGATTCTGTAAAAATGTGATGTAACACTCTGCCAGAATGTTTTGAACCTTACCACAGTTGATAAAAAGCTTTTATCACTCCAAATGTTTCAGTAAATGTGTGGTTTGGCTTTAAACTATCTGTAATTGCTTTAAGAAATAAATTTTAATCATAAAATACACAAACTTAACAAAAATATATTTGTTCATCATTACAGTATGTTTCGATAATGTTAACGCCCAGTGGTCTATTTATAGACCGGGTGATTTTGGGACACTAGGTGAATAAAAAGAGAAAATATATTAACATACTGTATGCTGAACCAATACATTACATAGATTTCTTTCAATTTTTTTAAAAATTAAGTTGGATGTTATTGGGTTGAAGCATGTGGTGGGGGGATCTTACATTCATGGAGAGGTATGAAAATTTTATCCCAATGGTGCACCAATGTTTGTTGCCTAGAAAACATTGAGCTAAAGATGGTTGTGACATTGTGTGTGTAGAACTGTTCAAGTTTTACAACCAAGATGAGTTTCTAACAATACAGAAAATAACTTGCACTCCCAAAACTAAAATGTCATAAATTGGTTTTCAAATTGTTCATCTACAGAAATGCATATCATTGGCATCAATTCTTAATGAAGGGGCATGACATTACTGTGGCAAGAATAAACTTTTTAAAATCCATTGGATAAAATAGAGAAGGTAATTCATAAACATTTATACAGCATTCAAGAAAAATGTACAAAACATGTGAATATGCATGTTCAAATTTTAAATTTAACTGCATAAAAGTAGGAGTTTGGGAAATTTGGTTTGGGTTCACTGTTTTTGTGCCCAGTAGAATTGCATGCTCTAGGATGTGTAAGTGAGAGGGAAATATAAAAAGAGTGGAAGTAATATGATGGCAATTCTGAGCATATAAATTTGTCTCGTATGCTGCAAAGCATTACTCTTCCCATTTGAAAAACAGTCAGCCTGCTGTGAATCAAATGGTACACTTAGCACAACTGGATCCTGAGAATAGGCTATATGCTGTACTATCCAGTCCAAACCCACTAATAATGCTACTACTGTGACTGTCATTGCTACCATTGCTGCTGCCACTGCCACTACTGCTACCGCTATTGCTGTTACTACCAGTGCCACTGCCACCCTAACCACCACCGACATGAAGCAGTGTTTACAGTGCAAAGGAATGCAGCTTTGATTTCCAGCCAACATGGGAATTTTTTCCCTTGGCATGAGGGAAGGATGCACTCAGGACCTCGGGCCAATAAAATTGTGGAACCAGTTTATAGATTTAGTGGAGCAGTGCTAGAGTCTGCAAGTAGTAAATGATTCTTATTGATCACATCTTGTCCTGTTGCACTTTGCCCAGGATGTCCTGGATGTAGATGGATGGAAGAAGATGGAGTTTGCAGCTGCCATACTGTTGTAGCATTATCTGCAAATGGCAGATGTGAATGCTTATTACTGCAATGAATGTATGCATGTAGACTATTTTGGGTATCTCTGCATCACAGATAAACAAATGATAAATTAATTTTCGAAGTGAAACTTCTTATGGGAGGGCTTTGAAATTCTGATCCGCAACCTTTTTATAACAATAGGGGTAAATTGGGTTGGGTAGAGCAGGAGCAGTGTCTTGCTTGCCTTTGGGTATCGGAGAAATGAGACATACCCTCAAGTTGCTTTCTTTCATTCTCATCCGTGGTTACGTACACTGCATTCAGACTGTGTGTCGATCACTGAGTACAGCTGTTAGTTAACAGAACATCCATTGAAACATGTGTATAACCAACGCATTTCAAGTACCTATTGTTTAGTATTCATGTTGTTTATAATCTATTTTCTTCATTAAAATACACAATTTTGTGATGAATATGCCTAAGTCAGGTACAGAAAGAATAAGAGCATGGCATGGGAGAAAATGTGCAGGTGAAGTGACAGTTCAGAATGTGAAAAAAAGAAAAAGTAGATCTGAAATTGAACAAGATAGTAGAGAAAAGAGTAGAATACATGTTAGTTTGGATGGTATAAATAATGAAGGCAATGAATCAGCAACTAGCACCTTGGCTTGGCCCTTGCACCTATAAGTGATAATTTACAGTATTCTGATTTTAACAAATTCAAGACTGCACATATTTTCAATCGAGATTTTGTAAATAATCAATTCAGTTTGAAGTGTTGCATGTGTGACAGATTGTGGTTTAGAAATAATTAAAACGTTTTCCTGTAATACAAAAGTTTCACTTCTATTGCATGTCTTTACCACACACCCTTTTTTATGTGTATGTATATATAGACAGGTCTGTAGACAATTTCAGGAGAAATTTCCTGGTATTCAATTTTGGATAGAGAAACTGTAACATGCCTGGCTAATAAGTTTAGGATAATGGGACTGCTAAACATTAAACCTATGGATTTAAAAATAAATGCTCTAAAAGAGGAAAATGCTTATTGGTTCATTATTATTCGAACACACTCCAAAGAAGTGTCTTAGATATGTTGTAGTCAATATCTGTTAGCGGTTACTATTACTGCTATTGCTCTCTTCAATATCATCAGTGAAAAATATTGGAGAGCAAGAGGATTAATGACTTCATTGTCAGAAATCCAGCATTAGCCAATAACAACATATCTGTTCAGAGCTGCTAAATTTTTAAAAATGAAAGCCTACAGAATATCTATAATTCAGGAATTACGGTCTCATGACTAAAGATGAAACAATTCCTTTGTAACCAAGATATCACCGTAACATCAATGCAGGCACAGTCCACCATGTAAACAATGTCATTAGGAGGGGTTCTTTTATCTTGTCACAACAGTGACTGATTACCTGTGCTGCTAGTAGGCGTACAGTGAGGTAATAAGGGTGCGACTCAGATTTCAAACTGGTAGTGTAGTGTTCCTTTACTTTGTTACACTAGAAGACACAGAATCATACAGAAAAACATTCCTAAATTGAATGTACTTTTAGAATTTGAAATTGAACATTCTTTGGTTAAAGAAGGCAAAATATTCTATAAGTTGTGTAAGAGAATTTAAGGGACTAAAATGCCAAGAACCATTATAATTCTAAAAAACACAGAGACAATATTAATTTTTCAGCACAAGACACAGAAGAAACAATTACAGCAACATAAAGTGAAGTTTTTGAAGATTTATGTGAAATGTTGGGAGCAGGTTTCTAAAGTTGACAATCCGCACTTTAAGCAGTTTGTTTGTAAATATACCAATCAAGATCTCCCTAGCCACACAACTCTTAACAGATTTTACTTACCTAAATATTACTACAGAGTAATATCTGGTATAAGGAATATTGTAGGAGAAAACAAAATGTGGATTTCAATTGATGAAGCTGCAGATTGTGCTGGTAGGCATGTCCCCAATGTAAATGTAGAAGTACTTTCTCCACAAAAATGTGGTAAAACATTTCTGTTGAGCTCTCAAGTTCTTGAAAAAATGAACAATGCAATTCTTGTAAGGAGTAACATGGGCATCACAAAGGGGGGAAGGGAGAGCTGTGGCCCCCCTTTAAAATTAATTTAATGTGCAATTAATTAATGATTACTATTGTTTTAATTTTGATATAAAGAACTATTTTTTTTAATTTAGCATGAATTAATACAGTTATCTGTAACAAATACTATAACTTTTGACAACAGACTAATGAATTAATACTGTTTGATTGCTAACTTCCAACATGCAACTCCCCCTTGAAAAAAGTCTGTGGATGCCCATGATGAGCAACAACTTCAAATGTGCAAGTTTTATCTTCCACCTAACTATACTACATACATCAAGTGAATAAAGTGGGCATAAACAAATCACCGGTTTGTATCACTCCGCAGCCACGTGTATTTATAATGACAGAACACAGTTACCACTATGTGTAAGTATAATATGCATTTTACGCCACAAACAGGATATATTCACTCATCTAAATAACATACTTAACTACTTACATCATCTCTGTTGACAATAATACTTTTTCATTTTCTGCTCACAAACTCAATCTCCAGAAACAGTTTAATGAGAGAAGTTTTAAATCTGAAAAGTTGGGATCAGAGTTAACCACCAACAGCACTTTAAGGTGAAAGGTTCATTGTTAAAGAACTGGTGAACTTTTGGACGGATTGCAGATATCACTAATTCGTCACAAACATCCAGCACTTGTCTGGCATGCGGTCTCTTCTTGCTGCGAGTTCTAAGTTCACCAACTGAGGATTTTCTTTGCATACACTGTACATATTTGAAACTGACACACCAGTAAACTTGGATGTTAATTTCAGCACGTCATCTATAGCAAGTTCGCAATATTTCTCGCAGAACTTGTTAAACATGTTCAATATTATTGTCTTTTCCCCACTTTGTAACAGTTTTCTGTGCTTATGTTTCACAACATGTTCCACCATGTTACTTTCATAGTGAATGATGCATGTGCTAAATGAGTTAGGCTGGTTACAAGTTCACTTAACTGCATATTGTTACAATTCAACTATGCTTAGTACACTTAGTTCAGGGGAAGACAGGTAATGCTGCTGTGACGTCAGCTCACTCAGCTCACATGCTCCCACTGAAAGCCAGGTGAACGTGTGATGTCACAGCAGGCAAGAGGAAATGGCATATGGAACATCGTGATTTTAATGCTGACTGTTTCAATTATGGAATAGTCACAGATTATTAATAATTACATTTCGGCTTTATGCCATATATATAAATTCTAGTTTATGTGAACAGTCATGTTATAACGCAAATAGAACAGAAATTATAACTATTTTGCCTGAGCTAGAGGAGAGCTATACCAAACAATTAGGTGGACATTTTCCGACATTCGCCGTTTCGCTTTTCTTTAACTAGTTTGTCAATGTTAGAGCGTAATGTACAGCACATTTATAACCGAAGACTGCATGTTAAATTGTGATTTGACAATATGCTTTGGGATTTTGACTTAGAAAGGTTCATAACAGAAAAGAATTGTTCGCATACATACGTAGAACCAAACATACATAATACCCGTGCAACAAGGACATATAACCTCAGAAATCTGGTTTGAGGAACATTCTTATAAAAATCAGCCAAGTCTTCCTTGTGTTTATATTTGTCCTTCAGCAAATCATTGCAATGTAAATTTATCAATTCAATTTGCTACCTGCTAGAAACATTAACATCCAATGAATACGGGGTCACACAGATCTGAAACGTAGTTGACAATGTTTCTACATCTTGAAGCCTGGTCTCAAACTAGTGTGAAACACAGGGAACTGAACACAAACACAAAACCACTACACACCACATTACACAACATCAACAAAAACACAAAATAAAAACAAAATTTGCACTAATGCCGTTAAGATCCCTCAAACAACAAATACACACCCTCAGACTAGGCTGCAGAGGGTTCTCCCTAAACAGCCTGGGCAAGTTGTAAACATGCCCAAATAACATTTTTCATATTAATTCAGTTTCCTGCAAGTAGCGTCGCTGATCTAGGCAGCATAGCAATACACCGTTCTCACCTGATGTCACACAAACGTACAAGCTGGCTCTTCGTTTAAATACGTCACAAGGCCCGAAGTTGTCTTCCCCTGACTTAGTTCATGCTTTAGTTAACATTAAGTGAGATTTCAGACATTAGCAGTAGTATATTTTCAAAGGACTATTTAGACGGTAGAGTCAAGGTCAAAATGCACGTGGTTTTGTTTATGTCTACTTTATTCACTTCATGCACATAGTATAATTTGTCTGTGTACCTGGAACAGGCTTTTATTGACCTTTGATTGCAGTGTAGAGTTCAGTCACTAACAGTGTACGGTTTATGCATAGCCAACACTGTGTCCATTAAAGGAATTTTTTCATTTTTGCTCATGACAATGAGGAATACCAGGAATATCTCAATGTAGATGGACACCACTTTCAACAGAAATTTCAATAAGGTTAGTAGTCATTATCAGGGAAAGTGTCTTGGTTGGTTGGCAAATGAGGTACACAACACACAGACCAGTGGAACCAGTTTGTTACTGCTGGCGGTGCGTGGCTGTAACGTGCAGTGCTACCTGTGTTCATTTAAATACAAAACCAACAGTACGACACTTACGTGATAGTGACTTTACCATTACAATGCGCTGCTGTATTCTAAATCTTTCAAAGCAAAATATTCTCCTATTGTCATATTTGTACATGGATAAACTTTAATCTACATCACACGATGTGACAGGTGCAAAACGAAAATACTGGATGTTATCTACAGGAAATACAGTTGATGCAGCTGGTTTTCCTTCTAAGGCATGTCAAATATCTTTCATGATGGAATACCCAGTATTTTTCAGTAGAACAGAGTTTTTCGGTGATTGATGTAGATGGAGCTTTAAGTCTTTCTGACAGTGTTTGAACTAGCTCAAGAGCTTTGGCCATCTCTGTGTGACATGTCTGCAGATGTGTGATTGTATCAGAAATATGCCCAAAAGAGTTATTTATAAACTGAAACTTTTCACTTAAGTGATTGGAAAGCAGTGATTTTATTGTTCCAATTGCTGAACAGTCTGTACTGTCGAAGACATTAACTATTTTAGCAATTGTAGTATAATGCGTGGCATAATATGACACCGCATGAGCCAGGTTCCCCACCTTGTAATGATGGGTTGTGGGGGTAAAGGTACCCCTGGTGCCATTGCTTTGAATTTCATTATTCTTGCTGGAACCTTCCAGAATATTCTCTTCATATTTGAAATTAATTTATCTACATCATCATAAGATAACCAAATCTCCTCAGCCACCCTGTGGCTCGCATGTGCTAAGCACGTTAAATAATCATGTTTGTGTAAATTTTCCTAAGCTTGTGTCTTTGTCTGTATGCTGTTGACTTGTATGCACCGCAACTGTCTGCTGAGCCGCATGGGCATCATGTGCCATCGCATCACATGCATACGTCGGTTGCAGTTAACCTGTGTTCACTGCAGAGTGCTACTATGCCAACCAAGGAACTTTCCCTGGTCATTATAGTGCATGTTACTATCTCTTGTAAATAAGTAATGCAGGAAATTATTTATTTATGCCAACAAACTTACTGTTGGTGTTTTTAAACACCCAAGCCATGTGTGGGCAATGTTTGAGAGGTAGAACTGGAACTTAAAAATTCAATGCCACAGCTGGAATTTGAACCACAAACCCTTCGCTTACCAGGCAGGTGCTCTAACCATTAAGCACTATGACATTCTGCCAGAGTAACATTGAATTCTCAAACCAGTTTGTATTTCTCCCAGTAAACCACAAAGGCAGTCTCACATCAGAGATAATTACCCCAATGATGGCTTACTATTGCAAGTACTTTATGTGTAGGGATTAAATAACTTTCAGATGGTAATTTACTGGATTGAGAATTCAATGTCATTCCGGCAGGTTGACACAGTAGCTTAATGGTTAGAGCACCCGCCAGTTAAGTGGAGGGTCTGTGCTTCAAATCCCAGCTGTGTCATTGAATTTTCAAGTTCCAGTTCTACCTCTCAAGTAATGCAGGAGTTTTAGAATGGAAAATTCCCTAGTAGAATTCATTGTGGAGAGCAAACATACACAACCTCTGGCCTGAAAACAAGGAACATACTGTATATTATGGTAGATGCAAAATTTAATGGTGGCTGATGCTGACTATTACTTTCTTTTGTCCCGTTGTGCAAATAAATTTTATGAGTGCAAATGATATTTATATCATTTACAATGTGGTTTCACAGTGTGTTTAACTATACCATACCACAAGGCATGGGAAGCCTATCCTTGGATTTTGTATTGAGCCACCTGCCATTAAATTTTGCAACAGCCATAGATGAAATACTACATCTTAAATCTTACAAAGTTGTTTCAGTGCTAAGTTTGTATTATGGATTCATAACCTTTTCATATCCAAATACAGGAAAGTGATACTCATTTACTATGTAAACACACTTTACATTAAAATATTTAAACGAACCAACACAATCATCAATTTTGTGCCACATGGATATAATTTCTAACGTTGCATTTGCAAATAACATTATAAATTTTATTAAAGAAAAGTTAACTTTATGCAACTGTGAATGTCTTTAAACTCGTAACCAAATTGATACCAACACAATAATTTAAAGCGTATGAATACAAGTTGTTTTCATGGCTGGTATGCTTTATGTTATGCTTCCTCTCCCTCGCCCTCTTCTTCTTCATCAAATTCTCCTTCCTCTTCAGCAGTGGCTTCTTGGTATTGCTGATACTCAGAAACAAGGTCATTCATGTTGGATTCAGCTTCTGTGAATTCCATTTCATCCATTCCTTCTCCTGTGTACCAATGTAAGAAGGCCTTTCTTCTAAACATAGCTGTGAACTGCTCAGAAATTCTCTTGAATAACTCTTGAATGGCAGTAGAGTTGCCAATGAAAGTGGCGGACATTTTAAGTCCTCTAGGTGGAATGTCACAGACTGCTGTTTTAACATTATTTGGAATCCACTCCACGAAATAGCTGCTGTTCTTATTTTGAACGTTCAGCATTTGTTCATCTACTTCTTTCATTGACATTCTGCCTCGGAAAACTGCAGCTACAGTTAAATACCTGCCATGTCTAGGATCGCAAGCGGCCATCATATTTTTGGCGTCAAACATTTGCTGAGTTAATTCTGGCACTGTGAGTGCTCTGTATTGTTGACTGCCACGTGATGTAAGTGGAGCAAATCCAGGCATGAAGAAATGGAGTCTGGGGAAAGGAACCATATTCACTGCAAGTTTACGCAGATCAGCATTAAGTTGTCCAGGAAATCTTAGACAAGTTGTAACGCCAGACATTGTTGCAGACACTAAATGATTCAGGTCACCGTAAGTGGGAGTTGTCAGTTTCAGTGTGCGAAAGCAGATGTCATAAAGAGCTTCATTATCTATACAGTAAGTTTCATCTGTATTTTCCACCAATTGATGAACGGATAGTGTTGCATTGTATGGCTCAACGACTGTATCTGACACCTGAAAATAAAATGAGATGTTCAGTTTAAATTATTAACATAATTCCATTATTCAATGAAAAACTGAATATTATTCAATGAAAATAATTCCATTTTAAATCTTTTTTCTGAGAAAAAAGTGAACTTAGGTTACTGAAAAAAGTGTTACCATAACATCAAATTTGGAATATAAACCTGTCAAAATAGATGTACCCACAGCTTTGTGTAGGAATCATTGAAATTTGTGGTAACCTATTCACAAGCTCTCTGTATTGCATGAGAGAATAGTGTCCCAGCAAAATGATGACACTCCAGTTTTCAGGTCATAGTGAGGCATATTTCATGCAATAGTACCTACAGGTTTTTCTGAAGCCAGATATCAACTGTGTTCATGTTAATTTCTTAAGCTAGTTTGTCTACAATTTTTGAGTGATCACTCTAAACTGGCACTGGTTTCATCTAGTTTATTTGCAAACTGATATACATTTTGCCTAAAGAGAAACCCGAAGCTTCAAATTTATTAACTATCATGTGAAACACCCTACTATGAGCTGAAAATTGGAGTGTAGTGTACAATAAGTGCTAGAAAAATGATAGGAACCATTTTGTTTAATTAAACAATGAAAGATATGCTACCCATTTGTAAGATTTTAGTGCATCTCTTGGTTCTCTTGTGCAGTGGAGCAAACCCCTGGATGGTTACTGTATCTTTTAATGACTCTGTATACAAGTTCAACTGTTATTACCAGACTGCTACATATATTGTAAGTGCTTTGTAAAATATGAAAGGTGTGCATTTTTAACAGAATCTTAGCAGCCATTAGGTTTTATACTAATTTTAGTTTATTTGTTATGCAAATATCTTAATCGTGTGGTACTTGAATTAAAATCAATATAGTCATTTTTGAGAACATAAAAAATAATAGAATTTTCCATGCATAGAATAGTATGAGGTGGGGGATTTTCTTGAAAATTACGTTGCAACCTTGGAAGCCATTGAACTTCTAAGTTTGGTAAATATTAAAAATAGAAGCACTATTAATAGTGAAGTATTTTTTATGTATTGAAACCAGATTTTGGGTCACTTTATTTAAAGAAATAAAAAGTGTTTGGAAATCAGGAAAGAAACATCAGCGAAACATAAAACTGAAACAAACAGAAAAGTCTGCTATGTCACACCATTTTTTGTTAGAAAACCATAACATTAGCCATAACATAAAATTGTTAAAATTGCTTACTTCACCAATAGAACTGAACATCTGGGAAAAAGCATCAGAAACAGTAATAGAGTAGTAAATTTTGAAATCCTGACATTGAATGAAGTGTTAACTTTGCACCCCTAACACCAGAGGGCAACAGGACCATAGCAGCAGAGATCTAGTGGAGGAAGAAGTTGGCTTCAATCACCCAACAGCTGAGGATGAGGTAGAATAATCTTGAAAACATTCCAGTTTTTTCAACATTTTATGGTGAAGGTGAGTGTAAAAGTGACTCAAAAAACTGGATCCAATACTAAATTTGGTATTTACCGAATCAGTTTTTAATTTTGAGTTATGCTGCACACCTTCACTCATATACAGTAGAATTCCAAAACATTGTGGTTTTTGAGGAACATGCATTCCTTTTTTTTTTCCTGTTTACTCTCCTTATGTAGGACTTACACTCCCTAGGACTTAGAAGCCAGTGCCTAGGTCAGACTCCTGTCGGGGAGCAGAGGAACCTATGGACTGGACAGAGAGAAGACCTGGAAGTGGAAGGTCAGCCAAGCACCAGGTGAGGAAAAGGATGATATGAAATGCCAGAGAAATCAATGATTGGAAAGGTGGCAATGGATCAATTAGTGGAATGAGTGGCAGGGGAAACCAGAGAACCCATAGAAAACCCGCCCTAAAGCTGCTTCATCCACCACAAATACCACATGCGGGGCCCTGGGATCGAACCTGGGCCATCTAGGTAGTAGGTGAGCACGGGGACATGCTTTAACCCTGCATTATAATGATTCCATGGCACACCTATCGAAATGTGAGCTTCAAAGTGACAAAAATCAATTGCGGGGAGGTGGTGGGAAACATCCATGCAACAATAAATTACAGTACATTTTAAAGTATGTTGTTAGCTAATGCTGGATTTCTGACAATGAAGTCATTAATCCTCTTGCTCTCCAATATTTTTCACTGATGGATGGGGCATTAGAAGTGGCCGGGCATATTTGAAGGTGGTCTCAATCCATTTCCTCTTGCAGATCACATAGAGGACAGAGTGGTGAAGAATATATCCCAATTCTGTTTAAATGTTTTGCCAGACAATCATGTCCTGTAATCAACCTGAAGATTGCAACTGCTGTTTTTCGAGGATACTCAGGAATTACTGTTTGGTAGTTCCCATCTTTTATTCTTTGATTTTTCATAGTAGTATTTTGCAATAATTTTTTTGAATTCAGAGTTGACTAATCTTTTAGCTGCATAAAATGGTAGATTAACTATTGATTTCTGCACATTGCCGGTACCCTTTTTTGCAAGAAAATCAGCTTTCTCATTACCACTCAGTCCACAGTGAGCTGGTATCCATTGGAAGACTAGGTGTTTTTGAAGTGCTGTTAGATGGGTAAGGATTTTCCAACATTCTATAATTGTTTGGTTTTTTGGTGACAACTTGGAAGTAATTGCTATAATTGCTGCCCTGGAATCTGAGAGAATAACTGCTTGCTGAAAATGTGAAATTCTGTACAAAAGATTTTGTAGGGCCATTCGAATTGCTTCAATTTCTCCATCAAAGTTTGTAGTTCCATAACTTAAAGATTTGTAATAGGAAAAGAGGTGACATGTGACTCCAGTACCTGCTCCATCTTGGTTTGATATCAATGATCCATCAGTATAAATATGGAGCCATTCATATTCTGGAAATCTAGTATGAATTGTCTCTAATGCCAATAATTTTAGAACATTAGTTGGAGTGTCACTTTTCTTAACTTCTTCTGTCAGGTGTAAATAATATGTAATTTAAAGTATGTAATACATGGTAAAGTACACCAATTTTAAATGCAATTGCACACCAGTTATAGTGGGGGTGTCTTCCAGTCCTGCAACCTATCCTGATTTATACAGCACATACAATTTCACTGTACTGATTTTTACACTAATCTAAGTTTGCATTTTCTAGAAATCAGTAAGTTGTGATTGGCAGCATAATTCAATTATTTTTCTCTGCATATTGTTTGGTCCTACGAGGGCAGTTCAATAACTAATCCAACACATGTTTTTCTGAAACAGAGGTTGTTTTATTCAGCATTCAAATACACCATGTTATTCCCCAATCTTTTAGCTATACAACACTATTTTTCAACATCATCACCATTCAACGGTACGGCTTTATGCCACCTTAAAATGAGGTACCTGCATGGTACCATTCACCTGGTCGATGTCGGAGCCATCGTACAGCATGAATAACTTCATCTGCATAGTGCGTCCCATGGATTGCGTCTTTCATTGGGCCAAAGATAGAAATTTGATGGTACGAAATCAGGGGTGTAGAGTGGATGAGGAAGAATAGTCCACTAAAGTTTGGTGAGCTCCTCTTGGGTGTGAAGACTTGTGTGAGGTCATGCATTGTCATGGAGAAATTTGTTTGAATTTTTATGCCTACGAACACGCTGAAGTTATTTCTTCAATTTTCAAAGAGTAGCACAATATACTTCAGAGTTGACCGTTTAACCATGGGGAAGGACATCGAACAGAATAACCCCTTCAGTGTCCCAGAACACTGTAGCCATGACTTAACTGGCTGAGGGTATGGCTTTAAACTTTTTCTTGGTAGGGGAGCGGGTGTGGTGCCACTTCATTTATTGCTGTTTTGTTTCGGGTTCGAAGTGATGAACCCTTGTTTCATCGCCTGTAACAATGTTTGACAAAAAATCATCACCATCAGCCTCATGACGAGCGAGTAATACCACACAGATGGTTCTCCTTTGCTCTTTAGCTCGGTTAGACATTGAAGGAACACAGCGGGAACAAACCTTTGAATATCCCAATTGTTTGTTTGTTTGGTAGTGTAACACCCACTTTTACTAATACGGCCTGCAGGCAGTGACACTGATGATACATAGAATGAAGTTGGAGCAGCAGTGGAATGAGATGGCAGGGGAAACTGGAGGACCCAGAGGAAACCAGCCCCAGTGTCACTTCGTCCACCACGAATCCCACATGCGGTTGCCTGGGATCGAACCTGGGCCACTTTGGTGAGAAGCAAATGATCTAACCACTTGGCTACAGCATGGCCCAGGTGAACAATTGTGACAGCATTACCAACAGAGACAAAGGTGAGCATTGAGGTGTTTGATTGTAATCTGTTTATCATCTCGAATGAGAGTGTTCGCTGATTTGCACGCTCCAACATTGCAGGAGTCACAGCTGTGCATGGCCAGCCAGCACACAGGAGATCAGTTCTAGTTGACCTTGCGGCAACACACAGTCAATGAAACTATGAGAAGAAGCAGGAATGTTTGAAAATGTTCCACAAGAAATCTCCGGTTTTTTCAACCAAAATTGGCTGAGAAAAAGAATGTGTTGCATTACTTATTGAACTGCCCTCATAGCAAGATGGAGATGAATATTGTCTGATTCATTTTTCTCCTCCACACACAGAATCATCTTGTTTATGGTACTTGTCACTTCACTAACATGCAGAATATCTTCCATGTGCACTTACTTCTGGAAATTCTTAGCAATGCAGTGACCAAGGTCAATGGTATGAATACATCATTTGCAGTGGCCAACTTCCATGCTAGGGGTAGAGAAAAGTATATTCCAGTACGCTCTTTGAAGAAAATTTTAAACTCAACTTTCAAGAATAAAAAGGTAAATAAACAGCATAATTTTCAGGGGACCTACTTTCCGCCGTGTTAAATCAAATCTGTGGTATTTTGGAACATGCTATTTCGGGCTTCTACTCCATAGCTATACGTGGACTTTGAAAGGTGAAAAATTCCATGCCATAGCTGGCATTTGAGATCTTCTGCTCTATGCATGTCTGCTCTTAAGCACTGAGCTACTATGGCATCATGCCAACACAGCCTAAGTTCAAAGTTTACCTCTACAGTTTGCCTGTTAGAACAATCAATTATCATTGATTGTCCTGATATAAGGATACATAGACTTTCTTCTAAAACTGTTTTTCTTGGACAGAATCTCAAAACATGTATTTCTGGTGAAGCCTTGCTATCAGACATTTGGGTGGAATGCAATATAGTTAAAGTGGTAGAGAAAATAATAATAGCTAATATGATTTGAAATTCAGAATACTATTACTTTGTTTAATTGCTTAAAATGTTACTGTGTGCAAACTAACTTACCTTTGGTGAAGGGACGACACTGAAGGTATTCATTATCCTATCAGGATACTCTTCCCTAATTTTCGATATAAGCAAAGTTCCCATTCCGGAACCAGTGCCGCCACCTAGGGAATGTGTTAACTGGAATCCTTGTAGACAGTCACAACTCTCCGCCTCTTTTCTGACCACATCCAAGACTGAGTCAACAAGTTCAGCACCCTCTGTATAGTGACCTTTGGCCCAATTGTTTCCGGCTCCACTCTGTCCAAAAACGAAGTTGTCTGGACGGAAGATCTGACCGAAAGGTCCAGAACGCACTGAATCCATAGTCCCTGGCTCCAGATCCACCAATATAGCTCGAGGGACATATTTACCTCCTGTAATCATGGATTTTTCAAAGAGGTAAGTACTGTAATAACTTGTAAATGTTATAATTTTTTATAATTACTAAGTGATGTATTATTGCCTCTCTTGACTTGCACAGGATTAATAATGATTTAACTTCATATGCACAAACTGAGATGTTTATTATTCTAGCTTCACTTTCTACACCATAACTTATTGGGATGTGTTTTGGAGATTGTCTCCATCATTAGTCTAGAATCACCATTGCTCTTCCTCCTGTGAGTTTTAAATAGCCTTTAGGCTGAATATACTGTGTAAGATCCTTTTTAAATGGGAATCAAAGTTTAACCAATTGGGATTATTTTTTAACATTTCTCCCAAATAGAGAGTTTTGCTGGCTTTCTAAGCATCTAGAAGCATAAGTTTCTCTTTCAGTTGATGATCTGTGGATCAAAAATATTTTGCAAATGTTGATTTATTTGTTTAAATTTCATATTTCTCATGTATGTATGTATGTATGTATGTATGTATGTATGTATGTATGTATGTATGTATGTATGTATGTATGTATGTATGTATGTATGTATGTATGTATGTATGTATGTATGTATGGATGTATGGATGTATGTATGTATGTATGTATGTATGTATGTATGTATGTATGGATGCATGGATATATGGATGCATGGATGCATGGATGCATGGATGCATGGATGCATGGATGCATGGATGCATGGATGCATGGATGCATGGATGCATGGATGCATGGATGCATGGATGCATGGATGCATGGATGCATGGATGCATGGATGCATGGATGCATGGATGCATGGATGCATGGATGCATGGATGCATGGATGCATGGATGCATGGATGCATGGATGCATGGATGCATGGATGCATGGATGCATGGATGCATGGATGCATGGATGCATGGATGCATGGATGGATGGATGCATGGATGCATGGATGCATGGATGCATGGATGCATGGATGCATGGATGCATGGATGCATGGATGCATGGATGCATGGATGCATGGATGCATGGATGCATGGATGCATGGATGCATGGATGCATGGATGCATGGATGCATGGATGCATGGATGCATGGATGTATGTATGTCTTTATTCACCGTAAGAATTTTTTTACAATATAGCTTTTTAAACTTTGTATCTATGTTCCTTTTTGTCTTCCCATTGTATATATTCTTGCAATCTTTGGATCCAATTTCATAAATACCAGACATTTTTCTCATTGAGCTAGATAATAAACAGCTCAATTTGCATATATAAATGTAAACAAAACTTCAATGTTTTTCCAAAAAAGATTTATACATAATGACCAGCTTTGTCTTGTCACTATATTCTCTTTCATCAAGTGAGGTGGCTGAGGCCAAATTGCTTAGTATTGGCATTTGGAAGTTCCAGGTTCAATCCCTGGTTACCAATCAATCTCACCAAAGAATTTTTATAGTTCTCCTAGGTCATTAGGCAAATGTTGGGTGGGTTACTTTCTTTTCTATGACTTCCCGTCCCTCCATTTCATTTCACATCATTTCAATCCAAAGTTTCTGGGTTGTAAATGTTAGCGAAGTAGCAAGTATGGTACTGCTATGTGGTAGAATTTGTGCTCTAACGGCTGTTCTTGGTGTAGGAGTGGCACTGTGATTGCATGTTCCCACAGGGTGTCGGTGCTGAAATCCACAAAGCTGGCAGCTGCAGGAAGAAACCTGGTACCAGGGTGAAAAATCTCCAGCACACACTAGAGACCCCCCCATTGGTTGGCGCAACTTGTTCTGGGTTCCTTGCTAGACACTCCCATCTCCTCCCCCCCTCCCACACTCCCAGTGTCTGACATATAACAGCTTGTCTATAGGCTGAATGTGATATCCCCTCTTCCCCTCTGTCTGTACTCTACCTATACTCTCCTTCAGTAATACTTAACAAATTATTCCTCTTTATTACTTATGAAAGTAACACTTCTTCATTCACAGTAATGAATTTATAATATCTCAAGAGGTAGAACTAGAACTTAAAAATTCAATGCCACAGCTGGGATTTGAACCACAGACCCGCCTAGTAAGCGGAGGGTCTGTGTTTCAAATCCCAGCTGTGGCATTGTATTTTTCAGTTCCAGTTCTACCTCTCAAACATTACCCACACACCAACAGTAAGTTTGTTGGCATAAATAAATAATTATAATATGTCATTTGTGAATAATGTAATGAAACATGCCCTAGTTACTTCACTTGGAGAGGTTACATTTGACATCGTACCATTTGTATACAATTTGAATTAATGATAAACTAAGAATATAAATTCACCTTTCATAAAATTAAGACCAGTTTCACACTCCACATCCATGTAATACATACAACCTTTGGGTCCAGAAAGGCACTCTTGCATGGCAAAGCTTGTTAAGTTTTTTGTGGTTTATGACCCAAAAGGTTTGGCATTGTGCATAATTCAGACCACCAGGAAAATCCAATTAAACATTACACATTTTAAGCATTAAGGTGTTTAGGTAATTAAATTGTTGCTGAAGTTTAATTAAATACATCTTTATGTATTATGATTATACTGGCAGCTTTGACCCTAAAAAACACATTCTGGTATTTTTAACTTCTTTACATTCAATTAAACAAACATTGCTTGAATACTTTTAAAACAGACAAACATTAACTCTTACACTCATACTTCCAGATTCCATAAAGGGTGCAGAATAACCCTAATTAAACCAACTCCTCCTGCCACATGTGAACCGGACCTGGTACTCCTGGGATGAGAAGCCAGAATGCTGATCACTCAAAAAAAAAAAAAAAAAAAAAAAAAAAAAGGAGTAACCAGGTAAAAATTTCTACTGTTCATTTAAAATATATCTCATACCTTAAAGAACAAATGTCCTCTAAGATTGTCCTGGTGAAATTTATATGCATTAAGTATGGACTATGAAATTGCTGTTAACAATTTACCCATCTGTACTAAATATCTATCTGCCTGATATATTTTTACCATATCTACTATTATATTAAGTAGGGGAAATATTGTATTTGACCCAAAAAGTTAATGTTGAGATTTCACGGAAATGTTTTGGGGCCCCTGAATAAAAATAAAGCATTTTTAGAAAAATATCTGTGTGTGTGGGCATGGGACTGAGGGTGTGTGGGTGTGGGCAGGGGTGTGGGTGTGTATGTGGGTGGATGGATCTGCCGGTGGGTGTGTGAGTGCATGTGCATGTGTATGTGTGTGTTTCAAAGATGTAACCAAGATTTTTAAGAAAATACCTCCACCCTAAACTACCCCTTACATGAAAGGGCTTTAAAAATTTTTTATTTTCTCAAAAATGACTAATAATTTTGACTAGAATGCCATATGTTCAAGATATTTTTATGGCAAATGAAATGTGTATTTTGAATTTTCTACCTATAGCCCATGTGGTCCTGTTTACTCTTGATGACTTTTGCAAAATTGGTAAACTGTAAGAGAGAGACCAAATCTTACTATACTTGCACTCCCATGACTTTCTCTACTCTTGTACTAACTATTCTTACAAACTCTTATTCCTATATCTTCTTCGTGTTAGTTGAGATAAACATTTGTACAAATTATCTTATTGCTTATTTCCTTGTAGGTGCAAGGGGAATATTAAAATACAGTAGGCTTTGTGCGATAGTCAAATCTTTTAAAGCTTTGAGATTCCGTACTCTTTGCACACTTAACATTGAGACAGGATATTGTAAGACCCCAAAAGAAAATCGTTTATGTGAATATTTGTTAAGAGTGTAATTTGTTTTTGATGTTGGTATGAGTTGGTTAAATGATGAAAACGTGTTACTAATGTTCATTGTTACAAACAATTAAGTTTGTTTAAAGACGTCATAAATATTTCCATATTTAATTTTAATATATATGTATAAATAAAAGAATTATATGTGTTCAATATTGAAAGCGAAGGGAGAATGGCTAAGGATCGCTTCCCTAACAATGCGGGAACCATTTGATGGACGCATATGCAGATGTACACATGGCAGTTGGAATGCTAGACTCGCAACTAAAAGAATTTGGGAATAGCGTCTGTGTCTTTGGTGTAGATGGACGCATTTTTATGTGTCCGCATCATAAAATAGTGAAAGTAAATTTACTAAGTGTTTAAAGACCGTTAATTTGTGTAAAATAAGTGAAACATCAGCTAACTTTAATAAGTTAGTTAATACGAAGTGTGCAATTAAATGAAAGGACGTAAAATAGACAAAGTGTAAAGTGATAGAAAACACATTTAGTGAAATATCGCTAAATTTTCAGACATTAAATCTCGGTGATGCTAGGGAAGTCGATCCACTGAAATAAAAGACTTTACACAATTTAAATACTGTGAACAAGAAGGTGCAAATAAAATATTTCACCAAAGTTAACTCTGAGGATATGTTCATTCCATCCAGTACCACAACCCGAGATAACGAAAGAGTCAAAAGCTCATCAACATCACCTTTTATACATTTTATAATTATAAAAACAGCAACAACCTATAAAACAATGAACGATGTTCCATTTCACAAAAGTTTTAAGCTTTCCGAAACTCACACACATAACAAGGAATATCGCCAAAATGGTTCACCCTACAAGAAAATTTATTCAGACATAAAATGTGTATTTTAGCAAGATCTACATTGCTTGTATAGTATGATTTGGTTTACCAATTATGGTAAATGTCTCTAATGGTTTAACAGTTATGCAAATGTCGTTCAGAGTAAATACAACTACAGGGGCTCTAGCCAGAAAATTCAAGATAGACATTTCATTTGTCATAAAAATATCTCAATTATATGACTTTTTAATCAAAATCGTTAAAGCCATTTTCAAGAAAATAATTTTCAAAAAATTTTCCATGTAAAGGGTAGTTTAGAGTGGGGCTATTTTCTTCAAAATCTTCGTGTCACATCCTTGAAAGACATTAAACTTAAATACCTAATTTGGTTTTTAACCTACTTTTCATTTTTGAGTTATGCTGTCCACAGACTGTCAGACAGACACACAGACACACACATGGACCTTTTTCTAAAAATGCCTTTTTTGGATTCAGGGAGTCTCAAAACATAATATATTTCCAGTGAAATCTTGACATTGAATTTTTGGGTGGAATACAATACTTTCCCTTCTTACCAATAGAGAAAGTAAAAATGTAGATCTTGTTAAAGCATACAACTTATTTTGTATTCATTTTCTTTGCAGAATTCACCATTTCTGAGATATTGCTTTTAAGTTTCAAAATCTTGTAGTTTTCTTTAATTGGAATCATTATTCTTTATTTTTCATTTCTCCTTTCAATTGCAAGCACTTGTTACCATAATGGAAAAATGTTTTTGCAAGATATAACTATGAATTATTTGGTTACATTCAATTATGAATGTAAAAGTTTAGTCCAACAGCACATTAAACTTTGAAAATTAAATTAAATTATTTTCTTGTTTAACGACGCTGTCAATTGCCAGGATCACATCAGCGTCACCGGTGTGCCGGAATTTTGTCCCTCAGGAGTTCTTTTACATGCCAGTAAATCTACTGACATGGAGCTGTCGTTTTTAAGCACACTTAAAAACCATCGGCCTGGGCCGGGATTGAACCCGCGACCTTGGGATCCGTAGGCCAGCGTCTAACCAACTGAGCCACCCAGACCGACATTAAACTTTGAGGGATTATTATTCAACCAAATACGTAAGACTTTCACTTTAAGTTTAATTGTATCTATTATTTGTTACTTATAATGCTGTGTTCAGCTCTTCCTATTATTCATTTACTTATGTTCCAAGGCTTTTTATAATGCACAAACAAACTAGCTTTAACTTTAATCCTGATGTGTTGCGCTCACATGATTTCCTCTGCTCTTGTGCAAACTATTCTTACAAATACTTATTTTTCATGTTAGTCAAGATAAACATTTCCAGAGATTATCTTATTGGTAATATTCTTGTAAGTGCAAGGGCAGTATGGGATATGGTAGGCTTTAGTGAAAGTCAAATTTTTAAAAGCTGTTTGCTTCGTATTTTAATCCTATTCTCTTTGCATGACCTACGAGTAGAAACAAAGAAGAATCTGATGTGTTGCATTCACATACCTTTCTCTACTCTTGTACTAACCATTCTTACAAACTCTTATTTCTATATCTTCTTTGTGTTAGTTGAAATAAAAATTTTCATAAATTATCTTATTGCATATTTCCTTGTAGGTGCAATGGGAATATGGGAACACAGTAGGCTTTGAGCAATAGTAAAATCTTTTAAAGCTTTGAGATTCCATTCTCTTTGCACAGCTAACATATAAAAAAAATGAATAGCGCTGTTCCATTTGATGAAAGTTTGAGTTTTCCAGAATTCACAGAAATAACAAGGAATATCTCCAAAATGGTTCACTCTGCAAAAAAATGTATTTGGACATAAATTGTGTTTTAGCGAGATCTACGTTTTTTTGTAAGATTTGTTCTATCTCTTAGAGTTTACAGGTTATTCAAAAGTCATCCAGAGTAAAACAGGGCTGCATAGGCTATAGCTAGAAAATTCAAGATATATGTTTCATTTGCCATAAAAATATCTTAAACGTATGGCATTTCAATAAACATTGTTACACTGTAGAGAAAATTAAAATTTTCGAAAAATGTTCCACGTAAAGGGGTTTAGGATGGAGAAATTTTATTTAAAATCTTTGTTTTGCATCCTTGAAAGATTAAATTTGAATATCAACTTTGGTTTTTAACCAACTTTTCGTTTTTGAGTTACGCTATTCACAAATGGACGGAAAGACACATACACACAAATTTTAATTCAGAGGCTCTCATAACATATACTTCTGGTGAAATATTGAATCAAATTTTTGGTTTGAATGCAATACTTCCCCTACTTGCTATACATAGTAGGTAGGTAAAGTAAAAATTATTAGGAAGAAGACTTAAGGTTAATCTATTTAATTCACACTAGAAAGAAAAATAATATTAAATTTAACCCTTAACGGGTGACCTGAAAAACTTGTCACAAAACTGGTGACGTGACGTCTCTGAGACGTCTTATGTGCATGCTGTTTAAAAATTCATCTCACATATTATTTGAATTCATGATATTTTATTTGAAGAACACTTTTAGTAATAATTTTATATATGTTGTTTCTAATATCTGTGGAAACTGTGAATGATATTTAACACACAACCTTTTAACACACTACAAAACAATGTAAACGCAATACTTCACTTTTTTGTTTACACTTGCACTATGCAGTACCTTATTTGTTGTTGTTGTTGTTGTTGTTGTTGTTGTTTTCTAGTGCCTTGCATCTGGCAATGAAGCCATTAGCATTCGTGCTTTCCAATACTTTTGAACTGTAGTTTCTTCTGATCTTAATGCTTCACAGGTCTTCAAGTGTTCTTCATTCATTTCTGCTGGATCGTTACACAGGACACATATCGGTGAGGCTGAGATACCTATTCTGTAGAGATGACTTGCCAAGCAGTCATGATTTGTCAATAGTCGGAAGGCTGCAACAGCTGTTTTCCTTGGTCTCTGGGGGATTATATCTGGATTGGAAAGTAGTGTAATCCATTTTTTATCTTTGGCATTTGTTTCTATTTCTTGTAGGTATGAATGACAAAAATTTTTAATGATCAAGCGTTTTATTGAGGAATATGAGAAATTGAATTTAGACTTTTGTGTTATTGTTGTGGCTTTCTTTGCAAGTGAGTCTGCAGCTTCGTTCCCCATGACTCCACAGTGTGCTGGAATCCATTGGAGATGAACAGTCTTATTAACTTTTTGGAGTTGTGTTAACATTTTGTAGCATTCTCTAATTTTTGTTGACTTCTTTGTAGTATTTGAACATATTCCCTGAATTGCAGCTTTAGAATCCGAAAGAATTACTGCCTTGTTAAATTTATTTAAGGGAAGATTTAATAATTGTCAGAGAGCAATGTATATAGCCTCTATTTCTCCATCATAATTTGTTGTGTCTCTGCCAACAGAATGATAAAAGGAAAAATGTGAACACGTAACTCCAGCTCCAGTAAGGTTTTCCTTCGAGGATCCATCAGTATATATGTGCAGCCATTCTTCTGTGGGATACCTAGTATTGATTGTTTCCAGAGCTAGAAGTTTTTGTATTTCTTTTGGTGTGTCTGATTTACTTATTTCCTCTATTAATTCCAAATTGAAGGTAGGTTGCAATAATTCCAATGGATTTTCTCTAATAAGTAGATTTTCTCTGGTGTTAGGAATGTTCAATTTGGATTTAATCTGTGTTACCTTTTCTAGGAAACTACTATGAGTTTTAAGGATTGAAGGGGGGAGGTTCTCTTCTGTCCATGTACCTTATTTGTAAAACTATACTGTTATATGGTTTAGCAACAAACACTGATTGCAAAATTATATATCAACACATGCTATAGCTGTATCAGATAAAACTTGCATAGGGTAAACTACTGGTTCTTTTCCTCTCTTTCGTGCAATGAACTAGTCATCTTCAGCACGGTTTACACGTATTTTTCTGGTGCACTTCAACCAGGCCTAAGAAGTTCTACTCTTCTTTGCTGCTGGACAAAGTTGATAAGTTTTGCGTGTTTCAAATTTCTGCTCTGGTTCTGAAGTGAAAGGCTTATTTAGGATTCTTGATATGACAACCCTTATTTCTTTTGTAATTCTGTCATTCTGAATTATTTTCTGCATGTAAGACTTTATTAGTTGGAATGCTAATAGTCTGAGAAAATCCAGTTTTGAAATTTGAGAATTCTCAGGACAGGAATGATACATGCAGCACATAGGCATTAGCAGCTGCTATATCTGCTATTCTGAAAAACACAGCCATCAGCCATCTTCTTGTCCTCCGACTGGTAGAATATGAAAAACATTTCTGATCAAAGCTATCAACACCTCCTTTTGTGGTGTTGTATGCTTCTATTATTTCTGGCTTTATGGATTCTATTCTGTAGGAGCTCTTATTATGGTGCATTGAGGAAATCAAACTGACGGATCTATTTTTTTCAGGGAACATAGGAAAGGAGGGTGAGGCTGTTGGTAAATGCGTATAGTGTTGAATCCATTCTCTTATTAGATTGCAGGAATTCCTTGAGGATAACCTTCTTATTCTTCTTTATTGTTCCGATACAGGTTCGTTGCTTCGATCTCAACTTTTCAGCCAGCTCCACGGAGGTGAGCCAATTATCGATAGTAATATTTCTGTTTGTTTCTTCAATTGACATGCACAAACGAAGAACTGCTTGTGTTGGCTTGCTCAACTTTTTGTCTTCTGCCGAAAGCCCAAACCCATCAGTGGTTTTGCTGGTATATAAATAATTATCATAAAAGTAACATAAAAGTAACTTGTTCTTGCATTGGTCAGGTACATCATTTTCAGCCCATATTTTGCAGGTTTTGAGGGCACAAACATTTTGAATCTAGCACCTCTTCGTCACAGGCATTGGTTCCCATTCAATATGACTTTTGTGAATTTTCAATTAGCATGTTCAACAGCTGGGATATAGGCGCCACTAGATCATCAAGACGTCTTTGTTCTCTGTCATCAGGATTATCAAATCTCAGGTATAGCAGGATATTTGTAAATCTCTTTGCAGACATAACAAGATTAAATATTTCCCTTTCTGTAGAATCTGTTGCAAAAATAGATTATATATCTTCATCATTTGACTTAAAGGCAGCAGTGTAGATCAGCAGTCCAAGAAAACCCTCAAACCCAGATTGGGTAACATGCTGTATTTCAGAACGGTCCTTATGATATTTGTCTCTCACTTTACCCAAGCTCACATTGGTCCACTGTAATTCCAGACAGTATTACAGTATTATTTTAGCTCCAGTTCGTCTAAGAGCACGCAATGCAGGTAGTCGGATAATATGACTTGATGTGCAAATATTTCTCACAGGCTCCTGTAATGCCCACTTATAGCAGTTCTTGCCATATAAATACCTTTTTCTTGTATCAGGTGTCACTTGATAATCATTTTCTTCGTTGTGGTCATTTTGATCTTCTATTTATTCACCCGATGCATCATTTTCAGTTTCTGTAATTATATCATGTTCACTATTTATTGCACACTCATTGTCCACATCACTTTCAGTGTCACTGATATCTTCATTTAACCATTCATTGACTTTGAATTCAAAATCAGGATTGTTAAGTCCTATGAACTGTGAAGATCCAGCATGCCTGACATTGTAAACTGCTATAGTGCTAAAATGCAGATGGATGAAAAACACATGACGTCTGAGAGACGTATTCAAAACTTTAGCTTCTCCTAGCTCGTAAATAACAAGACTGATATTAATGCAGGTGATGGCGAAACGTTTACTAAACAGAGATAGGAAGGTACTACAAACATCACATGATAACTCTGTTTCGTTATCAGTAGGTAGTATTTCATTACATTAGCTATTCCTGAGAGATGTCACGTCACCAGTTAAGGGTTAAAGTAAATAATCCTCTCATATGAGGTATTAACATTCACAATAGTGAAAGTAATTTAGAGTGAAGAGAACTTCACAGGCTATTCTCAGAAAATTCTAGTTGAAATTCTATCCACCATGCAAATATCTTAGGCATTTTCAACTAAGTTGCTAAAAGATATTTTTGAGAATATAAAAGATAATGAAAAATATTCCATGTAAGAATTATACTGTTCACAGAAACATGCTTAAATGCTTAGATTTTTTTTTCTAAAAAAGTATTTTCTGTGTTCAGGATCTTCAAAGTCTGTATTTTCGTTGGAACTCTAGAACTAAGGTTTTGGATAGGATGCAGTATCACCTCTATTTACTGCCATGGCCCAGTAGGCTGGAACATGGCAGCTCTAGTTTCTGACCATAGAATGTTCCAAGGTTCAACCCCCCTAAGTGATTTTTAAGCTCAGATATATGCCAGCAGTGGTAAAGCTGAAGGGGTGTCTGAGAGCCTCAGTTACCCAAACTAAATTAAGATAAATTGTTTGGTATATATTGGATGTAAAAAGCAAGAAAAGTGTCTAAAAGTCATCAATAAGCTACTTTTACACTCCTAAAATGACTTATAACAGCGTAAAATGTTATGAGTCTAGAAAATGCTAGACTCACACTTGCTGTTTTGAGGGAGGGGCTTACTAGGCATTGCTAAACAACTGCCCCTTTTAAAGCAACATTATTCTAATGCTTTGTGTCTTCTCGGGAGTCTAGACTCTGGCTTTTTGCAGCATGGTACTGTGAATTACAAGACCTGTTACTTTTTGTATTCTATTGCACTGCAAATTTAAAGTATTTGTAGTTTTTCCTACATTCTGTGCTTTTCTGTCATTCTTTATGAGTGAGATTAATGATTTGGTTATCCATTTGAGACAGGATATTGTAAGACCCCAAAAGAAAATCATTTATGTGAATATTTGTTAAGTGTAATTTGTTTTTGGTGTTGGTACGAGTTGGTTGAGTGACGAAAACGTGTTACTATTGTTCATTGTTACAAATAATTAAGTTTGTTTAAAGATGTCATAAATATTTCCATATTTATGTTTAATATATGTGTATAAATAAAAGAATTATATGTGTTCAATATTGAAAGCGGAGGGAGAATAGCTAAAGATCGCTTCCCTAACGATACGGGAACTATTTGATGAACGCATACGCGGATGTACACAAAAAGAAGGTAGCATTATGTGAAGAGGCGCCAATTGTTTAGTGAATAGTGTCTGTGTGCTTGATACGGGAAGACGTGTTTTTATAGTGCTCTTGAATATGAGTAGAAAATTGATTAAACTTTCATGAAGCTTTTGTTCTAAAGTTGTTAAAAAACTGGAAAGACTATCAATATAATATAAATTGGTGCGACGAAAGGTTATTTATGTGTAAAGCCGAGAAAAAGTGTTAATAAAATAATGTAGCGAAATAAACATCGAGTGTATGTTCATTCCATCTAGTACCACGACCTGGAGTAGAAATAAGACTCTCATAGCTCAGCACATTCCTTATTAATATTAGAAAAACAGCACCACATTTTATTAAAACACAAGTATCATCCCTTTCTTTTGAAGAAAAATGTGCCCTAAAGAATAAGAGACGGATACCACATCTGAAGGATGAAGCCAAATAAGAACTTTCCAGTCCCAATGCTACAAGTGGTATCTATAACTCACAGTAAGTATAACAAACTGTAAATTATATTGTTATGTTTGCATATTATTTGGAGTAGAAAGTGAATGGGATGACATTGGTATAAGTTGCGTAAATTTTGTTTCATTAAAAGGTGAATAAAACTCAAGTTTCCAAAAGAATATATCAAACAGCAAGCAGTTTCATCTTTATAGAAAATGTAGAATTGATCACGCCTTATCAGAAGCAGTACAACAAATCAGTAAGTTGCAATAAATGATTTACTGAAGATTAATTCAAGTATTGTGTTACCTAGGGAAATGAGAACTTCCATTCATGGGCATGATGTGAATGAAGAATCTGCTAATAAAGGCAATTATCTAGAATTGCTTGAGTACAAAGAGCAGTTCATAAGAGAGAATTTGGAATCCACCAAGATGATCTTAGTGAATGTATAGCTCAGATAATAAATGAAGAAATTAGGAAAGAAATCTCAGCTTGTGGAAATTAAGCACATTTACAATTGAAAAATCACTACTGAATGAACTCTCCAGAATCAGGGCTGCAGGGACCATGTCAGTGTTTTATTTACTGCCAGAAAATAATGATGTATGGATTCAATCTTTTTTTTTAAAAAAAAAGAGAGAAGATAAGAAAACTAGAGTAAGCCTCAGACTCGCCAGTCAGTTATGACTAGCTTCCCCACTGCATACCAGGCATGCCTGTTGTAGGGTGACAGTATGCTCATTATGGGATCCAATATCTATGATCTCAAAGTGTGCATATCACAGTGAATGAGTGGAAGGGAAGTAGACAATGGGAGTGGCAGGAACAATGTGGGTGGATGGAAATGGCATATGGCTGTCAACAATGTAACCCAACTTTATCTGAGTAGTACCAAAGTTTTGCACAGATCTTGTTGGCAAGCTTTAGTTGTGTTGCCTCTACTACTAAAGTTAAGTAGTAGAGAAAGTAAAAATTAAAGTTTTTCAAATTATGTATTCTTCCATCAATCTATTAAACCTGAGTGTCACTTCTATGTTATTCACTTCTTTATTTTTCACAAATATAGGTTCAACTTCTAAAGTAAGAACAAATTAGAAACTAAAAACTTCACTTATCTTAGTAATGTTGCATGTTCTTTTTTCACAAGTTAACCCAGGGTTTCAAGTTGTATCCAACTCATTCTCAAAGCTGAATGAACTGTTGTATAGCTTTGAGAATGAGTTGGATACAACTTGAAACCCTGGGTTAGCTTGTGAAAAAAGAACATGCAACATTACTAAGATAAGTGAAGTTTTTAGTTTCTAATTTGTTCTTACTTTAGAATCTTGTTGCTTCACTGTCAATAGCTTCAATTTTCCTTATATAGGTTCAACTTTTCAGACAAAATTTTCCTTTATATGAAAAACGTTTCAAAATTTTTTTCTCAAAAATGGCTCTAAGATTTTGATTAAAATGCCATATGTTTAGAATATTTTTATGGCAAACAAAATGTATATTTTGAATTTTCTCGCTATAGCCCATGAGATCCTGTTTACTTCTGATGACTTTTGCATAACTGATAAACGTAAGAGATGGACCAAATCTTACTATGGCTGGAACGTTGTCACGACAGAGCGGGTGCAAGGGTCCCTATATTTTCTCAGTTAGAAGCACCCCACTCATTCCACCAATTGCTCCTTTATCATCTTTCCAATAATTGATTTTGTCTGCATTTCATATCATCCTCTTCCTCACTATCATATCTGGTGTTTGGCTGACCACCCGCTTCCAGGTCTTCACACTGTCCGGTCCAGAGGTTCCTGTGCTCCCCGACAGGCGTCTGGCCCTAGGTACTGGCTTGTAAGTCCTGGGGAGTATAAGTTCTACATAAGAGAAGGGTAATTAGGAAAAGAAGAAAGAAGCACCCCAGTGGAGACTGGCTTAGCTCCCCTCTCCCTCAGACTTTGACCATCTCATGGGGCCCCGGAAAACACTGGGTCGCCTTTCAAACCGGAGGACTAGAGTTCCCCACCCCTGTGCTACTGACGCGACGCTCGCCGACGCTTCCAACCCTGAAAGAAACCTAAAGGGATATAGGGTGAAAGGAAATGATTTATGTAACGAAATGGAGGAACAGGAAATTCGGAGTTACGGAAATCCTTCCCCGGCGACCCGGGGAAACCTCTGAAAAACCTCGTGGATCAGTAAGGTCGACCACGGGGATCGAACCCGCGACCTCCCGAAAGTGGGCCACATACCCTTTTTACGGCATAGCAACTGCAGCTGTACAGCGACAGGCAGAAAACGCCACCTTCAGGGAAAACTCGGAACTGTGGAAAGCTACATACAGAAAATTTGCCAAGCTATTAAACAAGCAAATTAAATACTGCCCGGTTTTCTATCTGTATACCATTTTTTATACCCTGTACATCAGAATATTTCAATTTCTTATCTTTTTATTATTAGTATTCCTGCAAATGCACTGCAAACATTCACTATAATTTATAAGAACATACAACGGTGATAGAAGGGAGACAATATAGAAGTTAGAGAATTATATATTTAATTACCTGTGGCTTCGTTGTAATATACATTTATACGTTCCAACTGCAAATCGGAGTCTCCATGATACGTTCCCGTAGGATCTATGCCATGTTCGTCGGATATTACTTCCCAAAACTGAAAACCAATTCAAAATGGCAAGCAGTGAATAGTCATTGTTAGCGTACCGTTTTTTCCTAAGTTTTCATAAAGCTTTAAAATGGAAAATATATTATTTACCTTCGCTCCAATTTGGTTACCACACTGACCCGCTTGGATGTGAACTATTTCACGCATTTTGAAATGTTAGTAGTTTGTCCTGTACCTTGCGGAATCCCAAACTACGAAACTTAACTCCCACAGTCTGCGTTGTCAACCAAACAATTTTGTAATGCTAATCTGTAACAATAGAATGTATTCATACGCAAACATTATTGGCATAACTGTGTTATGTACAAAAATATGCTATTAACTACAGATGTATTAGTAAAGTAGCTAGGATTGAATAATATTTACAAAAGCATTCATATAAATTAGTAAACTTCAAAATGTACTAGTACATTAATTTCTGAGCTATTCACGTGGTGTTGTATTCTTTGGTGGATTGATATCCTCCAGATGACTTACATACGTCATATCCGGTGAAAACAAAAAATCAAAGATGGCTGGTGTTTTTTATGCTATTTTCGTTTTACTTTCTCAAATATGTGGTGAGCTCACACAAAATCTAAGAAATCAATTGCTGATTTAGTTAAATTATACCGTAATTTCCAAAAGACTCCTTTTCCCCTCTTTTATGGGAAATAGCACGTGAAATTATTCCAAATCCTGGTAAAATTAAAATATGACGAATCACTATTAAAGCAGTTATCCGTAAGCAGAAAAATAAGCATTAAATCATAGATTTACCTACAGAAAGCAATTACAATTTGAATATCTTGGCCCTATCAAGTTTATATGTACATATGTATATATGACACAATTATTAATTTATATGGAGATTAATACTGCAAACCGTGTCACAAATTCTGAAATAAACGTTCACAACACACGTAATAAACACAAATTACAAACCTATTTTCATAAAACAAAGCTGTTTGAAACTTCTGTCAATATGTAGGTTTAAAATTATACAACTTTCCAAGACAGTTAAAAGACGTACACTCTGTAAATAAATTTAGGGCAGAAGTGTACATTTAAAAAAAATCAGTTTTACTCAGTAAATGAATATTTAGAATATAATTAAGGAAGGGTGTAAACTTATCATTTACGTGTACTTAACTAAACTAATTTATTTTATTCTTATTTTTGTCTCATATGACAAAATTCACCAACTGGCCAACATATTAAAATTCGTAAAGTCTAATACTGGTTGTCCGTGTCAGTATAAATGCTCCATTTAACTGAGTTGTGATACATATGTGATTGTACATAAATATTGTCTTAATACTTCCAGGTGTAAATTATGATTTGTATAAATTATTGTAATCTTCACATTGTAAATACGCTATACACAGAATGTAAATATTGTCTATATTCTTTTAAATATTTTGACGAAGCCCATAATTCTGTAAGAATTCCTGTGGCTATAAACTAATAATAAACAGAAAACTAATTTGGAGGATTACAAAGTAAACTATCGCTCATTTTTATGTTTTTCTCATAAGCCGTATTTAACATCCCTATATCGGTGACATTGCCCACTGAAAGACCAGTTAAATTTGCTCAGAGGTCTCTTTGTTAGGCTTGCGGTTTTTTTTTACGTGCCGTAAATCTAGGACACGGGGCCACTGGCTTTACTTCCCTTCCTAAGGAAAGATGCTAAGGGGTTTTCTATTGCCCTCCACCGGGTCTGAATCCGTGATTTTGGAATCAAGAGACTTACCTGCTCCTAGACCAAGAAGTACAACATATTGTAATATATGTAACTGTTTCATACCATAAATATATTAATTTATTTTAATACTATGCAATGTTTTCTTTTAGAAGGGAAACCAAATCCACGCTATTGCAGACATTATAGCCCCGTCATCATCCATGTGCTATCACACCAGTTATTTTGCTTGGGCCCTCCCTATCTTTTACCGCAGGAACATTTATTTGACTGCAGTCGCTGGGATTCAACTAGCTTTGAATGGATGGCCAATCCATTTCGTCTCACGTTAACGATCATGGCTATTCGAACCACTTCCATTCAAGTGCCTGTGACAATGATACATATTAACCAGTTTAGGAATTAGAAGAAAAGTGGCATATGCAGCAAAATAATTAATGCATTAGAGGGTTAAAAAGCGATCAGCACATGTTGGTGTCGGCCTGGGTGGCTCAGTTGGTTAGATGCTGGCCTACCGATCCCAAGGTCGCGGGTTCAAATCCGGCCCAGATCGAACATCTTTAAGTGTGCTTAACCCTTTCATGCCTGAATTATTTTGCTACTTATGCCGTTCTTCCTCTAATTCGAAACCGGTTTAGATTAGGTGGTCTGGGACACCTTCAGCCTGCTGGCTTGAATAGCCATGATCGTTGAGGCAACACGTAGTGCACTGGCCATGCACTCAAAGCCTGAGGTCGTGAGTTCGAGTCTCGACAACCGCAGTCAATGTGCCAGTGGTAAAGGACGGGGAGGGTCCACATAAAATAATCGGTGTGATGGCACCCGTGGATCATGACGGGGTATCATTTGACTGCGGTTGCATGGATTTTGCTTCTTTTCTTATATAAAAAAACACTACAATATAAATTGTAAAAAAATAATTTTTTAGAATTCAAAACGTCTCAAATATGTATTTTTAATTTGTGACAGACAGTATAACAAGAATATAGCAGAAAAAAAGTGAAAACTAGTACAAATAGGAAAAAAAGCCTATGTATCTTATAATACACACCAGGCATGAAAGGGTTAAAAACGACAGCTCCATGTCAGTAGATTTACTGGCATGTAAAAGAACTCCTGCGGGACGAAATTCCGGCACACCGGCGACGCTAATGTGATCCTGGCAATTGACAGTGCCGTTAAATAACAAAAATATTTATTTAGCACATGTTGGCTTTGAAAATCCAGTCTTTGTATGACTGCAAGAAACACATAAGCGGTGACTATGTATGACACAGGTATTAGAAAATGCAACGAGTGTCTGGCAATAGCTTAATTCCACTAAAAGCTTTATTTGACATGAACTGTCCATTCTAACAAGCTTCCATTTTCCGCATAGTAAGCTTTTTTTTTCTGTCCCCTAAGGTTCAGCAGTACTAGTAATAAAAATTCATATACATTTCAATCAGATGGAAGAGGATTTCACATCACCGAAAATTCGAGACATCGTATTTTACTAGAAATGCAAATATCTAGGCTTGTGGTATTTTGATCAATTTATTTTAAAAAACAGCGAAAAATGTTCCAGATAAAAAGTTGATCATGATGAGGTTGCTTTTTGGAAATCTTGTGAACTACTAAGTTTATATTGCAAGCTTGCTATTTATGCACAAAGATATTTTTAAGATACCTTTTTTGGTTCAGTAGACCTCAACTCACGTACTTATGATTTAATCTGGGGATAGCTGCTTCTTCCAGCTATCAGAGGTGGATGGTAGAGAAAGAAAAACAAATAAAAGTTCTTCAGTTTGACTCTTATTTGCATACACAATCTCAAACATGTTATGTGGCCTGTCTAGCTGCGACCCTGTGTGGCACCTTCGGTTCCCTCATTTCATCCCTGCCTCCTGGGGGGTGGTAGCCACAATATATCTGTGTAGGTCGAAGTGAGCGAGGTGTCCCCTCTGAATCTGTACCCTTTACCCTTTTGATAATTGTTTTATTCATTGCCTACAAAAAGTAATTTATGCTGAAAAGAAAAGACATTTTAACACCAAGAACTTCATAAAACAAAGAGGCATTTCTCTGCAAGTAGGGGCTCTAATGACCAAGCTGTCGACGGGCCCTTAAACCCCACTCACTCACTCACTCACTCACTCACTCACTCACTCACTCACTCACTCACTCACTCACTCACTCACTCACTCACCCACTCACTCACTCCCTCACTTACTCACCCACTCACTCACCCACTTACTCACCCACTCACTCACCCACTCACCCACTCACTCACTCACTCACCCACTTACTCACCCACTCACTCACCCACTCACCCACTCACTCACTCACTCCCCCACTTACTCACCCACTCACTCACTCACCCACCCACCCACTCACTCCCCCACTTACTCACCCACCCACTCACTCACCCACCCACTCACTCCCCCACTTACTCACCCACTCCCCCACTTACTCACCCACTCACTCACTCACCCACCCACTCACTCACCCACCCACTCACTCACCCACCCACTCAGCCACCCACTCACTCACCCACCCACCCACTCCCCCACTTACTCACCCACTCACTCACTCCCCCACTTACTCACTCACTCACTCACCCACCCACTCACTCACTCACTCCCCCACTTACTCACTCACTCACTCACCCATCCACTCACTCACCCACCCACTCACTCACCCATCCACTCACTCACTCCCCCACTTACCCACTCACTCACTCTCTCTGCAAGTAAACATCAAATTCAATAACATATTTTGGTATCTTTTCAGTTTACTTAAGCACCAGAAAATGCCAGTATACTTGTATGAAAAATGTGAAGGCAGATTTAAAAATGCATCTTTTTTGCTGGTTATAAGTATTTAATAGAAAACAACAAAAATTTTCTCATTCATACCTACAAGAAATAGAAACAAATGCCAAAGATAAAAAATGGATTACAGTACTTTCCAACCCAGATATAATCCCCCAGAGACCAAGGAAAACAGCGGTTGCAGCCTTCCGACTATTGACAAATCACGACTGCTTAGCAAGTCATCTCTACAGAATAGGTATCTCAGCCTCACCAATATGTGTCCTGTGTAACGATCCAGCGGAAATGAACGAAGACCACTTGAAGACCTGTGAAGCATTAAGATCAGAAGAAACTACAGTTCAAAAGTATTGGAAAGCACGAATGCTAATGGCTTCATTGCCAGATGCAAGGCACTAGAAAACAACATAAGTATTTAATTCGATTATTTGAGAAACTGAGCTAGGACATTGAGCTTTTGCACAGTTATTGCTTTATTTATCTATATTACATGTATCAATTTTTAAGTAAACTGAAGTAAAATTGAAAAAGTTAGAACATTTAGTCCCAGTGCCCTTAACTGTAACTGATGCGATATGTGTAAATATTGCAGAGGTGCGTCAGGGAGGAATAATTGTGGGTATATGGGAAAATAATCTACCATTTGAAGATATTCCTCGAAGTTATATATTCCTCTTCTTCTTTCCCTGATTACCCTCCCCTTACACCCCCTAGGACTTACAAGCCAACCTAGGGTCAGACGCCTGTCGGGGAGCAGAGGGACCTCTGGACCAGACAGAGTGAAGACCTAGAAGCGGGTGGTCAGTCAAGCACCAGGTATGATAGTAAGGAAGAGGATGATATGAAATGCAGGCGAAATTGATTAGAAAGGTGATAATGGAGCAATTTGTGGAATGAATGGTGGAGGAAACCGGAGAACCCGGAGAAAACCCGCCCAGACGCTGCTTCGTCCACCGCGAATACCACTTGCAGGTCCCTGGGACCGAACCCGGGCCGCCTAGGTGGTAGACGAGCGGTCTAACCACTCAGCCACGGTGCCGCCATATATTCACATGTAAATAATCTAAAACTGTGCACGTAAACAACAACACTGCATGTGCGGAAAAGTAAAGAGATACTTACACGTCCTTCTTGCTATACATATATACTCCACCTAAGAAGGCCAGTAGAATACCTCCCTAAACTGCAGGGACGAAATAAATGGAAGCGAGTGTCCAACATTTCACGTTGAATGGTTTGATTAAATGAGTAGAAACAACTTTAGAGCGGGTCCTAAACGAATTACCTGGTTGCTTATTAATATTCTGCAATCCATATCGGTTGATGTCACCCGGTCACACTAATAAACTAAAGACAATAGTGCCCTCTCGTCTCCCTGATAGTGCGTGAGTAATAACACTAAAAATTGCATGCCCGGCAATTACTCCACGCGATATAAACATACAATAACGATTTTTAGGCTAATAGTTACAGATGACCCAAATTTCCTGGTGATCCACTTCAAGACCATGGAGTTATTAATTTAAGGTTATTAAATATAAATGATCGAAACGAAGGCTTCATTTTCACTTTCGCTACCACAAGAGGAAATATGTATTCCACCCAAGAAAGTCGATATCGAAATTTCATCGGCAGTATACTTTTTGAGGTCCTCCTCCTCCTCCTCCTCCTCCTCCTCCTTCTCCTTCTTCTTCTTCTTTTTCTTCTTCTCCTCAGAATAAGAGAAAACATAGGGAAAAACCTTATCATCCTTATCATTTTACTAATTACATTCACCGTCTGATATGACATCACGTTGGATAACGTAAATACAGTTGAACCTGCTTGACATGTAACTCAGGTCTACGTAATTCGCATTTATACGTAAATTTTTGTAGGTCCCGGCAAAATGTAATTTAGAAACGTGTTAATAAAACCTTATTTATACGTAATTCGCAGTTATACTGAGTTTTACGTCATTATAATGAGCATATGGCACACGCTATCTTAAAGTAAACTCGAGGCGTATTTTCCATACCTCTGTTGACAAAGATCCAACCTGAACGAGCGGCTTTCGGCACTACACTGTAGTAGCAACAAGCGAGAAGTAAACATAAACATTTTCAGTATCTGGTGTTTACTGTTGAACAGCGGTTTTGTCTTTCAGTTCTCAATTGCTTTTAATCAGCCATGGAGAGCAAAAAAGGGAAATATTATACACTAGATCAGAAAAAGTAGTAAGAAAATAGTAAGAGAAATTCATACGAGAGGTGCAACTTCATCCACACAAAACCAAAACCGCAATTGCTCAGACTTAGGAATTGCTTATACCACGTATAGTCACCAGTAACAAAATGAGGTGTATGCACTTTATGCAAGAAAAGTGAAACAAGCCAAGGTTAGGCCCTCTGTATTGCATTCAAATATTCTGCATTATCAACACCTCAGTTGTTAGTAATTCTGAGTTACAAGTAATCTTTCCTTGATATACGGATAAATCATGTTCAACTGTGTAGGTAAACAAACTGGCTTCAGGCTGATCGCCCATCCTGGATACTCTACAATCCAGATCCTATATATGCATCTGTCCCCAGATGCCTACGTGTAAGCCCTAGGAAGTTTACATCCTTCATACGAGGAGGAAAATCAATAAGAAGGAAAAAAGAATTCTGAAGAATCTGTCATGATGCTTCGTTGTTCTTTATGTTCACAAAAATGACTCAACGATATTTTTACTTTCTCTACTGGTAAGTAGGGGAAGTATTGTATTCCACCCAAATATTCGATGTTGAAATTTCACCGGAAATATAGGTTTTGAGACCCCCTGAATCCAAAAAAGAATTTTTAGAAAAAGATCCGTGTGGGTGTCGGTGTGTGTCTGTCAGTCTGTGGACAGCATAACTCAAAAACGAAAAGTCGGTTAAAAACCAAAGTTGGTAATAAAGTTTAATGTCCTTTAAGGATGCGACACGAAGATTTTGAAGAAAATAGCCCCACCCTAAACTACCCTTTTACATGGAATTTTTTTTAACATTTTGATTTTCTTGAAAATGATTAAAATGTCATATGTTTAAGATATTTGTATGACAAATGAAATGTATATTTTGAATTTTCTGGCTATAGCCTATGTAGTCCTGTTTACTCTGGATGACTTTTGAATAACTCGTAAACCGTAAGAAATAGACAAAATCTTAATATACAAAAATATATATTACACACACTTTATGTCAAATAAAGCTTTTTGTAGAGTGAGTGCAAAAGTCATCCACATGGGCTATAGCCAGAAAATTCAAGATATACATTTCATTTGACATAAAATATCTCAAACATAGGGCATTTTAATCAAAACCGTTAGAGCTATTTTCAAGAAAATCAAAATTTTCGACAAATTTTCCATGTAAAGGGTAGTTGAGGGTGGGGCTATTTTCTTCAAAATCTTCGTGTCGCATCCTTGAAAAACCTTAAATACCAACTTTAGTTTTTAACCGACGTTTCGTTTTTGAGTTATGCTGTCCACAGACTGACACACAGACACACACACACACACACACACACACACACCTTTTTCTAAAAATGCTTTTTTTTTTAATTCAGGGGGCCTCGAAACATATCTTTCCAGTGAAATCTTGACAATCTTTCTCTAGTTACCTTGCTCGACAACGAATTTTTGGGTGGAATACAGTACTTCCTCTACTAAAGTAAAAGAGAGTGCAGTAAGCCTATGTATTTTTAAATCTATCACTAGATCTCCCCCCCCCCCTCCCCCCACCCCCCAAAAGTGTTATACGAGACGAGCATAGATATTTTAAATTTGTTGCAGAACTGCAGCTTTTAGAATGAGGGCCGCTTTCATGTTCTTGTACCTGCATGTCTATCTACAAATCCAGACATCTTGAATTCAGACGTCTCCGGGTTTGCATACATAAGGCTTTCTTCGGAGTTTTCTTTTGTTCCGAGCGTATTTGCACACCCATTCAATCTGATCTCTGCTAATGTTGACATTATGACCCTAAAGAAAGGTTTGATGGGTAGGTACTAAATCACCATGTGCTTGCTTTCACCGACCATGGCAAAGATCGATCTATTTCCGGTTGTATGTACTCTTCAGTGAAGACGCATGTGCGACATGAAGACTAGTGTTGCCATGGGAATGTCACAAAATAAACAAACTGTCCGGCCTCCACCTTACCTGGCATTCGTGACACACTTTTGAAGCCATTGTTGGAAGACACACCACTATCACTGTCAAAAAGTGGAAATCATGTGCAACTTAGAAACTCCAAGGTCACTTGCAGCTAATCACTGTGGTATGTATTATTATATTGGCAAATAAAATTACCGGTGAAGTGTGAAATGGGTAAATCATAAGCCATTTTCATTGCGATTCCTTGGAAGTAGTTCAAAGTTGATAAACTTTATCAAACGAATTCCACAACCTCCTTATGACCAACAACAGGATCTTCAGCAGCTGTTGTTAGTAAGTTTTAATTTCTTCATTCAATTTATACAAAGAAGTGCGTAACAGATCTCGTTGAGTCAATCGTATACCCACAAAAACAGGACCTTTCTATGGTGTGTTTTGCTTTTAAAAATCTGATGGGTTGCAATCACATGACTTTCTCTACTCTTGTACAAATTAGTCTCATTCCCCTATATACTTTATGTTATCCGTGATAAACAACTGTAGAAATTATTCTATTGCTAATTTTCTTATAGGTGTAAGGGGAATATGGGACTAGAGTAGACTTTAAACAATGGTCAAATATATTAACAGAACAGTTGGTCGCTAAGTGATGACTTTTCCGTTCTCTTTGCATGGTCAAGAGACATAAAAAAAGAGAGGAAAAAAAAAAAAAAGAAGAAAAAAAAAAAAGGAAACACGTATTCCTATCTGAGAAAAGTGTCCATATTGGAGATGTCAAACAAATAACGAGTATGATCTCCAAAATAGTTCGCTCCACCAAAGAAAGGTATTGGACATAAATTGTGTGCTTTAACAATACCTAATTATTTTAGGGATGGGAGAGTATGAGTGTGTCTATCTGTTACGATTTACCAGTAACGCAAGTCATCCAAAGTGAAGAGGACTTCTGTGGACATTCCTAGAAAATTCAAAAATCGTTACAGCCATTTTTGATAAAATCAAAAATTTCGAAAAATGTTCCATGTAAAATGTATTTTAGGATGGGAGGATTTTCAGTTCACACACACACACACACACACACACACACACACACACACACACACACACACACACACACACACACACACACACACACACACGCACGCACACACACACAGCCACATGTGTACATACATACACATACAAATATAAAGAGACAGACACATAGGTATATAAACACAGACGGAGACAGACAGAGACAGACAGGCACAAACACAGATATATAGACACAGACAGAGACAGACATAGTCAGACAGAGCAGACACATACACAGAGACAGATAGAAGCAGACATACAGAGACACAGTCTCAAACACACGCACACGCACACGCACACGCACACACACACACACACACACACACACACACACACACACACACACACACACAAAATTCGCAATTCATATGGGCAATTGAGTTCTCATGTTTTGCCATTTTTGTTTTAAATGACTAATACAGCAACCATTATTTGTCCAGATACTGTTTCTCTCACTGGCAAACAAGTACGGAAAACCCGAAAGACTTATCTCCTTCCGTTTCTCCATGCTGTTCATTTCCACGCTTGCTTAGGTTCAAATTTCCTGCTATGAGCAAACACAACTGCATGCAATTTGCTGCCAGAAACACAAACATAAATCCCTAGGGCGTCTCCTCTATGCAGAGGTTACCCTCATCGCCCGGTCGCTGCGTCCTCCAGCCGCAACCAAGGTCACGGAGGAGTGTAGGTTGGGGGTGGCGGGGATCAGCATGCCGACTCCCCCGACTATAAGGCGACTAGTTGACCAAAAACACAAACATAACAAATAATAACAAGTACAGTCGCCGAGAGTAGCAGGGTACTACGGTCACATCACTGATGATGTTCGACGCAGCTTCGAACGAAACGTCTGGAAGGAGATTTTCCACTAGACCACGGCCCACAAGCCCGGACAATCATTCTGTATTTTAATAATAAGTACGGTAAGAAAATAGTTATTCCAAACTGTAGTATTGGGCTTAGTAAATTATGATATGAAGAATAATTATATGCATGTATGATGGTTTAATAAAAATAAATATAACAGTGTTTACATTAACATAACTCTCATTTTAACATAGAAAATGGCTACATTATATTCAGAAACATCAAGTTGGCCAGCAGCGTAGCAGGTTGATTGGAACTTCTGCTAAACGACAGGGACGGAAATGCTCGCAGCAAGGAAAGGAAATGAAGTTGGACTGGTGCGCTTGCGCGGTAACAATCGCATCCCTTTGACTTGTCGATCATATTGCGTTAACTCGCCGTATGCAAGCTTCGTCCCACTCCCCGCGACCTCTGGCCTAAAAGATTCCTTCACCAGTCGCAAAATCTCGTTTATGCGTGTCTACAGCTTGTTGACTGAATGTGCTGGCATTTGGTAAAGAGGACGCGGGAAAATTAAGCGAGCTAGTTCGTATAGAAAAACGTTCGACATTCGACCTTCTCATATGCATGCCTACAGAGGTAAATACACATGCACATGCAGGAAAAAATTAGTGGGTGTGCAATTGCAAGTATGCGTTCACTCAGGAACCGCCACTGGTAATGGCGATCAGGAGGGGGTATTCTTCCGGGTAATAGGAACCTTAGCGTCACTCCACATTCGATTTGTAAGCTATGGTAACGTGCCGTTGCCAAACCTCTCTTAGAAATTAAACTTTGCACGACATTTTAAAATTAAATTGTGACTAAATTAATTCGAATTAAGATAGAAATGCATTGTTCACGCAATGTTTACACGACATTTACTGAAATAATAAACCACTTATATCCATTTATCAAGAAGCTAGATAGCTAAAATATTTCATGCAAATTATTTTTTTTTTCGGCAAAACGGTTGTTTATTGGCAATAATATTTGTTACACTCATCATGCAGAATTCCTGATTAACGTATGGCCAAAGCAGTACTTTAGACCCGTTATATATAGTGTGTTAATTGCTTACATTCGTAGGGCTTTAATATAAGTGAATCTTAGATTAAGTAATAAATTATGTTTATAAGTTAGTGATCTTTAGGTGTAAGCAATCAATTGTGTATTAGATTTATACTTTTATGCAAGAATGTTCATGGTTTAGCAGTGTGGAAGGAAGCGTAAAGTTTCAACGCAAGTGGCCATTTTATGACCGTGTTTGTAAGTCGGGTGCATTGTTTGAGAAAGCTATGGGGAAGCAGGTTCTTTGTGCCGGCTCAGGGTGAAGGTCGCTGCAAGGCATCTTTTCATGGAATTTTCCAGAAGCTGGCCTTAAAATTCATACTGTAGCAACTTCAGTAGCCTATCGGAAGTAGAAAAGCATCCACGCATTGTTTCGCGCAAAAATAGGCCCAATGAGAGCCCAGAATCTGTAACTACCGAAATGCTGCAGTAGGTATAAAACCCGGGCAAAATGTGTCATAGTTCCCAGTTCTTGACATGTAGTGAGACGTGAAATCTATGCCGCGGGTCGTCTGGACGAGCGCGCCAAAATTAATGCAGTCACGAAGTCCCTTTCGCAGAGGAAGACACGCTGAGTGAAATAGTTCCTGTACATCTGCAAGCCAAAGACATCAATGTGCAGCTGGGTCACTTGTGATGGAGAATAAATCAGTGGTATTGAATTTACTGCTGCCGGTGGATGAACTTCCTACCTGTCCATGGATCCTGCATCACCGAAACACCTGTGTTAAGTCCTGCACTGTGGAATCCTTGCTCCTACGAAAACATATTTTGATTCCCTGAAACGCCGCAGCACTCATAAGCCCACAAAACATTATGTAGCAGGGCTTCTCAGGGTGCATGCACCGGTGCAAGGTGCAAAATGCCACTACGAAATGTTGACCTCGGTGCAAGCATTCACTTGCTCTCTCCGTATGTTTGTCGCTTTGCCATCTCCCTCCTTTCTCGCTTTCACCACTGTTTCTTCCTCACTGAATAATATTTACGTGCAATATGCAGCTTTAAATTGGCTGATTTGTCTTTATAACCAAATATGGTATTTTAAAATGATTTTTGCAAATTTTGTATTACTAATACAGGAATTTAATTGTTTTCCACTCAATTCTGGATTTGACCCTACAATCTCTGGTGAAATTCGAGCAAATATTTTGTATAGTAAAATACATCTTTTTCATGACCACTGTTTTGTAATTCTGTCAATTCAAAATGCAAATCAGGAGCACACTTTCAACTGCTATTGAAAAGGATTTTACAAACACATTAAGTATTGGCTGCAGATCCGTAACATCCATGAGCGTTGGCAGACTTTTTTTCAGGGAGGGGCTGCATGTTGGAAGTTTGCAATTAATTCGTTATTCTGTTGCCAAAAACTGTAAAAATTGAATTATAATATTTGTTACGGATAAGCATGTTAATTTATGCTAAATAAAAAGTGTACTTTACCTCAAAATTAAAGTAATAGTCTAACAGTAATTGATTGCACATTACATTTATCATTTTCCAAGGAGGGCCGTGGCCCTCCTTGCCCGCCCTTTGCGACGCCCATGGTAACATCATGTATCAAAAACAAAATATCCTTTTAATTAATACTAATTAAAAGTGTAATCTATAAAATTGCTGTGAAGTACCTAAAAGCCACATGTTTTTATAAACAGCCATTGTTGTTCTTTATTTAATGTTATGCCTATACATTTAATGAACCATCTATCAACCCACCCTTCGTCACTTCTTCACTCTGCAGCGTGCGAGTTGTGCCGAGCTAAACCAAAGCGGCCACAAAGCACTGCGCAAGGAACCTCTGCACCATAGATTGCACCTGGTGCAATTATAAGCTTTGAGTGGCCCTGCCATATAGGTAGGTGTCCCATATACTTTGGAGAAGGCAGCAGAAGTAGAAACCAGGAGCTGCCATTTTGAACTGAGGACCTCCAAACCAGTACTAAGCAACCTGTCCATTTCACCAAGATGGCCGAGATGAGGTACTCATCTCAAAATTTAAATGTAGAAACATTAGACTTTGGGTGCTTTTACTTTGAAAATAATACAGTAACATTATATAACATACCTTACCTACAGAGTAGATATAATTATAATGGAAAGTATGAGAATTAATAAAATGTATTAGTGTCGTTTTGACATCAGTTTTAGCAGTATATGTATAAATTATTTTAGAACAGACAGAAATATACGGTCATTCGGGAATATACAATAGAAATATAGCATTAACCTGTCATCCTAGAAATCTTTTATAAACTTGGAAGGCATGTTCAGTACAATAGAACCCCAGATTATAAGCGAAATAACATATATTTAAGATATTTTCATGACAAAGGAAATTTTTATCTTGAATTTTCTGGGAATAACCTCTGCAGTCATCTTCTCTCTGAATAACTTCTGCACAACTGTAAGAGATAGGTAAAATCTTACCACACAAGAGATATACATCTTTTAAAAGCACAAAATTATGTCAAATACATTTCTTGTGTGTGGAGTCAACCATTTTTGGGATATTCTTTGTTATTGATTTGAATTTTCCAATACTTTCACTTTTCTTAAATAGGAAGTCATAATTTGCCTTTTAATATCTTGGTCATGCAAAGAGAATGGAAGGTCAAGCCATCACAAGGCAAACAGCCCTTAAAACCATTTCTACAAACACTTTCCGCAATGGACATGGAGAATAGATAGATGAATAAATATTTTTAAGAATAGTTTGTACAAGAGTGAGGATTGGATTGGATTGGATTTGGTTTAAGGGCGCTCAACTTCTAGGTCATCAGCGCCCTTAACAGACTCATGGCAATAGCCAGATATAAATTTCACTCAAAAAATAAAAATACTAGAAACAACAAAATATACAAGGTAAAAAGCAGTGGCAATAGCCAGATATGAAACAAGGTGATAAATATGTCCAAAATCAGAAACAGATAATTAAAAATTTTAAATCCTCAAATTTATATTGCACTGCGCTAAAAAATTAAAAACTCTATCAACCGCTGTTTTGTCGTCCGCTAGGACCTCTGCAAGTCTGCAGAGAATCCCGAAGGTGCGCTAGAGAGTAACACTCTAGGAGCACGTGGCGAACCGACAAAATGTTGTCACACAGCGGACATAGAGGCGCAGGGTCCCTTTTAAATAGGTAACCATGCAAAAATTGCAGTGGCCTATTCGCAACCGAGCCAAGCAAACCTCCTCGCGGCGAGATATGCGACAGGAAGTTACCCAGTTTATCGGAAGTTCTTTCACTTCTCTAAGCTTATTACCGCGGAGAGCTGACCACTCGTCGTGCCAGGACGACAGCACCGCTCTCCGCACTTCAAGCCTAAGGTCTTCCGAAGTAACACGTGAGATGGTAATACTAGGTTCTGTAGTTGCCGTCTTTGCTGCTAAATCTGCCATTTCATTCCCAGGCAAACCTACGTGACCAGGAATCCATGCACACACCACATCAACACCAGAAGCGTGTAAAACATGGAGGGCATCCTGTATACGTTGTACAATAGGGTGGGGGTCAAGAGTGAGGAGAGAAAGCCATATGAGTGCACACATTAGTTTTTTACTTTCTCTACTACATATAAGTAGACGAAGCATGGTACTCCACCCAAAAATTCAATGTCAAGATTTCACCGGAAATATATGTTTTGAGGCTCCCTGAATCCAAAAGAAGCATTTTTAGAAAAAGGTCCATGTGCACGTGCGTGTGTGTGTGTGTGTGTGTGTGTGTATGTCAGTGTGTGGACAGCATAACTCAAAAACGAAGTCTGTTAAAAACCAAAATTGATATTTAAGTCTAATATATTTTAAGGATGTGACACAAGATTTTGAAGAAAATTCCTCCACCCTAAACTACCCTTCACATGGAAAATCTTTCCAAAATTTCAATTTTATCAAAAATGGTTCTAACGATTCGATTAAAATGCCATGTGTTTAAGATATTTTTATGACAAATGAATGTCATGAATATGTTTTGAATTTTATGGCTATAGCCCATGCAGTCCTGTTTAATCTTGATGACTTTTGCATAACTGGTAAACTGTAAGAGATAGACCAAATCTTACTGTACAAAATATGTTGATCTTGCTAAAACACATAATTTATATCAAATACATTTTTTTATGGAGTGAACAATTTTGGGGATATTCCTTGTTATTTGTGTGAGCTTTGAAAAACTTAAACTTTCGTCAAATGGAAGATCGTGATTCATTTTTATATCTTAACCGTGCAAAGAGAACAGAATCTCAAAGCTTTAAAAGATTTGACTACCGCTCAAAGCCCGTATTCCCCTTGTACCTACCATAAAATAAACAATAAGATAATCTGTGAAAATGTTTATCTCAACTAACACAAAGAAGATAAAGGAACAGAAATTTGTGAGAATGGTTAGCACAAGAGTAGAGAAAGTCATATGAGTGCAACACATCAGATTGTTTGTTTTCTTTCTCATGGTCATGCAAAGAGAAGAGAATTTCAAAGGCATCACACAGCGACAAGCTCTATAAATATATGACAATCACTTTACCTTCTATATCTTTCTTGTACCTCTAACAAAATGTGTAAATATGAAATTAAGTTTTATCTGTTATCAAGAAGAGGTAGTTAGAATAATAAGATTTGCAAGAATAGTTTGTGGAAAAATGAGTAAAAATCGTCTTGTGAATGCAATACAACAAACACGTTTTACTTTTTGTTAAAAGACTGGCAATCTAATCCCCTCACTTTTATTTGTTTCAGGAAGAGCAATAATAGTAACCACTTTGCTCACTATTACAACTGCTGAAGTGAATGCAGATTGCAGCAGTGATGAGGTAATTTTGCATGTTAATATTTAAGAACATTAATGATTTCAGCAAACCAAATAAAAACTCTTGGCAACAGGCTTTTTCAGTGCTTTTAATGTTCTATTTAGGGACATTTTTAGTTTTAGCATGCTTAGTCACTGTATTATAGTATGACCCAGATTTTGTTAAGCTGCTAAATGGAGCTAAAGAATGTGCTTGCAAAAATTGAATTCCTTTGTGTACTATATTATTATAATAAAACCTTGGTAATATATTCCAGATATTACCATCCAATTCATCATTATCCTTACAGACAGTTCTGAATGTTTCATATCATTGTGATGGGATCAATTCAAACTCAGTCACTTTACCAAATTTAACCTAAAAGTAGTCTTGCATTTCATGGTACAGTTAGGCTTGGTAGCAGCTGCAGGGAATAGGGTTTGTATAAGGATGCAACAATTACTTGCTCCGTTGGTTCTAAACCTATCTTTAATTAGCCTTTTACTGCTCAACACTACATACTTTGGCTACTCAAACAGCTAGAGTTAACCTAATTGGTGGCAGAGGAGGGTAGGTGTTCCATGTTTCTTCATGCCTATTTCAGTATTGAACAAAACAAAAGTGACTTACAGAACTGAGGATCACAGAGTTCTGTTAAATGTATGATAGGCAAAGAGACTAGAGATGTCTATGTCTGCACTTCATTCAACACTGATGTAAACTTGACTAGCACTTTTCCAAAGCAAGTCAGCTCCCTCCAGTACATTCAGCAGTTGTTCCCCTTGAATCATGCAATATCCCCTGCTGAGATATGCATCTAGGAAATGACTGAATTTCTAAAGCTGATTTCATTGTTCTTCTTAAACTACTTTGTTCTAAAAATCCACAGCCTTATAAGACATCTGTCATAACTTTATAAAATTATAACTATCACAATAATAAATAACAAATAAATCTAGCCTGAGAAATCCCTTGAGGACAAAGGCCTCCTGATGTTTACAGAGATGAGCTCATATCTAACTTTCTTAGGTAAGCTATTCCTAGGAGTGTATTGTATTTTTGTAAATCCTATGTATTAGTGCTTATACTATAATATTTAATTTTATATCTTCATCCTGCACACTTTCCTCCCACTTATTTACACACACTTATGTACTGGAGATTGTTTTCTCTAGTTCTTTCCACACTCGTCTGTCTCTTACTCTTGTTGTCCACTTCACCCCTGCAACTCTTTTGAGAAAGTCTGCCCAGCATGTTCGTTGATGCCCCACATTCCTCTTTCTGACCCTGGGATCCCACTTCACTATGCTATGTGTCCATCTCTTATGGTCCAGTCGCACGATATGACCTCCCTATTTCTACTTAAGTCTGTCGACATCTTTCATCCTGGTTCTGATGCTTATCTGCTCATTCCTTATCCTGTCTTTTAGTGGTATGTGCGTGATCTTGCTTTCCATTCTGCATTGGCAGGACTGGAGCATGAATTGTTGTTTGGAATTTAGGGACCAAGTTTGGCAACCATAAAGTAGTACAGATAGTACACATTTCTCCACCACTTCAATTTTTAGGCTCAGCTTCTGGTATTTATCAATCAGTATGAACTTCAAAGACCAGAAAGTTTCCCACACCAGGCTAATTCTCCCTTTGATTTCTTTTTTGGAGTTATTGTGGAAAGACGATTCTGGCCCAGGTAGATGTAACCTGCACATATTCGAGTGGTTGTCCATTTAGGTGGATTGGTTTCACTAATTCATTTGTCATTAATTTAGTTTTGCTTGGGTTTGTGGACAGGCCTGCCTGTTTACTGACCGTACCCATTAGCATCTGCTTCAAATCTGATGCAGTTTGCAAGTATAATATTGTCTGCAAATTATTTCAGATGTGATAATCTTACTCCATCTATTTTGATACCATATTTGCTTTCCCTTTTCAGCTTCCTGAATTGGTTTTATAGCAATCTTGTGAAGAGCTTTGGAGAGAGTGGGTCTCCTTGTTTTACTCCTCCTTTAGCTCAAAGTTTTTGCCTTCTATCTCAGTCCTTATTTTTGCCCTGTACCCATCATAAGCCTGCACTATAAGTCTGATTTAAGTTTTCGGATCACTGTCACAATATTGTATTATAATTCTGCATAATTTTACACTTAAAGCATTTATAAATTATGTTTTCCATCAGACGGAGCAAAAGTTTTAAAAATTATAATCTTTCCAAGAGCTTCTGATTACTCTGATTCATTCCAGGAAGCAAATTTTAAAATCCATATCTTCAAGAGTTTATAAACCTGCCTCTATACTCCCAAGGTCATGGGTTCAAATCCGGCCCAGACTGATGGTTTTTAAGTGTGCTTAAGTGTGCACCAGTGACGCTGATGTGATCCTGGCAATTGACAGCGTTGTTAAACAAGAAAATAATTTTTTTCTGACTCTATACCTCATCTCCAGATTCTACATGGCCACTTTAAACCATCATAGGTTTACCCAGGATACCATTGAGGAATATGTTAGAGACACAGAAGACCATAGGCCAATGATGGCATCGTTTTGTAAATAGAATGTTAATTAAACTTGAGATAATTATTTCTTATTGTCTATGCCACCTGTTGTTTACCTTCAAACATATGTCAAGAAACCTCTCTTTGACTTACAAATTTAAACTTAGATTAACTGTAGCTCATTAAAGAACATATCAGTGAAGTTTAGTCTGTAATTCTGAAACATATCTTAATGGAGCTGAGAAATTTGGTTATACTGCTTAACAGCCTTTTGTTCTTTGCTTTCTTTGCCAAGAGAGATCTTTCTTAAGCAAACTTAAAAAACAATGCTTGCTTATATATTTTATAATATTTGTCCATGTTTATACTATATTAAAATCACTACTAGAAAAGATACATGTTTGCATGTGCATTTTTACCTTTTTAAAAGCAATAAATATTTGCAGAAGCTTCAATTATTATTAATCTCTTATAATCTATCACCAGGCTTCAGTGTTTTCATTTTTGTGGAATGTAAAATGAAATAATTTCTTTTACAGGGAGCAAATGATTTAATTCCTTGTGGTGGTCCAGATTCTTTTATAAATCTGTAAGTTAAGCATGATTTTTTAAGTAAAAATGTGACGCCTAAAATAAATCTTAAGCATGTTATTGGTAAAAATTATGAAGAAAAGTATAGAAATCAAATAGAGTGAACATATGAGGTGCATTTGGAAATGATTTACAATAATATTTTTTTGTATAGTCATGGAAAAAATGATTGAGCACATTAAGAGAGAAGAATATTTTAAGTTCCACGTTGTGTGATAGCGCGGTTTATGCAAGTCAATATTCCAACATGCAGCTGAGTTTATCGATAGCCCCTGGTCCATATTTTATTGTCTGTCTTAAATTACCAATCACATTTGTATTCATACTTGCAAATACAAATGGGAGTCGCCATTCAGCTCACAGCTTAATTGAGTCTCCAATAGACTAGTTGATAATGTATGTATCAGAGACTATCAATAAACTCAGCTGCATGTTGGAATATCAACTTGTGTGGACTGCACTGCCATGGATCTGGAACTTAAAAATATTCTTCTCTCCTAATGCGCTCAATAATTTTTTCCATGGGTGTTCCTTATTTATCAATAAACATGATTCAATGTATACCTGTGGACAAATAAAAAATGAGTCGTGTCTGGAATGCCAAATGCGTCTAAGTCCTCCATGGTACAGTGTCTTGTTTACACCATCTGTGATACAGTTGTGTAGCGGCAGCAACAAGTTGTCACAACTTTCAAATCTTAATATTACTAACCCATATGATCAGTCAAGGTGCTGTGCCATGTAGGAGTCAAAGGATTTTGGCATCCAGACATAATTCATTTTTTTCTGTCAATGAGGGTACATGGGATCTCCCAATATACTCCCCATTGATGTCAATACACCATTGCCACATTCCTGACAACTTCATTATTGCATCACCGAACCATTGTTTGGGGGTACTATGCACACACTTGTGGACAGCTGTCTTCAATTCTTTATTGCCAAAATTTATACCTTGCAGTGCGTCATTCATGTTATTGAACAAAGACTTACTTCTCAGGTGTATGGTAATGACACCATGATTCATCACCAGTTCCTCCAAAAAATCTGGATCTTCATTCTCCATTTCTAATAGTTGATTACACACTTCAATTCTACTCCTCTTCTGGGGCAGTATCAAGTCCCATGGAATCCAATGTTACACCTTTTTACTTTCTCTACTGTAAATAGGGGAAGTATTGTATTCCACCCAAAAATTTGATGTCAAGATTTCACCAGAAATATGTTTTGAGACCCCCTGAATAAAAAAAAAGCATTTTTAGAAAAAGGTCCGTGTGTGTGTGTCTGTCAGTCCGTGGGCAGCATAGCTCAAAAACGAAAAGTTGGTAAAAAACCAAAGTTAGTATTTAAGTTTAGTGTCCTTCAAGGATGCGATATGAAGATTTTGAAGAAAATAGCCCCACCCTAAACTACCCTTTACATGGAGAATTTTGATTTTCTTGAAAATGGCTCTAACGATTTTGATTAAAATGTCATATGTTTGAGATATTTTATGACAAATGAAATGTATATCTTGAATTTTCTGGCTATAGCCCCTGTAGTCCTGTTTACTTTGGACGACCTTTGCATAACTGGTAAACAGAGATAGACCAAATCATACTACACAAAAATGTAGCTCTTGCTAAAATACACAATTTATGTCTAAATACATTTTCTTGTAGGGTGAACCATTTAGGAGATATTCCTTGTTATGTGTGTGAGTTTCAAAAAGCTTTAAACTTTCATGAAATGGAACATTGTTGTTCATTTTTTACATATTAAGTGTGCAAAAAGAACGGAATTTAACTATCGCACAAAGCCTACTGTATTCTAATATTCCCCTTGCACCTACAAGGAAATAAGCAACAAGACAATTTGTACAAAGGTTTATCTCAACTAACACGAAGAAGATATAGGAATAAGAGTTTGTAAGAATGGTTAGTACAGGAGTAGAGAAAGTCATGTGAGTGCAGCACATAAGATTTTTCATATCCAAATCATCATGAATAATGGTATACAGGATTTTACAGCCTGTCTTCATTTCAGTTCATCAAAACTTATGTATCTATCAACCATAATTAATTCAGATACAAGCTTAATGTTCCTTGGAGATTGCAATGTTGACAGACAACCAGTACTTGCATTCTTGCATGCAGATTCCCTTCCACTGGCAAAACCAGGGATCTAGTTGTAAATAATCTTTTGTTCAGGTGCTTCTTGAACAACACTGCAGTTAAACCTTTATGAATATCTGCTCTTTTGACTCCTTTCTTCCACAAAAGCTGTGCAGTCCATGCCATAGCTTTATCCATGATGCTTGCCTTCCATCTTGTTCACAACGTTCTCTACTTGACAACAAACAAGCACTGTTCTTTCACTATATACTCTCTTCGCAACTGCATGGTGTACTAATAGCAGTGCCCATATATCAAGCAGTATTTTTAAAACAATGTAATTGTAAATCATTTCCAAATGCCCCTCATATTTATTTGTTACACTGAACAGTGTTTGTATCAATTCATTACTGGGAAACAATTAGGGATACTAGAATACTATATTAAGGACTAACCTAATAATATGTTGTTTTTTCATTAATTATAACAACACCATAAGAAAGCTATTATTTATTTATGCCAACAAACTTACTGTTGGTGTTTTTAAACACACAAGCCATGTGTGGGCAATGTTTGAGAGGTAGAATCGGAACTGAAAAATTTAATGCAATGGCCGCAATTTGAACCACTGACCCTCTGCTTATCAGGCAGGTGCTCTAACCATTAAACTACTATGACAATTTGCCAGAATGACATTGAATTCTCCAACCAATTTGTATTTCTCCCGGTAAACCACAAAGGCATCTCATTTCAGAGACCACCACCCCAATGACGACTTACTATCACAAGTACTTTTGTCCCAGGATTAAATAACCTTTAGATGGTAATTATTATTTATTTATGTCAAAAAAATTACTGTTGGTGTTTTTAAACACACAAGCTGTGTGTGGGCAATGTTTGAGAGGTAGAATCGGAGCTGAATGATTCAATGCCACAACTGGGATTAGAACCACAGAACCTCTGCTTACTAGGCGAAGAATTCAATGTCATTCTGGCAGGTTTTCACAGTAGCTTAATGGTTAGAGTACCCACCTGGTAAATGGAGGGTCTGTGATTCAAATCCCAGCTGTGGCATTGAAATTTTCAGTTCCAAGTTTATCTCTCAACCATTAGAAAATGTTGAATGTCAAGTGTAATTAATGATCAAACCAGCTATGATTAAGTCAGCTATGTACATATTTATGTATTAATTAGATATGTCTCTGTATGCAAACAGTTGCTCTCTCTAGTTACATCAGAAGACATGATTGTTCTAGGTTTCTAGAACATGAATAGTTAACGGCAATCAGAAATAGTAAATTAGTGCTTCATTTATACGTAAATGAAACTTTGGTTATTGGAACATATCTGCTCTGCTGCTTATGTTTCTCTGTTTCAATCACATTGTTGTAATTAAAATAAAACATTACTTAACCTTTCACCATTTGTTTCTTTCAGCTGTGGTCTTTGTGTTGGTGGTAACACAGGCCGTGTAGTAACAGAAGGGCTAGATCAGTGCCAAGTATGTCGTGGAAGTAATAGTTGTGTGGGATGTGATGGGATGATAGGTAGTGGCAAAATACAAGATGCATGTGGAATGTGTCTTGAACCTAATAATGATCTTTTTAATAGTAAGTTATTACATTTAATACTATAGTATGTTTACTACAAAATTTGGCCTGCAGGTGCACGGTCTGTGAGACCTTCACTACATTTCCCTGCACACACATGCGTCAGTCTTACTTCTCTTAGGCATTCTGTGTTGTTCTAGCCCAGTTCACATGTAAATGACATTAGGAGTGTTTAGAAGTGTTTTCAAAATTAACTGATTGCAGTATACAGTACCACAAAAGGTGTTTGTGCATCATTTTCATCATTTCGTAGGGAAGTTATAAGGCAATTTGAAACTAAATTTCCTGGCATGTATATTACAAGGAGAAATGCCATTTGTTTACTTGTAAATAAATTCAGGGAGACGGAATCAACTTGTGATAATAAAAGAAAGGTAAAACAGCGTGTACTTACAGATGATATTGGAGAAAGGTTAGAACGGTTACCTCAAAAACCTCTTAGACGCCTTGCACAAGACAAAATTAAAGCAAAATATCAGGAGAGAAATTAACACCATTTCAGAAGCTGAACTGTGTGTGAATGAAAATTTGCTCAGAAGATGCTGTAGATGTAATGATGCAGATGGACAATATTTCCATCATCTCCTGTGATAAGCTATGTTCTGGATTTATTCTGATAATTCTTAATGTGGTTTGAGATTTGTTTGACATCCACGCATGCAAGACCAGGAGACAGGCTATGTACCTGCAGGCCAAGTTTTGTAGTAAATGTACTGTATAATTTAATATTTAAGATGAAATAATTGTAGTGAGAATTTTGGCTATTTGAACCACTTGTAGTTTTATGCTTATTAATACTCCTTTTTTTTTTTCTTTTTTATTAAACGTCTTCCAATGTAATGTATTGGACAGTGAATGAATGAAATGGGTGAAATTTTGTTCAAATGAGCCTGAGGTCCATAAAGCTTTAAGTTACCCAACATTTGTCCTCTCAAGATAAGGGAAAACCTCATAAAAACCTTATCTGGATAACTCACCCTAAGCAAGATTTGAACTTGTGACCTCTTGGATGTGAGGCAGACTCACTACCACCATGCTACAGAGGCGGGTTAATACTGCCTGGATTTGTATACATAATAAAATACAAAAATATGAGGGCAACACTGAAAGTTTTTAGAGCGCAATGTTTCTAAAACCAAATGAAATTTTTTAATATTTGACAGCTGCTTTCTAATGTTTTGTGAGTTGATGCTCTGCAGTGTCTTTGATTTGCTCTAACATTTGATTAATTATCATTCTTTAAAGATTTTTTATGTAGCGGATTCACTGCCCCTTTTCTGGTCGACCTGTTGGCTTGAAGTCCTTGTCTCGTCGATGCAGCTGAGGAGGTGCCAACTTCTCAGGGTCTCAGCCTCGATGAGAGATGTGGTCTTTGGGAGAGGAGCGGTGTGTTGGACAGTGATAATAAGGAATGGGTTTTATACGGGGTTCCTCGGAAGAAAAACACGAGATGCACTTTCCCTATTGGCACTTCGGGTTACAGGAAACTCTGCAAGTTCTATCTTCCACCTATCAAGTTCTATCTTAACTATATTATGATCATCTACTGTGCCAAATGAATCCCAATTCCAATATAAACAATATGCAATCACTGGACGTGTAGTGACTCAGTGGCACTTGATAAGACACTTCCTAATAACGTGGCGTCTATTCCGTGACCCGGAGATACAACCTTCCCTTACACCTGGTAGCACTGAAACTGTCAAGTTTCTCACCAATGCTTTTCTCATGGCTGGGGAGAGGGGGAGATTTTGAATTTTTCACCATAACAATATTTTTCTCCTGATTGGCTATTCTTATTGGGCTTTTATGTTCATTTGTTTTCTCTTTAAACCTTTAAATTTTAGCAACAGTTTGAGAGTTTGTTTAGAGACTCGCAGTACTTTAGGAAGGCAACAACAATAATAGAATGCCAACATTTTATTGCCTCACGCCAAAATTGTACTAACGGCTGCATAAATTATCTTGTTTTCTTGGCGGGAAACTTGCAGATTTCCCTGTGTAACTGTGCCTGTGTTTCTTTATCACCCTTTATGAAACTTTGAACATAAATATAATTCTACAAGGACTTTTGTTTGATATAATTTTCAAAGAAATTACAACAAAAACAGGGATAATTAATAAACTATTTCCTTAATTATGACAGATTAAAGTTCCATTTCTGGACACCCATTGTTAGACAGAAATACTGCTACATGTGTTCACTCAAGAGAACCTTTGAGGCATCCGGATGCAAACAATGGAGTATGACATTTTCCATTTTGTTGAGAAGATGCAAAGTGAACATTTACAACAATATTGAAGATGGTGAAATGGAATACCTGAAATGGATATAGAGTAAATTAGCAACACATAGCTGGAGCACTTAATATTGTGTTAAACTACATAATGAAAAATGTTGGATAATATTGTTTATACCCAGATGCCTCATTTTGGTGCTATGATTTTTTTATAATTTTAAATCAATAAAGCTTAAACAAGGTGAAGATCAGCTTAGAAATGCATTTGGCATAGAAACTGCATCTAAGGCAATAATTTATAATTGATATACTAATTATAAAGCAATCAGTGTTTTGTTGGTGATGAATTTTGTGAAGAGCACCCAAGAACTGCTGTTATTGATTAAAATATTGCTGCTGTTCAAGCAATTTTTGAAGAAGATTGGGGAATGTCTTATGAGTTATTGTCCGGTTGATAATGGAGGAAAGTTACCTTTGAAATGCGTCCCGGAAAAATATGTTGTAAGTGTTGTTCAGTGTTATTAATTAACTCACCTTTTAAATTAAATGTCTTATGAATTTATTTGAACAGCATTGGGCACTGGTATGAGTAAAACCCAATATGTCTTACATAAAAAATCATGAGAGAATGGCGGCACTGTGGTTGAGTGGTTAGACCATTCGCCTACCACCTAGGCAGCCCAGATTCAATCCCAGGAACCTGCTTGTGGTATTTGTGGTGGACAAAGCGGCATCTGGGTGGGTTTTCTCCAGGTTCTCCAGTTTTTCCCACCACTCATTCCACCAATTGCTCCGTCATTACCTTTCAGTTCATCCATTTGGCCTGCATTTCATATCATCCTCTTCCTCACCATCGTACCTGGTGCTGGGTTGACCACCTGCTTCCAGGTCTTCACTCTGTCTGATCCATAGGTTCCTCTACTCCTCGATAGGCATCTGATCCTAGGCACTGGCTTGTAAGTTCTAGAGGGTGTATGTCCTATATTAGGGGAGGATAATGAGAAAACTGTTATTGATGGATTCCACATAAACCCATTCCTAATCGAAGACAACAGTTGTTGTCTTTGCCTTAGGTGTATGTGTAGGTTGGTATGTTTGATGCTGCCAATGTTGGTCGTGTCAGGTATAAACTGGCTTAGATTTAGCCTCACCTCTTATCCTCCACTTACCACTAGTGTACAGAGTGAATGTTCACTATGCTGCTCATTTGAGCTAAATACGAGGTGCATGAATCCATAGAATAGTAAATACTGATGTTGTAAACCTTCAAGTAGTCACCTGTGGTAGCTGCTTTCCTTGGCATCTATGGCTTTCTGCTGTTGGGCAAGGAATTTATGTGTCTTGAAGAATAGTCAACATGACTACATTCAGAGTATACAAACAATTTAAAACAGTATATTTCCTTCCTCTTCTATGACACAGAGACATTACCCCTGGAGCTGCTCCTGCTTCTTTCTCAGTGTTATCAGCTTGTATCATTTACTGATGATAGTGCCACATCAAACACTGTTGCCTCTAATTACTGAATGACCTGTCACTATTGTTTATATCCCTCTTTCATTAAAAAGATATTACATCTGTTGAAAGCCATTAGATCTTATGCTTCATCACAAAGCTTATCAACAAGGAATTTCTTTGAACAAAGAAACATATGAAAATTATTAGGTACAAATATAAGGACTATAAGGTGGATACGTAAATTGTTCCCAAACACAGCAACGCTCAATAATCCACCAAGTATGCTTCTTGCACCCTGTTATGTTGCATCACTTGAAATAAATTCTTGGTGATAAGTACTTTGAAGCAGAACATCTTAAATAAATAATACAGATATGGTTTATATCACAAGTGGTACCTATTGTTCTATGTTGAACTTAAAAAAAGTTTGGATGTGTTAAATTCACATCTGTTTTGCTACCCATTCTTTAACAAACTATTCTTATTCTTCTACCTGCTTCAAATGGGTTGTGCCCTCTGAATAAAAGTATGACTAAAATAAACTCGCACACTAATGATGAAATTCCAAACATTTTGAATAATTAATTACAGTGAGGTGATTGTTTAGTCCTGCTATTATTCTTATTACTTCTTTTCAGTATGAAAAATATTTTTTAGTATTTATTGAATTTCCCCAGAAAATTATTCCATGTCTTCAAAAATGAATATAAGTATCATATAGGTACTACTTTTAAGAAGTCAAATGTCCTGCAGGTGTTTTGCTTTCTTTAATTTTTACAACTGATGTATTAATTCCATGCACAAACATAAAAAAGTATGAAAAAACTGAAGCATTGGATTTCAAAAACTTTCTGCAGATACTAAAATAAGTGGAGCTTACAGTCTCTAAGATTTGTTAAAACCTTTACCAAAAATGTATATTGTTTATAAGACTTCTGAGATCTTTGGTTTGTACCCTTGGTAATTTGAACATTCGCTTTCACCAATATTTAATTTTCAGACTGCACCAAAATTACCAGCATAACTCCTAATATTCTAGATAAGGCGGTTGATAAAACATTCACTGTCAGTCTAAGAGGAGCAGGATTAAATCCAGTGAATCTACCAGATATAGAATGCAAGCTGAATCCTTCTGGATCAGAAGAAGGAAAGCAGGTAAATTAATACAATAGAGGAAAAAGAAATATTACACTTATTATTTAACTTTCCACAAACCATTAAATATTTTACTGGACAGTATATATATTTTTTTTTTCTTTACCTTTATTGTTGCTCTAGATGGCTCAGTTGGTTAGATGCTGGTCTGCTAATCCCACGGTTGCGGGTTCAAATCTGGCCCAGACTGATGGTTCTAAGTGTGCTTAAGAACACAGCTCCATGTCAGTAGATTTCCTTACAATGTAAAAGAACTCAGACAGTGCCATGGCCGAGTGCGTAGACCATTCACCTACCACCTAGGCAGGCCAGGTTCAATCCCAGGGACCTGCATGTGGTATTCATGGTGGATGAAGTGGCATCAGGGTGGTTCTCTATGGGTTCTCCGGTTTTACCTGCCACTCATTCCACCAATTGCAGCATTGTCATCTTTCCAATAATTGATTTTGCCTGCATTTCATATCATCCTCTTCCTTGCTATCGTACCTGGTGCTTGACTGACCATCCACTTCCAGGTCTTCAATCTATCTAGTCATAGGTTCCTGTGCTCTCGACAGGTGTCTGACCCTATGCACTGGCTTGCAAGTCCTAGAGGCTCAAAGTCCTACATGAGGGGAGGGTAGTCAGGTAAAGAAAGAAAAGTAAAGTAAAAGAACTCCTGTGGGATGAAATTCCAGTATACCAGTGATGCTGATATGATCCTGGAAATTGACAGCATTGTAAAACAACAATATAATAAAAATTCACTTTCATTTTGTATTTTTATTTTCTTAAGAATCATTGCATTTTTACTTCTCAGTTTTCATACATTTCATAGATTCTTTTATTTTAGCCATTTTGTTCATATTTTGCCTTTCTTTTCATTTACTATCAATTTTTTTCTAGTAATAGGTTCATTCCAATGCACAATCTCTGATAGTCACTAATATAATCAGTTTACTTATGATCTACAGGTTATCTAATGCACATGTGTTAGTTTGGCATTAGTTCCTGTCTGTCAGAATTAGTGGCATTCGTTATGTACTGGTTCTGAGAACCTCTGATGGGATCAGGAATTTTGTTGCAATGCAAATGCAATTAGAGTTTATTGGAATACACTCAGGGACTGCTGATGGAACAATCCTCATCTTTTGAACTTAGAATATGGGGATACTGTTGGTTATTTTTATTTTAATATTTTAATAATTTAATAACCTTAAATCAGCAGCACTCCTGTTGTTACATATCTGTGGGATGTCACAACCAAAAAGAACACACCAGAAGCCCTAACTACTGGGACTGAAAGTGCCCAAATGTGATACTACACAATTTAAATGACAAATGAAAGGCACATTGGAGGAGAATGTTCACTATCAATTGCTGTAGCAAAAGAAAAAGAGCCAACTCACATACACTGTGATATCATTTAACAGTTACTGCTTTTTGGGTGCAATAATATTTTCACAATAGTTGAAGGCTTAAGTTTATTATGTCTTCAGTTGGCAGGGAAGGTCTGATATTGTTTCTGAAGTATCCCTTCTTCGTTTTTTATTTTATTTTTTTGTTTTTTGTTTTATCATATTATCATTATATAATTATGTCTTTTAATGTTCATTATCAAATAGGTTATGTGAAAGACAAATTATCCCGATAATGCTTATGGAGGTCTATAAGCATGGGTATCGGCAGACTTTTTTTCAGAGGGAGGCACATATTGGAAGTTTGCAATCAAACAATATTAATTCATTATTCTGTTATCAACCACTGTAAAAGATACAGTATTTGTTGAAGATAACTGTATTGTTTGTGTTATATCAAAATTGTTCTTTACATCAAAATTAAAACAATAATCTAATAGTAATTGACTGTACATTACATTCATTAATGCCCCCCCTTGCCCTCCCCCCCCTTTGCAATGCTCATGTTTGTAAGCAGTATCTAGCTATTTTAGTGACAAATCATTGTCAATTACATTTGATGATTGCTCAAAAGCTACTTAAAGAATGTAAAGAAATGACAATAGATGCTATGGATTGTTAGTCAAACAACAAAATATGATGTGACAGAAAAAGCCTAGTGAAAGTTTAAAACAAAGCTCAATTTTTATTTGTACTTAGGTACATAATATATCAGTCTTATAACTGCAGGGAAGATTTGATTTTGTTTCTGAATTATCCCTGCCTTGTTTTTGTTTTTCCCATGTTACCTGTATATAATGTCTTTTAATTCCTTAACACTAGAACCCCGGTAGCGGTCATTTTGACCGTTCTTGATATTTAAATAAGTATAGTTCCGCCGGTTTGTAAAAACGAAGCTTGGCCTTTCATGACTTTTCCTGATATAACCTCTAGTTTTATATAGCATAATAATTTTCAGCATGTCATTATTTACGTGGTGAGACAGAATATTGACTAATAGAAAATTGTTCATGTAAATATTTTTGTAAGAGTGTGTAAATTTCTAATTCTTTTAATTTGGGTATATCAGGGACTTATTTCTTTTTAATATTCAAGATCCAATGTCTTCTCGTCACTTTGAGTTCAACCAATGAGAACTGTTGCGCGGATGAATACATAAGAATGGCGGTGTTGCGTCATAGAGACGCTAGGGACTCTTTTATCATTAGCGTCTGTGAGCTCAAGGTGAAAGGATGTATATTTTCTGATAGCGTGTGAACATGTAATTTACACCCAAACTTTTAACCAGTGTAGATTCTATCGAATTTTGAAAGTTGTTAACTAATGAACATAGTACTAAAAGTGTAAATTTACGAATGAATATGTTGTGATAAAAGGAACGTTGATTTGTGCATTCCATTCTGTATCCATCGACCCCGTAGATAAGAGTAGCGTCAGATATCAATCAAACTTTCCATCTTTCAGTAAAAACATTATTCCTGCTGCTACGTAAAAAATAATATAAAAACCGTACCAGTGGGCATTTTTTCATGTTTGACCATGAACCCCGGAGACGGTCATTTTTGACCATTACAATTATTTTGTTAGGCTTTTGCTCGCACTGTCGTTGGATTTCTCATTGTCACTGATCTGCTTTGTCCATCTTCATACCAACTGTTCATTATAGTAGTGTACATTGTGAATCTATGCCTTCAAGATGCCTCGTGGTTTGAAACCAGATGAAAAGCTAGATATATTTCATGATATACCAGACGATGTATCAGAAGGTGGTAGTGGTGAAGATGATTATCAACCTCCAGCGGAATCAGAACAATCGGAAGATGAGTCGTTCAGTGAAGATTATTTGAATGGCAAGTTTTATTCTGCTTTCTTTAGATATTGCATAACATGAAACTGTATTCCTAATAGGTGCATTTATGTAGTTCATTTCCTTGTTTATACACAATATACACATATATTTGCTTTGCTTATTTATTTTCAGAAAATCAAATTCAGGATAACATTTCCTGTAATTCTCATGCTGCGAGGGAGGTGAGAAGGTATGGGCATAGCTCGATACAACCATCATTTGAACATGACTTGCAGCACTGTGTAAGTCCATGCAATTTGAGTGTGTCACAAGCAGCAAGTGAAAATAGAATGCCTACTAGTAATACTACAGCTTCAGGTAACGCAACCACTTCAACACAACCAATAATAACAAAGAGGCAGAAAAAGGCAACATGAAGAGGAAAAACTTCCTGCACTTACAAAAATTCTTAGTAGAGATAAGGGTACTGAGTGGCAGATCATAGATCCAGGTCACAATCCTGGTAGAACAGAGTAACATAATGTTGCGAAAGAAAAAGGCCCTACTGCTTATGCTAAGAGACATGTAAGGGACAGCAGCCATGCATCTGCTTGGAAGTTGTTCATTGATGAGTCGATTCTTCGACATATCAAAAAATCTACCGAGATTGAAGCAAGAGAGAAGAAAAATGAAGAGAAATGGACTATTTCCTTGGATGAGTTAGACGCTTTCATCAGTGTAATTTACTTGCAGGGTGCACTTGGGTGTGGAAGCCTTGAACTGGCTGAACTATGGTCCAAAAAGTGGGGGCCACCTATATTTTCTGATACCATGGCAAGGGACAGATTCGTGGAACTGATGAGATTTTTACGATTTGATGTCAGGTCATCCCGTTCTGAAAGGCTAAAGACGGATGGGTTTGCACTAGTTTCAACTATTTGGAACAATTATTATTTATTTATGCCAACAAACTTACTGTTGGTGTTTTTAAACACACAAGCCGTTTGTGGGCAAAGTTTGAGAGGTAGAACTGACCTTCTTCCGGAAGGTCTGTGGTTCAAATCCCAGTTGTGGCATTGAATTTTTAAGTTCCAGTTCTACCTCTCAATATTTGGAACAAATTTATTGAAAACTGTAAGGCTTGCTCTACATACTAGGTACATTCCTTACAGTAGATGAACAACTTTATCCTACACAATGTCAGTGTCCATTTATTCAATACATGGCCAATAAGCTGATAAATTTGGTATAAACTACTGGATGCCTGGAGATGTGAACTGAAAGTAGGTCTGCAACGATATCCCATACCTGGGGAAGGATAATTAGCGGCCTCAGAAGGAATCTGTTCCAGAATTTTCTGTGATGTCTCTAAAAAAGGGATGAAACGTCACCACCGACAACTACTTTACTTCACTATCACTTGCTAAAACACTGGAGTCGGGCACTAGTATCGTAGGAACTGTGAACAGATTGAGATGAGAAGTTACTGATCACCTTAGAAATTCCAGAGCTCCTCTTTATGATACCATTCTCATGAAGAAAAAGATGTATTTTGCTAACCAGCTACCAAAGAAAGTCACAGAAGAATTTAATTATAATGAGTACACTTCACAGCTAATGTGCAATATTTGCAGTCTCCAAGAAACTTCCTGAAACAGTTCAGTTTTACAAGAGTAAATATGGAGTGGATGTGATTGATGGGATGGCACGATTGTATTCGGTTCATGCTGGTACTTGCAGATGGCCAATGCATGCTTTTTTACAACATATTGGACCTAGCTACATCAACGCTTGGATAGTGTTTCAATAAATAACTGGTAAGGAACTTTCACGCCGCAGATTCATCCTTCAACTCGCTGATGGGCTAAGAGAAGCCTACATGGGAACTAGACAATGTTGTATACAGACTAATTCAACCAAAGAACATCCAACCCCTAATCGCCAACGACAGTGTCAAATAGATCATAACTGCACACAGGACAAAGCAAGCAATTTCTATCATATTTGCAAGAAACCGTATGTGAAAAATGCACAGCAGAAGTTAGAAAAGTTCTTACGGGTGTAAAACGCAATGCATAAGTTAATGTTTATAATAATGGAAGGAACTTTCTGTGTAAGTGCTAACATAGTTGTCATACTCTAATAGGTTTACTAATATAAAGATATGTGTTGCAATATTACTGTTCTATTATACACAAAGTTGTGTTGTCACGTTCATAAATCTAAATATTCTTAGTTGTACTATTACACTATATTCTGCCTTTCTGAGAATTTGAACTATTTTTTTATTTGAATAAACATACTGTTGAAAAATAGAGATAAATAAAGGATATATGTTCATCGTACGGGCTTTCTTTACATACTACCAAATTAATTTTTTTTTTTCCTCCTAACTCTCCATTACCACAAGATTATTAGAGAAAACATTTAGCATAGAAAATTTGAATGTATGTCCTAGAAAGGCAATTTTTCAATAATTTATACATACACAGTGATAATATATTGGGCCTAGTTACCTAATAATAACAATATCAAACTGGTAAGAAATAAGTTGTAAAATGTACATGGAAAAGGCAAAGAAAAAGCGAACGGTCAAAAATGACCGCTACCGTAGTTAATGGTAGCTCGCGAGCGCCAGGGTTCTAGTGTTAATTGGCAGTGAGACTTATAAGCAATATATAAATTTGTTAAGTTTTGAGATACTTTAATGGTTCTTTCTTTCTAATTTCTTGTTATGCTAACCTAAGTAAACCAAATTCAGGTATCTGCAGCTGCTTTGTATTGTAAACAATTTAATTCGTTCAATAAAACTATAGTATCTTTTTTTTTAAGAATAAGAAGCAAAATCAATGCAACTGCAGTCAAATGTAACCCCAAGTCAGCTTCCAAGTGTCCCATTATGCCAATTATTTTGCATGGGTCCTCCCCTTCCTTTACCACAGGCACATTTGATTGCAGTTGCTGGGATTGGAGCTCATGACATTTGGCTTTTAATGAATGGCTAGTTCATTGTGTATTGCTCCAACAATCACAGTTGTTTGAATTGCTTTGGCTAAGATGCCTGAAAACTGGTTTAGGACTTAGAGGAAGAATGGCTTATGCAGTAAGATAACTAGCCAATTAAAGAGTTATATTCATTATTCAAACTGAATATACATATATCTCCATATGCACTATACTGTACATTTTCTTGACATGTTCAATGTTCATGGACTTTTATGGCTATTAGTGAACTTGCTGAATGCAAGATAAATGTTTCCATTTTATTTTACAATAGTTAAAGTTGTGAATGTTATACCAGCAAAGGATTTTAAAATGAATCTCTTTAAAAACGAATGCTTATTGGTGAATTGACTCTTTTCTTTGTATGCTTATGCAGGAAAACTTGATTAAAATCTATGCACCCTGGCATAGGAGTGTTTAATATTTTTGTATATATATATAGGCCTTTCTAGAGACAGAAAAAATTACGTTACTAGAAGATATTTCCGGGCTGTTATGCCGTGGTCTGCTGGAGTTAGAACTGCCAGACGTTTCGTCCACAACTGCGGTAGACATCTTCAGTGGCGCGGACGTAGTCTCCTCGGAGAAATAAGCGTAGCGTCTGATTTCTCCGAGGAGACTACGTCCGCGCCACTGAAGATGTCTACCGCAGTTGTGGACGAAACGTCTGGCAGTTCTAACTCCAGCAGACCACGGCATAACAGCCCGGAAATATCTTCTAGTAACATTGACTCCGGCCGTGAAAGCCTACGCTCTCTTAGAAAAAATTACATTTGTATTTAATATATGATAATATTCTTTTAGGTTTTGCCAGTTGAAAAGGCTAGCATTGAGGATGAAGTTATTCAGCTGAAAATTATACTTGGTGATCAATTAGGAATGTACCAAGTAGAATGTACTTCCAGCATAGTGGGAACTATAGACTCCCTCCAGGAAGTAGCCCTTAAAGTGGTAAATAGTGAGCTATTATGTATCACAGATGCCAAACCCCTCCAGGTGAAAGTTGACAAGGAATTTCAGGTGAGTAGCAATTAGTGAAAATATTACATTCTAAATTTAGCTTGATTTGTATATATATACCAAATGAGGTGACCACACCAAAAATTGTAAAGAAAATTCACAAAATGATATTGGATGACTGTCAACTGAAAGTGCACAAGCTAGCAAATGTTGCAGGCATTTTAAAAAGTGCTGTACATCACATACTGACTGACAATTTGGACATGAGAAAGTCATGCACAAGATGGGTGCTGCAGTTGCTCACAATGGAACAAAAACAGAATCATGAGAATGTTTCAGTTGAGTCTTTGGTGATGTTTTGCTGTAATAAAGTTGAATTTTTGCATCAATTTATAACCATGAATGAAATATGGGTCCATTACTTCACACCTGAGAAGAAAGAACAGTATAAACAGTGAATTGAAATCGGCTCCAAAGAAGTCCATCTGCAGGCAAGGTCATGGCACTAGTTTTTGGGATGCACGTGGCATAATTTTCATTGATTACCTCCAAAAAGGAAAAGCAATCAATGGTGAGTACTATAATAGATGGGGTTTTGGCTGGATGAACTGAATAATGAGATCATGTTCATACAGGACATCAAAATTTAATAAATTGTGTTTATTTTTGTGTATAAACCATTTTCCCAGGTGGAAAGCACTGTACTTCTGTAAAGTGTCACTTGATTTCAGAACAATAAAGAAGCCAACAGTACTGCATAACTATGTACTGTGATAACCAGGGTCCAGATGTTTAGGATACGTCATTGTTTTTGCTTGTTGTTTTTTCCATGGAAAATATAAGTGAAGCATGATTTTACAAATGGTGATTAAAATTATGCAATTCTCATGGGCCATATAGTCATATTTTGACTTTTTTAACCTTTTTGTCATTTTCTCATTTTTCATATTATAGTCATATTTTCTCTTACATTTTCATGTTTTTGTCATATTACTTTCTCTACTGGTAAGTAGAAGGAAGTATTGTATTTCATCCAAAATTTGTTGTTGAGATTTCATCGGAAATACATGTTTTGAAGCCTCCTGAATCCAAAAAAAGCATTTTTAGAAAAAGGTCTGTGTGTGTGTGTGTGTGTGTGTGTGTGTGTGTGTGTGTGTGTGTGTGTGTGTGTGTGTGTCAGTCTGTCAGTCTGTGGACAACATAACTCAAAAACGAAAAGTCAGTTAAAAACCAAAGTTGGTATTTAAGTTTAACGTCTTTCAAGGATGCGACACAAAGATTTTGAACAAAATAGTCCTATCCTAAACTACACTTTACACGGAAAATTTTTTGAAAATTTTGATTTTCTTGAAAATGGCTCTAACCAATTTGATTAAAATGCCATAGGTTTGAGATATTTTTATGACAAATGAAATGTATATTTTGAATTTTCTGGCTATAGCCTATGTAGTTCTGTTTAGTCTGGATGACTTTTGATTAACTCGTAAACCGTAAGAGATAGACAAAATCTTACTGTACAAATATAGATCTCGCTAAAACACACAATTTATGTCAAAATAAGTTTTTTTTGTAGAATGAACCATTTCAGAGATATCCCTTGTTATGTGTGTCAGTTTTGGAAAACTTAAAACTTTCGTGAAATGGAACATTGTTGTTCATTTTATATGTTAAGCATGCAAAGAGAACAGGATCTCAAAGCTTTAAAATATTTGACTATCGCCCAAAGCCTACTGTATTCCCATATTTCCCTTGCAATTACAAGGAAATAAGCAATAACAAATTTCTGTAAATGCTTATCTCAACTAACATGAAGAAAATACAGGAATAAGTACTAGAATAGAGAAGATTATGTGAGTGCAACACATCAGATTTTTTATATTTCTATTCCAGTTTCTCATATGTGCTTGCAGTTGCTTTATAGACTTTTTTTCCATATCTTCTAATTCTTTTCTGTAATATTAGGTTTTTTCCCCATTACAAGGTTTACGTGCAAATAAAAGATTGTTCTTTTTTGAAAACTTTAAAATGTATTTAATTTACTATCATAAGTCTTCCTTCTGATTGACTTTCAAAATGTGATGTATGTGCAGAGCTGAGGGTTAGATCTAGATTGGGCAATTAAATTCAAAATGCAACAATAAAATTAATATTATTTATTTATTATTGAGTGAGCAAGATTTTTAAATAGATTTTCAATATACTGTAAATTTAAACAGCATTAAATTATTGATGATTTTGAAAATATACCCCCAAAAAATTTAGTTAACATTTATCATTATATTTTCTCATTTTTTCGGTCAAAGTGCTTGCATATTTCTAACATTTGTAGGTCATAAGCATCTGGGCCCTGGAGATAACTGTCAAACAATACCAACGCTGTGGTTTAATAAAGAGATTTTAGGCATACAAATATTTTTTTTCTCAAAGCGATCTGAATAATTGGTGACTCAGATAGCTGGAGTTTGGGTGGTTCTATTCTAGTATTCTTAGTGGTTTTCTTTGGATAAAAGAAGTACCTATAAATAATTATGTGCATATCAGATAAACTATTCTATATGTCAATTAACTTTTTTGAAGCTTTTTAATAGTGATTGGAAGTTTGGCTACATGAATAACTATGTAGTAGATTTTTGGAACGTTTGGGAACTTTGCTTCACTTATAGTGCAAATTAACAGAACAATGAGTCGAATTGCAGCCGATGATGGAAGCAAAAGCTTCTGAGACATGTTCTGTTAATTTGCAGTATGTGGCAAAGATGTTCCAAAATTCAACTGCATAATATTCATCTATTCTATATGTGACTTATTAAGTCCTTGAGGTAAGTTAATTTGCATGTGAGGCTAGACTGGTTTTGTTATCATGAATGTTTTCTTTCACCAAGTGCTCATTAAATTGATTAAGCAAATCTTTCTTAGATGACTTTGGTTGTACCAAATTTGAGAAGTTCAGACCAAGTGGTGTGCTTTGTACGCTGGAAAGAATCACCTTCTTCAGAAATAATAGAACCAGAAAAAATTAGTGATGGCAAGGTGAAATGTGGAGGATATGTGGTTCAACGAGCAGGAATCTTGGAATGGGGAGTTGCATACACATGGATAGCTGCCATAGACGGGTAAAACATTATGTACTATTTGAAAAAGTGTAATATATGTACATGCAGAAGATTCTTTTATTTGATTATCTTTACTGATTTTCAGAGAAAGCTGTGCACCACTTGTCCCAGTGGTTGTCACAGCTCCACCTCCAAATGTTATGCATGCAGAATTCTTTGATAGTTTACGCAAAGTACGTATTACATTTGATCATAATGTGTATGGAAGTGAAGATTGCTCTGATATCTTTGCATCAAGTACTCTGACCGTACTGGGTGAAGGTAAGCACATTTTTTACTTTATATATGAACCCCATCTAAAAAAATTAGCACAGAAATTGCCTTGAACTGGTTTAGAAGCTATCTCCAAAGAACACAATATGTCAGCTTAAACAATTATTATTCCAGCTTAATATTAAGAATAAAGCATGGAGTCCCATAAAGAATGGTGTTAGCACCAATATTATTTCTTACCTTTATTAAAGATATAGGAAAAGTTAAATTAATAAACAAAATGTTTCTATTTGGACATATCTTCCTATTCTTTGAAAATAAATTGGAATTACAGGTATTTAACTATATGCTAATTGATCTTATAACACTAAAAATTTGGTTCTCAAATATTTAATCCAAAAAGCTAAATATATGTCCTCTAGACCAAGTACATAGAAAGAATACATGGATTCACATATCTTGGCCTTATATTGTACTCATCTCTGGCTTGGGGGGTCGGTCTGGGTGGCTCAGTTGGTTAGACGCTGGTCTACTGATCCCAAGGTCGCGGGTTCAAACCCGGCCCAGGCCGATGGTTTTTAAGTGTACTTAAAAACGACAGCTCCATGTCAGTAGATTTACTGGCATGTAAAAGAACTCCTGCAGGACAAAATTCCGGCACACCGGCGACGCTGATGTGATCCTGGCAATTGACAGCGTCACTAAACAACAAAATAATTTTTTTTTAATTTCTGGCTTGGGCATACCATTTTGAACATATCATCAACAAAACAAACTATAAATAAGGAAATAATGAAGCTATTAACAGTGAAGCAACAAGAATCTAAAGTAATTTAATATCCTGTATAGCTTTGAGAATGAGTTGGAGTCAACTCAAAACTTGTTAGCACCAAAGAACGTGCAATATTACTAAGATAAGTGAAGCTTTTGGTTTCTAATTTGTTTTTACTTTAGATAAAACAAACTCTGTTTTAAAGTATATGAGTCGACCTATAGACACTTATGGCTTCACTTACACTTATTTTTATCCGGACGCGTTTCAAAGACCAGTGTCTTCATTTCTTGACTAGCGGTTGAAGATGAAACATTTGTTGTGGTAGTGACTGTGCTGCTATCTGGGTTGCTGGATATAATCTTCAGTATGTTGTCTGCTTGTGGTATATCAAAATTCATAGCTAAGTGAACATTCTTCATAATATTTTTTTTTTTCCCAAATTATCAGTTTTGCTGTTGTTTTTGTGTGTTTTAGTAATTTAATATCCTGTCCTATGGTAAATGAGAACGAAATAAATAAAATAAAATATTTATATATTCATTTCCACTATCTTTTGTTTAATACATGATACTGTTATGAATGGGATGACTCTAGAACTTGGTATTTAAGTTCAGCATCTTCCAAGAATTATTCATGAAGATTTTCAAGGAAATTCCCTCTCTATAAAGAATGCTTTTTATGAAAAGTTTTTATTATTTCTTTATTTTCTCAAAAATGGTTGTAACAACTTTGATTAAAATACCACATGTTTCAGATGCTTGTATGACAAATTAATTGCATATCTTGAATTTTCTGTAAATAGCCTATGAAATCCCCTTCATTCTGAATGACTTTTGTTCAATTGGTAAACCATAAAAGATATATCATATCTTCTATGCAAAAAAATGTGGATATCAATAAAGCACACAGTTTATACCAAATAATACTCTTGATGAGAAATTCTTTGTTTCCGTTTGAATTTTCAAATACTTATACTACAGTATGGAATTTTAAAGCATAGCAACCTGTTTTTCAAAAACCTGATTCACTTTGCCCACCATATCCTATTTATATCTATTATCTGGCAAAGCATGAGGCATATTGGTAAGGATGTGAAACTGCCAAGTTGTTTACATGAGCTTATCCACATACATGGCACGACAGTGTGTTCAGATGCAATCATATCTTTAGGACAGCAACGGCTCACATATTGGCAGGTGCGAGAGGTCATTAGTATTGCATTACTGACTGTACCCCAAGTTACTAGTATTTCACTGCTCTAGTGAACAAGATAACAAGAGATCAGGACACTCAACTATCGACGCCAGTACACCTGGTCACTTTGCCAGGTAGTACAATGAAATATATAAATGTGTAATGAGCCAATTGCAGAGTATTTCAGTTGACTCGAGAAGTCTTGCTTGGTTTGATTCCCGCTAGGAGCGTGACTGTCGATGGCAGGTTGGTGCCTGAAAGCTGGCGCCAGTCAGTCTCGGCGTGGATTTTCAGGAGAGAGGTCTTGGCATAACTGGTAAGTGGGGACTATCGAGTCTGCCGTTAATTTGCGTGTTTAAGTTAAAGGGGGAGGGCCTTCCTGATACTCTGCGAGCTTCTTGATGCTCTGCAAATGTGCTCAATGGTACCTGAATACGGGGAATTCACATTGTGTGTAATCTAGAGCAAAAGGTTAAAAGTACATGTATTGTAGTTGTCATAAATGACTTTCAGGCCGCAATTATTCTGTTTAATTTATGAATAAAAAAGTGAAGATTGCCCACTACTTTTATTAAAAAAAAAGGGGGGGCATTCCACTCTCTTGTATAGGTTTGCCGTTAACCAACCCTACCCGGTCCGTATTAGTTATAGAGAGGCATTTGGAGAGCAAGTCACACAATGAAAATGGTGCAGTAATGAAAGTTTATGCGAGTTATTAAGGCTGTCCCAGAAGTACCCGACCTGCTGTATAGATAGCAGTTGTTTCAAACAAATGATTATGGTAAAAAGTACCAATCTTATAAAGCTTAAGTTTGAGGTTTCACAATACTACATTGTTTAGTATCTGGTGGACATCAATAGTGAATGCTCTCAGCGAATTTGTAAACATGGATAAAAACTAGTCATCGTTATGTGATACAATACTTTCATTTAAAAGATCTTAGTCTAACTAGTATTAAAGCTGAGCTAATTCTACTCAGGGGGTGACTGCTCCTTTGTTTACAACAGTAAAAGTAAAATATTCAGTGGCAAAGTTTAAGCAAGTCCATACAAGCTCCCAAGATGAACATCACAGTGGTTGACCAAATGAGGCGACCATGACAAAAATTGTAGAGAAAATCCACAAAATTGTATTGAACAACTGCCTGCTACAGACATTACAAACATTTCAAAAAGTGCTGTACATTGCATACTGGCAGAAAATTTGGATATGAGAAAGCTATGTGCATGATGGGTGTCATATTTGCTCACAGTGGAACAAAAACAGTATTGTGAGGATGTTTGGATGTTTCAATCAAGTGTTTGATGATACTTTGCCACAATAAAGCTGAACTTTTGCATCAATTCATAACCATGGATGAAATATGGGCCCATTGCTTCGCACCTGAGATGAAGGATACAGTGGGTTGAAAGGGGAGAATAGGCTTCAGAGAAGGCAAACACAGTTCCATCTTTAGGTAAGGTCATAGCATCAGTTTTTTTTTTGGAATGTATGAAGGTAATCCCAAAAGTAAGGTCTCCAAAGCACTGTTTGCGTGGATGCTGGCCTTACTGCTTTTTCCTTCCTCCCTCCACTCTCTACAGAAACCACCATATATCCTCTGGAGTCCTCAGTCTTGGCTTAGCAGCCAGTTGTAATGGAGCTCCTGTTAGCCACTACCGCCAGGTGTGAAGTTTCCATAGTTATTCGGTTTTTTAGTGCAAAAGGGGTTAAATCAATTGAAATTCATCAACAGTTGATGGAAGTATATGGATAGCAGGCGCGGCTCCTCAGGGTAGGCAGGGTAGGCACTGCCTGCCCTACCGTAATACATCAACAAATAATGTTTAGCTATGATTCTGCATTTTATAATTTGAACCGTCATTTTCCCTAAATTGTAGTTCAAGAAAAGTTTTCTTGGATATAATGACCAGCGCATGGTAAAATCCTAGAATCTCAATTCCAATTCATCACAACTGCGCTGCGTGTTTGAAACGCGCGGCAGAAATGATACGCATGGAACCAGGGTAGTGGAAAGCCGGCTAGCTTAACCTCTGCCTGCCCGGCCCCATTTCCTCAGTACGAGGCCCTTGAATAAGGATAAGAAAATATTCCGTCTGTATATGCACTTCGAGCATGCGTAGACGCGTCTGCCAGCACTCCCGAATACCTGCCTGCCCAAATCCGAATTTATACGACTTTTTCCGAACAGCCATACTCCACGAACGAAGATCTCAAGAGATCCGAATAGTTTCGTCACTCTGTGCTAGTATTATTGTGCATTGTGGTTTTGTTTTATGTGTTGACGGGAAATAAATACATTTTGCCTGTAAGTACTTACAGATTAGGAGGTTGTGTTTGTATTTTAGTGTGTGTTATAATACCAGTATGACTGACTTAATTAGTGAACTATTACAAAGTCCGTTTTCGCGGCGCACTGACAATGAAAAGAGGAGTGTTTTAGCTATCGGGCGGCCAACTCCATTGTTAAATACAGTTAAGGTTGATAAACAAAGTGCCAGAAAATTTAATCCATTGTGGTATCAGTCACATAGTTGGCTTACAGGCTCTGAAGTTAAAGTTAAACTGTATTGTTGGCCGTGCCTCTTGTTGTCTACAAAAGAGGGAACTTGGAATCGTGACGGCTATTTTGATTTAAAAAATTTATCAAAAGCCATCCAAAGACATGAGAATTCAAAAGAACATATTTTTAATTCCGTGAATCTAAAGAGGCTAGAAAAAAATACATGTCCAATTTCAGAGATGTTGTCTGAACATGAGAAAATTTCAAAGCAACAATATAACAAAAGGGTTGAAAAAAACAGGGAAATTATGAAAAGACTAATTGATGCTGCCGTATTGTTGTGTAGACAGGAATTGCCATTTCGTGGGCATGATGAAAGTGATTCGTCTTTAAATAGGGGAAATTATATTGAAACTGTTAAGAGATTTTTCCGTCACAACGAAGATTTGTGTCACTACTGGGAAGAATTAGGAAAAACTTTCACCGGTCTTTCCAAAACAATTCAAAATGATCTAATTGATTGCAGTTTTGAAGAGATCATGAAAAAAATAAATACTGAAATCAAAGAAGCCCCATTCTTTTCAGTTCAGTGCGACGATACGACAGATGTGTCGGAAATCTCGCAATTATCAATTATTGTGAAGTATGTAGATAATCTGGGAACAGTACAAGGTAGATTTCTTGGTTTTCACAACGTTAGTTCAAACAGGACCGCAGTAGATTTGTGCACCTTATTACTTGAAGTTCTAAAAGAGTATAATATCAAAGATAAGTTAATTGGTCAGTGCTATGATGGGGCTAGCGTAATGGCTGGTGAGATTTCAGGACTCCAAACCCTTGTAAAAAGACATGCTCCACAAGCTCTTTTCACACACTGTTGTGCCCATAGACTTAATCTTGTACTTCAAAATGGTGCTAAATGTATAAAAGATGTACGTCTTTTCTTTTCTAACCTTCAGGCATTTGCTGCTTATTTTCATAAGTCGTCCAAGCGTACAGCAGTTTTAGATAGGGTAGTAGGAAAGAGGATACCGACGGCCTGCGATGTACGTTGGAGCTCTAATGCCAAAATTCTCGAGACCATATTCTGCGAAAGAGATAAATTAATTGATGCCTGTAGTGAAATTGAAGATGATCCGATTTCTAATCCTGAATCAATTAATGGAGCTATAGGACTGAAAAATTACCTCCAAAATTATAATTTCATGTTTTTGTTAAATGTTTACAAAGACCTATTTTCAATGACTGAAGTTCCTTTCGACATATTGCAGAAGAAGACTTTGGATATACAGTATTGTTTCTCAGCACTGCAAAAGCAAATAAAGAAACTTGAGGGAATGAGAAATGAGAAAAAAGCTGAAGAATACATCAGTACATTAAATGGTATCAAAAATCTCAAAATGCCAAGAGACATTTCAAACAGAAACGTAGTACAATACCGACAGCTTTATTTCGAAATTTTGGATAACATTATTGTGCAACGACAGACAAGATTCGCAGACATAGATAAGTTAGAATTTCTCCTATTGGTAGACTCTTCTAAATTTAAGGACTTCGAAAATTGTTTTCCATCCAATGCACTGGCCTCTTTACAACGGCACTATGGTCTGTATTTTGACTTTCTGCGGCTGAAACATGAACTAGAATACATCCATTCTGATGACCAGTTTTTGACAAATAGTGTAACTAGTATCATCAAGATTCTTGTAGACTGTGATATAAAAAGTGTGTTAACAGAAGCTTATAAACTTTTCTGTTTGGCTGCAACGATACCAGCAACAAGTTGTAGTGTAGAAAGAAGCTTTTCTTGCTTAAACCGAGTGAAATCCTATCTGAGGAGTACCATGGGACAAAACAGAGTTACAGCTTTAGTCGCAGCATCAATTGAACGTGAGATTTTAGATACACTGGAGAAACAAGAGTCCTGGTATGACGATGTAATCAGACGCTACGCTGGAAGAAAGGATCGCCGCATCGATCTAATATACAAATAAAGGTAACATAGGCTTAAATTTAAATATGTTCAATTTTACTTCAATTAGAATAATAATAATAATAATAATAATAATAATAATAATAATAATAATAATAATAATAATAATAATAATAATAATAATAATAATAATAATAATAATAATAATAATAATAATAATAATAATAATAATAATAATAATAATAATAATAATAATAATAATAATAATAATAATAATAATAATAATAATAATAATAATAATAATAATAATAATAATAATAATAATAATAATAATAATAATAATAATAATAATAATAATAATAATAATAATAATAATAATAATAATAATAATAATAATAATAATAATAATAATAATAATAATAATAATAATAATAATAATAATAATAATAATAATAATAATAATAATAATAATAATAATAATAATAATAATAATAATAATAATAATAATAATAATAATAATAATAATAATAATAATAATAATAATAATAATAATAATAATAATAATAATAATAATAATAATAATAATAATAATAATAATAATAATAATAATAATAATAATAATAATAATAATAATAATAATAATAATAATAATAATAATAATAATAATAATAATAATAATAATAATAATAATAATAATAATAATAATAATAATAATAATAATAATAATAATAATAATAATAATAATAATAATAATAATAATAATAATAATAATAATAATAATAATAATAATAATAATAATAATAATAATAATAATAATAATAATAATAATAATAATAATAATAATAATAATAATAATAATAATAATAATAATAATAATAATAATAATAATAATAATAATAATAATAATAATAATAATAATAATAATAATAATAATAATAATAATAATAATAATAATAATAATAATAATAATAATAATAATAATAATAATAATAATAATAATAATAATAATAATAATAATAATTAATAATAATAATAATAATAATAATAATAATAATAATAATAATAATAATAATAATAATAATACATTGTTTGCGTTATCCGGAATGACTTTATTTCGGATACACGGGATTCTACTGTATTATTATTATTATTATTATTATTATTATTATTATTATTATTATTATTATTATTGTTGTTGTTATTATTGTTGTTGTTGTTGTTACACTTTGCCTACCCTAAAATTTCGACTGCGAGCCGCCACTGATGGATAGTCTTGCACGGATGTCAAAAATGTCTGCAAGTGGTGTAGAGAGTTTACAAATGGTCATGTACAAATCCAAGATGAGGAAAGAAGTGGCAGACCGTCAATTCCAGACGAGAAAATTGCAGAGGTTGAACAAATCGTGCTTCATGATTGGCGAGTCATTCTTGACAAGCTCTGCATTGTTGTTCCTGAGATTTCTCGAAGCACCATTCACTGGACTTTGATTGAAGAGTTGGAATTTCGGAAGGTGTGAACTAGATGCGTCCCAAGAATGCTGACAGAAGACCACAAAAGGCAACACGCTGAAATCTCCTGCCAATTTCTTCAACGCTATGCAAATGAAAAGGACAACCCTTTGGATTCAATAGTCACAGGTGATGAAACCTGAGCTTTCCACTTCACACCTGAGACCAAACAACAATCACGTAAGTGGCAGCATTCTGATTCACCCAAGCCGTGAAATTCAAAAGAACACAGCCTCCTGCTGGTAAAGTCTGCATCTGTGTTTTGGGATCGAAAGGTGATCTTGTTGGTCAGTTTATGGATCCTGGAACAACAATAACTGATAACAGATACTCACAGACATTAGAAAAAACTCGCACGGGCAATTCAGAACTGAAGGAGAGGAATATTGAGCAAGGGCAAAAGCCTTCTTCATGACAATGTTCGACCCCACACCGCCTGTCAAACCATGAGTCTTCTGCAACAGTTTGGATGGGACATCATCACCCATCCACCCTATAGTCCAGACTTGGCAACCAGTGACCACCACTTGTTTCCCAAGTTGAAAGAACACTTGGCTAGAAGACACTTCAGTGATGACGACAAAGTGAAAGATGAGGTCCAACGCTTCTTCAATGGTAATATGACGGTGAGCTGGTATGACATGGTCATACAAAAGCTACCACAGAATTTACAAAAATGCATTGATTGAAATGGCAATTATGTGGAAAAATAGGAAAATGTTTAAGCTTCAAAACCATGTATAATTTGTTGCCAATAAACGTTTCTTTATATTTTTAAAAGAATTGGAGACCTTACTTTTGGGATCACCCTTGTACATGGGATGATAATTTTCATTGATTGTCTCCAATTTTCTGCTTTCAAACTTGAAGAAATGGCTTGGTGGTAAAATATTTGCCAACAATGAAGAGATGGGGACTGCAGTTGATTATTTTGCAGAGCTTGATGGTTCTTGCTATGAACAGGATATTGAAGCTATTGAGCATTACAGGGAAAAGTGTATCAAGCTGAAAGGAGATTGAGTATCTTTTGGTCAGGTACTTCTGGGACAGGTACTTTGCTTAGACACTTTAATAAGGATTGAATATTTATTTTCCAATTCAAATTTTTATGCACCCAAACACTTAGAAATGTGTTTTGTACATAATTAATTAAATTACCATCTAGCTCAATTTTGGGGTGGAAATGCATGATTACTTCATAAGTATATACCATTAATTAACTACTCAACATGCAGATGGTATTACTTATCATTGAAAGTGATCAGCTAATTCATAAATATTTGTTTTTTGTTTTTCATTATATAAGATTGCATCACATTTTTTTGTAACAATGTAAGTGGTTTTCCTTGTATTTCAGTTAGAACTTACATGTCTAATAATGATTGTGTGCTATATGTTGTGTTCAGTACCCCTATGGGATCGATTCAACAACTCTAAACTAAGAACAGTGTGGACCGGACAAAGAATAGAAACAAAATTTTTGCTTTTAGGTGCATCATGCAGTTTTGTATCAAATAGTCTCATTATAACCTTGGGATCAAATTCAAGGGTACAGCCAAACTCTGAATTGGAACTTTTGAACAAAAGCAGGGTGATGCGCACACTATCAAATCCAGCACTGGCTTCTCCAGCATCTGGCAAGATTGTGGTATCTCCTCCCGATGCAAAGGTAGGTAAGGGTTTATTTTGTAACTTAAACTATTTGCTTTCTCTACCATGTATAGTAAGTAATGTAAGTGTAATGTAAGTAATGGTAAGTACAGTAAATAATGTAAGTTAGTACAGTAGTTAGTGTTCCATACACATTGCTAACTGTTTCTTTAGGCATAATTCTGGCGGAGAGAGTGTCAGCCCTCACCAGGTCCAGTGCCACCATGGCACAGTCCAGCCGAGCTATGTGCGCACTGTGTTTACCTAATATGTAACTTCAGGTGCTCTATCTTAAAAACATAAATATTTTTGTAGTTCATAAATTTTATAATGAATGGTATTTCTGTTTTTTTATTTTCAGGAAAATATTCCAAGATACACAGTAATTGCTCCAAAATTTGTATGTTCAGATGAAACCATTGGGACTGCTTTAGGAAGAACAATTGTAATGTCAAATCATTCTTCAAATACAGCTTCATCATCAATAAGGTAATCAACTTCTGTTATGGATAGCCATAAAAAGATAAATAATGGGTTCCTATTTGAAAAATTATAATTATTACAAAATGCCAACCAGTAACTAAGAATACCTTAAAAATGTTATCTCCAAAAAATTTTTCTTGACATAAATTATGGGCTTTAATGAGATTTACATTTCTTGTGTGGTAAGATTTTGTCTATTTCTTATGGTTTATCAGTACTGCTGAAATGATCTAGAATGAAGAAGACTTCAGAGTCTATTCCCAGAACATTTAAGATATAGATTTTGTCATGAAAATATCTTAAACATATGAAGTACCTAAGAGGTAGAACTGGAACTTAAAAATTCAATGCCACAACTGGGATTTGAACCACAGACCTTCCGCTTGCCGGGCGGATGCTCTAACCACTGAGCTATTATGACAAACTGCCAGAATGGCATTAAATTCTCAAGCCAGTTCGTATTTCTCCTGGTAAACCACAAAGGCAGTCTCACTTCAGAAACAATTACCCCAATGGTGACTTACTATTGTAAGTACTTTATATCCCAGGATTAAATAACCTTCACATGGTAATTATTATTTATTTATGCCAACAAACTTACTGTTGGTGTTTTTAAACACACAAGCCGTGTGTGGGCAAAGTTTAAAAGGTAGAACTGGAACTTAAAAATTCAATGCCACAACTGGGATTTGAACCACAGACCTTCCACTTACCGGGCGGACGCTCTAACCACTGAGCTATTGTGACAAACTGCCAGACAACCACAAAGGCAGTCTCACAGTTCCACTTCTACCTCTTAAACTTTGCCCACACACGGCTTGTGTGTTTAAAAACACCAACAGTAAGTTTGTTGGCATAAATAAATAATAATTACCATGTGAAGGTTATTTAATCCTGGGATTTAAAGTACTTGCAATAGTAAGTAACCATTGGGGTAATTGTTTCTGATGTGAGACTGCCTTTGTGGTTTACCAGGAGAAATACGAACTGGCTTGAGAATTTAATGCCATTCTGGCAGTTTGTCACAATAGCTCAGTGGTTAGAGCGTCCGCCCGGCAAGCGGAAGGTCTGTGGTTCAAATCCCAGTTGTGGCATTGAATTTTTAAGTTCCAGTTCTACCTCTTAAACTTTGCCCACACACGGCTTGTGTGTTTATAAACACCAGCAGTAAGTTTGTTGGCATAAATAAATTATAATATGAAGTACCTATTTGAACATTTAAGATATAGATTTTGTCATGAAAATATCTTAAACATATGAAGTACCTATTTGAACTCTGAAGAGTAAAACATAAAGTTCTGTTTATCTGGGATGTGTGCATATCCCCATACATGTATGGAAATATATTTAACACATGTCAGTGAAGTTGGCAATATGGGACTTGCCATTGGAGCACGGTCTTATCCATTAAAATGCTTCCACTTGGAAGAAAGGATATGAAAAATTAAAAGAAGCAATTCATGTGAGAAAGTGCAGCTATACCATCTGTAAATTTCACCAGAGGTTGTATTGGCTGGCTACAAGAGACCTTGACCCAGCATGCAAACATGGCCAAGGCTCTACACCTTGGGGAATTCAGGGGGAATAATTTGAGGGTGGTAGGCTCACAAGCTTATGCTCCATAAACATGTTATGGCGAATGTTCTCATTGCAACATTTTATTTATCAGGCTAAGTGAGCTGATGGCTCTCATGTTGAATGACAGATATAGGAAACAAACAAATTCCTGGTGCTTGTTCAACATAAGTTCTTTGCTACTATCCTGGCAATAGTTTGCATTACAATGCTACATGATTAGTATATATACATACACCCAAATGATGGGCATTTCAGTGCCTATGTGGTTGGATTTGACTGCAGTATGTGCATCTTTATTTATTGTATTATGAAAACTATTCGAGTGAAAAGTATGTGGTTTTAAAGTTATGTTAAAACATTACTCGCTACCTTCCTTACAGATTAATGTTTGCAAAATTAGAATTTATGGACTTAGTGTAAGCAGTATTCATCGGAGCTGGTTTCACTTTACAAGTGAAGTTCCTACTACCAGGAACACAATATGACAACATTGCAAGACTCCTATTGAGTCTTGCAATCCTCAAGGGAAGATATCATCTCATCTGAAAACAACAGCAATCCCTGCTACCATGCATTCAATTGAAAGGTCATTAAATTGCATTCAAGAATTATTTGAGAATAGGGTAATTAGGTGTCATGACATGTATCTGACATTAAGCACTATTTTACTTATTGGTGAACTTTAAAAAATAAGTTATTGATAATTGGAACAACTTGTAGAAAGTATCATGAGAGAAACTCTATTGTGGAGCTGAACTGATGCAGGTGCAAGAAAAAATTTTAATGACAGCAGAATTGAGGATGTATTACATCTATGTTAGATCAAATGTTATTGTTGTTATCAAATGCTGGGCATTGGCAATGTTGCTAGTAGCACTCTTGCTCTCCAATATTTCTTTGTAGTGGATCCAACAGGTAGAACTTCACAGGTTTGTAAATGATCTTCAGTCATTTCTTCTTCTTTGTTGCATAGAGAACAATGTGGATTTGTATAAATTCCTATTTTGTGTAAGTGTTTGGCAATCATTTTCTGTAAGTAATCTAAATTTTGCTACTGCAGTTTTTCAAGAGATTTCTGGAGTAATTTCTGGTTTTTTATTTGAATGTTCCATTTTTTATCTTTTGCTTTGTTACGTGGTGTTTTAGTTTGCTTGATTTTATATTTGTTTTTAATTAGTCTTTTTATAGATGCAAAATGATGCAAAATGAATAGTTTTATGAGTCTGTGGCTGTTGTCACCTTGTTAAACAGTTCTTGTTGAGTTTTTGTGAAGCATTTGAGTTCAAATAATAAAATTAAATTGTGTTTCTGTTATATGTGTTGTATGTTATTTGAGACCATAATTCACACATGTAAGTAAAGGAAAGCAAATAAATAAAGAAGTAATTGATGTGAATTGATTGTGAGAATTTATTACATTCTTTAGTCTATCAGGTATCTCCAAATGTTCACAGTTGCAAATAAAGGTACTTATTTCCTTGATTGATATAAAAAAATTAAAGAAATAAAATGAAATAGAAAGAAAATAAGACTACAATAGATAGCGAAAATATTGATACTGTTCAGGAATTTAAATATTTAGGCAATGTAATTGACAAGGATGGTGGAACCCTTGAACATGTTAAGAGCAGAATAAATAAATAAAATGGTACTTTTATCCTATTATATCAAATTTGAAGATCTAACATATCAAGACATGCAAAAATTAAAATTGTTAATAGTAGGGTGAAATCATGCTTATTATGTGGTTGTGAAATGTAAAACACAAATAAAATCATTAAAGCAAATTATGAACATGTATCAATGAATGTTCAAGAAGAATTATAAGAAAGGATGGCTAGATATAATTTGAAATTTAGAATTATGTAAAATGACAAATAAAAAATAAATTACGAAATAAAAAACTGTGAGGGGAATTGGATTGAACACACAATATGAAAATATAGTGGTAGAAAAAGTGACTTGGGTAACAGAGGAAGAAAAAGACCAACTAACACATGGAAGAGAACATTGTCAAAGAAATTGGTAAAGCAGAGAAAATGTGGACGAGGAAGTTGGCAAGAAATGGGTTCAATGTAAATGCTTTTTGCTCATAGTAATAAGATTCTCCAGGGAAGGCCGCATCTTGGTTTTGTTGTTGCCAACGTTTCGCCCTAGTAGGTAGAGCTTCTTCAGGGCTAATGCTTTCCTTGGCAGCACCACAGGAATTGTGCTGACTCTTCAACTTCTCGCTTATTTATACCTTGGCCGTGGAGGTTAGAGCATTGGCTGAACATGCCATATCCATGAAACACCATATAGATTTCGACCAAATACAGTTACTAGTTAACTCTGACCATTTTACATATAGAATGGCAGAGAAAGCATAGAAATTTTTAAATTAAAAGAAAGTATCAACAGGGATAATGGAAGACATCTCCACAGTATTTGGCAAACATTAATAAGATCGCGAGGATTGGTAGACCATCAGCCAATGAGAACAAGGGGGCTGGCTCTAATCTCCACGGCCAAGGTATAAATAAGCGAGAAGTTGAAGAGTCAGCACAATTCCTGCGGTGCTGCCAAGGAAAGCATTAGACGTGAAGAAGCTCACATAGTAAGGCGAAACATTGGCAACAACACAACCAAGACGGACCTTTCCCCGGAAAATCTTATTACTATGGACACTGGCTGCTGAAGCCTACGTAAGTTACTTTTTGCTCCTCATAACGAGAAATAGGAGATTGATTAATTTATGTTTCTTTTAAGTACTTATATTCTGAAGTTTCAGAAAAATTTAAATGAACTAAGTACTACAAAGTTATTGCAATATATTAATATTTGCTTACAAAATTTGATTAATATGGTTTTGTTAACTTAAAATGTATATGTATGTTTTGCAGATTAGTTCCAGATGGAGGCCAAAATTTGAGATACAATTGGTCTGTGTTTTTTAAAGCTGAAAAGAAAGATCAGAGACATAATTTGATGGTATGGAAAAGTGTGAGAATGTTTCAGCGCCATCTGCAGAAAGTAATGAAAAGTAATATTTCTAGGACTGACCAAATTCCAATAAATACTTCAGTTGTAAGTATCTAGAAATGATAATCTAAATATACTTACTAATTGTGCAATATTCCAGTAGTTAAAATATTTGGTTTTTCTAGAAAAGATATTGCTACTGAAACCCCATGTTGGCTGCTAATAATTACAAAAGTATTGGAGTGGAAAAAGGAAAGTTAAATACTAATATTAGAGTAGGTATTCTAATCTGTACCTGATTTTCTTATTTTCAGACAGTTATGCCAAACAATCTGTAACTGTATAAGAAAAATATTTTGGGCACAGTCAAAATAAACATTAATATCCTATTCCTTTGTTACAAGCATTAATACACAAGTTATTTTGAAAATGGAAAAAATAAATGCTAGTTGAAACGATTTACTAAAAATATATGATAAATTTGCCCGTAAGTAGTTCTTAGCAGCTGAGAGTCTTATGGTTGCACATTGTTCAATTGTTATTTTTAGATCACTAGAAGCTGACAGGCTTTTCTTTGTCAGAAATTATAGACTGTGCTTTAGTTTATGCCTGGAAAAATGTTTTCTAACTTCTGACATCAGTTGGGATATTACATTCTGTAGGCAGTCATAAATATGATCAAAATTTAAAAAAAGAAATCTTTAAATACGCTCTAAATAGTCAGAAATACATAAATTCACTTGAAATAAAACAAAAAAAGCTAAGTCTAGATATACTTACTGTGCATGCACCAAGTTGGTAGCAGATAGTATTTGCCTTGCTGCCAACATTGCTCCCACAATCATCTGAGTTTTTGTTGTGTTATAAAAGTCAATACACTATATTCAAATGAACTGGTGAAAGTTTTTACTGATCCAATTATGCTATTGTTTAAACTAAATTAATGTTTTATTTACATATCTAAGTTATGCAGCTAAGTACAGGGGAAATCTGAATATTACTGATCAGGTCTTGAAATGAATCAGCTTTGCTGTAAAACCCACAGGAATTAAGCCATTCGATCTACTCCAATAGTCAATGTGGATTATTTTGGTGAACTCCACATGCTCCTCTATTAAACCAAAGAGAATGGAATGATTATTATCTGTGATTATTTGGGTATGCTGTCATCTGTACTTCATTGATGGCCAGTAGAACAATGGATAATGTTTTACTCATACGAAAGTGCATGGGCATAGCTGAGTATAACTAGGCAAACTGTTCATGCCCTTGCCTCCATGAAAATGTCTCCTATCTGTGATCCTGTGTTGTAACAAGGTGAATTGCACTCCCAATATAACATGCGTCCTCTTAATAAATTTTTGTCATATAGGAACTGTGTGCACTATTCGTCATGGGTGAGCCATGGGATACCTTGAGCGACTTCGGTTTTAAGACACAATAGCAGTGCAAGGCTGTGAGCAGGTGGCACTCTCTGAGCACCAGTTTCCCATCCCTGTCTTAACATAATGGTGCAAAATCAACAATGTCAACAAATCTAGCTGTAGCAGTGAAACATAACTTATCATTTCATTCTGACGAAGGCCATGGAGTTTAGAATGGCCGAAAGCTCAATATTTTCAAACCTCACACGGCTGATCGCCCGTGAAACTATAATAAATAACTTATATTTACCAAATTTAATTACTGAATAGCAGGGATCAAGCAGGATATTCTTTTCATAGTAAAAAGCAAAGGTAGTTTGCTTCTAACAATGGCAAATACGATGAACACATGCAGTTTTAATACTGTCTACTGTCTGGAGAATTGGTGCAGAGGTTGGCATCAAATGGTTCTGCAACTATTGAGCTTAACTGCACTGCTATTCCAGGGCAACTTTGGCAGGTACTGTCAGTGCTTGTTTGATCATACCTGATGTTGAACTTAAAAAGAATTTTTACAGAATCTAAAATAAAGAATATCCAAACTTTGTACCAATGTATACCCGTGGACAAAAAAAAATGAGTCATGCCTGGAATGCCAGGCCACTTTAATGTCAGAGAACAACTCCATGAGTACCAAATAACTAGCAGTTTTCAACAAGTAGGTATGTATATCTTTTTATCTATAATATACGATGTGTGTGTGTTTGTGTGTGTGTGTGTGTGTGTGTGTGTGTGTGTGTGTGTGTGTGTGTGTGTGTGTGTGTGTGTGTGTGTGTGTGCGTGCGTGTGCATGCGTGTATGTAGGCATGAATGTATGTATTCATTCTGGACATGCCTCATTTTCTGTCCATGGGGACGCATATATAAGAATTAGCAAACTTAATTAATTTTAACCTCTGTTTCTGTGTCTCACTCCTTGTATACTAATATAATATATATTTTCTTAATCCTATCAGTATTTTATTTATTTGTGTATGTATTTATTGATATATATCTTCTAGTATTATTTCGTTTGAGGGACAGTCAAATAAAAAATGCGTACCTACATGGCAAAAAGTCTCAAGCATTACATGTGATTACACTGCCTGCCTCTCATCAAGGCAACCCAGGTTCAATCCTAGGCAACTTCACATGGGATTTGTGGTGGACAAAGCAGTGTTTGGGCAGGTTTTCTCTGGATTCTCTTGTTTCCCCCAATCTTTATTCTACCAACTGCTCCATCATCACCTTTCCTACCACCAATTTCATTCTTCCTCATTCTCGTTGCAAGTTATGAGCCACTCCACACTTGCTCCCACCCACTGTTCCTGGTTCTGTGCTCACAACTCTGTTTTCTGGTTGTGATCACATTCGCTAGCTGGGAGGAATTCTGGTTGCTAGCCATGTCCCATCCTCCACTACTATACCCCACTCATGAACTCATGACACCAATGTGAGCAGAGATGGGGACATGGCACTTAGGTGGTAGTCCTTGTCCCTGCATTGGTTGTTGTGCCATGACAAGAGGGAAGTACTACATTTTTGTTAATTTTCTTTTAAATGCTCTGCCATTAAGGTTATTGTTTTTGTTGTTCTTTACCTTTACATATTTGTACCCAGATAGTTTTTGTAGTAATCTGTTGTTGACTATAATTGAAAAGCATTCAGTTAAGCTCATTTATTTTGGAAAGCATTATATTGATATATAAACAATTAACTGACTTTTTATCTAAAGTAAGCAAATTATAGTAGCAATTGTATTTTTCATGCACTTCCCATTTAGCTAATGGAAGGTGTGGAATATAAAGTGAGAGTGACTGGATCTAATAATCTAGGGTTCCAAGGAGAAGAACAGGAGTTTTCTCTCCAGGTAGTGGACAGGAAAAGTGGAGCAACACAACTTCTTTTAGAGGGTCCGAGTACAACACGAAGCATGACTGATTCAATTTTTACAGCTAAATTAATCAGTTGTGAGAATGAGCAGACCATGATGGATCCTTCTGTGAGGGTAAGGTTTTATATACCACAAAGGCTCGCAAAACTGTTTATAAATGTTTACTTTTTCTGTTGTTTACCAATAGTAAATAGAAGTATTGTGTTCCACCCAAAAGGTTGATATCATTGGTTCACAGAAAATGTCTCTCTGGGGTACAGTCATTGGGGTAATTGTCTCTGATGTGAGACTGCCTTTGTGGTTTACAGGAGAAATACAAAACAGTTGGAAAATTCAATGTCATTCTGGCAGGTTGTCACAGTAGCTTAATGGTTAGAGCACCTGTCTGGTAAGCGGAGGGTCTGTGGTTAAAATCTCAGTTATGGCATTGAATTTCTCAGTTTCAATTCTACCTCTCAAATATGTGACATTGTTGTACAGTCATTGCAATATTTACTGAATGCCAAAGCAGATGTCTTGATTAGAGACCATTATCCCATTGATTTCAAGTGGAGCACATTAACTTTTATTACTAAAAATAAAAATAATGAATAATGAGAAGCTTTTCTTCAAACTAAACTAAATTTAATGGTGTTTGTTTCAAATTAATTACAATATCTTGTCCCTTTTGCATCATTGTATTGCATGTTCCGCAACAGCAAAATATATGTAAAATATTGTGATGGAGGGCTTTGGTGCCTCCACCAGATGCCCTGTTAGAATGGATGCTGGGCATCTTCACTAAAGAATAAACTATTCCAGAAATTGACATGTAATTCTAGTTTCGGAATTTACATGAATAAAGTTAATGATTTACATTACACTGAGTGAAAGAGGAAATGAAAGTCAGAGAAAACAGCTGTTGTTATTACCTTGGTGGAGGTTTCTGGCAGTGTAAGCTCCATTTTGAGGGAAGTCTTTAAAGATCAGAGCAATGCAGGTTCATGTTAGCATGGAAAATTGATCCCTCGCACAGTCAAAATTTGGAATATAAATACTTGAAACTCTCTTACGAAGAGCTTACCTAATAATTTGTCAGCACCCATCAGCAAAGCTGACAAAGTATATAGGACCGGTGCATGACCTAACCATGCAACATGATCTTACAATAAATGACTTATGTATGCGGACCAGAAATTGCATGTCCAGACTAATAAATTATGTCCTAAATATCGAATTCTATAAGTTTATACTTAATCAAAAGTTTATAAAATTATCACCATCACAATATGGTACTCACAATTCAGTAAATAAAAAGAACTATGCAGTCACCAAGAGGATCTGGAATACTAATAAAAAGACCACTACAGAATTATTAAACAATCCGGCAACAACTGACATGTGGCCAACAGGCGTTTAGTAGGAATGCATCTTAAGCTGAGTTTCACATGGCATGGCTGCTGATGAAGGCACACCTATATGCTGGATGTGCTGAAACCTGTGATGACCTGGCTTAGTTAAACACATTACTTGTGGAGAGGAAAATCAGTGGTGGCAACCCATACCTTTCAATGTGCTGGGAGTAGTGAATCTCTCACTGATGTATCATGTATTGCTCAGTGTTTTGACTGTTAACACATATATAAAATTATTATTTATTTATGCCAACAAACTTACTGTTGGTGTTTTTAAACACACAAGCCGTGGTTTACCAGGAGAAATACGAACTGGTTTGAGAATTTAATGCCATTCTGGCAGTTTGTCACAATAGCTCAGTGGTTCGAGAGTCCGCCCGGTAAGCGGAAGGACTGTGGTTCAAATCCCAGTTGTGGCATTGAATTTTTAAGTTCCAGTTCTACCTCTCAAACATATATAAAGCTTCCTTTCAAATTAATTTAGGCACACATTCTTTAAAATTATTAAAACCAAATATTTTTATGCTTTTCTTAGTCATTGTCACATTTATCAATTAATTTATCAATTAATCAATACTTTATCTTGCTGTACACCCCAAAACAATGTATAATTAGAAAAAAGATTTATGTGTGTGTATCTGTTCATTCATCCATCCACTATATTTGTGTATTAACATCCACTATATTTGTCAGTTTTTTCATTACAAATAACCCTGAACTCATTTTGTTACAGATATAATTAATGTGTTCGTTCCATGTAAGGTTTTATCCACGATTACCCATAGAAAATTTGAATGACTTTTGCAAACTGATAAGCCATAAGAGATGAACAAACTCTTACTATGCAAAAACTATAGATCTTGTGAAATGCATAATTTATATCAAATAGTTTTTTTTTTTTTTTTTTTTTTGGGGGGGGGGGAGGGGTAACCACTTCTGTGATATTCCTTGTTAGTAGTTTGAATTTGTCAATACCTACTTATGCTTTTTCAAATGGGAAGTAATTATTCATTCTTTTTCTTCTGTTCATTCAAAGAGAACATGCAAAGCTATTAGATGGCAACCAGCTCTTAAGATATAATTATCTATTGCTTAAGCCTGCTATATTCTGCTGTTCCTATTGTACCTACAAGCAAATGTGTAATAAAAACATTTCTACAAATGTCTATCTTGATTAACATGAAGAAGATAGAAGAATAAGCATTTGTAAGAATAGTTTATACAAGAGTGAGCAGAGAAAGTTACATGGGTACAACACATTTTAAAATGCTCTCATTATTCATTTACTTTGCATGATGTCATATAAAAGTATGGAAATTTTAGGCCAGCATTTAGCATCTTGCTCTAAACACCTGTCAATTCAGCTTGCTTTGTTCCCCTTATAACTTATAACAAAAGTATTTCTACAAAGATTTATCTTGATTAAAAGAAAGCGGATAGAAAAGTAAGCTTTCATAAGAATAGTTTGAAGACGCTTTATAAAAATACACAATAGTGGAGAGAGAAAGTTATGTAAATGTAACATAACACATTTTTCTTCCCTTGCATTAAAAGTTAATGGTACTGTTGTCCTTGTTAAAGTTGTTAATATTCTTAGATGTGGCTTGGTAACACGTGTATTGCTACACAATAGTGAAACAAACTAGGAATAATGAAAGTTTAGCTAAGTAAACTAGCAATGCTATGATCTTGGATAACATTGGATTTCAGTGACTATTAGTAAACATGTGGTCATACATTTAATGACGGTGCTGAGATGAGATGTGTTCTAATCTCTTTCAGTATGAATGGAAGATAGGTGGTGAACTAGCACAGCCATTGGAGCTACCTGAAGGTAAAGTCTTGCATCTTCCTTCTGGTGCACTGCAAGGAGGAAAGATGTATAATATTAGCTGCACTGCAATATCAACTGATGTTCAGACACCAAAAATGTTAAATGTTAGTGTAAGTGTATTTCCATTTTTCAGTTGTGTTTTTGTTTTTCTAGTGCTAATCCTAGAACTGATGCACTCCATTACTTAATTTGTCATACAGCTAGTTTCTCTTTAACCAATTATCAACATAATTCAGAAGAATCTCTTTGTGGTGTAGTAACTGCTTCTTAATATTGTGGTACAGGCAGACTTTTTAGATGTGGTGAATGATCTGCATGAGTGGCATCATGGAAATTAATGGTGGGGTTTCCTAGTTGAAATAAACAAAAGACTGCTGATAATGTGAGCAGACACTGAACTTGATCAGGCACTGCCCCTGGTGTTTACTACATGGAATTTGGGGACATACTAAGCTGACAACCTTATAGTCTTATAAATACAAAAGTGAAAACAACCATAAACCACAGTGCAATTTCAAGCCATTAGCTTTGTTTAAAAAATCTGTCTGTACATTTTTGGAAGTTTTAACTCTTGAATGCCTATGTTACTGTATTAAGCTCATAAACATTGTAAAATGCTCACTTAGAAGCTGGATTTTCAGTATGGGGAAAAATGACGTAACCAGATGGACTGATGTCTGAATGGTTGAGGGAGTGTTTTCCTATTGTAATTGGTTATTAAATACTTTCTTGTCTCACTGGTATGTGGTTTTGCATTAGCATGGACAAGCAAGTCTCCAGACACCAATAACAGCGGTTGTTTCTAATGAATTTTTGAATCCAACTTTCGTTTGCAAAACTTCTGTATAATAATGCTCCATGATTGATATGTTAATAGAAACATGATCAGGAGCAGCAATGCCTCAATAATCACAGGCTATAAATGAGTTTGGTTTCTAGGCTACTGATTATTTTCTTTTACAATATGACCATCATAAAAAAACTTTGAGAAATTGTGTCAAGGCCTGCTGTTAGTCATTGTATATTTCTTAAAACAATTCATACATTTTTGGGTAATGCTGCCATAGAGAGTCTTAGGGATATGTAATCTCATTCATAAATCTAAATCATGTCAACTTGACATGAAGAAATGCATTACCCCCCCCCCCCCCCTGCAGGGGACAAAGAGGTTGGCGAATACGAATCAAAGAAGATGATGGGTAATAGAATGGAAGCTCAATCTGAAACTGAAACAGTGGAACAGAAGCATCATCTAATTAGCGCAGTAATATTAGCAGAGAGGAATGGAAGTAAAACTGAAATGTATTTATGGTGAGAAGGTAAATGATGAAGGAGAAAAGGTAACTAACATTTGCAGAAAGTGTTACGAAGTGAAATTTCCTTTTTCCTAATTCTCTTTAGTTGTTAATTATAATGGAAATCTGCATTTAAAGTAACATTGTAATCATTGCAATAATTATTTCCAGTAAAATGAAATCTTCAAAGCATTCCATTTGTCAATCAGCTGCCACATGTAGCTTATAAAACTTTGTATTTGTTTCATAAATGTACATTATGAAATGCATTCCCTTTAAGGTTATCTGCCTACTGCACAATTGTATGAGCTTATGATTTCATAATTATTTCAGTTTATGTGATTTATGAATTAAGTCGTTTCATTGCAAAATGAAGGGATCCTCATTTATTCTGTAATTGTGGTGCTCAGTGTTAAGTTTGGGTGATCTGGGTTGAATTCAGGAATATATGCATAAGTAAAATGCCACTATTGAATGAAAACTATCCAAATTATAAGAAAGAGGAATTAATCAAATTAACATACATATCTTAAAGATTATTATTCACTATATTGAACAAGACTACAATTTCCTGCATTCTTCATATCTATGTCACCTAACTACATGCATTGCTGCATGCATCTTCTTATAGGGGAAGGAGGGGTAAAGGGGCATATGTGTTTCCTGTGGTGGAAAAAAAAGAAAATGTCATGCACTAAGATAATTAGTGCTTATCTCACATAATTCTAAATTGCAGGCATGGCTTCCAGTTGCAGTATTGCTCCAGGGAATTCAAGCTCAAATATCATTGGATAAACTTGTCATTGGTACCGGACAACCACTTATTTTGGATGCCTCTCGATCTTTGGATATGGATGGAAAGCCAGTTGCATTGCAGGTTAACTTCTAAGTTATACTGATAGACATAGAGATCTAAAATTGGCCCTACAATAAGGCACTGGAAAACAAGAATGAACAACTTGCTTTCCCATGAACACTTTGATATTTCTAGTTCTTTCATTATTTTCATTGCTTGTTTTATAAACTTAATGCCTCCCTTTTTGGTATTATTACTGATTCAGAATGAAAATAACACCCCAGAAGCAATGTTTAAGCTTACGAGGGGCATTCAATAAGTCCTTAGAAAAAGATAGAAAAACAAACTATTTTTGGTATTTTTTTTCTTCATTTTGCAACATAACAGCCTTATAGCTTGATGTACTTTTCCCAGCATTTCCCAACTATTTTAAGCCTTCCAAAAAGTAGGATTCTTGGTTATACCTGAATCATTTTCTGTTGAGTAATTTGAACCTTAATACTACAATTTTTGCCATCAAAACTGTGCAGGTGTGCATCCTTACATTGTCATGACGAAAGAAAATCTTTTTGTTTGCCAGATGAAGGTGTTTTTCTTGATTTCTCCATTCAAGCAGTGCAATAATGATTCATAATACTCTCCATTTATTGTTCTTCCTTTCTGCAAGTAATTAATGTAGATGATTCCATGTGCATCCCATAAAACTGAGGCCATTACCTTGTCTGCAGATTTTACCACCTTTACCTTCTTGGAGCTGGTTCACCTTTAAAAAACCCACTGTTTTAACTGTACTTTTGCCTCTGGAGTGTATTAGGGTATCTATGTTTCATCCACAGTAATTTATTGACACAAAAACTCATCAGGATTGCAAAGGAAAAGTGCCAAATCAGCCTCCAAATTGATCACATGTTTGTGTTTATTCTCCATTGAGAGCATATGTGGCACCCATCTTGCCAAGATCTTTGTGAGACCTAATTTTTGGTACCAAATTGAGAACACTGTACCTTGCAATATGTCACAAATTTTGATTTGTCAGTCACTTAAAACTACATTCTGGATTTTGCCAATCATTTTAGAGGAAGTCAGTTCTACTGGATGTCCAGAATAATGTTCACATTTGTGGATCTATGGCCACGTTTAAATTCATTTATTCAATTACAAATTGTTGCAAACACAGGAGTAAATGTGCCACAACTTCATCCAACTTGGCTTTTATCTCTTTTGGTGTTTAGCCTTTTAAATAGAAGTGTTTAATCACCACACGAAACTAGTTTGTTGATTCAATCACCTATGGTAATGAAACTATGTGATGGATATGGCTGAAACTTTAACTGCCATCTAGTAAGAGACAATGATTACTAAATGCAAACTTTTTTTTTTTTGATGCTATGAGTGTAATTTCTTGACTTTTCTAAGGACTTATTGAATGCCCCTCATAAAGTTAGAAATTATTACTGGATCATTGCTTTCACTCAGTAAATGAATTTGTGGAATATTACACAAGTTTCTAAATAGTTATGTATTTGTAAGTTTTAAATTTTAAAAGTTTTGTACATGTGTGACATTTGTAAACATTTTCTTTTCTGAATAGCTGATGTCCCATGCTTGATAATGTTACTTTTGTAGTAAATTGTTAATGTAAGTGAGTAGCTGTTTAATATTCTAATTAGTAATATAATCCTTCAAATATTTTCAGTATTCTTGGTGTTGTCAGTACAAATCTGGAGCAAAGTGTTTGTTGCCACGTTCTGGTGAACAAATGACTGTTGAGAATGGTAACAAGGGAGCATTTCAACAGCCTATACTGAGGTTGCCACCAGGTTCATTACCTGTTGGGGAGTAAGTAATTAATGTCTTTGGGACACACTTAAGTTGTATTTGAGTTTCTTAAATCAGCAGCTTAAGAATACGAAATAATTAATCAAAAGGTTGGATAGTAATAAATACTTAAGAAAAGCATAGATTGAGGGTTACCATCTAGAATTGTTCAGTATTTAATTGACTTTTCACTTTTGAGTTATGTTCTCACACAGATGCGTGCACATGCACACTCAAAACATGCATTTCTGGCAAAGTTTTATGATCAAATTTTGGGTGAAATATAATATTTTCCCTACTTACAGTATACACATAGTAGAGAAAGTAAAAATTGAAATAGTATAAATGAAAGTGAATAAAATTCCACAGAATTTTGCTACACAAAAATGAAATAGTTTAAAAGTAGCATCTTTAGCCAGAATTCCAAAACTACCGTAAGTTTCATTACTCTTTCCTTGCGCAAGTAGCAAATCCATTACACATTAGTTTCCCTTTATATTATATCAGAATACTCCTTTCTAGAACTTGTATAACTAGTGTTCTATGAATTGCAGTCTCTGTAACAAGTAGAAACAGAAATGAAAAATTCAATGCCATAGGCGGGATTTGAACCACAGATCTTCCGCTCTATGTGTGGCTGCTCTTAACCGCTGGGCTACCATGGCAACATGCCAGCATAGCCTTAAATTCTTTATATCATTCGTATCCACCCAGTACACCACAAGGGAATCTCATATTTGAGACACCCATCCCAATGGCAACACAATCATAAGTACTTAAGTCCCGGACTCTTAAGATTTTTAATTCATGGTTTCCATTTGTCATGCTAATAAATGATAATTGATTGTTCTAACACACACAAGCTGTATGTAAGTAAACTTTAAAAGACAGAATGATAAATTAAAAATTCAATGCTATAATCTGAATTTGAACCATGGATCTTCTGCCCAATGAGCAGCTGCTCTTAACCACTGAACTACCATGGCAACATGCTGACATACCTTTAAATTCTTCAGCTGATTTGCATTTACCTGGCATACCACGAGCAAATCTCATATTGAGATATACCAATGACAATTCACAATCAAAATTACTTAAGTCCCTGGTTTTAAGATTTGGTGGCATCATGGCTGAGCATTTAGACCATTTGCCTACCTCCTAGGAGGCCAGGTTCATTCCCAGGGACCCACATGTGGTATCTCTGGTGTACAAAGCATGTCTGGGTAAGTTTTCTCCAAGTTCTCCAGTTTCTCCTGCCACTCGTTCCACCAAATGCTCCACTGTCGCCTTTCCATTCATCAATTTTGCCTGCATTTCATATCATCCTCTTCCTCACTATCATACCTGGTGCTGGGCTGACCACCTGCTTCCAGGTTTTCACTCTGTCCAGTCCATAGGTTCCTGTACTCCCCGACAGGTGTCTGACCCTAGGTACTGGTCGCACCGTAGCCGAGTGGTTAGACCATTCGCTTCTCACCAAAGCGACCTGGGTTTGATCCCAGTCAACCGCATGTGGGATTTGTGGTGGATGAAGCAGTGCTGGGGCGGGTTTCCTCTGGGTTCTCGGTTTCCCCCACCATCTCATTCCACCGGTGCTCCATCTTCATTCTATGTACCATCAGTGTCACCGCCTGTTGTTCCGTAGTAGTAAAAGTGGGCATTAAACACTACAAAAGAAGAAAGACCCTAGGCACTGGCTTGTAAGTTCTACATAAGTGGAGTGTTATCAGATAAAGAAGTAGAAGAAGTTAAGATTTTTAATTCATAGTTTCCATATATCAGGCCAATCAATTACAAATGATTGTTCTAACACATACTAAATGTGTGTAGATAAGCTTTAAAAGATAGAATCAGAAATGAAAAATTCAATGTAATACCTGGGATTTAAACCATGGATCTTTTGTTCCCTGTGCAGCTGTTCTTAACCATTGAGCTACCATGACAAGATGCCAGCATAGCCTTAAGTTGTTCATCTGATTCACATTTACTCAATAGACCATTGACTTATGTAAACTATGCAGACTAATGTTGCAAATCTGTTTACAAAATATTCTAGTTGATGTCTTGAAATTCACATACCTAGAATAACTTGCATGTATGAAAATTTGCATGAGAACGTAACTATAAAAACTGCTTTTGTTGAAGCAGTATCAAAAGTTGAAATGTTGAGTAGGAACTAATACAGATAAAAATATCCTGTTAATTGAAAGGTATCTTTAACTTTAGAAAATTCAGTATTTCATCACTTTAAAAGAAATAATATTAAAATTTTGTAGGAATTATATATTTTTAATTTTTTATAGGTATATATTTACTGTGGAGGTTTCACAGCCTGACTTCAAAATCTCAAAAGCTCAAAGCACTGTTCGTGTTGTACCAGGATCACCACCTTTGGTAACTATACCACTTGCAATGGGAACCATATATGCAGATCCAAATAATGGAGTAACTATACCTGCAGTTGTCACTTTTGGACGTGCTGGATGCAGAATGCATTGGATTGCAGTGCAAGATGTTGGCTTCAGTGACTTTGATTTATCATTAGCAGGTCTTGGTGACTATGTTACCATCTCTCTTGAAGATGAAAAGGATGTTATGGGGAGGTTAGTTTCAAACTTTTAGACCTAATAATACGTATTATACTAAGTTGGTGCTGTATTGTTAATAACTGAGTGGCCTCTTATAGCCCACATGTAGCTCCTTGGAGCCCTTTGTGCCTGTTAACCTGGGTATTTAATAAAATATCTGCCCGTCTTATACGCTTAAGTTCCAAGAAAAAGGAACTTAGGGATATATATCTATGCATAGTGAATCCTTTGCATTTGAATTGTATAGGCTGAGAGGTTTCATATTTCCTCCCACTTTTCCTGCATAAAGGGTCTTAAGTCCCATTGTGATAAATATCTGCGCAAAGTGATGTGGCCTGTAAGATAGCCAAAAATCTTTCTGAGCTTAGATCTAGTCAGATTGAGAAAAATCTAGCTGGGTTTACTGCGTGGCCTGAAATAAAATTGTGGGCTTGCCTGGTAGTAGTTTGTTTATTCCAGATCTCAAGATGGGCCCTTTCAGTTAGTTAGGTTTTCTCCTAATTTTGAGAGACATGCCAAAGAAGGGCTTAGGTCCTATAAAATTAAGTCCCATGCTCTAAGGACGTCATCCACTTTATCAGGAATATTAGACTTCAATAATCTTATCTACCTAGTACGAGAGGCACAAAAGGCTCCATCTTGCTTAGGGTGACTTATCTGGATAAGGATTTTTTCCAAGGTTTTCCATTATTCTGAGAAGACAAATGTCAGGTAACTTTAAGGTCTATGGACCTTGGGCTCATTTGAGCATCATTTCACCCAATTCATTCATTGATTCATTGATTGATTCATTCTTTCATTAATTTGTTCATTTGTTCATTCATTAATTTGTTCATTCATTCGATATGACATGTTGGAGGATGTTAATATAAACAAACAAAAAATAAAACAAAATACAGAAGGCTTCCAGAAGCTACTTTCAGGCCTCTAGCAGGGCCAGTCAGTTCATCATCACCACTACCGCCACCGCCACCGCCACCACCACCTTCGTAAAAAATTTGTATTTTGACAATTTCTAATATTAATTCAAATTTCAAGACAAAACTATTTACTTCCAAATTCTTCCCAGTGCACATCCATGAAGTATGTTTTATTCACCTAAAGCTGTATTCATTACTTCCCTGGCCAGTGCTTTCCCTTTTTCCTTTCAAAAGAAGGGTAGAATCTGTTTAATCAATACATGTGCAGTTTGGCCACCTCCTTTGAGGAACCCTTATACGAGGGCTGTTCAATAAAAAATGATCATAATGTTTTTACAGTCATAATTTTTCACACTAAAATTCAATCTTATTATATTCTGTTAGTTTAATGTGAAACAAACATGCTGTAGTAGAAAAAGTAGATTGACTATCACTGCAGCTGCTACAATGAATGGTAATACGAAGTGGAATGTGAAGAATCGTTTTAGTGTTGCATTACCAGTTTCATTGTTGGTACTCCTGGTTCCCACCTGTGAGAACCAGGCAAGTTCAGACATGTTCAGTATCGCCTACCACTGCAATGGAGGTAACACGCGAGGAACAATATGCGGCTTTGAAATTCTGCTTTCGTCTCAACAAATCTTCAGTTGAGGCCTATACAATGTTACAGGAGGCCTATGGAGAGTCTGTTCTTCCCTACAGCACAGCTTGAAGGTGGTTTAAAATGTTTAAAGAGGGGAGATAATCAACGTGAAAGGAAGGTGGACCCGGTGCTCGAGTTATTGCTCTTACGGAAGAAAACATCAACACTGCTGCTGCCATTGTGAGAGAGGATCGACGAATTACCTTAAGATAACTTTCCGAAATACTGAACATTTCATTGGGTGCCACCCACACGTTAGTGATAGAAACATTACACATGAGACATGTTTGTGCCTGATGGGTTCCAAGACTGTTGATTTCTGAACAAAAGGACATTCGCATGCAGGTCTGCATGCAGTTAAAGTTGATGTTAGAGGAAGATCTGGAGTTTCTTTCAAAAGTAATCACTGCTGATGAAACTTGGCTACATCATTTTGATCCTGAGAGCAAACAGCAAAGCTCAGTGTGGAAATCTCCTTCATCACCAACTCCCAAAAAAGCAAAAGTGGTTGCTTCTGCTGGGAAAGTTATGGTAATCTCATTCTTTGATATTCATGGAATGGTTTATCAGCATGTTGTACCTGCACACACATCAGTAACTGGACAATACTACAGGGATGTCCTGAAAATATTGTAAGTCCATATCAGGCGCAAAAGACCACATTTCCGTGAAGCAGGCTGGATGCTGCACCACGATAATGCACGGCCACATATTGTCAATGTTGTTGCTGAATATCTTGCAAAAATCAACGTGAAGTGCATCCCTCACCCTCCCTATAGTCCGGATTTAACTCCATGTGACTTTTTTCTATTCCCTAACTTGAAGAAACACCTTTGTGGGAGGCATTATCCATCATCAGAAGCAGTGGTGAAGGCTGCAGAGGCGATTTTGAAGAATCTCTCAAAAATAGTTTCCAGCATGTCTTTAAAGACTGGCAGAAATGCTGGGACATCGCATTCATGGGAGACTATTTTGAGAAGGACCATGAAAATTGTGAGGATGAGTAAAGGTACGTTGTCAAAAAAAAATTGTGATCATTCTTTATTGAACAGCCTTTGTATTTGCTTTGCAACACGGGCCCCTGCTCTTCAGTCCTTTCTGTAGTTGTAATATTTTACATGAACCTTTGGAGTAATGAAACAGAAAATAACCGGAATTCAGAATTTTGGCAACTGAGACTCCATGTGAGGTCAGCATGTAACTGTTAAGTCCTTAAAATCAGGGTTGCTATTTGGTCTTCATGGACAGGGATAGAGATTTGACTTTTCTGAAGTGTGGAGATGGATTTATGACAGTAATTAGTTATGGGTAGTGTGGACCAACTGCACATGCATTGACTGAACAGACTTTACTTGCTCTAACAGGATTGTGATGGTGCCCACTCCTTTTTAGGCACGAGCTAAATGTGTCTGAGCACATAAGAAAGTTGGAGAGCACTACTCTAGATTTTTCATTGGCTGGAGTGTTGAAAATAGAAAAATTTTTTACTTTTAGTCTCACATGACCTTGATTAAGTCTAGGTTCTTATACTAAGGAGACCTTGGTTCTTTCACAGTTGTGATTAGCAATAGTATAAGACAACATTGCCTGCCTTTTTCCCTAATGTCTATCAAGCATATATCAATTCATAATGTAGTAGGCACACAGCAGATGACGGTGGCAGTTACCGTTGAAACAATTGTCCACAGTCACATAAACTAGTAAGTCAAACTAAAGTTTAATCATCTGCTCATAAATTTTTGCCCATTTGATGAAGTTTCACTGTTTTAAACATTTCCATAGGTCATATACAAAAGAATCATAATGCACAATAACAATTCATCAACATAATTATGATTAGTGGTCACTTAACTTACATTACTACATTATAGAAAGAAGGAAGTGTTAAATGTAAGTTAATGTATGCTAATGATTGTATATTCAAAAACAGCATCTGTCTCACCACCAAAAGAAGGTGTGAGAGGGTTTGAACTGTTAATCTGCTCATGTAGTCATTTTATTTACTACAAAATGCATGTAGTTGTGTATGTGAATCATCCATGCTGCCACATCTACTTCTTGTATGTAACTGTAATAGGTGTTACACATTTATCTGACAACACTGTGTATTATATAGCACACTAGCCTGCATAAACATTGATGGGGACAGTAGAAAATGTTCATGCACCTTGCCTTCTTCTGGTGGCCAGACAGTGCCTTTTGCATATGTATTCCAAGAGCTCATAAGCATAATTAGATTTGATTGTCCAAAAGAATTCTGGTAGTCATTGTTTTAATAGGAATTTGGAACAGAAGGCTGGTTTTGAAGTCTGATATCATATACATACTTATGGCTATGGAATTTTATTGTGATGATTGTACTTTTTATGATAAAAAAGGTTTACTTTTACCTACAAGTCAATAAAAAGATTATAAAACAAATTTGACCAAATATATAAGTTAATAGAACCTAATAGAAACTCTTGACTGAAGAAACTTATGGAAGATCACACCTTAGTTCCTGATTCACTCCCCAAAACTACTGTTGCTATGTTTTGGCTACTTATACATATGTTCAGTAATTATTGGGTAAACTCCTTCATAAAATTGGAATACTGACACCACCAATTGCTTGTTATGCTCTGAACAAGTTGAAATGGACATGAAGTATTTGGCAAAATGTAATAACTCTTTGAAATCATCAAGATATCCCTTATGAGTATTGGGGGCTAGAAAGAGAACTCTTTCTAGTTAACTCCTGTGCATTAGACACAAAACAGTGCTTTTAGAACCAGTTACAAAAATACTTGAATGATCATATTAGTGCAAAGTTCGAGGACTATTATTTTAGAACTGGTAATTAGACCTATTATTAATTTTTTGAAAAGTGTTCATTGTTAAATCATTCCAAAATATTTTGTATATTATTTTTTTTTCTTTTCTCTAATATATTAGCATATTATAGGCATATATATAAGGCATATCACGCAAGTGTGCTTGAGTGATATGCTTTGGTCACTACTACAGAGTGAACCAGACCAGCTGTAACAGTATAATTTATTTTGGAAAATATAGTATCAGCATTTTCAAGGTAAAATATTTATAACTGAAGCACATGTGAACTTTCATTTGAGTTTTATTTCATCAATCAGCCATTACCAAAAGTGCAGTCAATGGTGTATTTACTTTGGAATTTCAAATGGGAGTGGGTTCACATAGAATACCATAAGAGCTTTTCAAAACAATTTTTGTAGGAAACATTTTTATTAATTGATACTCTTTCAAGGAGAAAAGCATACAATAAGATAGTGCACCTAAGCCTCAGATATTCAGGGAGGAATGTTTTTCAAATTGAGAAATATTACCCCCCAAGAAATTAAGATATTAATGTTGCCAAAGGAAGCTCAAATGGCCCTGCACAGCACGATATTTGAGTATTTTGCTATCTTGTATTATACTATATTGTATTGTATTGTATTTATTTCATCCTTTAGTAATACATATATGTTTGTTGCATATGTCAGTTACATCAACTACATAAGCTAAGATTTACAATCATATTTACATAGTGGTATTGAATTTTGAAAATGCATACATTTGTTGATGTTGTTAGATACTGGAACTCATAAGAGGGATACTGTTGCACCTCAACAGGCATAGCAGTAGTGTGACGGTACATTTATGAAAATAGTCTTTTGCGCCTCCTGCAGATTGGCAAGCTTTCATTGTGCACCTCTAAAAGTAACTGTACTAGTGCAGTCTAGCCACAATAAAATGGACATACACTTTCCCCTTGGAAGAGCATGAATGGTGACCTACAAAAGTTGTTTGTTTTGAAGAACTCTGTCTTACAGTACACTGAGCACACCATTTTAAAATGTGAAGCACTTACTCATATTGCCACCTTGGGGGTTTCCTGCTGCACATCATCAAACACCTGACTGATGCTTGTAAGGTCTTTTACCCTACACTTGACAAGTATCACAGCTCCTTTCCTGGGGGCTGCCTGGCTCAAAGGTGATTTCTGTGTTGATTCTGGAACAGGTAGCACAATTCAGGGTCAGTCTAGATCTCGTGGTCAGTGTCCCGCTTCACTGAAATGTTGCTGGTGTCTCAGAGTGCAATGGTGAGAAGAGAAAAAATAGGTGTGACAAGATGTACTAAAATAAATACCCTGGAATTTCTTAGCTCTAACATCACTTCATCACTGTTATGTTTCCTGCAAGTCGGATTATCATAGTCTTCCATGATGTTCTATAGCACATTGAAGTTATCTTCTGTGCAGCACTTTGCATACTACACTCTGACACTTACAACAAATAATGTGGTGTTATGTACCATTCACTCAGTCATTACAATTATCGTACTCACTATTCACCGTATTCGTATTATCGTACTATGCTTCACGTCTAAAGTTCATGAATCTTTTGGCATCACATTTCTAAAATCATGAGCTGCACATACTCTAGGCAACAGAAGCTGTTAGAGTGCTGCTAATCCAAAAATCGTCCTTATATATTTGAAATTGATAGTCTCTGGTTTTCCTGCAAGGGGGTCAGGTTTCTTTACTCTCCTGTTGGATGCTGTGTTGTCTGTAAGATTGAGGAAGCGTCTTATTGACTCTAGTTTAAGGGTTTGAACTTAATGGATTTTTCTGTGTTCTTTGGGGAATGTTTCCCTCACCACATGTTTCCAGTGTCTATTTTACAAAAATCTTGCAGGAAACATTAGTGTTGTTTATTTATCAGTAACTGCATACAAGTTTTAAAGGACTTTTGAATGGTGTTGTTTTTAATTTGCTGGAGCTAAAACTGCAGAAAAGATTGGATCGGGTATATACTGATTGGCAAGAATTCAGTATTCAAAATGATTTAATACCTTCTTTTGGTGTATCTGGAAATATTGCTACATATAATATGCTGCTGACCCCACTTTTGGTTATGGCTGATTGCTCAAATGAAGCTCAAGTGAAAATTTGTATGTGCTTTAGTTATACATAATTTTGATTTGGAAATTTTAATGCCGGTGGCACTGTGGCTGAGTGCTTAAACCACTTGCCTCTCACCAAGGCAGCCCAGGTTCATTTCCAGGCGACTGTATCTGGAAATTTTGGTGGACAAACTGGTATATGAGTGAGTTTTCTCCAGGTTCTCCAGTTTCTCCTGTCATTCATTCCACCAACTGCTTCATAATCATCTTTCCATTAATCCATTTGGCTATCATATCATAGCATCTCCAACTTCACCCTCACACCAGCCTTTGGGCTGATCTGGTACTCTCTCTGACCCAGTTTGTCTGTTCCTCGGATATCTGAACCCAGGTACTAAGTCCTGGAGGTGCAACAAAGAGGAAGAGGTAGAAAATTTTAATGCAATATTTTCTAAAACCTTACCTTGCAGCTGGTCTGGTTCACCCTATGTATTTAAATGTTGATTTCTTTTATTATCTTATAGATAATATCATCCTAATCTTTAAGTTAAATATATTTTTGGTTCTTTATATACATTGCAGAGAATTTACTTTAGTAATACCAGGTGCTTCACAGTCAAATGAAAGGACAAAGAGAGCTGTGCTAAAACCTGATGCTCTTTATAAGTTTCGGCTATGTGTTTCATGTCCAACACAAGGTAATTTCATTGCTGTGGAAAGTTATGCAGATGTAGTTGTTGCAACAGACTCTCCTCCCAGTGCCAAGGAACTTAAGGTAAGAGCTTTTCTAAATTACTGATAACTTATTAAAATGTGTTTAATGAACCTTTGGGTTAATGCCTATGAACCTTTTCTTTCTTATTTTACTTAGAATCTTAAACCCAGGTATAATTCAGCTTGAATTTCAGTTCTTGGTGGATTATAGCTCTGGTTTGAAGCCTTTATAAACTGCTAAAACACATTCCCAATATGTAGGTATTATTAATTTTTATTCATTTATTCGTCACATAATACTTACATTGTTAAGCTAATACTCGTAAATTGGTGACATGTCAAGATTAGCATTACAAACTGAGTATTAAATGAGAAGTATGTAAACTTGGTGTATTCCTAAAACATTACATCAGGAGAAAAGAGAATGAAAGTTTGCAAATTCGCTAAAGAATGCTCCTATGGTAACAACACCAGCTGATTATTTTTCTCCACTTACTGTTCATTGCTGTAACCCTTTTCCAACAGTTTAACCAATCATTACCGGTAATAAATGTTGAATCCTTATTCATAAGTTTGTTCAGTTGTAATGTTTTTTCTTGAATCAATGTGCTGCTAATAGGAACACCTTTTTGTCTTTCCTGAGTAAACCACAAAAAGTCGCTTCATTGATTTTATTATACAATGACACAAAGTTGTTCCAATTTTTGTTCAGTTGTAGTTGTGCTGAAGAAACTCTCAATTATCCCCAATTTTCCCTCCAGTTTCTGATACTGGCTTTCCCAACACCAAATTCAATAGCCAATTTTGTAGCACTTTCCCCACTGTCAAACAGATATACAGACAGACAAAACCTCTTCTGTATTAACTTAATTCATGAATGAATATGAAAAGCATAAATTAATTTACATAGAGGAGCTGCTAAGAATAATGCAACAAACTGAACATGTAGCACCACCATTGCATGCGATTGGCTATATTCACAGATTAGAAGACTACCAATATTGTAATTCTATTGTGCATAGTATTTGCAACATTGCAACTTCCTCACATCGCTATGCTACATGATCTTATAGCTGCTAATTCTATAGCTGTGCATATTTATAAACATATTCATTTCTTTCATTTTTTGGACAATCCGAATATTGCTGAATCCAAACAAATCTCACTACCAATTAGTTTGGATTAGTGGGGTTCTACTGTGCAACTTAAATGTTGTGTGTTATTAATGGTAAAGTGTGTTTATTTTAGGTGACTCCACTAAAGGGTGAAGCTTTAAGAACCATTTTTCAATTCTACACTGAGCCAGCGAGTGATTTATCAACAGACTATCCACTGCAGTACGCTTTTGGTTACTATATCAATGCTAATGATATTGATACAAATGATAACGAGGCTGCCGTTGATGAGGAAGAAAAGTTTCATGAGTTCAGCAAATCAAATTTGCAGTTAAAAGCAGAAACAACATTGCCTTCTGGTAAGTAATTATTGAAACTAAAGCTTACCTTGTATGTATTTTTAACTTTCTTAACCCAATTTGTATAGATAACTTTAACTATTGTGATCATTGGTAATCCTTGACTTTAGAAACAATTGTTTGGTGTTATCTCACTTATGCTGGGTTCTTACATCTTGGTTTATATTATTTTGAAGTACATGCCATTCATTTATGCAATCATGTTTCCATATTGTGTGGAAGGTAAGAAATGATTTTGATTTAAGAAAAATTTCTCTGCAATGGTTGTAAGTCAAATCATGGGATGTTGAGAGAATGCTGTCCAGTCAATCAGAGAGATATTATGTTAATTGTAGTCAATTTTTACTTTCTCTACTGGTAAGTAGGAAGTATTGTATTCCACCCAAAAATTTGATGTCAAGATTTCACCGGAAATAAATGTTTTGAGACCCCTTGAATGCAAAAAAAGCATTTTTAGGAAAAAGTCCATGTGTGTGTGTCTTTGTGTCTCTGTCTCTGTGTCTGTGCCTGTGTCTGTGCCTGTGTCTGTGCCTGTGTCTGTGCCTGTGTCTATGCCTGTGTCTGTGCCTGTCTCTGTGCCTGTCTCTGTGCCTGTATCTGTGCCTGCGTCTGTGTCTGTGTGTGTGTGTCTCTGTGTGTGTGTCTGTGTCTGTCAGTTTATCAGTCTATGTATGTGTCTGTCAGTCTGTGGCCAGCATAACTCAAAAACAAAAAGTTGGTTAAAAACCAAAGTTAGTATTTAAGTTTAATGCCTTTCAAGAATGCTACACGAAGATTTTGAAGAAAACAGCCCCACCCTAAACTACCCTTTACATGGAACATTTTTCGAAAATTTTGATTTTCTTGAAAATAGCTCTAACAATTTTGATTAAAATGTCATCAGTTTAATATGTTTGTATGACAGATGAAATTTATATTTTTGAATTTTCTGGCTATAGCCTATGTAGTCCTGTTTACTCTGGATGACTTTTGAATAACTCGTAAACCGTAAGAGATAGACAAAATGTTACAATACAAAAAATGTTGTTGTTGTTAGCTAATGCTGGATTTCTGACAATGAAGTCATTAATCCTCTTGCTCTCCAATATTTCTCACTGATGGATGGGGCAATTTATGTCTAAATAAATTTTTTTGTAGATATTCGGAGATATTTCTTATTTGTGTCAGTTTCAGAAAACTAACTTTCGTGAAATGAACATCGTTGTTCATTTTTTTATAAGTTAAGCGTGCACAGAGAACAGGATCTCAAAGCCTTAAAAGATTTGACTATCGCACAAAGCCTACTGTATTCTAATATTCCCCTTGCACCTACAAGGAAATAAGCAATAAGATAATTTGTACAAATGTTTATCTCAACTAACATGAAGAAGATATAGGAATAAGAGTTTGTGAGAATAGTTAGTAGAAGTGTAGGGAAAGTCATGTGATTGCAACACATCAGATTTTTATCTTTGCACTGCCGATTTAATGATGATGTAAGGAATCCTACATTATAATCATGAGCTATCTCTTTTTTTTTTTGGTAAGATGTAACCAAATTCCTAAACTGTAAGAAAACTTAAGATTTTGCTTGTACCAGATGATCACCAGAGACCACAACTTTGGCAGAATACCTTTTTAAATCTTTCTTCAATTTGAAAGAGAATCTGTACAAATTCAAGGTAGAAATTCTTCAAGGCAGCCATGATGTAAATCACAGCTAGAGCTCTCGCTAGTCACAATTCTGGGAAAATCAAATTGGAAAGAATTTTAGCAGTGCATCTCTCACTTTCACAAATTGGTTAGCATCAATTGTGTAAGCATATAGTTTGGCTTGTGCTTTTTAAGTTTATTGATTTTCTGCATTTGTACTATACATCATTTTATTATGTAAACTTCTTCTTGTTTTAATTAGGTATTCATATAGTTTTCATTTTTGTTTATTTGCTGTTATGTATTATATTTGTTTATATGCATCAATGAAGCATGCAAATTCAACAAAGTGCTCATTTTGAGTGTGCAGGAAAATGAGTACTTGTATAACAAAAAGTATCAAATTACAAAGATGAATATACGAAGGTGAACGTGTAGCAATATGCAATACCTTCATGTTTAGATCAAAATTTGGCATTGGTCAACCTGTTTTTATGTTGCCTGAATTGGAGAGCATCTTAAAATTTTTTCATTTGTTGAAAGAAATAAGTGACACCTCAATGTGCAATATCCACTATCTATTCCTGTTGTCATTAGTAGGCTGTTGTGAACCAAAATGTTCATGCTATTTCCGTTGTAATTTTAATTGTCATTGTCATTGTCGTTAATGGGTGGTGTGAACCAGCCTTTATCAGTCAGTTGTTAGAAATGGGAATGAAACTTCCTGATACATGTCCTAATTTTTAAAAGTAAGTGAAGTATAGTGTACATAAGATTTATCTTCAATTAAGAAATCTACACGATTACTATTATTATATTTCTGATATGTTTTATGTGATATTTTTCAGGTTCAGCAGTAAGAGAGACACTAATTACTCCTGTGTTGAAGGTATGTGATATACACAGGATTTGCACTGTTGTGAAGGGCCAAACCCTAGTGATAACATTGCCTAAGAATCTTACCCTTGTTGAAGTTCAGTAAGTATTAATTAGAAATAGCTAAAAGACATAGATTCCTAAAAAAAAAAAGGGTTACATTTATTTGCAAAATATTAAACAAGAAACAAGGGTGGTGCCTTGGCTGAGTGGTTAGACCATTTGCCTACCACTGGGTTTGATCCCAGGGATCCGCATGTGGTATTCATGGTGGACAAAGCAGCATCTGCGCAGGTTCTCTCTGCATTCTCGGTTTCCCCTGCCATTCATTCCAACAATTCCATCATCACATTTTCGTTTGTCGATTTCACCTGCATTTCACATCATCTTCTTCGTCGCTCTCATACATGGTGCTTGGCTGGCCACCCACTTCCAGGTCTTCACTCTATCCAGTTCATAGGTCCCTCTACTACCTGACAGGCATCTGACCCTAGGCACTGACTTGTATGTCTTAGGGGGTGTAAGTCCTACATAAGGGGAGGGCAATCGGGTAAAGAAAGAAGAAACAACAAACATTCATATTGACCCTGGGAATCACTGAAAAAACTTCAAAACATACATATTTTAAAATAAAAACAGTATTGTAACAAAATGACCAAATTCAGTCCTGTTCATCATCAGGATGGTGATGGAAGAGATGTACACTCCTGAAACGTCAATAGCTCTTCATCACTACACCTGGCTCGAAGCCCAAGAACAACTTGAATATGTTTGACGCCAGGAAAGCTTCAAATCATATTTCAGTCCTGTCACTTTTCTATCACTTTAGTGTTTCCTAAAATTTTATCACAAATACACAGTTTTCTTCTTGTCATTAACACAGTCTACAGTCTTTTGGGTTATCTCAATTCGTAACTGTTTTTCTCACAACCTTACTCAGTTCTTTCAGTGTCTTTCTTCACTTCCTCTGTTTCTCATATCCTAATTATGTTACAATCATTCGTGATGCTTGTTGATCTTTTGACACACCAATGTAACTTTCACGACAACACACACATGCATAGCTGTCTCAGACTCACTGACACGCTGACCGACTCATGTCTGTAACCATGAACTCTAAAGCTCACTCCTCTGAAGTTCTCTGGCTTCCTTATATACTGGGGATGACGTCACATGGACATTTCTCAATTCAACACACGCACACCGGAAATGACCCAACTAAAAGTCTCGTGAATGTTCTTGACCCCTTTTGTTTCTGCCACCTCATTGTTGATAGTCACAGTGAGCAGTGTGAGGAAGCTTGACCTAGTCCCTTTGTTTGCTCGCTGACGTAAATGTTCCTCTAAGTTGAAGACATCATCTTTGAGACCTATAAGATCTCGTGTTTGGTGTTCAGACTAGCTGTAGCAAGAGGTCCTAATCTGCAGGGTATGCGTGAGTTGTGGTAGGAATGGAACCAAACGAAGAATTAACAAACATTTGACTTTATTTGCAAATTTCCAGATTTGTAGAAAACTGCTGACGATATTTAAATAGAATGTAACTTTGTAACTTCAACTGCAACGTTATAATATTTGAACTTTGTCGCCCTTTAGCAACCGCTGAATTATGTATACGCGCCAGCTTACATACAAATCAGAAATTGCACATGTACTCTTGGCTCGATTCAAGACGAGTGTGTCTTGCGTTGCATTTGTTTTGCATGGGCAACACGAAGGAAGCAATTTCCATTGGTCAACTTTAGAGCACATCATGGTAAGATACGAATCAGCCTGTGCTATCTAATGCTGGACTTAGGTACTCTTCCTTCCATCTTCTTTCTTGGAAGTTTGAAAACATCTTGATTCAACACACACACACTGGAAATAACCCAGTCGATGTCTGGTTGACAATGGAGGAAAGTCAGCCTCCTAAACATGTTCTGGTAAATTATAAGTAAGTGTTATTTATTGTTATCAATTGACTCACCTTTTTGGTTTAAACTATTTCTTCTAGTTTGATTACAGCAACAATATTAACCCTGGAGTAAGTATTCTTGCTAAATTAAAGCAACGAATTTGAAAATAATCGCAAAACTTAAAAGTTATTTGATTTAATGCACTATTGTTAGCTTAAAAAAGCATGAACTTTTCTTAAGTAAGTGTTTTAGCCACCTCTTTGGGACAACACTCACTTTCCTGAGAAGGAAGAAAAGAAAAATACACAAAATGACTGCTGTTATCTCCCAGCAAAACGAAAATACTATGGGTGGCAGTTTCCACTATACCATTCTGTTCCATGTAATTTTCTCCTGCTCTCTCATCTTTATTTGCCCCAGCCTTCTAAATAGGAACAATAATTTCTGGAAACCTGTATACACTACCTCCCTGCATTAGTATTGATATGAATGCCAAATTCCTCCTTTGCCAGGACTTGCTGGATGCTAACAATCTTGGACTAGATGTTCCTAATAAATTAAAAGTGAAACTGGGAGATATCAACTATAATTATGAGTAGCAATAGTATAAAGAATATTAGTGCTAAATTGGTAATGCTAACCAACAACAGGATAGCAATGATAATAGAGGTGTTTATAATCTCTTGACTGCTTTCCTCATCATTCCCCAGAGGCGTTAAGCTGGTGGACAAACAGTATTCACAGATTTCAGTGAGCTAATTTTTTAGGAATTTAAGAGGTAGTGAGCCCTCAAAACCAGGGTATATTTTAGACCAGACTATGAAGTAGAGGAACAGCAGAGGAAATGGCTCTTCATAGCCTTAAGTTTGGAAGACAAAGTATAAGATAGTTCCTAGATACTTTATGTCTGATTTGCTTGTGGTTTTAAATTTTTACAATTTGTTTTTCTATCATTAAAATGTTCTTGAAAGTTGAAGCAGTTTATGAACTTACGTAATTATTAATTTCAGAGAATAATAATGACATTAATTATATGTTAATAGCTGATATTTTTGTTATTGAAGTTAAGAGATCTATATTACATGGCAAGTATGGGCACAGTTTCAATGGATACTTGATCAGTTGTTATAATTATATATTTGTTGTCCTCCGTTTATGTTTTATTACAAAATGGCATAAGATGGAGTTGTGTATCATATCATTGTCACATTAAATGTATATTGAAAGTAACAGTTGAATATAGCTAATAAAACAAAATAAGGAACACTTAACTATCAACATATCAAAAACCAATAAGCATTTATTAAAACAATAGTATCTGAGCTAGTTTGTAGTACATGTTGTAAAGGAAATTATTTAAACTAATTTGTTTCACACTCCAGCACATACTTTGACAAAATACTGTAAACATTGCATGTAATAAATGTATGGAATGTTTTTAGTGGTTTAAAAATACAATCATTGTTTGAAAATAAAACTAAATTGATCATTTTGATATTATAAATAACATAACTGGACTGCCCACTTGAAAAATGGCCAAACTCTAGCAGCCAGTACCAATACATGTATTCCTAGTGCTTCAATAATGATATGATGATAGCATATTCTACTTCAAAACCTGGCTGAGAAGCCTACAAGAATTATCACTTATCATAATTATCATAATACAAATAATAAAACCATCTCAAACTTATCTTTTATAATGCCATGGACAAAAAATCCTTCAAAAGAAAAACTTCAAATGTATATTCTCATAGTTATCCATGATAAAGGTGACAATTTGCTAATAAATTGTCTCTAGCATGTGTATCACTAGTAATTCCTGTTTTTGCTGATACTAAAGTAGACTTTGTCATTTTGTTAGCATCACCATTTCATTGTGAAAATTAGTAATTAAGAAGCTCAATAACCAACACATAAATGGAGAAGCAATAACTTAATTCATCTGAATAACTTGTTTATTCCTTATTAAAATTCTATCTTAGTGATGTACATGCTTTTTACAGTAAGATAAACACAAGATTGACTCTGCATATTGATTTAATTTGCAGAAGCATTGCGAAAGAGTTTTCTGAGCTTTTGGCTTCTCGGCAATATGTCATGGCACAAAGTAAGGCAAAGACATCTTTACAGACTTTGAAACAACTTTCAGACCAAAGTTTGTACACTGCTGCAGCAGAGAGCATTCAAGATGAAATCAGAAAGGAACTCAAAAGGAAAGAAGATGGGTGAGTTTGATAACTTTATATTGTGTATAAAATAAGTTGTCAGTGAAGAGAATTTATTACTTTCAGTACTTGAATTTATTTCTAAATGCTCTGGATTTAAGTGGTACCATTTTGATTTTAGAACACAGAAGGACTGGCTGCAAATTCTCATGCCACAGTTCTAGTTAAATAAAGCAATCATGGTTTTCCTTGGTCACTAGGCAAATGTTGGGCTGAATAATTTGATCTGCAAATTTTTCTATCATGCCTTTCATTGCTATGTTTCATTTCTTTCTTCTTCACCACTATGTCAGGATTAGGTATGTTATGATATAAACTTTGCTTGATCTTCAGACTATGACCCAAGGGGCATTGGTTTGCAGGTCCTTGGGGTTAAGAGGAGGGTAATCCATTGAAGAAAAGGGTATATTATACTCAAATAGAATGCAATATTTTCTGAAAGTAGGGCAGTGACATGCATGATGGTAGCTACTCAGAGAAGCTAACAAAGAAGTTGCAGTGTAACATTACTATTCTATGGATTTGTGCCAGGTTAGCAGTGGCATTGCTAGTCTCTGGTTCCCAAAGTCACAGGTGCAAACCTAGCAGAGAGTGATGGCTATTTTGGGCATAAAATCCTTAGCATGCCTTCCTTCAGAACGGAAGCAGAGCTGGTAGTACTATGTTGTAGATTTATGGCATTTAAAGAACCTAAGCCTGATAAATTGGCCTCTGAGCAAAATTAAGTGGTTTATCATGGCCAACAGTGTGACAAATGACAAGTCCAATTACTTTTAATGTCACTTTACTTTAGAACTAAATCATAAAACAGTTCTTTGTTTTATGCTAACACAATTTACAACTCGTTGTGACTTTGCAACTCATAGCTGTTGTGTTCTATCGTAACCTTGACACAAATACTGCTCACTATCCACGTCTCAATCACTCGCTCACTCACTCACTCACTCACTCACTCACTCACTCACTCACTCACCCACCCACCCACCCACCCACTCACTCACCCACCCACCTACCCACTCACTCACTCACTCACTCACCCACCCACCCACCCACCTAACCACCCACCCATCCACTCACCCACCCACCTACCCACCCACTCACTCACTCACTCACTCACCCACCCACCCACCCACTCACTCACTCACTCACTCACCCACCCACCCACCCACCCATCCACTCACCCACCCACCCACCCACCCACTCACTCACTCACTCACTCACTCACTCACTCACTCACTCACTCACTCACTCACTCACTCACTCACTCACTCACTCACTCACTCACTCACTCACTCACTCACTCACTCACTTCACTAATAATTGGCCAAGCACTCAACTGACTGTCCACCTGAACAACTTATATAGCTCTTGGTCCATGTAGTGGGATGTATGCCATCCTGCTTGAAACTTCTGCAGTAGCTCATTGGTTGTGATGGGTCTTCATCTGGTTGCCTGGGACCAGGTGTATTGATTAGCCATCCTGTGTACAACATGAAAATGGCCCACAGGGTTCTGTGATTGCTGACCTTCCTGTTATGCCTTCACAGCCACCTTGCTCCTGGTAAACCCAATTACAGCCTCCACCAGGACTACACTGCAGATCCCATGATATTCACTGGGCTTTGATGCATTATTTTGTGTTGTCCAACTCATAGGACCTCCTGCTGATATCGACTGTCACCTCCTACCTCCTGAAAGCATCCAGTCCCAGAATCACTTCCTCAGCCACACTCGTGACTAGCACCTACAGACTTATAACACTCTGCCCTAAGGTTAACTACATCCAGACCTTTGCTTTTACAGGAAAGGTATCACCCAATGCTGCCACTTTCTTGTAGGGTGATCTAATTTCTTTGTTAGCAAGCCCTCCGCCATGTCCAGTTGGATCACACTCATGGTTGCAACCCTTATCCACCAGTAACCAGCACAACTTCCTCTGTATTCTGCCATCTGCAATGATGTCCTCCATTCTTCTGTCCAAGGCACACAGTATCAATTGATGGGATGGCTCCAATTGTTCTTCCTTAGCCCATACTCCAGGTTTTTCTAGTTTCTCACTTGCTCATGGGCTTTACTGCTGACAGTCCTTCATGATGTGTTCTGGCTGGCTACATCCCCAACACATTCTGCTAGGGGATCCTTGCAGACATCCTTGAACTGGCTCTTTGCCTCCATCATGTCATACATTTCCATTCTCCGAGAAAGATGAAGCTGTTACCTCTGCCACTAGGTGCTTCCTCTTTAGGTCTGCACTATCCCAGCAACCTCTGGCATTCAGTTTCTTGACACTTCATAAAATCTGCCTTACTAAGGCAGGCTAAATCAATTCCTCTGGAAATACGTTTTCTCGAAGCTTCTCGTACTACCTAGAACAGGGCCCTTGTTCTTGCCATGCTCATTGTCATCCTTGTTTACCAGTCACATCTTCTTTACCAACCAGCCTTACAAGCAGTGGTGTGAGGTAGTTAACTTAGTATCTCTTTTGTTCATGGCCGCTGTCATGATAGAGTGGAATGCTGAGAACCATAATTGTACAGAACATTCATAAAATAAAAAGACTTGCAGAAGAATTCAAGTCTTCCACTTTTGGACTTGCATGGGTGTTAAGGGGCAAGATGATAGCACATATCCATTGTATCTGTAGCTGTTCAATATGGTACCACTGTAGCAGGTTTACATCAGTTATGAATAATTATAATAATGTTATGTTTCTTCTCTTGTTTCCTTAATATGTCATCCCTGTAGAGGTGCAACTTGTAGCAAATTTGAGGAGATGTCTTAAAATGGCTCAAACTAGCTCTGGTGGATCAAAATCAAATTTATAATGAATTCTCCTGAAATCACTCGTAGCAAGCTTTATTTCCTTTTAGTAATGTTTCACAATTAAATATTACCATAAATTATTACAATTTTTCTCTTCAATCTTCCTTATACTTTACTATTCATACAAAACATATTTGCTGTTGGTGCGATGCTCTGAATGTGATGTGGCAACAACTTATGAACTCGACCTTTGTGACATTTCTCATATTTTAACCTATTTTTATAATGGTGTTAACAGTTTTGAGGGATATTCGCAATTTGTTTGCAATGGTCCATTGTGTGGCTGGATTACTACCAGAGATGAGGGTCTTGATCTTCCTTATCACCTATGGAGAATGTGCAGTAGCAGGTCATGGGTTTGCCTGTTTTCTTCCTTTTGGAATTAATACCACACAACCTTTCCCTTTTTATTCAAAACTGAGCTAATCCCATACACTAATGTTACTTCTTGCATGCTTCAATAATGGCAGAATAACTATACTGTGCATTGGAAAGGGCAGTAATGTGGCCTTCCCTATATGGTTCAATTTGCTTAGGCATAATGAAGCCATACACATCCTACTGCTATCAAGGCAGCACAGGAACTGGTTTGTTTGTCTCACAAATGCATAACCTTTCTGTGCATGCAGAAATACAGCACTCACATTTGCAACTCATTATCAGAGATTGGAAACAACCCTCAGTAGACTTGAATAGTTGACTGCTCGTGATGTGCCTAAATACATGATGAATTAACACGTTTTTAAAATATTGCAGGCTGGATGCAAATCCAAGTTCAATACAATCAAGCCTGGATTTCCTTGAAATGTCAATAAATATTTTAAGCCAATTGCCCATGTCTGGCTCCACCCTACAAGATTTGTCTTCATTCAGAGATAAAATTCTTAGCTTGGTGAATCGCAATAATGGTAAGTACCTGCTAATTTAATCATAATCTTATTTTAAAACAAAAGAATTTCTCCATATACCTTAAGTGTTCTGTGAATATGTATCATAAGCTATTGCCTGCATCATTAGCCTTTATCAGCCAATGGAATGGTTTGGAACTGAAGAATATGAAGGAACTCTTCCTCTGTAAACAAAGCTTGAATATTTTGCAGGTACCATCTAACTTGAAAACCAAACTTAAAATTTTTTATTAACTTTATTTACTTAACATAACCTTCAAAAGAAAATTTTAAATCCTAAATAAAAAAATAAAACATGTAATGATATGAGAAATTATATCAAATTCTGGTAAAATGAAAATGTAAACTTCAGGATGCAAGAAACAAGATTTTTATTGGTGAAATAATTTTCAAAATTTATGCAAGATACAGGACTCGTAAACAAACATATATTTTTCCATATATCAGGCCAGTATAAATCAGATACGGAATTTAAGCCTATGCCAGCCTGTTGCTATGGTGGCTCATTGGTTAAGAGGACCACATTAGAGTGGAAGATCCATGGTTCAAATCCCTGCTATGGCATCAAATTTTTCATTTCTGATTCTATCTTTTAAAGTTTACCTATATGCAATTTGTTTAGTGTTTGAACAATCAATTATCATTGATTTGCCTGATATATGGAAAACTAATAATTAAAAACCTTAAGGACCAGCACTTAAATACTTACAATTGTGAGTCGCCATTTACGTGTCTACCAGGCAAATATGAATCAGATGAGGAATTTTAGGTTATGCTGGCATATTGCCATGGTAGCCCAGTGGTTAAGAGCAGCTGCATATAGAGTGGGAGATCTTTGGTTCAAATCCCAAATATGGCATTGAATTTTTTATTTCTGAAGTGAATAAACGATTTTCCACTAGCAGTATGGATATATTATGCTATCCTTAAACAGTTTAGTTTTGAAGAGTTGAATCTGACTTGAGAAATTCAGCCATGACTGGGACTCAAACCACAGAATGTCAATTTTCTTAGCTGTATTACTGCCGAAGGATTCCAAAAGATGCATTAAGCTTAACCAGTGATTATTTATTGCTGTTTATAGGCTAAGGTTGAAAAGGTTGAATAAGACTGAAAAATTCAATGCCATAGCCAGGATTTAAACCACAGAACTTTGACTATTCATGCCATTGCTCTAACCTATCAGACTACATATCAACATGAGGTACAATACTAAATTCCCTAAGTGATTGATTTTTTCCTGGTAAACCACAAGTGCTCTAAAATTAATTTTGAGAATATCTTGTGGTTAAGTGGGGAAAATGTGAGCCACTTCTGAATTTAATGTCATACTGGCATGTTGCTATGATAGCTCAGTTGGCTAGAGTAGCTAGACACAAGCTGAACATTCGTGGTTCAAATCATGGCTGTGGTATTTCTCTACTGTTAAGTAGGGGAAGTATTGTATTCCATCCAAAAATTTGATGTCCAGATTTCACCAGAAATATATGTTTTGAGACTCCCCCGAAAAAAAAAAAAAAAAAAAAAAAAAAAAAAAAAAAAAAAAAAAAAAAAGCATTTTTAGAAAAAGGTCCTGTGTGTGTGTGTGTCAGCGGACAGCATAACTCAAAAAAGTCTGTTAAAAACCAAAATTGGTATTTAAGTTTAATATCTTTCAAGGATGCAACACGAAGATTTTGAAGAAAATAGCCCCACCCTAAACTACTCCTTTACATTTAAAATTTTTCGAAAATTTTGATTTTCTTGAAAATGGCTTTTAACGACTTTGATTAAAATGTCACATGTTTGAGATATTTTTATGACAAATGAAATGTATATCTTGAATTTTCTGGCTATAGCCTCTGTAGTTGTATTTACTTTGGACGATTTTTGCATAACTGGTAAACCTTTACAGATAGACCAAATCATACTATACAAAAAATGTAAATCCTGCTAAAATACACAATTTATGTCCGAATAAATATTTTTGTAGGGTGAACCATTTCGGAGATATTCCTTGTTATGTGTGTGAGTTTCAGAAAAATTAAAACTTTCATGAAATGGAACATCGTTGTTCATTTTTTTATGTTAAGTGTGCAAAGAGAACGGAATCTCAAAGCTTTAAAAGATTTGACTATCGCACAAAGCCTACTGTATTCCCATATTCCCCTTGCTCCTACAAGGAAATAAGCAATAAGGTAATTCGTACAAATGTTTATCTTAACTAGCACCAATAAGATAGGAAGGAATAAGAGCTTGTAAGAATGATTAGTGCAAGAGTAGAGAAAGTCATGTGAGTGCAACAGATCTGATTCTACCTTTCCATGCATTAAGTTTTCTCATCTGATCCATGTGTCTGAAGAAACCTTCAAGGTAATCTGACATACTCCAAGTTTGCCAACTTAACCTAAGCAATAACCTTTTTTCATTCATTCACTTATTAGTTCCAGTTGTAAAACATTTTACAAGAATTATCCATTTGTTAGTGACAAATGTTACATAGGAAAGAATAAAACATTCACATATTGAAAGAGAGAAACTTGTTTGCAACAGGGTGTACAGTGATGCACTACAATTTCAATGTTTATATGCATTTAGCAATTTATACTTATAAAACACGTTTCCTAACCACTTTATAGCTGTTAATTATAAAGTCCAGAAATTAAAAGTGGTTTCAGAATTATAAGTTGTCATGTAAATATCAATAATACCAGGGGTATTTTTAAAGTAAGTACCATTAATTTTTTAAGCAATAACAGAGCATTATTTTCCAAATACTTTATTATCTTCATAACCTTACACTTTTCACTACTTCTACATTTAGTTACTGTCCTTATTTAGCCACTTATAATGGGAAACCAATTTTTGTAAGCCTTTGTCAAAGAATTATACTGCATGTGATAAAAGTCGTGTTTGCACTTCTTTTTTAACATCATTGTGGTTGAAATGTTTTCCAGCAAGGAATTTCTTCAAATGAAGAAATAGATGAAAATCGCTTGGTGCCAAATTGGGCTATAAGGAGGATGATCAAGTTTTTCCCAACCAAATGATGTGATCAGATCTTGAGTTTGGCTGTGTGTGGCCAGGCACTGTCACTCATGGTTTCCCATAAACCTCAAACAAATGGAGATGAATGTTTTTAATATAACATTTCACATATTCAAAAAACAAATCACTGATCTGACTTCACAGTCGGCAAGTATGATTGCTTTGAACATTTCAAAATGCTCAAACAACAGGAAAAACATAGTGACTGTTGCTCATAGCTGCATGTGGCTTCCTAATGAATGGAAGAAGAGATCACATGTGCTCAAAATTTTGACTGCAGTGGCAAAATATTTAAACAGTACTACTTTAAAAATACGTCTCGTATCTTGAGTAAGTATATGAGATTGCTTTGAGACTTACCAGATAAATGAAGCAAATTAAAAAATTGAATGTGAATTTGGTCATCTTTCTTTGGTAGTGTGATAGTAAGGCATCATCAAAGGAAACATAAAATCCATAGTTTGAGTCTTGGCTACGGTAATGAAGTCTTCAACTTTAACACACTAACTCTATCCTACACAAGGCTGGTGTGAAAAAGCAATTTCAAAACAAATATTTGTTTTGCTTAATATATTCATCACCTTTTAAACCCAATAAAATTTGCCTGTATATATGTTAGAAGTGTGTTTAAGCATAGAGAAGTATAGCGAAGTAACCCATCTGATCTATCTCATTAATATCCCAAATATAATAACTGGCAGTAAAAAGTGCAAGAAGTTTCTTACAAGTTGTTTTTTATTATAGCTGAAACTTCTGTTTTAAAGTGCTTTCCAGCAATGTACTGACCACATGGTAACTCATTTAATTTTCATAATGGTTGCAAATTTTAAAACATGTTATTCATTCTTTTGGGTATTTTTGTCCTTTCTCTTTCCAGATGTTACAGGGTGCTCCACTTGTTTATCAGCCTTACTTTTCAGATATAGAAATTAAGATAATGGTTATAAACTAACACAATTTGCTAACAATGTACCTTGGTCTGCGAGAAGCCTGGTGAACTCATAAGAGATAATGACACAGTCCTATAGGTATTATGTCAGCATGCACAAATGTATCGTTAAATTATAATTACAGAAGTATGTCTTTTTGTTACAGACTAAGTTCTGGTCCTGCCATTGTGACTCTTGTGTAGGCACCTATAAAAGTAGTTGTTATTCTATTTGTTGACAGAACAGTGCATGAACACAAGGTATACAAGGTATAGAAAAACTGTTGTGTCTCTGTGCATGAGGTTACGATACTTGTAAAGCAAAGAGTATTCATAGTAAAGCTACTAAAGAATAACAATTAGTCATCAAATATTAATAAATATTAAGTAAGTAAACTTCACTTATCTTTGGTAATCATAAATTAATTATTTTCATTGTATTTTCTATATAGTTTTGAAGCATTGTTTCTTCAGTTACATGGGATAGTAATTTAATGCACAATTTCCAAAGATAAGTGAAGCTTAGTCACTAAATATACGAGGGTAATTCAAATATAAAGGGTAATTGTTGCATATCACGTAGGAAGCAGTTCAAAGCAGGGCAGTGGAGTGCGGGGGTTGAAGGTTGGTGTGTTAGGGAGGGCGAACTAGCTTTGTTAGCTGCTTCGCTAGGTTCTGGCGTCAGTACAGCCATGAGTGAGCAAGAGGTTCCTTCGTCTGTTGCGCAATGCATTATTATCAAGTTTTTAACCAATGAAGGGGCTAAACGTTCAGAGATTTTAACTCGTTTAAGGCGCAGTTTGGGGACACTACACTGTCACAGAATCAAGAGTTTACCTGGCCCAGACAATTTAAGGGTGGCGGAGAATTTGTGGAAAACGAAAGTCATGCTCGACGCCCAAGGTCAAATCTCACAGATGACAACATCTGTGCCGTTTGAGAGCTCCACTGTTGAAGGAATCGCTTCAGAAGTTGGTTGATTTTCTTCATGATCGACGTACAGTGACTGCAGCTTACTATTGCCAATTGTTAAGGTCTGTAAAAGCTTAAGAGGTAGAACTGGAACTTAAAAATTCAATGCCACAACTGGGATTTGAACCACAGACCTTCCGCTTGCCGGGCGGATGCTCTACCACTGAGCTATTGTGACAAACTGCCAGAATGACATTAAATTCTCAAGCCAGTTCATATTTCTCCTGGTAAACCACAAAGGCAGTCTCACATCAGAAACAATTACCCCAATGGTGACTTACTATTGCAAGTACTTTATATCCCAGGATTAAATAACCTTCACATGGTAATTATTATTTATTTATGCCAACAAACTTACTGTTGGTGTTTTTAAACACACAAGCCGTGTGTGGGCAAAGTTTAAGAGGTAGAACTGGAACTTAAAAATTCAATGCCACAACTGGGATTTGAACCACAGACCTTCCGCTTGCCGGGCGGACGCTCTACCACTGAGCTATTGTGACAAACTGCCAGAATGACATTAAATTCTCAAGCCAGTTCGTATTTCTCCTGGTAAACCACAAAGGCAGTCTCACATCAGAGACAATTACCCCAATGGTGACTTACTATTGCAAGTACTTTATATCCCAGGATTAAATAACCTTCACATGGTAATTATTATTTATTTATGCCAACAAACTTACTGTTGGTGTTTTTAAACACACAAGCCGTGTGTGGGCAAAGTTTAAGAGGTAGAACTGGAACTTAAAAATTCAATGCCACAACTGGGATTTGAACCACAGACCTTCCGCTTGCCGGGCGGACGCTCTACCACTGAGCTATTGTGACAAACTGCCAGAATGACATTAAATTCTCAAGCCAGTTCGTATTTCTCCTGGTAAACCACAAAGGCAGTCTCACATCAGAGACAATTACCCCAATGGTGACTTACTATTGCAAGTACTTTATATCCCAGGATTAAATAACCTTCACATGGTAATTATTATTTATTTATGCCAACAAACTTACTGTTGGTGTTTTTAAACACACAAGCCGTGTGTGGGCAAAGTTTAAGAGGTAGAAGTGGAAGGTCTGTGGTTCAAATCCCAGTTGTGGCATTGAATTTTTAAGTTCCAGTTCTACCTCTCAAAGGCTATGTGTATATTTTATTAATTTATAAACTTATGTTTGACACATTTTTTTTTTTTCAGATCTTATAAAGAAGCATCGCTCAAATCCTGAAAAATACGTAGACATACACAGTGCAAGGTCTCGCCATAGACGAAGCAGCTCTGATACTCCGGCACCCAAAGTTCAAGAAAGTAACCATGTAAGTCTTTTCTTTTGGCAAAAACCATATTAATAATATGGTTAAATAATAACCACATTATTTGAAGTTTAGTAACATTATATATGAAAACTTTTCTTGGTCAAGTTGATGAAATAACAAATACAGGTATATCACTAAAAGCATGATTTTGCACAAGAGAATTAATTTGCAACAATTGAATGTGAGATAATTTAATAATTGAAAAGTTTGAATTTCAGAAATATCACTATACATTCAGGTAATATGAAAATAATTGTGCTTCACATAAAAAATGTTGATATCAAGAAGTTGATAAGCCATATTATTTTAAATTGGTATGTTTTTAAATTTTGAAGTTTAGTTATCTCTATTTATTTTATTAATCCTTTAAATACATGAGTGAAGGAGACATCAAATGTTTACAAATACATACCGCCAAGTATATGGTTTATATAATTTTTGTATATGTATACTCTTCAAGACTGTAAAAGGAACTGCTATTTTCTTTAGCATTTATTAAGGGATAGCTGTTGTTTACTGCTTTGATTTCTTTGGTTAGCTTATTATGCAGTTATTTACCCATGCTTGTCTTATAATGGTTATTTAGCATGTCTGTATGTGTGGAGAAGGTGTGATTCACTATGTTTCCACTGGGAATTGAAATTCATTTGAACCCAATCCCTTTCTCAATATGATCTGCATTTCTATACTGAATTCAGTCTGGAATGAGATCGATTCGGATACACAAGACCCAAGCATATATAATTTAAGCTTTTGTTTTGGTCAGTTGGTTTATGTTGGCAAACCTATAAAAAATATGCTTTCTACATACAGTGAGTGTAAAAAGTGATCATACACATAAGAAATTATATTAAAATACCTGGAGGAATAGAAATGGGATGCTGGGATAAATACATAAATACCTTAATCATGTTCAGTAATACATATGTCTTATTTGGTCAAATTTTATATCACAAAACGTAAAAGAAATTAATCAATAATCTCCCCTTAATACAAACAAATGCTATTATTTCTCACAAAAAGTGTTCATTCACCTACAATTTAGTAACATTTTTATAAATACCATCATTCAATGTTTTGTAGGTTCTCTTTTGATTTTATAACTGCCTCCAGTCTATGTGTCATTGATTTTACTGGCTCTGTTGTTGTTTTTGGCTCAATTAAGTCCCATTCTATCTGAAGTTCCTGTTTCAAGCTTTCTTTATTGGAAAGGTGCGATTTCTAATTTTCTGCTCCAGGTGTTCTATAGGATTGATATCTGATGACTGAGGTGTGTATAAAGTTGCTTTGGTGTGTTGTAAAGCAGTCACAAGTGAGTATTTCCAGATGTATGTTTGGGGTTGTTGTCCTGCTGAAAAACAAAGTTGTTCTCAAGACCTAGTTTTTCATCACTAGCAAGAAGATTTTCTTTAAAGTGATCATATTCATTTCATGATCCATCAATCCATTGATAAAGTGCAACCACACCTAAAGTGGTCGTGCACCCCCAGACCATCACTGAGCCACCTCCATATTTTATTGTGGGCACTAGATGTTTTGAATCCATCTCTGTATTCTTCTTTCACCACAGCATAAGGCCTCCACCAGAACCAAAATGTTAAACTTGCTTTCGTTGGTAAAACCACCCTTTTCCAGAAGTGTGGTGCTTTATTCTGATGCTCTTTTGCAAAATATATTAGTTTTATTTGATTTGTCTTATTTAGAAATCAAAGTAGATGCCAAAGTAGTTGGCATCTTTGGCAGATTCAAATCGATTTGAATCTGGTAGATGTTTCCATGCAACAACATTTTGATCCCATACCACTTCTAAGAGGATTGGATCCAAGGATTCAGTTCAGTTTGAATCCACATTTCCATGCAATATTCAATCCAGGATGAGAACTCAAATTCGTTTTAATTCTTAATGGAAAATAGTAGTTGTTCCTTAGCTATTTGTGCTTATTACAATAATTTTATTAAACTTTTCTTATGAAATAAATGTTCAAAATCATACATTTTATTGGCTTTATAACAATTTTACATTGTGATATGTTTCATTGTAATAACAATAACAAATAATAAATTTAGGCTTTAGGCATCCTGTAAGGGCAAAGGCCTCCTGTTTACGAGGGACTAGCTCATAAATAAGCTCTAAAGGTGAGCAAATTCTTGGGAGTTTTGTTGTGTTCCTGAGCTGTCTTCCTATTCCTAATCCTATTTCCCAATCATAAAGCCCTTCCACTTTCCTGTCCCCTAACACTTTTTTGCTCCACTTTTCACAACTTTTGCACTCATTGTTACCATTTTCCTGCCCTGTTTGGTGCTTGTTGATTCCTATTTGGCCCCAGCTGTCTCCATGCTTCTCTGTTTTATCACCATTGGCTTCCCGCTTTGATTTGAAAGTAGTCTGCCATCTGATCCTTTGCCATCCCAAGTTTCCTTGTTCTTCTTCCAGGTCCCACATTGTGATACGGTGCATCCATTTCTGGTGATCCATGTGTAATACATGTCCAACCCATTTGCCATTTTAGTTACCATTTTTTAGTTTCACATTTTAGTTAGTTTACTTTCCAATTTTAGTTTTCTATTTCTATTGTTTTTAGTCTTTTTAGCAATATGCAAATTTAAAATATTAAATCATGAGCTTTAGTCATTCAAATTCTTTAATGTTATAAGAGCTGCATAATATTTTTCTTTCTTCTTTCTTTACCTGATTACTCTCCCCTTCTGTAGACCTTACACCCCCTATAATTTACAAGCCAGTGCCTGTCCGGGAGCACAGGAACCTATGGACCAGACAGGGTGAAGACCTGGAAGCGAGTGGTGAGCCAAGCACCAGGTATGATAGTGAGGAAGAGGATGATATGAAATGCAGGTGAAATTGATGATGGGAAAGGTGATAATGGAGCAATTGGTGGAATGAGTGGCAGGGGAAACCGGAGAACCTGGAGAAGACCCCCCCTGGCACCCCGGCATCTACCAGAAATACCACATGCAGGTCCCTGGGATTGAACCTGGGCTGCCTAGGTGGTAGACGAATGCTCTAATTGCTCGGTCATGGTACCACCACTGCGTAATATAGATAATATTTTATTCCTTTTTATTTGGAGTTTCATTTGTGCTCACCCTATGGTAACCATTTGCCATTTTTGTATCATATGTATGATAGTATTGATTGAGTATATTAAGTACATTATCTTTGACAGGCATAATAGTTTTAAATACATCCAATAAAACTATGGTTACGATATTTTACTTTATGAAAGTTTCCTAATATGAATGTTGAAGGGAAAAACACTTGCAAAATAATCAAATACCAGAAATTAAATTCCTTTTATATCACACATTTCAGGTACTGTCTTTGTTGAAACTCTCTGAATACATAATTAACAATGGCACTGAAGCTAAAGCTGCAGTAGAGAAACAAAAATTGTTTCGAGCACTCCATTTCTATATGCAAGGCCTTTGCTCAGGACGTGAAGTGGCCAAGGATCACAAAGTTTTTCTAGGTAAGGAATATAATCTTACAGATAGTAACTGTCAACTTGGCCTGATGTTGCCCGCCTCAGTAGTGTGATGGTTAGCGTGTCTGCCTCACGTTCAAGAGGTCGCGAGTTTGAATCTTGCTTAGGGTAAGTTATCTGGGTAAGGTATTTTCCGAGGTTTTACCTTATCCTGAGAAGACGAATGTCAGGTAACTTAATGCTCCATGGACCTCGAGCTCATTTGAGCATTGTTTCACCCATTTCATTCATTCACTGCCCAATGTGATATTACTTGGAGGATGTTAATTAAACAAAATTGGCCTGATGTTGAGTGTATTGCAACATTGTGCTATTTAAAATATTTCACTTAGTTTGTAATCATTACCAATGGATATACTTTTAAAGATAGTAACATTCTTTCACTCAAGGCTGGTATAGGACAAGGTTGAAAGGTAGAATCACGCTGAAAAATTCACTAGAATCAGCTGGGACTTGAACCAAGATCTTTCACTTTTTGTGTGGTTGCTCTAATCAACTAAAGTACCATAACAATGTACTGGTATGACATTAAATTCCCCAACTGACTCACATTATCCTGGTAAACTACAAGGAAATCTCAAATCATATTTGAGATAAATGCGCCAATGGTGACTAACAATGTAGGTACTTTAAGTCCCAGGCTTTATAGGCAGTCTCTGAGGTCAAGTCAGTCTAGGTGGCTTAGTTGGTTGGGCACGGCCTACTGATCCCAAGGTCACAGTTTCAAACCCAGCCAAGATCAATGAGTTTTAATTACTTCAAAGCAACGGCCTCATGTCAATAGAATTACTGGCATGTAAAATAACTCCTTCGGAATGAAATTTAGGTACATATTTAGGCACTGATGTTGTCCTGACAATTGACAGCAGTGTTAACAAATAAAATATTATCTGGAGGTTAATTAGTGATAATTAATTGTTCTTTCAATTTGTAGGGCAAATTGTGAGCCTAGGGCATTTAATTTAGGAAAAATGGAATAGATGATTCATGCTGGTATTTACTGTGCATGCTTTATGTTCACCAATATTATGTCAATTTTTTGTTATAGAAGTGTTACATTTTACTTTGTTATTATGGAGCATGGCTTACATTGATCATGAGCAGAGACCGGAAGTTTAGGCATTATAAATCATTAAAATAAGCAGGTAAAAAGGCACTATAAATAGCTAAAATAGGCAGGAAAATAGGCATTTTAAATACTAAATCAGGCAATAAAAGGCAATTATAAAAACCCATTTATTTAACAGATTACACTATTCAGTAACTCAATCGTCATATTTTAAAGAGCTTCAAAGTTTTAAACAAAATGCTAGTGTTGTAATTGATACAAACATGAAATATTTTTTAAGAAGGCCTATCCACTGCATGACAACCAAATGCCTTTTTAAGTTCTCTAGGGTCATGTTGAGTCTCCAGTCAGATAACACATTTTTCATGTGACAAAATGACCTCTCGACATCGACAGAGGTTATTGGAACAAATCTAAAAGATAGCATCATTGTAGGATCCATTTCAACTGCAACAGAATTGTTACCTTGTAGAATTTTTTAAATGTTTCTAAGTTTATCGAGATAAACAAGGATAAATAATGAAACAACGCAATAAAAAACATTTATTTCATAAAATAGGCATTTATACTTAAAAAGGCAGAAAAAGGCAACATAAAACTGTGGCATTTCAATCACAAAGGTACGATTCATACGGAGTCACTTTGAATTTGAAGATAGATTTGACACATTTAAAAAGGCATTCTGCCTAAGTTCCGGTCTCTTATCATCAGTATAAATTATAAGAAAAACAAAAGAAAAACAATCATTGCTAGGCTCCATAACCAATGTGAATAAATAGTTAATCTTTTGTGAGGCAGTTATAATCTTAGCATTGTATAGTAAAGACACATAATTACGCAGAATTATTGATAGATTTATGTCACAACAAAACAGAAAACACATTAATTTTTCTGAATAACAACAGGAAAGAGCAAAAATCGACTAGTGATTGCGTGGAGAAGAAATAACAGTAATGTATATATTTCTGGATATAAATATGCATTAAGGAAAGTAAAATTAAGATTGTTGTGAAAGTGATGCCATTCGTACTTTGGGTCACAAGCAATTAAAGGAAAACTTTGCCGTTGGAAAATTTCAGATGATGTTTTCAGGAACATGTTAAACAGCTAATTAATTTGTGAATGGATTCTATCTAAAATCAAATAAAGTTTTTGGTGAACCCTGGACTTTATTTGGAAAAAATTCTCGGCCACCTCACTTTGTTAAATATCTGTTGCCCATTATATATGACCCTATAACAGAGATCCCATTGCTCAAGCATGTGAGTGGTAAGGGGTCCCTTAATAAAAACTGCCACAAACTCTTGTTCTACACATAGCCCGAATTAATTATATTTCTTAAATGTTTTGATTGAATTTTGTATAACTTCGTAAAACTGGGAAACCATAAGAGTTAAACAAAAATCTCATATAAGAGAAATATAGATTGTATTGGAACACACAACTCACATGAAATTGGTATTAACTATTTCCAAAATATTTTTTGCCATTGGTTTGAGTTTTTCAATATTTTTCATATATTTTTTGAAGTGTTAAGTAATCACAAACTTCCTTCTCATAATATGGAAAAGTATGGAGTTTAAAAGCCATCATATAGGAGCCACTTTTTAAACATTTGACAGTCACTTCAGCTCCAATATCCTCTTTGTGCTTGCAATACAATGTGCAGCAAAATCACTTCTTCAAACATTTGTTTCATTCATCATAGAATGTCTAGAAAAATAAGTTTTTGTAAGAATAGTTTGCAGAAGAGAGACAAAATAAATGACAGTGAGTAGAGAAAGTCATGTGACGCACCAATGTTTTCTCTTTCCTAACATAAGATCAGTGCATCAGAGCATAATTATGGCAGACACAAAATTTAATGATTGTTGATAGCTGACCACTACTATTATTTTTCCTGTTGTGCAAATCAATTTTGTGGGTGCAAATGATATTTATTTCACTGACTTTACAGCATGATTTTACAGTATGTAATGTAATGAAATTTATTGCGCCAGTTTATCAATTTTACATTGACTTTGGACATGTCAGTTATACATACAGGTATACAATTTTACAAATACAAATTATTTACAATTATAACAAATTTACATATTCATACAGATAACACATTTACAGTTCATTTAAATCATACAAGGCTTTGTCTATTAAATATTTTTTTAGCTTACATTTAAATAGTCTTTTTGAGCTGACAACAGATTTTAATTGTGTTGGTAACTTGTTGAACATCTTTATTCCTCTTATGCTAACGTCTTTCTCTGTGATGCCCTTATTAACATTTTGTCTATGGAAATCAGAGTTGTTTCATGTGTTATGGTCATGTATTTGATTATTTCTTGTTAAGTTTTGCTTTTCTATTACATATAATATAGTCCTATAAACATACAGAGAGAAAATGGTGAATATTTTTTTATTGATAAAAGTATCCCTGCATGATTCTCTTGGTTTTAATTTGTACATGAGTCTAATGCATCTTTTTTGAAGAATAAATATTCTTTCCAAGTGTGTTTTTGCAGAACAGCCCCAAATTTCTATCCCATACATCATGTGGGAATATATGCAGCCAAAATAAATAAGTTTCAAGATATATATATCTCCATACGTCCGAAAATGCCTTAATAGGAAAACTGATTTGCTGATGGTACTACAAATGTGGTTAATATGCTCTACCCATTTTAATTGATTGTCTGCTACTATGCCTAAAAATTTATGTGCTTGCACTTCCTCAATAGTGTTACCCTGTATTTGTAAGCTCATATTCAAGATATTTTTATTTGATGTGTTAAATTGGATCATTTTTGTTTTTCCCATATTACATTTAAGGTTGATAGCCTCGAAGTAGTTCAAGATCTTGGAAGCAGAGTTGTTCATATTTATGTTCAATTCCTCTGTATGTTTAATTACAACGCCACAAGACATGACAAGCCTCTGATTGGACTTTATGTTGTCCAGCTCCTCCTGCCACTTGCCATTAAATTTATGTCAGCCATAATTATATGCTTGTATCATTAATTTAAACCTATATTTTCACAGGGGTTTCTATTCTGGAGTTCAGCGTAGAGAAACTTTTATCTGAAGAATTTATGCTAGCACATGAGTTTTCTATACCTGACAGAACAAAACATGCTGTGGTATTGAATAAGACAGCATTTGTAAGTATGTAACATATAGTTAATTTTGTAGCTTATAAAGAACTAGTTTTAGAATTCTGTATCTAGCACAAACACCTTCTCTGAAAGTTAATGGAGAGTATAAAAAGAAATATCATCTAAGCTGCACTAATACTGTAGTTTTAGTGATGGGGCAATACCACTGTATCTTGATACTTGATACCAATACTAATTTTTAAACACCAATACTTGATATACTCACTTTACAAAAAGCTACAAAGGTGATAGTTTGTTCTTTGAATTATGCTCTTAGTACTGCCTACTTCAAAATAGTTCCACATTTCACTTATGTTTAACTGTTCAATATCAGTGTTGTACAGTGGTATAACAAAATATTTTATGGAAACACTGTACAGTATACCTACAGTCTGACTTCTAAAAGAGGATACAAGACAGATGTCAAGCAGGGGGACTAAAGGGTAAGAAGGGAAGGCCGTTGCTATGGAAATGTAAACAAAGTTTGCCACATTGATTACACTGATAAATCATGTGCTTCTCAGGTCTGTTATCATTAGTTATTTTCAAGAAACCAAGCTTGCTTGAGCATTCAGTTGCATCATGTGTTGTTAGCTTACTTTGTTAAAAATCTTATTAAAATATGCACTTATGCAATCAAGAGTTGGTAGAGGTAGAGATAAAGGTAGAACAAGGATTTATGGCCCAAGAGAAAGATTAGCTTCCAATCAAGGTGTTATATTACACAGCCAAGCTAGAGAATTTGTTCTCTTAGGGAATTCTTTGAACAGGAGTTTGCTCCTTCACAATGAACCTCTTATTTGTCTCAACTAAGTGAGGAAAATAACTGCAAGTATTTAAAGAGAAGCAGCTATAGCCAGGTCCATTGCAAATTGCAACTCCAGTTATGCAACTGGACTGTTTTCAGCCAGATGATATAAAAAGGCACATACATAGCTATTACAACTAGAAAGGTGATCCTACCATAGGTATGCTACTTTCTTCTCTTAAAGAACCTGATCTACTTGAGAGAAGCCTTAGCTCTAGGGATAAAATCCTCCATGAGCTGTGATTTCAGTTCAAAAATATAAATAAGTGAAAACTGATATGAAAGACCAATTATATTGTAGTGCTAAGGGCCTTATTTTAAAAGAAATGCAATACAAGAACTTGAAGGAAACAGTGTGGTTGGATGTGACCTGAGTAAATGCTGGCCATACTGTGTTAAGGGGCTGAAATGACGGTATGCTTAAAAGTACCATAATAGGCCTTATAGGAAAAGGTGGTTGTTTTATTATTAGTCATGTTGGTATGTCTGATGGCTTTTTTTGCTTATGCCCAGCTGCCCTAAGGAGAGAGAGAAAGAGATTCAACTGTAAAATAGGTACTCGGAATCACAATTGTGTAAACACTAAGACAAAGTGAATTTGTGTTGACAACAAATTACTTTATTGGTATTGAAAACAAACTACTTTTATTCTTAAAGTGGGCTAATATATATTACATCTGCATGTTTTTGCTGCCATGAGGTAAATTCGAATGCTTATTTATATTATTATTTATTTATACCAACAAACTTTCTGTTAGTGTTTTTAAACACACAAGCCGTGTGTGGACAATGTTTGAGAGGTAGAACTGGAACTTAAAAATTCCATGCCACAGCTGGGATTTGAACCACAGAACCTCCGCTTACTAGGTTTTGTGTATTGAGGGTTAAAGAGGTATGCATAAACTTGCTATCTGCATATTGATAACACTGCAGCTCTCTTCTTGGAGAAGCTGAAACCTGTCATGTATCTTCTTGTAAAAATCAGGCTATATAAGGTATGGTCGTGACCTGAATTTGAGTTACAAAACACAAACTAACAGATTGAAGGAAAGAACAAATATTTTCATGCACTGTCTAAAGTTTTGGTTTGTTTCTGCCGTACCCACAGATTTTGGTCACCAGAATATGTAAATGTAGGAAGGTAGAGAGTCATCAAGCCAGGCTATTACAGAAACGTGATTTAGTGTGTAGCTAAATCAGCTGGTAGCAGGATATTAAAGGTGGCCTTATGCCAACAAATTAATGTAGGAGGTTCATTAAAAAAGTTGAAAAGTTGTTTTATAATTATCTATGTTCAAATTAATATAAAATATGATTTTTGTTTATTAATATACAGCTGAACCTCATTTATGCGTATATCAAGGGGAAGAGAGAAGATTGCTTATAACTCAGAATTACTTGCACCTGAGATTTTGTTGATGTATCAAATTTTTTTTAAGAAAAGCAATACAGTGGGCCTACATGTGCAAAATTTTATAAACAACTAAGATATGTACAAAGAAAACATTATCTTGAACTTTGCCCTGCTTTAAAGAAATCAGTTAACTTAGCTTGTTTTACTTTTCTTGCATTAAGTGCATACAACTCATTTTGCAAACTTGTTAATGAACTTAAGGCTTTTTGACTATAACTATTCACATTGATGTAACACCAACACACATTTATTGTGCTTAACAATTCATTCTCTTTAGGTATTTGAAGATTTGAGTTATCATCCCCATTATTGTAGCATCACTTGAAACTGGTTCATTGTCTTAATCACTACCATATTTTTGACACACATCAACAATAATCTCCTCATCCTGTAGTTCTCCGCACACAGCTAGATTGTCACCAACATGCACAAAGGTATCGAAATTTGCACTCTCTGATAGAGCTAGCTCATTTACAGGCACAGCTTCATCACTACCCTTACCAATAACATCATCAAAAACAGTCTCTTCTTGTAAGATATCTACCAGATTTAAAAAAGCACTGATTTTGGCTGATTAAGAGCAGCTGAGAACTGAAAGACAAAACCACTGTTCAACAGTAAACACCAGATACTGAACATTTTAATCTTTACTTCTTGCTTGTTGCTATGACAATGTTGCACTGGAAGCCATTGGTTCTACTAGCAAACATCTTTGTCTTTTGTTTCTGCAGCCGAAAGCCAGCCACTTAGCTTGCATAACTCGTAACTCATTTTATTCATCCTTTAAGTACATGAATTAAAGGACACATCAGAAAGTATACATACATCTTTATATTTACATATATATTTACAACTTGATTTTCTTTGCCTTAATTGATTTATATTCTTCTAGACTATAAAAAGCATTTTCTATTAAATATTTTTTTATCATTTTTAATGTACATTTGTTATTTTCAATGATTTGTATTTCTTTAGGTAGCTTATTAAATAACTGTTTCCCCATACTTCTTACATCTCGATTATTTAAAGTACCCCTTAATGTAGATCTAAAATATTCATTATTATTTCTTAATCCATATTTATGAACATTGTTATTTTTTTGCTCCTCTTTGTCCAATATAATGTTTTTTATGCTTTCATATATATATGCAGGGAACAGTTAATATCTTATGGTTTTTGAAAATTTGTCTACACGAATGCTGCTTATCCACTCTCTCCATTATTCTGAGAGCCTTTTTTTGCATTGTGAATACCTTTTTCATGTCTGTTTCCGTGATATTTCCCCAAAGAGTAATTCCATATCTTTGTCAACAGAGATAAGGAACATATGCCTCAAGTTTCTTTTGAAATAGCATATGCCATTTGCTCATTATAATTATGTGCTCGTAAAACTCAGTTGTATTTAACTGAAATTCAATATGTATAACAGCAAATTAAGTACAAATGCATTATGTATAAATAAGGTTATATTAACTAAAACTAAACCCCGGCGCGACAGCCCACAAAACGCCCAGCCGCTGCGTCCCCCACCTCTGCCCACTACAGGCATCATTGGTGAGGTGCAGTATTGGAGGGTGGGACGTGGTCAGCGCCCCGAGCCCTCCCGGCCGGTTATGTGTTCTTCTAGACCTAAGGTTATGTTAACACATTTTTAAATTAGAATTTCCCAGGGCCTACAAAAAATGTATGTATAAATACAAATTACTGTAATTATTATGTAATTACTGTACTTACTGTAATTTCTTACTGTAATTATTTCTTTCCAGAACAGAGTTCAGATACCAAAATAAAATAAAATTATAACTTAAATGACCACTCTTAAATCACCATTATATAATACTATTGACAGATACAAATGGGTAGATCTTGTTTGTAACCAGGTACACCCACAACATGTAAGAACAGTTTCCATATTGTGGCTACAGATTTACATCATTATAGACATGTTTTAGATCAAGAAAGTGTAAAAAATGTGTCAAAACTATGTAATACCAAAATTATGACCAAAAGTTATAAAAATAATGTTTTGCCAAGTTAATGATAAAAAAAAAACCATATGTTATTTTTAATTAGAATTCTCATTTAGTAATATTTAGTTCTTTTTTGCAAACTATAAGACCCCGAGGGTAAAAGAGTATTCAAATCTGCCACAATCTTCATTCACACGCAGTTAATGCTACATGTTACATGAGTACTGTAGGCCTCCAATAAGGAAATGTCTGAGGGGTGTCCTGTCCTGCAGAGAGGAAAGGGAGAACAGTACCATATGGCAGCTCACAATGATACAAATAGATCTACTATCTATATTAAATACATTAGGCAATGTTGGTATCCCAGCTTTGGTATGTTTTGTAAGTGACCTAAGCCTTGTTGACATGTTGAAACTTTAGCAGTAATCTCTCTCAGGAAATGCTAGAGTTGTGTATGTCAACACACTCCTTGCAGTCATATTCTTATGAGAGGAACACAGTACCTCTACTCCTTCCCCCTTTGTCAAACTGTTTCCCCGTGATCAGGAAATGCCTTCCAAGCCATCCTGTCCAAATGAGGTTATTTTGTGCTGTCTCTGTATTAGGCATTGTTTTTAGTCACCATCATTTGTTGCACTGTGAACCCACACCACTTTATCCTCACTGCAGTACAACTGCAGCGGTACAGCAACAACTGCAGCCGATTGTTTGCCTTTAGCCTCTCTCTGTTGCCTTCTGGGTTTGGGTACTGCATTGCAAGGTATTTTAACAGATGACATGGTGGTAGTTGAACGTGTTTTAATCTTTATTCATTGTAGCAACATAATTGCCAACATAACTCGTTTTACTATTATCGTGGTTGTAAAGTCTTGTACCTGTTTCCCTTTAGTGCCTTGTTTTTAATGTTGCATTCTCCAGCCACTGCCCATATTTTAGATCTTTTAGATGTGTTTTTAAATTAGCTTCTTTGATTTTAAGATTGGTTGTTCTAGATAGTTTTGATCTCCCTGTTTTGCTGATTTAGTTTCCGTCTCTTTTAACTTTTGACTGGCAGTAATGACCTTCCCAGTTTTGCTCCTTAAACCTCACTTCATTATCATCAATTCCCCCATTGTTTTGCATGTTTTCATTTAGATACAAGAGTATGTGGAATGTTGCATTCATTCACTCAGAGGAAACACAATCAAGGTGTAGGAGTATCAAGAAGTATAAATTTTGCAACTCTTTGGGGCACATGTGCAAGGGAATAATGTGAAGTTTTGAGTCCTTTCATTCCTTATCTAAATACAACTTCCAATAATGCAAAAGTTACAAATTTAAAAGCATCGAAGAGGATTGAAGATCTATCTTAAAGTACGAGTATTAGATGTGCTTTGGTACCACCAAGTATTGAGAATATCAAGGTATTGATGGTATAGAAGTGCCATCGTTCTGTATGTTTTGTTAACTATTCTTTAAAATTCATTAAGAAACATTTCATTTATACCCTTGGCATTGAGTGACTGACTGAACACTATGCAGAATAAAAATTTCCACAAATTGTTTTAATAAGAAATTGGGCACCAGTAAGCTCTAAAATTCACTATTAATATGCACTAAAAATAATATTGTTTCAATATTTCAATTTTATGAAATAAATGTAGAGATAGTGTTGTTGAGTTACCTTTCATGTTTTAACTTTTTCATGAAATTAAAATGCTTATCTTAATACATTTCAGGAGTTTTTGAAAAATAACTAAGACATTTTATTGTAATAGGTCAGTTTGCCCAAATATTTGTCTGAAAAATATGGCCGTTCACGTTCTACCTGTCTTGGAGGTGTTTCATTTTCTTCTGACTATTTAACAGATGTAGCTAAAATCAATGCTACAGTTCAGAATGATGGTAAAGCAATGGAACCATCAACTAAGAATTTTGAAAGGTAAGTTTCTTTCAAAGCAGCATTTCATGAGCCCATGTTGCACTTTGTTCAGTTTAATAGTATCTACTCTGCAGATTAACATATACCAATCCACAAATACATATATCAAATATCTTATAGTCTCTAAGATATTTGTTGTGTTTGTGCATTTGAACTGCTTCACTGTTAATAGGCTCAGTTTTTCATTATATAACGTGTACCAGTTATACTGTATAATAATTCAAAAGATAAAAAGCATATTATTATATTTTACTTGCAGAATATGACTACCATTGTTACAGGCAAAGTTTGGTGTATGAAGTTAGACTAATAAATGGTACTGGTCGGTCTTCGCAGCAGCTGGATCAACCAATTATCATAAAAATTCCACTACTGAGTGTCAGTCCAAAGTTACATCAACAATTAAAGGTATCTGTTGTAGTCTAAAATAGTCATAAACTTATTACTGAAAATTCATGTTTAAACAGATGTTTAAAGGGATTTACTAACAGTGACAGTGATTATTTTAAATACAGTGCTGGATTCAAGTTTCTGTTGAACCCCAGTTCAATAGTTTCTGATGATTTGTAATTCAGCAATGAGATTTCTTCTTATTTTCTTGGATGTGGTGTAGGGAAGGATACTTTTGAATATATATAACTATTTCATTTTTTAAAAATATTTTTATTTTATTTAATTATTGTAAATATCCCTAGGCTTGTAAGTACTAGGAAGTGTCAGTCTTCCATACAGGGAGGGCAAATGAACTAGTCTTAATTCTCAGTCAAGAAATCAAAGACTCCTTCAATAGAGAAGAAGACAATGTACCAGTATTTATTGATTTCCAAAGTGCATATGATTCTATATGCAGAACAAAACTACTAAAGAAAGTAAAAATAATAGGGATACAAGGTCCAATGTTTTAATGGCTATGTCATTTCCTAACTCAATGCTTTATTGCTACCTGATATGGAAGAAATATATCTAAATATAAACAAGTACACCATGGCTTATCACAAGGCACAGTGCTCAGCACTACACTTTTTAATATATTTATTAATGATCTGCTACAACAAATACAAGAATCAGGTGTGAAGTATGCACTATTTGCCGATGACTTAGTAATGTGGACTTCAAAACCAAAATCAAAAGTACAGGACTGGAATAAACCGTGCAACAATCCTTAACCAACCTACAAAAATGAACCAAAGAAAATTTAATGACTGTTAATACAACAAAATCAAACTACCAAATCTTTTCACTAAGGAAAAACCACCAAAAATAAAACTAAATTTTGAGGGTCAACAATTACCAGAAACAAAGGAAGTAAAATATTTGGGAGTTATATTTGATACTAAACTTACATGGACCAAACAAATAGAAAATGTAATACAAAGAGCAGAAAGACGACTTTCACTGTTAAGACGTCCAACAGGAATGAAGTGGAGATGTTCCAGAGCAACTCTTAATACAACATACAATGTATATATAAAGTCATTATTTACTTACTGCAGCGAAGTTCTGGTAACTGCAAAAAAAAAAAAAAAAAAAAAAAAACTATGGAAATACTAACCAACCAATACCCCATTGAATATGAAATAGAAAAATCAGCTCTTATTCAACACAAAAAGTTGATCAGACTCCTATTCAATACTTGGAATAAGAGACATTTTACACATACACTAAAGACTCAGGAGAGCTTTCTTTCCAAAGTTCAACACATCAAAAAGAATGTAGACCTTCCTAATTCAAAGGAAAACTTCATATATAAAGTCAATTGGACACAAACATTAGACATCATATATTAAGAGGCAGAACTGGAACTTAAAAATTCAATGCCACAACTGGGATTTGAACCACAGACCTTCCGCACACACACGGCTTGTGTGTTTAAAAACACCAACAGTAAGTTTGTTGGCATAAATAAATAATAATCATCATATATTATTTACACCTGACAGAAGAAGTTAAGAAAAGTGATACTCCAACTAGTGTTCTAAAATTATTGGCATTAGAGACAATCCATACTAGATTTCTGGAACATGAATGGCTCCATATTTATACTGATGAATCACTGATATCAAACCGAGATGGAGCAGGGGCTGCAGTCACATGTGACCTCCTTTCCTATTACAAATCTTTAAGTTATGGGAACTACAAACTTTGATGAAGAAATTGAAACAATTCGAATGGCCCTACAAAATATTTTGTATAGAATTTCACATTTTCATCAAGCAGTTATTCTCTCAGATTCTAGGGTGGCAATTATAACAATTACTTCCAAGTTGTCACCAAAAAACCGAGCAATTATAGAATGTTGGAAACTCCTTACCCATCTAACAGCACTTCAAAAACACCTAGTCTTCCAATGGACATCAGCACACTGTGGACTGAGTGGTAATGACAAAGCTGATTTTCTAGCGAAAAAGGTACCAGCAGTGTACAGAAATCTATAGTTAATCTACTATTTTATGCAGCCAAAAGATTAGTTAACTCTGAATTTAAAAAAAATTATTGCAAAATATTACTATGAAAAATCTGATGTGTTGCACGCACATGACTTACTCTACTCTTGTACTAACCATTCTTACAAACCCTTATTCTTCTATCTCCTTCGTGTTAGTTGAGATAAGCATTTGCAGAAATTACCTTATTGCTTATTTTGTTGTAGATACAAGGAGAGTATGGGGATACAGTAGGCTTTAAGCGATAGTCAAATTCCATTCTCTTTGTACAGTTAATGAGTAGCGATGTTCCATTTGACAGAAGTATAAGTTCTCCAAAACTGACACAAATGACAAGGAATATCTCCAAAAAGGTTCACTCTACAACAAAATTCTGCTCTTTGCAAATTATTTGGTAACAGGTTCCATAACAAGCATAGGCTTAAAACAGGCATTGGAAGCAATAGGCAGATTTTGTAAAGAATGGGGTCTGGCGATAAATAAAACTAAATCTAAGATCATGGTGGTAAAAAAAGTTTCAAACTGAAAAGAGAAGAAAAATGGTGGTGGGAAGGTTCAGAAATTGAGGTGATTAAAAACATTGATTATCTAGGAGTAAGATTATCTGGTAATGGGGAATGAAGTAACCAAAACAGGAAAGCACTGGCAGAAGGAAAAATGGCTAAGAGTGTTATTAGATTATGTATTAACAAAATACCTAATATGCAAGTAAAATGGTTAGAAAGGGTGTTTGGTTCAACTGTAGAAAGCAGAATGCTATATGGAATAGAAATATGGGGTCCAGATGAAGGATGGAAAGGGATAAATATTATAAATAGACATTTTGCAGACTGGTTTTAGGCTTTATTTCTTAGAAGTTTGAAAACGGTGTTGTTATAATCAATTTAACCCAAAAGGTGAGTCAATAACACTAAACAACTCTTACATTAGTGAGTCAATTAATAACATTAGTGTAACTGTTGTTTAGTGTTATTATTTGCTGTCATTGCCATCTACTGGAAAAAAAACAAATTTGTTGACAGAAGTAATCAAAATTCATCATATAATTTCTATATTCCAAACTAATATTCCCCCATAGCATTAAATCTATGGGCCCATTTGAATAATTTAATAATTTAACCTCTGGAGTTCTTTCATGATAAAATGTCCAAAGATGACCTGCCAAAGCTGGTTTATCCATCAGTTTGTATTTAATATTTCTAAAATGGTCCTCTGGTTTATAAATGGCACTTGCTCTTTCCAAAGTAAATGCAATCACAACCTAAACAGTTGAATTGATAAAGGTCAGATTTTTTATTTAAACATTTTTAAAGGGTAAGTGAAAAAGTATTACAAGCTATTGATTATGTGATAATAAGCATATGAATATGCATTGTTTAATGTGGCACAGAAAAAGAAGCAACTAGAAAGAGGTTATGTGAGATATGAAACAGACAGAAAAAAAGAAATAAAATGCTGATAGAGGACAGCAGAATAGTAAAAGTAAACAGATAAGGAAAATCAAGAAAGAATTGAGAAACATTCTGAGGTTAAAATAGAATCTATGTTTAAAAACTATTAACATCTCAACCAAGGTTCAAGAAAAATAATTTTATCAAGCTTAGCAATGAAATAAAATAAATACAATATTTATAGCTATTGTAGTAAATTTAAATAACTATTTTGCTTTGTTCTATTTTATGCTATTTTATTGAATTATCATTATGAACCTTCACACAACAGAAACATTTACTTTTAGCTATAGTTGCTAAAGCTCAATGAAATCAGGCATAATGTTAATGGTAATACCGTACATAGTTAATAATAATCTCTGATTTGCTGGTGAGCAAAACTTCCCATTTAAAAGATGCTTTAGTTCATCCAAGATGACCCAAATGCATGAAGATAGAAGGTTTTAGAGATCTACAAACTAAGAATCTTTGTCCAGTAAAAGATGTACAGCACAGAGAGGTTATTTTAGAAAAAAAAAATATTTTTGAAAATTGTTAATAAAGTTATTTTTATACTTTGACAGTGTGCAGTATGGCAAAATCAGGAATGGAATGCAGATATTTGTGAGGCAGAGGGGATCTACTCAGCTTCACATCAACAGTACTTGAAGTGCTCTTGTAAATATTTGGGATATTTCACGTAAGAAATGTAACTTTTAAATCCTTTATTTATCATTATCATTATCATTATCAACTTATTTTGCCAAACAGCTTTCATGATCCCCAATGTGGCAGTAAATGTATATTTACCGAGTGAGTACCTATATGCACAAAGGTAGCTCTTACTAAACAAATTTTTGCTAAAGAATAAAATGTAAATGTAAATGTAATGTAAACCCCGCGCGACAGCTCACGAAGGGCCAAGGCCTACCGCCCAGCCGCTGCGTCCCCCACCTCTGCCCACTACAGGCATCATTGGTGAGGTGCAGTACTGGAGGGTGGGATGTGGTCAGCGCCCCGAGCCCTCCCGGCCAGTTATGCGGTCTTCTCGACCTGGGGCCGCTACTAAAGAATAAAATAGTTACATGGAATGTACTATATATTCACAGTCTGTCAGAGTTTCTAAGGCCTTGTGCTCTCATAGAATAAAAAACTGAGTTGCTTCTTTACAAATGATAGGTAATAATACATTTTAGCCTATAGGCATCCTGTAAGGGCCTCCTGTTTACACAGGGACTAGCTTGTAAATAAGCTCCATAGGTGAGCAAATCCCTGAGAGCTGTGTTGTGTTTCTAAACTGTCTTCCTTTTCCATCCTATTTTCCAGTCATAGAGCCCTTCCAATTTTCCTGTCCCCTGACACCTTCACACAGCACTTTTTACAACTTTTGCACTCAATGTCATTGTCTTTCTGCCCTGTTTGGTGCCTGTTGGTTACTATTTGGTTCCAGCTGTCTCCATACTTCTCTGTTTCTTGCGACTCTTGACCATTGACTTCCCACTTTGGTTCGAAAGTAGTCTGCCCATCTGGCCCTTTGGCATCCCACATTTCTCCCTACTTCTTGCAGGTCCCACATTGTGATGTGGTGCATCCATTTCTGGTGATCCATGCATGATACATGTTCACCCCATTTCCATTTTAGGTTTTCTGCCCTTTCTACTACATCACATATTTTTGTCCTTCTACAAAGTTCCTCATTCTTGATTTGGTCTCTTAGTGAAACAAATGCTCCATTTTCCTTTCTCACACCTATAGCTGCTTTTTCAGTCAGGGACCATGTCTGACAACCATAAAGTAGTGTTGGCATAACACATTTGTCTAGGATTTCTGCTTTTGTACCTTCTTTAGTCTCTTGTCTGTGAGTAGGAACTTAAGCAACCAAAATCTTCCATGCTAGTCCTATTCTGCATTTGACTTCACTCTCTGTCTTTGTTTAGGGAGATGCTTTGTCCAAGGTACACATACTGCTGCATATATTCGAGTGGTGATTGATGCATTTGGATTAGGTCTTGTGATCATTGGTCATTAATTTTATTTTTGTAAAATTCATTGTGAATCCTACTTTGCTGCTTTTTCTGTCCAGCTCCCTGATCATTTCCTCTAGAAGTTTTTTTGACCTCGTTATTAGAGTTTATGTCATCTACAAATCTGAGATGTGTCTGTTTCTGACCATCTATATCTATTCTGTGTTGGTGTTTCTATTTAATGTTTGTGAACTGATATTCCAGGATGCTTGTAAATAACTTTGGTGATAGAGGGTCTCCTTCTTCTACACCTTTTCTTATTTGGAACCATTCTCTGTGTCTTTCTGTTCTTACTTTTGCTGAGCTAGTTTGGAATATTTTGGTGAACAATCTTAGTATTTGGTGGGGATCCCTTGTTGTTTTAAGGCCTATAGTACACTATCATGTTCCATGGAATCAAAGGCTTTATTATAGTTTATGAAGGCAATGTAGATTTGCTGGTTGTACCCCTGTATATTTCCTGTCAGTTGACATATAGTTTGGAGGTGGTCGATGGTTCTGTAACTGGATCTGAATCCTGCTTGTTCTGTTGGTTGGTTGTCATCTAGTATTATCTCTAGTCTTTTATTCTTTTATTTATTATGCTCATAAATAGTTTGTAGAGGTTTGAAGACACACCAATTGGTCGCTAGTTATTTATGTTGTCCCCAGTCCCTTTTTTTTGTGTAACAATATAATCATGCTTTAACCTCAGTCTACTGGTATTTCCTCCTCTGCAATGATCTTGTCGAATAGTACTATAGTTGTTATTTTTTATGCCATCTAAAGGCTTCTTAAACCTGGGACATAAAGCACTTAAGTTTGTAAGTCACCCTTGGGTTATTTATCTCTGATATGAGATTCCCTTGTGGTCTACCAGGAATGTATGAATCGGTTGGGGAATTTAAAGTCATACTGGCAAGTTGACCATGGTAGCTTATTGGTCAGAGCAGCCATGTGTGAAGCAGAAGGTCCATGGTTCAAATCCCAGCTATGACATTGAATTTTTCTGTCCTGATTCCACCTCTCAAGTACCGTACTTGTTGGTGTTAATTCTTCTTCTCCTAAGCTTAGGTACTCATTGTATATATTATCTGTATCTGGACATTTATCCTTCCTTAATCCTTGTATAGCAACTCTTACTTTGCTTGGAAGGATGCTTGGAATGTCTTCTGTGGATCCTGTGAGTTGTTTCTTGTTGGGTAACATGTTCTATCTCATACTGACATACAACAGGATATATAATATGGTAGCTTCCTTTGAGATCTCTTCTCTTGAGGTTCATTTGTGACCTGCACTGTCCTTGACTCCCAGCATCCAGTGTGTGCCTTTCCTGTTCTGTTTTCTTATTTTCCTTATGGATTTTGAGTTTTCCATTGCTTCTTGGATTTGGTTATAGTTATATTTACATAAGTGTCTCTTTATTGCCCTGCTAGTGTTCCTATTTATTTTTTCATATTCCTCTTTAGTTGTGGGTTTCTACCTTTAACTGTCTTCAGTTTTCCCCTTTGGTCTATCATGTCATTTGCAGCTTATTCCTCCTTTTTCCCTGTGGTCTTGCTTCTTGTGATTTCCTGATTGCCTGGTTGATACCTGATACTGTGTATTTGTATAGGTCTTGAGTATCACCATCCATTGGTCTTTTGATCACTTTGTTGGTGTATTTCCTCAGTTCCAGTAAGTATAATTCATTGCTTAGTAGTGCTGGAGTGGTCCTATTTGTTTGTTGAAGTGATGCCTTTTCTTCTGGAAGTTCATCTTTAATCTTACCATCCCATGATGTGCTGTCCTCTAGAATGGCAAATTTTATGGTGACTGGGCAACCAGTGTTGAAGTTTATCAATTTCATATATATACATTAACATCCATTTTTATATACCATATAGACAAAGCACCTTAATTTATAAATAACATGATGGTATGTAAACAAAACTATTTAAATTGCCAGCTGAGATTTAAAAAGCCACTCCTGCAATTTTAGGTAAACTGGTTAAAGTGAATATAAAGCTTGTCAACAAATATAACAAATATTTAGAGACTATAAATTTCACATTTAGGATAAACAACAGTAGCACAGAGAACGTGATAAATGTACCACAAAACCATGGTCTGTGTTTAATTTTCAACAACTTACACCAAATACAAGGATAAGTGAAACTTATAGTCTCTAAATATTTGTAATATTTGTTGATTTGTATTGCTCCACTGATAATAGCTTCAGTTTTTCATTGAAAAAACTTGTGTTTGTTGGCAGGGTTATGATGTTTGAAGCCCCAAGTACTACTTCATCTACCACAACCACTACAACCCCCACCACCATCACCAGTGCTACTACAACTACTACTGCCACCACCACTACTACTCCAACTACTACCACCACTGCTACCACTACAACCACTCCTGCTACCACTACCACTACAACTACCAGCACTGTCTCCACTACTCTACCCACTTTGACTGTTTTGACTACTACCAGTACTGTGACATCTACTTCTATAAACCCCACTGTATCTCCAGTGTCTTTTCCTGCTTCTGCAACGACAGCAGCCACTACAGCAATGACAGCATTGACAACCATGGCAGCAACTTCTGCAAGTAGCATTGATAAACTGAAAAGTACTACTGCTATATCATATGCCAACCATTCTGTCTCTGTGGTGACATGGGAGACTCTCAGTACAACTAATTTGATGGATGGGTTACAAAAAGGAGCACCAATTTCAAACATGTCCTACAATGTCTCATTCAGGTAAATATTTTAAAGCATATGTTGTAAGTGGAGGGATTTAGGTAGGAAGGGGTGGAAAAGCCTCAAATGGCACATTTGCCGGCATATAAGATGGACTTTTTCCTTCAAGAATAGGTCCAAAAACAGGATGCATCTTATTTCCTGGTAGGAAGTTGAGGTGGATTCCTATAAGCTTCATTCTTCAAAATTTCTTTGTTTCAGCTTGAAGCAATTCATTGTATTTGCTTAAAAATTTTGAGTACTCTAATTATATAGAGAGCTCAGTTTTTTTTTTTTTAAATTAACGTCCTCCAACATTGTGTCATATCGGACGGTGAATGAATGAAATGGGTAAAATGGTGCTCAAATGAGCCCAAGGTCCATGGAGCTTTAAGTTACCTGACATTCGTCTTCTCAGGATAAGGAAAAACCTCAGAAAAAACCTTACCCAGATAACTTACCCTAAGCGAGATTCAAACTCGCGACCTCTTGGATGTGAGGCAGACATGCTAACCATCACGCTACTGAGGCAGGCATAGAGTTCACTGGATACACATGACATGACACATGGCGCTTTTCAAAGCCACCCCTATCTGTATTGCATAACAGACTTTTCTGTTCTGTGTCAACACGACAGTGTATATTACAGATACATTTCTTTTGTGGTGTGGAGGGAAAATTCACTTCACCACACCAATAAAGCTGGAATAAGGTTGTCTCATAAGTTCGTTCATTTTGCTTGCAAGTTCCATCTATAGCACCTGAAAACCCTGAACCGTCTGTACACTCAAGTTATCATAGTCGCTTAACCACCCCTACAACTTGGAGATCAACAACCGTTGGACATGTCAGTGTGTGTTTGTGACTGATGTTGGATGGAACAGTGGGAACATGTTTAAAAACTATGGAAAGCAAAACGGAACATCTTCCTTTCTTAGAAGTTTGAAAACAGTGTTGTTATAATCAATTTAATTTAAAAGGTGAGTCAATTAATATCACATTGTCCGGTTGATAATGGAGGAAGGTTAGCCTCCGAAACGCGTTACAGAAAATTATAAATTTAATTGTTTAGTGTTATTAATTGACTCACCTTTTAAATTAAATTAAACAGGAACATTTCTGACATCTTATGCTGTTTTACTATCATAAGGGCAAAACCACCTCACAATGCTGGCAGAAAATTTGTGCTGTCTAACGGGAAGATTCACTAATGAAATGAGCATGTCTAAAATGGTTTGGTATATTTCAAGCTGGGAATTTCTCCATAAAACAGAACGTTTGGCAACTACTCTATCGTAGCTGTGCTGCAGGTGAGGTGTGTTGCCAGCTGTTCTTAGTGACTGAAACGTAATGAGTAATGAATTAACTTTTGAGACAACCTTATCGTGTGGGACTTGTCAGCATGGCCTACCCACTAAAATGCGTCAATTTGTTAGTGTGCTTAGTTGTTTTGTTCTCATGCATGTGTTTAGTTGGGTCCTGCATAGTAACCTGGTTAGTCAGTGAAAGGTGAGAAGCTGGCATGCATTGCAGCAAGCACCTCAAATGTTAATTATCCAGGATTGCACTTGACATATGCCCTGAGCGGTTCTTGGGGTTAGTGGTTTAATATTCTTGTAGTTGGTGCAAATGTCTTAATTAGATATTTATGTTATGTGTCATGCATTAGCCTGAGTATAGTGACTATGCATTTACTTAAAAAGATGAATAGAGTTATTGTGTAAGTTTCATATCTGTTTCATATAACTGTATTGTTTTTATGAAATTCTCGTACTTTCAACAAAATGACATACAATTATATTTTATATAATTTCTGTCCTGTGATTTATAAGACTGCTAAATTACATTGCAAAAATGAAAATGTGCAGAAGTAATTTGGTGTACCCAGATACAATGAAATATTAGCTATAAAAGTCTGTGGTGCGATGACATGATAAAACCATATGGTATATTGTATTGATAGGATTGAAGAAGATTATGATTCTATAGTCGGAGATAAGAAGAAGGAATTTGAAGAGAAGCTTAGGAGGGAAATACTGTCTCAAATTGAAATGCCACCAAAAATGATACTTTTGCTAGAAGTGTACCCAGGTAAGTGGGTAGGTGTAAATTAAACATTAAGGTAGACAGCAACCTTAGAGAATTATCAGTAGAGGTCTATGAAGTCTGTGAAGTATTTTAATTTTCTAAATATTTTTCCCTATTTTTTCACAATTAATCTCATTATTTTTTAATTGCAATTGCATTATGATGTAGACTTATGAAATAATGTAAAAAAACACACACAAACAACTCCAATTTTTTAAAAGAATTCTAACATTTTATTGTGTTTCTATATGGTGAATATTTTAAATTAATATTTGCATAATTGCTAAATTTTTCTCTCTTCCTATATTTGTGCATTATATGCAACATCTTATGCACAGTGTTGTAGCCTATTTAGCATTACCCAGGGGACACCATGAGGAGGCAGACTACTTTCTAGCCAAAAAGGGTGCAATGTTATAGTCAAAACCTATAAAGTCTTGTGGATTAGATCCAAAACTGTTGTTGTTGTTGTTTTCTAGTGCCTTGCATCTGGCAATGAAGCCATTAGCATTCGTGCTTTCCAATACTTTTGAACTGTAGCTTCTTCTGATCTTAATGCTTCACAGGTCTTCAAGTGGTCTTCGTTCATTTCTGCTGGATCGTTACACAGAACACATATTGGTGAAAGATCCAAAACTAAAAAATGTCAAAATTAGTATAGGCTCCACTAAGCTTCATAAATGTTGCTTAAAAAGTAGCTAAGATCTAAAATACCTTTAGTAAAATCTATGTAATGTTGACACTGAAAATTGGTATGAAAAATACAGGAATACTACTATTGTTATTGTGCTTAATATTGCTGTAAATCTACTAATTAGGCTTTGACTAGGGGCAATAACACCAGATGGTAGAGCTATGCGGTACTAGGAATTACTGGAAAAGGTTACATTTCTTATAAAATTCAACCGCGAAAGTTTCCTGACAACTCACAAGGAGTCATTTACTTTGGATTCTAAAATATGAGATTGCAATTACATGATTTACATAAAGGTGTACATACATACATACATACCTGTCGTCACTCCAGAACCTGCAAGCAGCTTTCAACACAGAACACCTCTGGCAGGAGAGCACCATCGCCAAGCTGTTAGCAAACATTGACAGCCTCACCACCATCTTGCTCAGTTGGCACCATCACCACCACCACAACAATCATGTCAGCCACAGCCCTTCGTGATACCTCCAGAGCACTGGCACTTGATGAAACAAACCCTAATTCTCCTGTATCTATCCTTACCATCACCATCCTTGAACACTAGTGCCGCAGTCAGGGCATTCTGTCATGGCTGCAGCCTAGGACCTTACCTTTTGCCTGCTCCTGCCCACTGGGCAGCAGCCATCCAGCTATATGCAGACTAATGTGGTGCTATGCAGGACCACACAAAACTTATCCTCTAAAAAATCCATGGTATTCCCATCAGGTGAGGTTTCTTAGTCAAGTAGTGCCATAGTGATGAAGCCAACATGGAATAAAAAAAAAAAAAACAAAGCATCTCCCTAAACAAAGACACAAAGAGGGAAATTAAATGCAGAATAGGACTAGCATAGAACAACTATTTTTTGTCTTAAGTTTCTGCTCACAGACAAGAGACTGAGGAAGGTACAAAAGTAGAAATCCTAGACAAATGTGTTATGCCAACACTACTTTTTGGCTGTCAGACATGGTCCCTGACTGAAAAAGCAGCTACATGTGTCAAAGGAGAATGGAGTGTATGATCCTAAATGTTTCACTAAGAGACCAAATCAGGGATGAGGTACTTAGAAGAGGGACAAAAATGTGTGATGTAGAAAGGGCACGAAACCTAAAATGGAAATAGGGTGGTCACATATCATGCATGGATCATCAGAAATGGATGTACTGCATCACAATGTGGGACCTGCAAGAAGGGCGAAGAAATGTGGGACACAAAGGACCAGATGGGCAGACTACTTTCGATACAAAGCAGGAAGTCAATGTCAAGAGTCACAAGAAACACAGAAGTATTGAGACAGCTTGAACCAAATGGGAATCAACAAGCACCAAACAGGGCAGTAAGGTGCTGACAGTGAGTGCAAAAACTATGGAAAGTGCAGTGCAAAAGTGTTGGGGGACAGGAAAAAAGGAAGGATTTTATGATTGTGCTTAAAAGTATGTAAGTTCTTCTGAACTCTTGATATATCCTGTGTAATAGAAACATGGATGAATAAAGAATAAAGAAAGAATAAAGAATTGAAAAATAGAATTAGGAAAAGGAAGACAGTTTAGCAACACAACAAAACTCCCAACAATTTGTTCACCTTTGGAGCTTATTTTTGAGCTAGCCCCTGAGTAAACAGGAGGCCTTTGCCCTTACAGGATGACTATAGGCTAAATTTATTATTTATTGACTTAGACTAGGATTAAATCTTGTTCTTTTAACTTTAAATCATTTCTGGAAGACTCAAGGGTGAAAAGTGAATTTTTTAAGCTTTTGGGGTTTCTTCTATGTTGCTTAGTGTGGTGTCAAACCTGTATAATTTTAAAATAAATAAATAAAGAAATTTGTAACAATGTTAACATAATTTTATAAAACTTTTTCTTTTAAATAAAGTTACTTTCACATGATTCTAGTTATTAGGCTTGGTAGTGTATTCAGTTACTTTCCTGTAATAATTCTGTACAAAAAGCTGAATTCCTAACAATTGTTATCATTTAGAATAAAACTGCATTATTCGCCATAAATGTAGAAATATGTGATATAAATATTTTATTTTGCATAATCTAAGGAATTTTCTTCCTATAAGTTTCTCTTATATTATTTGCATGAAACACTATTAAAATTCTAAATAAGAATTTTCTATTTATTTAGGCAGTATTATGGTAACACTTACTTTGGTAGATACTGATGTGAAGACGGCAAAAGAAGTTATTCCAATCATAGCACATATTTTGGAGAGTGGCCATTTGGACCTGCATGGTTTGGATGATAGAAGATTGAATGTTCCAAGTCAAACCATCACAGTTGTGGAACCTCACTCTTCAGGTAAAGAATCAGTCTTAGAGAGAAAAACACTTGATTGGGTCATGCACTCATGGTAGATAGTGATGAAAAGTACCTGAAGTCTGCTTTTGCATATAGAAACCCATAATAACTATGCCTGCTTGTATAGTGAGCTTACACTTTGGATTTAATACTTATTCTGTTATCACTAGTGTAATTTAATGTACTCATGGGTGGGAAGTTCAAATCCCACCATGACCGTCCCCACTGAAACATTTCTTTCAACTTTTCTTCAGTCCTCATCACTGGCAAATGAATTTTTCCTTCCCTAGTTTCCATTCCCAGTTAACATTTTATATATTATCAGTGTTTATCACCTGTGATGCCATACACACTAAAACCAGACATTAAACATGAAAAAAAAAAAAAAAAATAACCTTGATATCTTGTGCCTGCTAATGTACAAAAAAGTTAGGTTAACATGCTCTGCACAATTTATTACAACTACATACAGTCAAAACCATTTATAGCAACATCACTTTTAACAACATATTGGCTATAACAGCGAAATCTAATAGTCCTGTCTAAATTCTATGTAAATACTACATTTAAAAAATTGCTTAGTACAACGTTGCGTATTGTGACTTATTATATAAAACAACATTTTTGAAGTGAAGCTTCTTATGGGAGGGCTTTGAAATTCTGATCCGCAATCTTTTTGTGTGACGAAAAGTGGTGGGGGTAAACACTGTGTCTGGTAGAGTGGGAGCAGTGTTTCGCTTGCCTTAGGGTATCAGAGAAGAGTGAGACATACACTCTTCTCTTTTTCTTTCATTCTCATCTATGGTTGCATGTGCTGCGTTCAGGTGGTGTGGCGATCACTGAGTACAGCTGCTGTTTGCTAACAGAGCATCTGTTGAAACACGTGTATATAACCAACGCGTTTAGAGTATTGTTTAGCATTCTTCTTGTTTATAATCTATTTTATTCACTAAAACATACAATTTTGTTGTGAATATGCCTAAGTCAGATGCAGAAAGAACAAGAGCATGGCATGAGAGAAAACATGCAGGTGAAGTGAAAGTTCAGAATGTGAAAAAAAGAAAAAGTAGTAGAGAAAGGAGTAGAATACATGTTAGTTTGGACGGTGTAAATAATGAAGATAATGAACCAGCAACTAGCACCTTGGCTCAGCCACCTTCCCTTGCACCTATCAGTGATAATTTACAGTATCCTGGTTTTAAGAAATTCAAGACTGCACATACTTTCAATCAAGATTTTGTAAATAATCCATTTGGTTTGAAGTATAATTTTATATAAATAAATTAATGATAAAACACAATCTCCATTTCTGTTAACTTTATGCAGTATTTATGTTGCAGGACATTTCGGAATCCTGCAATAAAACTGCCTGTTCTGGTTTGTTAATAAACAGAATTTAATAGGTTTAACAACACACAAGTTCTCCATCTTCATTATAATTGCATTGTAATTATTTATTGTAATGATTCTTATGTCCATTTTAGTAAAGAAGCTGATAAACCTAGGCTTTTTCTCATTCTCAGAATATATTTTTTCCAGACAGATCAAATGGAGTGGTTTACGGTGTTGTTGGCTCTGTGTTAGCAAGTACACTTGCTGTTGCACTGCTAGTGGTTGGTGCTGTAATTAAGAAGAAAAAAGATGCAGAAAAGATGAGAACCAAGCAGGTAACATTGAATTATTTAAGAGCATATATAAGTAATAAGTAATAAAATTTAAATCCAAAAATATTTATCGCACCAGTTGATTTCTTTGCTTTACTCTCAGTAGCTTCAGTTCTTTCATTGGTTTTAATAAAAATTTGCTTTAAAATGAAAATATTTCATGTTTAATTTGTCTATCACGTAACTGGTGAGTAGAGGAAGCATTATATTCCACCTAAAAATGGCATTTTCTCTGGTTTCACAAAAAATACAAGTTTTGTGGCCCTTGGTAAACTGAAAACAATATTTTTAGAACAAAGTCAGCTTGTGTGTGAACAGCATAACTCAAACACAAAATGTTTGATAAACACCACACTTGGTATTGAAGTATTTTCCAAAGATGCAACACAATTGTTAAGAAAACTCTCCCACCCCAAAACTAATGTTTACATGAGCAAATTTTTGATATTTTTGATCTTCTTTATACAAGAGTTGTCTGTAAAATAAGGTTCCCAAGAATCTGCAGTCATGAGGAGTGCTGTTACAGGAGATCCGGCAACAATGATGTGTAGGTTGATACTCCCTCTCCTAGTCCCCTGGCCTGCAAGCTGTCTGTGACGCTCAGTCTTGGCTTGGCTGCTACTAGAAATGGAGCTTGCACTTGCTTCTCCTGCCAAGTGTGAATTATGCTTTGTGATGCGTTTTTTGTGTGCAAAAATACTGCACCGGTGGACATTCATTCCCAACTGAGTGAAGCATATGGAGAGCAGTGTATGAGTGTACAACACATGTGCAAATGGTACAGAGAATTCAAAGACAGATGTACAGACGTCCAAGACAACCAGCGTTCTGGACAGCCATTGGTTTTGGACAAAACGATTGTGAAAGTTGAAGAAGCAATGCTGAAAGATTGAAAGGTGTGGTTTGGGAGATCTGTGAGATGATCCCTGATGTCAGTAAGACCCACATACACAAAATTTTGACCAATCATTTAGGGTATAGCAAGGTGGGTGGAGGCATGCTCATGAAGGGAGTGTATTTCCATCAAGAAAACGCTCGTCCTCACATTGCCTATGTGACAAGCAATCTCATCAACGAATTTGGGTGGGATACTGTTACACACCCTCCTTACAGCCCAGACCTAGCCTCAAGTGACTATCATCTCTTCCCTGACTTGAAGAAGCACCTGCATGGGATGCATTTCAGAACCGGAGAGGAACTCAAAGAAACTGTTTTAAGCTATTTTCGCCACATGGCAGGAGAGTTCTATGATGCAGGCATATGCAAGATGGTACACCACATACAAAAATACATTGATCAGAATGAAGATTATGTTGAAAAATAGGAAAAAGTCTAAGCTTTCCAAAACTGTATTATTCAATGTCGATAAACATGTTTTTCATTGTCAAAAAAAATTGGGAACGTTATTTTACTATTTATCATATTAGACTAGCTGGCTAAACCAATATTATGTGGTTAACTTTCTAAATTCCAGTGACAAATTAATTAATTTCATTTACCTCCCTCTGTTCTTTATGAAATTATTACTTTCTCTATTGGTAAGTAGAGGAAGTATTGTATTCCACCCAAAAATTTGATGTCGAGATTTCACTGGAAATATATGTTTCAAGACCCCCTGAATCCAAAAAAGCAATTTTAGAAAAAGGTCCATTAATGTGTGTATGTCTGTCAGTCTGTGGACAGCATAACTCAAAAATGAAAAGTTGGTTAAAAACCAAAGTTGGTATTTAAGTTGAATGTCTTTCAAGGATGCGACATGAAGATTTTGAAGAAAATAGCCTGACCCTATACTACCCTTTACATGGAAAATTTTTAGAAAATTTAAATTTTCTTGAAAATGGCTCTAACGATTTTGATTAAAATGCCATATGTTTAAGATATTTGTATGACAAATGAAATGGTTTTGAATTTTCTGGCTATAGCCCTGTAGTCGTTTTTACTCTGGATGACTTTTGCATAACTGGTAAACCGTTAGAGATAGACCAAATCATACTATACAAAAATGTTGTTAGCTAATGCTGGATTTCTGACAATGAAGTCATTAATCCTCTTGCTTTCCAATATTTTTCAATATAAATATTGAAGAGACTTAGCAGTAAATGTAACCGCTTTTTAGAGAGCACCATATTTTTATGTTTCAACTATACAAAAATGTAGATCTTGCTAAAATACATAATTTATGTCTGAATAAATTTTCTTGTAGGGTGAACCATTTCAAAGATATTCCTTGTTATGTGTGTGAGTTTCAGAAAACTTAAAACTTTAGCGAAATGCAACATTGTTGTTCATTTTTTTATATGTTAAGCATGCAAGGAGAATGGGATCTCAAAGCTTTAAAACATTTGACTATCACTCAGAGCCCACTGTATTCTAATATTTCCATTGCACCTACGAGGAAACAAACAATAAGATAATCTGTACAAATATTTATCTTAACTAACACAAAGAAGATATAGGAATAAGAGTTTCTAAGAATGGTTAGTACAAGAGTAGAGAAAGTCATGTAAGTGCAACACATCAGATTTTTTTATATGTTAAGTGTGCAAAGAGAATGGGATCTCAAAGCTTTAAAAGATTTGACTACTGCACAAAGTCTACTGTATTCTAATATTTCCCTTGCACCTACAAGATAATAAGCAATAAGATAATTTGTGCAAATGTTTATCTCAACTAACACAAAGACGATGTAGGAATAAGAGTTTGTAAGAATGGTTAGTACAGGAGTAGAGAATGTCATGTGAGTACAACACATCAGATTTTAAATAATGATCTGTAGGTTTTTTATAGTGAGTACTCCCCTTTACCCCTTCTAATTTTAATTTTGTACAATCCCAACTATTCTGAATAAGAGATGAAAAGTCCCCCCGTATCCATTCAAAAGTTTGTGAAACACCAGCTAAATGCTAGGTTTCTTTAATTTACTATCCCTCCCTGACAATCTTCTGGAAAAACTGAATAAGCTATATGTACCCTGGTGCTGGAAGAATCCTTGTCTAGATTTTAGGTGATGATAGTAGCTTAAATTTTAAAACATTGTACCTTCTTTTTGGTCCCATAGTTATTTAATAAAATCAAAGAAACATAACTTTCACATAATGCAGAACCCCCTAGTATATACAATCAAATAAGATTCTACACTACCAGGCCATTGTTTAAAAACATTTTAATACATTTTTAATCAAAACAGTCCAAACAATTTATTATTACCTATTAATTTATAGTTTATTTAAAAAGTTTTATAATTTTATGATTTACAACATTTGAACAGGACAACATCTGTCGGGTCCACTAGTTTTATATATAAGGATATACAGATGAACAAAACAAAGCCAAATAGATTCTCTGCCATGGGAAATGCAGACAACGAATTTCTTATTTTATTTTTATTTTAGCTTCCATCTGTTTCTGGTGGTGTCCCAACTTATCGCCAGTTCCAGTTTGAACATTCCATAGAGGGAACTGAAGCATCATTAGCTCGCTATCGCAGCAATTATCCTGCTATGAGTACAGCAGGAACCCTGATGCTGGGAACTGTTGTAGGAGGTGCTCTTAGGCAGGGATTAAGGTGAGCTACAATATTATACCATTATATGCGCCTAAACATTTCCACAGATTTTAAATTTTAATTTACTGATTACATGCTATGCTTATTAGAATAATTTATCATTTTAAATTGCTTACTGTGGCTTATACACTATGCAGCAAAACAAATGACTGGAAATTACTATTTGCTGGCAATGAAGTATTTAGTTTGACATATTGTGAATCAGTTTTGTGTTGAGTTCTGCAATTATGTTTCTCACAAGAGAAGAGGTGCTCATCGTGGAACAATATTTCTGGTTATATTAAGTAAAATGTCAGAATGGACTGAGTTTGCTTCATGTTAAATAACAGTGTGAGAGAGTTAATAAGGAAGCATCAAAACAATGTTAGTCATTGTTGGCAAGTTTCATCATACAGAAATAGTCCTGTGACAACAAAAAGAGATAACAGTAAGTTTGTTGGCATAAATAAATAATAAATACTATAATTCCTATTTTATACAGTTTTTGGCAACAGAATAATGAATTAATGTTGTTGGATTGCAAACTTCCAACATGCCCCCTCCCCCCCTGAAAAAATGTCTGCCCATGCCCATGCTTGGGAATTGGTCATGTGAGTCTGGCAGGACTGTACTATCTCACATGAGAAAGGAAAGGAATATGAAATCAATGAACTGGGGAAGGAATAACAAAACACGTAACATATGGCACTTGTCTTCTAACAGGCGTGTCGGGGTTTGATTCATGGTAGGGAGAGTTGAATAGATGTTGCCTTTTCTAGAGTTCTGGCACATTTTGAAGAAACATATATCACATAATCTTTGATACCAATTACTGCATTCATTAAATGAAATGAAAACCTACTGTTTACGTGAAAGAAAAGAAACATTTAATCATAATTTTTGCTTTAAAAATATTTAAAATCTGTTCTCCAAGTTTCAAACCTATATACTATTTGAAACAGTTATTTTTGTTAGGAATTTTCAAACTCTATGCTCTTTAAATTACTAGAACTGATCCTTGAACTACCAAAAGTTATGAAGTTATGAAGTTATAAAGCTAGGTAATGCATGAATCCTTTTAGTAGTATTTAATATACTACATATTATAATGAAGTTCAAAATACAGATACCCTCATAAGTACTTTTTTTCTCTAGTTTTGTATTCCTTGTCATATACATTTCTATTACCTTGAATTTATCAACAAACAAATTACACGTTATAAATTTAGTAAATAGCAGAAAACTTCAGTGCTATTTAGAAAGAGAAGTTCTGTTTTATAGGGAAACAATGGGGGGGGGGGGGGAAGTTAAGTAATTTATATAAAAATGTTAAAAAGCATTTGTTTAAACTGAAAATTGTATGTTAATCTTTATATCATGAACATTAAGCATACAACCTTTAACTCTTTAGCCAAAATGTTCAATTTTCACATCAGTCTTCCCTTAATTATAACTTTCATTAATTGCTGTCATGTTCGGACACAGCTATGTAAGTACAATAATGCATTGTTTGGCCTTAATCATTTACAGATATGAAACACAGCTGAATGGCAGTCAATTTCTTCATCCAGAAGGGAGCTACAATGTGAGGAAGAAACGTAGAAAGAAACAACGAGCAGGAAGCCAAGGAGGACTGCTTGCTGAGGAAGAAACAGTAGCTGGTGATCAGGATTCAGGAATAGATGAAAGTTATGCAAATGGTTCTGAAGATGCAAACGCGAGGGCTCGTGCTGTAAACAAGAAGGTATATATGTACTTAGATCACTTATTTTAATTACATAGAACTAATTTCCACCATACTTACTTTTGAACATATTATTTTTTGTTGGATGTTAAGGAAAATAACTGAAGGCATTACTGAAAAACAAATTCAGTATTATTTGTAATGATATGGACCAATCATAGGTAAAACCATAGTAGATATCAAAGAATCATAGGACTTTTGTGTGGTATGCTCAAAAATGCCAAGGCTTTACATATATTTTAGTAAGCCAGCAACAGTGATGTGCAACTAAATTATAATGAAAACTGAGTTGGATTGAAACACTTAACGACTGGTTCTTGCTGATGTCTGTTGTGTGGTTGGTTGGGCTGACATCTAGTGGTGGGCCGATGAACTCTATAAAGGGTTTGGTGGAGGCAAATCACAGTTCATTGCTCAAAGTTTGTTTTTTAAGAAATGAATTTTTTCCCAGGTATCCAGCTCTGCAGCGTGTTTTGTAGCTTTTAAAAGTTTCATGTTCAGCGTAATGTTGTGGTTGGATGTCCAAAAATGGTGTGCAACTGAAAATTTATCCATCTGTTTGTATTTGATGCATCTCATGTGTTATTTTAGTCTGGTTTCTAAATTCCTCTTGGTTTTCCCTATGTAAATCTGGTCACCATCTGGGCAACTGATTTGATAGATTCCTGCTTTTTTGTTCTGTGGTATCTGGTCCTTTTATTTGTTGCACAGTAATTTCTTTATGCTGAAATTAATTTTTGGGGCCAAGTTAATGTATTTGTTGAAGAACTAGTAGTGCTTACTTGGATGGTAACTGAATTTTTTTTAAAATTATATTGCTTTTTTGTTGAGAGGGTTTAGTGATCTCTTTTAAGTGTTTCTGTTTTTTGAATTGTGCTATTTTCTTGTCAATGATTTGTTGAATCCATTATTAATTGCTGTGCTATGTGTTTGTATTCTTTTTTGTATTCTCCTTCTGATAATGGGGTGAAAACTAATCTGTGAGATAAACTGTTTGGGACTACAAGTTTGTGTGGAACTGGGTTGAAAAACTTGCAGTCCTAAACAGTTTATCTCACTGACAGCTCTTTGCAAAGAGCTATAAGAAATGCCTGCCTGTTGTGAAAGATGCCTAAGCAATTTTTGGGGGGAATTCTCCAAACGATGACCAATATTGTCTAATGTTTCTATGGTAAGAACCCTATGCCATCTTTTAGATTTCTGAGCCTGAAATTTATTGTAAAGTTTATGGATTGTTGTACAGCCTGGAAGTTTTGCACCTGGAAGTCTTTCTACAAATCACACTTTCACTTGACGAGCTGACTGAGTTAACACATGCAAATCATAAACAAATACACGCTGTGCAGTAAAATACAAATGCTGAGCCATAATACACTTTGTGACTAAGTACAGAACAAAATAGTAAAGCATGTTGGTAATAACTCAATCATATGATATCAGTGTCAGCTCAATACTGCACTATCAGATCAGAGAACAACAAGTCACCTGTGTCACCTTGTGTACATCACCTGCTGTTATTGTGTTTCTGTCTGCGCAATGTAAAAACACCGCACAGTGGTTCTTATGTTTTTGGGTCTCTCTGAGACACTTCTGTTTCATTTATATTTTTTTTTTGGAGCTCTTAGTACCTATAGTTGTACTAGATAATAAATAACCAACAACACTTTTATGTGCATATTTCTGTTTTGTGGTTTCGAAAGTACATATGTCTTTTCTTTATTTTTCTCAGAGAACAGATGGCTCAGTTCGTGAATTTGATGTTTTACCTGGAACTCCTACAGATGACTAACATGGTATTGTCCTTCATAAGCAGTTTTTGTGGCAGATGTAGGTACACTATGAATGCTGACTTTTATTTAAACTGGTGAAAAAGGAACAAAGTACCTTCAGAAGTGTTGAAAGTATGCCTTAATAATATGGATACATCTTCAGCACAAAATAAAGGCTTTATATGGTATATGAATATAAGAATTACAATTTTTTTTTTAAATACTGAAAAGCAATAATGTAATCTCAACAAAAAGTTCATTGAACAAGCAGCAAATGCAACCCAGTGTCCAGTTTTTAGAAACAATTATCTTGAAAAGAATCTCCATTTGTAAATGATAAATAAAATAAAGCATTTGCCTAAATAAATTCCTTTATCTAAATGATTCATAGCTGTTACTGTGTTTGGTAAAACTTGGATGAGTGGTTAGGAAAGACATTAGCAGTTTTATCTTAATGCTATCTCATTAAACATTTTAGAAAAGAAGAAAATGCTTGCTGCTTATGGTAAGAGAATCAGATTTAATCCTAAATCTAGCAGCATTTGAGGAACAATTTTCATATGGTTGTATTCTAAATTGGTTTTTCATTAAACTATGAATTTTGTAGAGGTTAAGTTTAGTAAATTGCAGTACTTTAATTAAGAATTTCCTTTTGGAGGTTTGTATCAGATTTATGAATAAACTGATGGCAGTATTTACTAGTTATGGACAGAAAATAATGTAACGTTTTCCCTAATGCAGTAATGGAGAGAGATGGTAACTAGTTACACATTAACAGTTACAAAAGTAACAAATAGAAAATAACTAGCTTTTTAATAACAGTTACCAAAATAACAAGATACTATCCTTTCATCATTTACCAAGTCTGGATCACATAATTCACTGCATGAGCATTACTATCATTTATTGGGAACCGGTTACTTCATTCATTGTGCAATATCAATCTTCTTTGCAAGAGATTGTGGATCTAATATTCCATCTGGCAAGAAAAATGCCTACCAACTATCCACTTTGCTAGATACATATGCAAAACCAGCTGAGGTTATCTGTATACTTCATGTCAGAAAATAATGCATGCTTGAACATTAATGTTTCTCTTGTCTAGCAATACCAACTTTGTTATTACCATCTTTTATCTAACATACTAGCATCGTATTTTAGTTAAGTCATGTTTATGTTGGCAACAATGATATATTTTTCTTTGCTATGTCTGCATCACATGATGTTTGTAATATAGGGTGGACCATTAAGAATGCCAGTGTTTAATTGTTTTATTGTTCTCATGGAGCATTTTCTTCACATATTTTGTAATCAGTATTTCTTATGGTTAGTATCAATGGAACAACAAATATTGACTATGAAAACACATTTAAAATCTGGGGAATGTTACACAGAAATTCTGTAGATGATTTGTACAGCTCTTGGTCATCATAATGCACCTAATGAGTCAAGACTTCTTAAGCTAATGACACAATTTGAGACTACAAGTTTGGTTGCAGACATCAAAATACTAGTCAGTTCTCGTTCTAGCCAGTCTGATGAGAACATTGCAATTGTGTGCCATAGTGTTGCCCTCAGTCCACAAAAAATGAATCGTTGTTCACAATCAATGGGCATCTCTCCATCAAATTCTCACAAAGGATCTTCATATGCAATTCATCTAACCAAATATCTGAAACCAATGGACCATTTGCAATGGAGACAGTTTGTTGAATGGATTTAGAGGAGACAATATGCTAACTACAGTTTTTCAAAGAAAATAGTCTTCTCTGATGAGGCATATTTTCATTTAAGTAGGTATATTTACAAACAGAATTGCCACATCTGGAGGACAAAAAATCCTTGCTTAACCCATTCAAAGGTGATGCATCCAGAAATAGTAACTATGCCATGGAATTTGGGCTGGTGGGGTTTTACTTTGTGGAAGATGAGAATGGAAATGCCATGATGGTGAATGTACAGTGTTACCGGAATATGGTTGAACAATTTTTATGGCCTTACCTCAATGATGTGAAATTGAACAATTATGGCTCTAACAGGATGGTACTACCAGCCATATCTCACATGATACAATAGCTTTGTTGAGGAACCAACACCCTCTTTTTTCCTTTGGGGTACATTTAAAATCACATGTTTATAAAAATAATCCCCGAACAATGCCACAAGTAAAGGAAGATATTTGAAATGTCATTGCTCAAATCAAGATCTGTCTGAAGGTGACAACAAATTGCAGAGCAAGCCATGGGAGATATATGTCAGATGTAATTTTTCATACTAATGTTTTCATATGCAATGGCAACATGTATTCTTTGTATTGATGTTGAAATGTTACATTTTATAAAAATAAAGTAAATTTTGCAGTTAAAAGCATCTTTCTTAATGGTCCACTCTTTATTTAGTTTTCTATGTAGCTCACCTCTACAAACTGTATATATGTTCAAAAATATAGAAGCCAGTGCAAATGCATTTTACAATTGAGGAGCATTTTTTCAAAACTCGATAGATGCACAAAATGCGTTCCTGAGAAAAACGTTTTTTTCTATTTATTGGCAATACTAATTGGTTAGCATAGCAACTATATTAATCATTCAATTCTCCTTCCTGATACTGTCTCATTTAATGTGAAAAGAAACAAATAGCATAGGTTAACTAGTGCAAATTTGGAGTTTGAAAATGCAGAGTTTTTTCAAAAACCAATAAATGCTGATTAACTTTTCTGCATGAGCGAGAAATTAACACATGAAGTTTTGTTATTTTTGTCATTTATTGTTTTTGTTGCTTTTTATTTACGTATTTTTATTTTTTAAATTTATTTTCACCTTTTTATAATACATAATACAAAGAAGTCAACAAAAATTAGAGAATGCTACAAAATGTTAACACAACTCCAAAAAGTTAATAAGACTGTTCATCTCCAATGGATTCCAGCACACTGTGGAGTCATGGGGAATGAATCTGCAGACTCACTTGCAAAGAAAGGCACAACAGTAAAACAAAAGTCTAAATTCATTTCTCATATTCCTCAATAAAACGCTTGATCATTAAAAAATTTTCTCATTCATACCTACAAGAAATAGAAACAAATGCCAAAGATAAAAAATGGATTACACTACTTTCCAACCCAGATATAATCCCCCAGAGACCAAGGAAAACAGCGGTTGCAGCCTTCCGACTACTGACAAATCACGACTGCTTAGCAAGTCATCTCTACAGAATAGGTATCTCAGCTTCACCAATATGTGTCCTTTGTAACGATCCAGCAGGAATGAATGAAGACCACTTGAAGACCTGTGAAGCATTAAGATCAGAAGAAACTACCGTTCAAAAGTATTGGAAAGCACGAATGCTAATGGCTTCATTGCCAGATGCAAGGCACTAGAAAACAACAACATAATACATAATGTACTATACAACCAACATATTAATGTTTATAAGGATTATTTTATTAGGTATAAACTTAGAAATTAAGTACTGCTGCATTTACAATAAGAATATATTTTGTTTTATTTATATAACAAACATTTTGAATACACACAAAGAAATTTCAAACAATATGAATAAGTAAGCTTTAACCTTTATTAGTGCTTGTACTGTCTGTACATGGTTCTTAGTTCATTTCTCTTTTCCACATCTGCCTCTGTCTTAATCTTCATCTGTCCCATTTTGCAGGTTGAGCATGTGTCAGTGTGTGGTGTACGGAATGAAAGATTGAAGAAGTTGTAAAATATGTATTTATATTTTGACAATAAGCAGACTCGTAGATTTCTTAATCTTCTTTCATTGCAAAAGTTGGTCCACATTTTTCTGATATTAAGTTCTGGAGGTAAATATCCTCTCCTTGATTTTGCTCTTCCATAGTGGCTTTCTCTACATTTGTACTTCTTAATGTCTTGCTGTAATATTCCTGTTCTGTCACCTCTTCTGGTTTCCTTTGGCACATTCCTAGATAAGTGAAATTTTCTAGTCAGGAGAGATAATTTATCTTTTGACACCCCTGTGATTCCTTGGAAGCTTGCAGCGCATACTGACAATACTCGGCCATCATTAGTTCTCATACTGTATTTAATGCTAACAGTCTGCTTCCTATTTACAGCCTCTTTATTCACCACTCTCCGATTAGGAGATGTAATACTCATATATTTCATAAGGAATTTATCTTGATCTATTTGTTGAGCATGGAAAGGTGTTGGTGAAATCCAAGTCAAATCAGCTACATCACAGTGCTTATGCCCTTTACTTTTAGGATTTCATGGAGTGCACTCAAGACAATGTGAACATTTAATTGCTGGAGTATGAGCTTTCCTTGATTTGCATTTTGATTTCCTTTGCTTGTCCTACCTCCCGTGCATTCTACGACTGGTACAGTTTCACAATCTGAGCTCCTGCTCATTGTGCATAGTACAGTGCAGTGTCTCAACTAAGAATAAAAATGCCATGTAAGTATAACAAAGCTTGCAGAAGCACCTGCCTGCTGTGCAAGGGGTCCTGGGTTTGATTCCCGGCAGGGGATAGGAATTTTTCTCCAGCCAATATTATCGCTCATCCTTGCCTGAGTCTGGAAGTATGAATAAAAGTGTGAATTCAACATATAAAAACCCCAAAGACCGAAAAACCCACTGTTAAACGAGTAACACCACTGCCAATAGGCAACGCCACCAATATGACCTCTGCAGTTAAAGACAGGATATAAATGGGGGGGAAAAAAAAAGAGAGAACTTGCAGAAATGAATGTGAAATCCAAGCATATAACCTAAGGTCACAGTTATTGCCAATGATGCAGCAGTGTAAAAAGCTTGCAGAAATGATTGAGAATTCTAAGAATCGCAACAGTGAGATGGCATTCAATGCCAACATGCGTTTCATAGAATCGAGGTTGCTACACTCTGGATCATAAAATCATAAAATTGCATCTTTCGACCTTTGCTTTAACTGAGAAAGTGCATCTTTTGAGTTTTGAAAAAACTGCTAATATTCCCTACCTTCTACACAGGACAAGAATCAAATTTTTCAAAATCTGATTTCACAGAACGATGCAAAAGGTGAAAATTATGCCGATACTATATAGAACTCAATTTCGTAAAATTTTGCATCTATCGAGTTTTTGAAAAAATGCTCCTCAATTATAATGTATCATATTAATCAAAGTGTTGATGCAGCTGAGAAGTCTCTTTTGAGATTGCTTCAAAAATAAAGTAAATCTGTATCAATATTGTTTATAATAACATGTAGTTGCAGTTAATTGTAAACATTAATGTAATGTAATTGCAAATGTGATAACAATTAAAGCAACTTAATCATTACTGGTAACTGTTATATGTAAACATTAACACACTGTATCTGTGACAGTTATAATAGTTACCCGGTAATAACCACTTCACATCCATAAACCTACTTTTCCTTTGAAATACAACATAGCAAAGTTCATGAAAACTGACCTAATTGCAGACAATAAAAAAAGAAAAATTAAATTTTGGTTAGGATTCCAAAAGAGATGTATTTTGCTCTAATGATATAAGCTAATGGGCTTACTAAAGCTTAGAAATCTTTATGCTGTTCACTGGTTGATATTGCAGAAGTATCTCTAGAAATTGTTGTATCAAGAAAGCTTCAATTCATAATTATTTTACTTGATAGTAATAGATAACAATGCAGCACAGGATAATTAAAAAGTGCTTGAAGAACATTTCCTCAAATTGTATTCCATATAAATGCTAGGTAACATTTAAGAGAAAATTGTACTCTGCTGGGATATATACAAAGACAAAATAAAAAAATAATAAGAAATACTACAGTAGCTAGGTACCTACCTATTCTGGATGGACACAATAACATTTGAAACAATGGTTCTCATTTATACATAAACCTTATTAAGTTATATTCAGTCTCCAATATAATAATTATGTATTTTTCTATTTAGTCATATGTTTATGTAAATGGGTACATAACAGTGAACCTTATATATTAGTAAAGCTGTGCAATTTTGACCATGTATGATTTATGCTCCTATGTGCATTGTACTGAATAAGCAGGTTTTGGAAGCCAAAATGCAGTAAGTTACTATTAATTTGTACATGCTGAACAGAAAATAATGAAGATTCTTATAATGCCATATTTTTTGTCGCATATGTATATAATTTAATGTTAATAGCTAATGTGAATAATAGAACCATTCCTATAAATTCTTATAAATTAATCATAGGCATTTGCTTGGAAGTCTAGAAAAAGTATTTGCAATAGAAAGTTGCCATTTAAGGTTATGATACTTTTAAAAAATATTGATATTACCTAATGAGCCTGCCAGAAAATATATATGTACATGAACTAAACAATAGAAGTTCAATGCATTTGGATGGAAGCCACGGTTCAAATTCCAACAAGGCATTGGATTTTTCAAGAAAGTTTTTCTGTCTCCTGAAAAATTTGCAAATGAACAAATAACAAAGCACTATTAAATAAATAATTTACTCTTTATACTGTTATTTAAATTAAATAAGATGGTTATTTAAAAAAAAAATTCAAATTATTTATGAGAGCTAAATCAGTCTTAATATTTATTTACTACAAAAGTTGACATGCACAAATATGCACCACAGTTAAAAAATGATTTGTCCTTGAGGATTTGTCACATCACAACAGTTATATTGCACTTTTGTACACATTTGAAATGAAGAAAATTGTCTGATCATGAGGTTTCACTGTTGTACCTAAGTATCTGCACATTTTCACACAGTCCATTGCCTTTGTTGTCATCTACCTTAGAGCATGACGTTTCCAAATATCTTTCATTCTCATCGTGATCTTCTTCCCTGCAAAACATAGAGAAAAATCTGATGTGTTGCACTCACATGACTTTCTCTACTCTTGTACTAACCATTCTAACAAACTCTTATTCCTATATCTCCATGTTAGTAAAGATAAACATTCGTACAAATTATCTTATTGCTTATTTCCTTGTAGGTGCAAGGGAGATATTAGAATACAGCAGGCTTTGAGCGACAGTCAAATCTTTTTGACCTTTGAGATTCCGTTCTCTTTGCATGATTAACATATAAAAAAATGAACAATGTTGTAGCATTTCACTAAAGTTCTAAGTTTTCCGAAACTCACACACATAACAAGAAATATCTCTGAAATGGTTCACACTACAAGAAAATTTATTGAGACATAAATTGTGTATTTTAGCACGATCTACATTTTTTGTATAGTACAATTTGGTCTATCTCAAACGGTTTACCAGTTATGCAAAATTCGCCCAGAGTAAACATGACTACATGGGCTATAGCCAGACAATTTAAGATATACATTTCATTTGCCATAAGCATATCTCAAACATATGACATTTTAATCAAAATTGTTAGAGCCATCTTCAAGAAAATAAAAATTTTCGAAAAATTTTCCATGTAGAGGGTAGTTTAGGGTGGGGCTATTTGCTTCAAAATCTTTGTGTCACATCCTTGAATGACAATAAACTTAAATACCAACTTTGGTTTTTATCTGACTTTTCGTTTTTGAGCTATGCTGTCCACAGACTGACAAACTGACACACAGACTGACACACAGACACACACACAGACCTTTTTCTAAAAATGCTTTTTTTGGGTTCAGGGGACTTCAAAACATATATTTCCGGTGAAATCTCGACATCGAATTTTTGGGTGGAATACAATACTTCCCCTACTTACCAGAAGAGAAAGTAAAAAAGATACATATGAAGTGTATATGTAGGATAGTTACGTTTTAGAATCAATTGGAAACTGACAATGTGAAGTGATATAATAATTCCAGAAAATTATATACAGTGAGACGACTAAGATACTCGTACTTCACATACTTAATGTAAACTACAATTTTATGAAATTAGTTATGTTTATTGATTTTCTACCCTTGCTTTATACACTAAAGGAAAGCAGATTTAATACATAATTTTGCTTCTCACTAACAATACAGTAGAGTCCTGATAACTCGACATTCTGCATAACTTGATGACTTTTTTATTATTATTATCTTTTTATTTTGTATGGTTAAAACTTGACTGTAATAATTTCTATAAGCCACTATGTGGTATAACCAGTATAGTTTAATTTTAATTAGTATATATATAGAAACTATCACATTCTCCCTCACAGTAACAAAAGCACTGACTGTGTATTGACCTGCGGTATCTAGTCAGAACACAAGCAGTCAGCAGGCCATTGTTATGGAATCAAAAGCTTGCCGCTAATAATGTGATTACATGGCACATACACTTGTTTGGAAGCTTTGAAGATTTATTGCTTTACTCAGTACATAAGTAGTCGTAAATGTAACTTTCAGTTACATATTTCTCATTTTAGTATGTACCGTTTCTCAGATTTTAGGCTTACTGTTAGTGTCATGTTGAGTTCTATTTGTGTCAGTGGAAATTCTGTAAAAGACAAGACAAGAAAAGACAAGTTAACGCGACAACATAAATTAAATTGGATGCATTAAACAGACCGGACGAAAGGGAAGATATAATCTGCCAGTGATCAAATGGAGAACAAATAATGCAAAATATATATACATGGATATAAATATGCGTTAGAGAAAGAAATTAGATTGTTGGTAAATGTGACGCCATGTGTGCTTTGGTTTGGAGGCGGTTAAAGGAAAAACTTTGCCAAATGGTAGTTTCAGAAACACGATTAATTAATTTTGTGTATGGTTTTATTTAAAACAAAATAAGCTACTTTTGGTGGAATTGCAAATTTAATTGGAGAAAATCTTAGCCCTTGCCATTTTGTTCTTTATCTGTTGCCTATTAAATATGACCCTGTAACAAAGATCTCAGTGCTCCAACTTCAACCAAAAATAAAAAGTGTCACAAATCTCAGTATGAAATTTTTGGGTGGAATACTATACTTACTGTGAGTAGGTAGTGGAGAAAGTAAAAATCAGTTGATCTTAAAAATACATTTCACTGTGGGAAACTATGTGGTAGTTTTAACCATCAATATTCTCTAATAAACTGGAGCTGGTGAGATTTGAATTACTTTTGGCCTTTATAAGAAAAGTTCTACTTATTACTTTAGTGAAATATAGAATGAAGGGAAACAACGTTTTGAGTTCGTTTTTATCTTACCTCTTTTTTCTTGGACAGCTGAATAATTTGAAATCAGTCCCAAAAGCCTCTCCTTCTTCTAGTGTTTGAGGTAGATGAATGTCAAGTGTTTCAGGTAGAAAAACTGACGCAAGTGCACCAGCTACTGATAAACTTCCCATTATTATTAGAGGTAGAACTCTACTATATACAGCCTGAAAAAAGAAAATGGTTACATATTCAGAAAACAAATGAATCCAGATGTTTTCAGTGAACATTTTGCGGTAGAATAATAAAATAGCAGTCAAAGTCCTCTTGTAACCTAGGATCTAAAATATTTCCCAATTCATACATTTTATTTAATATTACTATGAAAAATCAAAGAATAAAAGATGGGAACTACCAAACATTCAAACAGTGATTCCTGAGTATCCTCGAAAAACAGCAGTTGCAACCTTCAGGTTGATTACAGGACATGATTGTCTGGCAAAACATTTAAACAGAATTGGGATATATTCTTCACCACTCTGTCCTCTATGTGATCTGCAAGAGGAAATGGACCGAGACCACCTTCAAATATGCCCGTCCACTTCTAGTGCCCCATCCATCAGTGAAAAATATTGGAGAGCAAGAGGATTAATGACTTCATTGTCAGAAATCCAGCATTAGCTAACAACAACATATTTTAGTGGGAAAATGTGTTTAAAACTCCTAAGTAATTTATACATGTAATGATATACTATGTTAAATAAATTAAAACTGTAATAACAATGGATAAAAAATAAATACCTTTTTATAATACTATCATTGACATTAAATAATTCTAAAAGCATTTGTTATTTTAATAGAAAAGTTTAGTAATGTAAACTACTTATAGGTACTCATTAGCAGTAGTAATCTGATATCTGATATTTTCAACAAAGAAAGGTATCATTAGATAATATATTAAATTATTGAAACCAGCTAAATTTTGTTTTATTTTTGTTTAGGGTCATTTGTAGTTGTGCTATACATACTACTATATAAAATTTGATTAAATGTTTTATAACAGTTCCTTGAATATTTTAAAATAAATATCAGAATAATAGAAAGTTTGAATTCCTTTTACTTGTGATATTTTTAACATATTAAATACCCAAAATGAATTTTTAATCACTCTAGCTTTATTTCTATTTAAAAAATTTATTGGAACATGTTTCAGAAACTGTTTTCTGCATTACAAGCTTAGACTCAATCAATAAACCTGTGCTGGAGACAGTTTCCAAAACTTAAGTAAATTTTTGACATAGAAGCGATTCGAAAATAATTTTGAGTATTTCATATGAATGGAAAGCTATTTAGCCAAAAAGGCACACTTATTTTAACGATGCTACTATCATTTCTTAACAATGTACTCTTATTCAATATATGAAATAATTAACTATCTACAAATAATAATTATAATTATAATAATTAATATTAATAACTATAATAATTATCTGTAAGCTTCTATATTTATAAAAATGTAACTGTTCCTTGCTGGTGACCTTGATGGTGACAGTTAATGAGCAGTAATTGTAATATATATATATATATATATATATATATATATATATATATATATAATGTATTTGTATAGTTGTAAAGAATACCTATAAATAATAATACATTTATTGCAGCTAAATTGCCATAGATTTACATTAATACATATAAATTATATATTTGCATATTCTCTGATAGTTGCCTTTTGCTGCATAGTTCTAAGTGGTAGCGTTCACAAATCTGTCCACATAGTTTACATACACACATTTCCGATGGTTCATGAAAAGTTTTGTTGTTACATATATGGTGAAAGCCATGTACTGCCATTCTTGTTAGCACATGCCTCATATCGAAGTTGGCTGCTGTCCACGTTCGGTCTATGATGGCCCCTGTCCCATAGAATTCCGGGAGTACTTCTTCCCTTTTTCTTTCCAGTGATTTTAGTAGTTTCTCTGAGGCTCCTGTGTTCTGTAGAGGTAACAAGGTTCTGAGGTCCTTAATGAGGAATGTTTCTCTTGCAAGGAGGTAGATGAGTCTGGATCTGGTGGTTTTGATACTTCGATAGCCCTTTTGATATAAAGAGCTTTTACTCTTTCAACTACAGATAGATTCTTCTCGCTAAGGTGTGACTATATGACTTCTATCCCATACGTTAGGATTTGCATGATTTTTGTTCTGAACAGCGCCATTGTTGTCTCTAAGTTGAGGGATCTAATGTAGCTGATCTCGTGTGTCACCCTTATAACTTGCCCTGCTTTCTCTGTCACATGCTTTGTAAAACATTTGAACTTGTGAAGCTGTAATATTCTTCGTGTCCTGGTTATTGCCTCGCCATTTGAAGTTGAAGTCGTTGGTGACGTGATGTTGTTGGTCACGTTGATGTGGTTTGGTGTGTTGTCTCCGGCTAGCTGAGCATGATCTCTTTATCTCGGGTTTGCGTGAGTGTAAAGGACAACCCAAGAACAACTTTGCATATCATTTATTTCAAATATTTTCGGGAGATATGCCGATTCTATATGTGTATCTGTAGGAGCATCGCAATCACATCTGCGCAGCACGAACTGCACGAACTCCCGTACTGCTCTCTGGTTGAGTACCGACTAGACGCTTCTCTCTTACCCACGCTAAAGAGACCGTTCGTTCATTTGAATGTCATGACGTCATCCAAGAAAGCCTCGTATCCAAAATGCTATTTCCTTTTCCCGCAATTTAGAAATGTCCCTTTCTATTATAACATGTTCTTTTAGGAATTTCAAATATATAATTACTTTTATACTACAAATTTAACGACTATCATTTACTCATATCTTGCTCACCTTACAACACTTGCTACTCTATTATCTATGTATGTTATTACTTAACACTTATCGCAAATCTCATATCCGGCAATTAAATTAAAACGTATCTTTTTCAAAAGCCCATTCGATCGGAAATCTAAATTTCGGTATCAAATGCCCCCATTTATGTTATTTTATTATTTCATAATAAAATAATGTAAATGTCTTGCCCGAAAGAAAAATTAAAAATTACTCCTGTATTTTGAATAATCGGCAACACTCCCATTATATACAATTTTCAATTACACTGTTTTTGAAATTGGTTATTAACACATTTTCTCATTAATCTTTTTAACATGACAAACAATTGTACACTTGACTAAACATTAATCCTTAAATACTAATTACAATATGTTATGGTTTCTTCTGTGAAGCTTTTATATAAAGGTTAAATTTCAAGAGTCTTTCTTTATACTTCCTTCTTTTAGTTCATGTTTGCTCACTTCGCTCTCACTATCACTTGCACTGTGATTTTTCACTTTTGTTATTGTAACACATATCTGTACTAGATCCTTTAAGCACTAAAATGTACATATATTTATATAAATCCATTGCACTCTTTAGACAAGTTCTTTCTTTGTCTTTCTGTGATAACTATCTATACATCTAAATATTTTAACAAATGTTTACAAATTAAATATTCTGTTTTCTCTCTATGCGGAGATGAACATTTTAACAATCTTTCTGAAGCTGTTTTTGTGAGCTCTATACAATATATTTTTAAACTCTTTGTAGTATATAGCAATTCACATTCTGCATTTTTCATGAATATGTAAGTACCTGACCAATGTATGGTTTTTAAGTAAGCTAACATTTAAATTTTATCTCAAAGCTGATTGGGCGCCAATATACAAATGACATTTCCAATTTTTCTTTTACATTAAATCAAGGTTCCAAGGAACCACACGGTTTCTTGTATGGTCGAAGGAGTTGTTTATGCCATCTTCCCAGACATTTTTCATTTTTAACATCTTTTAATTCATAGGTATGATAACCAAATTTTGATATAATTTCTGCAGGACCTTTATATAACAATTCCATCCTTTTGTTCCTACCTCTCAATGCACTTGATAACTTATGGTCTTTAACTAGTACCCAATCGCCTATCTTAGGTTCCCATTTATGTTTTCTACTCTTTTTCTTTAATTTTCGCTTCTCTGCCTTTTTCTTGATTCGTTCAAAAGCAATTTTCGCTCTTTCTTCCTCACTTAACTGAATGTCATTAATTTTCAGTGTTTTTGGTACCCCGATCAATATTGGTTCTGGTTCAATTCCTAACATTAATTTTATTGGTGCAAACCCAGTAGTTACATTAATGGTGTGATTGATAATCTTTTCTATCAATGGACAATATTTCACCCAATCCTTGTGATTATGATGTGTAAGTACACGTAAATAAATTCCTATATCTCGGAGGACACGTTCTGTTGGATTCCCTGATGGAAAGTATGAGGAACAATGATATAATTTTATCTCATGATTTTCTAGGGTTTCTTTAAAGATTTTGCTCCGATGAACTGTAGCATTATCTGTTAAGATTGCCTGAATCTTGCCATATTTAGGCACATAATCTTTTATTATCTTTCCTACACATGTTTTGCTGCTGATATTCCTAACAGGATAAATTTTAATAAATTTACTAAAAACATCATGAAGAACAAACATATATCTACATCCAAATTGTCCTACTGGTAGCTCCCCATGTGCATCAGCAGTAACTAGTACATTTTTCCCTTCTCTTATGATTGTCTGAGGTTCTATATCAAATTTGATATTAAATGGTTTGGCCCTTTGACATAAATCACAGCTTGAACATATTTTTCTCACTTTCTTTGCCAAATGTTTTATATAAAAATGGTCACTAATTACCATGATTAGCTTTTCACTACCTGTATGAGCTAGTGTTTTGTGATAAGCAAGTATAAGTTTCTCTTGTAAAGCTTTTGGTACCATTACTTTCCATTTAGGTTCAATTCTTCCATGAAATTTATAGATTTTTCCCTCATAAATACCTATATTATCTTTTAGATTTTCTGTGATTGGTTGTGCCTTTTCTTTCAATTTCCTAAGTTCATCGTCCTCTGTCTGTAATTGTTCCAAATTTCGAAATTCTTTAGCTAATTGAGTCCCTTCTAAGGTTTTGAAATATAGTATGGTTACATCATGTTTGTTGTCACTAATTGTATCTGGTATTGTATAATTGGTTTTCATCCTTGATAACAAATCACTAAAAATATTTTGACTTCCTGCTATGTGTCTGATTTCTATGTTATGGGAGGTGATCTCATGTATATATCTAGAAATACGTGTGCTTGTGAGTTTGCAAGAGTTCATAAATGCCAAACTAACATGATCTGTGTAAACTATTACTGGGTTGTTATATACATATTGCTTAAATTTTACAAGTGCAAAGTAAATAGCTGCTATTTCTTTTTCTGTAGTGCAAGCCTGTGATTCAGTCCTTGAAAGCCCCCTTGAAGCTACAGCGATGAGGTGATCTTTTCCTTCCTCATCTTTTTGTAATATGACACTACCATAACCTAGTCCTGAAGCATCTGTATAAATTATGTAGGGGAGATCTTCCCTAGGTTTTTCCAATAAAATTGACGCTGCAAACAATGTTTTTACCTTTTCGAAAGATTCTTGTTCTACTGATGACCATTGCCATTTTACATCTTTTCTCAAAAGTTGTCTTAATGGGGCTACTACGGTTGCATATTCCAGGATAAATCTTGACTGATAATTTAGAATACCAAGAAATCTTCTCAATTGTTTTATATTTTTAGGAGCTGGTATTTTATTTATGCTTTCAATTCTGTCGGGATTAGGCCTGATTCCCTCATTTGAAATAACATAACCTAAAAATTCTGTCTGTTTCACAAAGAATGCAGTTTTACTTGGCTTTATTGTCATGTTTGCTTTCTTTAACTGACTAAGCACATAATTGATATGATTTAAATGATCCTCTATATTTTCTGAAAAAATCACAAAATCATCCACATACTGAGCTACAAATTTCTTTATGGTTTCTCCAAAAATTTCATACAAAGCTCTTAATAGTGCACTACCACTGGTATTCATACCAAAGGCGCAAACTCGAAACTGATATAATATTCCTGAATGTAAAAACGCTGTATATTTTCTTAAATCTTCTCTAAGTGGGATCTGCCAAAAAGATGCTGTAAGATCTAGAGTAGAAAAAATTTTGCCCTTCTGCAATTTGTTCAATATTACCTCTACACTTTCTGGTCTAAATCTATCAGGTTTACAATGTTGATTTAGTTTTCTCGCGTCTAATGTCACCCTAATCTTTCCATTGGCCTTATTTACAATACATAGGGGATTCACAAATTCTGAATTCGAAATCTCAATAACCTCATCTTCTAACATTGACTTTATAACTGCATCTACCTCTTCTCTTATCGTACTAGGGATAGCTCTCGCTTTATGTGTAAAAGGTTTGATGGGTATCATCTCAAACGAATGAGTATAGATATTACATTTACCAGGTTTCTCAGAGAATACTTCTTTATTTCGGATTAATATTTCAAACAGTTTATCCCTCTGTTGTTCATTTAGTTGATCAGCCTGAGTTACTTTTTCCCTCAACAATTCTTCTAAGTCTTCACTACTCTCCCTATCATAGTACCTAGTTGCATCAGAAACCCTCAAATTGTCTATGAAATCATTTTTATCCCATTCTACATTTTCTTTATTATCGACTCTGTATTCTTTGACATTTACTTCAGTTAATTCCATAGCTCCTACTTTAACATATTCTACAAAGAATGTATCCCCTTGGATTTCTTCTTCCTCTTTTTCTCGTACAATAGTTTCTGAACTACTATCTTCCACAAAAGGCACTATAATGATCTCATCTTCAACTTTCATTTCTAGAATCATGTTTTTAAAATTCACCACAGCTTCCCAGGCATAAAGACAATCACAACCTATTATAATATCTGTCACAAGTCTTCCTACAATCAGAAATAAAATTCCAAGTATTCTCCCATTTATTTCAATATTTATCATTGCTTGAAATTTTACTCTCTCTTTTCGTTTTCCCACAGCTAGCGAGCAATATATCCCATTAACTGGTAAAGACATTACTTTGAAACCACTACTTTGTAAATTATCATAAAAATTTTGTGAGCATACTGTGCTATTTGATCCCGTATCTATAATTGCATTGTATTGTTTTCCATTTACTCCAATTTTGATTTTAGGTGGATCTCCTACTGTTTCGTTTTCGTCGATTCTATTTTTACATTCTCTTTTCTTTTGTATCATCATTTGCCTTCCAGGACTATTTATTTCCGAGTACTTATCACAATCATTACTAGGATACCCAGTTCTCACTGAAGGCGCGTTTGACCGGGTCTGGCGTTTCCCTGATTTTTAGGTATTGCTCCTGTACTATTTCCCGAATTGTTACTTCTGTTTTCCTGCATTAAATCGGGGTTACTTCCTACCATGTTTTTGACCGTGTTAATGGCCTCAACCATTTCTGCATTTTCGGGGGAATTTCGTCCACTAGAATACCTTTCTCCCTGTCTTGGTGACCTCGGTCTAAACTCATTATCTCCGTTTGTCCAATACCCATCATTTGAATTTCTACTATGTCCAAAATAACGTCCCCGTCTACCTCGATCAAATCTATTCGTATTCATATAATTCACCCTTATATTTCTTCCCCTTAGATTACCATTTCTATTTTGGTGATGCCCTTCCTGGTTATATCTACCTTGATTTTCCCACCGGAATGATTCCATCCTTGGTACTGGTCCTTTATATCTTTCCCTAACCTCACTTCTATTCTGATAATACTGTGCCCCTTGCCCGAAAGAATTGACAGTTTCTTTTCCTTCATATGTATTTCCAAATGCGTGTTTTGGCTTATTGACTTCTAAGGCTGATAATAATTCTATCATAGCTGCAATGCTATCGGGTCGGGCTATGATTAGGTAGTGTTGAAGCGTTTCCGGAAAATGTGGAGTAACTATATTTATTAGATCTTTTTCATCCAAGGGAGGGTCCAACATCTTCGATTTTCTCGCTATTCTCATAAAATAGTTGACCATCGATTCCTCCGATCTAGGATTAAATTTTCCATTGCTTAATTCAACTCTAATATTAGCCTGCCTACTAGCTCCCCAATATCTGGTTAAAAAGATGTTTCTAAAGGTCCTGTAGTCATTATTGTTACCCATAGAGAGGCCTAGCCAATTAGCAGCATTACCCTTTAGGCATTTTCTTACTATCACCATTTTGTACTCCTCTGGTATACGTTTCACCGTGAAGTACTCTTGTAACCCTTCTAAAAAGGCTTTAGGATCATCTGAATCTTCATTTTCAAAAACTGGAGGTGTCATTTCATTTAAGACATGGTTAGGCCAATGTAAATTTGAATTGTCACCTATCCCTGAGCTATTTCCGAGATCAGAATGGGAATTACTGTTACCCCTATTTTGCATCGAAATGTCAGCTGATACACCTGGTATCGCCTCGTTTCTTGCAACTTCATTACTAAGATTGTTGTGATTACATGCATTTTCATTTAATTTCAAATTTTCTAAGGCCTCTTTTACCTGAGTAATTTCTGTCACTACTCCTTTTATTTGGTCTGTAACATCCTCCAAATTTCTAGCCTGCCTTTCACTTTCTACATCAGATCTCTCTATTCTAACTTTACACCCCTGTAACTCTTCTCTAATTTCTTCCCTGTCTTTATCTAACCTTTGTACTACCTCTTCTCTTTGTTTGTCTAAACTATATGTTACTCTTTCCCTTTCTTTATCTAATTTTTCACTCACTTGTTGACCTAATTTCTTTTCAGAATTCTTTACTTCTTGCCTTATTGTCTCTAATTCTCCCTTAACCTGTTCTACCTGTTCTCTATTTTCTTTTACTTCACTACTAACTTTATTAATTTCCTCCCTAACTTCTTCCCTAAAGGTTTCTAAAGCTCTCTTCTGATTTTCCAATTGCATTCCCAATTCCTGTTGTCCCTTCTCTAATTTCTGTCCTAACTCTATACTAGTTTCATCTATCTTCTGACTTAACTCTGTACTCATCTTTTGACTTAACTCTGTACTCATCTCTTTCACTGTTCTTAATTCTTTACTAGTTTCATCTATTATCTTTTGACTTAACTCTGTTCTTAATTCTTTACTATTTTCATCTATCTTTTGACTTAACTCTGTACTCATCTTTTTCATTATCGTTTGAAACATATTCTCTATTTCTGACATAAATGCTGGCCTTTCTGAATTACTACTAAACATTGCTGAACTACCTCTAGGTGTTTCTCTAACGTTCTGATCTTCTACTTCTTGGCATATTCTGCTACCAATTACATTCTGATTAAATTCTTCCATCCTACCTATACTTTCCTCAATTTCCGGACTTGCAAAACCTAAAAAGTCTGTATCGCTGTCTTCCATTTCTAAGCTATTTACATGTGTTTTTCTACTCACCAAAATTTTCAATATTTTCACTATTTCACTTTAACTGCACTTAAACTTGTTCACTACACGTTTCACAGATGTTGACACGCTGGGCACCTTCTTGTCTGCTGGTTCGATGCTGATCTGGTCGTCTTGGGGTTTGGTCCATTCTTTCGACGCCCCACGTTGGGCGCCAATTTGAAGCTGTAATATTCTTCGTGTCCTGGTTATTGCCTCGCCATTTGAAGTTGAAGTCGTTGGTGACGTGATGTTGTTGGTCACGTTGATGTGGTTTGGTGTGTTGTCTCCGGCTAGCTGAGCATGATCTCTTTATCTCGGGTTTGCGTGAGTGTAAAGGACAACCCAAGAACAACTTTGCATATCATTTATTTCAAATATTTTCGGGAGATATGCCGATTCTATATGTGTATCTGTAGGAGCATCGCAATCACATCTGCGCAGCACGAACTGCACGAACTCCCGTACTGCTCTCTGGTTGAGTACCGACTAGACGCTTCTCTCTTACCCACGCTAAAGAGACCGTTCGTTCATTTGAATGTCATGACGTCATCCAAGAAAGCCTCGTATCCAAAATGCTATTTCCTTTTCCCGCAATTTAGAAATGTCCCTTTCTATTATAACATGTTCTTTTAGGAATTTCAAATATATAATTACTTTTATACTACAAATTTAACGACTATCATTTACTCATATCTTGCTCACCTTACAACACTTGCTACTCTATTATCTATGTATGTTATTACTTAACACTTATCGCAAATCTCATATCCGGCAATTAAATTAAAACGTATCTTTTTCAAAAGCCCATTCGATCGGAAATCTAAATTTCGGTATCACTTGCTTGCAATGTGATTCCCAGGTGTTTGAACTCTTTTGTGATGGTTATCTTCCTTCCTTTGACAAAGATTTCTGCCAAAGCTCCCTCCTTGCTCCCTCCTTTCTGTCTTTGATGTGTTTATTTCAAATTGTTGTTTGTGGCACCACTGTTTCATATCGTTTATTACATTTTGAAGTTTTTTTATGCCTTTTGAACGGACGCTATATCGTCGGCATATGCATATGCTACTATAACTCTTTTGAGCTATTCTCATAATTTCTTCTGCTGCCAGGATGAAATTATGAGAATAGCTCAAAAAAGTTGACATAGTAGCATACCTAGAATACCTATGTTACTAGATTCATTTGGGCACATAGGACATTGATGGGAGAATTGAGAATAAAAGAGGAAAGATAATTGTATCTCTTTCTTCCTGTAGATCCATTGCCTTTGTAAAAGAAAACTACTATAGTAGGCAGTTTTTCCCTAACACTTGCTCATGAAATTTTGAATATGAATGACTATTGTGAATTAAATGAGTTTGTTTAAGCAAATCTATCTTGCACACAAAGAATAAATAGGTAAACAATTAATGAAAGAATCAACAGAGAAACTTAGAAGTTTTAAGAAACCAAGTGCAATGCATTAACTTATTTAATGCATATTTTAACCAGTACAGAACTCCTCCTTACATATCATAAATGGAACTCACCAAATATACTATATATGGGAAACCAAGAAGTCCTATTCCTGCAATGAAAGAGGCAATGCCCATTGCTTGACTCCGGAGTACTGTTGGCAGTAGCTCTCCAACAAAAACATAGAACACTGCAAATGATGCAGCTATACCAAATTTTCCAATCATTGCTAGGAACACAGTGATCCAAACTGCATCTGAAAGAGAAACCACAAAATACTGTGTTTATTTATTGAAACAAAATCACCTGCACAAAGTAAAGTATGGCTTAAGTATTGGTAAATTTAGCCCAAGATGCCAAGTGCTTCAGTTCTTTTTACTTTCTCCACTAGTAAGTAGAGGAAGCATTGAATTCCATCCAGGTATTTGATGTCAAGATTTCACTAGAAATATATGTTTTGAGGCCCCCTGGAGCAAAAAAGAGCATTTTTGGAAAAAGGTCCATGTGTATATGTGTGTGTGTGCCTGTCTGTCTGGCTGCTAAAAAAAAAAAAAAAAAAAAAACTAAAAACCAAAGCTGGTATAAGTTTAATGTTTTTCAAGGATGTGACAAAGATTTTGAAGAAAATTGCTCCACCCTAAACTACCCTTTATATGGCAAATTTTTTAGAAAATGTTGATTTTCTTGGAAATGGTTCTAACGAGTTTGATTAAAATGCCTATGTTTGAGTTATTTTTATGACAAATGAAATGCATATTTTGAATTTTCTGACTATAGCCTCTGGATGACTTTTAAATAACTTGTAAACTGTAAGAGGTAGAAAAAATCTTACTGTACAAAAAAAAAAAAAAATGTGGATCTTGCTAAAACACACAATTTATGCCCAAATACATTTTTTTTGTAGAGTGAACCATTTTGGAGGTATTTATTTGTTATTTGTGTCAGTTTTGGAAAAAAAACTTTCATCAAATGTAACATCGTTGGTAATTTTTTTTTTTTTTTTAAATATGTTAAGTGTGCAAAGAGAATGGGATCTCAGAGCTTTAAAAGATTTGACTACCGCTCAAAGCCTACTGTATTCCCATATTCCCCCTGCACCTACAAGGGAATAAGCAATAAAATAATTTCTGCAAATGTTTATCTTAACCCTTAACCAACACAAAGAAGATATAGGAATAAGAGTTTGTAAGAATTAGGGCTAGGAAGTTCATGCATTTTAATGTTTTTGCATAGGGGTCAAAAATGTATACTTTTACATTATGTCCAGGAGAAGGAATGGATCGAGACCACCTTCAAATATGCCCAGCCACTTCTAGTGCCCCATCCATCAGTGAAAAATATTGGAGAGCAAGAGGATTAATGACTTCATTGTCAGAAATCCAGCATTAGCTAACAACAACAACAACAACATTATGTCCAGGAATTATGGAATTTTCAGTTATTTGGACATGATTCTATGGTACATATAACTGCATATTTTCTTGATTTTGATAAATGCATAATATTTCAATATTATAGCCCCTATATTGCATATTTTCATGATTTTTATGGTTTTTTATTATTTTTCCATTTGAATAATAGTTTTAATATTGGTAGTATTGCACATGATGATGCAACTCTCAAAGATTTGAATATTATAGCCCCTATATTGCATATTTTAATGATTTGTATGTTTTTTTTATTATTTTTTCCATCTGTATAATATTTTTCATATTGGGTATTGCACATGATGATGCAACTCACGAGATGGCAAGAACTAATGCTGAGTCATGTTGTCATGCAGTGAATCCCCTGTTTCCATCCTTTCATTAAATGCATGTGTGTAGAGAATAATCAGTGCATTATCTGAGAGGTTTATATTAACAAAGATAAAGTGCAGGTCAACATTTTGAGCAGCACGATTATAGCATAATCGCCTGTCCACATAAATGGTATAAATAAATAATATCTGACAGTAATACTGAAATCTTGGAAGCTGCACTGTAACCAGAAATATGTAACTGAAAATAAGGAAAAAATTGAAGCTATTAACAGTGAAGCAACAAGATTCTAAAGTAAGAACAAATTAGAAACTAAAAACATCACTTATCTTAGTAATGTTGATATTCTTTTTCTCTTTTGCTAACCCAGGGGTTTCAAGCTATGTCCAGCTCATTCTCAAAGCCATATAAACAAACTCGTTGCCAAGCTACAATCTTTTATTTTTTCTGAAAAACAATTATTCTTATTCAATTTTTATTTACCAATCTCTGAAAACAAAAATTTATAAATACAATCTATAGATGGTAATTCGAAGTTCATGACACGGTTCCTGTTTTTTAAAATAAATTTTTTTTCCCAAACCATTAAATCTATCGGATTACTTAATTGTTTTAGTAATTTAACCTCTGGATTAATTTCATGATTAAATGACCAAAAATGATCTGCCACAGCTGATTTATCAGTTTGTTTATATTTAATATTTCTATACAATTCACTTTGGAAACTGAGAATAATGGATTCCTTTTTTTTTGGACTTAAAAATTAAAAGACATAAAAATAAATTGAAATTTGGTATTTACAGAAAATTTACTCACACTGATAATTACATAAAATATAAAAGTTTTAATCCTTTTGCACATAAATTTGCTGTTTTTAATAGTTTAATTAATAGATTAATAAATATACCCCTTAATAAAGATGAATTTGACATAGAATATAAACATATTATTAACACTGCAGTAATTAATGGTTTTAATACAGATTTTATACATAAAAGGATAGGGGAATTTAAATATCAAAAAGCTGTCAAAGAAGTTTCAACCCTTAAAAAAATAAAAGATAGTTGTATTTTTAAAAAGTTTACTTACCATCCATGGGCTAATAAAAAATTTACAAGGATTTTTAAAGAATATGGAATAAATTTGGTCCCTCAAAATAAATTTAATATACAAAATTTACTTGATTTTTCAAAAAAAGATAAAATACCAAATTATAAAAAATCTGGCATTTATCAATTTAGCTGTTCAGATTGTGATAAAGTTTATATTGGTAAAACTAAACGTCATCTAGAAACCAGAATAAAAGAACATTTTAGAAATATTAAATATAAACAAACTGATAAATCAGCTGTGGCAGATCATTTTTGGTCATTTAATCATGAAATTAATCCAGAAGTTAAATTATTAAAACAATTAAGTAATCCGATAGATTTAATGGTTTTGGAAAAAAATTTTATTTTAAAAAACAGGAACCGTGTCATGAACTTCGAATTACCATCTATAGATTGTATTTATAAATTTTTGTTTTCAGAGATTGGTAAATAAAAATTGAATAAGAATAATTGTTTTTCAGAAAAAATAAAAGATTGTAGCTTGGCAATGAGTTTGTTTATATGGCTTTGAGAATGAGCTGGACATAGCTTGAAACCCCTGGGTTAGCAAAAGAGAAAAAGAATATCAACATTACTAAGATAAGTGATGTTTTTAGTTTCTAATTTGTTCTTACTTTAGAATGAAACTGAAAGCTTAGCTTACTCTGTAGGGAGTATTTTTATATGTGCCAAATAACCTTGCACAAGTAACATCATGCAAACTGATGATGGGGTTAAGGTCTGTGTTTGCTTCCTTGAAATAAACAAGACACTACTTCTTACAAAAGTGAACTCGACTATAAACTACTGCACAATTGATCACGTCTAAACATACCTTTGTACTGGGTAAAGCAATAAATCTTACTAACAAGTGTGTGTGCTATATATCCACATTATTAGCTTTTGATTTGGTAACTATGGTCTGCCAACTGCCAGCTGCTTATGTTCTGACTAGATATTGAAGGTCAATATGCCATGGCCCTTCTGTTACTGTGAGGGAGAATGCAGTAGGTTGTATACATACACTAATTTAAATTTATCTGCACTATTGATACCATATAGTAGATAATAGAAATTATTAGTCAAGTTTAACAATAAAAAAACCAAAATTTAAATAAATAAAGTTGTCAAGTTATGCAGAATGTCGAATTATCAAGAGTAGAGCTGTTGGGATTCTACTGTATTTACAAACAAACTATATAGCTGTACAATGCTTATACACAAGCTGAGCAGATAATGGAAAGACTTCACTTTCACCAGGAGTATGAAATTTTAAAAAGGTTTATTAAAGAGCCATAGATATACTGGATTATTATTATAATTGCTAAAAGCTGCAGTGTTTTTCTTAATGAAGTATATAAAACTTTACATCATTGATATCTGTAAAGATAAAAATTACCTTCTGGCACAAACATGCACGATACACAGGCTAAGCCTCCAAGCATCATTGTCAGACAGAGAACCCATCTTCGACCCCATCTGTCCATTGTATACCATGTGATTATGTAGCTGGGTATTTCTACTACACCACCTAAAAAGTAAAAATTATTACAATGTTATCCAGGTAACTCGTTCTAACCGACATTTGAAGTCAAGACCTCTTGAATGTGAGGCACACTATCCCTACACCAATACTTTTGTTTTTGATCTACCTATATTGCCTTTTACACCACTGCCCCACAAATACTCTATGTAATTTTATACATTAATTTAAATGAGCAATTCTTGTATATATATATGTGTGTATCTTATATATTTAAACAAGCAATATATTCTGTGCAACTTGGACACGGCTCTAACAATTTTGATCAAATTTTGTATTCAGATAAGGTTTTGCTCATTAAGTTTATCTATATAGGTGTCATTCCCGAAAAAACATGATTTTATGTGTAACTGTCACAATTTCTCTAAACCTCATTTTGGCCATAATTTCTCTGTTAATGGGCCAATTTCAACAGACCAGCCAGGATATTAAAGGTCTCATCAAGAGCTTTCAGAAAACCTAAAGAAAGTTGACTTAGTTATATTAGTCTAAGTGTAACAGTCACAATTAGTTGAAACCTTATTTTGGCCATAATTTCTCTGTTAATGGGCCAATTTCAACAAACAAGCCAGGATATTAAAGATCTCGTTGCAGAAACGGCTCCAACAATAGGATGAAAATTTATATTTAGTTAACATTTTGTTTTTCAAGTTTATCTAAATAAGTATGTTCTCCCAAAAAAAAGTGTGATTAAAAGAAGGAAAAGAAAAGAAAAGCCGAGCGAAGCTCGGTCGCTCATATATTTAAATGAGCAATTCTTTACATATATATATATATATATATATGTCCTCCAGACGTTCTGGGGGCTGTGAGAGAGCGATGTGACCGCCAAAACATAAAAATATGGTGCTCTCTAAAAAGACGGTTACTATTACTGCACTGTCCTCAATATGATCTGCAAGAGGAAATGGATCGAGACCACCTTCAAATATGTCCGGCCACTTCTAGTGCCCCATACATCAGTGAAAAATATTGGAGAGCAAGAGGATTAATGACTTCATTGTCAGAAATCCAGCATTGGGTAACAACAACAACATATACGATATTCTGTGCAACTTGGAAATGGCTCTAAAGATTTCAATTAAATTTTGTATTCAGATAGGGTTTTGCTTTTCAAGTTTATCTATATAGATATCATTCCTGAAAAAACATGATTTTATGTGTAACTGTCACAATTTCTCTAAACCTCATTTTGGCCATAATTTCTCTGTTAATGGGCCAATTTCAACAGACCAGCCAGGATATTAAAGGTCTCATCAAGAGCTTTCAGAAAACCTAAAGAAAGTTGACTTAGTTATATTAGTCTAAGTGTAACAGTCACAATTAGTTGAAACCTTATTTTGGCCATAATTTCTCTGTTAATGGGCCAATTTCAACAAACAAGCCAGGATATTAAAGATCTCGTTGCAGAAACGGCTCCAACAATAGGATGAAAATTTATATTTAGTTAACATTTTGTTTTTCAAGTTTATCTAAATAAGTATGTTCTCCCAAAAAAAAGTGTGATTAAAAGAAGGAAAAGAAAAGAAAAGCCGAGCGAAGCTCGGTCGCTCATATATTTAAATGAGCAATTCTTTACATATATATATATATATATATATATGTCCTCCAGACGTTCTGGGGGCTGTGAGAGAGCGATGTGACCGCCAAAACATAAAAATATGGTGCTCTCTAAAAAGACGGTTACTATTACTGCACTGTCCTCAATATGATCTGCAAGAGGAAATGGATCGAGACCACCTTCAAATATGTCCGGCCACTTCTAGTGCCCCATACATCAGTGAAAAATATTGGAGAGCAAGAGGATTAATGACTTCATTGTCAGAAATCCAGCATTGGGTAACAACAACAACATATACGATATTCTGTGCAACTTGGAAATGGCTCTAAAGATTTCAATTAAATTTTGTATTCAGATAGGGTTTTGCTTTTCAAGTTTATCTATATAGATATCATTCCTGAAAAAATGTGATTTTATGTGTGACAGTCCACATATGTGTCGAAACCTTGTTTTGGCCATAATTTCTCTTAATGGGCAAAAAAAAAAAAAAAAAAAGAAAAGAAAAGCCAGAATATTAAAGGTCTCGTCAAGAGCTTTCAGAAAATCTAAAGAAAGCTGACTTAGCTATCTTAATCTATGCATAACAATCATAATTAGTCAAAACCTTTTTTCGGCCATAATTTCTCTGTTAATCAATCGATTTCAGCAAATGAGCTAGCATTTTAAAGTCCTCTTCCAGGGCTATCAGAATACAGTAAGAAAGTTGACAGCAGTAAGTTTATGTATTACAACTTGTCACTTTTATATGTTTGAAATAGAAATACAACATATTACATTTTACGGCTGAAATGATGGCAGTTATGAAATATTTATACGTATCTCTATGTCTCTTGTATCTCAGAAATGACTTAACAATTGCCACAAAAATTTTTATTTAGTTAACGTTTTGCTTTTTAAGTTTATCTCAATAAGTATCTTCTCCCAAAAAACAAGATTTCACAAAAGGGGGGAAAAACGCCATGCAAAGTTCGGTCACCCAGGTACTGTAGTTTTATACATCATAAATAACATGTGTTACACTACACTAAATGTTGCTAATATAAATACAAAAGGAATGCAATAATAAGCTCACCTATGAAGAAAGCCAGGTAGTCACTGACACCTAGGTTTGTTGCATTATAGGAGAGTCCATTATAAACTACAGCATTTGCCACCCAGTCAAAAGCTAATATGATGAACTTTTTGCGAATGTTTGGATGTCGTAAAAGATCCATTGGAGTGGCAGACATTTCTGGTTCTTGGCTCAAATGTGATGATCCATTACACATTCTCTTTCTATTTTCTGTCTAAACAAATGGAATACTTTCTCATTAGGTTGAATTAAACAATGAGTGTGTCTCCTATAGATGTGATAACTGGACCTTTTAAAAATATTGTAACATACCTCCATATTTCTTAGGAAATTTTTGCTAATGTGCTTTCCATTTACTCTTGCCATGGTTTGAACAATAACTTCTGCTTCATCAATTCTGTTTTTGCTCAGTAGCCATCTAGGTGACTCAGGAATAATCCAATAATAGCTATAACAAAAATTGGGCAAATATATTATGTAGTGCATAACATTTGCTACCTTTATTGCTGGTGGTTGTGTTATACAGTGTAATTTATAGATGATCATATACAGGTGCCTCAGAAGAACACAAACAATGCTTTATATGCCGTACAGGAGTCCAAACTGATTGGTTTTCAAGAAGGAACCCCTATCCGGAAACTTAGGTTTTGGATTCTATAGCACACTGAAGTGTGAGATGGGTGTGAGTTCACATGTAAACCCAACATGAGTAGCACGTTGAGCTACCTATATTGCAAATGGACTTTGAACTGTGTACCTCTTAAGTCATTGCAGAGCATACATTGGCCATGTTTAGTCTCACGCACACAACACAACACAACACATTTGGTTGTCTTTGAAGATTTTCAATCACTCTGTGGACTTGAGCAATCATATCCCCTGCTGATGTTACAGGATTTCCATACAGTGTACTCTTCATACAACCCCACAGAAAATAGTCGAGAGGTGTCAGATCTGGTGACTGTGCTGGCCATGGAACTCCACCTCTGCTAATCCATCAATTTGGATATTAGACATTGAGGTGATTCCTCACGCTTACATCAAATTGTGCTGGAGCTAATATTGGCCACATCAGCTGTGTACTGATACATGTTGCACTGCTGTAAACAACATTACTGTACTGAAAACTACACAAGTAACACAGTAGGATGCACACCAAGGACACCATCGAGGAATGCAGTGCATGTACAGCAAGGTTACTAGACTCAGGTCATTCATCTGCAGTACACAGATGGTAAAAACATTGCATACATTCCATATTAAGACACCACAACAAATCAGGACAAATTGTCACAACCATTTGTGCTCAAACTTCAACACGGCCAGATCATGCATTTCTGGATACGGGTTCCTTCTTGAAAACCAATCAGTTTGCCATCCTGCGCAACACTCTCTGTTTTTTGGATAACTTGTGTATAAGTATATTCCAAAATGTTGTTGTTTTCTAGTGCCTTGTATCTGGCAATGAAGCCATTAGCATTCGTGCTTTCCAATACTTTTGAACTGTAGTTTCTTCTGATCTTAATGCTTCACAGGTCTTCAAGTGGTCTTCGTTCATTTCTGCTGGATCGTTACACAGGACACATATCGGTGAGGCTGAGATACCTATTCTGTAGAGATGACTTGCCAAGCAGTCATGATTTGTCAATAGTCGGAAGGCTGCAACAGCTGTTTTCCTTGGTCTCTGGGGGATTATATCTGGATTGGAAAGTAGTGTAATCCATTTTTTATCTTTGGCATTTGTTTCTACTTCTTGTAGGTATGAATGACAAAAATGTACTTGTTAAGAATATTCACATTTACAATATTCTATACTTGAGTTGCCTCTGACATAAATGTGTTCAACACTGTGGGTAGTGATACATTATACACTGTGGTCTCTTCCAATATATCTACTAAATCATGATTCACAGAAACTCACACACTTATAAATAGGTATGCTTTAATTTTTTATTTATACTGCCATTTTTGCCTCCAGTTTCGTTTAATTTTTCCTAAACATTTCCCTAAGTTTCTCACCTCTATTATTTTTGTTTGCTTTCATAATCCTTATTTCTATTATGTCACTTGGCAATTGTTGCTATTTCTGCAGAACAAATTGGTTCCCTTAATTTTATTATCCCAATCCTAAATCAAGCCCACCCTTCTCTACCTTAGCTGTGTTACACAATTTTGGATAATTTTGGTCACAGATTGTTGTCATATGTAACTATAAATATTCAAATATTGTCAATTATCATTAATTTATCTTAAAAACATTTGTGGATGTAATTAATGGAAAAGTTTAAGCCATATACAAATTTTCTTAAACTCAGAGTCTAACGATTTGAATTACTTCATATGCTTTTAGATATAGATGAGCATGGCTCCCAAAAAGAAATGCTAGAGATACAAAGTATTAAAATATTTTGGTGTCAAGACTGTGATTTTATAGCATTGCACCATGCACACAAAAAAAAATACATTTTAACAAAGAGGATGAATATTCATCCGTAAACTTTCATTTAACCTTGTTTTGACCTATAAAATTGCGCACTTTCTCCCTCCATTATTGCTAAAACATCATCCCGCCAAAACATCATTTGTCCATTGATAAACTGTTTATCCTGTCACCAACTCTACCCTGTACCTGCCAGTGCCTAAAACAGGCACTGGCAGGTACACAACTTTAGAGTGATGGGTAGTAGATGGAGCCAAGAGCTTGCTTCCCAAGTAGCAACCGATCACTTCACATCAGTGGATACCAGTGGGGACTCAACGTTTGGCACAGCAATGCATTCTGAGTGAAGACACGCCTGACGCTGAACAATTTGAAAGATTATTATTTATTTATGCCAACAAACTTACTGTTGGTGTTTTTAAACACACAAGCCGTGTGTGGGCAAAGTTTGAAAGGTAGAACTGGGACTTAAAAATTCAAGTTGTGGCATTGAATTTTTAAGTTCCAGTTCTACCTTTCAAAATTTGAAAGATGTTTCCAGGATTTGAAATGTCTTAAAACACAATTTGCTACACCATTCACAGTAAATGTTGATTTGGTTCCTGCAGACTTACAGTTAGAAATTATTGGCTTACAATGTGAGAGAGAACTGAAATGCAAGTATAATAACAAGATGTATTTAGTTGATTTTTACCAATCTTTTCCTCATTTATGATTTACATGACGCATAATATACGGCTAAAATCTTGCATATATTCGGTACTACTTATATGTGTGAGCAGCTCTTTTCTGTTTTAAAATTTAGAAAACATGGACATCAAAGTAACCTCCCTGATGAAAATCTTAATGCAGTGCTTAGAATTAAGACAATGCAAAATATCATCCCAAATATTCATAGGCGGTCAACAAAAAACTAAGTAACAAAAATAAAACATTTAATTTAAGCTGTAATTTAATCTTCCCATATTTTATAATTCATATAAGTTACTTATTCATAATTTGTCATCAGTTAGACCTTTAACTGTTCTAATTGAATTATCTGTCTTGGATTTCTATAGTAGGAAATATAATTTTGTTTCTGTTATGTTTAAGAGTTCATCAGTTAAATGTAGAAAAGCCATTTCTGTTTTATGCTTTGCTGATTAAGTCATCGCCGTACATATAGTATAGAATACTTCATGGCTATATCATTTCCTAACACAATGCTTTATTGCAACCAGATATGGAAGAAATATATCTAAATATAAACAAATACGCCGTGGCTTGCCACAAGGTGCAGTGCTCAGCACTACACTTTTTAATATATTTATTAATGATCTACCACAACAAATACAAGAATCAGGTGTGAAGTGTGCACTATTTGCTGATGACTTGGTAATGTGGACTTCAAAACCAAAAAGCAAAAGTACAGAACTGGAAAAAACCGTGCAACAATCCTTAACCAACTTACAGAGGTGGACCAAAGAAAATTTAATGACTGTTAATACAACAAAATCAAACTACCAAATCTTTTCACTAAGAAAAAAACCACTAAAAATAAAACTAAATTTTGAGGGTCAACAATTACCAGAAACAAAGGAAGCAAAGTATTTAGGAGTTACATTTGATACCAAACTTACATGGACCAAACAAATAGAAAATGTAATACAAAGAGCAGAGAGGCGCCTTTCACTGTTAAAACGTTTAACAGGAATGAAGTGGGGATGTTCCAGAGCAACGCTTAACACAACATATAATATATATATAAAACCATTGTTTACTTACTGCAGCGAAGTTCTTGTAACAGCAAACACAAAAAAAATTCAAATCTTTCAAAACCAAAGTCTGAGATTAATTACAGGTGCTATCAAAACCACACCAATAGCAGCTATGGAAATACTAACCAACCAATACCCCATTGAATATGAAATAGAAAAAGCGGCTCTTATTCAACACGAAAAGTTGATCAGACTCCCATTCAATACATGGCACAAGAGAAATTTTACACATACACTAAAGACTCAGGAGAGCTTTCTTTCCAAAATTCAAGACATCAAGAAGGATGTACACCTTCCTAATTCAAAGGAAAACTTTATATCTAAAGTCAATCCAACACATACATTAGACATCACATATTATTTACACCTGACAGAAGAAGTTAAAAAAAGTGATACTCCAACTAGTGTTCTAAAATTATTGGCATTAGAGACAATCCATACTAGATTTCCAGAACATGAGTGGCTCCATATTTATACTGATGGGTCATTTATATCAAACAAAGATGGAGCAGGTGCTGGAGTCACATGTCACCTCTTTTCCTATTACAAATCTTTAAGTTATGGAACTACAAACTTTGATGGAGAAATTGAAGCAATTCGAATGGCCCTACAAAATCTTTTGTACAGAATTTCACATTTTCAGCAAGCAGTTATTCTCTCAGATTCCAGGGCAGCAATTATAGCAATTACTTCCAAGTTATCACCAAAAAACCAAACTATTATAGAATGTTGGAAGATGCTTAGCCATCTAACAGCACTTCAAAAACGCCTAGTCTTCCAATGGATACCGGCTCACTGTGGACTGAGTGGTAATGAGAAAGCTGATTTTCTTGCAAAAAAGGGTACCAGCGGTGTACAGAAATCTATAGTTAATTTACCATTTTATGCAGCTAAAAGATTAGTCAACTCTGAATTCAAAAAAATTATTGCAAAATATTACTATGAAAAATCAAAGAATAAAAGATGGGAACTACCAAACATTCAAACAGTGATTCCTGAGTATCCTCGAAAAACAGCAGTTGCAACATTCAGGTTGATTACAAGACATGATTGTCTGGCAAAACATTTAAACAGAATTGGGATATATTCTTCACCACTCTGTCCTCTATGTGATCTGCAAGAGGAAATGGATCGAGACCACCTTCAAATATGCCCGGCCACTTCTAGTGCCCCATCCATCAGTGAAAAATATTGGAGAGCAAGAGGATTAATGACTTCATTGTCAGAAATCCAGCATTAGCTAACAACATAGTATAGAATACTTAAATTCATCAGTAGATAAACAGAGTGTAAGTATCCTGCTGCAAGTGTAGTACAGAACTATGTGTGATAAATTGTCTGACAAATTGGAATAAATACGAGATGTCTGTAATTATATAGATGCAGTTTTGAATGCTGCAAATGTAGAATATTGGTTCACTATTAACAGACTGGCCTACTGTATGTTTAGTGGTGCCATCAATAAAGCACACCACTGGCATAACTCGAGAGCTGTACTGAGGCTCTAAGCTAGCAGTGAGCCAGAGCAAGGCTCAATCAGGCAAACCCTGTCAGTACCTGGCCTAGAACATTCCTTTAACTCCTGTCATAATGACTGTCACAATTTTCTGCATTGTTCAACTTGTAGCTGATGCAAGCATCAGAGTAATCTCTTGGACTGGACTGGACAATAGTAATTGTGAAATGAGGTTATAATTTTCCTTAACATTGAAACCGGTTCATTTTACCATTTTGTATCACTATTATTTTAGTTAAATATCCCTATCCCTTTGATCAGGGACAGTAGTTTATTAACTAAATTGTCTTTAAGAGGGTTATCAGTTGTCTGTTTCCTTTGCAATAGCAATTTTTCTACATTAAGCCCAGAAAGCTTCTTCTCCAGGTGTAGCCTGTTAGTCCCTGAACAGTGTGTTTTACTTGTATGTCCTCATTTGGGCTTGTATTGTTACTTCCCTTTTGAGGATCAGAAGCTGATGAAGAAGCTGGATTAGCAAATCTTCCTCTATCACCATCTCTGTGGTTTTTTGCTTCCCGCTTTCTTGGGTACCCCAGTCTTATTATTTTGATTTAGTGTTTCCATTGAGATCCCACAAGTGTAGGGGAAAACAATGTTCACATCCATGGATTCTGCTACATTGATATAAAGCTATATACCGTAAGGTTTCTCCTGGTTCCCTACAGAGATTGTTAGCAACCATATTTATCACCCTGGTGGCATGCATCACCATCAGCATGACACATTTCTTCCTTGGCTTCAGGTAAACCATTTCTCTTTTAAGTAAGGGCTGTTAAGGTCTTTCTATCTGGGAGTTCCTTTTGAGAGGCACCTTCCTGGATTCCCTCAGGGTTGGATTTTTGATGGTAAGCTGCCTCTTAGTTTGACAACTTGCTTGCAACTTCTCCGGCATGGGTGACCATAAACTCTTACTGTTTTCTTGTATTGATCTTATTTAACATTAAAATCAGATTTATTATATACGATTTTATGCTACCCAAACAGAACATCACTTTAAGCTACATTGTCGGAAGATTTTGTATACAGTGATGTGCAGATGTGTAGTAGTTGTAGATGGTAAAGTGAACCAGATTTACTGACACTAAATCACTTACTTAGCTCAACTTGCTCATATTCTCAACTAGTATGTTGTTTTCAACAGTATGATACATAGGCTTCTTTACCTACTTCTTAACAGAACAGAATCAACAAAGAAAAAGAGATAATCTACAGAATCACTGAAAACAATGGTTTCAATAGAAACATAATAGACAAAAAAATCCAAAAGGCAAAAAAGTGGAAGATGATACGAGAAACCAGCAAACTATCAGCAGAAAAAGAAAGCTGCAGGTACATAAAGTTCATGTACCATCGAAAAGTCCACACCCAATTCCAGAAAATATTCAACACATCATTATTCTAGCCCCTAAATGCCCATATTCCATTCAAAACCTACTATGCTCTGAAGTGAAGGACATCATACCAGCAGTAGAAAAATTGGGAATATACCACTATATCAGCTCGAACTGCAAAGACTGCAACAAAGTTTAATTTGGAAAAACAAAAAGAAAATTGAAAACAAGGTCTAAAGAACATCTTAGGAATCTAAAGTATAAACAAGTGGAGAAATCAGCAGTAGCAGTGCATTTTTGGCTAGTAAACCACGGAATGGATCCTGAACCTACATTTGCATCATAATGCAAAACAACTAGTCTGGGAGAATATATTTATTCTGAAAAATAAAGACAGAGTCTTCAGCTTTGAGTTGTCCCAAAGTGACAACCTCATCATAAATTCCTGGAAAAGACACCAGAGAACAACGGTATTGCAGTCTCCGACCCAATGACACCATGTTGCAGTAGTCAGCATGAGGTTGAGAATGGGAGCAAATGAGCTGTCCAAACATGCCCCATTTTTAACAACTAAGTTGAATGCATATTGCTGATTCAACATTACAAAACCATTATGGGTGTTTCAGCAATAATATCTACATAATTTAATGAGTAGTAAACCTAGTAATAAATTAAGGTACATGAGGCTTAAAACCATATAGTATTAAATGTAGCAAATATAACTATATATTAGCTGCATGCTTATGTTTAGCTACACAAACTTACCTAAACAGCAAAACAAAGGGTACAGAAGTTGCAAGTGAAAGTGTGTACCAGTTCCTCAGCAGATATCCAAGCAAAGCCAGGAGAGACAAACCCAGTGCAAAGAACATACATATTACCATCCCTGCAAATGTTCTGTATCTTGGACCCATCAATTCTAATGCTGAAATAAATGTAAGAATATAAATTTCTTCATAGCACTTTCTTACATTATACTGTGTGTAATATGTCACTTAATTAGAATGTTTTGTTTACTTCTTCAACAAAAAGAAACAGTAGCATTTGCGTGATGAGACTGATGCTCAGATGTCAAGTTTATAAATTATTTATAGTAAGCTATTGTCTATTGATTGTCTCCTTAGTGTGGTGATAGTGGAGCTGGTTACCAAGGGGGAGCCCAGGTTCGATTCCTGGTGTTGGCACAGGGATTTTCTTCCACTGGAAGACCTGGTCTAGGGTGTATTCAGTCTCATGAGGTCCCAGTTGAGGACCCACTTGAGTAAACAGTAGTGAGTCCAGGTTGTGAAGACTGCGTTTACCTCCTGGGAGGGACTCGGGACACTAACTCATGATGCCCATTGTGAGCAGGGGTGCGGGATGCAGCACTATGGAGTTTAAGAGTTTAGTTATAGTCTATATTTTCTTGTGCTTCCAGCCATTTCAGCTATTTTTATTAAATCAGTGTGTATTACTACATCTGCTCAAATGATTTGAGGATTAAGGAAGAAAAAGAAGAGACCAATAGAAATTGTTTGTGTGCATGAACTGACATTTAAGTTTTATATCAGTATTTTCTTTTTAAATACAAATAACTGGTAACCAGCTACTTCATTTATTAGTGCTAAATTATTACAATTATAAATATGACTATGGATTCAGCTCAGGCTTTTTGCCAGTCATATTCAATTACATACAATTTATAACAAATTCTTAAAAATACAAAATATCCATTACATCATATTATACCAAATTACCTTAATTATTATCTGGCCTTAATTCTAGTTAGCTAGCTAGATCCTACTAAAGTCAAATTTAGTTACCCTTGATCACCTAACCTTAATCTAAGTTCCATATTTTTTAACCAAACATTTCCAATTCCTCCTAACCATACATAAAAACTCCCCTAATTTAGGTATCTGCTTCCGGTCTTTAAAAATCATTCTAATTAAATTTCTTTATTTCTAAACAAACATTTATTAAATCTTCCCTCCAAATGTTTATGCCTTTACAGTAAAGGATAATATGAATTTCACCTTCCTTCTCTCCACAGATTGGGATGTTCCTGGAATAACCTCTGCTCTCATCCCTCTTAGCTTCCAAACTCCTAATCTGAACCAAGCTAGCCCTTCTCTTTCATTTTTTGAACAAGCTGACTAGTATTTCTCCTTATCTGAGTCGTTTTTAATTTCCCTATAGTACGTCAGTGTACTTTTCTTCCTCGTCCAAGCAAATAAAATTAGTCTATACATATCCACCATTTTCATTCTTACTTCCCTTCAAAAACCTCTTCAAAAAAATACAATTCTACCTCATCAATCTATACATTTCATCCAAGATATACATTTCATTTGTCATCAAAATATCTCAAACATATGACATTTTAATCAAAATCGTTAGAGCCATTTTCAAGAAAATAATTTTTGAAAAATTTTCCATGTAAAGGGTAGTTTAGGGTGGAACTATTTTCTTCAAAATCTTCGTGTCACATCCTTGAAGGACATTAAACTTAAATACCAACTTTGGTTTTTAACCAACTTTTCGTTTTTGAGTTATGCTATCCACGAACGGACTGACAAAGAGACACATAGACAGACACACACACACACGGACCTTTTTCTAAAAATGCTTTTTTTTTTTTTTATTTTGGATTCAGGGGGTCTCAAAACATATATTTCCGGTGAAATATCGACATCGAATTTTTGGGTGGAATACAACTCCCCTACTTACCAGTAGAGAAAGTAATAATAGATCAAGCATGTATTGAGAATTAGAATGTATGAAATTCTTAGGAGTAATCATTGATGAAATGTGCCATTTAAAGTTCATATTAAATCTATATGTTATTTATATTGACAGAGGGACTTGGCAAATATCTAAGTACATGTTATTATCGGCTAATCTACCCTCAACTTCAGTATGCAATTGCGGTGTGGGGCAGCTCAGGAATACCAGATGTAAATAGAATACTTGTATTGCAGAAGAAATGTGTGAGATGCGTATTTAATGTAAATAGTATGGTGTCATGTAGCTGAAAGTTGGAATACTAAGTGATGTTTCTTTGTGTGTGTATATATATAAAGCTATTATTGTAGTACATAAAAATGTAACTCATGACTATAGTACAAGAACAAATACAATACTTTCCCTACTTACCAGTAGAGAAAGTAAAAATAAGTTCTACAGAGAGTATGTAAACAAAAAGGCTACTGAAAAAGATACTCTCATAATAGACAAAATTCTTTATAAGCTACCAAAGGAACTAAAAATATTGAGTGGTAGCAATTTCCAGATTAATCTAAAAAGATGCTTGAGAACTACTTGTATAGACTAGATGAACTGTAAATAAAACTGTAATTGTTCTGCTCTCTTTTTTGACAAGCTTGAAACTTGTAACTGAGTCTTTAAGCTAATAAAGATTATCACCACTGCCACCGCCACCGCAGCTGCCATCGCCACCATCATCACGATTATCATTAACATTGTCGTTATTATTATTATTATTATTATTATTATTATTATTATTATTATTATTATTATTATTATTATTATTATTATTATTATTATTATTATTATTATTATTATTATTATTATTATTATTATTATTATTATTATTATTATTATTATTATTATTATTATTATGATTATTATGATTATGATTATTATTATTTATTATTATGATTATGATTATTATTATTTATTATTATTTATTATTATTATTATTATTATTATTATTATTATTATTATTATTATTATTATTATTATTATTTATATTATTATTGTTATTATTGTTGTTATTATTGTTGTTATTATTATTATTATTATTATTGTTGTTATTGTTATTATTGTTGTTATTGTTATTGTTGTTGTTATTGTTGTTATTGTTGTTTTTATTGTTGTTATTATTGTTTTTATTATTATTGTTGTTGTTATTGTTGTTATTGTTATTATTATTATTATTATTATTATTATTATTATTATTATTACTATTATTATTATTATTATTATTATTATTATTATTGTTGTTGTTGTTATTGTTATTGTTGTTATTGTTGTTATTGTTGTTAGTATTATTATTATTATTATTATTATTAGTATTATTATTATTATTACTATTAGTATTATTAGTAGTATTATTATTAGTATTAGTATCATCATTAGTATTATCATTATTATCATTATTAGTATCATTATCAGATCATTATCATTATCGTTATCGTTATTATTATTATTATTATTATTATTATTATTATTATTATTATTATTATTATTATTATTATTATTATTATTATTATTATTATTATTATTATTATTGTTGTTGTTGTTGTTGTTGTATATTAATACTACCGCCCGAAGTTCCATTTAAGTCTACAACAATAGTGAAAATGAAAATAGAGGGTAACAGCAAATGTTGTGCCTTCTATTCACAGATACTGAAAGCAGATAGATGGGAAGGCATTCTAATGCCATCAGCCTGGCACATGTAGAAGCAGGGATACAGTTGCTTAGCACTAAGGTTCCTGGACATGGGCAAAGTTGACATCTGCCTGTCATAAGTAGAAGAAGAGATACAGTTACAGAGCACCAAGTCTTTGTGAGCGTGTGATGAAGCAAGATGGTATAGTTGAGGGATGAGGCCTAGAAGTCACAAGTTTTCTCCTAGCAGACCCTATTGTAATATGACCATATAGTTAAAGTGGCATAAAGCAGAGGGGAAGAGGCAGAAAACCTGCATATTGTTGGAAATATAAAGTATATCCTGTGATGTAGAGGTAATTTATCAAAATGTGCATACTTTCTATCCCAACATATATCTAGTTTAAAGGAGGGGTCATTTTTCTATTACATCCTGTATATTTTATTACTTTTAACAGGAAGTTTTACTGATGGGTGCATATGGTGGTGAGTTCTGAGCACAGTGAGTTGGTTATGGAAAGATCATCCCATCATTTTGGTCTCATGCACAAATCTTACCAAAGGCAATAGCATTTTATTGGCTGCTTAACACACCCAACTTTACACATCCATACTTTTAAAATCAATTAGAATTTCCTTTTTGTGAGCTATGTAGAACTGTTAGGGTCTTTACTTATCCATTAATTTTTGTTAATAATGAATATCTTAAACTTACCCAAAATAAATGGAATTTGATAAATAGCAGGGAAGAACAATCCATTAATTGTGCGCAAAATGGTGTATACCACATAATTGGGTGAAAATGCAGTCAGGATGGAAAGATTTACTTCCAGGAATAAGATGATAAAGAACGATGTTCTTCGTCCCCATCTGCAAATGATCCATAGAGTATGATTTACAAGCTGTTAAAAGGACAATTTAGGATGTTGAAATGTGTTTACATTATGGAACAGTAATGACAAAAAACTAATTTTAATTGTAAGTTGTTATAATACTTATGATTAAGTTCTAAAATGAACAATAATAATCTTATAAACTTATTAAATATCTTAACTTTTTGCTTTATTATTTCAAGCTTTTATTTTACAAATAGTACGGTAAAATACTCGCCTATCTGCTATCCAGCCAAAGACCACATTTCCAAACAATGATCCCACGTAGAAAAATGTTGTGGAAGTTGAGGGCCACCATCCATCGTCACATACCAGATTTAGCTGCAAAAGAAGTGAGTGAGTGAGTGAGTGTGTCGGGTTTAAGGGCCCGTCGACAACTTGGTCATTAGGGTCCGCTGCAAAAGAATGGTGTTAATGTTGTAGCATTAGATTAGATTCGACATGACTAAATTAGGTGATGGAAGGGACACCTAGCACCTCAACTTCAATGAATATTTTTACACCCCCGGAAGGAAGGGATGAGATGAAGGAACCATAGGAGACGCATGGACTGCAGGACCGGTCGGCGCAGACAACAGAGATGCGCAGACTTCCCTAAGATTTCCAGATTTGACCATCCGGCCGGAGGGCGCTCATCTCGACCCTCCCAAGCCTCTGGAGGGTGGCTCATAGACCATAGGCTCCCTTCCAGTGGGGACTGGGGAATGCTCGACCCATTCGACTCAGTAGTGGAGGTGCAATGAGACCGAGTAGTTCCAACTCAAGGCTCTGCGCCATCTGTCCACCGTCGACCGACACATGTAAACAGAGTCAAAACTATAACGTGAAAGAGAGTGATGAAGTGAGAGACAATGGGGGAGAGAGGAGACCCGTGGTATCAACACCAACCCAGCATTCATCTTGTGGACCAGAAAAAATCCCGGGAAAACCCGTTGTTAAAGTGGGCGACCACAGGAATTGAACCCAGGACCACCCGAACGCGAGTAATGTGGCATCAAAATGTTGTGATACATAATATGTAGGTAGTAATAAATGTATGTATAAATTATAATTTATAAAACTCTAGAGAAACACTTGCTCATAAAAATTTCACAAATATTTAATATAATATATTTAATTGCCTATTTAGAAACTCCTTCACTGAAAAATGAGATTAACATAAAAATGTATTCTGTGTATCTAACACAGAACACAGGTTTATGTTACTGCTAAGCTGTGTGGTACAGCTATGTAGCAAACACTGAAGTTATTTAAGATACTTGAAACGTATCAGCATATGCTCTTGAAACGCTATTTTGATCCTTAATACAAGCAGGAATATAAATCCACAGGAAAGAAAATGAAGTAAGACATACAGATAGGCATTTGTTGGGAAGACGTGCACGGGAAATTAATTAAATTCTATAACAACAGAGAATAATAAAGTACAATGTACTCATATCCAACCTAATTTTAGGAATAACTTAAACCATACTGATTCCCATATTCCCCTTGTACCTACAAGAAAATGAGCAATAAGATAATTTCTGCAAATGTTTATCTTGATTAGCACGAAGTAGATAGAAGAATAGGCATGCTTAGGCTTTCAGGACCGGCGTTAATCCAATTTAACGTAGTTTCCTGACTGATTAACAACTAGAGGGAGTTATTCTCTCTGAAGATGCCCGACGGAGTCTTGGACGAAACGTCAGATGCTTATTCGTCGACTGGACCACGACCTGCAAGCCCGGAAACTACATTCCATTGGAAAGGAATAGGCGTTTGTAACAATAGTTTGTACAAGAGTAGAGAAAGTCATGTGAGTGCAGTACATCAGACTTTCTATGTAGTACGATAAGTTGCCATATTTAATATCTTGCTTGTCTAGGCTATTTACACTTCACCGTTAACTATGACAATCGTTATAGTATATATATAATTTTTACAAAATTCTGTTGGTAATTTTTTTCTGGTCACCAGGACAGTAGGGGAAGTATTGTATTCCACCCAAAAATTCGATGTCGAGATTTCACCGGAAATATATATATTTTTAAAGCCCCCTTAATAAAAAAAAAAGCATTTTTAGAAAAAGGTCCGTGTGTGTGTCTGTGTGTCAGTCTGTGGACAGCATAACTCAAAAACGAAAAGTCGGTTAAAAACCAAAATTGGTATTTAAGTTTATTGTCATTTAAGGATGCGACACGAAGATTTTGAAGAAAATAGCCCCACCTTAAACTACCCTTTACATGGAAACTTTTTCGAAAATTTTGATTTTATTGAAAATGGCTCTAACGATTTTGACTAAAATGTCATATGTTTGAGATATTTTTATGAAAAATGAAATGTATATCTTGAATTTTCTGGCTATAGCCCCTGCAGTCGTATTTACTCTGGACGAATTTTGCATAACTGGTAAACCGTTAGAGATAGATAAAATCTTGCTATACAAAAATGTAGATCTTGCTAAAATACACAATTTATGTGTCAATAAATTTTCTTGTAGGGTGAACCATTTCGGAGATATTCCTTGTTATGTGTGTGAGTTTCGGAAAACAGAACTTTAGCGAAATGCAACAACGTTGTTCATTTTTTTATATGTTAAGTGTGCAAAGAGAACGGAATCTCAAAGGTCAAAAAGATTTGACTGTCGCACAAAGCGTTCTGTATTCTAATATCTCCCTTGCACCTGCAAGGAAATAAGCAATAAGATAATTTGTACGAATGTTTATCTTAACTAACGTGGAGATATAGGAATAAGAGTTTGTTAGAATGGTTAGTACAAGAGTAGAGAAAGTCATGTGAGTGCAACACATCAGATTTTTTGGGTCGATGACAGTCCTGAGTATTGCATATTAGTATTTAGTGGACTTACGTCATTCAGAAGTGTGGGATGTTAGGTGGCCCTGTGGGGCACCGCGAGCGGTACGGTTGCATTTGATCGTATTCTTTCAACCCTCTCTGATTGGTCAATCCCAATGTTAGCAATGTTTACACTAACGCACCTCCTAAAAATGTGTGCTTATTCAGAACAGCATTTCAGTTCAACTTGCTCCGCCGCGTTCGGGTGTCCATGTTTTGTATTTGTGCTTCGACATTGTTTTATCTGATTGTTTTCATTACTTTACATATCTCAAAATGTTAACGATTTTCAAACAAATTGTATATATCGTGTTTATTGTGTTCTATACGAATTTTGTTTCCCAACGAATATTTCTTTCTTCAAAATGACATCAAAAGCCATTCGTTTAGTAAAATGGTTACTGTGTTATAATCCTCCTCCATCAGTATGTTAATTTGAGTGTTTTTGGATCACATTTCATATCTTTTAAAGTTTTTCTGGCGGTATAGTCCTAAAATGGGCTCAAACCAATGATTTTACGACAGAAGTAACAATATTTCAACTGAACTGGTCTTGGCATGGCGTTGAAAATGAAATATTTAGACAGCGAGTGATTTAGTGAGTAACAAAAAGTGCTAACATCTAAACATCGTTTTGGAAAATATTCAGGGTGAGTGTTAGTATTGCTTTCTTTACTTCTTTGTACAGAAATACTTAATTTTAGTTTGACTAAGCGTAGTGTTTTTCACTGTAGTAATATGGTGGAATCATACCAGTACAAGGAAAGCATAAATTTTACAGTCAATATGCCAGAGAACCATCTACGTAATTAAACTTACAAGCATCGCCTTTAATGTTTTGATGAAACGAAAAATCCACTTGGAAGAATCAAAATGTTGAGAGTTCTGTAAAAATTCTAAACGTCGTGTTTACTGCAGTTGCTCATGTGTAGGTACCTGTCAAATAGGACGTTCGGTAATGTCCAAGAAAAGTTTTATTGCATTTATGAAATTTATAATAAACCTAATTTTTTCTTTGTTCACCTCTTATTTAAGGAAGAAGTTGCCACTGGGCACAGATTAGATAGGTATACGTTTTTACTTATGCTGTTCGCAGATACACACATGGGCCTTTATCTAAGTGCTGTTTTTGGGTTCAGGGGGCATCAGAACGTGTATTTCTGATGAAATTTCGACATCAGATTCGTGGGTGGAATAGAATACTTGCTCTGCTTACTGTAAATACGTAGTAAAATCGAATAACGGCATACCATTAGAAAAAATATAAGTACCTATTTGAAAATTCCAACCAATTATAATGTTATGGAATAATTTCGCATAAATTGTATGCTTTAACGAAATCGTTTTGCAAATGCCATTCACAGTGCAGACAGCATCAGAAGCTAATTGGAGAAAATTCAAAATATACATTTTATATCACGAAAACATCTTAAATATAGGGTAGTTTAATCCAATTCATGGACACATTTTCTTAATCTTCACATCGCGTCCTTGATATAGTGAACTTAAATACAAGTTTGATATTTAAATACTTCACGTTTTTTATTATTGGGGTCGCACGTACGCACGCGTAAATATTTCTAAAAATCTTATGTTACACTCACATGACTTTCTCTGCTCTCGCATTAACTATTCTTACAAACTCTTATTCCTGTATCGTTTTCGTGTCAATTGAGATAAACATTTGTAGAAATTATTGTATTGCTTAATTCCTTGTAGGTACAAGGGGAATATAGGAATGCAGTAGGCTTTGAGCTATAGTCAGATGTTTTAAAGCTTTGAGATTCCATTCTCTTTGCACGGCTCAGATGTTAAAATGAATAACGTCTCCCATTTAACGAAAGTTTAAGTAGGTATTCCAAAACTGACACAAGGAATATTTCGAAATGGTTCCCTCCACAAAGAAGAAAAAATCATTTGGACATAAATTGTGTTTTAACGAGATCTACATTTTTTTAATACTAAGATTTGGTCTATCTCTTACGGTTTGCGAGTTATTCAAAAGTCATCTAGAGTAAACACGAGCCCTAATGGCCTATTTGTCGACGGGCCCTTAATCACCACTACTCACTCACTCACTCCAGAGTAAACGGGACTACATGGACTATAGCCAGAAATTAAAAAAATACATTTCATTTTTCATAAAAATATCTTAAACATATGACATTTTAATCAAAATCGCTGGAGCCGTTTTCGAGAAAATCAAAATTTTCGAAAAAGTTTCAGTGTAAATGGCAGTATAGGTTAGAGGAATTTTCTTCAAAAATGTGGCATCCTTAAAAACAGTTAACATAAATACCAAACTTTGGTTTTTAACCGAATTTTAGTTTTTGAGTTTCGCTCTCCACAGATTGACACGTGCGCGCGCGCACATACACACACACGGGCGTTTTTCTAAAAATGCTTTTTTTTGGTCAGGGGGCCTCAAAACATGTATTTCCGGTGAAATCTCGATATAGATTTTTTTTAGATGGTGTACAATACTTCATCAGATTCAGGTAATCTAAAATTGTGTATTTTTGGGCAAATCTCGGACAGTGGAAGCCGCTGAAACTGTTGTAGTTCAAGGACGTCTGTCTTCGCATGTTACCACATGGCGTCGTATTTTACACGCAAGAATAATTGTTACAGCCAAATTTAGTCCGTGTTAGGTTATGACCGGTATGACAGGCTTTTGTCTCATCGAAATTTAGCCCGTGTTTAGGTAAACACATCGTAAACACATCAATAAATCATTTTAGCCCACATAATACTTGTTCATAATAGTCTTGCGAAATATCCGTCGCACAAACGAAATAAAACCTTTGAGAATATGTACGGAAATAACTCATAAATAAAAAATCTGATGTGTTGCACTCATGGCTTTCTCTACTCTTGTACTAACCATTCTAACAAACTCTTATTCCTATATCTCCATGTTAGTTAAGATAAACATTCGTACAAATTATCTTATTGCTTATTTCCTTGTAGGTGCAAGGGGAATATTAGAATACAGAACGCTTTGTGCGACAGACAAATCTTTTTGACCTTTGAGATTCCGTTCTCTTTGCACGATTAACATATAAAAAAATGAACAACGTTGTTGCATTTCGCTAGTTTTCCGAAACTCGCACACATAACAAGGAATATTTCCAAAATGGTTCACCCTACAAAAAAATTTATTGAGATATAAATTGTGTATTTTACCAAGATCTACTTTTTTTGTACAGCAAGATTTGGTCTATCTCTAACGGTTTACCAGTTATGCAAAAGTCGTCCAAAGTAAATACGACTACAGGGGCTATAGCCAGAAAATTCAAGATATACATTTCATTTGTCATCAAAATATGTCAAACATATGACATTTTAGTCAAAATCGTTAGAGCCATTTTCAAGAAAATCAAAATTTTCGAAAAATTTTCCATGTAAAGGTAGTTTAGGGTGGAGCTATTTTCTTCAAAATCTTCGTCCTTGAAAGACATTAAACTTAAATACCAACTTTGGTTTCTAACCGAGTTTTCGTTTTTGAGTTATGCTGTCCACAGACTGACACACAGACACACACACGGACCTTTTTCTAATTCCGGTGAAATCTCGACATCGAATTTTTGGGTGGAATACAATATTTCCCTACTTACCAGCAGAGAAGGTAAAGACGAAGCTTGACCGCAAATAAAACTTTCAAAATCGTAAACAGAAATAAATAGTCTTTCGGTTACACTAAATTTCATTAATTTTCTCGAGGGGCCTATTTTCTACATATTTACCGAAAAATAAACTTTTTTAAGAATGCTGTGTAAAATTATATACAAATTAAAATAGCACATATAATCGTTTTTATTCTGTTCATTGTAAGGTATACGGGTATTAATTTGTAACAAATAAGTAAATGCATGATTGAATAAGACTACGTACAGAATGTTATTCTATTTCACTGGGTGAATAATCCACATGTTCGTGGTTTAATTGTTTAGCAGACCTATCTTCGTTAAACGGAAATCTGCCTTCGGTTGTTATGTTTGTGAGCCCCATTCGATTTCGCTGAAGACAAGTTTTGTTGTGCCGGGTCTTCAGATTTATTCGGCCCTTCTTGCCATTCAGTCGTCTGCGGATTACATCAGCGAGTCTCTGGCAGAAGACTAGCGATAGATGAGTGGAAAGGGTGAATGTCAACAGTATCGCACCATAGTGAAATGGAACCTTTCCAGTATTTACATATGGAACTCGTTTCGCGTAACAAGAAATCTCGGCATGTATACTGATAATTAATTGTATGGGTTTTATAGCATAGACTATCTCGGCTTTAATGACACAAGAAAAGGACTTACTTGTTCATACTCACAACAGCAGTAAATGACTGATCTAACCAGAATAAATATAGAAAACATACACACATTAGCAAATGGGCCCAAATGACCTAGCAGTCGACGGGTCCTAAAATCTCACTCACTCACTCACTCACTCACTCACTCACTCACTCACTCACTCACTCACTCACTCACTCACTCACTCACTCACTCACTCACCCACTCACCCACCCACTCACCCACCCACTCACCCACCCACTCACCCACCCACTCACCCACCCACTCACTCACCCACTCACTCACTCACTCACCCACGCACCCACCCACCCACCCACTCACCCACGCACTCACCCACCCACCCACTCACTCACTCACTCACCCACCCACCCAATCACCCACTCACCCACCCACCCACCCACGCACTCACTCACCCACTCACTCACCCACTCACTCACTCACCCACTCACTCACCCACTCACTCACTCACCCACCCACCCACTCACCCACGCACTCACCCACCCACCCACTCACCCACGCACTCGCCCACCCACTCACCCACCCACTCACTCACCCACCCACTCACTCACTCACTCACTCACCCACCCAACCACTCACCCACCCAACCACTCACCCACTCACCCACCCACGCACTCACCCACCCACTCACTCACCCACCCACACACTCACTCACCCACCCACCCACCCACTCACTCACCCACCCACTCACGCACTCATTCTCCCACCCACTCACGCACTCACTCACTCACCCACTCACTCACTCACCCACCCACTCACTTACCCACCCAGTCACTCACCCACCCACCCACTCACCCACCCCGTCACTCACTCACCCACTCTACCCACCCACTCACCCACCCACCCACTCACCCACCCACTCACTCACCCACCCACTCACTCACCCACCACCCACCCACACTAACCCACCCACCCTACCCACTCACTCGCCCACCCACCCTACCCACTCACTCGCCCACCCAAACTACACACCCAATCACCCACCCACTCACTCACCCACCCAGTAACTCACCCATCCACCCACCCTACCCACCCACTCACTCACCCACCCACCCACCCACTCACCCACCCACACACACACTCACCCACCCAACCTACCCACCCACCCAACCACTCACCCACCCACTCTACCCACCCACTCACACACTCATTCACCCACCCACTCACTCATCCACCCAGTCACTCACCCACCCACTCACTCTCACCCACCCACTCTTCCCACCCACTCTTCCCACCCACTCTTCCCACCCACTCACTCACCCACCCACCCTACCCACCCACTCACTCACTCACTCACTCACCCACCCACTCACCCAACCACCCAGTCACTCACCGACCCAGTCACTCACCGACCCAGTCACTCACCCACCCAATCACTCACTCACCCACCCAGTCACTCACCCACCCACTCTCTCACTCATTGAGTTACCCACTCACCCACCCACCCAGTCACTCACCGACCCAGTCACTCACCGACCCAGTCACTCACCGACCCAGTCACTCACCGACCCAGTCACTCACCGACCCAGTCACTCACCCACCCAATCACTCACTCACCCACCCAGTCACTCACTCACCCACCCAGTCACTCACCCACCCACTCTCTCACCCACCCGGTCACTCACCCACCCACCCACCCACTCACTCTCACCCACCCACTCTTCCCACCCACTCACTCACCCACCCACCCTACCCACCCACTCACTCACTCACCCAGTCAATCACCCACCCAGTCACTCACTCATTGAGTTACCCACTCACCCACCCACCCAGTCACACACCGACCCAGTCACACACCGACCCAGTCACTCACCGACCCAGTCACTCACCCACCCAATCACTCTCACCCACCCAGTCACTCACCCACCCACTCTCTCACTCATTGAGTTACCCACTCACCCACCCACCCAGTCACTCACCGACCCAGTCACTCACCGACCCAGTCACTCACCCACTCACTCACTCACTCACCCACCCAGTCAATCACCCACCCAGTCACTCACTCATTGAGTTACCCACTCACCCACCCACCCACCCAGTCACTCACCGACCCAGTCACTCACCCACCCAATCACTCACTCACCCACCCAGTCACTCACCCACCCACTCTCTCACCCACCCGGTCACTCACCCACCCACCCACTCACTCACCCACCCACCTAGTCACTCACCCAGTGTGGCTCACTCATCTAGTCACCCACTCACCCACTCACCAAGTCACCCACTCACCTAGTCACCCACTCACCCACCCACCCAGTCACTCACCTAGTCACCCACTCACCCACCCACTCACTCACCCACCCACCTAGTCACTCACCCAGTGTGGCTCACTCATCTAGTCACCCACCCACCCAGTAACTCACCCACCCAGTCACTCACCCACCCAGTCACCCACTCACCAAGTCACCCACTCACCAAGTCACCCACTCACCTAGTCACCCACTCACCCACCCACCCAGTCACTCACCTAGTCACCCACTCACCCACCCACACACTCACCCACCCACCCACCCACTCACTCACCAACCCACTCACCCACCCAGTCGCTCACCTAGTCACCCACTCACCCACCCACCCAATCACACACCTAGTCACCCACTCACTCACCCAACCACTCACTCACTCACCAACCCACCCACTCACTCACTCATTCACCTACCCAGTCACTCACTCACCTAGTCACCCAATCACCCACCCACTCACTCACTCACCCATCCACCCACTCACTCACTTACCCACCCAGTCAATCACACACCCAGTCACTCACTCATTGAGTCACCCACTCACGCACCCACCCAATCACTCACCCACCCAGTCACTCACCCACTCACTCACCCACCCAGTCACTTATCCACCCAGTCACTCTCTCACCCACTCACCCAGTCACTCTCACCCACTCACCCACTCACCTACTCACCTAGTCACCCACTCACCTAGTCACCCACTCACCTAGTCACCCACTCACCTAGTCACCCACTCACTCACCCACCAACCCACCCACTCACTCACCCACCAACCCACCCACTCACTAATTCACCCACCCAGTCACTCACTCACTCACCCACACACTCACTCACCCACCCACCAACTCATTCACTCACTCACCTAGTCACCCACTCACTCACCTAGTCACCCATCCACCCATTCACTCACCCACCCACCCACCCACTCACTCACTCACTCACTCACTCACTCACTCACTCACCCACCAACCCACCCAGTCACTCACCCAGTCACCAACTCACTCACCGAGTCACCCACTCACTCACCTAGTCACCCACTCACTCACCTAGTCAGCCACTCACCCACCCATTCACTCACCCACCCACCCACTCACTCACCAACCCACCCATTCACTCACCCACCTAGTCACTCACTCAGTCACCTAGTCACGCACTCACTCACAAATGCACCTATTCACCCACTCACCCACTCACCCACCCACCCATTCACTCACTCGCCCACCCACTCACTCACTCACCAACCCACCCAGTCACTCACCTAGTCACCCACTCACCCACCCATCCATTCACTCACTCACCCACCCACTCACTCACTCACTCACTCACTCACTCACTCACTCACCCAGTCACTCACTCACCCACCCAGTCACTCACCCAGTCACTCACTCACCCACCCAGTCACTCACTCTCACTCACCCACTCACTCACTAGCAAAATAATGGTTTTGTAATGAAAACTATAAAACGGAGTATTTTATATGAATACATGAAAATTTGTCATAATAGTAGTCTTAGATACAATGTCTAATCTTTCATCGTGTTTTGTCTCGAGAGTTGATGAAATATTGGGTAAGAACGAAGAAAATCATTCATACAAAGCCAATATGATAACTTCCAGTTCGGAAGTATCATGCAACCAGTGGTGCAGCGTGGCGTATGAACTTGGGTGGTGGTAATTTACACTGAAAAATATAAAATTGCACCGGGGTAAATTGCACTGAAAATGACGGGAGTTTGTAAATTGCACCAAATTCAAAATGTTAACTGCACTGCAGTACTGAATTTATTATGTGTAAATATTGTAGATTACCATTACTATGTTCGGGCATTTTTCTAGATGGTACTCAATGCTTATCACCAGATGTCGCGGTGAATACGGGGTAGTTCTTATTTCCACCACCACGGGCACTTACTGCACTTTACCAGTAATGTCTCCAGTTTGTCATTGAGTCTAGTGCTAGTGAGTGAACTGTAATCTGTATCAGTAATGATAATAGTTGCATATTGTGAAAGTGAGCGGGGCAAAGAGTTAATAATTATGGATGATTTTAAATTTTATTATGACAGTCAACTCAAAAGTGGTGAAGTGAAACGGAGGTGTACGTTTTGAAAATGCAACGATAAATTTTATACTATAGGGAATAACAGTAATGTTGTTAGAAGCGATTTGGTTCACAACCATGATAAAGATGTACATAAGTTGCAACGCCCAAGCAAAGTGGTTCGATCTGTAATAAAAGAATTTCCTGAATATAACTGTATAGACATTAATGATTTAACTGTCATAAAGAGAAATGTGTATAATTCGCGGAGAAAGAAATGTCCTAAACTTCCCGCTCACAGAAATGAAACTCGTGACAAGATTCTAGCTCTCGATATTAAGACAAACTTAGATGAGCAATTTGTAATGCATAACAACAAAGACAGTCGGATTGTAATATTTCGCACTAATTTGAACTTTTTAGTAACGTGTCCTTTGGTATATGTTGACGGAACATTTGACTATTGCCTCAATGTTTACACTTCTCGGTTTTAAGAATGGTCACTATGTGCCTTTGGTATTCTGTTTGTTTCCAAATAAAACCAGATATTAATATCAAACTATATTTCGCATTATCTGTGACGAGTGTAGTGAACAATTAAATAAGACATTTGAGCCCAGAATTATAATTTCGGATCTAGAAATAGCTATACATGATGCAGTGCGAACCGTGTGGCCGAATACTGAAGTTTTTGTGTGTAGATTTCACTTAACTAATGGATGGTGGAAAAAAAATACAGGCTTTAGGGCTGGCAGGTGAATACAAAGATAAGGACTCAATCGTTGGACACTGTTCACACTATGTGTTTGGGTTAGTATACTTGGAACCATGTGAAGTAGGTGTTTCGTTTGTACATGATTTGATACCACTGCAACCCAAAAGTGAAAACTTAAAATTTTGTTCTTACTTGGTAGAAAAGTATATTGACGAAAGTGCCAATATATGTGGGCAGCCAAATCAGCAGACACTGGACGAACTATGAATGCATGCGAATCTTTTCATTCGCATTTCAATGCAAGCTTTAGTTCCGTCATCCATCTTTATATTTATTTGTGGAAGATCTAACGTCTTATTAGACCGAGGTGTGTATAAAAATAAACAGCTCCGAAAAATCACACACGGGACAAATTCTTTCACAATAAACAACACTACATTGAGAAGCAAATCAGTAAATATAAATAGGGTCAAATTGAACGCTTCGCATTTGTCAAGAGCGCCTGCTATTGTTTTTCAAAGTGAAACAAAGAACAGTCAGTCGCGGTGCGAAAACATCCAATAAGCTTCGTCAGTGCAATCTATATCCCGAGGTCTAATGTTCCAGTGGAGCTTACACGGTAAGTACAAAAACAAGCAGTCCATGTGTAACTTTGATGGTCCAGTGCAGTTTTCATAGTGGATTACAGACCTTCAGTGCAATTTCCAATCGCCCGTGAACTTGGGTATGCACTTTGAACTCGTGTTACGCGGAGGTGAAATTGCTAAGTTCTAAAATTATTAACAGGTTTTGTTCAGATTCATATCAGACATAATAAATGCAAGGAATAATGTACATAGAAATTTTCATTGCAATATTTTTAACACTTTTAAACTTATTTATTTTAGCTACTTGCAGCACCGAAACTGAAATGCTCCACACGATGGAGATATCAACATTTTGATAATTTTAAATATTATTCTGTTATAATCATGTAGTCTCAAAAGAATGTTGGGAACAGAAAATTTTATAATGCCTTGGTTTATTAAATAAAAATTATTAACTTAAAAACATATTTTTTCACAATTTTTATAATCTTCACAGAACTTTATAATTCATCTACTGCTAAATATTGAAATTACAGAAAAAACACTCTCATTATTTATTTCTGCATTCGCAGTCTGTTGATTAGAATCACTTGGATTCCATATTCGGAGCAATCGGTTTGCAGGAAATGCAGGGTTCTCTCTTAAACACGTTTTCCTCGTACTGAAGCACACGGAAGCATAATCCTTTTAAACCAGGCATGGGCGTAAGAATGCTAGTGCTAGTGATTGAGCGTGCCTTACTCACCCCACATTCTCTTGCCGAGTGACGAAGGTTGTTTTGTTACAACAAGCGCAGTGTTGGCTTCATTCCTCCAGCGTGGCAGTAATAATTTCTATTATGTTATTAACTATTTTGTTTATATTAAACATTTTGCATATAATAATTATTACAGTCACCTTCTGTGGTTAGGCAAATTAAACAATCTTCAAGTTTATAATCTTCCTTTATCTTATTCTTACGCTGTCTTATGCTTACACACTAAATTGTTTCTCTTTCATAATAAATAAAGCAGTTCAGTTCCATTTCTATTTAGCCTTAAAATATTTTAAGAATAATTGATCAACATAATAAAATGTTCGTTTTAAGCTCAATATTATATACAAAATTTGAAGGGTGGGATACAATAGTTTATATTAAATAAACTAATAAAACACTAAATCCTTAAAAGTGGAATCGTATCGCCCCTTTTATATGTTTACAAACATGAGTGTTCAGAAAGTACCTTTTGAAATTGTAAATAAATACCGGTAAGATTACCAAAGATTGATTTATGCTTCCGATTAAAGTGGCGTTTTATATTGTAATGCTTTACATTTGCAAACTGAAATCCTCATATTAAACAGCATTCCTCTTCTCAAGATAAGGAAAACACGCTGCCAATTTGAGATATGCATGTTCGTTTATGATTGCAAAACGAATCTGAAGACTGATTACTAATGAAGAATAATAGTCATAAGGCAATAACGGATGATAGTGGTACCAATCTGAATACTAATAGTGCCCGCCTCTGTGGTGTGGAAGTAGCGCGTCTGTCTCGTATTCAAGAGGTCCTGAGTTAAATCTTTGTTAGTGCAAGTCATTCACTGTCCGATATACCTGGCCAGTTAAAGGAAACTAAATTGATTCTCCCAGAGCCACTGAGATAAAATCATTTATTATTTTTCAGAGAGAAATTATGTGTGTTTTGTATGGATCGCCTTGTGTAACTTTGACAGTACCATGTGATCCCTTTGTAACCGGTGCCTGCGGTTAACGGTAATTGCTTTTTGATTGGTGCTAATACCTGTGATAGCAGTTCTTAGTTAATAGCTGGTGGGTTATACTGATTATTTTTTGGCCATTTGATGGGCGTGTCAACTGCAAGGTTACATCATTGGTTTGAGGTGTGAGCTGTGGTATTTCAAGCTTTTGAATCCGGTGCTAACTTTAAAACAAATCCTTGATTATGTTACATTTTGTGTACTTTGGTTCCAAATCAGCTTTCACTTTTGAGAAGGAATAAATTATAAATATAAGAAAACATCTGATATGCAAAATACTCACGGCGTTCTGTACCTATTACAAATTTGTATACATAATATAGTATTCAGGTCGTCTCCTTAGGACGGTGGTAGAGACTGGGATTCGATTCCCGGACGTGGGATTTTCTCCCGCTGGGAGAGCTGGTCCGGGGTACACTCAACCTCGTTAGGTCCCTCAGGGACAAATTGAGGAGCTACTTGATTGAAAAGTAGGGGCCTTGGTTGCGAAGACTGTATAACCGGCCTGGAGGGGCCGGGTGCTGACCACGTACCACCCTCCAGTACTGCACCCCACTCATAACGCCTGTGGTGGGCAGAGGTGGGGGACGCAGCGGCCGCGCGTAGGCTTTGGCCCGGTAAAGGCTGTTGCTTCTTAGATTATTATTATTATTATTATTATTATTATTATTATTATTATTATTATTATTATTATTATTATTATTATTATTATTGTTATTATTATTATTATTGTTATTGTTATTGTTATTGTTATTGTTATTGTTATTGTTATTGTTGTTGTTATTGTTATTATTATTGTTATTATTGTTGTGTAGAAAACGAGTCTTATTCTACATGTGTTATTTAAGATAACTTATTTGTCCAGAAATGATTTCAGATTTAGCAATAGAGGTTTAGTTACGTATAACACGTGGGAACTTCATCATTTTGTATGCCAAGTATCAGTAACAGACTCTTATGAAATAAAAGAAAAAGTCTGATGTGTGCACTTACATGGCTTTCTCTACCCACTCTAGTACATAATATTTTTACAAACCTTATTCTACTTCACGTTAATCGAAGTAGACATTTGTTGAAACTGCGTTATTGCAGGTTTTCTTGTAGGTACAATGGAAATAGGGAAACACAGTAGGATTAAGCGATAGTCAATTCTTTTAAGAGCTGGTTGCTATGTGATGGCTTTGAAACTCCGTTCTGTTTGTATGGCCAGAAGGAAAATCATGAATAATAACTTTACGCTTGAGGAAAGTATAAGAATTGGAAAGTTCAAACGAATAACTAAGAACACCTCAGAAATGGTTAGTTTAAAAAAAAAAAAGTCATAAATTGTGTGCTTTGGAATTGTATGGTAAGATTTTGTCTATCTTTTACTACTTGCCAATTACGTATAACTCATTCAGAATGAAAACTTCAAGTGTTATTTCTATAGAATTCAAGATATACATTCCGTTTGTTACGACAATTATTGAGAACAAAATTTAACGTTATGACAATGTCTTAAATATAAGATATTTTAACAAAATAGTTAGAGCCATATTTGAGAACAGAAAAATGACCGAAAAAAATTTCATATAAAGGATAGTTTGGGATGGGGCATTTTTTTCGTGTTGCAGTCCTGGAAGATGCTAGAGTTAAATACCACGTTTGGCATTTAACAAACTTTTCGTTTTTGAGTTATGCTGTTTACAGACATACACCCGAGCCCTTTTCTAAAAAATGTTTTAACTTTTGGCAAGAAGAAAATGTACATTATTGAATTAAATAAGAATTGACTCTGCAGTCCTTTTTATTTTCGGCGAACTTGAAAGCTATAAACGAAGCCGAAAAAACTACTGCTGGAAAAAAAAACCTGTCCACTTAACATTTTATAGATTTTATCGATTGAATCAACCATTTCTGGAGTGTTAGCTATTTTTTTTTTAAATTGCTCAATAGTAAACTTCTTAGTGATCTTTTTTAATAATAGTGAGTATTCGGTATCTCTAACAAAGTGGGGTTATAAGTGTAGATATTTTGATAAATGATACCTTAAATATCCTCTTTGGGGCGTCAATTGTCACTTTTCGTCTAAAAGTTTTTCCAGAAACCAATCACATAGTTTACTATCCGATGTTTTTTGCATGGTCGTAGTTGCTCCACGCAGTGAACAACGCTTGTAGGTTAGATTATTCGTTTTCTTCCTCATCTCAATGCGCGGCCCACTGGCCTGTATAACGCTAGGTCATTGGTCTTGCAGAAATCAATGGAACATATTTTCGGTCTAGCGTTACAGCTTTCGTTTGGCCCACTCTGCGTCATATTTTCTGTGGCACGCCTACTTGAAGGTACTAATCAACCTGAAAATAGACTACTCTTAAGTAAAATAAGTTCATAAATGAAAATATGTTAGCTAATGTTGGATTTCTGACAATGAAGTCATTAATCCTCTTGCTCTCCAATATTTTTCACTGATGGATGGGGCACTAGAAGTGGCCGGGCATATTTGAAGGTGGTCTCGATCCATTTCCTCTTGCAGATCACTTAGAGGACAGAATGGTGAAGAATATATCCCAATTCTGTTTAAATGTTTTGCCAGACAATCGTCCTGTAATCAACTTGAAGGTTGCAACTGCTGTTTTTCGAGGATACTCAGGAATTACTGTTTGAATGTTTGGTAGTTCCCATCTTTTATTCTTTGAGTTTTCATAGTAATATTTTGCAATAATTTTTTTGAATTCAGAGTTGACTAATCTGTTAGCTGCATAAAATGGTAGATTAACTATAGATTTTTGTACACCGCTGGTAGGTACCCTTTTTTGCAAGAAAAATATGATGTACTATTGTTCATGATCCTGTCTTTATTACCCGTATAAATATCTACACACCCCAGTAGCCCGGATATATAGGACTGGTAGCCTTGGATTGAAAGTTTCTCCCAAACCTGGCGGTAATAGCGTCTGAAAGTTGACTAATGCGCTCGGGACAGGAAGTAAGGCAAGAGCTTAAAAATATTAACAGTTAGATTACTATTAGGATCTCCCTTTTTGAGTCTGGAATGTCGAGGTGTAAAGGACCTTATTTGTGCTTGTCACTTTTACCCCATGGCAAACGTGTGACCATGTGAAGCTCCTTTGTTATTGCAGGTAAGTCATTTTGTTATTAAAAATCTGATGTGTTGCACTCACATGACTTTCTCTACTTTTGTACTAACCATTCTTACAAACTCTTATTCCTATATTTTCTTCGTGTTAGTTGAGATAAACATTTGTACAACTTATTGCTTAAAATGAACAACGATGATCCATTTCACGAAATTTCTAAGTTTTCCGAAACTCACACACATAACAAGGAATATCTCCGAAATGGTTCACCCTACAAGAAAATTTATTGACACATTAAATTGAGTATTTTAGCAAGATCTTCATTTTTTGTATAGTATGATTTGGTCTATCTCTAACGGTTTACCAGTTATGCAAATGTCGTCCAGAGTAAATACGACTACAGGGGCTATAGCCAGAAAATTCAAGATATTTCATTTGTCATCAGAATATCTCAAACATGACATTTTAATCAAAATCGTTAGTCATTTTCAAGAAAATCAAAATTTTCGAAAAAGTTTCCATGTAAAGGGTAGTTTAGAGTGGGGCTATTTTCTTCAAAATCTTCGTATCGCATCCTTGAAAGACATTAAACTTAAATACCAACTTTGGTTTTTAACTGACATTTCGTGTTTGAGTTATGCTGTCCACAGGCTGACTGACACACAGACACACACGGACCTTTTTATAAAAATTATTTTTTTTTTATTCAGGGGGCCTCGAAACATGTATTTCCGGTGAAATCTCGACATCGAATTTTTGGGTGGAATACAATACTTCCCCTACTTATCAGTAGAGAAAGTAAAAAGTGCTAAAATTGAATTACTCTCTTTATTTTGGTATACTTCTTGTCTTTCCTGGTGTATGTTTTGATGCCACAATGGTTTGCACTCCTCACAACTGGCACATATTCGTATTTAACTGACGGAAGATGTATTATTTATTTATTTATTTAGAGAAAGAGTCTGGTTTAGCGTTTATCGACTTGTTCTGAATAATTGACTGTATAGCAATGAAGTATGCACTGAACTAATTTCTAGGGGATATTTATCGCCCTTAACAGAAAATATAAAACATGCTTTTGGATGAGTAATTCATACAATTGCGAAAATAATGGACAGAGAAAGTTGCGTGATTATTACACGTAAGCTGTATATAGCTAACAGTTTTTGCTAACGTGATACTGTTGTGGGAAAGAGAAACTGATGAAAGCGAAAACAGTGACCCACAGGGATGAGTGTTACTTGAGAAAGGTAACAGTTGTTTCGTGGCCTAATCGAAGCTGTTATTTCATAGGTAATTGACATTTCTCGAGTTGCTTAGCTTTGGTAACTAAGGGATTAACTCGTCATCTAGAGCATCAGAATGGTGAATATTGACAATTTCGGTGTTTCAAAAACTGCTTAGGTATATCTGTATAGTTAAGTACATAGCTATAGCGGTTTATTAGCGCTGGATCATTAGAAATATACAGGTATACGCACTCATACTCCTAACACCCTGTATACCATGTTAATAAACTACATCGAAACAGGAAAGAGTAGAATGAGACTGAAAAATCTGACGTGTTACACTCACATGACTTTCTCTACTCTTGTACTAACCATTCTTACAAACTCTTAATCCTATATCTTCTTCGTATTAGTTAAGATAAACATTTGGACAACTTATCTTACTACTTATTTCCTTGTAGGTGCAAGGGGAATATTAGAATACAGTAGGCTTTGTGCGATAGTCAAATGTTTTAAAGCTTTGAGATTCTGTTGTCTTTGCACACTTAACATATAAAAAAATGAACGACGATGATCCATTTCACGAAAGTTCTAAGTTTTCCGAAACTCACACACATAACAAGGAATATCTCCGAAATGGTTCACCCTACAAGAAAATTTATTCATACATAAATTGTGTATTCAAGCAAAATCTACATCTTTAGTCTAGTAAGATTGGGTCTATCTCTTAGGGTTTACCAGTTATGCAAACGTCATCCAGAGTAAATAGAACTACAGGGGCTATAACCAGAAAATTCAAGATGTACATTTCAATTATCATAAAAATATCTAAAAAATGTGGCATTTTAATCAAAATCGTTGGAGCTATTTTCAATAAAATCAAAATTTTCGAAACACTTTCCATGTAAAGGGTAGTTTAGGGTGGGGCTATTTTCTTTAAAATTTTCGTGTCGCATCTTTGAAAGACATTAACCTTAAATACCAACTTTGGTTTTCGGATTATGCTGTCCATAGACTGACACACAGACAGACACACAAACAGACATATACTTGGACCTTTTTGTAAAAATGTTTGTTTTGGATTGAAGAAACCTTAAAACATGTATGTCTCCGGTGAAATCTTGACATCGAATTTTTGGGTGCAATACAATACTTCCTCTACTATACGTAGTAGAGAAAGTAAAAAGAGTTGGAGAATTTACTGTCGTGTCGGCACTTGGCCATGGTGGCTTAGTGGTTATAGCAGCCGGTAATTCGGTAATCGGTTCAAATCCTGGCTATGGCATTGGATTTTTCAGTATCATTCTGTCCTTTCCAATCCTGTCCTACATCCGGCTATTGTGTGTAAGAACGATTAATTACACCGAACTACCTTCAGAGCATTTGGAGATTTTAGAAATTAGACACGAGACTTATGGCCTGTGTGTTCATGTCTCGAGGTTACGGCTGTAAGTTTTTCACGTGCCAGAACACCACTGACTTATGGTACCAACAACACACAAAAACGAAGGAACGTTTCAGAACTGATGCAATGTCTCTGGTGCAATGTTGTGAGTAGGCTTCGGCTCCGGTTGCAAACGACTTTAGATTGAGAGTTACTTTACTGTATTCGTTTGTGCTTCATGTTTGTTGACAGTAGGGAACGGAAGGGGAGGCCGACACACCGCTACAGTAACGTGTTTACAAAACGACGCGACTCTACCCAATCCTGCCCGTTAGGTAGGGCCGGGAGAAAACCTCCCTGAAAGCATGACTTAGATGCCCACAACATGCAACCGGCGTAAAAGGTCGTCATTGCTCTCGAGTTCGAATCTCGTTCATCACTTTTTTCCCTTATTTTTTTTTTTTTTTTTTTTTTTTTTTTTCAATAGAGCATATTAATGCAACTTTGGTCTAGGTTTTAAATTCTTGTTTCAATTAATTGCAATCTGTGCTAATAAAATGTTGAATGCTGTTTAATACATTCATACGCTGCACTTAAAATGGGAAGTGGTTTAAAGGGTGAAAGAGTATAAAAACGTCGAAGACTTTTCGTCAGTTTTAGAGGAACTGCTCGAAATGGCTACTTGAATTTTCACGGCAAAGCTATCAGTGGTGAACGAACGGTTATCCTGCTTCTATTTCATAATTTAACGGACAATTTAATCTAAGTAGAGTTTCGGGAAAAATCTGTAAACGGAGGAATTTGCGGAAACCTGTTAAAAATCTGATATGTTGCACTCGCATGACTTTCTCTACTCTTGCAACAACCATTCTTACAAACTCTTATTCCTATATCTTCTTCGGAGGATAGGCCATACCCGAGCCACGCATGGACACCTTTTGCGTGGTGATCCGGAGCCTGTCTGTACGACGTGTAACATTCCAATCTCCGTCACACATGTCCTTCTTGATTGTCCGCGATACGCTCGTGAGCGCCAGTCCGTTGGCCTGGGCCTTACACTGTCGTCAGTTTTAGGCAACGACCCAGTATCTGTAAATACAGTGCTGCGGTTTTGTTCCACAATTGATTTTATGAAGCAAGTGTAAGGTTATTTTATTTCAGAGATTTTAGCCTTTTAGAATGCCGTATTTTTCGTTTTTTTTTTTTTTTAACGTTTTATTGTTTTTTTACTTTGTAGCAATTTTAAGTTTCTGTTTTTAGCATTTTAAACGAAACGTTTTAATAGTGGTTTATTTGTTTTTATCTATTTTAACTTAGATTTTTAGTTTTTAATGGGTGATGTTTTAACACTTGACCGTACGTAATTTTACTTTTTGACTCGGGGCCCTAATGACCAAGTTGTCGACGGGCCCTTAAACCCAACACACTCACTCACTATATCTTCTTCGTGTTGGTTCAGATAAACATTTGCAGAAATTATCTTATTGCTTATTTCCATGTACTTATAGGTAGAGGGGGAATATTAGATTACAGTAGTCTTTGAGTGGTCGTTAAAACTTTTAAAGCTTTGAGCTTCCTTTCTCTTTGCACGCTTAACATATAAACAAATGAAAAACGATGTTCCCTTTAACGAAAGTTTTAAGTTTTCCGAAACTGACATAAATGACTATCTCTGAAATGGTTCAGTCTACAAAAAAATTTATTTAGACATAACTTGTGTGTTTTAGTAAGATCTACATTTCTTCTACAGTAAGATTTTGTCTATTTTTTACGGTTTACGAGTTATTCAAAAGTCATCCAGAGTAAACAAGACTACATAGGCTATAACCAGAAAATTCAAAATATGCATTTCACTTTTCATAGAAATAGCTTAAACATGTCATTTTAATCAAAATCGTTAGAGCCATTTTCAAGAAAATAAAAATTTTCAAAAAATTTTCCATGCAAAGGGTAGTTTAGGGTGAGGCTATTTTCTTCAAAATGTTCGTGTCGCATCCTTGAAAGACATTAAACTTAAATGTCAACTTTGGTTTTTAACTGACTTTTTATTTTTGAGTTATGCTGTGCACAGACTGACAGACAGACACACATACACACACACACACACACACACACACACACACACACACACACACACACACACACATACACACACACGTTTTTCTAAAAATGTTTTTTTTTTAATTCAGGGGGCCTCAAAACATATTTCCGGTGAAATCTTGTCATCGAATTTTTGGGTGGAATACAATACTTCCTCTACTTACCAGTAGAGAAAGTAATGACCTTCAAGTTCTGCTATAGGTTTTTTTAGCACCCTCTGAGTTTAGTTGTAATTATTTTGATTCTAAATGAAGCCCTTGGTTTAAGAACATCTTACCTCAGTGACTAAGGTACTGTCATAGTCTCTTCGGTCATAGTTCCAGCCATAGCGACATTTGGTGACATTCCAGTTGGACCTATCTGGTGAAGGTAGCTGTTGCTGGACCTGGAGGAGGGCAGTGAAATTGACATCGTACATGTAACAGCGGCTATACTGCCTCTTCCCGTCTGGCGTCAGCGTGTAGGGTATGGCAAGTGCCTTCTGTTGCTCCTCTGCATGGCGCTCCAGGGATGGAACGCGGCACCAGTGCTCAGGGGACGCTGACACGAACACCTGGCTGAAGGCGAGGAACGCGGCTGGGATCGTTGCCGGGATGCAGAGCAGGTAATACATGATGGTCTGATACCTTCCCCGCTCCCCCACCTTCTCCAGCACCTCGTCGAAGTCGATAGATGCCATCTCAGCAGTTCACAGATGTCCTAATCAACAAACATCATACGTTTGCAGATGTTATCGTGTAGGAAATCTGCCACAGTCTTTTGATGCAAATCAGCATGGATCATATCGTCACCTTGACTGTGCTGGCTCGGTGCACTGCAAAATACAAAAGCACTTATTTGCCAGTTGATTTTAATTCACTACAGGTAAACAGCAAATACTACCTAGAACTCTACAAATGCTTAAACCCATTTAATGGGACTTGTTAATTGCCTGAGTTGCTTTCGTTTAAGATGTGGCGTAAATATAGTCTTTTACAGTCCAAAGCTGCAGACATATGAAAGAGTGCAGAAAAGTGTTTTCACTGAAAGCATTTTATGAAAAAATGACACTATCTGTGTATAAGGAAGTAAAATGTACTAAATTGGGCTGTTAACTATGTAGAGTAGCTCTTTTTTATTAACGTCATATCGGAGGGTGAATGAATGAAATTATTGAAATGATGCTCAAATGAGTCTGAGGTCCAGAGAGCTTAAAGTTACCCTCAGGAAAAAGAAGTCCTATCCGGGTAACTCATCCTAAGGAAGATTCAAACTCGGGACCATCACACAAGAGAGGAGGGCTATGAGGTTAACTGGTTATTTAAACCCCAAAGAGTATTTAATTAGTTTCATTTACCTCCACTTTTTAGTGAAATTATTGTACCTATTATAAGATTTTTGACGATGAAGCCTCCCCTTCACAGCTATCCCTAATAACAGATGAATAGGGCTACGAAGTTCATTTACATGCTTTTTTCATAGGGGTTAAAAATGTATGCTTTTACATTATGTGCAGGAATGTATTATATGCAGGAATGTATGTAGAGAATAATCAGTGCGTTTTCTGAGAGGTTTATATTAACGAAGATAAAGTGAAGGTCAACGTTTTAAGCAGCACGATTATAGACACGCTTGCCTGCCCACCAGTAGTTGTGTCGTGGTCTTCAAACGTAACAGTGTTGTGAACTGGTTCCCACTAAATTAAATTAGGCGTATAAAATGTTAAAAGGCTCTTCAAATGCCAAAAATAAAACCAACTTCGAGTGCTAGATTAATTAATTTACAGATACAGTTTTAGAGTGATTTAATATCTACAGATAATAGGGTATTGTTTTGTGAAGCGTATGAGAAAAATATAGGGAGTGAGAAAAAATTTCAAATAGTTCAGCACATAAACACATCAAAACATAAGGAGAATTTAATCAGAAAACTCGCAAACGAAGAACCTGTTCAAAAACAGCTAGTAGAGTGTTTAGGAAGTAGGGTTACTGAATTTTCCTATGACTTGTGCCAAGCATTTTAGCTGCTGATATTCCCTTGTTCAAAATTAATAATCCGACATTTAAAAACTTTTTTGTCAAGTACACTCGACAACATGTGCCTGAAGAAAGTACACTGCGTAAGACTTATGTAGGACATTGTTACAATCACGTATTGTCAAATATACAAAATGAATTAGCGGATCAGTTTGTGTGGTTGCTTGTTGAAACCTCTGATTCTGAGTGCCGTTCTATTTCTAATATAATCGTGGGTGCTTTAAATAGTGAACAAAAGACTACACCTTATCTTCTTAATGTGCGGGAATTGTCGGCCACTGACAATGTAACTGTGACCCAGTTTGTGATGGACTCTTTGAAATTACTATGGTCCTGTGGAATCAAATACGACCGGTTACTTTTGTTACTGATGCAGGTCCTTACATAGTAAAATCAGGACAAACTTAAAGGTATTTTTCCTAACTTAATTCATATAACTTGTTTGGCACACGCTCTTCATAGTATTTCTGAGACAAAACGTGATTCTTTCCCATTGGTAGATAGATTTGTGTCCAGGACAAAGAGAATTTTTGTTAAATCTCCTAAAAGAGTTAAATTGTTTAGATCAACAGCACCTAAAATCCGACTTCCTCCTGCACCAGTGTTTACTCGATGGGGAACATGGGTCGATTCAGTTTTATATTATGCTGAGCACATAGAAATAGTCGAAGAGGCTGTTAATTAACTGGACTCGAAAGATGTTTCATCAGTAGAAACTGTGCAAAATATTCTGTCAGGCACTGGGTTAGAAGAGGATCTTAGTTTCATGTCTGCCCATTTTTCTTTCTTACCAACAGCCATAACGGCATTGGAAGCTGTAGGATCTCCTTTGCACGAATCACTTACTGTCTTTGAAAAAGCAATATGTGATCTAAGTTCGGTTCCTGGTACCATAGGACAAAAAGTGAAAGAGAAGTGAATTATGTAATTTCAAAAAATTCTGATTATAAACAGATGTGCAATATTCGAGACATCCTCGAAAGAAAACCATCTCTCACGCCAATAGACTTGACTCTCTCTGTGAAGCAGTTAACATCATTTAAATATGCCCCGATAACATCTTGTGGCGTCGAGAGAAGTTTTTCGAGTTACAAAAGTGTTTTGCGAGACAACAGACGATGTTTTACAGTTGAAAATTTGTGCGAAGTGTTGGTTGTGAACTGCAATTTAGCAGTTAATACTAGCAGCGGGACTACTTCTGCTTCATCCTCTAAGGAATAAGGTAACTTTATTTATTATACTAACTCGTCTTGTCTACTGCAAAGGGACATCAATTGTTTTAGTTAAATAGTGCATATTTCTTGGCATATTTTCAAGTTTTTAAGAGCATATTTGCATGCATATTTCAGTGATTTTAGGGCATGAACTTCCGAGCCCTACAGATGAAATATCCCCTGATACGCAAATGCACTTGAAGCATCTGTGGAACTGAAGATTTCCTTAACCTCCTCCCGACTGCTGCATGGTCTGTAAGTACGCTTTGGCGGTGTCCCAATTGTCAGTCAGAATGATCGAGTAATTTTTTTTAAAGATACAGTAGAATCCAGTTAACTCTACTCTCGATAACTCGACGAGTTCTTTTCTTTTTTATTTCATGTCGTTAAACTTATCTGTAATAATTTCTATAATCCACAATGTGATATAAACAATATAGGTACATTTTAATTAGTGTGCGTATACAGTCTACGACATTCTCCCTCACAGTAACAAAAGGGCTGGCCACGTATTGGCCTTCGATATCTAGTCAGAACATAAGGACCTGCAGATCATTGTCACTAATCAAAAGCTTGCGACTTATAATTTGCACACATAGCACAAACACAGGGAGGACAGAATACCGGGATATGCCCATAGAGTGCAGTTGTGAAGCCGAGAGTTAAGTACAGAGGGGGCGTGGCACCTTGCTTGTATTCGTTTTATTTATTCTATTAGCACGACATTTCATGATATAAAAATAATTTACTATATTTTATAGTAATGTACAAAAACGACATGTGTACAAAAAACTTTTTCTGTTTCAAGGACAATAAGTAAAGTTTTGTGTGTGCGTGTGCGTACGCGCGAGCATAGGTGTGTGTATGTTTAATGGCCTATTTTCTTCATTACATGCGGCACCTTAGGCGGTGACACTGAAATGAAATTATATTTGGAAAATAATGTTTTTGGAGGAGTGGGGTGGGAAGGAAATATTCCAGGATTAAATCTAGGGTATCTTTCCAACATTTGTCGGTTTTGTGCCCTCGTAATTTTAAACCTAATTCATCCATGTAAATATTTTAAATATATGCACGTTATACATAGTAATTAATACACGAATATATTAATAGATTCTGATCACCTGTTTTATTGGTACCTAAAGTTCCTTCCTTGATTAGCATTCAAATAAGATGTATTGTTCTAATTCAGTATATTTATTGTGCTTTCAGCATGGATGAGAGTTATTTTTGTTTATAAAATACTTACCAAACACGCCAGTAGGATACGTAATTAAGCCCTAAGTGATTTTTGAAGTATGATTTTTTTTTACGGTTAAAGGAGTTTAGCTTGTGGATGCGGTAGCATAATTTGGTTAGCATGCCGAACAGATTTCAATTAATTCATAAGCTATCTATTAGCTGTGTGTTCTATTTTGCTAAGGAATTGCATTAAAAGGTTCGGTTGTAATACTAAAGGATGTCGATTATACATTTTAAGCAATATTAATCGATTATGAACTGCTAAACTCCGGAGTATTTAACATTGTTTTTAATGTAAGCGGACATCTTTAAGTGCAGAGGGGGCGTGGTCATTGACTTCAACTGCCTCTCATGGATGATGAAAACACGCCATCTTCCGGTATATCTCCTTCCTGCACAAACACCTATTTAGCAGTTTTAAAGGTTTCTTGCCTTACTCAGTACATACGAGGTAAGCTAAACTTTGTTACTTATTTCTGGTTGCAGTACAGTTTTTCAGAATTGTGATTCTGCCAGTAAAAATGTCGAACGAGAAAACAAGATTAGTTAACATGACAATGGAAGTTAAATTGGATGCATGAAAAATGGATAAAGACAAACATTAATACGTAATACATTTTAGAATATGTTATCCCTTGTATGTTTCCTATATTGTGCTAGAATATGTATTTATGTAATTTGCACTATTATGTTACGAGTTATGAATAACAGCCCCTTATTCCATAAAACTCGATATTTCGGAAACTCGACACCCTCTCAGTCCACATTAGGTCGAGTTATCGAGATTCTAGTGTATTCACAATAGTTGATATTTTAAACGTGCCTTCTCTTTGGTCCCATAGTTATTTATTAACAAAGCTTCGTGGTTTTCACGTAATACATAGACCCTTAGCATATACAACGAATTAGAGATGAAGCTGGTGAATATGTAGATTATTCACTCCTTGAGGTATAGTCTGACCATCGAGAAAAATATTTTGAGTTGTTAATGATTAAATATGAGTTGAACCATTTATGTTAGCTAAACATTTTTTCTTTCCGCAAGGTTACTTAACATACCCTACTAACGATCTTGATTGTAACATACGATATAATGAATTATATACATCGATTGAGTATTTTATGGGACTACTCCATACGTACAAAGGGCCCAATGAAATCTTACTGCACCTGTCGTCTGTCACTTTATTTATCGACACACTGCTCCTGGTGCTAAATAGCCACAATACCTTTAATCAATATCCACAACAAAGGTAACAAAACTGCGTAGAAACGAAATATATGTAGGTGAGTGAGTGATTGAGTGAGTCAGTAACCGAGTAAGTAACTTAGTAATTGAGTAAGTAGGTAACTAAATAGATAACTACGTAAATAAATAAACAATTAAATATTTAAGTAAATAAAGAGCAAAAAATAAATAAATAAGTAAATAAATAAGTAAATAAATAAGTAAATAAATAAGTAAATAAATAAGTAAATAAATAAGTAAATAAATAAGTAAATAAATAAGTAAATAAATAAGTAAATAAATAAATAAATGTATACAAATAAGGTAACATTTTTCCTCTAATTCAAACTATAGTTGGTTAATTTATGTTTATTAAGCTATTGCTGATCATAGGAATACGACAGTAACATAGACCAAAATCTGATGTATTGCACTCTCCACTCTTGTACTAACCATTCCTACAAACTCATTCCTTTGCAGAAATTATCTTTTGCTTATTTCCTTGTAGGTGTAAGGGGAATATTAGAATACAGTAGGCTTTGAGCGATAGTCAAATCTTTTAAACCATTGAGATTCCGTTCTCTTTGCACGCTTAACATATAAAAAATAAACAACGATGTTCCATTTCAGCAAAGTTTTAAGTTTTTCGAAACTGGCACACATAACAAGGAATATCTCCGAAATGGTTCACTCTATAAAAAAAATTTATTTGCACATAAATTGTGTGTTTTAGGGAGATCTACATTTTTTGTATATTAAGATTTTGTCCATCTCTTACGGTTTACAAGTTATTCAAAAGTCATCCAGACTAAACAGGACTACATAGGCTACAGCCAGAAAATTCAAAATACAAATATCTTAAACATGTGACATTTTAATCAAAATCGTTAGAGCCATTTTCAAGAAAATAAAAATTTTCAAAAAATTTTGCCATGTAAAGGGTAGTTTAGGGTGGGGTTATTTTCTTCAAAATCTTCGTGTCGCATCCTTGAAAGACATTAAACTTAAATACCAACTTTGGTTTTTAATCGACTTTTCGTTTTTGAGTTATGCTGTCCACAGACAGACACACACATATGGATGGACCTTTTTCTAAAAATGCTTATTTTTATTCAGTGGGTCTCAAAACAAATATTTCCGGTGAAATCTCGACATCGAATTTTTGGGTGGAATACAATACTTCCCCTACTCACCAGTAGAGAGAGTAAACAAATATACTGTTTTTGTTATAATATGTATGTCATATTCATGTAAACCACACATAAATACATTGATCTTATTGTTAGTTTCTAAACAAAACTTGTCAGTTATAACAAAAGAGCAATTTATTTAATCATAGAGATCTTTATTCGCAGGATGTATCACATAAATCATAATGTGTATGCGTGCTTGTGTGCGCGCGTGTGCATGTGTGTGCGTGATTTTATCGCTGGATCGTTTTCACAAAAAGCAAGTCCTCAAGTTCCCCTTATTGCCCTTTTCAGACCACCGCGCTCTGAGATAGGTGAGGTGAACAACAGGCTTCAAAAGACGCCAGAAAAGGATAAAAAAAAAAAAAAAAAAACGTTGAAAATTTTCTTTAGCGCTCTTTGTCCAAATATCCTCTCTTTATATATAATATTGTAGATGGAATAGTATGCATGTGTCATTTTAACACCTTGGATCTTTTTCAGTGTACATGAGTAGATATAAAATGAAAGCTGTATGTTCATCAGCTACCAAAACATGAATAAAACTTTCAAATGTGCGCGATGAATTCACTCATGCTGCCATCGAATGTATTCCGTCATGTGATCTGCTTTGTTGCCACTATGAACCTCATCCCAGATTCTTTGCTATAACATTTCCTGTTTGTCTGGCCATATGATAAACATAGTTTCAAATATCTCGAGGTAAAAGTCTCAAAGCGACATATAGACCGAGACGCAAGTGCGAATTTAACCTTCCATGAGATTGTGTTTATGAAGTGTGCAAGTCTTATTGAAAGTAGATGAAATAAGTCGTGTCAAACTGTTAACACTCACAAAGATATCAACTCGTGAAACATTGCAACATAGCCAACCGGTGTTATTCTGAGCAACATCCTCATTAAATAAAATTATGCATAGGAAATCATTTTTAGGAGCTGACCATTGTGGCATCTTATTGTGACTTTTGTTTGGTTGTGAAGTCAAGAAGACAGATGTAGTCGAGATAAAGAAACACTTTTATTTTCGTAAACAGTAACTTTGTACACTCGTTGCAACAACAAGAAAGTCTTTTCCGATTCTCCAACAGCACGGCTCCGAACTCGTAACACAAAGAACTAACTCTTCTCCGTCGGCACGACTCCTCAACCTTCACATACGTCTGACTCCTCTTCTCACACTTTACCGTTATTTATATCTCCCAGGCACTATTCTGGAAGCTTCAGGAACGTTCACTTATTGCGGTGAGATACAAAGTAGAAGATTCCAGTAGCCTCTATCCTTTTCTCTCTTTTGGCAAGCGCCCCAACAATGCGGTCATTCTCTATCTCTTTCCTTCGGCTCCTTTGCGGTAGTGCCGACAATAATGCGATGGGTGACACTACTGTTGTCGGCAATTAGATGCGGCGGGCGCGGTGACATTATTTACTAAATGGTACCGCTTAGCGATGTAAACTACTTTGTCAACACAATGGCATGTAAGTTTAAAAATTCATCCAATGTATAGAAATAGTGTTTTTAGCAACACAAATAATGTGTTTCAAAACTTATGTTGACTATAACTCTTAATATTAGGAGCCAATGAATTGACACTTTGGGCTCAAATACAAATGAGACTTAATTGAATTACTGAGCCTAAATTGAGGAAGTTCAGGAGGCAAGTTCTGTAGTATAACTATGAATTCTTTCTTAAAGAATAGTCAGAAGTTAACATGCACGTATAACTGACAACTATTAAAATTACATTTACAACTATTAAAATTTCCTGCTAAATAAAAACAGGTTTACAGTAAGATCTATAATCACATTTTTTTAATTCTCAAGACGTTCCTTTGGATCATGCGTTTTAGTTGAGCCTGACCATAGCATGGCAGACTGGAACAATGCAAAATAAGCACAAATCATATACTTAGCTGGCAAACAATATATTGAATTCATTAAGTAAACGGCCCTGAATAACTGTTGATAGATGTTCAATATGCATATACCATTTTAGTTTACTGTATACACAAATAACTAAACATTTAGTTTATCAGTATGAGGTACGATTTCGAAAATTAGCTTCAATGTGAATAACATAGTTTTTTTCTCCTTTAACTTATGACCATTAGGACTGAACCAGAAGGAAACGGTATCATTAAGATATTCATATTTTTAAAGAGCCTACAGAGGTCATCAGCATACTTAAAGGTCACAAGTTATAAATTGCTTGGTTAAACATTTGCTGCAACTAAGAATAAAAATGGCCCCAAAGCAGAGCCCTGAGGAACACTAACTCTAACAGTTGAAGCAGAGGAGAAAGATCCATAAACATTGGCTTGTTTACGGTTTAATAAATGTTTCTGCTCCGGATCCTCCTGGTCTATATGCTAAGTGCATGTGCCACGGTTACGCGTGGGATTCCACCCTTTTTGATCAATGCCTAACAAGAATGTAACCTGCACATAATCAAATCTGATCCTCCAGAGAGAGGATTATTAGCTCCTTAAACTAATGAAAGATAATGACCAGGGGAAATGTAACCTACATATAACCAAATCTCCAGAGAGGATTATACTAAGGATCAATTGATGTCACTTAACAAGACTGAGTGAGCAATTGCCATTTCCTATGCTCCAGAAACATGGGCAGTCGTCATCTGTATTTACATGCAGATTTAGAGACACCTTTTTAGGTGTCTAAAAGAAAAACAACAGAAGATCCACTTCTATAAAATGGAAAATATAGACGGCGTATTTTTGAAAATATATCTCCTCAACACAAGTCCTGCTTACACTACCTGTTCAAGATGCAATACTGTCCTTTTATATGCTCTTGATAACAAATTGATGTATTTAATTTCGGGTTTACTTTCTCTCACAGTACTGAGGGATCTAGGAACAATAGAAGTAAGGGGCTTATTTCGAAAAGGTCTCTTGTAAGCACATCCGAACAAAGTTTTGTGAAATGACGAAAAGTGTTTATGCATTAAGTTAAAACACCATTTCAAACAACAATTACTTGTACTATAATGCTTTGTTCACAAATTCGCAAGTAATTTGCTAAAGGACTAGACTGAAATAAAGAAGACTTTTTGCCACGCATAGCAGGACTTTCCAAGATGTTACGGAATGAGGCTGCTAATGTTTCAAAATTGTTGGACAAGATACATTTTCGAAATAAGCTGCTCAAAGGCAAAAGAAACCGAAAGGTTCCAGTAGGTCTTATGGTCTTTTAAGAACCAACGAACCAAAACAAAATGTTTGTTATTCATCTGAAAGCTTTCAACTCGTACACTCTAAATTAGTGGTCACTGTGATAGCCTTGAAATTCCATTCTCCTTATATGACCAAGAGGGGAAAAAAGAATGACTTCAAATTTGAGAATGATGCAAATATTTAAAATACAAACCAGCAATAAGAAATATATCAAATGGTTAACTCCATAAAATGTATTTGACATAGATTGTGTGCTTTAATGAGATCCACTCTCTGTGTGGTAGCTTTCGTCTATGACTTACGGTTTACAAGTTATGCAGAAGTAATTCGAAATGAAGAGAAATTCAGAGGGTATTTCGAAAATTATAGGTACAAATTTCAGTAAAATATCTTAAACATACGGCATTTTAATTAAAATTGTTAGTCATTTTGAGAAGATTATCATTTTAGAAAGTTTTCCATATAAAGAATAGTTTGGGATAGGGGAATTTTCTTAAACATTTTCGTGTTGTAATCTTGGCAGATACTGGACTTAAATACTATGTTTGGTTTTAACCAACTTTTTGTTTTTGAGTTATGCTGTTTTCCCTCTCTCCCTCCTCTTTCTCTCTCAATACACACATTCAAACAATGGTTTCATTGAGTTCAAGGGGCCTCAAAACATGAGACTGTATGTGTGCAATAGTTATAACAGGAGAAAATATCTAGCGCACGAATCTTGATAATATAATCGATAATATAAAACAAACTTGTCTCAACATAGCCTGTTACAGTGTAAATTTTGATATCAAACTTGCACATTTGAGAGAAGATCTGGCGATGGTGATTTTAAGCATTGTGTCTAAAAACTAATGATTTTTAAGCAGGAAAGCGGTAATGTGGAAGGCAATTGCTGATTTAATGGCTGCCATAAACGGATTTTAGTATATCTTTCTAAGTCATAGATACGTATGACACTTTTAGGGAAATTAATCCAAAACTTACCCTTAGATTAAGGAATTAAGCACAATGCAAGACTTTGGTATTGCTTTTTATATTTTGAACTGATTGCTTATGCCGTAGCATTTTTTTTTTCTGTTTGGCTGAAAGGGTTACTAAAAGGTTCACCAGTAAATATTAACAGAAGTTTGAGAGTTACCTTGCGCCAAATTGATGTGCTTTCTGATTTTTTAACTCTTCACAGTGTGAGAGTCGTTTATCTTTTAATCTCCAATTTATCTGTAAAATAGGACTCTGGAGAACTAGTAAATTCATATTAGAAGAAAAAGTTCAAAATACAGTAATACATTTTAAATCAAGATTTGTTAGATGGCCCAATACGAACCCTACACCGTCGGCTTGGGTGGCTTAGCTGGCCTACTATCCCAGGGTCGCGGGTTCAAATCCGGTTCAGACCGATGATTAAGTGTGCTTAAAAACAACAGCTCCAGGTCAATAGAATTTAAAAACTCCTGCACGACGAAATTCCGGCATACCGGCGACGCTGATGTGACCCCGGCGATTGACAGTGTCGTTAAACATCAAAATAAAAAAACTAAAAAAGGAATCATACAAGACCAGAAGTATTGGTACCTCAGTCGTAGGAGAATAGCGAAGCTTTCTTAGCATTTGATGGTTACAATCTTGGGTGGGTTATCTAGAAATCTCCCCTATCTCAAAGAGCAAATACCTGGTCACTCGCTGCTATATCCATCCCGGACTTATTTGCTTCTTCATTTCATGGATTAATTTAACATTCGACATGGTCTCTGAGTTCAAGGCAATGAATCAGTGAAATATGGTAACAATTTCTATATTTTGTTTAAGGTTTAACGTCCTTTAACCGGTTAGGTCATGTCGCACGATTAATCAAATGGCTGAAATGCTGGAATGAGCCCGGGCTCTATAACAAAGTTATAGTCTATAGAATCCATATAGTTACGTGGCTTTCATATTTCATTTTTATTATACTTACAACATGCATTTCAGTTATACAATTGGGTTTTTAATAACGCAACAGCAAAAAACCGGTTGCGCGGTGCTTTGCCTGGGATGAAGCCATACATCATTTTTAAAGGCTTTATTTTCCAACTTTATGAAACTGGCCACCATCGTTGTCCATACATTTGTGGTACCTCTTTAGGAAACTATCCATCTTCATGTTCATGATTCATCATTCATACTTTACCTTCAGAAATTCTGGCAATTTTCTGACGGATACTTTAATTCTTCCAGGGTGTGTCCTATACACTTTGAGACGGTATTTATACCGTGCCCGAGATAAATATAAATGAACGCTATAACACATGAGTAGTTCCAGCATTTTTTATTTAGAACCACTCACAGGGCAAGTGTCAGGATTAATATAAGTTATTGTGTAAACGGGTACATGTAAAGAATCATAAATGTTAGTGTATATACGAGGGTGGGTCAATAAGTAATGCTTCATTTTTTTCCCTTAAATAAGTTAGTTATGTGAAAAATTTGAATTTGGCGCAATCCCTCAAACCTTCTTCTCCAATCCCCTGCAGTAGCAACTTCCTAAGTCAACAGGTCGCAGCACTGCATCCTCTTGCAAAATGGCTGACATCGACATTCATATTAGACAGTGTTCTGTGATTGAATTTTTGACTGCGGAAGGTGAAACGCCAATTCGCATCCACAAAAGGCTAAAAAATGTGTATGGTGATGCAACGGTGGATGTCAGCACTGTTAGACGACGGGTTCGTCGCTGTAACGCAGCTGAAGGGCAAACACCATTGGCAGGTGAAATGCGAAGCGGCAGGCCGCTGATTGCAGTGACTCCATGCAACATTCAGCGAGTCGATGGGATCATTCGTGGTGATCGCCGGATAATAACAGGTGAATTGTGTCGCATTACCTCCCTCAATAAAGGCAGTGTGATGACGATTATTCAACAACTGGGTTACTCAAAAGTTTGTTCACGTTGGGTACCAAGAATGTTAACCGCCCTAAACAAAGAAACAGGGCAAACAATGGCCTCCGAACACTTGCAACGCTTCAACTTGGAGGGAGAGGAGTTTCTGGAAAAAAATTGTTACTGGAGACGAAACGTGGGTTCATTTTTTTGAACCTGAATCAAAGCGGCAGTCAATGAAATGGCATCACACGTCACCGAAGAAAAAAAAAATAAAAACTCAGCGGTCGGCAGGGAAAGTTATGGCGACAGTGTTCTGGGATGCAGAGGGTGTGCCTACGATTGATTTTTTTGTAGCAGGGATGCACAATAAATTCTGTCCAATACGTCAGAACTCTCAAAAAGCTGAAAGCACGTCTTCGCCGAGTTCGCCCAACAAAAACTATGGCGGATGTTCTTTTGCATGACAATGCAAAAACACACACCAGCCGTTACACCACTGCAGAAATTGAGAAATTGGGATGGCAAGTCTTACCTCACCCACCATACAGCCCTGACCTGGTACCATCAGACTTCCATCTGTTCGGGCCACTAAAGGAAGTTCATCGTGGGATTCATTTTGAAGATGAGGAGGCTGTGAAAACGTCCGTGTGTCAATGGCTTAGGAAGCAAGACCACACTGGCATACATGCCCTAGTTAAAAGCTGGACCAAAACTGTGGAAAAGGACGGAGATTATATTGAAAAGTGACAAATTAATCGTCAATGTTGTAGTTTTCAAGCTATGTAAATTGGATTCAATTTTCTTGGCAATTAAAAGAGAAAACAAATAGGAGGCATTACTTATTGACCCACCCTCGTATAATAACATAAATAGGGAAATAGATCAGCTCAAAACCAATGTTGCATCACAAGATAGTAAGTCAATGGGTAAGTTAGCAGATGAAGTGCAAGTTGCTCGAGCACTCACGGATGAAAGATTTAACATGAAGTCACATTTTTTAGCAATGCATTGCAGGAACGAATCGCCGAGCAAGTTGCACTCCAGCTGCAAAACAAGCAACAGATAGATCGTGTCATAGAGAAGGTTAATGCTTTACATGTGTTTCACAGCAATAATGTGTTTAGTAATCCATGTCAAAGTTTAGTATGTAGAGAAAGTCCTAGATTAAGCAGTGTATCTGAAACATTTGCCTCGACTTCGTGTCAAAATTCTGAAAATGTAAGTGTACCCCGCAGCTCAATTGTTACATCTTGTCAGAGTAGCTTGAATCTCAATATAGATTTACCGTTACCGATGTTCTCAGGGTCTGAGTTCGACGATCCTTTGCAATACCTTCATCAGCTCCAGGAGTATTTTAGATTACGAAATATCCCGGAGGATTCTAAGATGTTTATAGTCCGAAAAACGTTGGACCAACGCTCCGTAAGCTGGATCAACATGGCAATGTCACCTGACCAGGGGTATGGAGACTTCCAGCACATATTTCTAAACAAGTACTGGAACTCTGCACGACAACACCGAATTAGAGCTAACCTGAGTTATGGGCAATATGCCATTAATAGCAACATAAGCATGGCCTATTTTCTCAATACTTGAGCCATCTGAAGCCGAGAATATCTGATGCCGATTTTATCATGCTGATGACCGGACATTTTCCGATGAGAATTCAAAATTCACTACTAATTGCCAAACCCCGGACAATAATGGAAATGGTCGACTTAATCACTGCCTTAGAGGGACAGTAAGAAGAAAGTAGGCAGTACGCCGAACACCGACGAACATAGACGAAGCCACAAACCGCATTATAATGCAAGGTACTCCGGCCGACAGAATCAAAGCCAGGATGAACATGCGAGGGATCGATATCATTCTGCAGTTACACATTTTTCTCCAAGAAATTCACGAAAGACGAGAGGGCACAATCCTCGTATCCAACAATTAAATGTGGAAACCAGAAATCCACAGTGGAGCAAATATCGCCGCGGCAACAGGTGAAATATTAGACAGCATGGTCACAGATAACAGAACTACAATTACCGACATTGGGAACAACAGTCACCCAATAGAGAACGAAGCTGATCCAGAAACAGATCGCCACAATGCAATACAAGGAACTTTGAACAGGTCGAAGAACGCCAAGAGATATATTTATCGCCGACTGCAGTAGCGTATTTCCCTGCACAAGAATTCCAAAATTCCCGAAATCAGAACATAGAACGACAGGGAAACTAGAAAGTAACAACGCCATCATGGGGCAGCTTTGTACCACTACCTCAAAAGACCCTGCAATTACGAGGAACACAGAAATAAAGACTGGCGAATTAAGAACTAATCAGAAAAGGGAAGGAGATTTTCACACACCCTATATTAAGGTTCAAATAAACGGACAGAATTATAATGCCTGCATGGATTCAGGATCGTCAATGTGTGTGTTATCTTTAAGATATTCTGCGTGAAAGAAGTGAATTTCTTAGGGTTCTTGATCGATGAAAAAGGAATGCGTCCAGACCCTAAAAGGGTAGAATCAATCCAGAAGATGCCACCTCCACGAAACCCGAAACAACTTGGAAAAACTTATGGGTATTTGGAATTTCAGTAGCAAATTCTTAGCTAGATATTCGCATGAGACAGCACCACTGCGACAGTTACTTCAGAAGAATATTCGATGGCGATGGACGGAAGAACACCAACGTTTTGAACGCGTCCGAGATTTATTCGCAAGTTACATCCTACTAGAGAGACCACGAGATGAATGGGCATACGAAATGTATGTTGATGCAAGTTCCGGAGGACTGGGCAGCCTCTTGTGTCGAGATGAAGATAACATTCACGTCATAAGTACTGCTTCCAGAGGCCTAACGCCGTTAGAACAGAACGCATCAGTAACTGAATTAGAGATATCAGGACTATATTTCGGACTTAAAAAATTCAAGAGCTACATTTATCAGAAACCAATTGAAGTTTTCTCCGACCATATCAGCCTCACATTCCTCCAAAAATGCAAATTGACATCTACAAAAATTGCACGGTATATCCACGCAATAATGAGTTTTAACATCACTATCCATCATATATCTGGAAAGAACCATTTTTCCGGCTTGCTCTCAAGGTTAAATTTTGCTTCAGGAATATCGGAAAACCTTTCGAAGCCTAAGCGAGAAGCAAAGATATTTGAAATAAATGTACGGTTCACAAAAGAGACTATTAAGAAAGTCAAGCACCTCAAGGAACTTCAAAGAGACGATGCAAAATTAGGACCTTTATTTGATAACGCGCCAGTAATTACTGAAGCAGGAAATTATCCGATAGCTGTACAAGACGAGCTTCTTTATAAACTGCACGGCCGATACGAGAAGGAATGGAATGTCATTATTCCGAAAAACTTAGAAAAGGACCTGATAAACGAATTCCATGAAAATTTATTTCATGCAGGAACTGACAGTGACGAAAAGCATGCTAGAATATATGTACATTTCAAAACTCTGTGAGAAGGTACGCAAAATCATTGCTTGCTGCGACATATGCCAGAAATGTAAGCAGAGAAATGTCGCTTATCAATTTGATATTAACGCAGTCATCCGAGAGAAACCCGGAGATTTACTTTGTATAGATATACATGAAGTGATTAGTACTGGCCTAGGTTATAAATATGCTCGTTTATATCCTTTGAAGCGCGCAAACAGCAAAATATGTGCCAAGAAGTTCATAGATGACTACATAAAAGATGTTGGGGAAGTGCGTGCTATTGACAAACGCTACGATCTTCACAGGAAAGCCTTTCACAGAACAAATCTAAGAAGCGAAGATTCGTCATTACTACTGTTCGAGATATTATCCGTGAGGAAATGCTTCTGAACGAGCCATCAAAGAGTTAGGAGTGATGCTCCGAATTATGTATAATCGTCGTAAAAAACGATGGACAGAGGTGATAGGCCCCATAAAGTCAATCTTCAATGAAACTGTTAACGCAGTAACAGTTCAAACCCATTGATATCATGAGAGGGAAGACATCGAAGACGTTGAAAACCAATCTCACTGCACCAATAACATATTCAGATGAGCAAAAACTACAAGCACGGGAAATTCACGGTGTAGCTCTCAACAGGATATGCAAGGCCGCCGATAACAGAAAGAAGAAACATGACAAACGTCAAGGAGTGATGTGGGAACCAGAGATCAATACAGAAGTCCTCCTGAGGAATAAACAGTTATCAAATAAAGTAAAGAGGGAAAAAAAGACTATTGTTGTACTACGTAGGACCTTACCGAATCAACCGAAAATTTGGAACTGACACCTACGAATTAAGATGACAAATCACGCAAAATTATCGGAAGGTATCATAAAACGATGTTAAAACCTTACAGACCTTGAACTCATACAGAGAAGGTAGTCTGAAGAACAATGAAGGAATCAATAATATTGCATAGTTCAGCTCTCTGACAGATGCGGTTTAATTAATATATAACATGTAGATAATGTTAGGATACTTATAATGGTATACTTATAATGGTATAATATTTCAATATTTTATGTCAAGAGTACGAATCTAAATTTGTTGTTTTGTAGTATGTGAATATAAACATGTTTCATTTTATTCTGAGTGTGTTTTGATAATTGTTATGTGTATGAATACTTGGAACTGGGAAACTGGTTTCGAATGTAAACACAAGCCTACATGAGTGAGTTCATTAAACGAGAGAAGGGGGTTGAAGAATCTTCAAAAACCCATTCATTCATGAACGGAAGACCGCACGTGAACAAACAGGTTTTCACACCCGTATACGGGCAAGTGTCAAAAAGGGAAGCAGAGAAAAATTTGTAGAAATATCTTCACAGGTATTTCTAGACAAACTTTGCTCGTGTATTTATGAGACGGTATTTATACTATGCCCGAGATAAATATAAATGAACGCTATAACACATTTTTTATTTAGAACCACTCACAGGGCAAGTGTCAGGATTAATATAAGTTATTGTGTAAACGTGTACATGTAAAGAATCATAAATGTTAGTGTATATATTTGAAAGAATAAGAAATCATCCACGTAGAATGCAGTTTATAGGAAAAATTTGAAAGATTTCGCTTCAGAGACACTACCCGGGTTCTTTGAACCGAATTAGTTCTGCTTGAAAGAGCGACAACCTGTCGCCAGCCAAATAGTAAGCTCCATTGTTAGGCCGGAATATGTCTTTGTAAAGCAAAAGTCATAAAACTGCCTATCAACCGTGTTCAAAATGTTACCACGAGGGGCATGACATGACATATCAGCGGCAAATTCTCGTCTTGTCCACCGACATGTTTGGTCAATAGCCAATCAGAAAATTTAGAATTACAAAAATTTGAACTAATCAGCAAACCCCGCTCCAATGAGAGTGAAACTCAAAAATTTTATGTGGAGGGGAACTGAATATGCCTTTCGTATTCCCGTATGGAGCGGAAGAGTTGAAGAATATCACACGAACAGAGCAGTCGTAAACTATCAGACGTACAGAAAAGTCGTCAACTATTACGCCGAGACATTACTTAGAACACGCGCAAATTAAGTAAGTACACTAGAAATTTGATAGGCTAAATTAACATCAAGAATTATCTGGCAATATTGCGTAGAATAGGAAAATTTTACTTCAAGAAGTTATTTCGGCTCATCATAGAGTAGGCTAAATTAACATCAAGATCATTTCGGCTTTCATCCTAGTGACTTAAAAATTTTGGCTTATGCGCGGCGACTCATAAAGAAACTGAAATCTCGGTAAAGCTATAAACTGCAATCTTCGTCAATTCATTTGTGTGTAGTAATTGTAATATTTTAAATTCCTTTGTGCCTCGTATACAATAAAATAACGTAATTCTATCCTACTCGAACTTGTTCTAATTGGTAGCTTGGAAACCTTCATTTGTAAGTGATTCCACGCCCTTTCTAGCAGTCTCTGGCCAGGCAAAGCTACTGAACAAGTAATAACGACTTAGCAATTGAACGAGAAGAAGAGGATTTTACATGCTAAGTAATTATAAGTGTCAGGAGGATTGAGTGGCGCCTATTCAAACATTTTTCTCAATCTCTCCGATAATAATTAAGTAATTAATAAGTATAACAATTATTTATTTAATTACAATCACGTTTTACAAGTGGCTTTCCAATGTTGAGGCAACCATTAGCCAAAGTAAATAAAGAACGTTGAAGCTTTAAGTTACCCCAGAGTTAGAAATCGCTTATTGGAGCTCAAAAACCTTTCTCTGCTAATGATACACCATACCAATTTTTTTTTTTTTTTTTTTCGTTATGAGAGTTACTTAATGAACAATATTAGGTTTGAGTTATAGGAGCAATTTTTTTTTTTGCGAGTTAATTGACGCCCGTGCATATGACAATACAATCCCCCCTGTTTTTAGAAAATTAACAGACAGGGAGCGTGAGTTTGCCTTTTTTTAAAACAATAGTCTGCAACAGCGCATATGGCCAATCCTCCGATGAGAACAGCTGAGTGTTTCAGGACAGAATTGTTAATAGAGATTAATTATGGTCTCCTGAGCTAGTCCCCTTGCAATTTCTATCTCTGGGGTAGCTTAAAACATAAAGTGTACAAGACAAACCCCCACAAACCCGGAAGAATTAAAACAAAATATCCGTCAGGAAATTGCAGGATTTGTAAATGTGAACTACGGCGAGTGATGGATAGTTTCTTAAAGAGGGTCAAAAATTTATGGACAAAGATGGTGGCCAGTTTCAGCATCTCATTTCATAAAGTTGGTAAGTAAAGCCTATAAAAGTAGTTTTAGAAATGTACGGTTTCATCCGCGCCTTTATGTAATAGCGGTAGATGGCAAAGAGCGCCGAGGATACGGCCAGGCAAAACACCGCGCAGCAAGTTCATAAGTTGTTCGCTCTTCCGTTATAAAACGATTGGTCGAATATCATTGAGGCAAGGCAACTCCAATATTCTCAACTCTTTTTTTCAAATTCTGTTCACATTTCAAAATGCTCGGACCAATTTCAGAAATTAATGATTTAAGTATTGTTGTACACTAGTAAAAACTCTGAAATAATTCAACTAAAATCAATTGTGTTCCATAACTCAAACTGAAAAAGTTGAACAATTCAATAACATGTACAGAAAAAAAAAAAAAAAAAAACCTTTCTTTCTCTTAAACTAATTAAAATTGAGAAATATTTGCACAACAATTTCTTTGTATATTAAAGTAAAATTAAGCACTTGGGATGAATATGTTAAACTGTATGGTACAAGGGGCACTTTATAATACCGTATCAAAAAGTAATTAATTATGAATAAAGCATAAACATCCTAACAGTGTGACATAGCATGTTAACCTTTGTTGTATAGTCCCCTTCACGAGGACCCTTGACTTGAGAAACAACTGATGGTGTAATTGCTTACTGATTAACGTTGATTTTTATCATTTTTAACATTAAAGATACTCACATTTGCTTCAATACTCATACTCCCAGAATCTGTGGTGGTATAAGATTAAAGAAAAAATTCCCAACCCCAGCCGGGAATCGAACCCGGGGTCTTTGAGTTGTGAGGTAAGAGCACTGACATCTCGACCGCAGAGGCAATCGTTAAAATTTTATGTACACTATTTTTTATGTTCCGAGTAGACATATGGTGAGAGTCAGAGCAATCGCAAGAAAACTGTTTTTTTTTGTTTCTGTTTTCTCAGATGCAGTGCCTTAAAAAGCGCTGATCTTAAGGGGTTTAAAAACAAAAAAGAACTCTTAGGCCATAAAAACCTCTGGTTCAGCAAATCTTTTAAAGGAGGCTACTGTAGACCAGGCGGCACATAAAAACATTTACGGAAGTTAGAAATGATTCGGTAAGCTCTAGCGAACAGCAAAGCAAGCAATACTTTGAAGTTTTAACAACGTTATTTCGTTTAATAATTATTGCGGCTTCGTGGGTTCTTTAAGGCACGAAGCAAAAAATTCAAGAGAAGGATTTCCTTGCAGGAGAACTGAGATACTACTGAAGTGCTTTGCGTGGAATGAGGAACAGCATAGTGCGGAGACGTTGGCATTGCGACTAAGCGAGGAAACTGAAATATTGGAATTGTGGATACGGAGAAGAACAGAGTGAAGCATGGTTTCACTCAATTTCATTCATCTTCTTATATTTACTACCCGATTTGAAGAATGTTACACGCACGCACGCACGCACACACACACACACACACACACACACACACACACACACTCCGAGAATTGTCTAGGAACGCCTGATTCTGACCGCTCCATTGTCCCCAGGACGCGTATTTGTAATTAGCAGTGCGAGTTGCTTGACCTTGGACGGTGGCTACCGGCCTGCGTCCCAATAGAAATTAGATGAATAACCAATTAAATCTTTATATCACTCTGACGTCAACATTTTAATCTTACTAAAAAGCCTTCTACTCATCTAGTAGGTAATAAAAATACATTAATCATCGTTCCAATGATAGAGCCAACCTATTTTATTGACCATGTCTACTCTTGTCATCCTTATTACTTCCATCATTATTGTGACCACACGCTACTGTATGCAAGTGACACAGGAGTTCCAGAAGGGAAAACTGCCCGGTACAGTATACAACCTCGGGGCCTGACTACGTCCCACCCTCCAGTACTGCACCCCACCAATGATGCCTGTAGTGGGCAGAGGTGGGGGACGCAGCGGCTGGGAGACAAGCCAAGGTCCTTCCTGGGCTGTATATATAGTATTTTTGTTTACCTATTTATCAACAGGTACCTACAATGGGTGTACTAAACTTATAAGTACTAAAGAGTCACAGAATAAAAAGGCCTGTGTTTCGACCCCCTTGTTTAGACTTCCCGGAGGGGCTTGAGCCCATTCAGCTGCCCTTTGTGTTGCCCCATACCCCTTATGTACAAACCCAGTTAACTTTTGAATCGATTTCAGCCAGATTTGAAGTGAATCTACAAAATATCTTCTTGTTTACGAAGTTTCATGCGTACGAACGGATACACAAATGTTCAAAGCGAAAATGGAAATGAAAAGTCTACTGGTATATACTATATTACTCGCACTTGTTAAAAAAAGACTTTATAAAAGGCAGAGTATTTACCTTGATCTGTTTCTCACAATCTTATATGTAATGCTTATAACATTCATTTCTAGAGTTAACACAGTTTTAAGTTGGCAGTGTCAGCTAGAAAGGAAACAGCTAATAATTTGCTTTCAAAAGAATGCGGGAGGTTCATACATATAATTAGGATTATAAGAATGGGTCGAAATAGGTTTCCTACTGCGTATCGTGCTCTACAGGCTGAATATAATGTGTGCGTGCGTGCGTGTCTGTCTGTCTGTCTGTCTGTCTGTCTGTCTGTGTGAGAGAGCGCATGCAACGATGAAGTTCTATATAGGAGTTAGGGTTGTACAATTATTTATGTAAATAGAGGCAATCATTCCTAGAAGTCAAATTGGGTGAAAATTACTTTGATCCATAGTGCACAGTAATTAAAGTTAAATATCAACAATCGCCAACAATCTGAGAAAAGGTCAGTGCTCTTGTGGAAGCAAGGTCAGCGATTGTGGGTTGATGTAAACAAACACAAGGTCACTGACACGATTACAAGGAAAAGTGTTTTTGCTTCCTTATTGAGTGGATGGCATTTACTAAAGCAATTACTGTCAATTTAACACCTCAAAGATGAATGCTTCTCAAGATACACTTAGACTATAATTCAGGTTTCTTTAAGTAAAACAAGCTGAACATAATAGAAATCGCAGTAATGGTTTCACAGTTTCCATCATTTTTCGGGAGGTTAATCTAGAGCAAAATAAGCACACATACGAGTATGCTTGCTATTGGGTCTTATTTGCATAGAAGCTGACCGTTAAAGGTTAAAAGCCCAGCTTGGGTTGTCAGTTTGTCAGCCACTAATATTGTTCCATCACTGCAAAGAATATCCGGTATATTCGGTATCATCTACTTATCTTTTTATAACTTGATAACTAAATAATGATAATGATGATGATGATGATAGTTGCTAACTTAGGCGTAACTCTTGTTTGTAACTAGAAAAATGTTGCCATGGAATGCTAATTCAATATTTCTATTTCTGATTTTCATTGAGAGGAAACAGTTAGATAAGCCACACAACTTTTAGAAAATCTCAATATATTTTATCAATTACTGTTACAACTGAGACAGTGATATTTGGGTTAAAAAGGAACTTTTCAATAAGATATATCGCTTTAGTATTCTTATGAACAGCGTAACAGCGTCAATTAAATACCAAACATAGTATTTTAAGTTCAATACCTTCCAAACTTGAAGATTTTCAAGAACATTTCCTCACACCAATGGAACATTTTTCGAAAAATTTTGATTTTCAAAAAATGACTTTAACAATAAAATTGTGATTAAAATACCATACGAGCCTATATCTTAAATTTTCTAGGAATGTCCCCAAAAGTCCTCTTCAGTTTGGAAGACTTTTACATAACTGGTAAACCGTAAGAGATAGAGAAAATCTTACTACACAAAACGTGGACCTCGTTAAAACACACAATTTAGGTCAGATACATTTTTTTAGAGTTAACCATTTCTCAGGCATTCTCAATATAGTGAAAAAATTCTACGTTTGAATATGTCACTTGCAGAAAATGAGCGATAACTGTTACAGCGGTGCTTTTTTCAATCCTATGTTTTTGCACTCTTTATTGTAGAGAAACTTCAAGAAGTCGAAAATTATGATGATTTAATTTATTTTGGGGAATTATATACGAATTAAATTCACTTTCAGCAAGGACAGAGTATTCAGAACTTCGTATGTTCGTTATTTGTATTACTCAACTGTATGTAATCGTAACTTCAAGAATAAAGCTGACGTTGAAAAGAAATCCTAATCGTTCCTAAATAACAATTTCATAAAAATGTGTTAAATTCAAATTCATTATATTTTTCATACCATTTACAACATAATTAAAGTCTAATGTGACTGATTGTGACAGGAGTATATTTCTACAAGTGTCACAATGAAAAGATTATAGATTTGTTACACTCATATTTTATGCAATTTTACCATTAATATACAGAAACATAATTAATTTTCTAAAAGAAAAATTATAATTTATCAGATCACAGAAGTATGACGTAATATGATGGCTAACGAGAAAGACAGACTACGGTGCGAATTGCAGTGGTGTAATTCTCGTAGACCAATCATGGCTCAATGAAGTAAAACCACAATCGCCTAATACATCCATACTCTAAAAAGAATTGCTTGTTGAATTCATAAAAAAGACAGTTTTATCATTACTACTTAACTCCTATTCGCCTGTCTTTTTCGTTAGCCATGGTTGCTGAGAAGATGTTTCATTTGTTTCAACCTTATAGAGGAAAATGGAAGATGATAAAAGCATGAATTGACTAATTGTACTGCTAATATTTACAAAGGAAAGTAAGTATACCAAGTAACGTAAATATGTGTAATATTACGTTGTTTGCGTTGGTTTTAAAATAAATTTCATGAGGTGATTCTTATGTTTGAATGTTGCTGCACTTGCGAGAGGTTTTCTTAGACACATTGGAGAAAATTGACTTGTTGCCATAGTAATTATGTCATTCGTTTTCTGGCACTGGTGACAGAAATAAGGCAATTTCACACGGTTTACACCGTTATAATGTGCTAGAATTGCATATTCTTCTTATAAAATCATTTTCATTTCACTTTATGTTAATCAAGATAAAACTTTGCAGAAATTATACATTTCGTTGTAGGCACCAAGGATACAGGAAGCTGAAGCGATAATCAACTCATGTATATGTATATACAGAGTGAGTCAGAATTACACAGAATAATTTTAAGGCACGATTCAGGGGTTATATTTGAGTATTTTCTTGCAGTGAGTGTTTGTCCACAAACGTCTTGTTAAGGAACTAGAGGGCATTAAACCTTTTGAAACACCGCCTCAGGTTAGATAAAATTCTTGATTTAATTATTGACACTAAATCCACGTGCTCTAAAGTAGGTCAAACCTTATAATCGATCTACAATGCACATTATTGTCAGTAATATATGCAAATGTTTAAATATTCCCCACCATTAAAAGGCTTCAAACATAGTTAAAATAAGAACGAAACAAGAATTTAACAAGTGCACGAGTAATTATTATTTATTTATGCCAACAAACTTACTGTTGGTGTTTTTAAACACACAAGCCGTGTGTGGGCAATGTTTGAGAGGTAGAATCGAACTGAAAATTTCAGTCGGGATGCGGCTATGCACTTTTCAGTTCTAATTCTACCACTTAAGTGCATAAGTGTTCACAAAAGATGTTTAAAATGATGACATTGGACTTCGTAGCATAGTTGATGTTATCGAAATAATGATTGAAGAGTTCTTTAAAAAATACCTGGTATATCTTGCACAGCATCAAATGCTACAAGATCCTGTTCAGCCTCTGTTCGCTATTAACTAGCATCTGGCACACAGGAGTCTGAACACCCGCATGTCGCTATATTTGAAATTCCATTCTCTTTCCAGGATATTTCAAGAAACAAAAGAATGATGACTTTGTACCTCAGGAAAATTCGAAGCAATAACAAAACTCTCGAAATGGTTAACGATAAAGCATTTGGGGTACATTTTTATTTTAAGGATTATAACTTTCATGTTCTAATAAATCTAGGTAAGAGAGATAAACCATAAAGTCAAGGACAGAAGAATTACATATTCATAACTCAAATGTGGGAAGAGCATGACCTACCCTCCTAATAGGAAAGGCCATTGACCTGTAGAGGTTAAACGTTGTTATTGTTATTATCATCGCATTTGCATACAATTTTATCAGTGATGCAAATATCTTAAACATATGGTGTTTTAATCAAGTTCGTTGTGATCATTTTGAAGGAAAAAATCTTTAACCTTTCCGTGTAAATGGCATTTCATTTGGGAGATCTTGTCGAAAGTCATGTCACAGCCTTGAGGGATACTACACAGACGCAGTCGCTGATTTTTTCTAAAATGTTTTTTAAGTTTTATGGCATGAGAACGTGTATATGTGAAATTTCGATATATTTCTTGAAAGTGTTGAGCTACATGTAGCTTAGTGAACAAAGTCTAAGGCCCCTGTTTCTTTGATCATAACTACAATATAAATGCACATAGTACAACAATATGATTCAGCATCTGGTTATAGATTATATCATTACAAGTAGAAATGTATATTCTTCATGAATTTTGTGATTAGAACACTCAATTCAGCAAATACAAATAGTGACCACTAATTGGTTTCAGGAAGGTCGAAATTACTATGTGACAGCATTACATATTTATATGCTACAGGAGTAAACTTACCAAAATTGGTAGCGATAGCGCTGATGCTGAAGAAATATTGCAAAATATAAAAACTAGACGCTGAGGAAGTATTCGGGAGAAGGAAAGTAAAACTGTCTAAAATAATAGAAAATAAAACCCTCTGGTTTTGTGAAGAAATTAAAGCAATAACTAAACAAAGTCGCAATCATATCTAAAATGCAAATCAACTAACATAATGATATAATACATAATAGGAAAGCTAAAAATTAAGTGAACTTAAAAATAAGGAAAACGAATGAATATGACTGGAGAGGTTACACAAACAAACTACAAAGGTTTAGAGAAGATTTAGAAATGAAGTGAAAGAAGCTGAGGAATACATTAACACAACACACATTGTCAAACATGCAGGAATTAAATATTTTCAAAACTTATATAGTAATGGGCAAGAAAATAAAAAAATCGGATGTGTTGTACTCACATGACTTTCTCTACTCTTGTACTAACCATTCTTACAAACTCTTATTTCTATATCTTCTTCGTGTTAGTTAAAATAAACATTTGTACAAATTATCTTATTGCTTATTTCCTTGTAGGTGCAAGGGGAATATTGGAATACAGTAGGCTTTGTGCGATAGTCAAATCTTTTAAAGCTTTGAGATTCCGTTCTCTTTGGACACCAAGTTTTCCGAAACTCACACACATAACAAGGAATATCTCCGAAATGTTTCACCCTACAAAAAAATTTATTGAGACATAAATTGTGTATTTTAGCAAGATCTACAGTTTTTGTACAGCAAGATTTTGTCTATCTCTAACGGTTTACCAGTTATGCAAAATTCGTCCAGAGTAAATACGACTACATGAACTATAGCCAGAAAATTCAAGATATACATTTCATTTGTCATAAAAATATCTCAAACATATGACATTTTAATCAAAATCGTTAGAGACATTTTCAAGAAAATAAAAATTTTCTAAACATTTTCCATGTAAAGGGTAGTTTAGGGTGGGGCTATTTTCTTCAAAATCTTCGTGTCACATCCTTGAAAGACATTAAACTTAAATAGCAACTTTGGTTTTTAACCGACTTTTCGTTTTTCAGTTATGCTGTCCACAGACTGACAGACTGACACTGACACACACACACACGGACCCTTTTCTAAAAATGTTTTTTTTTAATTCAGGGGGCCTCAAAACATGTATTTCCGGTGAAATCTCGATAGCTATGGAGGAATAAATCTATTAAATGGTTGACTTAAAATCACAACGAAATGAATGCATGAGAAACTGATAAGTATATTTGGACTTAGTTGACATTACGCTAATGCAATGTTTATAATTAAATAATTTTCAGAGAGAGAATTAGAATTTAATAAATCTGCTTGTTTCGTGGATCTTGAAAAGGCATTTGATAGACTGGAATTATATCAAGCTTTAAACATTTTTGACAATTATAATATACCACACGGGCCTATTAAATTAATAGAAGACATTTTAATCATTTTAGCCAACTAAAAATCCAGGGACAATTAAATAATAAAATCCAATAAGAAGAGGCGGAAGACAAGGCAACTAAGTCCACTTCTATTTAATATGATGGATGTAATTAATAAGTAAAAGAAACATGAACGTGGGTGAAGCGCTCTATTGACAAATCAAAAGAATAATTTAATAATGCAAATTAGAAATTTAAAATGAAATTACAGAACAAGTTATGCTCTTAACTACCTAATTCAAGACATTAAGCATTAAATTTTAGAAGTTTTGAAACATGTGACTGTATTAAAGATTAACTATGGAGAAGTAAATACATGAGGAAAGAAACAAAAGTTGAACTTTACAAAGCAGTTACCTGACCATTAGACTTTGCCTTGGAAACAAGGACAGCGACCACAAGAACACAATGAATGATAGGAACAACCAAAATGAGAGTGCTGAGAAAAGTAGCCGGAAAGAATTTATTACCGAGTAAGAAATGAAGATATCAGAGAGGTAGAAATATATGCGAGACCCAGCTGTGACAGAAACAGTTACAAGAATGGAGTGAACATGTATCCAGGATGTTGAAGGATTGCACGGATAGTAACAGAGAACTCTTAGAAGGGAAAATAAACACAGGCTGGTCGAAGTGAAGATGGAGGGAGGGCTTGATTCACCTAACTGTGCCTCATACTCCAGAAGAAGGCATTTAAATCGCACTTGGACTTATACGGACCAATTTCTTATCAAATAAGACAAGGGCTTATTTTTTTTACCGTCCAGTATTTTGAATAAAATTGATGCTCGTGGTTTGGCAGTTTAACCCTACATTTAGTCTTAGTTTTTACTTATCTTTGAGGCCATTAAAATATTACACAAGACATTTAGAGTTCAATCTTCTTCAATAAAAATAAATATTATTTAAAACTTTAAATAAGCAAGAAATAATAAACGTTGAATTAACTATCATCTTCCATTAATAAAAAGGCGAACTCATTTAAAGTTTTAAACATCTTACCAGTAAACTTATATCAGCTATAGATGAATAAACAATAGAATTTAATTAAACATCTCATACACCTAAATGGTATTGAGAAAATACCATGCCAAAACAGTATTGAACAACCAGAAATAGCTCAGTTATGTGTAGTAATGATGTTTTCTGGTTAATGCAGCTGAGAGACTTCCACGTTGCTGCATTGGACTATTTATAGAGAAAATCTCATTGGGAAGAAATATAAGTTTAAGTAACGTCTATATAACCTTGTTTATTCTTAGTAACTAACACACACAGTATATTAAGAAAAAACAAGAAAGTCAAACAAACGAAGGACCAAATTTGACGCTGAGGTTACACCATGATCAACGACCATGGGGAGATCAACGATTATATGAACTCTGCTTTTTGGGGGGCCCTGAAGACGTAAGTAATTATTAAGTTGGTAATGTTCGAACTCCTGCGATTATTGTTGATAAAGATATGGTTTTGTGAACCTTTGTAGGCATTACATAAAATTAAATAATTGACTGTGAAATTTGGTGGCGTTTCGAATTCTAAACTAGGTAGTAATTTTCAACTTGTATTAACGGTGTACAAACCTATAAGCAACACACACACATACGTACATCAAGATTTATATTAATTCATTAGATCAGTAATGATTTGATTAAAAAATGAACTTACCATTCATCGTGATAATTTCTCAATTCGTCGTCCAAACACAGAAAGCGTTCTACATATCCACTTCTTGCCAAACATACATCACAGTAAATGACTAAAGAGTCACACTTATTACCTCGGGCTGGTTCTGTTTAGCCGTGCTTTAAATAACAATACATACTTAAGTTCACAAGTGACCTTGTTTGCCCACAAAGGCACCGACAACCTCTTGCAGAAGAATGATTAATACTTCACGGATGCTGAATATTGCAGTTTGTGCAGGTTACTTTAGACACAGTTAAAATTGTCCTATAAAAAGTCACTTAATAACGCTACTCCATACTGTTAATTAGTTGGCACGGAATAACCAACGCACACTGATTAATGTTAACACTTGCAAAGAAAACAACACACTTCATTTGTTCTTCAGCATGATCATTGTTCATCGATAAGCGCACATGTTCTTCACGTTCGAAGCATGACTTGCTCACTGAAACGTCTGTGTTAAAACACGCTTAACTTGGATGTCTCGTTCTAACTTTATGATTACACCAATGGCAGATGCCTCTTCGTTAGCAGATGGAGCAAAAAGCGATGTAAGGCTGCTACTGTTCGCTAACTGATCTTCAACTGCAAAAGAAAGATGATAGTGCATTGACAGAAGGTCATTTTATAAATGATGAAAAACTTTTTGCATATAAAAAAAATATTTCACAGCAGAAAGTGCTGTTTTGATAAGAGTTCCTGTTAGACAATACATCGGTGTATATAGAAAAATCCGATTACTCTGCTTATTTTATGTACTGGAAACATGAAACGTATAGCACATGCACAATTTTATTGAACCATTTTCAAACTATTGTTAAGATATAACTTTTTTTATTCATAATTAAGTGATCTTGGACCCTTAAGTTTGTATATCTCCTCTAAATTTATAATTTGAGCTTGCTGAACAAGTATAAAAAAATATGTTACGTGTTTCTTAATTTTAATTAATTGAAGTGAAACTTTTTTATTGTTATTAAATTTTTCAAAATTTTGATTTGACTTATGGAAAATAATTTCAGCTGAACTACTTTATATTTTAATTAGTGCACAATAATTTTTAAATCCATAATTCTTGATGTGCTCCTGACATTGCAATTTTGTTATTAAAAACCAATGTATAAAATTAAAGGATAAGTTACAAGCATAATGAAAAAAAAAAATAAATAAATAAATAAATAAATAAATAAATAAATAAAAAATTTAAATTGTTTACCAAATTTCCCCGATGCATTTAGCTTAATATGTTACTAATAAGCCAATTTCATTAGCATATCTGCTTTTGTTATATTTTTTGTTAGAAAATTCATGCTATTAGAGTGCACCAAAATCTATGGCAGTCCATAAATTAGAAGTTCATATTTCAAATACGTTAAAACTTTACGTCATAAATTCGAGGCAACAGTGTTTTGCTTAAAAACTTTTTGAATTTTAGGACTGTTTTATCAGCTACGGCTATAACATAATCAAAATATTAAATAAGTCTAAAATGTAGGTACACTCAGGGTAATGAACTGCTTGACGAAGTTCCCACGGCAGGTTACTGCGCATGCTCAGATATCGAGATGATTCCGCCCATTACGTTGTCGTAACGCGTAGTTTTGTAATAACAATAATATCTACTTAACATTATATAAGATATCTACAATAGATCTCTGTGAATGAAAATGCATCAATGCGTAGAAAGACTATCGCCTTGGCAGAATTTGTGTACATATGAATTAATGTAACATTTTGGCACTATCAAAATATTAAACACTTCTATTGCAATGTTTGGTAACTGTTGTATGAAAATGATTATGCGTATCAAGTCATATGCTCTAGTTGTATAAATGAATTTGGAATATATTTATCAATTCGTCTCAAAAAATATAAATAGGTGTAAATATACATTAAAGGAATAGTTCATTTAAAATCAAAGAAATACAGTTCCATAACGATTCCAAGAAGATCTTGTAACTTTTTGTGATATTTTAATTTGCGATACAGAAATTTTGATAACATTAGGATACTAGCCTAAGAGGTAGACATATACCATATATAAATATATAAATGGAGAAACCTAACTTATGCAGTCTTAAATTTTATAACGCTGTGGATTTCCAAAATGTTCCTTTTGCACCTTTCATGTGAAATTGTTATAATTATTAAAATATGTTATTAATTTTAAAATTGAATGAGTTTTAAAACTATAATTGTTATAACATTTCAATAAATAAGTTTAGAATTTTTTAATAAATGATATTCCTCTTTGCTTTAGAAGTTAAGTGATTTATTTCATAACTAATTAGGTAACACCTGTACAATTTTGCTTCTTGGCCTCACTGTTTGGTCAGAAAGAAAACAGATAGGTGTTCTGAAATAATTATATACCAAGGACTCTAACGTTTCTATATGTAATATCTCCCAAAATTCATCGTGTTTATTCAACTAAGATAAGTTAACCTTCATCAATAGAAGTATTTGGCGCTTTTTTATTTTTAACATCAAACGGGGACCTTGTAAAATACTTTAAACGTTGCCTATTTCTCTCTTTTTAACATGATCATTTCCAATTTGAAGAAAAATAACGCTTTGGACGGGTAAATAATTTATGCACCAGTGTATTAATTTCAGAGTTCCAATGTTGTGAAAGAGTTTACTAATGAGGAGATGTCTCCAAAGCCAACGAAGTATTTGGAGTCTTGAGGAGTGTTTTAAGGTTTTATATTTAAGTCTGAGTTACTTTTAACATGAATAAAGTGCGTCGAGTTTTCTAGAACACGAATTCCAAAATGCGTTGTATCTGCAGATGCATAATACCTGAAATGGCTGACATTAATCTAGTTCCAAAACTCACTGAATTTAGAGGTTAGGCACTTCACTTGGAACTATTTTCCTGAATATGTTTTTATTGTTAAGCTGACGTTTTAGTCCTGGAAACATTTTAGTCACATGAATTCGTTACCTTGAAAATTCGCAATGAACAATAGATGTACATTTTCGTGTCACTCATCACAAACTTTCGTCAGATGTATTTGTTTGGTTTTGCACTCGGCACTAGGAATATGACTTGACTAGTTGTGCACAAAATCTCCACTAACAGCTCTAGTTTCCACATCCTTTATCGTCTCCCCTCTCTCTTGTCATCATCAGGTCTCGTTTCGTTTCCAAATTAGATCACTCAACACCCTTCCTATCCATTATACTTGGGTCCCTCCCGCCAGGATAACCCTCGCAATAAATAGTTGTTGAAACCCGTCACACAGCCACGTATACCACAACTTCGCTCATATACCTAACAGATTTACGCATTACGTTCTTAACCGCCTGAGCTAAGAAAGGCTTTTCGTGCAAGAAATTGCGCCGTATATTATTATGACTTTCGATTTTTCAAAACGGACTCAAAATATATAACCTACCTTTATCGGATTTTCTCTATTCCTCTTCATCACAGCTTAGGCCACTTGGTTGTCCTATGTTCCTTTGTCCTTGTGGTTGAGTGTTACTTGGTATTTTGGGAATTCTATTTTCATCTTCATCTTCACTCCAGCCTGTTCCGTCCTCACTCAATTATTCCCACTTCTTCTTTGGGCGTCCAACCTCTCTTTTATCTTGAGGTTTATAACCGTACACGTTCCTGGATACTCTATCCTCGTTCATTCTTTCTATAGTTCCTCCCAATGTTCTTATTTTCTTCAGTTTTGTAATTTAAATAAACCATCTTTAGTTCTTCACATTTCTTACTAGATCTCTTCTTGTGCAGCCTTTAACACTGCGCAGAAATCTCACTTTTGCACTCTGTATCTTCCTTCTGATCTTCTGTTTTAAAATCCATGATTCGCTTCCATATAATAAAACTGGTGCTGCAATTGTCTTATGTAATTTCAATGTTGTTTCGACTTCTCCCTCAGAGATTTATTTATTGTTCCACTAATTTGTTGATATTTGTTGAGTTTATGTTCTACAAAATTATTTTCACTATAAATCTTCACGTAATCTTCCAATTCTTTTATTCCTCTTAATTTATTTTTAGTTTCAGTTATTGCTATATCAATATTTTTTTTGTTTCTCTACTTCGTATAGTAAGTAGGTGAAGTATTATATTGCATTAAAAAATTCGATGCCGTGATTTCACCGGAAATATGTTTTGAGATGCCCTGAATAAAAAAAAAAAAAAAAAAAAAAAAAAAAAAAAAAAAAAGGTCCATGCGTGTGCCTATCTGTGAATAGCATAACTCAAAAATGAAAAGTCGGTTAAAAACCAAAGGTGGTATTTAAGTTTTGTATGTTTCAAGGATGCGACACAAAATATTTTCAAGAAAATTCCTCCGCCCCAAACTATCCATCACATGAAATATTCTTCGAAAATTTTGTTTTTCTCGAAAATGACTAAGGATTTTTATTAAAATGACGTCTTAAAGATATTTTTATGAAAAATGAAATGTATACTTAATTTTCTATGAAATCCTGTTTACTCTGGATTGCTTTTGTATAGTAGGTAAACCGTAAGAGATAACCAAATCTTACACAAATATAGATCTCGTTAAAACACAATTTATGTCCAAATTAATTTTTTTGCAGAGTAAACCAGTTCAGAAATATTCCTTGTTATTGGTGTGAGTTTCGTAATAAAAACTTTTCTCAAATGGGTAGTCGTTATTCACGTTTATAAGTCAGTTTTGCAAAGAGAACGGAATTTCACAACCTTCAAATAGCGACCAGCTTTAATATATTTGACTATCGCTCAAAGCCTACTGTATTCCCCTAGCACCTACAAGAAAATTAAGAATGAGATAATTTGTAGAAATGTTTATCTCGATTAACATAAACAAGATAGAGGAATAAGAGTTTGTAAGAATAGTTTACAAGAGTAGATTTTTCTTTTTCTGTTCATTTTTCAATTTTTCTTCTTTGTTTGATAAAACTCTCACATTCCTTGTCCTTTCTAAAACACCCAGTCCCTTTACGTGCCTGGTTCGTCGCCCATTTAATCCATCCGGTTTATTCTCGTGAGGAATATCAGTAATGAGAGTTAAGTGTAGGAGCTAGCGACACTTCGCACAACCCTCAACTCGGCACACTTAAGTCCATCGTGCATCACTCTATCAAGCTATCCCCTACTTTCCGTTGCCCTCCCCTCGGTACTAGGACCATGGGGGATGGATTTTGAGGGGCGAATTCTACATAATTTCTTCCATTATATTTATGGCTGTTTCGAATTGGTTCTGTATTATATTATTGTTTTGTTTAATTCTTCTATTTTTAATTGTTGCCGTATTTGATCGTTTTGTATTTTGTCTAGTCTTGTATATCCAGCTATGGCTCTAAGGAATCCACGTATTATCCACGTACTTATTTATAGTACGAGAATAAAGGATTTTCCCAATTGAAGTGTTCACTTTACCAAAGAGAATATCTTTTAAACTAGGTGCAATGTCATGCAAATATGTATAACTGCTTACTTTTAAAGGCGTTTCCACTATCAGCGGTTGTCTCTTATTCTCCTCTTCCGCTGAATGTAGTCATCCCATAACCCATCTTCCATATCTCTCTCGTGTCATCTCCATAACTTCTCCTTTCCACGTGTTTCTTGAGCGTTGTTTCTTTCTCCTCCCAGGTGGTGACCAATTCATAACCTTTTTGGGCATTCGTTGGGCATGTTCAAACCATTGAGGTACATCTTCTTGAATGTTTAACTTATCCAAAATTGCAGTACTTCCTGAAAACGTGATATTCTTAACCTGCATCTTAATTCATCCATTTCTACTGCTCTTATACAGTTTTTTGTTTGTTTGTCTGTCATAGTCCAACTTTCAGCTCCGTAAGTAAATATAACTATACCTTCTTCTTTATCTGATTACACTTCCCTTATGTAGCACTTACAAGTCAGTACCTAGGGTCAGACGCCTGGCGGGGGGCACAGGAACCTATGAACCGGACAGAGTGAAGACCTGAAAGCGGGTGGTCAGTCAAGCACCAGGTATGAAAGTGAGGAAATGCAAGAGAAATTGATGATTGGAAAGGTGATTATGGAGCAGTTGGTGGAAAACGAAAAAAAAAAAAAAAATGGCATTAACACAAAATTAACATACTGATCGAATAATGACATAAAAAGCAAGAAAATTTGTAACGTTGATAAATATACTTACAACAATTTAATCAATATACAGTTGTTAATAAATTAAGTAATGTTGCTAAATTATTGAAGCTCGTGCTGAATATACGTTTAAATAATGTAATTTGTTACATAACGAGTGTAATCTAAGCAAAGATCAATGTTTATATGAATCGGTTTTAACCGTTCGAATAATCTGTTTGGCGTGATATTAGAAACATAAAAGCATATTGACTGTTTTATGTTGATATCAATCTTTTTCAATAGCAATTGTAAAGATAAATGATAATATATTTTATAAGGTACATTTTTAAACTTAAACATCTGAAGCACTAAATTATAGGGAATAAGATGAGGGAAATAAAGAAATGTATCTATGTGCTGCACCAAGAGTAACTTGTTTTGTAAATTATTCCGCCTGAAACGGAATACTGAGATGGGAATTGCAACGTTTCTAGAAAGTACAGACTAATAGTGTTTCCTCACAGTTTTTCGCATGTAAATGCTTGGAATTGAGAATGATACTTTGTTTCATTTCCACAAATGAACTGCGCACTATTGGATTGAGAAATAACTGGAAAGCTGTCATTATCTCAATTGACACTTGTGGCCATTTCTGAGAATTTCAGCGCAGTAACGTGGAAAGGCGCGGTAACTTTAAGGGGACTTGATGACATGGAGTTTTATCTGATTGTTTTCATCAAGTACGCTACAGGCAGCTCCACTATAGCCTTCAAATGCGCTAATTGAGAGTCAAGGTGAAACTGGAGTAGGGTCCTACAGGGTGCTTCACAACTATTAAATACGACTCCGAGGAAATCCTTCACGACACAACCTGAAGTTTAAAGAAGGTCTCAACGCTGAAACGTACATTACGTGCAGAGTGTAATTATTATGAGAGTTAATAAAATATATAAGTATAGATTTGATATTAATTTTAGAAGTATGTGCGCAGGTTATTTTAAAACGTACCGAAATAAAGGTTAGGAAAACAGACCTTAACCCTGCACGGTTACCCTTAGCTTTAAGAAACAAAAAATGTCACAGTGGGGCCTTACGGATCCCACTTTTTATTTGACACATTCTCAGCATAACTTGTAATTATATATTTAATATGATGTGTCAACCACTCATTGAGGCATTTACATACTCCGAAACAAATACAACCAGAATGAACTATAAGATGAATTCTGATTTACAAGTACAATTTTTGAATGCTCTTGTGTCAATTAGTTTTGCTTGGTGTCAATAATAATGACGCGGTTACATTTAACCAATATATCTCACCCAAAAGTGTGGCATCAAGGAAATAGTTTTATTAATCATTTAAAACTGAATTTGCACATGCTAAGCATATCTGTTCCCTTTGTTGGTCACACATCGCCTTTCTACACACGTGGCAGGTGATTTTAGTTTATTTTGAACACAAGCAACACCGCTGTTTCTTATTAGAAGCTGGTTCCTATAAGCCTTCTTCTTTATGTTCATCATTTCTTCAATCAAAAGTCGTAAGCTTCTTCTCAGGGTTGGTACATTCACAAGTTCCAACAGAAACGGCTCGATGAGACTTCTGGCAAAGTTTTTCAGAAAATCTCTTAGTTTTTCATTGTGAGTATACAGCACATTGATTGCACTTTGGTTCAACATGCCGAACCATGCCGCTTTTCTTACTGTTGCAAAACAATGACACTGCTGATCAAAAGTCAGTTCCTCCTTTTGCGCTATTATAAAAATAAAGTGCGCTTCAAGTCCTCCATTTGTCTGAAAGTAACAATAATATCGACCTTTAGAATTTAGTTTACTTTCTGCCTATTTTTAACAGCTGGCTAACTAAATGAAAGAAAAGGTACATACCTGAAACTACAAAAAGCACAGATTCAACAGTCACACAGGGGTTTTCTGTACCCCAGAATAGGCAGCACTTCACTTGGACTAAATTCTTGATAATGAGCTGTAGAACGGTTGTGATAGCAGCACAAGAATACGATCTGAATTTGTGTGTGCCCATAATGCCTTGGAGTTAACGTTGAAGAGGTGACAAAAGAAAATGAGGTGGGGTAGGAAGGACCCAGTGCGGCTGTGGAGGTGAGTCAGTCATCTGACTCTTATTTTCAAGTTTTATGCAATCCACATTTTATACTCTAATGTAAAAATATCGACCTCCTATGCCAAGTTCTATCCAAGCATTTAACATGGATGTCTTTGCTTACACACTCGACGAAATTACTACTAACATAGATGTTAGAACATCGCCTTTTAATACACTCGTGATCTAAGTTTGCATCACTGCAACACTAGGGCTAATTGGAACAAGCACACAATTTGCAAGTAATCCGTCTGCGGTAAAAGTGGTTCGAATCCCTGCATATGCTAGTTTTTTTTTACCGTGTAATATCCAAAATAACATTGGTTGAACAATTATGTATGTTTTACTTTCATTTTATAGTATTATTGGCTAATAGGCGATCTCTCTCGGTATACATTCTGAGTTGCTTGTGCATTGGCTCATGCTTCTGATCTACGGAGAAGCAAATCAACATACTGTTGTTGTCATCGTGAAGGGCTGGCACAAAATATCGTGGGACAGCTTACACGTGGAGAATAAAGCGAATCGGCATTCATAATATACTGCATCATATCAGCCCAAAATGCAGACAACAAAAACAATTTGAATTATATTGTCCTCTACCACCAGGTACTAACTAACCAGAAATAAGTAGAAGTATAATTACGAAAATAAGGCCGATACTAATGTAATATTCTTTACTACACTGTGCTCAATTAGTAGTACAAATATTTACACTTATACCCTAACAGTCTGTAGTTACACAATTACAGCTACTATTTATATGGACTAAATGTCTGTCATAAATAACTGAGAAGAAGTGAATAAATCATGAAATATAAGCGAAAGTAAAACTGAATGAGCAATAATGAAAATGACAAAACGTGCACAAAATGCAGACGAGAAAATACTAAATAAACAATCTTGTACTGATAATGAATGTGGACTGCTACAACAATATCACTTTCATATTGTCACTGTAGCTAGAATCACTTATGTCATCAGGGTTGCCATCGATAGCATCAATTACATTTGCTCCTTTCATAACGAATCTACGTTACAAAATTAGGTTTTGTCCTTTCACCACTTTTCTACAGCAATTTTTTATGCTTTTCGCATCATTGTAACATTTATGGAAGTCGTTATGAGATTTTTTACAATCTTTCTTGTAATCAGACGTGTTCAGCATCTGGTAATCCCAAGGAGCTACATCTTTGTTACTCTTGTATTTATTATTCCTGTGCCCGTTTAACTGTCCAGTGTTTCTGTGAGGAAACGTAATGTTTCAACCACAAATTATCTTTCGGCAATTTCTGAAATCTCTGATGCAGAAATATTATTATTCTTTGCGGTGGCATGAGAAGATGTATTGTTCGTCTTTAGCCAATGTAATAAGGTTATGGAAAAATACAATGGATATTTCTAAAGAAATGGAGATTTCTCCCATCTCTTAAACGCATTGCTGCTTAGTCTAGACTGCGACCTTACTTGTAGAAGATAAAGTTTCTGATCCTGTACAAAACAGGGTGAGCTAAGCATGCCAGATTCCTTACTTCGCATGTACAGTCCTCTTCAAAAATGTTTTATAATTTACCCATCCGAAAGTACTTCTATGTATCTGTGCAAATCATTTTTTCACTGATGGATGGACGGTCACCTCTGGTCACCTCGCCTCCTTATATAGCTAGGATGATGTAATTCTTGAATCACACCTTTTCTGGAACTGCTACCAATATGCCGGTCGTCGGACACTTCGCGAATAATCTCGAAAATCTCTTTTGTTACCGCTCTGATTGTTGCCACGTGTTCACAAACAGTCGTGCGAGGCAGCCCGAGATTGAGCGTCTTTGATGCACGTACCACCTGTGGCGTGAGTCAGCCCGGCCTCGAGCCTTTGCTGTGTTGTCGCTGTCGTCGGCCGGCGTCACAATATAGTATAAACTGAGCTAAACTATCTCCGTAAGTATAACTCATTTAACGATGTTTGCTTACACATTTTATTAGTCCCAAAACACGCAGGTATGCGCGTATTCGTGAGGGAAAGGAGAAGGAGAGATAAAGAAATGCGTGGGTGGATTGATCGCCAAGTAAACATCACATTTCCGATATAGGGAAGAAAGTAAAAAGGCACCGTTCTTGCATTGTAATTATCTTGCCGAAATACCCTCTTATAATTTTTCTTAGGTAATTTGATTGAGCAACTCATGCTTACTGTCATCAGACAATTTTCTATTTCCCGATCTTCGAAATAATTATAAAAAGTGTTCCTTTATCTCAATTAAGTTGAAAAAAATTATCAGCACTTGTGGTATTACTGAAGCATCGGTTAACATTAGGCCCACATAAATCCGATTGCATATACTCAATGTCTCTATCGAAAGTTTAAAAACCTCTTCTTCCTCTGTTTACCCTGCTGGTATGAAGGACTAACACCCTCTAGGTCCTCAAAATGGCGTCCTAGGTTCAGATGTCTGTCGAAGAGTACACAAACTCTAGATCAGAGAGAGTAGCCAGGATGGAAGTTCAGCCCAGAGCTTCGTATGAGAGTGAGAAAGGAGATGACGGCAACTGGTGGTGAAATGGACGAGAGGAAAGATGGTGATGGAGAAGTTGGTTGAGTGAATTACGGGGGAAACCAGAGAACCCGGAGAAAACCCACCCAGACCCCATTTCCTCCTCTACAAATCCCACATGCGGCCCCTGGAATCGAACTCGAGGTAAGAGGCGAGCGGTGAAGTTTAAAATCGTAAAAAAGCATAGCCCACCAATTTTGGGTGAACAGAGAATCTTGAAATGATGATAAAAGCTATGGTGATCTAGAAGACTACACAGAAGGAACTCCAAAACAGAACAGTGATGTCATTTAGGGGAAACAGGGTGGTGAAGCTGTCCCCTTCCTAATTACTCTTCGCTGGTGACGTAATAGATCTGAGGGCAAGAAACAACGCTGGGAGGATTCCGGTTGGAATTTGTAATGAGACATATTATAGATTTGAAGTTTTCACGGCGATGATTATTAATTAGAGCTTCTCGGACTACGAGCATGTAACATCTAGGAAATTGCTCAAACTCTCGGCCATATTAAAGTCCATGGCCATGAAGAAGCTCTAATTAATGGGATACCCGACACTGACTTTCTTATTTTGTGAAACTCAAAGGGCTGCAGACGTACCGCATTAGTCAGTCACTCACCTTTACCCTGCACGGCCACGCCACTAAGTCAAAGTGAGTGCGGGAGGGGGGGGGGTGACCAGCGGTGTCACTTTTTGGCACCTTTGCATCAGAAAGCAGCTTTCAAACATGAACACATTTGATTTGCTTTTGGAAACATAGCATTCTAAAAATGTGCAGTGTTGTTCTGGAGTCTTAACCTTCCTGTATTTGGTATGGACAGAATTACACGGCAAGGAAGCAGGGAAATAGTACGTACTCATTAGGGGAACACATAAGTTTCTAGCCAGTGCATACAACCTTGACAAACCTAGTTTTTAATTCAGAGCACATATTTAACATCGCTATAAAATAGCTACTATTTCTACCCGCTTTCCCTTTTAAGACATCCTTCTTTTCTTGTTTTGTTCGCGAACATACGCTTGTTAATTTCATGCCCTTGAAATTGCGAGCTTACTCCTCGCATTAGGATTACAACCAAAAACACCACCACACCCAAGAAAATTAAAATGTTTATCTTGTGCTGATGTCTTCTCAGCGTTTTCTTCTGAACGTTTGTTGGTTTCTTGGGGGCTATTTTGCACTTTTATTGCCGGTGAATTGAAGGTTTCGACGCTTATAATCGAACGCACAGGCTTTCATTATCTATCTGTGTTTGCTTATATCGTATTGGTTTCTTTAAATAAGATTTCTGTTTTCCTTTTGGGGCTAGTTCCCACTTACTATGGCTGATTTTAAATCAACTGTAGGTGGTTCTGCTGTATTCCTAGAAACCGCATTTGAATGGTTATTCAAGAGGGTAGGCACGGCTTAATTTTTTCAAAAAGTTAATTTCTACAAATTTATGTAATCACATTTAAGTGTCTGCACCGAAAGCAACACCACACCCAAGGAAATTAAGATATTTATCTGAAACCGATGTCTTATGTTTCACAGTATTTTCTTCTGAACCAACATTTATAATCGAACGCACAAGGTTTCATTATCCATCTTTGTTTGCTTATCGTATCGGTTTCCCTAAATAAGGTTTCTGTTTTCCCTTTTGGGCCAGTTCCCACCCACATCTATAGCAGCGTTGTTCAACTTTTGCGAAAGAGGGGAAGTTGGGTATGGTTGGTCTGTATGGTTGCCATTCAGACATTTAATATAATTCTATTTGGAGGAACTCTGTTCGCAAATATAGGTAGAGCAATATGTTTATTTCTCTTTATACTACATTTTAATCCACATTAAGCATTTTCAGAAATTAACTTTGCACATTTAACATATAAGAAAATGAACAACGATGATTCATTTCACGAAAGTTTTAAGTTTTCCGAAACTCACACACAACAAGGAATATCTCCGAAATCGTAAAAATCATCTCAAACATATGACATTTTAATCCAAATCGTTAGAGCCATTTACGAAAAAATCAAAATTTTCGAAAAATTGTCCATGTAAAGGGTAGTTTAGGATGGAGCTATTTTCTTAAAAATCTTCGTGTCGTATCCTTGAAAGACAATTAAATTTAAATATCAACTTTGGTTTTTAACCTACTTTTCGTTTTTGAGTTATGCTGTCCACAGACTGACAGAGACAAACAGAGACAGAGACAGACAGACGCACACACACATGGACCTTTTTCTAAAAATGCTCTTTTTTGGATTTAGGGGGTCTCAAAACAAATTTCTGGTGAAATCTCGACACCTAATTTTTGGGTGGAATACAATACTTCCTTTTACTTACAATACGTATTAGAGAAAGTAAAAATGGTTCTGGTCTGCCATTTGTACAGATGATTTCTGCACCATTTTGGAGACAAAAACTCTTACCCTTTGGATTAGTGTGGTAAAATTTAGTCCATTGTTGAGGGCAAATTGACGTTATTGTTAAACATGGCAGTTTCTGTGTACTCAAATCACGTGGTTTCTTTTTTTGCAAAGAAGCCGCTCTCCATTTTTTGCTTTGTACACGCTTTACTGTGAATGATATTTTGTGGTATAAATAGGCTGTTTTGTCAGAAATTGCTGAAGATAGCTAAATCAACTTTTAGGATGATGAAAGCAACGTCTAAATGCTGTGGTTCATCTACTTTGGTGTTAATGAGATGGGTGCTTAGTTTTGTTTTTAAAAATACTTGACAAACGTTAGAGAACTAATAAATTTATTGAGAAAAAACCCATTTTCTTTAATAAACACACTATTAGGTTTTGTGACCCTGATGAAGAGTATTTGATTAATTTTGTGTCTCGTAATGCCGCTGTGAATATAGCGGTAAATCAAGTGACATTTTTCTTAAACAGGACAAGCAGAATTTTTTTATGGAGTTGGTGCACCACAGTGCAATGTCCTATTTTGTGTGCACCAGTATACTTGCCGTACGCTTGGCATACACCACGTATTCTCCATCCACGTACAGTGTGTTTCAAAAGTTCCGGATATCTTTTGCTACAACTAAATGGAAATGCTTTTCAAAAATCGCTCGGACACGTCGAACAGTAATGTTTTTCATAGGAATAAACCTATAATGATCATTGTCGTGCAAGTTGTGACGTCCTTGGAAACATTTTTAAATGACACCCCATCTGTGTGTATTTCTAAGATATAATTATTGTGTATTATTGTATAAACCAGAGAGCCCTTACATTTTTCCCTATAAGGTAAAGGAAAAGCTTATAAAGTATCTCTAGCCAAGCTGCACCAGCCGAGAATTGAACAGAGTGCTCCGGATCATGAGGTACTTCCCACACCATGGGAGTAGGCTGTATAGCTTTATTTATTTCCTTTTCTCTCTCAACCTTTGTATACTTTCACTTTGTTGTGCTTTTGTTTGTTATGCTTTGTTATGGACATAAACATTCTGTTGTCAGTTCTTACATCAGTGTAACTGTTGTTTAGTCTATGTGGCAAGCTTTGAGCCGAGAGCTTTAAAAATAAAATGCATTTCAAGTATAACTGTAGTTTGTTTGAAAATCTCGAAATACTTTTGCAGTGTAAAGGAAAGATCAGTGGATAACTAGCGAGTGAGGGGGGGGGGGGGGGGGGGAGAAACTTGGGCAAGAATTTTTCTTTTTGATGTTCGTAATGCATAAAATAATGGCTAATATTATTATCCAGTGAGAAAATTCACCACCCTCTAAGTTGCTTATGATATTCAGGAATGTAGTGTGGTTTTAAATATTAATTATTTAACAAAACGTATAACATCTTTTACATTTTGACAAGAGTAAAGATTATATATGGGTTATATGGCATTTTATATATTTTTTTAATAGTTGATACGTAAATTAATCATTGCTAACACATATTTGGTAGTGTAAGCTAAATTTACAGTTCATTTATCAATTCCCATGGCAACAGTACTAAAACTGGTCTTTAATACTTACGTTACCAGTAGGAAATAACGTCACAGCTAATAGCGTACTACTTTAAAAATAAGTTATTAGTGAATCCTTGGCAAAATATACAAACGTATGAATTATTTATTGAAATACTCGTATTAAATGTGCATTTGGATATACTGTTAACATTAACAAGCGATTCAATTATTTTTATATCTTCAGTTTATCTTGAGATGGAACCTGGATTTTCACAGGAAATATACAAATTATTAGGCATATAGGAGACAACATAGATGTAGCTTTTCATTTGTTCACATTGAAAATTAATTTTTCTTAATGTGCAATAAAATATGGAAAAGAAATTTTGATTTCTTATTGATTTTTTTCTCAAGTATTGCAAAAAGTAATTGGCTAACCACGAACTGTAAATTGCTTATCAAATCTCGAATGCTTTGGAAAATTATAAGTGAAGTAAGTTTTCATAAAGTACATCTATGCCAATTGTTTGACAGTTATCAATGTGAAAGATGAAAGTTAAATTTTAAAAAATCTATCTAAATTTGTACTTGCATATAGATTTCCATTTAATTTGTGAATTTGACCAATTATAGAAGGGTTAATTTAACTCTGATACGCAGGTCCTACCTAAATTTCTCGTATATCAGAAATTACATGCGTTATGCATTTGATGAAATAGTCATATATTTTGTGTTTCAATATTCTAAGTTCTAAATTTGTGAAGTTTGTAAGATATGTTTACATAATTTGTATTATGTAAACATGTCTCAGGTAATTTAAAATTATTTATATTTAGTATATATTTGCGAAACTAAATTAATTTGAGGCACACTTTTTAAAAAGAGGAAGTACCACACTTCATCCAAAAATTTGATGCCAAAATTTCAACGGAAACAGACATTTTGAGAACTTGCTATCTAACTACAGTATCTTCCAAGGATGCGACACGAAGATTTTTAAGAGAATTCTTTACCCATACTACTCTTTATAGGAAAATATTTCGAAAACATCGAATTTCTCAAAAATAGTGTTAAAATTTTTGAATAAGGTGCCATTTTAAATTTTATGGGAATGGCCGATAAAGGCCTCTTCATTTGGAAGGAATTCTGTATAATTTGTATAACCGGTAAAAATTAAGTTACAGACGAAAATATACTGCACAGAAAACGCAGATCTCTGTAAAACAGACAATTTATATTAAATAAGCCTTTTTCGTGCCGTGAACCATTTTCGAGATACCATACTAATGTTTTTAAATCGTTTATTGTTGTAATTATTTTAGTTCCTTCGATATTCAGTTATTCCTCCCAAAGACTATGGTATTTGAAAGCCCACATATAGCGTGCATTTGACTTTCGCTATTGTCCTTGTATCTAAAATTGTTTGCGGAAATATTAGAAGATTTTTGTACCCCGGAATAATTAATTACGATTTATTGAAATCATTGCTATATATTAAAATTGTTAGGATAAATTGAAACGTATATCTACATTGTGATGGTTTCGAAATGGCGATATATACGTTCAAAACACATTTTCTAAGCTTATTTTTATGAATAGGCAACAAAATAGGTAACTAATTCTTGACTCTAAAATCCTACTTGAAAAAATCTAGACCAAATTAAGGAGATTGATTGGGAAAAAATCTACATTTTGAGCCTTATTTAAGAGGCAAATACAAACTTTCAAATTGGGAAATGATTGGTCTACTTTTTGGTGCTTGTGCAGGGATTACTAAATTACTGTTAATTTGTTCAGAGTTTTGAATTAAGTGTTTTAGAAGATATTGGTTTATAAATTATCCGCGATTCATTGTACATTTTGCACAATCGTCTATATACTACACTAAGCTAATAAATAAATAATTCTAAAATGGATAGCTGTCCTGTTTCCAAATTTTATAATAATTTTGTACATTAATACAATTTATGAAATATTTTTACATTATGCGATTTTTTATCTTTTATTATTTATATTTTTCTACAGATCTACTGGCAGGCGGGTCTTTATGATCACCCTAAACTAGGATAACTATCTAAAGATTTTCTTTCATATTCCCCATGCACCTACAAGAATACTAGCAATAATTTCTGCAAATGTTTATCTCAACTGATATGAAGATAGAGGAATAAGTGTTTGTAGGAATAGTTAGTACAATAGTAGAGAAAGTTATGAGAGTAACATATAACCTTGTTTAAAAAATTATATATAAAACCTAAATGTTGTAATACTCTATGAAAAAAAAAAATAATAATAAAAAGGTAATTTTTGGTAATTTTTGCCTGTTACTGTTTCCTTAAGATTCTGGTGTGAACATTTAAATGTTTTCGTCTTCTGTGAAAGTTAATTCGGGGTTAAACTGAAAAACCAGAATGGACCCACTTAGTTTTTCTTCTTAGTTGATTGTTTGTTTGAATGAAGGAGTATAGGGTACCTGAGGAGGCCCAAGCTGGTATAGGTCATAGGTTGAGGTTAAATCTCTTGTCTCTCAGACATATTATGAGGATGTATTCTCCCACCTGCACATGATACTTGGGTTACGAAATGTCTCTTAGAACCGGTCTTCAGCAATAAATCGTGCTGTGTTAGACATGGCTATAATTCTTTTTTACTTCCTAGCGTTTGTTCCCATAAGGGGCTCCGGAATATCACGTTATAAAAGTTGTTGACCCCTGAATGTGCGGCGGGTGTTTCATCTGTTTTTGCATGGCCAACATACCTCGCTGGGAGGAACTACATTTCTTCCAATACTAATTTTAACAGAGTTAAGGTAGGCACGAGAGGGTAAGAAGTTCCCCTCTTTTAAACTAAATGACTTTTCATTTTCCCCCCACTAAGTATAGTAATGTAACAAAATGACTAACAAATCCCACTCCTGACCCAGTATGAAATATGACAAAAGTTCATTCCAATTACTTCTTCTTACTTTATTTCCCTTCTAATTGAATACACAACACATTTCTCTTTTACTGACATTAACACAGTCTACACTCCTTCATGATATTACAACTGTTACCTTCTGGTAACCTTAACACACAATTCACTGTCTTTCAGTTCTCTCTTTGTCTCTCAAACAGCTGACTGACGATAAAATCACTCGACTCTCATTAACTGCTCGCTATCTTCTTTCACGACCTTCCGGTTCTCTCATGACGTCCGTACACGCGCAGCTGGCATACACAAACACTAAAACTAAAAGCTGATTAAGAACTGCCTGTCCTCACGCGCTTTGCAAACTTTATACGGCGATGATGCAGATCTTTCAGCCAGAAAATTTACGGACAGTGTAGAAAATCCCTTTTTAATGACACATTGTTGTCACGTGTTTGCTTGCGAAGTGGTGTGGGGAAACTTGACCTTTAGCGTCTTTGTTCCACGCCGCGCCTGCTAAGTGGTGTGAGGTATATAGACCCGACACTTAGTCACTCACTCACTCACTCACTCACTCACTCACTCACTCACTCACTCACTCACTCACTTACCCCGTCATTTGTTGTACAGTAAGTAGGGCAAGTAGTGAATTCAACTAAAAATTGGGTATAAGAACTTCACCGGAAATGCATGTTTTGGGAACCCTGTATAAACAAAAAGCATTTCTAGGAAAGGGTCTATGTATCCTGTGAACAGATAGCTAAGTAATGAAAAGCTGGTTAAACACAAAACTTGGTACTCAAGTTCAGCATCTTCCAAGCAAAGAAAAGAATCCCCAAACGCCAGTCTACTCTTTACAGAGAACATTTTTTATTTTCTCAAAATTTTTGATTTGGCTCTTAACGATTTTGATTAAAACAAATGTTTAATACATTTTTATGACAAATGAAACTTATATCTTGAATTTTCTGGAAAAGTCCTTAGAAACCCTCTGTAGTCTGGTAAATGGTATGGGATACACAAAATCTTGCTGCATAAAAAGATGTAGGTCTTGTTAAAACACACAACTTAATCCATTTTTCTTTGTGGAGGGGGGGGGGGGTAATCGTTATTTGTCTGGCTTTTGAAATACTTAGTTTTCTGAAATAGAAGGTCGCTATTCGTATTTTTATCTCTTGGCCATGCGAAGAGAACGGAATTTCAAAGCTATCATATAGCGACCACCTTTATAAGATTTGACTATCACTTAAAGCCTTCTGTTTTCCCATATTCCCCTTGCTCCTATAAGAAAATTTGCAATACGAGAATTTATAATAGTATTACAGTAGTCCAGGCTTGGGGAAGAGGGGTGACACTAATGCAATCTCCACTTACTGACACAATTTCAAGGACTGGCCGGTTCTCTGAGGTAGACAGACAATAGCGGGAGGTGTAGCCTGGTAGCTATTTGCTGCAAGGCAGTTTAATCTACGATGTAAGGGAAGTGACACAATGTGCCGGTTCTCCCCATCCATATTCTAGTCTTTGCAGGAGTCAGTGAGTTAAGTTCCCCTGTTTTGCACCACATTAGATGATATGGACACAGTTTGACCCACGTATTTTACATTTGCACTCGAACTTCTCTGTCATGCATATTCGGTGATGGAACCCATGTACCGCGAATCTCATCGTGGTGTGTCGCAGGTCATATCTGGCTCTCGTCCAATCCCTGTAGAGCGTGGAGAAGAAACCCGGCCATATCTCTTGTTTCATCTTGTTGAGGTCCTGCAGCGACCCCTTGTAGGTTTTAATGGATGGCAGCAGCAAGTCTAGACGCAGTTCTTCTATCAAGAATTGTTGCTTCGCCAGCACGTGAATCGTGAAGGTGTATGTTTCAACCAACTTAGTGTTTTTTTGAGAAAATGGGCCTTGGAATAATGTCGGATGCACTAGGACTGGATACGTTAGGGAATCCGTCCAAGATTGCGCCCTTAGTCATCCGGATCTGGTCGCCCTTCGGGTCTGTCCCCTCATCCCTCCCTTCCAGGGTCACGGTAGAAACACAAAGGGCTCTGGTGCTCTGCCCCTGTTGCGGGGGCCCTTCCGTAGGCACCTTTCACTACTCAAAGATGTTTGATATTGTAAGGGCAGCAGAGTTAAAGCTTCTTAAAGCAAATAGCGAGGTGTTTAATGTACTTTCACACTACGCAGTTACAAAGCACGTCAACAGACGGTTATGGTTTTGTCCTTGAAAGTAACGGCCCTCTAACTCACCTGTGACATGTTCCTAACAGTGAAATAAGGTAATAAACACTTGAGTTGCTCCTCTGCATAAATTATGAATGAAGATTTGCATAAGACTTCGCCAAGTTTCGTCAATGGTTTGTTTCCAACGAAAACTGAACTTGGAGAAAATACTGAGAATTAAACTGCAAGTATGACCTCTCCAAGTTCAAGGTTACTTCATAGCTATAAGTCACGCTGTGGTGGGTACCTGCAACCTTGGTAGTAGCTTATACAACTTATGCAATAAAAACTTGAAAGCAGAAACACCGCTAGGATCTACCATAAATCTGCACACTTCGCAGCTTCATGATCTTACCAAAGCTGTGAATGTATAAACACTCTTAAGTTTTGGTTTGCAGTCGCAAAATATTTAACATGTTTCATGGATTAAAAATTGTGTTTTCAGTAGCAATTGCATACATTTTCATAATTTCTCTACTCACGCTTCTACGTAATATTCTTTAAAAAATGATTCTATGTACTTCTTGTTCAGGATATTATGACTGAGAACTTTAGATTTTTAATTAATAATTTATACCATAGGCGTAATGTAATGCGAACATATTACGACCTATGTTTTCATCCATGCTGCTCTAATAGTTCAGAAATTAAGATAACATATTTTTATTTTTTGTTTTGTCATTAAAAAAGTCCTCACGACAAAAATTTTAAATTTTAGTCTAATATTGTAACTCTGGGTTCAAAATAGATCCATCACTTATTAAAATTGTCTCTGTCTTTACCGTAGGCTCAATTTTTTGCCTAGAATTTGTAATTTTTGTGTTTGAAAATTAAAAATATATGTTTAGGCAAGGTACTCTTTATTATTTGTGTGAATTTGCCAATACTTGCGAATATGCTATTAGTTTTTTATCTGTTGGGTTTGAAAAGAGAACGGAGTTTCAAAGGCATTGCATAGCAACCAGCTATTTAAACATTTCACTGTCGCTCAAAGTCTACTGTATTTCCACATTGCCCTTGCACCTACAGAAAATAGCAATAAGATACTTTTTGAAAATGTTTGTCAATTTAAATGAAGTAGATAGCGAAACAAACGTTTGCAAGAAGTGTGTATGTATAGAGTTTCTCCAAATTGAACTATATTAACATACGTTATTTGGCATAATTTCCTTTTATTGCATGTCTAAGTTGCAATACGATTAAACTTGTTTACATAACATTATTTGCTTTGTTTCAGTGAACTTAATTTGTTAAATGAAATACTCATTTTACCTTACCACCGAGTACTTTAATAACCATTTTATTTGTTATTTAATTTTTTTTTGTATCATAGAATCTATTTCGTTTTTACGTTAAGAGCGTACTAAGTAAATGTTAAGATATTGTTTCATTTAACATAAAATATTTTTCTTTTTGCTTTTATTTGCCTGATTAGTCAAGTGTTATTTTCGCATACAACTGCAAAGAATGGAGTGCAATTTGTCAAATGTGTCTGCGATTCATTGTTGTACAAATCTTTGGAGGTTAGAATAAGTGTTCACAAACTTAATCAGCTGCTCGTAGAAACATATATAGGTTACAGCATGACAACTATAGCCATTTTACATATGGTGATGCTTTAATTTTCAAAAAGGATCCATGTTAAACGATTTGTAAGGATGGAATTAGTGATTTTGGCTACATAATAGTTATTGTTTTGTTTCCCTAAGACTACAGCTTCTAATTGTTTCTAATGGTTTTTGAATGACTGTACTAATCAGAATTTTTAATAATAGTAGACATTGCATACATTTGTATTAAATGTTTGTTTATTCCACATATTTAAATGGTTAAGTTGTCATGTCATTTGGGGTAATGATTTATCGTATATTTAAGGTGAGAAAAAATAATAAATTACTTATATCCCCAGGAATTAGTTGTCTTATTCTGCTAGCTAAATCACGAGAAATATTTTAATGGTACTTTTAAAAACAAATTTCGTTATTAAATATTTTAATTGGGTAATACTAGTCAACGATGCAAGAAAAAACGCTGGGAACTGTAAACGTGATTCCGGTTCTAATTGGAACCTTGAAGAAAATAAATAACATGGGCCATGGAAATGCAAATTAATCAATATCGAATTCGTGTAATTATTTTATTGACCCCGCATTTCCCATAGGTTCACCTTGACATTTATTCAGTTGATTAATATTCTTCTATCTGTACAGGGAGTGATTATGCATCGGATGTTAAGGAAATAAGATATTAAAATTAAGTTATTTAAAAGGCATTAAAGGTTCAAAATTAGAAAAATTAGGAATGTCGGTAATTTACAATTACAGAAATATAAAATGGAATATGATATTTGTAGAAAATCAAATGAAATATTGCCGTTTTTGTAAATTGTGGATAGAAATATGCCTGCCGCATTACTAATGAGAGGAAATTGTTTTGGTGGTTAGTAGCTTGCATGGTTCATAGATATGATACATTAATTTTTTACTATTGCTCAAAATCTACTTCATTCTCGTGTTCCCCTTGAACAAGGAAATAAATAAGATCATTTCTACAGATGTTTATCTCAACTAACACGAAGAAGATATAGGAATAAGAGTTTGTAAGAAATGGTTAGTTCAAGAGTAGAGAAATTCATGTGAGTGCAACACGTCAGATTTTTTTTCTTTTACTGATGACCGGAAGTTGTAACTAGATAAGACTGTAGAGAGATATTGGGGATGAATAAACTCACTTAAAGGGATGAGCTGGTCTTACTTTAGGTTTGTTATTGTGCAGTAGGTTACTAGTTTATAAACAGACAAAACAAGAATTCGTTCTGTACCACAAAGTGCTGAACTACCTGTTCCAACACCTCCTGGATCATATTCCATAGACTCAGGAGACGAACTTTGTGACCCACAATCATCCTGACTTTGCATCTAATGTTAAATCTCACCAGAGTGAATTAAATGATTTAGTCAGAGACCTGGAACTTTCTAAAGCCAAGGCAGAGCACCCTCCCGATTGCAATAATGAAACCATCATACCAAAAATGTGAAAGTGACATTTTTTCGTGACCGTCGGAAACATCTCGAGAAATATTTTTCTGAGGAAGACGATTTAGTGTTTTGCAGTGATGTTAGTGGCCTATTGAATGCTCTGAGCATTAATCACATCTCTGATCAGTGGCGGTTGTTTGGCAATCACTTGCCGTCGATTCCTATTGGTTATTCCGTGCATACGAAGGAATCATATGGCACCCTGAAACTCCTTCTTTATTAAATTCATTACAACACGTATAAATGGAAAATATGTGCAGACTTCAAAGTAATTGCAATATAGTGGACTCCAACTAGACTACATTAAACACTCTTATCTCACATGTGAATGTGACAGTAGAAATAGAGCTTCTCATTTCATAAAAAAGGAACGGCCCTCACGTCAAGGTATGGAAATTGGAAACATGAATGCTAAACATGAACCTCTGGCGGAATCTGAACATTTTAATTCGTCCACTACATATAAGAGTTGGTCTCGTCAAAAACTTTGCTAAAAAGTTGGATCAAAATGGACTGCCATTCAATTACCTAGTTACAAAATGGCCTGGAATTAGTGAGGTCACGTTAAAGGAAGGAGTTTTTGTTGGTCCAGACATCCAAGATGAAATATTTGAACACCTTTTAAATTATGTTGAGAGAGAGGCATAGATTTCTTACAGAGAAGTCGTAAACATTTTTTTTAAAACAAACGAGCTGGAAACTATGAGGACCTTGTTGCAAATTTGCTGCCATCTTATCACAAAATGGGCTGCAACATGACCCGTAAATTACACTTTTTACACTCGCATCTGAATTGTTTTCCTGAAAATTGTAAGGAAACAAGCGATGAACACGGCGAATTTTTCCACCAACAAATATCATTAATGAAAAAAAGTTACCAGGGAAAATGGAGCGCAAGAATTCTTGCTAATTACTACTGGACAGTCTTCAGGGATACTCTTCAACTTGATTACAAGAGGAAAGGAAAGGAAAAGCATATTTAGTAATCATGAATGTGTTTTACAAGATGTTAGAAAAATGTACATAGCTTTTCCTTAATGCTATTCCAAACCAGAATCAATCTAGCATTCTTGTCATATTGGCGTTCAGTATAGTGTAATCCTTAAGAAAAATGAGATTTCACTCATTTCGCAAACAAAAACTCAAAATTTGTGTCCAGTGTAATTGTAAAACGGTTGTTTTATTTAATGACCCTAATATTTCTCCATTTTTCTACATAGTTGTCATATTTGTTTAAACATTTGTCATAATGTTCTACAAGCTTTTATATGCCGACGAATATCTCCGAAATGGTTCACCCTACAAGAAAATTTATTGAGACATAAATAATGTATTTTAGCAATATCTACATTTCTTGTATAGTATGATTTGGTCTATCTCTTAACGGTTTACCAGTTATGCAAAAGTCGTCCAGAGTAGATACGACTACAGGGACTATAGCCAGAAAATTCAAGATATACATTTCATTTGTCATCAAAATATCTCAAACATATAACATTTTAATCAAAATCGTTAGCCATTTTCAAGAAAATCAAAATTTTCGAAAAAATTTCCATGTAAAGGGTAGTTTAGAGTGGGGCTATTTTCTTCAAAATATTCGTGTTGCATCTTTGAAAGATATTAAACTTAAATACTAATTTTGGTTTTTAATCTACTTTTCGTTTTTGAGTTATGCTGTCAACAGACTGACACACACACACACACACACACACACACACACACACACACACACACACACACACACACACACACACACACACACACACACGGACCTTTTTCTAAAAATACTTTTTTCTTTGATTCAGGGGGTCTCAAAACATATTTCCGGTGAAATCTCGACATCGGATTTTTGTGTGGAATACAATACTTCCCCTACTTACCAGTAGAGAAAGTAAAAAGGAATGTTACTATATTAGGAATAATGAATTAGGTTTTTGATATATAATATTGTCACTAGAGCACAATATGCAGTAGGTAATAATATAAAATAATTATCATGATTGTAAATATTTCTGTTACGTTTTAAAGGTTTCAGAAAGCTTTGTGTACTCAAACTTTCACACACAACAAAGAAAAGCATTCAATTTTAATCGATGAATGAGGTGGTGAATTAGGGATAATTCTTTATATTAAATGTTCCACTTAGTGATGCTACTCCCCCTAAATTTTGAGAACATTCTATAAGCTAACCATTCAACTAAGAATGTAAGAATGCAATGAGCGCTTTCGTGTCAAGCTCGTATTATTCATTACTACAAAAATAGGCAGTCTTTAAAAATTATAAGGCCCAAAACTGGTTTATAAATATGTCCTAGCCCATAATTATCTCCTGGTTAGGTGTTTAGTAACTAATTGGTTCGATAATCTTTGAGGCAGTTTCGTGGAAAAGAGGAATTTTAAATGGGAATAAGTCTATAAAAGCTCTTCGAACATGTTCCAACACACTTTCAGGTATTTAAGGATAAAAGGAATAAATGAAAAATTACTTAAGAGAGGAGTTTTGAAATGTTTAGGAAGACAAAAACTAGTTGTTATAATCTCCATTTTTAATAGTAGATAGTTTAGCGGTGTAAAATTATTCATTTGAATTATCAAACTCCAATTTTATGGACTTAGGTGCTTCGCTTCCTTTGAACATATGTTCTAATTTCAGGATATACAGGGGGGGGGGGCACTTAAAACTTTCACCTTTAATAGCAAGTTAATCATTTCTATTATGCTTCAAACACAACTAGAGTTTACACCTCATCGAAAATGACATCTGCCACACATGAATGTTCAAGAAAATTCCTCCACCCTAATCTACCCTTTCCATGGAAAATAGCAAATTTTTATTTTCTCAAAACTGGCTATAACGATATTGATTAAAATGTCATGTTAAAGATGCTTTTATGGCAAATGAAATATATATTTTGAATTTTCTGGCCATAGCCTATGTAGTCCTGTTTACTCTTGACTGTTGTATGGCTGGTAAACCGTAAGTGATAGACCAAATCTTACTACACAAAAAAGTAGATCTTGTTAGAACACAACCTATGTCAAATGCATCTTTTGGCATGGACCATTTTGGAGATATTCCTTCTTATTTGGTGAGTTTTGCAATACTCTAACTTTTCTCAAATGGAGGGTCATTATTCACTTTATCTCTTGGCCGTGCAAAGAGAACGGAATTTGAAAGCTTCAAAGGATCTGACTATCGCTCAAAGCCTACTGTATTTCCATATTGCCCTTGCATCTGCAAGAAAATTAGCAATAAGAGAATTTCTGCAATGCCTACCACATAGGTGGCCCGGGTTCGATCCCAGGGACCCACATGTGGTATTCGTGATGGATAAAGCGGCATCTGGGCGGATTCTCCGGTTTCCCCCGCCACTCATTCCACTAATTTCTCTATTATCACCTCTCCATTCATGCATTTCGCCTATGTTTCATATCATCCTTTCTCACTATCTAACCTGGTGCTTGGCTGACCACCCGCTTCCAGGTCTTCGCTCTGTCCGGTCCATAGGTTTCTTGGTCCCCGACAGGCGTCTGACCCTAGGCACTGGTATTTAAGTCCCCGGGGTGTAAGTTCTACATAAGGGGAGGGTAATCAGGTAAAGAATAAGTGTGTCTCAATTAACATGGAGATAGAGGAATAAGAGTTTGTAAGAATAGTTAGTAAAAGAGTAGAGAACGTCATATGAGTGCAACACATCAGATTGTTTTTAATTGTTTCATTTATACCCCACCTTTGACTCCAGTAGTCATATCGATGGCCTCTCCTGTAGAAGATTGCCTATCGGAGAGGTGTTACTTAAGAGGTGGAATCAGGACTGAAAAATTCAATGCCATAGCTGGGATTCGAACCACGGATATTCCGCTTATCGAGCGGCTGCTTTAACCACTAAGCTACCATGGCCAACTTGCCAGTACGACATTAAATTCCCCAGTTGATTCGTCTCTCACATTAGTTTCTGAAGATATCTATATAAGAATTTCTGTTTTCAGGATTTACATTGTTTGTTCTGAAGCTACTTTAAATGAATTGATTTCGTATGAAGTGTCTGGGCTATATAGCGGATGTTTCACATTGGTGAACTATGACGTTAGAGCCGCTTCTGCAATGACCTTTAAGGTTATAACGACTGCAGGTATGTGCTCAGGTAAACTGCCTTGTAAGGTCATACAAAAATTCTGGAAATACACAATGTTCGTGATAAGTTAATAACGTTCCCTCATGCAATAACTACATGTTTTTCATTTATATAGTAGAAAAACAACTTGGTAATGAATCTCGACATTTATAAGGTTACTAATAAGAAAAGGACAGGAAAAAATAAAAGGAACATGATTCTGAACATAGCAAGGAAATAGTGAAGGCTGTTTCGGTATTTTTTTAAGGACAGGAATTATAAATTGGATAATTAGACAAACAATAGGATTCTGAAGCAACTATTTTTCTCTCAGAAGGTTGTTTCTTCGACATCGTTTATAATGGTCTAACATTTAATTCGCACATTTTTCTTTTAACGTCATTGCTGTGTTAGTGAAGCACGTTTTTCTTGCATTCTTTGTAGAACGCTTCCTCTTGCTGAATGATTGCCACAGGAAGGGACCTTGAATGGGCTAATTTGCAGTGTTGCACGAACCGTTGTCCAAGTATTTCATTGTGGCATCGAAATTCAAGTTTTATTGCTTCTTCTGTGTTACGTCTTTCTTTTGTTTTGTTTTAAAGTAGTATTGTCTGTCTAGACCTAATGGAATTTCATTCTTCTAGACATCTCTGTGCTGGATTCTCAAGCATGTGAGCGTGATTTGTTTATGGAGTTAGATCTGAGCAAAACTTCCTTGGAACCGAAACAGAGTAACTTAAGGGCAAAGAAAGATTAAATTTATGAACCTTTGATTTTTTATCAAAATATTTTTAAAACGTTGTCAAAATTATAAGTGTGTTTTAAATTTCTTTAGAATCTTTATGAGAAAAAATGTTTTACTTTTATTACGTAACACTGGTCGACAAGATTTTTTCACAAGAAATCTGAGTAGTGAATCTAGTGCATTTTTTCATCCTGAGTTCAGATATGTAGTCAGAATTTTCCCATCAGGCATAGTTTTTCTGTGAAAGCTACTTTTCAAAATACGATTGTAGCGTTTTCTTTGGCCTGTCATAGGAACCTTTACCTCATATGTAGCTATTTTACTCAAGCCGTATTTATTGAAATTATTTGTAATATCACGCTGAAGCACCACAAAACAAGACTGTGCAGGTTCATTCATGTTTAGACATGCTCAGACCTGTCTGGCATTGTGATGTGTGAGTATTGAGCTGACTGCGACATTGTTCACTATTGAAATATTTCCTTCCTTTCTGTTTAGAAGTGTATTGTGTATGTTGTGCATGTTGTATTTCAGTGCTTAATGTTTTCATCATGCCAAGAAAGTGTGTAAATCATGCAGATAATTTCTGCTATATTTGTGGTGAGCTGACCTTCAAGTCTCAGAGGCGAAATATGACCCCACTTGTAAAGAAGTGTTATCATCTTTACTTTGGCTGTCAAGTTGGTGATTTTGATAAGAGCTGGGCCCCAAATACATGCTGTGTTTCGTGTGTTAGACTGCTGACTGGGTGGAAAAATGGTACACATCATATGCCATTTGCAATTCCCATGATTTGGAGGGAACCGAAGGATCATTCAACTGACTGTTATTTTTGTTTGACAAATATTAAAGGAATCACATCTAAAACAAAATATACAGTTAAGTATCCGAATTTGCAATCTGCATTGAGACCTGTCTTACACAGTGAAGAGTTCCCCGTACCAGTATATGTAGATACAACCTTAAGTGATAACTCTGATTCTGACCTAACTGAAACTCAAAATGATTCAGATGAAAATAAAAATGATCTTACATATGAAGCCAGTAGCTGTTCATCAGAACCATACTTTCCCAATCAGCAAGACCTTAATGACCTGCTTCGGGATTTAAATCTGTCTAAAATGCAAGCTGAAGTTTTAACTTCCAGACTCAAAGGGTAGAATTTACTCCAAAAAGATGTAAGAATAAGTAGTTATCGTAGCCGCCATAGTGTTTTCAAAGAATACTTCTCTGAAGAATATGGTGTTGTGTTTTGTAATAATATTTGTTCACTTATGGAAACTTTTGGGCATAAACACCGACCAGATGAGTGGCGATTGTTCATAGACTCCTCTAAAGTAAGTTTGAAGGCTGTGCTGCTACATATTGGCAATGAACTTCCATCAATACCAGTAGCGCATGCCGCTATGAAAGAGACATATCAAAATATGAAACTAATTTTAGAGAAAATACAATATGGAAAATATGAATGGAATATCTGTGGTGATTTAAAGGTCATTGCTTTATTGCTTGGTTTGCAACTTGGGTTCACCAAATTTTGCTGTTTTTTGTGCGAGTGGGACAGCAGAGATAAGAAGTCTCACTACGTTAGAAAGTCATGGCCAAAACGTGAATCTCTTCTCCCTGGCCAGAAAAATGTGGCATGTGTCCCTTTAGTGAATCCTGAAAAAGTATTTTTTTACCTCCATTCCATATTAAGTTAGGAGTTATGAAAAATTTCGTCAAAGCTATGGATAAACTTTCTGATGGATTCTTGTACTTGAAATCGAAATTCCCCAAAGTCAGTGATGCTAAATTGAAAGAAGGAGTTTTTATAGGGCCACAAATCCGACCATTAATGGCTGATGAACATTTCGAGGGACTGTTAAATCCACTGGAGAGAGCAGCCTGGCAGTCTTTCAAAAGTTTGTTGCAATTTTCTTGGAAACCATAAAGCAGAAAACTATCGTGACATAGTGGCTGATCTTCTGCATTCTTATAAAGCTATGGGATGCAACATGTCTTTAAAAATTCACTTCTTGGACTCTCACTTTGACTTCTTCCCCGAAAACCTTGGAGCTGTCAGCGATGAACACGGTGAGCGTTTTCATCAGCAAATTTCTACGATAGAGAAGAGGTACCAAGGCAAGTGGAGTTCCAATATGCTGGCTGACTACTGTTGGACTAAAATGAGAGACGTTCCAGATGCAAAATATACCCAAAAATCACTATCTACCACTTTCTAGGTAAGTCAGAATCAGTAGTTATAATTTTGAGTTACAGATTTTTTAGAATATTATAAAAATTCAAATGAATATCACACAAAACTCCTGCCCGATGCGGACAAACTGTAATTATATTTGAATTCAGCACGAAAAATACTTTTAGAATCTGTTATTTTAATTCTTGTGAAAGAGAAAAAGTTAATTTTTGTAGACCAGTGATAATTAATCATGTGTTCCACAAATAACAATTTTGAAAAAATAAAAATGCAAAAATTAGGGACACTTACATTGTTTAAAGATTGATTGTATTGCTTTACCAAATCATATATTATACTTCAGTTCACTTTATCTCGAAAATACCATTACGTATATTTGTTTTGTTTGTTCCATTCCTATAATATAAATTTGGAGCCAGGCCACAACACATGCTACTGAAGTGAAAACTCAAAATAATACTAATCTTTTATTCTGTTAATGTAATGTTTCATTGGCACCTTAAGGTTATTCTCAGTTGGAAGGCTTTACCAGTCATTTATGGTCTTAAAATGTAAAATGTAAGTGTCCGGAATTTTGCACGCCGTAATATAAAAACTGGCAAATAGAATTTTATTCATTCTCTGGCTGTTCCAGAAAAAAATTTGAACCTTCATATCCAGATTTTAAAGGACGTATTCTGTTGTTGAATTAATTAATTCATGTTGAATAATTTCAAAGTTTAAAATGTTACTCGTACTTAAATAGCTTTTCATTTTTATTCTCTCTGATTTTCTGCCAAAAGTTTAAACACACACACACGTCCATGTGGGCGCACCACATTCTAAAAACACATTTTTTGGGATTCTTGTTTTTTTGTAGTGTTTAACGTCCGCTCTTACTACATACGGCACCGCAGGCGGTGACACTGATGATGCGTGGAATGAAGCTGGAACACCAGTGAAATGAGATGGCGGGGAAACCGGAGAACCCGGAGGAAACCCTTCGTCCACCACAAATCTCACATGCCTGGGATCGAACCCGGACCGCTTTGGCGAGAAGCGAATGGGCTAACCACTCGGCTACGGCGCAGTCAAGGAGTCTCAAGATGTATATTTGTAGTAAAATGCAGATATCGAATTTTTGGATGGAATGCAAAGCCTTATACGTGGCAGAGAAAGTGAAAAAAGAAAGACAAAAACGACGTATTACAATCATAAGGCACTTGGTAAATACACGAAACTGCAGAAAAACAGAAGGAAAGCGGGAAGTCAAATATCACGTAAATGCATTTATCAGAAAAAGTCGAAGCACATGACAACATCTAACAGATTGCTGCAAAAACAACTTAGAGCTCGCGACGAACATTAGGTCTCATTTCAGCACAATGAAATATTTTGTTAACAATTTCGTCCTAACTACGTGTTCACGAAAGTTGTTGCACCGGATATTGCGGTTTATATTTCCGCAAAGTATTAAAGAATCCAAAACCAGCTTCCTCCAACAGAAAGAAACCGAGTATTACGATATTAGTTTTGCACATAAAAACATAACACAAAAGTATGTTGGTTATGTAACCATGTTGGAACAAAATCGATCATCCATATCTGACCACAAATGTTGCTTTTGTTGCTAAACACCTTGCTGTACCTGATGCTTGAGTGATTTTCATCCACATGTTTGTTGCTTCTTTTATTTCAAGCATTTTGTCTGTTTATTTTTGAATATTTACTTAAGAATAAAGAATTAAATCAGAGGGAGTTAGAACTAAATACAATAACAGCAGAAATATCACACAGTGATAGAAATAATAATATTCTGTAATAAAAGAACACAATTAGTTACCTTTTATCACTCTTGATTCATTTATGTTCGGGCTCTAATGATCTAGCCATCGATGGGTCCTTAAACCTCGCTCACTCACTCGCTCACTCACTCGCTCACTCACTCACTCACTCACTCAGTCACTCAGTCAGTCACTCAGTCAGTCACTCAGTCACTCACTCAGTCACTCTACTTACATGCGTCAAACTGGCCTTAAATAACAAGTAACACAAACACAATTCAATTGTACTATTTGAACACAAATTAATGACAGTGCTTGAACATCTGGAAACAGCCATAGAATCACAAAACTAAGCACAACTGTTTCCGCAAGCTTCCAGTATTCCCCGTCGCGTGGCCTTCATCAACTCTATCTCTATCCTTTGCATAGTTCTGTCAATGCAACAATTCTTTCTGGAAAACATGCACTGTAAGAGATGTGTTATGTATGAACCTTTTACCTTGTCTAGCACAGAGAAAGTCTAGATTGCACTGCACCCAAAAACTGTATGTCGAGGTTTCAACAAATACACTTTTGACATACCCGTGTATTAAAAATCATTTCAGAAAACTTGTGTGTTTGTGATCAGCATAGTTCAAAAATGGAATGTGAGGAAATATCTTCAAATTTAACTCCAGTATCTTCCAAGGGTGTGACACGAAGGATCTCCAAGAAAATACTGTCTGGAACCTTTTTTGTTATTTTTTATTTACCCAAAAGATTACTCTATTTTGATACCTGCCATTTGTCTAGTATAATATGTGATTGATTGATCAAATATAGTAACATATGAATTTTCTATGAATAAATTCTGAGGTCCTCTTCATTTGGAATGAATTTTCTACAATTTGGTATAGCTGGTAGATCATAGGAGACAGCCAAAAAAGGTACGTTTTGTTGAAACTTATTAAAATTAAACTAAAGCTTAGTTTTAATGAATGAAAATTATTCTTTGGATTTATGGTATATATTCATATTGGAAACAAATCCATATTTTTAGCCCAAACCTTTTAAACCTTTTTTGCTAACGATTGGCATAAGAAATTAAAAACTGAACGTATGATATATTTTTTTAAATTCTGTAGCTTCTATAAAAATAGATATTTGAGATTTTACTGCACCAGTTTGTTTCTCAGGTTGTATATAAAATTGTTGCATAACTTACATTCTATCCTGTCTCAACAGGCAGTAAAATATTAACTCCCAAATTTTTTCACACGTTCAGCAATACTAAACTTTTCGATTTTCATGCTGTAGACATTTACTGTGTGGAACTAATGAACAGATTCGAGAGACACTATGCTCTGTAGGCAGTGTGTTTTGTGCTGGCACTGTACTGGCGCGATGACGTCACGTTCTGCCAATAGGACAGATAACTTGTGATCGCCTCATTTCACAGGTTCGAAGCTTATTAATAAGCTTGAATGAGGAGTGTAGCATAGTTTTAAGAGTACTTTCTTGGGGTTAAAAAAGGTGAAAATGTTGAATTTTAATTTCGAGAAATATTGAAAGAAATTTGTAGAATGTTATATGTTGAGGCTAATGTAATTGTACAAACTGTTAAATTAAACACGCTTCTAGCATACAAAGTATACATTTTTGAAGGAAGTTGAAAATGTTGAGAAAAAAAGTCCTCATTTCCTACGCCAGAATGTACTTTAAGTTATAGTGGGAGAAATACACTAATATTTGGAGTGTAAACAACATGAAGTGACAATGAGTATTAAACTTCCTTTATCCGTTACGTCACTTGGAACGAAAGAAGCACATACACTGCAGTCAGATGCAGGACGAAGCAACCAAGCGACGATAATTAAGGACACTACTTTCGGTTTCGAAGTCACTTTCACCTAGTTTATCACATGACATGCACCCTATGCTGGTATTCACAATTGTTTTAAACGGTTGTTTCAACAGCAGACAAAACAATAGTTGTGCAGTGGCTGCCATGTTTCAGTGCACACAACTTAATGGAAATGATACGGCATCGCTTACACATCCTATCCTTCCGTTTTCTAAACGAGCAAACCTCTCCGTGACAAATTTAATATGACTTATGAATGACATTGATCTTCATTTTAATATACCAGCATGATGGAGGCCTTACCGTAAGAAGGACGTATGTTCACATATTCAGTTTGAAGCACAGAACACTAATCCAGCGATGTCCAACCCTGTCTCTTTGGAGACGCTTACGTAATTATCAGCTACAACCCCACCTACTCCTTCAGTCGGAGGGTTGATCAGCTAGTGCCTGCGGCGTGTAGAACTGCAACCAGCCAGCATCTAGTGGTGGACAGAAACAGGCGATTCCATGGCAGTTTCTACGTCATGCGTTGAATATCCCCTTCATTATGCATGACTTTTGCATAAACGGTAAACAGTAAGAAACCGACAAAATCTTACTAAACATAACATGTGGATCTGGTTTACACACAATTTATGTGAAAGACTTTTGTTTACGAATGAACCATTTTCTTCAATATTTATTTGAATTTGCCAATACCTATACTTTTCTCAAATACAAATGTTATTTGCTTTTTTTACCTCTTAGCCTTGCAAAGCCAACAGAATTTCAAATGTATCACATAACAACCAGCTCTTAACAATATGATTATCACTTGAAGCATTCTGTATTCCCATATTCTCCTTGCACCTACAAGCAAATTAGCAGTAAGGTAACTTCTACAATCTAACAGGAAGTAGATGGAAGTACAGGAAGTAGATTCCAAGGATGTGACAAGAAGATTTTCGACAGATTGGCACCCCCCCTCCCTTTGCACTAAATAGGTTTTCGAAGATTTGATATTCTGAACAATGGCTGTAACATTTTGATTAAAATACCAGATGTTTAAGATATTGAATTACAAATGAAATGTGTATCTTGAATTTTCTTGAACAGCCTCTTCAGTCCTCTTCTTTCTAGATGACTTGTGGATGGCTGATAAATCGTATCTTGTAGGATTTGAAACTTTCAAAGAATAATTATAATTTTATTATTTCCTGATAATGACCATTGAGCACACATTTATATCTGATTTCTTTTGTGAAGTTGACGATTTTCGAAACATTGAATTATTGCTTTGGGTTTCAAATACTTATACTTCCTCTTTCATTTTGTTTTATGTTCTGGATATGTACAACGAATGGAATGTCAAAGCCAACACCTAGCGACAAGCTCTTAAAATATTTGACTATCGCTTAAGCCTACTGTATTCTCCAATTGATATTGTATCTATAAGAAAATGTGTAAGAAAGTCATTTTAAAAAAGTTTATCTCGATTAACATGAACTAGACAGAAGAATAGTTTTTCAGAATATTTTATAAAAGAATGAGTAGAGAAACTCATGTGAGTGCACGCATCAGAATCTTTTTAATGTGGTCATGGAAAGAGAACGGACTTTCGTAACACAGCGATCTGTTCTTAAAGGGTTTGACTGACGTGTGTATTTCCTTATAGCCCTTGTAACTACAAGGAAGTATGTAATGAAACAACTTCTGCAAATGTTTATCTCAGGTAACATTATTGTGTTGAAGAATACGCTTTTGTAAGAATAGTTTGTTGAATGGAAAAAGAAAGTCATATAAATGTAACAAGAATTTTTAAAATTGTTTGATTTACATAGTCCCCTTTCACTTCTGAGATCACACTGATTATTTGATTTTAGAAACAAATAACTCGTTGGCTATGTTTTTTAACTTTTCGGTTATATTAATTAATTCTGACATTTGGAAACGTACTCAGATTCAATCTCCTTACCAAATTGGGAATCGAGTCCGAGACTTCTGGGTTGAGAAGGTAGAAGGCTGACCACTCGACTACCGAGGGAATCCTAGACCCATTATATTCAGTTGTTTTTTGAACCTTCCATGTCCAGTTATAGCGCCGATATAGTTCGTTTAGAAGGTGTATTTAGTTTAGTAAGTCAAGACTTACTCAATCTCCCATGAGTATCGCGCACCACTGCCTCGCCGAGACCAACCCAATCCGAACAGCCCCCATACAGGGGAAATTCAGATGACTGAGTATTTAACTGGTGGAAAATTCGAAATTTGGATTCTGTCATAAGATACGCCCTAGTCCTACCCTTACACAGTGATATAATTATATTTCCTCATGCGCAGTCATTTTTAAAGACTCTACCCATGCGCTGCATGGCAATTGGTTACACCCACCTACTGAAATTAGAGAAGCAACACAACTCGAACTTTTGCGTTTGAATTTCGCTTCTGACATGCTCAGCAACCGAAAAGGCATTGACAACCAGTAGCTGCTGTTATCTTCCGGATGTATGCTGTTGACGTAGGTAGTAAATCTTAGTTTTTCAAAAAATACAAACACATTTTGTTTCACTTTATTGAGGAAAAATGTTTCTTAAAACATTTAATTTAAAATAGCAGACATAATAGATTAATGGTGATTAATGTTAACAGAAAAAGGTATATAGCGAAGATAACGTTACGGGGACCTTTCTCGACCTCCACAAACACGCCGGCGGTGACGTAGCCAGGTCTTTCGCGGAGACTCTGGAAACCTTTGTGTTGCCACTTGATTGTAGTTAGTTACGTGTTCACTCGCGCGAGTGGTGGGGAATTTTGACCTTGCACCTTGCTCGTCGGCCTGGTATGTAGTGTGAAGTAGCTTGGCTCCAACCATCCTTTGTTGTGCGTCGTACCCAGCGTCAGGGTATATAAGCTGACTGTTTTAAGACGTAATCTTTAAGTAGACGGGAGGTTAACAAAACTATACTTAAGTAAACCTTTCAGCTTATGTGATTTCAGAGATAATTTAGTCATTTAAAAATATCGAGAGGAGCTTAACACTTCAGCTTTTAGACAAATTGTTCCAAATCACATTCTGTGTAGTCGAGGATAAAATTTGGATATCACATGCCTTAATATGGATACGTTTAACATATTTTTCGTGCAGGGTTTTTAAATTTTCAATGTGTAGTTACACAATAAACAATTTATGACGTTACATTTAATCTTTCGTAAAATTCGTGGGGTTTTGATAAAAGGATGTTTGGTAAAAAAGTGCTAGGCTTATACATGCTTACATTCAAAGTTAACACTAATTGACCCCAGTATTTTAGAAAACTGTACTAAATAACACGACAAAATGCAATTTGACAGGGAGGAAGGTTTAAAGGGCTTAATACGAGGGCTGTCCTAGAAATACCCGACCTAACAAAGAAAGCACAAACATTTCGGGAAAAACATCTTTGTGTTCAAATCTCCTTTCAGCTCAGTACACTGTTCCCAGGAATTCTCAATAGATTGGATACTTTGTTTAGGTGAGAACGCCGAGCTCTATAGCATAATCTTCAAATGCGGACTCCATCTCTTCATTGTTGGCAAATCTTCATTTCTTCAAGTTTGGAAACAGAAAATAACCAGAGGGGGCTAAGTTCATGAGGAAGTTGTTCGAACCTTAACTCATTGATTTACTAGATTTACTATTTGTGGACATAATTCGCTTTGAAATTTGTATCTGAATAAAAACATAAAATAGTTATAAAGCTAAAAAAAGTATTCTTTTTCAGGATAAATAGATAGATTCCTCTGAATTTATTCTCAAATTTGTGATTATTTGCGTATTCATATGTCTTGTAGTCCAGTGTGTTTAAAATTGTAAAACTAACCTGCTACAAAGGCATGACAGTACATGCAACGTCAGCTTGTGTTAGTGACCCAAGAGGTTCATCCAGGTACCACGTTCAAGGGGGCAATAAAATTAATCTGTTGGTTAACAATGCGGGTGTGCTTGTTCTATGATGAAGTGTGCAACCACTGACACTGATGATGACTGACACACAAAGGATACAAAGGTATTTCGCGTTTATCGACCCTGCCAGTTGCTGTACACTCGCTGATCTCAACATTCAGTAAGGAAACATAAGAGCACTGAAACATATGGCCGATCACAAGGATCCATACTCCTTTTAACGCATTTAGAAATCACTATAACCTATGTTTTACCTAATTATACAACGTGGTACTTACAGCTTATTTACAATATTGTGATAATGTGACAAATCCCACTTCTGACACCAACAGAAAAATCCCACTCCAGTTACTTTTTTCTGTCACTTTATTTCCCTTAAATTTTCATAACAAAAGACAGCTTTTTTTCTCGTTAAAACAGTCCACAATTTTTCGTGACCTTGTAACTCATAGCTGTTTTGTTGTCTGGTAACCTGGACGCGTACTTCACTGTCTTTCTCTGTCTCACAAACAATTTTCGACGATAACACTAAAACTGAAACAGGCTTAACTAAGATCTGCTTCACACACAAAAAACTTCGACGCGACGCTTAAATGTCCAAAACTGTCTCTAATGATATACTCAACTTTCTCTCGAAGACGACTGTATAATACTGCACATCAAATGAATAAAGTGGACGTAAACAAATCGCTGGCTTGTATCTCTCCGCGGCCAAGTGCATTCGCAATGACAACAGTTACCGCTACGCCTAAGTATAATATGCGTTTTAACCATGAAAAGGATATATTTACTGGATGTAAATAACGTGCAGCACATGAAAATTAATTGCCACTTACGTCATCTGTGTCCACAATATCACTTCGTTTTCTGCTCACAAACTCGAAACCAAGCTCCAGAAGCAGCTTAGGAGGGAAGTTCGTTTTAAATCTGGATCAGAGTTAACTACCAAGAGCACTTTGTTTAAGGTGGGCGGGGATGGGTGGGTCATGTGAACTGTTGGACGGATTGCAGATGTCTCAAATTCGTCATAAACAACATCCAACACTTGTCTGGCACGTGGTCTCTTCTTGCCGGGAGTTCTGACTTCACCAAGGATTTATCTTTGTTCTGACCACTCCATTGTCGTCGGGCCATGTATTTACAAGCAGTGGAGTGAGGTAGCTTAACTTTGAGCTTCTCCTTGATGGGCGGCCGGTATATATGGTCATCAAAATATATGGTAATGCATTCGCAAGTCCGTCCACTGCGTGAGAGAACTGATAACTGCCAGGGAATTGGCGCAGGCGAGGTACACTAACATCCTTGACTTTGAAGACGAACACGACAAGATGGTCGAAACGTCGGTTTTATCCTACTTGACGTGGCTAAAACCGGATAGCCTTATTGTTTCATTAAACAAAAGAGGTCGATTTGTTTTGATAGCACTTATTGTACACTGGACTCTAATTTTAATCACAATCGTTAGAGCTATTTATGACAACATAAAAAATAACGGAAAATATTCATGAGTAGTTTGGGGTGGAGATTTCTTCTTTTGTTATGTTCCTGTACTTTTGGAAGACAAAGTTAAACATCAAGTTTAGTATGATCGAACTTTCCGTTTTTGAGTCATGTTAGACACACACACACACGCATGCACGCACACGCACGCACGCACGCACACACACTCACACACACACTATGCACCTTTTTCTATTTTTTGGCTTCAAAGGTTCCCAAAACATGTACCTCAACATCTCAATTTTTGTTCAAATACAATACTTCCTCTAAGTACGCGCAAAGAGAGTAAAAGCTGAATTTATTTTTCAAAGTTTTGACTGGGTTAAAGCTTCCTTACTTAATCGGTTTAAAATAGAATAAACTTTGCATATTGAGAATTAACATACAATGAGTATGCATTTTGTTACAATTGCTATATAGCCTTCAGAATGAGAGAAACTGCATTTGCCCTCAGTCTGTCAAACGTTAGGGCGTAAATATGGAAATTTCGACATGACCTTGTCGAGGTTTTCCTTTCATGACAGCGACATTTCAGATATAAAATTGCCTTTCTAAAGTACCCATTAAACGCGGGTGTATTGAAGTGTGTCTTGTTTCATTAGCAAACCGTTAACAGCATTAAGAAACGGCAATAACACGCCTCTTACATTTCAACAGATCCTGCTCTTGCCTTAGCATTAATGACCAGCATTTTCCTGTGAATCTCTAAGGAGAAAACAACCTAGTGATAGATGCAAAGGAATACATCATCCATTCAAACAGATTTTCCAAGGTTTGCATTTAATAATGCGCATATGAATACGAACGTGTGTAGTAATATGTATTTTGTAAAATTGCATATTGAATTGCAATTATATTTTATGCATAGTGGCAGCAAATTTGCTGTCGTTATGCAGCTGCATGGACACGATGAAAATATACAGGGTGCTTCAAAAGGTTACTGAAAAATGCAAGGAACGGGAAGAGTAAACAGAATAGAGTAGCTTTCGATTAGAAACCCATGTTCCCAAACACGATCCTGAGTCAGTACCAATGAAATTCTGTTAAACTGTAATACACTTTATTGCTCACAAGGATCAGTGTAACAGGTTACAAAATATGTTCAAACACACCACCACCACCACCACCACCACCACCACCACCACCACATTGAATACAGGCATGCCACCGTCGAATAAAGCCTTGATGCACTCGCTCGAATACCTCTGGTGTCTGATACAGCACAGCTTTGATATACCCCCATAAGAAATAATCAAGAGATGTTTAGTCCGGGGAACGGGGTGGCCATACAAGTGGTCCTTCTCTTCCGATCCAATGTTCAGGATATTTGCGATCTAGGAAGCGCCGCAGGTTGGCATCAAAATGTGGTGGCACTCCTTTTAGAGCATGGGTTCCTAGTCGAAAGTTATTCTATTCTGTTCATTCTTGCTGTTCCTTAAGTCTTTGAAGCACCCTGTATACAAGATTTATCCAAATCATTAGGTGCATCACACGGATCCTGAATACTACAGCGCGTCGACCATACGTTAACCAGGAACTCTATATGATGGGTGTAACGAATATGTCCAGTTAATAAACAACCATTTCGCTGGAAAAAAAAATCCTATCAAATATTTGGAGCCATCTAGCTTCTTGACGAATGAATATAAATGGTTTAATATTTCACTAACTGTCGCGTGAACATTGAGTGAACAATGCTATAGTGCATTTCTACCTTAATTCGAATGAATTTAGTCACAACTTACTATTAAAATATCATGCAAAGTTTAATTTATGAGAGAGATTTGGCAAGTCAAGTTAACATTACATTTGAATGAAATAAAGAGATTACAGCATTGTTGAACAATCTTTGCTCCAAATATTTGACACTTTTTTTCGTCAAAGCGGTTCTTTAATGACAATGTATTGGACATGTTACTCGCCATGAGGAAACCCTGGTTAACGTATAGTCGAAGCAGTACCTTCCACTCCTCACTCCTATATTGTGACAAATTGAACTCGTTCGGTTGTCTTTTAAATTACTTTTATATTTTTTATTTCTTTTATTTACATTCAGGCTATGGCCTAAATCACACAAAATACAAGTAGAATAGAATATTAAGTTTAAAACCAAAGAATCTGTTGTGTTGATCTAATAGTTTAAAACTATTTTTATGGCTAAATGGCAATTAAGCTTTACTGCTTTATTTATTGTGAAAAAGAAACAATTTAATGTGCTAATCATTAGGCAGCGTAAGGATATATTGTTACTACCGTGCAGATGTGAAGAAACACTAATGTACATGCTGTTTCCAAACAACCTTCGTCACTCGACCAGAGAATGTGGGGTTGGTAAGACCAGTTCAGTCGCTACCTCTCCTCTCGTGCCCATGCCGGCGTTACGCACAAACTTTTGTAGGACTGATGAACTTACTTCATCCTAGCAACGCGACGTCAGCCTCGGAACATCAAACATAAGGAATACTTCCCGCACGGAAGCTCGACAGTTAGTGTTGCATAGATGCTCTGTGCCAATGCGACAAAAAATAAAAGAAGTCAGCACTATTGCTACCCTGGCACCTAGTAGCTAAACCAGGGCGTGTTTCTCAGATTTTATTTCTACTATAACAAACAGAATAGAAGAAATAAAAACATAAATTCTGAATAATACTAGGAGAATGATTTGTACTGCTCGTCTATTCTGAATTATTTTCCATCAAATGTTCCTTAGCCATTTCTTTTGGCTGCAGTGTCACTAGCGGGTGATATTCAGAGATATATCTCCACCAGCAGCTGCTGTCGCGTTATTACTCCTCTGCTGGTGTACGTGTATTTCCGTTTCCTGGATCTTCTCCTTGTATCCCATCTGCTCTTGTTCTTTGAGCTCGCAATCTAGTTGATCTTCTGAGATTCATTGTCTTTATCTGTTATTGCTGTCCAATTCTCGTGGTTCTCGACATTTCTTTAGCTCTAACTATTCTTTGATTGCATGTTTCGACATCATGCCCACCATTAACTGCAAAGTTTTGGTATTCTTCTTGTTCCTAACAAGTGTTCCAAATGCATTTACCTTCTAATCCCATTGTTCCCTCCTTTATCAATGGACGTGTGTATTAAAATAATTCTTGCTTCACATTCCTCACATATATAAGCAATGAATCTTGCTGCCATTTTAATAATCATTCTTCTAGTTTCTTCCTTGTCAACGCGACACTGTTCCCCCCTCAGGGCTGGTCGCCACGACCAGACCACCGGCATCTTCATCGGGGCAGTCCCTCATGCGGTAGACAAAAAAAAAAAAAAAAAAAAAAAAATAAATAAATAAATAAATAAATAAATAAATAAAATAAATATATATATAAAAATAAAATCTGATCCATTGCCATGGCATCTGGAATCTACACTAGGACATAATATTCAACGATTTTATTTTTATTAAATTTACTATCAATTTACATATACATACAGTCTGCATTTACAGCTCAGATAACTATTAACAAGAAAAGAAAAGAAAATAACATTTGTCTTGTATATTTATTTATGCTCCTATTTTCTCCTCCCAGCCGCCTCCAGTCTTCCAGTTGAAATCCAGAATTGACGTCTTCTGTTAATTCTATGGTACATCTCTAGTGTTCATTGAGTTCTTGTAGACCTTCCTAATGTTTCTACAAGTGAAACTCTGTCATCTTCTATTCTTCTGGGGACCTCGTGGCTATATACATTTCTTGTGTACTCCTGCATTGCTTTTGTGGACAACTTGTTCGTAATCTCCTCCAGGATTAACTTGTAGATCTCAAGATGTTCGTTGGGGCTTAGGAGCGTCACCTCATCCTGTCCGCCTCACAGGACCTGTCGATTGTCGCTTCGTGACTCCTTAGGGTCCCCAGACCTAGAACCACCTTTCACCCTGTGTATTCATGTGAGAGGTTCTTGTATTATGTGAAAACTGTGAAACTTTTATGCTATTAAATAACTGCAACAAAGAGAAGATATAATATTTAAAACATTATCTATTGTGATGATCCAAAATTTACTTGAATATTAGACAGTTGTTTCCCCAATAAAATATACTTACAGGCTATAAAATATTATACTCAGTTTTGTATCAAGGCATTATTGGAAACGTCAAGAGGCTTTAGTAAAGCGAGGATTTAACATTAAAATCTAGAGATCGTAAAACCATTTCATAAATAATAACAAGGTAGGAGAAGAACAAAGGTATAGATTAAAACCTCATTACAAGTTACGAAATTGCGCACTCGGGATAAGACAACTGGTTAATGCAAACTGCCCTTTACATGAAACATTTTTTCCTATTTTTGATTTTATAAAAAATGGGAAAGAACAGCGTCGTTAACAAAATTAATTTACAGGATCATATCAGCGACCGGTGTGTCGGAATTTCGTCCCGCAAGACTTCTTGCACGTCAGTAAATCTACTGACATGCAGCTACCACTTAAGTACACCTTAAAATCATTGTTCGGGACTGGTGTTTGAACCCGCAACCTTTGGAATCAGCAGACCAGCGTCCAACCAACTGAGTCATCCAGAACAGTCTCAAAAATGGATATAACGATTTTGATTGAAATACCAATTATTTAAAATATATTCATGATACATAAAATTTATATTTGACTTTTCTGAAGAAGTTCTTTTCATTCGGAAGGAATTTTGTATAACAGGTAAAAATAAGATATTTGATAAAAGCTTACTACATGAAAATGTACAGCTCATTAAAACTCACAATTTATTTAAAATTCAGTTTTTGTGGTATGAACTATTTCTGGGATATCACTTATTTTTGATTAAAAATGACAAGATTCTGAAAGTTTTCAAAGTGCTGCCACTATTTATTGTAATAGAATTTCAAAGCCAGCATATGCCGCCCCGCTTTTAAACATCTGTGGTTTCGGTTTTCTCCATTCCTCCTGTACCAATAACGATGTGTAATAAAACTATATCTGCAGAATTTGATCTCTTTTATCATGAAGAATACAAAAAATAAAATGCTATATAAATATAAATGACAGTGGGCAGAGAAATCTGTGTGAATATGATACATCAAAATCGGGTGTAATGATGCAAATCCTTTCTTTTAAACTGCGTTGTCTTCACACCTGACCTCGATGGAAAACCGCAACGAAACCTTGAGAGTGAGAATGATATGTAATAGAAACCACATGGTCATTAAGTTTATGGAATTCTTCTTCTGTGATTATTACAATTTTTTTGAGAGTGAATATTTGTTTCCTCTGAGCTGATGATATTTTCTTCCTCGATGGCCTTGATATATTTCGGAAATGCCCTGTTTTTATTAAGCTTACGTGACATTGCCACCACAAACACATTTTATCAGCATGTAAAACATCAGAGTCAAAACATTTGTGTTTTTTGTTGCAACATAAAGATGTACGCAATCAGCATTTTACCTTTTCCATTAGTTTGTATTTTTTTTTAAATTTTTACTTCTGTTGAATGTTCTCAAGGTTCACTATATAAAAATGCAAGATGTTTCAAACTCTCTGTCCATTTCCTGAAGTTAGGTCTTGTAGTTCTGCAGGATACGCCGGTAATGTTGGTTGTGTTCTACAGGAGTTTATGGGTGGCATACACTTTAATCAGTAACTAGTTGTCAATCTCTATACGTGACAATATAGTAATTATTACACATATAGAATCCGACAGACATGAGTAGTATTCGAACCGGAACCTCTTGGTTAGAAACTCGCCACATTTACCACTCGTATACAAAGCACGACTGCGACTATGTAAGTCAAAGAAGCTACCTAACTCACAAGTGATCAATAGATATCCGATTCATCAATATTTATTATTACTATAATAATGTATAAAATGGGCCGCTCAAGAAGATTAGAAAAATACAGAGCAATCAATAGATTTGTAGTCCTGGATAACATTTTGAAAGTTTTACTTGGCGGTTGAGGTTCCTTTTTTATTTATTAGCAAATTTCGTACGGGTGCTGCAACGGTTGTATTTCGCTTATGCAGTGGATATTTGCAAATAAGTATTTATGAACGAGTGTATTATGCGCTAAAATGGCTTATTTATGTAATTACAATGAAATTACTGCACAACCACTGTTTCTAAAGGAAAATTCTGATTTCGTGGATAGCGGACAGTCGTCATAAGTCGTTATTCGTTTTTTCCCTCCTGGTCATTCAAAGAGAACGGAATTTTAAAACCATCATACAGCGACAGCTGTTAAATAACTTGAATACCTCGCTTAAGTTTACTTATTCCTCTATTTCCATTGTACCTGCAAGGAAACATTAAATAAACCAATTTTATAAACATTTATCTCTACGTGAATTAGAAAAAAATCTGATGTGTTGCACTCACATGACTTTCTCTACTTTTGTACTTATCATTCTTACAAACTCTTATTCCTGTATCTTCTTCGTGTTAGTTAAAATAAACATTTGTACAAATTATCTTATTGCTTATTTCCTTGTAGGTACAAGGGGAATATTGGAATACAGTAGGCTTTGTACGATAGTCAAATCATTTAAAGCTTTGAGATTCCGTTCTCTTTGCACACTTAACATATAAAAAATGAAAAATGATGTTCCATTTCACGAAAGCTTTAAGTTTTCCGAAACTCACACACATAACAAGGAATATCTCCGAAATGGTTCACCCTACAAGAAAGTTTATTGAGACATAAATTGTGTATCTTAGCAAGATCTACATTTTTTGTATAGTATGATTTGGTGTATCTCTAACGGTTTACCAGTTATGCAAAAGTCGTCCAGAGTAAGTACGACTACAGGGGCTATAGCCAGAAAATTCAAGATATACATTTCATTTGTCATAAAAATATCTCAAACATATGGCATTTTAACCAAAATCGTTAGAGCCTTTTCAAGGAAATCAAAATTTTCGAAAAATCTTCCATGTAAAGGATAGTTTTGGGTGGGGATATTTTCTTAAAAATCTTTGTGTCGCATCCTTGAAAGACATTAAACTTATATATCAACTTTGATTTTTAACCGACTTTTCGTTTTTGAGTTATACTGTCCACAGACACATACATACACACACACGGACCTTTTTCTAAAAATGCTTTTTTTTGGATTCAGGGGGTCTCAAAACATGTATTTCCGGTGAAATCTCGACATCGAATTTTTGGGTGGAAAACAATACTTCCCCTACTTACCAGTAGAGAAAGAAATGAGCTTTTATAAGAATATTTGTTGAAGAAAGGATAGAGAAAGTTATATGAGTGCAACGCATCAATTTTTTTCTCCTAGTGAAATCGAATCACATAGCGACCGGGTCATAAAATATTTTGACTATCGTTTAGGCCTACTGTATTCCTTTATTGTATAAGGAAGCGAAATAAAACAATTTATACAAACGTTTATCTCGATTAACATGAAGAACATAGAATTAATAAGCGTTTGTAAGAATAATTAGCACGCTTGCCTCTAGCGTGGAGGACTCGGGTTCGATCTCCGGTACCAGCATGGAATTTTATCCCCTCTTGGAGGTCTGGCACGGGGTACGCTCAGCCTCGTTAATCCCGGGGGGACTAATTAAGGAGCTACTCTATGGAAAAGTAGCGGCCCCAGGTCTAGAAGACCGCATAACTGCCCGAGAGGGACCGGCAAGCTGACCACGTACCACCCTCCAGTACTGCACCCCACCAATGACACCTGTAGTGGGCGAGGTGGGGGACGCAACGGCTGGGCGGTAAGATTTGGCTGTTCATGGGCTGTTGTGCCGGGGCTTAATTTTTTTGTAAGAACAATTTGTACAAAAGTGAAGCAGAGAAAGCCATATGAGTACAACACAGTATTTTTTCCCCATCATGCTAAATGTCTTTCTGCCTTCTGCCTTCTGCTGCATCTGTGTGCAGTCAAACTGTTACGTAATGCAAGTGCATTTCTCCTTGGGCTGAGCTTTTTACGGTCTTTAAACAAGTGAAGCTCTACTTTGGGTTTCGAATGTAGGTCAGCAATGACATCCATGATCTGTAGCTTAGTTTACAAAGAAAAAACAAGAAGAAAAAAGAAGTGATCAAGAAACCGTTGATGAAGGAAGCAGACGAATTTCTTGTTAGGTATTGACTAATATTGGCTCGTGGGCCATGGATTTCCGTATAAGATTTCACTTGCATATCCCTATTAGAACTCCACTAACACGATGAATACAAAACCGACTTAAGAACCTGCGGTTTTCGTGTTAGCTACCAAGACACATATACCTACATTAATTTATTTTAATAAGATAAAGCTTTCACTAACGTAACAAATAATATTAGTGCTTTAGCCACAAACATTGTAAACTATTTGTTTCAAAATTGTTAATATACTCGAGAATTGGTTACGCAATCAATTGTAATTTTTTCTGATAAATACTCCAAAAGTACATATTACACCATAGGGCCAACAACTAATGTAATAATCCATATCGTTATGTAGGAATTCGTTAACAGACATAATTTATTTCAAATACACTTTTCAGCCATTTTAGAGATACACTTTTTTATCGCTTATACTACAGTAGAGTCCCGAAAAGGGCAAGGAAAAATATCTACCAAATTTGTTTTGAATTTTAAAACAGGAAAGAAAAAGGATTACGATTAAACTAGTTCTTCCAAGTAAAATCCTAAATTTATAAGTCCAGAAAAAACGTGAAATAAATGCTACAGGAGTAAACAGTGAATCTATCGGCTATCTTATACACAAAAACTAAAAAAGATAAGGCCCAGACCTACTAACAATGTGCATAACAAAGCGTGAATGCAATTTTTTTACCTCAACTAGAAAACGAAACTATAATTTGTTTCCGAGCCACAGAATTACAGTATACTGTACTAATTTCTTACTTTGAATTATTTTAGTAGTTTGTAAATAAACGTATAAAGCCAATATGACTTATCTGGCAAAAACCCACCTAATACGAATTTTCACTAATCCGAAGGGGTAAGTAGCTATTAATTACTTTCTCCACTGATAAGCAGATAAATCAATCTGTCAGACTATGGACAGCATAACTCAAGTTATGCTTAAGTCGGTTAAAAACCAAAGTTGGTATTTAAGTTTAATGTGTTTCAAGGATGAGATACGCAGCTTTTGAAGAAAATAGGCCCATCTTAAACTACCCTTTACATGGAACATTTTTCGAAAATTTTGATTTTCTTGAAAATGGCTCTAACGATTTTCATTAAAACGCCATATGTTTAAGATATCTGTATGACAAATGAAATATATATTTTGAATTTTCTGGCTATGGCTTATGTAGTCCTGTTTACTCTGGATGACTTTTAAATAACTCGTAAACCGTAAGAGGTAGACAAAATCTTACTGTACAAAATAGATGTAGATCTCACTAAAACACAATTTATGTCTGAATACATTTTTTTGTAGAGTGAACCATTTCGGAGATATTCCTTGTTATTTGTGTCAGTATCGGAAAACTTGACACTCGTGAAATGGAACGTCGTTGTTCATTTTTTATATGTTAAGCGTGTAAAGAGAACGGGATCTCAAAGCTTTAAAACATTTCACTATCACACAAAGCCTACTGTATTCTAATATTCCCCTTGTACCTACAAGGAAATAAGATATAAGATAATTTGTACAAATGTTTATCTCAACTAACATGAAGAAGATAGAGGAATAAGAGTTTGTAAGAATGGTTAGTACAAGAGTAGAGAAAGTCATGTGAGTGGTATATGTCGACACCATTTTTTCTTCTTTAACTCTAACCATGTGTAGACACAAGTTGGAAAGTTTAATCTGATTTGAAAAATCCAATTACACGGCCGGACCACCCGTTGAGCCAAAATAGTGAGGTGCCTGTTCACGCATTAAAACTACTTTCGGATTAAATTGTCCGCCTAAGAAATCACGAGGATCTCAAATACTGAATATAATTATTTATCTAAAGCTACTTTCAAACTCGTACTTAAAATTCTGATGTGGTGCAGTCACATGACTTTCTCTACTCTTGTACTAACTATTCTTGCAAACTCTTATTCCTCAATCTTCCTCATGTTAGCCGAGATAAACATTTGCACAAATTATATTATTGCTTATTTTCTTGCAAATGCAAGGGGAATATGGGAACACTGTAGGCTTTGAACGATGGTCAAATATTTTACAGCTGGCCCGTATTATGAACGTTCTCTTTACACGGCCAAGATAATATTTAATGACCTTCCATTTAAGAAAAGTATAATCAGGAATATCTTCAAAATAGTTCACTCCCCCCCCCCCAAAAAAAAAATGCATTGGGATATAACTTATGTTTTATCGAGATCTACATTAGTTATACAGTAAGATTTGGTTTATCTCTTACGGTTTACCAGTTGTGCAAAAGTCATTAAAAGTAAACACGACTACATGGGCTATAGTGAGAAAATTTAAAATATACATTTAATTTGCCATAAAAGCATCTTAAACATGACATTTTAATCAAAATCGTTAGAGCGGTTTTGGGAAATTCAAAATTTTCGAAAAAATGTCCATTTATTCAGTGGTTTAGTGTGGATGAATTCTTTTTCAAAATCTTTGTGTCGTATCCTTGATAAATATTAATAGTAAATACCAACTTTGAGTTTAACCGACTTATCATTTTTGAGTTGTACACACACACACACACGCACACACACACGCACGCACACACACACACACACACACACACACACACACACACACACACACACACACAACAGCCTATGAAGTGCCAAGGTCTGCCGCCCGGCCCCTGCGTCCCTCCACCTCTGCCCATTACAGGCGTGATTGGTGGGGTGCAGTACTGGAAGATGGAACGTGGTCAGCACCCCGAGCCCTCCCGGCTAGTTGAGGCATTCTCGACCTGGAGTCGCTACTTCTCTAATAAGTAGCTCTTCAATTGGTCCCCTCGGGACCTAACGAGGCTGAGTGCACCTCGTGCCATTCCTTCCAGCGGGGGAAAAAGTCCCCGTGCTGGTACTGGGGATCGAACTCGGGTCTTCCGTTGTCGTTAAGATAATACTCAAGTACTCTAATTTATATTTACACATCCAAATTCCTGTCATTGCCTGCCCCCAGCCCTTTGCCTCTATCTTCCTACCTTGCGCCTCCAGCCTCCGTTACAACTTAATCTTATCCCCAAATACTCTCCAATACTCAAATTATGTCACTATTTAAATTTTGTTCTCTTCCGCATACCATTTTTTTCTTCCTTCTTTAAGATTTCTTTCCTTTTTTAATCACCAGGACCTTAGGTGAAGTAACGGACGCTTTGCTTAGCAAAAGTAGCGTACGGTTCATAATTACAGGCCGTTTTCTTAACATATTCTTGAAATTTATTACAAGGAACGCGCAAATCTAAAAAATGAATGCAACTTTAAGTTGTTATAGGGAGAGTTTTTGTAGCTAAAATAAAGAATGAATTGCATTTGTACATTTATATTTGTTTTCAGTGTTAAATCTCTAAACTGTTTTTTTTTTCAACTTTTACTTTTATCTGGAGTGAGAAAGGGAGTGAGCATGGATATATGCCCTCTGTATGGGGAAAAAGGATAATGGTTTTCACTATATAATAGAATGTAAAGAAACAAGAGTGTCGAGGGAAGAGTTTTTGCCAAAGAAATGAATGATAGATTTTGTTAAAATTAAAATGATGAAGTCTAAAAAGGAAGAGGATATATAGCTATTAGGTGAATTTATGGCAAGATTAAGGGGAAAATGGTATAGGGAATTAAGTAAAACTGTAGACCAGGGTGGACTCAACCACACATAAATAACCACGGAGTTAAAATGTATGGTGGACCAATAGCAACTGAAACAATCTAGGAAAGATATTGTAAAATTGAATGAAGTGTATTGTAGTTATATTTTTTGTATTTATTTTATTTTAGTAGGTTAAGCTGTTTTCGTCAAGCTTCTGGTGTTCCTGAATAGTTTTTATAATCTTACGGGCTTTTCTATCGTTGCCCCTGATAGGATTCTGTACATTTTGTTAAACGTCAGAGTGAACCGGTCCAGTGAAGAGTATGGTCTGGTGGCTAGCCTATTCAGTGAAAATGTATGTATTATGTATGTTCTGGATAACAATGTTGCTCTTCCGAAGTTTCTTCATATAGTCTCATTACTACGCTACATTGCTGTGTTTGGAAAGGTTAGGAATTATGTTGTGATCGTCGTCAAGATTTTGCCACCTTTAAGATTTTCTGATGTTGCTACTCCTTTCTACATAATCAGCGTACCTCTGTTCCTTGTCTTAAGATACGGATTTCCACTCAAATAAGTCAGATTAGTGTTTCTTTCAGCAGTGGCTGGGCATTCTGTGATTTGTTGAAAGCCATTTAGCTAGCAGAAAGAAATTCAAAGAGCTCTACCGGTGCATTAGCATACAATGCAGGACTCTCTCTAAGATTAGGTACCCTGAAGGAAGTTGTGTCTATCATTTGTCTCTCAGTGGAAGGCAATTGATAAGGTAGTGTTATTGCAACTAATTATGTTTATGTGATGACCCTAAATCCCAAATATAAACCTTCTAACCGCACCTGTGCAATACTGTGAAATGAATTCAGTTTGTTGTATGCATTTATGTTGCAGAAGATAACAGGCGTAGAGGTCAATTAATAGAACTGAAGGTTGGTAAACATAAATGCACAAATAAGCCGTTTGTTAGATCTTACGAATGTTGGGCTGCCACTAACTTCCTTATTTATAATAGCCCTTTCTTTCTGAGCAGTAGAAATGACCTACGATTTGCTTTTTAGTTATGCTGCCAATACTCGACCCGCTAGCCTAGATAATGTGGGCTATGGCTTTACAGAAAGCATTCAAACTTAGTTTCGATACAGTATTCGTTCCGTTCACTCTGAATCATTTTTCTCTGGCACGCCTTCTCTATGATATTAACCAACATTCTACTCTTAATAAATAAAATTATAAGTTCTCAAATGAAGCAAATATTAAGTAATATTGTTCATTACCCTGTGCTCAATCACCGGCACAGATACCTGCAATTATATCCGTGACAGCCTGTTTATAGCACAACGGATAATTAGTAGGTATTTTTCTCATCAGATGGTATATAAGGTCCAAAATGTCAGTCACGATCTCTCGTGGAGAAGATAGGTACGCCATAACGAGTTAAGGTTGTTATACCTTGTCTCACCCTTAGATGACAGTATGGAGTTAAATCTCTATCTAGCACATACTAGTTGCCATTAGCCTCGTACTTTTCTACCCTCGCGCTTTTGCCAGGTTCCTAATAGCGTGGTGTAAATATTGAGTTGTTATAAATTTCAGGTTTGAACACATTATCCTACGCAGAATTGTTTTCTCTATCGGGTTATATCCTTTATAGAGTCATTATACATTTCTATATGTCCGTATTTCTCCACAAAACGTTTTTTTTTCGATAAAAGTCCGATATTTGCTGTTTCTATGCTCATCACCCACTAGCTAACAAACTAACTGCTAGAATACGTCTATATATTTTTCTTAGCTAGAGTAAACTATAGTGCTACTACCTGCCTACTTTGAATTCTAAACGTTTACTCACTTAAATGTTACAGTTTTTTAAATCAAATCTTTTCGGAAAATTTTATATATGTGCACTGCAAAAGTTACGCAGTGTGAAACTTTTTTGTTATTGAGTTTACATCGGGGACCAAGCGAGAACAAATGTTGAGGAGGGTTGGAGAAAGTTTTTAAAATAAACCAAAAGGCTGTAAGTTTTTCTTTTATCTTGTAAGGCAAACAAGGTATTCATCTATTCAGCGTATTCTCGCGCCAGGCCTGACACAGAAGATAGTATAAGGAGCAGCACTAACATTAGTTCGAAAGAAGTCGTGTGTGCAATTGTGTGGAATCCGTGAGCTGTTATTGCGTAAATATTTGTAGTTATGGCGGGGGAAGACAGAAAGGGACGATATATTGGTAAAATGAGAAGTAAGGAACGCCAAAATGAATGTGTTGCAGAAACTTTATGTTTAAGAATTCCACACACGTAACTATCACATAGAGTTATTAAGAGCAAGAATGCTAGTCAATCATTCTTTCATAAAGAACACATTACAATGCGAAGGCGACGACTTCCTTAGATTGTTTTACGCGCCAGCCGCTACCTTGTCTGGTTTTTCTCGGTTTCAATCTGTTTAGAAGTTTCTACATTCTCTGAATTATGGATTTATTAAGAATGTTATACAAGGGAATTTCTGCGTAAATTCAAGCGGACAGTCAAGGTTTAACGTTTCTCTGAAATGATAAACCCATTTGTAGGCATTTTTGTGTCCTGGCGAGTGATTGTAACGTTCAGGAATAAGGATGGGCGGCGCCGTGGCCGAGCGGTTAGACGTTCACCTACCACATAGGCGAGGACCCGCATGTGGAATACTTGGTGGACGAAGCGGCGTCTGGGCAGGTTTTCTCTGGGTTCTCCGGTTTCCCCCAATTCCAACAATGCTCTATCGTCACCGTTCCATTCATTATTTGGCCTACATTTCATATCCTCTTCCTCACTATCATACCTGATGCTTGGCTGACTACCCGCTTGAATGTTTTCACTCTGTCCGATCCATAGGTTCCTCTGCTCCCCATCAGGCGTCTGGCCCTAGGCACTGCCTAGGAGTCGGAATGTCACGTAAATAGATGCCCCTACCAAGTTGTAACACACACCAGCATCTACGCCAAATGTCATGATGCACTTAACCTCGATAACACCTCCACCAGATGTAACGTTAAAAGTGGACGCTGGGCATCTTCAGAAATGGTTAATCTACCACGACTAGAAAGGGCCATGAGGAGGGGTAGCTGCTAAGTATGGCTGAAAGTGTGGTGAAGGATTAATCCTCGATGTCGATGTAATTCTGGTTCGAAGAAGTTTTAATTTATATAAATAAAATATTAATTTGTATTATATTAAATGAAAGCAGAGTTCGATAGCTGTTTGTGTTACCTTAGCGGAGATAGCGGGAAGTGTCACAGGTTCGTCTTAGCATGTGGAATAGGTCCCCCGCTTGTCAATCTTAGCTGACGAAGTTGCAAAGAGTTTGTCAGCACGCGTCAGTTAAGCTGACTGCACGTGTACGACCTAGAAACATCTGCTCCTGCAACGAGAGCTTGCGGGAAATGACTTGTGCGTATCGAAAAGAAAGTTGCATGTCCGAACTTTAATAAATACTGTCCCGAATATTTAAATTCCACAAACTTACACAACAAAAATTTACAAAACATGTAATCGTCACAGCGAAAAAGAGGCCACCTCACCTGTATTTTACTACGCGTTTGCGTCACGAAGGAAAATGAAGTGACAGGAAAATTGAACTAGTTCATACTAGTGAAGAGAGTGTGAAAACTGTCTAATTTAAGACAGTAATATAATTTATTTACATATTATGCATTAAACCCTGCTTTCTGTATTAAAATATCCAAATTAATCGATCCACAGATGGTATGCTTAAGCCATGGGTGAGCTCTGAATCGTGGTTTAGAAATATTTATTGTTTGATATTTACGGGTCTGAAGAAAATCGTTAATAAGAGTAAAAGTAGGAGGGAAGGGGGACTTCTACCTACCTATATCCCTTGCGGGATGCTTCCGGGAGGGAGGGTGAGGTGGGAGGTGACAGAGGGTGACCGATCCAGGAGCCAGAACAGAGCAAAGGGCAGCAACCATACCAGTTCCAGATTTAAGCTCCCCAGTGTACAACCGGTCTCTCTGCTGGATTGCAGGAGCGACTAGAGACCACCTGCTTTTGGGGGATGGAGTAGCAAGTAGCATCCTCTCTCCCTGCCATGCCGTGTCAAGACGCAAGGACCTCCACTATACCTACTTGTGCCACTCTTACCCCTACCGAGCTTCGCTGTGGTTTTCACGTCTTGAGGGCGGAACTGAGTCGAGTCGGGCTGTGATGTCTCCAGGAGCGCACATCTGAATGACAGAGAAAGCGTCACGCTTCATGCACTATCACGCACGTCCCACTGTCTATTAGCAGTCTGCTTTAATCAGTAGCAAAAACAAGAGTAATGTGATTTCGGTTCTTATTGCTCTCGTTATCCTGGAAGTGGTTAACTAGATTAACCATATCCGCAAAAATCACATTGCCAATTGTTTTCCTTGCGGTTGGATTTCTGTTTTAAATGGCGTGGGTCACGATTGAATTTCGTGGTACTTTTCTAGTCCACTTGGTTCTGTATAGGAAAGAAGATTCTCTGTGACAGGCACTTGGTAAATTGCATCACGAGTGTCCTGAAGAAAATGTCTCAGTTGTCCTACAAAACCTGATGTATTGTTGACTGTTTACTTCTTTGGGCAGGCATTCAATATTGCCCAACCCAATTTACAGCCCGTGTGAATTTGAACCAAACAGGTTGACTATTGTTAAAATGTTACCAAAATGGGGTCACACCTGATTCACAATTGTTTAGAGTAGTCGCAAATAGTGCCAGTGTGCGATTTGTGATTTTACCACCAGGAGGGATGGCCTTAATAGGTTAGTTTAGGGGGAAAACTTTTCTTTATGTATATACAGGTGCCCCCCCCCCCAAAAAAAAAAAAAAGAACTTCGGATATACAATGTGTGGGGAACACTTAAGGAAAATGTTTGTTTGAGAAAAACAGTGGTTTTCAAAAACCGTGTAGAGTAGCTCGTCATGGAAGGTAAGCAGGTGATTTAGAATCTGTGAGTCTTAGGGGCATCTCTCTGTTCCAATATGCACGCCTGACATCCCGTGATGACGAAATATTTTCCACACTATAAAGAGTTCTTTAGACAATCGGCACGCATTCGCGATGGACAATTTGGAGAAGACTTTTGTTGTCTACTGCAATTGTAGGGGAACATGCTAGGAGCTGCTATGGCGAGCACTTCTAACAATAATAAACTAAAAATATTTTACTTAAATTCGCAGAAATGAGAGAAAATTATAACATTTTTACCAACTATTTTGAAATTTCTAGCAAATATTTTAACTTTTTTAGCGCATAAAAAGCCTCTCCCTGGTTATCATTTTACGATCATTGAAACAAAGGAGTTTCTTAAATTAAAATTTTAATGACATGGGCTAGGAAAGCAAGACAGCGTTATTATACATGCCATAGGAATCATCAGATACTTCTGTCATGCCTGAAAAAGTCCAGAGTTCAATAAAAAAAATATACCTCTTGTGAATTGGTAAATTGGGGAATATAGAAGAAAGTGAAGAAGATATATCAAATAGTTCCTCCAATTTATATAGATGAAAAATCAGAAGTTTACAATGTATTAAATAAAATGTAACTTAAGTTTATTTTCTTTTGTAAATAATGTGTTGACAAAAGTGTGTATTTCTAAAATTTCTGTTTCTTTCGTTGTTTCATTTTATAGAAACGATCGATTGTTGACAATCGAGCTTAGACCGCGTTCGGTTTAGCATTTCAGCGACAACTTCATTTCTAATTGTTATTACGGAAACGTTGTTCAAACCATGAATTCATAGATACATCGGAAGTTCGAAGGTGTGATAGTTCAATAATTAGTTTTCTAATGCTAAGATTCACAAAAAGTTTAATTCTACATCCTTAAACAGTCGTCAATCGTTTCAAATATCTCATTTATTATCCTCAATTTAAATTTCGGTTAACAGTGTCCACTAGTAAACTACAGAGTGTAGAGAAAGTTCTGTGAAGGTAACAGATTTTTTACTTTATTATATGCAGTAACTAGGGAAAGTATTGTATTCGACTCAAAAATTCTATGTCGAGATTTCACGGAAATGTATGTTTTGAGGGCATCCTGAATATATAAAAAAATAAATAATTTTTAGAAAGAAGTCCGTGTGCGTGTGTCTGTGAACAACACAACTCAAAAACGAAAAGTCAGTTAAAACCAAAGTTGGTGTTTAATATATTTGAAGAATGCGACAAGAAGATTTTGAAGAAAAATACTTCACTCTAAACTACCTTTTACATGGAAACATTTTGGAAAATTCTTGATTTTTTTCAAAAATGACCAATGATATTGATTAAAATGCCATATGTTTAAGATATTTTTATGGCAAATAAAATGTTTATTTTGAATTTTCTGGCTATAGCCCAAGTAGCCCTGTTTACTCTGGATGACTTTTGCATAACTGTTAAACCGTAAGAAATAGACCAAATCTAAATGTATTTTGTATTTCGGAGATATTCCTTTTTATTTGTCAGAATTTTGGAATAGTTATAGACGTTTTCAAACGCCTAAGGTTTAAACTATTGCTTCAAGGCTATTGTATTCCTCTAGCACCTACAAGAAAATTAGCAATAAGATAATTTCTACAAATGTTTATCCCGATTAACATGAAGGACATTGATAAATGTTTGTAAAAGTAGTTTGTGAAAGGGTAGAGAAAGTAATGTGAGTGCAACACTCGTATTTTTTCGGTGGGATACACAGCTTGCTCTACCCTAACTGGCAAGAGGCGAAGGTAAAAACGAAAGGAAACCTTTCACTATAATATTCTGTAGAAAGGAAAATTAGAGCGTTACATGAACGACAAATAATATTGAATAATATCGATAGTGCTCTCGATAATGTGTGAGAGAAGGTCGATGAAGTACCGACTGGTAACGCACTTCGCTTGTTTCAACGCCAACATAATTACAATACAATGAGCTGGCCGAAGTTAAGGAAACCAGAATCGTGAAGTTTTCGCCACGATTTGAGAGCGAAACAAGCAGGGAGGGTGTGACGAAATATGGTGTTGGGTGTGTCCTTGCCCTGTAGTACTGCATGAGTGACTTACTCTTACTTACGTAACAGGCGTCTGCAGACGGTTTCTCCTTATCACTCCTAATCTGTTTGCCTCATTTAATTGCAATCCCTTAATGCAATAAAATAAACATTTTATATCATAATTTGTACATTTGTATGACTGTGCTCTGTAACAATGGGCAGTTAAAGACAATCACCCACTTTTCTATACACCTCCAGATCATAACGACCATTAGACTGCGTCATTAAGCCTTTATTGACCAATTTCCTTCGTTTTTAACTACTCATTTAAGTGATATGTTTGATAACAAATGAAAATGTCAACAACTTCCTAGCACTAAGGCTTATACGGTTAACTATGATTTCCTTGATAACACTGCATTACTTAGGCAGTACATCAATGATATTTTAGAAAAACGAACATTGTTTTATTTTTACTTTCGCTACCAGCGCATAGTAACCATGAAGGTATTGCATTTTACTCAAAACTCTGTACCGGATTTTACTCTCCTGAAATCCAGAAAACGATTTTTAGCAAATGCCCATGTGTCTGTGAACACCATAACTCCAAAACAAATAGTCAGTTACATATTTAACTTTGTATTTAAATTTAGGGACTCCAAAGATGCGACACAAAGATTTTCTAGAAAATCCCCCCCCCCCTCACCCCAGACTACCTTTTACATGAAACAATGTTTAACTATTTGATTTTATCAAAAATGACACCAAAGATTTGAATTAAAATACTGTGACAAAATGACAAAGTCAGTCCGGTCAGTTTGCAATCACTTTATTACCACAAATAGTTTTCTTCTCTTCTTTAACACAATTTACAGTCTTTCGGGCAACCACAGCTCGCAATTTTTACTTCTTATAATCCTGCTCAGTCCTTTTAGTGTCTTTCTTCACTTCCTCTGTCTCTCACGCACTAATTATAATGATGTATTCACTCGCGACGTTCGTTGAATCTTCTTACAACGCACAGCTGTCGTGCACTCATTAACACACTGACGGACTCGTGTCTGTAACTGTAATTCTAACTCGCACTGCTCTTCTCTAGTCTCCTTATATTTTGGGGATGACGTCACACGGGCCTTTCTCGAGTACCACATACACACGCACCGGAAATGACTCGCCAAGAAGTCTCGCATAACTGGTAAATCGTAAGAAGTAGAGAAAATTGTACTACAGAATTTGTTTCTCGCTAAAGCAGCAAAACAAAAATATATATGCAGATTTTTTAAGTTCAACGTACTTTAACCTGGTGGATCATATCGGACGATAAATATTTGAAATGAGAGAAATGGTACTCAAATTAGCCCGGGGTCCATAGAGGTTAAAGTTACCCGACATTCATCCTCTCAGGATAAGGGACCTTATGCGGATAATTCACTTAACCGAGATTCGAACTCGGGACTTCTTGAATATGACACAAATACCCTACCCCCACACCTCAAAGGCAGAGGCAAAAGAAGACTCAAAATATTCCTTGTTTTAGCTTTAAATGTTGCATTCATTTTATCATTTTCTCAAATAGGTTACTGTTTTATGTCCTAGCCATGCAAAGAGAATGGAATTTCAAAGCTATCACGTACCGACCAGCTCTTAAAACATTGGGATATCGCTTAAGCCTACGATATTCCATTATTCCTCTTTTATCTACGACGAAATATGTAATATGATAATTTCTGCAAATGTTTATTTGAATTAAGATGAAGTAAAGGAATAAACGTGTGTAAGAATGGTTTTGCAATAGTAGAGAAAGTCATGTGAGTGCAACACATCCGATTTGTTTTCATTCTCTGCCCGCCATTGCATATAAAAATAATAAATTACAATTAAGTGTGTAATAAAGGCTTGATATAAGTGTGGAGAAAGTTACAAAACAGCATCAATCTACGCTGCGTGTAACAGAAAATTAAGAAGTTTGCAAGTGTTGCAATTTGGCGTATTTAGAGCGAACAGAAATTTGGCGGTGAAATGTTAACAGGAAACATTGCAGTGCGGCATGTTGACCCCGCGTGCATGTCCCGCGGCTGCTGAAGAGAATGTCCGGAATCGTCCTTGAGGACTCCACCAACATTCAAGGTGAGATTGTGTTTTCGGGGCAAGAGCGACTTACAGACAGACACTGCATCACGGAACTGGACAAAGTCATCGTGCATGAGATGACATATCAGATAATGACTTAGGTAGGTCATGAATAATTATTACATAATGTGCAACGGTACAGACTGCCCGCCGCAGTGGTGTAGTGGTTAGCAGGTGTTCTGGTAATAACGATTCGGACTCGAATCTTTTCTAGGGAGAGTTGCCTTCATAAGATTCCTGCTGGGTTTACACTTGTTTTTAGTAACATTGAACTCTGGGATATCCTGGTAATAGTTGAAATAAGTTTTTCAAAAAGTTGAATAGTTTCTTAAAAATATTTTTTTTCTTTTGGCTGTACTATTTGTTTAAAATTTTACAAAATGTTAATTATGTTCAAAACTCTTATTTCAGTGTATGTAAAACATCAACAAACATTTCAAATCAAAATATTAGGCAACAATTGAGAAAATGTTCCTTATGTGAGGAAAATTTCAACTTAAGGAAATGAGCTCCAAAGTTAGAACATCTATACTTGCACCATAGCTTGTTTCATCAGAATTCTCTTCATTTGCCAGTTCTATCTTCCTTTGACACCTCTTGTGAACGGTTTTTCTTGATTTAATAGGTTATAAAGATTATCTCTTCATGCTGTATTGCACCATCAGTATTAATGAGTCAGCACCTGACAACTGCAGTACTTCATATTATATTTCCTAAACACTTAAACACTTTTTAGGAGATCAAGTTGTGCTAAATTCCTAATTATTGGTTTTATTTCTTCCATTATAGCAAGTGGCAAACTTTGAGGATATTTATCTCCTGTGACCAGTTCTCTATTATATGTATACCAATTGTCTGCACCAGCTGTACGCGAACAATGATAGGAGTTACATTTTTTTGACAATATATGGAAGTAATCTGCCTGTACTGATTTTATTTTTCCCTACATGTCTAGATTTTGTCTTATTGCAAGACCATAATACCTCAATGACACCATCTGTGAGTCTGTCTTCCACCAACTGTCTATCACTAAGAATTTTTCCCTCAAAGAAACCTGAAGTTTTCTTAGCTGAAAGCCCATCCTCTCCTGGACGCCGCGAATAATGAAAACTAGACACTTTAGCAAGACAGTACAGTTAATATCGTTTCAAACGAAAGCAAAATTGATTAACTTAAATACTGCAACTATTCCCAAATTGGCCTGCAGACAGTGTCGTGGTACAAGGTTGAAGCTCTCATTCGACAATACGCAGTTGTTGGTACAGTTCCGGCTGTAATCGAATAATATAAATCTTACAGTAATTAAATCAAAGTCTAAAATGTTTTAATGATTTGATGGGGAAGTTAAATCAAATATGAAAAACTCAGCACAATAGCGGGCTCGAAAGATGGTTCTTTGATACTCAGACAAGAGAAGTAAATTGGGCATTCAGCACTGATTCACAATTTAGTTCATTTCTTCATAAAAGTATATTACCGGTATGAGCAACAAATATATGGATATAACAAATATAACAGAGAATATCTAAAAGTAGAAACACAATTAGAAGTAATAAGAAAAACTCTGATGCACTCACATGACTTTCTCTACTCTTATAGTAGCCATCCTTGCAAACTCTTATTCCTATATCTTCTTCGTATTAGTTGAGATAAAAATTTGCAGAAATTATCTGGTTTATTTTCTTGTATGTCTAAGGGGAATATGGGAATACGGTAGGGTTTGAGCGATAGTCAAATGTTTTAAAGCTTTGAGAGTCCATTTCCATTGCACAGGTAGGATGTAAAAGATTAATAACTATCTTCCATTTGACGAAAGTTTTAGAATTCCAAAACCTCACACAAATAACAAGGAATATCTCCCAAATGGTGTACTCCACAAAAAAATTTATTTGAACATAAATTGTGTATTTTAACGAGATCTACACGTTTTGTACAGTAAGACGTGGTCTATCTCTTATGGTTTACTAGTTATTTAAAAGTAATCAGGAGTAAACTGCACTGCGAAGGCTACAGTAAAAAAAAAAAAAAAAAATAAAAAAAAATAAAAAAAAATGTAAAACATACTTTCATTTGTCATAAATATATCTAAAACATATGACATCTGAATCAAGATCGTTAGAGGAATTTTCGAGAAAATCAAAATTTTTTATGTAAAGGGTAGTTTAAGGTGGAGGAAACCTTGATAATGACATAATAATGATAATAATAAATCATCACCACCAACAGGCGTTGAACATTCCTTTTGAACCTATTGCCATATCGGTAACGGTGTTAACTCGTGTGCAATTGTCACTCAACTTTTTTGGGTATTTTCAATATTAGATCACGCACATACACACATTCATTCTCATTCAGATTTCCAGACTAGAGATAATGGGAATAATCTTTATTGGAGAAACATACCCAAACTCCTAGTCGGGAATCGAACCCGGGACCACTCGCACAGTGGAAATATGCTCTATCAACTGAACTGCGGGGCCACCCTGAGATATTTTAAAGAGAATATCGTGCTTCTTTAAAGTAAAAATTCTATACATTTCGCTCCTTATATCGTCTACACCGCAAGACTGTGATATTCATTAAATCTGCGGAAAATACAATTACTGTAATCTAATAATGAAATCGAGTTGGAACTTCCAGCTATGTTTCAGAGAAGTGCGCGACATGGAATGGACCTCAAATAAAGCTCACCACAGTAAATTAATTTGCTTCAGACATGTTTCATGCCTTAGTTAAAGTTAACCTTCTGTCCTTTTAAACTCTAGCTTGCTTTCTTTCTTTCTAGAAGAACAAGGTCACTTGAAGGTGGGGAAAGGTAACAAATTCCCCGGGCAATCTTTATTATCACGATTTTGTTATATATAATGCTGGTACGTTGTTCAACAGCTCGCTGGCAACACGATAAAAACAACATTCGGATACGCATTCAAGATTACGTCACTAGAAGGGGAGAGGGGGAGAGCTTTGTATAATAAAGGAGGCCTGAGGTAATTCTCATTAGACTAAGAATGTGTCCGTTGTAAAACAGAACATTAGTTTAGAATAGATTTTAAAATAGCATGTGGTTAATTGATTTGAGAAGCTCATTTAGTCCCAGAACTGGATGATCCCAAGATGCTAGGTTTCCCATATGGTCTTAAAGAAATAAGCTCTCTATAACTAATTCTACAAGGATCAGGCAGATAGTCGTCAGCAACAATTGTTAAAAATATTGATCTTTATTTTGTAGAAAAAAAAAACAGATGTTTATGTCGCTATTCAACATTGTCTCCATTTCTTTGCACACATTTTTCCATCGTGGTGCAAGTTTGAAAATAACCTTACGATAGAACTCCGCTACTGCTCTTCAAAGATATTAACATTATGCTTTCCGAATATCCTCCATCGTCTCGTAGTGTTCGCAATTTTTCCTTAACAGAACCAAAAAGATTGTAGTCGGAGGGTGCCAAGTATTTCCGGTCCAAATGTCCTGATCTTTCCACAGTGACTCGAGCAGTATGGGGACAGACATTATCCTGTTGCAGGAGTTGGTCCTGCAAAGCACAACAGAGCTTCAGAAGTGTCCAGATATAGCGGGCAGTATTTAAGGTAACTATACATCCAAAAAGACACTTCCATATCTTTCCCAGTAGACTGCAATCACTTCGCTCTGTTCTCCGACGACAAATCCAAGTTGTTATTCCATACTCTGGCGTTTTCTTTCACGCTTGTAATACGCTTTGCTCAGCATACTCGTAAAAAATCATCTCATTCATTTTGAAATCTCTGAAGAAGATTTTGGGCGATTGTTCGTCTCTGAAGCTTGTGATCTTCGGCGAATAAACTTTCTTGCACTGCAGTAGTCCTGTAAGTTTTGCAAGATTTCCTCCACAACTACACGCCTGTGCTGTGTAATGAGCTCATCAACTCTTTCCTTATTGCATTCCGTGGAGACAGTTCAAGGGCGACTGCTACAAAGTTCATCTTAGACACTCGTGTTCCCAATTTGAAATATGTCAATCTCCTAACACTGCTGGCGCCTATACAGACATATCCATAGATACGTTACTCTGATGAATTTTAGCAGCACATTTTTGCTCTGTCAAAAGAATTCAAGGACAGCACACTATCGAAACAAAACATAGATGTCCGCCATTTTGAAAATACTATCTGTGGTGACGTGATAGAAGCTAATAACGTCACAATGTGGAGATTATGATCGGTTTTGTTACTGGAATTTGAATTTTAACAATGGGTTGCTCACGACTTTCGGCATGATCCTCTCACTTTCAAGGGAAGTACTTACCTCAACTGGATAGGCTCGATTTCTTTCTAAAATCTGGTAAAAGTCATTCTGCTAGCTGTTACGCCTGTCACGAGATATCGTGATTGGAAACTTGCTGTTATTACAATATTTTGCTAACACATAATGCGTACGGAGTAGGCAAAAGTTGTGTGACGTATATATGTGACAACGGGTAAAAGTTACAACCTAGGAATGGATTTTTATTTGCTAAAACTATAAAAAAAACTTTTTTCATGTATACTTTTTATGTTTCCTACATAAAAATAATGCAAAAATCTTTTGTTTTAATATTACAGCTCTGTACAACAATGTTGGGACAAGTGAAATGAACAACTGTATTGGGAAGCCAGGAGGTTAATGCCAATTGTTCAACAGACTGAGTATTAGGTTAAATAAATAGATAAATGGATGGATGGAGGGAGGAATGGAGGGATGGAGGATAGAGGCATGGCGGAATGAGGGAGGAATGGAGGGATGGAAGAAGGGGTTAAGGGAGGAATATTTTTGACAGAATAGGGGTGGGAGAGGAACCGGATTGAGCCAGCCTCCACCGGGGGTCTTCTAACTGGGAAAATGTGGGGACCCTGCTCTGTCGTGGCAACGTTCCGGCCACTCTTAGGGTCCACTCGCCTCATCTATGACCCCAGTACCCCGTTAGGGCCTAGGCACAAAAGATCGCCTTTCGGTCGAGTTGTTAAGTCTCCCTCCACAAGTTGTCATTGAGTCATTTAAAATGCATCTTATTCAAGATTACGTAACAACAAGTAAGGGGATTCATTAACGCCTCTTCTGCAGTTGAGCTGATCTCATCCTGAAGAATATGTTGACATGGTGTGCTTTTAAAAAATAACTACTTTAAGACACTTATAGCGTGAGATGTGTGCAGTGAAACTTCACACTTTTAGGTGCTTCGTAAGAAATGCAAATTATGTCGCAATTATATTAAGCTATGGGAAATCGTAAAATCTTCGCAGGATCCTCTTCTTATAAACCGGTATCCTGAGAAATAAGTGTTTTACAGATAAATGAACTTCACAACTATCACCGAACGAAATGGGTCCGCAGTAAGGTGTCAGGCTCACATTTCAGAACTTCGGGTCCTAATTTTTCCATCATTTCTAAAGATGCCAGTAAATTCAGCAAACATTGTTGCAAACGAGACCAAACACTTGACTTCCTTTTTGGCATTATATCGCCAACCACTTCACTTGAGATACCATACTACACAATACGATTTCGAAGCTCATTCAAATTGAGTTCTCGTAAAATGACAATGCACGGGTTCTTTTGTCAAATTTAAAAAATATAACAAACAAGTCATAAGTTATGTTTTTATAAAAATTATTTGATTTATTTACATAAAAGTATACAGAATATGTAATTTTATGTGAAACAGAATTTTCGTACGATTGAAGTGTGCAGTTTCCGAAATATCTGTCTATGACTTTCTCTACTCTTGTACTAACAATTTCTACAAACTCTTATTCGTGTATCGTCTTTATGTTAGTCGAGATAAACATTTGTAGAAATGGTTTATTATTGATTATTATACCTTGGGGTGGAAGGGGAATACAGTAGGTTTTGAGTGATGTCAAATCTTTACAAGCTGATCCTAATATATGAAGGAAGGTACCTACATTTTTTGTGCAATAAAATTTGGTTTATCTCTTCCGGTTTACCGGATGTGCAAAAGTCATTAAGAATAAACTGGACTACACGGGATGTAGCCAGAATTCAAAATATACATTTCATTTGCCATAAAAATATTTCAAACATATGGCATTTTAATCAAAATCGTTAGCCATTTTCAAGAAAATCAAAATTTTCGAAACATTTTCCATGTGAAGGGTAGTTTAGGGTGGGGCTATTTTCTTCAAAATCTTCGTGTCGCATTCTTAAGACATTAAACTTAAATGCACACTTTGGTTTTTAACCGACTTTTCGTTTTTGAGTTATACTGTCCACAGACTGACTGACACATAGACACACACACGAACCTTTTTCTAAAAATGCTTTCTTTTTTTTTTTATTCAGGAGGCCTCAAAACATGTATTTCCGTTGAAATCTCGACATCGAATTTTTGGGTGGAATACAATACTTCCCCTACTTACCGGTAGAGAAAGTAAAAAAACAAATGCATTATATAGATTCTTGAAGAAGGAACAAGGAATGAATAGTAAATACATTTAGTTACCTGGAGTGTGGCATTATACGTACAGAAACGTGGATAGTGTGGTGAGATATGCTTTCTGGGGAAAACGTATTATAGAAAATGGGCAGACAAGTTAAGTAAGGCAAGTACATATTTTATAAAGAGTAGACAAAGAAAGAACAGTGCTGAAGTTGATGTCGAAGTTGATGGATGTGAAGTCACACTGACGTATTCACTTCCGTCCTCACGTCAGCAGGGGTTGGAGTTTTTAAACTCTAGAGGTGTTCCCCAAGAAGAGAACCACTGAGAGGGTGTTACTGTTGACTACTAGATAAAGGTGATTTGGATATGGGGCGTAAGACTTGAACTGTTAATCTGCTCGTATTACATTTGATTGCTACGAACTGTATCTGTGAATCACCCATACTGCCAGATGTAATGTGAAAATGAGGACTTCTCAGACGCAGACAAGCTCAAATTACCTAGTTGTCGACGGGCCCTTAAGGTTTAATCACTCACTCTATAAAGCTTTGATATGAAAATTCAATATAGGTAAACTATAATATTTCTTCTACTAGTCGATAGTAAAGTAATTAACTTTTGAATATTAATCTGTAACATGGTATGAAAATAGTGGTATCTAAGTGGAGAAAGGCTTAGTAATATTAGTCAGATCAATGACAAATTTTAGTTTAGTTTCAATAATCGTTTAATATTTTACTGTCATTCAGATTGCTACATTTCAAAAAAATAGGTTCATTTTCTCAGAGGATGGTATTAGTACAATTGACAATTCCTTGCTTTGAGTGCCAATTTTCATCGCATACTTTCTGTGAATAATTATTGGAAATAGAGGTTGACAGAAAGGATTTAAGTTACAGCGCAAGATATCTGCTTCATCAAGCCATTTCGAGGAGAAAGCTATCAAATTTATTAACAGACAATGACAATTATATCACTAGTTTAAATCATGTTCACGTCGTTTCAATATCCGAAAGTATAGGAAATAAAGTGTTATTGAAAAATGTATTAAGAGAAAGTTCACGTACATTGCTCCAGAAAAAAACATTTTGACTTGATTCATTGTGTGCTCAGCGTTTCGGTGAAAGGTCGGCTGGATGAGGTAAGTCTTAGTGGCCCACTTCACTCAATTCTGGGGTATTCTCTGAGTAGGCATCAAACAAGAGAAAAAACTTTCATTGCTGGGCGGTTTTCTTCCTTTTGGTGACGTGCTAGAAATGCTCTTCAGAAGCATTTAACATGTCGTGAAATTTGTATACCTCTTCGAGGGCCGTGGTTGTCCAGATGCACAGAAATCACCTATCAGGGCTCTAATACTTAGCAAAAATTGACACTTAATTGTTGCTTTGATTGGATTCACTGATTTATGGAACGAAAATGGCCAATCCTATTGATTTGAAGTTGGGAAACTTCATGATCTATTATCTCAGATACCACTTTGTCTGTGTATGAGGGGGGGGGGGGGGGGGAGGGATAAAATACTATCATATTATTGAAATATCACTACAGAAAACTGCATATTAAATTTTAATCGAAATAACCATTTACAGAAATCGTCTTATTTCCCTTTAGGTACAACGGGACTAGGGAATACAGTGGGCTCAGAAGTTAGTGAAATTCTTTAAGAGCTCGTTGCATTATGGTTATTTAAATTATTGCTACATTTGTATGATCAGGAGAAAGAAATTCCCATTTAGTTTTATATAGTACATAAAATGATGCACATTTCTTATCATTTATCAGTAATGAAAAAGTCATGCTAATGAAGAGGACTTCAGAAACTATTAAAAAAAATCAACGTATACATTTTATTTATCATGAAAATATCTTAAACATTAATTTAATCAAATTGTTAGACCCATTTTTGAGAAAGCCAAAATTGGTGAAACATTCACCTGTAAAGGGTAGTTTCTTAAATCTTAGGGTCGCATTTTTGGAAAACCCTGAACTTAAATATCAAGTTTGGTATTAATTGTCTTTTGTTTTTGAGTTACCTGTTCACACACATGCACAGACATTTTTTAAAAAGGGCTTTCTTGGATTGAGGGAGTTTCAAAAGTGTATTAGCGTTGAAATATTGGTATCGAATTTTTGGATGGATTACAACACTTAGTGTAGGTATATAGCAGAGAAAGTAAGATGAAATTCTTTTCAATCTATTATAAAATTAATATACCTTTACCATTCTTTAATGTTTTTATTTAATGTTTCACTATTTCTATGTCCAAATGTATTACTTTTATACCTGTTATACCTGTTTCGTTATTTATTCTACCCAAAAATATTTTCCAAATTTCTGAATCTTTTAAGAGCTCGTCACTATGCAATGACTTTAAAATTCCGTTTCATTTGCATGATCAAGAGAAAGAAAAGCGAATACTTCATATTTGAGAAAAATAATAATTATAAAATTCAAACGAATAACAAAGTATCCCGGAAATAGTTACCCCCCCCCCCCAAACAAATTATTGGTCATAAATGGGGTGAGATCTACATTTTTTATGCAGTAAGGTTTTGCTTATATCTTACGGTTCTTTAAAGTAACCGTTAGCCATTTTTGAGAAAATCAAAATGTTCAAAAGATTTTCTATGTAAGGGGTAGTTTGGGGTGGGGATCTTCTTTGCGTCGCACCCTTGCAAGATGCTGCACTTAAATACCATGTTTGGTATTTAACCATCTGCGGACATATACTTTTTCTAAAAGTGATTGTTTTTGGATTCACTGAATCAAATATTTCCACTGAAATGTTAGTTACCACAATTTTTGGAATACAATGCTTCTTCTGTTTACTGTAAGTACGTAGCAGAGAAAGTAAACGTGAAACTGGTTTAGAAATTATAACAAAGTTGATATAGTTTTGGGCAGTAGGTTTCTACTATGTCTTCATGACTTTCGAGTGGTGCATTCCCTTAGAAGGACATTGCTGAGTAAGACAATGTTGTGTATTTGCTGTGGCGAGTTGTTACAGTTCCCCACTGCAAGAGTATCGCTGCCCTACTTTGGAAGCCCGCAGCATTGCGGTGGCTGGAGGTCACTCATAAAGAAAGTGTAAGCAATGCTGTGATAACATCCTCTCTGTTTTCTCCGGTGGGCAAAAAAACTGCAGGCTTCCGCTTTATAATCGCTGGTAGGTAACATAATAGCTGAACAGATGAGGGCCAATTCTGCGTACGTGCAAGAGCTATCCATTTGGGAACTAGTGACGTGCAGTGATTGTAACATTACAAATAAGGCTACGCATTATCACAGTGTTGATCTAACTAGTTGATAGTAGCACCTTTCTTTCCTCTCTTGTTTTACTATTTAAACCTCCAAGGACTTTGCAACCTTGATGGAGGGGTAAGAGATCACAGAATTACAACATGTCCTGGGTGTCTTATAGCCCCAAGATGACTATGATGGGTAAATTTCTATCATTATCATCAACTTCATAGCTTGGGCCTATTGACTCGTTCCGTTTCCCAGTGGAAATTAATGGCAGATAATCTCTCCTTACGTCTTCCAATACTTCTATGGCCTAAACTACGTTTATAATTTAACATCCTTTTTTTGAAATTATTCATTCTTGAGTAGGCGTAGGCTTTCACGGCCGGTGTTTGAAATTCTACAAGAGTCTTCCGGGCTGATTTGCCGTGGTCTGCTGGAGTAACTTGGTCCAGACGTTTCGTCCACTACTGCGGTGGACATCATCAGTGGCGTGGTCGAAGTCTTCTTGGTGAAGGTACACTTGTGTCTGAGGCGTTGACTGTCTGGGATGCGGATTTTATACACGGAGGGGTCCTCTCTGATTGGCTCGGGGCTCGCTGAGGCAGTGTGGTTGGTGGGAGGGGGCTAGCTGCATCTCGGGCGCTACTAGATTCTGATTGGTTTGTGTTGCTTGACTGTCTGTGTTGTTTAATGTTATCGATGACGGGGTACCAAGTTTTGTTGAGCTTAAGGGCTTCCTCTTTCCTATTGAAATTATTGGCATGTTTATAAATTTCTATGGCTTCGCGCTGTAGTCGAGCATGGTAGTGTGAGATGTTAGATAGAATGCTGGTGTCCTGAAACTTGATGACATGCTCCCCCTCCGCTTCTATAGCATGTTCAGCGACAGCTGACTTTTCAAATTGTCCAAGACGGCAGCATCTCTTGTGTTCGTTTAGTCTGGTGTTGATACTACGTAGCGTCGTACCAATATATACTGCACCACACGAGCAGGGGATCCGGTATACGCCAGCCGAGGAGAGCGGGTCCCTCGGGTCTTTGGCTGAGCGTAGTAAACTGTTGAGCTCTCTTGTAGGCTTGAAAACCGTCTTGATATTATGGCGTAGCAGGAGGCGTTCGATCCTGTCGGTGACGTTTTGAACATACGGAAGGAATACCGTGCCTTTGTTCCTAGGTGGGGTCGGCTTAGCAGAGATCGGCTGCCGTCTGGGTGGTCGGAAGGCTCTCTTTATTTCTTGTGTAGAATAGCCATTGGCTTGTAAGGCTAGTTCCAGATGGTGCAGCTCTTGTGGTAGCAGATGAGGCTCGCAAATACGGGAAGCGCGGTGTAGGAGAGTTTGAATCATAGCCCGTTTGTGTCTCGGATGGTGGTCTCAACAAAACCTCCAACCACCATCCGAGACACAAACGGGCTATGATTCAAACTCTCCTACACCGCGCTTCCCGTATTTGCGAGCCTCATCTGCTACCACAAGAGCTGCACCATCTGGAACTAGCCTTACAAGCCAATGGCTATTCTACACAAGAAATAAAGAGAGCCTTCCGACCACCCAGACGGCAGCCGATCTCTGCTAAGCCGACCCCACCTAGGAACAAAGGCACGGTATTCCTTCCGTATGTTCAAAACGTCACCGACAGGATCGAACGCCTCCTGCTACGCCATAATATCAAGACGGTTTTCAAGCCTACAAGAGAGCTCAACAGTTTACTACGCTCAGCCAAAGACCCGAGGGACCCGCTCTCCTCGGCTGGCGTATACCGGATCCCCTGCTCGTGTGGTGCAGTATATATTGGTACGACGCTACGTAGTATCAACACCAGACTAAACGAACACAAGAGATGCTGCCGTCTTGGACAATTTGAAAAGTCAGCTGTCGCTGAACATGCTATAGAAGCGGAGGGGGAGCATGTCATCAAGTTTCAGGACACCAGCATTCTATCTAACATCTCACACTACCATGCTCGACTACAGCGCGAAGCCATAGAAATTTATAAACATGCCAATAATTTCAATAGGAAAGAGGAAGCCCTTAAGCTCAACAAAACTTGGTACCCCGTCATCGATAACATTAAACAACACAGACAGTCAAGCAACACAAACCAATCAGAATCTAGTAGCGCCCGAGATGCAGCTAGCCCCCTCCCACCAACCACACTGCCTCAGCGAGCCCCGAGCCAATCAGAGAGGACCCCTCCGTGTATAAAATCCGCATCCCAGACAGTCAACGCCTCAGACACAAGTGTACCTTCACCAAGAAGACTTCGACCACGCCACTGATGATGTCCACCGCAGTAGTGGACGAAACGTCTGGACCAAGTTACTCCAGCAGACCACGGCAAATCAGCCCGGAAGACTCTTGTAGAATTTATTCATTCTTGTTACATGCTGAAACCAACTATATTTATTTGCCTTTGTTTTATTATTTAGTCTGATCCATAAATCAACGTTGGTACTGCCATTGTTTTCTAAAGTTTTAATTTTGTTTCCCTTGTTTTATTTCTTATATATAAACTTTTCAACATTTTGGTATTAGACTTTCTTGTTATTCACGACATGAGAAATTCGCTGTTAAAGTCTGGCGGCTCATTTCACTTCCACTCTGTATGAAAATAATTATGATAGACAAAAATGAATTCTATATTATTTGCAGATGACCAAGTTATAATACCTCTTCAGATAATCAATCGCAAAAGATAAATCGTGAATTGTGTAAAACATGAAACAATACAACTTTAAAATATCAAGTCAGAAAATAAAAACCTTTTGTTGGACCTTATTTAGACATAAATTGCGTGTTTTGGCTAGATCTACGTTTTTTGTATATTAGGATTTTGCCTATCTCTTACGGTTTACCACTTATTCAAAAGTCATCCAGAGTAAACAGAACTACATAGGCTATAGCCACAAAATTCAAAATGTATATTCCATTTGTCATAAAATTATCTTAGTCAAAATCGTTAGCCATTTTCAAGAAAATAAAAATTTTCAAAACTTTCTCCATGTAAAGGGTAGGGCAATTTTCTTCAAAATCTTGGTGTCGCATCCTTGAAAGACATTAAACTTAAATATCAACTTTGGTTTTTAACCGACTTTTCGTTTTTGAGTTATGCTGTCCGCAGACTGACACACACACACACACACACACACACACACACACACACACACACACACACACACACACACACACACACACACACACACACACACATCGGATCTTTTTTTAAAATTTTTTTTTTATTCAAGGGGTCTCAAAACATATTTTCGGTGAAATCTCTACATCGAGTTTTTGAGTGGAATACAATACTTCCTCTACTTACCAGTAGAGAAAGTAAAAATCAGCATTATTTTTAGTACGGAAGCTTCCCTGTACAATACATGTCGAAATTATAACAAATATTGCAATAGATGAATGGTTTTAAATAAATATTTTAAAAAAATGACGTGGACTTATAAGAAAAAACGCTAACATCACAGGCAACTGCGAGCGAGAGCTTTGAAAAGATGGCTTCTGAACGCGCCCCAAAACATTGCAGTGCTCTCTGCTTTAGTAGCTCTCTGTTACGTTTATAGACGATTTCCAAACAATTGTCTGAAGCCAGAATCGCGAAGTTATCCGAAAAACTCTAGGTCCATGGGAATCAATGAATGTTTCACTGCTCGAAAAGGCTGGTTAAGGAATATGTCTTGCGAAAATACCAACTTACTTTGTTAAAGGTTAAATAAAAATTGCTAGTAGCATAACATTTCAAGAATAATTATCACTTCTACCATAAGATAAAGAGCCATTTTTCTGTTGGTGTATTCTAACATCTCGTATTTTTTATAAAACCAGTCCTTGGCCTTTGTTCCTTGAAATTCATGCAATTGTATGGTAAAGTAGCTCAAAGTGTCTCGTAAAGGACACAGGCCACCACTGTGGTCCCACCAATTGTCTGAATTCATCAGCTATCTTGTTCTTGCTCGGTTTCTGCTTCCAGCAGGCTGCAGGAATCAAATGGAAATGGGCGAGATACGCCACAAGACTTCGCCACGACAGTTTAGCTCAGTCGACCACTGTGTGGGACCCATATGCTGGAAGCAGATATCCTGAAGTTAAATACGTTTTGTATTAATTTAATTTTTCCTTTTTACCGTGTATCTGACAGGTAAATAAAATAGGATATTGTATTGCACCCAAATATGTTGTATCGAGGTTTTATCAGAAATAGAGGGTTCGGAAGGGTCCTAATTAAAAATAAATCCAAATTTTTTAGGATAAGGTTCATGCTGTTTGTGTTAACGTCCATATCGGACGGTGAATGAATGAAATGGGTGAAATTATGCTCAAATGAGCCCGAGGTCCATAGAGCTTCAAGTTATCCGACGTGTTCTCAGGATAAGGAAAAACCTCGGAAAAAACCTTATCCGGATAATTCACCATAAACCAAATTCAAACTTACAGTCTCTGGAACGTGAGGCAGACACACTACAGAGGCGTGCAAGGTGCATGTGTGTCTAACTTGCATATCTGAAAAACATACGACAAAAACTAGCTATAAGATATGTGATATATTTAAGTGATACATCACTTTTGTTTCTCTTGTGTATTCATTAACTATTGCAATTATTTCAACACTACCAAATGGTCTAAATTACAACCAGCAGGTTATTCGTCACCTTGTTACCTGCAGGTGTTTGTATTAAGAGTAAATTTAATTAATTTTGTGTACTAAGTTATTTTTTGCCCACGTGCAATACAATGTATTTCAAAAGCACACCCACTCACCTCATTAGAAAGGTGATTCATTTTAAAAGGTTACTTTTTTTACATGTGTGCATAAACTGGATCTCTGATTCATAACTGTTGTTACAAGATCATAAAGCCACACATGCATGATGTGGGTCATGACGGTCATTGATCCAGTAGAATCATAAAGGAAATGATCCTAGTTTTGTTGTTCTTCGCAATATAGTTGTGCTTTGGCTTCAAAATGTGTTTCCTCTCAGCGGTTCAGACCTTTTTGTTTCTAAAATATTAAAGCATTGTTAATTAATGTTCTGTTTCATTTAACTTATCTGCCCAGATCAGATTATAGTCGATTCGATCTTACTCGAATTCCGCTCAATGAAAAATGACAGTGTATTGTGACTTATTTAACTGAGTTTTCACTTTCACTTAATCTTGTTCAGCTTTCGCCGAGAGTTCGCTTAGGTCACTGTCACTTCATTGATGCGAACTACTTCCATGTTCACTGTCACTTCATTTTCCTCCGTGGCCTAGCGCGTAACAAAATACGCCCGACGTAACCTCTTTTTCCGGATGGTTCACTCACTGGAGAGTTGAGCACAAAACGTATCCAATCCTGTTCAGTAACAGCACTCAGTGCACTTCATCACAGTCGTTACATACTCGCTCGAAGAACACTGCTATTCGTCGCACCAGAAACGTACGGGGTTATTCACTCACTCGCTCCACCGGACTCACTGACTAAACACTGACTCGCTTATATAGACGAAGAAATTTGAGATATTGAAACATCCAGAAGATTCTAGTTCACTGGCAATAGTGCTCATCGTGTTTGCACTGGGCGAGCGCGCGTCTTATCTCGTGTACCATTCCGACTGTCCGGTGCCGACTTTCCAATAACCTTGCGTAATAGCATCTGCAACACAATATTTTTTCCTTTCCTTAACGTAACAAAATGATTCCTTTCTACTTGGCTACTACTTAATACCTGGACAGAGAAAATCTAGTATTTCAACTAAAATTTGAAAAGAGAAAGTCTAGTATTTGAACCAATATTTCAAATTAAGATTTAATCAACTAAGTTTTGTGTCCCTGAACTCTAGACAAAAGGAACAATTAGCATGTTTGTGTCTTTATTGGCGTAAATCCCAAAAGTAACGCTTAATTAAAGCACCATTCAAGGACACAGGACAAAGATTTTCGTAACTTCCACTCTGTCAAACATTCACTAGTATGGATACATTTTTGATATTCTTGTTTTCCTTAAAAGCGGCTCTAACATTTTAATTCAGCGGTGCTCAACTGCAGGCAGGTAAGGGGAGGTTGAAATCACCTTCTTCCACCCGCTGGGACAGAATGACGCATATATCCGATATCAAGTGGCGGCATTGCGGCGTCATTCTTATATACACGAAATCAAAATCAAAGGGGTGGGCATTCATACTCTATTCCTGATTAACCAACATGATGTTTCTGAAGATGACTCAAATGTTTACCGTGATGCGGGCAGAGTATGTTCATGTGGTTACTTTCAGAACAGGTAACAAAATGAAGGTGACGGAGAGGTAATTTTAGCCTGATATAAAATTGCCGGAATTATGAGAGAATTTTGAACAGGTATTATTTGGATGATTATAAGAATAGTGGAATCTTAAACTTGTTGGGCTTGGAAAGTTAAATGATCACATATTCGTATTTAAATACTGTACTTAGGACCATAACGCTTCCCGTTGCGAATTTAAAAATTGCCATAGGTTTTAATTAATGAACTTGAATGAAAGAGAAAATTAAAGCATTTCTTTTGGAATTTAAGTTGAAAGTAAAACATATACCAATGATGCAACTTTTGTCCGTTGTTCCCTTAACCGTGCGGATGGCTTTTAAAGTTGTATCTCAATATATGTATATAAATTTCTCCTTCAATATGATTAGCGATGCTTCACAGTAAACTTTAGCTTTGAAATGTTTTGCATGAAGCCAAGAGGAGATGCTGGTGTGCTTCGGCGAATGCTGAAGAGGGAAATGTCAGTTTTAATGTGAAACCGTGAGCCATTTTGTACCCAGCAGGACTTCGACACTAAAATGACAGCGCAATCATTCCACTTCCCCTACCACAAAGGAAGCTAATTATTCAGCTTGTGCCTTTGATTTGGTTTAGGAGCTGTAGAATTCATTATCCGTGTTAATAAATATACCATTTAAACGTAAATTAACTTATTCAGCGTTATATTATTAATCGTAATTGATTACAATCCCTAAAATGAATATATACAATCCAACTTTCTGGAAAAACACATTAAAATCAGTTTCGAACTAATTCTTACTGCAAGTTCATTGAGTTTTTACGCTGTGTGATTATAGGGTTTTGAAACATTTTTGAGGGCAATAGATTCGAACCAAATACATTGAATAAAACCCTTAAGACACAGTTATCCATAATCCATCACACTTCTGTCTTAGCCACAACCTTTCCGTATGTTGTGGCCAATTGCAGCTGAGGCATTGTACACAATCTTTTGGATATATTCCTTCATATGGACAATTGAAATAATATTGCACAAAACTTCAGATCTGTAGATCCAGAGAACATAGGGATCCAAATGCTTTGTGATGTCCTACCAAACCCATAAGTGGAAATGCAGCACTAACGAACAATCTTGCATTCTAGTGCATTCATTAGTTATCCTCGGTGGATAAATGTCGGGAATCTCTTTGTTTATTCATCCACGAGTTCATGTGAGCATTCATTTCACACAAATCATCAGCGGGTAAGACCTACAACTGCTGCACAGTTAAGTATGTCTACGAGTGATTTATTATTATTATTTTTATTTTTATTTTTATTTTTATTATTATTATTATTATTATTATTATTATTATTATTATTATTATTATTATTATTATTATTATTATTATTATTATTATTATTATTATTATTATTGTTGTTGTTGTTGTTGTTGTTGTTGTTGTTGTTATTGTTGTTGTTATTGTTATTGTTATTGTTATTATATCATCATCATGATTGTTGTCGTTGTCGTTGTCGTTGTCGTTGTCGTTGTCGTCGTCGTTGTCGTTATTTATTACAGCAACACACTCTTGGTCCGCAGTTTTTGAGTGATTCGGGTTCTTTCGTACCTAATCGTGCTTCTTCGTAACTACTATGATCATTAGGGGACGGAGTTTAAGGTGCTAAAAATTTAAATTCCCAAATATTTTCTTTCATGTTACATAATAGAAAAACTTAACTGTTTTGGTAACTCACCAGTGATGGATTATTATCACATTTCCATTGTTGAAAATTCTTTGAACTTACAGTGCACAACACATGCCTTCTCTAAATTGCCCATTAAAAATCTCTGTTGATTGTTACGGAGCACTGCTCGATATTGGGGGAATCATCGTTCTACGTCACATGTCATTTTTGCATATTTCATAACAGGCACGTCACTAGTACTTACACTCTCAATGTCTACTTAATGGCCTTCTAGAGCTTGGGCAACTTGTCTCATAATTTGAAACCACGTATTTTTTTCAAACACCTATTTGAACTTGTTTTTTACTTTCTCTACTGGTAAGTAGGGGAAGTATTGTATTCCACCAAAAAATTCGATGTCAAGATTTCACCGGAAATATATGTTTTGAGACCCCTGAATCCAGAAAAAAAGCATTTTTACAAAAATGTGCGTGTGTGTGTCTGTGTCAGTCAGCCTGTAGACAACATAACTTAAAAACGAAAGGTCGCTTAAAAACGAAAGTTAGTATTTAAGTTTATATTCTTTCAAGGATTGGACATGAAGATTTTCAAGAAAATAGCCCCACCCTAAACTACCCTTTACATGGAAACTTTTTCGAAAATTTTGGTTTTCTTGAAAATGGCTCTAACCATTCTGATTAAAATGTCATATGTTTGAGATATTTTGCTGACAAATGAAATGTATATCTTGAATTTTCTGGCTATAGCCCCTGTAGTCGTATTTACCCTGGACAACTTTTGCATAACTGGTAAACCGTTAGAGATAGACCAAATCACACTATACAAAAATGTAGATCTTGCTAAAATACACAATTTATGTTCAAATAAATTTTCTTGTAAAGTGAACCATTTCGGAGATATTCCTTGTTATTTGTGTCAGTTTCGGAAAACTTGAAACTTTCGTGAAATGGAACATCGTTGTTCATTTTTTTATATGTAATGCGTGCAAAGAGAACGAGATCTCAAAGCCTACTGTATTCTCCTATTCCCCTTGTACCTACAAGGAAACAGGCAATAAGATAATTTGTACAAATGTTTATCTCCACTAACACGAAGATACAGGAATAAGAGTTTGTAAGAATGGTTAGTTAGTACAGGAGTAGAGGATGTCGTTTGAGTGCAACAATTCAGATTTTTTAATTTATGCAACTCGTTAAGAAACAAGTGCGCCTGGAGTCAATCTTCGTCGTACACTTTGCACTTCACATATGGACATAGACATAAGGTGGCTTAAGATATCAGTGATTCAAGGGGCGAAATGTATTCATGATATAAATCCATTCCCAAAACATCATGCTGTTACACTGAGAATTCCACCAAGTTTCCACACAGTTTATAAACTTCTTTTACAGTATACTATACACACTCTCCTGAACAAGGACTTGTAATAGTCACTTTCAAAGGAGTTAAAACAAAATGGTGAATCCGTGATAGGCCTACATATATTAATAATGGAGTTGTACAATCACATCCACAAATGTTAAATAGTTCAATAATTCAATGCTGGCATAAATCACGACTTAGTAATTTGTATAGAAAGCGCAATAGCTTGTGCCATGTTTATTAATGCAGATAAAACACCAATAGAATCTTAAACTTGAGTACCAATTTGTTACATTACTAGTAAAATTACCAAGCAATGTAAGCAGTGGAGTTTAAAAGGCTAATCCTTACAAGGTTGTGATGGTCGAGCAATGGTAAGGTATTACAAATAAATTAAATCAAACGGATGAAAATGCAGTTTGAGCAGTCATATTAATTATTCAATTACCTTTTGAACTCAATTTATTCTTATAAGTGAACTGTAAATGTGGTTAAATGTTTATTATGTAATCATTTTTCTGTAGTTCCATTTTTAATCTCTGGTTAGTGCATTTAATGTGATGATTACTGACTTTAAAAATGTCTTATACGTAGCAGGAGGTTTGAACCTGCGAAGTATCCGTTCAGTTCTCGGCAGACTGACCTCGAGTCCACTCGAACCCAAACATCTTTTACATAAAACATTTAGGTTTCGAACTGCTTGCTAATCTACTAAAATTATTTATATTTTAGCTCTTGGCAGCTTATCAGTGTGTAAATTCACATCATGGCTATCAGAATAAGCCCAGGAAATGCATCTGAAACAGTACGGTTGGGAAGCAAACTCTGGCTTGACAAATGGCACGATGTTTCCCAACAACAGTATAATCTGCGGATTGCATAAATACGACAAAATGCGATCGACTGATTCACGTTGTACTTTGCCAGGAGCTTGTAGCTCACTAAAATCCTAGAATTAATTTTTCTGTATTCGTGGCGTTCTCAGCGAAGGTACTCACAGGAAATAATCAAAAGGATTCATAGCGGTTGACCTCCCAGGTCATGGAGTCAGAAACCCTTTCAAACATAACGACCAGGAAATGTAGGGTCCAGGTGGTAAGGTGGAAAGGTTTCTGGGAAGAGTAAGGGTACTTTCTCCTCTAGCTCAGCCCATATACTGCTAATTATCCTCACAAATTCAAATGTATAAGCCAGCAGTAAAAGTCGGGGTGATTATCGTGGACCCTAGATCATATAGGAAGACATCTGCCTGTTATCAAGCAATAATAATAACCAGAGATCAACGTTTCAACATGTAGATAATTTTATTAACCATAATGCATATGAATGAAAATTATAAAGTGAGATGCACCATCATAAATAGCTTTCCCTACACCTCATTAGCCTACCAATCCTTCATAACAGAACTCAGCATAGGCGATCCTCTTTCTGGTTGAGATGTGACAAACCGTTGTAATAAATATAGCTTTATTGAAAGTTAAGCGACATCTCATCACAAATGAATTGAAATGTACAAATACAGTAGAACCCCGCTTTTCCGAACCTCGCAAATCCAAGGTTCCGGGTAATCCGAACACAAAATCTATAATTTAAAGTAAACAAGAAACGCTTATTGGTATTGTAGAGAAAGCATTTCGATTGTAGAATTGAAAACTCATTATTGAAGCTGCACATATCGGAACGAAATGTTTATTGCAGAAAAATGTTTTGTTAAATTTTGCTATAGACAATGTGCGTATATTCCTATTTTAAACAAATGTGCTGCTAAGCAATCGTGTCCACTTTCCAGTCGAACAGTTGCCACAGCTTCCTTCCTTGCTTTGTTTTTACTTTTTACCCATAAATCATTGATTTTTCTCGGTTTTTTTCCCCATTTGCACGCTGAAAACTTTCCTGTTTCCATTATTGACATGTTCCATTTATGATCTTCTTGGCTGAGTTAATTGTAATGGGTTTTGTTCCCAAATACATTATAGTGCCCATCCACTATCTTATTGCCTTCCACGCCCACATCTGATAGGTTTCATTTGAAAACAATTTTCTTCAGATTTCCTAATTGTTGCAACATATTATTGATATCTTGGATTATTGTGGAATGAGCTTTTTTTTCATATATAGCTTGGATGGTAGCATTTGAATCCACAAGTAGTTTACACGTGAAGCTTCGCGAAATTTCGATTTCCAGAGAAATCGCCGGTGCCTTATTCTTGGCTATATAAGACAATGAATTTGTTAGAAAAGCTGACGCCAGAGCTGACAAATGCTAGTTGACAGTCGACAGGTGACTAATGGAGGGAAATTTAGAACATCAATATCTTGCACTACACAATGTCTGTGAGGTGCAGTCTAAAAATAACGCATAAAAATTTCTCAATACTCTTCAGTCACACAAAATCATCCATAACACACCTGTGGTTTTTCCACATAGACTCCTTCTTTATTTAAACACAGTTGGCAATGCTCAACCCATTTTTGAAAAACATTTTTGTAGGAGTCTTTGAGTATATGTTTTAGAGATTGGTATACTGTAGATCCTAGTCTTGATCTCAAAGAATATTGTCTCACTCGGAGAATGTTTTTCAGGGTGTCAAACAGCTCAGGGCAAGGTGAGTTAGAGAGGACATTTAAGTGTCCCAATTCCATTTTTCAGTAGGAATTCGGTGACAATCCGAGCCTTGTGTGGCAGATAATTTTTTTTTTTTTTTTTTTTTTTTTTTTTTTTTGGTGGAGAATGAATGTTGCCATAGTTCAGGCCGATTTTACGAAGAACAGCGGTTCTTCATAATGTCTTGTAACATTCTTGGGTGCTTGACATGCCCTTTGGAAGAGGATATGATACAATAACATTCTTATGAACATTTAATACAAAGTTTTCTCTGTAAATGGACCAACTATGAAGTTTCTTGGGGGTGGTGAGTGTGAATGCTTCCATTGTTTTACCGCTGCTTTGTTTCAGGATTGAAGAGACAGATTCATAGTGACCACCCTTTCAAAAAAAATGTGGATATGAACACTACCTTGTCCACATTTCTCCCAAACAGGTCATCCGGACTTCTTTCTTACTTTCATCAAGCATTCTTGGCACCCGAGCATCACCTTTGTCATTTTCAGGACCTATTTAATGATCCTCACCACTGAACCAAGGCTAAGGCCTGTATTACCATAGATTTCCTCTATGATCATTCGGTTATCACTCACAATGAGGTTGTTGACAGGTTCTGTTGGCAGCCATGCGAAATGAGCAAGTTCGGCCCAAGCGTGGCAAATCAGTGCTGGTCACTCTTTCTGTTTTGGATCTATTCACATTACTATAACCCAGTGCATCATCCTACAGACAGATGCAAGTTCACGGTGAATATTGATACTGTAAGATTGACTATATTGAAAACTTATAGGAAAATAAAAGTGAACGTGATATATCATCGTAGTGACAACCATTTAAAAAATCTGTATTAATGACTTTCTCTACTCGTACTTCTATAAACTAAAACTTGATTCTTCTATTTACTTCTTGCTAGTCGAGATAAAACTTATATTTGCACGTTTTCGTTGTAGGTATAAGAAGGCTAAAGTAATAAAATTTTTTGTAAAGGAAGTCGCTATGAAATTACTTTTAAATAACATAATCCTTACATGACCACAAAAAAGAACGAGTAGCGACTTGTATTTGAGAGTGTAAATATTTTAAAACTAAAATCAATAACAAAAGTATATTGAAAGTGATTAACACCGTAACTAATACCCGTTAGAATTACACTGCGTGCTTCAACAAGGAGTAGATTTGTCTATTTTTTATTTTGTAAATAAATATATTCCCTCTAGTCTTAAGTAAATATTGGAAGCTGTTAGTAATAATCTGAGAGAATTTAAAATTAAACGTTACTTTCGCGGCAGTTGTTAAAACCAGTTAATGCTTAAGGAATATTTTAGCGTTTATATAAAAAATGACTGCTCTATTCCGATAATAACCATGTAGCAGGAACGATTATGTTATAATTATATATCTCACCTAACAAGTTCCACTCGAGGCAATGCTCACAGGATGTGTCGAAAAGCCAACCTTTTCCTCATTGCGGATGTTATAACTTCATGCTCCAGAAACAGACATGGACGGCTCTCCAGCAAATGCAACAGTCTATAAGGGAAGATGGTATTGTTATTTAACGCTCTTTAGTAATTTGGGTCATGGTCGTTTGTTTTGCGGAAGAATTGCACAAATGTTTGCTAAGCTCGGAGGAAGTAAACTGGTGGAGTGCAGCTCAATGGACTTCTTCCTTTAAAACGCTGTGTTTGGCAATTCGGGTCACTGTCGTTAGTGTTGCAGTGCAGCTGCAATGAACTGGTTGAATTAATCTTCAAGCTTGGGCAACGCGTGTCTTAGAAACATCCTAGAAATTCTACGAAACAACTCCATAAACTGGTAGAACCTGCAGTTTTGCTGGCATTATTGCATTCAATGAGATTTTCTCTCACATTATCCCTTCCTACTACATTTTGTTCCCTTCCCTTCTTTTTGTCTTTCACTGCTTCTCCCTGTCTCTCCCATTCAGTGTCTTCTTCTGCTTAGTCTTCATTCTGTCTTTCCATCTCTTTGTGTAATGTCATTCTTTCTTTAAAACTGCTAATAAAATTGCTTATTGCAATCCTAGTGTTAAAATGACGGCATAAATCGTGCGAAAGTACCCTATTTCTGGCACCAGTAACAGAAAATCAATGGCGTAATTACTATGGCAACAAGAGAGCAATGACGTCATCGCCGCCAAAGCATTATTTTCTCCACTGTGCTTGCGAGAAAACACGAAATCACAGCTCTCATAAACTAACGCATTTTTCGTTTTCTTATCTAAAAAACTTCAAATTCTTTTTTGTAAACATATTTTAATTTTTCTGCAATTGATAAACTCTCAGCACTCTTATCCTCCTTTCTGCTCTATAAGTGTTGAAACAAATGAAACCTCTGCTTAGCAACCATACGATATTACGTCATAATCTGTGATCTTTGTTAAAGGATAATCTTTCATTTAGCAAATTTATTAACTATTTTACGCAATTTTGTGCTAAAATTCCATAAAAAGTTGAGTGTAACTCTGTACATGTATCGTATAATCTTTTCACTGTGACACTCCTAAAAATTCGCTTTCGCTCACGTGCTAAACATATATTCCTGTTATAATCAGTCAAATTATATACTAGTTACATAACTATTTTTAAACAGCTAACGTTAAAAGTGCAGTTTTTATAAAACATCTTATTCTAAGGATATATATTGTTAGAAACTGTTATTTTTCAGTTTATTTAGTGCATATCCAAATAAATGTTTCCAAATATATTCATTACTTTTTTCATTGTAGGTAAAAATGAAATACCAGAGGATGCACCTATAGCAGTATTTTAAAAAGCGAGTCACTGTGGCTAGCTTTCCAATTAATAATCTTTCCAAGATATCATAAGAAACAACTGAAGGATGACTAAAAAGTTTTAAACCAATAACAATGAACACTTACGACATAGATGAGGCTATAAAAAGACAATTGGAATTTATGTTTTTTAAGGAGTCTAGTTTGTTGTGTAATATACTTTAGTCTCTCTTATGGTTTATGCAAAGTTATAATACAATTCGTTGCAACTGAAGCATTCACAGACTATTCACAAAAAATCCAGTACATAAATTTTATTGGCCATGTAAACATTTTTAAAACTATTTTAACCAAAATCGTTATAGCTAATTTTGACAAAATAAAAACAAAATATTTTTTCCATATTAAAGGTTTTTTGGTGTGTAAGGATTATCTTGAATATCTTTGCCATATTCTCCAGAAATTCTGAACTTGAATACGAAGTGACATTTTTTTCGACTTTCCATTTTTGATTTTTCCTTTTCACACGTACACGAATCTTGTTATAATAACACATTATTTAGATTCAGGCGGCTCAAAACACGTGTTTCCAATAAAGCTCTCAATATGGAATATTTTAGCGGAAAACAACACCACCTCTAAAAGTGCTAGAGAAAGTAAACATTCGGTAACAGAATATCCTTGGCTGAGTGGTTACTCTTTATTCCCAGTCTGCTTCAGCCAATTCCTGCTCATCCATCATTCGTGATACTCCAGACTTCCAGGACGATCTAGGTCGTCCCCGTTTGCTTCTGCCGCCGGAGACCATTGTAATATGATTTTTGGCTATCTCTCACATCCATCCTTATGTGACCATACACTAAGTTTTAGGGTCTCAGTTCTTGCAGTCACTATTCTTCCATACCATTATCTTCATTCCTTCCCTTCTCTAATCTCGCTAACCTACCATTACGCCTTATTCCGCCAATTTCAACTGCTTCTCTCTTGCTCTTTCGGCCCTCCAACAGACTTCAGGCTTCTGGCCCTATGTCAATATAACTACACCTTTTACTATGATCCAAACAGGGTATCCACTTTTGAAAAAAGAAATACGTATATGTGCAAATAAAATGTATATAAATACATCTGTACAAGAAGCAGTTTTTGCTTATTTTGCAGTATAGTGTTTAAGTGCTGCGAGCTATGAATTCAAATCTTTTATCGCTGTTTCCCCGCTATTGGTACTTTTAACATTTTTCTTCGTGTAAAATGTTCCATGCGGAGCAGTTTTTTATATTGAACTAATGAAATTTGCTACTCATAGATATTCACAGAGAATAAGAATAAAGATTACTGAAAGTTCTATTGCCAGATGTATCCATTTTTAATTTTGAAACGCAAAAATTCAAATTTTGAGGCAAAAAAGTACAACATATTTGTAAGTTTAAATATCCTTGGACCTAAACAGGGACAGAGACGTAGGCCAATTTTAAAAAGTAGATATATTTTGAACCTAGAGTTAAAATATTAGATCATAATTAATATTTTTTGTCTCAAGGGACAAACAATAAACAAATATGATCAAAATTTCTAAACTATGAGAGCAAAATGGATAATTTAGGCTGTATGTTTGCATTACATTAAACCTATGATATAAATTTAAATATCTTTCAACACATTTATTAACATCCATGGTAACATTCAAAACGCACGGAATGCAGGAAGTTTAATTTTCCTCACGTGATAGCATGAGAAGGAAGTAGATTAAAAAGAAACATTATGGTCACAAAGCATTTAGCAATTTCCATTTAAATATTTAATGGTGCGGTGAAGAAACTCCCTTTATGTTAATTTTGCTGTAGTGAATGAATATGTAAGCGGTTCTGTTGCCCTACATTGGCATCCAGAACTGAGCTAACCTTGTGATGAGCGAACAATGGACCTTTATATCACGACTTGAGGATACATAAGTTTAATTTTCTCGGCACCCCGGACGGCAAATTCCGCAACCTTTGTTTCCTGTGGAGAGAAGCAGGTGCTTTGTTTTCTCTGTTTTAGCTGAAACCAATTTGATCTGATACTGGCGATAACTGTATTTCGTTTCTTTTTATGTCCTTGACTTTGCCTAGAGAAAAAAGTAAACGGGTGTGTAGGCAGTAGGTATTAACCTGGAGATTTCAACGATAGGGTAAGAAGGTATCTCAAAGGTGTTGCATCATGTATTTTCCTCGATCATTAGCGCAAAATTACACATTTAGTATTTATCTCTGGTATTCAGCTTAGGTTTTAGCTATGGGTATTAGTGAAGCAAATGATTTCTTGGAGGTCCTTGGTTGTGGGCAGGGATAGGGCAGTTGACCTCCAGGAAAGTTACTCTGACATAAGATTCCTTAAATGGTCTTGCTATTTCTTCAGATGTAATTAAAACTTCTAGAAGCTTCTATAAATATTTACTTCTACACATTGTTTCAGATAGTGATATACGTTTATAAATTGGTCTTGGAAAACTTAGTGGCGGCAGAAATTGGTTATACTTTAAATCGGTACTATTTGGGGGAGAGGGCAGTAAAACTCGTGCTGCAGGTAAGAATGAATGTTCGTAGTTTGGTCTAGATACAGTAATCAGTAACTTAACAAAGGAATATGAATGCGTTAATCAAATATAACTGTAATGCATTCAAACTTAGGAATAATTTTATGACACAGTGTCTTAAGTAATGAATTCGTGTTAACTTTGACTTTTATTTAGGCAAAATACAATATCTTTTGAAAAAATATGGCTTATATTATAATACATTGGAAAATGTATTTTTGGCTTTAATAAGAGATCAATGTGAAATATATCTGAGTAGAAATACATCGGGGTAAAATTTTAGTTTGTCTACTTCCTACCTATAGTGGATAAGCATAAGTATTGTATTCCACTTAAAAATTCGATGTTGATATTTTATCGAAATACATGTTTTGAAGGACCACCTTTATAGTGTAGTGGTAACGCGCCTGCCTCTGACGCAGAGGATCCAGGTTCGATCCCAGGTACCGGTGTGGGGATTTTTGCTCAGCTGGGAGGTCTCACACGCGGTGCACTGAGCCTCATTAGTTCCCGGAAGGTCCAATTAGGAACTACTTGATAAAGAAATAGCGACTCCAGGTCACGAAGATCGCATAACTGACCGGGACGCCTGTAGTGGGCAGAGATGGGGGACGCAGTGGCCGAGCGGTAAGTCTTGGCCCTCGAAGGGCTGTTGTGCTAGGGGTTATTACATGTTTTGAGGCCATGTCAACAGAAAAGATTTGTGTTTTTGTGTGTGTGTGTGTTGAGTGAGAGAGAGATTCTAAAATGTATCGCTAAATCGTTTTCAGAAAAAGCGAAGGCAACAACCTCCCCTCTTTCCCCCGTTAGTGCTGAGCTATCTAGCCACCACACTCTGTAAAGGGTAAGGTAAAGAACATACCAAAAAGACCCCAAGAAGCGACGCAAAATCCACCGAAGATTATCTTTGGCGTTCTTTGTACATAGCACCTGTTTTCCTGTCCTGGATTTGTAGCTTTGGATGCCACATGTGTGTGACACAGCAGTTGTAACAATGTAGCAACATTACCTAACAGTAGTAATTGTTCTCATAACAGAATGCCCATATTTCGTCACCGGTAGCAGCAGGAGACAGTTCTGCAATTTGCACGCAGTATATGCAAGCTGCTGATGTGCAGTTTCCTTTTTAAGATTTTCGAGTTGAAGCTTCAACAGCCTTCTGTCATTTGCTGTGAGTTCACTCTTTTTTCCTTTTGTTTTACGCAGTAATTAAGTTCATTAAATACAGAAATAATTATTACTGAAAGCATGAAATAAATTCTGAAAAAGACCTGGCTAAATTCAGGGGTTCTTAATAGCTTATCACTTTCACTATCACAGGAGGTAGATAAGGTATTGCATTCTGCCAAAAAGTAAAATACTGATGTATCGCACACTGGAAACACTTCTTTAGACGCCCTCTCAATTAAAAAAAAAAAGCATTTTTACTTTTAAATAGCTCGTAATCCGTATGAAAGAGACAAAATCTTTGCACAAAAATATAAATCTTGTTAAAATACACAATTTATATCCAAATGTTTTTTTGTTTTTTTTTTTCCTGTAGAGCGGACCATTTCGGAGATATTCGTTGTTATTTGTGTAAGCGTTCCAACACTTATACTTTTCTGAAATGCAAGGCATAATTCATGTTTTATATCTTAGCTGTGCAAAGAGAACAGAATTTTCAAAGCCTTCATATAGCGACCAGCTTTAGAGATTTGACTATCGTAGGCCATGACAAAGCATTTGATTTTCTCAATACTGCTATAAGGAATTAGTAATTATATGTACATATTGCTTGGTGACATATATACAGGTTCTTGTTCATGTTTAGGAGATACACACTACTTTGTGGAAACATTGGTAAGAAGATTTTTATATCCAGGAATAATTAATTACGATTTATTGAAACGTATACATTGCGTTGGTTTCGAAATGTTGACATTTTCTAACCTTATTTTTATGAAATAATAGACTTAATTGGCATTGACGGGCAACAAAATACGGGACTAATTCTTGACCCTATAATCGCATTTGAAAAAGCTCCAAACCAAAATAAAGAGATTGATAAGGGAAAAAATTATATTCCTTATTTAAGGGACAAATACATTTCAAATTCGGAAGTGATTTGGTGCTCGTGAGGTGATAACTAAATGTACTCTTAGTTGCAATTCAAAACGTCGGAGCAAATTAAGTGCTTTAGAATATATAGGTTTACAAATTATTCCTGATTCTTTGTACATTTGCACAATCATCTGTATACTGCACTAAATTAAACAAATAATTCTAAAATGCTTAGCTGTCCTATTTCCAAATATTGTAATAATTTTGTACACTATTACTTTAACTATCAAATATTTGAGATTATACGAATTTTTATCCATTAGCATTCATATTCAAAATTATCGTTTTCTACATATGTATTAGCAGGCGTGTCTTTATGACAATCCTAAAATAGGACGAATATCCAACTACTGGATTTTCTCTCATATTCCCCTTGAACCTACAAGAATACTAGCAACAATTTCTACAAATGTTTATCTCGACTGACATGAAGAAGATGGAGGAATAAGTGTTTGTAGGAATAGTTACTACAAGAGTAAAGAAAGTCATGTGAGTGTAACACATCAGATTTTTCAGAGAAGTATACAAGCAGCGTTTTCTGATACTTAAGGGGAGACAGTCGCGAAGAGGGCTAATGTATAGCCCATTGGGTTCGCTACAAAATGGCGTTTGTTTTATCGAAATTGAACATTTAGTTTTTCCGATATTAAATTTTAACTAAAATGTTACACATTGCTGGGATTTAAATGCACGTCCACTTCTGCACTACCAAACTGAAAATATGTCTTACAGCTCAAAATTTTACAAATGTTCGGGAAAGTTTAGTACTTTTCTCTCCCCTTATACACATTTCTTCTACTTTTCCTTTTATCACTACCATTTCTCGTGACATTCTGTCGAATTTCTTATCCCGTTACAGTGAACAACACTTGAGGAACCTTGTGAAGGAAAAATCTGGCACCAAACTGCAAGATGGTAAAGGATTAGGTGGGAAGGGACGCCTAACAAAATCTACAATTGACCAACTTCAAAGTTATATGGCTTAGCCATAAGAAGAAATGTAAACAATTTAGAAGATATGAGAAGAGCCATCTGCACCATATATTTTCACAAGCTTTCCACAGACAGCAAACCTCAACATGATCTATGTTCAGACAGCTGGTGCAAGTACAAAATTTCTGTCAATAAAGGGCAAAATTATGAGCATAAACATTCCTTGCCAGAAACTGTAATGGTAGCTATTGAACCTCTGCTCACAGCACTATCTGATCCAGAGTTGTTGAAGAAATGTCTACATGGGCATACACAAAATCCAAATGAGAGTTTCAATTCTGTTATTTGGAGGCGTGTCCCAAAAACTGAATTTGTGAGGATGGAGACATTAAAGTTTGGCGTATATGATGCAGTGTTCTGCTTTAATGATGGTGTATCAAAGAAGATTGATGTTTTAAATCTGCTGGGTGTTAAATATGGAGCAAATACTGCTACTGGACTCAGGAACCTAGATGTAGAGCGGATCCGGAAAGCTGAAATCGCAGTTCAACAAGCTACAAAAGAAGGCAGAAAAGCAAAGAGGGGCAAGAAAAGAAAGAGAGAAGAACAGGAGGAGATAGATGATCCAGCATACAGTTCTGGAATGTATTAACTATAAGTCTGAAGCATAAAATAAAAAAATCTTGAGTATTTTTAAATTTTAACTCAATTTTTCTCAAAACGACATTTTTCTACCTTTAGGTACCATTATCTGCCAAAGTATGAAAGATACAGACCTGAAATTTTCACAGCTTTTAAATAATAGCATGATTAAAAAACTGATAGCCTTTCAGGATAGTAGGGTTAATCTAAAGGTTAGTGTGCATGGAGGAGTGGCTAAAAATTTCTATTCTTTTAAAATTTATGTACTCATTTTAAATAATATTTTTTATATCAAAACAAAATCACTCTACAGACCTGATCTGCTGTCAGTTTTTAGTTAGATATGTTAGATACACTGTGTAAAAGTTTTAGAGCTACCTATGTGTTTATTACTTTTTGTGCAATATGTACCTAAAGTTTGCTAAATTTAACATGTAGCCTTATGGCAGTTGCTATGGCGACTGTCTCCCCTTAAGTAAACTGAAAAAAAAATTAAATTATTTTATTGAAGTTGATGTTCTTACTTGCAGAGAAATAGAACTGCTTTTTTATCTACGTTAAAATACTTCTTTTCAGCAAAAATTATTTTTGTGAGCCAATGAATAAAGCAATCATCAATTGCATGTTCGAAGTTTTAGATAATACGTTTGAGGTTATGTAAGCAAATTTGCATACAAATATAAACAAAGTATCAGCATGGTGCAACCGAGTTTGGTTAAAATGAAGCACAGGGGTGAGTTAAACGTGTCGCTGGGCTCTTAAAAATAGCGGTTTGGGAAAAATGTTTGGTGAAAATAAATATATGACTATTGAAATTAAAGGCGGGACATTATGGAACAATTAAGAAAAAGTAAAAGCATGGAAACTTGAGAGAAAGTACCAAAAACCGCACCAAAAGTAGCGGTTGGTTTTACAATAAATTATTAATCCAGTCTTGCCGGAAGCGGAAACTACTGCGGTAAAACACTTTAATGCAACTGATTCTGATTTACGTGAACATTACAGAGGAAGTTAAATACAAGCGTTAGTAAGCTTTTTATGAGCTATTAGCAAAATATCTGTGGTTACGCAATTAATCGAAATACAGCATGGTACAGTTCTTGGTTCTTCCGTGATTTAACCAGCTTACGTAATTGTAACGGTTTTGCTGCAAACCGCATAATTATATGAAAAAGCATGCACTACTTTGTCATTAACTGCAAAATTTGATATATAATTTGATATTTAATATATTAAGTGTGTAAAGAGAACGGAATCTCAAAGCTTTAAAAGTTTTGATTATCGCATAAAGAAAAAAAATCATTATCTTTATTTAAAATACTTTCTTAATTTTAGGGCTCCTATGTAGTCAAAGTATAACTATAAATTTATATTTGAAAGATGTTTACGTGATAAAAATTAATTATAAATCGGAGTTTACAAAACCAATCAAATCGATAACAATCAACTTAAAATGAAATACAAGGTCTCGACCCCATAAATGTAAGCCCCGCGCCCTTCTTTGCAAGAGTATTAGCCATCTCTAATATCAGCATGTCCGGGAACCCCACAAGGTGACAGAGTCTGTCAAACACAACAGATTGCAATACGAAAGTCACATTCTTTGTGCATATTAAAAATTACAAGTGCAACTTGATTTGTGAAGATAAGATTTAATCCACTGATCGCCATGATTGCTGTACAGGCCACTGATGTAATGTTTTGGATATTGTCCCTTTAGCTGTTATCATTAATCCAGTGATCGAAATCTTTCTAAGTTTGTATTTGTCCTTGCAGTAGGAAATGGGTTCATAAACAGCTTTTTTCTGCGTCCATTTCTTAAGGCTGTCCATAGCGGGCCTTAAAGTGAACAGTAAGGTCAAGAATCACTCCATCAGATGTTGATGTGCCTTCTGTTGCCACTGTTAGACAACCCATGCACTTCCTCATGGATTTCAAAACCTTTTTCGTTCAGACCTGTGCAATCAAGCTTCTGGTATTCCGATGTCTGCTGTTTCGCAGCATTTCTTCGCAGTGGTAAGCACACAATGCGCAAGTGTTTCGACAGTTGAATAATAATCTGATACATACCTTGCTATTTAACTCATCCCTATTTTTTATACATTTAAACCTTATAAGCCAAATAATGCATGATCTTCAGGAAGAAGAAGGAAAAAAAAAAAAGCTGAGGTTTTTGCCCCTAACTTACAGCAATGCTAAAATACCGTTAATTCAACAAAAACTATTGACACGTGATGTTGGAGGTCGTGGTTCGACAAGTAGGTAATTTCGTTCGATAACCTCCATTATGAAATCATGCGATTAATCTTGTCTAATATCACGAAGGACACCTCTGGCATGGTAACACGGTGGGTGTAGGTCCACATCGGAGGCGCAGTCGTTTGTTACTTTCACATGAGAGCCTTGGAAGGAACAAGTGTTGTTAAATACGATCAGCATCTTAAACTAAGCCGAAAAAGAAAATATCTTTGTATATGAATACAACATGAGCTCTGGTCAATAAATCGGGCAGAGCATTATAACACATATCACCTTTATAATAATAAAAGGGTTGCTATACAGTTATATGGCTTTCCCTACCAACTGTAATTTATTTTCATATCTGCACTACAAACAATAGACAAATGTTTGTTTTGCTAATCTCGTGCTGATCGTTATAAACGGTTTCAATGCACATTTTATATTAGATACTCAAAAGAATACAATAATACATACCTGCCTCGATATAATATAAATTCAAATAAAAGCAAAGCACGGCGTTGCTCAAAACAATTGCATCACTATCGCTATGAAAAGCTGTATTTGACAATTAGTATGCTATTTCCTTAATATTAAAAACACTGTGTTACACTCACATGACTTTCTCTACTCTTGTACTAACCATTCTTACAAACTCTTATTCCTCTATCGTCCTGTTAGTCGAGATAAACATTTGTACAAATTATCTTCTTGCTTATTTTCATCTAGGTGCAAGGGGAATATTGGAATACAATAGGCTTTGAGCGATAGACAAATGAAGACTGTGAAATTCCGTCCTCTATGCACGGTCAAAAAATAAAAACGCGAATAACAACCTTCTATTTGAGAAAAGTAGAAATATTGTAAAGCTCACACAAATAAGGGGTATCTTCACTCCACCAAAAATTCATTTGAACATAAATTGTGTATTTAACGAGATTTCCATTTTTGTATTCCAAAATTTAGTCTATCTGCTACGGTTTATGGTTGTGTAACGTCAAGAGTAAACAGGACTATGTGGGCTATAGCCAGAAAATTCAAAATATACATTTCATTTATAATAAAATATCCTAAACATGTGGCATTTTAATTAAAATCGTTAGACATTTACGAGAAAACCAAAATTTTGTAAAAGTTTTCCACGTAAAGAGTAGTTAAAGGTGCAGGTATTTTCTTCAAAATTTTCGTGTCGCATCCACTAAATATATTAAACTTAGATAAATACCAACTTAGGTTTTTAACCGACTTTTCGTTTTTCAGTTACGCTGTTCAGAGACAGATATATACAAAGGCGAACACAAACACACACGGACCTTTTTATAAAAATACTTTTTCTGGGATTCAGGGGGCCTCAAACATATATTTCCGGGGAAATCTCGAAATCGAATTCATGGGATCGAATACAATACTTCCCATAATTCCTATAGGTAGTAGAGAAACTAAAAATATATAGCAACTTGGGTAGAAGGTACTTTGAACAAACTTTTTCTAGCAGTATCGGTCCCCGAAGCTTAAACGGCAGAGATTACACCAAAGCCAGAGCCCGGTCTGTCTGCTTGATTGGCTATGATTGCATCATGACATGCATTTTGGGTACCATTATTTTAGAAACCTTGACGCAGAGAAGTAATTAGAACAGCATGGCCTTTAATAGCAATGATATTGTGAAAGGAATCAGTTTGATTTTTAATTAAACTCATTAGACTGTAAAATGTTTTTATCTCTTACAACTTGGTGATGAATTACTCAATGGGTAAATAGTTAGTGCTATTTACTTTGTTGGAACAATTAACATAGTTTTAGTGCCTACATTCAAGTATGCAGAAACCAGCCTGAAGTTTATCGTCAATTAACTGAATAGTGACCCGCCCATTACCGGATCTAGAGGGCATTTTCCACCAAGGTCGTAATACAAAAGAGATCCGCTCGACGCTGTTACCATTTCTTTGTGGGTGCCAGTTAACAGGCATTTAGTTCTTTGGCTGCCACTTCAGGAACTTTGGCGCTGATATGCGTATCTAATGTTAGTGTCTGTATGCACAGCTACGAAGAAAGATGAATTTGACCATAGAGCTTTACCACATAACCTTAAAACTGATCACGCATATAGAACAGTCTTCAATAGAATGGGTACTTGCAAAAAAAAAAAAAAAAAAAAAAAATACAAAAAAAAAAAAAAAGGGCTATCCAGTAAACAAATATATTCACGTGTCTTTTTGTACCAACTGTTGTTTATCTTTTAATTTATGTATTATTTTTTTACTTTCCCTACTTACTATACGTAGTAAAGAAAGTATTGCATCCCACCCAAAAATTCAGGATTTCACCGGAAACATACGCTTTGTGGCCTCCTAAACCCAAAAAGCAAGTTTAGCGCGCGCATAACTCAAACGAAAAGTCGGTTAAAGAATCAAGTTGGTATTTAAGTTTAATGTTTTTCAAGGATGCGATACAAAGATTTTGAAGAAAATTGCTCCACTCTAAACTACCCTTTACAGAGAGAGTTTTCGAAAATGGCTCCAACGAATTTTCTTTAAAATGTCCTATGTTGAAGATATTTTATGGCAAATGGAATGTATAATTTGAATTTTCTGGGTATCACCCAAGTAGCCCTGTTTACTCTTGATGACTTTTGTATAACTGGTAAACCATGCAAGATGGTTACTATACAAACTATACAACTACTTACTATAAAAAATGCAGATCTCATTGAAACACAATTTTTTCGTTGTTGTGCAAAGTGAAGCTACCAACTGCCTCCGTAGCGCAGTTGGTAGCGCGGAGGACCCGGGTTCGATCACCGGTACCAGCATGAGGACTTTATCCCCTCTGGGAGGTCTGGCACGGGGTGCACTCAGCCTCGTTAGGTCCCGGGGGGATCAATTGGGAAGCTACTTGATGGAAAAGTAGTGGCCTTAGGTCGAGAGGGCTCGAGCCGCTGACCACGTCCCACCCTCCTGTACTGCACCTCACCAATGACGCTTGTAGTGGTTTTGGTCCTTCATGGGCTGTTGCGCCGGGGGTTAGTTAGAATAAAAGTGAACCGTTTCGGAGGTATTCCTTGTTATTTTTCAGAATTCTGCAATACTTAATAGTCGTCAAATAAGAGGTTGTTATATTGTTACTCATTTTTTGCCTTGGTTCATGCAAGGAGAACGGAATTTCAACCATCATATAGCGACCACTCATAAAACACTTGACCATAGCGTAAAGCTATGTATTCCCCTTGCACCTACAAGAAAATTAGCAATAAATAATTTCTACAAATATTTATCTCAATTAAGATGAATAGATAGAGAGATAAGCGCCTTTAACAATAGTTCGTACAAGAATAGAGAAAGTCATGTGAGTGCAACATATCAGATTCCTTTCTCGTGTAAGTTTTGCGTCCTTTGAGCGGATAGGTCATATCGGACGGTGAATTTACCAAATGTTTGAAAGGATGTCCGGAGTCTGCTGAGAACCGTGAAATCTGTTGTGCATTATGCCTACCACTCAGTAGCATAGAAATGGTACGTTCAGAACGTTTAAACAGATGATTGGACAATAGGGAATTTTCTACCAGCAGCTTATATTTAAATTTTACCACCACAGAAAAAAAAATGACACGCAAATTTTGAAAATCGAATAAAGCTGAGTGCATTGCACAAAAGGAGAGAGGAAATGGTTCACTCTACAAACAAATTTATTTAGACATAAATTGTGTACTTTAGCAAGATCTACATTTTTAGTATAGTACGATTTGGATTATCTCTACCGGTTTACCAGTTATGCAGAAGTCGTCCAGAGTAAATACGACTACGACATTTGAATACATTTCATTTGTCATAAAAATATCTCAAACATATGGCATTTTAATCAAAATCGTTAGAGCTATTTTCAAGAAAATCAAAATTTTCGAAAAATTGTCCATGTAAAGGGCAGTTTAGGGTGGTGCTATTTTCTTGAAAATCTTCGTGTCGAATCCTTGAAAGACATTAAACTTAAATACCAACTTTGGTTTTTACAGACCGTTCATTTTTGAGTCATTTTGTCCATAGACTGACACACACACACACACACACACACACACACACACACACACACACACACACAAATGCTTTTTTTTGGATTCAGGGGGTTACAAAACGTATTTCCGGTGAAATCTCGACATCCAATTTTTGGGTAGAGAAAGTAAACCAAGCGTGCAAAGATTTTGAAGTGTGAATTATTTTCAATTATGTGTATTAGTGGAAGTTGTGCGATAAAGGAGTACAATATAGTACTGCATGTGCGAAATAAGTGTTGTTGTACTTAAACAAAGATTTTTTTGTGGTAAGAAACAGGTTACGTCAGTGGATTCTGGAACTGATTAAAGTTCGTTTATCTATATCCAGTCGTAGGTAATATCCAAATTGGTGTTTATCTGAAATACTCGACGAACTTAGTGTTGTTGTCCTTAAGGTGCCTCATAGGTCATAACCAAAATCTCATAGCCACCTTCTGAACTACGATTACGAATCATGGGAGGTACCTCAGAGCGTTTTCCATAACTTTGCTCATTATCAGTATTATCTGTTAATTCATCGATCAAAATAATGATCAAATTACCCTTCTCAGTTTTTTCACTGCCATGCAGCACAATACAGCCATTTTACACAATGATTTGGTATTTTCAGTATAGTTTTAAGCTTTAAATCCATTTCTAAAGGCAAGCATAAATGAAAATTTAACTGAAGGGATCTAACTTTTCAGTTTTAAATTCTAGTTCGGTTCAGTTCGGTTTTCTGATTGGAGAAAAGCAGGGCCTGGGGTCCTCTGAAGGGAAGCCTGCCATAGAGCACCAGGAGGCGGGAGCTAGCTGAGGAATCCGGCCAATGCTGGGAATAAATCACAACAAAGCGCATCTCCACCGTCCAGCCGCAACACATCGGATACCGTCGCATGGTCCTTCAACCCTGAAACAGATGACGATGATAAAAATGAACAGAAAAATTATGTTAGAGGAGGAACCACTTCTGCATTTGATTATTGACCCTGGGTCAGAGTGGGCAGTCACCGGGAATTGAACCAGGGACCTCCCAAATTCAAGCCCCACACGTTACCGTAGAGCCACACAACTAGGCAATGATGAGGTTAACAGAACGTTGCTCAGTTGCAAAAGAACCTAAGACTGCCAGAGTGGAACAAAGAAACTTTCTTATACGAAATCAGAAACGGCTTTTGCAAGGAGTGGACGTAAGCGCTACGAAAATAATCCGATTTGAGACGCCAAAACTTCGCAATAGCAAGCGACATGATCCTTGAAGGGGAGAAAAGAGTTGTTACTTCTTACCGCTTCTGTGAAGCTCAGTGAATCGTAGGATGGTGTTCAAAATATTACACGTTAAAATATTATAAGAATCACTCTAGTATTGCTATAATAAGTAGAAATTCCAACTAGACTGAGTGGTGTAAATTGCTAGAAACGTTTTAGTACACATTCTGTGTAACAGCTGCTTGTTGGATTGCTAACAAGCCGGTGCTTACCGATAATAAATAAAATTAAAATTGTCTTTTTTTTACGGACCCTCAACAATTGCTGTGGCCCTCAGCATCCCGTTCTATGTTGAGCGTGAAACACTGCTTAGTTTTACTCAGTGGCATATTTATCGGGCTTGAGGTTCTTTTATTTGCTGTAAATCTACGATACGGGACCACCGGTTTTACTTCCCTTCCGAGGGAAGCCATTCCAAGGATTTTTACACCGGAAAAAGTCAATTTAACCTCCGCCGGGTTTGAACCTATAACCTCCAGAAACAGAGGCTGACATGTGACCCCCAGACCATGGAGGACGACTAGTAGTAAGTAGAGGAAATATTACACTCCAACCAAAACAAACAAAAGAAATAAAAGAATAGAAAAGAATTTTTAGGAAAAGGTCCACGTTCTTATGTGGCTTTCTTTCTTTCCCTCGTTCTTTCATTCTTTCTTGCTTTCTTCCTTTGTTTCATTCTTCCATCCTTTCTTTCTTCACTTCTTCCATCCTTTCTTTCTTCACTTCTTCCATCCTTTCTTTCTTTACTTCTTCCATCCTTTCTTTCTTTACTTCTTCCATCCTTTCTTTCTTTACTTCTTCCATCCTTTCTTTCTTTACTTCTTCCATCCTTTCTTTCTTTACTTCTTCCATCCTTTCTTTCTTTACTTCTTCCATCCTTTCTTTCTTTACTTCTTCCATCCTTTCTTTCTTTACTTCTTCCATCCTTTCTTTCTTTACTTCTTCCATCCTTTCTTTCTTTACTTCTTCCATCCTTTCTTTCTTTACTTCTTCCTTCCTTTCTGTATTTATTTTCTTCTTTCTTTCATTCGCTCCTTCTTTCTTTCGTTCTTTCTTTCCTTCTCGTTCCTTCTCTATCCTTCTTTCTTCCACTATTTCCTTCGTTCTTGCTTTATTTCCTTCTTTCTCAATTTTCTACATTCTTTCATTCTTTGTTTCTTTGTTTCCTTCGCCTCTTCTTTCTTTCCTTCTCTTTCCTTCGTTCTTTATTTCCTCCGTTCCTTCTTTATTTCCTACCTCATTTCCTCCCTTCTTTCTTTCTTTCTTTCTTTCTTTCTTTCTTTCTTTCTTTCCTTCTTTCTTTCCTTCTTTCTTTCTTTCCTTCTTTCTTTCTTTCCTTCTTTCTTTCCTTCTTTCTCTCTTTCTGTCTTTCTCTCTTTCTGTCTTTCTCTCTTTCTGTCTTTCTCTCTTTCTCTGTTTCTCTCTTTCTGTCTTTCTCTGTTTCTCTCTTTCTCTGTTTCTCTCTTTCTCTGTTTCTCTCTTTCTCTGTTTCTCTCTTTCTCTGTTTCTCTCTTTCTCTGTTTCTCTCTTTCTCTGTTTCTCTCTTTCTCTGTTTCTCTCTTTCTCTGTTTCTCTCTTTCTCTGTTTCTCTCTTTCTCTGTTTCTCTCTTTCTCTGTTTCTCTCTTTCTCTGTTTCTCTCTTTCTCTGTTTCTCTCTTTCTCTGTTTCTCTCTTTCTCTCTCTCTTTCTCTTTCTCTCTCTCTTTCTCTTTCTCTCTCTCTTTCTCTCTCTCTTTCTCTCTCTCTTTCTCTTTCTCTCTCTCTTTCTCTCTCTCTTTCTCTCTCTCTCTTTCTCTTTCTCTCTCTCTTTCTCTCTCTCTCTTTCTCTTTCTCTCTCTCTCTTTCTCTCTCTCTTTCTCTTTCTCTCTCTCTTTCTCTTTCTCTCTTTCTCTCTTTCTTTTGCTTTTTCTTTCTTTTTCTTTCTTTCTCTGTCCGCATGTGTATTGTGAACACCGTAACTTAAAATGCAATTATCGGAAAACTTCCAAACCTAGTCATCCAACAATATAACACAAGCTAACCTTAACAGGAATATCTTCGTAACATATTTTGGTTCTAACATAAAATGGCTCTTAATTATTTTTATTAAAATATTACATAATTAAGAACGTAACCCGAGAAAATGTTACCTTGAATTTTCTGATAATAGGTTATGAGGTTCTGGTCATTTGAAATTAGCTCGATTGTTTTGTTGAACTAGAAGTGCTAAGAGTTGGACAAAAACTACAAGAAAATGCAGAGCTCATTAAAACAGTATATTTATCTCAAACTTTTTCTTGGCATTAACCGTTTTCGAAATACTCCATGTTTACATAGAACTTGCTTTTGACCGGCTGGCCGTATTTCGGAGAAATGCGTACCCTGCACTGCATTGGGACCACCTCCGTAACGCAGTTGTTAGCGCGGAGGACCCGGGTTCGATCCCCGGTGCCAGCATGGGGATTTTATGCCCTCTGGGAGGTCTGCTACGGGCAGCCTCAGCCAATTGAGGAGCTACTTGATGGAACAGTAGCGGCCCCAGGTCGTGAAGACCGCATAACTGGCCGGGAGGGATAGGGGCGCTGACCACGTCCCACCCTCTAGTACTGCACCCCATCAATGAAGCCTATAGTGGGCCGAGGTGGGGGACGCAGCGGCTGGGCGGTAAGGCTTGATTCTTCATGGGCTGTTGTGCCGGGGGTTAACTTAGCTTAGTTTAACGCTGCATTGGGCTGTTTCTAGCTGCTCTGTGTGCAGGTCAATTAGTTAAAGCAAAGTTTATGCTGTATAGAAATGGATATGTTGTGAGACTAGTGTTATAGTAGGTCAGTTCTGTTATAATGCCAAAAAAGTCCTCATACTTGAGTACACAGAATCTTCGTGTATGATTGTGACATCATGAGATGGTGTTTAATAGACAGCTTTCCTGCTGTTCATATGAACATATTTAGGAAATCGGGATCAGTTCTTGATAAGACACTGACATTAAATCCCACTGTACAGAAGAAAAACTCGATATAATTGGAGAAAAGTATCAACGTAGTCGAAAACATCTCAGAGAAACCTTGCTCAGGAATCAGGAATTTCGCAAGCCTCGGCTTGGTATGTAACTAAAACCCTTAAGATAACTGTAGTTCATGAATTGCGAGCACGCGATAGTGTAAGTATAGCTAATTTCTGCAATTGGGTGTTGATAATATTAATGATCGCTCTATTGATTCGCATTTAACTATTTTAAAAATGGTTATGGCCTTTGAAGTGTTATTCAAATGAACCTAAAATGTTTGATATATGTGTGTTGGAATAAATACATAATTTCTAATTTCTTCTGTGACGAAGATATGTGAATATTGCATTTATAATTTGCATAAGCAACATATGCGCTTGAATTTAGCGGGCTATAGCAAATTGTGCGCTTTCCGATGTCAAGTAAATTTTCGTTGGGCCGGCCACGTGTCCAAACGAAAGCTTTGTATTTGCCCACGGTAACACGTGAGATTTGCATTTGGCAGATACCGGGTTCGATCCCCGGCGACCGCTCATTCCGCCTCATGGTTTTTCAGTGGTTTCCTTGGGTCGGTAGGCGAATGCTGGAGTTCTTCTACTGCGACTTGTTGCCTTCATTTCCTGTAACCATCATCTTCTTCACTGTGATCTGCTTCAGGGTTGTAGGACCAGGCGACGGTTTTCGGCAGTTTGCGGTTGGGTGGTGGATATAGCTTTTTAAAGGTTTTTTCCCTGGGTCGGTATGGACTGCCCAGCCAGGACCTGCTTTCGAGTGGATCCCACCAAGGAGGGACCCCCGGGGTTAGGGACGTGGGTGGGCCCAGTTTATTTATCCAGGACTGGTCGTTCCTCGAGTCCCTCCTTTCATTCCTCTCAGGGGTCGCGACAGCAGGGAAAAGGGCCGCTGGAGCCTATTTGCGGTGCTCCTCTCCGGGTCTGGAGGCTTCTCCGTTCATCGGCATCTTTACCTTTTGACATCGACGGAGATAAATTATTTACTTCTGTATCTCTGTCTGTGTCTCTGTCTCTGACTTTTTGTCCCTCTGTCTCTCTCTGTGTGTCTCTCTGTGTGTTTCTCTGTGTCTCTGCCTCTCTCTGTGTTTGTGTCTCTGTGTCTGTATCTCTGTCTATCTTTATCTTTCTGTCTGTGCCTGTCAGTATCTGTCTGTGTGCCTCTGTCAGCCTGTAATTACTCTTCTTTGAGGCGCATTCACGCAAAAACTATTGAACGTGTCGATATGGCACTATGACCGAAGCGGAAACGCTCGTAGCTGGTTCTGAGCTTGGACTCCATAGACCTTTTGTCATTGGCAAGTTATTTCGCTATATATGCCGTTCTTGCTCTAATTCCTAATCCATTTTATATACCTTTCGGAGGTACCTGAGCCGAAGCGATATGAATAGCTGTGATCGTTGGAGCGATACGCAATGAACTGGCCATCCATCAAACCCAAACGTCTCGAGCTTAAATCCCAGCAACTGCAGTCAAATGTGTCTGTGATACGGGAAGGGGAGGGCCCAAGTAAAGTAACGGTGTAATGGTACGCTTGAAAGCTGACGGAGTTGCATAGTCATTGATTTGTAGATTAAAATTAACGCCCAGCAAAGCGAGCAGGTGACGGCTAGTGTAGAAATATGAGGGAGGTTGCGTTTTAAACTTGGTTAAAATCAATGCAATTCCCAAAATCAACCACAGATCGAAAAGCCTGGGGCAAGGGGGAAGGTAATAAAAACAATAATGCAGGTTTACTTGTGTTCTTGTCATACCCTCGTAGTTGTCTCCGATACCATCTACTGACACGTGTGGCATAGGTTCTTCATCCCACTACTATAATGTGTACCATAATAATCTGTGTATCTCTGTAATTTATCAAAATTTATGATGCTTTGTGTGTATTTACTGTTACGTAAAATAATTTAAATTAGAGCAGTAGGAGTAACCTGAAGACCCACAACAAAGCGATCAAAAACATCGGACCAGACGTGGGAGAAGGAGAGAGGAGAAAACGGTGCTAAGGTTTTCGCAACGTGGAGTGAAGTCACTCTCTCTTTCTGGCATGGAAGTTGCAGTACCAGTAGTGGGGAACAGTCCTCATGCTTTTGCTCTCACATATACGGCGAGATTATTGAGAACTTTCAACTTCAAAACAAGTTCAGTCTCCCTCGGCTCTCTCGGCAGCGAGTGACACCTTGGACGGTGGGACCGACCGCGTTTTGTCGTCGTGAAGGACTACTGGTTCAGTGTGGTGTTTACAACGGTTATTTAGAACGGGTACTGTGCTCACAAATAACTGTTCGCGAAGGAAGACTTGTTCTATGGGTATCATTGCCCTTGTCTGTCGATACCACAGTGACTGACCCAACCCAACTGATGTTTACGCGGTTCCAGAAGGTCATGCTGCATCACTGACGCGTGGGAACCATTCCTGGGAAATGCGTCCATCAAGCTAGCCTCTACATCACCACCGCCGAGGGAACTCTCTTCCTGGGTAACAAATTTGTTCAAAATACTTCACACAACCCGCGAGTGTAACAGATCTCTCCGAAACCTTTGTTCCTTTAACAAATGGAAACATCTACCAAATCCATAAGCTTACAGTGGACTAACAATATTCATACATTTAACCGAAGATGACAAAGAAAATAACTAATGAGCAATCCGACTGAATCCACACAAAACTCTTGAAACGAAATATATCGTGTTAAGTGAAAGTGGACGGACCAGCTACGTCATCTGACATCCTAAACGCTCCAGCCGGCAATTAGCCTTCCTTCCTCGTGACATCAGCTGCATTTGGATTACCATTACTTACAATCTCAGGATGAACCTGTCGTAAATAAGGTAAGTCTGTTATTATTGCTTTCTGGGGTACAACTAACTCGGTAGAACCACCCTTTCTGTAATTACTTTGGAAACCAACACATTTTGGTATAATTAATAGTAACACAAATAATGAGAGAAGGTTTTGTTCTAGTTTGTCGGTCACGTGATTCACGTGAGGGACAGCATGTTTCTTACAGCTTTACCGTTATAAGTTTCTGGAATACTTCCAGATATGCCCAGGAGCTTTCTGAATAATAAATGAACACTTTTATACACGTGCGAGATTTATACACTGAATGTTAATTTCGATTTATAGACCATAAAGCATCCACTCTAGGGCATTTTGACTTACTATTAGGTAATAATAAAATATTTCCATAATATTTTATTCAACATTGTCGATAATATGTAAAATATCTGTTGTATTTACTGTTTTTGCATTTCTGAGAAGCTGTAATATGCATTCCTGAAGGTTTTTCTTGTATTAGTCATAATGTGTGAACATTGCACCAATGGCGATTACAGAATGATTTTAAGTACATTCGGTGGGCAAATTTTGTAGTGTAGAAATTGGGTTGAAGATGCGTTTTGATATGATAGAAGGGGGGGGGGGGATGTCAGAAACTGCCAACGTTTTCACTGAACTTCCTCACTAATGACGTGACATATTATGGAAACATTGCTGTACCAAATATGTAATATAAAATAATTTTGTAACCATCACACGCGATAAAGTTGAAACATAGGAGCAAATTTAAAACTCACATAAAATTAATAATATAAAAAATCTGAAAAAGCTCTGGAAATGTAGTTTAAGTGTTAGCATGTTCTCCGTTAATTCAGTTGTTAAATTTCTTTTAAAGCGGAGACAAATACGTTCTCATATCACCGTAGTTCAAACCTAACCTCAAATTTGTCTCATGGATAGTGTATTTCTGATATTCAGTTACTATTTTGTCCCTTTTGGTTAGAATCTTTATAAAAAAAACGCAAATTCTGTGCAAAATGAATATAAATTGTAAAAATGAATATTTGTTCCGTTTTGCCTAGTTTCTGAGTGTATACATATAATTATTTTTTGAAATAAATATTCTTAACTCTTTCATAAACATTCTCAGAAAACAACTGATGTTGAACTGCCTCTGGTGGTTATTATGCCTTAGCGTTGTAAGTTTGTTAGTTTAAGAGTTTTGTAAGCCTATATACTAAATTCTTTCATAGCTTGAGTTCAAAATAACACTTAAAATATTGTAGAAGTTATAATTTTGTTTACTGTCTATATTTATTGTGTTTATTTGATGCAGTTATTAAAAAAGATCATCAATTGTAAACATTGTTGTAAGTGATAACCATTTATCATTATGATGATATGGCACTGCCTTAAATCTACGTATATGCTAATTTACTTAGCAAGTAATGAAATGAAACTTAATTCATCAGCATGTTTTACATTTTGCGAATCAAAGTTACCTAAGTTACAAACTAAATATTACACTGTGTTTATTTTTCGATTCTTTCGACAACATGTGTTAATTAGCAATAAATGACCCAAATTGTTGCATAAAAATAACAGTCTATTTAAACTTATAGTCCAAATTGCATACTACGTAATCAACAGTTCTTGTAAAACACTTGTGGATAATAACTACAAACCTTAAGTTAAGTTGCTAATAGGTTCATTGATCTGGAAGAATTTAAACTAAAATTAACTTCAGTTTTGTTCTAAAATTCTCGGTGTCTCTTTATAATATATACAAGTCGAAATCAATGAGTTGTCAGGAATTATATTACCTCCGCAAAACTAATAGACAAAACAAAACAAACTTTAAGACTCAAAGTAACCTTCGTTCAAGGTCAAATAATCTCTAGTATGTCGTAAAACAGCATTCTGCACGTGCTGCAACAGCACTGCTGCATTATTGCACACTTTTCAACACGAGATACTAACAAATAGAGAACCTGCGGCCTTCATACTCAGAAAATGACTATATCTTCTTCTATTCATCTTTCCTTACACATTTGATTACTAAAAAATCTTCACCGATATTCATTCTTAGATTCGCCACATAAAAATACTATCAAAATGTTTAAGCTTGTCTTCTGCATTAGTTTGCGATATAGTATTTAATTGTATAGGTTTTAATTTCTGAATATTTAAATACATTTAATATATTAGCAAAGATTAGTTTGAAGGTCTTGAGGTTTAGAAATTTTATAGTTATAATGAAAAAAGGAATTCATTAAAATGTACATTATTTAATACTAATGATCAAATTCTGAAGCCTTTAAATGAGATCTATGAGCGAGTTTATGTTCTTTGAATGTTTAGAAAAGCTTATAAGCAACGTATTTGAGATCAAACGCGTTAAACTGATACAAAACATGCTTAGAACATGGAGAGCTTATTACAAAAATGTGATTTTGGTTTCAAATGTCTATAGGTCCTCAAATTGTGAAGAGCATATGTCGTACAATTACTTCAAAATATATTTGTATTTTTCCAAGGGAATAACGTTTATCGTGAACACGGAACGTAAGCAAGGGAAATGGGATAAATCTGCAACTACCAGTCTTCTTACAAATTAAGCGCTTAACTTTATTGTCTTCTTCTCGAAAACAAAAATATTCGGCCTCCCATTGAATTGTATGTAACTACTCCGCGCCATCCGCCTCTGATTAGCAGGTCTGGTTCTTCCTGCTTTGGTCAGTGGAGGAGGAAAAATAATCGCGTGTGCTCGCTTGTTGAGCACCCCTGATCTAATGGTATGACGATCTGAGGCTGGAGGACTATGGCAGAAAAATAGAGACCTCTAGTAGCGGAGGCCAAGACTCACACCGAGCTATAGTGCCCAATGAAGAGGAGGAAGAAATAGTCAATGGACTAAAACAATTGATTTCTCCCACATCGTTACCAGTTACTGAAAATCTCTGAACTGCAGCAGCTATTTTCCATACACATCCCAACAGGAATTACAATCTTAAGAATTGTATTGTTTAAGGTTACAACGGGATCATAATTTATTATATACTGCAAAAGCTTGAGCGATATTCATTTATTTTTAAATTCACCACATAAAAGTTCTTTCGATATTTTTGTTTTTCGTCTTCATTTTCTCCCGATATATTTAACTGCCTAGCCTGAAACTTCCGAGCACATATCTAATATTCAGGAAGGATATTTAGATATTCTTGTAAGGAAACTTCACAGTATTTTCACAAGCTACAAGGCTGCTAAGTTGGAATTAATATCCCGCTTGGATGGTTGCGAGTTAGAGAGGCAGAAATTGGTTGCACGACGAACACTTTCTACAGATGCAATTTGTTGTTGTTTTTTTATGCGCCTTCTCCGTGGTTTATTAAGCACAGAAAGTTTCTACTGAATTTATGAAACGAATTCCTCATAGCCTTCTTAGCCATGTTTTTAATGATATGTGGTTATCTTTCCACAAAGCTGGATGCAGATAATGGAGTTAAGGATTCCAGATGGATGGTTTATTTCTACATTTATCTAAGGTTGGATGTTTTGAGGTTCACAAATGAATGGTATAAAGGCACAAACGGCCAATAAAATGTGTATTATTTAGTAATAAATAGTTTTCAATTTCTGAAGATTTTAAGTTTAATGTTTTCTGAACATTTAGCAAAACTTAAAAGGTATTTATAAATCTGAAAGAAATTAAAAGTTACTCTACACATTTCATAAACGCCCAGTACATTTATTTTAAGTTTCCAATTAAAAAAAAATCGAAAACGGAATCCACACAATCTAGACTTATTTTGTACTTAAAAGTTACGTCTGCTATGTGTTCAGCCCCTTATCAAGAAATCTATGGTGTTGATCTATCTGATAAAAATATTGCAGTTGTGCTAAACTATATCACAAGACAGATACTTGAATATACGAGTCATCAACATATTTATAAAGGTGCAGAAACATTGTGTTGTATAGCATAAGTAGGAGAGTATTTCCTTATTACTTCTTGCAGTTTATGAGAAAGGCGTGCCTGAGCATGCATATTATAAATACATACATGTAATTTGAATAGCAAATAAATGTATACAAATCCTACACTCTCTTACAGATAAAAGTTCATGGTGCAGGAAACCAAAACCAGTCTGCAATTTGTGTTAAGTGAAAGAATTAGCAGGCTAATTTTACTAAAACGACATTTTCTGAGCACTGGAGCTGCTGCCTAATTCTTAACCTACATTATACTTGTTAACATTTCACTCATTGTTTCCCAGTTTTACTTTCTATGCCTAACCACATTACTTGCACTTTTCTAGCGGTTTCGAGATGCTACTTACCAAGTTATGGTTTTAAGTGCGCAATTTGAAACGTAAAGCAGGTTATGCTCCATTAGACATCAATTGTTCTATTTTATCTGCTCGCCCGTATACGTATGTGCTCTCTGATTGTCGTCATTACTTTTAAAGACTTTATGTTAACCCTTTAAACAATCATAATAGCGTCACAGCAGAACTTGTTGCATCACAAAGATATTAAGTTTACATTACGTCAAGATTGACGCATTTCACGTTGGGCGCCATCTTGACGCAATAGCCTATGACGTGGTTGAGCGTCACCTTGATATGGTTACTGCGTCAGTGGGGCTATCCCCTACCTGGAAGTCTCGGATTCGATGCTGCTGGTCTTCGTTTCTTCTGCTCCGGCAGGATGCTGTTTACTGGAAATCTATGCGAGCTGAGAACTTATTCCCCGGTAAAGGGAATCGTAAAGGGAATAAAGAGTGGCTGTGCGAGTTATGAATAATATATTCTCCACTGTACTTTGAAGAAAGGTTGCACATCTGTTTATTTGAGGCAGTTTACACACGTAAACACTCACATAAACACTTATTAACGCCTGAATTCTGCCCGTGACTGTTTTCACAGATCCACTCTTATGTGAAGATGCTAGCCGTTGAATATTATCGGTTACTTTTCCATGACCAGATTACATATCTTCGGCACTTGAACTTCTTTTGGCTCGCTACCTAATTTGGCGCATACTTGTCCGGCGATTTTTGAGGTGCACAACCGTCGAAGATTTTCGAAGAAAACCTCTATTTCCTCTTTTACTCCCCTATACTCCATATAAGGAGCTATGTCATCCCGACCTGATGTAATTTTATTGGTCGGCTGACACACGTCGCGAAATAAATTTCGAATTTAGTGCTAATATATTCGTCCTGATTGTGTGAGTCAAATCCCCACTTACCAATTTTCAGCGTGGAATTGGAATTTCCCCGAAATATATCACGAAGATACTCTGTCTCTCACTTTTTGGCGGCGAAACATTCAGCCGTTGGAATTGTCCAAGAATTGTTAGTTAACCACAATAGGTGACATTTTAAATCGTTGTAACTTCTCTTTGATTTCATATTCTAATAATATAAACGCCACAGTCTTTTTTGCATGATGAAGAAACCCATACCCAGCAAAATAGCGTGAAGATAGTGAATCTGAAGATTCCGCACTCCCAGATCACCAAGTCCCAAATGGCCTAGCTGTCGACGACCCTTAAACTCCATTCCACTCCAATTCAGGTCACTAAGTTAACTTCCTTGTAAAAACCTAAAAAACAAAAACAATTTCCTCAGTTGTTAATTGCAAAGTATGGGTTCACTGATTTCTAACGTTAGCAGATTTATCTATTTGTACAATTGTTTGGCAGTCTCTGCTGTCGAAGTAAAACTACTAAAAATAAATAAAACAAAACTTTTTCATTAGAGTTATTAGAGGACTTGGGACTCTGGAACTTCAGTGCATACATCTATAGTATTAGAATGTTTATTTAGGTTTGGTGTTTCACAAGACGCACACACACACACACACACACACACACACACACACACACACACACACACACACACACACACACACACACACACACACACACACACACACACAGTATAATTTAATAAATGACAATAAAATAAATATAACCTACATTTCGTAAGTTATAAACAGGATGATTGTTAATTTTTAGCTCTATCTTTGCTTTATTTAAGAGTTACCATATCATTTCAAGCATGATTCATAAAAAAAAATTATGAATCGTGCTTGAAATAAAAATATAACCGGCTTTCTCTGCGGAGTAGAACAACTATTTTCTACTCCATGGCATCCCCAACGAGGGCTTCGTAAATTCTTTTCAATATTTTAGCAGTTTGTAAACTGAAATTAGAACGCTCTTTATAGCCCCGATGTGTCAGAAATAAGTTTTTAGTGTTTATCATAGTCTACTGAGTGAATGTTTGGATTATCTTACATAAACACACTTAAATTTTCTCTGTTAAGTGTAAATATATATACTGGAAATTAATTCAACAACACTAGCCGTGTATAGGACGAGTTTGGAAGGGGGATTTGAACCACGGATCTTTCAGTAATCGTTCAACTGCTCTAACCGCTGAGCTACAATGGCCTACGTGCCGACACATTAAATTGTTTGCGTTACATTCCATATAACTAGTCACTTCCATTTTATCTTATGTAATATGTGTTCTATTGTATATTATCTTAAACTTTTCACATTTATATAAATTCTTGTTCAGTTCAATTATTTTATTCCGCTGACATTTGAAAAATTTCCTTATGTTCTATTTCAGGAGTGAAATAATACGGCTCCGTCAATATAAAGATAAACACTACACGTATTAGAGAAAGTAAAAATGTATAAGCAGAGGAAGTTTTGTATTCCATCAAAAAATTCGATGTCGAGATTTCCCCGGAAATATATTTTTGAGACCCTCTGAATCCAGAAAAAGCATTTTTAGAAAAAGGTTGTGTGCGTGTGCGTGTGCGCGTGCGCGTGCGCGCGTGTGCGCGTGTGCGTGCGTGTGTGTGTGTGTGTCAGGACAGCATAACTCAAAAACGAAATGTTGGTTAAAAGCCAACCTTCTAAAATATTGATTCTGAAGAAAATTACTCCACCCTAAACTACCCTTTACATCGAGTATTTTTCGAAAATATTGATTTTCTCGAAAATGGTTCAAACGATTTTGATTAAAATATTTAAGACATTTTTATTACAAATGAAATGTATGTTTTGAATTTTCTGACTATAACCTACGTAGTCCTATTCACTCTGGATGACTTTTGTAAAACTGGTAAACCGTAAGAGAGAGACCAGCATTTTTGGTACAGTAAGATTTGATCTTGCTGAAACACACGCTTTGTGTCTGAATAAAATTCTGTTGTAGAGTGAACCATTTCTGAGGTATTCCTTGTTATTTGTGTGAGCTTTGCAATACTTAAAAACTTTCGTCATATGGAAGATCGTTATTCATTTCTTATATCTTAGCCTGCAAAGAGAAGGGAATTTCAAAGTTTTAAATGATTTGAATATCGGCCAAAGCCCACTGTAATCTCATTCACCTTGCACCTACAAGAAAATAAGTAATGAGATAATTTGTGCAAATGTTTATCTCAACTAACACGAGGAAGATATAGGAATACGGGTTTGTAGGAATAGTTAGTAATATTATATATAACAGAGCTGTAGTTGGTGGGAATAAATACTTTTAGAAACGTTGTGTGAGCTTCTATTTTCAGTAAACTTGTGCATCTTTGTTACCTCCGGAACGAAGCATGTTTTCCACGGTTTCCCTTGAAAGTTTTGTAACATTTTACCCATCTTCATTACTCCACGATATTCTCACGTGCATAATTAGTTTTAATGAAACGAAAACTATGGTAAATTCGTGGGATCATGACTTCAGTGTTTTTATAAAGTACTTATATGCCTCATAAAGATCTTAGCTTATATACCAGATACAACATTTTATAAGAGAGTCAAAACATATTTGAATTATCTTAGAAACATATTTCAAATGTCGGCACTTTTAAATACCCCACCGACGGAGTAATAACACCTTATAACACTTAGAAAAATCATAGATAAGTAATAATAAGCTGCCAAATTTAGTGCCAAATTTTCAGCACAATGTCCTCCTATCAGAGGATTGTTACATCACGAAAATGTTGAACTTCTTTTGTTTCTTTTTAATTATGTTTCTTTGCTTTCTGTAAGAAGAGGCCATTATGAAATGATGTCGCAGATTGAGCTGTGATTTTTTTGAAGATATATAATTGTAACGACGTTTTTCCTAAAACATAAACTAAAACAACACCGGAGTTATGTTTTACTTTCTCTTTCACGTAAATAATAGAGAAAATATTGCATTTCATCCAAAAATTGGATATCGGGTTTCACTGGAAATACACGCTTTGAGACTCTCAAACTAAAAAGGATATTTTTGGAAAAAAATCAATGTGTATCTGTTTCTGTCTTGTGTCTGTGTACAGCACATCTTCACATCGAAAAATTGGTTAAATAACAAACTTGCCATTTACGTTCAGTGCATTCCAAGGAAGGAAATATTCAAGAACTGCTCCCACCCCAAACTACCCTTTACATAGAATATTTTGTCGATTATCTCAAAAACGGTTGTGATTACAATTAAGCTATTTTGATGGCAAATGAAATTTACTGGGCGTCCCGAAAAAAAAAAAAAAAAAAAAAAGAAGCACCGACGAAGCTTGGTATGATGTGCGGGATGGCGAACTGGTCGGTTTTCAAACAGGAATCCCTGTTTGGTTGTGGCAATTTGTTAACATTCGTCTTGGCATCTTAATAGGAAGGTATCTGTGTACTGGGATGAACGACCTGAGCATAACAACATTCCTGCGCATGCGCTAAATTCCCTTATAAAGTCTTTGGTGCGCATCCTACTGCGTTACTTGTGTAGTTTCCAGTACAGTAACGTTTTTTAACAGCAGTGTGACACATACCAGTACACAGCTGCGGAAATGGCCGACATGAGCTCCAGCACACTTTGATGTAAACGCACGGAATCACTTCAATGTCGCATATCCAAGTCGATGGATTGGTAGAGGTGGACCAGTTCTATGGCCAGTACGGTCGCCAGATCTGATACCTCTTTACTATTTTCTGTGAAGTCGTATGAATGTCAGCGGAGGACCTTATGACTCGAGTCCATGAAGCGATTGAAAAGACAAGTGCACGTATTGGGTCATGTGCATGAGACTCACCACCGCCGATATAGGCTATGCAATGAGAAACACAGTTCGTGGTCCGTTTGCAAAGCAGACGGTTGGTTTTTACTGATAAAATGTGAACGCACACCTCATTTCACACTTCGATGCACTACAGCGTTCAAACCGTGCATTTCCGAACTGTGCTATTTTTTATTTTTGAAAACCGATCAGATTGCCGACCCGCACCACATGTTAGGTTAGGTTGGGAAGGTCATTTAACCAGGACAGTTATTTGTAAGTCAGAGTAAATAAGGACGATATAGGTTTTGGTAGACTCGGTTGACAGGAAATTTAGTATCTCAAGGCTTAGGTGATTATAAATTGGTAATCGCGAACATACGTTTGAAAATACACACGGAGATATGCCAGTTCTGAAAATTAGAAATAGGAAAGAATTCTTAGAATTTAGCAAGTGACAAGGTAAAAAGTTGTTTCAGAGATGTGAATAAGAGGCTTGGACTGTAACAACCAGCGGCATATTAATAAAAACGGAGATATTGGAGACAGCATGAACGTGTTGCACGCGGGAAAGACATCGATATAGATATATAAGGCAGCATAGTTAGATCTGTTGGAGACGTTCATTTGCTTTCTGTCGGACTTTGTACTTTGTAACTCTTTTTGTTCCCATTCTTTGTAAAACAGAACACACGAGAGGAGCTCTCGTTTTGAAGAGTAAGAGGTGAATGCATTCTTTCTAGTGTTGATATACAGACCTTGATGATGAGGGAAGTACTATAATGAGGTGAAAGGAAATATACTCACTGACCTGAATAAATTTTGTAACTTTATTAACCGTAAGAAACTGGAGAATTCAGTGGTCAGGGTTGTCCTTGCTTCTAGTGCGAAACAAACAAATGTTGAGCAAACGGAAGTAGCTTGGCCAATAAGGGCGAAGTTTAAGAAACAAATTGGAGGGAAGGAAGGAAGGAAAGTGGCGAAAGGACCTCGACAAGATCACCGTTACTTCATGGCCTCGGAGTTGCGACTTCCTTTTTACCGGGACACAGAGAAATAGAGCTTTCGTTAGGCTTTGTGATCCCTCTGAAGTCACGAGTTCGTCCTTCATTCCACGTTAAACTGGCCAAGTAATTAAGGAGTTCCTTAGTGAGACCTAAATTACTACGAGTGATGAGATTCCAGGTAGTTCATTACTCTACCTGTCGTGGGAGGAGTGTAGCAGAAGCTTGGTTGTGCGTCTTTGTGTGTGTTGAATTATTTGTTGACAAGATTAGTCTATTCAATTTTTGTCTCAGGTGGATGAGTCAAGAGTGATTTATTAATAACCAGAGACCAGATGTTAGATAAAAGCCTGTGCTTTGTTTTTACTTTCTCCACTACGTAAAGTAGAGGAAGTATTGTATTCCACCCAAAAATTCGATGTCGAAATTTCACCGGAAATATATGCTTTGAGCCCCCTGAATAAAAAATACATTTATAGAAAAAAGTCCGTGTGTGTGTGTGCGCGCGCGCGTGCGTGTGCGTGCGTGTGTGTGTGCGCGTGTGTGCGTGCATAATTCAAAAACGAAAAGTCGGATAGAAACCAAAGTTGTTATTTTAGTTAAATGTCCCTCAAGGATACCACCCTAAACTACCCTTTATATGGAAAAGTTTTCAAAAATGTTGATTTTCTTGAAAATGGCTCTAACAATTTTGATTAAAATACCGTATTTTTTTAGATATTTTTATGGCAAATGAGACGTACGTATATCTTGAATTAGCTTGTAGTTCTATTTGCACTAGATGAATTTTGCACAACTGATAAACCATAAGAGTTAGAACAAATCTTACTATACAAAAATGTTGATCTTTCTAAAACACAAAATTTATGTTGAAATAATTTTTTGCAGAGTGAACCATTTCAGAGATAATCCTTGTTATTTGAGTGAATTTTGGAGAACTTATACCTCGGTCAAATGGAACATTGTTATTCATTTTTTATATGTGAACCGTGCAAAAGGAACGGAATTTGAAAGCTTTGAAAGGTTTGGCTCTGATCTACTCTATTCCCATATTCTCCTTGTACCTACAAGAAGATAAATAATAAGGTGATTTCTGCAAATGTTTATCTCAACTAACACGAAGAAAATAAAGGAATAAAAGTTTAAGTATGGTTAATACAAGAGTAGAGAGTCATTCGAGTGCAATACATCCGATTGTTTATAGTTATTCCACAGATTAAACTCAACAACTTGTACATTAGGGTTAGAAATATTATTTAAAACGGATATTAGAAAAGAGAAGACAATTACATTTGGAAACGCTTGTGGTTTTTATAGACCTAGATAAAGTTTCTCAGAGTAAACAGAAATCAACTTTGCACAATTCCCACCAAAAAGGATGCCCCAAGATCTGTAAAAGTATTGCAAAGTATGTATGAAGAAACAAATGTAAAAATAAAATTAGGAAATCGACGACTTTCAAAAGAAATTATTATTAATTATAGTCTAACACTAGGGTGCAGTTTGTCCCCGCTACCTCTTAATAATTATATGGACATATTCTTGGAGAAGTAAAAGGAAAATATCAAAAGGCATCAAACTAAAAAGCAATTGTAATATGAATATGCTGCTTTTTGCAAAGAATGCAATAATTACACAAACAAATGAAGATGACATACAAATAGTATGTATGAACTAGCAGAAACATGAAATGAGATACCTAAGAGCAATTGTAGGGATGTACAATTCTGGACAAAATAAAAAACGAAGAAATAGGAAACGAATTTAATATTCTTCCTAGAAGTGAAAAAATAGAGGAATATGTAACCCGATGGAAACAGGGAAGCGTTTTCAGCCATTCTTCTACCAGTCAATTGGAAGAAGCGTCCGAAGGTTCATGAGGAGATGGAGAGAGCGTGAGGCCGGGATACGAGAAATTTGTAATCCGTGATGATAAGATGATAAAAAAAATTAAAATAATAAATTGTTGACACTTTACAGTGTTGAATGAATGTGGTGAGTAAATTTCACAAAATAAAGGCAACACTATAAAAAAAAAACTGCACAACGTTTTAATTGTTTAAATTTTATATTGCAATGAATTGAAATGAAATTTCACACAATATCTTCTGTACATGTACCGAACAAAACTAAGGAGTAAATGTTCTGTTGTTTCTTCATTTCGACAAGGACAATTGAGATCCTTTTCTATGCTAATAAAAAGTAAAAGACTTTAATGACAATACTAATAATATTTCTCGTCAGAGTATGCACCAAATTTGCCGTGACCAGAAACAAATTGTGTCAGTATAATATCAGGGAAGAATATTTTACATTTTAGGTGATCGTGTATATGGTTTATTGTTGCAGATATCACGAAATAACTTCTATAAGTTACTATCATGATATTAGGATTGAGTACTGTAAACTAATTTTGCGTATTTTCACGTTTAGTGCCTATAAATATGCATTTGCTTCATTTTCAAAAATAGTTTTGCATGAAATTAGAAACTAAAAATGTAGTATTGCTGCTGACCAGGATTTTGTGAATGTATTATACCTTACTTTCACTCCATATCATAAAAATTCTTTTTTTTTTTTTCGTAAATATTTATTTAAGCGCGGTCTTATCACGACCATACATAGTAATACATTTTGGATATTAATTTACAATTATATATTACCTTATGTTGACATTTACAGTAAATATAAAAATTCTATTACGTATCTTGCCTACCTTTTAGCGAGCCCACATTGTTCCTGGAAGGATCTTTATTGTTGTGGAAGGCTGACTGACTCTACGAATGGCGGGAGGGGGCTCACAGACCAGTCATTCGCTACTTTTATTAAACTTAAAACAAGTGACGCAATTAACACAGCCTCCCTTTCTTAAGTTGTAATGTAACTAAAGCATGTGAATGCCAAGGTGCAGAAAGGACATAAGGATATTATTGCCCTGCTTAGTCTCAATTAACTTTGCACAGAACAGTAGTCCTTGATGGATGAGGAAATACTGCGACAGTGGTCTCTGGTTGACATTTACTGGGAAGCTGTTTTACTAAGCCAAAATGATAATCAGGATTAAAAACAAAACTGAATAGATTTATGAAAGAATTTGGTGACGTATTTTCAACAGATGGCTCAGTCATATTTTGGTAAGCATGTGAAAGGTTGGTGAATTGTACACGATACGAGCATGTATAAAACTTGAAACATAAATCTTGTGTTGGACGACAAAAGCAGTTGAATCGAAAACAATTCTGATCTACTTGTATGCAATTAACCAACGCCAATTAGTTTTCACTTATCTCTGTTAAGCGTTTATTGATGCCGGTATTCTGGTACACTCAGGTATGTTAACTCATTAAATTAAGCGTGATTTAAAGCTCTATTTGATTCGGTAACAGACGTTACGTTCCACATATATTGCATTGGTAAGCCTATATCGCAAGATGCGATAAAACGTACAAATAAGTACCAATTTTCATGCCTACTTGTTAATAATATTTGCTTTTATTCCTGCTCCTCAACTCTTTCACACACACCTTAATCTTAGTCTGTATCATGTATCATCAGTGTCACCGCCTGCGGTGTCGTTTGTAGTAAAAGCGGGCGTTAAACACTACCAAAAAAAAAAAAAAGTTTTACTTGTGGATTCAGCCAGGCTACAACTATACAGACAAGTGACGGCATTGGTATTGTTACGTGGATCGGTGTGCTGGCTACTTCTTTGTCCACATTTGCCCGGAACTGCGTGTAACCTTGACACCATTGTTGTAGACAGCAAAATATTTATTAGGTAAACTAAACCTATTTTATGCAAAAGTTTATTGTTACCAAACGGATATAAATAACCTGTAAGCCCCATGAAACGCCGGTTCTTATCATGTTGCTAAAGTGCCTTGCTTTGGTGTTTTGAGGTGCAGGGAATTGCGGATTCGAGTTCTGCCTGGGATTTTGTGTGTTCATAAATGTGGGTATATGTGTGAAAAAACCCATTTAAAAACAGGAAAAAAACTTGAAAGGAGGAAAGAAAACTGACAAAGCAATTAAAATGTCTGTGAGCACAACTGATTATATAATTTATAATTTTATGTAATAATTATAATTAATAATTTAATTTTATATATTTGTTTATTGTTTAGTAATAGTTTGTAGTTGTGAGTGATGTTGTGTATGAAATTTATATTTTGTTGTATTGAGGAGATTAATTTGTTTTAATTTTAAAATTTTATTGTTTTTTTTTTTTTCTTTTAATATATATATTAATTTATTTAGAAATTTTATTGTATTTTGATTGTTTGAAATGATTTGTTATTGTTTTAGAGAATTTATTTCTTAGAGTGATTATGTGTGAAATGTTATAATTTGTGTTTTTGTTCTTATTTTCTTGTGTTTTGTTTTATGATATATTATTTAATTTATCTATCTTTATAATTTGTTATATATTATATTATTTTGTAATTTTATTTTAAAATTTTTCTGTAAAGTATGTTGTATGTATGAATGTGTAGAAAAAATAAATTTTAAAGATCTGGCATATTAGCCCTGGTGTAAGTAATTAGGTGCCAGGGTTATTATACAGATTTTTATTTTATTTTATTTTTTTTTATTTTATTTTAGCACAACTGATTAAAAAGAGGGGCAAAGAAATGTCTATGACTCTAGACATACCAATGTGTTTGCTTTTTGATTTATCATTAGGGCCAGGAAGTTCATGCATTTGCATGTTTTTTCATAGGGGTTTTACAGTTGAAAATTTGTGCAAAGTGTTGGTTGTGAACTGCAATTTAGCAGTTAATACTAGTAGTGGGACTACTTCTGCTTCAACCTCTAAGGAATAAGATAACTTTATTTATTATTTATACTAACTCGTCTTGTCTACTGCAAAGGAACATTGTTTTAGTTAAATAGTGCATATTTCTTGGCATATTTTCAAGTTTTAAGAGCATATTTCAGTGTTTTTTAGGGCATGAACTTCCGAGCCCTATTTGTCATCTTTCTGTCTTCAACTGAAAATTTGTTAAGTACCTAAGTAAGCACAAACCACAATGTGACGAGACGGAATGTTTTGCTTGTTCAGAAAAATGGAAACGATTTTTTTCCCAGTTCAGAAACATGTCTACATTAGGTGGGGAACATTCTGCACCTGCCTATTGGCTCCAGTCTCGCCGGAGCATAAACAGTCGTTTCAACCATATATATAACTGACTTTCCTGCGGTTCTTGCCCATAATGTTGACAGCTATGTGGTTTTATGTTACTATTAACGGGCCAGATTTGTCCTTACGGCTCGAAAATTTGGCTTATTTATAACAGTCTGCATACCATCTGCAGTAAGCGTGAGACGTATTTGAGAGGTGCTGGGTTCGACTGCGGTAGCCACGCACTCTGATTTTGCATTTTTCATAGTTTTCCCTAGTCCTGGGAAAATGCTTCTCCGTGAATATTAAAGGGCTGCTTGGTCGAGGGGTCGTTCATCGCCCTCTCTAAGCACCATCAAAGGTGAGATAGGTCTTCCAGCCCTGTAGTGTCGTCCTCCGTGGTCTAGGGGTAACATGCTAGCCTCTGGCTCCGAAGTCGTGGGATCAAACCCGGCAGAAGAGGAATTTTTCGGGCGTAAAAATTCTTACCATAGCTTTCTTTGGAAGAGTAGTAAAGCATCTACGGCACGCAAAAGAATCCCAAGCCTGATAAAGAGGCCTCTGAGCAAAATTAACCGGTCTTTCACGGCCAATATAGCACAGTACTCTAACAACCATAGTAGTTAAAGATTGCCTATAAATAACACATTGAATCTGGGGGCGTTAGTTCCAATAGATTTATGTAGGTTGCGCACGTGAGATTGTATACCATATTCCGATATTTGAAATGGAAGTATCGTGCCTAGAATGTAAAAATTTATAATAATTAAATAGGAAATTACAACTTATAAAACTGCACAAAAAGCAAAGTTTCAATTTTCGGTATTTGGTCTTCCCTTAAGGGGAAAAAGTAGTGTGAACATAACTTAGAAAGTTTCAATGAGCAGGGGTAATTTAACTTAACTCACTGTGGTTTTTTCTGAAATTTTTCTGAATTATTTTATAAATTAGTCGTTATTTCTATTGGCAGCTTATGTGATTCAGTCTATAAAAATTATTTAATCCAGCAGAAAAATAATAAAAGTTACCCTTAAAATATGTAAATTCATTTGCGTTTTTCTCTGAAAGTATGAGAAGTGGAGAGCTAAAATTTTCAGTAGATGTGAAACTTTCTGAACCACAACAATTATTTTATAACATATATTACTGATGATAAGAAAGCAACAACATTGCAAATTTTCCACATTTCTACGTTTTTGACATTACAAAAAAATTTTTTTTTTTAATTTCTAGTAAACTGATACACAAAACTAAATAACTGGTTCAGAAAATAGCTGATTATACTAACAAGCATGCAAAAGCATAATTCTGTTTTGCATGTAGTTTCAGAGAAAAATGTATACGAATTCACATGCTGTAAGAGTAAATTTTATTATTTGTCTAATGGTTGAAATGATTTTCATAGACTCAACCACAAAACAATCAATGCAAATAACCCATTTGAAATAACCTTTATGATTTATAGAATAATTCGTAAAAATTTCAGGAAAACTTTTGAGAATTTTAAGAGCAGTGGTAATTTAAGTCAGTAAGGTGTAATTTCTGTATGTTCAGACTACCCTGTACGCTTAGGAGAGTTAACCAAATGAAGTGCGTGTGATTCGCATTGGGAAGATTCTGGGTTCGATTTCTGCGGCGGACCTTTCTAACTCTATGGTCTTTCTTCCGGGATTTCCTCGGGTGGCTAACCGAATGCTGGGAACGTTGGCATCTCCTGAATTCCCTATCTCTCCACTTCACTCGATGTTCATCCTGATTGACTGTTTCAGGGTTCTAAGTGTTGGCAAAAATCTTGGCGTTATATGGCAGGGAAAAAACATGCTCTTCATATCGAAGGGAATACCGTAGCTTTCGGGAAGTGTAACTATATCCTACGCTATTGTATTTCCTAGTTCCAGCCGTCCTCTGTCTCCTCTCATCTCATCACTACCTCTCGAGGGACGCCATTAGGTATAAAGAATCTTCAGCAGGTCGAGGTGGTATTTTCCCCCTTTGAACTTTGTCATATCTCATACTTCATAAGAGAGTTAACCAAAATGCATTAACATTTGAACACAAGTATTACAGTGTATTTTAATGAAAGGATCCTGACCTAACATTTTATATCGTGATGAAACAGCAACAAAACACCTGTTGTTCCTACGCTCTTCCAGCACGAAAACATATTTTAAAAGTGACAGTTCTAATTCTTGAACAATGCAACATGACAAGATAACCGCATCGGCTGTGCAGTCACAGTGAAATCTGCTATGCGACACTACTATTACGTTCCAGAGGAACAAGCACGTCACGGTTACTCTCCTTCACTTACACAACAAATGCTAGCAGCTAGGGCGTCTATACCCGTTACGATAACTATTGCATTAGATATTCAACAAGAGACACGTATTCCCGAAACGGGTCTTGGGTCACGATTTTTCAAACTTGGAGAGAAGACAGCAAAAGAATAGTGTGAGGTAACACGTGGTGTCTATACCCCACAATTACGTGGACAGTTTTAACGCCTCTAAACCACTAAGACTCCACCCAATCTTGTGCCATTGTTTAAAGTGGATCTTTGGTGAAATTTGCGATACATTTACTGGTAAATAAATTATAACTGTGCCGATTTTTTCAAGCAAAAATAGCAGTACCAAACACACCTAGTTAGATAAGACAACTACTTTCTCTATCCAATAGTATTTGGTAGTAGTGGTATAAAATATTATTGTTTTATCAGACAGAGAACATTTTCGTCAATTCTAAGGCTTCCCATATACAGGTGTTAGGGGCTTAAGTGCAGATATTTTGATAGATGACTTCTTAGTATGCATTCACTTCGGTATGTTGTTTTTTCTCTTTAACAGTTTTCCCAGAGAGTAATCGACTAGTTTACTACATGATGTTTTATAAACGGCCATAACTACGCCGCAATATAAACGTCTGTGAGATAGACTACGTTACAGCATTCTTTCCTCCCAGTCTGCGTCATGGTTTCTGTACCAATCGACCTCAAAACACTAGTCTTAATATGAAAAACTATAAGTTCGCAAATGAAGCGAATATAGATGTAATATTGTTCATTATGCTTTTCGCAATCACCCCTAACAGTCCGTACAGTCTGATCTTTGGGGTAAGCACATTTCAGCAAGCATGAGTAGACCTATTTATGAGATGCAGGCAACTAGATTGTGGAGTGCGTTACTTCCGATCGTACTGTGATGATAAGAATGGCGTTCGAATGTGAAGTCTGCCCCATCTATCTCTGGGATAGATTCCAGACTGTATCTCAGAGCCTGGAAGTGAACACCGGATCCTTGCAGGAAGGCCGCAAACGAAGCCTTAAGCCACCTCTTCCTCAGCTTCCAAATATGTCTTCTTTAGCAGGTAATTTCAAGTTATATATATTCAAATCATTGCACTTCAGAAAGTTTGAAATAAGAGACCAAGGGTCAGTGACAGACAGGTAGAAAAAGGTCCGAGTGCTAAATCTACGAGAGATTGGGTGGCCTTCTATGATGTATTTGCCTACAAAACAGTGACGGTTGTTTGGTGATTAGTTTCCCTATCTTCTACCTATGGTAGATAGGTGATTCTACTCAAAATGGGTTCTTCGAATAACCAGAGTTATAGGTTTTTAGAAAATATGGTCCAGAGAAAGAGCAGCGCAGCATAAACCAAAAATGAAAAATCGGATGAATATTAAGTTTTCTTTTTTAATCCAACATATATGTCAAGAAGATATTTTCGAAGCCTAATAGCAAACGCTTTGGTTTATTTCCTCAAAGACGACTTAACGATTTTCATCTACTGCAAACAGGCAGGCAACTTTTTCTAAAAATGCTTTTTCTTTTTGGTTCAAAGTGCTTCAAAACAAGTATGTTTGGTAAAGTCACGGCATTTAAAAATATTGTGCACCACTTCAAAGGTTAAGTGGTGTTATATTTGCACTGGATCCGTAACCGTGAGGCTTGTGAATCTTGAGGCTGTTATTGGTATTTTGCTTTTCCAGCATTTTATGTAGTGAACTTTTTTGGAGCATGTTTAAAACTCCTACAAATAATCGCAAGAATATCCAGTGTTGATTAGAGGATTATGAATACATCTTTGTGCTTCTAAGTTTGAAAAAACCGATTACTCAACAGCTGTTATGTAGTATTATGAACATTCGTGGACGTTGTAGAATAAAGTATACGTTTTGTAATGAAATTCAGTTTGTATCCACTAAGCTATTTCCCCTTTCACACTCTAGTTTCTCTCTTAAATACCGGAGAACACTGAACTCTCCCATTTTTGGAACTAATACCACTTATTGTGACTATCATCTCTGTAGTAAAAGCTTTTGCTTATTCATTACACTTACATAAATGCTAGAAGCCACTCATCCTGTGGTCCCTAATACCCCTTCTTGTTGAACACATTTACTTTTTCAGCCTGAGGTTCCATGTAATTAATTCCTGGAACTCTATTGCATCAAACATTCCACAGCATGTTCATTAATAATTAATGCTTCAGAAATTACAACTGACACGTGAGATAATGACAATATTGAGGGGAAAGTACTTTTCAGAACATCCCTTTCCTTAGCTTGGATAATGAAACAATTATCGTTGTTCCAAAACGTTACCAGCTGCATTTACATTTCCTGGTAGTAAAGTCCATCAGACCAGAAAGGCTGTTGAGATTATATAATACATGTTGTATACTTCTATTGCAATTATGGAAAAGCAGTTCATGCCGAAGTTTGTTCATTCTTAACGCTGCCCTTTCACACACGTTCCTCAACATTTCTGATGTAAGTGCTAAAACCTGCATGCACACATTCCCAGTGGCACTGAAAAAGATGCACAGTTTCAAGTGTAATTCTGCACTCAAAGGTGGCATTCATAGGCAGTTAATATAGTTTTAAGAACCTCATTCAGGTAGCTCAAGGAAAGAGCACGTTTGAGCAGGCTATGCATCTAAATCTTATAAGACGCATTTTTTAACCTAAACTCATATTTCATGGACTTAATATCAATCCGTGCAACAATAAACTTAAATGCCTTCTGAAAGTGATACTGGTGTAATGTTATCAATCAAAAGATGTTTCCGACATATGAACACAAAACAACTACATAGTTAGGCCCTTAAAAGGTTGACTAAATTGTGTTTTTAATATGGCAACGAAACAATAAACTAATTCATCCGCATCACAGACATTGTTTCAAAATGTCAACGAGTTGCGCACCTTTTTAAGCAATTATACCGAACTATAGCAAATGCATCATTATTGTACCACTATTTATTTTATAGAGTCAACGAAAACGCTTACTAGACGGTGAAGGCATTTTTTCCATCAATAGCTTGCCATTTATACCTGTTATTTCGCCGAAACATTACATTACCCATTCGTCGCGTTTGTTGGATTAAAGGATGCGTGGAAAACAAAACCTCTAGTCATCCTAGGAGAGTACGCTAGGCGTACGATATAGCTGGGTACGTTGTGCTTTGTTTACAGAAGCCGGTTCAGGCCGCACAACCTACCTGGACTTGTTTGCAATGTCGATTTCTACAGCCAGATTAAATCTGGAAAAAGATGTTTGAAATATCCTTTTAAATGATTAATCATATCAAAACTCTGTTACTACCCAAACTAAGTCAGAAACACTCTACTCGCTTATTTTATCAGTAATAAACTACTATCTTTATACATGCTCGTTGAATAAAACATTTAGTTTGCAGCACGCTTTTTTGGAAACCATTCATAAAAACAAAGTACTCTTACAGTATTTTCCTTGTACTTCCTTGAAATATATATTGGAAGGGGTTTAATAAAATTCCTTCCATCCGTGCGGTATATGTGCAAAGGATGTTGCTACTAGAAACTTGTATGGAAGTTTTCACCTCATGCTTGCTTCTGACAGCGGGAAATGCAGTCTAAGCAGAAAAATAGTTTTATTTTCATAATGGATATGAAAATGATAAATGAGAAAATGACATATAAAGAAGATTTCTGAAACAGTAAGTGAAATTATTCCTCATCTGTCGATTAAAGTTTCAGGAAAATTATATAAAAGTAAAAAAGCTTCTGAAGCAATAAATCAAATTATTCATCTATCTCGATATACATGAAGTATTTAGAAAAATAAAATGGTGTAGGATACAAGCTGTATACATATAAAAATAAATTACAATGGATAGAGAAATGCATGTGAATGTAAAATATTTGGTTTCCATTATGTAAGAGTTACAGCAATATGTCTCATATGTTAATTTCTCATTAATAATGCGTTTCATGTGTATCATGTACACGTTTGACTTTCACACAATTATATTTTATATTACTTCGTGGTTTACTACTGATATATTCACTTGTTTCTAGTTAACAACCTTACACGATGTCGCATGATTGTCCATAACTATCTATGACGTTTATTTCTCACGTACGCTGGTGCAGTTTAATGTCATTAGCAAAGTAAAAGTTGAAGTGAATTATTATGTCTAGGTTGACAGTTCGTGGGGGGCGTGGCTGTCAGACACTGTGCATTGCGTCATCAGGTGCTAAAGGTAAAGCTATCAGCCGAAACATATTGACAATGTCACTTTCCAAACGCATTAGGTAAATGAGATTGTATGCAATCTTCTTCCAATCTCAAAGTTGCTATTAAATTACATTTTACGCTGTGTTAGATCAGCACTCAGGTAATTTAACAGACAGTAAATTGGATAATTTGTAGATCATAATCACTACCCTGGTTCTACAGCCCTGTGTGGGCCCTGGCTTTTCTTAAAAGCATTTTCCAATCATCTTCATTTTTTGCCAACTTCTTCCAATTTATTTTCCGAGAAGTTTTACACATTTCTTCTATTCGATTCTCCGATACTAGTCTGTGTTATTCTGGGTCCATGCTGTGGTCCTTGAGTGAGCAATCTTGTCAGGAGATTTGTATCACATGACCTGCCCATGTGTTAACTGTGACCTATCGTGCTATAGGTTGTACACAGGAGGGACACTGTGATACAAATACATATATTGTGTTCTAACACACTTCAAGAGTAAGGCATAAAGTGAAGGAATCTCAGGAGGCAGACAGTCCATAAAGATGTGTGACAGTTTCTGAAAGTTCCAGGCTAGAACACCGGCTGGAACTGCCTGGGAGGGTGATGAACGACCTGTCTACTAAGCAACCCTCTAGTGTTTGAGCAAGCAATTTGTCCGGTACCGCTATTAGCAACAATACCTAGGAACACACCTGAAAGTCGAGAAGGAGACGGACTGAAAGGGAAATGATGGAATGGAAGTCGTGGTAGATGGAAAAACCACTCGCGCGTTACCACGGAGCCATGTTGTTGGTTCCTTATGCAAGGTGTATATCTAACGATTGTAACTCTGTTTCCATATCTCCTTATTGTGCACTGATCCAAAGATTCTCCTTAGGGTTCTTCGCTCAAATACTCTGTCTTTATCGGTTTTATTCGCCATCCAAAGTTGAAGATGATCAAAAGAAAATTACTTAATTTACTTTTGAGGATGTCTCCACTTTTCACCGGTTACCCTTTATTCCCATTCCCCATATCGGATTGGATATTTAATACCAATAACATAAATTAAAAACCTGATGTGTTGCAGTCACATGACTTTCTCTACTCTTGTACTAACCATTCTTACAAACTATATCTTCTTCGTGTTACTTGAGATAAACATTTGCAGAAATTATCTTAGCGCTTATTTCCTTGTAGGTGCAAGGGGAATATGGGAATACAGTAGGCTTTGAGCGATAGTCAAATCTTTTAAATTCCGTTCTCTTTGCACGGTTAACATATAAAAAAATCTGATGTGTTGCACTCACATGACTTTCTCTACTCTTGTACTAACCATTCTTACAAACTCTTATTCCTATATCTTCTTCGTGTTAGTTAAAATAAACATTTGTACAAATTATCTCATTGCTTATTTCCTTGTAGGTGCAACGGGAATATTAGAATACAGTAGGCTTTGTGCGATAGTCAAATCTTTTAAAGCTTTGAGATTCCGTTCTCTTTGTACACGTAACATATAAAAAAGTGAACAACGATGACCCATTTCACGAAAGTTCCAAGTTTTCCGAAACTCACACACATAACAAGGTATATCTCCGAAATGGTTCACCCTACAAGAAACTTTATTGAGACATAAATTGTGTATTTTAGCAAGATCTACATTTTTTGTATGGTATAATTTGGTCTATCTCTAACGGTTTACCAGTTATGCAAAAGTCGTCCAGAGTAAATACGACTACAGGGGCTGTAGCCAGAAAATTCAAGATATACATTTCATTTGGCATAAAAATGTCTCAAACATATGACATTTTAATCAAAATCGTTAGAGCCATTTTCAAGAAAATCAAAATTTTCGAAAAATTTTCCATGTAAAGGGTAGTTTAGGGTGGGGCTATTTTCTTCAAAATCTTCGTGTCACATCCTTGAACGACATTAAACTTAAATACCAACTTTGGTTTTTAACCGACTTTTCGTTTTTGAGCTATGCTGTCCACAGACTGACAGACTGACAGACTGACAGACACACACGGACCTTTTTCTAAAGATACTTTTTTTGGATTCAGGGAGCGTCAAAACATATTTCCGATGAAATCTCGACATCGAATTTTTCGGTGGAATACGATACTTCCTCTACTTGGTAGTGAAATTAAAAATGGATGGTAAGAGCTAAGGCAGCCAAGCCCTCAATCAGATGCAAAACAGAGGCATTGAGAAGTCGCTCTTCTCTTGTTTACATAAACAGCAACGGACAAGAGAGATTGCATCGAAATTGTGATATTGTATATTGATATTTCAGTTTGAAAATTTACTAAAAAGAATGAATTACTTGTTGCGAGCAATTTAAGGAAATGAATTCTTATAGAATACATATCGAACCGATGCCACGATCTGATGTAGAAAGGTATCTGACAACTTTAAGACTGGAACTAGATCGAGCAATATCAGGAGAACTTCAAAATATACTAAGAGTTGTGCCTCTACGCGGGATTACGTATAATAAGGTGAGGTAACATTATTTCATATTAAAAACATGTAAAACAAATCGACTATATAGTGAGTGCACTGTTATCTATCTACAAATAATGTAAGCAGATGGACTGAATGGCACCCTAATGCCATCTACCATCACAGAGGTAGACACACAGTTGCCCTGCACTGCCCCCTCTGTGAACTCGTGGATAGCTATGAGACCTTGAAGTCCCTATACGCCACACACTGTTTTACGAGTATCTCCTCACTGATCCGTCCCGATATGACTACATAGATAAAGCGACATAAAATAAATATATAAACATACATAAAAGCAGTAAACTTTCAAGTGATATTCTTTTGTTTCCCATAAAGACATGCAGGGAACACACAGAATCAAGGCCAGCATACAGCGACCTACTTGACTGTCGCTCTATTCTCGTGTATGCCATTCTACAACAAATTTGTAATGATGCCATTTCTGCAAACACTTTCATGATTAACAGGAAGTACACAAGGTTTATGTATGAATAATTCATTGAAAATTATGAGAATAAACGACAGTAGGTAGAGAAAGTCGCGTGATTAATTTATTACATTAACTTATTTAATATTCCCATCCTTTTCCTATTCCATTGCTGTATTTAATCAGTAAGATCGAGTTGCATGAACAGTGTAATGTTATTCTGATGTAACACACAGAAGTTAAGTGATTTGATAATATATCTGCATCACATTTTCATAAGGATAAGGATAAGGATACCCAAGGTCGTTAAGCGACACCTGACCAGGCAGTCCACGGTTCACATTGTGCTAGGGGCTGGCCCGATAGCTCAGTCGGTAGAGCACCTGCTTACTCTACATTGTTAAAAACACGTTTGGATGACGTAATCTGATACTGATACTATACGATTCAGTAGCGAGGTGACGTTTTATTCTTGCAAGCATATAAGATAAGCCACCGTTGCAGGCACTGCTAAACGTTATCGGCCAATATGAAATACGCGACGTACTTTATTTATGTATCCATTTGTTCTACAACAGAACAAAGTTCCAATGACAGTAACTATATGTAATTTATTTATGCAAATGTAATTATAATACAAAGAGGAATTCAAAGAAACTAAGACTAAAGATGAAATATTAAACTATTATTAAAGGCAAGAGCGAATAACCATAAGTGATACAACTGAATAAACAGTAACTAAGCAAATTTGAATGCATAGAAAAAGAATGGAAAAAAAAAAAAAGAATGAAAAAAACAAAACACTAAGAAACTAAGGCTAAAAATCTGAGGTGTTGCACTCACATGACTTTCTCTACTCTTGTACTAACCATTCTTACAAACTCTTATTCCTATATCTTCTTCGTTAGTTAAGATAAACATTTGTACAACTTATTGCTTATTTCCTTATAGGTGCAAGGGGAATGTTAGAATACAGTAGGCTTTGTGCAATAGTCAAATGTTTAAAGCTTTGAGATTGTTGTCTTTGCACACTTAAGATATAAAAAAATGAACAGCGATGATCCATTTCACGAAAGTTCTAAGTTTTCCGAAACTCACACACATAACAAGGAATATCTCCGAAATAGCACCCTACAAGAAAATTTATTGGGACATAAATTGTGTATTTTAGCAAGATCTACATTTTTTGTATAGTATAATTTGGTCTATCTCTAACGGTTTACCAGTTATGCAAAAGTCGTCCAGAGTAAATACGACCACAGAGGCTATAGCCAGAAAATTCAAGATATACATTTCATTTATCATCAAAATATCTCAAACATATGACATTTTAATAAAAATCGTTAGTCATTTTCAAGTAAATCAAAATTTTCGAATAATTTTCCTTGTAAAGGGTAGTTTAGGGTGGGACTATTTTCTTCAAAATCTTCGTGTCGCATCCTGGAAAGACATTAAACTTAAATACCAACTTTGGTTTTTAACCGACTTTTCGTTTTTGAGCTATGCTGTCCACAGACTGACAGACTGACAGACACACAGACACACACACGGACCTTTTTCTAAAAATGCTTTTTTTTGGATTCAGGGGGTCTCAAAACATATATTTCCGGTGAAATCTCGACATCGAATTTTTGGGTGGAATACAATACTTCCTCTACTTACCAGTAGAGAAGGTAAAAATGAACAATCATTAAACTATTAACACTAGACATTACAAATGTTATACTGGTTCAACAGACAACTATAAGTGACACAACAGAAAATCACATGCAAATAATTCCTATGTTTAAGTGTTTCTTAAACTGCTTGTAATGGAAGCTGGAATCTGTTTTGGTTGAAACTCTATTTTATCTGTCAGAACGGGAGAATTTTTATGCGATAAATTTTTTTAGAGTCGTAAATTAAAACAACTGACGGATGAGTGGAATAGTGTATAAAATTAGAGATGTCTTGTGAGATTACTAGGAAGAAATTTTATAAAATTTTCTCCCAGCCTGAAAACATGAACACCAAGGTAGCTTTAGGCACAGAAGTGATTTGATCCTATTTGCGACATCATTACATACATTTCCACTCACTGCCCTGAAAGAAACAACAAGGAACACGTGAGTTGTTATTTGATCAGTGAAGCGATAGGTAAATATGCAATCTGGTTAGTAGTTTGGTGGCCAAATATGATCATGAACCGGCTTTTAAGAATTGCCCTGAATTATAGGGTCCATGTACTAAGTAAAGGGTGTTTTTTGTTTTAATGTGAAACTGGCTGCTGCGACCTCACTGTGCAACCTTTACGAAGGCTGTATGGAGTTATAGTGCATATGTGCACTTACCTCAATTAGTCGTACTGCACGGGCATGTTGAAAGAAACTGGTTCATCTAGATCTCCCATGCTCCATATTTAAATAACAGAAAGCGAAAGAGACTTACTTCGCAACAGGCCTATTGGTAATAGACATTCACTTTAAATGTTGACTCATTTTGTAATGATTTTGTTGTAGTCGTGCACACATATTGCCTACAGTAGCAGTTACTCCGCTGCAGTCCATGTAACTGGGACAAAAAACGCTATCATTAAGCAATTCTCAAAGCGTAGGGGTTTTATGATATTACTTCTGGGAACGTGGATGATTTTTTCATTTTTGTTCTGTAAGGTGCATTTCAAAACATTAATCGTCAGAAAATTACATGTGGTGGTCAGTGATTTACCCTGGGGTATTCCAGCTCTTGGTGTCTTACCAATAAATCTAGCTGCAGAATTCAACTAAGCACATTACAGCATTTACCTTTGTAATGATTACGTCACGTTTGCATTAAAAACTCTTTTGCTGGTACTATTTCATATTCAGATACTTCCGCAATACCTAGTCTACAGGGTGGACCATTATTGGACTCATATTTGGGGGACATGTTGCTGACATCAAAACAGTAAAAAAAAGTTGACGCGTACATGGGTCTGAAAATAATTTATTTCAGAGTTACAACACAAAATCGAAAATTACAAAAAATTCTTGTAGTGGCTTCCTCTTGCTTCGATGCATGCTCTGGCGTACTGTGTTGAAAATTCCTGCTGTGTTTCGTATTTGATCAAACCCATTTTGGATACGAACGTCAACACCAGGTACAGGAATCGCACAAACCAAGGACTTCAAATGTCCCGAGGTGAAGAAATCCATTGGATTCAAATCAGGCGATCGAGCAGGCCATGCAATGGGTCCCCCTCGACCAATCCACCTTTGCGGAAAGCAATCATTCAAACACGTACAAACTGTCATACTGAATGAGCTGGAGCATCGTCGTGTTAAAACCACATTCGTTGGATGATGTTCAGAAGCACAGTAGTGTTGCAACTCATTTCTGTGAAACTGGAGAAAGGTTAGTCCATTTAGACCTGTAGGGAAAAAGCAGGGATCAATAAGATAATCATGAATGATTCAACGCCAAACATTGAGAGAGAACCTCTGTTGATGGTTGTCCTATCGTACTTCATTAGGGGTTTCAAATGACCAGTTACGAGTGTTATGAAAATTGAAGAGTAAAACCAGGCTAATCATGCAGAATTCTCCAGATAGTCATACGATTAACTCTTTCCCTTACTGTCACACGTCTTGTGCTTTGTGAGGAACTCGTTCTTCAAGCTCAATGCCTCGTACCACTCTTGGTCTCCCAACATCCCTAGTAATGCGCCATTCTCTCTCAGGCGTTGGTGAATTCGTGCGAATGTTGATGACTTCTGACACCCATCTATCGTTTATTAACGCATAGAAACTATTTTTACTATTATTTTTCATCTACCTCATTTTAATTGAGACTGATAAGGCTATAAAACATATGTAGTTATAGATACAGAGGGAAAAGCGATCGCAAATGTTTAAGGACCGCGTGCTATATGTTGGTATTAAAAATCCATACAATCGCTAGAAAAAAAACTATGTCGAAAGGACTAATATAAGACAAAAGTGTTGAATAATTTGAAACATTAATAATAGACATTTCGGAAGCGTGGCATAAAAAGTAATTTGGAATAAAGTGTGTTTTAAAGAAATCTACATGTTTTGTGTAGTAGATTTTCGCCTGTTCGAGTTGTCCTTAATTTCTTTTAATTATTCCGCACATCATTTAATATCTGCTTAATTTATGAGATATTTTGATCACATTATAAATAATATCACAGCCCACATAATTAAAACGTTGTACTTGTTCCAGGCATTTATATTCTAATATAATTTTTGCTGTTACAGGATATTTACCCTGGAACGCCTTGATCTATGGCTGTGAGTCTTGGAGATTAAAGAAAAAAAAATAGTCGTATTCAGGCGTCAGAAATGGTATTTCTTAGATAAATGTTAGGATATACAAAACTGGATAAAATAAAAAATCAAGAAATTAGAAATTGATTGAATACATATATGTAATAAATGGAAAAAAATAGACGAATATAGTTATGAATAAAGGGAACATCTGAATAAAACGGAAGATAGGAGAAAGCCAAAAATAATTCTTATGAACCTAGAGGAGGACGTGACCCTAGACGACCAAGGCAGAGATGGGATGAGGCCGGAACAGGCCACTTGATATTTTGGTAATTATACAATATTATACAAAACTCCTGCCGAAAGAATAGAACTTAACAGGCTATTCCTAGAAAGTTCGGAATTTGCATGCTTTTTTCATGTAAATTTCTTTAATATGTGGCATTTTAATGATCAAAATCAAACATTTTGAAAAATGTTCTATATAAAGCGTAGTTTGGGAGAGTGGGACTCTTCGTGTAACATCTTTTGAAGACAGTGAAGTTGAAATACCAAGTTTAGTATTTAAAACATTTTTTTTGGTATAATGCTCGGATTATGCTAATGTTCCACTCCATTTAAACAGGCGCGCGCACTCACACACATACATTTTTATAAAAATGTTCGTTTTTTTTTATCCAGGGGTTCTGAAAACGTGTACACTTACCTCTAAAACAAAATTTTGGGTGGAATACAGTATCTTCCCTTTCTGTTAGAGAAAAAGGAGGATACATCCAAATTTGTTAATAAATTATAATGTAAAAATAATGGTAAAACAGACTTAGAAAAATGGATTGGCCATGTAATGATGGGGTTATTAGTTTCAGAGTATGATATTAAAACTGGTGTGTAATAAATGTATTTGGGAACTAAAGAGGCTGAGAGTTCCATACATAATAACAGCCGTAGAAGAGGATGACGATAAATTTGTGTCAGTAAGTTAGATGGCTGGAATGTTAAATTAATAAACTGGAGTTCAGTTTTATTTTGCTCACATTCACCCTTCCAAGCAAATTGCACTTGAGTTATTATTATGAACTAGTACAAGTTATGCAATATGTTCACCGCGAAATCTCTTATTTCCGCACTTTCATTGATTTGAGGGCTATTAACATTCTTAGCAGCGACGCAGATAATGATGCTGAACTAGTTCTTTTATTCTGCTGTGATTACCTACTAAAGGATACTTGCAAAACGAAAAGCAAGGATACGGCGAACATTAAAATACTGAATGAAAGTTGATAGCTATTCCTTACTAGCGATGTTCAAGTGAAAAGTTTACTCGAAACGGTCTTCAGTTGGATCGTCTGTTGTTCTAATTTAATCTCTAGCAGCACGATAACACCATTTAGTGTCTAATACCTCGATTTTATTACACACCAGCTGAAATACCTGGCGTTACGTTTAGTTTGACCATTTATCCCTGAAACATTCGGAATTAAGTTGCACTTTCCCAATACCCTTGTGTTTCCTAGGAGACATTTTTGAACAACCACAAATACCACAGGAAGAAAAGCGAGTAGAGAAAGCCATGTGAATTTAATACGTAGCATTTCATTCCGGTAAAATATAACTGTATGAACTATTTGCAGACGAGTGACAAGAGAAATACATGTAAATCCGTTACATAAAAGGAAATTGATTTAACAAAACCATGTGAATGTAATACGTTGCATTTGTTTCAACAATATAGAACATTATATGCATTGTTTGTAGAAGTGGGAGTAGAGAAACAAATGTGGTTGTTTTTCGTAAAAGAAAACTGAGCAGAGAAAACCGTACGAATGTAGTACGTTGCACTTTTATTTCAATCATATAAAATTATAGTAATTGTTTTTGAAGGAAAAGTAGAGAGGGGCATATGAATGTGTTACGTAAAAGAAAAGCGAGTGAAGGAAACCACATGAATTGTATTTAGGCAATACAAAACATCTTCGGTCCTGTAGAGAAAGCAATGTAGCTGTGTTTTGTGAAATAAAAGTGTGAATGTAATACATTGCATTTCTATTTCAATCATAGACACTTGTATGAATTATATGTTGAAGTGCAAGTAGAGAACGAGAAATGGATGTGTTACATAAGACAAAAGCGAGTAGAGAAAACCGTCTGAATGCAGATTAAAATGGATAGCATAACAATTTCTCTATCAAAAAACAATTTGCCAATTTTCATCGCATTCAGATGAATGGTTTACCCATAAGGGACAAACAAACATCCACTTTTAAATAGATGTATATATAGATTTCGATTTTGTTATCTATTACCTCGTTAAAAATATTATTTTCGAGCGAATGATGTGTCACTTTTACTATTTTTATTTCTTCTTTTTCTCGTTGTTGTTGTTGTTCTCCTTCTTCTTCTTCTTCTTCTTCTTCTTCTTCTTCTTATTATTATTATTATTATTATTATTATTATTATTATTATTATTATTATTATTATTATTATTATTATTATTATTATTATTATTATTATTATTATTATTATTATTATTATTATTATTATTATTACATTAACACTAAATTAATCACACAAGAGCTTAAGTTGCTGTGTAGTTTCTGCTAATTATATATATATATTTCCTTAATCAGGATAATTTACGTCCATTCAAGAATGTAGAAGCATAAACATGAGCATGATTGTAGGATTGAAGGTTTAAATTATAAATAAGAAAGCCCAAACAGAAAACCAAGTACAAATAAGTAAGATAATTGCTAATACAATAATCTCCCACCACCCCGTGCTTCCTATACGCAAGAGAGAAAATACGTATCCTTATTTAAGCTCTGTGCGTAGAAAGCTCGCACATTCACAGAATTATAATTTATTGCACTTTAACCATTTATAGGAAATTATTAAATTAATACAAATATAATAAAAGAACACTGTTACTTTTGCCGTAGCCGAGTTTACACACTTTCTGTACACACTGTATACAATTCAATTGTTGCAGCTGGTATGTTTGTATGTACACCCATAAAGCATGCTAATACAAGGCCCTACATGTGAATGTTTCATTCATTACAACGACCGGAAACGGTGACTTATAGCAGTTACTCAACCATAACCATTCAACCTGTTGCCTAAAATGGCGACATGCACTTGTTTTCATTCAGATTTGCGTCCGGCGAAATGAACAGGATGTTATTTCATTATTTTAAATAGGTGCGATAGTTAATCAGAGCCTGTAGCGACAACGTTATGTCATAGAAAACTGGAACAGAAAGAGCTTAAGGGGATGTAGCACTGAAAACGGTTTATTCAAGCTTTCAATTTCGTTAGAAGTTTCATTTTGGATTTGACTTAACAAACTGTTTTAATTTTCCTCTCGATATCATTTGAATAAGAGTCATCCAGAAAGTAACGACCGTTTATATTCAATAGAATAAAGGAATAATTTATTAAAAATCTGATATGTTGCACTCACATGACTTTCTTTACTCTTGTACTAACCATTCTTACAAACTTTATCTCGACGAACATGAAGAAGGAATATCTCCGAAGCGGTTCACTCCATAGAAAAATGCATGTGGACATAACTTGTGTTTTAACAAGATATACATTTTTGTATAATAAGATTTGGTCAATCTCTTACGGTCTACCAGTTATGCAAGTCATCAAGATTAAACATTAAATTGAAAATTGAAAATATACATTTCATTTGCTATATACATGGCACGTTAACAAAAATCGTTAAGTGCTATTTTGAGAAAACCAAAAGACATTCAAAAATTTTTCCATGTAAAGGGTACTTTAGGGTGGAGAAATTGTGTTCAAAATCTTCGCGTCGTATTCTTGAAAGAATGAACCCTGCTTTACTTCTTCACATTGTTGTTCGAAACATACTCCTCTGCAAGTATATGCCAATTGGATTGGCATATGGATAAAAGAACAATTTAAGTAAGCCAAATTGGCAGGGTATGCAACACATTACCCACATCCATTGACGCTACGCCCCTGAATTCCACCCATTTTGGTTGTAAGCGTAAACATAACCAACTATTACAAAATCATTTGTATCTATTATAGTTCTAGCTGTTGTGTTCCATACACGGAAATAACTGGCACGAAAGGTAGTAAGTAACCTGTTTGTATCGCAATATCTGTGGATATATTAAGGTATAACATATTGTCTCAGGTGGTATTTCCCATTGTTATGCACGGAGCTCCACCTATCCCCACATCCTTAACACCTACATGCCATTTCTCTGTTCTAATTTCGGATGAAGAACATTGCTACTTCATTGGACGAACCTTGCACAGGAGAAATCCCAACAATGAATGCATTGCAATTCTTTGACGTTTTCTACATTTCCGATGTGGTCTTTGCCAGACTGTGGTTGGTAACCTACTTGCCTTGAATGCACTATCCATATTCTATTGAAAGTTCTCTGCCAAATATTTTGGTTTTCTACATTTCTATGTATTAGATCACAGAGAAAGTAGCTAAGCAAACCACTTTTTGAAGTATTACAAATGTATTATTTCTATGAATTCTTCCATCGACAGAGATATTAAAAAGTAATTTGTATAATTTAGGAAACCGTGTTGCTTTAAGCATACTCATCTCGCAAAAAAAAGCCCAAAGTTGCCAAAATTCATGTCATTATAAACACGAAGTTCTCTGCAGTTTTTTACTTCCTCAAATACGTACTTACAGCAAGTAGAGGGAGTATTTATCTTCCGCCCAAAAATTATACACCGAGAGTTCACCAGATATACATACTATGAGATTTCCTGGACCCTAAAAAAAGGATGGTTAGAAAAACAGGTTTCTGTCTTTGTGTGTGCATCCGTCTGTGAACAACATACCTGAGTAAAGAAAAGCTGATTAAATATTAAACTTTAAGCATCTTTCAAGGATGCGACATTAACATTTTGATTTTCTAAAAAAAGCCTCTAAAGATGTCGAATAAAACACCGTACGCCTAACACATTTTCAAGACAAATGGACTTTTTCTGGAAATAGCTCCTGGAGCTCTCTTCATTCTGAATGACCTTTGAATAACTGGGAAATGAAACAGATAGGCAAAATCTTAGTTCACAAAAAATGTAGATCTCGTAGAACACAATTTGTGAAATATACAACATTCCTGAGATAAACCTTGTTGGTCTGAATTTTCAAATAGTTATACTTTTCCCAAATGTGAGGTCGTTACCTATTTTTTGCCCCTTGTCCATGCAAAGAGTACGAAATTTCAAAGCCATTACATAGCGAATAGCTCTTAAAGCCCACTGTATTTCCCTAATCCTGTCATACTACAAGGAAATATGTAATGGGATACTTTCTCAAATGCTTATCTCAAATGCTTATCTCAAATACTTATCTCAAATAATAGGAAGAAGATAGAGGAATAAATGTTTGTAAGAAAATCTTAGTCCAAGTTATCATATCACAAAAGAAGCTGGGTAACTCGCACTTTCTGTAAATGACCTGTGAAGCCCTATTCATTCTCATTCAGTTTTACATAATTTTACATAAACGCGCCACAAAAGAGTTACACATTTCTCATCCTCCATTAATCTCCTTTGAAGTGTAGTTCTTCAAAACTCATTTTCTAGAATATACATAATAAATTCTTTTCACAAATATGTACATATATTTGCACTAATATTATTTTGTACCTCTATGTTAAATTCAAATAACTTGTAATAGTGTTCAACTGGAATAAAACAAATAGTTTTAAATACCAAATAATGCATTTAATATGAACTGCACCACTATACCAGGTGAGTCAGCCGCGCCTTATTTTTTGGAAGGTAGGCCACCCATCTAATGGCATGTGCGCCTTAGTCCAGTTTTGCGCTTACTAAAATGTATTGCTTGACGTTCTTAAAGAGTGGAATGCGCAAAATTGGGAGCAACAGTGCTTTAAGGGACAGAACGTACTCCTCGCTAAAGTACACCTCAAAAACACACGACTCGTTTACTGAGAGCGAATTTCGGTTTCCAGCCGATTTTACAAACTTTTTATTAGAGTATACATAGCAACGTAATTCAGTAAACGCCTCGGAAAAATGGACCTATCATATGAGTACACTAACAACGTCAGCTAAAAAGAAAATGGTGGATTCTTGTACTTAGAGCAGGGATTGGGTGCCAAAAATTAGGAAAAATTTAGACACGCCTCATCCATCATGGACCCGTACATTCAAAACGGACACATTATTAAATAACAGTTTATTTGCATTTTTGCGTGAACTACGCCTCGCGAGAAGTGCAAACGTCAGCTGTCTAATTACGAATATATTAAAAAGCGATGTGATAACATCTATATTAGTACTAATTTCATCGAGTGTTTAACATCCATGTTAAATACGCAGGTAGAACCTGGTAATGGGGTCAATGTTTTCATGTTGGACTATAAAATGCGGATTGCATAAAACTCGAGAATAAGGGGCAGCTGAGTCACCTGGTATATATGGGCGTGTTTCTGATGTTCTTTCAATAATCAATTTTAGGACAGTACTCTAACGAAAAATTTTGTTTCGATTGTATCTAAGGTTGAGTAGTTTACAGCTGGTCTACTTTAATGGGTTATGTGAATATTAATGAATCTCCAACAAGAATTTAGACGCTTTGAGCAGAAATCGATGAACGGATAGATGAGTAAGACTACATTCCAAATACAGCAAAGACTACTGGAGAAAGTGTAGAGGTGAACATAAATATACTTTGTAGCACAGCTTTATAGCTAGAAGCCATAGAATAACCTGTAATTTAAAGTTCAGGAAAGCTGTGATGCAGGAAATGATATGTATCCTGATGACCTTCTCTCAGTTTTAGGCATCTTTACAATAATTGGGTATATTTGTTTTGATTTATGTTTGATGTTCATGTATCTATTATAATTTTTCCTCCGGTGGTAGCTTAGGTGATCTTTGTGTGAGAATTTGTATGATATGCAATAATTATACATTTTTACTCTCTCCACTTATAACAGGTTAAGTAATAAAGTACTGCCCTCCACTGTATCTATGTTTCACCAGAAATACAGGCATTGAAATATCTAGATTTAAAAAAATTTGATGTGTTGCACTCTCAAGAATTTCTCTACTCTTGTATACCCTGCATACCCCAGAGTACGGTTGATGTTTCTGGAGACCAGAATGTCCAAAAATGGCAGAGTTCCGTCCTTCTCCACTTCCACGGTGAACTGAATTTGGGGTTGGAGGCTGTTGAGGTGTGTGAGGAAGCTTGGCAAAGTGTCTAGTACATGTGGCCATATAACGAATGTGTCGTCAACATAATGGTTTGAGTGGGGCTGTGGCAAGTATTTCGTGTTTCAGGTGTTCCAATTTGCTATTACTTGTGACAATGGAGAGCCCATTGCCACACCGTCTACTTGTTCGTAGAGTCTTCCATCAAACAGGAAGAAAGTGGACGTCAGAGTGTGCCGGAAGAGTTCGGTGATGTTGGCCGGAAAGTGTTCTAACAGAAGCTGGATGGTTTCTTGCAGCGGTACCCTTGTAAAAACATACGAAAAGATCAGAAGGGCCAATAGTGATGTTGTTCAAGGACTATGAAGTGTGTGGAGTTCGTCACGTAGTGTAGGCAACCCCATACCAGAAGTTGTAACAGTGGTGGCGTGCCAGCCGGTATGTAGGGCTGCCCGTGGCGTCAACAATGGGGCGTAATGGGACGTCCGTTTTGTGGATCTTGGAGAGTCCATACATTCTAGGAGGCCTGGATCCCTACGGTGACATAAACTGCTTAGTTTCTGGAGGTCTTGTTTATTTCAAGGAAGGCAGCACAGACGTTAACCCCACCATCCATTTGCATGACTCGCATCACTCGCGCAGGTCCTAGCAAGGTCATTCGCCACGTCTAAAAATACCTCTGTATAGGAAATTCATCCACAGTGAAAGGTTTCACAGACTATTTGCAGAAAATTCAGGATACAAATGGTATTTTAATTAATAATGTTAGAGCTATTTTTTGAGAAACTAATAGTTTTTGCTTTTCGTTATACAGAGCACACGAAGGACCCTTTTTCTGAAAGTGTATTTTCTTAGCATTCAGGGGATAAACAACTATTTCCGGTGAAATCGCGATATCAAATTTTTGTGTGCAATGGAATACTCCATCTGTCTACTAGATAGATGTTAAAGTAATACTATGTATGTAAAGTATGTGTAGATGCTTTTCTCCATTGTTGCTTTCTTGGTGACGTTTGTTGCCAAATTCCCGCTCTGCTAACAAGAACTAATAAACACACATAGTTCCACAGAGTGACCCGCTATGGTTTGCTGCTTTGCAGTTCATGTTCGCACCAGGTGAAAGCATGTCCGAAAATGAAACTTGACCAAATATTAGAATACTGAATAATTCCTGCACTCTTTTCACGAGCTTGCTGATTTAATAAGACATCAAAATTTTTCTCCTCTCTTTTGCTGTACTCTGTCCAAAATTTCTCTGCATATAGAGGCAGAGGATGCAGCTGCTTTGGTCCACCAAGCTCTTTTTCTGTCCTTTTTGCCAGTATTTAGATTGTTACTACTACCTAGGTGGAGAAGTTACTCCATTCCATTAAAAAATTCTGTATCCATATTTCACAAAAATACATATTTTGAAGCCACTTAAATTCAAAAATCTTGTGTATCTGACAATAACATAACCCCTCCGCCCAGAAAAAGGGCTGAATGCCCAATGAATACCAAACTTTGTATTTAGGTTCGACGTCTCCCAAATATGCTACAGGAGGGAGGGAGCATGACTCTAAGAATTTTTATTAAAACAATATTCACTTAATTTTATCTCGCTTTATTTTCTTCTAATTGAACGCACAACAGTTTTCTTTTATTGACGTTAATACAACCTATAGTCTTACGTGATATTACAACTCACAACTGTTTTCTTCTCGTAACCTTGACTCACTCATTTCTGTCTTTCGTCACTTTGTATCTCAAACAGCTGACTTTGACGATACAATAATTCAGCACTCATTAACTGCTTCGCTATCTTACTTTCGACACGCCGTATACGCGCAGTGGAAACACATACACAGTAAAACTAAAAGCTGACTACGCGACGACTGATGTCTAACTAAAAACTCCTGCTCGTTGCCTCACCTCCTTATATAGCAAGGATGATATAACATGGACCGTTCTCGAACTTGTACAAATACGCCGGCTGCCAGACACTTCTCGAATAATTTGGAAAACCGCTTTGACTAGCCACTCTGATTGTTGAAGCGAGTTCATAAGTAGTGGTGTGCGGCAGCCTGACCTTGAGCGTCTTTGATGCCTGTGGAGTGAGACAGCCCGGCCTCAAAATAAAATAGCCTTTGCTGTCTTTTTAAAACACACAATTTGTGTGAAATACAATTTTTGTAGAGTTAACCATTTCCGAGATATTCCTTTTTTTTTTTGGTGAAGGTTGTTGACCTTAAAATTTCCGTGAAATTATAAGCACTCTTAGGTAGTATTAAGTTCATGCAAAACATGTAAACATAAATTCCCCTAGAGCTTTGGTTGAGAGTTAATGAAAAACAAAAGCAGCACGGAAACAACTTTCTCTCTCGTGGCCACGGGGACATGCGCACAGTCTGCCATTGGTGTTGATTATAGGCGAGACAATAAAAGCAAGAACGCAACAAGGATGGAGACATAGAGTATAGGTAACACGTCGAGCTGTTAGCGCCTGCTGAGATCGACAAAGTCGAGCCATTGTTCTGCAAGGAAAACATGACACCAAAATCCTCATTTCTCTCCTCGCGTTTGTTTGCTAATTCAACCCACCTGCGTGCCAGGTTACTTGTAATCTCGAGGAGTCCCACTCGCATTTAGCTTTCTTTTGTTACTGATGATGAAAATTACAGAACATTTCTTAGTCTTATCTAGAGCAGAGGTTGTCAAACTTCACAAATTAAAAAAATGAATCGCAGGCGAAGCCACATGATAAGGTAAGGTTTACAATTTTATAAAGAAATGGTAGGGGATAGATAAATAATTACATAAGTAATTTCTGTACGTTACAATCAATGCACGTTATAAGCATAAATTAGTGATTAGCTAACCATTGTAAAGCACTGCTGTCTAATTTTCTTATGTACTTGAGCACATTTAACTCTTGCCTAAACAGGCGCGGGTGCCATGACAACCACTGTCCGCCCCGCTCATATAGCCGAGGCGAGTTACTGGCGAATTTTCTGGAATATACACGTTTCTCGAAGTTTCTCGTAAAGCGACTGTCCCCAATTTCCGACAAGTTCAGTTCTGAGGAAAGCAAAAATTGGAGGAGAGAGTGAGAATCGGTGAAGCTGACTGCCTTGTCTAGGAAGAAATATTTATAACAGAATATTGGCACAGTTGCTTGAAATTATATACCTACCGTTAGGAGAAGTACCCTTCTTGTGCGAGGAAAAAGGGAAAACAGTGGTTAGGGAAGTAATGAATACAGCTTTAGATGTACAAAAACATATTTCATGGGTGTGTGTGTACTGGGAAGATATTCTTCTACATTTATCTACTCTGAATTAATACGACGTATTAAAGGTTCTGGCTAACAAGCAGCTTAAATATATGTTCCTCCACGTAACTACAGTGTTCAGTCTTTTCTTGTGTCTACCTGTGCTTCTCTTACGTGAACCCTTGCTTAGCGTAATTAATTTACAGAAGTGCTCTGTTATATCATACACGGAATTTAATTAACACTTTTCAGAAGTGGTTTCTATTTCTAAGTATCCTTACTCTTTGTTTCAGAAGCTCTCACATGATAAGCATCACTTCTCATTTAATCTACTTTAAATTGCTTCGTTTAAACAAACAATTACAGTGCTCAAGAAAGAGAAAGGGGAAATTACACTATAATGGCTTTTGCTGTGAAAACTAGACAATCCTTCGCTTTAACACATTCTTTGTTTTCTGTGCGTATGCGCTGTAGAATTAACAATGGGTGTACCGATGAAAATGTTAGATATTTTATCGCTTGCTTCTTAGACAGTGTAAATCCAGCTGTGAAACTATTTTAAAACAATTTTAAATTAGACTCATCTAGTTTTAAGACAAATAACAAGGAATATCTTGGATATGGCTCAAGCCCCTTCCCCTCCCAAAATTAGATATAAATTGTGTTTTTAACGAGATCTAAAATTTGTTCTGTACCGAGTTTATGCCTGTCTCTGTCATTTATGCAAACGTATACAAAGTTGTTTCATGTCAATAAATATGCATTTTATTTGTCATTAAAATATGAAATACTATTTACATCAAAATAATAAGTGGATTTTATATTCTGAGCAGAACTATCCATAAAGAACGAGAAAATTAAAAGGATTTAATGCACATATGAAATGCAAAGTAAAGCACAAAATAAAAATCGTGCTTCCAGTACGATATAATGGAATTCATCGGAGACTTCAATGCATGGTAAAGACAGCAGCTAATAATGGACCATACAGTAATGTTATACGCTATATTTAGAAATTCTTGGGAATATGATATTAGGTCAAGAAATAGGAAAGAATCTATTTATATCGACCACTAAGTGGCAGTACGCCTCAATAAGCTCTTACAGAAAGAGTAATAGTTTTAGTAGAAAGGATAAATAATGCCAAATGCATATTAGTGCGTTTCTCGTTGCCATTTTTGAACTAAAGGCTTTCATGTAAGAACAGATGATGGATTGTTTAAGATTAGAGTTTCAAACAAAATGACAACAAACAGTAGAACTATATCACTTTAATTTCTTCTTCTTCTTCTCCTCCTCCTTTTCCTTCTCCTTATCCTTATCCTTCTCCTTCTCCTCCATTTTACCCTCCTCAAATGGGAGACTTACATCTCTTACAAGTGGCAGCCTGTGGTTAGACGTTTGCCGATGAACAGATGAATTTTGGGTCAGAGAGACAGAGAATATTCATGAGTGATCAGCCCCAACCGTGGTCTGAGGATGAATGGACGATATGGAGCAGTTAGTGTAATGAATGGCGGGGGAAACCAGAGAACTCGGAGAATCTCCACCCAGACACCGCTTCGTCCATCACAAATCTCATGTGCGGTCCCCTGGGATCGAACCCGGGCTGAGAGGTAACTATTTATTAAAAGAAACCTCCCAAGAGTTCTTCCAAATTGTACTGAATATTCTGCATATCCACAGAAAAGTAATAATGAAGTCTATTTTGTCATTTAACGTGCTATAATTTAAATACATTTTCCAAAAGAATGGGAATGGGAATTGCTGTAGCATGAAATTATATCGGAATATTGCTGCTTTATGTACATTCATGTTGTAAAACAGGGGAAGACAGGTATCGCTGCTGTGACGTCAGATCACTGAGCTCGCATGCTCTCATCGATGGCCAGTTGAACGTGTGACGTCACAGCGGGAAAGAGGAAATGGCATACGGTACATCGTAATTTTAATGCTGACTGTTTCAATTACGGAATAGACACAGATTATAAATAATTACATTTCGGCTTTATGCCATATATATAAATTCTAGTTTATGTGAACAGTCATGTTATAACGCAAATAGAACAGAAATTATAACTATTTTGCCTGAGCTAGAGGAGAGCTATACAGAACAATTAGGTAGACATTTCCGACATTTGCCGTTTCGCTTTTCTTTAACTAGTTTGTCAATGTTAGGGCGTAATGTACGGCACATTTGTATCCGAAGACTGCATGTTAGATTGTGATCTGACAATATGCTTCGGGATTTTGACTTAGAAAGTTTCATAACAGAAAAGAATTGTTCGCGCACATATGTAGAACCAAACATACATAATATCCGTGCAACAAGGGCATATAACCTCAGAAATCTGGTTTGAGGAACATTCTTATAAAAAATCAGCCAAGTCTTCCTTGTGTTTATATTAATTGTCCAGCAAATCGTCGCACTGTAAATTTATCAATTCAATTTGCTACCTGCTAGAAACATTGTTAACATCCAATGAATACGCAAAGACCTGAAACGTAGTTGAGAATGTTTCTACACCTTGAAGCCTGGTCTCAAACTAGTGTGAAACACGGGGAACTGAACACACACACACAACACTACACAACGTCAACAAAAGCACAAAATAAAAACAAAATTTGCACTAACGCGGTTGAGATTCCTCACATAACAAATAAAAAACCTCAGACTAGGCTGAAGAGGATTCTCCCTAAACATGCGCAAATAACATTTTTCATATTCAGTTTCGTGCAAGTAGCGCAGCTGATCTAGGCAGCATAGCAATACACCGCTCTCGCCTGACGTCACACGAATGTACAAGCTGGCTCTTCGTTTAAATACGTCACACGGCCCGAAGTTGTCTTCCCCTGTTGTAAAATGTCCCCAGCAAAGGAACCCGTTAAAGAAAGCAACTGAGAATAGCTAAGCTATAAATGTTCTGGGATTTTAATTGTATTTTGCTAGGTTGCTTACGCGGAAAAGACTCAATCTTTCCAACTATGACTTTTCCTTCTCGTTCCATAAACTGATTAGTATATTCGAATCTGTTACTTAAAATATTTTATGATCCTTAAACAATTAAAAAAGACAATTACCAAACACGAGCACGAAATTATTGCTAGTCACCAGCAGGGATAGGAATTTCTAATTGAACTGTTATTGGATTTCACGCAATGATGCCGCAGGTTTCAAGCCACCCTCATCCCTGATACAGTCCGTAGGTGTTTGCAGACAACAAACACTCTCTAGACAGTGTTCACCTGGCTGTTGGTGATTCATCGTTGCTGTTTACATTGAATGTTTACATTGAATTCCTATGGTCATGAACGTTGCCAATTGGAAACTTTATGCTGTTTGCAAACATATCAGAAAACCTATTCTTATTTTTTTAATCGATTCTGTGGAACCCATTAAAACTACCTATTCTATACATTATGGACACCTACCCTCTTGGTTCAGATCGACACTAGCTAGCGGCAAAACTGCGAACTACTCTGTGAAAGCACCATTGGCCAACATTTCATATTCTTAAGTGCTTAGTTCATTTATGGTTTATCAAAGTTCAGTTCCTTAAAAATTATTTCTTTTGCAGAGCAAGAAACTTCTGCGGAATCCTTAAAGGAAATAAAAAGTCAGAAGATAAAAATGTGGCTTCCCCTTGTTGGAATTACTAATCTGCATCAAATAATGAAAACACAACGACGGCAGTATATAGTTCTTATATCCGTAACAAATTTGTTATGGGGTTATAAAACTACATATTCTACAATTCAAATACATGTTAAATGTGAGGACGTCGTTTGTTATTCCCCACACATGCAATCAACACTACAGTTCTTACCACAAACTACTGAGAGCATACAGTGTAACAGATTGAATGAATTTTCTGATTCCTTGATGCTGATATCAGTTTACAAGATATTGCTGCGGTGGCTCTTCATTGCACAAGCTAAGACATTCACTACGAACACGCATCACTGTTTAAATTTCGCAAGTCAAAGGGCACACTGAACATTTGCAGTATAACACAACTAAACCAATGTGAATGACCCGGTTTGTATTACTGTCACAAAATTCCAGGCCGTAACAATGCAGAATCCATCGTTTGTTTATAAAACCTACCAAGGAAGTGATTCAGTCTGTTGAAGTAAGCTTTACATAGATAATAGAAGACATACCACAGAAATAAAAGCGGCAGTGTATTTTAACTAATTATAGAATCAATTTTGACTAGCGTCTCAAGCATTTTAGGGGCTTTACGGGCCAAAATGGAATTAATTGCCCCACATTGCACCATTTTTTTATCTCTTCTTAGAGAAGGCGTTGAAAATGTCACATCTATCGGTTTGTATGCCTGGCTGGCATGGTGGATAACATTTTCTTTCACTTACTGTGGTTCGTCTGCAGAAATTAACGCAATTTCTTAAGAAGTGTTGGTTTTAATTCTCCCTCGGCGTATGGGTTAGATCTGATGTTTATAACACAGATATCGCAAAAGATAAAGTCAAAGGCTCTATCGTCAAAAACTTCAAATAAATTTACTTTCATTTCACGCGGAGTAACACCGTTCTCTGTTCATAAACTTTATTAACAATAGAAATTACTTGATTAAACATATTAACCAATATATAGTACGATAATACAATTTATAACGTATATATTTTAGGCAAATAAGACATTTAAAAGTTTACATATCTGTAGATTCCGTTGTAATTGTAAAGAAAACCAGATTCATGATACCCAGATCTATCTACATCTAGGTTTACATTACCTAGTCCAAAAGTATAAAATATGCAATGCTTAGAGTATTTTATTTGTGATATAAAAGTAGAAGGAAGCAATCACGTGGCTTGTTCGCTATAAAGAACCATACATTGTTGCCTTAAAATATATTCATTAACTGGTGTTGAAATTTGGTGAGAGGGTTTTTTCTCCACACACTTATTTTCCCATCAAGAGTGTCCATCAACTTGGACAGCCTAAGGTGAAAAACCGCTACCAGCTTTTGTTCTGCTTCCGTCTTCAGCACAGCAACCATGCTGGCATCATTCTCACTGAGTTCCACACAAAGTATCTATTTTCCAGGCTCTGAAGTTGTTAGATTGGACAGTAGATCGGGCACCGCCATCTTAATCACTTTGGTGATGTCTTGGGGTTTCGACTTTGGCAAGGGGATGTATTGTTCTGTTAAACAATTAGAACAATAAATCTGCTGGAATTATTATCAAGCCCAAAATTGTTAGACAAAATGGAGGGACAGGAAATTTGGAGGAATGCGGAAATCCTTCCCAGCATTCACTGGCGACCCGGGAAATCTCCGGAGAAAAAAAAAAAGACCATGGGACGAGGGAAGGTAGCCCGTGAGAATCGAACCCACGATCTCCAGAATGTGGGCCACAGACGTTACTGCCTGAGCTATCCACCTCGGTAACATGTAGGGGTACACGCTAACCTCTGGTTCCCGAGGTCATGGGTTTATACCCGGTAGATACCAATGGATTGTTTCGGGCGTAGAAACCTTTAACATGGCTTCCTTCAGAGAACAAAAATGTTGTTCTTGTTAGCTAATGCTGGATTTCTGACAATGAAGTCATTAATCCTTTTGTCTTCCAATATTACTGAAGAGAACGAAAGCAGTAATAGTAACAGCTTTTTAGAGAACACTATATTTTTATGTTTTGGCGGTTACATCGCTCTCTCATAACCCCCAGAATGTCTGGAGGACATGTAAAATCAGTGATCCCGTGTCGTAGATTTACAAGTGAAAGAACTGCAACCTGGATAAGAGGCCTTTGAGCAAATATTTACGTTCACTGTGAAATGCATAGCAGTTAAAGAAGGCCCGTAAAAATTTAACAACTTCTTCCACCAGAATAACTTCAAACGGAAGTGGTAGCATCAAGAACCATTGAACGCGGCTGGCCATGGTTGACTCAAACGGTAAACTCCAGCACTGGAAGTCCTAAGCACAATGAAGTCCAAGTTGGATCAGCATTGCATCTTGTGTGTCAAGGTCAGTTGGTGAAAGGACGGCCGAAAACCGATAGTACTCGTTTTATAGCCTTTCACTGCCTGGAAGCGTTGTCACTTCTATTTAGGAGGAGGAAGTTGCCGCCATCATTCACCTCCACCACACAGAAGCACTTATCCCAAATTTGCATTGCCGATGATGAAGTAGTTTACAACATGAGCGCCCCTTAATGGCCATTCTACTTTTCCTTGCAATGCGAAGACTTGTCTTACGCCACAAGTGCGGAAGGCTTAAGTTAGTTAAAAGGAAGTAATGGGTGTTGCATAATCTTCCGTGTTACTGGTTGTTTAATAATGAGGTACTCCCATTTCCACTATGACGAGTTACACAATTTTACACCTGACCTGACGAGGTTCATAACCCCAGCACTCTCATTTTGGAATCGGAGGATATTAAGAAAACAGAAAGTCATAGTACCCTTCATAAGAACTGTGGATCTCCAGGAAACAATACAAGATGTCGCAAAATATGACAAAAAACTTTGTGCTTTTGAAATTTACGATTAGCTACTTGTATAATAACTGTTTGCTTTATCTTATACAGCGGTAGGCAAGAATATATTTATATAGATATTAACTGACTGGTAGTAGTATCTATTATCGACAATATAGATAGTTAAATTACATCGTCGTATATGCTTATAAATGCTTGATATTATTTGTAATTATTTTAAGCTAAACTAAATAACCACATAATCCCCCCCCCCCCATACATACACACGCGCGCATAGACGCGTGCGCTCATACAGTTGTTCTTGGTGCGATAACAGATTCCATCAGGGTTGTTTGACCACGTTTATTTATATATAATCAATATTGATACACCATGCACTATATCTTCCCAGCATCCGTAGAACTCCAAAGTTTGACGTACTCCTATCCAAACCAAAGATATATTTCCGAAAATTACTTTGTGTTTTAATGAAAGGGAAGCATTACGTTTTTGGTGAATTACTCAGTTGTTTCCTATACAAAATCTGTAGTTAAAATCACAATAAAGTCGTAATTATAAAGGCGAAGACATTTAAATCGGTTAAGTGCATCGTATATTGTTGGAACATGTTTAACGGTGATAGTAAATTTTGAAGAATTAAATTATACCCTTAGAAGGCAACTGTTTCTCAGGATTAGATATATTTTGGTTTCACTTTTCTGGACACTTCAGAAATTTTGCATAGGCAGACAATGATTAATTGCAAATTTAATGGTGATGGAATAGGGAAGGTACTTATGCTGGCAGAGGGACCATTGTGTTACCTCCAGCAGGAAAGGATGAGGCGGAAGAGCCGAAGGGGACCAGATCCGAAGGCGAGGCGCTTGACGATTCCGAATTGTTCTTATTCTGACGTCGTTTGTAGGCCCACCATTGAAGGGCATCCCCTGGAGAGCACCATCAAGTGGGATCAGTTACGAAGGGGCATCTCCTTCGAAGAGCGCCGACAGATAATCCAGTTAACGGGCACCAAGGAGAAATCTAGAAAACTGCACCGCCCCTCCACAGGCCAATAATTCAGGAACCCTGAAACAGAACCACAAGAAAATGAAATGAAAGGAATTGAGGGAGTGGATTCGCTTAGACCAAAATCCTAACCCAACGGAAATCGAACCTGGCAGTATTCGCCAAGTGTCTCTAGCGTTGCTCGAGTTTGCAGTTCCACTTAGTGGAAATATGAACGTGATATACTGTCTTAGTCTGTAAACTGAACTCCGCGACAGAACAGCCGATGCTGGGCCCCTACCTCTGTCCACAACCGACACCATGAGTGAAGTGCAGTACTATAGGCTGGGAATTAGCACGCCGAGTGTCTCCCTGTCGGTGAATGGAGTCTTCACAACTATGAACCTCTACTTCTCCCTCAAGCAACTCCTCAATGGATCCCCAGTGGCCTCACAAGGCTGAGTACACCCGGACAAGGTCTCCCAGCGGGAGAAAATCCCCAAGACGGTACCAGGAATCGAACCCGGAACTCCCGCTTGGTAAGGAAGTTTATTGTGCTACTGATAGTTTATTCAACACACCTACTGCCCCTTCAGTTTGTCTGTCCTCTGGTTCTCTGCCTACTGACGTTCCTTTAACCAATCCTGTGGTCTCAAAGAGTCTAAATGTCCATTATTGGGGTGTTGTCTCCTACGTCCTTTAATCGTGTGTTCTTTCTTATGTCTAATCGACTTGATTGTTAGGTATCAAATGCCTGCCAGGGATATAGTACTTTGACACCGATGAGTTGAGAATGAAAGCAATATAGTTTCACCTGATTGGGAAGACGTTTAACCACTCTTTATTCGGTGACTATACTGCTAACAATGCACGTGTGCGTTTATGGGTTTTATTACCTTGTAACCTTCACCAGCAATACTCTTAAACTTGTTGATTACTCTCATAATTACGATACTTCAGAGAAGAGCAGTTAAAGATTTTGATAGCTTTGACTCATCTTCTATCAAGATTGAGTAAGAATCTATTTAGCAAATTGCAGGTGGTATATCTCAAAGCAGACTTATGCGGTATCTTGCCTGAAGCTATAAGCATGTGTTTTATGACATTATGTGAGGGAGATCGTGACACAGAAATAAATAGACAGTGAAGGGGAAAGTAGACGTAAACCTGCAGCAAAGCAATGGAATATTACACCTTCTAATATACGCTTTACGATGCAATTGATGTGGTTGATATTCTGTAGCAGGCTGTAGCCTGAAGCAAGGAAATAAATTACACCAACCCCTAGACAGCATAGCATGGTTCAGAGAGGGGGCTTATCACCTCGACCAATGAACTCTCTTGTAAACATGACCCTGACAGGGTGGCCCCCGTGAAGGAGGGGTGAAATGACAGGATACTGAGGGTGGCCGGACTGAGTAGAGTAGACGACAGCAGAGGGCAGGAATTAAACTCCCCGGTGGCGGCTAGTACAACTGGCACCCTCCTCTCTGCGAGTTCACACTTCCCCTGGGGTGTTGGGGGGGGGGGGGGCGCGAGAAGACTGAGCTATGTATTTACCATTCGGTACGGTAGCGTCTATGGCCTGCATTAGGGAGGTCGTGGGTTCGATTCCTATGACCGTCCTTCTTGGTTTTTTTTTGGACTGGCCGGCAACTTCTGGGTAGGATAATTACCTCCCCCGAATGTCCTGTCCCTAAATTTCACCTCAATTATTTCATTTATCCTTTCATCTTGGTTATCCGTTTCAGGTTTCCAAGTGTTGGCAGGAGTTTCAGAAATGCATTGCTCTTTTTAAATCCTCGTCCTCCGGATCGAAGGTGGTGTCCGAGACCGGACCCTCAAGGAATGTATAAGCCCGTAGAAGGGAGGGGAGTCAGTTGTAGAGCCACCATCGCGGGAGTTTAAATCTGTAGACGCTAGGGAAATTGCCCTCTGCGGTGGTTTTTCCTCAGTCCGGCCACCCTTAGTATCCCTCACCTCATCCCTCCCTCACGGGAGACACCGCCTCAGTAGCATTGGCACAAACGATTTCATTGGTCGAGGTGCTAGGTCTCCCCTTGGAAACTTACCTCAACATTAGAACAGAACGGAATATCAGTACAAAAACAGCATACAGCAGAAGACAAAAGAACTTGCTTGAAACGCTGTTTCCTTAGGAATTCGTCACAGATGGAGCCTTCACCGGACGGAGAACGATTGCCACTATGGACATAGCTCTGTTTGCGTCTGGGAGGTATTCTCATTTCCCCTTCTAATAACAAAACGCAGCAAAAAAGGATATAAAAAAGAACTGGTCTCCGAGACCATGAGTCATCTTGGCACTCCCATCTTATTCCAGGTGCATCCCATTTCATTTAATTTGCACTAAACGTCCGCTGTCTGAGTAACTCGCCGGCATATTATTCCTTGACGTGACTGGAACGCCAGATGTGATGGTGCTGGTTACGACCACAACAAAACTTATGAAAAGAGTAATGACATATCTTTTGAAAAAGTGACTTAAGTTGCTTCCTTTTTCTCCCTTCTGTTCCGTTCCTTCCTCATAAATTATTTCTCTAACCAGAATTAAGCAAGGGCCTCTCTTAATAGTTATAATGCATTAAATCAACAGCTATTAAAACTACCTGAGGATGTACCCCCCAAAAAAGGTGCTATAATGCTAAATAGCGACAATTTTTTCTGAATTCAATTTCATAATGACACATTGAAATTGATTTTTCTGAACGCTTTATGTTAATCATGTGAAATATGTTACGTAATTGGTTTCAGGGCACATTTTTTTAAACTTTCTCTACCACGAACGTATACTATAGGAAATGTATTTCAAATACAAATTGAGACCAAGCTTCCACCTCAAATGCATGCTTTGAGACCCTTCAAGTCCAAAAAAATGCTTGTTTAGATAAAAATGTGTGACTATTTGTCTGTTTGATTGTGAACAACATAACTCAAAAAAGATAAGTTGGTTCGACATTAAACTTGCACCTATCAAGGATGCAACAAAAATATTTTCAAGAAACTTGCTGGGGGTGGTTTTCCTCCGGGTTCTCCAGTTTCCTCCGCCATCTCATTGGTGCTCCATCTTCATTCCATGCATCATCAGTGTCACCGCCTGTGGTGCCGTATGTAGTAAAAGTGGTCGTTAAACACTACAACAAATATATTTTCATGACGAATCGATTGCACATCTTGCATTTTCTGTAAATAGCCTCTGAAGTGCTCATATAAATGGTTTTTGTATAATAGAAGGACCGCAAGAGATAGATGAAACCATGCTATAATAAAAAATAAAGATGCCATTAAAGCACAAAACAGTTTGAGATATTTCTTGTTACTAATTTGAATTTTTCAACATTTAATCTTCTCTCAAATGGAAGCCTTTATAGAGCTTTCCCCTTCTGATCATGGAAATAGAGCAGCATTTTAAAGCCATCACATAGTGACCAGCTTTTAAAAGTCTTGACCACCAATTAAGTTTACTGTATTCCCATATTCCTATTGTACCTATATTCAAATATATAATATTATAAATGTTTGTAACTATACATAAGGTTGACAGAAGAATAAGTACTGTAAGAAAATAGTTTGTACAAGAGTGAGTACAGAAAGTGATGAGAGTGCAACAGGATTGGTCTTAGTTTTATTGGCAGGACCTGCAGACTAACTGGGCACTTCGGGGTCTCTAGTTCGACGCCCGTGGAGCTCACTGCGTCCTTCCGGCGTAGCTCCCTGTTCAGTATCCGTTGAATTCCAAGGAATTCTGCTCTTTCTAAGGAATGATTTGCCCTGGCTAGGATTATCTAAGCGCAAAAAGAGTATCTTAGCTTACAAATTGGGTCAGCAGTAATGGGGATCTCAGTTCCAGGGATAGAAAGCTCGAATGAGTGAAAACACAAACTGCACCAATAGAACTTTCGGTTGTATTTTCTTAAATCACTTTCACTGAAGATATGCCGTAGTTAACGATGTTCCTGATGAACTAATTTAGTATTATTGCAGCACTCTAATGGTTAACATGCGCCGTGTCAAAGCCGGGTGAGAAGGTGAAAGTATTCATGTCACAAAAGGCAAGCAAGCTTTCGCACTCCACGTGTGGACATTTACTTAGAAGACCAACGAGTGAACTAACAGAATGAGAGAGAAAATAGGGGAGACACGCTGTTTTTCACTCCACGTGGAGTTAAAAACCGTCTGTCATTTGTGATTTGTTTGATTTTATTGACTGAAGGAACACTCCCTTTGGAATAATGCCGAGCACAGACAATGCATGGGGTGTGTGTTACCTGAGAGGCTTCTGGTGATCGAAGGTACCGCACATGTTAACCATTAGAGTATATATGAGCTCTCAATCTGAATTTCGAGGGAACTAAGCACACTCATTCACACGACACTTACCGGAGTATTTGCGACTTCTGATTAAATAAGCCAGAACAATACCTCGGCAAATTTTCGCGGAATTTAGCTTCATATGCGCGTGAACATTTCTCCATGAAGTGACGTGAATTTCTGCAGCACTAGCTGGACAAAACTATTATGAAAAGACATTTCGTTGGTTTATATGCAGAAATACTTCATCCGCGGTTATTATTATTATTATTATTATTATTATTATTATTATTATTATTATTATTATTATTATTATTATTATTATTATTATTATTAGTATTAGTATTAGTATTAGTATTAGTATTAGTATTAGTATTAGTATTATTAGTATTAGTATTATTAGTATTATTAGTATTAGTATTATTAGTATTATTAGTATTATTAGTATTATTAGTATTGTTAGTATTGTTAGTATTGTTAGTATTGTTAGTATTGTTAGTATTATTAGTATTATTAGTATTATTATTATTATTATTATTATTATTATTATTATTATTATTATTATTATTATTATTATTATTATTATTATTATTATTATTATTAGTATTAGTATTAACGTTGTCACTTTTTCTCCAAGTAAGCATTCGCACTCCACGTGTGAACATTTACTTCTAAGAACTCCGCAAGAGTTACCCGGCAAGCAACGGGTACGGAACACTAACTACTGTACTAATTTGCATTAGACTTACCTACACCACAACAGATGTTGAAATTGATGACTTTTAACGCGAACACATTCCCTATATGTCCGAAAATAATTCTGATTTATTCGCAAAAGTTCATGTTGACTGATTGTATTTCTCTCGTAATATTGTCTTTCAATTCTTGTAAGCTGACTCCTGATCTAACTTCATTTCTTGTTAGTTGCAGAAAAATGTTTAAAATAGAATTAACATAAACGTGTGGATCAACTGTTGTGTCGTAAATATGAGACTGATAATTTTACGCGTGGTGAGGAACTTCATGAATAATTGGTGATTTTCGGTAGCCCGGTATCAATTGTTCTCAGTAGAAATACGACCTTTAAGATAAAACCACACTTTATCAGTGAAGCACGTTAAAGGTGGGTCCATGACGTCATTATGAACGGACTGCGAAAAACAGTTGTAATAATTAACCATACTTACAAGATCTTGTGGTTGTAAACAATGAACTTCTAAGTTTTAGAAATTTCGCTGTCACGAAAACGGAGTTGTTAATCGCTTGTGCTAAACGTCTTAGTAATTTTTATTTATGGGGAACGTTAAAGAATTAAGTGTAGGTATCCAATCCGCACAGGTTAGAAGAATTGAAGGATAATATTATTATAATACAAGAAGTCAGTCAAGATGAACTTTTGCGGGTAAACCAGAATTGTTTTCGGAGATAAAGGGAATGTGTTCAGATTGAAAGTCATCAACTTCAACATCTGTTGTGATTCAGAGAAGTCTAATGCAAATTAATACGTAGTGTTCCGTATTCGTGACTTGCCGGTCCTTCACGCGTAACTCTGGCCGGAAGCTCGCAGGTCCTCGCCGCGGGGGTGTCTGGTCGGTCACGGTACCCTTTAGTGGAGCCGCCACTGTGCAAATCTTTTCTCACGCTTCTCCTAGACACGCCGTTCTTAATACATTCGAAGCAAACATTCCACTTCTGCAAACAGAAAGTCAGTTCTGCCATTAACCCCTTTGACGTCATGCTGCTCAAACATAAAGCATCCAGGGACGTCATGGCAACAGGTGATAGGTTCAATGAATCCGCGTTCATTTGTCACATAGTGCTCGCTTATGGCAGTCTTTGAATCGAAATTTGCTACGCTGAACCGTCACAACTTGTTTCAAGTCCTTGCAGTGAAGCATAAATTATTATTTTGTCAAAAGTTAATGACCGTAAACAAGAAGTTTATTTGTTACGTCACAAGAGTGAACAACACAAGGACATGTAACCTGTAGACGAAATAATTATCTATCGTATTAGACAAGTGCTAGTTTTTTGTTTCCTTATTATTCGCTAGGCCTTTTCTGAACATGCTGAAAAAACACAAACTATGCATGTAAAGGTTTGATTAGTCTTTGTAGTTTCCTAACCTTTCTGTCATTGTATATGCTTAATGATAGCAATTAAAATACGAGTATATTTTATGAAATGAGCTGTAGCCAGTTTGATAATATTCATAAAAACATCTTAATTGCCATTATACTCAAGTCTCATTAGACTATTTATGCTCCACACGAGTCAAGTTTAAAACATGTATAAACTATTTTTATATTCTACGCTGAGAGTTTTTGTCACTGGTATCCAACATTTTAATCATGTATTTTTTATTCAATTGTACATACGGAATCTATAGTTACAGCTTCAACTTATATTTAATTCTTACAAAAGTAGACTTCCGAAACCGAAATTGAATGTATTAGAATATTATTTACAATATGAATACTAATTACACTAGTCTACATTTTTAAATTTTTTGTCAGACGATATCTTAAAAGTTCTTGAATCAACTTTTTATGTTGATTCTAGAAATAACTTCCGCTTTTCTCTACCACGTCAGGTGGAGATTTTACTTATGAGCGTCGTAAGGTATTGAAATACCTTAGGAAAGGTTTTATTCAGGAAAAATTTTCAGAATACTCTCAAGAACTTCCCTAATTTATTTTATGATTAGCTTTAACAAAACAAGAAGCCAGAGTGCTTCAATGGTACAATGGTGGTAGTAGAATACAGCAATACTCAAATCTTTGAAGAGTGGAAGGGCTTTGATATTACATTATGTTCAGGACATTTAAAAAAAAAAAAAAAAAAAAACAAAAAAAAAAAAACGAATAACTATTTGGGAAAAGTATAAGTAATTGAAACCAATAATAAGGAATATGTCGCCGAGCGAAGCGGCGCCGCATTCGGGAAGGTCGCGGGTTCGATCTCCTTCGACTCTGATTTGAGTTTTTCTGTGGTTTCACCTTGTCACTAGATGAATACAGGAGTAGATTCTCTATTCCATGGATTTCTTTTCTCTCCTTTCTCACTCCACTCGCTTTTTATCCTAAAGTTGTTAAGAAGAGAATTAAACATATTTAAATCAACAGACAGAATAAAAATTATAGAAATGATTATAAACAACACACCATGAAGCTGATAATAATGATCGACTTTTCGTTTTTTAGTTGTAATGTTCACAACCATGGCGCACGTACACACAAACCTTTTTATAAAAACATGATGTGTTACACTCACATGACTTTCTCTACTCTTGTACAAACCATTCTTACAAACTCTTATTCCTCTATCTCCTTCGTGATAGTTAAGATAAACATTTGCAGAAATTATTGCTTATTTCACTGTAGATACAAGGGGAATATGGGAATACAGTAGGCTTTGAGCGATAGTCAAATCTTTTAACGCTTTCAAATTCCGTTCTCTCTGCACAGCTAAGATAAAAATTAACAACCATCTTCCATTTGACGAAAGTTTAAGTATTCCAAAACTCACAAAAATAACAAGGAATGTCTCCGAAATGGTTCACTCCAAAAAAAAAAAAAAAAAAAAAAAAAAAAAAATTCACTTGGAAATAAATTGTGTTTTAACGAGAGCTACATTTTTGTATAGTAAGATTTGGTTTATCCCTTATGGTTTACCACTTATTCAAAAGTCATCCACAGTAAACAGACTACATAGGCTATGGCCAGAAAATTCAAAATACACATTTCACTTGTCATAAAAGTATTTTAAAATATGGTCTTTCAATCAAAAGCGTTCGAGCCATTTTCGAGAAAGTCAACATTTTCGAAAAACTATCGTTTTAAAGGATAGTTTGGGGTGGAGGAATTTTCTTCAAAATCTTCGTGTCACATCCTTATAAGATATTACACTTAAATACCAACTATGGTATTTAACCGACTTTTCGTTTTTGAGTTATGTTGACCAAAGGCAGACAGACAGACAGAAACCTCGACATCGAATTTTTGGTGGAATACAATACTTCCTCTAGTTTCTGTATGTAATAGAGAAAATCATATGAATTTAACTTCTTTTTGTACCATTATGAACCCAAGATGAACTGGATCGATTCATTTTGTTCATACTCTAGATATAAAATCTTAGCTTTCTACTTAGAACCGAGGGCGTTTCTTCATGCATACCGAAGGACACACACTTAAAGAACCTTTCTGCTGTTTGGTGTTCTAGTAATAAACAACATATGCAATACATTTTCCTTCTGTGAGAAAACCGCTACAAATAGTATCTAGTCCGCTGGCTGTCGAAATACCTCTAGTCTCCGGAAATGACATTGTAATGAAAGACCGAAGTCACGTGTGAGACCCTCAAGGTTGTAAAATGTAAATTAAACTACAAGCGTAGAGGTAAACCCTTGGAAATTTCTCTCATTTGGGTGTCAGCCTAAGTGGTGATATACGAATGTATAATTCTCTTTTCCTGGAAGGCAGTTAGAGTTGTACAAAGGTATCGAGGAAGGTCATGTGTTTTGTGTGACCTCTTGTTTCTCTCTTCCAAACTACGTTCTACTCAGCTTAGTTGAAGTGAACTGAAATTCATTTCAGTAATGCGCAATTTGGATGCTTTGTGTATTTGTGTCGTATTTTCTTTCACATATTTGCATCAGGTGCAACGAACTGAGAAAAAAATCTGTATATTCATCTCTGCCTGTTCGTCAACAAATACACAGCTTATTACACTATCTCAGCGATGTCCAACCTTGTCTCCTTGTAGATGCTTACGTAATTAGCCGCTGCTTCCCCTCCTCCGACCTTCACACAGGCGATTCCATGGCAGTTTCTAAGTCATTACCTGAATTTTGTGGGCAGTCTTCAGAAGACCTCTTCATTCTGGATGATTTTTGCATAAATGGTAAACAGTAAGGGACAGACAAACGTTTCCTAAATAAAAATGTGGACCTGGTTAAAACACTTTCTATATCAAATACTCCATTTTTCTTTTGAGTGAAAAATTTCCGAGATATTCTTTATGTTTTGTTTGAATTTGCCAATGCTTATGCTTCTCTCAAATATGAATGTTATTCGCTTTCTATCTCTTGGCCTTGCAAAGAGAACGGAATTTCAAAGGCATTCCATATCAACCCGCTCTTAAAACATTTTACTATTGCTTAAAGTGTACTGTATTCCCACACTCTCCTTGCATCTAAAAGAAAATTAGCAATTAGATAATTTCTGAAAACGCTTATGCCGATTAAAATATAAGCCACTAATAAACTGATGTTTATCGCATAAGATTTGAAAGTGCTTTCGTAAATCAAACACAACGCACGTACAACCAAACGGCCATTGCAACACAATGCACGTCTGAGTGAGTGGTACAGTCCCTATAAAGTGAAAGAAGGTAAATTTGACTTCCCCTCTTTCGCAAACGTTAAACCCCCAACACAACAGGACAAGGCGTACCGTCCAACCGCTACGTTACCCACTATAGCCGTCATGAGTGGGGTGCATTATTTGAGGGTGGGACGTGGTCAGCGCACCAAACCCTCCCGGCCAGTTACGTGGCCTTCTTGACCTGGGGTCGATTATTCTTTAGCTCCTCAATTGGCTCCTCGGGACCTAACGAGGCTGAGTGCACCCCGCACCAGACCTCCCAGCAAGGGAAGCATCCTCATACTGGTAGCGGGGATCAAATCCGGGTCCTCCACTGGCTGTTGCCCTAGGAGTTATTGTTACCAAAATGTTCTACTTTTATCCCAGTTCTTTTGTTTCTTTTTCTTTTTCTTTTTCTTTTTTAGGAACACCCGTCACTGGAACAAAATTATGAAACGTAACTGCAACCGATATTCTCTTCACAACATGCAATTTTGGTTGTAAGTGCCCTCTTGCAATCTCAGTGCAGGTCAAAGTTTATTATTCCGTCATGGTGAACTCGTCGTTGAGCGGACGATAGACCTGCAGTAAAACTGTTTCCTGTTGAATAAGGACCGTAAACAAGAGAAAGCTGAGACATGCGTATTTTTGTTTTCGATGTATTTTCACTATAAAATCGCAGCTTAATCTGTGTCATTAAGGACTAATTACAAGTTATGGAGGGGGACTTAGCACCTCGACCGAAATGCGGTCTTTTGTGCTTATGTCCCTGATGGGGCACCCGTGGTAGGATGGATTTGAGGTAGAAAGTGGCAGGAGCTATATCACATACCTATTTATTAGTTATTCTCAGATGTTGGCTCCACTATCTGTGTTACTCCAGTCTCGTATCTTGCCCCGAAGACAGTATGCGTGTGGTACCTGTGTGTATCCTGTATTTAGGGATATAAAATAACATGTAAAGTATAATGGCTGACACCTTAGAGCTGTCATCACGTGGTTTGCTGCTCGCAGGCTTCTATTTCGTGTTAAGACTCCCCCGTTGCGTGGTAAAGTTTTATATACCACTTGTAGAATCAACCCGCTTGGAATACTTGAGGCGTCTTGGAGCTGTTGTCCTTAGTCACACGATGCGTGTTGTCAGGCCAAGTCACGAGTATCGACGCGCAGAAATCGCAACAAATTCACGACCGCAAATAGCACGTGACTTCGATATGATAATGGGAACTGAGTTTCTATCGTTGCTCAGAAAATAATTTTCAGTTATCTACAGAGTTTCTACTGCTTACCAATAGTAAAGGAAGAATAATGTATTCCACACAAAAATTCTATAGAGAGATTTAACCGGAAACACTTGTTTTGAGCCCCCTAAATATAAACAAAATATTGTAACAAAACGACAGTTCGACGAATCCCACTTAAGACACCATGTGACAAAATGACAAAATGAGTGCATTTTTTGTCTTGGGGAAAAGGCACTTACGCTCTGGCCACAAGCAAACCTGCGAGTGTAAGACTCTCAGCCCTGGATTCGAACCAGGACAGCACTACTCACAAAAAAGCCCCATCGGAAGTCTGAGGTCCATGCCTCACTTTTGTAGAACCGCATGTAAGCACCTGCGCGTTTTGGTGATTTATGAATGCTGCCTGCCAGTGCCGGGTAACAAACATGACGTAAGCCCTGAATGCCTCCTGGGTGCAATGGTGACGTGTTTGGTATTTAGTTGAGTTACTGTGTAATGATTAGTCAGGCCGATGGCATTGTTAATTGGTGATTGATGTAGATGAACGTGAAGGGTGACTGAAATGCTCGTGCCTGAAATTTAGTGTGATTCACCCGAAGGGTTCGTTCTTTTTGTTTTGTTTTTTAAGTTGTATTACGGTAAGGCTTATGTACCTAGGTTTAGTGTATACATTTCTATCACTTTATTTTCCCTCCCAAATTTTATCACAAATACACAGTCTACAGTCTTTCGTAATATTACAACCTCCAACTGTTTTCTTCTCGTACCCATGACTTAGTCCTTTCACAGTCTTACTTCACTTTCCCTCTATCTCATACACTAACTCCGGCGATACAATCACTCGACGCTCTTTAAAACTTCTTCACCCCGACGCGACGTACGTTTAACGACGATAGTACCACACACACAGCTACCTCGCACTTTCTGTTCCCCTTCTTTATATAACGGGGATGACATCACACGGTGTTTTCTAGAACTTCTACAAATACGCCAGCCACAGTACACTTCTCGAAGGCTCTGGAAAACCCTTTGCGTAGCCACCTATTTTCAGTCACGTGTTTGCTCGCCGGCCTGGTGTGTAGTGTGAAGTAGCTATGCCTCGACCGTCCTTTGTTGTGCACCATGCATGTGCGTGTCTATGAACAACATAACTCAAATACGAAAAGCCGGTTAAATATCAAACTTTATATTTAAGTTCAATATCTTACACGAATAGAACAGGACATTTTCCATGAAAATCCCCCACTTCAAACTACATGAATTTTTGTTACTTTCTATTTCTCAAAAATGACAAGTATTTTGATTAAAACACATTCTGGTAATGTTTTTTCTATGTAAAACGTTTTTGGGGTGAAGGGATGTTCTTGAAAAGTTTTGGTCGTACTCTTGAAAGATGGTGAACTAAAATTTCAATTGAGTTCTGGCACACTCTCGTATACATACGAATGTTTTTCTTGTTTCAATGTATTTTTTTCAGAGTACATCACATTTTCGGTGAAATCATACATACATTTTTATTAAGCGGGGCTGGCATAAGATTTATCCATGGATCATCGCTGTAAATATTTGAAGCTTCCATTTTTAACAAACACAGGAAATGTTTATAGAAAACACATACATTTCTATGGACCCTTAAATAAAAATCGGATGTGTTGTATTCACATGAGTTTCTCTACTCTTGTACTAACCATTCTTACAAACTTCTATTCCGGTATCTTCTCTTTGCACGGTTAACATATAAAAAATGAATAACGATGTTCCATTTGACAGTTGTGTAAGTTCTCCAAAATTCACAGAAATAACAAGCAACATCTCCGAAATAGATGGCAAGAAGGTCCAAAGCGGAAATGATTGATATTAAAATAAATGTTAATATGCGGAGACAGGGAAGAATGGGGTCTCTTTGAAGGACTTGTATTGGGTAGAAAATTCCTTTTTTCGTGGAATGGCTCAGGGGCACCATGTACGTGTCTGCAAAAGTTTATTTTTTCATATTAGTAGAACGGAAAGATTTTGGTAACCTGGGGGTAAGACAATTTGACAAAGAATATAATTTCTCATTTGGAGATGATGGAAATGTACCAAGGTTATTCCACAGTATTTGATTATATTGCCCCTCCCTCGCTGCAGGAAACAACACTTCTATTTGGAACCATCTAGAAGCATTATAAAGCTGCTTGTGAATTTGCTCTAATTATATGATCGACGCTCCCAAAAGGTGACCTTAACATTCTTCTCATTATTATTCTAATCACGAAATGTAGTAATTACTTATTACATATCGTGATGATTATACTGAGAGGTCAGGTTATGTTTCGGCCGGTAGCATGACGTAACTAACGCGGTGATTCACCCAGCTACTTGGGGTTATCTCACAACGGATGGCGCGCGAGAATTGACGCGGCGACTTGAGCGACTACTGCCAACCCTTGACTACTAATGATAACCGAAACTCTTCTAATTACAAACATGATTTCAACTGTATAGAGAGTTTATATTAAATCGATAATGGGTATCATAACTTAAAATGCCGAGCTATTAAAGGTTAACCAACTTCCAAAGGCTATACTGTAATATATCTATTAGGATTTACTAATTTAGAAATCTTTTCCAAAACTGTATACAACTATAACGTAATCTTTTAAAGCTGAATTGATAAAGGTTACAAGCATTTTATTATAAAATGAAAAATCCTGAGGACTTTAGCACCTGTGCTGCTGTAGTATTGTAACAAAATGACAATTCGATGAATGCCATTAGACACCAGTGTGACAAAAACGACAAAATCCAGTCTAGTTATTATTTTATTTCTCATTTTATTCTGCTCTAAAAGAATGCTGGCGTTAACATTCTTTGGTCTTTCGCGATACCACAACTCACAACTGTTTTCTACTCGTAACCTTCACTCACTCCTTTCACTGTCTTTCTTCACTTTTTCTGTCCCTCAAACACTAGCTCTGACAATACGGTCACCCAACAGTCATAACTGTTTCGCTATCTTCCTTCATGACCCGACGAAACATGCAGCAGACACGCACGCATGCGCGCGCGCACACACACACACTCAAATTAAGAACTGGCTGACTCCTGTATGTCACTCACTACTACTTTAACTCATTGCCTCGTCTCCTTAATAGCGAGAATGACGTAACATGGACCTTTCTCGAACTCCTACAAATACGCTGGCTGCCGGACACTTGAATACTCTAACAAACCCTTTGTGTTGCTGCTCGATTGTTAGCCACGCGTTTGCTCGCATGAGTGGTGTAGGGAAACTTGAGCTCGAGCACCTTTGTTACATGCCGTACCAGTGCGGTGGGCAGCCTGGCCCCGACCGTCCTTTGTTGTGTTGCCGTAACCGCTGCTGCCGTGGGCCTGCATCACACTATAATATCTAATTGGTTTACCAGAAGCAAAGTAGTTTCTTTATAAATAAAGATATTTTTAACGTAATGCATTAACATTTTCACTTCACGAATAACTGAACAGTATGAAAATCAGAGCTACTCACATTTATACTCAATGCAATGTTCTAATTTTCTGTTGATCTGCAGAATTCCAAAAAGTTTAGTAGAAATGATCTTTAAATTTCCCGGACACAAGTTGACGATGATAGTTGCGATGAAGTATTATCATTATAAATCCAAAATTTAGCTTCATATTTTATATGCACAGATGTCGTAACAAAATATCTTCATCCTTGTTCTTTATCTAATTATCCTCACCTTATGAGGAGTTACACCCCTAAGACTTACTAGCCTGTGTCTAGGGTCAGACGCCTATTGGGGAGCAGAGGAACCTATGAACCGGACAGAATGAAGACCTGAAAGCGAGTGGTCAGCCAAGCATCAGGTATTATAGTGAGGAAGAGGATGATCAGAAATGCAGGAGAAATGGATGATATGAAAGGTGGTAATGGAGAAATTGATGGAATCCTACTTTTGTGTAATGTTTAGAGTAACGACACCAACAACAAAAGATTAAATCCATCTTGATATGCATATTCTGAATCTTAAATATTGGAATTCTACTATCATTTTATACAATTTTAGTCGTTAGTCATTTAGGTGTTGTCCTCCGTGGTTGCTGGTTACTATGCTTAAATTCTGGTTCTAAAGATCATGAGGAGGATGATGAAATTTTGTTTTTTCGACTTAGCCTTAGCATTGCTTCCTTCGGAAAGAAAGCAAGGCTATTGACCTTGTGTAATAATAATTTGAAGCAAAAGAACCTCTTATCTCGAAAGAGAATGTATATGAACAAACTTGCCATCTATTGTCCTACTTCTTCTCCATGACGTATATATGGCGGTGGGACAATCACCTGCCACGATGCGCGCTAGTAGCGGAATCAGTGTCTCAAGAGGACTCACTCGGTTTCAGAAAACACCACTAGGGTGCTCCTGTGTGCCAGTGGCGTAACAAAAAGCTAGTTGGTAATTTAGAAGCCAATAATTTACTTGCTTTAAACCAGTTATGGCTGAGTCCCATGTCATCTGAAGCGAGGGGGCGTAACGTAGTTACTCCTTTGTCCGAGCAGTGTCGTAGATTCTTAGGAAAAACTTGAAATGTCTAATATTGTTAAAATGCAAGGAACACGTTAAATGACTTATCCAGTATTATTCATATATTAAAGGTTTTATATCATAAAATGACATTGTTATCGCATTGAAGAAATAAATCTAATATAATATAATATAAACTCCCAAGAAAAATGAACAAATTCAGCTCAAGACATAGTCTTTACAATAAATAAGTATAACATTGCTAACTAATCGGAGCTAGGGGCGTTGATCTTATATATCTTTAGTATCATTTTGGAGAAAATATAAATTGAATTATTAGTTTATTCAGTCTGGCCCTCTATGTTATTAAAGAGTCACTAGTTTTATTTAAAAATGTGTATGATACATAAAATGATATTTTATTCTCATATACAGGTTCGTTTGTTTGTTAAGGATCATTTGTACACATTTGTATGTATATTATAATAATGTTCAGCAATGTGCAGAGAATCCCGAAGATGCGCTAGAGAGGAACACTCCAGCAGCACGTGACGGACTGACAAAAGGTTGTCACACAGCGGACATAGAGGGGCAGGGTCCCTTTTAAATAGGTAACCATGCGAAAAATTGGAGTGCCCTATTCTTAATCGAGCCAAACTAACCTCCTCGCGACGAGATGTGCGACAGGAAGTTACCCAGTTTATCGGAAGTTCTTTCACTTCTCTAAGCTTGTTACCGCGGAGAGCTGACCAGGACGACAGCACTGCTCTCCGCACTTCAAGCCTAAAGTCTTCCGAAGTAACATGTGAGATGGTAATGCAGGGTTCTGTAGTTGCCGTCTTTGCTGCCCAATCCGCCATTTCATTCCCCGGCAAACCTACGTGACCAGGAATCCATGCACACACCACGTCAACGCCAGAAGCGTGTAAAACATACGGATCCCGCCTAGGTGGTAGGCGAGCGGTCTAACCACTCAGCCACTTCGCCGCCATTATACTTCCAGACTCGAGGAAGGATGAGGAATAATCCTGGCTGGAGAAAAATTCCTACCCCCCTGCCGGGAATCGAACCCGGCACCCCTTGCACAGCAGGAAGTACACAAATTGTTCTGGAATTGAATTCTAAACAAATCTTTTGTGTTGTAATGTGGAACTGTATATGTAAAAGCACACCAATTTGACCGAAATGTTGAACAGCAGTTATTTTATTTCCGTTTGCCATTCGCTTATTGTATATTGAACTACAAACGTTTCCGGAATTTAAATTGTAAAAGTTTGGAAGAAAATTAAGTTTGACAACTGTGCCCTGACTTAGAAAGCTAGTTGTTAGTATACAGGTGAATATTTGAATAGCAGTAATTAAACGTGTTTATAATCCTTGTTTGCAATATACCAACTAGAACTTTTTAAAGAGTGGTATGAGAAATCTCCTGTGTTGGAGCCAGTGATGCACTGTGTCTCCCTTAAGCATGCAAAATAAAACTATTAGGCTAATTGATGTTGGGCACGAATGTGGAGAATGCAGAGGTCTGAACAGTGTTGCGGTGAAGTGTAATTAAATAGGAATCCTGGCTCCAGTGGCTGAAGAAATACTTAACATTTTTTTTTCGAAAACAAACTTGTATTCCTCACTGCATGCGTAAGCGATTAAAATAACTAGTTTTTATACTTGACATGTCTGAAATTTGCCGCCTGTTTCAGGCATTCCAACACACACCTAAAATGTTACTTCTTCTCCATGCTGGTCGCGTTCCTACTTCGCAAGTAGTATGTGTAGGCGGTTTCTTTTGTAAAACAGATTTACAGCTTTTGAGTATTCAAAAAATTCACTCCATTTGCATGTTGAACTTCCAAAGAGGGTGAGCGCACAAAGAAAGAAACAAAAGGGAAAACGCTTTTACTGGGAAAAGTGAATTGGTGAGTGCAGAGGCACGCGTGCGTCGTTTTCAATACAAGAGTGTGATGATGCGATGCGCTAAAAACATTTGTACGGATGCCAGTTCCCAGGACCCGCCTTACTAATGTACTGGATACCTGCTTAGGATGCTGTCAAGTATGACAAAAAACTTGCATAAATTCTAAAAACATATGGCTAGCTTTTGAGAGATTTGTGTGCAGGATTTGGGTCATGGACTCTCTTTGCTACTTGCATCCTGCTTTTCGCATTTTTGGGGAGTGAAGAAAAACAACTGCTAATCACATGTTCCTCTCTTGAAGCTTTAGGCTTCTTTGTGAGAGCATTGCTGTTCAAGAGGCTTGGGTAATTGTAGGATAGGAAAGTATGGTAAGCAAAGCCTGACCCAAATACATTAAAATTACCATTTCTAAATCTGGATTCAAGTGCTTGTCTATTATTTCGGTTGATCACTGCTAGCAGATACAAATCAACTCATCAATATCAAATGGAAAAACACATTAATTGCTTGGATGTATTTTTATTCTTAGATTGATTTATACTAGTAATAAGACTTGGGGAAAAAGTGGATGATTGTAGTTGCGGTTTTCTGAGAGGCTATTTGGACTTTTTGATGAAGTTTATAACAAGATATAGGGTGGCATTGAATCCATCTGGACAGTAAATCATTTGCAAGTCCTTTAACCGATTAGGTGATAGCGGATTAATGAAATGGGCGTAATAACACTCAAATGAGCCGGAGTCCATAGAGCTTAATTAGCCAACGTTCCTATTTTCAAGATGAGGGAAAATATGGAACAAATCCTTACACACGTAACTGACCCTAACCGAGATTCGAACTCGGGATCTCTTGAATGTGAAGCACAAACGCTATCTCCACACCACTGGATTTATAAAAGCGTAGGGCAGAATCGTGAATGTTTGTATCACACCCAGTTCATATGTTTTGAATTTTCTGGCGGATATTTTGTGTTAATTCTTCCAGGGTGTGTGGGTTTGTGTTCCACGAGGTTAGGTCGGGGATCGAGGGAGCCACACATCTCTAATAACTCTTGTCTTGAAACACATTTTCAATTGCTCTCATCGAAAGATTGGCCCTTGCAGAAAAAAGGCAGAATCACGCTCCCTGTCTGTTAATTTTCTCTAAAAGAAAAAGAGCGGGCAATGTTTTCAGGTATGTACAGGCTTCAACTGCTGACTCGAAAAAATTTGGCTCTCTCTCTGTTATGCACCATGCACCAATTTTTTTCGTTATGAAGGGGTACTTCATGAACAATATTTTGATTCTCAGAGCTTCCAATAACGACTTTCATTCATAAAGTTAATAAGTAAGGGCTTTAAAATTAGTTTTAGTGTTGCATGGTTTCATCTGCGCCTTTCTATGATAGCAAAGAGCGCAACACGGTGCAACCGATTCGGAATTTCTTGACTCTTTCGAGTCTTTCAACAAAGACATTTTAGTACCAAAATATCTGCTCGTACTGATATTAGTTTTTAAGCTGCCAAGTGTTTTTCATAAATAGCTTTAAGTGATTATTTAACTAATATTGAATAATAGATATTATTTTCACAGATGTTTTATCGTTGTCTAAACGCATAAAGCAGTAAGCCCTGTTAATATTCTGCATCATCTCTGTCGTGGACTTTTTCATCCCCTCCATATATTTTGGTGTCATGGTCTCGACTCGTTTTATCTCTACGTCTTGTAATTTAGTACAGCAGTATTTGGTTTTGTTTGTACGCCGACCTTCACATAGTACGTGAGTTTTGTGAAGTTTGTCAGGAATACGTAGCACGTGTGAAATTACCATCTCTGGAAATCTGCCCAGCAGACGACAACGCACCTAGCGTACGAAACATACAACTAATGCCCTTTCTTTTTCTCCAATGCCAAGTGCCATTATACCTTGTAGCATCTATTTTTTATTTTGAAGGTTTAAAGAGATAGGTAAAAACATAGGGAACCACTACAATACCATTATCGCCACTACCACATTTCATATTGTCAGATGTCCTTAGCACAGCGATAGCTTTCATTTAAATTGCTACTAAACTGTAAGTTTATTGACATAATTTGTTCCCTCTTTCCACTATCCTATCTTAACTCTAGACCTAGTTATTTATTTCGTTCTATGTAATGTAATTCCTACAAGAAATCGTGTTTAGACCAAAGGGAGTCAACATTTATTGCAACATGACTTTCTCTTCTCTTGTACTAACCATTCTTACAAACTCTTATTCCAAAATCTTCTTCGTGTTAGTTGAGATAAACATTTACAGAAATTATCTTATAGCTTATTTCCTTGTAGGTACAAGGGGAATATTAGAATACAGTAGGCTTTGTGCGATAGTCAAATGTTTTAAAGCTTTGAGATTCCGTTCTCTTTGCACACGTAACATATAAAAAATGAACGATGTTGCATTTTACTAAAGTTTTAAGTTTTCCGTAACTCACACACATAACAAGGAATATCTCCGAAATAGTTCACTCTACAAAAAAATTTATTTCGCAATAAATTGTGTGTTTTAGCAAGGTCTACTTTTTTGTATAGTAAGATTTGGTCCATTTGTTACGGTTTACCAGTTATGCAAAAGTCATCCAGAGTAAATAGAACTACATGAGTTATAGCCAGAAAGTTCAAGATATAAATTTTATTTGCATAAAAATGTCTCTAGGGGAAGTATTGTATTCCACCCAAAAATTCGATGTCGATATTTCACCTTAAATATATGTTTTGAGACCCCCTGAATACAAAAAAAAAGCATTTTTAGAAAAAGGTCCTGTGTGTGTGTGTGTGTGTGTGTGTGTGTGTGTGTGTGTGTGTGTGTGTGTGTCAGTGTTTGTGTGTCAGTGTTTGTGGACAGCGTAATTAAAAAACGAAAAGTAGGTTAAAGACCAAAGTTGGTATTTAATTTTAATGTCTTTCAAGGATGCGACACGAAGATTTTGAAGAAAATATCCCCACCCTAAACTACCCTGTAGATGGAAAATTTTTCGATAATTTTGATTTTCTTGAAAATGGCTCTAACAATTTTGATTAAAATGCCACATGTTTGAGAATTTTTATGTCAAATGAAATGTATATTTTGAATTTTCTGGCCAGCATTTACTCTGGACGACTTTTGCATAAGTGGTAAACCGTTAGAGATACACCAAATCATACTGTACAAGAAATGTAGATCTTGCTAAAATACACAATTTATGTCTCAATAAATTTTCTTGTAGGGTGAACCATTTCGGAGATATTCCTTGTTATGTGTGTGAGTTTAGGAAAACTTAAAACTTTCGTGAAATGAAACATCGCTGTTCATTTTTTTATATGTTAAGTGTGCAAAGAGAACGAAATCTCAAAGCTTTAAAAGATTTTACTATCGCACAAAGTCTACTGTATTCTAATACTCCCCTTGCACCTACAAGGATATAAGCAATAAGATAATTTGTACAAATGCTTAGAGAAAGTGAAAGTAAAAATAGATACATAGTTTCTAAGGAATGACAATTATTCTAAGTTCTAAGTACCCTAAAGAACTCAGTTGCAACTGTTTGCAATGAATTAACTGTTTAAATGCTGTTACACTCGCATTTGGAAGAAGTGGCCATTTGAAATTCTTGCATTTCATCATTTCCATGATGTCATCTGAATGCGGCTCAGCGGAACGTGGGAAAAGGGAAAACATAGATGAGCAAGTAATCAAAGCTGATAAGGTCATCAAGTCTATTACAAGGCCAATTACTCTAGATTGGTAAGAAAGTGAGAAATGACCATGACATTCCTTGTGGATTATCTATTATTAACCCTATGCAAACAATAATAACTAGAAATGTTGAATATTAGACAAACGTCAGGTCTAAAGTTACGTTGTGAGTGTTTACGAGCTTAAATATCAATTTTCTGTATCGTTGGTTCGCATACCTCAAGTATACGCCGAATTTCAAAGCGTCGCTTACAGTACTAAATACTTTTTTCAAATCTGAAGTCGTTATTTAGTTTTCTCCTGGTAGTGCACAGAGAACGGAGCTTCAAAGTCGTGACATAGCGACGTACTCTTGAAATACTTGACCGTATCCCCTCGTTGCTATTGTACAAAGAGCACCATAGAAAATCTTTGGCAGATTTTGTATCGTTTTCTGGGGTCTTTTGAGGCGCGAGCTACACTGCTAACCTCGGTGCTCATCAAGTTTTCCCCTTAGATTTTAACTTCTTTAAAGGCATGTTCTACATTAGCCAATTACGACAAGAAATCCGTATTGCAACCTGAATGCACTCTCTTTTAGCCAATAGGATCCAAAGCGCAAACATATATTTTGTTTTTACGCCATTTTGTAAACTTTATTTTCGTTATTGGCGTAACTATAGGAGTAGGAGTGGGACACCTTGGCACCACGCCATAAAACAATCGATGAAATAGTTATGGCTTCACATAACCATAAATAATGTGACGTAGACGTGAGATGGAATAAGATTTTCTTTGTACCTATAAGAAAATTAGCAGTAAGACAATTTCTACTGATTTTTATCTTGATCAACATGAAATAAAAGAACACGCGATTTTGAAAATGGATTATTTAAGAATGGGTAGAGAAAGTCATGAGAGTATAACGCACAGGATTTTTAAACTCTATGTAACTTATGTTGCTTAGCCTTTCCATTTGCCAGTCAAGACGGAAGATTAAAATCCACGAGGTAACTTCTAGCAGAGATGGCAGGAAAATGACTCCATATGTAATTTATTTATTACAAAAGAGATTAAAGATGAGAAGTACTATTAACATACCACGTAAATCTTAATGTAGAACAACTAGTGTAACAAAAGCGATCAGAGATTAACCCTTGGTTACTCGCGTGATGTCACCCAGTATATTTGTTTTAATTGCTGTAGCTCTCAGAACAGTCTTGCAGGTATGTGGGTTCATATAGCTTCCAAGGAATGCATAAGCAACAATATTTCTCTCTTTCAGTCCTGTAGTGTGTGCAGCTGAAGTTGTGTTCTCCTGTGTGCTTTTGGTTGACAAGTGTGATGTTTCATACTACCCTAGCAAAAACAAGTTTGTTCTGTTTGTTTCCACAATGCATCACCACGCTGTTATAGACCCTATACAAACGAGGGAAAAGCCTGAAATTGTAAAATTTTATAATATGACAAAGGTAGGCGATGACTTGGTGGACCAACTGTGTCAGAAAAATGATATTTTAGGAAACACCAGCGCTGGCCTATGGTTGTGTTCTGTAACTTACTAAATATAACTGCAATCGACGGCTTCTGCATTTACAAAGCCAAAGAAAACAATGTCAAAAAAGTGTCAAGGGGTTAAAGAGGATAGATTTCATTTATACACCCGAGTGCATTGAGATATACACCTATAAGGAAACAAGCAACACACACTATTTACTTGACATATTTATTTCAAGTACAAACCTAGGAACAGGTTAAAATTTTGACATATTACTAAGGACTCTTATAACCATAATCACTCGAACAGTGTTCTGTATGCATATAATTTAAATCCTGTATTGTTCCTAAGCGGTAACGAAAATATATTTTACAGTTTTTCCAATGTGAATTTGGTATTAGGAGAAAAGATACAGTTATAGAAGTTTCGACGCTCAGCTGAATGTAAATATCTTCCTATCCTTTAATGACACGACTCAGTTGTTTTCCTCACGGTGCATCTTGGAAGTCTTCCACATTCCAAATGACTGTATATATTAAAATGGCTAACAGATAAATCAGTTGGCCAAACAATTGACTGCAAATAAGGACACGGGTTCTTTGCTTAATGAAACGTCCAGCATTTTAAAATGCTTAAGAGCATCTGCTAGTGCAGTCAATGACATATGTGGGTGACAAAGGGCATTATACTCCAGTTCGATGGCATTTAGTCTGAACCCTCCACTTCGGGTTTTCTGGGAAACGTCAAGCTCATTTAAATATTATTTGCATCTGCCAAATTCTAGCTTGTTCTGTTCTTTGATACTGCACCATCTGAGATTAAGATGATGAAAGCAACAACATACGAAGCTATAGTCGGGAAACAATCAAATCGTTCTAACTTCAGTTAGATGCCTGAAAGAATGAGAAATAGTTATTTTAATATTTTTATTTCATTAAAACAAATTAACTGCTAAATTCTGTGAACGGTGACACAAGTATTCACCTTTTCATTAGTGGACTTGTTTGTTTTCTTTGCCTATTTCGTTTTCAACAATTACCTTCCTTATGCGGTATTAAATAACTAAGGAATGGACGTGTTATAATGGTTGTGTTAAAATTATTAATTAGAAAATGTCTAATAACCTCAGTTTAGGATTCAGAAGTTCTGTCTCTTTATCAGCAGATCACCCACTATTAGAGAAACAACTGACAATTGCGCTTGTGACTGTTCTAAAATGGTGCAGCTTTCTTCTGTGAAAATTCAAGTAGTATGGAGAAGAAATTCAGTGGGATGTTAAGAGGAATAATTTGCTAATACCTCATTGATCTACCCAAATGTTTGTTGAGTGTTAGCAGATAAAGTAAGAAGCTCGAATTCCTGCGAAGGCAACCCTTTGTGTTCCATTGAATATTGTCATAAAGCTATAGTTACAATACTTGTGGAGAATTGAGGTTAGGTATATTCTCCTCTAGGGTTTTTGAGATGTTTCGGAAGATAATGGTTGTAAAGCCTAATATCCCTCCGTGACTGAAAACAACGTTGGTGGCAGCGTCCGCTGAGAAACAACAAAGTACCTGTAGAAAAACGGGATTATAACCGTAAAAAGGTATACCTTTATAATTAATCATTCATCGATGATAATTATTATACAGCTCTGCAAATAAGGATGGCATTTGATTTTACGTTTGCAATCCCGAAATTGTTTGCCCAGATATTCTCTCAAATTTTTCGCCAGATTTCACTGCTTTCTTAAATAGTTGACTCGTTATTTGAGAGCAAGAATGGTATGTTTATGTGGGTATATTTGCTGTCTATTGCGATTATAGTAATATACCTGGTCTGTTCTCTCATAGCAACATAGTCCTTTATGTATTATCTATTTTACCCGCGTTTTGTTGTGTGCTATTATTTTGTAGCAAGCAAATCGTAATAAAGGGACACAGAGGGAGATTCTTAGCCTTTAAACTGTATAAGAAACATTAAAAATAAAATAGTAAAAGTCACGTATAGCTCAGCAGCGAGTTATTGTTGTGTATATAATTTTTGCATCGTTTCTTAGTATCTAATTGATAGAGGAAGTGTGACTTTTCACCCAAACTTTCGATATCGGGGTTTTACCTAAATACATCCGAAGATATTTTTTTTGAGGAAATCTTCTTTTTTGAACTTTTGAGTTTTCATACCCAGCTGAAAATTTCTCACGGGTTCAAAAATGTATACTTATTGCATAGACAACTGTTATTGGCATTCAGAAGACAAAACATTTATTTTTGCTGAAATATTGGATAGAATGCAGTACCTTCTTTACTAGAGAAAATAATAAATATAAGTGATTCCCATGTTGCAATTCGTTTGTTTTTTCTTCCCTGTATTGAGGATGCTTGGAAAGACAATGTGTTTCCAGTAGAGTATTATTTTTCACGTATTATTATTCAGGGAGTCTCTATTTAGAAGTGCCTAATAAATTGTCAACTAAGTACTTACGTTGTTTGCATCACTATTGCAACCTTGGTATACTCTGCTGGCCTACTTGCCCGTTAGTTTCGTGACTTGAGTAGCCCATGAGTCATAAACAAATATCCTGCGTAAAAATTAGCATCCCATTCAAAACAACAGTTTCAGACGGTGACATATCTGTGCTGGTGTCAGAGGTGGTTGTAACTGCACGATATGCGAGTGCTTTGGAATACGGTTATAGCGTATTGTGTGAACTAAAGTGCGTATACTGGTGTTCGTAGTGCTTGCGATGGTTTAATCACACTATTAGAGGCAATGACGCTGTGTTGGGATAGTGATGTCGGCAAAACGGCGTTAGTGCTTCTCGCTTATGGGACAATGTTGATAAACACTTCAGTTCGACTTCCATGTTCCTTCAGTCCCCTAATATTAGAATTCGCTCTACGAATCACACTGTGTGAACACAAGAACTTTCTTCGGAACTCTCGCTTGCTAAGAAAAAAAAAAAAAAAAAGAAAAAAAAAGAGTGATTATTGAGTAATTTACGGCAATAGAAAAGGTTTAGAACTTATTAGATAAACGTTGAACTACGTAAACGTGTATATTTGTTTTAATTACTTTTCTAGTGGACAGAGAAGGTATTGCAATCTACCACAAAAAAAAAAAAAAAAAAAAAAAAAAAAAAAGATTCGTGTGTGCATTTCTGTGAGAGAGAGCGACAGAGAGAAAGAGAGAGAGAGAGAAACTGCCATTTATTATTACTTCCTCTACTGGTAAGTAGGGGAAGTATTGTATTCCACCCAAAAATTCGATGTCGAGATTTCACCGAAAATATATGTTTTGACACTCCCTGAATCAAAGAAAAAAAAAATTATAAACAGGTGCGTGTGTGCGTGCGTGTGTGTGTCAGTCTGTCAGTCTGCGGACAGCATAACTCAAAAACGAAAAGTAGGTAAAAAAACCAAAGTTAGTATTTAAGTTTAATGTGTTTCAAGGATGTCACACGAGGATTTGAAGAAAATAACCCCACCCTAAACTAGCCTTTACATGGAAAATTTTTCGAAAATTTTGATTCTCTTCAAAATGGCTCTAACGATTTTGATTAAAATGTCATATGTTTGAGATATTTTTATGACAAATGAAATGTATATCTTGAATTTTCTGGCTGTAGCACCTGTAGTCGTATTTACTCTGGACGACTTTTGCATAACTGGTAAACCGTTAGAGATAGACCAAATAATACTATACAACAAATGTAGGTCTTGCTAAAATACACAATTTATGTCTAAATAAATTTTCTTGTAGGGTGAACCGTTTAGGAGATAATCCTTGTTGTGTGTATGATTTTCGGAAAACTTAAAACTTTCGTGAAATGGAACGTTGTTGTTCATTTTTATATGTGCAAAGAGAACGGAATCTCAAAGCTTTAAAAGATTTGACTATCGCACAAAGCCTACTGTGTCCCCATATTACCCTTGTACCTATAAGGAAATAAGCAATGATATAATTTTTGTAAACGTTTATCTTAACTAACACGAATAAGATATAGGTATAAGTGTTTGTAAGAATGGTTAGTACACGAGTAGAGAAAGCCATGTGAGTACAACATATCAGATTTTTTTAATGTTCTGGCCATACAAAGAGAAGTGAATTTGCCAACAATAACATACAGACCAGCACTTGAGTAACGCTTAAACCTTCTGCATTCCCCTGCTCCCATTGTACCTATAAAGAAATACGTAATAAAATAATTTCTATAATTTTTTTTTCGATTAACATGCAATAGAAGGAAAGATAAGCTTAGTTAGGAATACCTTGTGCAAGAGTGGGTAGAGAAAGACGTGTGAGCGCGGTGCATCAGTTTTCTTAGATAAGTGTCAACAAATTATTGTAACATAGTGTACTCTGGTTCCCCCTCCTGCTCTCTGAAGAAACTGAATTCAATGTGTGTCCAGTACTGCAAGATAAATTGCTAAGGTCACGATTACAGCATCGCAATAAAATTAGTGCCACGAAAAGTAATTTTATACTATGTGTGTCCAACTTTTTAAGAAATTCACCATAGGATGAAACTTTGGATTGTTCAAAATTGTACACATTATTCTTCGAATATTTTTGTTTATAATCAAAATTAAATTATGTGTAACGATAAAAGTATTCATGCAAGAATAATGTTTGTAACATGTTTAACTTTATAGTATTCAATGATTTATGCAATTATTAAAACGCTAAATCTAAAGGACCTTGTACAACAGGTTAGGTGAAAGATAAAAAATGTTAGGCTGCAGACTCGAAGTAATGTACCATTGTTGGCACTGCCTACAGAGGGCGATGAATGACCTATTGACCTAGCAGCCCTTTAGTGTTCAGGGGGGGGGGTATTCTTCTCTCTGGGCAAGCATCCGCGCCATCTGTCCACACCACCATAAGTCACGAAAGGCTGGAAGCAATATAAAAGACGTGAAGGAAAAGGAGTAAAAGGGAAACGATGGGAAGGAAATACTGGTGAATGAGAAGCATTCATCTGACGACCAGAGAAAACTAAGGAAGCAGAAGCTCAGAGTGGACAATCCAGAGGAATCTAACCTCGGAATACGAAACTCACGCGGGGCCATCTCCCTCGATAAGATTTAGGCTAACTTATATGTTCATAGCAAAACGTTTATTTATTTGCTCTCTGGACATAGTTATTATGATACAAAGAAAGTAAATGAACAGAAGTAATACCTTGACAGTGGTGGTCCTTGTAACAACAAAAGGTCAGGGTAACTTAGCCTTAGTTATGACGGAGGTATTGACGAAATCAGCAATCGTGACCACAATCTGGCATATGGTGGTTGTGCAGTGTGATGGTGATTGATGTTGGTAAGATTCTCCTGATAGTCTTTAAAATTATTGCATTGTGTTGCAGCCTTAAAAAACAACAGAAGTTAGCAACATACAAACAGGTAGAAGTACAGAAGACATAAGCATTGGTGATTAATAATGATAGTCGATGTTTGTGATACTAGTTATAGTGCTGTGTTAATGTAAACGTTCAGAATAACAGTCCTGGCTATAATATGGTGCTTCCAATAGCATTGTGTTGGTAGCAGTGGTAGTTAATACTGACAGTGGTTGTGTCTGATAGCGGGAACTGTGTTAACTGAGTTACTTCATGTAACCACAGATTGTGTTAACGTTAGTCACAACGATATGAACACAGTGGCAAAGTAACAACAGTTGTCTTATTTAAAGGGATGGTTTTGTTTAGTTGATGGTTGACCCACATCGACAGGTGTCTAGGGCACTGCATATCAGGGACAAATGGTCTCTCTGTAAACTTTCGACTTTCCAAGTCTTCGGCTTGCTACTGTTAGGGATCCTGCCCTATGCTCTGTCGTGACTCCAAGATCGACCACGCTGTCTCCTCTCCCCTCGTCCTCCCTCCAAAACGTCCCCTCGGCTGCGGTGCCGGAGTTCTCATCTGTCTTAAGTTGCATAAATAAATTTGCTTCATTATCTGAGCAATAACTCAATGATAACTTGCGTAGGGAGCATACCACCCCGACCGAAAGTCGATGTTTTGTGCCTGTGGCCCAGACGGGGCTCCCTCATGGAGGATGGATGAGGCGAATGGATCCGAAGGGCGGCCGTAACGTTGCTACGACAGAGGAGAGGCAGTTTCCCTATATTATCCCAGTTGGAAGTACCCGGCGGAGGCTGATTCAACTCGGTTTCTCTTCCACCCCTTAGGATCCGTACTCCCAAGAGGCGCGCGGGAGTTGGAAAATGGCTTACCTCCCCCTCGAGCTTGTATCATCCAGTGGGGTGCTGGAAATTGGCAGGCTCGTCTTTCAATCCGGACATTTCCAGAGCGCTTTTGTTCCCGTTGCTGTGCTGCTGCCGCGGCGCTCGCCGACGCTTCCAGCCCTGAAAGGGTTGAGATAAACATTTGCAGAAAGCACCTTAATGTTTATTTACTTGCAGGCACGCTTTGAGCGATAGTCAATTCTTTTAAGCTTTCAAATTCTGTTCTCTTTGAACGGCTAGCTTATACAAAAATTAATGATGTTCAATTTGACGAAATTTTAAGTTTTCCAAAACTCATACAAATAACAAGGAATATCTCTGAAATGGTTCACTGTGCAAAATCACTTACCTAGACACAAATTGTGTGTTTTAGCAAGATCTTTGTATAGTAAGATTCGGGCTATGTCTTACGGTTTATGAGTTATGCAAAAGTCATCCAGAGTAAACAGAACTACATAGGCTATAGCCAGAAAATTTAAAATATACATTTCATTTGTCATCAACATTTCTTAAACATGCGGCATTTTAATCGAGAACATCACAATTTTTTAAAAATTTTCTATGTGAAGGGCAGTTTAAGGTGGAGGAATTTTCTTCAAAATCTTCCTGTTGCATCCTTAAAAAATGTTAAACACACCGACCTTTTTCTAGATTCAGGAGTCTCAAAACACATATTTCCGGTGAAATTTCGATATCGAATTTTTGGGTGGAACACAATACTTCCTATACTTACTACACTAGTAGAGAAGATAAAAATATCTTGTTAAATTCTCGATGTCAAATGCTTTGATTTCCAGGCATGGCTGTGAATTTGTAATGTGTAGAGAAAGTTAGTATTGTTTTCAACATATCGAGAAAGTGTAAAAAAATGAATCGTCTTTCAGAATGTGTGTAATAAAATTGGTTACGTATAAAGAGTTTTAAAAGCACGTTGTATAATTAGTATTCAGTGCATGTGTGCCGCATCATCACACGTTCACTTTACAGCGTGTTACTGAAAGTTTCACGGCTCGTAAGTTTTCTCTGGAACTGGAAAAGCCGTGCGGTATCCGTCAGATAGATAGTTTGTCCAGCCTGTTGAACCTGGATGGCTTGATTGCTCTGAATACAAGCACGCGAGTAGAGTTTTTTGTATTTCTATAAACAGACAAACACGAACTAAGGTCAGTGACCTTGTTTAGACTAATTCTAGTGCACAGGTGGCATCTCTCCTTTTTTTCAACGCTTCTTCATCATACCAGTTTACTTCGGCTCTATTAGCATAATACCGGTTTTACTTAATCACCTCACATTCACTGTTTCTCTTGACCCCCAAACGAAACTTTCGGGAGCATTAATAACACTGCAGAAATTGATTCTCTCACATTATAAACAAATGTTTATGTTTTGTACATGAAATTCACGTGTCTCTGCTTTGACCTCTAAACTTCACCACGAATAGTCAATTCATATACAGCAGATTATTAGAAGTTTTTCTCTTACACATACTCTATAATATGTAAAGAATTCTGGAATAACTAATAAGTTGTTAAATTTATATACTATACATGACTTTTGAAACGCACTGTATACTAACATAATCTTACAAGAACAGAAGTATCGGTTATTAAATACAGTAGTAGTATCTCAACTACACTCTACAGAAGTGGATTTTCTGTGCTGATTGGAATACCAACATTCAATAATTAATTTTACACTGGCATGAAAATGCTCGACGGGTGGTGGATGAAAGATTACTTTGACGGATATTGACAGCAAAAGGGAAGACCAAGATTTACTTGAGTGGAAGAAATCGTCTAGAAATTCAACAGAAAGTATGAAAAGACACTGAATTATGGAGAATAGTAATTTGTACATAAGAAGATGATTCAACATTGCAAACCTGTTTGTACAAATCTGTGGCATTCACACGTCTTTCTCTCCTCACTCTTCTATAGCCTTTCAACAGTCATTTCGTCATAGCTATAAGCTAAAGCGATAGTGAAATATTTTCAAAGTTATGTGACAGCGTTGAAATTCCGCTCTCCTTCCATACTCGAAGGCGAGAGAGAGAGAGAGTGGGGGGGGGGGGATAACGGCTTCTTATTTGAAAAAAAGTTATTTTAAAATTTAAACCAATACCAAGGAATATCAAGGAAATTGTGAACTCGTGTTAATTGTAGGCCATTCTCTCTTATGATCCCTTGTGGAGTAAGATTTTCTCTAGCTCTGTGGTTTATTAGTTATGCAGCTCATCCAGGATAAACAGAACTTCAGACACTATTCCCAGAAAATTCAAGATATACATATTATTTGTCAAAATAGTTTGATTTTCTCAAAAATGGCTCTAACTTTTCGAAACACTTTCCATGTATATGATAATTTAGCGTGGGGCTTTTCTTGAAAATTTTTGTGTTGCAGCCTTGGCATCTAACGTTTTCTAATCATTCATTTTTTTTTTATTCTGAGGACCTCAAAACATATATCTTTGAGGTTTCTTTTGAGGTTTTTGTCTGTAGTGCACTACTTTTCCTACTTAATATATAGGTATGTATTAGGGGAAATAAAAGCATTAAACAATCTATTTTCAGACAAGCAGTCATCTTTGATCAAGACACAAAACATATGGAAGCCCCGTATTATACGTAGAAATTATGGAAAAGTGAGCTTACACCAATATTATGCAGATAATCTAACAAAATGTTGCTAGGAATGATGATGATGATGATGATGATGATGATGATAATAATAATGAACATTCTTAACATAGTTGCTAATATTCCAGCAATATATACTGAATATTTCGGTAATCGTACTCGAGGAGAATAGGTGGAAATTAAATCATTAAAAATAGAACAGAATAACTACATGACCAAAGAAAACATTACCAAATCGGGATCTTAAATGAAAGTTAAAGCTTAATTTCAGGAATGAATAAGGCGTGTGGAAAACGTTCAACAACTACTGGAAGCTTATATTGACTCTGAATGTTTCTTGTCTTTGAAACAAAAAACAAAGAGGTTAGTAGGTATTTAACTCTAACGACTGTCTCAATGACAAGACTGTTTTTCTATTTTTGTTGGTTCATTTCACCTTTGATCGAAACCGTGACTTTCAACTTACTTTTGAAGAACAGATTCAAAAGACGCGAGAGAGGTGTGAATTTCGTTTGGTCTTACTAATCTGTGCTCTTATGGCATTACATTATAATTCAGTCTTCTAACACTCCTAATAGCAGGAGGTGAAGGCTGCTATTGGAGGACTTCTTTAGAAATACGCCAGATAATTTTGTTTCATTCTTGCTACCTTTACAAAATAGAATTTAGAGTTAGCCTATCCTTGGATGATAATATTGAAAAGTTCTGGCCCTGGCTTCGAAACCTTTTGAGACGTGAAAAGCAAACAGTTATTACTTTAGAGGCCATAGTCATTAGAAGATGCGGCAGCAAATTCTCTAGATGATATAGCTTCTGAGTATTTCATACAAAAATGATTTTATACAGGGCGTTCCGCTTATAGGTATAATAAAAGTAATAGCTATAATTTCTGAACTAATACGAATCTAAAGACACTAACATTGCACTTGGTATCCTCAGCAATGCTTTATAAAAAGCATGTTTCAAGAAACATTTATTTTGCTCGTATTATTGCAAGTTATATTTTTTCTACTTCACTTACTGTCTCACCGAGCGAGGTGGCGCTGCAGTATCAACTTGTATGAGGCCAGGGTTTGATTCCCCAGACCTCCGTTCCAGGAAATAGTTTTTCGTGGTTTTCCCGGGTCGGTGGGCTAATTTTTCTCTGGCATGGCCACCCTTACCGTCATTTCTGCGCACTTCATTGTCACCTGTTTCAGGGTTGTAGGACCAGGCGACGACATACGGCGTGTTGCGGCTGGGCGGTGAATTGAGGTTTCTTCCTGGCGTCGTGCGGGGCTACGTGGTGAGGATCCGCCGCCGAAGTGACCCTCTTCGGTGGACTTCTTGGCTTGTATTTAGGATTGGACGCCGGATGCGTTTGATATGGAAATATTATGAGCCGTCCATGTTTGTGCACGAGTTATCCGGATCTGCTTGCCCTTTGGGTCTCTTCTCTCAACCCTTCCTTCCAGGGACCTCAGAGATAAACTCGTAGAGGGTTAAATTACATGAACGTGGGGCATTAAACAAGAACGTTTACAGTATAATTTCTCACTTTAGATAAATTTAAAGATAACATTCTTCAAGGAAACTGTACAATGTATTTGGGCAATTTGCTTATCAGCTTTATATATACACACACATGAGTAATTTACTTTTATTTTTAAGCGTTTATGCTATGTTTGTTAGAAAGAACTTATGCGAAAGCCCATACTAAATTGTGACGCCGGACACGGCGCACAACAAAGAACAGTCGGGGCCAAGGTACTTCACATCACGTACCAGGCCCACACCACTCACGAGAGCGAAAACGTAACTGACAACTGGTACAAAAGGTTTTCAGAGCCATCGAGAAAGATTTGGCTACGTCATCGCCGGCGTGTTTGTGGAAGTCGAGAAAGGCCTGTGACGTCATCCCCGTTATATAAGGGGGCGAGAAACAGCAGAAGAGAGTTACAGTTACAGTGAGTCGGTCAGTGTGTCAGTAAACGAGAGAACTATGCGTGTGAGGAAGTTTGAACGAGCGTCGAGTGATTGTATTGTTGGAGCTACTGTACGACAGATAAAGAAAGTGAGGAAAGACAGTGAAAGGTTTGAATCAAGGCTATGGAAGATAACAGTTGTGAGTTGTAACATCACGAAAGACTGTAGGCTGTATATGTGATAAAATTTTGGAGGGAAAATAAAATGATAAAAAAGTAATAAGACTGGATTTAGTAGTTTTGTCACAATATTTGTCGCAGATTTTCTGTCACCTCACCAGGCTCGCCGGCTGGCTCCACGCCACGAAGGTGGTCCCGCCAATATTTCTGTTTGGAGCAACACATTCTGAATGAAATACGCTTAACTTTTTTATTCATCAAAGTTAACAGTATTGCCAATTAGGGACATCCTGTGATTTATGGAACGCTGATAATTTAAGCGTACAAAGAAATATGCAATCCATAAAAAGTAAGTATAAGTGGTGTTTAAAAATGTGCAACAAAAAGGTTTAGCAATTACACCTTTAATTAACTTTTAAATAAATCCACAAACTTAACAGTTATTCTGCAACTTCCTGTATTGTGTATAAAACGGGGTGAACAAAACTCTTATCCAGTCAAGTGACAGCAAACTCTATTTTCCGGTTCGAGCAAAAAGGGCGAAAAGTGGATGCTGCTCCGGAAATTTGCAAGAACTGCTGCAACTACTTTCTCTAATAACAAATTCGCCATGCGTCGCCTCTGAATTAGTTTCTGGTCTAATTCTGCATCAGCGTGTCAGCTATTATAATTAATGAAGTGAATAATGTGATACAAATCTTCAAACCTTCCGAGTCCGGAAACTTACGGTTTGTTCCGCGGATATAAAGAGACCATAAAAGTTGATAAACCCTTGAAAGCGAAGAATAATAGAAGGAAAACTGTAAACGATTCACTTAAATCATCAGTGATTTAGAGAAGTTAATGAGTGTTTGTGCGTAAATATTTAAACTTATATGCATTATCTTAAGCAACACTGGCACTCGCAGGATTGCTTTTCGTTAACATAACTAAATATAGTAGCCGTAGTGGCCTTTAGAAGCTATATATACAGGGTGGAAGGGAATGTATTGCATTCATTCTAATATATGCTTCATAGAAACATTACAAACAAAAAAGTCTAATTGTATTTTTTTCTTTGATCAGGCGATTTCGAAAAAATTAAATATTTTTTGCTCCATATTGGAGGCGTAATTTCACAAGAACGTACGAAGATAATAGTTTGTTAGTTTTAAGATGCGCAGAGGGACTTATTTCTGACGTAGTTTCAATAGTAATAATTATGGGACATCACACAGGATTTTGAAATAATTAACCACTTAAAAGAATTAATGGATATTACGAATAGCTTTTTCAGAAGTGAAGTCGGCAACGCTTCGTTGAGGTTGGTCACGGATCTGAACCGGTTTCTGTATGTAAACATGTCGGTCCCTGCAAACACAACGCAGAGTTTTGGGAGATAACGATTATGTTTGACCTGCACTCGCACAGTAAATATGAAAGCACACGAAATGGTATTTGTTTACGCTCACAAGACACCACGCTGCAGTGTTTGTTTATGTATTGAAGTAGTGAAAGTGACACCCACATAATCTGCAGTGTTGCCAGCTTGTTTTCGACAAAACTAAAATATCTCCGTAGGAAATGGTCAGAGACAAAAAGGTAAGATACAAATGCCGAGATCAGCACGTGTTTGAATATAATTCCATTGATTGATCTAGCCGCACAACTTCCATATCAGCAGGCGCGAATGAAAATATAGTACGTCAACTAAATTACTTGAAAAACAGTTTGAAAATCTTACAGTAAGAATTAATGGAATACATTAATACGCAAATTCAATATTAACTAGGACATTAAATGCATGTGCACACAGCATATAAGGAAGCGAAGGAATGAAACATACACTTTGTAATATCAGAAACCAAATGTTTTTATTTCTAATTTACTCCATTTTAGGGGTTCTATTTAACCGGCAAGACACCTTTACAGATCGTCTCAGATTCAGGAGGAATTTCAGAAAAGCATGACGAAAATTTATAAATCATTTTGTTTTCCCCTGTTTTTAATACTGCTTTTTCAGAAAGATAGGTAGAAACAACACGATTCGCTTGCCCTGGCTGTTAGTTATTTTTATTGCATACGCAAAAAGCCCACTGTTGCACTCAATGCAGCTATTTATCATATATGAAAAGCGTAGCTAAAATTGAATATTATCACAAAGACGTTGGTGGTGAGAGCTGCCTAAATGGATGATAATTGTAGTAGCAAGTAACTCTTGCACGTTTCTGTTACAACATTCTTTGACTAGGGCATCAATGGCATACGTGAAACAGTAGGTCTTATTCATTGTACAGAAACAGATTTTGAGAAAGTGTGTTCAGAATCGAAAGCCCTGAGTATAATAAGGCTATGTAAAAGGTAAGACATATTTAAGACATCAGCTATAGCACATTATTAAGCTCAACATTTAGTCATGGATGGAGAGTTTCTAATGGAAGTGAAAATTAATATTATATCAAAAGTGACAGAAGTAGGAAGAATATAAAAGCGTGACAGCACTCGGTGACAAGGAAAACTGTTGCGATTTTATTGCAGTAAGCTAGATGTAATTTTGTAGGAATAAATGGAAAGAGTTGGTAAAAGAAGGGAATAAGTAGAAAACTGTTTTTACAGTAACTACAAAAGCGTTTAGAGATAACGAGTATTATATACACATATTCATGCTTATACATTGTTAGAACTAGATCGATAATAGAGCAGAAAAATGTGATATCTTATATTCACATTATTTTATATACTATTATACATACTCTAAAATTAATATAGTATATTTTAGTATACAGTGTTAGGGCTGAAAGTACAGATAGTTTTAGATTTGATACATTAATATCGTGTGTTAGTTGTTTCACATAGTTTACTACCAATGCTTTTCACACGGCCGTAACAGCTCCACGAATGAACAACGACTGTGATATAGCCTATCCGTTTTGCTTCATACCCCAATCCGCAACCCACTGGCCTAGATAATGTGAGATCATTAGCCTTGGAGAAAGCATTCGAACTTAGTTCCGATACAGCAATCACTATGCCCACTGTGCGTCATGTTTTCTGTGGCACGTCAACTTGAAGGTACTTATCTGGAAACATATTACTCTTAGTAAGTCATTCTTTAATTGATAAATTGTTCTTTTTGTACCCCACCTTTAACTTCAAATATCATGGCCCCCTTTCCTTTGGAGCATATAGCTTTTAGGTAATAGTGGTAGCTCGTATAAAATATGTTGGGTCTTTGGTGTTTTTTTTTTTTTTTTTTTTTTGTATATTAGATCACACTCTCTCTCTCTCTCTCTCTCTCTCTCTCTCTCACACACACACACACACACACACACACACATTCATTAATTCACCTTCCAGACTTTGGTGAGTATAGGAAATAATCTTGGCTAGAGAAAAATGTCCACTCACCAGCTAGGAATTGAAACCGGGACGCTTCGCACTTGGCAGGATGAGTTACGGGGCCACCTTAAGTCAAATTACAAGTCCGCAAATGAAGCAAATATTGATGTAATACAGGTCATTACCCTGTCCTCAAATGAAATACTTTCAGCGGCCTTGCTTTAAACTGCTTTGTAAACAAAGTATTAAATTGTATTCCTCCGCGGGCGCCTATGATTGGCAGTAAATTACTTAAAATGTACGTCATGCAGACACGCTTAAAATAATTCGCTTTTCACCGCCATTTTGAACAAACAGCTAAGCACCAACCATCCTGATTAGCAAGAGGCCATGGTCGCATTGATGTCACAGATTGAGATGGGATTTGTTATGGTGAAAATAGATTGAAAATAAAAATTTCCACTTTTGGGATTTATTTCCCATTGAGTCCCTATCGTGGGGAAAAAGTTATAAAGCTTTAAGTTGTAATAGTTGACTTCGTTTTGTCTTTCGCTCAAAGACTGCTGCCTGAGACGGGATAGTAAAGTTTGTCCTGCACCGAGGCTACAAGAGACCACACTAAAAACAGCTTACAACCAAGAGTGCATGTAGCGATGAGAAAATTGACCGCAGTTACGTTTTATTTTTTTCCAATGTGGGATCTTCAAGTAAACAAGAAAGAGAGAAAGAAAGAAAACCTGAAGAGATAACATTTGCATATTTTGTATATTTCAGCGATATATTCATTCAAATTTACAAATAATTTTCTCATATTAAAACTTGGGCCTATGTTCGCTATAAAAAAAAAAGCTCCACTTCGATCTTTACCATGAATGTGACATGGCCACTTGTAAAGGAAGATGGCCACGTTTGTTATTCATGTGCCATAATTTTGCTAAAAAATTAAACGTGGTAAAACTGTATGGGTTCCAGGCTCTACAAGAAACAATTTGATTCCAGTCAGCAGTTCTAAGATAATTAGACCACTTTAATTTTAAACACAATTTAATTCGACTCCGCGACCGGGGGTCAGCATTCTGCCTTCCCAATCCAGAGGTCATGGATTGGATTACCGGTGGGTTGGAAAATTCTTCTTTAACCAGAATAATTCCCTATTCCCCACAGAATATGAAGTACGAATGTGGAAGCGTGTGGGGATGTGTGCGCATGCGCTAAAAATTGTAAAAGATCAACGTTAGAAATTCTTTTGTTCAACGAGCAATAATACAATTGGTTATTTCTCAAGTCAAAGCCCTCTATATGGCCAAAAATGTTAAAGGGAGTAAAGAAATGAAACAGTTAAAAACAATATAACGTAACAATAATAAAAAATATCTGCCTGAAGTTCTAAATATGCCATATTAGCTGTTGTTAATTGTAGGACACATATTCCACTGCTTGCAGCTCCAGTTAGCTGAATGATTCATTATACGCGTTAGCCAGTAATTATCTCTGAATAATTTTGTTCCTGCCCCATGATGTATATTACCGGAAATGCACACGGAGAAAGTGCGCTTTGATGGATTATGAAGTTGCCTAATGCATTCATTACGAAAGTAGAGCTCATGTATGTGCACGGCGTGTGAAATTAAAAGCGTTGTTTTCGATAATGATATCTTTGACAGGGACAAGCGATTCCAAGAAATCCTGTAGTGCAATATTCCATATTATATTTCATATGACTATATTTATATTATAATTACAATATTTATGATAGTATAATTATAAATTATAATATATATTATATTAATTATATTATATGGCATATTATATTTTATGTGTAATATACATTTTTTAATGCTATCCGTGAGAGTAAGCTGTAAGACTATTCCGTAACATCGAAACATATGAAGCGAATTGAAGATACGTAATAAACCACTCGAGGTGCACTTGAAAGAATAGTTGAACCCCGATTATTCAAGCTCCGATTAACCGAGGCATTGTATTATCGAAAACAAAACTGTGAAAAGCTATAGTAGTTTTTAGGTTCTCTATTGCATAAAGTAGAAGTATTGTATTCTACCCAAAAATTCGATGTCGAGATTTCAACGGAAATACATGTTTTGAGACCCCTCAATATATTGAAGGTTGAGAATAAGTTTCTCCTTCTGAGTGTGGAACTTAAATGCCAAACTTTGAAAGGTAGAATCAAGACTAAAAATTCAATGCCATCGCAAGTAGAGTGGAAAATGATGGCTCAAATCCAAACTATGACATTGGATTTTTCAGCTATGGTTTTGCGTTACAAAGTTTGTCTGCATATGGTTCGTGTGTTCAAGATATTTTCACGACAAATTAAATGTGAATCCTGAATTTTCTGGCAATCTTGTCGGAAGTCCTCTTCTGGATGACTTTTGCATAATTAGTACACAAAGACAGACAAAAGCTTGCCACATAAAACGTAGATCTGTTCGAGTACACAATTTATGTAAAATTATTGTGTTTGTGGAGTTAACCATTTTTGAGAAATTTCTCATTATTTGTTTGCATTTAAAAATATTTACACATCTCTCCCATGGGAAGCGATTTCTTTTTCTCTTGGCGGCACCGTGGCCGAGTTCATGGACCGTTCACCTATCAGCAAGGCGGTCAGGGTTCGATCCCAGGGACCAGCATGTGGTATTCATGGTGGACGAGGCGTTGTCTCTACAGGTGTATTCAATTGCTCCATCATTACCTTTCCATTCATAAATTTCTCCTGCGTTTCATACCATCCTCTTCCTCACTATCATACGTGATGCTTGGCTGACCACTCGCTTCCAGGTCTTCACTCTGTCGGGTTCCTCTGCTCCCCAATGGGCACCTGAACCTAGGCACAGACTTGCAAGTCCTAGAGGTGTGTCAATCCTCCATAAGGGAAGATTATTCAAAGAGAACCTAAAATCAAAGCCATTGCATAGCGACTGACTTTGTAAACATTTACATTTTAAATTGCTAATTTAAGACAGATGGATGAAAAAGGAGCGGTAGCTGACGGATAAGTTATTTTTGTTGAGTTGTAAAATAACGTGCAACAATAATTCATCCAGAAGTAGAACAAAATCAGGTTTCTATAGAAAGCAAGACTACATGATAAATTTGGCAATCGAAAATATTGGTACTAGCCTATCCAGATAGCTTTACCTGCTGAGAAACTTAAGGCACCAGGTTTCTATGAGTTACTTGAAGTCCATTTCAGTTTGAAGTAATTCTAACAACTTAGGCAAAATGCTAATAACATCCACATTGAACATAACAACATCAATAATAATAGTTATTACTTATTCTCATCTATTTCCAGAATGCTTACATATTCGTCTCCTTTCATCCACGTATCTCTCATCCTATTTTCATCCATATTTTCTCTAGTTCCACCCAGCAACCTTTTCCGTTTCTTAATTACCTTCAGTTGTTACGGTATATTTTTAGAGTATCCTCACCTTGGCTCTTCGAGTATTTAATACTCTCGCTGGGATCATTTTCTGCTTCACACTCTTCCTAATTCCACCATTGCTATCCTATTTAATGATGCCCTACCTACATTATATTATTTTCTTTTTATCTCTTCTTTAAGGTTTTGCTTAGATATAACACTTTTACTATGTCACGCTAATTTTGACAAATAAGATTCTACGAACTGGTCCCGTAGCTCAGTCGGTAAAACCTGCTGTGCAAGAGGTCCCGTGTTCGATTCCCGGCTAGGAGAGTGGGAAGTTTTCTTCCACTAAGATTATTCCCCATCCTCCGTAGCTTCTGGAAGTATGAATGGGAGTGCATTTTTATGTAATACATTAAAAAAACAACGTAATAGAAACCCAGAGTACTATACCACCGTGGTAATTGATGCAAGAGGTTAAAAGCCGCCGATATGACCTTCCATGTTAAATGATTACACGAAACGGCGTATTTCAGCCAGTCATGATTGCTTATCCCATGTGTTTATCACCACCCTAGCATCTGTTAATTGGTTTGTGATCGTCATTTATTTTCCACATAGATATTCAAACCAGCTTCTTCAAAACACTCGATCAATTAGTTTAGTAAGTTAATTAATATTTGTTGTATTCATTTCTTGTTATGTTTACATAAGGTTTTTTTGCCTCAGGGGTCTCCGCCTAGGGGATATGTGAATAGCGACCACAAGGTACCCAAGCTGAGCAGAACATTACTTCCACTTACTGGTGTTTTGCTCCTCACTGTAACTTTTCTATCTGACCTTACCTTGGTCATCTCTTGTTCTCTTCCGACCCCGATGGTATTAGGGTTCCTGAGGGCTAGGGAGTATTTATTTTTCCAACCTCTCCATTTCTCTAATTTCTCTACCCCTAACATGCTGACCTGTCATGGCATGTATACGTCCTCTGATTGGTAATCAGAGGATATGGTCGGTGAATTTATTTTGATAATTCTCCCGGTCAGGTCGGTGAGACCTGTAAACCAACAACAGGTGTGGTCCTCCAGACATTGTGGGGGTTGTGAGAGAGCGATGTGACCGCCAAAACATAAAAATATGGTGCTCTCTAAAAAGCGGTTACTATACTGCTATTGCTCTCTTTATATTGGAGAGCAAGAGGATTAATGACTTCATTGTCAGAAATCCAGCATTAGCTAACAACAATATAAGGTTTTTTAATTATGAGATAGACGATTAAATTCCACTCGAGTCTTAATTTTCTCCAGGTAAATAAAAACTCTATAGATGGTTGTTGATAGACATTGTTTGATTCAAGCATTGTCGTTTTATGTTGGTTCATGAAGAAAGTAGGCTAGAATAATAACGAGCTGTCCTTCAGCTTGTCTGACGTAGACAGAGAGAGACAGAGAAATCTAGTAAGGAGCCAGTATTTTGTTAATCAGATTACTATAACGAATTTAAAGAGGTGCTGATTGCGCAAGAGCGGTTGGTCCGCCTACACCTTGGCTTTAGGTCAGTGTTGCACCCACACTAAATGTCCCTTTCACTTGACGATGTGGCAAGTAGCCAGTCAAGACACGATGTCCCTGGCCCCATCCCTTGACCCCGACCCTACAGGGCCTGGCCTCCGTTTCGCCATTCAGATAAATCAGTTCTTCTGGTATTCTTGTCGTTTGTCTCGTCCTCAACGTGCATCTTCGTTCGATCAAAGTCACTATCGTTCACTGCATCATTTCCTATTGCCTTCCTTTTCGCAGCCTTAAATGTTATAATATAAGCCTAGTCGGGTTCTAATGAGTGGATTTGAGAGGTAGAAAAAGATTCCCATTTCCCCTTTTGCGGGCTCTCGAACTTAGATGCTATCTTTTGTTTTCAAAAACATCTGCATTAATGCAATCCCGGAACACATGGCATCATCGTGTGCTTTCGTAATAAAGCAAGCTTCTTGCTTCCACTATTCCTGACCAATCCATTTTAGAGGAATGGGTCAAACACATCATAAACAACCTGAGCGGTTACCACTGTGTAGTGAACAATCTATGTTTGTATTCGAAAAAGATGCGGGAACTTCCTACAATTTTAGATATGTCAACTTCTGTGTTACATAAAATACTTGCTTGGGGTGGGGAGATTTTCTTGAAAATCTTAACTTTGCATACTTAGAAGATGCTGAACTTATATACCAGGTTTTGTATTTAACCGACTTTTGGACACGCACACACAAACAAGTCTTTATCTTGTAAAGTGCTTTTTTGTATTCACGGGACCTCAAAACGTGTACTCCTAATGATATGTCGGTATATAATTATTGGATGAAATGCAAAGCCTTCTCTACTTATTATATATGTGGTAGAAAAAGAAAGGGAAAGAACGGTAAGAAATCATATTCGGTGGTTAAGCTGCATTAACCCATACTCTTTATAAAATAGACAATTCTAGACATAAAATTAGTGTTTTACTGCAGTAAGCATGTTACACGTTACGTATATACAAATCTCTGTAATCTAAACAAAGGAAGAAAGTTAGGCAATTGCCGAGCTCTAATATTATACCACCTTGAAAAACTTTGGAAATAGTTTCAAGACCGTTTTACAGTCTTGAGCAAACTGCAGCTCCCGGAAGAGATCAATACAGGCAGCAACCTGTTGCGGAAGCCTACGCACAAATACAAAGTCGGTTGTGATTTGCGTTACGCAATGCTCCTGGTTCATTCACTTGTCTCGGACCGACTAGCCCGCAGCGAGAAGTCTGATCCAACTCTACAATACTAAAATATTAGACCATATCTGCTAAATGGCGACAGTGGCATAAAGTGACACTTCAAGATTTTGTCATTTTATAAATTTGAAGTTGGTCTTTAATTTCGTACCATTTTATTTATTTGTTTGTTTTTTTGTTTGTTTCTTTTTTTACTTACTTACTCACTCATTTATTTATCCATTCATTCATTTTGTTTCTTTATTCTTTCATTCTCTACTGCATACGTACAGAAAAAAAGTATTGTATTCCACCCAAAAATTCGATACGAGATTTTACCGGAAATACAAACTATGAAAACTGTGAATAAAAAAGAAGTACGTAACAAAATAATGTATATAAAACACGCTCTGTCAATGGGGAAGGGCGTAAATTTGTTCTTGTGCAGACACCATAACTCAAAAATGAAACTTAGTTTAAGTTCAGCATCTTTTAAAAACTTTTTCAAGAAAAATCTACTACCCCAAAACTACCCTTATGTCGAACATTTTGTCGAAAGTTTTAATTTTCTCAAAAATGACACGATTTTCATTAGTTTAAATTAGCATATGCTTAGGATATTTTAAATCAAATGAAATGTATACCTTCCTTCAATTATCTGGGATTATTTTCTGAAGTTATCTGTATTATTAATTACTTTTGAATCATAGTAAACCGTAAGAGAGACAAAATATTAATACCAAAATGTCTCGTTAAAGCACACTGTTAATGTCAAGAACATTTTTTGTTTGGTTAAGTATTTCCGAGATATTTCTTGTTAGGGGTTTAAATTTTAAAACGTTTATACTTTTCCCTAATTGGAAGTCATTTGTTCTCCCTCTCTCTTTCTCACTCTCTCCCTTTCTCTCTCTCGTTCATTATTATTGTTATTATCATTATTACTTGTTTAATTTGTTCACTATACAAACTTCATTTTATACCTATATTCTTGCACCTTTGCCAAAAAACCTTCAGTGGTGATTTTCTGAAAACTGAAGATTCATGGTGTACCTATCCCATTCCACGAAACGTACATTTTATATTACTGGTTGAATCTTATGCAATTTGGCACAACATCAAAGTTCTTGTACATGAATCAAGGTATCAGGAAAAATATTCTCTCCCCTAATACACAAACCAGATGTGACTGTTCCGGGACTTTCCATTTTAACAGCTCCGTCGTCTGAATTTTAATTAATTGCTGACATCATGCTATTCTGCATCATTATGTTTGGGACTTTTCATTTGAAGGAGCGGCTTGACTTTTTCCTCTGAAGTCCATTCTTTTATTTCTGAAAATTTAGTGCCTCTCTAGAAAAAGGAAAATTTGCAAGAGTCGCTATCAAAGGATTAGAAATCGAGAAAACTGTTAGAAGCTCTTTTAATTTCTTGTCCACTAAACCCAAATAACTTTTAAAACTGACGTACTCTAATATCTCTGACATAAAAAGAAAATACTTCTTCGTCTGTGTTGCTGCCAGTAAAATGAAACGTTGACATAGCATTTCGCTAACAATACATTAATTATAACCGCGCCACAACAATATAAATACAGCAAGAATATCCACAACGAACAAACATTTATTTCTCTTCTTCTATTCCTACACACAATTCATATAATTTTCTATATGTGTAAAATAAAACAAATTCAAACATACACTTTTCTATATTATTGAAATAGAAATGCAACGTATTACATTCTCAAGGTTTTCTCTACTGGCTTTTCCTCCTGTGGTATTTATGATTGTTTAAAGGTGATTTTTCAGTGTCTCCTCCGTGTTTTCATTTGTTTAGTTTATTTATTATTCCTTGTAGTATCCGAAGAGTTTTAATTAAATATTTAACTGTGTTAGGTAATATTTTTTCAATGCCTCTAAACAAAAGAAGACTATTGGAGAAGTGCAACCTAAGTCCGAAAGTTTTAGGGATAAATCGTGAAATCACCGGCAACAAAGCCGTATTTTTGTTTATGCCCTCTGAAATAATACAAACTGTAAATATAATGGCAACAGAAAGCTGCCTGAAATAACCATGTTCAATTATAGGGTAATACAACGCGAGTAATACAACTTCGTAAAGACTTCCATTCCAAAGAAGATTAATAAGCACCTGTACTTTCGTCTCACATTAACCTCAACAACATATTAAAAATCCCTACAATAGAATATTTCAGCTAATAAGCTATTAAAGTCTTAAGATGCTTTAAATATTCTAGATAAATTAACTTTGGAAAATACTGCGTGGAAGACAAACAGAAGTCAGTTGTGCGTGTCACTTAAAACTTCCAATTCGCGTAATGCCCTTGGTCAACATGGAATATTTTCAAGGTCTCGGTTTCGACATTGCTTGCTTCTTCGAACTTTGCGGAAGATAAGGATCCTTAAGGAGCGCCGATGTCTCATTCAAAGAAACTCCAAGCCAGGTGCATTGAGAAATACGGAAATTATTAATCTTTACCCAGGAACATTTGTTGCCAAATACTGAAAAAGTCACGAACGCTACTTAAATGCTATTATAGCTTGTACTTGAGTAGGTACGAATTTCGTCTAGAAGCAACATTCGTTACAAAACAGCAGTTGTTAGGTTTTAACTTTCTATATAATGAAGGCGCAGAAATCCTGCAGAGACGACCCCTCGGCGATAACCTAAGGTTCTCTGTGTACTTTAGAAACTCGCCCAGTCCTTTCTTCATAAAAGGCTGTGAATTTCTCCTGCATTTCTCTCTGGTTCTCAGAATTCACTGGAAAATATCTTGGCAGATATAAACTGTCCAGGTAATGCAGTTTAAAGTTGGACATTTTTTGTTTGCATAGCCGCAAAAAGGAGCTTAAAAACAATCGCATTGTTCAATTTCAGGTGAGTTTGTTTATGTGGCGAAAATAGTTCAATGGTGTTACTAAAATGTATCAGTGTAGTTATTTTGTACCTTACTTATGACGCCTGTGGCGGGTAGAGGTGGGAGATGCAGCGGTCGGGCAGTAGACCGGGATGGGCCGTTGTGCCATGAGGTGGGGTTATTTTGGTACTTATTATATTACCCAATTTCATGCCAGTAATACCTAAAACACCTCCTTGCAGCTTGGCTCTGTTCCCAGCAGAGGATTGGAAGGGATTTAGAAAAGCATAAGAGCGTTCAAAAATAAATAAATAAAAAGTACAGGCAACGGGCACATCAAATAAGATGACAATTGGGTAAGAAATTTCTGAAGGAAATGCTGCAGGCCTAATTAGAGTAGCTCCTCGACCTTTAACAGAAGAGGGCCGAGGGAAACCTGGTAAAAACCTGCCAGTGAGGGTGGTTCTATCAAGTTTTGAACAGCAGACTTCCCGTTCACTAGTCGAGCCTTAATGTACTCAGCTACCAGTGTCGGCCATCTACTCTTTTGCTCATAGACCATGTCAAATTGAAAGTTACACAAATTTATGTTTATAATGCTAGAATTGCATAAAACGTTGCAACTAATTTATTGTTACGCCATGGTGGAAATTCACTATTGCTGAAGCTTTATTCGTGGCGTAATCCAAAGGATATGCACATCGTCTTGCACAAATAACTATTATTTTCGCAATTTTATTGCTTTAAAAGGTTCTTTAAATTCTGCAGCCCATGAATCTGTGAGCACGTAAAGCAGATGTATGTATGCAAAACTTTATAGTCGTTAACAAAGCCTTGGCGATTTCCTTTATCTAATTTTTAACGTCCTCTAGTTCGGAGTTGTAAAGGTCTTTGGGAAGATGAATCGAATGAATTATTAATGGGGCACATTAACGTGAGTCCTTCGCACAATGGAGGTACTAGGTGCTGAAGTTTCAAGTATGAATAAACTTCCCGTGCCTGCCAATATACCAAAGACAGCATCGACAGACAATTTTATTGTGAACACCACATTTTCTTATGGCTTATGACCCTTTTTCAGTGTTGTGGCCGGAACTGAATTCGAAGACTGAAAGATACATAAATACAACATTTCGACTTAATAACACTCGACTAAAATCTGGAAAATTAAATTATTTTGTTGTTTCGACGCTGTCAATTGCTAGGATCAAATTTTGTCGCAGTAGCTCATATTTAATCTTGATGACTTTTGCATAACTGGTAAACCGTAAGAGATGGATCAAATCTTACTCTAAAAATGGAGGTCTCATTAAAACAGACAAGTTATGTCCAAATGCATCTTTTTTGTGGAGTAAACCATTTCGGAGATATTCCTGTTGTTTGTGCGAGGTTTGCAATGCTTAAACTCACTTGTGTCGTACAAAGAGGACGGAATTTCAGATCTGACTATCGCCCAAAGCCTGCTGTATTTCCATATTCCCCTTGTACCTATAACAAAATTAGCAACAAGATAATTTATGTAAATGTTTACCTCTACTAACATGAAGAAAATAGAGGAATAAGAGTTTGTAAGAGTGGTTAGAAGTTATGTGAGTGAAACACATCAGTTTTTTAAAACTATTTAATTTATACACCGCCTTTAATATTGAAGGTCATATGTGCGGCTTTTAACCTCTTAGAATATTTACTCTACAGGAATGGTGTTCATTCGTTTAACGGTGGTTTTGATTTATGGCTTTCTATTACTTTAGATTAATTCATCAACAACAACAGGGTTTAAGCCATTTAAGTTCGACTCGGTCTCATATAAAATCTGGTCTGTCCCAGCTTCTTCTCGGTCTACCTATATTTCTTTTTCCTGTACGTTTATAGGTCATAAGTAATCTGGGAATGCGGTAATACCTGTCATTTCTATATGGCCCTTCCAACTATTCCGAAATTTGTGATTTTTTTCATGTTACATTGAAGATGTTTAACTCCTTGCGTATTTCTTCACTTCTGATTCTATATCTTAAAGTATAACCAGCTACACGCCTACATGTATAATTAACCAGAATATTTCACTCGTTAAATTCAAAACTGGCTAGATCCTATCTTCCCTTTCGCGCTACGCCACAGTCAAATGCTGCCAACACGAATGGTAACCCCTAAAATACACTAAAAATCCCCAGATACTGCTAAGTACACCACGATAAAATCATTGTTAACTATAATTCTAGGAGTTTCTGAATCTTCGCAAGTAAAATGCATTTATTAACCTTTAAATTCAATTTTCTCTGCTAAACTTTGAACACAAGAAGAAAACCCAATTTTTGTCAGCCTCGAATAGTAACAGATTGTTTCAGTTAAGTGCATAATATTTATTTATAAATATGAACTATTAACTAGTATAAAAACATTTAGCAATTATGATAGACTTTCTATTTATGGAAGGTTTAGAAAGTGTTTGAAGGTTTAAAAACTGAGCGAGCTGTACGTTTAAAATTTAACGTAAATCTGTTTGCTTGAATTATATTTACAATTTTAAGCTTATCTGCCACCATGAACTACTTTCATGGAATAAACTTTAAGAACAGTTGCAATTAAACCAAAAAATAATCTCAATTTGAGAAAGCTGAAAAGTACGAGTAAAGGGAAGATACCGTGTAAATATAAATATCCATTAATAACACACATATACTCTTTGAAATTAATAATCAACAATTTTCCATTCCATGCGCTGTGCTATTAGATATCCCTAAAATATTTCGATTGATTACGTCACTACGTTGCAGATGTTTTACCCATCTTTGTCCTAACGGACTACAAACATTCAGTTTTCAAGCTGAGATGTTTACATGCACGTTGTAATGTTATGTAAAACCCGTCTACGTTAATTATTAACTTAAATGCATTTATTACTCACAGAGATAGCAAGTCACGCAGTTCAAGATGGTAAAACCGCCTTTCACATCAAGTAACGTTATTCCTATCTTCCCATAAAATACATGAAATAGAGCTGTCATTTGTGCATGTTGTGTAACTGTTCTTGCATGTGTACAACAGCAAGCAAACATGCTTCATGTGAGCTTTTAGAAACCGGAGTGACAATATGAAATTGTTGTGAAGATTTGAATGGCGAATCCTTTATAACTGATCTAAGGTCCTGTGATATTACTAACAAATTTGTAAAACTTCCAAATTTTACGAGGGTAATCCAAAAAGCAACTAGATTTTAATGCGTTCATAACCAAAAATATTAAAGAAAACGTGTGGCTTAGAAAACTGAAACTTGCTTTATTTCTCCACATAAGCACCGTCTTTAATTAAGCATTTGTCATATCTGTGGATGAACTTCAGAACCCGTGTGTTGTATTCGCCTGTCTTTGGGCACAATTTCATCAAGCAAGGAGTGATATAATCTTGGGGGACAACCTGTAACCCATCTAGATCTAGAGTATACGTCTGTCTTGCACGATTTTAGTGTTCGCTTCATTCTTCAAATAATTTGCGATGAGTGAGCGACAAATGATCGAGTTCCTTCATGTTCATCATTTGTTTAATCATCATTCTTGCATTTCTATCGCTAATTACTGTATTGACAGCCACTATAGCTGACGCTAGTTTCTGCTGGTTCCAATCATTCAAAAATCCAATACCTCTCATCTTTAAGGTGACGTGAACTCTATATCTCACGTTTCATGTTCAACAGCCATAGCATGCACAATAACTTATTTCGACCTACCCCTATTAACACTGACAAAAGAAGTCCAGGAAGACATCGACTTTGGATATAAGCATGACAGTGATCTGTGCAACATTATTTTCTGGATTAACTTAGTATTTTTTAGTTCCTTAACTTCCTCTCTAATATTCTTCCAAATTCTAGAAATCATGTATAGCCTTTAAGCAAGTTTCAGCGATGAAAGAATTCTCAAAATGATCGACAAATTTTTAGACAAGCAGATGGAGCAATAAACTTTTGCACCTTCTCTTTTTTCCTGCAGTTCTTTGACAACCTAAAAATTCACATTTTTCATATAATATGGACACTCCTAACATCAATATTGAACGAAATAGAGGCGAAACGAGTGATTATACCCCATGCTACAATGCGTTCATAGATCAGCCGAACCGCCCCGCCACGACACCAGACTGAGAGTGAACTGGCGCATCTTCCGCCAGACTTACACGTAAAGGAATGATAATGGCGAAATATTTACCGAAATTGGTTGAGTAGTTTCTGAGATTTTACACGCAAACACGCAGATAAATCTTCTCCCAGTGCTCTTTTGGGCTCCTGTAATAAACAAAATGGCCTGAATAAACAAGTATATGAGTATTGTCTTCCATAAAACTTTTATATTCGTGAAATACGCTTTTTGAGGTCCCTGAATCATAAAAAAAGAACACATTGACCTAATTATTTGGCTGGACTGTGATAGATACACCAACAACAAAATACTTTTGGTGAATATTTTTAAAGAGTAGCAATATGACAGAGTATTTTTTGTAACAGTGATTGTTTTAGGAAATGATTAATCAAAGTTATTCGATTGTTATGCACTGGTTAGGAAGTTGATAAATGTATAGAAAGGATGAATTGGATAAAGTCAACGACAGGATTCAAACCGTGGTTATGCTAAGTAAACTGCTATAACGTGTCGGCAGGGTAAAACAAATGTCTTGGCTCGAATCCCAAACATGACTCGAATATGATTAATGTTTTCTAATCATGATACTAAATGCCTCTACATTATTTCAATACGCTCATTTTTCATTATTAAAGCCCGGGTTTCTAAGCACCATAAAATAGCAAAATAAGTAAGCAAACAAACTCGAAAAATAATGAAAATAAGCAGCACATTAAGCACAAACGATGACATGCAAATATGATAAATAATTTCTCAGAACTCTTATGTTATTGAAGGCTCTTACAGCTCACAAGGAAGGTCGTTCTGAGACTTTCGGGTTAAAACTCTTGCGTCTATCGGTGAAAGATGATTTATATACGGGAAAAGTTCTTTCAACGTCGCACCACAGTTCTTATTCGGTGAATTTCTCCTCAATATGTGTTTCTTCACAGAGAGATTTTAGAAAATTGACAATGTTTTGTTACCTGAATTTTTCTGTAGCACCTGATTGAGTTTATCAAATGCAACTTTTGCAACCCCGTGTGTTTCTGACGATAATGTTAGTGAAATTTCGTGAATCAGAGAAAGTGAATGTTTCAAGGAATTATTTGCAGTTTCCAACCGCTTTGAAATTTAAGGTATTTTGGAGAAATGATTGTGGATGTACTGTATGTTTTCTTGAATACGGTTTTTAGCAAACTATTCTGGTGCTGTGGCAATTCTGATTACATCATCTTCAATTAGGGAATTTTATTTCACTGAAATGTTTTGCGTGGTATGACACAGACTCTAACCGCATTCCCCACCGAGGTAAAACTGGCTGACAAGGCAAAAAAGTTTGGAAGGAGTTCACGGAATTTTTGGATTCTAATCGGCGACTTTACAAACACTTTCTTCGCGCAAGAAACAAGAAGGTTCGTGTCTTCATACTGACTTCTGACAGTTTCAGCGACGCAATGTGAACCACGAGCAAGGCTACTAATCTAGCATAAAGAACTTTTAATCAGCTCCAGATGTTTTCGGTGTATTCCGAAGATTACCAATTACTTCTTGAAAACACTGGCATATAGTATTTGGGCAATGTAAATTTATCCGGCTCCCTTTCATTTGTGTATTTTTCTAAAAATATAGTTTTGTCTTCTTACATTATTATTGCACAACGTCTGGCAAAGAATTTCTTTCTTACGCGTTTAGCCGAGAAAATAGTGAATCACTGATAAGTCAGGTCAGCTGGGAAATATGCACCTTTAAATTTACAGTTTAGGATAAAATATGCTGTTTTAATTAAACATAGTAAAATAAGCAAAAACTTCTTCGTACGAAATAAGCATAAATAAGCACAAACATCTGCTTATCCTTAAAAGTGTGGAAAAAGTTAAGCATTTTGCTTAGAAATCCGAGCTTTATTCAGTATTTTACTTGCTGATCTTTGTTATAAACCCTTTTATAATACTCTACTTGGACAGATTAGAGACCAACTCTTCAAAAATTGTATCTACAAGAAAAGTAGCAATAAGATAATGTTTATCACGATTAACACAGGAATAAGTGTTTGTAAGAATAGGTTGTGTACGGGTAGAGAATGTCATGTGAATACAACATTAATTTTTCAGTAAACTTCAACCTGTAATTTTGTGCGAGCGTGTTAATTCGATTTGACTGATATTCCTTTTAATTCACTGGTGAGGATGTTGACAGCATCCTTGAAGATTACGAGCTCCCTTCTTGAGCAAGCAGTTGTTCTGTGAGTCAGTGATGCTTTTCAAATCTGCCATTAAAATGTAGATTTCAGACAAATTATCACCTTTCAGACTGATCGTACTAAATTAGACAATAAAACCGTATGGATGCCCATCCGGCTACCACTTTTTCCACCTTAATCACAGAGGCAGTTGGTGATTACTAGGAACATAAAATCCAGAGCTATCCTCTCCTCTCGTGCACGAAGTTCTGTAGCAGACTGCGTGTGCTCTGCATTCCTTTGTAGTTTTATTGTAACGTGATTTGGTGGTGGTGGCTAATAGCAGCGTAGGTACCTGCAGAAGCATCAGGATCGTTGGCATGCAAGCCACACCTCCTGCTATCACTAATTGTCAAGAGGATTCAGTAATTACACCATCTACACGTGTAACATTCCAGACGACCTGCCATGAACCCTAAAACCACGTGTCTACATCGCAAATCTGTTTCATGGAAAAATATCTTCAGTAGCGAAGCAACAACTTCTGTAGTTTACATTGCGTGTTACTTAACTAACAATTACGTAATTACATGTTCACGTCGCGAGGGTAAAAAAGAAAAACTTAGCACTACCAGCACTAGTGGAGGTGTTTATTCCAAAGGGTAGGAATGACAGCTTAATTTTCTCTAGAACGGGGGAAATCAGCTCAAAAGGGCCACTCCACTTGCCTCACTCCTCCAGCCATCCCTCCCCTTCACTGCTCTTCAGCTTCCGACCGCCTCATTGAGTAACGAGTATGACTTCGCCGCGACGCCTGTATCGTGAAGAGTGGCAAAGAGAAGATCTGTAAGTCACAAAAACAAGAAATTTTGCTGTTTATATGATTTCAATTTAGCCCAACTATGTACTTTTTTATTTGGAGGGGAATGAACAACATTAAAATTAGCATTACAGGCTTACAGTAGTATACTCCTTCATATACATTTATTTATTGTGAAAGAGAAACAATTTTATAAGTTAATCATAAAACAAAGTAACAATATTACATGCATAAGACAAATGAAGGTTATAAACTTGAAGATTATGTAATTTTCCTAACCACAGAAGGTGACTGTAATAATTATTGTATGCAAAATATGTGTAATATAAACAAAATAGTTAATAATAGCGTAGAAATTATTAATACCGCGCAGGTGGAACGAAGCAACTACTGCGCCTTCGTCACTTGGTAACGGAAGTGGGGTGAGTAAGGCACGTTCAATCTCTAGCTGTCCTCGCGTGCCCATGCCTATTAACCTATTGATGGTGCAGAGACATGTGTCAAAAGTCGATTTTTGGTTTTTGCATAATATGAATCTATGTATTTTGTATAGTATGTCCATATGTATAATGTTTGTCTGCGGTATTTAAGGACATTTAAATCGAGATTTAAATGTGGCTGCTGGCACCCCTGGGTATCTTCTTTTGCTTTTCGCTTTTGGGCATTGCTTGTCATTTCTTGAATTTTTAAATACGTATACCTGTTTCAAATGAGGAGTCACTAATGTTTTCTCTTTCTCTTCTAGTCATGGAATGAGAACGGAATTTCAAGCTTCACATAGGGACCAGCACTTAAAAGACTATCGCTTAAACCTATGCATTCTCTTATTCACATAGAACCTACAAGAAGATATGTAATAAAATCATTCCAATAGATGGTTATCTGGACTAATATGAATTAGATAGGTTTCTTATAGAATCTTTTTGAAGCGTGAGTGGAAAAAGTCATGTGAGTGTAACACGGGATTCATACTTCACTGTTTACATTAGAACTTGGAAGATATTGCTTTTTAAATCTTAAAGAGATGATTATAAGGCATTTATTTTAAAACTGTGTGCACTTTATACTTATCCAACCGGAAAGCAAGGCTTAGTTCCGTATCGCATAACTTCATTTTTCATAAGCTTTCAGTAGTTGCACCACTTTTAACAGCAGTCCTTAATTCCATTCCTTATGCTCAATCATTCCTTTTCGGCTTAGTGAGCAGTAAGGTAAAAGGTTTCTTATGGTCTGTGCCATTCACTAGCAAATTTTAATTGCAAGCATTAATTGATGTAGAAAACGACACGCTTAAATGTTTCAACATTTTTCCTTATACCTTAATTAATTACCCATAGCCGTATCAATAACATTTCCTGTTCCGACTTCATAACTTTTACCATCGCTTCCTAGAGATATCCAGCTTTTTAGCAGACATCTTGGGGATTTTATTAAACTTCACAAGCTCTAACTTGTTCTCCTTTTGTGGCATCTAGTACATTTAGATTATTTATTTCCTAGTTGCCCGTGATTTGATACTTTATTACTAATTAGGTTACACTTATCCAGTAGCCTTGTGTATGAATTGTTTGTAGGGAGAAATACATGTGAATGTGTTACGTGAAAGGAAAATGAGTTTAGAGAACCATGTGAAGGTAATACGTTGCATTTTTATTTTAATCTTAGAAATATTGTATGAACTTTGTGTTGAAGAACGAGTAGAAAAGAACATGCGAATGCCTTACATAAAAGAAGAGCAGAGAAAACCGTCTGAATGTAATAGATACATGCATATAAAAATGGTTCCAAAATGCGACACGAATATTTCCAACAAAACCCTCACCCTCCAAACTACCCTTTATATGTAACATTTTTCGGAAGTTTTTATTTTCTAAAAAATGGCTTTTAACAATTTTAATCAAAATACCATATATTAAACGTATTTACATGAGAAATAAAATGCATATCTTGAATTTCCTGGGAGCAGCCTATGATGTCCTCTTAATTCTCAAGGAATGAAGTATAATCTTCTCTATTGTTGTTGTAATCTTGTATAACTGGAAAATCTAAACGACGCAAACTTACTACACAAAATAAAATCTAGAGTTCTTGAAAACACCCACATTATTTAAAATAATTTGTTTATGGCATAAGCCATTTCCGAGGTATTCGTTATTAATGCTTCGATTCCTTCAATACCTTTTTCATTCATTTATGTCCTTCCTAATTTTCAATTGTTTCTTGCGATTGATGGAAACAGTATGGACTTTAAGGGCGTATATAGCATCCAGTTCTTAAAAATGATGACTATCGCTATTCTCTTTGTATGCTAACGGAAGGGTAATATCTGAAAATGCTCATCTCCATAAAATGAAGTAGCTAGAAAATAATAAACAAGAGCAATAGAGGACAGAGAAAGTTAGTGGATGTAATAAATCAGCATGTTAGTATTAATAACAGTAGTAACCATCATCATCATCATCATCATCATCATCATCATCATCATCATCATCATCATCATCATAAAATGTTATTATGAAGTCGTACACCATTTCGTATACATGGTATAGTAAACATTTCGTTTTTTTATCACTTGTTTTCAATGTTTCTAAAATAACTTCTTCTTTTTTGGATTTTAATGGTTATCCTGTCACGTCAAATGAGATTTTGGTCTAGAATTGTCATTGATTCTTTGAAATTGGGATAAGTTACTCAGATATAACACAGGGAAAACAAAGAACATCTAGAAAATACTTGAATACGATTGTGTGAAGTAACTGCCTAGCTGTTTTAACTTTCAGACAGGCACTAAATCTATAAAGTGATTTCCTAGGGGGATGTAAACAATTTAAACACTACTACTTGCACAGATTCTTTGCTTACTATACATTTGATTTTCGTAGGAATATAATCTATTTTTTTTACATTCCTTTTGCGTAAGAACCTAAGTTTCTGGTCCATGCAATTATATCAGTTCCAACTTCGTATCTCTTCTTGTATTGCTTTTAAGTTTCGCATATTTACTGGGAAGTCTGATTTATTTTGAACATCATGATGAAATGCAAAATTTTTGAAGAAATTAAGATGCACGTAGTTGTATGCTGGTTAGCCTTTCCCTTCATTTTTAAGGTCAAATCGTTTTTGCGGGAGCATCAAAAACAAATGTTTTTTACTATAATTGTTTATTACTTCCCATTTTAGAAGTATATACTTTACCCGTTTAGGTAACAATTATACCTTTGCCAAGGTCACAGCAATAGATTGTGTTGTGCTCCCTTTTTCTGTAACCTTTCAAAAGCACGATTCTTATTAATGTGCCTACTCCACCTACTCTTTCGCCTAAAATTATTAATTTGACCTAGTTTTTAACCTTCTACTTAGTTACACTTGAAGTGATGTCTATATACAGAGCGAAAGGTTCCGACAGATATTATTTTACACGATCATACAGCAAAAGATATACTTTCTTGTATAAACGCCTTAGGTGAAGAATTTTTTTAATTGTTCCATTTATATGCCACCTTTATCTACAGGTGGAATTATCTGATGCCAGGATACTTTGGAACATGAAATATCTAGAAATATATGGTAATAACCTGTTGGAGTGCTACAGTAATAGTAACAAAGAAAGAAAAATAGCCTATTATGCAACAAGAGCATACTTGCCACTATACTGAAGTTTCATACTCGACCATGAGTGAAGCTTAAAACATGTATACAATGCTTTTAATATTCAGTAGGGGAAGTTATTGTCACTGGTGTCTGATGTTTTAATCATGTATTTGTTATTCGATTGTACATACAAGAATGATAGTTGCTTCTTCAACTTTTATTATTATATTGGCCTTGACGCAATGACACAGTGTGTATATGTTATAATCATTAAAAATTTGGTGTGTTGCACTCACATGACTTTCTCTACTCTTGTACTAACCATTCGTGCAAACTCTTATTCCTATATCTTCTTCGTGTTATTTGAGGTAAACATTTGTACAAATTACAAATGCAGTAGGCTTTGAGTGATAGTCGTGCAAAGCTTTAAAAGAGTTGACTATCATAAAAAATGAATAACAATGTTCCATTTGACAGAGGCATAAGTTCTCCAAAACTCGCACAAATGACGAGGCATATCTCTGAAATGGTTCACACTACAAATAAATTTATTTGGACATAAATTGTGTATTTTAGCAAGATCTACATTTTTTGTATAGTAAGATTTCGTCTCTTACGGTTTATCAGTTATGCAAAAGTCATCCAGAGCAAACAGGACTACAGGGGTTATAGCCAGAAAATACAAGATATACATTTCATATCTGAACCGCATAGCATTTTAATCAAAATTGTTAGTGCCATTTTTACGAAAATAAAAATTTTCCATGTAAAGGGTAGTTTACGGTGAAGCAATTTTCTTTAAAATCTTCGTGTCGCATCCTTGAAAGACATTAAACTTAAATACCAACTTTGGTGTTTAACCAACTTTCCGTTTTTGAGTTATGCTGTCCATAGAGGGACAGACAGACAAGGATCTTTTTCTAAAATGCTTTTTTGGGGGGTTCAGGGGGCCTTGGAACATATATTTCCGTTGAAATTCCGACATCGAATTTTTGGGTGGAATAGTTTGCTATACGTAGTAGAGAAAGTAAAAAAGTTGACCTTCAAAAACGAGAACACAAGTTGAATTTATTAGAATGTTATTTAGATCATTAATACTAATTATTAAATAAACAGTGAAGCTTTATTTCATTTACGGGAATTTGTAGTTTTGCATTTAGCTACGTGGGAATGTGCGCAGACAGCGAAGCTACATGCAGATCTTTTGATTGGTGGTTATCAGTGTCGTTATGAACTGGTTCACCTTTGATTGATGGATTAGCAGTGTCGTAATGAAGAGGTGGAACCCCATTAGAGTGGTATATAAGCGCATTGATTACAAAGGCTTACATAAAAAGGTTCGTGTCCCACTAGACTGGAAAAACAGCAATTTCTGCTGCGGTGTTTCCTTGACCCCTGAAAGCCATGAACATTAACTTATACATTTGTGTGTGTAATGTGATTTTTCACAGATTATAAAATTTACCACGCTTCTGCCTACTATGGATATATCCACATTACATCTCTATGGTATTATAGTGAATTAATTTAATTTATATTCTCCTGATTCATAAAAAACCTTGTATGTACCTCTAGCAATCAACTGCAGTAGAATATACGGAAATGCAGAAATAAATTTATTTATTTTTTCCATATTTAACTTATCTACTTAGTTCTTATGAAATAGCATGGGAATTCAATGGCATTCATATGTGGGTCAGCATGAGTCAGTACAACATTATTTGTGTAGGCTTTGTAATTGTACATGTGTTTGAGAATAGGGAGATGTTACGCTTATTTACAACTACCTATGTAGAACATCCTTCACACACTTTAGCTGTCGAAAGTCGATTGCTCTTGCGATGCTGAAGGCCAAATAAACCAGTTGCAAATTTTTCATCCCAATACTGAAATAAATTTTCCGTATAAGATGGGTCGATTGGAGTCAGGAAAGTAACTATGAATGTTTATAAAAAAAATCGGTCAAAGAGCACGGCATCTCTTTCCTTTCACATCCGCTGACCTTGACACAGCCTTAAGATGTCCACGCCGAAGACAAAGCACATCAGAGGATGCTGCGATATAACCCACTAAGATGATAAAGAGGCTGTGAATACAAGGCTAGGGTTCACGGTTCAATACAGAGTGTGGGCAAGAAATGTGGTAAATGATTCCAAGGTGGCAGGGTGACTAATGTGACCCCATAAAATCGCTAATGTCACAGGTCTTAGATAAATATCTTTGTCGCCTTCATATTCTCCAGATGCCAGGTAACTCGTAGGTATCGTTTATTTTGTAGGTTAAAGTCAACCTTAAACTGCTGTTTCAATGACAGTATCTGTACTCGACATCGCAGTTCAGAAAAAATAGGGCAATTGCCAGTCTGCTGTGTGTGTGTGTGTGTGTGTGTGTGTGTGTGTGTGTGTGTGTGTGTGTGTGTGTGTGTGTGTACGGCCGTATCGAAAGGAAGATAACGAAGCAGTTAATGCGTATTGAGTGATTGTATCATCACAGTCAGTTGTTTGAGAGACACACAAAGTAAACAAAGGCAGAGAGGAGTGACTCGAGGTTACGAGAAGAAAATATTTGTGAGTTGTAATATCACGAAAACTAACTCAGTAAAAGAAAACTTTGTGCAAACATTTTGGAAGAAAATACTATATATAGCACAGATAAATATTGCTGTCAGTATTTAGGAAAGGTATTTCTTAGAATCTTAAATCTTTTAGGGAACTCCAAATATCCTTGATCGTATCTCAATTTCAACAAAAGTCAAATGGGTGCATACATTTTCTTTAAAGTTCATTGTAAATTTTAGGAGGATTTAAACTACCCTTACTCATTGCATATTTAAATTAGGTGTTGATAATATCCTTATATAATATAAACACAGAACTTTAATACCTAGCGGGTTTGAATAAACGCTCAACTAAATTTAAAACGCAGTTGGATAGAAAGCGATTCATATAAAATCTATAAACTTTTAATATTTATAATTTGTCTCTGTAAAGTAGGAAACAATTGAAATTAAATGTTGTGATCTTATTGTTATCCAGTGTGATAGTTTTCCTGGTAGAATTGGTGCACCTACCCGCATCACCTGTACGTTAGCTGTGTTGCTTATCTATCGGGCGTTATCTCATATCTATCGCGCTGTTTAGGTTCTTTGATCATGTTTTACTAGAAACCGCAAGCGTTGAGACTTAGAGGCTTAACCTACGGAACATTTGTGGCTTCAAAAACATTTGGAAGCTCGTCTAAGTATACTAGAGTTCAGATCGAAAACAGCCATAGTCATAATTCAATTGTGCAATCTTCCAAGAAGAAGAAGAAGAAATGGAGACTAAAACTAAGCTCATTTCTCTTTTCTCCAAAAGTTATAACAGCAGAACGTACTCCTAACATAGTATTCTTGTAAACAAGGCTATGCGACTTGTATTTTGCATTTAGATCCTTTTATCCACATAATCGTTAATTATGAAGTTAATTCCATGAACAAGGGGGTACTAAAGGTATTTAATTGGATCGTAAGTACAAGGCCGGGCGCCGTGCTTGACAGTGTTTTTTGGAGATAAATGAGCATGATAGCCGGCTAAATTAAACGATAGCAGGAATTCTTCTCAAGTCAAGGGTTTATGGAAATGACTACTACGAACTGGTGCCACTCCTGAGGGTGAAAAACATTTGAATTTGTTCCTCATTGACTTTCATAGCTAGCCGTTCACCTGATACAATCAGAAAGAACTACTGAATAACAAAAGTTTTTCAAAAAAACCCGGAATCCGTGGATGTATCCACTGCATCCTTCACCAAGCATTCTATTATGCAATGCAAAGTAGGAGAGCATTAAGGAAAACACCTTTCAATGTTCTAATTGATGTAACTTTAGTAGCACTGCCCATGATTCTAGACACAGTGACAGGTTTCGCTACTGCATCTTGTCCGTTACTGTCCTTACCAATAACAGTGCACACTACTCCTCCCCCCCCCCCCCCCACTCTCTCTCTCTTATTATTGTTTATGTTTGTGGCTGCTCATTTAAGCAAACGCATAGGTAAAAATCGAGACTCCATTACATTTTTCAGTCAATCTAACTGAGTCCATTCTCACATCTAGCCACGCATCCTCCGAGATAAAGATAGACAGACAGACAAACAGATATTGTTTATTGCCAAAAACTATTACAGCATAGCAACGTCATAATTTTAAATTACCATTCTAGATGCATTCATGCACAGAATACAGTGGATTGGCCGTCAATGTATGGCGTAAAGTCCTTTTAAAATTTGAGTTATGGAGATCCCTTTCGGGTCAAATATTGTATAGTTTATTAGAGACAACTATAAAACTGTTCTGAATTTTCGTAAGTTTAAATTTGTTGATGTATAAATTCAGACGATTTCGTGTCGTGTAATTGTGAATGTTCGAGCAAACTGTAAAAGTGGTAAAATTTTGTTTAACATACACGAGGCAGGTCAGCACATACAATAATGGCAGGGTTAAAATACCTAAATCAATAAAAAGTGGTTCACAATGCTCTTTTGGATGAACTCCGCAGGTTAATCTAGCAGCCTTTTTTGTTGTACAAAGATGTTCGTAGTCAGGGAGTGATTCCCCCAGAAAATTAAACCATAATTAGCATGCGAATAAATATGAGCATAATACACTTTCAGAGAACATCTTTACTTACACTGTGACTTAAAATTCTCAGCATGAAAATTCCTGTTGTTATTTTTTTAAAGATGTGATTAATATGTGTTGACCATCCAAGGTCTGACTCAATATAAATACCTAAAAACTTTATGGAGCTTCCGAGACATCTGGTATTATATTTATACTGAATGTCAGTAGTTTTTCCAGTGTTTATGCTCAAATTATTGGCATTGCACCAATTGTTAACTACTAGTGTTACCGTGTGTAGTCTAGGTCTTAATATATGTTCAGCTTTGTCATAAAAGGTAATTGCTAGATCATCTGCATAAAAATAAGGAGTAAAATTATCATCACTAATTGAAATGGGAAGATCATTAATATAAATAATAAAAAATACCGGTCCCAAAATTGATCCTTGAGGAACTCCATAATTCACAGGTTTTATTTTAATGGAATTTTATCTCAGTTCAGTTACCTGAGTCCTGTTGCTAAAATAAGATCTTAAAAATTGAATGCTATGATTATGAAAACCATAAAGTCAATTTCTCTAAAAGAATATTTGGTGAGACAGTGTCAAAGGCTCTCGAGAGATCAAAAAGCCTAGTTGATACAATGTTACCGTTATTAATATTAAGATCTCATAGTTCGTCATTGGAGCAGCTGGTAGCACGTGGATCTAAGAGACGGCGTCAAAGTCACACAGGCAAACGGCACACACACGCACACGCACACACGCACATCAACACAGTAGGTGTAAGACGGTGATATAATTATTATTTCGGTGTAAGAACCGTTTCACCGAAAAAAATAATTAGTGTCAAATATTTGGAATATTTGGAGCCACCCAGCTTCTTGACAAATGGATTGGTCTATTTTAGCAACTGTTGTGCAGACATCGTGTGACCAATGCTGTAATGCCTTTTTATTTCAATTCGAATGAATTTTGTGATCAATAACAAAACTATAAAACAGGTACAACATTTGAATTATTTAGGATGTGATATTTTGTTTGACTATGAGAAAGATTTGCAAAATGAAGTTCATAAATTTAAAACTATATGTGAGACTATTAAAGGAACGTTGAGAAATAAAACACAGAAAGAAATACTGCTAAAATTTTATAAGACAATAGCAGTGCCCATTTTGACTTATGGCTCAGAGAACTGGATCACGAAAAAAAAAAATAAATAAAATAAATAAATAAATAAAAAAAATAATGATAGAAACAGTAGAAATGAAATTTGTTATATATGTTGCTGGACATTCACTCACAGACCATATGAGAAGCGAAGCGATTAGAGAACAGTTAAATAAACAAATATTATATATATATATTAATGGAAGAAATTATGAATTAAAAACGAAACTGGACGACCGTATCGTATACTCAAGATGCAGAACAATAAACAATACATTTAGTCACAATTTAATTCGTTTAGAAATTAAACTGTGTATGACACTTTGGCGATAAATTGCTATTAAATTCATTCGAATTAAGGTAGAACTGCATTACAGCGTTGTTCACACAATGTTTACGCGACAGTTAGCGAAATAATAATTATATCAATTCATCAAGAAGTTAGATGACTTCAAATAGTTACACAAATTGCGTTTTTCGCGAAACGGGTCTTTATTGACAATTGTTGTATTGGATATATTGGATATATACAGGTGCAAGTGAAATGATCCGTCAGATTTTAACAGAAAATTTCTCATGTTGTGAACAACAAGAAAGTCTAATACCAAATTGTTGAAAAGTTTATAGTTTTCTAGAAAAAAATAGTTTATCAAAAGCATTATAATCACCTGGCTGGATTATTATTGATTGAAGGTTCTTGATTTATGGCTATATTCATAGAAAATTGAATAAACAAAAACTTTTTTGTTTGGTGTATTTCAATAAATTCAACGGTTTTTGTGTAAATTAAATTTAAAGGAACCCATAATTTGTTGCAATAAAATCAATAAGACTGTCACAAATTCAGGAACAAAAATCAATAAAGAACACGTTACACGTTTAATTGAAGCTCTTCTGCACGAAGTAACTCTAATTCAAAGGCCACCAGCGCAGATTGGTCACGTGGTTTATCGCCGCCCTCTATAGATTTAGCACCAAGCATTCTATGATGTAATAAACAGTTCACAGGACTGGTACGTAACAGTTGGTGGGCAGGAAGATAGAACTACATTAAAGATCACACCTTTTAGTGCACTATAAGCAAAACATATGGCGTGCCTATCGCTCGTCGTGAACTTTCTATTCTCTTCATGTTAAATGTACTGTGAGGAGCTGCAGATGTTCGACCGTCTCTCAGCAACAAGTGAATGTGTGTGTAAAATATCAGCACATGTTTTGTTGTAAGAAAATGTCACCGGCTACCGCCACTAACTCATCATCGCGCCTGAGCACCTGTAAACTTCTTGTCTGCAAGTGACAGCGCATTAATATTTCTGTCGTCTTTTAAGACTTTGTATTTAATGCCTCAGTTTTTACTGCTTTGCTTTTTTAACTTATCAGTTTCATCAAAAGCTGTGAATTTTATGCCCGGGTTAACGTATGCTTTTTTCTTACACACAGCAGCTGTTCAATTGTTTGTAAATATAAGCAAAATAGCAGATGGAGCTTTAGTTTCAAATATTACGAAACAATGCGCATTCCTCTGATTGGTTCTCCAGTCTATTGCAATGCACAATATAGAGATGCGATAGGTAAACATACTTTGAGGTATCCTGAATGAAGTTTAAAAAATCTTAATATATTGAGATAGTTCGAGAAACTATTCACGTGTGGTCTTGTTCATGAAAAAATGGATTTAGAGTGAAATCCGTGCTATGTCATTCTCGGCTACATAAGCGAATGCAATGTTAATTAAAAACTGTTAATAACTGCCTCGTTTAAGACTTAAAGTCTGACTAAACCTCTTTGAGTGAACGCGAGTGTATCGTCAGAAGCAGTTTGTGCCATAGAAAGAGAGAGAGAGAGAGTGTGTGAAGAGTGGATCAAGGTTACAATCGGATAGAACAGCTGTAAATTGCAGAATCACAATGTATAGCAGATTGTGTTAACTATAAAAAAGAGGATTATGTTTTTATGATTCAATTTTAAGCTAAATAAAGTGACAGCAATAGTAACTGGACCGTTATATGGCACAGACCGAAAGAGATGGCTACGCGGTTACGTGTAAAGCGAATTCGGTAGGTACCGGGTTCGATTTCCGCTTGACCACCTACTCTGACTTTGGGTTTTTCATGGTTCTCCTTGATCGGTAGACGAATTCTGGAGTGATTCCTCATCTACCACAATTTTCCTTTCCATCATTTCCCTTTCGCTCCGTATCCGCCACATCTTTCAGATTTCATGGCGTAAGGTGGTGTCGGGCTTGCTCAAAGGAAAGTGTATTCCTCGGACACTAGAGGGCTACTTGATCGACGGCCTTTTTGCTGCAATAAATTGTGGGTTTTTAAAACTTAATTTACACAAAAACCGTTGAATCTATTGAAATACGCCAAAGGAAAAAGTTGTCAATTATTCAATTCCTTATGAATATAGCCATAAATCAAGAACCTTCAATCAATAATAATTCAGCCAGGTGATGATAATTTTTTTTTGATAAAAATACTTTTTTCTAGAAAACTATAAACTTTTCAACATTTTGGTATTAAACTTTCTTGTTATTCACAACTTGACAAATTCGCTGTTAAAGTCTGACGGATAATTTCACTTCCATTCTGTATATAGATAACACACTTTTATCATCGACGTGCACATGGGGCGGAAAAAACTTAATATCTGTACACAGTAAGCTTGCATTTGGTACATTACAGAAATCGAATATCTGAAATGAACTTCTAATTAGGCACTAACTATAATAGGCAGTGGTAGGCTTTCCCTATGAAGCTTGACTACATAACCTCGAGCACGACAATCGATTGCACAGAGTCGATACGTTTAATCCATCCATCAGAGATCTTCACCTCAAGTATTGTAATATATTCCAGGAACAAGAGTCCCTTATTTGGCTCTTCAGAAGTTTTGACAACTAATTTCGCTCTGTGGTAAGGGCATTGAAGTTCTCGACCTATCGATTTTACTAAGTTGCTCAACAGACCCGTCTATAGCGATGCTTAATGGGGAGTAGTTCAGCGAAAGTAAATGTCACATCCTTCCCAAGCAAATGGAAAAGAATGTGCTCATTTCGTTCATGGAAAACATCACAAGAAGCATTTACCGTTTCAGATTGTCGCTTGCTTTCAAGGTGAAAAGACTTATGAAGCATGACAAAATTCTGTAACTTAGTACAAAAAGTGTGCAATTTATATTATCTATGCTGTAATCATTTGCACTGCAAATATAGCTTGAAGAGGCAAGTGAATTATCTGTCAGCCTGTAGGAATATATTTAGAAACGTATAGTGAAACTCAAATGTATAGTTTAAGAAGAGTCCATCTAGCTCCGTAGAAAATAATCCCACTTCGATCGGGAATCGAAACCGGACCTCCCAGAGCTCGCAGACCCTCAACAACGAAGGCGGTCTTCTATGCATTTTGTTCACCAATTAAAAATGGCAAAGAGAAGCAAAAGACTACTTGTAATTAAAGACACGCCTTTGTCCAAAATGAGTGTTAGGCATTTGTCACATATATGTTAAATTAATATTTTAATTCTTGAGTATCCAAAGCTTCTGTTAATTGATTAAATTACTCAAGCGCCTAATAAAGGCTAAAAGGCTATAAATTACTTAGGAAGTTTCAAGATAATAACCGAATTGGTCTAGTATAAAGCTAGATTAAAAGTTCAAACCACTTTCCCTAGAAGGTTTACGGTAGCTGAGATAGCCATTGCTTCAATTTTAAAAGTTAAAGTTTTACAACTATTTTGCAGCCTTTCTGTGCCAAATGAAAATCTCTGTATGAATACAGAAAAAAAAATTACAAATAAGAACTACTTCTGTGAATTTTATACTCAGTGGGAGAGTATATTTGTGGTGTTCACCAAGCGTAATCAAATACTACATTTAAACCACCTATAGATTATCTTCGCAATTTATTATTTGGGCTAGTATCTTCGACTGGTTAGTAAACATTTTAACATGTAATGAATTCCAATATTAATTCGTGACAGAGTTTAATCGTCAACCTTCGAGTCTAGTCTGTGTTTTAGGGATCCTGAACGGCAAGGTTCCAACCCCTTCAGCTGCCATGGTGCGGGCCTTGCGCATCCCAATCGCTCGTGAGGTTTCTGATGTTACTAAAAGTGCGCCATTTCAAATATTTAAGCCCCTGCCTCTGGAGGGCTGTTCGGATTGGGTTGAACTCGGCAGGCCAGCGGCACTTTTAAGGAGGCAAGACGAAGGTTTTCAGAAAATCCTATACCTTATACCGTGCTTCAATACTGGCAATGTGAATAAAATGAAATTGATCAATTTTGTACAAATAATCTGCGAACTCTTCTATATTCTAACTGAATTTTATAAAATAGGATAGAAAATCTTACTGCAAGAGAAATGCAGCACTCATTAAACAATGGTTTATATGAAATAAGTTTTTCTTAGCATTAGCTGCCCCCCAAATATTCTTTGTTGTATGTTTGAGCTTTATTATATTGAAGTTTGTTGCACGTACAAACTACTAACGAAGACACTGGTACTGTAAACATCTGAGAATGGTTTCTATATTCAAGTATTTTATGCCACAAGTTCGTGTTTTCTAGTTTAAAACCTTTCTGCTTATTTGTAAGTTGTCTTGATGGAGGTACCCTAACAAAATCGAAGTGCAAAATAGAACACATTAAGCTTTCATCTTTCTTTTTACTTTGATTTCCAGTGCGAAGAGTATGTGGATTTCATGCGGATTGATACCTGAATGGGTTTTTGTAACTATGGACCAACTGAAACATAAATAGGTACCTTAATGCAATCCTAACATGAAAACGGCATATTATGACGGCATAAATCGTGCGAAATTACCCTCTTTCTGGTACCAGTGCCAGAAAATGAATGACGTAACTACCATGGTAATAAGACAGCAATGACGGCATCATAGCTGCAACATAATTTTCTCCAATGTGTCTGTAAGAAAATCTGAAATCCTCACTCTCGCAAACTAAAGCATTTTTCCTTTCTCCATCCATAAAACTTGTTCTTTTTCATAATAATCTTTTGATTTTTCTGGAATTAGTAAACTCTCAGCACTCTTCGCTTCGTTCAAAATGTCAAGCAGAATACAATCCATATTTTCAATGTTTTTATCATAACCTTTCAGTTTCCTCTAAGTGTTGAAACATCTCCGATCTCTGATACATTATAGCAGCAATGTCCAACGTTTGCGAAAGAGGAGAGCTTGGATTTACCTCCTTTCACTTTATGCGAACTCTGCCATTCTTCTAACACTGAAGTGTGTTGCAGTGGTGGATTGGTTATATGTACAGTTCGGTGCACGGAAATTTTCCGATGCTATTAGTGTCTTTTGGCTGTGCCAATCTCTTATTGGTTTGTATCAAAGTCCAATAACATTAGCAGTGACCGATGAACAAGGGGCGTGACCGAGGTGCGTAATGCGAGGGGAGGGGTAAGGAGGAATTTAATCCGAGTGGAATGATTGTCACCATCATCTCCTGACTGTGTCCGTGGCTCATTGGTTTGATGTCATAACTCTGGGATTCGGTTTCGGGAACCAGGGAGTACAAGCGGTGGGTCACACGAAACAGCTTTGTTGAATACATTGTTCTCTACACTATGCATGCCGTTTGAAGTGAGCAAACGATATGGATAAGAAGCCAAAAGTACTTGCGCACTGGATACTGACTGTGTGATTGTTGTTTCTACACGTCACAGGCAAGAGCTGGTTCACCCTCTGAATGAAAGAGGAGGTGGGGAATAGCAACTAATTACGTAAGATCTCCTAAGAGACAAGGTGGGACATTGCTGTATTATAATTATACATTTTAATTTTTTATCACAGTCATATTATACACATTACATAAGTAACTAATATAGATATCGATCAGTAATTATTTGAACTAAATTTTGATAAAAAATGACGCATTCGCCCATCAGGCTGTTACAAAAATTGTGAATTATTTAACATTCTGCACGATACAGGAAAGGAGCAACATCCAAACCGGGAAGTTGTATTGAAACCTGTGCCAACCAAAATTACATCTGATTTATTACTCACTCATTCTACCTACGTTTCCTGTAGTATTTATGTCATTTTGGATTTCTTTTCTTAGCTTCTTCCTGTTGCTGCCAATTTCACTTTTTTCGGGGATTTATCAGCAAGTTTGTGCACTCCTGGTTGCGTGATTTAACATAATTTATACGAAAAGTTCACTACTTATGCCTGTTCCTGTAGGCGATCAGGTTATTTTATTCCAGGCAAGTGTTTTTTGTGTATTTCGTAAGAGGTCTTGCGCCGTTCTTAAGCCTCAGAATGATTGCTATTCACACTAATAAAAACGTCTAAGGAACACGCACATATGTTGCGAATTCTCTTTTGCAAGAGAGAGCCTTCAGCATTTGCAGAGTCTCCCACAGAAAGCTTGCACATTTCTCATCCGCTTCGTCAACTCACCGGGAAGTCGGTCATAATTTAGAGATACGGCGCTTTTTCGCTCGCTCAAGTGAAGTACTTCATCAGATTTGGCTTCGAGTAAAGGTAACTGTAATTGCAGTATTATTACATCACCGTATGTGTACGGCGAAATCCTCCGCGGATTAAACGGTGCTGGAGGCGGATCGGTGTGTAATGCCCTGCCAGACGTAATAGGTTCTATTATTTTATACTCTCCTTGTCCGCTGAGTGCTGCAGTGTATCTGATTCGACTCTTCGTTCATCCGTAACACCATTATTTGCAATAGTCTTTCCTTGTACTTACCGGTTTTCTTAGAGGGATGTTAAATCTGTTGCCCGAGGCTAAACTTTCAATTCACATGGTGCCTGTGAAGACAGAGACAGAGGGAGAATGGTGTACAACAATCGCACCACTTTCTCTACCCATTATATCAACCGCTTAAATATCCCTGCTAGAGAAGTTTACCGAACATGCCGTAACGTCAAAATAACTTAACCTTACCACAATGCATTTTTTATTTAAAATAATAAGAAAAACACAATAGGATCAAACAGTAATTACTTGTGGACTACTTACCTACTGTTTTGAAGCAGTTATTTAGAATCTGGCAATTTCTGAAACTGGAACATTCGAAATCGTTTCTGAAAAATCTGATGTGCTGCACTCACATGACTTTCTCTACTCTTGTACAAGCTATTTGTACACATTCTTATTCCTATATCTTCTTCGTCTTAGTTGAGATAAACATTTGTACAAATTATCTTATTGCTTATTTCCTTGTAGGTGCAAGGGGAAAGTTAGAATACAGAAGACTTTGAGCTATAGTCACATCTTTTGAAGCTTTGAGATTCTCTTCTCTTTGCACACTTACCATATAAAAAAATGAACAACGATGATCCATTTCACGAAAGTTTTAAGTTTTCCGAAACTCACACACACAACAAGGAATATCTCCAAAATGGTTAACCCTACAAGAAAATTTATTGAGACACAAGTTGTGTATTTTAGCAAGATCCACATTTTTTGTTAAGTATGATTTGGTCTATCTCTAACGATTTACCAGTTATGCAAAAGTCGTCCAGAGTAAATACGACTAGAGGGGCTATAGCCAGAAAATTCAAGACATACATTTCATTTGTCATAAAAATATCTCAAACATATGACATTTTAATCAAAATCGTTAGAGCCATTTTCAAGAAAATCAAAATTGTCGAAAAATTTTCCATGTAAAGGGTAGTTTAGGGTGGGGCTATTTTCTTCAAAATCTTCGTGTCACATCCTTGAACGACATTAAACTTAAATACCAACTTTGGTTTTTAACCGACTTTTCGTTTTTGAGCTATGCTGTCCACAGACTGACAGACTAACAGACTGACACACAGACACACAGACACACACACGGACCTTTTTCTAAAAATGCTTTTTTTGGATTCAGGGGGCCTCAAAACATGTATTTCCGGTGAAATCTCGACTTCGAATTTTTGGGTGGAATACAATACTTCCCCTACTTACCAGTAGAGAAAGTAAAAATTACCGTTTTCCCTGCTTCAAGCTGCAACTATACATCTGTGACCACTCAGTTGGGGGGGGGGGGGGGGGGGGAAACATTTGCATTATTTTCTCTGTCTACTATAATTTATATCTGTTCTAACACTATTACGATAAGAGCTTATTTTTGTATTTACTTCAGGATAATATACATAAACGTTTGCAGAAATGATTGCATTATTTCGTTGCGGCTACAAGCGAAATGTTTGACCGCTGTAGCGCAGTTGGTAGCGTACTTGCCTCTGGCACGGAGGACCCCGGTACCAGCATGGGGATTTTATCCCTTCTGGGAGGTCTGGCACGGGGTGCACTCAGCCTCGTTAGGTTCTGGGGGGACCAATTGAAGAGCTACTTGATGGAGAAGTAGCGGCCCCAGGTCGAGAAGACCGCATAACTGGCTCGGGGCGCTGACCACGTCCCACCCTCCAGTACTGCACCCCACCAATGACGCCTGTAGTGGGCAGAGGTGGGGGACGCAGCGGCTGGGTGGTAGACCTTGGCCCTTCATGGGCTGTTGCGCCGGGGTTTAGGTTTTACAAGTAAATGTTTTATCATTCATGCGAATATACCTATATATTGAGGAAATTCGAAAGAACGAAATAACGTGTAAAGGGATATTTGTGATGGTAGGATTCGATCGTAGAAAGACGCTCAACTTAAACACAACATTTTTGTTTTTTTAGTTACCCTGCTGAGCAAAGTTGAAAATCTTCGTGTCTTTGAAATATGTTGAACTTAATAGAAATTCTTTATTTTAGAAATGTTTGTAGTTACCCCTCATGGACTATATGCAAGAATTATTTTGTTTTACTCAAATGATTTCAGACATGTAGTCTGGTGAAATAAAGATGTCAAATTTTTGGGTGGGATAAAATGTCCCTTCTACTGTTCGAACCTTTATACAGCTATCGCGAAAAGAGGTGATTGCAAGTTTCTTCTACAAGGGCAGACCGGGACGTCATTGCACGAGTACAGTGCGACAAAACACACTGCTTATGGTGCATAGTGTCTCTCGAATGTGTTCACTAGTTCCATAAAGTAAAATACCTGCAGCACGACAGTTGAAATATTTACGTATTACTGAACTTGCACAGGAATTTGAGAGTTAATATGTTGACAACGTAAGTTATTCAAAACCTTTATCTACAATGTTGCTACGTTGACTGTACCTTGCCTCCTCTGTGTTGTGATCATGTGACAGACTGACCCCTCCCACTTCCTATAGTCCAAACCCCGCAACTTTTTGTTTCCTGTATGAAGGTTCGATTCCTAGTGTCTAATAGAGAGCTGAACAGGTTTCGCGACTTGTTAATCGGCCGGTGCTGAGCGGGCCACAGTGCAGTCGTAGTAACATACTGTGGTTTCTCACGTAAATTGTTTCTAACAAAGAAACAAAAAGTAAAACCTAAAAATAAAGGTACTCACATATACGAAAGTCATTGCACATGTCCTGGCAGCTATGGGATAACATTCGATAATGCGACAAGGGAAATTCATGCTGTGTATTCCACTGTAAAGTCAATGTGGATCTCAATGGCAACAGAATTAGATAGGGATAGAGGACAGGAGTTAAGGGCACACGCTATGGAACTCTGCGTAAATTTATTGTGTACGAGTGTGGATTTGTTCGTAAACTTTATCTTTTAATCCCGTAGAGATAAAAACCACAGAGAGTTAAATGGGGGATTCCGTACTGACATATGAATCATAAATGAATACATTATAGGGAACAGAATACCGCTACCGGAATAGAGCTATTTCACTTAATCACTGCATTGCATCAAGTAACTAAAACGTGCCAAGTTTACAAGAGTTCAACTCACACTGAACTCCCGCCGGTTTACTTAGTGCCATGAAAGCTGTTCCACTCTAATCAGATCACCCAGTATGTTCTAAAGTGCTAGAGGAAGTAAATATCAAATATGAAGGAAAATAAGAGCTTTCTCCCATAATTACACGACTCACTGACAATTAAACAGCCCTTTGTGATACATATTATTGTTAAACAGTTACATAATACCAACATGAAGGCACATAATTTAGTTCTGAAGTAAAAAAAGAAGTTAAATATCAATAAACCATTTCACTTTTCTATAGTTATAGATTTCTTGATCAAAATTCCAATATAAAGGAACAAAAGGACTAAAATGCTTGTCATGTATTTTCTTGCGAATATGGGCATAATATTCTCATTGGAACAACGACACTTAAACAGTTAACATGTCAGTAAAGGTGAGAGCGCATTAAATTCTGAATCTCGACGTCATATGCTGCCAAGAAACTGAAAGGATTAAAGATAAAAAGCAATATATCATAAAGAAAGTAGGCATTGGCCATCAGAAGCCATCTCATAATTTACCTCAGCTGTCCAGTTCACAGCTTACAGTCGACCCTGCTCTTCTCCTCCTTGAACCTCGGAATCCCACGCCGTTCACGTGGTCTTCTGTTTCAGCTTGCCATGACACCGCCGAGTTTGTCCGTGAAGTTTCTTCAGAAATAACATGCTTCGACATCAATTGGAGGAACCAGAAGCACGACTGTTGGTCTCCTCGTGGTCCTTGAATATTAATGTGCAGAAGAATATCAGCAAAACATTACTCGATAGTAGCGTCGTATAATTTGATAACTTCAATGCATATCTTAATTATAGTAATGGAACATCAACTTAGCATGGATTCCAATGATGCTAAACGCTTTGCAAAATCTTTAAAAAATAATTTCTTCTTCTTCACGAATCAGACAATATGGCCATTCTGCCTTCGCGGCTATCTCCAGGGCTTCCAAGTTGATCTTCCATCTCTTCTCCCTCTTAGAGTATAATTTCAGGCTATTTTTTAAATATTTTGTTTCACATTTTTAACCATTTTAAAATGTGCATCTATGTTATCATACATGCCTTAAACTATTACTTGACAGAGCGAGATAGCTCCGTATTCAGGAGGTACGAGGTTCATTTCCTTTCAGCGCCACCCAATCTGTCGATCTAGGTGCCTCAGTTGGTTAGACACTGGCCTACTGGTCCCAAGGTCGCAGGTTCAAATCCGGCCCAGCTCCATGTCAATAGATTTACTGGCATGTGAAAGAACTCCTGCGGGATAAAATTCCGGCACACCGGTGACGCTGGTGGGATCCTGGCAATTGATAGGGTCATTAAACAACAAAATATTTTTTTTCCAACCCACTCTGATCTTGGATTTTTCGTAGTTTTCTCTGTTCCGTAGATGAATACTGGGGTAGTTTCCCATCTGCCACCATTTCCTTTCCATCATTTTCCTTCAGGTGTGCTTCTAGGTTTCCAAGTGTATGGTGGTGCCTGACAGATGGCGTGGATGCTTGCTCAAAGAGAAAGAGGACTGCTTGGTCGACGGGTCGTTCACTGCCCTCTCGAATCTGGAATTACTAGGAGCTTCTGAGCTTCTCCGTAACTTTTCTGTCTGAAGCCTGTAGCCTCCTGTGGTTCCTTTGCATCATCCCTTCCTCCAGGGGGTAGTAGCCACAATAAATCTATGAAGGCCGCAGTCCTAAGGGTATCGCACCCCATTGTATATCCTATATGCAGATAAATTACTGGTTCAGCTCTTCCCTTTTATCTGATTCCTCATCCATATATTTCTTCACACTTCAAATGTATTTCGTTTCTGCCTCTTAAATTTTATTAATTTCCTTTCGAGTTAGTACTCAGCTTTTACTCAGGTTTATCCTTAAACGTAGATAAATCATTTAATACAACTTAATTTTGTCTTTCTAATTTTGTTTTCAAAGTTTCTTTGAAGGTGCCGCATTTGCTTGAATTGCTAATATCGAGAGCGTTATCTTCACCATTTTGAAAATAAAAACTATTTCAAACCAACATATTTGAAATTAGGCACATGTTCCAATAACAAAATCATACAAAATAAAGCATATAAAGTTACAAAAGGAAGAAGGGATAAAATAAAACTTTGAATTTATTTAAAAATATAAGATTTAAGATTAATTATGCAAATTTACTCGAAAACGAGAATAAAGTGTATAACGTTTATATGAATGTGCTAATGCAAAATTATCTAGAATTAATGAAACCAAGTAATTCTGACCTTGCGCACCTGAGTAAGAGAATGGCTACATTTCTCCAGTTCTTGTGGTCAGCCTTTTAGTGAATTGAGAAATTTCTCCGGGATCTGTAGATCTTGGCTCGGTCATTTCTTTCTGAGCTACTTCACCTTAATTAAAATGTTCGTGCTTCCAAAAATGAAACATGGTCAGTGAAAGGTTGGGTAAAAATGTATCCGATTTCTTTTGCCCCCGTTCTTCTACTGGCGCCCAACATGTGGCACCTACTTTTCTTTCACCTTTTCCTATAAGTGTTTGTATATACCTCAGGGATAATGTAACACTACGTGACTAAATGTAAAGTATTCCTTCACAACAGGTTGTGAATCATTCTATATATTTAGGAATCCTAAGAAAGCATCTAATAACAGACTATGAACTATATCTTTGGAATAAATTTTTCTGAGAATTGGAACACAAAAGTAGAAGAGGTCCCTAAGTTCATGGAAGTTGTCCTAATATAAGGAACCAGGGCCAACAATGCTCTTCTGCTTGTAGTATTGCGGCCAAGGGAGTGAGGATAGATACCGTCCATGACATCGCGGGAGAGCTCATCCCATTGACCAGGCCGCCGACCATGATGCATAGCCTTGTGCTGGCGTAACAAGGTTTCCCAGGTGTTCAACCCACACAACCACTTTGCTTCTTTAATTCCGACACCCAGCTATGAATTTAAATGCGCGAGTCGACAGGATAGATCATCAACCTCCTGATTTCTTCCGTGTATCTAATCTACTCTAATTTAAAATAAGGTCACGCCGTCGCGCGGGCTCGTCTGCGAGTTCGCTGGCCGTTCTCCCAGACATTCTGGATGAATGAAACCAGCCAGAAAAATTGCCCGCTATAACAACATTCTGTTACTGAAAACAAACTAATCATGCACATCTTATCTGCATTTACAATGTTCCTCCCCACAGCCAGTTTTTAAAAACATGCAACAGTCCTTGTAGAACACGTGTGTAGCTACCTATCCTTGGATGAAAAATCTGTGTGCTTAAATAGTTGACCTTCTCTGCTGATTGTTGTATAAGCTATTCTTATAGGCGAGAATCACTAGGCTTTAGGGATAGTCAAATCGCTATCTGATAGCTTTGAAATTCCATTCTCTGTGTATGTCCAGGACGTAAAAAACAAATAAGGACTACCCATCTGAGAAAATTATAAATATTTGATCATTCAAGCCAATAATAATGAATATCTCAAAACTAGTTTACTCCACAAAAATAAGAATAAAGAAAAAGATGTATTTGACATAAATTTTGTATTTTAGCTACATCTAAATTTTTTGTGTCGTCAATTTTGTTAGTAATTAGATTGTAATATTTATTTTTTATAGATACCAGTTGTTTACATTATGCTGGTTACATCATCATCTATATGTACATAACCCTCAATGTGTTTAACAGGTCCATCGAACCAAGCTATGAGCATATTTATCCACTAGCTTTCTTCACAGTTACCAATTATGGAACATCTACATGTTTGTATATACTGGGAAGCTAGAAAGAGGGCGAGTTCATTGTCACTTTCTGAGCCTTAGACACACACGCACGCACGCACGCGCACGCACGCGCGCGCGCACACACACACACACACAGTTTTTTTTTGTAATAAAATTGTATCTATCTCTTATGGTCTGCCAGTTATGCAAAAGTCACCCAGAATGAAGAAAACTTCTGAGGACATTCTCAGAAAATTTAAGATAAAATTGCATCTGTCATGAAATCATCTTAATTGTATTTAAATGAAAATTAGAGAAAATTTTTCTTGAAAATCTTCGTGTCGCATCCTTGGAAGATGTTGAACTTAAATACCAAGTAAAAATCTGATGTGTTGCACTCATATGACTTTCTCTACTCTTGTACTAACCATTCTTACAAACTCTTATTCCTATATCTTCGTGTTAGTTGACATAAACATTTGTACAAATTATCTTATTGCTCATTTCCTTGTAGGTGGAAGGGGGATATTAGAATACAGTAGGCTTTGTGCGATAGTCAAATATTTTAAAGATTTGAAATTCGGTTCTCTTTGCACACTTAACATATAAAAAATGAACAACAATGCTCCATTTCTCTACCAGTAGAGAAAGTAAAAAGGACAAGAATGTACTACTCTGAACTAAATTAGAAGTGTATTTGTATAATTAGGAACCGCGTTATTACTTTACGAGCTTCCATTTTAATGTGTAGGTTATTTGACCTGTTCCGAGTCCAATTTTTCTTTCGAAAGGCATTCTAGTATTTGTTTAATTTATTCTATTCTATCATCTACTAATCGGTTTAGACTGCTCCTTATTAGACATACGCGCTCCATCTTTTAACTGGTTGTCCTCGACATGTGTGCTCTTGGGGATTATACATAATTTAGGATTATGGGAGACAGTCTCTCTTGTTTCATTCTACTGACAAGCTCAAACCATTTATTTCTGTATTCTTACATTTTCGTTACCACCTTGTCTATTTGTAATTCTTTGTGGATACTTCATTTGCTTTGTTTGTCTACAAGAGTATATCTTGTCACATTTCTGCTGCTTACAATCTTCTTAGTATGCGTTTAATGAGAGTTCAACATCCCCATCCATAAACTAAATAATGCTAAAACTCTATAATATTCTGGCGTTGGGCTCGGCGCACAACAATGAACGAGCGGGGACCAAGCTGCTTCACACCACATGCCAGGCTGGCGAGGAAAAAGACCTTGAAGCCCAAGCTGTCTCACGCCACTATTTCTGTGTACGTGACAGTAACAATAGAAGCGGCAGGAACCAAAGGGACTTTTCTAGCGCCTTCTAGAAATTTCTAGCTTAGTCATCACTGTGTAAATGAAGAGCTTCTCGCAAAGTGACGTAGTCCCCGCTATAAAAGAAGGCGAGGCAACTGAGATAAAGTAGATGGAAGAATAAGCATTTTTAACAATAGTTTGTATAAGGATAGAGAAAGTTATGTGAGTATACGTTTCATTAAACGTTTAGTGTCTTCCGGATATGCAGTGATATTGAACGCATTAGTGCCGAGGACGTTTCCGCGGCCTGGAGGATCTCCAAGGAGGTACAGATAGACGATCGCTGGGTCACAGCCTTCAGGGTTAATAAATCCATTCACAAGAAATTGGCTATGGATCTGCGATAAAGAACAATGAACAAGCTGCGAACGCGTGACATATTGTTAAATTCACCACCAAGAACACACTTCGCGCTGAATACTTATAAGAACCCATAACTAATACATCCCATGTTTAATTTCTGTTTATAATTTTTCTTCTTTGCATTGAGGGCCAGTCACGTTTCATTGTCACCGATCGTTCTCACCTGTTGCTGCCAAACAATGGCGGAAAAGATGCTGCACTTCCTTCAAGAGCCTTCTGAATTATAACCATATAAAACATTGCCTTACGCAATCGAAACTTCTTCCACCTTCGCCATCTATTGCCTCCAAGGTCCAACCTATGCTAAAACAATTATACGATGTTTTTCATAAACCAAGGATAATCGAATGTCGTGGGCGGTTTTTTAAAGAAAAATATGGTAGATAGTTATTCAAGGGCACAACCCACACGATTGTTTTGTTAGTCTTTTTCTTACTTAAATCAACAAAGACTAACATATCCATCAACAAGTGTGGGAGAATTTATATCGATTTCCAAAATCACATACACACCTGTAGTAAAGTTTACTTTTATTTATGTGTTTGTTTACTTTGGATGAAAATAAAATAACTAACGCTGTTTTCTGTGTGCATTTAATAAAACGTTTACTTAAAATCCGTACTTAAATATATGGGTACTGTGAGACTTTACAATACTAAATTATATATTTTTTTGTCGTTCACAAAGCTTCACTGTTATTTTTGTTTATTGTTTCCTGTTCTTTTTTTATTATCTTCAGCGTGTACTCCTCACTCTGTCTTTTGTTTTCAATTGTTTGTTGAGATTATTTTACGTTCTGTTAGCAGTAACACATCAGTTTAGCTTAATGAATTTTGTTTTTCTGTCTCCTACTATCACCTCTCTAATAAATTTTTTAATATACTTTTCACATTTAATCTCAAGGTATCATAATGATAGAGGTTTAATTTCGCCTTGTTTATTTGTTACAGGTAAGAAGAAATAGTTGAAGAAACACGGCTTTAAGGGAAAACGCAGGAGTAAGTTATACTGACGATTTTACTATTATAATGAACTATGTAAATTACCGACCTCTTGTGAAATAGGAAAATAAGCTTTTATCAATAAGTAATAAGCAAGGAAAGTAATTACGACTTGCAAACGTATTGTACTTGTGAATAGGAGGAAATTTTCGCTACTGCCTATTGAAACTGCCTATTGAAAATAATGACGCCAGATTACCCAGTCTTGTAGAAAAACCTCACAAATATTGACAATTACGATTACTATTTTGTGTTGTATGTTTTCATTCGAGTTATTTCTTCTAAAACAAAATTACAACGGTCAGAAACGATCTATCCTTGTCAGTTTCTCGCCTGATATATACAACACCTAATATTCTGGCTATCCATATCCTTATAGCCTGTAAAAGAATATAAAAAACATCGTTTGTTGGGAAGATACGAAATAAACATCCATTTAAAAATAAGCATCATATGTATGCATGGATAAAATCTTGAACATTCAAGCAGTGCATTAAAAGATCGTCAAGATAAACAGATTCCAACATTCATACGATTACCAAGGGTAAAGAAAACTGTTTAGCCTTGAGGGAATGTTGTGTTAAATGAAGAAAATGACGCAGTTCCGAAATGCCTTCGTTTATATACTTCCAAGTCGAAGTATTTCAAACTGCTAAGGCATTATTTAAACAGTTTTTTCTACCTTAAGTATACTAACTGAAGTTATATAAGTTTTTGTGAAATCAAGTTTTTCATACATTATTTTATTTATTTTTATAAAGCTACATTAAATAATACATTATATACAAGATAAATCAGATACTGCGTTTCGATAATATTAAACAAAGTATGCAACAGTAAAAGCATTACAAATATATAAACATTTTAAATCATCTCTATTCATTATTAGTAAAATAAAATGTGAAAATGTTTCAAATAAAACAATTATTGTAAAACTTACATTAATTTAATTTATTATCATTTCGACTACCCTTTGTAGCCGAGGTCGTGAAGGCACTCTTGAAGGTCTGTGGTTCAAATCTCGCTAGCACCATCCTCCCTGAATGAGCTTCCCAGGTTTTCCTCAGTCCTATAGAGTAGTTTTCATCCAGCTTGTTAAAAATATTAATTATTTCTTAAAAAGTCAACAAAAAGCTAATATTTGTTTCATGCTTAAACTAATCCTGTATTTATGGGTTTGTTTTCTAAAGGGTCTTTCATTTTATATGTAATTTTCCTCCAACCTAAACATTTTCTTGCGTTTTTGAACATCTGAAGTATCCATGTGCATTAAAAGCAATTAACAGGACATTCAAAAATGGCAGACGAAGATCTGGCGAATATTCTAGCGAGGATACTGTTATTTTAATTGAGGAGGCGAAGTCTAAAAATTAATTTAGCTAAACAGAGCAAACCTATCTTTAATGAATACACATTCGTTCATTTATATTCATCATATGTCCAATTCCTCATTTCCCTGGATTAAACGCCAAACTTGTTATTGTTGTTTTCACAACGTATTGAATTAGTTTTAGTGCCAACTGTAAAAATAGTATAGAAACTTATATTTGAAATATAAATGATTTAAAGCTTCCACTTCCCAAGACATCACACATTTTGAAAGTTCATATATCAAATTCTAATTTGAACATTAACTTCGATTGCATTTATTCACGTTTATGGAATTTAGTTGTTTTTTTTTTTCTTCAGAGAAACACTATCTTCAAAATATAGAATTTTTAAGACAAACAAAAATTAGGACTGGAGATCCAAAATGAGCCCTGAACACCACAAAGAAAAATGTCGTACAGATTTTTGGATTTAGGGAGTATTAATATGTATGGCAGGTTAAATCTGGGTATGGTTTTGATTGAAATACAGTACTTCCTCTACTTTATTGTAACTACGTACTGGAGAAATTAATGTACTACATCATCTGAGATTAAGGCAAGCGTCCTGATTTTTGCCATATGTTATGTAACCCCTTTGCGACCATAAGGACCGGAAAAGCAACAGCTGTTTGTGATTTGCAAACATGTTTCCGTCAACATCCTGATTGTTATGTTTCCCCAAGAGCTGCTGGTTTAATTATGATCGCCCTTTACTTTATTAGTTACTACAGGAAGATCCACTGGTACAAAAGAAAATCGAAAGTGGCTTTGCAGCCTCATCTTCGAAATAATGGTTATGTCTTGTGTAGTATAAATAAGGTGGACCTCTTGCCCCCTCCACGGCTGTTTCGCAACCAAGTAAAAGTTCTGTAATACCAAAGTTCAAGCTCTTCGCTTTTGTTAAGGCAAGTGCATCTCGCCAGGAGCACTTGGTTCGTGTTTGTTCGTTGTATTAAAAAAAAACCTAGTTTAATGTCTTATGCCAGATGTTCTGCACGATTAAATTTAAAAATATTCATGCTTTTGATAGCAAAATTATTGACTGGTCATATTAAGAATTGAATAGCGTGTCCCAAATTGATGTAAACACACTTTGAAATGTTATTTCTCAGCAATGAAAGGAGACAAAATATAATTTTTGTTCTGTATGCTCCGAAAGGCACTGCAAAACAATAGCGACACGTTCATTCAATATATGCTTATAAACAAACATGGAGGTTACTGAAGTGTTACTGGAAAGTGCACAATTAATTCACGTAATAGTCACCAACTCGCTTCAGACAATTCATTATAAGCCTCCAATAAATATATCAGCTCACTTAACTGCTGTTATCTATTCTTACCCAGAAAAAAACATACCATAGTTCACAACTGTAGCAGCCAACAGCAGATTCATCGAAGACCAAATTATTGGGGACTGCGTAAAATAAGTGTCCCACACTGGGAGCTCAGTTATCAAATGGCATGTCATTTAACTCGCCATAGCGCATAAATCTATCATATAAATTAGTTACGATAAATTTTAAACGAGGTTTTGAAACTGTTGTTATACAGTTATAATTTTTCACAGCTACTTTTTTTCTGTAAAATCAACCATTAAAAACTCTCCCTAGATCAAAAAAGTATGTGATAGTTTTAGCTGTTTGGTGTTTCGAAATGAAAATTTCACGACGATTGGATGAAAACTGTAGTGGGCAAAATTACAAAATTTTGAAGGAGCAAACGCTGCAGAAAAAGAAAATGCTATAAAATGTAGTTAAAAATAAATGTTAATTGTATGCTTTTAAAATGTTGCTTATAATTATAAACGATTATACTACCAAAAGGTAAAATAAAATTTGAAATTTTTGTCAATTGTTATCGGGAGGTCGGCGCCGGGCAGGCGGAACGTAGATATATAAGCAGCGCACTGGCCCATCGTAAACACCATAAAACGATCGCCGTATAACCAGGATCTTTTAGAAGTTTCGCTTTCTCGAACGTCTTGGATCTGCGTGGAAACTTTCAACGGCTATGAGCGAGTGCTCTCGTGCAGCGAGTGTGTTTCTGATGTTACGATGCGCCGTTTCCCAAGTGAATTGATGGCAACTATGACAGCATGCAATGCATGTTTTAACTGAAAAGGATCGAGACGTCTTGGTTGCACTCCACAACGAGTGAAATCTCCGGAAGAAGAGGCTGCATCGTGCGTGTCTCATTACGACACTACAAAAAAATTGAAGTGGTTGTAAAAACAAAGTAAAGTGACAGGAATAGCGGAACTAGTGCTCAATATTGAAGTGACGTGTGAGCTAAGCGAAGCCTTACCGAAAGTTTCACTAGATCATTTAGTGACAGTGAAAACTCTGAGAAGTGACAATTGAAAATCTGTACCAAAGTCGCAATATTTTTGAGGACACCAAATAATAAAATCACTTGAAATACCCATGTTTTCCCAGTTTAAACTAACATTAAGCATGTTACTCTTTAAAATGTATTTATTAGTAACAAAAGATGCTTCGAACATGGAAATCGTTTATTTTCGTACTTTACATGCAAGCAAGCCCATATTTTGCAATTAGGAATTATTTGTTGTCAAAGATTAGTGGTAAAGTAATGTAAATAGAAAAACATATTTTATACGTCCAAATACTATAATAAATAAAGTTTTAATGGATAGTGAAAGTCGTGTGAATGTGAAACGTGATCTTTTTTCCCTCAAACACATAAATCTGCTTTGAATAGCTCATCGTGCTAAACTTTCGTATTAAATATAAATATTTAAATTGTATGTTTTGCCATGTAGCCTTTTGTAGCTAAATTATTTTCCATAAAATGTTTACTTTGGCCTTAAATATAGCACAGAAAAACATATAGGGTATACCATTACAGTACAACCTGTGTATTCGCCAAAGCATTTCACTGTCTCCTACGTCATGCAAGCTATTAAAATTTTCGCCAATTCGTGACGCTGCAAAGAACAGCCAAAACAAACAAATAGAACAGGTTATAATAGCAAGAAGAATTGTGAACGTAAAACAAACAAACTACAAAGATTCCAAGAGTCACAGACGTTTGTGATCTACCCATGGTTCTAAGAACCTCACGAAGGAACCTTGCTTCCTGAGCATTGCGTATTCACTGGCAGGTGATTATCCATCATAACTCAGTATATTTCACTGTCTGGAAGTTACCATTACAGCAGGAGCAGGTAATACATCAAACTTCGATGTTATGTATGTGGTAATAACGAAGCGAACTGGAGAAAGTGAAAAGCAATAGAAACTGTAACATCTTGAAACCTTGAAGCAATCTAATATTCTTTCACTTACTCCTTACCATTGTACCTCCTCCGTAATAAAGTGTGATTGAAGGAGGAATCTTATTACTCAACTCAAAGATGAGCAAAAAAGGCACAAAGATACGCCACTTTCACCGAGCGGACCGGATTCGAGAGGTCGTGGGTTCAAACCCCGTGGCCGCGCACTCTGACATGGGTTTTGCGAGGTTTCCCTATGTCACTTAGGCAAATGCTGGGGTGAAAAACAAAGAATGACTACTTATCTTAAAATTTTTGTTTAATTAAAATTGTATTAAATGTTTTGGAAATGTATTAAACATTAAAAACATACTAAAATCCTCTTAAACAGTGTTTTAATCCTAACAGTTCGAGGAATTGTTGAGAAAACAAAATAACTCGAAATTTATGTACTTGTTTGATGCAAGGGGAGTTTAATGAAGTTGTTCGTCTTGCATCCTTAAAGATTGTGTATGTAATTAAGAAACTCATTGTTAATTTGGTCTTTTGTATTTGAATTCTTTTCATACAGGATGTTAAACACGTGTTATATGAACGTTAATTGTTTCAATTTTTCAATTTCCGTAAGTGCAAATCGCTTTTAACTAACTAAACCCCGGCGCGACAGCCCATAAGGGGCCAAGGCCTACCGTCCAGCCGCTGCGTCCCCCACCTCTGCCCACTACAGGCGTCATTGGTGAGGTGCAGTATTGGAGGGTGGGACGTGGTCAGCGCCCCGAGCCCTCCCGGCCGGTTATGTGGTCTTCTAGACCTGGGGCCGCTACTTCTCTATCAAGTAGCTCCTCAATTGGTCCCCCCGGGACCTAACGAGGCTGAGTGCACCCCGTGCCAGACCTCCCAGAGGGGATAAAATCCCCATGCTGGTACCAGGGATCGAACCCGGGTCCTCCGCACCAGAGCAAATCGCTTTTATGTCCCTGAACTGCAAAGAATTTGAAAGCCTTCCATAGCAAGCAGCCATTAAAAGCTTTGATTATCGCTTAATCTTATTGTATTTCCATATACCCCTTGTACCTATTTTAAAATTAGGAATAACATGTCTGCAAATGTTAATTTTTTAGATAAAGAAATAAGTGTTTGTAAGAATATGTAGTTAGCACAGTAGTGGAGTGCAACTCATCAGATTTTTCTCATACTTTGTAAAGTTGCCTATGATGTTCTGTGTTGATAAATAACCGCTTTGAACGTATTACGTTAATTGATTTTGCAGGAGGTAGAATCGCTGCAATTAGCAACCAGCACGACTGAAAGTTCCCTACTGTGACCGTATGACACGAAACTACGGCCATAGTTCCCTGATCATAATGTAGAAAACCTTGAGTGAAGTATCGGTACGTGCAAAAGTGGCGAGAAGCAACTTGTGTCGTAACCATGACCTGGGGTCCTTCAACATAAAACCGTGGAACAAATTACGCGTGTTTTAAGTTAAAACATATTCTTTTCGAAAGGGTTTACAGCAATGGAACTAAGCTCTCTTAAGTTTGAGGTTAGGTCATTTCAATATAGCTCTTTGGGATTCTACATATACTAAAAAAAAACGGAGTGGTAGCGAGGTACACTCAGCCTTGTTTGCCCGGCGATCCTGATGGAAAGGTAGCATTCCTAAAAGATCAAATAGCCGCATTGCGATAATAGACGGCACACGAATTTAATACTGCAGCGAATACATATATTTGAGTCAAGCAGTCAACAGAAAAAGGGGACAAGAAGAATAAGTCAAGCATGGGAGAAATTGTGGGGATTCAAATTCCTATTCCTAGACAAAGACATTAATATTCAATTAAGAATGGAAACCCTAAAAGCCTGAATCGTACCGGTGCTAACATATGGTAGCCAAACCTAGGCGTCAAGACATAAGAAATTAAGAACTGAGATTACGAAGTGGCATAGAAGAGGCACCCAAAATGACAAGAGGAATCAAATGGAAATGGGGAGGACATGTGCTCAGACTACCTGCAAAAAGATAGGCCAATACCGCCACGACGCGGGGTCCAAGAAGAGGGACAAGAATGAGGAGACCAGAAGGAAATGGGCGCAGGACTTCATGGAAGTGATTGGACCACAGTGGATACGACCGGCAAGGAACAAGAAAGAGTGGAAAATCACAATTTTAAGTTTAGAACAAAACGTAAGACATTTGAAACTAAAAGTGTAGCGTAGCAAAGAAAATTGTAGAAATTTGGCTGCAAAGGATTTATTAGTTTTTCTAATCCTAATTCTAAAGTGGATTGTTTCCGATTTTGCGGTTTCCTCCGCTGCACTTGAACTGCTCTGTCATTACCTTTCTTTCATCATACCAGGCTGGTACTCTCTCTGATCCAGAGTTTATCTACGAGTACTCTTCGACTGGCATCTGACCACAGGTGCTAACTTCAAATTCCTGAGGATTGTAAGTCCTCCACACAGTAAGGTCAACAGAGAAAGAAGACAAAGTTAATGCAAACCTCCTTTTCAATAGAAACACCTTGCTTTTTAGTACGACTTTTGTACATTGTTCTGTATTACACCTGTTGTTTCTGGAGTGTTTTTGTACTGAAGAAGAAAGTCCTCTGGAAATGAGCTAAGCCTAAGAAAATATGAATCTAGAGAGGCGCCCTGCTTTGCAAACAAGCCTCATGAACACTATGGCAATTCTACGAGGATTTCAATTGCTTTAAGCGCAATATTCTCCGTTATGTAACAAAGAAAATGGGTTGTTATGAAACGTAAATAGCTGGGAGGTATACCTTGGGAAACATCAAAGCATTGGTTTTGGATTTCCCCTGGACGTCAATGTAAACAAGCCATATCGCTTTTGATTTACATAGTCAAATCTGCTCTGGTGTATAATCTTACGTGTTTTACCCAATTTTTTAACTGAGCTAGTAAATCGAGTGTTGTAAACACTTGAGTGGGCGGGAGAGCAAATGCTAATAAATTGTGCAGTATCTGCTGCTGTTATAGGATAATAAACCCCCCATTGGTCCAACAAACGATTCGGCGTTTCTTTGTGCAGGGAGAAACCGGTTTCCAGGGTTCCCTGAGTCTCGGCAATACTACTTAAGTTAATTTTATTGTATGCGTCCAACATTCATCAGGTAGGTCTTTAATATACCTACGAGTGTAACCAAATGTTTGGGTTTCAGTTAGAAAATTAGCATCTTAGACACTTATCAGAGAATCATTAATTTAGCTCTAATGAGAATAATTGTTAACATATAATAATAGTAATAATAAATATATACAGAATATATTAACTAATTCAGCTTCCTCAACTTTATTCGCTGTCCTAAATTGCAACAATACGTAATTGAAAGTTGCTGTTGTTGTTGTAGTGTTTAACGCCCGCTTTTACTATTACGGCACCGCAGGCGGTGACACTGATGATACATGGAATGAAGATGGAGCACCGGTGGAATGAGATGGCGGGGGAAACCGGAGCACCCGGAGAAAACCCGCCCTGACGCCGCTTCGTCCACCATGAATACCACATGCGGGTCCCTGGGATCGAACCCGGGCCGCCAAGGTGGTAGGCGAGCGCGCTAACCGCTCGGCCACGGCGCCGCCATAATTGAAAGTGTAAATAATACAAATAACTATTAATAAAATTGCAACTATATAGAAGATAATTGCAATGCACAATATAGATATGGAAATAGCCCATATGTAAAACAAATAAATGTGTTTATAAGATTAAGTATGTTTACGTATACTACTGCTACCACTATTACTACAACTACTGGATTTTACAGCCTCTTTTGGGCCATCGTCTCCTCAGCTTTTACCCCCATTCTTCTCTAACTTCTGCTTTCCGCCTCCCTTTAAGTATCTATAAGGCAACTCTTCATATAATATCCTGGTATCGATTTGTGCCCTGCCTATATATCTTTTGTTGTAGAATTTCCCATTTTTTTTTTTTTTTTTTTTTTTTTTTTTTTTTTTTTTTTTTTTGGGATTCGTTTATCTTCTATCCTTTGTATCCTGCCCATCTTAAACATCTCATCTTAATTTCTTGTACAATGCTAATATCTATGAATAAGTATGTTTACGTATAATAAAAATTATTTTTCAATATAGCTAATGGGTCCTTAATAAGTACTTTAATAAATGAAGTCTTTGTTTTTTATTTCCTGCAAAAGCACGCGAAGAAACATATGATATTTATTGCAAAGATCGTACTGTAATCTTATGTATTTATAATTATTTGTATCATATCTATTATTATTATTATTATTATTATTATTATTATTATTATTATTATTATTATTATTATTATTATTATTATTATTATTATTATTATTATTATTATTATCTATTATTATTATTATCTATTATTATTATCTATTATTATTATCTATTATTATTATCTATTATTATTATCTATTATTATCTATTATTATTATCTATTATTATTATCTATTATTATCTATTATTATTATCTATTATTATTATTATTATTATTATTATTATCTATTATTATTATCTATTATTATTATTATTATTATCTATTATTATCTATTATTATTATTATTATCTATTATTATCTATTATTATTATTATCTATTATTATTATCTATTATTATTATCTATTATTATTATCTATTATTATTATCTATTATTATTATCTATTAATTATATTTCTATTCACTGGGTTTCCCATGGCCTTGTAAAAACTTGTAAACATGAAATTAATAGTACAGGAAGGCGCCTATGCTTTTAAAGGTCATCTATTTAGTCACGATTAGGCATAAAACACAAGGAAAGATGCTTCAATATTGCTTGAGGTTGAAACGATGTAAAGAGAAATAAAAAGTGGCGCAAATGAAAGTGCTATAAAATTTCATGATGAACACGTCAGATTGTAACAAAAGTATGAGGATTTTACGAAGGAAAGCGCCTTAGTTAAAGAACATAGCTGTTAAACTGAAGTGATTGCATTCTAATCTTAACGGCATCATGAGAAATCCAATTGACTCTTGTATAATGACTATCTGGGTTCCTCAATGGTCATTCGAAACACGGAAGAAGACCAAGGAAACACGAGTGTTCGCAATAATGCGCAGGATATAAATGTGTGAATGTTTTTATTGAAAGGCTGAGAGTAATTACGTGAAAATGATTGTTCTCGTGCTTGAGTTAGGTCCTTCGACTCTTTCCTACATTCAAGTTCCGGCCTTTTCATGTTTAACCTCTGTTTCGGAAATTCTTTAAAGCAATGGCTTTTTTGCGTGAGTTCAGAGTAACCTCTGCAGTTCTAGTCCATTACCTGTAGTGTCCTTAAGCCATTACGAGGCTCAGAAATGAAAATATTTTAATGACAAAAAAGGAAGCTTTTGTATGTGATGGCAGTTAAATGTGGCAGGTCAAGGGATAACATATTAGCCTCTGGTTCCCGAGGTCGCGGGTTGAAACCCGGTGGAGGGCGATGGATTTTTTCGGGCATAAAAATCTATAGCATGTCTGCCTTAGGAAGGGAAGTGAAACCGGTAGTCCTGTGTCGTAAATGAGCCCCAAGACGCTGAGAACCACAGCAATTAGAAAGCATCCATAAATAAAAGCTCAATTTCTAGTGGCAGACTTTGGGTTGAGTAGGTTTAGGTATTTTCAACCACAACTCCAACAGAAAAACTTAAAACGAAATTGTGAGCTGTGCGTGTGCACGTCAACATTAGCTGGGAAATCGAATGCAGATAAATTGATATTTAAGTTCAATATTTTTTCATGGATTTTGTGTTAGTTTTAATTTTCTCAAAAATGACTTCAATTCTGATTACAATATCGCATGTTTAAGATATTTGCTTGTAAAATAAAATGTATATTGTGATGCCAGGCTGCCCTACACGACAGATGCGGCGCGTATCAAGGCTCTCAAGGTCAAGCTGCCCCACACCACTCATGCGAGTGAACAGCCGACTTGCTTGTGAAGGTCGAGAAAGGTCCATACTATGTCATCCCCGCTATATAAGGAGGCGAGGCAAAGACACAGGAGTTAGTTACAGGCATGAGTGTGTCAGTGAGTGTGAGACAGATGTGTGTGAGATACTGTTGCCGTGAAAGACACGTCGCGTCGAAGTGGAGAAGTTTAAATGAGTTTCGAGTGATTGTATCGCCAGAGTTAGTGTATGAGAGACAAAGAAACTGAAGAGAGACAGTAAAAGGCCTAAGTGAAGGTTACGAGAAGAAAATAGTTGTAATATGAAAGACTGTAGACTATATTACGTCATTAGAAGATATTGTGTGTTTGTGCAAAAGTTATGAAGCAAATTGACAGAAAAGTAACCGGACTGTACCTATGTCATTTTGTCACAATATTCTGCAAATAGCCTATAGAGTCCTTTTCAAAAATAGTTAATATTTTTCCATGCAGAGAGTAGTTTAACTAAACCCGGCGCGACAGCCCACAAGGGGCCCAGGCCTACCGCCCAGCCTCTGCGTCCCCCACCTCTGCCCACTACAGGCGTCATTGGTGAGGTGCAGTACTGGAGGGTGGGACGTGGTCAGCGCCCCGAGCCCTCCCGGTCAGTTACGCGGTCTTCTAGACCTGGGGCCGCTACTTCTCCATCAAGTAGTTCCCCGGGACCTAACGAGGCTGAGTGCACCCCGTGCCAGACCTCCCAGAGAGTGAAGAAAATTATATATCTTCTATCCGTTCTATGCTCCAACGGAGATTAGGTAGATGTAAGGAATTTAAATGGAGGCGTTAAACTTTTTGAACAACAATGGTGGTGACATTAGTATCTATTGATAATTGCTTAAGTTTAATAAGCTGATCCAATACATATTTGTATAAATATTTATCTTAATAGTGATTGATAGTTGGGTTGTGGAGGACAACCCAAATATCTTGCCAAACAACCTTCGAAGTATGTTGATCTAAATTGGATCGGATGTACCGAAACAAAACAATTGGAACTAAAATTCATGCCTCGTTTTTCGCAATCTCTAAACCACCAAAGAAAAGATAGACAGCAGATACTAAGTGGAAAAGCATGGGTCATCAAATAGTGAAAGTAAACAATAGCCTGAAATATCTTAGGTTTTGGATCTCGGATGCGCTCAGCTGATGCCGTCGGCCTAAATTGATACATGGGTCGTTTGACATTAAGGTAATGAGCCAATCGTCAAGGATATTCACGTTGATGTAAAAGTTATTTCCTGTCGAAAATCTTTTTCACATTATTGTCATGGTACGAGAGTTGGCCAATTGGTACCTAGCGGATACCCCATCCGGAACCTGACGTAGGATATGCGCTCCGTTACAGTCATTTGTTTGGTTATCGACATATCCATTCCTTGACCCTCATTTGCATCGCTGCTACAAGTTTATGCAGTTTCTGAATTACAAACTTTCTGTGGGGAGGTCACTTTCGGTACGACTTCAACCATTAGCAAGAAGACGCTTGTGATGAACTCCAGTTGAAAATTCAACCGAGTGGGATGGTTCAGGCGCTAGCTACTGTAGCCCGCATTCGAAAGGTCGTGGGTTGATTACCGTGACCAACCTCCCTGACCCGTGCGGTTTTTCCCTGGCTTTCCCCAGTAGGCGAATGCTGGGAAGGATCATCCCCCAAATTTCCTGTAACTCCATTTCACCTCACTTCTTTGCCTTTCACTTCACCTTCATCCTCATTGGTTGAATCAGGGTTCCAAATCTCGGCGGAGATTTCGGCATTTTGTTGTCTGTAAATCTTGTCCTCCGACACTGGGGCGTTTAAATCTGTAGATGTTAGGGACCCAGGTCTCTGCTGCCGTCTGTCTTCAGGTACGGCCAGCCTTATTATCCTCTCAAGTCACCCCGGCGTGCTCACAAGATGTCATTTGTCGAGGTGCTAAATGTCCCCTTCTAACGTCTATGGAATCATAGTCAATATGTGTTAAAGCTTATGAAAATATTGTTCTTTATTGTTACAATTGCTTGTTTAATTTATTTTATACAAATTGGATGACATTTTAAGAAATTAAACATCTAACTTGGCCTTATGGGGAGCAACTGAAATTTGAACAGTACAAGAATCCGAGAGGAAAAGTTGAGAATATAACAAAATGCTACTACTTTCTGTTTCTACTGTTATAAAAAGTGATGTATTTTTTATTAAGGATTCTACTACAATAAAGTAGTTTTCCTTCAGCCCAAATATTCTGCCATAGATTTCTGTCCTCTTCATCTTCTTCGAGGCTTTTTTTCTTCTTTTTTTTTTCTTTTAATTTGATTTCATTACAGTAATGTTATAGAGAATTGCATATAAGTAAACAGAGCGCAAATAGTAATAGGCGTAGAATTTCTGATGGTTTGTAGAGGCTCGTATTTATAGGGCGTGCTGTCTGATAACGGTCTCCAGTTTGAAAGGAGATACGTTAACTCCCCTTCCTTCCAGTTGAGGGAGGTGGCTATGCCTATTCGTAAGTAGCCAATGAGTTGACACACTAGCATAGGTATACTTTATTGGTCTGATACAGAGCACAAGGCATGATACGCACCTACAAGGTAACAATATCAGCCAACAAAATTAAAGCATGACGTAATAAGGTACCCTACAAACGGTAAGAAATGAGGTGTCCGCAACAAGGGACTGCTGATTTCCTTCCGTGCTGTCCCTACAACAGTCCATATATTAATAACGATGCATTGTTATCGGTGTTAGATACATTAAACCGTCGTTCCCACAAAAAGCAGAAACAGGGTTTGCAGGCCTTGATCCAGGGGCTGTGACGTCATCTAAAGTCCCACGCCTGTCCATTGACGTTTTAAATTGTTTTTTATTACAATAGCAATAAGAAAGAACGCGACTTTTGGTGCAACCTATATAGTTAAATTATTCAATCTTACCCCTAATTAATATTGCATATGAAAATCGAAAATAAATGTTAATGAGCTGGAATTTGGAAGCCTTTAAAATAAAAAGAGAAAAACAGAATTGACAGGATTTTGCCTGCTAACACAATCTAGTAGATAACCTTGGTATTGAAACAGGTCCAAACTTTATAGCCTTTTTGTGTCTGTATAAAGGAATTCAGCTAATTCAGACAGCGTTAGAGACTTTTTGCAAGCTCGTGGCCCATGGGTATCATTTTAACTTTCTCTACCATGTATTTGATAGGTAGAGGAAATATTGTCGTACCAAATCAGATCGATGTTGAATCCTCCAGAATAAAATGAATTTTTTTTTTTTTCTTTTTAGAATTAAGGTTGTACTTTGCGCCGTGATATTAAACATTCAATCGGGTATTTAGCTTGAAACGAAGCAAAAATACGAAAAAAGCACTGTCAAATTAGTCGGTCCACGAGATTTGAACCCTTCCTGATCTGGGCCACAAACGTTGCCACCTCAGTCATCCCACACAATATCTCGGAATTACAGTGTAGCAAAAAATACTCGAAATAAATCATTGGATTTAAGTAAAACCACATTATGTATTTTGTCTGTCTCTTTGGTTTACCACTTAGACAAAATCAAATAAAATTTTAATGAAAAAATGCGAAGACAGGACAGGTAAAAGCGCCTGATCCTTGAAGTGAAGAAGAAGAAGAAAAAAAAAAAAAAAAAAAATTCCTTCCAAATGAAGAGTTCTTCAGAGGACACTTCCAAAGAATTGAAGGCACACTTTTATATTTCATGGAAATATTTTGTGGTATTTTAATTAAAATCATTTGACAAAATTATGACAAAATAAAAAATAACTGCTAACAGGTAGTTTGGGGTGCCATATCTTTGGAGGACGCTGATACCAAATTTGGTGTTTATCCGACATTTGGTTTGGTTTATGGCGTTCTCTCACTCTGTCTCACAGAGGTATGCATGCGCGGATCTTTTTATTATTTTTGTACCTTCTCTATTACGAATGCTAAATAGGAGAAGTATTGTATTCGACCCAAAAATTTGATGTCATGATTTCACGGATTCCCCCTAAATTAAAAAAAGGCCGTTTTAGAAAAAGGTCCATGGCTGTCTGTGCATGTGTATCTGACTGCGAACAGCATAACTCAAAAACCAAAAGGCGGCTGCAAACCAAAGTTGGTATTTAAGTTTAATTTCCTTCAAGGATGCGATGCGAAGATTTTTAAGAAAATTCCATCATTCAAACTAGCCTTTACATTGAAAATATTTCGAAAAGTTTGATTTCCTCAAAAAATGGCTCTAGCGATTTTGATTAAAATTCTTTTATGGCAAATGAAAATTATATTTTGAATTTCCTGGCCATAGCCCATGTAGTCCTGTTTACTCTTCACATAACTGGTAAACTGTAAGAGATAGGCTAAATCTTGTAGATTTCGTGAAGGCACAAGTTACGCCAAAATGTATGTCACATTGTTTATCTCTTCGCCGTGCAAAGGGATCGGAATTTCAAAGCTTTGAAAGATTTGACTATGGCTCAAAAGCTGCTGTGCTCCAATCTTCCCCTTGCACCTAGAAGAAAATTAGTAATAAGATAATTTCTGCCAATGTTTATCCTAATGAACACGATAAAGATAAAGGAATAAGAGTCACATACAAGAGTAGAGAAAGTCGTGTGAGTGCAGCACGTCAGGTTGTTGTGGAGTAAGATCTTGCCCAATCATCACTTTCGCTTCGGAAATGCATCAGTTTCCGAATAACATCAGTGGAGATTAGAATCAGGAAATACTAAGTTATTACTCACGTGACGAACCAAAAATTGAATTGAGTTACCTCCCAAAACCTCAATCATAGCTTTAGGGTTACGTTTCGTGACATAATCCCAAGAGAAAGGAAGTTGAAGTATGAAAATGGGTTTTGGGAGTAGCTTTCATAATTTGACATTTGAAGCACCCACCGCACGACGTCACGGTTTTCGGTTCCAAACATCTTTTTTCGCCTTGCCCCTTTAATTACACCTTTAGGTCACTCATGCTTTCAAGGTCTTTTACACATAATACTTGTTACTTACTAGCCTAGACCTCAGCAGCTAGCGCCTGCCTGGGAGATCGGGTAGACAGTCGGACGCGAGGCTTATAGCCACTGTTACCAGCGAGGTAGACTTCAGTTATGGCCGAGTTGGTCGTCAGTGTACTTCCAGTCGCGGTCCAGTGAGGTACCACAAACTCTGCTCTCGGTGTGTGCTTAGCCGTGTTGTTATTATTATTATACTTGTATATACTCAACAGAAAAAGGAAAGGAAGAATTGTTGTATAATAGAGAAAGTGTTTTCCCCGTTCCACTGTTATGACCAAGTATTAACTCTTGCGCTCTGCGAGGAGGTAAATCGGACCAAGAATTCGAGATTCCGCGTGTGACTGTGGACATTTTTGTGTACTATAATTTTTTCTTGCTAAAAGTGCTCTATCAAGAAATACCTCAATGACAAATCAATGGACATTTAAGAGAAGTTACATTCAAACATTATAAATCCACATACACAAAGTGAACTGTGACAGAAACATGTACAAGAACAGGTTAAAGAAGTATGTGATATAGGAAACAAGTGATAGTAGCAAGACAAACATTTTCGCGTACGGATCGTTTGACCCGAGGATGTGCCAATCATGATGTACACCAACAGGATTCTTACGGCAGTATAATATACTTGAGGACGGTAAGTAACGGCTCACAAGAAAGTGAAAGCGTTCAAATGGGGAAGGCATTCCCACTGACTCCATTTTTATGCCCTTAAGATGCTTGTTCGTTTGACATCCTGACATCCATTACGTAACTTTAAAACGTAATATAAAGACATTAAACAGTGAAAACATGCCCAGCTCACCGCAGGCTAGTTTGTCGAGCGTTTCTTTAAGTAGCACATATCGGATTACTAGAATATTTAGGTCAGTAGCATTCCGAAATATCTCAGTTTGTAAAACTATACGGAATAGAATTTTAGCCCTGGGAGTATCGCTGACTAGGGAGTTTCAGTGGAATTCATTTTTACTTTCTCTGCTACGTCTAGTAAGTAGGAGATGTATTGTATTCGACCCAAAATTTCGATGTCAAGATTTCACCGGAAATATATGTTTTGAGGACCCCGAATTAAAAAAAATAAATAAAAATTGTGTGTGTGTGTGTGTGTGTGTGTGTGTGTGTGTGTGTGTGTGTGTGTGTGTGTTTGGTTAAAAACCAAAGTTGGTGTTTAAATTTAATATCTTTCAAGGATGCGATACGATAAGATTTTGAAGAAAATTCCTCCACCCTAAACTAACCTTTACACGAAACATTTTTCGAAAATTTTGATGTTCTCAAAAATGGCACTAACGTATTTAATTAAAATATCACATGTTTAAAATATTTTATGGTAAATGAGATTTATATTTTGAACTTTCTGGCCATAACTCAGGTATTCCTGTTTACTCTTAACTGACCGTAAGTAATAGACCAAATCTTACTATAAAAGATGTAAATCTCCTTAAAACACAAGTTATGTCCAAATGCACTTTATTGTGGAGTGAACCATTTCGGAGATATTCCTTGTTATTAGTATGACTTTTGCAATGCTTATACTTCTGTTAAATGTAACGCCGTTATTCACTTTTGGCCAAAGTTCCTCGGAACAACCCCGCCAAAATTTGATGAAATGCCATTGAAACAGCAGTATTTCCCATAGTCGAAAAGCTCCCCAATATTGCATCAAAGAAATATGTTTATCTCCACTAACATGAAGAAGATAGTTTATAAGAATAATTAGTACGAGAGTAGAAGAAGTCATGTTAGTGTAACACATCAGATTTTTTTTACAGTAATTACTTTGTTTTTTTTTTATCACACAAAGCTTTAGTAGGTTTGTGGATTTAGTTTACGGCATTTTCTCGTAAATAATCCACAAATAAAAATTAATTTTCACCTCCATATCGTGTTATATTTTTAGATATTCTTGATAATATAATAATACATTTTATGAAATAATTATTTGCTACCTTTTACCCATTCCTATTGAAAACACAAAATTCATTCTGAATGACTTTTACATAACTATCTACCACTGTAGACCGTAAGAGATGTACAAAATCTTGCTAAATGAAAAATGAAGATATTCTTAAATAAGTTTTGTTATGAAGTTAACCATTTCCGAGATATTTTTGTTGTTCCAGGCTTAAAATATATTTTTTCAAATTAAAAATCGTTATTCTTTTAATTCTCTCTTCCTCTCTCCCTTGGCCATGCAAAAGGAGTGGTTTTTCAAAGCCATCACAGAGCGACCAGCTCTTAAAATATTTGACTATCCTTAAAGGTTACCATATTTCCTTAATCCTTTTCTACTAAAAAGGAACTATACAGTAAAACAATTTCTGCGAATATTTGTCGTTTAACATGAAGTAGATTTAAGATTAAGCGAGATAAATCAGATTTTTAATTTTCACATTCGTTGAGAAGCTAAAATTGGCAACATTTGAGTTTGTTTGCTTTTACTGTTAACTGTACCACCATTCTCATATCCTTCTCCTTTCGTTAAGGACTGTTTTACGAGGTCCTATGAAGCTTGGTATCTTGTGCTCTTCTGTTATTCTGAGGCATGCATTATCCCGTACTTCCCCTGTGAGTAAGCGCGCTTCAAGACAAAATCACCTGTGTCCAAGGACACGAAAACTCCCGCCGTGGTTTGTCCTCAATACAGAGAATTTGTTTTGAATGAAACTGAAAGGGTATTTATGTTTATAAAGTGGTATTCATGGCAGCTGTGCTAAACTTTCAGTCTATTAATCAGAAAAGACAAGAGTTTATTTTTCAACTCGTGTTAAAGGACTATAATTTTCATATATCTATTCAAAGTTAAATATACAGCAAAATACACGAATACGCTAACAAGATTTCTTGAAAAAATTAAAGGGGCCAAATTATAATTTGTAATGATTTGGGTTTTAAATTCTCAATTATACGTTATTTGTAGCAATTACAACACTATTAAATTATTTTGCACATTTAATTGTAAAAGAAAGTATTCACATTTACGTTTTTCTTCTCTATTAAAAATACAAATTTAAGGAATTTCATAACTTTTTTAAAACAAATGACAATCCTACTACATAGCATCTTCCAAAGATGAAACACGAACAAGATTTCCTTCCACACCAAATACTATTTATATGGAAAATCTTAGGTATTTTTATTTCTCAAAACGGTTCTAACCATTTTGATTAAAATACTATAACTTAAGATATTTTCATGCATATTTTTAATTTTCTTATAACCTGCGCAGTTTATATTATTGGTAAATAATAGAGATTGACAATGTTTAAACTATTTAGAATATTAGGTGCATACAAGTTGAAATGTTCAAGCAGCGGTGCCTGTTATAAAACTAAAGCTACATTAAAAAAGTTTTGCGAGGTAATTTTCTTAGAAAAGGCGGTAAAATAACTGTACGTATAATATTATGGTTGGATGAATTCTTAAGCAAGGACACAGCCGTTATTTATGAAAGTACGAGCATGCAATAAAACGAACTTGGGGCGCTAATGACCTAGTCAGGTGGGCACTCTAAGGTCATACTCCAACCATTGCTTCTAACAAGAACATAGTCGGAGTCAGTCATATGCCTCACTGCTTGCTCCAGACAGAAACTTTGGTATTAACGTATTTGAAACTCGTAATGCTAAGGGTGATTGTGAGTTTGTCTAGAAAATTTCACTCTCAGGATTTGCATTCATTATTAAGACTGTTTTACGAATTAAAGGATTATGAAATGTTATTTAAATCCTGTATTGTAGTTACCAACCGCTCAAAAGAAAACTGAAGCAGACATAGATTAGCATCATTGGTACTAACTAAATATTACTGACCTAGTTTCCTGCTTGCGCACGCAGTTTGTGTTGTGTTCTGAGGGCTTCCTTTTCGAATTAGATGCTTCACCGAAGCGAGAGTCAGCTATGTTTCACATTTAAACCTAGCGGCTATTTTGCGTCCAATTGCGTAAGGATCTGCAGCACAGTGCAGCTAGATTTTCTAACCTGATCACAACATAAGAAAATCAGAGGAAGTGATAAAGAAATTTGATAAATTTTTCATCGTAATTCTTAGCTGTATAAAATCCACGTAACAATAAGCATTATGCTGCAAGATTAACCGGTTTCTTAAGAATGGTTTACAAACTGGTGCAAGGTTTTAACATTATCTTGCTCAATTTCAGAAACAATTTATAAAGACTACATTAAATTTTTACCCGGTTCGTATTCTCTATGAAATACTATAAAAATCTTAAATGAACACGGATTCATGATTGTCTTTATAAAGTTCAAAGCCAAATGGCTCAAAACTTTAACCATTAAAACTTAAACAATTTAAATTTTAGAAAACGCCAATTAACCATGATGCCGATCAAAATTTTCTGCGCATTTAAATATTTAAATGGTAAATAAATTAGCTTAATATTTCACCTTAATGGAAAAATTGCGGTCGTTTAGAAAGTCAAAATTTGAAATTAATTCAATTAATTAATTCAAAATTTTTAAAAATGTACACTGTTATCCCGTACTATTATTTACAGAGCTACACCAATGCTTTTGCTTTCTCCAGCCTTGATTTGATTTCCTGTAGGAAATAAAAAAAAATTCCCCTTGTAACGAGAAAGTAACTGTACCGTGCTGTCAGTTTGCTTACTTCATAGTTTGGCGTCATTATGGAGATCACATTGCATGGAATTTTGGCCTTCAGTGCAAGTAAAGTGAAAGTTAACAGGACCACGAGTATGATTTGTCATATGGATCTAGCATTTACCTGGCAGTTCTTAACAAGAGAACTAAGACCTATTTCAACGCCTTTTGATCCAAACACATTTTACAGAAAATCTGTTCCGAGTTCCAAATTGTAAATTCACGAGTAGCCCTACCAGGAAGTTATTGTGTACGATAGCGGAGAAATAGATAAATCCTGTAGAGTGGCCTTCTGTACGAGGAGTTCCTGGTTCGTTTCCCGTCTGTACTCACGAAATTTTTCTTTAAACATGGTTACTGGGCATGCCCTAAATCTCGTGTGTGTGTGTGTGTGTGTGTGTGTGTGTGTGTGTGTGTGTGTGTGTGTGTGTGTGTGTGTGTGTTATCGGTTATTTAATAAGTATTCTACCGTAAAACAAGACTTCAGGGTTTCTGCTTGACAAACATCTCATTACAAGTGCCAGCTACCATATTTATGTCATCACACCTATAGGTATATACCGCTGGTACCACCGGAAGTTAACTAAATGGTGAAATACGAGCTGATTTTTACACCTAAAGGTTGATATTTTATTTATATTCCGTTACAGCGTCTGTGTCAGAGAAATACTTTGCACGTATAATTTTATTACGAATATAGAGCTCCATAATTGCCTGCCGAGTTCAAATAGACAACCCAAATGACATTAGAGTGGGAACCGGAGGGGGGATTTCTAACGAAGAGCTTCCGAGTTGGAATCCCACTATAGACTACAGAGTTTATACCTGTAATACATATTACGTATCTAAAGAGTAGCATTAGAATTTAATAAGCAACTTTTATAGAGTTCATTATCAGATCGTACTTCTCTTTAGAGAAATTGTTGTAACTGTAGTTTACCTGCTGCCTGACTAATTCCTTCAGTTATCTTCAGATCTAAGCAATAAACAACGGACGAACTCGTGACTCTGGCTATAATTAATCGTCCCTGGCAATGATCGTACTTGCCGGAAGTAGTTTAAACTCATTATTTTGAAGAGTAAGATCACTCATAAAATTAAAAATTCTAAAACTTTGTTTACTATATCAGAAGTTCCAAATTTAACCTGATTTCTTATTGAAATTGTATAAATCTGTCATTCATCAAATTTTATGTTAATGTAATCTGCTAATGAATTTAATTAAAAAGTTTAAACCACAAATCTAATTTGCTAGCACTATTCCACAAGGCGAATCTAATATCTAATCATTTTTATTGTTTCTTGTATACGTCATCTCAAAAGTATTACCAGCTCTACAAATATGATTATTTTTAATAAAATGATTTCTGATTAAATTGTAATGGAGGTATGGTAAAATTGAGAAAAAAATCTCATACTGCTTAATAAATTTACTGGATAAAAAGAGAACTGTGAACTAAGGGTTTATTTCCTCTACCCAAATTACTGTAGAGGAAGTTCTGTAACATATAAAACTGTTTAGAATAATTTATAATGGTTTTTAAAGACTCCGAGTATTTCTGACATAAGCAACCTTTCAGAGCAAAGATAGATATATGATTCACAATATAAATCTACAATGCAATTAGGACACGACCGCGAACAGGCTGTAGAGTGTAGTCTGTCACAAAAGAGTTTCCTTGAAGGTTTGTTTGAGATGTTGACTTTCGCTGCAGGAGTTTCATTATTCATTAAGGGATAGTTGGCCAAGAAACACAGGTGCTTCAAGAAACAGTCAGAATAAATTTGTTTAACTACCTGCACCGTTTTCAACTTCGAAGGCCTGAGAATTGCACATTAAGTAAACTAAAGTAATAAATATGACAAATAACAAAATTATTATATATTCCATTCATACGATTTTCATTAATTATTGTTCTTTTTGTCTAGCTTCTAAATTCTATACCTCCGAAGCTTAGTCTCCTCTCTACTTCGCATTTGCAATCACTAGATACCTAGAGAAAGGAAAAACTATGAAGTTAGAACTAATTCATGTATCAGTTGCAAAGTTCTTCATGCATTACACCTTATACAAAAGTATGTATGTAAAATACTTGGAGATTTGAATGAGTGGGTAAGCATGAAACTTGGGATAATGTTCCTATTTAAGACTGAATACATTGCAAGGTTAAGTTTTGAACTTATTCTTGGGAATTAGGTGATACATGAAATTGCTCCCAACTACATATTATGGGCTCGATGTTCTACGAGAATAATCCTGTGTTTTTTTTCTAAAATACTCGCAGGCATTTTACTGCTAAAATATGGATAAGCAAGTATGGAGTTTGCTAGTGTATAGGAGTGATTCATTCATCAGCAGAAAAGTCAACACACTTCGGAAGCAGTTCTTGCTAAGCTGTTAACTCTGTTGGCAGGTCTATTCTCCGCTGAAGTGGGCACGTTGGCCTTTGAACTGCTGTTTAACATGCGAATTCTCTACGAGATTCTAGGCTTTACTGACCAGATGCGTGACCATTTGCTAGTTTTTAGGTGCGTTCGATAGTAACCATCACATTGTTCGTCTGTAAGTGTGAAACAATGAACGACTTTAGATTACGGCTTATCTGCCTGTTTTTGTGTATATTAACGTATAATTACGTAACATTATAGGGGTATTTATCATCATTTACAGTCACGAAGTCTCTTCTTCAGAATTCTCTGATGATCTAAGGAACTGCTGCACATTGTCTACATTTAAAATTATGTTATTAATTATACTTTAACTATAATGTATATGTTACTTTGTCAGTAAACCCTTTGACAATCTGAATACACACTCTCTCTTCAGTGCACTTAACTATTTTTTTCCTCTTAATTTTGAGAATGAATTTGTAGCTTGTGTGTGCGTGTGTGTGTGTGTGTGTGTGTCGTGTGTGTGTGCGCGCGCGTCGTGTGTGTGTCGGTTTGTAGGTCTGGGTAGTTCAGTTGGCTAGACGCTGGCCTGCTGATCCCAAGGTCGCGGGTTCAATTCTGGCCCTGACCGATGTTTTTTAAGTGTGCTTAAAACGACAGCTCCATGTCAGTAGATTCAGTGGCATGTAAAAGAACTCCTGCAGAACCAAATTCCAGCACACCGGTGACGCTGGTATGATCCTGGCAATTGACAGAGTCGTTAAAAAGAAATGAAAGTAGCTTATGTGTTGAATTATATTTCCATTTTTATTTTATTTCTGGTGTTCCTTGTTAAGCTTTGTTGAATTGTTATGTTTCTATAGTTTATCTAAATTCTTAATATGTCCTAAGTTTATAAATATTGTTAATGTGCTCTGAGTTTATGTAATTGTATTTCGTGAGGAATTTGTTTTACAACACCACAGCAGGTGTAAGGTGAAGAGCTGTAGTGATAAGAGTTAAATGAGGCAAATACGTTTCGTATTAAAATTAAGAAATGCACTCCATTGCCTCCTCCGTAATAATTCTATAATAATATAATAGTTTCCCAAAATGTATCAATGCATATTTAGCATGTTGAAGCACAGTGTGAATGATATACATTATCCTATGGCAAATATTTGTTGGTGAAGCACAGCATACCCGAACTTAGTTTTGTAAACAAATATTTGGGAGGCAGTCCTTTTTCCTAGTCTTGCTGTCACCCTATATCCTAGCTCCAATTGCTTCCCAGTTTACGCACCTTCATTTTGTAAAGTGAAAAAGAAACATGGATTAAAGATATGTAATATGTATTGTATTTCTATAATATAACTGTGATATTTATGAATGCAAAAAATGCATAATTTGTCTGGTAGATGTCATTTATAAATACCTTACTACATGTTTAAATAACATATGACGCGCGCTATGGATTCAAATATTTTATTTGATATTGCTATTTTCAACATTTTTGTTGTAAAATATTCCTTGCGGAGCAATTTATGTAATGCACTAATGAAATTTGTTACCCATAACGGTTCAGACTTCCAAATTTTCAGGCATACATATCCTTGAGAGTGCAATATTGAATTATCAGCTTTTCTAGCATGTACTTTAGTCTAAAATTAATATTTGCGCGGCAAATTGCTTCCCCAACAATCGATTAAGTTCTCCGCAATAGAACAATCGACACATCTAATACGTTTACAACTGAGAAAGTAATCCAATCAACGCGGCTGAAGAAAACAGCACCCGAACGATAATAAGAGTGCTTAGATACTGGATTTAGCACTTGCAGAATTGCCATAAAATTGCGAAACATCTTGAGAGCGGCCGTAACGACGTCCGAGTAACAATATAGCGGAGGTTGTGATTAATGAGGCGAATCAGGAACAAACAACAAGAGTATTAAAACCCGCACGCCCACATGAAGCTGAAGTGTCGATCTACAGCGAGATAATTGCCTGCGATCTCATTTCGATATCTAGAAGGACGCTCGATTGTCTTTTGAATTTCATACACGTGTTTATTTTTCAGGAAACTCTATTAATAGACTATTATAATTTTAACGTATCCCCCCAATTTGTACTAAGAAAACGATCTTTCCTCGTGTTTGCCCAAGGCAACAATTATGTCTGCCTTAATCGAGCAGAAAAAATATTATATTTTTCTAGGAAACACGCGTTTTGAATACCTTGCGTAAATGTTACAAAGTAATGCGTATAGACATTAAATTTAATATACATGGATGCTAAGAGTGTGATTAAATTTTCAGATTAGCTGAAGGTGGATTCCCGAATGCGATATCTCAAAGATTTTTGGGGTCAAAGAACGTAATGTATTTCTTAGAATGGAGATGATAGTCCTGCTGCAGGTTTGGATATGCTGGCCTGCAAGGAGATAATTATATTACTATTCTGAAATCGTTGTTCCAAAGCATATATTTTTTTTTTTCAATAACAATATATGAATTAACTTTCATGGTTGTATATACCCATCTCTTTAAGAAAATAGGTTAAAAAAATAAAAATCGAGAAACGTGATTAAATATTTGATGTGTTAACGACACTGTGAGTTATCTGGATTTTATCAGCGCAGCCGTGTGCCGGAATTTCGTCCCGCAGAAGTTGTTTCATGTTCCAGTAAATCTTCTGACAAGGAACTGTCGCTTTTAAGCATACTTAAAAATCATCGATCCAAGACGGGTTTGAACTCTCGAACTCAGGCTTAGGCCGATGCCTAACTAATTGAGCCTACTTGTTTTAATAATTGCTCATGGTTTATGTTCTTCTGGTTTATTTTGTTTAGCTAATATTAGACCAAATACTAAAATCGAGTCTGATAATTTTATATAATCTTAAAGAGATTCTTGAAAGTATTAATATCCTAGATATTAAAAAGAATTCAATTTTCTTTTAAATTAATTAAATCACAAATCCAAAAGTATAATTGATTTCAAAGTAAATGCACTTTATATTATCTCTCTAATTTCAATGAAGCAATTGATAAAATCTGAAAGAAACTGAAATTAGATACTGCTTCGAATGTTTAAAAAAATAAATAATCCAAGGAAACGAGATTACGATAAAATCACACACGTTATTCATACATACCTATGCACTCCATTTAAACTTCACGTTTGTGCATTCAGTGTTTAGATATGCATTATGATTGTAAAACTTTGGAGAGCTTTACCAGAAAAATAAAATGTTTAATTTTAGAAGCTTTGTAGAAAATTCATTATGTAAGAGTTCTGACATTCAGGTAATTTTGCAGCAGCTGCACGAGATTCGGTGATGCCAGACAGATGGTCTTAGTTGCGTAGACGCCGTTCTGTGTTATCCACTTTGTTGCTATTGATTTAATTGGAAAGTTATATTACCATGATTATGATCATGAGCTGTCAATCAGATTACATTAGTTGCTTTTATTCTCTGAGAGGGAGTTTGAATCATGAAAATACTCAATGGGAAATCACGTCAGATTGTAGAGTAGAAGCGTTTTAAACCCGCAACCTCGGGAATGGCCGCCATCTTTGGAACCATATCGTTCAATGAATTTAGAATAACATTCTAATGTTTGCGTATATCTAGCTGAAAGAACGGGGAAAATTATGTAATTTGCTTATAATATAATGGCGCGGAGGACCCGGGTTCGATCCCGGTAACGGCAAGGGGATATTTCCACCGCTGGCAGGTCTGCCACGGGGTGTGACGCCTGTAGTCAGCAGAGACGGGGGACGCAGTGGCCACGCGGTAAGCCTTGGCCCGCAAAGGACTTCTGCGCTAGGGTTTATAAAATAATGCATAGTTTAATAAAAGTTACATGTGTCTATCTCTATTTTGTGTATCTAAAATAATATATTACTGTTATGTTTGGCTTCAGGTTTCTCGCTGCTTATATTTCTTTCCTCTTTGATGTACCCTTTTTCTAAAAATATTATAGAAAGAGAAATAAATATTAGCAGCTTTACTGTACATACCAGTTTTTACAAAATCGCTGATCAGATTTTCATTAGCCTCTTTTTTTTAAAATCATTAAAATACATTAGGTTCAAAAATTTGTTACTTAGATGCTAATTGTTATATGTTTTATTTCCACAACTGAAATTATATCAAAATTCAATTACACATGTCTTCTCAAGATTTTTGAGAATGACTGTTTTGCTTCTCTAGAAAAGTTTTCAGTCAATTTAGCTGAAAATTTATTTTTAACGTTCACTTATACAAGTATTAAACATGGTTATAAGTAGTGTTATATGGTTTCAAATGTTAGTAAAATATATTAGTTTAAGAGTTATTAAATTTTAAAGCTGTATTTTGCTACCCCATGGCAAAACTCCACACGATGCAATTTTAAAAATAACAACCTCTTTATGATTTATCCTATAACGCACAAATCTCTCATATGATTTTATTTTACAAGCTTTAGTTTTGAATTTTGTAACTTGAAATTTCTAGTTTCTTTGAAGTTTAACATAGATTTAAGAATCAGTAATTTAAAATCCGTTCAAATGTGTTATGGGAATATATACATGGCAAATTCAGAGGATTTGGATGCAAACTGCATCATATAAAGTTTGTTGAAGACATGAGTGTGTCCTTTGCACGGCTAACATATAAAATATGAATAACAATTCAAAATATACGTTTCATGCACTATAAAATGTCTCAAAGCTATGGCATTTTATTTCAAAATCGTTAGACATTTTCGATAAAATACAAATTTTTGTAAAAATTTTCCATGTGGAGTATTTTAGGGTGGAGGAATTTTCTTCAAAATGTTCGTGTCGCATCCTTGAAAGACATTAATGATAACTAGCAACTTTGGTTTTTAACACACTTTTCGTTTTTGGGTTATGCTGTTCACACACGCACACACACACACATACACACTACTTCCTCTACCTTACTTAGTAGAGAAAGTAAAAATATTTAGAGGTAGTGCCAAATCCAATGTGTTTCATCACCCTGTACCCTTAAGTCCATGAGGTAGTTGATGTAACATCTGAATATCATACTTGAGTATGCAACCCTGCGGACTGCAGTCAGTGAGGGGCCAATAAGGTTGGAGCACAATTAGAATACGGAAGATAAATCTTCATGACATGTCCGTTGATTGAAGTATAAATGCTGAGAACATAATGGGAATGATAAAGGTCATTCTGCCTGCCTTTCTCTCTCTATTAGAAAACATCTTCATCACGTCAATGGGCGGAGATCTGATATAACACGAATGCGACAAGTTACGCCTCTGCTCTCCACTGGGGTATGAAGAAGTTACTCCATTTCCGTATCAATGTAAAGACCAGACCGCAACAGAGCTCCTAGGTAAGGGGAAAGCCATTAGAATCCTCTGTGTTTAGCAGTGAAAGTTTTCCAGGAGAACGAAGGCCGGGCGTGATCGAAGTCGAATTATTCATCACGGTCGGATGAAACCAGCACCAGTCGTGCTCCACAGAACAGCCCAAGTTTACCTTTGCTTACGAAACTTCAATTGTCTCGTAAAAGTGTGAATTGAAAAGATTAACGCTGATTTTACGCACGTTTTACGTTAATGTTTCCTTTTGCCAACTCCTTCACGGTCTTTAAAAATATAATGGTCCATATAAACCTGCAATCCGAACAAGCTGTTAACTTTTTGTGATGATGTAAAAGAAATTGAAATCAATTTTTGATTACCCCCCCTTGATCACTGTTTGTTCAATTTAATTCTGTTGTCATGTGGTTAATAACAGCATTATTCACTTTTCACTTTAACAACCTGATTTGTTACACTCACACGACTATCTCTGCCACGTACCCACACAGTGGGCAGAGAAGATTTTGCTTCACTGGAAACACACGCTTTGAGGTCCCCTGATATTTAAGTTCAGCATTTTCCAAGTATGCGACATGAAAACTTTGAAGAAAATCCCCCATACCAACCTATCACATGTAATATTTTCCAAAAACTTTAATTTTCTCAAAAACAGCTCTAATGAGTTTGGTGAAAACACCACGTTTTTAGGATATTTTCATAATAAAATGAATGACCTAAAGTTTTTGGAATTATGGTTTATTATGATTAATTATAGTTTATCTGCTACATACATTTTATAAAATCATCCAGCAGATAGTGCAAGTTTACAAGCATGCAAATATCTTAAACGTGTACTTTTATCAAAAACGTTTTTTTAGATACATTTAGTTACGAATCCACGCTTCGTGTGCATCCCTGGAAGAAGTTTAAATTAAATACATTTGCTATCCAGCCTTTATTTCTTTTTTGAAAGTTCACTGGTGAATACACGCACAGCCGCTAAATTAACGCTTGTAAACAATTACCTAAAAAATTGTCGCGGCTTGAAATTCTGTATTGCTTGAAATTGCATTTAGTTTTAGGTGGGATGTTTTCTATACACTATGGGCAAGTGATACAGAAAGAAACAGTATAAAAACAGATCTACAGAGAGCAAAAGTCCCATGCTTATGGATATATCATGTATTTCTATCACTATTTAATGCTTATTATCGCTATAATTCTTGCAACACTTAGAAAAGACTTAAAAACGAATTTTCTTTTAGTTTTATTTTCAGCTTCTATACTATTCCATATAACAAAACGCAAACAAATATACATAGTCACATTATTACGACGATTTTATCCTCTTCTCCTTCACACTGTCATGGTGGTAAGTTATAGGTAGTTCCTTAATTCAGTGCTGTTAAGTTAATCCACCTGTCTGGGGATTACAGTGCGCTTGCGTGAATGAACTATACTATGCGTTCTATTTTCGACATGTTTACTACTGCACAACCATATTGAATAATTGAACTTTAACCTCTAAATATTACCTGACTCTCTACTTGTTAATAATAATTAAAACTGACTTGTGCAGCACTTAAGCGAAAATTAAAGTTTTTGCTTTTTACTGTACTTACACTCCATACGTTAATTGGCACCTTTGATTTAGTAATATAGGCAAAATTTATCACTTTGAGCAAACTTTGAAACGCTCCTGAACACATTGCTGTATCATTCCAATTTTAAATGCTTTAAGACACTTTTCTGTGTGTGTCTGTCTGTGTGTCTTAGTCTGTGGACAGCATAACTCAAAAACGAAAAGTCGGTTAAAAACCAAAGTTGGTATTTAAGTTTAATGTCTTTCAAGGGTGCAACACGAAGATGTTGAAGAAAATAGCCCCCCCCCCAAACTATCCTTTGCATGGAGAATTTTTCGAAAATTTTGATTTTCTTGAAAATGGCTCTAACGATTTTGATTAAAATGTCATATGTTAAAGATATTTGTAATATATAGTTTGAATTTTCTGGCTATAGTCTATGTAGTTCTGTTTACTCTTGATAACTTTTATATAACTCGTAAACCGTAAGAGATAGACAAAATCTTAACAGACAAAAAATGTAGATTTCGCTAAAACACACAGTTTATGTCCAAATAAATTTTTTGTAGGGTGAACCATTTCGGAGATATTCCTTGTTATTTGTGTCAGTCTCGGAAAACTTAAAACTTTCGTGAAACGCAACATCGCTGTTCATTTTTTTACATGCTAAGTGTGCAAAGAGAACGCGATCTCAAAGCTTTAAAATATGTGACTATCGCTCAAAGCCTATTGTATTCTAATATTCCCCTTACGCCTTCAAGGAAATAAGCAATAAGATAATTTGTACAATGTTTATCTCAACTAACACGAAGAAGATAATAGGTATTAGAGTATAACATATCAGATTTTTTTGATTAATTATTGTGACAGCCTGATCCACGTACAATCAAAGCATGCCAAAATGCAAAAATATCCTTTTCTATGAGGGTGTAATTTTAATTTAAAACAAAAAAAACTAATATGGAGTTGTTAATGATGGTCTATTAAATGCAAAATAAAATTCTTAATAGGATGTAAAAAGTCGTTTGAAACGTCGGCCACTTTTAATTAACACACTTAAATTAATCAAATACAGAACAAAAGCATTAACACTTTTGAAATAAATGAACTTACCTGATTCAAATTTTGTATGTGATTGTTATGATATGGCGGGCACAAAATTTAATGGCGACTGATGGCTGACCATTAGTATTCTCTTTCCTGTTGTGCAAATGAATTTTGTGGGTGCAAATTATATTTATGTGACTGAATTTACACACAGCATGTTTAATTACAGGGGGAGGCAAGCCTTTGATTAGATGTTATGTTGAGCTACCAGCATTAAAATTGTGTGTGCCATACATTTTAACATTGTGATGAAAATTTACAGTCGCTCAAATTGTGGATTCATAGGTTTTTCACAGTTTCAATATATTAAGGCCAATAAGTGAATATGGATAATAGATTGCCATTTCTTCAGGAGTGTTAATGTTGGGAAACTTGTTGCTGGAGTCACCATGCTCCCTGGAAATAGAAAATACTCCATTTTGTTTCGTTTCCTGTTTCTTTCATAATACTTTTACCGTAGTTGTATCGCTATGAGCTATTCCTCGCCTTCGTGTTAGAACCATCCAAAGATAAATGTATTGTTATGGAGAAATGTCAATAGAGATGGAAGGTTAAGATGATGTTGCGGTTCACTGCAGTGATGCCGATCCGGAAGGACATTGTTAGTGTTGCACTTTCTTGATCATTATCGTCCGGAAGAAACCGATGTTGATTAAGGCGGAAGTGTGATGAGGTCACGGAGGTTTCTAACCAGATCATAGGTGATATCGGGAGATGGAACGGAACGACCTGGAAGTCACGCCACGATTGCGGAACTGTTGCCATTCTTCTTCCCCCGCAACCTGAACTAATTGCTCCTCTTTGGTCAGCACTAGCTCTGGTTTAAACGCCGCCTTCCTGGCAAAATAGAGACTAAATAATTTGGATGAATTGCGTGTCTTCATAATGAAGGGGGCCAAAGTAAAATGAAGAGTTAATATATGTTGACAATGCGCACTTCTGTACGATATATTGTAAAAAAAAATCTAAAAAATATCTTTAAAAAATAGCACTCACATAACCTTCTCAATTCTTGTACAGGCATGGAAAAATGATTCAGCGCATTAGGAGAGCAAAATAAAGTCCCACATGGTGTTGCAGCACGGTTTACACAAGTCGGTACTCCCAACATGCAGCTGTGTTTATTGATAATCTCTGTTCCATAGGTTATCTTCTTATCAGAACTTGCGGAAGCAATGGGAAAACGTTGGGACCCTACCAACTGCTCTGTCATGGCAAAGTTTCAGCCGCCCTTAGAATCCATTCGTCTCATCTATCCTCCTGGGGGTGCCTCGCCAGGGGTACCTTTCGGTCGAGGTCCCAAGTCCCCCTAAACAAGCTGTCGTTGAGTCTTCGAGTAACGTGCGCTTTTCAGCGGTCTTTAGAAGCGATTATGTCGATTATTCTGGTACCTTACGCTGCAAGATCTTGGACTTTATGAACTCCACCTGCTATTTCTCTTAAACTTTCAGTAATTTGTTGACCTTGCTGTGAATCAGTAATTATGAGTCATCAAAATGCCGGTACTATATAATATAAAGATAAAGTGCTATTCCTTTTTAGTGTTTTGCTCTAATTAAGTTTAGTGTAACTTAAAAATGAGCTGATTCATCGCTTTTGAATTTTAATGCATTATCTTAGGTGTAACAATGAACTAGAACCAAGAGGTTATAAAAACCTTTCCAATCGCATAAATCTAAGTTAGTTTCAAAGAATTTGAATGAAGCATAACAGTCATTAAATGTGTTACGTCTAGGGTCTAGGTTAAAACAAAGAGCAGTGATTTGAAACAGCAAGTGTGTACCGGTTTACGGCTGACCTCGACCCACATTCTGGCGTCAATACGCTGTACGCCTCGGAACAATGAGATTTCGGATTCAGAGCGTACATTTTCAGTTTTTTTGGTTATTTCTCCTTGGATAGCGAAGTGAACGTCTGCCGAGCTGATGCGATTCCCCGCTCCAGGGAGGTTTCCTCGGCGACCCGTTGACCTCGTTTAGGAATTGCTGATTCCATGCACTTCTTGCAACGGTGCCTGTTTTTCCTTTCGTCTGTAGCAATAACCTTTCGAACAGCGTTTTCACTCTCTATAGTAACCGCGACAGATGTAAAAGGCACGTAGATAAACTCTTAAAGATGGGAGGTCTTGGCTAAGACCAGCAAGTGAAAGAGCAAATGTGAAAGAGAAAATCTTCGACTTTATCGAATGCACCTTTACTAATTATTGCAGTTACGGTTCTGTGATTTATGGTTAGGCAAAACATTTTATGTATAACAGCAACACGTTGTTACTTTCACCACCACCTACCTATAATAATTAGAGGAAGTGCTATATTTCAACTCTTTTTAGAAAGGAAGTACTGAGCGCCATCTTGAAGTGCAACATCGTAACTCAAAAACCGAAGGTTCCATGCATACAAAACTTTATATTTAAGTTCAGCATCTTCCAGTAACTACTAAATAAAAATACATATGTGAAATTTGACTAAAATTGCGGATAATTAAAAAAAATATATTTCGTCATAATAAAATAAATATGATTCATAAAATTTAACACAATATTTGTTTTACAGCTGACGTATTTAAGCTACAAATTACTTGAAACTATAAAATAAGAAAAAGCCCAACTTAAAAACGTATTTTCTCACTGGCATTTTTACTTGTACTATGAATGCTACACGAAGATTTTCAATAAAATTCCCCTCCCAAGACAGACTATAGTATTTACTCTGGCTGACTTTTGAATAACTCGTAAACCATAAGAGATAGACTAAATCTTACTATACAAAACATGTAGATCCTGCTAAAATACACAATTTATGTCTAAATAAATTTTTGTACAGCGAATCATTTCGGAGATATACCTTATTTGTGTGAGTTTTGGAGAACTTATAAAAAATTGAACAACGATGTTCCATTTGACAGAAGTATAAGTTGACCGTGCAAAGAGAGTGGAATTTGAAAGCTTTAAAAGATTTTATACACTTCTGTTCATACATAGCTGTTCTATAAATTATTAAAAAACAAAATATTTTCAGCCTGTTTCCTATTGGTCATACGAAATATGCTCTCTCTGCCAGCTAAAAGCAAGCGAATTATAGTTTTATAAACCTATTTGCAGATCTTGAACCTTATGTATTTCCAGTTATCTTGTGCAGGGGACAATAGACGTGTTCATTTGTTTGTCAATTTGGATATAGCTGTCTGTAGTGTATTCTTCTGCACAATAGGAATTATTAATTTCACACTGCACGTGTTTATTTTTTCTGCACATTTCTTTGATGTTATCAAGTGACCATTCCAATTTCCTGGCGGGGCAGGACCTTCAAGGTGGGGCAGGGGCAACAGCTTTCCCACCGCAAGATTGCTCTGCAATGAGTTCTAGCCATGGACCTTGGCATAGCGGGCGTGTCTTCCAGTCGGACCTCACGCACCAGCTATAGGGCAAGGGTTAACAATAGTGCACAGGGATATGGAAACTGCAATGTTAATCACTCTATATTATTAGCTTAGTTTAGCTTCTCTACAAAATCTTTTAAAAATTTTACAAATGGTTGTGAGAACTTATGGATCTTAGCTAACAAAGATATACAGACAGGGTGATACTTTGATTATAGCAATTATTTCACAGGTTTAGTATATGAATCAAAATCTTATGACCTTCATACATAAAATGTTACCCAATTTCGTGGTGAATCTGAACACTAATGGTATTTTTTATGAAATTTGTGTTCTACAAATACACTTATGTAAACAGTCATGCTTTACTAATTTTCAAAATATTTCGACTTGGATTTATGCTTGTTTTTACAGCACATTTAGGTATTTTATTTTATATTTGAGAAGATAATTTTGTATAAAAAATATTTTTTAAGATTTGAAAGTAGATTTTTAATTTTTATTCTTCTGATAAACTTTGCATTACTTGTAAACATTAGTGTAATGAAAAATAACACTTGAGAATCGTTATTGCTTATTTTCGCATATGCTGTGAAAATTTCACCCACGTCGATTGAAGTATATATTAGTTAGATATACCTTCTGAAAACAACCTTTAAATGTTCAGTTGCAGAGAAAACAGAAGAATCGCAAATTTTCAATCATTTTACCCGAAAACAAGCTTATTTCACCCAAATTATTTTGATGAACTCGCATTTTTTGAAGCAAATATGATTCCCTAGCTATAAAAACTGCGCAAAATTGAGTCATACCAGTATATGCTATTACAAGTTAAATCGTTAATAGCCTTTTTTTAGAAAATATTTTCTCATAACACGTTTATGGATAGCTATACTTAAGTTGTTCAGAAAGTAAAATATATGAATAAAATAAACATGTTAAGAAAGGAATTAATCAGTTTCTTGAACACAGCTCCTGAGATGGAATATATTGAATTTTTAACAAATGTGAACAAATTGAGCATTTTAGTTTTAATTTCAGCTTCATTCTTACAAATGGCTAGTTTGAAATAATAATTACAAAAGTAGAGTTCAATTCAAATATAAATTTCCTATAGTCCAGCGCAATCTGCGATCTAAGTTACAATGAAACACTTCCATGTGTTAGGATGTTTTTTTACGGGAGAGTGTGCTCTGTTGTTCTGAAGTTTAAAGCACTTGCAACATTGTTAATCCATTTGAGGTACAATATTACTAATATTTGAGACCATTTTGAAGACGATGAAAAAGTTTTCTCATTAATAGCATCTCTAGATGAAAAAATATCAGCACGGAGACTTGAAGATCCGTGGTTTGAGTCTGCTGTTGAATTTTTGAAGTCTGATTCAACTTTTCATTTCAGCACTGCTGTTTAATTTCTTTTATAAGTGCATTAAGCCTTAAAATGTCACCCAGTTTTAGAAGTACATAATGTGCTTTATTTAGCTGTTAAAACCTACTTGTAAAATTATAATTATCTTTTCAAAAGTTTGCCTCAATGTTTAGCGCGTATCATTTGTTTCACTGCCGAATCTTGCTGAAGGACTGAAGCTTATGACCCAAGTAGGTATTACACGGATGGCGGTTTCTGACAAAAGGAAAGTTTAAGAAGTTTCTAAGATTGGTAACACTGTTATGTCACTCTCAGAAGTACGGTTCCAGTTCAGCCTACCGCAACAACGTGAAACACTCGATGACTTTACGTGTTCATCGGTATGGCATTTTCATGTGGTATATCGTGTTACACGAATAAGATTATTGTCCTCGAACGTCCTTGAATTCTGAGAACATTTTTATTTCAATTCTGAGCAGAGGTGGGAGAACTTGTCCCGGATTTTAGACCAGAAACAACCAACGCAGTAGTTAACTCACAAGATCCGCTTTTTTGGCTTGATCTGCATGTTGCAAATTAAGTGTTCTTATTTTAAGATTTGCAACAATAACGATTGAATAAAATACATTGGTTAGTGAGCGCGTGTTAAGGGACTCAGGTGGTGAGTTTGGTCAACAAATGACAATATTGCTGACTTCTAGGATCACTATACAGAAAGAAGCATTGTAACTAGAATTCAACGCTCTTTTCCGTTTTGTCCAACATGCACTTTTAACCAATAATGCTTTAAATGCATGTTGAGTTCTGGTTAGTTTTAAAGAACAATAATTTGTGTGCTTAATCCTCATAAGCACGTTGACTAACCTAATCATTTGTTTCTGCGATGCTACTAGCAATATGAACAACCGTTACAGAATATTTACGTACATTGTTAAAAATTTCTGAAAATAAATAAAAACTGACTTCAATAAACAATCAATTTTTGCATTAAATGTTTATAAAATATTTCATCATCTGTAAAATAATATCAAGGCTTAGTAATTTTTCATATCCAAAGCACACAAATTTTCAATAAAATAACCTCAATGACATAAATAAATTCAGTCTTGGGGTAATCTAACGGAGTGAGAGGAGAAAATGCATGCACGCCAACCTAGGTTTTTGCTAGAAAAATATATAATTCTTAAAAAAATAAAGAAGTTTAATAATGCTACTTCTGGTAAAGAATACCAAAATGAAAAATAAAAATTTCAGGAGAGGGAAAATATCTGTACGTTATATATTATAAAACAACTTTTGAGAATTAGTTGACTATTTGGAGCTCTTAGTGGTGTATTTTATATTTTATTAAGTATGTAACACTGGATTTTATGAAATTCATCAAACTAAACGAGTCTATTTCATCTTATCGAAAATTACTTCAGATAAAGGTAAGGAAATTTACCCCAACAAGATGAAACCATGAGTGGTATTTGTAAGAATTATAACTTTATGACATTTTGAATAAAGCTACTAATAAAATAAGAACGGCGTGTGTATTTATTGCATACCGGGATATTCTATGTTATTTAATACATTTTCTTCGTTTATTTATCCTACAAGCCAAAGCAATTGCGAATCCGGTGCAAAAATATAATGCAAAATTTAGTTCTGATTTTTCCTTACATTTACTTATATTTTTTTGAAACAGAAAGTTTTTACTCGTTTTTCATGCCCTGGCTATGCAAAGGGAATGTAGTTTCAAAGCCATCACATAGCGACCAGGACATTGAGTGAGTGAGTGAGTGAGTGATTGAGCGGGGTTAAAGGGCCTTCGATAGCAAAGCCATTTGGGCCCTTAAAAATGTGGACTATCCCTTAAAACCTGCTGTATTTCCCTATTGTTATTGTATCTACAATAGCAAAGCCTTTGACAGGGACGAAGTAGATAGAAGAATAAGTGATATTAAGAATAATTGTGCAACAGCGAGTAGAGAAAGTAATGTGAGTGCACAAACAAGTCCTCATTAATCATTAGCTAAGAGACTCCAGAGTGACAGGCATTGGTAAATGCATCTGACCATCACTCCGCTAGAGTACAGAGTGCTAATAAACTCCTGCAAGTTTTTATAGCGGTGTGAGCATCTTTAATCCGTCCTGCTTGTACGTCCGCCTTTCTAAAGTCTCCTCTAATTGTGGGAAACCCCAGAGGGATAATCCGTGCAACACTGGTGAAAAGTGGCATCATCAGTGAAAACGTACATTACATGTTGTGAAACGTAGTAGCATTTCACATATTTGTGGTTCAATTGTGTCAGAGAATATTATACCCTCTTTATAATAAAGTGTGCATATTATAATGAACAATAAAAATCATGATGATAATAATGCCTTACGTAAAGCCACGTAGCCACTTAGCCACCTGGACCTGTGCGCGACTAATGGACCTCCTTTCCATTGTGTGCCATCTCACCGCTCCCGAAGATTCGTTTCGGCAGTTCCAGTATATTCGTTTTTAGAATATCTCTTTCTATCTGGGGACTATTTAAGCGACTGACCAGTGCTCAGAATGAACTCAGTTGATTCGAGTCGAGCCAAGTGGAGCAAAGTTGAACTGACAGTGGACAGTTTATTCAGTAGGCAGTGAAAGTTTAGTTGAGTGTAGTGGACAGTGTAGCTCAATTGCGAGTTGTGACTGAGTAGTTCAGCCTTTGATTGCGTTGGACGGATCAGTTCCGAATGTGTGTAACAGTGTATCAAGTGAAACTTTTGCGCTGCGTTAAGCGCCTGAGTGATAAATAAGGGACCTAGAAGATGACAGAATGAGAGGACCTACAGCATTTACTGTGAACTCCGAAACACGTTGGATCTTGGGATACTTTACATGACCTAATCAGAGATGAAGATATGGCTAGGGCCGATGAAATCGGCATATCTAAAGTGACGAAGCTGGCCTTATATTGTATACTCCTTACTTGGGGTGAAGAGAAAGAAAAAAACTAACATTTAAGAAATATTATTTACTTAGAGCCAATAACCACACCATTGTCAGAGAAAATGTTCCAGAGGATGCTCTCACACTCACACCTTTTACGAAAATTGTCATTGAAACTAATTATTTCTGCATATATCTTTAAATAAAACCATGCCGGTAAAAAGCTTGCTTCCCAGTGCGGCAAACATTTCCATGAGGTCGGCCACGAATGTAAAAGAAGGTTATGTTGTATGTACAGCATTTTTTTCTTTTCTTTTTCCTAATATAGTAACATTTTGGTTGCAATTTTTCATGAAATAACTGCCTATAATGTGATAAGTATAATTAACTACAAAACTTCTTGTGAATAACTCTCACTTTAGCTCACTGAAACATTTAGTTTTGGTGCTTCTATAATCCAAAGCTCTGCATACATATTTGATGATATTCTAATTTATAATTAGCCTCAAATTTTCTCTCTATGTAATAAGAGATAAAATGGGTGTATTAAAACACTTTAAGAAGCACAGCAGGCCAAAGATTCACCGACACTAGAAGCAAATTGATAAATATAATATTCAGTTGATAATTTGTACCCAGAACGTAGTGCTGGCGTTTTTTCGTGCCCTGAAGTGATTGCTTTTAATCTTGTATGCAGTGCGTACAGCATCATTTTCATAAGTATCTTAAAATACTGTATTTGTACGCGTTCATATTTATGTAAAACAGCAAACTTGTTAGGTACCTTAGACATAAAACGTACTATATAGCTTCATATCAAATAAGGCAGTTAATGAGTGCCCAATTAACTGCTGGTTTACCCTTCTGGCATTCAGCGCAATGTCTATTTGAATGTCTATGCCATTAATTATTACAGCATCTGCTTTGGTACGATAGTTGAGATATAATGTAAGTAAAACTTTAAGTGACATTGAAATAACACATTGCAGGATTGTTAAAAAGATGCAGATTTCAACCAGTGTTGCCAATTTAGCCTTTTTATGGCTAGATCTGCCCTTTTTGAGAACCTATCTAGCTATAAATTTTCCAAAAAGCTATAAGTAGCTTTCCTGGCCTTTTTTCTAAACTTCATTAGCTTTTTCTAGCCTTTTTCATTTTTTACTCATCTACCGGTACCTTTAAAATAATACATAATTTAATCTCACTACTGCAGCTATTGCACATAATGAAACAATCCTTTTGGTGAACCCCCGAATCTTTTGAATCTGGGAGTGCGGATTCCATCAAGTTGTTATATTCTTTGGCACGTTTTAGAAAAAGGTCTGTGTGTGTATTTCGAGCCTATGGACAACATAACTCAAAAACGAAAAGTTGGTTAGAAATCAAAGTTGGTATTTAAGTTTAATGTCTTTCAAGGATGCGACACGAAGATTTTGAAGAAAATTGTTCCACCCTAAACTACACTTTACATGGAAAATTTCGATTTTCTTGAAAATGGCTCTAATGATTTTCACGTCGGTCTGGGTGGCTCAGTTGGTTAGACGCTGGCCTACCCATCCCAAGGTCGTGGGTTCAGATGCGGCCCAGACCGATGGTTTTTAAGTGTGCTTAAAAACGACAGCTCCATGTCAGTACATTTACTGGCATGTAAAAGAACTCGTGAGGGACAAAATTCCGGCACACCGGCGACGCTGATGTGATCTTAGCAATTGACAGCGTCGTTAAACATCAAAATAAAAAATAAAAAAAAAAAGACTGATTAAAATGCCATAGGTTTGAAATATCTTTATGACAAATGAAATGTATATTTTGAATTTTCTGGCTATAACCTCTGTACTCCTATTTACTCTGGACGACTTTTGCATAACTGGTAAACCTTTAGAGATAGACCAAATCTTACTATGAAAAACTGCAGATCTTTCTAAAATACACAATTTATGTCTGAATAATTTTTATAGAGTGTACCATTTCGGAGATATGCCTTGTTATTTGTATTTCTGTCAAATGGAACATCGTTATTCAATTTGTTATATTAACCCTGCAAAAAGAACGGAAGCTTTAAAAGATTTGACAATCGCTCAAAGCCTACTGTATTCTAATATTCCCCTTGTACCTACAAGGAAATAAGCAATAAGATAATTTGTACAAATGTTTATCTCAACTAACAAGAAGAAGATATAGGAATAACAGTTTGTAAGAATGGTTAGTACAAGAGTAGAGAAAGTCATGTGACCTCAATACATTGGATTTTTCATGAGAAGTTCCAGACGAAATATTGAAGCTTGTTGGTACAAATCCTGCATACATGCAAGAGCCTAAGGGAAATCCCAGCTGCAGCAGTAGAAATGAGGCAGAGGAAGATGAAGACCACGTTTATTTTTGCTAGGTGATCCATGCGTATTTTTTTAATAATGTAGTTTTCTAAGGTTTATATAGGGTATTAAAATATAATCTAGCCTTTTCTAGCCTTTTTGGCAAGCCGGTTTAGCTTGTTTTATTGAGTTATAGTTGGCAACACTAATTTCAACTGTTTTTCTATACTTATATTGAAATAACAAAAAATTTGTTTGTATATGTAAGCTATTCTGGGAAAACAACTCAATGGATTCTGATATGTTACTTTTGAAAAGACCAAGGAGTTCTAATTTATTTTATACATTACTAAGCGATTTTTAGGATTTGCGAATCCCTTGTATTTGAATATGAACACAATGGAGTTACTAAATACATCTGATTTTCATACTAGTACTTCCGTTTATAATGCAGAGCTGTATGATATATACCTAGCCATTTCATATGTGCACTGTCACAAATTGGGTTGACTGACTCATTTGTTTTCCTTGTGTTCCATGTATATGGCGCCTGTAACCTCGAAGGTCACATTGGCGGCTTTTAACTTCTTGGACCAATTGCTCAACAGCAATGGTGTTCACTCGCTTAGAGATGAAACGAACCTTGTTTGTAAGGAGTGTGTATCCGTAAACAAACAAAACCGGGAAAGTGGTGCCCTACATTTGGTGATGGGGTATGCGGAGAGGGTAAACAGTCGATTGCATTCCTGTCAGCCCTTTTCCCCATGCCTGGTCTAATCATAACTCGGCGAACAGTAGGCGGAGGCAAACCGCCGTTCTTTCTGCGCCTTAAGTTGAGCATCACTGTTTTGGACAAACAAATTCGAGTGCACACTTTCTTGGGTAGAGCAGTTTCCATTCCTGTTAGTTTCTCGCATTTGAAATGATTAGTAATGGTTTACCCAACAGTTAGTTAAGTAGGAGCTTCTTCTTGTGGGGCAACAACTTGTGCTAATATTAGCAACTGAGTAACATTCAGGTGTGCCATGGGCAGAGCAGGATTTAGCTACAACTGGTATTAACATTTTGCCGCTCTAATGAACAGCAGACGAGGTCGCCCTAGTTGTTAGAACAGTGTTAATTGTTTACAACAATTTAGCAAGCATTACACAAAAGAATACGTGCTCTCATACCTTATACAAGCCAAGCCAAGCACGAGAAGCTTCTGTAGTTTCTCTTGAACTAGAACTCCGATCAGGAAAATGAAAGTTGGGAGCAAAGAATACCTAATTCAAGATCAATCATCTGCTATCCGTGACGTCTGTCGTTTCATTTGTTTTAAGGGAATGCTACATTATAAATAATGTAAAAATTGACATTTGTATTTCTGTGATTTTAAACAACTTTGAAGCTATAAATTCGAAATGTATTTTGATTTGTTATATTGTAAATGCCCACATATACAATGTAGATTTAAAATTCAGAATAAAATATGACTTATTTTGAAACTGAAACTTTCAACACTCACTTTTTCAAAATGCAGCTTTCATGCAGTTTTTATGAAATTTGCCACGCATTTTCCAAAATATAAACAATTAAATATCATATAAATATTCTTTTTCTTTCGAGTAGTTTTTTACTTTCTCTACTGGTAAGTAGAAGGAAGTATTGTATTCCACCCAAAAATTCGATGTCGAGCTTTCACGGGAAATATACATATGTTTGAGACCCCTGAATAAAAAAAAAGCATTTTTAGAAAAAGGTCCGTGTGTGTGTGTGTGTGTGTGTGTGTGTGTGTGTGTGTGTGTGTGTGTGTGTGTGTGCATGTGCGTGTGCGTGTGTGTCTGTGGACATCATAACTCACAAACGAAAAGTCGGTTAAAAACCAAAGTTGGTATTTAAGTTTAATGTCTTTCAAGGATGCGACATGAAGATTTTGAAGAAAATAGCCCCACGCTAAACTACCGTTTACATGAAAACTTTTTCGAAAATTTTGATTTTATTGAAAATGGCTCTAACGATTTTGATTAAAATGTCATATGTTTAGGATATTTGTATGACAAATGAAATGCATATTTTGAATTTTCTGGCTATTGCCTATGTAGTCCTGTTTACTTTGGATGACTTTTGAACAACTCTTAAACCGTAAGAGATAGACAAATTCCTAATGTATAAAAAACACACTCGCTAAAACACACTATTTGTCCAAATACATTTTTTGATACAGTGGATCATTTCGGAGATATTCATTGTTATTTGTGTCAGTTTCGGGGGGAAAAAAAAACTTTTCCCCTTTCACTGACAAGGAAATAAGCAATAAGATAATTTGTACAAATGTTTATCTCAACTAACACGAAGAAGATACAGGAATAAGAGTTTGTAAGAATGGTTTGTACAAGAGGAGGGAAAGTCATGTGAGTGCAACATATCAGATTTTTTTAAAAGGTTTTAAAACTTCAACAAAAAATATGTTTCAAGTGACAGGATGTAAAAAATTATAATCCTTTGAAACTGAAACTGGTAAAATCATAATATTGTATGATAGATTTCTGCGTTATAATCAGGTAAATGACATAGAAGTTTAAGAAATGGTCGTTTTTAAAATTGCATCGTGCGGGGCATTTGATATTGGATAGTAAAATTCAACTTAAGAATTTAATAACTCCGAAACTAAAAGAGACATTGCTATTTTAAACAATGTAATATCTTAAACTACTTTCATAGGCCTCTTATAAATGTGAAATTTGTTTCAACGGCCTCAGTAGCTCTGGAGGAATCAGTAACACTGCCTATTGTTGTCTATTATGTTTATTTCGATGACATTTCAAGCATTGTTTACATTGTTGGCTGTTTTTAGTTTGCAGCCACAACGTCCAGCGTGTTTTTTATTGTGATGATATCGAATTGACAGAAGGTCATTTCCAGCAAGATGGAGGAACGTTTCAAAGATCTAACTCCACGCAACTTTTATCCAGTTTCTCTGATAGTTTCTTCGTAGAACGTCACAGGATATAATGAAACGAGTGCAGATATGTAAGGCTGCTGGTGGAGGACATTTCAACATTCATTCTGAGGAACAACAAACAATGTAATCCTTCAATTGCACACTATATTCACCCAAAGTTGCACAAGTGTGCTATTATTGGTTCAAAAGTTATGGTCTATTAAAGTGGTTCAGGGTTATATGGACTGCACTGTATAAGCCAACATTGAAAATGCATTTTCAGCTAAATTGGCTGAAAATTTTAGAAAATCACACTTTAAGTTGGTATCCTTAAGGTTTTAACTATAGCTATAATGAAATTAGTGTCCATAGAATGGCAGAAGTCAATGTCGCAATGAAAACTCGGACATGTCTTGAAGTGCTTTGTAAGAGAGTGACAGAGGTAATTTAATATTCGGCCACACAACTAAAACAAATATTAGGAGATTACGCAGTGATTGAACAAAGGTCATGTTTGCTCGTGATTAAAACGAGGGCTCAATGAAGTGTTTATCTTCTAAAACTCACGCAACCGAACATTTAGACACGTGCTCAAATCTCTAGGAATAATCATTTTGTGCCTTCTGAAACTTTTGTTTTAAATAGTTTGCATTTAAGTACAGATTTGCATACCGATCAGTTCTTTAAATAATCGCTTTGAAGTTCCATTTTCTTTTGTTCTCCTCGAAAACCAACCAAACACTTCAAACAGTATTTTAAAATCCAAACAAAGAGCCAAATACCTCGCAATACATCGCAAAACAATACTTCCAACTTAAATGAAGTTTATAAGTTAGTGTAGTAAGTTTTTGTGTATTTCTTATGGCCTTTCTAAATGATTTAAAATTTATTCCGAATGAAGAGAACTTAAAAGGCTATTTGCAAGATATAAATAGCCAAATATCGCAATCATATGGTGTTTTGATCAAAATCAACAAGCACTATTTTTAGAAGATTAAAAATATAGATAATTTTTTGTGTTAAGGGTAGTTTGGGGTTGGGAGATTTTCTTTAAAAATTTTGAATTTAAACACTCAGATTTTTTAGGAGGGGATTAGGCAATTCACACACACACGCGCGCACACACGCACATGCACACTGTGAAATCACGCCAACGCGGTTACATAAATATCATTTGCGCCCACAAAATTTATTTGGAATTAAAATAACTGATTATGAAGTAAACAGATACCGGCTGCCGTTAAATGCTGTGTCTGCCATAAGTGAGTTCCTCCTGAACTTAACTGGACCTAGTCTAGGATGTGCTATTTGCCACCTGACTGGACACAACACACTCCCCGGACACTTATGAATGATGGGGCTCACAGAAGATTCCGTGTCCAGGATATGTGGGATGAATTATGCGAATCTGAAGCATTCACCACCAGCACCGCCGCCGCCGCCGCCATCTTCTTCTTCTTCTTGTTCTTCATCTTTATCATAATATCTTCGTTATCTTCATCTTCGTCAACTTAATCATCTACCTCTTCATCTTCAGCTTCATCATCAAGTCTGGTGCATTCTCCTATTGCCATGCAAATAAATAAAAAACCCATTTCTGCAATATTTTATGTCAATTAACATGAAGTAGATAGAATAGGCTTTTGTAAGAACAGCTAGCTGAATAACGGGCAGAGAAAGTGATGTAAGTGTAACACATTTTCCCACACATAATTTTACTAGTAAATTAAGGAATCGATTTTTGTTTTTGGATTCTCATATGTAGCCACATCGGTATTGTTTAATGTGAAATCTTAACTTGTTAATAATTTAACGTTAAATGAAAAGAAGAATCACTTATAAAAGAACACTAAAGTATTTTGCACCACATCAGATATTTTGTCTTTTATGCATGGGTAAATATTTAAGTTCAGAGTAGAGGACTGCACTGCACCAGCACAAGCTATTTTTGCAATAATACACCATACGTTTCTTTTTTGTTTGCCATTAGTAACTGTCAGTGCATTGGAGCTAAAGAACCATTTCCTATACTGCACGTATTTGATCAAGTATTGTCTCATTTTATCTTCCTGTCAAGTGACAGTTCAGAAAAATACGATGACAGATAGAAATAAGTTTAATGTGATCTCAGACAGAGAATGCTAATGACACACTCATTGAGTAACAGGTCACGAAATAAATCGTGTTCACAGGACTTGAATGAAGAATTTTCTCCATTTCTCCCTTGGACGATATCCAGGATCGACTCCATTATATCACACACTAGAACTGGAGTGATATAAGGATAATAGTATCTAATTAGATTGTGCACTAGTTTATGGCATGTGTTAGCATGTTTTATGTACGAATGGTACTTGATAAACTGTTAATCTATTACAATACTTAGCTTTATCTGTCTCTATGTGTACAGTGTAAGATAGACCTTCAGTGATTATCATTTATAATCAAAATTATGTGTCCTGCCTTGATCTGATATCTATTGGCTTATAGTTTAACAATAAAATATCGAAATAAAAGCCTTGGTTCCCATTAAAAGGATCGGTAGAAATATACAAGTGCAGAAGCCATTGTTATATTAGTCGGCTCTCGTAACCGTGGTCTCTGGAACGTCTTTGACGCTCAGCTACGCAGAGAGTCGCGGGTTCGAATCCCGCCTCGAATGTATGTGGAGTTTAATAGAGTGCATTATCCGGATGGCTAAATGGACCTTAAAGACCAAAGGCAAGGAAAGAAAAGGCCGTTGTTATAAATTATAATTGCCTTAGGTATTGCATATTTATATGATTTTCATCTTAAACATTAAGTTTTAATGGTATTTATATCATTAATATACGTTAATTCCACTTATAGGTTCATGTTTGTGTTCTTTCTTACACTTTGATGTTCACTTTAAACAAAGGTCCATTTTTTATTATGTATTAAGTAGCATTTTGAATTATATAGCATTGTTGCTATTATTATTATTATTATTATTATTATTATTATTATTATTATTATTATTATTATTATTATTATTATTGTTGTTGTTGTTGTTGTTGTTGTTGTTGTTGTTGTTGTTGTTGTTGTTGTTGTTGTTATTATTATTATTATTATTAATTATTACATTTCTATCAGTCCACATTGGCGCAAAGTTTAATAGCAATATTACCCTACTTATTTATCAAGATCGCAATTACATATAATACTGAGCGATTTTGAAATTAGCAGTTAACCATTACGCAGTCATTAATAATAACGAGGAAAGGAAGAGTTGGAAATGAATTTCCTGTTCCGTTAAAATGAGCAATTGTCACAATGTTGTGGCGTACTTAGCGCTATTTCGTGTTTTTTTAACGTGAGGGTGGCTGCACTGAGTGTGTCGCAGCGCGTGGGAAAGTGGCGAACTAATAGTTGAATTTAATGAGATGTATTTGTCTGGGCCACAAGATTATGATTTGTATTTAATTATTATTTAGTTAACCGGTTGATCCTTTTAGCTTTATTTCGAGAAAACCTATAGTTTTAAATGTGTAAACATTAATGTATGGCAAATGATGAGGTTGTTACACTACCGTTTTGCTGAAACATAGTAAATTAAATGCAATTCCGTGAGTACTTAACCTCAGAGTCATGACAATATGTGTATGTGTTGAGTTTCTTCTGAAGTCCAACCGCAACCTAAATTATGTGTATGATGCTGGAGTATAGGATGTGGTAGTGCAAGGGCTGCTGAATTGTGTTATACTCGTAGCTATATCACCAAGAACCGAAACTCTTCATCATATTGTATTAATTGGTAGAACGAGTGTGGGCAGACTGCGAATAAGGTTAGTTTTCTTGAAGGTAAAACAAACACCAAGGTTTATGCCGTGGATGATGATTGTGATTTAATACGTCATACTGTTCTAGTTCATTTTATATAATAATCCTGATGCGCAACAGCCCCTTCCGCCCCGTGGCCTACCACCCGACCGCTGCGTTTCCCACCTCTACCCATCACATGCGTCACGAGTGGTGTAGTACTGGAGCTGGGACATGGTCAGTGCCCCAATGTCTCCCAGCCGGTTACGCGGTCTTCACGACCAGGGATCGCTCCTCGGTTGGTCCCTCAGGGACCTAACAAGGCTGAGTGCATCCCGAGCAAGGTCTCTCAGCTGGAAAAGATCAGGGGAATCGAACCCGGGTCTTCAGTAGTTTAGATTACTCCTAAAACATTTCTTATAAGTTATGTATTGAAATGACTAGGAAAGTTTACACTATTTTTTCAGTAAATACTTTCCTTTTTGGTGCCAGCCGTGCTTAAGCTCAATCAGTTTTTATTCGAAATAATAAAGTTTATGCTGATGACATTTACGTTTCTATGCTTAATAGTGGTAACAAGAAATACAGCACTAAATTAAAGCGAGCTGTTCGTTTAATAGCAAATTACCCTCTACTGTTACAGCGTCTGATACGAAATATATCGTCTGCTATAAAATAACAATGTTTTTCATTACCATTACAAATCACTGGAACATAGTGCCAAGTATTGTTTTTCCTTATTTATTGTGCTCTCTAACGGCTACCATTGTTCTCTTTCACATTACACAAGCCTAAAGCGCTTGGATTTCAAAACTCCAACGGTGTTCTAGGCTATTACTGTCAGTTTAGGCCATATAACATTTATCTGAGTAATTAGAAATCTAAATAGCTCTTATACTCCGATCAGCCATCTACTCAGTTTTGTATTTATTTCTTGAGACTTATGCTTATCAATGAATAAAGAGAAAAAGGAAAGAATAGAATAATTTTCTGTTGTGGGACTATCGGTTAGTTTAAAATATGTGAACTAATTTCTTCAGATTGTGTGAGTAGGTGTATATATATTTACAAGATCATTTAAAACAAAAAATCTGATGTGTTGCACTTACATGACTTTCTCTACTCTTGTACTAATCATTCTTACAAACTTTTATTCCTATATCTTCTTCGTGTTAGTTAAGATAAACATTTGTACAAATTATCTTATTGCTTATTTCCTTGTAGGTACAAGGGGAATGTTAGAATACAGTAGACTTTGTGCGATAGTCAAATCTTTTAAAGCTTTGTGATACCGTTCTCTTTGCACACTTGACATATAAAAAAATTAACAACGATGTTCAGTTTCACGAAAGTTTGTTTTCCGAAACTCACACACAAAACAAGGAATATCTCCGAAATGGTTCACCCTACAAGAAAATTTATTGAGACATAAGTTGTGTATTTTAGCAAGATCTACATTTTTTCTACCGTATGTTTTGGTCTATCTCTAACGGTTTACCAGTTATGCAAAAGTCGTCCAGAGTAAATACGACCACAGGGATTATAGCCAGAAAATTCAAGATATACATTTCATTTGTCATAAAAATGTCTCAAATACATGACATTTTAGTCAAAATCGTTAGAGCCATTTTGGAGAAAAAAAAATCCAAAAATTTTCCATGTAAAGGGTAGTTTAGGGTGGGGCTATTTTCTTCAAAATCTTCGTGTCGCATCCTTGAAAGACATTAAACTTAAATACCAACTTTGGTTTTTAACCGACTTTTCGTTTTTCAGTTATGCTGTCCACAGACTGACACATACATACACGGACCTTTTTCTAAAAATGTCTTTTTTTTTTAATTCAGGGGGTCTCAAAACATATTTCCGGTGAAATCTCGACATCGAATTTGTGGGTGGAATACAATACTTTCTTCTACTTACCAGTAGAGAAAGTAAAACTGGCGCTTATCTGCAATGAATCAATATAGTCTGAGATTGTACTCAATAATAAAATTATCGAATAAGTAAACACATTTAATTATTTATAATATATTACACTTGGAGAAAACGCAGATTTATACATAAAATTAAACAAATATGAACAAATAAGAAGAAATTTAAATTAAAAGAAAAGGTGATATAGATAATTTTAGGAATCTAACATCGTTCTATAAGATACTTAAGGTAATATAATTAAAATAACTTATTCCTCTGTCTACTTCACCTTAATCGAGATATACATTTGTAGAAATCTTTTTATTATAATTTCCTTGTAGATATCGATAGTCAACTCAGTTAGGAGTTGATTCATTCTATGATGGCTTTAAAATTCCATTCTCTTTAAATGTCCATAGAAGTACAAAAATAAAATATATAAAATGAAACAGGAATATCTGGAAAACTGTTGAACTTCATAATAAATCCCCAGTATTTGACAGAAATAAAGTGTGTGCTTTAGCGATTTCTACTTTTATTTTTTTTTTTTTTTTTTTTTTTTTTGGTGTTGTAAGATTTTGTTTTTTTCTTGCGGTTTACCAGTTAGTATTTTAATGAAAATATATATAATCGTTAGTGACGGTTTTTACAAAATCAAAATTTTCCAGGGCTTCGAGGTGGATCATGGAATTGAGCAAATGTACTAGAGACTGTAATTAAAGAAGACTAAGGTCCAAACAAAAGATGATCTCTGGATGTTGAATTTTTTATCGCACATTTCCTTACCATTGCACAACGTTCTAACAGAAATACTCCAAAGCCATTCCAATTCTTCAGGAACCTTGATACGTCTACTATATCTCTAGCCAACATGTATTTAGCCCCACCTTTTCCTAGATCTTCATTTCCACCTGAGAGCCATAACCAAAAGCAACAATGCAGAGCATGTCGAATGGACTAGCAATAGCACAGAACGCCCATGAAGGTGTGTGCACTATTTCAGCCTTGGGTTTTAGCTACATGCATTCTTGACAGCTTCATAAAGAAGTTTCATTTACATTGTATTAAGTAACTTTCTCTTTCAGAGCATCGGAGATCCAAGTGGAATCTTTTAATCAAGAATGCCGGTTTCTTCAGGTTTCAACATCACATGTTCACAAAAGGCACTGTAGTTGTGCTATAGTGTGCATCACATGCCTGGTTTCCCAGGAATTCCTTGATGCTGAAAAGGTTAGATCATATCAGCTGTCGTGCATCTTGAGCTGAAATAAAACTGGGCTCATTTTCTTCAAAACCGTGTTCTGAACCAAAGGAAATGTCCTGTAGATACGATCTGAATTCAGAATAGGCACATTTGTTGAAAACCTGTTCTGAACTATGGGAATCAACCCATTACAGCTGTCTAAATTGAGCTAACTGAATAAAAACTATGTTCACTATCTTGAAAATCACATTTTGAACTAAGTAAATCGATGTACATTTAAATATCGAGCTAGCTGAACAAAAACCATTCTCACTTGCTTGAAAATCACAGCTTGAATTGACGAAATCGATTTGTGGAAACGACTTAAATTTGAATCTTGAGGTAACGGAGTAAAAACTACTCTCACCTACTCAAAAATCACTGCTCGAACTGAGTAAATTACGCGTGGAAACTGTATACATTCCAGTCTTAAGCCAACTGAATAATAAACTATTCTCACCTGCTTGAAAATCGCCCTTTGAACTAAGCAAATTACTGTATGTGTTTGAATTTTGAGCGAACGGAATAAAAACCCTTGTCACTTGCTTAAATATCACAGTTTGAATTAAGTAAACCCATGTGTGCAAACATTTGAATCTTAAACTAGCTGAATATAACTAGAAACTTGTTTTAAAATCATGTTCTGAAGTGATCGATCTGTATAAACGGTCTGAATTTCTTTATATGTTGATGTTTAAGTATTTAAGAATTCGATTTGGTAGGTCTAGACTAAGATAAATACTTTTAATGAAACCAATGTTTTATCCCTGAGGTAAATTTCGAAAGACGCAATTGGTCAAATTGATTTTTCTCACCTCTACGCTGGTATTCTCTGGAATCATTAAGGTATGAATGAGAGAGTTGTATACGAAAAATAACGAAAACTATCGGTAAAAAAAGGTTACATGCTTTATGAGTCAAAACTGATTGGGTGTTTAGTAGAAAAAGCATCTTCTTTGAAATTTTAAGGAAAAAATACGCAGCATACTATTGAAAATTTGCGACGAAATGAGGAAAATAGATAGCAATATCTGAAACCTGGCTAAGGAGAAGAACGAAAATACAAAGTAAGCAATGAGTATGAGCGAAGGAAGACCAACGCAATGCTCACTAAGAGATACACTGGAAGATATGGAAATGTGAAATAAGATTTGGCACAGAAGAAAATGCCAAATAACAGACAGTGTTAAGATTTATGGTGAAAAACAGAAAACATAATCTATACTAAGTGAACATCCATATTACAAAGTAGTAAGTAAAAATCTGTGTACTCTAAAGAAGGCTCTTTATTTTAAAGGCAATGGACGTCACTCGGAAAAACTCGATTTTTTCCAACTTTTTTCCTAGTTAAATTTTTGTTACTTCTAAGGTAATAAGTGTACAATAAAAGGTATTAGTTATAAAAGCTACAGATATTGTATTTAAAAGTCCCTTTTAATAGTTAAAAAGTACATTTTTTTATTCTTATAAAAATGTTTGAATTTTCAAACCAACACATTTGTTTTCTAGAAACTAATACTGGAAATAAAAATGTGAGTTTATTCCTAAATAGTGATGTTTACACTGTAAGGTTTTTTTCCTATGAGTTATTGAAAACGTTCACATTTTTCTGAAAAAGTAGTACATTTAATAAATAATGGGAGCCATATAGGCATACATTGATATGGTTTACGTGTTTGCATATTCACATTTTGTGTTTGTTATTTTTGTGCAAAGTTGTGCAAAGGTTTCTTATATAGTAAACCTTCACATTATTTTATGAAAGTGTGTGGTTTTGCACATTAGGTGATGAAATCCGTGGATTGCCAATCATGTCTCATTTAAAAACAACAGATTAAAAGCTAAATATATCCAACACTTGATAAAACGAGAATTAGTTATTTCTGAAATTATTTCCAAACTCCTTTATGAGAAGCGAAGAAAGTAATTCCGAAGAACAACCAAGAGCAAGAATTAAAGAACCTTCCTTATAATTTGCTCATACAAGTTGCAACTAAGAAGTAATTTTACTAAAGCCGTAAAATTGTTTTCCTTATGCACAAGTGCTAGGTTTTATTATACTGTTTACTACCCGCAATTATTACTTCTAAATTTAAAATCATAATTATATAATCTGCGACATCCTGGTAGAGGTATGACCTCTAGAAGAAATATATTGCAGCTGTCTAGTTTTACGTTTCCAGTTATGAAGAAATAGGGTCATTATAAATGTAGCTAAGCTACTTACCGTTCCCGGCGGGATCGCCGCCTACCTGCCCGGCTAGTTGGTGTTAGGTGTGAGAAATGGCCGGTCCTCCTAGTTCAGCACTAGCCCGAGCAGAACAAAACCCATTGTACCCCTCCTCTCGTCTACCGAACATACATATGAGCTAAAAATAGGAATGTGGTGTATGGTAAGTGCAAGAAAAATATTAGCAACCATTTTGTTTAATAAAACAATAGCAGATACGCTGCCTGTTTCTGAGGTAGGTAAGGATTTTAGTGCGGCCTCTGCCAGCACCATTTCTCCGGCGCCTCTCGGTTCGGAGAGCCGCGCATGAGTTACCATATATTTTAATTCCTATACATATAAAATGATTCTCAAACTCTCCCTTACAGTAGAGGCTTCCTTTCATACAAGTTCTCCTCTTATTCGCTGATTTTCTCACGCAAACGCATTTCTAGTTTTATTTTCATTAATCGTATGGTATGATGAAATGCGATTGGTGTTCTTCTCCTGTTTAAAATTGTTTTATTCCAATGATTTTTTGGTGAAAATTGGGTTCCATTATCGTCATCGAGAAAGCTAGAGTGTTGAGCTGTTCAACTCTTCTGACTGCAGACGCATGCATACAATAGTTCGATACTTCACCAGAAGATTTTAGGGAATACCAATAAATTCATGAAATAGGCAGAAAAAACACCTTTCGTTCAGGTTTTAAAAGACAAGTACAGTGTTTTATATAGGTTTTGAGTCCAGAGCACCTTGTTTTCTCCAACTACTTCTGCATTGAATTACGTTTCTTCACCTACACTTCAATATAATTAAGATCAAGGTTGATCAAACCTGAAAAAATTCAGTTTCCGTGGCGAAGCTCTACCACTCTACTCCTAAATTTCTTAGAATTTCAGCGCACTTCCTAAGCGTTGTCAGTTATTGCTATTTACCTATATTAAAGGTGACCTATGATACTATAGTAACTAAAATTGAACCAATCTATGAAAATAAATACAAAACAACTTAAATGCATTTGATATTTTTGTTTACTTCATTCATTTTGCCTGTGCAATTGGATTCATTCTGGGCGTAGTGTAAGCTATTCAAAAAATACTTTCAATACATTGTTTTATTTCCCCATTTTAAATCTTTGGTAACGAATATTTAAGACAGCTGAAGCCTAACATATTTTTTAATTTGCAAACACCCTTAATGTATTTCACTACGCTATTTTGAGGAACTTGTATAAAACTGACACGTAGGAGGGATTAAATGAAATTGATAAAATTAAAAGTTGTAATGATAGTTTAGTATTAGTATTAGTGGATGTTAGATGTAGATCTAAGAAAAGTCTACCGCTGAACCTTAAACTACACATGCCAAAGGACAGTGTAGAATTAATGATACTTGCTTATGCTGTTAATTTTGAATATTTCTCAAAGTTCTCATTCCATCTCTCTGCTTACTCTGAAAAACACATTTCATTAAATAATTTCCATGGGTAAATCTAAAACATTTTGTAATATGTCATTACAACCATTTTTTTAAGTTTTGACAAAAAAACTGAATAAGCTATTTTTTTAGATATTTTGATTGATACACATTTAGTTCATAGAGGCAGTAGGTTATTAAAATACAATCCATAAAACCCGATTCTTATAACTGTTAGCCGTTGTAGACTTCAATCCTGGAGAGGCCATATTTGGAAGTTGAGGGCACCACCTTCAAAACCACGTAATTACTGAGTATTCTGTGCATGGGAGATAAATCGTCTGTCATTCAGTCTGCTATAACCTTTTCAAACAAACATGTTATTTTAGTGTCATCAATTAGCTCTGCTTAATTTGAGTTTCAAAACAAATATGAGTCATTGGAAAAACACATTTCTTGTCGATTACATAAATGTTGATTTGCATTTAATAAACCGCGAAAATAACACCTTAAGAGCTACACACATTTAGTACAAATTCAGTTCCGCATTTACATCATTTATTCATTTAGAAAGGAAACATAACCTTTAGTGATTGCAGTCTTGACAAGAGAGAAATACGCAAGGCAAAAACAAGCCACGCCTTTGTTTGAATACCAAAATCGATAAGTGTCTTTAAATCAGTCAAATAGTTTTGTTTGGCCCATATGTTACTGTCCTTGGCAGGACAGAAGAAACTGAGATAAAATAGTTTGTCTGCTACCGGACATATTCGGTATATATCAACTGCAAGGACGTGCATGAACTAAGCCGGAAGCCACCGTATCTTTATGGTCCAAGGCACAGAATTACAATCCTTAAAGTATCTGATTCCACTATGTGGACACTGAATGAAAATTATCAGTGATAATGCAAAATAGGAGATATATTTCCAGGTTTTTCTTTCCAAACTTTATGAAGGTTAACCTGTATAAAAGTAAAGTGGTTAGGAAGGTGATTCATTCGGCGCTATCACTGAGTTGGACATCGAGAAGAGAAAGATAATCTTCGCTATCAAAACATGTGAAAGAAACCCATTCTCTTATCAACATGAGCATATTTGATATCGTTTTGGCGGAAGATGTTTCGGCTCGCCAGAAGCGATTGATCTGCAATGTTTTAGTCTCTCTCAAATCAAGCCAAAATGTTAAAATAGTTATCATTGTTCTGGATGCAGTCATAGTTACACTCGACTTCTAATAGTAACAGTAATAGAAAAAAAAAGGCGTATTTATTTCCTACATCAGTTTCCACCCAATTAGGTAAATATTTTACTGCAATATATTTAAGCTAACAAACTTTCAAACTTTTTCGCCTCGATTCTGAATTATTGAGCTGCAGCCTTAGCGAAGCCTACCTGAACTAACTACCGTTTATTTTGTACCGATTTTAACCAAATTTTTAAATATGCCTACAAGTGTTCTTCAGCCACCGTAGCTGCAGCTGCTTTGGATCAATGTATCCTAACAAACACCGGAAACGACGTAAAATGACGGATTTGATTTGGGATTAGTCGGAGCCCAGCCCGCACACATTGTAGACCTTTGTGCCTCTAACACAGTGATCTTCAACGTTTTCTCTTGGAAATGCTTACGTAATTAGCTGTTATTTCCCACCTCCTCTTTCAGTCTGAGGGCCAATCATGGGATGGGCGTAGAACGCACAACCACACAGTCAGTATCCAGTTACGGACAGAAAAACTGTTAAATAAAGAATGTGGATCCTGTTAAAACACTCTGTTTATGTCAAATAATTCTTCTTTTCTTTTCAGTGAACCATTTCCGAGATATTCTTTATTGTTTGGATTTGCCAATACTCACACCTTTCTCAAATGGGAATATGCTATTCGTTTTTATCTCTTGGCCTTACAAGGATAGCGGAATTTCTAAAGCATCCCATAGCAACCAATTCTTTAAACATTTCACTATCGCTCAAAGTCTACTATATCCCCATATTCCTCTTGTACCTACAAGGAAATTAGCAATAAGATAATTTCTGAAAATGCTTAAGTCGATTAAAATGCAGTAGATAGAGAAATAAGCATTTGCAAGAAGTGTGTATAAGAGTCAGTATAGTTCTGCATATATTTCCGAACGGAGTTTCTCCAAATTGAACAAAAGTCTGTATCACTTGGTGCATCTACTAAGGCTATACACTTCGACTTTGTCGCTCAAAATTGATAGACTTCTTAAATTTAAGCAGTGCCAAAGAAGTCACTAATGATCAGGTGTTTATAGTATAAGATTTGAAAGTGCTTTCTAAATCAAACGCAACGTACATATAATCAAACCGCCACTGCAACACAGTTGAGTGTTGAGTGGCACAGTCCGCATAAAGTGGAAGGAGGTAACTCCATTCTCCCCTAATTCACAAGCGCTGAACATCGCTGCTCTAGTGACCCCTAGATGGAATGACGATGGCGCCCAGATACGAATGATGCTGTGCGTTAGAATTTTGGGGTCTCTAACGATCCCAGGATGGCACTAATTCTGCCTAGGAATAGGAATCAAACAAGTGTTCCGGTAGTCTGAGGAAAGACACCCAGCCGGTCAGACACTATTTCACAACACAAAGTTCACCGTCCCGCTGCAACGCACCAACCACCGTCACCAGGTTATACAACCCTACAAAATATGAAGTGAAATAGATGAAAGGGACACATGTACAGGAAATTCATGCCATTTCATCCACCACTCTTGCAAAAAGCGATGCTTAGAATGATCGGCTGCAGGGAATCTAACCCTGCAGGAAGCAACCTCGCTAATAATTAGTACATATAATAGTAATACATTATAAGTCTACCCTACAGACTGTCTTACAAGGAATTTACACTTTTTAACATCAATAACATTAATTCCAGACGATATATTGGAGTATTGTCAACACCTTCAACATTAGAACATCATAAAGCAATAATCTTGGTGATTAAAAACTCAGTTTTGTTGAAAGAATGTAAACCTCTTTGTGGGATACACTTACTAACCTTGCGTTGGATCTCAGATTATGGCACAGTAAAATGTACCTGTTTCTCCAGCAAGGTCAGCTATTGTAACGAATTGGCCTCGTTTACAAATATGAACTGAGGAACGTGCACGAGGTGAGAAAAATATCTGCTGCAACAGCACTTTTATTTAAGGAGTCACTGTCCCAATTAGATGATAATTTACGGTTCTAAATCTCGCTGGTTTTGTAATTTGTTAAGAGACTGTATATGGAGAAGTGTTACTATGGGTCACGGCCTTGAAAATACATTAATGCCCCGGAGTTAATGATAATAGCAGAGATACGGTGGGCAGTGAACAGTTTGGTTTGGCACTGCCCTCAGCAGTTTGTTTGACTTAACCGTCTCAAGGACATTGGTGACAGTATAACAAACACGCTTTGTTGATACTCCGCACGCACTATATCTCATGGCGAGACAGCACCAAGCACGAAAACTGCTGTGTCTGGTAGTATTTCACACTTCTGAAGTAGTTAAGGCGTCCACATGGCTTGTAAGGACTCTTTTATCTCTGTTTCAAAGTACAAAAGCCAAAGCATGACAAGAGCTAAACAAAAAGAAACATCTTGTCATTCAGAGAAGTTTCTCTGACATTGTATGCACAACAAAGGAATTAAAAATAATTTGCACTACTCCAGTACTCTATAGCATTGGTAATAATATATTTTTACTACCTCTACTGGTAAGTAGGGGAAGTATTGTATTCCACCCAAAAATTCGATGTCCAGATTTCATCGGAAATATATGTTTTGAGACTCCCTGAATCCAAAAAAAGCATTTTTAGAAAAAGGTACGTGTGTGTGTGTGTGTGTCTGTGTGCGTGTCTGTGTGTCTGTGGACAGTATAACTCAAAAACGAAAAGTCGGTTAAAAACCAAAGTTGGTATTTAAATTCAATGTCTTTCAAGGATGCGACACGAAGATTTTGAAGAACATAGCCCCACCCTAAACTACCCTTTACATGGAACATTTTTGGAAAATTTTGATTTTCTTGAAAATGGTTCAAACGCTTCTGATTAAAATGTCATATGTTTGAGATATTTTGTTGACAAATGAAATGTATATTTTGAATTTTCTGGATATAGCTCCTGTAGTCCTATTTACTCTGGACGACTTTTGCATAACTGGTAAATCGTTAGAGATAGATCAAATCTTACTACACAAAAATATAGATCTTGCTAAAATAGACAATTTATGTCAGAATAAATTTTCTTGTAGGGTGAACCATTTCGGAGATATTCCTTTTTATGTGTGCGAGTTTCGGAAAATTTAAAAACTTTCGTGAAACGGAACACCGTTCATTTTTTTATATGTTAAGTATGCAAAGAGAACGGAATCTCTAAGCTTTAAAAGATTTGACTATCGCACAAAGCCTATTGTATTCTAATATTCCCCTTGCACCTAATAAGCAATGAGATAATTTGTACAAACATTTATCTCAACTAGCACGAAGAAGATATGGAAATAAGTGTTTGTAAGAATGGTTAGTACAAGAGTAGAGAAAGTCATGTGAGTGCAACACATGAGATTCTTTTATTTTATTTTTCAAGACCAGAAGCAGATACCTAACCTAGGGTAGTTTTTTGTGGAAAAATATGAAACTTAGATTTAAGTTACATGGTAAAGGGTATTTAAATTTGACTTTAGTGGGATCTGGCTAGCTAACTAGGGTTAAGACCACATAACAATTACGGTGATTTGTATAATGTTACGGATATTTTGTAGTTTAAGAACTTGTTCTAAATTGTATATAATTGGATGTGACTAGCTGAATGCCTAGACTCCATCCAGCCTTAGATCCAGATTTTATATTCCTCCGCGTGTATATCAGCTGCTACTAACACAAACAAACTCATGCCTCATGTTTATGATGCAACAAAACGATATTTACTCGGGAGTTTTAGGAATAGCGTTGCTATACTGTAACATTTAAGTAGTCTTTAGCAGAGTTATGATACATCTTCAAAACTGAAATAATCGCCAGTATTTAAGGTACTATATTTTACGGTGTGCTTTGGTTTCGCGCGTATCGTGGGTTAGTTGTTGGTGTTTACATCAAGTTGGGACCTAAGAATGCAGCGATTATAGTCATATTCATAGCAACTTAGTACTAATAAATAATTAATAGTTTTAATAATAACAATAATAATAGTACTAGTAATAGTAATATTATTAATTAATATTAATATAGCCGAACAAAATAGTTCCGTGGTAACGCGTGAGACCGCCGGCTGGACCTTGGGTTTTCTGTAGTTTCCCCGGGCGGTAGCCGAATATTGGGCTGTTTCCTTATCTCTCAAAATTTATTTTCCATTATTTCCCATTCACTCGGTTTCCTTCTCATTTTTCAGGTCTTATTCTAGGTTTTGTGGCGTATGGCGGTGCCGAACAGATGGACACTGAAGGGCTGCTTGGTTGACCGGTTGTTCATCCTCTCTTCGCGGCTCCATTGGGATGGGTTTTTGGGCTTAGAGCTGCTACGGACTTTCGCACATCTCTGTAGCCAACCTTGTCTGCGGCGTTTAGCCTCCTGTGATTCCTCCCCTCCTCCTGGGTGTGGTAGCCCAATAGAACTCTCATTAATTTGTTTTGGGATTTTCAAGGCGATTGCTCTAAACTCTCACTGATTTCAACGTGTTTAGTTGGAGTATACAGTTTTCTATCAATGAACATCTTTGTGTAGTCTCAAAATGAAAGGGTTTTGCTAGGCAGTACTGAAATAACTTATGCACCAGATTCATAAACTCCAAGTGGATAAACAGGAACAAGGCGGGACCTTCAGAACTAATGGCGCGTGGCGTGACTATGTTTACTGCAAACGCAGGAAGGGTTAGTCATGGTTCCTTTGTTGTTACTTTGCCGAATGTTTGACCTTCGCCACACATTCCTCTCTGAATCTTTGACGGTAGTCAAAAAGGAGGTAGGAAAATCACTGAATGTCGGTCTGGAATTTCTGTTACAGATCAAAATAATGAAAAAGTTCAAGAGAAATAGATGAAAACATTATAATATGTGCTAGTTGAATAGATCCTCCTGTTGCACAGTTAAAACAGAAAAGCTGGTATCCTCTTTTATGTATACCGGGTGCAAGTGAAGTCATTACATTAATTTAAACCAGTGGTAGATGTCGGTATTTGGAACACATTTTGTATCTTATGTTTTTGTCTCTGACCATTTCCTATGGAGATATTTTAGTTTCGTCAAAAACAAGCTGGCAACACTGCAGATTGTGTGGGTATCACTTTCCCTAGCTCAGTACATAAACAAACTTCCTAACCGTGCGACTTGAAAACATAAACATATACCGTGCCTTGTCCTTTTGTGTTTACTGTGAATGTGTAAGCCAATCACAAGCGTTAGCTTCCAAAACACAAGGCAAAAGCGAAAGTGTTTACATCCACAAACCAGATCAAATTCCCTGACCAACCTCAACACCACGTTGTCGACATGTTACACGTCTGAAAGACCTGAACGTCGTATTCCTTCACGTCTTTTAAGTGATTAATTATTTCGAACCTCTGTGTAATGTCTCATAATTACTATCGAAGGAATTTATCTTCGTATATTGTGGAATCGCGCATTCAATTTGGATAAAAAAAAATATTCTTTCGAAATCGGCTGAACAAAGAACAAAATGCCATTTTACTTTTTTGTTTGTAATGCTTCTATGAATCACATATTAGAAGGACTGTAATGACTTCCCTTCCATCCTGTATATTTAAACAATATAGTAAATTTTTTATTTTATTTTGAACTAATTCACGACAGTTCTTAACTTGCCTAAGGGATGTTTTGCGTCATCAATCTAAGAAAACGCATACAGAATGAAAATAGTACATGCAGATACGAGCTGTAATTATATCTTCTCCAGTTTTCATACAAAATCTACAGCAACATTCTGAACCCTGTAGGAATGTTCTCAATGACATACTTTTATCTTGATAATAAGGAAGCTGTACTACTAGAGTTTAGAATGAAGCGCTTCATTCAACTAAAACTTGTGAGACAGGTATTTTCTTTTGTTTATTTTTAGACAAAAGATTCACTCTTTCAATCCAGAACTGCTTCTGGGAACTCCATTTTTAACTCTGTGTATTCTTGGAATGAATTTCCTCTTGAATGTTTGCTGTGGCAATACACTATGGCGATTTCTTGTTCTTTCAGTAGAAACTACATCAATGTTCATTGACTTCAAGTCAAGAGATCTTAATTCTTCTTTGTTGAATAACATGGATTACACAAATAAAACGTTTACACATGTCTAAGATTTTATGTTTTATGTATTCTATAAAATGCCTAGCTAGCAATAACTTCAGTGGGTTTATAATTCCTCCTTGTTTATTCCAGCAATTTACATTTCTGATTTTATAGAATGCGGTTCCTCAGATGTGATGTGCACAGATACAATAATTCACCATGTATTTTAAGGATTAGTTACATAGCTCCACTTAGAATTACTTTAATATAAGCTGCTCATTGTAGTTGAACCTAAGAGCCTGTTACAGAAACTTCAGCTGTTTTTTTCCAGACAGGGAACAATTGCATTGCTAGAGGGTACGTTATGAAAGCAGCCGACTTTAAGAACAGAATCGTTTACCGTTGTTAGTCGCGCCGGACGGACATAGGTACGCAGAAACCTGTTCATGCCAAATATGTGTTAGCCAGCGCAAGTACAATAGACGGCCTTGATACGTAGTTCACGTAAGAAGGATTAATTTTGACCTATCTCCGTGCGCTGATACACGAAGTAACGGAGACTCAAGGTTTTCCTAGCCAGGTCTCCAACCGGGAATTCCTAGCGGGCACAAACAATCCCGCTCTCATGCATTACGTAACAGGGCAATAAAACATGCATTATCGAGCCTGATTTTCAAAGATGTATGCTTCTAATTCAAATTGTTGAATTTTGACGTAGAGCAAGTAAAGCTATGCTTCAGAATATCGTAATTTTACGTGCAGTTTTAAGGATATCCTTGAAGGTATATTCCGCATCAGGATCATCGGTAAACGAATTCAAGATTTTGACCTTATAATTATTACTCTATATTTTGAAACTTTTATTTTATGCACATACCAACAGGTCTCCGAAAGTGATATTAATTCACATAATACAAGGCAAACATGCCACTTGCAAAACAGTGTTAAGATATGGATATTTTATAAAGCGAATAAAAGTCTACAACAGAATACCCTACAATGTAACAGATTTGTACTTTATCACCTTAAATTGCTGTTAAAATGTTGGCATGTTATTTTATTAGGAATATTGTAGGTACGTTTGACTCGACTGATCGAGTCAATTGAAATTCAGCAGGCAGGTGCTGTACCAACTAAGCTTCTTGCTGCAGTCACTACTCTGGAAGCAATTCTTCAGCAAATTCTGCAAGTAGATATTGTATGGGTTTCCATGCCTCTGAAAAGTCACTTCATAATACTAACTACGGGAGTGGCTTTATATAAACTTATAGAAGTGGCCGATGTTATGTTCTCAAAGTGGGCACGTGTAATCATATTCCTGAATATCGTAAGGACAGTTCCAACGCTGAGTATTCACTCATAATGGCGAAATATTGTACTTATCCCGATAGAATAAGCTGCAATATGTCAAATCTAGAGAACGCATCGAATTTTTGGACATTTAGGCTATGAAACTTTTGAAACCACGTGTCCTCCAACTTTCCTTATAACGTGTTGACAAATTCACCACTACTCGCACTGGTCACTGCTGATTCTCTTTAAAGAATGTTATGAAGATGCAACTGCGTGAAATGCAAACACCAATGAAATTTACCAGCCTCAAACAGATCTAGTCATTGATTTAGATTATATTTCGAATTTCTTTCTTCAGTTGTGGCATTGCTCGGGGATTATTTTTATGAGCTTGCGATTTTAAATGTTCCCAGAGGAAAAAAGTCAAGGGTGTTAGGTCACATGACCTTGATAGCCAGATCTCTCCATTGCAAATGGTCCATTGTTTTCAGATGTTGATTTAACTAAATTTTTGTAGGCATGAATATGAAGATCCTATGAGAATTCACTGGAGACAGCTCTTCGCAATGTGCAACTGTTGTGAAAGCACGAGGAATTGATTTTTGTGGATTTATGGCAACTCTATCACACACAATTGCAAAGTTCTCATCAGACAGGCTGGAACGAAAGGGTCTGGAGTTTTGAAATCTGCAATACAAGCTGTTGTCTCCACTTTTGTTATTAGCCCACTAACTTTTGACTCGTTAGGTGTATTATGATAACTAGACATGGGAGAAAATCTCACACGGACGTTACGTTGACTACGCATCGACCGTAGAGTGCTGCAACTGGTGGGGGATGTTGTGATTGGCATGCAAACAAAAGAGGTAGGAAAGTCACTGTGAATAACGCACCGTACACTTCACGCCACAGTTCCACTTTGTCATTGGAAGAGACTGCACACCCTCGCATACGACCTTCCCCCCTGTGACGTAGAAGTTCCATAGTTCAGTTATGCTTATTCAGAGATCATTACCCCTGAGAGTTTTCCCCATGCCTGATGATGACTGAGAGTCGTACAAATCTTCCGAAAAGTTTCTGCGTAACGTTCACCGAATTTGTCATGTGTTTGTCATTACGTTGTAAAACTTTCCATGATTAATCCCAAGAAATACAAAGCACGGACGTTTTTAATTGTCCACCATGTGGGAACGTTTGAAGTACCTAGCCCATTTAAACGTGTTACTATAGAGGACGAAATAAATGAAGGGTGAAACCACAGACCCTCTACTCTATCTTCCGTTTCTGAATCCGAAATTTACAAAATATACCTTAAAATTGGATAATATTGATATTGAAAAATATTGCTCGGTTCTTGGAAGCAATAAGCTAAGGCAAGAGCTCAGTTTCAGCTTTACATTGGAAAGAAATACAAGGAAATTAATTTCGCAAGCCACGTTGGTGTTGTCCGTTCATGTAGATCAGGACAAGGTTGTGTTCCGACCTTGTCAGAGTTATTATAGTAGCCAGTGCAGCAGTGTGTGGGAAGTTTGTGGGAGTGTCCTATCTGCATTCCTATTGACCACTACAATCCACATTGTCCTTAAGGACATCATTTTACCTCCTACGCAATCTTATTTGTTTCACTTTTGAACGTTCTATGTGAGATAAGCAAAAACTAACACTCCGAAGTGAATACATATTAAGTTGCCGTTTATCAAAATATCTACTTTTATACCCCTACCACGCTGTATAAAATATAGCTCAACAGAGTAATAAACCAAATACATTTCTATCTGCTCGAATTATAGATTTTAAAGTGCATATATTCTACCATGTGCTACCTCGGTCGGTGGGAAATTAATCCTTTCCCTAAATCGACTTAGAAATCTTACAAAAGCTTCTGTCTTCTATTGCATATACAAATAGAATAATGTTCGAATCGCTCTTCTATCTTCCGTCCAAGATTATGTAACCACACCCAAAGCTCCATAAAAATCATTTTCTTACTGATCATATGTTGATGTTATTGCATCATAAAAAAATTCTTCGTACACTTTGGTGGTAGGCGGAACAAAGTCACAAGGTCACACGGCACGCCCCTGTTATCATGGTGCTCCGATTCTTGATTGACCAAATCGTACGTGAAAAGCACTATATTATAACAATAGAGCATTAAACAGGAGAAAGCACGAAAGGTTTTCTGGGCCCATGAGGTTCCCGCTTTTCTAGAGAAAATCTATAAAGAAGATTCGTTAAGCTTTTAAATTCGCCAGCCGTTTAGCATGGCCCGCACAGTGAAAAATTAAAATAAACAACTGCGGTTGCTACTGTCATTAAGCATAAGTGTACTCAATTATAATATTTTATGAAATTTTACAAAGTCAAAAGTCAAAGTATCTTGCATAATTTTGATGAGATATTCTGAGACAGCAAACATTTTAAGGCATTTTTTTTTAAGTATGCTATGTTAAGAAGTCGATAGGATCAAGGCCATCTCTAAGTAACAGGCCTGGATATGCGATTCGTGACGTCACAACGCGAGGCTGACGTTCCAAGCAATTCATACGGAATAAACACATGTTTTACAGCATTTCTGCGCTGGAAGAAGCGTGCATTCATTTATATTTTCACATTTCGTATTAAAAGTTAATGTGTGTTAGTATGTTAGTGGAAAACATGCTTTGCATAGTTGTTAGTGGCAGAGCATGCTTCTTACGTTCGCAATGCGAATATATCTCGTTTCTTTCTTTTCTTTTTTTTTTTTTTTTTTTTTTTTTTTCCTGTCGATAATACCAAACTTTTTTTGTTTAATAATGCAGTAATTTTTCAAGAGGATGTTGGTTATTACTTTTATTATTTTCCTCGTCAAAATAGCACCCGGTAACTCGCAATCACTAGCATTACAGTCAGCACCGATATTATTAATGTCACATGTCTCAGCACCTAAATGTAGAATTAAGTTTCTCTGGTTTTCTACTTTAACAAATTCTTGTTCATATGTCTCAACAAATTTACTACTTTTTCATGATCACCAAGCATTTTCACCTTCTCTGATAAATATTTTAAATGCAAGAGTTTCTATCAGGACTGACGGGTTGAGAAAGTTGTCTGAGGTAATCAGGATGGGGTAAAGAAAGAACATTGGAATCAAGTAAAGTGTCTGTAAGCTGTTGGGGGAGTATACTTAATTTACTTTTGACTAACCAATTTTACCTGTTCTTCTAGGTATTTAGGTTTTAGATATTCCTGTGGAATCTTCATTCATGTCCTCCCAACATTCCTTTAAAATGTTGACAGCCTGAAGTAGTTTGTTCTGTTTGTTCACCTGCTATTGTGAACCAAAAGATCATCAAATTTAGACCATTTATCCAATATCATTGGTTTACCGAGAATGCATTTAAACTTACTATTGGGTATTACAATTTTACCCTATAGAACCTAAATAATAACAATGGAATTAATTTTTAATGCTGCTACAAGTTTAGGAATTTCTTCAGTATCAATTTTCACAAAAATTACATCGTTTTCTTTTATGATGACGGTGAATCCCTCTAATTTCATGTCACTAATTATATTTTTAAAGCTCTGATCTTCGAGTCATTTACGAAATGCTATGGATTTTCAGTAAGTATAGGAGTTGTTCTGGGTGCTACAAAATGCTGCCATCATTTCGCGTAGCAGTAAATTCCTTCACTATGTGCTGCTCAGAAAAATGTTTAATACATACCACATCTGGTTCATTAATATCCCTGTGAATAGCACGTACCCACTGGTCTCTTCTGTGTGGGTCTTTGGAAACGAAAACACTGTAACACACTTTTCTACACTTGTTTTACAGTTTGAGGTATAACCCGGCACACAACACTTCCTAGGCATTTTGTATTGAAAACTACACCACTTTGTAATTTAATTTTTCGCTCACTTGTTTACTGACACGTTGTAAGGCACAAGCAACTTCTTAGCGTTCCAACCACGTACTGATGTGTTGCATTCCCGTAATAAACAAATAGGTGATAAACATAAGCCTCCCGTGATGACGTCATTAACGTAATCTCTCTCCGTGTACAGGCCTGTTAGATAAAGATGGCCTTGATAGGATGCATAATATATTTCACGAGAAGTTGGTTAATAAATATGCTGGTTTTTCACTTAAAATGTAGTTCCAAACATCCAAACAAGAGTCCAAAAGTACGTAAGGCCTCTTTCAGACAGAAAGAGACAGAAGATAGAAGGAAAGCAGAAAAAGTGGGAAAGAGAGAATGAATGATTGATTAGAAAGTGAGTGTTTACGTAGACCAAAAGAAGTCCCATTGTGTACTTGAACAAAAGAGTTCGCTCAAGTCCAAAGCTACCAATAAAAGTAATCAAGCTCCTAGATTCAATCACATTAATATCCTTTGATTGCAGAAAGGAAATTTCAGAAATTTTGGAAAGGATATGAGTGGGGATTTGTTCCTCTATCCGCACAAGATTATCAAACCCATATGTCTGCATAGAGAATTGCCGCGGTGTACACATCTACCAGAATCCTCATTGTTTTCTAATGGGAGCCATCAGGACTTTCTTAAGCCCTTGTGGAGACCATATGATTAACTCATGGTCTGCCTGGCTACACAAAAGGCCTCTATAGCCCAAAATCCAACTGATTAGTCCGAAGAGGTGTATCAGTTCTCCCACATTGGATGCAAAGGAGGGTTTCGGACCAACAAAGGTTGCACCTACTCGTTTCCGTCTGCAATTCCATTGCCTCTGATGCCCGAATGTCCTGGAACCCATAGTAGTGTAATAGATCCTAGTTCACATAACCTACACAGTCTGTATAATATCCGACGGAATTCCTTGCCACTTAAGTAACAAAATGGAGGTTTTAGGTTATGGTAATATAAAGAATGCTAAAAACAGAATACATGCGATATTCCATGATGCAAGGAAAACAAAACACAAGCGATGTTCCAATACCAAGGGCAATTGAAAAACGCCATCTAGCATCAAGGTTGCCAAATTAAACTTTGCATGACTTTTAACATTCAATTGTTACTAAATTCATTCAAATTAAGGACTGAAAGAAATGAAATGGATGGATAGGGACGAGTGTAGAAAGATTCGTTAGGCACAGAAAGATGTGTAAACATTGAAACTTTGTATATAAATAAAAATATCCTTTTTTTTTTTTTTGAAATGGTTCTTTATTGGAAATTATTGTATTGCACACATTTGCTACACTCATCATGTAGAATCCGTGGAAAGTATATTTGCTCTGTACCCGGGTAACATAGCTAAATATGAAGCAGAGGCTAAGACAACAAATATTTTACCTTGGAAGACAGGGAGATCGTGGATGAAAGAAAAACAGGGAGAGAGATAATGAGGCGAATTCCCACAGTTAACGTGCTCATTTGTGAGCGTGAGACAAGATTCAGTTTTGAATTTTTGGAAACAGAACGAATATATGCTGCAAAATTCAATAGTGATAATTTATAACACAATTATGAGGCCATGCTGGGCTAAAGAACATGAAAAGCATTTTAGAACACGGTATCTAATATCTGAAATCTGTTGCTGGGGAATACATGTGCTTTGTGAATAAATTTACAAAAACAAGTTTCACAAAGGTGAACTTATTACTTAATACAAGGGCAACAACTCAGTGGAGTGCAGGTGACGTCATTACAGATCATTCACATTCATCTTGTTGACATTGACTGTCGCCTGGAATACAAATGATTTTGTTTTTGTGAGGCCTGGGTCTTAAAGTACAAAATGTCAACGAAAAGCTAATTTAGAATTACGGAGACCACCAAGCCCCATATGATACGAAAACTTCTCATTCAGCGCCTCTAGACGTAAATAAAGACTTTAGGACAGTACTGCGACAACCGCCCAGTTATAACAGAGAAAAGCTTTCTTAATGACTTGCACCTAGTTATACTAGATGGAGAAAATTTGCACTCTATTCCAAAAGTTTATGTCCAAAAGTTTGTTTTTCACCAGAATATGCTTTGACAGTCGAAACAACCCTCCAGGGCTACCAAGTTTGATTTCCTGGAGATGTGAAAATTATTATCCATTGTTGTAATGGTGGATAATTTTAATACACTAACAATGAAATCTGAAGAATCAGCCAATAAAACAAATAATGTAATTAATTATATTCCTATTTCTTCCACCAGAGAAATTATCATTTCAAATTGTAATAATTGAACAATCAAGATTTCTGTTCACTCAGAAGACTAATAGTAATGTTGTTTCATGTTAATATTGTTACTATTTGCCAATCACTATTATAATCACAGCTGTGCTGAGCATCACAGATACGAAATAGATAAACGAATCTAATTCCTAATCCATAATTTTTGCGTAAATAGCGATGACTATCTAAAAATAGTTTATCACACGCATGTTCAAAGCAATTTTATTTTACTTGCAAAATAATTTCCCCTCTTGTATCACAAACATCTATTATCAACTTGTTCAAAAAATAAAAGCAGTTCTATTGGTCATGTTATGAGTTACATTACTAAAATGGAACCGACCAAGCTTCTTATTTTAGCATGGCATCGTACGAGCATATAGTATGAAGATTTTCAAGAAAATTCTTCCAAACAAAACTACCCATTAGGATAAAAAACGTTTGTTGTTTTTTATATTCTCAAATTACTAAAGGCGGAAAGGTCATACCTCAACCAGGGATTCCACATGATGTGTGTAACAAATATTTTCAATACAATTATTGCCAATAAAGAACCATTTAGAAGAAGAAAAAAGGATAGAAAATGTCATGCAAAGTTTAAATTTGGCAACGTCGCGTTAACATTTCATTGTGACTAAATTCATTCCAATTGAAAAACGTATTACAGCATTGTTCACACAATTTTCGCGCGACAATTAGTGAAATAATAAATAATTTATATCCATTCGTTAAAAAGCTAGATGGCTCCAAATATTTGACACAAAGTATTTTTGTTTTTCGGCGAAACGGTTCCGTATTTACAATAGCTCATGTAGAATCCGTGGTTAACGATTCTGTGTAAAATTCTAAATGTTGAAGATGTTTATATAACTAACAAATTCATATCTTTACGTTTTTGTGGGTAATCTATGAAGTCTTCTTCACTCTGAAGTAATTTTGTATGACTGCATAACTGACAAAAATATTTACTAATCAAAACTTACTATGCGATGCATTTCAAACCAGTATTTGTGGCATCAACTATTACGAGTATATGTTTTTATTGTTTTGTTATTGTTATTTTGTGCATGGAAAAAATACGCAATTTCAAAGCCATCATATAGTGACTCGCTTTTTAAACATTTGGGCATTGCTACAGTCTTCATATTGTCAATTTAATATTTGTAGCCTAGCTCCTAAATTTCACCTTAATACAAGTACATCTTGAAACTGAATTTTTTGAAAAGAGTTCCTTTGTCGCCATAGAAATTGAATTTTTCAAAATGTATAATTGAGGTTTGATTAATGTTCTTCCCCTGAGATAGACACTCGTTTTTCTTTTACTGATTTGCCTCATGAATCATTATACCCATAAATGAAAACGCAATTTCAGGGGACACTATTTACAACTTTGTACATAAGTTCATCTTGTACTTTAATTAAGTAATTTTAGGTCACTGACATTTACCTGTTGTTTTGTAACTGGGCGTCAATCATTTCCATAAAGTTTACTGGTTCCCAGTAATTAAATTTAGAGTTCCGTGGCTGATAATGACTGTGGAAGGTAGGTTAGGTCTTGTAATGGTGTTAAATATCATGTAGCATCTATTAATGCTTTCATAACATGTGGATTATGTTTTCACCTTGGCATTATGTTTAAGCTTTCTTTGAACCTCGAGGTATGCTTCTGAAACAAAGTTTAATGTATCATAAAGATCGTCATAATGTATAGGTTATAAACGCTGCTGCACTACTCAGAATATTCTGCTTATACGTAAACGCAATGCCCAACAGAAGAATACGCTACATTTATTAAATATTTGTTACTAGACTGCTAAGTAATGTTTTAGAGAGGAATGATGGGAGCAGAAATAGCCAATTTCTTTTTAAGAGGATTGAATACATAATACTAAATTTTATAAAAATAATTAAAGAAATAAAATGGAATATATATGAAGAATCTAGTAATTGCATATCGTAAATGTAATGATAATGAGAAATATATTAATACAATTATTATTTATTTATGCCAACAAACTTACTGTTGGTGTTTTAAACACACAAGCCACGTGTGGGCAAAGTTTGAGAGGTAGAATTGGAAATTCTACCTCTCATATTATTACAAAATTTAGTGATTTAGAAGTTGCTTAATTCAACTGAAGAACAATTTTCTAGTTCAGCTGACAGTTGAAACCGAAATTATAATGTGAATATATGTAATTGATAATAGAAAGAAACAAAAGGAGATTCTAGTCAATAGTTAAGGGGAAGACGTAATAAAGCTGAATAGATTAAAGTCTCAAGAATGGAAGCCTAGGCAGATTTAAATTAGTGATAAGGTTACAATTGTTGTATGCACGAAGCCCGAGTGATTCCGCGGGCTGATTCGTATCTTGCCATGACGTGGTCTAAAGTTGACCAATGGAAATCGCTTCCTTCGTGTCGACCACGCAAAACAAATGCAACGCAACACACACTCGTCTTGAATCGAGCCGAGAGTACACGTGCAATTTGGGATTCGTACGTAAGTTCGCGCGTATACATAATTCGGCGCTTGCTAGAGGGCGACGAAGTTCAAATATTATAACGTTGCAGTTGAAGTTACAAAGTTACATTCTATTTAAATATCGTCGGCAGTTCTCTACAAATCTGGAAATTTGCAAATAAAGTCAAATGCTGGTTAATTCTTCGTTTGGTTCCATTCCTACCATAACTCACGCATACCCTGCAGATTAGGGCCTCTTGCTAGAGCTAGTCCGGACACCAAACACAAGATAGTTAATACTCTTTATACACTGCTCGTATGTCAAAATACCTACTTTTACCTTTTCTACCTCTTGCCTTTTTGGTACAGTTAGTATGATATTCGACCCAAAAATTATATATCGATATTTCACCGGAAATACATGTTTTGAGCACCATGCCTCCACAAAATACATAATTTCTTTAGAACAAAAGGTCCATGTATGTGAAAGTCGGCTAAATATCAAACTTGGTATCTAAATTCAGCGACTTCTAAGGATATCTACTTACTGCAATGATCCATGTGTCATTGATACGTTATTTACTACCTAACCATTCATATGTAACCAACCCAACAGACGACATTCAAATTCCATCATTCACTTGAAGGTCTGACGTTCTTGCTTGGGTGTTCCTACTTTGGCAAGATTCTTTGCGGTTATCCACGGTCGACCGCAGCTAAATCATATGTTTCCCTTTCACTTTCCTAAAGCACTTCATTTCATCATCGTCGGAATAGTCCAGCTTCCTCTGGGACAACCTGTAATAAGTCACGGAGTGAACCGTTGTCTTGCCCATTTAACTGACCCCTCTGTGATTATCTGTCCAGTTTTTCAGGATAAGGATAGTAGGAATGTTAAAAAATACACCTAATGCACTAAACATTATATATGGCACCAAATTGTCATAAATTCACCAAAGGTAACAAACATGGATTGCTATAAAAGATAGTACCATTCTGAAAATGCTGGACTTCTTGTTGTTTACGTATTTATCTCATTACGAGTAACATCATGGCTTTGGAAGCTCCAAACATGAAAGAGAAGATATTCCAAAAAGTGATATTTGTTTTCATATGACCTACAAACTTTGTTGAAGTTTAAATTTCTTAATTAGTTCTATATTACAACTTTAATGCAGCACTCGTGGACAAAAAGACATGTCTGGAACGCCGAATTCGTCTGTCCTACACAACACAGCGCCTAGTTTACACCATCCGCAATACAGTTGTTTAGCGACAGCAACAAGTTCTCACAAGCTCAAAATCTTAATATTACCAACCCATATGATCAATTAAGGTAGGACTTAGACGAATTTGGGGTTCAGAGAAGACTCACTTTCTTTTTTCGTCCAGGGGGTATCTAAATGGGATATTAACATAAATAAAATGTCAAAATAGAACTCATTAATGCGGTTAATTGTACTACTATAATCATTACTCCATTGCCTCTTTCTTGGCTTCCAGTATACGCCGCGCCTGTTGGCTTTTTAATTATGCCGACGTTTCGCCGTAAACTGTGTTAGACTTCTTCGTCGCTCTGGATGGCTCAATTGGTTAGACACTGGCCTGCTGATCCCAAGATCAGTTGATTTACTGGCATGTAAAATAACTTCTGCAGGACGAAATTCCGGCACACCGGAGGTGCTGATGTAATCATGGCAATTGAGAGCGTCGTTAAACAACATACTTTTTAATTCACTGGGCGACTGCAGATCCAACAGGTCGCCCAGGGAAGAAGCCTAACACGTCAGCATGATTCAAAAAGCCAAAAGGATACGGCCCATGCCAGAAGCCAAGAAAGAAGTAATGGACAAAAGTTGTAGAAGTCTGAGTGATTATTTATTACCCCATTGATCAAAAGACATTTCGAAATGTCTAGCACCAAAGGTTATCTAATGATGATAAAACTTGCTCCAAAACTTCCTTCATCTTGCGGAAAGCTGCATATAAACTATTCCCTGAAGTAATGGGGGCGTTCTATCGAGGAAAAGAAAATAGCGGGGACTCGCTGTGTTTAACTCACTCCATTTCTTCGACAAATACTCTCTGCTTAAGTGTTTTAAGGAACAAGCCACTTGCTCTTTTCACTAACATTATCAAATTTGATTGTCCAGTTACTTGAATACTTTTCTGCCTTTTAAGACGCTAAATTCGCTAACTAATTATATTAAAAGGAATTGTTTCTTTATTTGTATAGATCCCTACATTACCAAGAGGGCTGGCCACTATTAGAGTCTTCTAGGACTGGAAAATATGATAGTTCAATACATGTGCGACACACCCAGGTTGGTCATAATTCTATTTTGGTGCAGGAAAAATCTGCAACACAAGTCTTGAATACGGAATCTGTAGATTCTGAGGCAAGCGTACTGCTCCAAGCGACAACGGGCCCAAATAATGGCGGCTGTACTGCAATTTTAGACGGAGTCGGATTTCTAACGCCCACCGATTGGCCTTTTCGACCTTCCTGACCTTTACCACGACAGGCAAGGAATGTTTGGCGTTCTGTGAGACAGGAGCGCCTCAAGGGCGAAAGCTGTTACCTATAATGATCCAATAGTTTCGTGGAATTTCGACGACGGTGAAAACACAATCAAACACTGCAGAGTTGTTGAAGTAACATCTTCACCTTTTCTTTTTGTTATGTCCTCATCGTCTTGGGACTGATTTTTGATTCTTCAGAAGTGCTTGATTGTGCGCTACCGATACCACAGGAACAAAGCCGAGTCTTCTGCAGATTTCTGCCCTTTGCGCAAATAAGTACTGAATAGAATAACAAGTCCCAGAGTCAGCCTAGAGCGTTTGCTGTGCCACTTCATCAGGAACAATTTCGAAGACAGCTTTTGACACTTTGAAGAGGTCGTTGATCCAAGGATTTTGTATCATCTACACTCCAAAGGTCAACTCATTTATGGATAGAATATGCAGCCAAGTGAGGCAAGAATATATACTTCGGTAATGAAAACTACATTCTTATATTATGAATCTAACAGTTGAAGTTGGGTTATAATGTTTAATTCATGCTAGTATGAGTATTACGTTTGTTTGATAATAGGATTTAATGAGCATACTAATATCTGGAGTCAAATAGTTTCATCTAACCTTTCTGTGTTAATATAGATGTATTTCTGATGTTTATTCTCTTGGAGGAAGTCTTAAACCACGAAGACATTTTTTTTTAAATTACACAAAACCCTGTTAGTTTTGAAACAATCCAACAATAATTGTGCTTCTGAAACATGAGCTGAATAGCAAAACATTTGTTTGAAACGGAAAACTCAAGAAGTTATCACATTTAGAAGAAAAGAAGGAAAAAGAAAGCTAGATCTACAGGTTGAGGAATGAGAATATAAGTGAATTAATGTACGAAATTTAGCCACTAATTGAATACAATAATGGAGGGTGTTTCAAGAACGAACGACACAATATCAAAAACTAAAAATCATAGGATTTACAAGGCTGGTGAATGGCTGGAGAACTCAGTTTGCAACATTCTGCTGATAGGTAATACGTACTACTATTTTTGTCTCTTTACGTTTGTTTTCAGTAAATAGGTACCCGTTAAATTAATATTATTATCAGATGCAACAAAAGCACAGGTTTTTCGTGAAACTGGTCTGTTGAACATACCACCTGGACAGCTATTTGCTACATTGAACGTGTTTTGGAAACCAAAAACCTACAAATGCCATGAATTTTTGGATGCAAATTTTGATTTTTGTTGTTAAGTTCGGACAATTGATTATTGTTTTTGTAGAATGATCTTGGATAGGAACTTTCCTCTGTTTCACTGCAGCAGTAATATTCCTGCAGTCAACGACAAAACGGCGAGTTGTGACTTCACCGTGAGTTAAGAGTGTCGAATCTAAAAATTGGCAACTTTATTTTAATGATAAAATGACGATATTGGTTAAATTGAGAAGGTATTCAGAGCAGTAAAAATTGTATATGAAAAGTTAGGTAAAGTTTATCACATTTAAAACCTCACAGGTGGGAAGGAACCCTTGGTGTTCGATTTTCCAAATCAATGCTCTTCCGCTGAGCTATCGTGATGGGACACCCAAATGTGCATTGATATATTCTCATTTGATTCACTAATTCTTCTAATGCGACTTCAGTTCCATTATAGATGACAATGTTCTACCTTCTATTAGGGTAAACTTAATATATGACTGAAAACCGTAATTAAATTAACGTTTTCTTTAGTTCTTGAAGTCTACCCTGACCCAATTTCTCGTCCTAAAGAATGTGACCAAATTAATTTTATTGTCTATTGAGTGCGCTTTATTCATTAACATGGCAGCTTACGCTCCAAATGGAGCAATATCCTGGACTGTCTGCATAGCAAACAGGATTCAGGGTGGTACGAACCAGAGCATGGGCGTGCTGCAATAATTCAGAATCAATCGTGGAATTTTCACTCAAGGGGTGTGTCTCTTAACACATAAATACTCGTTTGTTTTGCAAATGTTCCTACAGATCCTACACCCAGATAATCCGCAATGGTAAAATGCTGTTGCATTTATACATAAGCAATGCACTAAGTGTTTGATATTGCATGAAAGCACTGCAAAATGGAAGATTTAAAATGTATGCTCTACATTAATGTCGACTTCTGTGAATATTTAGCCGATCTAATTAAATTGGTTTACAGATATCCACCTTGTAATAGGATTGTAGACTGTTGAATAATGTATTGAAATAAAGTTACTTTGGCTAGAAACTGAACTCGATGAAATAAATAACTTTCTCCAGCTTGAGCATGAAAATAAGAGTAATGTCTAATTATTACTTTCTCTACTACGTTTAGTAAGTAATCAGTAGTTGATAAGGTATTTTATTGCACCAAAAATCTCGGTACTGAGGTTTCACGGTCAAACAAAATAATTTATTACATTATTCTCTTAAAATAAGGGTGGCAAAAATACCTTCATTTCCGTAATTGCAGAAACGGTCACCTTTAACGCATCAAATGGGGGCGTCCGAGAGAGAAAAATAGAAAGGTGCAAATATAATCGTGTAACACTTTTACATTAAAAATAACTAAAGCGTTATTGATAAATTACGTTAGCGATTCATTTGTCTGCTCCGTAACTCAGAACACTACTTGTTCCGCACTTCCTTTTCCTCTTCCGCCATATTCATATGCTGTTTCAAATAGAGACTGAGTAAGCGAATAGTTTTGCTATACACCAGAGCAGTGATTTGCTTCGATCTATGTCGAGTTCAGCTGTCTGAAGCATTATTGTAAATTCAAAGATAAACACTGGGATGCAACTCTGTATTGCTATTTGCTTGCCTGATACATACCAACTTTTTTCTGAATTAAATAAGGTGATTCCCTTGCCTGAGTGTTTCGGTCTCTCTTGAAGGCGATAGTCTAAGGCCTTTAGGGATACTACGTGACAAAAACATAAGTCATAAATGTGGATTTTGCTGTTGAAACACTTGTTTAAGCCAGCTTTCTAAAAAAAAATTACCTACAGAAAAACAGAAAAAGATGGAAGGCCTATGCATGCATTAAATGCTTTTTAAACAGCATAAACTAAAAAACATTGTTATAATTTTAAACTATCCATTCTCTGGTTATTTGTGGGCACATTTTTATTTTAAAATTGTTCCAAATGATGTAATTTTGGTTATAATTAAATGAAATTTTGTATACCTGCTTATAACAACAGAAGAAAAAGCATGAGATGAATTTCAAGTAAGAAAATACTAATATTGTGTAAATTTTGAAACGCAAAACCTTAATTGTGTTTAAAATTAATTTTATCCCATATAGCTTAAATGTCTCGTAAAGTTCAAACACCTCTTTAAGTCACTCGTGGTGGGCTATTTTACGTGGGTACAGAATTGGCACTGTAAATATTAATTCTTAAAATTAACTACTTAATGCTGCATTTGTATTCACATAGTGTTATTTATTATTGTCTTTTATAATAAGTTACTACATTATAACCTTTATCAAATATTTTTTACATTATACATTTTTAATTGTTATTGTTCATGTTTAAAATTGTCATTTTCTACAGATTTATTAGCAGGCTGTGTTTTTAGGACAACCCTAAATTAGGATTTTAATTTTCTCTCAAACAGTTCTACATAACTAGTACTCGTATAATATAATACAATTCATCTCTAGTTTATTAATATATTATTAAAAATATTAATTATATAATATTAGCTTTTCAAAAAAAAAAATGCGTCATATGGAGGAATTTTTCAAAATAGTAAAACAAATTAACAACTCGAACTAATTTAAAAATATGCATGACGTTCGGTTAAGTGTTATGGATTGAACTCTGATTTCTGCATTAGCATTTTAAATGAGGAACTGAAATGGCAGAGTTTACAAATGTCGTATTAAATGTCTTAAAAGTTCTACTAGAGTTTTTATTCCGTATAAAAGGGCCCCTAAAGCCGGGACAGAGCACTGCATGTGGTTCTTTGTAATTCTAACACGACCTCTGGGAGGGAGGGATGAAGGAGAAGACCCAAAGAGCGACCAGATTCGGAACCTAGCTGAGGAGTCAGACTGACGCCAGGAAGAAACCTCTGTAAACCGCATCTTCACCGCCCAGCCACAACACGCCATCGCCTGGTCCTTCCCCTACCGAACCAGAGAAAAACCAGGTTCGGAGATTACTGGGAATCGAACCTGTGAGGCTCGCATTCCGGAGTTGCCACGTTATCTCGCTTGATCATTCCAGTTACAAGAACTAACCATAAAAGTTTCATTTACTGCACCTTCTTCCACAGATGTTGGTGACGGCTTCAAGCCTTAGAACTACTCTGTACCGTGCGAAATTTCTGAAAACTGAAAACACGATCACAACACGCCCCCCACCACCTGGCGACCTGCTCTACATTCCCTAAAGGCCCTTCTGGCCTGCTCAGTAATTGGCGGCTGCAGTTACTTAATAGTTAGGGCGTATTACAGGCAAGGTCAATGGTAACTCCAGCAGTTTGGACGTTGGGCTCCTTATAAACACCTTGGGAAACTGTGATTTATGTAACTGGCTTCAACCTTGAGCTGTCAAAGTTTTATATCCACATATTTTAGATTCAGCTTTAAGCAACCTGCACTTATTTCATTGTAGCACAAGGTGTATTTGTCTTCTCCAGATGACGGATTTGTAGTCGACGCATGTGGGTTTGATTGGCTTTGACACTACATCAGGTGCTCGACAGTAAAAAAACAAAAAACGTCACTTCACTGCAGTTCAGAATAAATGGTGCAGGTGTAGGCCACATTCCACGGGGGAGTGGTAATAGCTTATGTAAATTATTTAGCTGAATATGAAAAATAATTTTTAAATAATTGGATACTAAAGAAGCGAGAAAATTTAAAGACTTAATTCTTCCAATTAGATCGCGGGTCGTTTCAACTTCAAGCTGCATAAATTTAATACTTTATTTCACTATCAGACTGCTCTGTTATGAAAGCTATGCATCCCCTTCAAATAAGGGGAGGGTTATTTTATTTTATCCCTTAAAACTCTGAATCAGATTCACGTACTAAGATCCAGATAATAAGGTTATTTTGGCCATAACCTATACATGACTTGCTGAATTAAGGCAATGCCGTAAAACAATCTACAGTCGCTTTCGCCTCTCACCATACTGGCTCAGGTTCAATCCCAGGCGACCACATGTGGAATTTGGGACAGACAAGGCGGCGCAGGGGCGGATTTCCTCCGGGTTTTCCGGTTTCCCCCGCCATCTTATTCCACCGTAATTCCATGTAGGTATAATCATGTAGTACAAGCGGACATTAAACACAACAACAAAAGAAAAAAAAAAGAGAAAGAAAATAAAAGAAAAACAACGGCTTTGCATTTGTTACCATACACGCAGAACATGCAAAATATAGCACGTTTTAACGAAGGTTGGTCGCATATCTCAGTCGGTAGAACACCTGCTTGCTATGCAAAGGGTCTCGGGTTCGATTCCAAGCTGAAAGGGTGGGAATTTTTCTTTAACTAGGAATTTTCCCCATCTTCCCTAGTCTGTGAATGAGTGTGTGAATTTTAATGTAATAAATCCAAGCTAATAGAAACTCAAAGGTCAAATCCATCGCTAAGCGAGTGAAAATCATTGCATTGAGCAATTGTTCCAAGAGGTCAAAAGTCCTATGGCCTATGTTAAAGGCGATATATAAATGGAAAATAAAATATTAACGAGCTATTTCAAACCGTAGGTAGTTACTCATTCATAATCATTACTTTTTTATATTGTTTGAGAAATATGAAGTGCATCTTGACCCCAAGAGTTTATCAAATTTTAGTTTGAGCTTAATATTACAAACTTAAATTATTGTGGCATTTCATAATTTTAATTCCTTTAAGAGAATATATACATGTTACCAAATTGTTTAACTTTCTCAATATGAGTTATGCAAAATAAGTAATTTTCATTGAATTATTTAATATTTATTTAATTGTTCACAACAATTTTTAAATTCATAATTTCTGAAACTATCCTAAATGTCAAATTAGTAAGTCTAAGGAGCATTTTGAATAGTGAGAAATGCTGAAAACAACGAACTGCTGTACTTAAATAGTAAAATACCAATTAAATATATATTTTTGGTTTTAAAGGTGTTGATATTAAAAATCAGGCTGCTCGAGTTCGATCCTAGGGCACCGAATGCAAGATATGTGATGGACAAAGTGGTCTCTGAACGTGCTTTCTCCAAGATCTCCAGTCTTCCTCACCATTCGTTCCACAAATTGCTCCAGAGCCACCTTTCCTTTGAACCATTTTACCTGTCACTGAGTGACTCACTCAGACACTGGCCTAGTGCTCTCAAGGCCGCGAGACCGAGCATTTTTTAAGCGTGCCTAAAAGCGGCAGTCTAATGTAAGTAGATTTACCTACCGGCATGTACAAGAACTCCTGTGTGACGAAATTCCGGGACACCGATGACTTGGTATACCTGGTAAAAGATGGACAAAATCTTACAGGCCTGGGCAACTTGCAAAATACCTACATTTTTTAGCTACTAAACATACAGATATCGGTGCAAGGCCGTGAGCAAGCTGCGCTCAGTGAGAAACGATTACGCAGCCCTACGCTAAAGCATACAAGTTATTTCAAAGGTTTTACCTAGTTTTTCCTTTTCATTTGTGAATTAACCTTTTCTTATTCAGGTTTGACATTTCAAAAACTTGTACTTCAAATGGGAAGTTATCGTCCCCCCCTCTTTTTCATCAAAGAGAAAGGAATTTGAAAGCCACCACATAGCGACTAGCTATTAAAAGAGTAAACTATCGCTTCAGCCTACTAAGTTTTTGTAAGAATAGTTTCTTGAAGATGGTTAGAGAAAGTCATGTAAATATAACGCATCAGATTTGTATACCAATATACTTTTATGAATTAGCATTAATACCTCTTCGTGAAATAAAATGTTTTTCTAATCTTCAAGCAAATTTAGTTTCTTCAGGGATAAGATAAAGATATGTTTGTGAGAGTATATGCTACGAAATATTACTTTTTTTCATTCGCCCATTACTTCAGCAATCTCATTTATTGAACTGTTTTCTTCTACTATATCCCTGCTTGAAGTATTGCGTAGGTAAATGAGCTTATCAGAAACTGAGTATAATACGTTTTAATACTTTCAAGTACATAAGCAAGATTCCAATTGATTTGTATACAGTTGGTACCTACATAGTTCCCTAAAGTAAAGCTTGATCGCTTGTAGCAATGTCATTTCATGAAATCCCCTTCCAAAACTTCTTTCCACATTTTATCGTTTTGTAAATGGTTACTATTAAATGATTGTGCACCTTGTGATTATATCTTTTGAACAAAAACCAGTCAAAAAGGTATTCCACATAAAGCAAAATTAGAGACTATAAAACAAGCTGACTTTAAAGGCATAAAAACATAACGATGAAGGGAAAACGGTAACAGCTTCATAATAATCATATGGGTATCTTAATTGTTGTCATTATACTCAGGTTTCATACGATTATTTATGCCGGACCAAGAGTCAAGTTTCAAATTTTATAAAATGTTTTTAATGTTTTACGCTGCATTAATCATGTATTTCTTATTCGATTGTACATGCGAGATTCGATAGTTGCGCCTTCAACTTTTATTATGTTGGCCCTGACACAATGATACAGAGAGTATATATGCATAACTTTTAAAAAAGTATACTTTCAAAACCAAGAAGATAAATTGAAATTATTTCAATGTTACAGTATTAACACTAATTATTAGATAAGCAGAGTAGCTTTATTTCATATGCGGGAATCGATAGTTTTAACTTTCAGGTGCATGGAAATGTGCACGGAGAGCGAAATATTGATTGTTACATGCGGATATTTTAATTGGTGGATAGTAGTGTCGTTATGAACCTTTGATTGGTGGGTAGAAGTGCCATTATGGACTTCTGGTCCTTTGACAGGTGGTTAGTAGTGTCGGTTTGTACAGATGTAACTTTGATTGGTGGATTAGTGTCGTTATGAACAGGTGCACTTTTGATTTATGGTTAGCAGTGTCATTATGAACAGATGTGCCTTCTATTGGTGGACAGCAGTATCGTTATGAAGAGATGGACATATGAGATCCACTACAGTGGCGTATAATAATAATGGCATGATCGAGCATAAAACAATATTTGATGTTTACAACTGCTCTCTAGCATGACAACTGGGAAACAATTTTTTCGCAAGAAAACCAATGGAATGAGCAGGCAGTGTATCATAGGACGTAGTACAGTAGGCGATGAAAATTATGCTTACTAAGGTTGAATGTTACAATTCATATTACAGTATTTCATCCTTATTTATGCAGACGCGAAAGAGGTGAGCACGACGAAGAGAAAATTATTTCAAAAAATTATATAAACGTAATAAATTTTCCAAGAACAAATTCCGGTAGCGATATGTTAGATTAAAATCTTTCACGCAGACAAGTGGGGCAGATTGTGTGGGCTGAAATATCTGGGAAGTATGAAATGTAAATGAGCACCTGCAGAACAACATATTTGTTTTTTCTCTTTCCTTCTAGAGCAAAAACGACGCCCTGCCAAGCAAAGTCCAATGATTAGTCCAGTTTCTTTCAAGAGTTCCACTAAAGTTCGTGGTTTTAATTGCAGAGAATGACAAATTCAGGCTCCGAGTATATTAACCAATAACAGAAATAATCACGAATGTTCATCACAACTCGCAAAATGTATAGCAGCACTACAAACAAAAAAATCTAATGCAGATCAGGTTATAAGAAGACATGTCGAATTTTTGCAGATTTTGATTCTGCTTTTAAATTAAAATATTAAATGACACGCTCGAATGAATAAAATGTAATAGTCAAGTAATATTTGGGAAAAGCTACAATATTTATCACATTTTGTCCTCGCCATCATAACTGCGAGGAATACACATAATGAATACCAAAGCACGCGACAGAAGCGAATTTGCATTCCTTTAACATGCGGTAATTGTGTAATAAAAGCTTTCAGAGATCAGTAACAAGGTATTTGTAACGTTGCATTTCAACTCTTTCTCCACTTTTAAAATATGGTGCAAGTATATTGTGAGAAAATGGCCATTCGACGAATCCCACTTCTGACACCAGTGTGACAAAAAAAAAAAAAAAAAAAAAAAAAAAAAAAAAAAAAAAAAATCAGGCTGGTTACTTTTCTATCATTTTATTATCTTCTAAAACTCTATCACAAATACACAGTTTACAGTCCTTCGAGCTATCACAGCTTACAATTTTTATTTCTCATAACCTTGCTCAGTCCTTTTAGTGTCTTTAATCACATCATATCTCTCACACTCTTAATCACTCGCGACGCTCGTTGAGTCTTCTGAGGATGACACATACACGCACAGCTGTCTCACGGTCACTGACACACTGAACGACTAATGTGTAAAACATACGGACTTTTCTCGATTTCTACACAAAACTAAACAAAAACAAACTAAAATTCATACCCTGCAGCCGGATATTGAACCCGGAAGTCTGGACTTGAATGCCAGCACACTAGTCACCAGACAACAAAGACAGTCTTAACTTTTTATTGCGCTGTGTATAACTCTAGGCATTTTTGCAGCACCATATACCACTATAGCAAAGCACGAACTGCCACACATAAACATAATTAGCTAAGGTCAGAGTAGGTACAAAGTCTCGCTTCTAGTTGTCAAAGCAAGAATGCATTCCTCTGCAAGTTTAAGCCATAATGTTAAAAGAAAAGCAATTATCGTATTTTAACTGGGCAAAGATAAGAGGGCCAGATATGAGAGAGAAGTGTTTGCAACTTTAAAGGAATGTTGAGTTCATTAGGTTATGAGATAAAAGCCAGTTGTCAGAGTTAACTTACGATAGTCTTTTGGTTGCAGAAAGAAGCCGGGCCGCCATCAGCCTCTACAGTAGCGACATCGCCGGTACAGCAAGGAACTTCAGCTTCAGAAGGATTCTGTAAACATGGCGGCTGTGACTTTGTGCACCGTAGTCTCCATTTCTCTCCTGTTTTCTCACATGGGTTTCACTCTCTCTGCATCACCCTCGGTGAGTACTCCATAAGTATTTATTGCAATGGAATCTAGTATTTGCATTAATTACGAATAATATTGTAAAGACTCGGACATTTCCGAATGCTATGTGAGGGAAAGAAGAGTCGTTTAGAGGCATGTGTTGGTGACAGTGAAAAGCCCAGTTAAAGATACTGCCCATTCCTTGATTCTGCTTCAAAGGTCTACGGCTGTCTCTAAATACCTCCGATTTTATATACCTAGCTGGTGTTGAAGTTGCTTCTTATGACAAATTATAAAATACTCGTGACCACGACCGGCGTGGAAACATTCTGTATCGAGAGGTCTTTCCACGGTCTCAGGCCAGCTTAAGTTATATCCCCTGTTATGAGACGTCAGCGTTCTGTTACTATAGATTGACCACAATTTCAACACTTTCCCACTCTCCCTGCAACTGCTGTGGTGCGAGGCTCAAGATCTGGACCCCTCCTGTAAGGTAGTTGCTCGGATTGGGTTTGACTCGACGGGGTACGTAACTTAAGTAGCTGCAGGAAAATATTTCATAGAGTATAACTTGTAATAGATATGAAGATAGCTTTGAAAAGTAAACTAATTGATTTCATTTATAACCGGAGTAAAAAATAGGCCACAATGGAATCCATTTCAAACATGAGAAGAATAAACTTCTTAAATTCAGTGTCTTAAACAGGAAATAGAGTCCTAAACTTAAATATTACAATATTTTTATTTGGCAAAACTATTTGTTTTAATAATTAAAATCATGCAAACAACTTCTCAAACGTGGCACTTTTTTATACTCTTAAAAAATCTCACTTCACTCACAAGTTAGGTAAATATATATTCAAAAAGTTAATGGAGATGTTTATACCGAGAGTAAGAATGGTGTTAATATTTGAGATTAATTACACATTTAGCTTAAGCCATAATGTTTTCGTAAAATTGAATAATTGAGCAACTAAAATTGTTTTTCTGTTGCCATGGTGGGTTAAATTACAATAAGATATTTAACAGGGACATGAACGGCTATTGTATATATGTTTCCTCCCTGATTCTTGTAATCATTACCCTCTAAACTCTAATTAGTCTCAGCAGCTTTCTGCTAAATACAATCTCAGTTGGATCAACCGTTGGAAATTGATTGTATCATTTCATTTCCATTATTTCACATTGGAATATTAAGTACGAGGCCATTTTCTCTTCCACAGAAAAAATACTTGTATATGCTCTTTTAAAAGGTCGAATAGATAAAAATATAAATAAGATTGTAAAACCTAAAATGTAAAATAAGGATAGAAAGGATTTGGCTCACACTCTATATCAGAACTTCCAGGACTTCTCGAACTGCATAAGGATCTTTTATCTCGGAAGCGTGCTGATACTGGCCGTAGTATCACCCGACCTTCTGAGTATTTCCAGCAATTATAATTTCAGTAGCACTTTTCTTTATTCTCCTTCACATAAGCCCTGATGGTATGTAATTCTGCCTGGAACATGCTTAGCCACCTGCGAGAGTAAAATAAGACGATTTTGACAATTGATTGTTGTATATCAGGCTCTAAATCTTATATGGTGATGTACGATTATAACTAAAATACAGTTTTTTATCTCGAGCATTCTCAGACTTGCCAAGTTTCTAGTTCTTCAAGAACACTCCTTAACAGCGGAGTGTTTGATGCTTTGCTCCGGGCAGATCTCACAAAATGTAGACCAACATCAAAGAGATGACTATCACATGACCTAATTAGTACTCCTTTTTAACTTAAATTGCACATATTCGTATTACCACAACTTGTTAATAACATTTGTGTGTGAAGTTCTGTCAATACAAATATTGGGGTAAAGATAAAATGAGCGGTTAACACTGACCTGTCCAAACATATGGCGTGATATTTTCTTTTGATCGATCATCTAGCCTTTGGCAGGAGTTTCTCACGACCGCTTTTGGACACCCATAGGCGCCTTGGCAAAGTCGTAATTTGCATAGGTTAATTCGCATATAGGAGGAATGCGATTACAGGAATCCAACACTGATGACTGAACCTTAGAGGAAAATATAAATTAACAACACATTAAACAGTTCAGAACAATGATAAATGTGTTTGCCTAACAACAGGTGGTCTTACTCCAATGATAAGTCCTTGGCGGTATTTTTGAATAAACATTAGACAGGTATACGGTTATTTTTATAACCCCATTGATATTCGGCCCACGTCAGGTGGAATGCTGAATCAGCTTTTACGGTTACTTAATGAAATGCCTTGAATTTTAATTAAAGATACAGCACTCATAATTATTGTTGTTCATATACAGTTTATGGCACTAGATATACAGTTGTGTGAATAAAATTATAAACTATGTTTTGCAAATAAAACACAAATCAAGGTCTTAGACAGTAATAACATACCCCCCCCCCCTTCATTTTAATAATGCACTGTGGAAGTGACAAGAGATTTCTATACCTCTGACCAGGTGATTAAGCATTTTTTCAGCGATAAATTATGACAGAAATGCTAATGCTGTTTGAGAACTGAGTAAAAACCAGAAAATACTTGCAGAGCTAGCAAACCTGATTCTTTTGTATTAAAGTAATATTCCAACATTTCAAAAAGAAATTGCAGGCCTTTGCTTTAATTTTACCACTTACGTGACAGCTACTCTACAAGGGAGGTAGTAATTTGCACTGAAAAATGTAAAACTGCACCGGGGTAAATTGCACTGAAAATGACGGAGTTTGTAAATTGCACCAAATTCAAAATGTTAACTGCACTGCAGTACTGAATTTACTGTGTGTAAATAGCACTGATTGCCATTACAATGTTCGGGCAGTTTTCTAGATGGTACTCAATGCTTATCACCAGATGTCGCAGTGAATTACGGGGTAGTTCTTATTTCCACCACCAGGGGCACTTCTACTGCTGCATGTCTCCAGTTTGTCATTGAGTCCAGTGCTAGTGAGTGAAATGAAATCTCTATGAGTAATGACATCAGTTGCATGTTGTGCAAGTGAGCGAGGCAAAGAGTTAATCATTATAGATGATTTTAAATTTCATTACGACAGTCAACTGAAAAGTGGTGAAGTGAAATCTAGGTGTACGTTTCGAAAATACAACGATAAAGTTTATACTATGGAACATATATCTGCATGCCCAAGCAAAGTGGTTCGATCTGTACTGAAAGAATTTCCTGAATATAAATGTATAGACATTAATAATGTAATGTAATAAAGAGAAATGTATATAATTCGCGGAGAAAGAAATATCCTAAATTTCCGTTGACAGAAGTGAAACTCATGACAAGATTCTAGCTCTCGATATTAAGACAAACTTAGATGAGGAATTTGTAATGCATAACAACAAAGACAGTGGGATTGTAATATTCAGCTGTCGCACTAATTTCAACTTTTTAGTAACGTGTCCTTTGGTATATGTTGACGGAACATTTGACTATTGCCTCAATGTTTACACTTCGCGGTTTTAAGAATGATCACTGTGTGCCTTTGGCATTCTGTTTGCTTCCAAATAAAGTCAGATATTCATATCAAACTATATTTCGCATTATCTGTGACGATGCGAATCTTTTCATTCGCATTTCAATGCAAGCTTTAGTTCCGTCATTCATCTTTATATGTATTTGTGGAAGAGCTAACATCGTATCGGACGGAGGTGTATATAAAAATAAACAGCTCCGAAAAATCACACACGGGAAAAAAATTCCTTCACAATAAATAAACAGCACTGCATTGAGAAGCAAATCAGTAAATATAAACAGGGTCAAATTGAACGCTTCGCATTTGTCAAGAGCACCTGCTATTATTTTTCAAAGTGAAATAAAGAACAGTCAGTCGCGGTGCGAAAACACCCAACAAGCTTCGTCAGTCAATCTGTATCCCGAGGTATAATGTCCCAGTGCAGCTTACACGGTAAGTACAAAAACAAGCAGTCCATGTGTAACTTTAATGCTTCAGTGTAGTTTTCATAGTGGATTAGAGACCTTCAGTGCAATTTCCAATCGCCCCTCTACAAAACATTCAGAAAACCCGCCTCTCATTTATCATAATAAATATACTCTATAAATGCTTCAGTAGGTAATTTCACAAAAATAAGCGTTTTTAGGCTGAGACATACTACCCAACTCATAAAAAGTAAAAGAACCACGTTATATTTCTATGTATAGTCTAAAATAACCAAACAAATTACATAGGAAATTATAAACGCCATAAAATGTAATTAAATAAATCTGTGAATTTATTGAGGTCTTTTTCCGAATGAAGATTTTATCTGCTTGGCTTTTCAATAAACGTTATTTAAGCAAGCATCAAAATACGCTCTTGATCTAAGTTTAAAGATGACCTTAATAGTTGCAGATAGCTTATGTGGGAAAATGTTTCTTTTTTATTTTCTGAAGGATGTTATTTTATGCTGTAGATCTTCTGTAATTTTTAAACGGTGTCCGATACGAGCACGAGTTCTCGTATTCCTCCAGCCCTCTATAGGCAAAATTCACGCGTATTGATCTCATTTTTTTCGACATATCTTAAAATGTGTAATGTAGTTGAAATCTCAATGTATAATTTTAAGGTAGAATATAGTATTTCCTTAAATATAGATACGGGAGAGAGTTTGCCTAGATTGACGCAATTGGCAGCCCGCTAATCCCGAGGCACTACAACTTTAGAATCTGCTGAACACATTATTGAACCCTTGATGCATTCTTGAAGTCAATATATTGTGTTCTAATTCATCGAGGATTGGGGTTTATTCCATAACATTTATTCCCCACAGGGCACATTGCAACCTATTATGTCGAAGATTAATTTCTGTATAAAGTAAATTTGAAAATCCACATGTAACTCAGTTCAAGCAAGATTTAATACAATACACACGTTGTATTTTAATGTTCCCCATGGTAACTACACACTGAAAGCAATCAACAGACAATTTCATATAATATTATTTCCTCTATACTTATTGCAAACAATTAAGACTACGCTGGAAATGATAACATAGTTGCATGAACTAGGCTTCTCCATAGAGAGGTCAGACCCGACGATCACCATTTGTGTTAAAGATAAAGCTGCTTTATCTATTGAAAAAACCAGCAATTCAATTTAAGCGATATTGTCCTACTGAGATATTCTTGAATACATATTTATGCTTGACCAAGCCATAATATAGCGTTTATACGCCACTGTAATGGAACTCATATCCACCTCTCCATAACGACACTGCTAATTCACCAATCAAAGGTGCACTTGTTCATCACGACAGTGCAAGCTACCATAAAAACATCCACATGTAGCGATCAATAATTCGGCGTCTGCGCACATTCTAACGCAGCTGAAAATATATACGGAATAAAGCTACTTTATTTAATAATTAGTGTTAATATTGTAAATAATATTATAACATTCGTCTTCTAGTTTTCTGAAGACTACTCTAAAGTCTGTGTCAAGGCCAACATAAACAAAGTTGAAGGCGCTGCTATCGATTCTTATATGTACAATCAAGTAACAAAATTAATTAAAATGTCGGAATGTTAAAAACATTTATAAAGTTTTAAACTTAGACACGTGGTCGAGCATAAAGAGTGGTATGAAGCTTGAGTATAATGGCAATTATGCTCTCTTTGCATAAATATACTATTTACATACTAATGCTAATGGATATTATTATAAGGAAGTTATTATTAAGTCAGTTTTGCGTCAACTGTAGTGACCACATGCTTGAAACACTGGCTTGAGGCTGCTACAACACTACAAAAGTCAACTGCCTGGATGAAGCGGCTTGTTAAGTTTTTTATATTGCACTTTTCCTCACCTCTGATGAGGTATGCTTAAGCACTTTTTGTTCTCAGGACTTGTAAAACATAAATTACTCGTTCCAATCACCAATCCATCATCTTAATGATTTAGGCTGAGTGCCTGATTGGCCTAGTCATTCACAGCAGTCCCTTCTTCTTTCATTAGCAGACCAATACTTTTATCTCACCGAGCGTGCAGTATCACGAATCTAGTAACTCCATTATCTACACCTGGTATTTGTTTTGAAACAGATTTGGTATCATGGCACAAGAGGAATGCATATAAACGAATGAGTGATAGTCAAGTGGTCAGTGGATTTATCAGGAGCTTAGGAAGCGACATATTATGCTAATCACACAGGAAATGTAGCTGGAGATGTTTGCAAGCTGAATTGGGAGATATCCTGACATATCAATTCTCAACTGGCAGACAAATGAATCGTCAATCAATAAGGTATTGTGGAAGTCTCTCGAACTAAGACCAAAAAGTTGAATGACGGGAATCAACTCGGAGGCTTTCTGAATTAAATGTGGATGATGTTGAAAATTATTTAATAAATATCAACAATAGATACACTTTCTCTTAATAGTAACCTATTGAAATCTGGTTGTATGTTTCAGTAAATTAAAAAAATACGCTTTGAATCTTTATTTTAGTTACATATTGCGGATTTTGTTCCCGGAGCTGTTCAAGGCTTCATAATTTGACAATTTAAATGCCACAGAACACATAACCTATAATTTACTTACAATGTGTTTTACATGGCTCTGATTTTGCTTACTCTTTTGTGTGTTAAAAATGTTGCACGCGATTTACTTTGCAACGAATTTTTTCGTTTTCAGGAGAAACCCAGAGAGAATTAACCTTAAAACAAGTGTCATTTGCTTTCTGCTACAGTTTTAATTTTCTCATAACTAATTTTACTATTAAGGATGAATTATTGAAAAAAATTATATTTAAACATTTAAAATGTTTGCTGAAAAAAGAGGCAGAAAAGACAACGACGTTCTATATATCGATTTTGTTTATTGATATTTAATTAATATGGTAACATTTTTATTTTTAAAAAAATATTTGAAAATTTCAACAGTGGATACCCTTAGTATTGTTCAGCAGTTGTTCTTCGCCAAAATCGTTATTTGTCTATAACGGACAACTAATTCTGTTGTATCTATGGGCCAGTTGCATAAAACAGTTCACACATTTTTGACTGAAGTTTAGGATAAACTTGTTTTGGTTGTATGATTCTAACCTAGTTCTTTCAGCCACCGCTGCACAAAACATCTTTCCCTGCACGTGTAATTGTAAGTACCTCATACCGGCAGTTATTTTAAATGGTTACCTACACTGATGGCTGCTTTATATTTCAGTATGATGAGCAAGTGAATGACGTGCCTTAATTTCAGAATTAACTAACTCCTAGAGCAACAGCCCTTAGCGGGCTAAGGTTTACCGCCCGGCTCCTGCATCCTCAATCTCTTCCCACTACGGGCGTCATGAGTGGAGTGCCCTACTGGAGGGTTGGACATGGTCAGCGCCCCGAGACCACCCCCCCCCCCTCCAGTTATGCGCCTTCACGACCTGGAGTCGCTACTTCTTTATTGAATTAGCTCCTCAATAGGCCTCTCCGGGACCTAACTAGGCTGAGTGTACCCCGTACCAGGTCTCTCTGACGAGGAAAAATCCCCAGCCGGTACCGAGGATCGAACCCGGGTCCTACGCGTAGATGCAGGCGTGTTACCTCTGCCCTATGGAGCAATCAATTTCAGAATTACCTACTGTTATTATTGGCACTTCATAATTCCACAGAAAAACGTAACGAATCACCCTGTATTAAAGGCAAATGATTCTATATAAGATCTCTCCGTCATGGAAGCTTTAATCCGTTTTCGCTGGTTGATTTCTCGATAATTACACTACAAATTGACCGCAAGATTGTGCAATGAGCGTTGCAGACAGCGAATTGCATAACGCGGTACCAAAGCTGCAGCACAGAATTTATAAGGCATCCGTAATCTTGGAGACGAACCAATTTCAGCTATAGTTCTCGGAGCACTACTTATTTTCTTGTATGTAAGTTATCTATTTGTGTTTCAAATGTTTGTCAACGAAAGTAATCTCAGCCATTCAAACAAATTTAAATGGATAAATATTAGAAAACTTATTCCATTCAAAATAACATCCTTTAAGATTGCAATTAAGATAAATCCATATTTTACTTCAGAGCTATTGGTATTACGTTTGTCAATGGGACACTTTTTTCATAATTTTGCTGAAAAATATTTGATAGATATTTAACACTAAATTATAATATTTTGAGAATTTAAATAAGAACTAATACATCTTGATAGTTCAGGATGAAACACTATTCATCGTCGTATGAATATTAATATTATCGCTACCAATCAAAAGGTCAATCATACATTTTATATTCGTGGACAGTTGAGCATTGGATTCCTTATTTAAAACAAATTACCAGTATCAGATTGCCGAGTGATTGATCTACCTTTTGGTGCTTGTAAAGTGATTACTAAGTTTACTATTGATCTATTCTAGTCATTTGTGTACTATACTAAGTAAATAAATAATTCTAAAATAGTTAGGTGTCCTATTTACAAATTTTATACATTATTACACTTTATCTCTCAAATATCTTTATATTATACATCTTCAAATTGTGTTATTTATAGTTAAAATTGTCTTTCTCTTCAGATTAATCAGCAGGCTGTCTCTTTATGACAACTCTGAAATAGGACAGTGTTCCAATTACTGGATTTTCTCTCTCACTGCAAACTCGGCCTCCGTTTACACTGTATTCTGGTCCCCACATATTAACAGTTTATCCTCCAGTTTCTTTTGCTGCTCTGAAATTCACCACGTGATTCCCTTAGCAAGTGGGTTCTTAACTATACTGTTATTTTCTCTTTCTGATAACTTTTAAAACTCCGTTGGTTGTTTTGATTGTGTATTCCACTGGAGTCCTCCTCAATTTCACACTGTATACAAAGCACTTCATCAATTTCTTCAGCATTTCTGTCTTCAAAGATTTACATACCTTGCTTTTTCTTGTGTTAAAAAGCTTTCTTTCGTGCACCTCTATTTTACCCCCTGACAGTTCATGTCACTACTTCAAACACCTGAATTCACAAATATATACAAAGGAGTGAGTGAAAGTTTTCGATACCTTTAAGCATAAATGTGCTATCAAGACGAAGCAAAAAGAATTATGCTACAATCACCACCTTCTGTTGTGTTCAAGTGTAAATCGCAGGAGATTTATGTATAAACTTAGGCTTTCACGGCCGGTGTCCTGTTATTAGCTAGTTTTATTTATTTCGGGCTTGTAGGGCGTAGTCTATAAGGCATTGTAGATGCCGATGTTTCACCAAGTACTGCGCATGGCATCATCAGGGTAAGATGATCTGTTGTCTGCACTGGTAAGAGTTAGAATGTGGAAAAACGACCGTTGGTGATTTACTTTTCAGACTTAAGAAAACATATATATAGGTTTAAAACTAAAAAGAATCTGTTTTATTCACCAATTAATGTTGCATATAAATTTTTTCTCTAGGCGAACAAAAACTCCAAACAGGATGAAAATTCTCACTTCATATTTTAAACATTTGAAAGCGTGAACCTTGGGACAGTAAGTACGTCAAGTCATATCACTTTGTTTTGGCTAGCTCCCTCTGCAACGTGACTCCGACAACCTATGGCAGAGTTACACTTAAGCGGTTTCATCGTGCTGCTTGATGATGATAAATGTTAGCAGAAATATTTTTAATATAACTCTTTGCAGTAAGATCAAAATGTGTTGCTTAAAATGCAGCAAAATTCAAACGAACGACAAAGAATATCCCGAAAATGATTAAGCTCCACTAAAACATGTTATTTAATATAAATTGTGTACTTTAACGAGGCAGAGTAGTCCAGTGGTCTGTGGTTCGATTTCCGGCTCGGGGTGACGATTAAGTCGTTCCTATCCTAGCTCTAATCCGTATGAAGAGCTCCTAAGATGAGGGTTTCAGAGACTCCAAAAAATCCAAGACATTGATTTCATTTGTGATAAAAATGTCTTGGACATTTGGTATTCCAATCAAAATCGTCATACTAGTGGAAGGATTTCCTTAGAATTTGCGTTGCACACTGAGCTAAAATAAAGTTCCCAATTTTGAATTTTTGTTTTTGAGTTACGCTGTTCACAGGCGCGCGCAATCGCACATATTTCGGACATTTCCCCAAAAATGTATGTCTTTTTTTATGAGTCTCCAAAGCCCTATTTCCGGTGAAGTCTGACTATCGAGTGGAATGCAATCCTTCCTCTAATAAGGGTCTTTTATGCTGATGCTAAAGAGGTTAGAAAACAAGGAACAAAACAAGGAAGACTCAGCAAGTATGATCATCGCTGTACCTGCAGATGACCTCGGCTAATAGTTAATGACCTCTGTGTGAAGTAAGTAATTTTCCCTCGTTCCCACTTGCACTCTCCATTCTTCAACTGCATAATACTCGCAGCGAGGTTCTCGTGAGTGGCTCAGAGAGTGGAACGTGTCTGTCGCTCTTCGCAGACGTTCGCTGAGAAAGTAAAAGTTAATTTGCGGTGGAAGGAAACGAGAGTGAAAATACACGACACACGCAATCGACATGGGAACAGCAATCTGCTGGAAGCAACATAACAGCATGGCATTTGCATGAAAGCTATCGCTGCAACCTTTGATCTGCAGGGGCAACACACAATTAGCGGAGGTCTACTGCACTTTACGTTTATTACTTTCTCTACTATGTACTTAAAGTAGTGGAAGCATTGTATTCAACCCAAAATCTCAACGGAGAGACATTATCAAAAATACATGTTTTGAGAAGTATTCTATTCCAGCCAAAAAGTCGGTGTTGAAACATCAGCGTAAAGATATTTTGTGAGGAAGTAGGTAATTGTATTCCAGCCAAAATGTCGATGTCGAGGCATTCAATCCAAAAGCTTGAAGTTGAGAGATCATCGGAAATACACTTTTGAGATGAAGCCAAAATTTTGCTCTTGAGACTTCATCGGAAATACAAGTTTTGAGGTGAAGTATTGTATTCTACCCAAAAAAACTCGATGTTGAAACATCACTGGAAATACACTTTTGAGAGAAAATATGTATTCCACTCAAACAGTTGATGACAGATCATCAGAAAAGCAGTTTTGACAGATGTATTGCATCTACTTCACTCAAGCCAAAAATTTCAATCGATACATAATCAGAAATACATCTTTTGAGAAAGCATTTATTCCATCCAAAACCGTAACGTCAAGACATCACTAGAAATGCAAATTTCGACAGGAAGTGGATGATGGGCTTTGTAAAATTTTATAATGGATAAAGAAAATCATGTGAGTATGGCATATTAGACCTGTTGTATTATCGTCCTAGATCCACATATGTCCGGACAATTAAGGTCATTTCTGCAGCTTTTAATTTGGAAACAATTACTCATCGGCATTTATGCTTAATTTGTTTATTTTGTTATATTTCCCCTGTATTCGTAATTCCAAACTTTAGGGAATAAACCTAATTAATTTATCTTCCCCTGCGTCCACGCATCAAAACCGAAATCTCTGGATTTATAGGTTAGAATATGACGATTAGAGAGCCAATTGAAATAATTTTGTGTTGATTAATTTGGTCATAACTTCAACCACAACTTTAAAAGTAATACTAAGTATATGAAAAACGAAATGAACAAAAACAACTTAATTTGTGTCGGTCACTTCGTTTGAAAATACAAATACAAACACTAAGCAGGTGCCACCTTAACTCGTAAATGCGTTATCCTTGGAACTGCTCTGCAAACCCAATGTTATGAATTTTGCAGTAGTTCAGATTTATTAAGAAGGTTTGAAGTTTTGGAGTAGAACTAGAAGTTATTGCTCTTTTTTAATCAAAGAATCTAAATTGGGAACATACAAGAATTACGTCAGCGTGATTTTGGCCAAGTGTAAGAAAAAAATAAGCGAACATTCGACCTAGTCCCTTTTGCTTGCGTAAGATTTGATGATTAATTATCAGTAATTTGTCACAGGTGCAATTATTAAAATTAATATATGGGAAAAGCCGCCTCCGCGTTTCAGTTACCAGTCCAGAAAACAGCTGAAGAGCTGTGGGCGCGGCTACTTGTGTTTCGATTTAATTTGAAAATATTCTGTACCAAAAAAGCAAGCTTGTGTAAGTATGACTTTGAAAGGTGTATTCATTTAGAACACATGGCGATGCCTCTAATTATTTATACCTGTTCTGGAGCCAGTATCACATGTTTAATGACAAATTCTTCACAATAATCATATTCACACATGAAGTTTAAATCTGTATATTTTTTTTAAAAAACATGTGGTGGTTTACATTCATATGACTTTAGGTATATATAATGTTGTTTATTACTTTCTCTACCAGATACTTGCAACAAGTGCATTCTACCCAAAAATTAGCTCTTGTAATTTCATTGGGAATGTTTTGAGACTCCCTGAGTCAAAAAAAAAGTATTGTTAGAAAAATGTGTGTGCGTGCGTGTGCGTATTTACCCTCAAGAATTATTGATTATATAAAATTTTGTAGTGCTTTCCAGATGGCTTTAAGAAGACACAAGACAGAAGCATCGAAAAATGCTAATGCTCTTTTATGTTTGATTAACTTCTGATATAGTTACTGTAATGAAAGGACATGTATCAGGTGATCCGTTGCAAATTTGTCATGTTATGTCGGGGAGGGGAAAAAAAAAATATCGGTACACTTTCGCACGAGCCACCACTGGAATCCTGGAGAAAATTTCACGATCACGATCAGCTCTCTAATTGTAAAGCATTGTTTTGATCTCATATCTGTTAGCAAATACAGAGTCCCCTTCCCCCTTAAGTGCTTACGTAATATCCTAAAGACCCCTTGAGCATATCTTAACGAAACTCCCATCAACAACTTAATCTGGCAAGCGGATACAGCAAGGAGACCTTGGCTGTGCTACTCAGATCTGTGTTCAGAATCTGGATGGAGGCAGTGACAACAGAATGTACAATAAGTTCCGGGAATCTCAGTAAGAACAGGATATAAGTTTATAGTCTGATTTCAATATATCATTTTTGCTTGGCATTCGTCTTAGTATTTATTACGGAATGCCATCTGGACCTAAGCCAGACAGCTCGTATTAGTTCATTACAAATATGAATATATGAATGTGAATGATTCTTAACACGCACGTGTTTCAAATACTTCAGTAATGCTAGACGAGGTTACAAAGCTGCGAAGCATATCACATTAAAATTACAGACATTTATTCTATAATCTGTGTACAACTGTATTATGTAAATATCAGTTTCCTTGCCTCAATTCCTATTAGTATTACGGTTGCCTGTTCATTCTCATTCTATGTTTAAGTGTTGTTCATTTGTTTCCTAGAGGGTTTGTTCATATAGTCTCTTCATTGTCAGCTGAATGCCTGAAGCTTATTCCTGATTTAAGCATGCGTTCAAGAAATACTTGTATGTCTCCCATACAGTGTTTGTTACATGCGGGTGGTTTCGTTCTCTTTATCAGCAATTCTGAACATGTTTTAATGCCATGTTATCAAATAAAAATAACATGATATGTAAATATACCTTTAAGGAAGTCGAGGATTTCTGTAATGAATAAAATTATCAACCAACAATGCATTCCGGATAAGGTAATGTACGTCATTCTTTTTTTATTTTCTCAGAGTACAAAAGTTTTTTACTTGTTTCACTTAAATGATAGTTCTCTTGGATTTGCTAGAGTTGCCCTGTGAATTTCTTTTCATTCTAAATCAATTTTATGTAATTTTGTATGTACTGCTCAACCGTAAGACAAAGTTTTTATATCAAAAACATTGATCTAGTTAAAAGACACAATGTACGTCAAATCTGTTGTTGCATTGACCATTTTAAAGCAATTCATCGCTATAGATTTAAATTTTTCAATAACTTTTTACTTCATCAGCATTCTTGTGTGGTGATGTAAAGGTTAGAATTTCATGAAGATATGATCTTCACTGCAGCCTCCTGTATCCCTCTCATACTTATAAACAGATATGCAATGATATAATTTTAGCAAAAGTTTAACTCAGTTAACATGGAAATAGAACAGTAACCTATTCCAAACATAGTGTGTATAAGGTTGGTTAGAGAAAGTCACGTGAATGTAACTAGATCTTTTTTCTCTCGAGAAGAACTAGTCACAGATGTATGCAGATTCTGCGCTTCAAACCAGCTTGCCCCTGGCTACGCTGTGATAAGCAAAGCAGCTAAGTTTGCCTGACCTTCTTGGGTATCCATGCGCGCGTTTGTGAACTTCGTTTCATGCAATCAGATTGTGAATGGTGCAAGTTGTAGAAAAATAAATCAATATAGGAAAAATTCATAAATCATGGAGATGACTCTGACAAGATTCGAAGAAGGTCCTAGACTCTCGAAGGATTTTGTGCTTATGTTCCTGACATGACTCGCCCTGGGAGGGAGAGGTGAGGTGGGAGAATACGAAGGTTAGCCGGTGTTGAGGAGAGACGACAGATCAGAGGGCAGGGTCCCTGCTTTTTCCCAGGTAGAATCACCCCGGTGGAGGCTGGCTCAGTCCGGTTCCTCTCCCACCTCCCGTGTTCGTAATCTCAAGGGGGCCCGGGACTTAGAAATCGGCTCCCCTTCCCCCCTCGGGGCTTGTACCTTCCGGAAACCAGTAGGCTCATCTGTAATCCGGGAGACGATATTTCCAGAGCGCATTCTTTTCCCCTGCCGTGCTGCTGCCGCGACGGATGCCGACGCTTTCAACCCTTAAAAAAACCTACCGGGATGAAGAGTGAAATCAAATTATTAATGTAAAGAAATGGAGGAACAAGATATTCGGAGGATATGGAAATCTCTCCCAGCATTTTCGCCTGGTGACCCGGAGAAACTTCCGAAAAAACCTATGAGTCAGGAAAGGAATCGAACCCGCGACCTCCCTAATGCAGGACACACGTTTGGACAACCGTAAGTTCCTAGATTAACTCGGTTAGCAGAGATATGGATTCAATTTATGTAACCAACGATCTCAAGAACGTTGGTTTTGCTGCCTTTCGGCAGTTATGTTACATAGAAAGACAAACCAACCGATGAGAAATTCCTAAACAGCGAACTGGAACGACCAAATGTCTTCCTTAAGGAACCAGTATACTTATTTTCACCGAGAAAGACATGAACCAGAAGCAGAACAAATTATAGATACCTCACTGACGTAAACATATCGGAACCGCGTTATAGCCGAGTAGATATGATCCAAGACGGACATAAAATGATGACTGTAAGAAGCATCGGCGGGTAGAGAAATAGAAACTTTCTATTGTTACGGTAAAATGATTAAACTGTGAGAGGTTACCGGGTGGAGAGAGTTCCACGTCATAAAAACAAGACAGGAAAAACGCGCAGCCGGAAATGGTTAACATTGGTGTATTTAAAAACTTGTGCCTCTTTTGAAAATAAGGTTTTCGTGTAAAAAATTGCGTATCTATATACAAAAGGTGCAAAGCAAAGGTAGAACGCTATAGTTCAATTGTCTTGCCTATTCTGCTTCTAGTCTCTTTCCGGGGTTTTTCCAGATGGGAAAGCAAAAAGAACATCGAGCCACTTCGAACACATTTCTGTCATATCCTGCAAAAACTCAGCCGGGAGACATATGCAGGTGGAAGGAAAGTCATTACATTAATTTAAACCACCGTTAGATCTCTGTATTTGACCATTTTCTACCCAGATATTTTAGTTTTATCGAAAACCAGCTGGCAACATTGCAGATTGTTTAGGTGTCACTTTCCCTAGCTCAGTACATAAACAATGTACTGAGAACATAACAACGTCTTGAGAACATAAACATAACTCCGTGTTTACTATGCGAGTGTAGGCCAATCGCAAGTGTTAGCTCCCAAAACATTACACGAAAATGAAAGCGCCCGACCTGTTTACGTCCACAAACAGATCCGTTCCCTGGCCAACCTTAACGCAACACTGTCGAATTACTTCACGTTTGAAAGAGCTGCTTGAAGTATTCCTTCACGTCTTTTAAGTGATTATTTCTAAATCGGCTGATCAAAGAACAAAATGCCATTCGACTTCTTTGTTTGTAATGCTTCTATGAAGCACATATTAGAAGAAATGCAATGACTTCCCTTCTATTCTATATAGTTTAGAACCTTCTCTCTTTGGAGAACCTTACGTAATAATCCTGCTATTTCCCAATCCATTCGACAGTCGGTATACAGTGACGGACACAAACAGGCGATTTCATGGCCTTTTCTAATGATTTTTGCATAAATGTTGAAGAGTAAGAGACAGACAAAAGCTTTTTTTGTTTCTTTGCCTGATTACCCTCCCCTTATGTAGCACTTACACCCCCTAGGACTTATAAGTCAGTGTCTGGGGTCGGAGAGCACAGGAACCTATGGACCGGACAGAGTGAAGACCTGGAAGCGGGTGGTCAGCCAAGCACCAGGTATGAGAGCGAGGAAGACTATGTGAAATGCAGGCGAAATCGATGAATGGAAAGGGGATGTTGGAGCAATTAGTGGAATGAGTGGCGATGGAAACCGAAGAACGCGGAGAAAACCCACCCAGACGCTGCTTCGTCCAGCATGCGGGTCCCTGGGATCGAAACCGGGCCGCCTGTGTGGTAGGCGAACGGTCTAACCGCTCCGCCACTGTACCGTTTGCACAGACTGACGCTTACTAAATAAAATGTGAATAGGCTTTAAGGGAGAGTCAAATTTCTTAAGAGCTAAAATTCCGTTCTCTTTGCAAGATTAAGAGATAAAAACATCAGTAAAATATTCCTATTTGAGAAAAGTATTAGTATTCTCAAATTAAAACAAATATATCGAAAATGGTTCACTAAAAAGAAAAAAAATTACATAAATTGTGATTTTATCGACATTTTATCGTGTTCGTGCGTGCCACAGGCACTAGCTGACTCACCCCCCGATTGAAAGAGGTGGTGAAGAAGCTGCTAATTACGAAAGCGTCTCCAAAGAGACAGGGTTGGACATCGCTGTAATACACCATTAGTGAACCTTCCAGGGCGCCTATTCTATTTTCCATTGTGCTGTTAAGGATCTTCTCCACACAGTAAAGGTCATAAAATAAGAATATGTAGCTTCATCACGATATTATTATAAATTACTTTAAAGTCGTGCTTATATAGGGCAATAAACTTAGAAAGTTAAATCATCGTTGTGTACAGGAAGTTTAAAAAGTAAGAGTACAGAAAGTCAAAGGTGAATTAACGACTAACAATGACACAAGTCTTTGTGTGTAGGTGATAAAAGTCTTAATAGCCACGTGCCAGGTAACTTCATTTTGAAATAATAGAAGTTGTGCAACTTATAAACTGGACTTTACACGGCGGACACTTCAAAGGGTTAGCGTTTGCTGTATCAGATTGGACAACTGTGTAGCAGATTGTAATCAGCAACTGAGAGGTAACACACTTCATAATCAGACATGCTTCACCGCTTTCAAAGGAATCCGCACCTGAGGAAATTCGTTCCTGAACTATATGTAATGATGCAAATTCGGTAACCTTACCGTTTGTCCAGGCCAGGAAAACTCGCTTACACAGTGTAAGACTTGGTTAGTGCAACTTCACAAACATTAATAAAATCAAGAAGTTGAGATAGACATCAGAAGAAAATATTGTTCAGGGAAAACTGGATAACTTTTGGCTGCTCTACAGTAAATAGAAGTTCCATTTACTTAATTCTACCCAAAAATTTGCTGATGTAATTTAATACATTTAAAGCCTCCCTAAAACAGAAAAGGAAAATTAATTAGAATAAGGTCTCTTTGTAATTTAAATTCAATTTTTGATAATTTTTCTACCAGTACGTAGAGGAAGAATTGTATTCCACCCAAAAATTGGATATCCAGGTTTCACCAGAAACATATGTTTTGAGGCCCCCTGAATCCAAAAAGGAATTTTTACAAAAAGGTCTGCGTGCGCGTATCTGTCAGTCTGCGGAAGAAAAGCTCAAACGAAAACTCGGTTAAAAAACAAAATTGGCATAAGTTTAATGTCTCTTAAGGATGCGAAGATTTTGAAAAATATTACTCCATTCTATACTACCCTTTTCATGGAAAATTTTTCGAAAAGTTTTCGAACATTTTGATTTTCCTGAAAATGGCTCTAACGATATTTAATCATTTTGTTTAAAATTATATATTATAAGGTATTTTTATGACAAATGAAATGTATATTTTGAATTTCCTGGCTATAGTCTACGTCAGGGGAAGACAGGTAACGCTGCTGTGACGTCAGCCCACTCAGCACACTTGCTCCCAGAGCAAGCCAGTTGAACGTGTGACGTCACAGCGGGCAAGAGGAAATGGGATACGGGACATCGTAATCTTAATGCTGACTGTTTCAATTACGGAATAGTCATAGACTATAAATAATTACATTTCGGGTTTATGCCATATACATATATAAATTCTAGTTTATGTGAACAGTCATGTTATAACGCAAATAGAAAAGAAATTGTAACTATTTTGCCTGAGCTAAAGGAGAGCTATACAGAACAATTAGGTGGACATTTTCCCACATTTGTCGTTTCGCTTTTCTTTAACCAGTTTGTCAATGTGAGGACGTAATGTACGGCACATTTGTAACCGAAGACTGCATGTTAGATTGTGATCTGACAATATGCTTCGGGATTTTGACTTAGAAAGTTTCATAACAGAAAAGAATTGTTCGCACACATACGTAGAACCAAACATACATAATACCCGTGCAACAAGGGCATATAACCTCAGAAATCTGGTTTGAGGAATATTCTTATAAAAATCAGCCAAGTCTTCCTTGTGTTTATATTAATTGTCCAGCAAATCGTCGCACTGTAAATTTATCAATTCAATTTGCAACCTGCTGGAAACATTGTTAACATCCAATGAATAGGGGGTCGCAAAGACCTGAAACGTAGTTGACAATGTCTCTACATCTTGTAGCCTGGTCTCAAATTAGTGTGAAACACGGAGAACTGAACACATGCGCCGCTGATCTAGGCAGCCTAGCAATACACTGCTCTCGCCTGACGTCACACGAACGTACAAGCTGGCTGTTCGCTTAAATACGTCACACGGCCCAAAGTTGTCTTCCCCTGGTCTACGTAGTCCTGTTGAATGACTTGAATAACTCTTACTTCTATATCTTCTTCATGTTAGTTGAGACAAACATTTGTACAAATTATCTTATTGCTTATTTCCTTGTAGGTACAAGGGGAATTTGGGAATACAGTAGGCTTTGAGCGATAGTCAAATATTTTAAAGCGTTGAGATTCCTTTCTCTTTGCACGGTTAACATATTAAAAAAATGAACAACGATGTTGCATTTGGAGAACGTTAAGTTTTCCTAAACTGACACAAATAACGAGGAATATCTCCGAAGTGGTTCACTCTACAAAAAAATTATTTGGACATAAATTGTGTTTTAGCAAGATCTGCATTTTTTTGCAGTAATATTTGGTCTATCCCTTACGGTTTACCAGTTATACAGAAGTCAGCAGGATTACATAGGCTATAGCCAGATAATTCCAAATACACATCTCATATGTCATAAGATATCTTAAACATGTGAAATTTTAACCAAACTAAAGCCATTTTCGAGGGAATAAAATTTTCAAAAAGTTTTCCGTGTAAAGGGTGGAGGAATTCTCTTCAAACTCTTGTGTCCCATCCTTGCAAGATATTAAACTTAAATGCGAACTCTGGTTTTTAGCCGCCTTTTTATTTTGAGTTATGTTGTGTAATGTTTGAGTGAAATACAATACTTCCTCTATTTACTGTACGTGGTAGAGAAAGTAAACATTCATAATAAGTTTGTCTTTTTACGCATTTAGGCATTTAAACACTACATAACTTCCAAGTGCAGTAAGGTTATAAAATTTACCCTATAATTTCAAATACGACGGAAGTTTTCTGAAAAATGTTCATCCACGGCATCCTTTTAACCATTGTCTGAATATCGTTTCTGCAATAGATCCTAAATGTTTTGTGATGCGAATTATATTAATGAGTCGTATAGTTTAATTAATCATTATTAAATGGTTTCCGGGCGCAATCAGGGTATAATATTAACTGTCCAACCTTTGGAGCTACGGTTAATATTATTTCTATATAAGTACAGAGGAACTCTGATAATTGGAATTAAAACTTGCCGTTAGTTCGAAGATTTTTCTTGGTCCCTTGATTTTTGTTATAAGTAATATAAAAATCACAAAATTCAAATTTAATTTTCCTTAATGTGAAATTTTTGCTCAAAATCTTAGTCGAAGATTAATCTAAGCGCTGATTTTTAATATCACTTCGTCCACGTGTTTCTGTAAGAGTCCGGGGTTGTTGTGCCTCGCGTGAAAATAGTGTCGAAAAGAGAAACTGAAAATCCTGATGGAATGAATATTGCTAAACTATCACTTTTGTACCTAGAATTTTAGGCTATTTTAAATTTTGTACTTGTCCCTTCAGCTTCGAATTATCAAAGTTCCACTGTAGAAGTTTTCTGAAATTTTGTAAACATTTTTCCCTTATTTAACCAATTTCTTAATACGCCAAGGGATCCTAAATATTATATTAAAGATATGTAATGAGTTGTTTAATTTTAGCAATCAATATTAAATTCATTCTAGTAGGTTTAAAATAGTTACCTTTGAATTGTCACTTCTCCAAGGTTAGAAATTATTCAAATAGCTAGAGTGCGTTATTTTATATTCATAAATGATGATACATAAATGCAAATTAGTGAATGTAGTGTTGTTTCTGAGAAAATCGTGATTAATTTTAATAAACACCTACGCTTGTCATGTTTAGCACGATGCCTGTCAGTTTAACAAGGTTAATGAACACTTCAATGTTGACTTACTACAGCACGTGAATAAGTGAATCAGTGCCATACTAATACTGAGTGAGCTGTTGGGAAGTGTTCTTGCGTGCGAGAAAGCGCGAGGCATCTGTGTAACCTAGAATTACAATTAATCATCATATTCCAAACGTAAACAAACCCTAAAGGGTTAAAGGTCTAAACTGCGACTTCCTGGTTGGTCGTTAGCCTGCCGTGATTTGTAATCTTGTTGAAGCAAATTGCAACGTAGGAGTAAGTAATGTTGTTTGTTTTGGACTGTAATTGAAAACAAAACAGATTTTGTATGAGCTCTAATAACCTAATTCTAGGCCAACAATCTAAAGTTAAGATAACTGAATCTTGTTGAATACAGACTATTCTCTACTTTCTCCACTAAGAGAAAGTATTGTATTCCAACCTAAAATGTCGATATCAAATTTTACTGGAATACACATTTTGTGGTCTTCTGAACCCCAAAAATGATTTCATGAAAAATCGAAATCACTGCTGCAACAGAGAGGTATTTATAAAATACCTTTCATAGCTTTCATACCCCTTAAATGGAATATTTTTCGTTGTTTTATTTTTTAAAACGGCTATATGACGTTGATTACACAATTGTCTTTCGATGCATTGGCTTTCTATACAATCTTCTTTTCTTCCTTCAACATTTTACGATCGCTGTCTGTTGTGAAATTTAAAATTTGAACATCGTTACTAATATTTTTGCCTCACTGAACTCTCGCAATTAATTTTAACACATGTTATGCACTCATTATCCTATTTTATGTATATTCACATATTTCTTTACATCTTCTCTATGGGTTTATTATAGTAATTATCTGACTCACTAAAATATAGGGTGTAAAGATAACTATTTTCGTAATAATAACGCGAAGCGTATGTTGCCATGAACGGCTAAATATATACAACTCGAGCGGTATCCTTGGCGCTGCAGCAGCCAATAATCGATCACAGTAAACACTTCTGTAAAATTGTAAAAACAGGAAGAAAAGGACGCGAATTTTAGAAATGCACGCTCTTTTATTAACTCAGGTTCCGCCTACTAATCACTCCCCATCAAATTTTCTACTTATATGGCTGAAACATAATTTTTGCTCAATCCGAAGAACCTCATTTCCTTTATAATTTTCACAATTTTTATCTGCAACTCCTAAATCTTGAGTAACTGATTTCTCTGGATCTGACCTTTAAAGTAATGATTATCTTGTTGACTTGTACCTTTCCTAAACACGAGAATAGTTAGTGATCCCTTATTCTAGAGACATATTTCAACTCACATTAAGCATTGCTTTTAAAATACGGAAATTATTATTCCAATTGTCTATCACTCTATCATTTTCTTGTACAATTATTATTATTACTCATCAATATTTCCAGTATCAAATGTTTATATATCTCTGCTGTTACGTAAAAACTGCATCTCTGACATACAATAGCATGGTTTACTAATTACTCTCATCTCATTCCAAGCACTACCACATATTTTTAAGTGTCTGGTTCCTGCTTTAAGCTAGCACCACCGTCACGAACAATGTAGTCTCGAAATACTCCGCTAGAACCCTGTAATTAAAATAAGTAACACTTCAGCGCTAATAACAGTTTTCGTAAAAGTGCCTTGGTATTTCTTGTTGCACGAATTCTATGTAGTTCCTACATTTGGTAACTGCTCAAGAAACTCATTAAAAGATATGCCTTGATTTGTGTGGATTATCTTACGAGAGGTAGCGTGAAATGGTCGCATTTGAGAGGTCCCGGCTTCAATGTCATGCCACGGTCCACCCGGAGTGCCAACCCCTTGGCCTGGGTTTTACTTTGCGATCACTTCTCGGCGACGACCCGGTACCCGTAGATAAAGTGCTGAGGTTCGTCACCGAAATTGGGTTCGCGAAATAAGTCTAACTTGCGTTTTATTCTTAAGCTTTGAATTTACAGTTTTAGACTCTGAATTCATATTTGTATTATTTTACCGTTTGTTTTTAGCGTTTTAATCCTTTTCTGTTTTAAAATTCACTTTTCTTAACGGTATAACTATTTTAAAATTAGCTTTTTAATGTTTTAACTGTTTAGCCGTTTTACTTTTGTTTTAGGTTAGGTTTTTAACAAGTGTGACTGTTTTCGCCTTTTAAATTTGACTTCGGGCCCAAATGAGCCTTCGACAACTTCACTCACTCACTCTCCTGTATCCGACATTCCCTTCATCATCTGTTTGAGTTGAAGAACCAGATGATGGTGTTCGGCATATTACGTTTAGGTGGCGATTTTGCACTTTGTGAAGATTTCTTCCTGCTGTCGCTCGGACTGCTGAGGACCCACCCTCTATAAGTGGCTTCTTTTAACGGACCCCCGGCGGTCTCGGGACGTGTGGGCGGGCTTGAGCGCCATTGATGGGTTCAATCTGGAATCGTAGTTGGCTGCCAAGAGGATGAAGCCCTGGGACGTTCGAAAACGCTCATACATCTAAGGACAGTGATGACATTTCAACAAGCTCCAGGAATAAATAATCACAAATATGTCACACACAGCCAATAGGGCTACCGGCTCCTTGTACCCTATGGTTGACCTCCAGGACAATTTATTCTGTGGACCGTTTCTTCCCGGTGAGATTACTTCATCTCTTCCATATGTTGAGGATGAAATTAGGTGCCGGGACGCAAAATTCTACGACTCCAGATCTCGCTGCTTGAAGCGACACCGGGTTCCCCACATGGCATGTAGGTACCTAATTAACAAATGAGCTAAAACTGAGCTTCTATACAATGCTGTCAAGAGATTCCTGGATTCAGGGTTCAAATAGCAACCCCAGATAAACATTTTTGGAAAACAGTGGAACAGAAACACCATTGTTTCCTGACCTCCCACCACCACCACCACCACCACTACCACCACCAATACTGTCATTCCTCCAACACCAATTACGATAGCCACCCTGAAAATCTCATCCAAATCAACAAGCCGTCAAATCTGGGGGACAGGAGCTAAGCAGTTACTGAACTAGTGAACGAGGCATCGGAAGTTCAATTAAAGAACACATTCGCATTTCCCAGTTGCATTTTCTAGAGGGACTGAGGTTTGCAGATGTACTGTTTTCATTGTGCAACCTGAGGCGATATTTTTTTGCATAAGCCCCCTGAAGTGATTGAATACAAAATTATAGTGGCAGCGGAAAGGCCTCCTAAAGTTGTAAATAGATATTATAGACGGCAAAGACCGATATTCAATTGTCTGCTTGGATTGGCGTCACGTGCAAATGGCGAAGTCTGTGTTCGGGTAGTGTGAACCCCGTAGCGGATGAGACAAAAGACGCCAATCCAGTATATTTGTGTTATTATTTTTGTGATATGAAGGAAAAATAAATAAGTATTTAAAGTGGAAACGGAATTTAATCATCCTTGCAAGGTGTTGACCCGTACCGCGCCCTGAGGTACATCGAGAAAATTGACAAAAATTACTTTGAGTCTCATAGCTACAAAATGGTGCTTACGCGGGGCGAATGAAGTAATATTTAAGGACTCGTCGTGTTAGGATATTGTGGAACTCTCTCCCACCAGTCCCTGCACCCGCATATAATTAATACAAATAACCGTTCCAAACTGTATAATCAATCCTACCTGCTCTTCAAGCCCCAGCATCAATGAGGTTATGCATTGTCAACAAAACAGTGGTGCCTGCTCCCAAGCGCACTCATGTCGTGGCCGACTAACTCTCTCAAGTTGACCCTCAGCTTCCTCGTGTTGCCAGTCGGCGATCCCTCGGTTGACTTGAGGAAAAACGTGACTGCGTTCTCGAACTTACTTAATGTCGCATTAACACATCATCACGCAAGAAAACTGAAGTTGTCAAGGTAATGCACATTGTTACAGATCTGGTTTATTGAAAAACATCATGCAAAATTATGGTACTTTATATAACGCTTGTGTTGCATAATCGACTAATCGATATTAGCTCAGCGATGTGCCAGCATATAGATTATGCAAGGCGCGCTTCTCAATGCCACACATCTACATTCACGTCATGCAACCTTGACGCCGCGTAAGTACAACTGTATGTATTTAACAACATAAATTACTGTTATGACATAAGAAGTTGGACAACTATAACAAGGACAGAGTTTAATTAGAGGTTTATCTCTATCATCTGCCTGAGGAAGCACATTTTGAAGCCTCCAAACATGTCCTAAGCACCCTTACGATACCAGAAATGAATTACCTAAGAGTATGACGGCTTCCGCTAGTTGTTTGTATTACCTAACCTTCTCCTTTTTAGGACGAGAAAATTCCTAAAAGCCACACCCAGATAAAACATTTCAAGGGTAAAATTCTGCCACGTGAGTCAAACTGATTAAATGCAGTTTGTTGCTAACATCTGATATTACATCACATGAACTTTCTCTGCCTACTTTGGTTTATTTTTATAGTTTCTAGAAATTATTCTTACCACGTGCATATTGGTGCAGAAGATATTGCATTCTACCCAAACATTCGATATTATGATTTCGCTGGAAATATATGTTATGTCTCTATCTGTGTTTGAACAACTAACTCAAAAACAGAAGTCAGTTAAATACCAAATTGGGTATTTAAGTCCATTATATTTCAAAGATGCGACACGAAAGTTTACAAGAAAGTCCCCCGACTCCAAAATACCTTTTACATGGAACATTTTTCGTGACTTTTGATTTTATGAAAATGGCTGTAACGATTTTTATTAAAATATCATACATTAAAGATATTGACTTGACAACTGGGGGCCAATGATGCCGTGGTTTGAAACTGTGACCCAACGGTCACTATCCCTGAGTAAAGTGGTTTTTCGGCCCAGGTCTTTGGCTTCTCCCAACCAAAAAAAGGTATGTTCATCATGAAGATGCATTAGCACTCGCCTGGATGCGAAAATGACAACACTGAAATCTCAATCTAACACTTGTGTACGATCCGACTCCAATATCCTTAACCATTCGCCTCAAACTGGATACATTTGTGGATAATTCCTTCACATATGCATTATGTTTTTCTTTGGTGATTGGAAAAACTTGTCCTAAAGTCCCGGGTCGAGTAATATTACTATTTGTTTCTATACTTACCATAAATGGTGCAAGATCTCCTAGTATTCCTTGAACTGTATGAGCAAGTATATGTTTAGTGTTAATCCAAACAAGTGTCTAATATACCTTTAACCCTCTGTTCGAGTGGTAAAGAATCATGGGAAATAATATTTTATCTTCCATTATTCCAAACCCTTACAAGGTGTGAATTCAGGATGTTTCCTTCTTGTAAATGTAGGGATGTCCATCGATTTACTATAACAGGTGAAACTCTAACGAGTTTGACCACTGTTTTGATGTATTTCTCTGTATTCCACTCCGATTTTAGTTCAACTATTCTTAAAACATTTTCTTTGCCGTTTTATCACCTATTTTATGCTTACTATAACGCATTAGCTTTTAATTATACAGGCCTGCTCATTTCCAGTATTTTATAACCTCAAAAGCGGACTGTATTAGAATATATGGGATGAATAAAGCTTCAGTAACATACGTTCAAGGACCGAGCGCTTGCTGCCAAGTTGTATTCACGTTGTATGAACTAAAACGGACATGTGATATAACGTGCAGTTGACATCAATGCATTTACGCAACGGCAGCCATCGGATCGTCCATATACCGACGTACGAACGTTACACAACGGTATGTTGGTCAAGTTCGAATATTAAAACGTCGCCGTTGTCCGGTAGATCTCATTCCTTCCACTCGGTTAACATCGAGGACACGTGTTGCTCAGATATATCTGGTTACAGCAGAAGACGGCCAAGTGCTAATCATCTCGCATTAACGTCAAATCCCATGATTCCAACCAAAGGAGAAAAGGATGTGGTTATCCTGTGGCATTGAAGAGCCCAATTCGGTGACTGGTATTGCGAGATTTTTCAACCAATCTAAGAAGTATTCATTCTCGCTATTGTTTACAGTGAAAGTTTGGAAAACAATACCAATGATAACCTCTAAATCATCTAAATGTTTGGTTTATATCGGAGCCGTTTATGAAAGCGAGTCTTCGTAGTTATTCACATTTTAGGAGAGAGATCATAGTCGAGAACTCTACTACTCTATCGGTTTACACTCATCATCGCCGGTTCACTTGAGTCAGAGTACGCCAGACAAATGACTGTTGCATAATTACGTTTCTGTATTATTTATTTTTAGTGTTACGAATTTTAGCAAAATGTGGACTTTGGGAGCATTTGTAGCATTTCAATTTACTGTATTTTTATTTCGCCTTTTGATTTGTTATCCATGTTTTATTTCCACATAATATTGAGAAGATTGTGCAATTTAAATGCTTTTCTTGTTTTTCGGCCCAAAATTTGTTTGATATTAATTTTGATATTACGCGACATCCCAAATACGCAAAATTCAATACTTATTTTGCTATTCTGCTCACTTGTATGCTAATTTTATATTTGCCAATAAATGCTTATTGACATTTTGCACAGAAATAACCTTTAATCTGCTAATAGTAATGCTTTTTTCTATCTTCACCCTCAATTAAAATATCTTCATTATTTCAAAGAGTCTTACATTCCATAAAATAGTTGAATATGATCAGCATTTTGTAACTTCTTACTTTTATTTTGAAAAAAGTTTCATTACTTCCTGTACCATAATATAAGCTCTTAATGGCTGCTTTTTAGAAGAGAGCCTCGCTCTTTACCCTATCGAATGTTTTTCCATGACTATAAATAATACGCATGTAATTTGAATATCACTTCTTATCATGTAAACATGTTAAATATATGTTTTAATAAAAATTGTTAGACTTTTTGAGAAAATAAAGCTTGAAAATTTTCCATGAACAGGAATGGAGGGATTTTCTTAAATCTTCGTGTTGTACCTTTAGAATAAATACCAAACTGGCATGTATAGGACATTTCATTTTGTACTATAATGTTCATAGAGTAGTTCATACACACACGGAGCTTTACTTAAAAATATCATTTTGGATTCAAGGTTCTCGAAGTTTGTTTCCGGTAAAATTTCGATACTAAGTTTTTGGCTGGAATGCAATAGTATTTCTGCCTATAGTTACATGGTGAGGAAAATAATTACCTTTTGCAAAATCTGTCTTGGCATTCTGATAAAATCACAATTAGTCAAAGATCTCATAAAATTTGATTAAGTGTTGAGTCTACCAATATTTGTTTTACCTAATGGTTTGTAATATTGAAAACTTGCGCCTATCATTCATTTTGTCGCATGTTCCTTCCAATTATTTCTATATTTTATTCTTTCTCCTAACTTAAAGATTTTCAGTTCATTTCGAATGAATCTGTAATCATGAATCTAGAAGATTTACCCTGCGACATTCCTTAAAAACTTCATTTAGACGTTTCAATCATTTGTTCTTCCTTTTTTGGTTAAAGTGTCATAGGAACTGTCATTATTTTATAAAACTTTAATTTAGATTCTCTTTTCGTATTGTAAAGATCTCTTTATGGTGCAATATACACTGTTAAATTTAATAATTTTATTTAAAATGTCATTTTTAAAATAAGAGATATCGTGACCAAGATAATTAAAGCAATTGACTATTTTATTATGATTTTGACTCAAGTTATCGTATTTGGTCCACTGAAGGCTAAAGATTTTCTGAGCTAGATATGAAAACTTGATCGTCTGCGAATAGTAGAACATGAAAATATGTTTTTCTAACAATTTAAAGTGCGAATCTGATTTTATTTGCCAATTAGATCTAGCATCGCCAGTATACATATATATTAAAAAGTGACGGTGAATTTAGGAATCCTTGTCTTACTCCTTTATCGTTGCCATTATATCTGTTTTCATTCCGGTTTCTATCATGATTTTATTTTCAACATATGAACTTCTTATAGCTGTTAGCAAGTATTGGGGAAGACCTTCATAATGCTTCATAATTTATTTCTTGTTGAAGGCCTTCTCGTAAGATTAAAATTATCAGCAGTTGTGCCCAACATGGGGCATAAGAGTGATAAAATCTTGCTACTCAATGACAAAGTTCAAAAGCAAATTGCATTGAGTACTGACAGGTTGGATATGAACTTATGCTTACTGCTGAAGGACACAGGACAACATATTGGCCCTCTGCTCCATTTAGGAAACGAGAAAGCGAACTTCCACGACTTCTATGTCCAACGTATTCACTGAAACATTCTCTCACAGTACAAAGCATAGGAAGAAATAGAAAAGGTCCACGTGCCCAGAAGAGTGTTGCGATAGGAGACAGGAAAACCCAGCCTAAATGTTGGAATGTGTTGCTCTATTTCGTAGACCGGTCTTTAGTGTGACACTTGGTCAACTGAAAGAGGGTGTGGTCAGCTCTGTACAGGTAACCATATACCAACCTGCTGACTTGTACTCAACCGATAAAAATTGATCACTAATCTTTCTTTTTTCTTTCTCTTTCACATTGGAGCACTTCGCAACTGTAACAGATTTATGAATACATGAGCTACGTACACATTTTTTATTGTCCTCTTTCACCATGACTACCAAATGGGCACGAGCTAATGCGTTGTGGACAGCGAAACAGGAAATAAGCCAACCTTGATATTAATAAGCCGGTTATGTCCCAGACAAAAAGCCACTTCAGGTATTAATATGGACAGCACTGGGAGAAGGAAGTCTTGATTTCCTTAAAACCCCTCATTTCTACATTGCTTTGAGACAAACATTGGATTTTTATATGTTTACTTTCCGTGCTATGTATAGAAAATAGGGAAATAATAAATTCGTCAACAAAAAATTGATGTGGGGATTTTACCGTAAATAATGTTTCTAGGCCAAGAAAGCCATTTTTATGTCGGGAACATTTATTTTTAAATTCTTTATTTAGTTTATGGAAGTAACAGTTTCCGAGATATTCCTTGCTGGTTCAAATTTAAAATTGTTCAGACTATTCGCAAATAGGAAGTCAGGTTATTCATTTGTTTATCTCGAGCTCTGGATCGTATTGCCTAAAAAGGAAAAACGTGGAGTGAGTGCATTCAGTTTGTCATACACACTTTTTATCATGGTTAGTACGAGGGTGGGTCAATAAGTAATGCCTCCTATTTTTTTTTCTCCTTATATAAGTTAGTTATGTGAAACATTTGAATTTGGCGCAATTCCTCAAACCTTCTTCTCCAATCCCCTGTAGTAGTAACTTCCTAAGTCAACAGGTGGCAGCACTGCAAAATGGCTCACATCGACATTCGTATTAGACAGTGTTCTGTGATTGAATTTTTGACTGCGGAAGGTGAAACGCCAATTCGCATTCACAAAAGGCTAAAAAATGTGTATGGTGATACAACGGGGGATGTCAGCGCTGTTAGACGATGGGTTCGTCGCTGTAACGAAGCTGAAGGACAAACACCGTTGGCAGCGCCAGGCCGGTGACTGCAGTGACTCCATGCAACATTCAGCGAGTCGATGAGATCATTCGTGGTAATCGCCGGATAACAACAGGTGAATTGTGTCGCATTGCCTCCCTCAGTAAAGGCAGTGTGATGACGATTATTCAACAACTGGGTTACTGAAAAGTTTGTTCACGTTGGGTACCAAGAGGAACAAGAAGGAAGCAAGACCCTGTGTTTTACCACACTGGAATACATGCCCTAGTTAAAAGGTGGACCAAAACTTCAATATAATCTCCGTCCTTTTCCACAAAGTGACAAATTAATCGTCAATATTGTAGTTCTCAAGCTATGTAAATTGGATTCAATTTTCTTGGCAATTAAAAGAGAAAACAAATTGGAGGCATTACTTATTGACCCACCCTCGTACCTCTACCTCATCGGCTAGTATGAGCATCCAGGTTAGATCCCAGAAAAAGGTTTTCTTTGGCGCTCTTTGTACAAAGTTAAAGTTATGTGAGCGCACCGCATCAGTTTTTAAAGATATTATAATGTATAATAGTTTATATGAAGCTATTTTGCGCAGAGAAACTCGTGGCAGTCGGATTATCTCTGTCACAATCTATCTAGATAAATGGTTACCGTAGGAGGAATAAAAACAAAAGAAAAGGATGGCTCTCCTGTAAATACAATTTAAGCTGTTTTAGTATAACATCCTGCTTAACCACATGGTATCCAAATCGATTCCATTATCTACAGCCCCAGGCTTCAGTGTAAAACAAACGCTGATGCAATAGGCTATTATCGTGGGTAACGAAAACTATGATACCGCGATGCCTGGAATTACTCCAAGATCTGTTCGAGATCCCATAATGAGTTCATGTCATGGACGTTGTATTTTCTGGGTGTGGATGCATATTTATTCGAAATGAATTCCGTTTTTATGTGATAATCGATTCGCAATCAGGTCAGATTCTCTTTCCCCGTGACTTGGTCAGTGCACTTGCCAAGAGATAATAACAACTAGCAGTTTTAAATCTTATTGCTTAAATGGTAGTTATACGATGTTTCAAGGTAGCCATGATTCACTCACGATTTGCTTCCAGCTGTTGTTGATTTGATTGTGATATGTTATTGCTCACAATCAGATTCAGCTCTATGTTCGTGCAGCTTAAAGGAAATAATTCCAAAGTGTTGAGAGATTACTTTATCGAGTATCGATTTCGCTGGTTACTCTCCCCTCTAACACTGGTTAGCAACATTTTTGACCCAGGTGAAACAATGATTTTCGTATACCTACCCTAATCCAAAACTAGTGATGAAATCTCTCCGTTAGCCACAGTTTACAAGAGCTAGGGGCACTAATATCACAATTTGAGCATTAAAAACCGGATTAAAACTTTGTTCGATTTTATATGTTTATGACCATAAAAGAATAGTACTATGCATTCTTTTGTTTCTTAGCTATTTTCACATTTGAAGTCTTAAATCGTTACAACGCACGAACACAGAGGGCTGCACCGGGTGGCAAAGGCTTGTTCAATATAATGTAGCAGAAAATGAATGTATATAGTCCTAAGAACAAAAGCTTATCAAGATTTTAGGTTATAGAGAACAAAAATCAAGCCACGTAATGGAAACTTGCTAAGCTTAAAAGGTGGAGGACGCAGCGGTCGGGCGGTAGACCTTGTCCAGGATGGACTGCTTCCAAAACTACACAAATATAAACCCTTTGTTAACTTTCAAATTACAGATACTGAATACTTAAAGGAAGTTGAACAAAAAGTGCATTATATTCAGACATAGTAATTCTTAAGCAGTTGGCTTCAAGTTATCTACCCTCAAATATTTGCACTGTGGTAGCGCGCCTGCCTCTGCCACCGGGGATCCTGGTTCGATCTCCGGTAGTGGCTAACCTCGTGGTGCCAAATGAATAGAAGCTATTTTGAGGGAAAGGTAGCGTCCCTAAAAATGTCAAGTAATCGCCTGAGGTTGGGCGCGCTGACCCCCTCCACCCCATCCTGCATTGCTGCTTGGCCTTGGCTGCGGCTGGAGAACGCAGTAGTGTGGTGACAAGGGTACCCTCTGTATTGGGGAGAAGCGTTAGGGCTTATTATTATAAATCTTTGCACTATAAACAAAGCAAAACAAAAGAGACCAAAAGCCAGTGACAGGCAGTTGAAAAACGGCTCGAGTGATGTCTACAAACACCAAAAGAATGCACGAGGAATGGAAGGTGGTTTGTTATCTACGACGCAGTGGCAGTGACAATTAAATCTTAATTGCTTCCGTTCAGGCTTTAGTGCTTGGAAATGTCAATTCCTGAACATAAGAAAACTTTAAAATGCTAAAAATTTAAGACAGAAGATGAGGTTTAAAACATTTTACGCTTTATTTGGACAAATCTTCATATTTAAATGACCAAAAAAGTAAAACCGTATTTGGATACTGAATACAAAATAATATCTGAGCATCTTTTCCATTAATATTTTATTTTAGGGGAGGACTTTTATCCAAAATTCAATATCGAACATTTTTAAACTGCACATTACCTTTAAATGCATCCCAACAGCAAGTATATATGACATATTTTTGGTATCGTCAGTTTCTGTAAGCGACGCGGTGGTATAAGGGTCGTTTTCCTTCGAAAAATAAACTAATTTTATGATGCTACCTTATAGACACCAAGCATAATAATTAATGACCTGATTTGTAAACTGAAGGACCATCACTTACTTTTGTTGGATCAATAGTGACAGCAAATTTTCAATGTGCCGGTCATTATTTTCTGGGTGGTTATTAAATCGGTAGATGGCCAGCTGCCAACAACCTAGAAGCCGATTTTTTTCTTTCCTTCGGGACTTAACCGCTGGAAATGAGTTGTCGGTAAATTACGACCTCTGGTAAAAACACCTTGGTCATCTCTATATATTTATATTCAGAAAAAAACTTGTTACCACCATCGGAGACAAGAGGAAAATGTTATCTTGTTACCTTTTACAAACTTCAAGATCGACATCGAATATACGAACATATTATATACATGAGTTATGCAATAATTTGGCCGCCTCCGTAGCGCAGCTGGCAGCGCGCTTGCCTGTGGCGCGGAGGACCCGGGTTCGATCCCCGGTACCAGCATGGGGATTTTATCCCCTCTGGGAGGTCTGGCACGGGGTGCACTCAGCCTCGTTAGGTCCCGGGGGGGACCAATTGAGGAGCTACTTGATGGAGAAGTAGCGGCCCCAGGTCGAGAAGACCGCATAACTGGCCGGGAGGGCTCGGGGCGCTGACCACGTCCCACCCTCCAGTACTGCACCTCACCAATGACGCCTGTAGTGGGCAGAGGTGGGGGACGCAGCGGCTGGGCGGTAGGCCTTGGCCCTTCGTGGGCTGTCGCGCGGGGTTTACGTTTACAATGCAATAATTACTAGCAACAAAGTTTGATGTGGTGCTATCACATTAAGCTGATAACACTGAGAAAGAATAGCATCTGTTTTGTGTTATCCTCGAGTTTGAAGACAGTACTAGCTGAAATACCCGGTGTTCCCCGCGCATTGATCCCTACTTTTAAACTTACTTTGGAAACTATAAAGAACAAAATAAACAATAAAAATAAATAAAAACGTCGGGAAAACTATGCAAAAGTACTGTTGTACAACCACAAATACCACAGGAAGAAGAGCTATCTGAACATACACAACAGTAGCAGTGATGCCATTTGAGTTCCATCATATTTACAATACTCCAGGAGCTTTTATTTTGCAACAAATATACGAAAAAAAAGTTTAAATAAAAAAGAAACTGTGGCGTACTCACGTTTTCTTGGGGGCAAACCAACTAAGAATTCACAAAATTGTTATAGTTATCATCAGTAATTCAATATTAATAACTCCAAAGATATGTTTAGAGAATTTTATTATAAACGGTACCAGGAAATCCTTACAACTGAACCCAAAGAGGCAATGCTGATCGCATAATATTGCAACAATGGTGCTGCAATCCATCAAAGTTGTAATAAGGAACAATATTTCAGTATGTAGAGTTAAAAGTGTACGTAAGACAAAGTGAAAGTGATGTAATATGTTGCACGGCATCTCAGGAAGAATAATGTGAGAAATTACTGCTGTCTCACCACTGTCAAGAAACTCAACAGCTTTCGTCTTGGTGGAATACTCTCAATATTTAGATTCTGCTCTTAAAGTCAAACACAATCTGTATAACGTTTACATATTAATTCATATCGTTTCATTTGTGTCCATATTTGTATAACACACCACACCATTCTGACTTAGTGAGGAATTTTACGTTTATGCAAGGAAATGGAAGCCATTGTTACCATAACCTCAAAAGTATGTGCAGCGAGAGCACACATTAAACACTATTCAAATTATATTTCATATATCCACATTTTTGAAATGGTAATTATGTTGGCATACCTGGTCCCATAATTTCTTTAAATCCCATAGAGAAATCTCAAGTCTAGCTCTTGAATTAATTTCCTATTAATATGTTGAATAATCATTCTTCAAACAATCGCTTTCAATCTCTCCTCTGTTTTATTACTTTCACGATACTGTATTCAGCATGTAAAATCTTAAATATGGTAAAATACATAATATTTGTTGTATTGACTAATGTCGCGAAAGACTATATCCCATTAGAAAACGACAATTGCAAGAACTATGTAATCTCTAAGCTAATCTTGTTTCATTTTCCTTTCGCACAGTTTCTAAAACAGATTCAATAATATTTTTACTTTTTCTATGGTATACATAACAGAAATTTCACCCGAAGTACACTTTTTGAGATTTCTTGAAGATAAAAAGAAAACATTTTTAAAGAAAAAGATGGTTGGCAAACATGGCATTTAAGTTCAGCGTCCCCACCCCAAATTACTGTTTACACAGTAACTTTTTCAACATTTTTATGAAATTTTCTAGGAAATTTTCATTCAAGAAGAGAAAATGTTTCTATATCTATAAAGTTTTCCTTTGCTATAGATATTTTCTGTTGGAAACAGCATTCTATGGTCCATTTGTTTCACCTGATTTCGCACATTTTATCTTTTGTTTTTCTTTCGTAACTTTTGTCATTTTATGCTTGCCCATGCCATAATGCAGCGCTTATACGTCACTGTAATTAACCTCTACATCTTCATTACAGTTCTATTTGTAGTTTCCTCATGATCTGTTCGACTTCTGAATGTCTCAGTCACAGGGTTCAGTCTTCTCAGAACAATTGCAAGTCAGTGGAATATGGTGGTCATTGCTGGTCAGCTGAGGTTGTGGGGAAGGGATTGGAGAAGCAAGGGGAACTGGTTTGTCTGGACACTCAGTGACCTTCGGCATAATGTACAGAAAAAAAAAATTGCGGAACGGGAACACAGGTGACGTAGGTGCTACTGGATTTGTTACATCAAGCAATGACGAATGCGACTCATGGATGCCAAAAGATACTATCAAGCCTTTTGTGAAGTGTAGACTCCAACATGAGATGTAAATTGTTCTCAAATAAATTAACTTTTATTTTATTTTTAATCCTATTTAACGGAAGATTACATTAAATTTGCTAATGTCATGATCCATTATCTCAGAAACCATTTTAATATGCCAGACTGGACGTTTTACTAGATATAGATCCATCCAAGTTCACTGATGGTGTAGCTTTTAATTAAATTTATCAGTAATTAAGGGGGTAGGTAGAGTTTAAGGAAGGGGAATTTCGAATTGTTATGGATTACCAAATCGTTTTGAACTGCTCTCCATTTTACTTTCTCTATTGGTAAGTAGGGGAAGTATTGTATTCCACCCAAAAATTTGATGTCGAGATTTCACCGGAAATACATGTTTTGATGCCCCCTGAATCCAAAAAAAGAATTTTTAGAAAAAGGTCCGTGTGTGTGTGTGTGTCAGTCTGTCAGTCTGTGGACAGCATAACTCAAAAACGAAAAGTCGGTTAAAAACCAAAGTTGGTATTTAAGTTTAATGTCTTTCAAGAATGTGACACGAAGATTTTGAAGAAAATAGCCCCAACCTGAACTACCCTTTACATTGAAAATTTTTCGAAAATTTTGATTTTCTTGAAAATGGCTCTAACGATTTTTATTAAAATGTCAATGTTTGAGATATTTTGATGACAAATGAAATGTATATCTTGAATTTTCTGGCTATAGCCCCTGTAGTCGTATTTACTCTGGACGACTTTTGCATAACTGGTAAACCGTTAGAGATAGACCACATCACACTATACAAAAAATGTAGATCTTGCTAAAATACACAATGTATGTCTCAATAAATTTTCTTGTAGGGTGAACCATTTCGGAGATATTCCTTGTTATGTGTGTGAGTTTCAGAAAACTTACAACTTTCGTGAAATGGGTCATCGTTATTTTTTATATGTTACGTGTGTAAAGAGAACGGAATCTCAAAGCTTTAAAAGATTTGACTATCGCACAAAGCCTATTCCCCTTGCACCTACAAGGAAATAATCAATTAGATAATTTGTACAAATGTTTATTTTAACTAACACGAAGAAGATATAGGAATAAGAGTTTGTAAGAATGGTTAGTACAAGAGTAGAGAAAGTCATGTGAGTGCAACACATCAGATTTTTTAGTTTTGATTGTTAGTCGTTTGTAACGTTTGAAAACTTGTTTTTCAGCGATTTATTGGAATACTGTTGGCGATGGTGAACAAAGAAAAGGAAGATGGTGATAAATGGTACAAAACAAAAGAATGAGAATATAAATTAAGCCTCTATGTGTGAAACAGTCTGCATAGTTTTGGCATTCGTTTATCTTCATCTGATTACCCTCCCCTTAGGTAGGACTTACAAGTCAATGCCTAGGGTCAGACGCCTGTCGGCGAGCAGAGGAATCTATGGACGGACAGAGTGAAGGTCTGGAAGCAGATGGTCAGGTGTGAGAGTGATGAGGAGGATGATGAAATGTAGACAGAATGGAGAAGGGAAAAATTATAATGGAACAATTGATGGAATGAGTAACAGGGGAAACCGGAGAACCCGGGGAAAACCCACCCAGACGCCGCGAATAGGCGAAAACTTATTTTTCTTAAAATGGCAAAATCTCAACCTGATTATTACATGGCTATCGTTCATAAATGAATGTGTTCAGAAAGATATTATGCTATGAAGCAGACTATGAATGTCACAAAAGTTAAAATAATCCATTTTGAAATTAGAATAAATTTACTTTGAGGTGGTGGAGACACCGAGAGTCCTGGAATAGTTGTTGAAGGTCAACGTAAACCAAATTTTAATTTTTGTCAATGCTACACTGTTATTTATATTAAAATGCAATTTAGGGTCACAGTAGCTTCCCGTATTTTCTTTTAGTGGGTGTCAGGCAACTGAGTTTAGACAATTGTGCCAATCTAGAAAACCTCGTTTATGCCCTACTCCAGTTTGTTTGTTGCTTCGCACTAGAGAAGTCATGGTCACCGTCGAGGAACTTCTGTTGACGAGTCTGCAAATGGCATACACTTGGCAAAAGTGCAATTTGAAGCACGGTAAATAAGGCGGAAATTTACGATCTTGTCAAAATTGCGTAATGTAGTTATTTCCATTTAAATGGCGAACTTAATCTACTTCTGTTCACCTTGGCTCTATTTTGGGAGCAAGTGTTTATATGTACACACATTACATGCCAAATTGGCAGCAGTTATTGAACATGAATAAACGTTCTTTGTGAATGTTGCAGGATATTTCCACGAAATCTGGAGAAAATTTACCAGAATTACTATATCGTTTAGTGATTCAATAAAGTGCTCTGTGGATATTGCGTCAGGGCCTATGATCACTGAACCATCGTAACACAGAAAATTCATGAAATACGCTCATATAGCATTATATAAAGCAGTTTTATACTTTCTTTACTTATAATAAGTAGGGCAAATATTGCATTCGATACAAAATTTCGATGTCAAGATTTCACCGAAAATATGTTTTGACACCCCCCTGAATAAAAAAAAAAAAAAAAAACACACACACACAAAATTTAGAAAAAGTCCCTGTCCCCCCCCCCCCCCCTTCTCTCTCTGAACAGCGTAACTCAAAACAAAAAGTTGGAAATGTTGGGTCCTAATGACCTGGTTGTCGACGGGCCCTTAAGCACCACACACACACACACACACACACACACACACACACACACACACACACACACACACACACACACACACACACACACACACACACACACACACTCAGTTCAAAATTTTTATTTTCTCAAAAAGGCTCAAATGCGTTTGATTAAAATGTCATACGTTTAAGATATATTTGTGGCAAACGAAATATTTATTATGAATTTTCTCTTCACACAAAAAATGCTTCCCAAATCTTAACAGAAAACTATTTCATTTTACTAACAAAACTGCTGACAATGACCACAGAAAAACTAAACAAATCAGTGCCTCCAGATTGTTTAGATTTTGCTCTCGGAGTTACCCTATATTCCGGAACTTCCCGTCACATAGTGTTGAGTGTTGCATGGCTCTTCTATGCCAACGCGACAATGTATTTAAAACCAGCACACGGCATAATACTTTTATTTTGCCTTTTGTGCTTTTAAACGTGTATCATAACTCTTCTCCTACATGTGATTTTACAAAATATATATTTATCTTAATAAGTTAAGACTCCAATTTTAATAAAATAAATCATGTTTGATCTTCTTAAGAATGTCAACAACCGTAATTATTTCTATAATACTAGTGTTTCGAGAAATTTAATTGTAGTAGCTTTACGAGTTTATATTGAAAAATCTGATGTGATGCACTCACATAACTTTCTCTACTCTTGTACTAACCATTCTTACAAACTCTTACTCTTCTTCATCTTAGTTAGGATAAAGCATTGCAGAAATTATCTTATTGCATATTTCCTTGTAGGTGCAAGGGGAATATTAGAATACAGTAGGCTTTGAGTCCTCCGTTCTCTTTGCACGTACAACATTAAAAAATAAATAACGATGTTCCATTTCACAGAAGTAAGTTTTGCAAAACTCACACAAATAACAAGGAATATCTCCGAAATGGTTCACTCTACAAAAAAAAAAAATGATTAGGTCATAAATTGTGTTTTAGCAAGATCTACATTTTTTGTATGGTAAGATTTGGTCTATCTCTTACCTTTTACCAGTTATGCAAAAGTCATCTAGAGTAAATAGGACTGCATGGGCTGTGGCCAGAAAATTCAAGATATACATTTCATTTGCCATTAAAATATTTCAAACATATAGCATTTTAATCAAAATCGTTAGAGCCATTTTCAAGAAAATCAAAATTTTCGAGAAGTTGTCCATGTAAAGGGTAGTTTAGGGTGGGGCTATTTTCTTCAAGATCTTCGTGTCGCAACCGACTTTTCGTTTTTGAGTTATTCTGTGCACAGACTGACACACTCACAATTTTTTTTCTAAATAAAAATGCTTCTTTTTAATTCAGGGGGCCTCAAAATATATTTACGGTGAAATCTCGATACCAAATTTGGGGGTGGAATACAATATTTCCTCTACTTTACGTACTAGAGAAAGTAAAAATGTGTGGACAAATAAGAAAACTAATACCTCAATAAGTAAACACATGATTTAAAATTAAGTATTATTTTAAACTAATAAAAAGAAAAACAATAACTGTAACTTGCAATTTAATATTACATTGTGCCTTCAAATTTGTGTAGATATTTTATAAAGCAATTAATAATGGAAAATAATTAACATATCAAAACATTTTTTTCAGTGGGTTATGTTAGTTACAATTGCACATACACACATGAATCTAAATAAATTCAAAATTAGAAAATTTGCGAATGTGTTTCCAGAGTGTCTTAGCTTATCTTCCCAGAAATGATTATATATTTATGTAATAAACATAGCTGAACAAATTGGAACAGTAGGATATCGTTAAGAACATCAGAGCCAAATTGCCTTCCTGTTAGATTTCAACTTTATTTAATGCAATAATTTCTTAAGGCTATGTAAGCGAAGGAAGGAGCCTACGTAACACGGGTGCCAAATTGAAACAAGGTCTAAAATGCCTGCCTTGAGGCAACAAATCCGGGCTGCACGTTTTACCATCGAACCTGTTTCGGTAAGTATTCGCCTGGAAGTTTTGCAGTCCACGTCTTTAACTAGGAAATAGGAAGTGAAGTGCAGGAATTATTAATAAGGGACAAGGGAACAAATACAAGCCGGTCTCGCACCCGGTCTGTCCGGAACATTTCAACATTCTGTCAGAGCGTTTCAGTTGGCCAAAAGAACGAGAGTGATCTCCGACAGATGGCTGTGGAAAGCGAAACAACGGAAGGCCTCGGCAAGGACGTCTCTGGGAGTTTCTCTTCGCGAAACCAAAACCGGTGTCGCTGGATATTCAAACAGGTGAAACCTTCGGGCTTTACATAAAACTCTCCAATGCACTATTAAAAGAAAGCGTTTGCGCAAACCTCGCCGGAAGCAACTGAAGGTTCTGCAGGCCTCTACCAGAACACGTCTGAGGGGTGTTCTGCTCCGGAGGAGAAAGGGGAGGCAGTAGCACATGGCAGCTCACGATGATGGCATACATCGGTCTAATATCTACATTAACTACTGTTAATATGGCTGTTTGGCACCAACTCCACCGAATGATAGCTTTAATAATCTGTTTAAATTCAATTATGGAACAAGATAATCTGAAAATACAGAAATTGCACCTTAATGAATTAAATTAGGTTAAAATACCAGTACTCGGACCCCCTGAATCCAAAATAAAGCATTTTTAGAAAAAGTGTGTGTGTGTGTGTGTGTGTGTGTGTGTGTGTGTGTGTGTGTGTGTGTGTGTGTGTGTGTGTGTGTGTGTGTGTGTGGACAGCATAACTCAAAAACGAAAAGTAGGTTAAAAACCAAAGTTGGTATTTAAGTTTAATGTCTTTCAAGGATGCGACACGAAAATTTTGAATAAAATAGCCCCACCCTAAACTACCCTTTACATGGAAAATTTTTTGAAAATTTTTATTCTCTTGAAAATAGCTCTGACCATTTTGATTAAAATGTCATATGTTTGAGATATTTTTATTACAAATAAAATGCATATCTTGAATTTTCTGGCTATAGCCCCTGTAGTCGTATTTACTCTGGACGACTTTCGCATAACTGGTAAACCGTTAGAGATATGAGAATTATCACATAAGAATATTAAATTTTTTAATACGCAGCAATATGTATACTGTGCAAGTGAAAAAGTTACTACACAAAATAGACCAAATCATACTATACAACAAATGTAGATCTTGCTAAAATACACAATTTATGTCTCAATAAATTTTCTTGTAGGGTGAACCATTTCGGAGATATTCCTTGTTATGTGTGTGAGTTTCGGAAAACTTAGAACTTTTGTGAAATGGAACAACGTTGTTCATTTTTTATATAAGTGTGCACAGAGAACGGAATCTCAAAGCTTTAAAAGATTTGACTATTGCTCAAAGCGTACTGTACTCCCATATTCCCCTTGTACCTACAAAGAAACAAGCAGTAGAATAATTTGTACAAATGTTTTTCTCAACTAACACGGAGATATAGGAATAAGAGTTTGTAAGAATGGTTAGTACAAGAGTAGAGAAAGTCATGTTAGTGCAACACATCAGATTTTTTATGAATTATTCTATAAATGGTGACAATTATTTGAATTGGTTATTTCTATTGATAGCTTACATAGTTGAGGCCAAGCAGAAAAATAATAAAATTTACTGCTAAAACGTATGAATGAATATTTTTCTCTGAAACTACTTTTAATACGGAATTCCACTTTTGAATGCTTGTTCTTAGTATAATCAGGTATCTTGTGAGCCTAAATTATTTAGGTATGTAGCAATTTTACTTGAAATTTAAAAAAATTTACAGAGTCAAAAAGCAAAATGTGGAAAATGTTCAAAGTTGTTTCTCTTTAATATCATTAATATATATTAGAAAATTATTTTCGTGGTACAGAAAGATAAACTATGTATTGTACCTACACATGTACTGAAATTCTTGGACCAGTACCTCTTGTACTTTCTGAGCATTCTATCAATGCAAATAACCGCGTGTGTTAATTGTAATTATTTATAAAATAATTCATAAAATTTTCAGAAAAAAAAACATTGAAAACTTTAACAGCCGTGGTAATTTATCCCAATTTATGTCATTAAAGTGTAATTTCTTTATGTTCAGACTGCCTTGTTCTGTTAAATATATTCATTTAGGATGACGGAAATGCTAACTATATTAATACGTATAAAATTGCATCATACAAAACCAAATGCAACTTCCTTTCTTAGTGTCATAAGTTGGTATTACAATTCTTGTCTTCTGAGAAATATTACGGTTAGCATACCAGCATTACTAGCTCAAGGGAATATATTTAGAAGCCTAAGCCATGTTGATATGTTGAAAGCCTTACGTTCCTAACAGCCACAGTCTCGCCAGAGCAATACACTATAATAGAAGCGTCAAGACGAACAGTTATACCTTAACCGGACACTTGGCTGCAATGATTAGGCAATGCACTGTTTATTGTCTAAGAGTCACGGGTTCTATTCTCTTGTAACAGAAGGGGCACACTTTCTCTTGGCCTATGAACCTCCTGATGGTTCTTCTTTAGAAATGCATAGGGACAGGCATAAAGTTAAAATACTGTCTGATTTACCCGACGTTGCAACTGTGAATTATTTTCTCCGCATGGATTTGTTCAGCATTAGAAAATGCTATCCGGAATCTATAACATAAGGGTCAATCCACGTCAAATCGAACACCCGTAAAACACGACTTTTTCGTAGGAGGTTCAAATTTTTTTATGAATAATAGGCATCAAATAAGGAGACCCGTATTTTTTTATTTCCGTATTTTTAAATTACTTGCTTATTTATGGCTATTAGAAATTAAGCAATTTCTGCGCGCACCGTAATATAAAGTCACTAATTACTCTAAGGCCATATAGAGTTAAGAGTTGGGATTTGGCGCACTGGAAAGGTTAAATATAACACTTTTAATAACTTTCGATCAATCATTATTACACATAAATTTTGGACTGTTTTTATAGTATATTTTGTAAAACCAAAAATAGAATTTAAATCGACGTGTTAAAAATCTAAAAAAATACACACGTATTCCCTGACATTTTATCTACAAAATAAGATGTTGAAAACTATGGAGCTTACATTAATACATTTGCTACAATTTTTTTTTTTTTCCTGTAGGCCTGCAAGCGCACACGGACGAGTAACAAGCCGGTGACTGCAGACAGCCTGCGAATTGCCGCGTCAGCTATGCTAGTCAGATAACTTCTTACTAAGGCAGTAAAGTCCATGCAGAAAAATGTCTCCACTATGTACCTTCTTTCTGATACTCCTGTGGCATCTGATACGTGCTTTTGAACTTTTGAATTTTTTTGAAAAATCTTCTGATGTAAGCAGTTCTTTGCTTTTAGCGTCTTCCTTCATGTACGTCCATACATTTGAAATAATTTCTCTACTCTGTGTAATGTTTTGGTCCCTAATTTAGAACGTACAGGTGGCATAATTGATTTACGCTATGATCAATGTCTCAAAAATTCACTATATTCACTCTTTATCGCAAAGGTCTATGTCTTCAACTGCACGCTGCACTAAAAAGCACCTTTGAATTAGCAAGACTGTCTCAGATCATGCAGACATCATTACCTCCCCCCTCCCTCCCCATGTTGTGCATGGTTTCATTCACAGAATTATACAATATGAGCTGATGAAACAGACAAAAGCTATGGATTCGCCAACAGGGCTTCCAGTCAAGGTCAGGGGCCAAGAACGATGGGTCCAGCTGTGCTTTAAAATTACACTCCTTCATTCCTTTGTCAAAAACTGAAAATTTAGTGAAACAATTTTCTTTCGAAGAAGGAGGTAAAGCTGTGTGTTGTATGGAAACATTAGTTTAAAATGCATATTTTAAAAACATTTTGAAGATGCTAATAGTGTACATGTAATAGTGTCAGCTAGCAGTGTTCTCCTTACTGTACTGTTGTAACGTTCATGGAAGGTGGCAATTGTGTGAGGTTACGGTAGCCGTCACCGCTGCCTCCCAACTCCGCTGCACTAATTTTCAAAGTTAGTTACAACTGAACTATTACAGACTCCATTCTGATTTTTTCGGAGAATATTGAACAAACTTCATTGTTTTTTTTTTGTTTTTTTTTTTTCAGATTTTTAAATGGTCGAGTTTATGTTATTATCTAACTTTAAAACTTTAATCGTATAAAATATAATATTAATAATAATTAATAACATTTTCTAATAAATACCTCACGAAATATTGCAATTTAACTTTAATTTGAGCCAAAGATAAGTAATTTGCTTCATTACAATCGGAGGTATGACTGATCGAAGAGTGAGGAGCGCGCGATTTTTGGGACATTTCAAAAATTAATATCTGCCAAAATAAATTTTTTATATAAAACGAAGAAACACGGGTCAAATATATTTTGTTCCAAAACACCCAAAAAAAAAAAAATCAAGGAAATCTGAGAGATCAAGTTCATTTTTTGCCATATTTTGTTCGATTTGACGTGGAATGACTCATAAACGAAAAAACAACAAAATAGCTTGATCTACGGTCAGCCACAAGAGGCCGCTCTGGCACCAAACAATTACGTTCATTGAAAGTCTTCTGATTCAGAATCACTTCGGGAAGAACGAACCATGTCCTGTGGGAGGTGTCTCTTGAACCTGGGAACCGCAGTAGATGTTCGTCCCAAAGAGAAGTACAGTCCACCAGGAACTAGAGGGTGAAAACATGAGCCTGAGAGTGAATCAATGCAAAGGCAATTTAATTCGTTTCAATTACTTCTCACGTATTATTTGTGAAATAATTATAAAATTATGTAAGAGATTTTATCTCTTATAATTGTAACATCCAACAGCCTCTAGATCTTTCTTGTAACGGGTGAAAACCTCTCTGATACTCGAAAAAATAAGTGCACTAGTTGAGGCCCTTAAGGCAGAAACTCGCAAATGGGAAGTTTGCCATTTAGACACCTCCACACCACGAAATATGGGAAACTGATCACAACATTCGTGTCAAATATTTTTCGTAGCATGAGCTATTTCCGAAATATGTTATACCGTGTGTTTAAGAGGGTCATCTAATGGAAGAGCTTGTTATTATGGCTTCAAAATTCTTCCAAAAAACATTCTTGCACTATAATACATAACTCGTACTTTGTTTATCCTAGACCATTTTGTGCTGTGGCACGTGGGAGTAAACAGCAGATAGACAAACACAAACAGCTGTTTACGTTCCAGAAAGTTATGTAATGGAACGTTAATGACACTTCTTTCTTTGCTTCTGTTCTGACCTTCACACTTGTGGTTTTCTTGCATAGCTTTATATGGTTCATGTAAGAAATCCAGTAGCTCAATGCCAAATCGATATTGTAGATTATTCAGTCAATTAGCATATAGATCGTTGCGCGTTCTAATGTTTAATTCCCAACAAGACATTTCCAGTAATCACGTTTTGAAATACAGTGCATAGGAAGGGATAGGCGGTGCTCTAATATATATCTTACTTCGAAGATTTTACCACAAAAAAATCAGTGGACAAATTTCAGTGATGCGTTTGTCGTAATTTTTTTGAGAAAATAAAAGTACCGGCATTTTTCCACATAAAGACTAGTTTAGAAGTGCTTTCTTTAATTTTTTCGTGCTGTATCTTCAGAACATCCTGATCTTAAATACCAACCTTGGTATCTATCTGACATTTTGTCCTCACACTGACCTTTATTTAAAAGTGCGACCTCCTCTAAGCAGGTACCGAGCGACAAAGCTCCGCAGTAATGTATGAGGTCACATTCGGGGGATGCCGGGTTCGACTCCCGTCGACAGCCCACTCTGACTTTGGGATTTTTATGGTTTTCCCGGGTCGACAGGCGAATTCTTGGGTGATTTCTCATCTATCATGGTTTGCTTTGCAGCGTTTCCCTTTCATTCCCATACATTCTCAACTTTCTGAGCTTTCGTAGAGCTTATGGCGGTGCCAAACAGAAGGCGCGGATGATTGCTCAAAGGAAAACATTCATCGTGGACACTGGAAGGCTACCTAACAGATATAACTTGGTGGCACAAGATTTTAATCTTCCCTTCAATTGATAAGACAGTCTACAAAAAATGTTCCATTTCAAATATCACTCAAACTTATAAGATTCAGGATACCCTATATTAACAAGCAGAAAAGGTAGTGTGCATTGCAGTGCTTCCAGTAAAATAGGATATGAACGGTAACTTTGTTGCACTATTGCATAACTGTTATAAATAGTGATGGGAATTCAAATGAACAGCCACTCTATACATTTACTTCTGGCATTACACCATCATTGGTTCATTAATCAAGAGACCAAACCCGTCCAATTAGCTGCATCCTTAATATGGAAAGACCTGTTTCTTCCTCTTTCTCTTCACGACTTGGACGACACAAGGTACATGAGATTCCCTCGCACATCTGCTGCACACGCTCTTCTAGAAAAGAATTTCTGATTAATGGCTCTAATTTAAAATCATTCGCATTTCATCACACAGAGAACGTGCAGTTTGCATCTATAGTTTCGCTGTTTTATCTCGATCAAGGCAAAGTTTGCCTGCAGGGGCTGTACTGGAGAACAAGACGGCAAGCATCGTTACTTGGAAACCACGAATTATTATGTAAGTCTGTCAGTAGCGTACAGGGCGAGGGAGATATTTACTATTGTTGCTCTTTAAATGTGTTTGTAACATAAATTTTACTTTCTCTACCACATATTGCTAGACGGTGTGTATAGCTCAATCGCCTAGGAAAAGGAAAGCAGTCGGGTAGAGGATGCGGGTGTGAAGACTGGTAACAAAGGGAATACCCAGATAACGTACAACCCATGCCTTAAGTTCTTTATTCTATTCTAAAGGCCTACGGCAAATCTACAAGTACCTCAGCTTAATTCATGCCTGGCTGATGAGTGACCACGACCGGCGTGGAGACATTCTACCCCTGTGGACAGTTCGTTCCCAAACATGGGACGCTACAGAATTACATATGTCAAGTAGATAGATAAAGTATCTTATTTTACCCAAAAATTCAGTATCAATATTTCACCGGACATTTTTTTTTAATATCAACTAGACTGAAAAGGAAAAAAACATTTAAAAAATATTCACGTTTGTGTGGACACCACAACTTGGTAACAAAAGTTTACATAAAGACTAAAGTATGCATCACGAAGATTTTCAAAACCAAAACTCCAAAATAGTTGTTAAAAAATACAAATTTTATTGACATAGTTGGTACACGGCATATAGTATTAGTGAATTTAATCATACTACCGATTTATATAGCAGGATAAGCAAACAATGTGTAAATTATTGCATTGTGGTAGAAGATAGTATGATTTGTGCTATACCTTTCACACCTGTATCTAAACAGTCTCTGATTCTATTTATGGGAAGGGGTGAAGGACAGTGTGGAGAGTTCGTTGGAAAAAACTCGAGGAAAACTTACAGAAGCGCCTTCGAGATATTACATTAGTGAAACGAACTCAGAGAACAGGTTTGTAGTAAAACAAATCTGCTTGAGTGGCAAAAATGTTCGTTGCCGACAAAAATTCACACTATGGAAAGATTTAAGTAGTTGCAGTCATTTCCAAGGCCATAACAAGCTTGTATAAGGTTGTTTTATAAGTTCCTTCGTTTTGCTCGCAAGTCCCATCTATAGCGCCTAAAAATCCTGAACACTCAAGTCGAACCAGGCTTGTTATTGGATACGTCGGTGTGTGTGTGTGTGACTGACCTGACTGACCTGACTGACCTGACTGACCTGACTGACCTGACTGACCTGACTGACCTGACTGACTGACTGACTGACTGACTGACTGACTGACTGACTGACTGACTGACTGACGTTGGATGGAACAGCGTGAGCTTGTGTTTACAAATTATGCAAAAAAAAAAAACACATTTTATGCTGTTTTAGTATCGTAAGGGAAAACCGCGTTACAATGCCGACATGAAAGATGCAATAATGATTTAGAGCTGAAATTTCTCCCTAAAACAAAATTTAGTAACTACTCGGTCGTAGCTGTACTGTCGGTAGGGTGTTTCCAGGTGTTCTTAGTGAGTGAAACGTAACGAGAGACAAACGAACTTATGAGACAATCTTATACACAGGCTAGCTGTGTTCCATCACACATCTATCGATTTGTCAAATATATTTTTCTCAACATTTGTAAAGTCTTTGTGTTTCTAGGTTCTAAGATACCCCCCCCCCCCTCCCAAAGACATACTGGTGCAAAAATGAGAGGTTTCTGTTGAATTATTTATAAAGCCAAACATATCGATCTGATTATTAAAATAAAAAGAAGGAATTGAAATAGTTGGATTGAGATTTTAAGCGTAAAGTTTACCAAATATGCTTTTATGTTTATTCAGTACCAAAAACGTTTTATCACTGAAGTGAGAATAAAATCACAAAAATTATCAGTGTTTATTTTTCTCTGAATACCTTATCTTTCTACAATCTACGTATATTTACTCAAAATTTCTGCACTTTATATATCTATTCGCCTTTTTCTTTTAGAGTACTGGCTTTCTGGTATGTGACGCTTCGCATCTTTTATTTTCCTTATTGTTGGGATGAGTATTTTTGTAACAGAACTTGTCGTCACATCTTGTCAAAACGTGATGCTTTTGCAGAAAGAGATGGTGTTTAATGGAGATATTGTATTGATGGCCCCAGTTAATGGCACAGTTTGAAATTGGAGACGATGGCACCATACGCAGGTTGGTTGCCTCAAGCTATTGCGGAGAAATATAATTTTCACATGAATTAGCCCATTTCACTGCTAATCTTTAAAAATCTGTTAAGATAATGGAGAAGATAGCGCTGTATTCAGGCTATGTTGATGCCATTAATATATTTATTGCCAACAGAAAAGTCCATGATCTTGATGTCTTGATCTTTATAGCAAAGCTAGAGGGAAATGGACGATGAAAACATCGGAAGGAGATAATGACATAATTGTAATAGTTCTAAAATGAAAATTTCGTCAATATATACTTTTATTTTTCGTAAATATTTTAGCATAAATACTATGTAGACCCAGCCAGATAGCTCCACGGTGACGTGTGAGGCTCTTATTCAGCATATCATGGTTCGTCGTTTAACAACAAAATAATTTTTAATTGAGGCTGAGTGCGTCCCGGGCCAGGTATCCCAGTGGAAGAAAAATCGTCGCGCTGGTACTCGGGTCTCCCACTTGGTAAGCAGTAGCAGCAGCTTCTCTCTCTCTCTCTGTCTCCCACTCTCTACCGGGTGGAACAGAAGTCACTACATTAATTTAAACCAGGGATAGATCTTGGTTTTTGGAACACATTTTGTATCTTACGTTTTTGTCTCTGAACATTTCCTATGGAGATATTTTAGTTTTATCGAAAAAAGCTGACAACACTGCAGATTGTGTGGGTGTCACTTTCACTAGGTAAGTACACAAACAAACACCGCAGCGGCGCGTCTCGTGAGCTTAAACACATACCATGCCGTGTCCTTCCGTTTTTACTGTGCGAGTGTAAGCCAATCAGAATGTCAGTTGCATTCGTTATCTCCCAAAACATCACTGCGCCGTGTGTGCAAGCGACCGACGTGTTTACATCCAGAAACTGGTTCAGATACCTGACCAACCTCAACACAACGTTGCGAGTTATTTCACGAATATTCCTTTAATTATTTTAAGTGATTAATTATGTCAAAACCCGTGTGATGTCCCATAATTACTATCGAGACAGTCAGAAATACGTTACTCCACGCATCTTACAAGTAAACTATTACCTTCGCACATTCATATGGAATTATGAATCCAATTCGGAACAAAAGACATTTATTTTTTTCGAAATCGGCTGATTGAAAAAAAAAAATGCCATTTCACTTTTTTGTTTGCAATGCTTCTATGTAGCACATATTAGAAGGAATGGAATAAGTTGTCTTCTACCCGATATATATATATATATATATATATATATATATATATATATATATAATCCTCCATTTCTCCGCTATACTAAATATAATAGGAAGAGAGTATTGGTATTCACTTTGAATGTCAAGTCGCACTCAGCAGATAAATCGAGAGCAACTCTTTAATTGGTTGAGGTAAGATACGAGTGTTGTGTGTTCTACTGCTTTAATCACGAGTGCATCGGTTTTCAGACTGTAAATAGGTCAGCGAGTGTTAATACCGTCGCGAAGTGGATTTGTTACCGCATATGAAGCATTCATTCATTCAACTAATTATTATTAGTATTTCAGGATGCTAGAGAATCTTGCTAAAGCGTACTAAAATATTGATATATTTGCTATATGTAGGGAAAACAACCGCCACAGGAACTTGTAAATTTATGGGCCTAAATACCACACAATCTGTACATAGTCATTTGTTTTATCAATATGGCTGACAGAGCACATTTGCTATAACTTCTTTTAAGGTAACCAGGAAGTTCAAAACGGCCAAAGCCTACGTTTTGCGTTTGTTTAAAAATAATATGTAAGACATGATGGCAGAAAATTCTGAAAAAGTATGATTATTGCTGCATTTCATTGTTTATATTTCTCAGTAAACATAACCTTACTTTTTCTCAGCTTCAAGTTGACAATCGACTTAACATTTTTCATTCACATAGCAGAGGTGAATGGAACTTAGATTAATTATTTAAAATGCTTTAGTATTACACATATATGTAGATATAATAAATGCAGTAAAATGGTTTCTAAATTGTAACTTTTTAAAATAACGTAACAATATTTTAACTAATTTTACACATCACATAGTAAAAGGAGTACATTTCTTAATAAATTTTAACAACGCTCATGTAATATCTGGAGAGGGGAGAGGGGTTATTTTGTTGCTTGCTGGAAAAAGTAGATATTTACGTGTGCATATTTTAGCATTTTGCTCTCCTATCTGAAGATAATTATTTTTTATTTAAAATATAAGTACTAAATCAACAAAAATATCAGGAAAATGATTTTAAGCCATAAAGCTTCGAACAAGATGGATCTTGCGGTTAGCAGACGTCCGAAAATTCCCGGCGTCTGGGGGAAGTTTCAGAAACGAGCATGATGGTTAGAAAATGAACTGAAAACAATTGGTTCTTAGCCACAACTGCAACTCTGTATGGCAACATGGCTACTCCGGCTACAGTCAAAGAGTATACTCGTGCAACGAAAGATTGGCAACGCAGCATTTGTACTCCGAGGAAGAATGTTGATGTTCTGTACACGCAAAGAGATGGTTTACCCTCGCTCATCCATTGGAATTTTGGTTATCGAATAATAAGGAACTGGAAAGTAAACATCTGTCTTCTAAGAGAGTAAACTTGACAAAATTTTCCCGATATTTTAGATATTGAAGGTTTCTTTGCTAAACCCAGTCGCATATCATGTTAGCATTGCAGAGGCAAGACTTTTATTTCGTGTTGTTCATCACAGTACATCATACAAATCCATGGAAACAACATCAAGGTACTTGAGCAAGGTTAGGAATAGAAGACCAATATATGGCATTTGGAGCTAATGATACAAACACAAATTTTAGTGGCATAAGCCGATCTGAGGATAAGAATGTATTTACCAAACTAAAGTCATATTAATTGCGAAAGATTAGTTCATCAGAGAAGTATGACTGACTTAATGATCGCATTTTAAATTATAGTGTTACATTATTTTTGCATGGAGTGATAATGTCCTACAATTATGCCAGATGTCTTACATTTTTACTTTCTCTACTCCGTAGTAAAGTAGATGAAGTGTTGTATTCCACCCAAAAATTCGATGTCGAGATTACACCGGAAAAATGTTTTGAAGCCCCTGAATAAAAAACAAAAAAATAAAAAAACATTTTTAAAAAAAGATCTGTGTGTGTGTGTGTGTGTGTGTGTGTGTGTGTGTGTGTGTGTGTGTGTGTGTGTGTGTGTGTGTGTGTGTGTATGTGGACAGCATAACTCAAAAACGAAAATTCAGTTAAAAACCAAAGTTGGCATTTAACTTGAATGTCTTTCAAGGATGCGACTGAAGATTTTGAACAAAATTCCTCCCTCTAAACTACTCTTTACACAGAAAAATTTTCGAAAATTTTGGTTTTCTTGAAAACGGCTCTAACGATTGTGATAAAAATGTGATATGTTTGAGACATTTTTATGAGAAATGAAAATGTATATCTTGAACTTTCTGGCTATAGCCCATGTAATCGTATTTATTCTGGATGACTTTTGCATAACTGGTAAACCGTAAGAGATTGACCAAATCTTACTATACAAAAAATGTAGATCTTGCTAAATTACACAATTTGCGTCAAAATAATTTGTTGTAGAGTAAAAATTTCGGAGATATTCCTTGTTATTTGCGTGAGTTTTGGAGAATTTATACTTTCCTCAAATGGAACATCGTTATTCATTTTTTATATGTTAACCGTGCAAAGAGAACGGAATTTGAAACCTTTAAAAGATTTGACTATCGTTCAAAGCCTATTGTATTCTCTGTATACCTACAAGAACATAAACAATAAGATAATTTCTGAAATGTTTATGTTAACTAACACGAAGATGATATAGGAATAAAGATTTGTAAGAAATGTTAGTGCAAGAGTAGAATGGTTAGTACAGATTTACCGGAACAAGGTTTTAACTCAAATCACGAAAGGAAGGAGTAATTTGCTGCTATTTTTGTACGCGCAAACTCAGGAAGAGGGAAGACTCCGGTAAATTAGCCTACGACATTTTCTTCCCCCATGCATTGATTATAATTGTCCGCTCTCACCACTCCGTAACAGGTTTAGCGCTCTCGCTCCCGCTCTCTTCTTGTTTTGTTTATCCGGACTAGATATGAGCTATCACAGTCGCTGCTTTCCTTCGCATTCCCCCGTAATTACTTTCATCCATGCTGAGGGTCGATTTTCGCAGAGCCGGCGCCAAATCACACCTTCGCCAATTAGAGCAGAAAGCATAAACATTGCATAACAACAACAGCTGAGTTTGAAGATTTTTCCGTCCGATCGGTTCCGTGAAGCTTGATATCTGCGATGAGGAAGGTGTGAGTGTTGCTTGAGGGACTGAAAATAACTTGCCGTGTGAGTAACGCCCCACAGTGCTATGTTTTCAATGTAGGTCACCCCTTCCAAGTTTAATTTTTGAGAACCTTATACTTGCGGAAGTTATGGCGTCGCGGCTCATTTCAAGAGTATGAGCAACTAGTCTAACTTTTCACTTCGTAGCACAGGTTATGATTAATCTTCAAGTGTGTTCTTGCACAACCAATGGAAGTGTTTGGGGCATTAAGCACGCGCTTTTGTTCTGAACCTGCTCTGCAGTAATAAATAACAAGTTTAACAAAGATAGAATCACAGTGAAAACTGCAATTCATAGTTGAGATTTGAACCACGGACCCTCGACTTCCCCTGCCAAGGCAAAATCTCCATAAACATTAAATTAACCAAACGTCTTCCAAGGAAGACCTCGCCGTGGCCGAGCGGTTTGATCCGCATGTAGTATTCGTGGTGGACGAAGTGGCCTCTGGGTAGGTTTTCTCCGGGTCCTCCAGTTTCCCCCGCCACTCATTCCACCAACTACTCCATCACCATTCCATTAATCCATTTCACTTCATTTCGTATCATCCTCTTCCTCACTCTCATACCTGGTGCTGGGCTGACCACCCGCTTCCAAGTCTTCACTCTGTCTATAGGTTCCTCTGCTACCCGACAGGCATCTGACCTGCAAGTCCTAGGGGTGTCAGTCCTCCAAACGGGGAGGGTAAACAGACTCGACACGAAGCTTTTCAGGAAAATCCTCTCACTCAAAACTACTTTGCACCTGGAAAATGTTTCGAACATGTTTGTTTTCTCAGAAATGTCTAATAATGTTGATAAAAATACTAGATGTTTAAGATTTTTGTCACAAATAAAATGCATGTCTTGAATTTTCTGAGAATGGCCTCTGAAGTCCTCTTTGTTTTGTGTGACTTTTGAATAACCGATAAACCATAAGAGAAAGAGATAAAGATTTCTGGGATAATCACTCCTGTACTCCTTGTTAATTTTACAATATTTATGCTTTGCTCAAATTGGAAGTCGTTATTACTCTCTTCCCCCGCCCCTCTCTCTCTCTCTCTCTCTCTCTCTCTCTCTCTCTCTTTTCTGGTCATGCAAAGAGAAGGGAATTTCAAAGTCATTACATAGCGACCATCACTATTTCTTAACCCTACTATATCCTCACATTAACCTTGTGCCTATAAGGAATATAGGAATATAGGAATCACAAATGTTTATCTTAACGTAAAGGGGAACCACGGGTCTTCGGCTTTCAGGGCGAAGAAGCAGCAAAAATAACGTTTGTTTATATTCTTACATTGTGGTTACAAGCCGCCACTGCTAGGAGGTATCGTGATTTTTGGACCTGTTCATTGACTGTTCGATCGGATAAGCACCTCCCGCCGTAGAGACCGGCAAGTAATGAAATTCATCTTCTTTCAGCATCTCCATTCTGTCTACACTCTGGACATAATAGCAGAACCGTTGCTTGTAATAGGCTTTATTTATCAGCCGAAGTATCATACTTTATACTAAGTGATGCAATACTTCAGAGTTTGCTACTTACCACCTTATTATCGTATCAATAAAGGAAGTGATGAAATGGTGGCGCGTTTCCATACACAAAGCTCTGCACGGCTATTCTAAACAATGGGTTTGAAAAGTAGAAGGCGAAGTTGTCGAGATGAATCCGCGATCTTGGGTTCAGTAGCCAGCGCCTGACTAATTGAGTCGCCCCTATCGACAGTATTGGTCTATCCATTTCCTGTTTGGAAAGCTAAACAAGTAAACCTTAACGTTTGACAGTTAACCTTTAAGTGTTTTAAAATTAAGATATATTAAATGTACATACAGCCATATTCACGTAGTTATGGTTGGATAAAGAATGACCTAACCTCAAAATACGAATCGTAAGATAGAAAGAAGAAATAAGAACAAAGCTTTTAATATCTACATACATTCAGTCTGAGGAAAGAATAAGGAGCCAAACTAAAATTCACTGACGCCAAAGAATCGTTAGTTCCAGCACAGAACTCGCTAGGGAAATGAAACCTTCGAAACAGAGAAACCACTCGTTGAAATCTCCTTGCACTCGGGAACAAAGGAAAGAACCAGTTGCATTAAATAAGTACCTACTTCCCCTGAAGATATTCCTTGTTTAGACCGCAGCGTACACCGCTATCAGAGTGGGCGTACGTTGAATATAGAGGATGATGTAACAGATAATAGGTTACCATTCGATGAAGGAAAAAAAAATTACTGACTGTAATAAAACGTTACGGTAAAAGCAAGCGATGTAAACAGAAACAAGTGCGTAACATGACAACATCATACATACATGTTAGCCTTCGGGGGTTACACCTCCCAATTCACCTTGTAGTTTGCGTGAGCTTCGATTGCATTATTCATTGTCTTTAAGCATCTTTGTTTCAGATAACTACACTTTCATTCAACGAACTGCGTCGGCCGCAGTAGGCATACCCTTTCTTTCCTTTTCCTTTTTCCCCTTAGGTGAAAAAATAGCTACGTAACCTCCATAACGCCTCCATACGTATGGTTTTCTATGCAGAGCTTCAACAATCTTCTCTGTCTCATATAAAATTCCAAGACAAACAAAAGGACAAATCTGATGCAGTCACATAACTTCCTCTACACACTCTTCTACAAACGATTCTTATTAAAGTGCATTCTTCTATCTAATTTTGTCAATCGAAGTAGTGTTTCATTAGATATTTATACTTTCGTTTTAGAAATAAGAAGGATATAGTAGACTAAAGCGATAATAATATAAAGAACGTGTCGCTATGTCATAGCTTTGAATTTCCGTGCTCTTTGCATGACCACGAGGGAGAAAAACGAGTAGCTTGAAAAAATCTGCTGTGTTGCGTTCACATGACTTTCTCTGCTCGGTCTTAAAAAAATATTCCCACGAAAGTTTATTATTTTAGCTACTTCAGTATTTTTAATGATCCATTTTATGCCGCCTTTAACATCGAAGGATATGTTGGCGGCTTTTTAACCTCTTGGAGCAATTGCTCAACAGCAATGGTGTTCACTCGCTTAGCGATGGTTTTGATGTAGGTTTCTATTACCTTGGATTACATTAAATTCACACACACACACGCACGCACGCGTGCGCGCGAAGCCTCATCTTAAAAAGTAGTTGTTTTTTTTCTTTTAAGGGAATCTAGGGAGTTACACTTTGAGAACCCACAATTTGTTGCCTTTTTGTTGCAATAAATTGTTTTTTTTTTTTAAATTTAATTTACACAAAAATCGTTCAATCTATTGAAATACGCCTAAGGAAAAATTTGTCGTTCATTCAATTTTCTATGAATATAGTCATAAATCAAGAACCTTCAATCAATAATAATTCACCCCGGTGATGATAATTTTTTTGATAATTTTTTTTTCAAGAAAACTATAAACTTTTCAATATTTTGGTGTTAGACTTTCTTGTTATTCACAACATGAGATTTTTTTCTCTTTTGTCATTTTGTTACCCTATAAGATTGGTGAGAATATTCATTAAAGGTTGAATTTGGTAATTAAATTTTAGCAAATGAAAGTGCTGCGTGAGTAATCTACATTTAGGCATTATTGTTCTGTCTTACAGCGTTTATTCGTCTTTCATTTCTACATATGAACATTTATTACACGATATATTTGATTAGAATACCCATAAATAAAAATACCTAATTTTATAGGTAAATCCTTAATTTATACAATCAGCAAATACCATCATAAAAGTTCATTATTTGAGAGAATATTCTCAGAAACGCCACTCTTTTATAGAAAACCTATTTTAGAAAACAGAAGAGGTTTATGACAATTTTGGGAATCATTTATGGGATTCTTTGTACGTTAATACGAAGATAGTCAAATTTATCACTGTTATGGTAATCAGACTCAGAGTTAGAACGTGATTGTTTTTGGTTCTACCCAAATCTAGAAGGGAACGTGGAATTCTCTCAGCAGAGATGCATTTTAAAGATCTGCGCATTTTTAGATAGTTTTTACTTTCTCTAGTGTTTACATTATGGTGGGTAGGAGTTAAGTATTGCACCCAAAATTCCAATATTAATCTGACGTTTTGTCCCTTAGGAAAAAGTACATTTTGTTGTTTTCGGAGTGACTTGGTAAAGGATTATAAACATTGGCTTATTGTAATCAGGCACAACAAGATAATTTCGTAAACCCAAGTGTGCGTATTTGGAATGAGAGAATGGAAGTTGCTCACGTTTTGTATGTTTTAATCGCGTGATAAAGAGCGGCCCATCGTGCGGAAGGAACAACATTCCATCGAGTGTGGAAAGCGCCTTGTTCGGTTAAAAAGTAGAACAGGTGATTTCAACGCTTTCGTTTTCAACATCCATGTATCGACATAACGCATTGAGATTCGGCGCCGGTTACTTCGTCTGCCTCGGTGAGATTTCAATGACATGCAGCCCCCTAGGTGTATAAGATGAAGCTACAACAGCTAGTGTTGTCCCAAAATAAAGAAAGTGAATTTTCATGAGGAGGTATGCTTTATGAAAGTCAATGTTTACTCTTAAAGTGTCTACATCAATTTATTAAAACACTTTCTCCTTATATAATACTTCGCCAGTGTTGAACCGCGGAATTTCTGTGTTAGAACCTTAGTAAACTTTTTATTGTGATTTATTTTGTGTATATTTGTAGCTATACCAAAGAAGGTGTTAAGTCATGCTAATTACTAGATTATCGCCATTTTCTGCAGTTCTGGTCCCATTAACCTAAAAACACCACCATCCGATAGCCACTGGAAAACAGCTTTAATTTATGCAAATATTGCTGAATAAACAGAACCATAACTGCGCATAATTTTCTGTAAGATGGCGCTGAAACCAATGGTTTGTCTTAACTTCAAGTCGAAGGATGTAATGTGTCAGACAACTTGCTTGTTTTGGGAAGGAGACGCCAGAAAGATGTGGTTTGGGTAGCACCTCCCAATGAAAATGACAAAATACAGTTTAAGTTCATACCCTTAAGCCAGAGTCAATGAGAAGACGCTCAAAGCTAAAAGAAAACACAGTAGCAAGAAACTCGGCCTAATTTGAGAAAACAGAAGACTGTCAGTTTAGAGTATTTAAGATAATTTTTCGGCGGCTCGAGAGAGTAAGAACGTGACGCCCAAATATCCGGAATTAGCTGCAAATTTAGTCTTGAAGTAAGATTGTGATTGACTTTGAATTAAAGGGTTAAGTACAGACAGGCACGCAAAATCAGATTGCATGATTCTGTACTTATTAACATACCAATGAAATGTATTTTGACTTTGGTGTATCAAAAATATCAGTACGACAGTTCCATTGTATAGAACGATGAAGACAACTTCACAGTCTGTTTACATGTAATTGAACATGTGAACTTTATTCCTGTTCCAAATCCCCAGCACATGACATTTTAATTAAATCGTTTATATTATTTTATGATTACGAGGATAAAGGGGCTCCATGAAAGGCTGTCTTCGCTTTTCATCATTAAAGCTGCTCATTTTAATCCAAATAAACTCAAAATGTGTCTAATACAACTTCGGGATGCAAAGTAAAAGATTCTTTCCAGGTGAGAACTCTAAAAACATAAGTTTGAAGCTTTATCAAAGAAGTAGATGATAATATAATTTAGCTAAACATATCGACTTTCAGAGTGAAATGGTCTATAAATTTTGATACTCAAATTTCTCAGAACCTTTCCAATCACGGTATTGTCGTGTTTTCTTTCATCTTAAAATATGTATTAAACTTCTGATCTATTTACTGGACGACAAGTGTTTTGCCCTTGAAGAAAGTCGTTTATCCCGTTGAAGAATTTACTACCTATGTATTGAACCAGTTCAGCCCTTATATGCCCTGACCACAAGCCACAAAAGGTAGTGAAGCTCTCTCCAACTAAAACAGATTTACAACAGAGGAATAACGAATAGCTACATCCATCGTAACAATAAATATGAAAATTTTATGGGAAGGAGAGAAATTATGGTTATTTTTCGTTTAAAATACCATGCTTTTAAACGTTAATTCATTCTTCTGGGTGGTTATTGGACCTATGTGCATATAAAGAGAGTTAATAAATATGCAGAACGGCATCGAGTTCTAGTGGTTTATTTATAAATATTTTTGATTAAAATGGCGAAATTAAATATTAAATGTACAGTTACCAAAATGCTTCATAAAATACAACGAAACCTCATTAATAGGCAATATACTGTACAATGATATTAAGCCATGTAACGGGTCATAGAAACGGAATGTTAACCTTCAAATCAGAGGTTGAAGGTTCTATTCCCGGCTGGGAGTGGATAGTTTGGCAATATGAATGTGTGAATGCGTGCATGAATTTAATGCAATAAGCAAAAGTAATACCAACCCAAAAATTAAGATCACTGTAAGCGAGTAAACACAATTGCCGATAAGCATTACCGTTCCCTATGACTTCAAATGTTAAAGGCGTATATAAATAGAACGTAAAAAATGTTATTTTGCATTTGTTTATCCTTTTACTTTTTATTTTGTTAAATAGTAACAATACATTCCGATCATGAGCTTGGTATCATGTAAAAGGTCTGCACCAATTAGTGCTTAATTAGTGCTACAGTAAAATCTGAGTCTCTATTTCATTAAATACTCCATTGCCTTAGATAATGACAAAAATGTTAATGATATATTCTCGATCTAACACATCTTTCTCTTTTCAGATACATCGGCACATGAGCATAGACGATCTAAGAAGTATATTTCAAGTAGAAAGTCATGATGAAGGTAAGTTCTTGTGACATAAACTTCTGTTAGAAATACAATGCAAATGCATTTAATCATAATTTTGTCCAAAGATTATTCTTGATCCGCCATTTTTAAAAGTCCAATCACATGTTTGTCACCCATGCGCTTCCTTTTAAACCCTTTGGTCCTGCCCATATCCCTTATCTATACCGACGGGGTTTTCTCAGTTTTAAATTTCTTGAGTGTGAACTTTACTTTATATATTTTAGTTTTATTATGATTTATACGCAATCCACACGTAATCAGAAATGTGCAATATTCAAGTATGTTTGTTATGATTGCTTTATTCACAAAAAACACATTTATACTGAAATAAAAAAGAATTTTAACGCCTACAACTTCATAAGAACAAAATGTTACTTCTGTAAATAATAACACAAACTTCAGTAAAATACATGTATTTATTTTTTCTTTTCTGAAGTATTACAAAATGCCAGTATCATATTTCTCTGAAAAATATGAAAGTGCAGGGCAGTTTTAAAGATGCATTTTTTCGCTAAGTAAAAGTATTTAATTGTATTAAATGGAAAACCATTTAAGATAGAGCTTTGAGCGTTCGCACAGTATTTCTTCAAGAAAATAGTTTAAAATTATAGTTATAAAGTCAGTCCCTTAACCATAGCTGACGCGATGTATGCAAATAATGCGAAGGTGTATCGTGGAAGAATTGTGCATATGCAAGAAGCCAATTTGTCATTTGAAAACATTACTCAAAGCTATATATGTATTCATATGTGAATAATCTAGAACTTAATGACCAAGTTGTCGACGGGTCCTTGCAACCACCAATACTAGAAATGTGTACGCAAGGCCACTGCATGCACCTGAAAGCAAACAGATACGCACACCTCCTTTTTGCTATGCATACTTCACCTGTGAAGGCCAGCAGAATGCCACCTGAAGCCGCGGTGAGAGCATAAACGGAAGCAATTGAAATTGAGTACATATTTACGTATATTGTTTAACGGCTATCGTTCTCAGCGTCCAACTGTATAGTGGGCTTGAAAGACCGCTTGATTTTGCTCACAAATCTGTCAGACTTTAGGTTCATTTACGTGTCGTAAATCTACCACTTGGGACCATTGGCTTTACTTCCCTTTCGAAGGAAGCCATGCTAAGAATTTTTACGCCCGAAAAAATTCATCCATTCCGCTGGGTTTCAACCCGCAACCTTTGAACCCAGAAGCTAGCACTAGACCACGGAGGATATCATATATGGAACCTAGGTACCAACGCAGTACACGCAAACGGCGTCTATAACGTTGGCAGTTATAGATACACAGCCTTTATGCACGCCACAGATCCCGAAATTACCTTCAACTAACTTAGTGCAGGGTTCAAAAGCATCAAGTAACCAGTCAGAACAGTCTACAAAGCCAAGATTTAAAAGAAACATTTTGGAAGTAGGATGATTTGTGAAAATAAGTACAACAAATGCACTCATATTCACGACCTGGTTGCGCAACATGCTGGGCTAAAGTTTCTACCTATTTGGTTAAATTATTATCTCGAATGTTGAGTAAACTCTGGCATATATATAAACGTAATACTAATCACAATAACTATATATACACTTTATCTCCATCAAACACCAATCACGTTGATAGACGTTGCTTGTTTGAGACAGAGAAAATTACTTTAGTGAGTCTTTTATCTGCGAGAGTGTATAAAATTACTGAGTCACTAGAGAAAGTTAGTTCCCAAATTAAAGCATCACTTAGTGCATCAGTCAGGCAAACATGGTTTTAATAAAGAACACCTTTGCCAGTAAAAATTCAAACCATAATGAAAATTAAGTACATAATGTAATAAATGATTGTCGCTCAAGTAGAAATAACTGGATCTTAGGTAAAAATTGATATATATCACATTTTTAAGCCCCTAAAACCAGTTTTAGGCATCTAAAATAAGTACTAAAATGTCAAAAAATGAACTAAGGATACAGTTTGAAGCACCTAACAGTTTTTATGTGGTAAAACTTGCATTTTACGTATTTAAAATGTATTTTCACTTTCTAATATCACAATAAGTTTAAAGATGCAGTTAGCTGGTAAATATTAAACCTCACATAGGAAAAAAAGACAGTAAATTTGTTAAATGGTTACGTACAGAAGCTTTTGTTACGTCTTACATTGTGAATAAGCTTAAAATTTTGAAGGAAAAAAAATGTTTAGAACACTAATACAAAACTCTGATGTGTTGCACTCACATAACTTTCTCTACTCTTGTACTAACTATTCTTACAAACTCTTATTCCTCTTTTTCATGTCGAGATAAACATTTGTAGAAATTATCTTATTGCTAGTTTTCTTGTAGGTACAGGGGGAAAATAATAGAACTAAACGTTTTAAGAGTGGTTGCTATATGGTGACTTTGAAATTCCGTTCTGTTTGTATGACCAAGAAATAAGTAATAAGGACCTCTGTTTTGAGAATAGCCTATACATATTGCAAAACTCTAACAAATAACAAGGAATATCTCCGAAATATCTCGCAGAAGGATCATTTAACATCGGTTGTGTCGGAGATCTACATTTTTATGCATAGTAAGATTTAGTCTATCTCTTAGAGTTTACCGTTTATGCAAAAGTCATCAAGTGTAAACAGGGCTAAATAGGCTTTAGCCAGTAAATTCAAAATTTACATTTCATTTATCATAAAAATATTTCAACACAGTCGTTAGTCTTTTTTGATAAAATCAACATTTTCGAAAAAATGTCCATGTAAAAGGTAGTTCAGGGTGGAGAAATTTTCTTGAAAATCATCAGTCGCATCCTTTAAGGATATTAAGCTTAAAAACCAACTTTGGTTTTTAACCTAGGAAAATATGGAAGTCCTTCACCGAAGACCCCCTGACACTTTTAGAGTAACAGGGGAAATTAAAGAAGTTTTTTAACCAACTTTTCTTCGGGTTATGTTGTTCTCACACACACACACACACACACACACACACACACACACACACACACACACACACACACACACACACACACACACACACACACACACACACACACACACACACACACGCACGCACACACACACACACTCCTTTTTCTAAAATGGATTTAGAGCACCTCAAAACAATTATTTCCGGTGAAAAATGAACATCGAAACTTTGGCTTGAATGCAATACTTCCTCTGCTTATACTTATTAAACATTTGAAAAAGAGCACAGGAAATATAGAGAAATCTTGCGAACATGTGAATGTCAACAATTAATGAAGGTCGAGGTATGTGTTTATCCAATGAAATTCGTAAGCTCGAATGGAATTTATTATGGCTACTCAGTGAATAAAATGTAACGGGTTATAGGTTTAAATAATAATTATTTTCTTACTCGTGTTGTTTAAAATCAAATCACCGTTATAACAGGTGTTAAATCACGGTTGCTATTACAACGACATTGAAATTCTATTCTCTTTGCATTACCAGAAGAGAATAGCAGCTTCCCATTTGAGAAAAGCATGAGTGTTTGAAAATTGAAACTCATATCATGAAATATCTCACAAATGATTGACACCACTAGATTTAAATAGTGTACTTTAATAAGATCTACATTTTTGTACCGTTTTGCCTATTTCTTAGGTTTACCAGTTACACAAAAGTCATTCAGAATGAAAAGAATTTCTAACGTTATTCCCAGAAAATTATAATGTATATTTGGCTTATCATAATATCTTAAATATGTATATGATAATTTAATCAAAATAGTCATTTTTAGACAATCAACATTTTCGAAAAAAATTCCTTGTAGTTTGGAATGGGGAATTCTTTGAAAAACTCTGTGTAGCACCCTAGGAAGACGCTGGGCTTAAATATCTACAGAGTTTAGCATTTAACAGATATTTCGTTTTTATGTTATGCTGTTGTCAGACAGACAAATAGAAAACCCACATACAGTTCTTTTTCTAATCTTTTTTTTTTTATTCAGGAAGTCTTAAAACATGTGTTTCTGGTGAAATCTTGATATCGAATTTTTGAGTGGAATAAATTCTTCCTCTGCTTTTTGTAAGTACGTATTAGAGAAAGTAAACGGGAAAGATGTTTTGGGGAGATTATGGTTTAGAAGACGGAAGCAAACTATGAGAACAAACATTCAGATTAGAACCGATTTGATTATATCATTCAATAATACAACTTCAACATGAGGAGGTAAATAGTTTTGTCAGACTCGTTTTATTTCACTGTGATGACAAAAACGAGAGAGAGATTATTATATGTTAGCTGTTACTGTAGAAGGCGTCATCGTTCTTCGTACTCGTACAAATGTTCAAACCTACCAGACAATAAACAAACCCATAACAATTACAATCAACTTTTAAACTATAAAAGACTCGTTCTTCTAGTGTCCTGTTTACTGAACATTTCCACTTATTTCTTACATTCCACAACGGTTTTCTCGCACTTCTCAGTTCTGATAGTATTTAAACATTTCTCTCACTGTTAGCTCTTTATTTCTATTTAACTATTTCCTAGATCAATTATTTCTTCCAATGCTCTGTACCTGAACAAATCATCGCCGCCACCGCCACTGTCGCCACCGCAACCGCCACTGCCATCGCCGCCACCACCACATGTTTCCTTTCATTCTTCAATTTTCACATTCCCAAACGAAAGCAAGCAATCCCTTCTCTCTCATTCTTGTCTCATATATAACCTCTTCCTAATTCAGATTTCCATTCATTATAATTAAATGACTTTTCTTTGATATTCTAGATTAATTATGTGTTTATTTTGTTCCCTAGCACAGTTTCTTTTAGTGATGTCATATCATAGTTTATTACAGAGATTTTATTTGTCCACAGTTCCTGAATACGAAGTGGTGCATGTGCATTCGCTGTCCAAGAGAAATTTACGGAGAGATGATGGCGGGGGTGGCGTGAAGGCTGAAACAGACCCTCCGCCTCCAGCTGACAACAGCTCCTTAAGACAGCTGCGACTGAGAGCCTTTGGAAGAGACGTCCATCTAAAGCTTCAGCGCGCTGAGGGCTTGTTCAAGGGAGGCACTCTCAAGATGTGGACGGCCGACCCCAACACCACCGCGCCAGACAACGTCCACTATCGAGAAATTCCTCACGTAAGTAAAATCTGTTTACAAACGCCGACTATATAAATAAATGCTATAGCTCCTGGTTTTCTAGGCGAATTGCCCCAAGCACGGATTTGTAATTAAGTTTTTGAGTGTTTAAATAAATGCCGAAACCTTCTGAATTTTGTCAGTATCGCTACAGAGTTGAGAAGGGCTTTAAACGAAGGGCTTCCTGAAAGTTTACTAGTTTTAGGTTTAGTTCCTAAAGCAACATTTACTAGAGCTATCGCATCATCTACAGTGCAAAGCGAACGCACTAAAATTCGACGCTGTGTTTACAAGCATCTAGCAAGTTGAAATGCTTGGGGGTTAGTGCTCCATAGCTCGTGAGTAGGAACCGCCCTGTGCAGAAAGATTATTTTGACATTTGTGTATCAGTCTTCCAGGTTGGGCCATAACTCATGAGTTATTCCTTGGAGGTATAAAGTAAACTTCTCTGGGTGTGGTCCTCCAACCCAAGGCAATACTGGAGGCTCGGAAACGTTTGGAGTACTTGCGTTCTGTAATTATAGTGTAGAAGTGATTAACTTTGTTACTCTTGTTAGAGTTTCAAAGTTGTTTGCAGGACAAATTCTTGCGTCTGTGCTCTAGCAAATCCGTACAGGGAAAATATTACTCAGTTTCAAATGCGTGTACCTCCTGTTATCTTCTACTTATCTAGCTCAGCCTTAACCCTCATCCACATCCATCGAAAACCGAGATATTGGACACAGAATGTTGCACAAGGGACATCGCCAACAAACGTAAGACAAGAATGTTGTTGCGAACCTTTCAAACTATTATCGTCTCTTACTTCGGTATTTGCCTCAAATTAAATATATTATTTGTCTGCTATTTAGAGCAAGGGTGATTCTCTGTCTCTCTCTGTGTATCTGTCTCTCTCTCTGTCTCTGTCTCTCTGTCTCTGTTTCTCTCTTGTCTCTGTCTCTCTCTGTCTCTCTCTTGTCTCGGTCTCTCTCTTATCTCGGTCTCTCTCTTATCTCGGTCTCTCTCTCATCTCGGTCTCTCTCTTATCTCTGTCTCTCTCTTATCTCTGTCTCTGTCTGTCTCTGTCTCTGTCTCTCTCTTGTCTCGGTCTCTCTCTTGTCTCGGTCTCTCTCTTATCTCGGTCTCTCTCTCATCTCGGTCTCTCTCTCATCTCGGTCTCTCTCTTATCTCGGTCTCTCTCTTATCTCTGTCTCTCTCTTATCTCTGTCTCTGTCTGTCTCTGTCTCTCTCTGTCTCTCTCTTGTCTCGGTCTCTCTCTTATCTCGGTCTCTCTCTTATCTCGGTCTCTCTCTTATCTCGGTCTCTCTCTCATCTCGGTCTCTCTCTCATCTCGGTCTCTCTCTCATCTCGGTCTCTCTCTCATCTCGGTCTCTCTCTCATCTCGGTCTCTCTCTCATCTCGGTCTCTCTCTCATCTCGGTCTCTCTCTCATCTCGGTCTCTCTCTCATCTCGGTCTCTCTCTTATCTCTGTCTGTCTCTGTCTCTGTCTGTCTCTGTCTGTCTCTGTCTGTCTCTATCTCTGTCTCTGTCTGTCTCTGTCTGTCTCTGTCTGTCTCTGTCTGTCTCTGTCTGTCTCTGTCTGTCTCTGTCTGTCTCTGTCTGTCTCTGTCTGTCTCTGTCTCTGTCTCTGTCTCTCTCTGTCTCTCTCTGTCTCTGTCTCTCTCTGTCTCTCTCTGTCTCTGTCTCTGTCTCTCTCTGTCTCTCTCTGTCTCTCTCTGTCTCTCTCTGTCTCTCTCTGTCTCTCTCTGTCTCTCTCTTGTCTCTCTCTTGTCTCTCTCTTGTCTCTCTCTTGTCTCTCTCTGTCTCTCTCTTGTCTCTCTCTGTCTCTCTGTCTCTCTCTTGTCTCTCTCTTGTCTCTCTCTTGTCTCTCTCTGTCTCTCTCTGTCTCTCTCTGTCTCTCTCTGCCTCTCTCTGTCTCTCTCTGTCTCTCTCTGTCTCTCTCTGTCTCTCTCTTGTCTCTCTCTTGTCTCTCTCTTGTCTCTCTCTTGTCTCTCTCTGTCTCTCTCTGTCTCTCTCTGTCTCTCTCTTGTCTCTCTCTTGTCTCTCTCTGTCTCTCTCTGTCTCTCTCTGTCTCTCTCTGTTTCTCTCTGTCTCTCTCTGTCTCTCTCTGTCTCTCTCTGTCTCTGTCTGTCTCTGTCTGTCTCTGTCTGTCTCTGTCTGTCTCTCTCTGTCTCTGTCTGTCTCTCTCTGTCTGTCTCTGTCTGTCTCTGTCTGTCTCTGTCTCTCTCTTGTCTCTGTCTTGCCTACCACGTACAAACATGTAGAGGTCATTCTAATAGCTCCAGAATATAGGCAGCAAATGTAATTTGCAATTTTACATCACGTAAAATGTATTCTGTAGCCGACTAACCGCAAACAGTAAAGACGCAAATGAAAGTTGTATGCTGTGATAATTCAGTAACAATTAACTAATGCGCATTGGGAGGGAATATGGAGGGTCAGAACCTCCGTTTAGGATCAACCCTTGCTTTTTAATATAATACATCATTATAAGCTCTTCGTAATAATTATTTGAGTAATTTTGTAGCATCTAATTCCTCTGAACAAAAATTTTGGATTTCAAATTTGTAGTTTTTTCAATATCCGCCGACTCCAACAGGAATATCTAGTAGGTAGCAGATTGCAGAGCTTTAGGAAACACACAGGGAGAATTAGCAATGTGCCTATTTGCTACTGCAGTGCTTCACTCCAACTTGCACGGTCTTTAGAGCATCCCTAGGGTAGGCATGTGAATGAATTTTCCGAATCTCGTTGACAATGAGAAGTAGATTCTACGTTTACAACCTCATTTGTTTTAAAATAGATTAAGTTTACAAAATGCAGAAGGTATAATAAAAGTAAAGCTATAGACAGTACAACAAAAGGATGATTATAAATGTAGCATATTTGAAACATATCTGATTTTGAGATGATACCAAATATTTCATAATTGGTTGATATCAGACTGAAAAATGTTATTTAATCGCATTTGCCTTGACCTAGGGCAAGTTGAACTCTACCTTCTGCAGCAATACAACACATTAATGCAGGCTTGCATTCAGATATGAAGAGTTTCTCTTCAAACTCCTGATGACACCCGGAAGATATTTTCATGTCCTGGTAACAATGACTGCACACGAAAAAGAAAGGGAAAAAAGGAAAGTGAAGGTAGCAAATGCCACGCTCGTTAGATTCTCCATTCTTTGCTTACAATGAATCGTAGGAGGAGTGGGATGCAATGAGAGAAATCTCTTCTCTGCAGGCAGCAGTCGTAATTGAACGACTTTACACTGTTCTTAACGTCATTACACCAGTTATATCACTTCATCTGCAAGAACCGAACAAAGAAGACAAGCAACGAAGTACTTACAAGGGACCGTTGTCACATTTATGCTATAGGTGGAGCAGGAAAAATTTTAGTGAAATAGATCGAAAATGTAAATGCCATATCTCAGCCCATAGGCATAATTTTGACCAGGAAAAATGTATTTACAAATTAGAATGATTCACTAATATAATCTTGCACATTCGGTGTTCAAAAGTACTTAACAAGAGAACTTGGAATAACGCGCAATTTTTATCTCTTCAGTACCTTTTCCTTTTTTTTTTCCACAGTCACTAAAATGGAACGTACAGCCGATCTTCTCTTCGCTACACGCAATCTTGGTTACAAATTATCCTTAATGTAGTCTTGCGCACAGATATTTGTAGCTTAGGTATGGAGCAAAGCTGCTTATGTCTCATCCGCGATTATATTGACAGATTTGCGAAGGAATACAATATTTTCTTACCATTAGTTCAATGCCTCCATCTAGCGTGGTGTTTGTTAATTCTTCCCAAACATTAATCGGGGAATAAGTATGTTAATCATAAATTACTGATGAGTAACATTAATGTCTCAGTTCAAAACAAAAGAGATTCAACTATGCAGTGGCATATTATGAAGTAAACTATTAGTTTTATATTTTATTTTAAATTTGTAGTTTTAAGTTCTTTTGACATAATATTTACAAGTTTAAGGTATTATTGGCTTCCATCCAATGAAAATACCTTGTGAAAACCTTGGATACATTTACTGCATCGTGTGGCATAGGATTAGTCAGCTGCCATTGAGCGGAACAGAGTCCTAAACCAGTAATTATGACTAAAAGCTTTATAATTTTTCCGGAAGAATAGGGACCCTGTGAAAGAAAAAGACGAGACTAGGGTATTTTTGTTTTAGATGTATTTTCAGTATAAAAAATTGCAGCTCAATCTGCTACATCAATGTAACAATTTCCCCTAGTTATTACTTTATTGAATGTTATAATTATGTTGAAGTCTGTCATAAACTCTTGAAAAAAATGAATTGAAAGTTGTATACATTAGAACTTCAATACCATGTACTTTTCTGCCCGGCTAGAATTGTGTTCATTGAAACGACAGCCTGTTGCAAGATTGCCCAGAAATTACAAGAGTTAAGGATGTTTTCGAGTCAACCATATTACCTACAGCTTAATAATAATGTGGCGGTATTGCCCGCCTTGGAGCCGGGCGTGTTTTTAGCCGGCATATAGATATGAGAGGCGGGAGTGCTCTCAGAATTGTCCGGAAACCTATCGGGACACGGGTAGAAGTTGCAGGAACTCCTTTTCTCGTGAGCTGTTAACTGATAAAATATTATATGAACCCTTTCTTAGTTCTCCAACTGTGCCAGATATACTTATGCATAATAATTTCTTATCTATATAAGAGCCTGTATTCAGCATGAAATAGAGAATGTATGCCATTACTCTTTGGTAATATGTGATTTAATGCAAGTGCTGGGATTAATGATATGGGCGTGACGAAGTGTTACAAGCGATTGCCGACGTGTTAAACACAAGTGCATTAAAACAGCTTCAGGGTCAAGAATAAAAATTACAAATACAAATGAGCGGTTTCGGCCCGCAAGGCTCAAGGTTAGACGTGCGGCCCATGCTTCTGAGGAAGTGTGCGGATGTCCTCTCCGCAACAAAGAATCGCTCAGGGACACGCGCGGTCATGAAAACTTAGTTTTTTGCTACCTGTCTGATTGCAATTGTTTGTGGCTTAGCTTCTTGACAATAGCCTAGGTTATTGCAGCCGTAACGCTTTTATTGTGTTCCAAGAAATATTGCTGTTCATAATAGAATGAGTTGATGGAAAGAGATTCCAACGCGGGGAAATTAGTAATCGGGAATACTAGTCCAGTACAAATGTAGAGTATGTGGTAGTGGGGCAGAAATGCTTTATGTGTGCAGGTGTTAAGTGTTTGTAATAACATGTTATCTCCTCCTGATTTATTCTGTAATTTGGCTTTGAATAGATTCAGCACACTTGTTGATCGTTGTTGGAAAGGGAAGCACGAAGGTGATGGATGGTTCAGCAACTGCTCTGTTAGTATGCTCTTGCGTAATACAGGTGCACAAGTGCTTCGCCGTTTCCGAATTAACTGATTATGTTTCACTTGCATTTGCATCGTCCATCTTTGGACACGTAACTATTCTTACTGATTAAAAACTTTGATGTTACGGATTCATAAAAAGGAACATTGATAAAATTTTCAAATTATGCTAATGTGCTCCCTCAGAATGACACCAGTTTTGAATAAATTTAGAGCTCTATGTACTTAAACTACCGCTATGCTATGGAGGCGGTCATCACCTATAAATTCGATATCGAGACTTCATCGGAACAACAAGTGTGAAGGCGCTTTGAACTTAAAAAGCATTTACAGTTATAGGTACCTGTTGTCTTTATGAAAACATTATTCATTTCATCAAATGACTGTCACTCCAAACAAATACTCTTCACAGAAAACATAGAGAATAGCTATATATATTCAAATAGATAGATAATTGACCTCAGAAATAAAATGCTGATCTTGCATTTTCTATGAATACTATATGAAGTCCTATTTATTCTCATTTAATGTTGTACAGTTTAAAACAACTGGATATGCGTAGGCAATACAAAACAATTGACTACAAAAAGAATTCAAAACTCACTAAAATCTACGATTTCTGTAAAAAATATTTGTAGTCTAAGTTTTTGTTGCACGAGCATGTAATATCAAAGCACATGTATAGAAACTGATTTTAAAAGATGCAAATATCCCCTGCTTTTTAAATCCCCATTTAGTCTCTTGGTTACCCTTATGAAGGTACATCAAAATGGCTACTGAAAAGATTTCCCTAAAAATTTATCATGTTTAAAGTAAAGTGCACACAAAAGTGAGTTTATGTATAGAATAGCTGTGAAAGTAGATTGTATTATTGTAGTCAATCACTTTTATTATGAATTTTCGTTCGACCCTTCTGAGAAGTATCTATTATTTTTACCGATTTATACCTTCAACTTCAGAGGCACATTTAGTCAACTTCTGTTACAATCGGCCCGTTTAGGAGGTAAATGTATAAATATGAGCATAATCATAACATCACATATCTCATTGCATCAGCATGCTTTTACACACTGGGCGCAACTCAGGTATCACCAACATTACTAAGCCGGATGCTTAAGCGGAACCCTACCAACCAGACGTGCATGCATCCCTAGTAACAGCAAACACCCTAATCCATATTCCTAATGTCTAATGCCATGTGAATGGGTTATCGACGAGTATGAGGCAGCCCCCCAAAAATGAAAAAGGGGATAAAATAAGACAAAAAGAAGACAAATTGGTTTCAGACACGAAAAATCAAGCGCTTTCGTTAATTTCTTCCTCAAATAGGGCTATCATTCAGGTAAAACTATAATAGCAGCTTTGAATATTATCATTCAGTTGTATTAAGTATTTGAATCTGAGAATGCGTTGTATTACATAAGGGCATTAAAGTAAAATAGTTTACTATTTGCTCTCAGAAAGCCATTCCCCAGTGCAGATACATAAAATCAATTTCTCAAAATATATCCAAATAGACTAGGGAAAGCTCGGCCATTTCTCTATCTCCATAAATAAATTAATGTTTTCTCTAAGTTATTACATGTTATATTCACAGATACATTAATATGTGACAAATATAATACTCAAAAGAAATTATATTTCCTTCCAACCTTACTAGCTTTACACAGCAGGAATAAACATATCCCTTCCTTGCGTGTTAATGATCGCGGTGTAAGAGGTTCAAAGTGCATTTAACCTTGCATGTGAAGTGACCTTAATAAATGGGGTAGCACAAAGGTAAATCAAGGCAGCAAGCCAAGGACGACTACTGACTATGGGGCGACTGATGCCTCCTTACTACGCATTTGCGTTAGTCCATTAAGAATGGAAATACATCTTAAAATATGGAGTAGTTCAATTCCTTCAGTTTAAAGATTGCTTGGAAATAATGGGGAAAAGTGAAAAGAGTGGCTTTTACGAAATTATTTAGAAATAATTAGATGCTAGTAGTGTTTACAAACAGGCATTGTAAGAGACGTATTTGATTTGAAGCTTACAGGTGCCGATGTTGGTTCGTGACGTAACACGACCTTGCACTGCATTGCCTTCGTCATGGCAATATCTCATAGTTCAGTTACACAATTCTATCAGTGAAGCCTAGATCTAACCACGTGACAGATCCGGTTGCTCACCAAATTGAGGCCATTTCATCTCAGGCGCGCATGTCAGTGTTTCCTAGTGGACTTTAGCCTATCTTAGACTTAGTATTGCTTTGATTTCTAAATAATGGACATTTTAGCTGCTTTGTTAAATTCTCAGATACTTAGCAACAGATAAAAGTTGAGCTTTTAAATAAAGTTTCTATTTGCAAAATATATTTTACTATATGTTTTCTAACTTTATTAATTAATTGATGCATTGAGATCAAAGCAACCCCAATACGTACTGCACTAGTCCAAACCTGAAGCATCTCGTTGACTTCACAAAATGCCTACAATAAATCTATGTGTTGCATAAAATATTAACAGAATTGCTTCTATTTTATTTGTTTATTAGTATAGTATTCGGATATTCTCTAATTGCAGATAACTCCAGGTTAGTCTGGGACTTCCTAATAAGCCTTATACAACAAGGGTATTCTGATTGGGTCCCTGGTCATAAGGGAATCATAGACAACGGAACAACACAATGATTTGCCATTTGAGGGAACTACAAATATTTGAATGATTGCTTTAAGGAGATCTACATTTTTACTTTCTCTACTGCGTATAGTAAAGTACTCCAACCAAAAATTCGATGTCGAGATTTCACCGGAAATATATGTTTGATACCCCCTGAATCCAAAAAAAGGCACGTTTAGAAAAAAGGCCCGTGTGTGTGTGTCTGTGTGGCTGTCTGTGGATAGCACAACTCAAAAAACGAGAAGTTGGTTAAAAACTAAAGTTAATGTCTTTCAAGGATGTGATACGAAGATTTTGAAGAAAATTTATCCACCCTAAACTACCCTTTACATGGAAAATTTTGATTTTCTTGAAAATAGCTCTAATGACTTTAATTAAAATGCCACATATTTGAGATATTCTTATGAAAAACGAAATGCATATCTTGAATTTTGTGGCTATAGCCCCTGTAGTCGTATTTACTCTAGATGACTTTTGCATAACTAGTAAACCGCACGAGATAGACCAAATCATACTATAGAAAAAATGTGGATCTTGCTAAAATGCACAATTTATGTCCAAGTAAATTTTTTTCTTGGGTGAACCATTATGCTTTGTTATTGGTGTGAATTTTGGAGAACTTATACTTCTGTCATATAAAATTGTTATTCATTTTTATATGTGAATCGCGCAAAGAGAACGGAATCTCAAAGCTTTAAAAGATTTGACTATCGCTCAAAGCCCACTGTAATTCCATATTCTCCTTGCACCTACGGAAATAAGCAATAAGATAGTTTCTGCAAATGTGTATCTTAACTAACACGAAGAAGATATAGCAATAAGAGTTGTAAGAATGGTTAGTACAAGAGTAGAGTAGTTTAGAGTGGAACAATTTTTTTCAGAATCTTCGTGTCGCATCCTTGAAAGACATTAAACTTAAATATCAACTTTGTTTTTTTAACCGACTTTTCGTTTTTGAGTTACGCTGTCCACAGACTGACACACAGACACACACACACGGACCTTTCTCTAACAATGCTTTTTTTTATTCATGAGGGTCTCAAAACATACATTCTCAGTGAAATTTCGACATCGATTTTTTGGTGGAATACAATACTTCCCCTACTTACTAGTAGAGAAAGTAATATAAAGTCAAGCTTAATGTTAACTTTTTAAATGCTTTGTGGCATCTGAATTTAACATTACCGGCGTAGGTCCAAGTTTCTTAGGTTAGGACAAGTTGTGCCAGTTTTGCATTGGGAATGTTTGACTGGTTATGCCTATGTCACTTTCACCCGTTGTTGTTCTTCTGCCCGCGCAAGAAGACCTGTTGGCTAACACGCATTACGAGTACAGATACAAGTGCAAGCAAAAACGTCGATAGTGCTTTGTTCACAGCGTGTTATGCAGTGGTGTAAATGTACTCATTAGAGATTACCAACACGCAAGAGGTTCCTGTATTCTTTGGACAAGCGAACGTCACAGAAAAGGCTGCCCAACTTGTCAACCAATATTTCACAATTAACCTTGTGCGAAGGGCCGCATTTTCCGTCGTTTTTATTGGCATCAGTACTGTCAATGCAGGTGGTTATTGGATTCTGCGTATATCTAAGCTCTTCCGTGTACTTTGTTTAATGTTCTGGTTGTCCTTATACTCAATTGCATTTTAAATTAGTTTAGTAATTTTTGCAAATATTCAGAAAACGTATCTAAAATAACTGTATAATGAAGTTGTGAAACATATTTTCTGGTGCTTTTAGATTTTGGATCTGTAATTGATGCCAATGTATATGAGCTATATTGAAACCAAACATTTTTATTTTAAATTTTAGGGAATTTTAATAGACAAAAAATTTAAATATCCCTGTGTTATGCATTGCTTTTCTATCTACTATCCTTCTAGCTTCTATCCCTGCTGTTAAATATTTAAAAACACCTTATTTCCTTCCTGTTATTTTCGTAAAAGTTTCAATAACTATTTTCATCACATATTTCGTCGTATACTCCTGCTGGCTTTGAAATTTTCTATTCTAATATGACATGAGAAATAAAAATATCAACTTTTATTTGTGAAATCGAATATGTAATATTTTAAATAAAATTATTAGATATATTTTGGAAAACATTTTAAGCATTTTAATACGAAATAAAAGTATGACCATAGCACACTTTTAAAATATGAGAGAAATATCAAAAACACAGTTTTGTGGTAGTACATACAGAAAAAGAAAAACAAGCACATTTCTCACGTAGCCTTTTCGAAATAAATCACGACGCTTGTGTGAAGAAAGTCTTGTGAGAGAATGGACAATCTCTTTTAATCTCTTGTTAAAGCTGAATCTGAAGAGATTGATGACATTCTTGAAGACAGTCTTATCGCTCATGAGGCAGCTTGGTGGGAAATGGTTTTCTCCGTTTAATCCTGAATTTACTCTCTCTTCGTTTCTTTTCTAACATCTGCATATTCTTACCTTGGGAATAAATATCCAAAAACAGTTTCCATACAACAAGGAAATACTTCCTAGTTTAGATGGCATTAGCAGCGCATTACAAAAAATGAAGTAATATATTTTATTTTTTATTTTATTTGTAGCAACTGACTGGAAATAATTTCCATAGCAATACGTTAATATGTCTTATAGCTCTGTGTTTATTTTTTCTCCAGCACTAAATCACTACACTCGTATAAATGAACTCGAAGTATTGGTGCTTCCAATTTGAAGTTCCCACAACTCTTTCTTGAACATCCTCGTTTCGATGTTTGCTTAGGTGTCAGATTTTCGAACTAAGAGAATTAAGACGATGTATCTGGTCCGACTTTTCAATTTCTAGACGCGAGAAATAACATCAAGTTTACTTTTGCACTTAGGATGACAGGATTTCAACTTGTCCTGCCTTGAAAACATTACATCTGGAAAGTTCTTAACCATATCCTTGACTTTAACTAGAGGATCCTTATTATTTGATAGGAAACTCGATTTTAAGGAAGAAAGGTATGTTTGAAAACTAGCAATGAACTATGTTCATTTTTTTATGTTCCTTTAACATCGAAGATCATATCGGCGGCTAAAATGTACTCTCGAATTCTTTGGGAACAGTTTCTGAAATCCTTTTCATTCTTATATAACTGCTAAACCATAAGAGATAGACAAAAATCTTACTGCACAAACAAATGTAGATCTCTGTCGTTAGAGTTTGTCGGGTTGATCATTTCCGAGACATTCTTTTCTATTGGTTTGCATTTTTTTCCAAAATCTAAAGTCGGTATTCTTTCTGTTCTTTCTTCTTCCTCTTCTTCTTCCTCTTCTTCTTCTTCCTCTTCTTCTTCCTCTTCTTCTTCCTCTTCTTCTTCTTCCTCTTCTTCTTCCTCTTCTTCTTCCTCTTCTTCTTCCTCTTCTTCTTCCTCTTCTTCTTCCTCTTCTTCTTCCTCTTCTTCTTCCTCTTCTTTTTCTTTTTCTCTCTTTACCTCGCAGAGAGAACGGGGTTTCTAAGCCAGTGCACAGCGAACAGATCCTGAAAGATTTGACTATCCCTTATAGCCTTTTTACTGATTTCTCTAATCCCGTTTTAACCTACAAGGAAATATGTAATATGAAAGTTACTGAAAATATTTGTCACCATTTATATGAAATAGGCATCACATCCAATTCTCTATTTCAAAATCATTATAATGTAGGTATGTATAGCTATCTATTTAATCAAATAGCTACACAAGACTACCAGTAGACTTATTATTAGTTAGAGAGGTAGAGTGCAGACGGAGAGGTTCCACAGTGAGCCAACTGCGTGAGGCGTATGTCAGACCCTAGGAGGAAGGGATGAAATGAGAGCGCTCTACGGGCGGTTGGAACCCGGCTGAGTTCCTAACGTATGCTGAAAATCCTTCATCTCAACATCAGGATTGGCCAAGCAGGCACGCAGCAGTACCAAACTCGCCCATCGTCAACACTTCCGGCCCTGAAACAGCGGAGGATATAATTACCCTTCCCAGCATTTGCCTGGTGACTTGGAAAAACCTTCGGTCAGAAAGTTCGGCCGCGGGAATCGAATACGGGAATCCCACGTTACCGTGATGAACTATGCTGAGCTACATTTTGTATCCTGCCCTCCATAAAGCCCCATGCCAACACGTGTTATTGCAGCACGTGACAGGAATTACTGCCAAAGGTAGCAATTAAACTTGTTTACCAATTAATATTCATCTGCAACGACAAACATGCGGAACTATTGCTCCAGAGTAAAAGATTGTCGTTGGAAACAAGGAAATCTGCGAACTGCCTTTGGCACTTCTGCACCTGTGGACGAACAAGAATAACTCCTCAAGTTTGCTTCATTGCAAAAGTTGTTGATGTAATATCGGAAGTGATATTTGCAATTTAAATCTAGGCTACACCCTAAAGTATTACAATTTCTTTTTTATCCTTTCATTTCTATGAGAGGCTCTTGACTAAAAAAACCAATTTCTCTATCCAAACTACATTTACAGAATCTTACTTTTTATCATGTTTATGGCTAATATAGTACTAGTTACAAAGGTAGAGGTTATGTAACGAAAGGCACAACTGAAGAGTGTTCTAAGAGCCACGAGTTAGTAATCCTAATTTTATAACGCGTTGTCTACAATATTTTATCTATTATAAGCGTTTTTAGTACATGTTGTATATTTAGTATATTTGGAATATGGGAATACAGTAGGCCTTGAGTGATAGTCAAATCTTTTAAATCTTTCAAATTCCGTTCTCTTTGCACGGTTAACATAAAAAATGAATAACGATGATCCATTTGATAAAAGTTTGTTTTCCAAAACTCACACAAATAACAAGGAATATCTCCTAAATGGTTCATTCTACAAAAAAATTATTCGGACATAAATTGTGTGTTTTAGCAACATCTACATTTTTGTATATTAAGATTTGGCTATCTCTTACGGTTTACCAGTTATGCAAAAGTCATATAGAGTAAACAAGACTATATGGGCTATTGCCAGACATTCAAAATATACACATTTATCAAAAAAGTATATTAAATATATGACGATTTTAATCAAAATAGTTAGCTATTTTCAAGAAAATCAACATTTTTTAAAACTTTTCCATGTAAAGAGTAGCTTAAGGTGGAGGAATTTTCTTCAAAATCTTCGTGTTACATTCTTAAAAGATGTTAAACTTAAATATCAACTTTGGTTTTTAATCGAATTTTCGTTTTAAAGTTATACTGCCCACACACACACACACACACACACACACACACACACACACACACACACACACACGCACGCGCGCACACACACACACGCACGCGCACACACACACACACTTGCATCTTTTTCTAAAAGTTTTCTAAATAGTTTAGGTTATAAACACAATTTAATATAAATTTAAAATGAGAATCTTACGTATTTATTCATTTTTACTTTCTCTACTGGTAAGTAGGGGAAGTATTGTATTCCACCCAAAAATTCGATGTCGAGATTTCACCGAAAATACTGTTTTGAGGCCCCCTGAATCCAAAAAGAGCATTTTTAGAAAAAGGTCCATGTGTGTGTGTCTGTGTGTCAGTCTGTCAGTCTGTGGACAGCATAACTCAAAAACGAAAAGTCTGTTAAAAAACCAAGGTTGGTATTTAAGTTTAATGTCTTTCAAGGATGTGACACGAAGATTTTGAAGAAAATAGCCCCACCCTGAGCTACCCTTTACATAGAAATTTTTTCGAAATTTTTGATTTTCTTGAAAATGGCTGTAACAATTTTGATTAAAATGTCATATGTTTGAGATATTTTGATGACAAATGAAATGTATATCTTGAATTTTCTGGCTATAGCCCCTGTAGTCATATTTACTCTGGACGACTTTTGCATAACTGGTAAACCGTTAGATAGACCAAATCATACTCTACAAAAAATGTAGATCTTGCTAAAATACACAATTTATGTCTCAATAAATTTTCTTGTAGGGTGAACCATTTCGGAGATATTTCTGGTTATGTGTGCGAGTTTCGGAAAACTTGTTTCGTGAAATGGGTCATCGTTGTTCATTTTTTTATGTTACGTGTGCAAAGAGAACGGAATCTCAAAGCTTTAAAAGATTTGACTATCGCACAAAGTCTTCTGTATTCTAATATTCCCCTTGCACCTACAAGGAAATAAGCAATAAGTTGTACAAATGTTTATTTCAACTAACACGAAGAAGATACAGGAATAAGAGTTTGTAAGAATAGTTAGTACAAGAGCAGAGAAAGTCATGTGAATGCAACACCAGATTTTTTCTAAAACTTTCTTATTTTTATGACATAAATACGCGAGGCCAATTAACATAATAAAGAGAGAAATGTTAACTTCTGCCACTAGATGATTCATCTCTTCCAAAAGAGTGCATTTTTTGAAGGTTTCATTTAAATGGCAATGTTTACAGAAAGTGCCATATGCTTAAAAATTCAGATTTTTATCTGGTCAAGAAAGCAAAAATATCAATTACTTTGACAGTAATTACAACTTCTCTTATAATTACCGGAATATTAGCATTCTAAAACTTCAAGCGTCATTAAGAACGAGATTCGTGAAAAGAGTGGAAACCCTGACGAGTTCTGTAAATGTTTTCCAAGGTGAAACATGAAAGCAGGTTAATTACACAGCACAGAATAAAGAATATAATTATGGCAGCCATGTTATCTACCATCTTCCTTTACACAATTTTCCGGTTAATTTACCTCGATTTGCATAAACACAGTAGTTCTGTCCACAGCTTCGGCTTTGTTCCCAACTCAACGCATCATAGCTTAAGGCGTTATTAGTAACGTCAACAAGTGTTCACTCTTACAATATTGAGATACTAATCAAAGATCCAGTTCTGCATTTATCTCATTCGTGTATGAAACGAGTTGTTACGTAAGAAAAACAAAGGAGTACGACACGCCAACCCTTATGTATAGCGGACTCCTTAATAGCTTTGTCTTGCTGGTAATAATGTACAGCTCCTGACAGAAAAGTTTGTCAAAATTAGAGCGATAGTTATAGGCTGAAGTTTTTCACAAGCAGCTGATCCTTCATACTGCCCTTCTTCCTCCTCCTCCGGCTGCATGCTTTAGCAATTCCCACTCTTTAATATCTCTGGACTTAGGCTGAAGAAGTGTAACACAAAAGTTCGCTATCAAAAGTTTACAGAAATATACCATGGTGTAATCTTAGCTTTAAATCGGCTTGTTATAACGGCATAAATCTTGCAAAATTACCCTATTTCTGACACCATGGCCAGGAAATGAACTAAAATTACCTTAGCAACAAGAATCAATGACGTTATCACTTTCTCCAATGTGTCTAAGAAAACCTGAGATCGTCACTCTCGCCAGTAATGTGATTGCATTAAACTAACGCATTATTCTTTTCTCCATCCACAAAATCTTTCATATTCTTTTCCGTAAACATCTTTGATTTTTCTGAAATTAAACTCATTATTATTATTTATTATTATTGTTTATTATTATTATTATTATTATTATTATTATTATTATTATTATTATTATTATTATTATTATTATTATTATTATTATTATTATTATTATTATTATTATTATTATTATTATTATTATTATTATTATTATTATTATTATTATTATTATTGTTATTGTTATTGTTGTTGTTGTTGTTGTTGTTGTTATTGTTATTGTTATTGTTATTGTTATTATTATTACTATTATTATTATTATTATTATTATTATTATTATTATTATTATTATTATTTATTATTATTATTATTATTATTATTATTATTATTGCCTTCCATTTTCCTCTACAAGTGTTAAAACAATGAAACATCTCCTTAGTAACCCATATTACGTCATACATCTATCATCTCTGATGCATTATAATTTTTTATTTAGCGCATTTATCAATTATTCTTACGTATTTTAATGCTAAAATTGCATAAATGCTGTATGTTACACGTGTGTAATATTTTCATTGTAACACTCGTAAAAATTAAAAAGTTCGCTTGTCACGTGGTATACGTACACCCGTGTCACAGCCAGTCAAATTATACACTACTTACATAAATAGCTATTTGAGGTCCATTTTGCTCGAAAAAGAATTTTTAGAAAAACATTGTATGTGTAAACAGCAAAACAAGTCACATGACGGAGAAATAGTATATTTCATATTTGAGTCGGAAACTATTTAAAAGTGCGAGGCAAATATTCTTTAAAATATTACCGCATCTATTTTCTGATATGTTTCATTAAAATATGCAATTTGTGTTAAATATTTTATAGGGTGTTAGGTTTAACTTGTGTCATGTCTAAAGAAAGAGAGATGTTGAAAAGAGACGCAGAGACTCACTCTACTGTCTGTATTGTTATAGTTAAGGTGGGAAAAGGTTCGACTCCTTTTACCCATTCAGTGCTGGATTGGAGAGGCACGTATCATGTTTTACCTCCTGTCTCTCTTGCTTCCTGTGGTGGAAGCGATCTTTCACTTTTAGGTCTTGGAGGCAAGCTAAAGCACTTCAACTATACTAGCGCGTCGTTTTTCACTTTCACAAGTACGTCATTGCCTAAATGTTTTCAATCTTCTTTTGTTTTTCCACCCCCAAGGCTTAATATTGACTAATCCTGTATTGCTTAGTTTGAAATCGTTTCTATACTGTGAATATTATGGTATATAATGGATTTATGTGAGTTTGCAATGGTCTCAAAAAATCGTATGAGCCTTCACACAAGATTTTTAAGTTTTTGTCACTAGTAGTTCAAATTTGGAGGTGTCTATAGCCTCTGTCTATGCAAAGAAACGTACTTTTCAAAGACAAACTATCAAGAATCCGTCAACTTTTCATTGTGATATTACATAGAGATAAGTATTAAACTAAAATATTGTTAGAATAGTTCGTATGTTGTTTTAGCAACAAAAGACTTTTGAAAATATTGACCTTTGTGTAAGAACTGCTTCACTTTATTTCCTTGTCCGAAATCGTGACAGAAATCTCTTAACAACCTGACGAGGTATAATAGGCCGAGCTATCTGAAGGTCCAACAGCTTATCGGTAACTCTTATCAAGCTTAAGGCTATCCACTTTTTCCAGTGGTGCTGAAGGGACTGTTCCCATCAATATGTATAATTTTTATCTTACATTTCGAAGCTGTCATGGCTTCATCATCAAAGGGAAAATGGGATGCAACAGGAGTCTTCTAAAACCCAGTATGTGGGTGGCGAAACACTGAGACAAACTGATGAATCATAATTAACAGGTATATAACATTTCCTGTTAGACATCCTCCTGTAGTCCTTGAACTTTAAAGCCATATTTTGTCATTTTATATACAGATGTTCATATTTCTGATGGAATATTGCCACGTGTGGAAGTCAGTATGAGCTCATTAATTATTTCTAAAAATCTTAACTTTCCGTTCCTAATGATACTTTAACTGCGGTTTTCAAGCTAACAGTTCACCGCATATTTGCCCCAAAGTTAGTGGCACAGCATGTTACAGACACGTCGTTATGTTTCGGCTTAGGACTTGAAAGCATTTCTCCGTATATAAGGCTCCATATTCAACATAGAAAATAGCCCTGTGCAATCAGGATGCAAATGCAGTTTTACCTTCCTGGTCGTTCAAATACACAAACTTAGTCTAAATGTGTTTAATTTTAATTTAAACACAAATATCAGTTTAGATGTAAAAGTGGAAGTACAAAACTAGTGATTTTTTTTTTAAATCACTGCTTCATTCCCAATTCCCAACCAGTAGTGACATTCGTATATTTTTTAATTTGGTGATAGATCTTATTGTCTATCTTCAGGTGTTTTGTTTCCTATCGTATTTCAGAACTGAACAAAATGAAGCGAAATGATGCTATCAAAATTTTTCCAATGGTTTATCAGTTTCAAAATAGGCCGTATTACTGCCAACTAAAGAATGAAACCTTAAATTGAATTAACTACAAGTTTGAACTTTCCTCAAACGATGCTTTCGACCAAATGATTTTTCCTACTCATATCTGTGTGTTTCCATGTTATCTGCGAACAACCTAACCTTTTAATTAGAAGTATCAAAACATATGGGTGCTATTTAAATATAAAATATTGTAGCTATGAATAAATTATAAATAACACCGCTTTATGATTTCCCCTCAGTATCTTTGTTTTGCGTATATTAAATTAAAATCAATAATGCGTATTTATCTAGTCCGTGAAGATCCAAATTAAAAGAGAGCATGTTCAAGCATATTTAATAACTATTCATTTCCATGGCTGTTGAGTTGGAGATAATTACATTGTCTAAAACGACCTCTAGTAAGTAACAAACATTTCATTCTACACGAAAATTTGATATATAGATTTGGCAGCAGATACATGTTATTACATAAATCAAAAAGAGCATTTTTAGAAAAAAGTTGTACACCCAGGTGTGTATTTGTGCGTGTGTGAGAGAGAGAAAGATTGAGAGAGAGAGGGGGAGAGAGAAAGAGCAATATAACTACAGAAAGTAAAACTTGGTGAACACAAAACTTGGTATTAAAGTTCATCTCCTTATATCAAACTGCAATTTTTATATTTCCCAAAGTTCTTTTCCAAATTATTATTTCAGTTCTTCCAGCATGAGTATCCACGGCCTTCGGGGTCGACCCTATTAAGAATGCGCGTTGAAAACTACTAAAAGTTGTGGAATTAACTATTTCCAATATATTCGTTGTTACTGGTTAAAATGTTCATGTAATTTATATATTTTTAATGTGAAAGTCTTTTGGATTGTTTTTAGCAATGTCATGCACATAAATATAACATTTTAAAGCCAGCATATAGTTTTTTTAATATCCGTTGTACCTACAAGGAAATTTTTAATGAAAAGATTTATTCAAGTGTTTATCTCGATTACCTAATATCGAGTAGATAGAAGGATAAACTTTTGAAAAATAGTTTGCGAAAGATAGTGAAGAGAAAATCATGTGAATGTAACACATTAAATTTATTTTTGTAATGAATTTGCACCAGCGTATATTTCTTAGAACCATCTCACGATTCTTCAAAAATTTGGTTAAGCTCTTGAAACTTGAACTAACCTCGGGAATTAAACTTCTCGCTACCTAACGCTTCAAGGACATTTTTCGTGACCTTCTGTAAGGTTTCGACGTTGACCAAGAAGCAGTTTTTATAATCAAATACTTCCTTGAGAACAATTTATCATGCAAAAGTAAAAGATTCCTGAATATAAAAGGTTGGATTTTTTTTTCTCTCTCTCTCTCTCTCTTTGTTATATCAGACATACATAGCTGTTTTAACACAATGCTAAATGTCCGGTATGTATAAGTATCTCTCGGATGTTTGCAGCTAACATAAGCCAGCTGCTTACACTGGAAAAGTAGTGCGCCTGATAACGCTGCAACTTCTTCAGCACTGCTGTATTGAGTATTGTCTCTAGATCTGAACTAGGCTGGCTTCAACGCTTCTTTTTAAATAGGTGAGACTAGAGCAGTAGTAAAAAGTAAAGCTATTTTTAACGATTCTGGACTACACTGAACATACCACATATCAAAAAATACAATTATGTTAATGATAATTAAATATAAATAATGCTTAGTTAAATTTAGACGTAGCTCTTAAACATTTCTAAATTAATATCTTTGGAAAACTTTAATATCAAACTTAAATATATGCATTATAAGTAAAACACATGCTGTTTCATGGATGAAAGTTTGACTATCTTTTACTAAGTACTAATGCTGTCCTTTTAGGTTAGAGCACACAAGGCACATCACTCGAGTGAGTGAGTGAGATAGAGAGAGGTTTAAGGGCCCCTCGACAGCTAGGTCATTTGGGCCCGAGCCACATTCTGTAATTACACAAAACTTGCAACCAGAATGGCGCTTGCAAGTTACCCTAAATATTTCATATTAAATGATTGCATCTAAATACGTAGCACAGAAGATATACAAAATTTAGATATTTTCCTCACACCTAAATTTCAGTAGGGTGTATATTCGACATTTACAGGGATCTAAAAAACATATAAAAGTTTAAATATATACTAAATTTTGCATAAATCATCTGGAAAAAATGTGTGATTAAATATGTAGTTTTTAAAAATTAAACTTTTTGAGAAAATAATTAATATTATTTTGTGTTGGGGTATATATTTTATACTAAATATTTTTCTAAATTTTTAGGATATTACATATCCAAATCGTAGGGATTCAAAAATGTCTTTGGTTTTTTAGTAAAGGTTGTACAAGGTTTAGAAAAAAAATGTGGGGCAAGTTTAAGACATTTTCTAATAACTCAAACGTATATTATATGCTAATATAAATTGAACTCCAATATGCTAATCCTGTTTCATCCTAAATATATACATAAAAATTAGACCTGCAGATTTATAGAAAACTAAAAGGTTACCCTTAAGCATATTTTTCCCAGAATTAACCAGCGTCTAATTTTGACCTAAAATTAATTAGGGAGGTAGTTTATAGTTTTCTATTATGTTAATTGTTATTGTGTTTACAAGCATTTTATTTGGATTTTTGAGTGAAGCAAAATATAAAGCCGTGAATTATTAACTGGGTTTATTTATTAGTTAATTTTTTCCTGTATTTTAGGTCGGTTTAACGTGGCCACATGGCAAGATATGATCGTACCTAGTGTGGTGGAGACATAGACATCTAGGTCTCATCCTTGTACAATGCCATCTTGCTTTGTCACATATTCATAGAGACTTAAGTCCTAAGCAACTGTGTCTGTGATAGTCAGATAGCAGTTTCGACAAGTGTCCCTAGTTTTAGATAACTGTACATCTGCCTCGTATACGTGCCGATAGATGGCATTAGGCTGCCGTCAAGTGTAATTGCTTTCACTATTTGTGGATAGATGGCAGCGCATTTGTTATTGTCATCTATTTCCAGTTTTATTATAGTTTTAATTTTAAGGTGGGACTTTGGATCTGATATGAAATATCCAATCCCTTATTTATCTTGACGGCTAAAGGAAAGCACGAAATAACCCTAGTCAGACCACTAATCTATCGTGGCCAAATGCCGACATGACATTAAAATCTCCAACTCTCTCGCATTTTGTCCAGTAAGCCACACAAGGAGGTCTCAATTCATATGGCGACTTACAAGATTATACATAAACTCTTCCACAGTTTATCCAACTATAAGATCAATCTATGCAATTAATCGTTCTTCTACACAATAGTCGCATGTAGGACAGAATTGAAAGGGTAGAAAGAGACTGAAAAGGTGTAGATTGAAAAAGACAATTTCATAATTTTTAAGAATCTTGGAAATATCCTTACAAAGTTTATGGCCAAATTATTAGTCATAGAGGGTTTTAAGCTTTAAAGAGCTAAAGTTTGCACCCTGGCACGCCCCTTTTTAAGGAATGTTCTTCAGCCACCATACGTTTACTTATTATTTTTACAAATTTGTGCTTTAAAACTGCAGTAATGGTCTTCTATTGTATAGGGTCTTTATTACTTTCGGTAACCCGTTCCGCGGGCTCTCTCTTTGCTACAAAGACAACTGAGAGTCACCGGGAATAGATTGTCGTCAGAGCCGTGTCGTAAATTAAATTAAATTATTTTGTTGTTTAACGACGCTGTCAATTGCCAGGATCACATCAGCGTCGCCGGTGTGCCGGAATTTCGTCCCGCAGGAGTTCTTTTACATGCCAGTAAATCTACTGACATGGAGCTGTCGGTTTTAAGCACACTTAAAAACCATCGGCCTGAGCCGGGTTTCAACCCGCGACCTTGGGATCCGTAGGCCAGCGTCTAACCAACTGAGCCACCCAGACCGACGCCGTGTCGTAAACTCACCTAAGTTTAGCAGCGGGAATCCTCGTTCTAACCCTCGCACACTAGGGGAACTAGTGGTAACATCATGCAAGAAATCACAAGAATTCCTGCTGCTAGCTTAGACGTCTGAATATGCTGCCTGTTTGGGAGCAGAATAGAAGGCTGTGAACAGACATGCCAACGTTGTTTCAAGCAGCACCAACACCTTTGCTGTTTTAGATAGAATGAGATACACATCTGAAATAAGTTTTAACAAGTGGCATGTGTTTGTTAACGTTAGGACCCGTTTTCTGAAACTTACATTTCTAAACCTTCTTGTAGCATGTTGGAAGATCCTTCTCTAAAAATGCTTTTTTATTCATGGAGTCTCAAAACGTGTATTTCCAATGGTATCTCGGTATCCATTTTTTTAATGTAATAGATATAATATTACTTAGTGCAAGCACGTAGTAAAGTGATGTGTTGCTCTCACATGACTTTCTCTACTCTTGTACTAACCATTCTTACAAACTCTTATTCCTATATCTTCTTCGTGGTAGTTGGGATAAACATTTGTACAAATTATCTTATTGCGTATTTCCTTGTAGGTACAAGAGGAATATTAGAATACAGTAGGCTTTGTGCGATAGTCAAATAGTTTGAAGCTTTGCGATCCCGTTCTCTTTGCACACTTAACATGTAAAAAAATGAACAACGATGTTGCATTTCACTAAAGTTTTTTTTTTCCGAAACTGACCCAAATAACAAGGAATATCTCCAAAATGGTTCACTCTACAAAAAAATTTGTTCGAAAATAAATTGTGTGTTTTTGCGAGATCTATAATTTTTGTATAGTAAGATTTGGTCTATCTCTTACGGTTTACGAGTTATTCAAAGGTCATCCAGAATAAATACGACGATAGGGGCTATAGCCAGAAAATTCAAGATATACATTTCATTTGTCATAAAAATATCTCAAACGTATGACATTTTAATCAAAATCATTGGAGCCATTTTCAAGAAAACAAAAATATTCGAAAATTTGTCCATGTAAAGAGTAGTTTAGGGTGAAGCAATTTTCTTCAAAATCTTCGTGTTGCATCCTTGAAAGACATTAAACTTAAATGTGAAATTTTGTTTTTAACCGACTTTTTGTTTTTGAGCTATGCTGTCCACAGACTGACACACATGCGCGCGCGCGCATTTCCTAAAAATGCATTTTTTTTCTTTTATTCAGGGGGTCTCAAAAATATTTCTGGTGAAATCTCGACATCGAATTTTTGGGTGGAATACAATACTTCCTCTACTTAATAGTAGAGAAAGTAAAAATTAAGTACTCGTATTTAAGTTTTGGCAATTTTCGCCATTTAATGTTCATTAATTGGCTCTGAATGCTATCTTAGGATTATCACCACTGATGGCGTTTTTTTCCTTTACTTTTATTTTCCCCTTTCTTTTATTTTGTTGATTTTTTGCAGAAGAGTGGAATTGCTCCCATTATACTCGACAATATCCCTGTGAGCAGGCCACGAGTGTTAAGATGAAATAGTTGATTGTATGGTTGCTTTTGTTAAGCAAGTTTGTGTACAAGGAATACTGGTAACTTGTACATAAAGAAAACTGTGGTGGGAGTTGAAAAGTTGAAGAATGGCCGAGGGGCAAGGAAGAAGGACGTCAACTGTACCCTTTATGTTACTGTAAGAAAGACATAAGTCACGTCCGATATCTTGACGGAAGCAAGGCGTGGCTAGCTAGCACTTCTACCTTGAAACAGATTAGCTTTAGGAAGTCGAAAGCTGATTATTATGTTACATACGAACAGAATCAGCTGCCACGGAGATTGGGAGAATTTACACTCTCTGATAATTAATTACCAGAAGAGGATTTCGGAGACTTAACAAGATAATCAGCCAAATTCATATAAATCACCTGTTGAGAGTAGAGTTGTAGGTTTTTCGCCGCTCATGTTTGAACGCTGAGATGAAACGAACCTGAATTTATATCAATGACGGGTTATATAATTACGTAAATGTTTTGTAATGTTTGTAATTAATTAAGTTCATTCTAACTTTCCACGTAGAGAAAACTGAGATCCAATCGCTGTCCCAGCCTTTTGAATCTGTTCGCTAGACTTTCTGTTAGCTTGAAAATATTTCCTGTCAAAAAGCTGCTTTTCCTATTTGGTGGCTAAATTTGATGACAAGCACAAATCCGTTCAAAAATTGCTATATAGCTAAAAATATTAGTAAATGTTTCAAGTATTAAAGCTGTTTTGAATCTTTGTTAGTATCTCAACCCACTTACAAACAGACCAAAAATGTGGATATATTTTAAGGCTTATTTCCTGTGTCATTTCTTTTCATAATTTTGAAAGTTCATAACGCCACAACTTCCTCTACCCATGACATGTTTACATACTAGCCGTAAAATTCCCACTTTGCTGGGCGTTAATTTTAACCTATAAACCAAGGTTGGCTAAGGTTTATTAGCTGTTTGATGTAAAACTATTTTAAATAAAGCTGTAGTGTATTATTTTAGGAATAAGAAGCAAAATCTCGCGACGTTAGGCTTTGAATGGATTGCATATCGCTCTAGCGCCTCAGAAGCAGTGTTGCCACATCTACTTTTTTTGGAAGGAGATCTCCTTATTTTTGCACATCTAATTTTCTACTTTCGGTTTATTACAAAAATGCAAAGTCTCCTTTTTTAAAAAATACAGGAAAATGTACTTAATTTTATCCTTTTTAAAGGTCATTAATTTCCTAATTAATAAATAGTGCAGCCATCTTCATTGCTATTTCGTAAGCAGAAGGCAGGCAATTATGATTCTAATGTGCATGAACAAGCGGCGAGTTTGCGGAAACATATTTCATAATACTGATCTATGGTTCTAGCTCATACATGAATTGATAAATGAAATTGTCTCAAAATAAATCTAGTGGTTTCTGGTGGTTTTAAATAAGCTAATTAGTGGGAAATCTCAATTCACTGTTGGCAACACTGTGTGATTCACAACTAAGTCGCCATTGCTGTTGACCACAGCTACTTAGGTATGCTAGATGCCATTGTGAGTGTTTAGGAACAAATTATTTCACGTTTTCAGGTCTATATTTACGTTCTAGTGTTGAAATTTAAGCTCGTTCCAATGCAGTGACTGATCCGAGGGGACGGGAATCTATGCCATGGGGCGCCGAAGACGAAAAAATATTTTTTTCCACACTTAAAGGTGATAAATAGGCTCTAAATAAATAATATTCCCACAAATTTCTGTTCTCATTTATTATAAGGACGAAGGAGGGCCATGGTTCGTACCTGTTGCAGTGTCATTCAAAATTCTACTTTTTTCTCCTTTTTATCCGGTTCGCATCTACTTCTTTTGCTCCAACAAGAATGGTAACACTGCTCCGAAGGGGATTTGAAAACATGTTTAGGAGTTAAAGGAAGAACGGCATATGTAACAAACAACTTGCCTAAAAAAAATTATAAAAAGTTTATATGTATAAATATACCTACTAAGTATTAATATAAAAGCCATGTTTCTATCGATTATATATTATACACAATAGGACGCTGCGACCCGTAGCAGTTAGTGCGACATAATTAAATCCCAACATCTTAGAGAAATGGAATTAATCTCTTGTTGACCTCAAGTTCGCCTAAGTGTGCAGATTCGTTTTATACGCTATATCGTTTAATGATCCCCAAAGATAGCAGACTTCAAATTATCTTCAAATAAGTTGGTGTCGGTACGAGCAGATATTCTACCGATTCTAGCCATTAAAAAACATATCTTGCACTCACATGACTTTCTCTACTCTTGTACTTACCATTCCTACAAACTCTTGTTCCTATATCTTCTTCGGGTTAGTTGAGACAAACATTTGTAGAAATTAACTTACTGCTTATTTCCTTGTGGGTACATGGAGAATATGAACATACAGTAGGCTTTGTATGATAGTCAAATGTTTTAAAGCTTTGATATTCCGTTCTCTTTGCACACTTAACATATAAAAAAATGAACGATGTTTCATTTTACTAAAATTTTAAGTTTTTCGAAACTCGCACACACAACAAGGATTATCTCCTAAATAGTTTATCCTACAAGAAAATTTATTCAGACATAAATTGTGGCGCGCGTGCGGACCTTCTTCTAAAAATGCTTTTTTTGGATTCAGGGGTCTCAAAACATATTTCTGGTGAAATCTCGACATCGAATTTTTGGGTGGAATACAATACTTCCTTGACTTTGTAGAGAAATTAAAACACTTGATGTGTAGTAGAATAAAATTGAGCATATTATTTGCCATCTCATTTCACGTGTTGCTGAACTGAAATTCGATGTAAAGTACAAACTGCATCACAATACAAATTATTGCCACAGATCACACCACTCACTCCCCGACAATTGTTGTAGAGCGGAGTTCATTCTCAGGCGTGTTGACACAATAAATGGTTGACCCAGTACATAATCTGGGGAAGTGGCCAGGTATATTTGTCATGTTATATTCTGCCTGGAGAAAAATAAAACAAGTAATATTAGATTTATAACGCTATTGATACAAATGGATAACTTATTTTGGTCATTGCCGTAAGTTTTCAGGTAGGTGCATTCCGTATGACATTGGAATAATTACTTTAGGCACTTAAATTAATTTTGGAAAGTGAAAGGTTCATCATTTTTGACAGAAACATTATTTTAGTTGACCTCTGTCGTATTTTCGTGTGATTGTGTATGTCATGAGTGCCTTTTCCCTTTAAAGAGAGTTGGTCAACGGTGTCTGAAATGAGATAAAACTTATGCTCTTTGGACAGTACCAATATTACACAGCAACTCCATAATCCAAACTCAACCCTATAATCATTGCTATTTTTTCCACGAGACGCAATATAAACGAGAATTATCAATACAGAACCTTTCTGCAATCACTCCAGTAAACCAAACTTCAATTATTCCAGTCAGCGGCTCTACCAACCAAATTTCCAAAGCAGTGGCCCCTATCATCAGCATACCTAACCTAACATTTTGTAATTATGAAACCTGGTGTTTAACGACATAATGGAAACCAATACAAACAGAATTAAGTTATTATCTCAGACTACACTGAATACTTCTAATACAACATAGCTACCACAAGAATGTTGCTGGTAATTGTTAATGAATTTGTAATGCAAATTGCACAGCGTGGGCAATTAACTGAATTCAAGGATAGGCGGGTTTTAGTATTCATTTATCTGTTGTGGTAATTACTTATTTGAACTAATGAATGAAAATAATTTGTCTGGAAATAAAAAGCAAGATCGATATGGAATGTTCTGCGCATTTCAACATTAAAATACGAAATTATCCGCTTAATTGCACTGAGTAAAAGATCACATACTGCTTAATTAGCATTGTGAGGTATTGTGGAGATATAAATAGCCAACGGAAGAAGAACATAAGCTCGAGTTGCAGGAACTGCAGGTTCAGAACAGCAATAGCAGAAAGAGGAGAGAATGCGCAAGCGTAAACATAGCAGCAGATGATAACCCGGTATCGTCACGGTACCACTTGCATTACTAGGCATTTGTACTCCTGTTTCAACACTGAAACTCGCCTAGTAACAGTATTGTTAAAGATACGTTAAGGGAAAACCACGAAAAAAACAAGATAAGGGTGGGTTTTCAACGAGAATCGAACCCGGGACCTTTCGAATGCGTACCTCTCAACCATGGTCGACTTACTACTTGCTACTTACTAGAATTCCGGCTGTAGCATTAATTTGTACTGATTCCATCTTTGCAACCTTAGTCTACACACGGCTGTTATGAAAAAGCAATTTACATTGACATAATGGTTAACTACATAACCCGGAACTTAAAGTACTTACATAATTGTAACGCACCAGTGGCGGATACGGTCTCAGCATAGATTTAGAGCGCATTGTTGTTCGCGAGGAAAATGCGAGTCAGTTAGGGAATTTCATACCACGCCGGATGTTAGCATGGTAGCTCAGTTGGTTAGAGCAGCGGCACGATAACCCTAATATGTGTGGTCCATTTTCCGCCTATAGCATTTGATTTCAAGCCTCATTCTACATATTCAACGTCAGCGTACTCGTAACAATTCAATAGAGAACTTACTTATAAATTTGTTTTATGCAATTCTAGAATTAAAACGGCTTATTATGATGGCATAAATCGTGCGAAATTACCCTATTTCTGGTACCAGTGCCATGAATGACGTAATTACATGGCAACAAGACAGCAATGATGTCATCATCGCCGTAACATTTTCTCCAATGTGTATATAAGAAAACCTGAAATCGTCACTCTCGCAAGTGCAGCAACATTCAAACACAAGAATAAGTTCATTTCTCTACCCACAAAACTTCTTATGTTATTTTTGTTAAACATCTTTTGATTTTTATGGAATTAATAAACTATCAACACACTAGGCTTTGTTCAAAATGTCGAGGAATACAATCCCTGTTCTCATTTGTTTAATCATTGCCCTCCATTTTCTTCTGTAAGTGTTGAAAGAAATGAAACATCTGCTTAGTAACCATATTACGTCACACATCTGTGATCTCTGATACATTATATTTTTTCATTTAGCAAATTGATTCATCATTGTTGCGTATTTTACTGTTAAAATTTCATAAAGCGCTGTATGTAACATATGTATATTATTTCATTGTGGCAGATTATTCACTAGTTACATAAATATCTGTTACAACGTACCTAATTCGTTTTATTTACAAATAATGATACAAGTTTGTTGTAGTAAAGTTTTGAAAACTTCACAACTAATAGTAGATTTTATCTTCAATGATTAAAACAAAGCAGAAAATCATTTTCTTCTAGGAAAATATTGGAATTAGACAATTTTGGAAGTGATTATATAATGTATCACAAATATTAGGTAAGAAAATTAAAACTAATAAAACTGCACAACCACTACAAATGTCGTATGATACTTTTTGCAGTTTTATCTCCTCTTAAGAAAACAGAAGGCAGATTCAACATCATCTATCGACTCCAGGGAATCTTCTGTGTTCTGCTGTGTTACTTCATTTTGCGAAGAGTTCTTCTTTGCATCTAATAAATTAATTTTGTTGGACGTGAGCCAGAAAATGCAGTTTTCTTTGAATAAGCTGACAGCAAATCTAGCACGTAAACAAGAGGTGTTCGTAAAGGAAAGTTTCCCACGTAAGTGAGAAATAACGGGGCATTTGGGTGAGGGAGGTCAGCTGACAACCTTGAGGGAAAAGGAAGACTTCAATAGCCGCATCTTCATGTTGCTAGGCGATGTAATTTGCAAAATAAAACAAAGACGAAACGAGGCGCCTGTGATGTAACCACGATGCAAGATAATAAATAATTCAGAGACGTAAATTGGTGCCCATATACACCTGCATCAAAGTAAAATAAAAACTGAGAGGTCTATCAATCTTCTTTGCCTGCAGGAGCAATTTTTATCTTCTTCTAAGGACAGCTTAATTTCTTCCCTTGCACCGGTTTCGTGATTTGTCAGAAATGTCAAAGGTTATATGCTAGTCTTACCTCTTTCAACTGTCATTTTATTTAGACTTGCTTCAAAAGCTAAAGCATTTTAGTGGGAAAATGTTACATTCACATGAATTTCTCTACTCACTCTTCCACAAAACAAGTCGATCTACCTATGAAAAAGCCATTTCAGCAATCTGTAATTTTTATCACACTATGGAAATGTAATATAAAAATCACATACATTTCAATCGATATCTACGTTTGTTTCAGATAGGTTACTGTTTTTGTTCCAAATCTAAATAATAGTTAATTGATACTACTAAGGTCTTTATTTCAGAGCATTACAAAGAATCCTACATTGGAGTCATTAAAGTTGAAATGAAGAGAAGGATAAACCCTTTGCATTTTGACATTTTTAGATTTTGAGTGAAAGCTATGAAAGTATGTAATAAAAAATAACCTAATTGCAAAATTTAAAAAATGACTATGTGAGTCTCTAAAATGATCTTAGCTTTGCAGAAAATTAGACGTTCATCGATCAAACATTTTGACACGCTTTTTATTTAATAAAAAATGTACTTTTAAAAAAGGTTCCAGGAAAAACTATATTTAAAATTGGAATCACTTTACAGCATTGTGTTTAGGCATGTTTCAAAAACCATGCAGAATAATAAAGACTGCCCATGTTAGTAAATCATAGACGTCAAATGAAGGTGTAGAGCATAAATAAAGTTTTAATTCTTCCTATTTTCATCCAATTTTACACTTTATTGCCTTAAATTCAAATAACTTCAATGATATTCCTTTTGCTAAATCAATTTATTTCAGAAACCATACGTTTTCGCAAGTTTGAGACTCAGACATTTTCTGAAAGTTTATAATTACATTACTTTTATTAAATATATTAATAATCTGGTATTCATAAAATTAAAATATGCCAAAATCCATATAGCTCTTATTTGAATTTTAAAAAATTTGTGGTGGTCTTTTCACAAATAAAAATAGAATGTATGAAATCGTTGACATGTGGGGCATTTTTAATTAACAGGATTAAATTACTTACTAAGCCCGGGATAAAAACAGCAATATCTCTTAAACAAATGTGGAAATCTTATTGAAATTTTGTTTGCGATCGTTATATTACATTACCATATTGCAACAAAAATTGCAAGTAGCTCAAATGGAAATTGTGGACTCCAAAAAGCAAAGGCTAGTTCCTAAAATAGGACGGTATTTCCTAATAACCTAATGAATAGAAAGCTTCAGCGTCCCTGAAAAGGCATTAGCACTGTATCCTTGAATGCGCTGCAGATTGTTGCATTTCTCTGAAGTAAAATGTGTCATACCTTGAACCTCCATTACAAACATACTTATCACGCCATTTATTAAAACAGTCGTCATTCAACGTTTTCATCTCACACGCAAGTAGTTTCAAGGTCTTTTATGACGGATAATGGTGGTACCCGTAAAACAAATCTGGGATACTCACCTACATAGACAGTGAAATAACTTTACACGTTAAATATGTAGTTGAATTAGGTTAGGTTTTGCCTTTAGAATAAACCATTTGGCCCTAGCCATTCATCAGTCAGTGCACAAACCTGACAAAATCAAATTTTCCACTGTTCTGTTCACTGACCGCTTTCATTTATTTTTTACGTCCCATAAAACGTTTCCCACACTTCTCAATTCTGTTTGGTCTTTAAAAATGTTTCTCACTTTATTTCTATTTAGCCAGCTGTTACGTCAGTAATTATAACAAATACTGGAAGATAGCTTTGACCTTAAGCGTAATATTTTCGAAAAGTGTCTCGAGTAAACCCCAATTGCCGTCACATTTTCCCAACCTTTGGACTGCAAAATGATATATTAAGAGGTTTGGTCTATTTTAAAACCACTTAGTAAGGTTGGTCACTATTTTTTTTTTTTTAAGAATTCTGTTCCAGAACTCTCTTCTTTGCCTGTTAAATGTGCTTTTTTACCTCTAAGCAGGCTTCATGGGTGCTCCACATTGATACTCTCAAAATATCGTTCACTTGATGCAACATGAGTGTGAATTGTCTGCCTTCCCCCCCGACTTCCCTGTGGACACGTATGAAATAAACAGTCCAGTGATATTTGAGGGAATGACATCACAATAAGTTAACACTGTTACTGGATGCAGCTAAGTGACCTGCATCAAATCTTTCATTTAAGGATACCCATCTGTGAAAAAAGGCTAAAAATTTCCAAAATTGCCAAAAATGGATTTTTGTTTCATCAAATAGTATAAATCGTCTGCTTTATTTTGATTGCTTTTTATAGCCTTACGGCCTTTTTAACTATGTCACGTGGCCGCCTAACTGATTGCCTGTAAGTGGTCGTGTCCATTTAAATCCATACAGTTCCATTATCCTTGCTATATCTTCAAACTTAGTTTTTCCACGTTTTTATTTTTAGCACTGTTTGGTCTTTAAAATGCTCCACACGATGCAATTTTCAGTACTTATGCATGAAATTTGGTGTACCTGCTTAGAAACAACATCAAAAAGAAATGATGAGATAATTTTTTCATAACGTAAATAACTGCTGAGTAACTAAATATTAAAGTTTACATTTCAAAATTTAAATGAAAAAAATAATGAATTTAAACTTTAAAATTTATTTTTATCCAAACTAACAACAAGATTAAAAATTTATCTCATCAATTTGCTAACATTCTATTACAGGACATAACTGAAAATTATCAAGTTTTTCAAATCAAAATTGCATCATGGGGAACCATTTATACAAATATTTAAAAAAATATAATAAAATATTAATATGTTAGCAACTAATCTGCCTAAATGTATGAAATGTAGCACAGTTACTCCTCAGCGTACAGTGATTGTTGTGTTAAAATTTCCAATCAATCCAATGAAAACTGTAGATTTTCAAAATTTCACAGATGGGTATCCTTAAATAGTTCAGTGTTCAAAAACGATTGCGCGAGCTACACTTATCTGGCTTGTAACCTTTTACCGGAACCGCTCCATGAGGAACAGACAAAATAGAAGGGACGGTTGCGGATGTTCATGAAAATGTTAGGATCAGATCTTGTTACTCTTCATACTCTGTTCAACCCACCCCTTCCTTCCTGAGGCAAGTGAGTGTTGAAATTCGCTACTATCTCTAAGCCATATCTATGCTATAGAATAAGATTAACTCGACCCACATGTCAAACTAAAGCAAAACAATCATATGATCATTCATTTAACTTAGAAGTATATTTTCATACAATAGCACATTTTAAGAACTTTCAGAAAGATAAAAGAAGTATTTCATCTTGATGTTCAGCAACTTATTATATCTTAAGAGAGCTCTAAATGTTAAAGAATTCAGGAATAAATTCAAATATCTAGGAGGTTCTAAAGTGCTAAGGACTAAATAATATGTTTGCTAATTCTCTGCATATTTATATTATTGCTGCTGTGTTCGTGAGATAAAAATGCATTTAGGGAAATTTAATGTCCTGCTTACAGGAAGGAGAGGATGTCGGCGATATCTACCAAGATGAAGAGAATCTAGCGGCCCTATTGCTGCACAGGGACGCCCAGAATGGTGGTTTGTTAGTGGTAAGTGATGTATTGGTCTAATAATTATTTAACAAAGCCCCAAAAGGCTATGAGGCAAACTACTATAGATATGTTTTATTGGTAATGTAATTAACAAGATGCAATTGTTGCTCCTTATCAGTGTTATTGATAAGTAGCAAGGAACCCCGCACAAGTTCGAGTTTTGATGTAGTATTTGACATCCATGACTTAATATTTAGCAATATATAGCTCTATAAGTTATTGCTCTCAAGGCCCTATTTTATAAAGTTTATAGATTTTAAATTATAACTCGCAAATTTCATACGCTTGAGAAAAATATTAATAAATCAGTTGATAGTCCAGAATAGTGCACATAGAAGTCAATTATATATGTGATTTAATTTAATAAGAGCACGCATCCGAACGGGATGATAGCATTCCCAGAACATAATTTGTGTGAAGTAGATTATAGAGAATGGATATAGAAATGTTCTTGTAATACAAAGAAAAATAAATTGTGAATGGAACCCAAATGTCTTCCTATTGGCTAGATGATTATCTCCCATCTCTGCGTTGGTATACCCTGTGCGGTTTATCTTGTCTCGAGCCTAAGAAAGAGAAAGAAATATGTTGAAAAGAGAAGCAAGTACCCACCCCTCTGGCGCTGGTGTTATGGGAAAAGTGGGAGAGGTTCGATCCCCTCCATCCAATCAGTAGTGGATTGTGAAGAAGTAGCAATAGCTCCAACATCTGCGCTCACACTGAAGTAGTCCGGCACTGAACACAACACAAGACAAGCTGAGAGGTGGACTTCCGGTGTTTGTGACCGCAAAATATGTGACACTTTTATGATCCTTGAGCTAAGTTAGCCCGCAGAAGGAATATGAACTGAGGTCAGTAGTTTAGTTTTCTAATACCACTAACGATTTTGATTAAAACACCATATGCTTAAGATATTTTAATGTCAACTGAAATGTGTATCCCGAATTTTCTGGCAATAGCCCCTAAAATCCTCTCCCTTCTGAATTGCTTTAGCATAATGCTAAACCGTAAGAGATCTACTACACAAAATATGTGGATTTCGTTAAACCATATAATTTATGGCTAATAAATGTTCGGTGTAGATGACTATTTTCGAGATATTCCTTGTTTATTGGTTTGAATTTTTAAATACTTAATTCCTTTCCCAAAAGGGAACTCACTATTTGTTCATTTTCTCCCCTGGCCTTGCAAAGAGAACAGAATTTCAAAGCCATCATACAGCGACCAGCTCTTGAAACATTTGACTGTCGTCTAAGTCTACTGCATTCTCCCATGCTCAATGTATCTACAAGGAAAAGCGTATTAAAGCTATTTCTAAACAAATATGATGTGTCGCACTCATATGACTTTCTCTACTCTTGTACTAACCATTCTTACAAACTCTTATTCCTATATCTTCTTCGTTTTAGTTGAGACAAACATTTGTACAAATTATCTTATTGCTTATTTCCTTGTAGGTACAAGGGGAATATTAGAATACAGTAAGCTTTGAGCGATAGTGAAACCTTTTAAAGGTTTGAGATCCCGTTCTCTTTGCACGCTTAACATATAAAAAATGAACAGCGATGTTCCATTTCACGAAAGTTTTAAGTTTTCCGAAACTGACAAATAACAAGGAATATCTCCGAAATGGTTCACTCTACAAAGAAAAAGTATTTAGATATAAATTGTGTGTTTTAGTGAGATCTACCTACACGTTTTGTATATTAAGAATTTGTCTATCTCTTAAGGTTTACGAGTTATTCAAAAGTCATCCAGGATGACCTGTAGTCAAACAGGACTACATAGGCTATAGCCAGAAAATTCAAAATATACATTTCATTTGTCATACAAATATCTTAAACACATGGCATTTTAATCAAAATCGTTAGAGCTATTTTCAAGACAATAAAAAAGGGTGGGGCTCATTTCTTCAATATCTTCGTGTTGCATCCTTGAAAGAAGTTAAACTTAAATACCAAGTTTGGTTTTTCACCGACTTTTCGTGTTTGAGTTATGCTGTCCACAGACTGACACACACACACACACACACACACACACACACACACACACACACACACACACACACACACACACACACACACACACACACACACACACACACGGACCTTTTTCTAAAAATGCTTTTCTTAGATTCACGGGGTCTCAAATCATATTTCCAGTGAAATCTCGATATCGAATTTTTGGATGGAATACAATACTTCCTTCTAATTACCAGTAGAGAATGTAAAAATAAACTTTCATAAAAGTATTTTATTGACAAATAGGTAGAGAAAGTCATGTGAATGTAACACATCAGATTTTTATATATACAAGTATTGGATGTACAAAAATATATTAATCAAATTAAGAAATTTCAATGTGTAAGCCTGTACGAAAGAAACTGTGTCATTTTTGGGCAATTTAGCGTCCCCTTAAGTAAATCCCGATGCTATGGATCTTGATTTTGTGAAAGGCTTTTATAGGAATGATAAATTGGCCGAACGGTTTCAGTGGGTGTATCATCATCATATAACCTTGAAATAGAGTAGTCAATCCTGTCTTTCTTGTTTGCTAACACTGAACATTACAAAAAATGGATCCTTATAGAATGTCGTATAACAGTTCCTGAGTATAGCTTAGGTATCTTAAACATATATTAAAACCTTTAAGGTATTTGATTACAATCGCTCACGGAGTATAGATAATGTCACTTCCGGCCTAAGGGTGAAGAGAGTGTGCAGAATGATAACATCCGTGTCTTGTGTCAGATTTAGAAATCCGTGTTTTTACTGTCACACGTTCCATGTTATGTAAGGTACAGGAAAGATGCTAGCGCCACAAAAAGCAGCGGCAGCGGCAAGAACAACGCTGTCTGCAGTTCTTCAACCACAAACAGGAGAGCATGTACTAAAGCGTAACAAATCGATTACAACGACACGAATGAAAACAGATTTCCTTGAAACAAACGAAATGAGTACGTTTTGGTTGTATAGGTATTGACAAGGTGAAAGTTTAAAAAGGAGGTTGCAAAATGTCCTGTGTTGTAATTGACACCAGCTTCCTAAACGAAACCATTAGCGTAGACAAAGATGATGGTACATCGCAGAGACTATAGAAAGAATGGAGGCTATGAAGATAGGACCACTGTTTGGTCATTTATATTCATCATTACATTTTGAGTACCTACTCGTATTTGTAAGCATATGAGAAGGGCGATATGATTCCAATTTTTAGTGGTTTAGTTTCCTATTGGTATATTTAATATAAACTTATATTTCAAACTTCAGAGTTTGAACATAATATTAAGTTTAAAACCAAAGAATTTATTATGTTTATCAAATAGTTTTAAAATACTTTAAGGCTAAATAGTAATTATTGTGAAACATAAAGGAAGATGTAAACTTGAAGATTATGTAATTTGCCTAACCACACTAGGTGGCTGTAATCATTATTGTATGCAAAATATATTCCATATAAACCAAATAGTTAACAACAGCGTAGTGTTGTTCATGTGGAGCCCACCACTGCACGTGTTGTATCCAAACCGCCTTTGTCACTCGACAAGAGAATGTGGGGTAGGTAAGGCACGTTCAATCGCTACCTCCCCTCTCGTGCCCATGCCTGCTACAGTACAAAAATACTCAACTTAGAAGGAAGAATTCAATGCTTGAAGAAATGTGAAATTGACCAAAAGTACATATATGAAACGCAATACGAAATGGGAGAGGGAAATAAGTTCCTAGCGTACAAACAGCAAAAATGTTAGTTTCCCCAATTTTCGTCATCGTAAAATCAGTTGATTTTGCATTATATTTTAAATCAATATAGTAGAGAAGAATACAATTTTTAAGAAAATTAAATAACATTTGGTACTAAGCCATTATTCTGCAAGTATTTTCCGGCAAGAATAGCTAAGCCGATATGATGAAAACATATAAAGACCATTGTCGATTGTACGTCATCACCAAAATTGTATTGAAGGGAAGAATAGATATCAAAGACAATCGTAATATCTGTTTTCACTGTAGCTTTTGCAGAGTGAGCAGTTATTCGGAGGATAGACGAATTGGTCTGAAACACAGCAAAAATTTTGAAAATCTCCGAAGAGCATCCTTCTAACATCATGCATCTTTATTTGAATTTAAACAAAATGGCATGGCAAACTTCTAAGGCCCAGAGTGACCGCTTCCAAAGGTGATGAAGTTGTTTTTAAGAAAAGTCTTTTGGAGCATGTAACTTTGAATGACTAACAAACCTAACAAAAGATCAATCAAAGATTGATGGTTTCCTGCTTTTTTATCCTTTTTTTTTGGGGGGGGGGGGAACAAAGATGCAATTGCATATAATATTATTTGTAACTAGACAGCTTGGTGATAATACCACGAAAAATAAAGATAGTGTCAGCATAGCAACCCACCTCTGTTTATAAAAGGTTGAAAGCAAAATAAAAAATCTGATGTGTTGCAATCACATGACTTTCTCTACTCTTGTACTAACCATTCTTACAAACTCTTATTCCTATATCTTCTTCGTGTTAGTTGAGATAAACATTTGTACAAATTATCTTATTGCTTATTTCCTTGTAGGTGCAAGGGGAATGTTCGAATACAGTCCGCTTTGTGCGATAGTCAAATGTTTGAGATTCTGTTGTCTTTGCACACTTAACAAATAAAAAAAAAAATCAAGTTGTCACCAAAAAACCAAACAATTATAGAATGTTGGAAAATCCTTACCCATCTAACAGCACTTCAAAAACACCTAGTCTTCCAATGGGTACCAGCTCACTGTGGACTGAGTGGTAATGACAAAGCTCATTTTCTTGCAAAAAAGGGTACCAGCGGTGTACAAAAATCTATAGTTAATCTACCATTTTATGCAGCTAAAACACTAGTCAACTCTGAATTCAAAAAAATTATTGCAAAATATTACTATGAAAAATCAAAGAATAAAAGATGGGAACTACCAAACATTCAAACAGTTATTCCTGAGTATCCTCGAACAACAGCAGTTGCAACCTTCAGGTTAATTACAGGACATGATTGTCTGGCAAAACATTTAAACAGAATTGGGATATATGCTTCACCACTCTGTCCTCTATGTGATCTGCAAGAGGAAATGGATCGAGACCACCTTCAAATATGCCCGGCCACTTCTAGTGCCCCATCCATCAGTGAAAAATATTGGAGAGCAAGAGGACTAATGACTTCGTTGTCAGAAATCCAGCATTAGCTAACAACAACATAAAAAATGAACAACGATGATCCATTTCACGAAAGTTCTAAGTTTTCCGAAACTCACACACATAACAAGGAATATCTCCGAATTGGTTCACCCTACAAGAAAATTTATTGAGACATAAATTGTGTATTTTAGCAAGATCTACATTTGTTGTATAGTATAATATGGTCTATCTCTAACGGTTTACCAGTTATGCAAAAGTCGTTCAGAGTAAATACGACTACAGGGGCTATAGCCAGACAATTCAAGATATACATTTCATTTTTCATACATGTATCTTAAAACATATGACATTTTAATCAAAATCGTTAGAGCGATTTTTAGGAAAATCAAAATTTTCTAAAAATTTTCCATAAAAAAGGTAGTTTAGGGTGGGGCTATGTTCTTCAAAATCTTCGTGTCGCATCCTTGAAATACATTAAACTTAAATACCAACTTTGGTTTTTAACCGACTTTTCGTTTTTGAGCTATGCTGTCCACAGACTGACAGACAGACACGTACACACGGACCTTTTTCTAAAAATGCTTCTTTTTTGGATTCAGGGGTCTCAAAACATATATTTCCGGTGAAATATCGACATCGAATTTTTGGGTGGAATACTATACTTCCTCTACTTACCAGTAGAGAAAGTAAAAAGAATTAATCTAAACAAGGGGGAAATTTGAAAAAAATCTCGAGGGGCTAAGTTCTCCCTCTGAACCCTGTCATTCGTCAAGTAAGCTTTCAACAAGTTTCTAACTACCTGCATAAAAAAGTAAAATATTTTCAATTCCTTGAACGCAGCGCATTTAGTATGAATTATTTTTAAAATATTCTAACACATAAATTACGAAAGCTTTTTTTATGCTTTTCACTTTTAATGAAATCATTTAGAGTTATTAATACGAGCTAAAAAAAACTTGGCAATTAAGTTTTTTGCTGTATTCCTTCTTTACCATTCATTCATGAATGTGGAGCAGAACTTGCGACTGTTTTATGCAAGCTGTGTCTTGTCTGCTTGCTTAGACAGGCTGTTGTTTTAATTTTTTTGGGAGGGGGGCCTCGTTCATTCATCTCTAGTCGAGGCTATCCAGACATTTAAGGTTCATTATTTTTTAATGTTCGTGCAACCTTGAATTATGAGGCTAGCATATATTTAGTAACCGTTTTGGAAACTTGTCTTTTTGTGTAACAGTATGTCCGGACATCTGTTGTTCAGGATTACATGCAATATAATATATGGGCGTTATGTATTTGTTATTACGAAATATAAGCGCCCACAGCTGTGATCCCATTGGCCCTTTACTGCTCAAGAAATCCCCTTTCCTCTCTCTGTCTTGTTGAACTATGTGTGGTCCTCCTAGAATCACTAAAAATTATTTAATAATACCTAGTGACAAAAATCTGATGTGTTGCAGTCACGTGGCTTTCTCTACTCTTGTACTAAAACCTGCAAACCTTTATTCCTGTCTTCTTCATGTTAGTTGAAATAAGCATTTGCAACAATTATCTTATTGCTAATTTTCTTCAAGGGGAATAAGGGAATACAGTAGGCTTTGAGCGATAGTCAAATGTTTTAAAGCTTTCTCTTTCCGCGGCCAAGAGATAATAAGTGAATAACGATCTCCTAAAGTATTGCAAAACACACAAATAACCAAGATTATCTCCGAAATGGTTCACTGCACAAAAAATGCATTTGGACATAGCGTGTGTGTTTTAACGAGAGCTGTGGTAAGATTTGGTCTATCTCTTACGGTTTACCAGTTATGCAAAAATGATCCAGAGTAAACAGGACTACATAAGCTATAGCGAGAAAATTCAAAGTATACATTTCATTTGTCATAAAATATCTTAAACATAAGGCATTTTAATGAAAATTGTTAGCCATTTTTAGAAAATAAAATTTTCCATGTAAAGGGTAATTTAGGCTGGAGGAATTCTCTTGAAAATCTCGTATCTAATTCTTGAAATACATTAAACTTGTATACCATCTTTGGTTTTTAAACGAGTGTAACTCCTCAAACATTAATCATATCGAAATTTTGTATTAACAACTCTTTTTCATTTGTCAACTGTAACTTCGTAGGTATATCACTATGATTACCAGGGGTTCGTTGGTCAATACGAGCTAGTGTGAGTCAGACAGATGGCCTTAGCTGCATAGTGGCTATCCTGCATCACCTATGTTGTTTCTGTTAAGCATTTGTTCCTCCTGGAACTGCTTGCTGGTCTTTAATTGTTATGATGCTCGACGGACGTCCATGATTGTGTAGTCAACTTTCGGTACCATATATCCTCATTTTTTTATTTTGTTCTCTGGGTATAACTTTGGGTCGTAGTATTGAATAAACGGGTGGAAGATACTGCTTCGGCCAGGGATTCTGCATCATGAGTGTAACAAATAAGTTCATGCAATTATTGTCAGTAAAGAAACGGAAAAAATAGTTTGTCAAATATTTGCAGTCGTCTAGTTTCTTGACGAAGATATAAGGTATATTATTTCACTAACTACCGCGCAAACATTCTGTAAACAATACTGTATGCATTTCTATCTTAATTCGAATGAATTTAGCCACAAGAAGTGAAGAAGTTTTAACGGGTGTTGAGTGTGAGTTAGTGTTTGAGAGACAATGAAAGGAGTGGGTCAAAACTACTAGAAGAAAACAGTTGTGAGCTGTAATATCACGGAAAGCTGTAGACTGTGTTAACGTCAGCAGAAGACAACTGTGTTTTTGTACAAAAAGTTTAGAAGAAAAATAGTACAAATAAAATAATTACTGAACTTTTGTCATTTTTGTCACAATATGTTACGTTTTAGTTTGCCGCGTGTCCTGGGCTAGTTAATGGTGTCATATTTCCATCAAATTTAGCTCTGGAGCTATTATAATGAACCAATAGAGTGCTTTCACATTTCTGCTTCCCTCTGAAGGTTTCTGGGCATCCTTTTTACACAAATGGGTCTCCAGTCTCATTTATAAACGACATACGTCATAGAGCAGAACAAAGGACACAGACCAAGTCACATTGACGCCTCCTTGTTTCCTTGCTGCTAATATATTCTTGATTCATTTCCCTATTTGGTAGCCTACGCAGTTTACATGGTTCCAAAAATGTTATCTCATTCACTAGACATTTAGTGGACTTGTAGTTTCTTTTCCCAGTTTATCCCGCCAACCCTCTAAGTTAAGGACTTCAGAAAACCGGAAAGAGTAAATACTTGCATCTAAAGTTGGTCAAGGTCGTTAAACAATACACTTCAGGGCTAATACAACTTACTGACATAAATCATTCAGACGGCTTGTTCAAACACAGCTGACCTCTGCGTGTCGCACGATGTGACCCCAGGAAGAGTCATGGACAGGATTTCTATTATCAAAGTGCGTGCCATGCTAAGAAGCTAACATACATTCATTTGTCAAATGTCGAATCATAAAGTTCTTACCTATCAATGACGTATTCATGAGATAAAAGTGCTGAAAGAGTCCACTACCTCTTCAGAACTACGCCGTTAACCGCTGAGTGGAATGTTCAACAATACATTGTCATTTAAGAAAGAATACTAAAAACACACTCATATTTTGTCTGTGAAGATACCTTGAGATCCTAAAACATAAAGTTACACTTTAAAGCTATATATTAATTGTAAGTTTGATAGCGATCCTTTAATGGACCTCCTTAAGTTCAAACTTTCATTAAAGGACTGGTCTTCAGCCAATCGGACAGTTCAATTTTCATTAAAGGACAGGTGCTCCACCAATCACAGAATTCCCATGCAGCCATAGCAAAGCGCAATATCGATTAATTCTCGAAACGCAACTAGCGCGAGTTTAGAAAACACTAAAATGTCTGACAAAACTGACAATGAGATGCAACTTACACAAATAACCTCAATACAGCATCAACTTCCAAGAATATTGCACTAAGCACAGTCCCGCAAATTAATTTCACTAATTGTGCAATAAATAACTTATACATGAAATAAAGTTTGGTCTGAAAACCAATATATTCAATTTTCCTTCTATTTTTCAATGTTGCATAGCATTCCAAGGTTATCACTTTCATCACGCAGCTGTGACGTGCTGGAAACAAATCGATTGTTTAGCGCCTGCGCAGAACTCCAAATATCAGCTGATGCAATATGTAGGTCATTGTCCCTGGTGAGTGTGCAACATTTTACAATATTTCAACTATAAAATTAGGTATATGGTCGAGCATAAAATGTCGTATGAAACTTAACTATAATGATAATTAAAACGCTCGTATGAAAATTAGGAAACTCACTTCGCTCGCGTGTTAATTACTATCATTATAGTCTCTAATGTATTTTACATATTGCGATGACAAAGTTATTTGTATTAAAGTTGTGTAGATATGTCTGAAATCTGTATAAAATAACAAGCTAAATGGTGAAAGTATATTTACGACGTTGTGAAATCTGATATTTACTCCCCCAATACAATGCGTAGAGAGTGGCACTGCGGAGAGATTTTGTGTACACGTGGTGTTAATATATAGCTGCCATTTTAATTACTAAAACGGATTATTAATATGAACATTGTTTTTACGAGCTTTCTGTACCATATATATAACATTTCATAGGCACAACAATAAAACAAAAGTCTAAATTCAATTTCTCATATTCCTCAATTAAACGCTTGATCATTAAAAAAATTTCTCATTCATACCTACAAGAAATAGAAACAAATGCCAAAGATAAAAAATGGATTACACTACTTTCCAACCCAGATATAATCCCCCAGAGACCAAGGAAAACAGCGGTTGCAGCCTTCCGACTACTGACAAATCACGACTGCTTAGCAAGTCATCTCTACAGAATAGGTATCTCAGCCTCACCAATATGTGTCCTGTGTAACGATCCAGCAGAAATGAATGAAGAACACTTGAAGACCTGTGAAGCATTAAGATCAGAAGAAACTACAGTTCAAAAGTATTGGAAAGCACGAATGCTAATGGCTTCATTGCCAGATGCAAGGCACTAGAAAACAACAACATAACATTTCATTCAAAATTTTCCTATTTCCTGAATCCAAGAAAAACATTTATAGAAAAATGTTGGTGTGTGTGTGTGTGTGTGTGTGTGTGTGTGTGTGTGTGTGTGTGTGTGTGTGTGTGTGTGTGTGTGTGTGTGTGTGTGTGTGTGAACACCATGGCTCAAATACGAAAAGTCTGGTAAATACCAACGTTTATTTAAGTTAATTATGTTCTAAAGATACCTCAAGAAGTTTTTCAAGAAAATCCACCACCCAAGTACCCTTTACATGGAACATTTTTCATATATTTCTTTTTCTTAAAAATGTCTCCAACAATTTTTGTTAAAATACCAGAGATAAATATATTTACATGACAAAGAAAATTCATACCTTAAATTTTCTGATAAAAGGCTGCGAAGTCTTTTTCATTCGGGTGGAATTTTAATAACCTTGTATAACTGGCCCACGTTAATCGAAATTAGCATTTTCAGAAATTACCTTAGTGAGAATTTTCGTGTAGGTACTCGGGGAATATTGGAATACAGCTCTAAGCGATAGTGAAATGTTTTAAGAGCTAGTTGCTATGCGATGCCTTCGTTCTCTTTGCAAGGCCAAGAAATGAAAAAAAAAAACGAATAACATAGTCCTATTTGAAAAAAGTATTAGTATTGGTAAATTCGAACAAATAAGAAAGAATGTCTAGGAAATGTTTAACTCAAAAGAAAAACTAAGTATTTGACATAAATGTGTTTTAACGAGATCCGCATTTTTTATTTAGTAAGCTTTTGTTTATGTCGTACTGTTTACCATTTATACAAACGAAGAGGTTTTCTGAGGACATTCCCAGAAAATTCAAATTATGACTTAGAAACTTCCATGGAATCGTCCGTTTGTGTGCGTCACTGGGTACTGAGGAGTGGAGTGGGGTATTGCCGCTCATTGTGTAAGGTTGAGAGAAGGTTGGACATCTCTGATATAGATGAAATAAACATGTGTGTGCAATATGGCACAAACGTTGACTAAAGTTTAGGGATATGACAGAGTTTCATAAAGTATCTTACCGCAAGGATTTATCCATTTGGATAAATTTCCCTAAGTTTTTCTTTCCTAAAAAACAGTTCTTAAAGTATCACATTTTAAAATATTAGTATAAAGAATGGAATTGATACTAAATGCCTCTGGACATTCTCTTCATTTCGCTAAATTCTGTAGAACTACCAGCATTTAAGTTAGGTTAGATCAGGGCCTCTCCGGGCCTCTCCGTTATTAGTTAGTTGTATTACAGGTATCTATTTCTCTGATAAACAAGGCATCTATCAACACACGCCTCCTCGAATCTTCGCTTTGCAGCGCACGAGTAGAGCCGAGTTTAACCGAGCCACCACGATGCATAATGCAAGGAACCTCTGTACGTTGGATTGCATTCGGTGCGATTTCAAGCTTTGAAATGCCCTGGACAAGACAATAACACAATCTAAAAATGAGTACTTATCAAGGCATAGAAATGAAGTATTGTATTCTGGTCACCTGTAATGTCAGAAAGGAGTTTTAAATACATAAAAAGTATGCTTCTGTGAACGAGTAGGAAGTTTGTGTGGTTACTACACATTCAGAATTTATTTCTTGATGTGAATCCGTTTAAAAACTACGCCTAAGTATAAAGTTTCATATTATAGCAGCTTACACAATTGGCTTTATAAAATAAATATTCAACCGCAATGTTCGCGACAGCATGAAACGAACTAACAGATTGCAGCAAAGCTCGAAACCACTTTTCATAATTTCACTGAACCGGCTGGATCAAGGACGCGCAGGAAATATGGTATTTTCACACAACATCATTGTGACGTCATCATCGTTACCCGTATCATGGGCAGTGAGCACGTTAAGATACAACGTTTTGCAACGAGCGCACGATCCATCCCAGCTTGCGCGAGGGGAATGCAACCCACGTGCCACAGATAAAACGGGAGAAACCACAACGCCGCAGCGAAACATGTGAGTTACGTAGCACTTCTTCCAAGTAGTCATGCGAAACTCTGCTTTTATCTGTTTAGAACAATCAGATAAGATGGTACCAGAGCGACACTGGACATTTTTAGAAAATCAACCAAGGATTAGCTTCAAAATATTAAATGAGTTTATTATTTCTCAAAATATTCCTCTTTTACATCATTCGATGAAACCAGTTGTTAAAGCAATGATGCATTTCAGAAACCAGATAATGCATGCCGTTACATGTGACAAATCACAAGGTGCCAGGCCAGGTCTCTATGGTGCAGGATCTGTAGTAATGACTGGGGTTCGAAGCTATCGCGAAATGAGGTGATCGCAAGTTACTTCCACATGGGCAGAGCGTGACGTCATTGCGTGAGTACCTACAGCGAGTAGTGTCTCGAATGTGTTCTTTAGTTCTGTACAGTAAAATGCCTGCAGCACGAAAATCGAAATATCCAGTCTTGTTGAACTTACACAATAATTTGGGAGTGAATATTTTACTACAAGTGGTGACAACATTGGATATAAGTCATGCAAAAACTTTACCTACAACATTCCTATGTCAACTATACCTGGCTTCTTCTGTGTTGTGTGACAGACTGACCTCTCCCACTTCCTGTAGTCCAAACCCCGCAACTTTTTGTTTCCTGCATGAAGGTTTGGTCCCTAGTAATGACCTATGAGGCACCCAGTTAGCCAGTTGTTAGTTTTACTGTATGCCACGATGCATTGTCATGATGTAAAGTTGTTTTTCCTTTTGGGCGTTTTCCAAGAACCTTTTAAACATTTGAGATAAACAGACATTTATGTACCAACTGAGAGTAAACGGTACGTCTATCTCTTAATCCTACAGTAGCAAATGGCCCGCAACCATCTTCTTACCAGCACTACGAATTCATCAGACCTTTGCAGGCTTGCTTCTATTCGAAAGATCCAGTAAACTGTTTTACTATACATTTTCAGGATCATAACAATAAATCCAAGATTCATAACCAATAACGGTATTGTAAACCAAATTTGAAGTGCCTTCTTGGAATTTTTCCAGGGCTTTTGAACCAACAATGCGATGTTGTTTTTGATCGCGAGTCAGTTTATGTGGAGTCCATGGATACCAAAGTTGTTTCACGTCTGTTGACGTAAAATGTTTTGGATTTGACTCGCACCAATGCTCAATGTCGCCAGAATAAATTTATATGATGTCCGTTGATCTTCAGCATTGCTCGAATATATTCATCAGTAACAGCAGTTCTTGGTGTACTCGTAACAATTCCCAATGTCACCCGAAAAAATCCTTAAGATGGTTTGGAATACCGTTACTGGTGATGAATCGTGGATTTATTGTTATGATCCTGGGAAGTATAGCCAATCAGTTCACTGGATCTTTCGAATAGAATCTAAGCCTACAAAGGTCTGATTAATTCGCAGTGCTGGTAACAAGATGGTTGCGGTTTTGAAGGCCAGGGTCTCTCGGCAACAAGTGTGAAAACTGTAGATAATCACATGTTTGTGCAGAATTCGCCAAGCTTAGCTGGGTGAAAGGCGAGGAAAATCTTTGTACATACATTAACATAGGAAGAGATTGATTTCCATTGGAGAGTGACAGTAGGATCATTGAGATGTAGTTTTACGTGTTTTCATAGTTACCTCCCAACTTGGCCCATTAGAATATCGGGTTTTTGGAGCTTTGGATAAACACGTACGATGATTTAATGAAATCGAGTTTGAACATCTGTAAGCAAATGTCTAGTGATGGGTACAGTCTAGAAAAATTATTCTAAGGGTCTGAAGAGGTTGCCACACTTGTGGCGTAAATACATGCAGTTCAAGAGAGGCTATTCTGAGAGGGTGGATCAACAGAGGAGGCTAATTTCTGGAGAATGACTGTACTATTATGAGAAGGGTAATGCCAAACTTTGTACCCTCCCAATTTGGTCATATCTTGCTACAGTCTTTCTGGTGTTTGACGAAACACTTGTGAGGGCTTCATTTCACCAAGTTTGAATATGTGGAAGCAGCTGTCCTTGGTAATAGAACAGATTCCGGAAGTCATTCTAGGGAGTCTGGAGAGTGCTATAAGCGTGGCGCAAGTATATTCAGCTAAAGGAAAGTCTATTGAGATTATGGATTAAATTATTCAATTGGACACACAAAGTGCGAATTAAAATATTGCGCTTCTCGTAATGCGAGAAAATGACTCAACAATTTTAGCATTATGCACATAGGACTGCACAAACACCTAAGTGCAGAAATATTTATCTGTAGTGCAATTTTTATATAAGCTTTTATACCCGTTGAGAAATAAAGTGTTGCGGGTGCCTTTTTGACAAATGGTACCGGAATACCGATTTAACACGTATTATACAGGATGAAAAATTAAGCTCAAATATTGTCACAGTCGCTAACGATAAAGAAGCGGATCCAGAAACTTAATACCATTTTAATTTTGTCCTACTAGGTAATTTAGGACCTAGTGTTATTAACGAAACAATCTGATGTGTTGCACTCACATGACTTTCTCTACTCTTGTACCAACTATTCTTACGAACTCTTATTCCTCTATCTTCTTCATGTCAGTCGAAATAAAATTTTGTAGAAATTATTTTACTGGTAATTTTCTTGTACGTGCAAGGGGAATATGGAAATACAGTAGGCTTTAAGCGATAGTCGAATCTGTAAAGCGTTCTCTTTGCACGACTAAGGGATAAAAAAGTGAATAACAATCTTCCACTTGAAAATCGCAAAACTCGCACAAATAACAAGGAATAGCTCACTATACAAAAAATGCATTTGGACAAATATTGTGTTTTTAACGAGTTCTACATTTTTGTATAGTAAGATTTGGTCTATCCCTTACGGTTTATGTAAAATTCATCCAGAGCAAACAGGACTACATAGGCTATAGCTAGAAAATTCAAAATATGCATTCCATTTACCATAAAAATATCTTAAACATATGATATTTTAATCAAAATCGTTAGACATTTTTGAGGAAATCAAAATTTCCGAAAAAAATGCATGTAAAGGGTAGTTTAGGGTGGAGGAATTTTTTCAAAATCGTGTCGTATCCTTGAAAGATATTAAACTTAAATACCAACTTTAGTTGTTAATCAAATTTTCGTTGTTTGAGCTATGCTGTTCATAAACACACACCGGCCTTCTTTAAAACCTGCGTTTTTATTCAGGGGACCTTAAAGCATGTATTTCCGATGAAATCTCGACGCCGAACACAATATTTCCCCTACTTACTATACGTAATAGACAAAGTAAACAGTTACTTAGAAAATACAAACTTTTATAATTTCTTTCAGAGTCAAGTTTATCTCTTCTGCCTTTACAAATTAGCAAACATAAATATATTTGAATACAATTTTATGAATGAGAACACTGGTGCCTATTTTAGCTAATAATAACTGGACAGAATGCAGTCAGGGTCTTGTTGCATTGCCATAACAGCAATTTCCGAGGACCTTGAAGTCGTCAAGCAGGCGATCTTCGACTCAGTGACAGGAGAGTATACCTAACGTGTGTTGACGGACACGGTTGTGTTGTTTTGACCAAGGTCAGCTCCTCAATGAAGAAGAGTTTCCCAATAGGTCACTTGCCTTGAATGTCCCTGAAGGAAGCGCCCGTTAGCTACAATGTCTAAATTAAGAGAACGTTCAAATGTCACGAAAACTTCGCTTCAGCACAGTCATTTTGTGTTTAGATTGGCTCATTGATCAACAAAAGCAGCTTGAGGGGTAAACGACATCCTTTCTGTAAGCATTACTTGCGAAGGCACATCCATTTCCGGTCCACAACTGTGCTGCTTATCGAGAAGAAAGAATGAATATTTTAGCAAACCTTTAACTTGCATACACCTTCAACCATTTCACGCTCAAAACCCACGTTTGGCTGATGCTCGTCCTTTAAAACTTTGTTTTCACCTATCTCAAACACACGTATGTTCGTAAATATTACAGCATTTATATAAAAATCTTATATCACATGACCTTCTCCACTAACTCTTCTACGAGTCTTATAAAAGCTCAGTCTTTCTTATATATGTACCTATACGTACTTCCTGTTAATTGAAGTGAACTTCTATCACAGAATATATATAACTACGACTTCCAACATACCTTTTTACTTTCTCTACTGGTAAGTAGGGGAAGTATTGTATTCCACCCAAAAATTCGAAGTCGAGATTTCACCGGAAATACATGTTTTGAGGCCCCTGAATCCAAAAAACGCATTTTTAGAAAAAGGTCCGTGTGTGTGTCTGTGTGTCTGTCAGTCTGTGGACAGCATAGCTCAAAAACGAAAAGTCGGTTAAAAACCAAAGTTGGTATTCAAGTTTAATTTCGTTCAAGGATGTGACACGAAGATTTTGAAGAAAATAGCCCCACCCTAAACTACCCTTTACATGGAAAATTTTTCGAAAATTTTGATTTTCTTGAAAACGGCTCTAACGATTTTGATTAAAATGTCATATGTTTGAGATATTTTTATGACAAATGAAATGTATATCTTGAATTTTCTGGCTATAGCCCCTGTAGGCGTATTTACTCTGGACGACTTTTGCATAACTGGTAAACCGTTAGAGATAGACCAAATTATACTATACAAAAAATGTAGATCTTGCTAAAATACACAATTTATGTCCCAATAAATTTTCTTGTAGGGTGAACCATTTCGGAGATATTCCTTGTTATGTGTGCGAGTTTCGGAAAACTTGGAACTTTCGTGAAATGGGTCATCGTTGTTCATTTTTTTATATGTTACGTGTACAAAGAGAACGGAATCTCAAAGCTTTGAAAGATTTGACTATCGCACAAAGCTTACTGTATTCCAATATTCCCCTTGCACCTACAAGGAAATAAGCAATAAGATAATTTGTACAAATGTTTATTTTAACTAACACGAAGAAGATATAGGAATAAGAGTTTGTAAGAATGGTTAGTACAAGAGTAGAGAAAGTCATGTGAGTGCAGCACATCAGATTTTTTGTTTTAGCTCAAGAAAGATGCAGCAGGCTGAAGCCATGCTTGAATTTTTAAAAAGTCAATCGTTATGTGATTTCTTTCAAATTCCATACTCTTTGCATGACCAGGAGAAAAATCTGATGTGTTGCACTCACATGACTTTCTCTACTCTTGTACTAACCATTCTTACAAACTCTTATTCCTATATCTTCTTCATGTTAGCTGAGACAAACATATGTACAATTATCTTATTGCTTATTTCCTTGTAGGTGCAAGGGGAATATTAGAATACAGTAGGCTTTGTGCGATAGTCAAATGTTTTAAAGCTTTGAGATTCCTTTCTCTTTGCACGGCTAACATGAAAAAGAATAACGATCTTCCACTTTATGCAAGTTTAAGTATTACAAAACTTGCCTAAACAACAAGGAATATCATTGAAATGCTTCACTCTACAAACAAATTTAGTTGGACTTAAAGTGCGTGTTTTAACAAGATCTACATTTTTTGAATAGTAAGATTTTGTGCATCTCTAACGGTTTACCAGTTATGCAAAAGTCGTCCAGAGTAAATACGACTACAGGGGCTATAGCTAGAAAATTCAAGATATACATTTCATTTGTCATAAACATATCTTAAACATATGGCATTTTAATCAAAATCGTTAGAGCCATTTTCGAGAAAATCAAAATTGTCCATGTAAAGAGTGGTTTAGGGTGGAGACATTTTCTTCAAAATGTTCGTGTCGCATCCTTAAAATATATTAAACTTAAATGCCAACTTTGGTTTTTAACCAATGTTTAGTTTTTTAGTTATGCTGTCCACAGACTGACACACACACATACGCATACACACACGCGCGTGCGCGAACCTTCTAAAAACGCTTTTTTGGATTCCGGGGTCTTAAAACATATATTTCCAGTGAAACCTTAACATCGAATTTTTGGGTGGAGTACAATACTTCCTCTACTTCTACACGTAGTATAGAAAGAAAAAAAGAAAAGAAAAGAAACTGACAATTTACCGCTTGATAAACATCTGATGTATTGCATTCACATTACTTTCTACAACCATTCTTCTACAAACCAACAATTAGGAGCATCTTGGAAGATAATAATTTTGTTAAAAATTACAATTTGTGCCCTTTAACGATATCTACATTTCTTTTTCTTTTTTTATAGTAAGATTTTATCTATCTTTTATGGTTTACCAGTTATGCAACATTCATTTTGGGGTGGGGGAATTTTCTTGAAAACCTTCGTATCGCTGTTCTGGAAGATAATGAACTTAAATGCCGTTTGGTAGGCACTCTACGGGCTTTTCTTTTTTAGTTAGGCTGTACACAAAAAGACGTGCCCATCAATCTTTTTGTAAATACGAAGATGTTCTTTTTTTTTTTTTTTTTTTTTTTTTTTTTTTTTCAGGTCAAGGAACTGACATCAAATTTTGTAGTGAAATACAATGCTTCCTCTGCTTAAGAGGAAAGTAGAGTAAAACTGCTATGTTAACGTTATTTAGGATGTATTTTTACTTATACATGATTACAATGTAAACAAAAAGATCTTGGTTACAGATAACGTTCGTAAACAACATTCATATATTTCAGATGGCGTATTTATAAAGCGTAAACATGCATCATAGAATGTTTCGAAAACTGCCAACATTACGAAGCAAATTATAAAAAAGCTCTCTGTATTTCTGTACAATAAGTTTTTGTTCATCTCCAGTAATTTTCTGTTGTATACAATGCACTCAGTAAGAAGAAAAATTCCCACTCTTTCAGTCGGGAATCAAACCCGAGACCCCTTGGACAGCAGGAAGGTTTTCTACTGCCTAGCTACAGAGCTAACCTAAGACATTTTTATCTTATATAAATTGTGTGTTTTAACGACATCTGAATTTTTCCTAGAGCAAGTTTTTCTTTATGCTTACAGTTTCCAAGTTACACAATTATACAAAAATCAAGATATATTTATTGCTTGAATCATTTTTCATTTTTACTTTTTCTACTACGTATAACAGAGGAAGTGTTGTATTCCACCCAAGAATTCCATGTCGAGATTTCACCGAAAATATGTTTTGAGGCCCCCTGAATAAAAAAAAAAAAATTAGAAAAAGGTCTCAGTGTATGGTGTATGTGTATCTGTGTGTCTGTCAGTCTGTGGACAACGTAACTCAAAAATGAAAAGTCGGTAAAAGACCAAAGTTGGTATTTAAGTTTAATGTCTTTCAAGGATGCAACACGAAGATTTTAAAGAAAATTCCTCCACTCTAAACTACCCTTAACATCGAAAATGTTTAGAAAATTTTGATTTCCTTGGAAATAGCTCTAACGATTTTGATTAAAATGCTGTTTGAGATGTTTTTATGGCCAATGAAATGTATATCTTGAATATTCTGGCTGTAGCCCATGTAGTCCTATTTACTCTGGATGACTTTTGCATAACTGGTAAACCGTAAGAGATAGATTAAGGCTCACTGTACAAAAAATGTAGTTCTTCCTAAAATTTACGTCTGGACAATGTTTTTTTGTAGAGTGAACTATTTCGGAGGTTTCCTTGTTAATTGTCTGAGTTTTGAAGAACTTGCACTTCTGTCAAATGGAACATCGTTATTCATTTTTTATATCTTATTCGTGCAAAGAGAACGGAATTTGGAAGCTTTAAAAGATTTGTTTATCGCTCAAAGTATTTCTATATTCTCCTATATATAATAAAATAATTTCTGCCAGTGTTTATCTCGACTAACACGAAGAAGATATAGGAATAAGAGTTTGTAAGAATGGTTAGTACAAGAATAGAGAAAGTCACGTGAGTGCAACACATCAGATTTTTTATATAAGTAACAGAAATTGTTCACGTAAAGGTTAAGTTTTTAATGGAGTGTACGGACCTTTGAAAAATGAAAGGTTGGTATAATTCAATTGTTTGAATTGCACCAACTCGCATAATAACGAGCTCTTCAGTAAATTTCGTAATGAAAAGCCAGCATTATCTTATAGCCAATAATAATTGGAACAAAGCGCTGCTTTAAGAACCTAAGCGTAATTTAAGATTGTTGCCAAGAATGAAGCATCATTAAGCACTGAAGTAACTTTCCTCAGGCGTTACAAAAACTCGCCTCCCATGTATATCCTTAGGCCTACATTTAAAACAACGGTTAAAATTGAATGTAAACAACAGAAATTGTAATGCCCTTAAATCCAGGTCAGTGATTTGAAAATCTGTAGCCCACTCCTTGCGAAACTCACGAGATACAACTAGCTTGGCTCATTCTTGGAGAAAGGAAAAGAAGAATGTGTGCAAATTATTTTACTGCTCTATATTGCCAACCGTTACTTATCCACAACGGCAGACACGTATTTCGTGCCCTTCGGTTTTCTTTCTATTTCATTCATAAAGATGATGGATAGGGGCGAGAAAGAGTTGGGTAATATACAGCGCTTTAATGTCCACTTTGGCTGGTTAAAAATCACGACTTCATGACTAATTCTATGACACAAGAATCTGACTCATAGACTATAGCCTGGTACACTTCAACAACTCTTGTGATAATGAAACAAATCTACATACGTGGTGGACATAATTACTTGCTGCTAAAATTATTTAATAGCCCAATTACATACATTCAGAGCTCGACGGAATTCAGAACTTTTGTGGTATTTTACTTCCATGAGGTTCAAGGTAATTAAATGTAATTTTCTGAGATTAATAGCTGAAATGCAATTCTGGAATGCACGCAAGAAAATAAATACCTGTTTTTATTTGGTGTAAGTCCAATTAAGCAGGAATCACTTCATTAATTCGCATGTAATTGTTATTTGATTATAGATGTAATACTATAGCCCAATCAGTAATTATGTTTTGCAGAAAACCCGCGAAAAACGTCCGAACTGATTAGAATCGGTTACACATGAAGACAATATGAGTGTCTCTTGAACGACCCGACTGGCAGCCCGCTGCTACCAAGGCACTGCTGCATGAATCCTTTCCTTCGGTAGCAGCGAACTGACTCTCTATTTCTGACGCCTATTGACACATTACTGTACATGTCCTCCGTGGTCTAGGGATAACATGCTTCTCAAAGTCGTGGGTTCAAACCCGATGGATGTCTTCGGACGTAAAAATCCTTATCATGGTAAAGAAAGAAAGAAAGTAAAGCTGGTGGTCTCTGGTATGTCTACGACATGTAAAAACCCTAAAGCCTAAGAGTTATCCAAGCAAAATTAATTGATCTTTCACGCCCAATATAAAATGGGCTCTATAATATTGAAAGTTCAAGTAGTTCATAAATAAAAACTATTTTTTTATTTATGCCAACAAACTTACTGTTGGTGTTGTTTACACACACAAACCGTGTGTGGGCAATGTTTAAGAGGTGGAATAAAGACTGAAAAATTCAATGCCATAGCCGGGATTTGAACCACGGACCTGGAGCGCCTGCTTTAACCACTAAGCTACCATGGCTAACTTGCCAGTATGACATAAAGTTTCCCAGCCAATTCGTAATTTCTCGATAGATCACAAGGGAATCACATCAAAGATAAATACCTCAAGGGCGACTTACAAATTGTAAGTACTTTATGTGCTGGGTTTAAGTAACCTTCAGATGTTAATTATTATTTATTTATGCCAACAAGCTTACTGCTGATGTTTTTAAACACACAAGCTGTGTGTGGGCAATGTTTGAGACATGCTAATCCCGGCTATGGCTCGAATTTTTCAGTCGTGATTCCACCTCTTAAAAACTCAAAAAATTTCCGAATTTTTTGAGTGCAAAGTTTGGAAAACACACGCCGATACGGTGTTTTAATTCATCAAGCGTTCTGAATTTATGGCTTAAATATTATCGTTACCTAAGGATTTCTCACAGATAACAACACATGGTTTTAAATCTGGAGAATAAGCAAGTCAGTCAGTTATTCTGTTATAAACAGAGATTTGTGATGTGAGGCAGCCATTTTCTTGGACTTCTTCGCACTTTTTCCCGAGTCGTCTAAGTTTTGCTCGAATGCTTCTTCTTGTGTAAAATACACACAGTTTAAATTGTCCTTACAACCTATAAATTATGGATTTGTCAAGAACAATAACACTCGATAATCTCTCAATAAATTCAAGCTGGCGGTCCACTTGTGATTATATTCGAGAAAAACTTAACACAATAACCACACGCTATTCTGCAGTACACGTACACCATAATTATATCAATCATCAACAGACACCTTTGCATACTATTATTCCCATGATACGCTAGATTTGCTAAATGCTAGCCCGAAATGAAAATGCGGTGCTTACGAGTGAGTTAATCTAACCACATGCAGCGATCGATAGTTGCATTAAAACAACTTCATTTCTATAAGTTCAGAATACCATGGCAATTTCTGTATCGAACTTCGTCGTTGCAAGTAATTTCCTCTGCTTTGGTCTTCGAAGATGCCATTTTGTGTTCATTCCGTATATAATGAGGGTTATCCTAGAAATAACGCGCAATGAGTATGCTTTCCTATCTCCATGGAGGTATCTGATTATTGCACTATTACTGAGTAATTCTAAACAGATTTTCTGCATTTAAAAACGTCTGTGTCCATAGGATAAGCTATTGAAATAGACGACGAAAAATCAGTCCTATCATGTTAGTGTCTTAGTTTAAAAATATTATTTTTAAAATTGAAAACTTTAGGTGCAAATATGCCATTAGAATTCTAAGCTCTTTCATACATTTCTAGTTACTCTAAGTAAACCAGATACAAGGTCCCGAAGATCTGAAAGTTTTCGAGAAGCTCAACAACCCAGAAGACACAGTCTCAATTACGGTGTTTTATTACTACTGAACTTGTTCTTGCTGTCACATAGTTCCTGTAAATTACTATTACAAAATTTTACGTAAGAAATTGCGCCCAAATTGTTGCCAAGCTTTTAACATAAGTAGTCTCAAATATCATAGTTCCTCTCACATCGCACCACTGATGAAAAACGGCCTCAAATCAAAGATCTATGGGCTTTAAAATATTTCAATAGTACAAATAGTTAGGTGTAATCCATATTTTATTTCCAATTAAAGATCTAACGCTACTTTGTGGTTTGTGTTATTACAGCTAAAGCTGAGGAATACATAGTTAGGGATCTAACCGTGTTGTACTGTAAACGCTAAACGAAGTATTAAATGCTATAAGTAATTTAGTTGCTAGTTAGAGAAATTGTATCATCACGAACAAGTTCGTTTTAGGTAATGTGGCCTATAATGATAAACCTAACGAATATAGCCTTGGTCTTTCCACTACTGTTTTGGTCTTCTTTGCTCACTGTGATCAGTTGGAGAGTACTGGAATGTCAATTTTGGGAGTCTCGTTCTTTCCATTTTCATCAAATGATTTTTTCCATTCTAGTTGTTATTTTTCTAAGTCATACTTGGTACTCCAAGGTTTTCTCTGATGTCCGTATTCCTTTGGTGGTCCGATCTAGTAACTCCTAACAGTGCTCGTAAGAAACCCATTTGGGCTACTTCAAGTTTAAGTGAATTTTTGTTATTTAAATCCAAATTTCACTCCCGTGTCTGAGAGCAGCTTTTGATGTGATATTATGTAGTCTTAGTTTTGTATCGGTCATCATCTGTTTACCAAAATGTCTCATTATCTCGTTCAATTTATTAAATGTTTGTTATTTTGTATCAATATCTCTCTTGTGATCTGCAAATACACTTCCTAGGTATGAGAAATCAGATACTTGTTTTATAATTTTTCCATCAGAGAAATGAAAATTAAAATATATCTTTCCTGTGCTTGTTAACCAAGGAAAGAGGAGCCAGTTATGGGGAGTATGTACCAATTTTCAATTTTTCTGTGTTTTGGTCAACTTGCATTGGGCGTGCGACATTTTGGCAAGAAGGTAGTGCATGCCTTGACCGATTACCATTGGTAAACATCTCGCCCAGTTTACAATCTGGGCTCAGTCGATTTGATTATCTTTTCCTCAAACTGAAAAATACACTTCGAGTCAGTGTTTCACAACGCTAAATGTCCTGTGATACAATGCATCCGTGAGTTAAAACATCAAAGACAAACTGAATGACACAACCACCACTGATTAAGAAAGTACCTGCTCATTAAATTACAAGAGGATTGCCCTAAACGACAGTGATGTAAGTAGATTAAGAAATCTAAAATATATGACAATTATGCAACTCTAAGCATACTCTTGAGATTTCCTTTATCAATACGAGTAAAAGAGGAGTACTTATTTATTGAACCTCAGTGCACTATATAAGGTCTGAACATTTTACTTCCTGAACAATTTTATCTAAAAGACCTTAAATATAACTTGGACGTCCAATTAAATTATATAAGAGAATGAACAAACACGCTCAATACATTTTGAGCCTATGTTTATAATCTGGATGAATGTAAAATTAAAAGGTATAATGAGCTTAACACGGCGTTTCTACCTTCGAAAAATCGACTTATACTACACCTTATATAATACAGTATTCATATAAAAATGTATTATTTCTTGACACATTTATTTTCCAGAGATGATTTACAATCAAGTAATAATTGTTTAGTTATCGAAAACAGAAGTTCAGAAGAGTACACTAGTGGCAAGTTCTTATGAAGAAAAAGTAAGGGTAAAAGAGCATTTTATTCAAATTGTGCCTGTTGGAGCAACTTTCTGTGTCCTATAATCCATTTATAAAAAATTACACAAAATGTAACCAGATAATGGCATCATATTTACTAAAAATTCAAGATATACTACCTATGTATTCGCTATATGCTTTTTAAAACATATTTTAATCGAAATCGTTGCAGCTGTATTTGAGAAAAATAGAGAAGATGTGAAAAAATAATTCTTATAAAGGATAGCTTGAATGGTGAAATCAAAATTTTGTGTGTATCCGTAAAATATTCGGACTTAAATATGAATTCGGATATTAAGAATATGTGAAGCCGTAGTGAGCGAATAGCACAGAGGTGATCATGAATCCGTGTGATTCATGAATCTTTCGCTGTGTAACTATGCAACACAACAGTTAATACCACTTCCTTAGAGGATTTCAGGAGTCCATACTTCGCGACCGGCATCAGTGGAGGAATTATGTCTTTATCAACATCGTCTATCTAATTTGTAACAAGATATTACACTATATTCTTCGAACCAATATTGAACGGCTTTATTGTAAATATCAGATTAGATTAGATTGCGTTCAGCGAGTTCACAAGTAGCCATGGAGGCTGGTGAACATTGAACATGTCGCTTACAACGAAAAAAACTAGAGTTTTTCGTATACAATTACTATTGTTATTTATATTACTATTATTATTATTATTATTATTATTATTATTATTATTATTATTATTATTATTATTATTATTATTATTATTATTATTATTATTATTATTATTATTATTATTATTATTATTAAAGGCTTACAATCTAAGCATAACATACCATGCCACGTGACAACAAATTCAATTATGAAATAATTATTTCAAATGGTACTGTGCCGGAGGATAAACTAGTTATATTCCCACTCTTGAAGACAAAATATGAGTTTGTTTCACACAGATTCCATGATTTCAGGAATCTTGAGAATAACACGTCAATATTTTTTAACCCTTTTACTGTAGATGTAGTCAATGTAAGAGTTAACGTGCAATGTGAAGTCGCAGAAGTACAATCAGATGTAGTGACAGAAAAGAGCAGAGATTTGTTTGGCACAGACGTATTTAAAGAACTGTGTAAAGTAATATATGTTGGTCTGAGAAAATTTACTGCTTCTGCTACAGCAATATTTTGCTCCACATATGCCCGTAAACAATTTTTTTTTTCTCTGATGAACGTAGCAAAATCAAAACTGAGACCTGGCGTTTCAGACAACCACCACTCGGCTTCTCCTATGTTCGGATGATGACAGTGTGTGTAATTGCGATTTCACGTAGTAAAAGTATGACCACCTCTTTCCTGTTTGAAACAAACGCGCTGACCGTTAATTCTTATCAATCCACCACTGTCAAGAGTTAAGAAACAAAGAACTGACACTCCTCCAACCAGCAAGAATGTTACGCGGGTTGCGTGCACAGTGAATTCGGAGCACACACTGTTCTGTCCCTTCCTGGAATAGCACAAACATGGTTCCAGCGTTTCAATATGGGAGACAACAAAGATTTACAATGTTTTGCAAAACCCAAGTTATGGAATATTGAGAGTTTTGGAAGAAAATCCATAGTCAAACACTCGAAGGTACCATATATAGCCACATTAAGACACTTAAAAGCGTTCAGAAGCTGTAAATCTGTACCAATGAATGACAAGGCTCAACGATAATATGATAATGCTCAACTTAGAGGGCATATCTGTCGTCAACTTATCGCTAACCCTGGGATGATAGGTTTATCAGAAGATTTGTCATGTGTGATGAAAATTGGATGTATTACCGCAATCCTACACCTCGGATAATGCTCAATGCCCGTCAGCCTGCAAAATTTGACATTAAAAACAATCGGTTGGTCCCAAAATAATGAACCGTGTTGGTGGAGTTTTGAAGGTATGATTCACGGGAGTTTGTACCAAATGCATGTGCAGCTGATGCGGATCTTTATTCTCAACTGCAGGAAGAGTTCATTAAGTTTTGAGGCAGAGGTACCCGCCATTAGTTAATAGAAACAGGTTCTCTTGCAGCAGGACAATGCAAGATCCCATACAGCTCAAAGAACAATGGGCAAAATTCAGGAATTGGAAGGATTCGAACAGCTACCATATGCGGCATATAGCAGAGATCTTGCGCCATCAGATTACCATCTGTTTAGGTCCATGGCCCATTTCCTACGTGGAAGAAATTTTGAAAACATTAAAGTACCTAGTTGAAATGGGTATGAAACGAATTCTTCGCATCAAAAACCAGAAACTGGTACCTCACTGAAAGGTGGCTCAGGAATATAGAACCACTCTTTATTTTGAAGATTATGATCATTTCCCAATAAGTTTGAAATATAGACATTACTTATGAGACATCTGTAACCCGGAAGTAACGCAGATTACATGTATAAATAAGTTAAGGCAAACTCAGCTATTGCAATACTCGTATTTCAGGATGTGACGGCCATTACACGGTTAGAACAGCACTCGTATCTGCAGATGTTCACACATTTCTTGTTAGTATGGTCTCGAAATTTTGCACATAGCCTCTAGGAAGAGGATTAAATGAACAAGCTGCATGTATTAATGTCACAAGCCAAACCGGTTGCTGGAGTGTTATGTGCTATTGGGTCATTAGAACATCATTTATATTCCGTGGCTTGCACCATCTCAGGTGAATAATGCATTTCTGTTGATTTGCAGGTTCTAATTACCTAGAATTTGTCAGTTGTGTTATTAATGGCACACAGGTGAGAAAATGCCAAATAACTGCTTCCATTATATTGAAATATGTAGCCTTTGTGTTGAGTCTCAGAGCTCATAAGGCGACAGCAGACCATTGTGTCTGCAGCAAGTCTAGGTTAGGGTGTCGGTTGGTCAACAGTAAAACCGGAGGCCGTGAGTTCGCACCCGTCATGGATCGAGCTGACAAGTCTCCTGTAACTGTAACCTAGCTGCGAATACTCCTTTCCGAATACTCGGATTCCAAAGTAGGTACTTATTCCTAAACTTACAAACTAAGCCTCAAGAAGTTGATGTGAATAAGTGTTTTGAAGCATCCTGAATAAAAAAAGAAGTCATGTGTGCATTAACAGCATAATTTAAAAATGAAATGTCAGATAACTACCGTACTTGGTATTTAAGTTAAATATCTTCTAAAAATGCAACTCTAGCCCAAACTAACCTCTAAATTGCACACTTTTCTAAATGTTCGATTTTTTAAAAATTGACTCTTGGATTAAAATAACATATATTTGAAATATTTACATATCAAATATGCATATTGTCAATATTTTTGAATAGTCTGTAAAGTCCTCATTATTTGCGAAAAAGTTTAATACCACAGTTTTATGTAACAGATCAACCGTAAGATATAAATAAAAGCTTACTGCATAAAAATGCAGATTTCCTTAAAACACACAATTTATTTGTAATAACCTTTTCTGTGACATCAGCCATATTGGAGATATCCATTTTTTTAATGTTCCCTTTGTATGCCACCTTTAACAAGGAAGGTCATATCGGCAACTTTTAACCTCTTGGAACAATTGCCCAACAGCAATGGTGTCCATTAGCTTAACTTTGGTTTATATAACCTTGGATTAATTTTTACACTGAATTCACGCATACACTCACTCCCATTCATACTTCCAGACTCTAGGGAGAATAGGAATAATCCTAGTTAAAAAAAAAAAAATCCTCTCATCGGGAATCGAACCTATGTAGAACCCCTTGGTTGGCAGGTGCTCTACCGACTGAGCTGCGGGGCCAGTCTTCCATTGTTATTGGTTTGAATTGTACAGTATGCTTGTCATTTTTTAAGGTGCTGGCACTATTCAGTTGTTTATTGCAATATAAGGGGAATAGTGGGGAATTTGAAGACCAACATAAGGCATGTAAATTTCTATTCTGCTTTCTGTAACTCACTTCTGCTACAACAATATCTGTAATGAACCTATCTGTGCAAAGTTTTACTTCGATTAACATGAAGTAGGAAAATAAGCTTTCATAGCATTAATTCATAGAAGCTATATAATAATAGTGGATAAAGAACATCAATTGAATGCAACACAGAATATGTTTTAATTATCTCTTTTAAAAAATGCTATTAGTAGATTAAATAATAATTAACAAAATAAATAACATATGTTGTTACATTCTATAAAGATACTTCTAACTTATACAACAAAATTTGTTTCCCAAACCTTCAATTTTTATCATACCTTTTAAGACATTCTTTATTCATTTTTAGGAAGGAACGATAGGTCATGATTTGGTGGTTAAACCTGTGCCAGCCAATGTCCGACAACATCTGGACCAATCACATAAAAGGCATGAAGATGAAGACGATGATGAAATGTTCCTCGACGAAGATGGAGAAGACATTGAGGGTGATGTAGCTATAGACTCTGGTTTCCCACTAAGGAAAAGTGCATCAAACAGTGTCCAAGTTAAACCACAGCATCATATAGTATACAGGCGGAATAGTCCTCAAAACGAAGATTCAGCATTTAGTGATTATGGTAAGAAATGTTATGAATTATTTCTGATTTAAGAGATTAAATTTATACATGGTTCAGGTAAGTTATGTTGTAACTCACACTGAATACTTAGTTTATTTTGGAACATGCTGCATACTTTCCAGGCAAAAATATTTATAACTATTAAAAACACATATGAATCTTCACTTGAGCTACTTCCCCACTCAGCTGTAACCAGGGTTGCCAGGTTTTGATTAGGAAAAAAATAGATTTTTCTTACTGATACAGCTAAATGCTAAAATAGAATTTTCAAGAATCATTTATTGTTCGTATTTATTTTCAGATTTTCCTTTTTTTTTTAACAATTTTGTGTCACATTTTGCAATTTCAAAAAAAATGTTTGCATGAATAGGGAAAGTTCACAACCACCTGTAATTCAGATCCAATCAATTCCTTAGTAAATTTGTTTCTCACATCAGTTAAAATGCATTCATTTTGCATATTAAATGACTGAAATGAAAATCAAAATATAAAATTAACCCAGTTTAATAAAATAATACATTTATAAATGTTTAATAACTTTAGTATCCACTACAACACTTCTATTCTAAGCAAATATTTATTAGTCACCTTAGCCTTGCATATATTAGAAATTAGTTTTGCTCTTAAGTTAAGGGTTTGCTTAGTTCTACGGTCTATGCTATAAATAAACATGGCCATCTTCCAGCTATTTATAACAATTAAATACAAGGGCAAGACCATAACAATGAACCACGAAGGCACATATGCGTTATGGTACAGAATAACCAACTGTATTTTATTGCTGTTACCAATGTTCTTGAAATAAGCAAATGGTTACTCAGCAGTGCAATCTATCAGAGCATTGTTAATTGAATTTTGCAGTAAAAAATTGATATCCCTCCCTGAAAAGTAGAAAAACAGAAGAAACAATCTTACCGGAGGAAAAAAATGTCAAATGTAATATTAGCCCAAAAAGCATACAACTTACAGGGAAAAACGTAAGACCTGGCAACCCTAACAGTAACCAGCTGTGTTATCAACGGCATATCACTTTTAAAATTTCAAATGAGTGGGGGATCAAAGAGGGTAGCATTAGTTAGAACACTTCAAAGTAAGCACCCTCTATAGGAAACTTTTTATTAATTCACATTCTTTCAAGGAGAAAGTCATGCAAAAGGCATTCTAAAATGTTGCGAAAAGAAAATTAAAATTAATGCTGGCAAAGGAAGCTCAGATGGGCTTGCAATATTCTATGACACCCAACTGTCTTTTTCTTCCTTTATTTCTAATGAAATTACTATAATTGTTAATTGAATAAAAATAACCTCCTTCTACTACAAATAGTGGTCATTTTCAAAAATAAGGAAGGTTTTCATATTGTGTTGGTACTAGGCAGAAGTGATCAATGAACATGTGTTAATCTGCTATAGCACAATGTAAATATTGCATCAATATTTGACCTATTCTCCTAGAATATGAGCCGTTATGCAAACAAAACTGATGAAAATATATTTTGTAGCACTTCCTCCAGGATAACACAAACTGCCACAGCCAGAAAGCATGGTATCAAGTGCTGAATGGATTTCAGCTCCCATGATCTCACTCAGAGAGAATGCACATTTCTGTGAAGTTTGAATTGTACATACTTTGTTAGGTTTTCCTACTTATCAACTGTGAGAGTGCTACAATTCACATAGCCACTCTGAGTCAAATATTGGTTTTACACTGCTGTCATATGCAGAGGATTTCTTTTTAATTCCACATTGTGTTGGACAAGCAACACGGCAAACTGTAGATCTATTGAAGAGACCATCTTCAAGTAGACCCTTGGAGGAGAATGTGAGAATTAAAAAGCCAAATTTAAATCTAAGGCAAAAGGTTCTAAGTAGTGATAAAAAAGCAACTATACGAGGAACTTTAATACAAATTCAATCAAGTTGGCATGAAAACTATTAAATAAGGTTAGCTAATACTTTTTTTACTTAAAATATTTTATATACAGTATAGCCATCCAATTTAGTACTTTGTCGAAATGTATGACTAAGAAATGGTTTTCCAGCCAGTACCAACCTGTTTATTTTAGAAACATTTGTTAATCTTCTTATTTCATATTCCTTTTACTCGTATATGAAATACATTGCATGCAAAACTTGTTTGCAATTAATTTTAATCATAACTTTTCTATTGTTTCAGCATTTATGGAACCTGATCATCTAGCGAAAAGATTTCGTAGTAAGAGATCAATAACCAAACGAGAAGCACCATATGTGATATATCCAGAAATTTTAGTCATAGTAGACTATGATGGTTACAGGTAATAACCAGCAATAATTAGTTATAATTAAATCCCAAAAGATTGCCTTTTAAGGTTAGGTATTAAAATTAAGCATTTTACAAGAGGACAGACTGATGCCATGATTATGATTTTCTTGGATTGAAAAGAAACACATTTGAGGTTTTAGCAGTTTCAGAATATCAAGTAGCACTTTACAAATAATTATGTATAATAAACATGAACTATTTTGCATTTATAATTTCAAGTACACATGCAGATCTGAATTCATGTAGGCATATGATGCAGCAGTTTACATTTAACATAGCTCATTTATATGACGGCACTGTGGTTGAGTAGTTAGAGCATTTGCCTACCACCTAGGTGGCCCGGGTTCGATCCCAGGGACCCACATTGGTGTTTGTGATGGAAGAAGGTCCATCTGGGTGGGTTTTCTCTGGGTTCTCCGATTTCCCCTACCACTCATTCCACCAATTGTTCTATTATCACCTTTCCCTTCATTGATTTCACCTGCATTTCATATCATCCTCTTCCTCACTCTCATACCTGGTGCTTGACTGACCACCCGCTTCCAGGTCTTCACTCTGTCCAGTCCAAAAGTTCCTGTGCTCCCCAACAGGCATGGACCCTAGGCACAGGCTTGTAAGTCCTACATGAGGGGAGGGTGATCAGGTAAAGAAAAAAAGTCATTTATATGATTTATTAAAATCTCAGCTCTTAAATTTTGCTTTGGCCACTTGTTGACTGTGGCCCAAGGCAACAACAGCAGAATTCTGAAATATTGCATTCCTCTAATCAATGTGTCATAACCTTTTATACTTGCAATGTTTAATTCTTAAGTGCTTAAAACAAATTGTTATTAATTACAGTTTCACGGGCGATCAGCCGTGTGAGGTTTAAAAATATTGAGCTTTCGGCCATTGTAAACTCCATGGCCGAAAGCTCAATATTTTTTAAACCTCACACGGCTGATCGCCCGTGAAACTGTAATAAATAATGTGCGCCGTGAAAGCTTTAAATCTTACAAATTATTATTTTATTATTAATTTCAGTACCTTAATAAAAAGCTGATCTTAGTCTTTAATGTGGTATGAAATATTGAGGAATACACTTCTTTTTAAAACATGATGGCCTTGCGCCATAAACTTTACCTTCGCTGTGTAATAAACATTGTCAAACAAAAGATGACCCTCATTAGGAAATTGAGAGGCAACATAGCCAAAAGTGTATTTCCTTCATTTTTGTCACAAGTAAGTCTAGTTTTGTTTTTAACCCTGTCACTGCTGAGAAATTTTGCTACATATGCTGTTCTTCCTCAAATTTCTAAACTGGTTTTCATATCCCTTTCCGAGATACCTCAGCCAAAGCAATTTGGATAGCAGTAATGGCAATATGCAATGAACTGGCCATTCATTCAAAGCCAAACATCGCGAGTTTGAATTCCAGCAACTGCAGTCAAATGTGCCTGTGGTAAAAGAAGGGGAGGGCCCAAGTAAAATAATCTGTATAATGGCATGCTTGGAAGCTGATGGGGTTATATTTAGCTGCTGTTGCACAGATTTGCTTTTTTCTAAAAAAAAATTGTTTTATTGCAAAAATTTAATATTTTAATTCAATACTTTTACAATAGGAAATGGCTGAAAATACTTATTCAATTTATTTAGGTTAGCATAACAAGAAAGTGGAACATAGCTCAACAGTGAAAGGGTTAAATGGCCCAGCATCTATGTGATAACAAATGTAGTGAAAGGGTTAAGCTGTATATATAAGGACAAAGTGATGAGTTAGTGCACATATCATTCCTTTTGCAACCCTGGTTATCATGTGAATCAACTTCAGCAATCTGATCATTCTTCATCAAAAACTCCTGGGAAAAATAAAAAAATGTGTTTATTTGTGGTATAATTGTGGCATAAGTTCATTCAGTCCTGCTGACCTAACCTATCTATGTGTTTTGTCCTTTTTACTGCATGGATGTGCATGAAGAATTTTACCACTTAAATTTTATCTGACTCATCACTTCCTCTTTATTTGTTTAAGATTTCACTCATGCAGCAGCTAAGTGTGAGCTCTGTAAGTTATTCATTCCTTAAGGGTAGCAACCAGGTGTTCAAATCTGATTATTGATAATACACAATATATGTAGGTGTAGAGGATATGGAGGGAGGAAGGGAGATATTTGTACATGTGTTTTTGACAAAATGTCCCACCTCCAGTACTGTACCTCATTCATATCTCTGTAGTGGGCAGAAGGGGGAGGGGGGAGACAGAGGCTGGGTGATAGGCCTTAGCTCAGAAAGGATTATTGTACCATGGTTAAGTAACTGTATTTTCATGGTGCCACCTCAGAATTGTGCCCCACCAGGGTTCAAATTAACAGGGAGATGTGGAGATGTTCACCCTCTCATTAAATAATTTCCCTGGCTCGTCAAAGAACAATTCCTTCCATGCCAAGAAAGCACTTTTGCTTTTTACTGTATTTACTGTATTTACTGTTACTGCTCTTTGAAAATACATGGAAAAGACATGGAACACTTATGATGCAGCCTGTATATGGTACAAGTGTGAGCTGTGAGTAAGCAAAAGTATCATATCACAAGTAAGCTAATCAATAAACTATTCCCAGGTTCATTAGTTGGGTTGGCATTCAGGGTCACAATTCCAGCAATTCTGCGCCAGCAATGATGATTGCAGCGTGCAGTATGCAGTTCAGTTTGGTATCTTGTAACTCGCTGTTCTATGGTTTGTCAGCATGGATAAATTTGTGACAAGAAAGTGAAAAGTTATAGAAAGTAGTGACAATGATGTATTCCAGTTTAAATCTCAGGCTTCAACTTCAAGTAATATTAATACTAATTCTAGCTAAAAACTGAATCACTGGAAGTGAGATGTGTTAGTGAAAATAGTGAAAGTAACTGCACTACACTAATGGGGGGATGTGTAGACAAAACTAGATTCACAAATTGCCCCTGACTTTCATCAAACAGTTTTGGGAGAGTTATTATGCCTGTCCCCCATTGTCAGAAAGTCTGATTCAAACACTGCAGTCCACAGTTTTAGAGCCACTAAAGGCTTGGCAATTGTGAGGTTTGCTTTATACTGCAAACTCTGGGAAAGTAATCCTGAAAGCTCTGCATATTTGGGCATGAATAGAAGCAAGGCTGTTATGTTTTGAAAAATACTGTAAAGCAGAAAATTAAATATGAACATTGACATACTAGATTTAGAATTGGAGCTGGGAATGTGTTAAATAAAGTTAAATTCATTTTGTTTATGTATAGTTATTCATACATGATTTATAATACTATTAACCTATACTCTGATGTGTTTTTAGGCTGCATGGTGGAGACAATGTACAAATTAAAAGATACTTTGTTTCATTTTGGAACGGAGTAGACCTAAGATATAAGTTATTAAAAGGACCAAAAATTCGTATTAGTATAGCTGGAATAATCATCTCAAGGGTATGTATTAAAGCATCCATTTCAAAAATCTGTATATATAATAAATATAATACAATAAATGAAAGTAGTTTACAAAACAGACTTTTGAATATTCATCATTAGCAGCTTTTCTTTATTAAGGTTTGAATACTGATGCTCATAAACCAAGAGAGTAAAAAGTGTATTTAACACTCTGTTTTAATAATAATTCAGGGACGTGATGCCACGCCATACCTTGAACGCAATCGTGTGGGACGTGATGCCATCGACTCTGCTGCTGCCCTCACAGACATGGGAAAATACTTGTTTCGAGAGAGAAGGCTCCCTGTTTATGACATTGCTGTGGCAGTGACTAAGTAAGACCAGTTTTTATTCTGTCTCTGGAATAACATTCAGGTGAAAAATTACCTTCTAATTAAAGCAGTTTTCCTCATTATTCTCTTTATGGCTAGAATAATATGCATGCTACACAGCAGTAGGTAACTTTTCTGTTGTATTTATTATTATTACATGTGGAAAACAAAATTACATGCATATATCACTATCCTCCTTTTAAGATACCTAACTGTAATAAAAGTGCTTAAATATTTACAGAAAAAATAAGTAGTACTCTACACAGCGCAGGTCCAAATGAGCTAGGTGTCGATGGGCACTTAAACTCCACTCCCTCACTCAGTCAGCCACTCAGTCACTCACTCACACTCTGTCACTCCTTCACTCACTCAGTCACTCCCTCACTCAGTCAGCCACTCAGTCACTCACTCAATCACTCAATCACACTGTGTCACTCCTTCACTCACTCAGTCACTACCTCACTCAGTCACTACCTCACTCAGTCACTCCCTCACTCAGTCACTCCCTCACTCCACTCGCTCCCCCTTCACTCCTTCACTCCTTCACTTGCTCCCTCCTTCACTCACTTGGCCACTCACTCAGTCAGTCACTCACTCAGTTACTCACTCACCCACCTTACACAACTATTATGATTATGAAATGTTTAATAGCTTTGATATCATGACTTCTACCCATTGACTTAGTCAGCTTTAAGACTGTATTCTTATTCAGACTATGTAACATGCTAAAAAGCTAAATGACATCTACGGAGCTCAGAATCAAAAGAAATGTTTAATACTCTCTCAGGTAGAGAAAATAATTTTGAATAGCTCCTTCAACTAGATACAGATAACCACACATAACCTACATATAGGTTCTTTAATAGATGGTTCTCTTTGTCTGTTATGTCATTTAAAGTGTAGGTTAGATTAGGCTATGAATGAATGAATAAATGAATGAAATGACACAATTAAAATTAGGTACCTGAAGGGTGCAAATCAACTCTGTATTTCAGAGTAACTGTGACTGCTTTGGTAGTTTAATGGGATATGTGAATCAGGTGAGAGATGTTTTAAGCACATTTAAGTTTATCATCATGCTAATGCAGCTGCAGCACTGTGGGCAGAAATCTATAAAATGTAACAATTTTTAATTCCATAAACACATCAAGCAATGAATAAACCACTTAAATATTCACCCATCCCCCAAACAAAAGTCCTTAGGAATTGCAGATATGTATACTCACATTAACCAGAAATGAAAAGTGCTATATAGATTTCTGCTTCTGTTTTGTGTAAATACTAGGGCATGATCCTGTGTGGTTAACTTTCAAAACCTTCTCTCAAAAATGCATTGGCTATTGCTGCAATGAAATTGTATTATTTGTTACTTACCATACCTATGAATGTTCTTACAAGCAAATCAGAAATATTTAAAGTTTCATATGCATGCTGTAAAGGAATAAAGAAGATATATTTGACATGCTTCTTTTGAAGCAGAAGTTGCAGAAACATATTATATTGCAGTACACACAGTTACAAAAAATCTCATTAAGTAATTATTCTACATAACAGGGTTTAAATTAATGGAGGGATGGGGGGGATTTCCCCTTGCATTAAATAATTTCCCCGGCCCGTCAAAGAAGAATTCCTTCCCTGCCAAGGTAGTATTTGTTCTTTTACTCTAAGTATTTACTAATTATTGCTCTTTGAAAATACAAGAGAACATGGAATACTTTTGATACAGACTGTATATGATACGAGTGTGAGCTGTGAGTAAGCAAAAGTATCATATTGCAAGTAAGCTAAACAATAAACAATTCTTAGGTTCATTAGTTGGCATTCAGGATCACAATTCCAGAAATTCTGCAGCAACAATGACAATAATTGCAGTTCAGTTTCTTACAATTCACTGTTCTATTGTTCACCGCCACTGCCACCGCCACCTCGCCAATGCTATTATTATTGCTATATATAGTATATAGTAGTAATACCAATAATAATGTATATATATTTTTTTTGATAAAAATAGTTTTTTCTAGAAAACTATAACCTTTTCAGTTTCTCGGAATTAGACTTTCTTGTTATTCACAATTAGAGAAATTTGCTGTTAAAGTCTGGCAGATTATCTTACTTCCATTCTGTATATAGAACAAACTTAAGTTTCCCCTTCTGGTCATAAAGTTTCATTTGAGCACTGCTATATAGCTTGAGAAAGCAATTGTGTACAAAGACAGCATATAGCAAATGCCTTTTACATCAATATGTAGTTTGAAAGTTCATTAATGTGTGACCAGTGATATTATATATTTCATCCAATAATGATCTACAAATGGTTTAGAGGAAGTGTTACGTTTAAGGGTTACTATTTAATAATAAAACCTATTGGTAAATGCTTAAGTATCTTATAATTTAGGGAAAGAACAATTAAGTTTCTCTCTATTATAGTTCATTTTGTTAGACAACCTGAATTTTATATTTGCATTTTGCTTGTTGTGTTAGAGTCTCATAACTTTTCCAACAAAAATGCAGGTTAGAAGAGTGTAAAATAACACAGGAATCATGCCTTAGTACTAGAGCCTGCTTGTACCGCATTCACTTGTTTTATCATAAATCCTTTCACTGTTGCACAAGCACTTGTAGTTACACCTTGCTTTCACAAACTTATGCACACACAACACTTTAGTAATCATGGTTGTTGAAAATTTATTACAAAGACTGGTAATTACTGTAATAGACGCGTTACTTTGCATGTAAATAAAAACAAGTGGGTTTCTACTCTGTATTAAGTGTTACTTGAAGGTTTAATTGTTATAATGGGTTTTCTTCCTCTGTTCCTAAAGCTTATGAACCTTAATCTTCTGTGTTTTCCCCCATTATTTTTCTTTTTTATATTAAATTCTTTTTTCTTTGCCAGAATGCAAGTTGTGAATTAAGTAAGAGAAACATAATATATAAGGATTAACTGAAGTTTGATGCTTTGAAATGGCTTTTGTTAGAAGTTTCCTTTCATCAGTGAATTTTAAATAGAATAAGAATGCTTGGAAAAATAGTCAGCTAATGAACAGCTGACTAATAGACTCAAATTTTTTAGCATTCTTAAATTACAGTATTGTCATTAAACTCCTAAAAATAAGAACAATAATACTTGTAGTGCTTCTTTTCTTTTTCTCTTTTAGTCCTAAACTAACGATTAAGGTACCGGTTTTTCAAAGTGTACCACATATGTATATGTGCATGTTCATCAGAGTTAGTTTATCACAAATTTTTAGTTTTTGTTGTTTAAGCTATGAATAACATATACTTTATATAAGCAAAAAAATTAGCTAAGCAAATGCAAAAACTGTCTCTAAGAGCTATAAACCAAATGGCTTATTCACATTCTAAAAGTAATATACAATAACCACAGCTGAGTTCTTTGCAATGCACAAAACTTCAGTCACTCCTTTAGTTTTGTTTTGCTATTTGTTGTGTTTCCTAAATGCTGATATAAATTTATTTCAATAAAGCTTATTCTGAGGGTGCATGCAAGTTAAGGAATAAAACTAAAAAAGAAGTTGTGACAGCATCAAGGCATAAATATGCATTGTTACAGAGGCAGTGCAAACAATGGCTTACATGACAATTTATCTGGGTTGTACTTGTAGGCATTTGGCTGTAACAAGGGCTAAATCCTCCAGCTGTTTAGACTGCTAAACTATTTTCTTTTATTCTAGTATACAGTAATACTATTCTTACATTCATAACTGTTTAAAGTGGGTTATACAGCAAGTAATATGACTTTATGTATCTACTTTTCTAAGCTGCTGCTCGACATTGTTTGCCTTCATTCTTTTCTTAGTTACTACCATAACAAATGTTTTGCAAAAATCCAAAATGAAAAATATCTGTGCATTAGAATCCTGTTTATAGATAAATTTGCTTGCTCTCTAGGTATGATATGTGTCGACGTAGGAAAGGCGGCCGTTGCACCAAGGGAACGGCTGGTATGTGTACTGACTGCCATCATCATTGATGTTTATGTACATACTCATATTATACCCATGTACAGTATTCCCATTCCAAATACTTGCAGGAAATGGATTTTGGTGAAGGGGAAATTGGGGTTATGGTGGTACTTAGCTACTTTGCTTGCCAATACTAAATGTACAGATACCCACGCTATATGGTTTTGCTGGGCAAAATATGCAGAAATCATTATATTACAATCATTACATTTTAGTTCCAGGAGAACTGCATAATGTTTTATTTGGTGTTATGTATAGTGCATGCATAGTTCTATCTTTGGGCATAAGCAAGTCCAAAGTGCAGAAATGTTGTGCAATTTAAAAAGGAGAATAAATAAACATAGTTAAAAAATGTTGAAATAATTAGTTTTACAGCATTACAGTAAGATAAATATTAATGTAACAATAGGATGACCACATTTCCTAAACTCTTTGCAACAGTATTTGCCACATTTTGACATTTTATCTATTGTCCTGCAAATAAATTTGTTTTCCATAACCTAAGTGAGTAATTTCTTAAGGCAGCTATCAATGTTTACCATGATTGGTACAGCCCAGATTACCATCCAGATTTATGCCAAAAAATTAAAAGTTAACACCTTACATGATTATCATTCACACCATTACTTTTCTTCTAATTTCTGTTTATAGCTCTGTTGGTTGTTATACATTTTAATTTCATGAAAATGGATACAAAAAGTGATTATTATAGTCCAAGTTATTCACATTTAGAAAGTACTAATGGACAAGGAAATTTTGGTATGTAGGTACCAAAACCAATAAACCAGTGGAAGAGAAACCATTACATTAATTTAAACCAGTGGTAGATCTCGGTATTTGGAACACATTTTGTATCTTACGTTTTTGCCTCTGACCATTTCCTATGGAGATATTTTAGTTTTGTCAAAAACAAGCTGGCAGCACAGCAGATTGTGTGGGTATCACTTTACCTAGCTCAGTACATAAACAAACTTCCTAACCGTACGGCTTGAAAACGTAAACACTTACCGTTCCTTGTCCTTCTCTGTTTACTGTGCATGTGTAAGCCAATCACGCTCTAAAACACAAGGCGAAAGCGAAAGTGTTTACATCCACAAACCAGGTCAATTCCCTTACCAACCTCAATGCAACGTTGTCGACATGTTACACGTCTGAAGGAGCTGAACGTAGTATTCCTTCACGTCTTTTAAGTGATTAATTATTTCGAAACTCTGTGAGATGTCTCATAATTACTACAGAAGGTATTTCAGAAAGAAGTTACTCTGCGCATTTTACAAGTAATGAACTGTTATCTTCATATATTCTTGTGGAATCACACATCCAATTTGGATCAAAAACCATTTATTCTTTCAAAATCGGCTGACCAAAGAACAAAATGCCATTCGACTTTTTTGTTTGTAATGCTTCTATGAAGCACATATTAGAAGGAATGTAATGACTTCCCTTCCATTCTGTATAAATAAAATATATATTATAAATTAACAGATCTGCAAGCCAAAGAGCTTTTGTTTTTCTTCAAAACTAGATATGGTTAAACCATTTTTCAGTATTTTATAAATATTTTTGAGAATTATGTGTTTCTCTTTTGTGATACGATAAAAGAACTTTTCTATGTAGGTAATATGAAAAATAGATTCATGATTCAATTTCACATGCTGCATAGTATACCTCGAAAGATCCTAAAAATGTTCCTCATTTTTCATAAATAAATGTGGTCACCCTATATACAATTATGTTTTTATAGCAAAACCCATAAGCACATTCACTGTTCTACAATAGATATGCAAGTTATAATGATTTATCCTTTTTGTTTGCACAACATAAAATATATAGGTTGATCTGCTGAGTATGTGATACTCATTGGTAATGTTAACAGCAGCATTTGGGTATTCGGCCAATATCATCTCGCCCTGCATTGGAATTCACTTATTTGGTATGAAGAAAAAGTCAAGTATGTAATGGTCATGGCTTTTATTATTATTATTCCAGATTAGACATGTGCAGGAGACAGTATGCTAATGACGTATGCAACAGAGGCACTGCAGGTAGGCCTTTTACAAGAGCATGACGCTAGCTCTCTAATGAGCTCACATGTTGACCTAGACCTGATCACCACACAGTTAAAATGATTATTTATAAGTTCAGGTATCTGCTAACTTCTTAAATAACTTGGGTATCAACAAACAGAACAATGATTTTATTTCCTGACATTTGTTTTGCATTTATTACAATTTTAATCGTGTCTTTCTCTCTGCTTACATTCTTCACTGCTTACCTACAGTAAGTAGAGGAAATATTGTATTTTACCAAAAAACTTTGGGATAGAGATTTCACTGTAAATATATGTTTTGAGATCCCCTAAGTCTAAGAAAGCACATTCACAAAAAAAAAGTCAATGTGTCTTTGCATGGATGAATACCAACTTGATTCTTAAGCTTAGAAGATGCAACCTTAAGATAAAAAAATCTCCCCAAACTATACCTTACATAAAAAATCATTAATACTATTATTTAGTATTAATTTGTAGAAGGTATTCAAACGTCAAATTAGAGTTCAATAATCTATTTTTATTAACCTGTGGTAAGAAGAGAAAATGAATTTCATGCAAAAATTTGGTATTGAAGTTTCAATAGAATTAAGACTTACGTGGTCCCATGAACACATGCCTTTATATATATATATATACAAACAATTCAGGTGTATATCTGTAATAAATAAAAGATTGAATAAATACCAAATTTGGTATTCAAGTTCAGCATCTTTTCTTTCTTTTTCTGGTGGGGAGAAATGGATCATTAGTTATTTTCAACATATTCCATGTTGTATGTTTAAATTTACCCAAAAGCATCACATGTTTGTTCTTTTAGTGCTTCTTCACAAAAGCTTGTTATACTTTGATAAAATTATTTTTACATGTAACTAAGCCCTGATTAATTAATTTGAAGGCATTTGTAAAGTTACTTAAAGTTTCTTCTTCAAACATGATGAATATATGCAGGGAATAAAGTTCCATTAAACAGTATTTCCTAGCCTTTTCTGCAGATGTTGACCTACTTATCCCAAGGTCGCAGGTTCAAATCCAGCCCAGACCAATGGTTTTTAAGTATGCTGAAAAACAACAGCTCCATGTCAGTAGATTTATTGGCGTGTAAAAACTCCTGCAGACCAAATTCCAGCACACCAGCGATGCTGATATAATCCTGGGCCATTGAAAACATTGTTCATAAACAGACAAAAAACATATATGTTAATTATTATTTATTTATGCCAACAAACTTACTGTTGGTGTTTTTAAACACAAGCCGTGTGTGGGCAAAGTTTAAGCGGAAGGTCTGTGGTTCAAATCCCAGTTGTGGCATTGAATTTTTAAGTTCCAGTTCTACCTCTTAAACATATATGTTAGTTAAACAACAAAATAATTTGTGCACTTAACCTGAATATGATATACATTTACAGAACCTTGAATCATAGGACTGCAATAAGGTCATGCTTTCATTTTTGTAAACTTATGAAATGATGAAAAGCATTGTTTATTAATATTGTAGCCTTAAATTGTAATATACAGATATATAAATCTGAAATATATATTTGGTACCTGTTCTTATAATTGTCATTGGTAATAAACAGAAATTTGCATTTAAAATCTTTTTCCCAAATTAATGGATAAGAAGGTTTTAAAAGCACTGTTTATTTTGAACTGTTGTGTGATCATTAAAATGAGCGCAAGCACTAAATTAATTTAGCATTAAAACAACCTCTACATAAATAAATCTAACTTTAAAAGCTTACTTAAAATTTCACCTTTAAAAACTTTCTATTTCTAAAATGATTTCTTATACTATCAAAAACACAGATCTTACTTTCCTTCAAATGACATAATTTCTTGTGTATTCTCTGTGCTAATCCAGACAAACATTAAAATAACTCACTTTCTCATAAAACAGTAAATTATAGTATATGATACAAAGTGGAAAGTAATAGGGGAATCTTGGATAAAAGCAGTAACTGCTAAAAAAACTCAATGACCCTTGACAGAATAACTGAAAAGATAATTGACATGTTCAACCATTTCACAACACTCAAACCTAAAGCATGATACAAACAGTTGTGAAATTAATAAATTACTTGTTTCTTGATTAGCTGTTTTGATTTTTTCTCATTTCCTGTTGTTTCTTTTCCCCAAATGCTGAAACAAGGTGGAAAAATGGAGTCTAGGTAAGACTAAACCTACTTGCCATTTCACCTAGTTCAAATAGCCCTATATGCTTGATTCAGAAACTTATCTTTTGTGAAATAACACTATAGGAGGGGAACCACAAAGATCAGTATAATATCTGCAACATTATCTTGGTGATTCTGCTACTAATTTTGGATAATGATTTCAGAAAGAAGAGAAAATGTAACAGACAAGCTTTACATAAACAAACTTAACAAATCAGTGCATTGTATTTTATTGAAATCTTATGATAAGTTTAGTATACTAATTACTTCAGTATCTATAATCAACACTACATGTTTTTAATAATTCAACTTTCCAAAACTAAGTATTTTAAAACATTAATTGTAACACTTAGCTTATAAACCAAACATGTGAAGATAAAGAAAGCAGAATTACTTTAAATCCATCAGAATAATGACCTTTGTGGAAACCTTTCCTTTCATGTGACTTATCACAGCTATTCATAGACATAATAACAAAGAAGTTAGCATTTGCATCAATATCAATCGTATAACCTAGACTAGACCAATAAGTCGTAAATGTAAATATTAATTAAAGATCAAATAAAACTTACCTACTAACTATAGAGCATGGAATGGGTCTAATATAATTGCAGTTAAATACTACAATGAAGGGATTGAGGATGAGTGAAAGAATATGAGTGAGAAAGAAAGGAAGTGCTGAAGTATAAAACTCAGCAACATGTAAGGTCCAAAGGTCTTTTGTCTTGTATTGATTAATGTACCTACCCTGGGAAAGATTTCAAATTGTGCAATATAAAATGTACTCAAGATACCAAATCCTTAGTTTTGCTTTCAGGTATTCATTTAAAATTGCCCTTAAAAAAGTTCATTCATGTTTTTCTCTATCTATTTGTTGTTCAGGCAAGAACCTTTGGACTTTACTATTTAACTTCTAGTAGCTCTTAACAAGACTAGCTAGGATTATATATATTTTAAAGGAATTGTTTAACTCAGTTTATCTCTTTAGCAGTACTAACCTGATGCACTGTAGAGTTTGTTTTAGACCTGCTAAACACTTAAATGAAACTCTAAAAGAATGTATATTCAGTGTTCATTTATTAAAATAAACAATATCCTACTGACTAGCATTGATACTAGGGTTGGAATTTGAAGCATGTCTGACACATAAGTATGTGTATTATAGTTTTAATATACTTGTAGCTTTAATGTTGATCTTAATAATATTAAACCCGCTACATTTTCATTATAAGAGAAATCAAATTTTGCTATTGGATTTGACATTGAACCAATTAACCAAACATTCATTGAAATTAAAGCAACGTAAATGTCAAATAATGGAAAGTAATAACTACAGACAACTGTAACATTTACAAGATAAGAAACTTAATGAAATAAATAATGTACAGAAAATAAAACAATGGATATACACTTGATTTTATTGATTTTAACGTATTCCAAATCACCTATTCTGAACAGAGATGTCTTTCTGTGCATGTGCTTTGCTAAGTCACATCTTAATATATTATTTAATTTAAACATCATTTACAGATTAAAATTCAAATATTGAACTTCAGTAGTAGAGATTACAAAATAACATAATGGTTACATTGTAACAGTTACAGAAGAATTGAGACAAAAACTAGTTGCCCATTAACAATTACAAAAGTAACAAATATGAAGTATTTGGTCCTGGTGGCTCAGTTGGATAGACGTTGTCCTACTGATCCCAAGGTCATGGGTTCAAATCTGGCCCAGACTGATGGTTTTTAAGTGAGCTTAAAAATGACAGCTCCATTTCAGTAGATTTACTGGCATGTAAAAGAACTCCTGTGAGATGACATTCCAGCACACCAGCAATGCTGATGTGATCCTAGCAATTGATAGTGTTGTTAAACAACAAAATATTTATTTTTATTCTTTAGATTGCATTGAATAACAAAGTGTGTGTGTGTATAGACATTGCTGACATTGAAACATACTCATTTCCATGGAGAATTCAAATCAATTTGAATTCTAATTCTTGATTGAATACTGCATGGAAACGTGGATTCAGACTGAACTGAAACCTTGAATCCAATCCTCTTAGAATTGGGATTGGATCGAAAGCCATTTTTATTGGTTCTATAATGTTGCAATATATTCTTCTAAAAACATTCACTAACCCCAAAATCTACTTAAGATATGCAGAGAGTATATCTTTTATAGGTTTGCCAACATAAACCAAGTGACCAACATAAAAGCTTGAATTATTTTGCTTGAGTTTTGTATTGAGAATGGGGTTGGACTCAAATACATTTCAACTCCCCATGGAGACAGTAATAGTTACATATAATTGTTACTGGTAACCAGTAATATAAGATAATAACCATGAAAACAAATAACTCGATCATTACTGATAACCATTACATGTAACCATTAATGCACAATAACTGCAGCAGTTATAATCCGGAAATAACTGTTTGTCATATCCCCCTGTTCAGTAGTCACTTTTGTAAACAGAAAAGCAATGGCATAATGAGTACAAATTTATTAGAAACAGTAAGCAATGTCGTAACACCTAAAATCAAAATAAAAAGAAATGTTTTACCAGTTTATTAAAACATACTCAGCTATGAAAAAAATGTTTAAATAGAATTGATTCTGAATATTCTGTATTAGAGTTTGATTGTTTTCAAGAGTGAATGTGTTGAAAAGTGTGTGTTACTATTCCATTACTAAATTATACTTACTGATGCATATTCATATTAGTCTGAACTTTTATATTGTGTTTAAAAAGAATTCATTTAAAAAAATTATTTCTGAATGATGGGCATTTGTGCATATTGTAGCTAATAAGCTAATGTGTAATATGCTGTGTGTAATGAAGAAACAAACTCCTGAAACAATAAATAGGATTATTCAATCCGTTTAAATTTTATAATTAGAGGATGATGCATACTCCATAATTCATTATTTCTAGAGGGATAGGGATTTGAATAACACAAAACAGAAGTTGTCCTAAATTAAATTAACCTTATTATTGTACATACCAAACTGCTATACATGTAAGTCCTAAATCTCACATGTGAAATGCACTTTTGAATCATTCTTTCCACAGCAAACTTAATAAAACTGTTTATAACTATATGATATTACTCTGGCTTTAGGAGATTAAAAACCTAAATATTGATGCAAATGCAATTTTAAACTAATCCTACTCCACACTAATATCATTTGTGGAATGCATAATAAATGCTATTACATAATTACAAATGCTACCTGCAAATACTTACAATACAATGTGTTGCTTCACGATTAACATACAAGGGTCAAAGGTGTAACTTGTGATTAATCATGGGAAAAGGAATGAACTCTTGGTATTCTAATACAGCTAACATTAATAACTATTATTACTGTTGTTAAACATTCTTTTCTGTACTTATTCCTAAGACACAAACTCTTTGTACTTATGATTAAAAATTAAAGCATGCATTAAATGTTTAGAAGTGTTAAAAGTAACTATTAAATTAAACTATTAAAAGCAAACAAAATTACCTTGTATTAATAATGTTCAATTAAATGCATCAAGTTAAGATTCATTATAAAATATTTGTTTTGAACAATTGTTAAATACTTAACTAGTAGTAAATATTAAATATTTAATGTTATCAGTTTAATTTCTTTTACTGATGGACATAGAATATCAAAATGTAATATGAAATGTATTTGTTTAGGTTTTGCATATGTGGGAGGAGCATGTGTGGTGAACAAGAGGTTAGAAAAGGTCAACAGTGTTGCCATCATTGAAGATACTGGTGGTTTCTCTGGAATTATTGTTGGAGCTCATGAAGTGGGACATCTGTAAGTTTTACTTTATCATTAAATGTATTAATTCAGCATTTTCTTAAGAGTTTCTAGTGCACTCATAGTGGTACTTATTTAATAAAAATAATAAAATAAAACTGTGCATTACTTTATACAGGATCATTCAAAAATGCATTTACAAAGTTTGTGGGCAGGTTCTTTACACTGAAACAAGAATAAAAGCTTGTGTAAACATGTGTCCTTCATTTTTTATTTATTAAAGTAATACAATCTATTAGAATCAGCTTTTTAGGAAGTTTTAAATACATAAACTCATACCAGTTACTCAAAATGTTCTCCTCTTGCATCTAGCCACACCTGAACTCATTGCACCATGTCAAACACTTCCTGGAGGTGTAGCATGTAAACAATTGAAACGTTACACACAGACCGATAGGTATAACCCGACCAAGACGAGTGCAGTCCTGCATGGGAAGCGGCAGGCAGGCAAACTAATGCGGTGACGACACAAATACGTCACGAAATGCTGTACAGTCTGATTTACTAACGTGCAGCATAGTGTTCAGTGCACAAATGTACTGTATTTTAAAGTATTTGTGAATATGTTTGATTTTTTATGGTATGAATATACATACAATACATATAATACAGTGATACACACAGAGAAAATTTCAACATGAGATCTGTTATTGTTCACCTTTTGCCAACCGGACTGTACAGGAGGACGGGCAAGCCGTAACGCGTAACGCGTACAAGTGGCGCCCTGCGAAGCAGGACTGCACTCGCCTTGGTCGGGTTATACATTTTTAGTTAACTCACCCTATCTAAGCAAATACAAATGTAAACAAGTATTCATAGCAACCCATTGCCATGCATAAGGTACAAGTCATAGCCTTCTATGAATGAGTACATAGATAAATGAAGTTTTGGGTTGGACCAGGAAAGTCATGGAATGTAAACTTTTGTTAATAAATTTATAGATTAATAACATGAAACAAAGCATTTGGGACATATGTTTATATGAACTTTTTTTCTTGTTTCAGTGTAAGGAGCCCATTCTCAAACTTTGTAAAAGCATTTTTGAATCATTCTGTGAAGTGTGTTTTAAAAAATAAACTTAGCAACATGCTTCTTCCTTATTTTATTAATATTATGATGATCATTTTTGAGCTCTCAGCTGACTGTCAAGTAATAGAATAATGGCAGGAACAAAATGACCTAATTATTGTAAACCATACTAAAAGCATTTGGAATTTTATCATTAGCTTAAGAATATATTCTAGCTGTACTTTATCTGTGGCAGCTCATGATGCAAGAAACAGACGAGAAATGCTGTATGCAGAGTAAAACTAAATAGTGTATGTCAAAAGTTATTTGAAGCTATTCACTACAGCTTTCAATGCCAAATTTAATGAACAAAATTAATAGATAAAGTTAATTTTAATTTTAATGAATTCCTCTACTGTTTAGAGGATATGAGCAGAAATATATCTTTCAATGTTAGCATGAACTTGTGTTAAATAAAATACACATTAGGAGACAATGTAAGTGAATTATATATTGCTATGTGTAAACATTTATGCAATAGTTAATTTTAAGTGGTGCCCAGGCATTTAATCATAATGTGTGAGTTATAATTCTCTATTCACTATAACATTTTCAAGAGAGGTGGCCTAATTGCCTAAATTATTATGGTTAATATCCAAGTATTGTTAAATTTTCTTTAGCCTTTACCTCTTATAAATAAACTTGTTTAATGTTCAGTTCCTTAGTAGGTAACAATGAGAACTGTAACGGAATACATTGTCAGTATTTACTCACAGAAGAAAGATAGTGATATGAATGAAACTTTTGAAAATATTGCTGATTTTCAAATGGAAAAAAGGGTTTGTTATGTATCATATCTTATCCATTCCTTAGACTGGGAGCAGTGCATGATGGATCACCTCCTCCAAGTTATCTGGGAGGCCCAGGAGCAGAAAAGTGTCGCTGGGAAGATGGCTACATCATGAGTGATTTGCGACATACTGAAAAGGGATTCAGGTGGTCACCATGCAGTATTTCATCATTTCATCATTTTCTTAAGTAAGCATAAAGTCTTAGATTAATACAGAATACTAGATGAAAATATTTAATACTAGATATTGTAATGAACCTCTCGCAGATGAGATCTGCAAACAGGAGGGTGTAGCAGAGATGGGTTGAGGCACTCGGCAGAATGTTCAGAAAGGGGTGGCTGCCATTGAGGACGGGTGAGTAGGGTTTAAGGGCCCATTGATGGTAGACAATAAAGTTAATCCCAAGTTTATGGACAAGCTATTTATTCAGACCTTCAGGTATGGGAGGCCAGAACCTAGGCCAGAGTCTTAAATACCACACCAACTTAGCAATTCTTGTTTATCTTGAGGTACTTGTGAAATTATACATCTTGACATGACATTCCCTGTCCTAAGGACATGTATTCCAAGCTGACAAATAGTCTAGGGGATAAGAGAGGCAAGCAAGAGCCAAGAGAGTGAAGCCTAGAGTGCCTGTGTTAATATAGTTTCTGCCTACTGTGTAAGCATTTTGTTGCTCTGAATGTTTGATTTCATCACTTTATACCAACTGACACAACCCTACTGATGGTGTTCATATCTTGCCATGACCACAAATTAAATATCTAAAGAGTGGCATTCTTCATCATGGATCGAAGGCTGCCAGCTAACATGCCTAAATTTTATAAATACTGTAATGAAATTATACAACTGTGTAGAATTTTGCAGACCCAGACTTAATTGATAATAATTGCCCATATATTTTTTGCTTACTTTCTGAAGTTTTACTCTTCCTATGTAGATCATTTTCTGAAGTGTCAAGAATCCAGTAGCATATGCTACAGCCCTTACCAGAGTTACTATGGTTTTATATAGCATAACTTATAATTAAAGCTTATAGCTTTTATTTTCCTATTTATCTATAACATGAATTAAATTTATTTACTCATCTTGATTTATGTATCCTTTTATCCATTATTTGGTCTTCTATATCTAGTTTAAAATATGTACAAATGTCTGGTCATTCTTTATGTGCTGCCCAAACTTGAATGGTGCCTGGGATCAACCTTAACTCCTCTGTACTTTGTCCTCTCTTTTCTTATGGGCCATTTTTACAACTTTCCCATGCTTATAATTCTCTTTTTCTCTTTCCCTGTTAACTTTTTTATGGTTATGATTATATCATCCAGTTTGTGCTACTTTTTTTCCTACACTCTTTTCCTCCATAGTGTTAATTCTTTATAGTCTATCAGATAATGTACTATGTTGTCCCTTCCACCTGCAATGCACAAATTCATTTTTTTACTGCCTCTTATATCGCTTAAGAACATTGAAATCATTGTCATCCGTGTGAATCCTTCCTTTTTCTTGCCTGTTACAAAGGTCAATGTACCCTTCTCTTCCCCAATTATTTTTATTCTTCTATAGAAATACCTATAGTATATAGGAAGTATTGCATTCCACCCAAAACTTTGACATCAATATTTTACAGATACACAGTTTTGAGGCTCCCTGGGTCCAAAAAATGAATTTTTAAAAACCAGTCCATGTGAGAGAGAGAGAGAGAGAGAGAGAGAGAGAGAGAGAGAGAGAGAGAGAGAGAGAGAGAGAGAGAGAGAGAGAGAGAGAGAGAGAGAGAGAGAGGGATTTTCTCAAAAACAATGCAACAATTTTGATTAAAATAGCATATGTGTAACACATATGCATGATAAATAAGACTATATCTTGAAGTCAGTGGTTACTGATGTTTTTAGTGCTACAAATTTCACTTCAAAAAATATCCTTTTCATTCTGAAAGATTTTGTATAATTAGGAAACTATAAGAGATAAAATCATGCTCCACAAAAAGTGTTATGTCTCATTAAAACTACAATTTATATCTGTTAACATTTTTGTGGCATTAACCATTTCTGAGGTATGCTTTGTTAATTGGATTGAATTTTCAAACATCTACTTAAATACGAACTGGCTTGAGAATTTAATGTCATTCTGGCAGTTTGTCACAATAGCTCAGTGGTAGAGCGTCCGCCCGGCAAGCGGAAGGTCTGTGGTTCAAATCCCAGTTGTGGCATTGAATTTTGAAGTTCCAGTTCTACCTCTTAAACTTTGCCCACACACGGCTTGTGTGTTTAAAAACACCAACAGTAAGTTTGTTGGCATAAATAAATAATAATCTACTTACATGTTTTCAAGTAGGAAGTCACTTTTATGGCATTAATTAGGTGCTGGTGTAAGCATTGGGAATGCAGTTCAAAACTGATTCCTGCCATTTGTGTCTGACATTTTCTTATATATTAAGCTCTTATTTTAAATTACTAGTAAGAGAAGTGTTAAAAACTGTCATCCTTATATTAATTGACTAATTTCAGTGGTGACACAGCAACATGCTTATACAACTCGCCTCATGAGGATGAATCTTTGCCGCGAGTTCTTCCAGGAAAGCTCCTTACACTGGATGCACAATGCAGAAAAGATCGAGGAACTAGTGCCTGCTTTGTAAGTAAACACATGATGTTACAACTACTAAATACATTTTATTTTAATACACATACCCATATACACAGAATTAACATCAGCAAATGTTAACTCTGTATATCATAAATCTGCAGACTTTGGGTTTATATAATATAATCAGTTTCAAAATATGTAATCAACATTTAAGAGGTAGAACTGGAACTTAAAAATTCAATGCCACAATTGGGATTTGAACCACAGACCTCTTAAACTTTGACCACACACGGCTTGTGTGTTTAAAAACACCAACAGTAAGTTTGTTGGCATAAATATGTAATCAACATGTTAAATATTTTTCACATATCAAGTTTGGTATATTTGTTAATTGGCTTTATTAAAGTAATTCTATCTTTGCTCTTGCATTTTTTCCTTTCATTAACCTAATTAAACCAATATGGCTTACAAATACATAAGCATACATAGTGTGTAGAACTTGACATGTAGAAAAAGATTTAGTTGAAAGAGTTAAACCAATGATTCAAGTTCATCAAGAAGAGAGAAAAAGCTGTAGGTTTAGTGGTTGCCACACAGCTGAGGTTGCTCTTTGAGAACATGTGAGGTTTACATGTGGGAAGTTACATTCAAAATCTTGCCAGGACCAGCCCTCCTGGCTGAGCTATTTTCTAGGTTTTCCTCAGTTCATATAACTGACAAATACTGGGGAGATAACCTCAACTTAGGCCTGGAAGGCTTCCTTACCCACAAAAAACTATATACTTTTCTAAATATAATTTCATTGCAAGTATCATCACTGTCCAGTGCCTGAGGTGTCGTATAGTAAGAATGGCATTACCAAATAAAAGAAAAAGACAAAAAAACAAAAGCTGAAGAGGTAGACAATGACTCGTGAACCATAGCCTGAAGTAAAATGTGATTACTTAGGTTATACTTGTCTGTAATAGTTTCAAATTATATTTTTTATTACATTGTTCACAGAGTTCAATTTTTTCGTCTAGATTTTAGTATCTAATATTTGCAATTATTATCAAAATACTCAGAAGTTGGCTTAGTAATGCTTAACACCATTTATCTCTCAAGTTCCACTTGCACAAATTTCCAAACACTATATTTTTAGAGATGTGGAAAGTAAGAAAATTAGTTATTTGTATTATTCATAAGTGTTTATAGAGAATTTATTTGTTAATTTTACCTAATTACAGAAAGATGACAGAGTTTGTGCACAACTGTTCTGTTTTGATGCTGGCTCAGGTTACTGTGTAGCATATAGGCCAGCAGCTGAGGGGTCTCCATGTGGTGATGGCCAGGTAAGTTTAATATAAGTATAAATAAAATTACTTAGGACTTAGTAAAGATCAGAATAATATAGGGAGTAGAGAGTGTGCTTGTATCAAAATCTTATATGAAACTTGAATGATAAACTGTGTATGTGGTTAGATCTGTCAATATGATTTGAAATGTGTCCTACCCAAGCCAATGAATTTGATGAAGAGAAAGACAATATCTACTAGCCAATAGCATCTTACTATAGTGAAAAATATTCTCTAGATCACATTGTAGTGATTGGGCTGTTAATAGGTACCCAAGCAAGAATTCCCAAGTTTTGTTGACACCTGCAAGATGTTAGAATTACCCATCATAGACATAAATCCATCAGAACATCTGCTTTGAAGGGATTGGTAATCTGTTAAGAAATCACATTTATAGCCCTTGCTATCCTCCATTACACCTCCCATACTCTTCTCCTGGCTTACCCCTAGCCTTATCTGATTTTTCAGAACACATAGCACATGTCGGTGTGGGTGGCTAGTTGGTTAGATGCTAACCTACTGATTCCAAGGTTGCAGGTTCAAATCTGGCTCAGACTGTTGGTTTTTGAGTGAGCTTAAAAATGGCAGCTCCATGTCAGTAGATTTACTGGCATGTAAAAGAACTCCTGCGGGACAAAATTCCAGCACACCGATGATGCTGATGTGATCCTGGCAATTTACAGCATCGTTAAGCAATAAAATATTTTATTTCCCTTAGTGCATTTTGGACATTTGAGAAATTTCTATATTTTCATTTAGTTTAAATTTTTTGGTTTTCTAATCATATTATTACTTCACGTTAACATTGTTGTATTGTATGACTCTTATTGTCCTGTTCAACCATTTCTATGTGTTCATGGCTTGGGCACCAGCCATCAAACATGCCATCATAGACAATTCAAGCAGATCAGAACGGCCGACTGGCATTACAGTACCACCCTATCCAAGGGGATCCTCCCCACCATAAGCAAGGGGCCACTCACTGGGCTCTCCACGCTCATTGCCCAAGACCTACCTGGCTCCGCCCATCTTGTTTGTGTATATATACCAGCATGATTTTTACCCTGGCATTTTCCTGCCTCCTTCCTGCATCCAAACTTAGGTATGCAGGAAGAAACCATTGCCCACAGACACAAAAGCTTGGAAAAAATTTAGACAACTTTCTATACTGCACAAATAAAGTCGAAATAAGCAGCTAGGTACTGTGCAGATAAACATACCTTACAGGAGAACCTGTACGACCTGTTCTCGAACGCTGAATGCTGGAATGTCCTGATGAAGACCATGGAGAATCAAATGGTCGAAAGCTCGAATTTTATAAATTTGATGTGACTGATCACCCGAGAAGCAATTATTAATTTTGTGTTTGTTTGCTCTTTTCATTAGGCAGTCTTTTTAATAAAGAAAGGTTTAAAATATTAATAATTATGTTTTAGAAGTCTTACAGTTTTACTTATACTTACTTTTGTCCGGATGCGTTTCGAAGACCAGCGTTTTCTCGATGCTGGCGGTTGAAAAGGAAACATCTGTTGTGGTAGTGAAAGTGCTGCTACCTGGGTTGCTGGACATAAACCTCATTATGTTTTCTATTTGTGGTTTATCAAAATACATGGCTATGTGAACATTCTTCATATTATGTATTTTCTGCCAAATTATCAGATCTGCTGTTGTTTTTGCATGTTTTAGTAATTTAATATCCTGTTCTATGGTGTACTGAGTTGACCAGAAGTGATGGGCTATGGCTGATTTGTCGGTCTGTTTGAATGTTACATTTTTAATGTGTTTTAAGATTTCTTTTAGTTTGGCCAATGTACCTTTTTGGGCAATCCTCTCATTTTATCTGATAAACACCAAATTTTGAGTTTCTTGGTCTGTGCCCTTTAATGGATGGTTTTTGAAATGTGTTCAGACAAAAATAAGTGTAAGTGAAACTATTGTCTATAGGTCATAGACTTCTAAAACATTGGAAAAGTATCACTGTTTACATCATTTTGTATATATTAAGTGGATTAATAAATATGTTTCAGTATTGCATTAATGGACGCTGTGTAGCAGAACATGAGAACATTATTCCAGATTATTCACAAAATACACCTGCATATATAAGAAGAAACGATGCAGATTCAGCAGCCACACAGACACGACCAGTGTATGCAAACCCACCAAATGCTACATCACAAAGGTTTGTAAAATTAGTACCCATGCTTTATTGCATACAATTTGCTTCTAAACTAGTCACATGATTGAGCAAAGCACTAATTTATGGCTTTATTACATGAAAAATTCTGAAAGTGTTTTCTCTCATTATCCATTCCATCAATCAGACACCTCTAGATCTTAATTTGTTTTATGGTTGCAAGTTTTTATGCCTGGTAGGATGTCTGCACAAACTTAAATTTGTAACAGATATTCTTAAGTGAAACAGAGGCAAAGAGTTAGTTATAAAAGTTTATTCAAAGTTCCAAACTATTTAAAACTTTACAAATTAGTTATTGAGATTTCTTAAGTGCAGCTGCTATCTTTCCTACTCCTTATCCTGTGACTCAAGTTAGTAAGGGTTTTGTAGATATGCAGTATGTAAACCCCTTACCACTATTTTTTTAGCTATGCAATTCTGCACATTTGCAGACCTGTGAATGCAAACCTATGCCCTTGAGTCAGCAAATTATCATTTAAGGGGTTGCTTTGTATCTACTACTCATCGTTCAGTTTTGTCTAAGTCACTAACAGAGTAGGGTTAAGTGCATAGGTACCTTAGTGCAACGAGTAAATTTAAATTTTATTTAGTTATCAGAGGCGATAAATAGGTATCTAGTGATTTCCAGAATTTGAGCGCTGTCTAATAAAATAAGTGATTTTCAGAAATTCCAATTGACCAAATTGTACCTCACAGCTGCAAACATTTAAATAATTGAAATATTCACTTTTCCCATCAAGAGTGATGTTTATCTTGCCATAGTATTAGAAAGCAAAAGAAAAATATCCATACACAGTACTCTTTTATAATCCTTATTAAAGTTATCAGGTTAATAGTGTGCACATTATGTTTTATAACAATCATATGCTTTATCACCATTAGTCTTAATTACATGCTTCAGTTTTATGTGGAATAAATAAATTGCTCATAGTTTTATTTGAATCCAAGCTCTTAGTTTTGAAAATTAACACTTTAGTCATCATAATCAAGAGCTAAAGTGGGGGGAAATGGATACATCTGAATAGTTGGATAACACTCTCAAAACATTTCTGTTGTAAATACTAGTTTTGGTTTGTCCTGGAATCAGTGCAGTTAAGTAGAATAGTTTTAACCTATTTTGTAGTACAATGTTAAAGGTTATTATTGTGCTACTCTAATGGTTAACATATGGTGCATCAAAGCCGGCTGAGATCATACAGGTATTAGCGTTGCAGAAAGCAACATTGTCATGTTTTCCCCAAGTAAGCGTTTGCACTCCATGAATGGAATTTACTTCTTAAAAGACCATTGTCATGAAAAAACTAACAAAATGAGAAACAGGGGAGACATTGCAATGCTGTGTTTAATTCCAGTGAAGTTAACTGTCTGACATTTGTGATTTCGTTGATTTCATTGGCTGAAGTGACTCGCTCATTGGTGCAATGTGAAACTTCAGCAACTTCTGAGAACAAACAATGCATGCAATGTGTGTTACCTGAGGGACTTCAGATGATCAAAGGGAAAGAGCTTCTTAACCATTAGACTAGCACAATAATAGGTGGTTAAATTTTATATAATAGAATTCCAGAAGTTTAAAACCAACTTTATATTACACATTTGTTTTGTTTTTTCTGCACATTGCTGCTGTTGTGAAAAGGAACACAAAGTGCTTGGGAAAGCTTTATGGCTAAGGTGGAAAGAAATATGTGTATATACATTAAAGTGCCATATTTTTCCTTTTGTCCTCGGCAAATATATTTTATAAGCTGTGTCACTAAGACACGGGTATAAACTGTAATTTCATTAGTGAATATGAGGAGGAATGAAATTCTAGATGCTTGTTATTCATACAAAAGTCTGGCACAATCTGCTGCACTAATTTTGAAAGTCTTAACATTTTCTTTAAACGGTTAAATACAAATTATCTATGAAGGAAAGTGTTTGATACTGTAGTCTTCTGGTAAATATAACTTCCTTTAGATGTAACCCTTTACATCTGCAGCAAGTTTTGTTACAGAATTATATTCAGGCCCAAATGACCTCGTTGTTGATGGGCTCTTAAACCTCACTCACTCATGTTATGTTTATATGTCTCTTTCTATTAAAGTTTTCATACTTCATTTTATTGATTGAGATCTTAAATATTGCAATGGTGCTTTTTTTGTTCCCTTTATGTCACTTCATCGAAGGTCATATTGGCACCTTTACCTTTTTTCATATTCACTCATTAACTATGTGTTAATGTTTTATTTTATTACTTAGTGGATTTTTGACACTATCACTTTAGCTTTATTGTGGAAGACTTGTTTCAACAGCTATCACTCCTACCACCAGTTCCTGTTGAACTGTATATATTATTCAACTTGGCAGTTGGCCTTGTCCTGTAGGCAGTCAAACAAGAACTGATGATAGGAACGATAGCTTTAAAACATATCTTCCTTAATAAAAGCTGAAGTAAGTGAGGTGGTGTCAAAAATCAATTAAGTAACAAAATAAATTAGTGCACATCACCGTCACAAAGTACAACAGACACCAAAAGTTGTAACTTTGGGTTGGGTTGGGCTTTTACTTAACATTTTCTTTTAATACTTAAATTGACATACCTACACATTTACACTCTCTCATACTTCCAGACCCAGTATGCCTAATGTAATGAACGTGATAGTGAGGATTATACAACCTTTTACTCATTATGTATATTTTTAGTTTGTATTTTTGCTGTAATATCTAATAATTACAATAGAGTTAGCTAAAATTTCCACATCACCTGAGTATCCCAAAGTGTAAGTTGCACTCATTGGAAAAATGAATTACCAAATAGAGTAAAATAAAATATGAATGGTATACGGGCAACAATTCTACTTCTCTTGCATTGAATCAAACACCTTAATTTTTTATATCACTGAATAGTAATGCTTAAAAATACTTTTTTGTATATTTCCTTCTTGTCTTTTTTATTTTTGTTTTGCCTTTGGTTGTCAAAGACCAATTAGGAATTAGCCATCAGGATGTCATCCCTCTGCTTCTTTTGATGATTAATTAACATTTTTTAATGGGGTAGGTCATCGTGGATGGTGAATATATGAAATGGTTGAAATGAAGCTCAAATGGATCCAGGGTTCCTAGAACTTAGAGTTACACAACGTTCACCTGTTCATAATAAGGGCAACCCAAGGAATAAACCTTATCCAGGTAATTCCCCCTAACCAAGACTCGAACTTGGAGCTCTTGAATATGTGGTAGACATGTTACTCCCACACCACAGACACGACCTAGAGTTTTTCAAAAGTACCTAAAATAAACACAATTGTATACTGAGAGTTCATTGAGAGTTCAAGTCTCTTGACTCCCCACTAAAACAACTATTTTTAGACTCTGGGTGTGCAAGAAAGTGAGAGAACAGCATAGCTTAAAACAAAAAGCTGGATAAATATCAACATTTGTACTTTAATTCAGCATCTTTCAAGGCTGGAAGATTTGCACCCTTCCCACATGCACAAACTACACATACTATCCTTTACATACAAAATATTTTTATTTTTATTTTCTAAAAACTGCTCCAATTTTGATTACCATATGTTTCAGGCTAAAGAATAAAATGTATATCTTGAATTCTGTTAGGTCCTCTTCAGATTAAAATTTATAAAATGTTTAACAAGTAGGATAAAGCTTCCTGCAGCAACTAATTAAAATAAACACTTTGTGCTCAAATGTTCATAGCATTAGTCACTTTTGAGGTACTTTGTGTCGCATATTTGTTTTCTCAAGTTAAGTATATCCCCTAATGGAATATAAGAAATTTTGTAATTCTTCTTCTTTATAAGAGCTCATGACTAGAACTTTTTGAATTTACAGTACCTCCATGTTTGCAACACTAATATTTTAGTGCTCTTTCCACTGGGGATTATATTGTTTAATATTTTTATGTAAATAGTAAGTAAGGTAAAGTTTTTATTATTTTCTCTACTACGTATAGTAAGGTAGAGGAAGTATTGTATTCCACCCAAAAATTCGATGTTGAGATTTCTCCAGAAGTATGTTTTGAGGCTCCACCGAATTAAAAAAAAAAAAAAAAAGCATTTTTAGAAAATGCTCCCTGTCTGTCTGTGTGTCTATCAGTGTGTCAAAGCAGCATAACACAAAAGTGAAAAGGTAGTTAAAAACCAAAGTTGATATTTAAGTTTAATGTCTTTCAAGGATGCAACACAAAGATTTTGAAGAAAATTCTTCCACCCTAAACTACCCTTTACATTCAACATTTTTCGAAAATTTTGATTCTCTTGAAAATGGCTCTAACAATTTTGATTAAAATGCCATATGTTTAAGATATTTTTATGACAAATGAAATGTATATCTTGAATTTTCTGGCTATAGCCCATGTAGTCCTATTTACTCTGGATGAGTTTTGCATAACTGGTAAAGCGTAAGAGATGGACCAAATCTTACTGTACAAAAATGTAGATCTTGCTAAAACACAAAATTTATGTCTGAATAAATTTTTTTGTAGAGTGAACCATTTTGGAGATATTCCTTGTTATTTGTGAAAGTTTTGGAGAACTTATACTTCTGTCAAACGGAACATCGCTATTCATTTTTTTTATATGTTAACCATGCAAAGAGAACGGAATTTGAAAGCTTTAAAAGATTTGACTACCACTCAAAGCCTACTGTATTCCAATATACCCGTTGCATGTGCAAGAAAATGAGCAATAAGATAATTTCTGCAAATGTTTATCTCAACTAATACACAGAAGATAGAAGAATAAGAATTTGTAAAGATGGTTAGTACAAGAGTAGAGAAAGTCATGTGAGTGCAACACAACAGATTTTTATTAAGGATTGGAACCTTTCTCAGCATTGGCTTTTTATAATAGCTGCAAGAGACTGCAGTCAAGTGATATATGATGCTAGACCAAGCTTTCAGCCGTTCTTTAGAGTAATGAAGGAAGGGCTTGGAATATAGTGAAGAACTACACATTACTTGGTTACAATCCTGTGAAGTCATAGTAAATACATGTGATTTGTAGTGGAGTAAAGAAAATAATATGAAAGCACTACCTCAGATCTTTTCCTCAGGTGTTTATGTCCCACTTATTTTCCAAATAGATTAATATTTCGGAAGATATTAAGCAGAACAAAACTTTTTATGTTATAGTTCTAAAAAGTAACTTAAAGCCTGCTACTTAAATATGTAAAAACATTGCATTATATTCATAATAACATTTCTGGTGAAATTAAGAATTATACAATTGATGTTGTCTTTCAATTCCTATTATTTAGTTACTTCCACATATCAACTTGTACTTTAAAATATTGGTGATTATTTAAGTGATGTGCACTTTTAACTATCCCTGTATATAACTTGATATTAATAAATAATATAATTCCTCATGGAAAAATGTGGCACTAGGACATATTTATACAAAAATCCCAGCTTGTTTTGCATGGTATGGCTGTTCCTCAAAGATTTGCATCTGTACAGTTGTAGAGTATATGCCTTATAGAACAGTTATTCTTGTACATTCAGTAGTTATTAGTAATATTTTATTTGTAAATATTGTATGAATATATTTTGTAGAATGATATATAATCAGAAACTTATATACAGGTCAACGTCTGGTGAATTCTGGAGTACAGGAGGCACAACCACTCCCATTCCGCAGAACACTCCTATTAAACAATTAAACAACTACAACAACTATTACAACAAAGGAAATTCATACTACACCACTACAACAATAAAGAATCCATACGCTGTAAATTATTTCCATACCCAATCAACGCAGTTGAAACCAGAATATGTTTCTACACCAAAGAGTCCATTCAACTTCAACCAGTATTATAGTTTTACTACAACCAAAAATCCATATGATTTCAGTAATAAAGGACTTCCTACCACATCTAAACCACCATTAAATATCTATAATAATCAATATTCCACTACAAACAAACCATTTGTTTTCCATTACACTCAAAGTCCAAGTGCATCCAACGCTTACCCTTCTTTCGTTAATCACAACCGTTACTTTACCACAACCACTAAAAGACCACAAGTTTATTCAGCATCCACTTCTTACACAACCTTAGCACCATATAATAAATATAACTCCTACACAACTCCAACGTCGACCACTGTTAGAAAAATCCAGACCTATTTCTTTTCTTCAGCTTCCCAAAATGTACCAACAATTATCAACAACACACATGTTGAGACTTCAGCTCATAGTGGTAAGTAGGAGTTTGCTGAAGAAAGTAGGTACTTGCCTATCAATCTCAAAATTAATCCTCTCTTCAAATTCTGATTCTCTCTTTGATATTTAAACTAAAAATCACTTCTTCAAAAACACTTTCCAATTTTAAAAAATAAAATCTAAAATTGCTGGATTCTACATAAACCTATCTATAAACATTAAAAGCTTACTTGCTTGCTCAATAAAACGTAAATAAAAATCATAAAAAGTATTTAATCCTATTTTTAAACACTTATAATGGTTAATATTACAATCTACTTCTTGATTCTTTTGCATCTTAAGTAGAATTAATCATTAACTGAATATTCCCTTCCTTCCATTCCAGATTACACCTTCTTGCAAACATTGATTATTGGTGGTTGCTGTACAATTCCTGGAGGTCTTTGTAATGTATTTAAGCAAAGAATGCATTCATAATAATGTTGTTTCTATTTTCAGTTTATAAAATACATTGTAATCTTCATATATCATTACCATATTTTCCAATCAGAACTTTGAACCATAGATTTACTACTCATTCCCATTTACTTTAGAAAGTATTTAGTTAAAAATCTTACTCACAGGTATAGTAATTTAGAAAGGGAGCACACCTATGTAAAAAGAGCCATAATATAGCTGCATCCATGAAATAATTTTCTTGAACAGGAACGAAACACAATTTAATTGAAAGATTTATTGGAACAGACACAGAGGCTATTTTTCAACATATTTACCGCCAGAATTCAAGCATCTGTCATACCATGGGACCAACTTTTGTATCCCTGTATCATAGGAGTCTGCCGCCTGGGATTTAAATCACTGTGTGATAACCATCTTTGCCTGTCATTATGAAAATGCTGACTCCAACCAGAAAAGTGGAAATCACTAGTGGCAAGGTTCGGGCTGTAGGATGAATGATCAAATTCCTCCTGCCAAAGGTTGCAGAAGCTCTGTGTACATCGAGCTGCATGTGGCTGAGCATCATTATGCATCAAGACAATACCAGCACTAAGCTTACTGCACCACTTGTTCTGAATAGCCTGTCACAATTTCTGCATTGTTTCACAGTAAACCTCAGCATTCACTGTATCATCTCTGGTCAGGAATTTGATGAGCAGAGCTTCTTATCCCATAAAACTGAACACAGCATCTTCTGTTGACAAAGTCTGCTTGAATTTCATCTTGCAGGTAGAGCCACTGTGATGTCAATGCTACATGGTTTCTGGGGTATTGTGCACCATGTGTGTTTCATCACCTGTGATGATCGGGTCCAGAAACTCATTGCTATGACCATGAGACCATTGCAGAAACGCTAAAGCTGCACCCATACACTTTTTGTGTTCTGGAGTCAGTTCTTTTGTTACCCACTGGTGAACAATTTTGGAAACAGGTGCTCTGTAACAATTTCATGTAACAAGGAGCACACATCTGTGTGAATTGACTGCTGATTTCTGTGAGAAATCAATTTTGCCAATATCGAACTATCATACATTCCTAACACCAGAGAAAATCTACTTATAAGAGAAAATCCATTGGAATTATTGCAACCTACCTTCAATTTGGAATTAATAGAGGAAATAAGTAAATCAGACACACCAAAAGAAATACAAAAACTTCTAGCTCTGGAAACAATCAATACTAGGTATCCCACAGAAGAATGGCTGCACATATATACTGATGGATCCTCCAAGGAAAACCTTACTGGAGCTGGAGTTACATGTTCACATTTTTCCTTTTATCATTCTGTTGGCAGAGACACAACAAATTATGATGGAGAAATAGAGGCTATATACATTGCTCTCCGACAATTATTAAATCTTCCCTTAAATAAATTTAACAAGGCAGTAATTCTTTCAGATTCTAAAGCTGCAATTCAGGGAATATGTTCAAATACTACAAAGAAGTCAACAAAAATTAGAGAATGCTACAAAATGTTAACACAACTCCAAAAAGTTAATAAGACTGTTCATCTCCAATGGATTCCAGCACACTGTGGAGTCATGGGGAACGAAGCTGCAGACTCACTTGCAAAGAAAGGCACAACAATAAAACAAAAGTCTAAATTCAATTTCTCATATTCCTCAATAAAACGCTTGATCATTAAAAATTTTTGTCATTCATACCTACAAGAAATAGAAACAAATGCCAAAGATAAAACATGGATTACACTACTTTCCAATCCAGATATAATCCCCCAGAGACCAAGGAAAACAGCTGTTGCAGCCTTCCGACTATTGACAAATCATGACTGCTTGGCAAGTCATCTCTACAGAATAGGTATCTCAGCCTCACCAATATGTGTCCTGTATAACGATCCAGCAGAAATGAACGAAGACCACTTGAAGACCTGTGAAGCATTAAGATCAGAAGAAACTACAGTTCAAAAGTATTGGAAAGCACGAATGCTAATGGCTTCATTGCCAGATGCAAGGCACTAGAAAACAACAACAACAACATTCAAATTATCGTACAGGTTGGCAACCATGTGTACAAACTTTAAAATATTGTATGCCCCCATAATTATTGTGCAAGTTGGCAACCCTGCTCCCACTGCACTCATCATGAACGTTTTGACAACCTGCTACAAAGTCTCTGCACCAGCAAGTGCCCACAGACGTTTATCATGATCTTTCTATTGTAAGTGGGCCTTACAGTAGACATGTGCATCTTATATTGTGATGCACTATTATCTACAGTCCACCTTATTTGATTGGGAAAGATTAATGCCTATTCAAGAGGTTATCTTATTGTCATAATTGGTGCAGAATATAAAGTAAAAAAAATTTAACACATTTGAACTGCAGTTTCAGAGGTTATGTATGATCAAAGAGTTATACATACACTGCACTTTAAGCATTACTATGAAACATTTGATAATGCACGAGTAAATACTTCCAATTTATTAATGATGATATCAAATTCACGCAGAACTGAACACCAAGTTACTTAGGAAAAATAGTAAGGCAGGTGTTCAATAAGAAAAGTGATAATGGCTCGGTAGAAGAAATTATTTTGTTATGAGAAACTATATGACACCATGCATTTGAAGGGACACAGTGATTTTGGTTATAGTTTTACAGCATAAAGATGGACCTAAAAATTCTTGCTCTAAAGTTTACAGAAAACAATGGTTGCTGTTGTTACTGTATGGAAACTTAATGTTCCTTTACAAAAACATACTCTTGGTGATTGTTGTTCACATTATAAAATACCTGCTTTATGAGAGCATTATCAGAAAAGGGTTTTTATATGGAGAGTAAATACCTGAATTGCACTAATTTGTTGGAAGTTTTAAGTAGAGTGATGTGTAATCACAGATGTGAATCAGTTTACCTGTCCCCTGAGTAGGCACATCAGATCTCCTAAACAATTTGAAGAAACCATTTTTTTAATAAACACACAAGCAAAATACTTGCCAACACTCAAGTTGATGGTGGGAGCAAGAGCTCTCGAAACACATCTCGTTTTACGTAAATGTAAGTGATGCAGTGTCAGTAAACCAACACACATATCATGTTATCTTTAGATGTCTGAACTTTGTCCCACCCCTTATATCTCGCTTAGTCATGCAACAAGTTTTCATTCATTTATGGGTACCTACCTTCTCTATGATAGTAATAGATGTTGTCATACCATACCATTACATAGTAGCTATGTAAATGATAATGCTGATCTACTACAAAAATAAACAGAAAAGAAAATACTAGAAAGTTTCAGTCTTGGAGCAAATTAGAAGTAGTTTCCCTTCTAGTAACTAATGCAAGTTCCTAATACTGTGGTGCAACAGCCATTTCTGGGCCAAAGCCTACCACCCAGCTACCACCCCACCTCTGTCCACCATAGGCAGAGTAGCCAGCACACTGGTCCCTCCAGGCTTATATATGCAGTCTTCACAACCAGCAGCAAGGCACAAGGCCAAGTTGACTCTGGACCAGGCCTCCCAGGGAGAAAATCCCAGATCTCCCACTTGGCAAGCAACATTGCTAAGGACCTTTCCTTTCTAGTTCTAACTTCCAAAGTATATTTGTGCAAGAAGACCAAATGATACCATGCATCATGAAGTTAAAATGTATGCATGAAACTTAATGAGTGGTCTATAGGCCACTCTATGAACAGGTATAGTTTTATATGCCTGTTCATAAATTAAATGATCATTTAGAAAGGTGAATCAGGTTGGAAAATCTCACCCTGTAGGTATGATATTCAGCTCTCTATATTCATGTTCCTTCTACCTTAACTAGCATATCATCAAACAAGGAATGAATTATCTTCTTTCTTGGAAGTTTGTTATTAATCCACTCACCTTTTTGGTTTAAAAGGAATGACTTAGTCTGGTTTGACTTGTCATCCTGGTTTCGCCTACATAATTCTCATATAGCACTATTTCTTTTTTAATGCATTTAGGTATATCCAGGCAAAAAAATTAAATTATATTTTATTGACAAAATGTACAGAAAAAGCTTTTCTGAACTGAATCTATAAACAAACTCTCCTTGAAGAGCACATTAATGAGTTATACTGGAACAGCATTAATGTCAACTAATGACAATAATTTGGCACCATTAAGTTTATGAATAACATTAATAAAACAAACATTTCTATTTATTTAATATTTTCTGAACATATAATGGTTTTACATTTCCATTGCTATTAAGTGGAGTTATGCCATTTGAATTTGTGTCCAATGCAGCTAAGAAATTACAGTGAAAACAAACTAAACTACATCTTTGAGTTCCTTTAAAGATGAACGTGTGTTATTTGGAGAAAATGCTCATAATTCATCACTCATTTTATTCATTCCTTTAATATATAATAAAATGACACATCAAAGGTTTATATGTGTGTACATAACTGTAAAATATGACATCATTTTACTAATTTATAAACTATATATTTTTTCCCACTAAATATTAACCTACAAATTGCAAAAATGTATGAATGGACTGTATGCTTCATACTAACTGTAAACTGTATTAATTATGAATCTTGGTGGATGATTGATAAATGCAACATTATAATTTTAAATTTTTTAACCATAGTTGTAATATGTATGCCTGTAAGCATGCTAATTATTTTGGCTTGTAACTATGTATATAAACTTGCTTATATTACTTACTGCTAATGCTAGTAACAATTTTGTACATGTGTGTTTAATGTAGTATGGCATAGTATAGTTTAGAAAGGTGCAAGAGCTTAGTAATTTGAATAGTACGTGCACTGTAAAAACTTAAATTTCATATATGTGTAGGCTTTGTTACAAATGCATACATGCTTTAGAGCCGTAAAGCTGAACACTGTTTATATATTTATTTTATGAATCTAAGGTATTATACAATAAAATAGAAAATTCGCTTATTTATTAATGTTTCAGATGTTTGCTGGACAGTAATACAGTTTGATCAATATAAACCTGAACCATTCTAATAAGCCATAACTTTCGAAACAATGTTAGCACACGTGTACAACTTTTAGAGAATATAATACACAATTCGGAGATTAGGTTGTTTGTTGTTCCTTAGAGTAAATGCTGGAAGTGTTCTCTACTGGCATCCATTGTTTCACCATATTCTGTGACGTTTTACAAAGAATGTTCTAGTCAGTGTTGCTTATTTTTTACTAATGGATTCATGGAGTTCAGCAGTTGTGCGAGGCCTATTCAAATACTTTCTATATGGTTGCAATCCCAATTTCATTGTAGCTCCTTGCCTTGCTGGCACAATCTGTGCATCGATTTCTTTGGACAGTTCACTAAGCACCTTTGAACATTATCAACAGATTCTGCACTCGGTGATGGTCTACGTTTTCCTCTCTCACTAATGAATACACCACTTATCTCCAACTTTCTTACTATCGGTAAGAATGTTGGAACATCACACACATTGAACTCCCTTTGAAATTTCTGTATTATTAACAGTGAATTTATCTTCCGATACCTTTCACAATAAAAATACGCTCCTGATGTAATTACTGCATGTTTTCATTATGACTGGAAACTACAGACCGTCAACAACAATGTCAACGTTTTCACAATAAAAACCTCTGAAAGTGAGTACTCTATATTTCTGTTGCGACTGCAAGTCAAAAACTGCCAACAATGCTCTTAATTGCTAGCAAAATAGGCAATAATGGGCTGTGTTAATGACGTAGTTAAAGTTTATATGGATTGCACTTTATGTAATACATCATCTGCATTGTTCTCATCTGTCTGTGTTTTAAAGTGTTTGTTTTAAGTAGATTTTTCCATAAAATGTTACATGTAAATTAATTTCTAAAGGTTTAATAAGGCCCTTCAGCTAAACAGCTACAGTTTTCATTCATTAGTACTTACATTGAACAAGAAATGCTTACAAGGGGTTACTACTTGATAATACTATTTCACTGCAGCACTTACATCCACAATTAAAGCAATATAAACTACATTCATAGCACTTTACTGCTTGTATAGTTTTCATCTGTTATAGTGTTACAGCAATTTTCTGGTTAGTCTTATGCTGGTTCATGCTAGAAAAATCAAATGTACTTACCTTTACTTAAAATACCCTCTCAAAATGCTAACTGCCAGCTGCTATATCTTCTGAATGTGTTCCTGAAAACTGTATACAATTCCTCACAGTAGGTGTTTGTAATTTTTCTTGTAAATATTGTGTTTCAATTTGTCTTGTTTGGGAATTACTTGTACACAAGTTTTCTTTCAGAGCTTCCCAAGTTAAAAACTACTCGCTTTGTATCGAAGTTTTGTTCACCATTTGATTGTGAAATAATACTGGGCAAATCTCGTTTATAGAGTTACCCTGATATATTGTAGTGACACTGTCTTTCATAAAATATGCATGATTATGTCCTTCTGATAATTAGTAAAATATGGAGTCAATGCCAGATTTACATATTTCAGTAAGTTAATTGTTTTATAAAATATTTAATTAGACCTATAATCCTGTGTGAATTGGTAACACATCAGAATTCAATATCTGAGTCAAAAGAGGAACTTGAAATATTTCATTCACCTTTTTGGCACTCTAATAATGACTTCTGCAAGTGTTAATAAACCCAGTGAAGTGAAACCACACCTTATTAACTAGCCCCGTAGTGCAAAACCCTCTCCGGGCTGAGGCCTACCTTTGGGCTGCTGCATCCCCCCCCCCCTACCTCTTCCCACCATGGTTGTCATGAGTAGGGTGCAACATGTTCAGTCCCTTGGTCCCTTCCAGTTGGTACAGGTGGTTTTTGCAATCGAGCCCTACATCTCAGTCAAATAGCTCCTCAATTGGCCCCTCAGGGACTTGAGACTGAGTGCATCCCAAAGCAGTTATCCCAGTGGGAGAAAATTCCCATGCAGGTACTGGGAATCGAACCCAGGTTTCCCGCTAGGTAAGCAGCAGCACCACCACTACATTAAGAACCCTAAACCTTGAATATTAAAAATAGAAGCATTAATAACAGTGAAGTATTCATCTTTGAGGTCATTTTGAGTCACTTTTTTACACTCACCTACACTTAAAACAATTTAACAATTTAAGTGAAGGTGAGTGTAAAAAAGTGACTCAAAATGACCTCAAATTCTAAATCTTATTAGCATGATTCAACATATCCAGTTACAAAACTTAATTTTCTTTCTAACGTCTCGTGGAAATCAGTTTCAATTTAAGAACTTTGAAGACGCTTTGTCACTTTTGTGACATTATGAGAAGACTTGCTTAGCACATTTAATTACTTTCTTGCACCAACTTCTACACAGATATCAGTTTTATTTAGTTTTTCTTGTGTTAAAATGCTCCATTTTCTTTAAATTCAAATTGATCTGGTGATTTTCTGGTTTTCACCTCCAATCTGTTTATTGTTCTTAGAAGTTGAATCAAATCAAAACACCTTTTTCATATGTATAGTCTATTACTAAACCAAACAAATGTCCATTACACTATACAAAAATACTTCAGTTTTTCTTTAAGTTTTCTATATTAATGCAGCCTTAAACCAATATGCAGATTGAGAAAAGTTTCGGTGAAGGCTGTCAACACAACACATTTTCACTCATTGTGCAAGGTGGTCGGTATGGTAAAATGACTATGAGCTAACAAAATTATTTAAATTAATAGGTTTCATGAAATTAACTGATAAGTTAAAAGAATGTTTCTATATTAGTGATCTAAAACAGCTTTCCTAACATTTGTGCTTTATGGAATTTATTGCAGAATTTATAAAGAAAAAATAAAATCTAGATTAGTGTATGTTCTTGTCTTCTTTATTTTTACATAGTGTCCAGTTTATTCAGTTTATAAAGCTTTGCTTTCTTATCATAAGTACTTTGTATGATGATAATGAGATTTAGTCATAAGAAAAATAGTCCAAAATAGGAAAAGTGTATTAATTGCATCTTTAAAGTTTATTTAAAAATATGGGGTGAGATGGATATAGATGTCATCCTTTAAAGCAGAGATGAATCTCAGTGTACAATGAAATGGTTTAGTACCTTTTTGCCATCACGGATTTATAGAAAAGCACTTTGAAACAGAGAAGTTAGATAACAGCATGCTTTCTTTAGAGGTGGGTGAGAATATAACATTTGATAGGTGAGACCAGGACCATTGCACATTAAATACACATTCACTTTTCCAATAGCACCTTGAATATTTTACTGAACTGGGGAACGATGTTAACTTTGCTAGTGATATTTAGTTCCCAAAGTCTTTCATGCATTTTCAGATAAATGTGCAATCACACAGTTAAGGAAATATTATTTGCAATCAAATTACTGAGGAGTAAACTCTGCAGTTCTTTTCCCTCCGTAATTTGGTAGTAAATTCTTGCTTAAATTTGAATGAAACCATAAAAGAAAATTCATTTTGACTTAAACATTTATTTATTACTCATTTAATTCAAAACCCAAATGGATACAGTAATTTACCAAATGCAACAAATTTTCACGAGTTATCAACATATGCAATGAAAATTAAAGAAACAGGGGTATTTTTATTTAACAAACAGAAGTTAAATCCATTTTATTTTTATCTAAGCATTTGATAATACAAGAAATTGCAGAGAAGATATGAATTCATAATGGCATGTGAGGGATGTGTGTGGTCAGTTATCCAGTTCACAGTTACAATATTGTAGCTAAAACAAAAATGCTAAATTGCAGCGGAATGAGGATTCTTAAACATTTTGTATATGAATTATAAGGCCACAATAAATGAACAAAATTTAATTTCTTCTTCTGAAGTAAGCATTTAGAAAGTGAAAGTTTTCATTCATTTCTGTAAATGTAATGTTTATTGTATAGCCATTGAGTAATGCAATAATGTTAGCTGCAAAATTTAATGGCATCGGCTGCTGGATTATTAATATGATTTGAAGCTTTCCTGGCGATGAACATCTTGAATATATTCTTTTTCCTGCTGTGCAAATAAATTTTGTGGGTGCAAATGATATTTATATAATTGGCTTTACAGTGTGATTTTTAACTATACAACACAGCAAAGCATGCCAAGCATATGAATGAATTTAGTATCGAGCTATCCACCATCAAATTTTGTAACATACAATAGGTTCAGTCAAACTATAACAGTCAAGAACTTTCTGAATACTACAAAACATATAACAGAATTTGAAAACCTTTTTTCTTTTTCTTTTAAATTTCTGAAATTATCTTTATTTCTGAAATTGTATAGAAGTTTGTCGAAGAGTTGAGAACTAAATACCAAATTAATATTAGAAGTTTTGGACAATCAATATTAATTATCTATAATTAAACTGTGTTATTTTGAGTCCCATGTAGAAGTATGCTGTTAACAGATACCTACAAAATAATTGAAATATAATGTAATGTAATTACTTGTATACAGAATTACCTTGTTAACAGATGACATCTATACCCCTTCCACCTGGTGTATAAGATAGTTCAGTTTGTATGGGATATGAACTTTAATATTGCTTATATTTTCTTCTAGTGGAAGACACTGACAAATGTGAAGATAAAGCAACCAATATTAGTGGTAGCATGTCCTGCAGGGAGTTTCTTGAACGTTATGGCTACCAGTACTGTACATATCAATATATGCAACGGAACTGCTGTGCATCACAAAGAGCCATTTGCACAAATGGAGAACATCACAAATAAAGATCTGGATTGGAAGACTCATTATACTTTGGTTGAAACAAGTTTCATCTGTATAATAATGTTATCATTTTGAGGAGAAGTTATGGACGTAAGAATAATGTGCCTTAAATGAAGCAAATGTACAAATGATCATTTAACCAAGCAGATTAATTTAAAAGTCTTGGAAACTGAAGTGATAAAATTGCTGAAACGAATCAGGTGTGCTAGTGTTGTTTTAGCATTAAAAACTGGGACAAATGCTGATTCTAAGCATATCTAATGTAAATACATTTTTGTGTGGTACAATATACAGATAGCCAGCTGTTACAAAACACAATAATGGCTAAATTTACCAATAGCCGTTAAACGGTCATGGTAATTGTGATCTGATTTGCAATAAATCTTTACTTACTGACTGCTGGTGCTAAATCCATCATTAACTTAAAGAGAAGTTGTCTCACTACTATAAAACACTGAAATAAGGAAGGAGAGAAGAAAGACAATAAATGAAGGGAAGAAAAGAAAAAAAAATGTTGGAATTAGTAGTGAGCTTAATTATATGAAGCATACATTTTGTGCAACTTCCATAGCTGTTTTAGAGTTAGTAATGAATGCAATTCAGTACTCGATAATGTCCCTCCTGTCCTAGAGGTACACTCGTTTCAAAACTAAAATTAAAGAGTTGCAAGTTAGAAGTTTTAACTCTAATCAGTTGCAATTACTTATAAAAACACTGGGTTGTATAGAATGCTTAATTTGTTTTGCTTTTATCACTGAGTTATTTTGGAAGTTGAAAACTAAAATTGATTACAAAAACATAGGTAGCAATAATTTATTTTATTCATTGTTCCTTTTTCTTAAAGTCTCTATTTATTTGACATATATATGAAAACATTCTTTGCTGGTGCTGAGCAAATGAAACCAGTAGGTTTGTTTCTTTCATATTTTCATTATTTGGTCAGTTATTTTAAGTCTATAATTGTGTCATTATTGGTAAGAAAGGAGACTATCTCTGCTTTCTAACATGCAAATATTCCTCTTGCTTAGAGAGAGACTTGTCTAAGCACCATGTCATTTGTGTCTGCCTAGGACTTCTACAATTCTTATATTTGAACATAATGTAATATAACTGAAAATGCATCAGATTATTGGAAGTTGCTAGGCTGCCTTCCTTACAGTTATAAAAATACTATTTAATTCTCATAAAAAAGTCCTTCATTCAAAGAAACTGCTATGCAGCTTCAGTTTTAGAACATGACTGCCTTAAACAATTTATGAGAAGGTGAATTTATACATATCATAGAGCACTTATGAGTATACTTAGCTCGTATTATGTTGTGCTCCTTTGCCCTGTTTAATTTTTAATAGGATAAATAAATTCATTATGTGTTCAAGGTTTATTTCTCATAACATGAAAGGTTTCTCACAAAATTTGGTCAGGTTTAAAAGAAACAAGTGGATTAATAACCGAACAAAAAAGAGGAAACAGGATGTTAACAAGAAAACAATTTAGATGGAATGTAATCACATTCAATCATTAATTTACGGGTGTTTTGTGATTCTTAAAACATTGTTGAGAAATATCTTGTATATAAACATTAATATTCATATGCATTTGTTCATATCAGCATTCACAAAAGAAATGTGTGGTTATTTGTATTCTGCAAACTACAATGAAACATACTTCTGTGATGTGAACTACAACTTCACAGAAAAATGAACAACTTTAAATGCATTCAGTTAAAAAAGCAATGTATAATGTACTTAAAATATGAAGAAGACAAAGCTCATCTTTGTATAACTACAAATTGGGCTATTGCTTACAAATAACTAAAAAGACAATGTTGCATAGAAGTTACATGATTTGAATAGAGAGGGTAAATACTATCAAAACAATGATCAGGAAATTCACATTGTTGCAAAATTGATTATAATTACAAAGGTGCAAAAAAATAAGAGCTCCTAGATGTTATATTTTTCTTTATATGAAATGCTGAAAATCATTGTTGTGTTGTAGCCTGTTTTCAACTCTGAGTTGTGTGAAAATAAATTGTAATTAAAGCAATTAATTATAGTATTAATTGCATTAATTTAAAAGTTACTTGTGTAGTAAAACTGTGTTCTGTATGAATGTGTGTAAATATTAAATATTGTTGCTGTAAGGTATTTATGGCTCTTATTGTTGCTAGGGATTCTGATAATGGCTGAGCTGGCAAAGAGCAAACAAAAGTCTAGCTGAGTGGGAGTTAAAACAATTGGTGTTAAAATGACCTACAAATCATAAAATAAATAATAAACACCTAAAATATATTTGCTACCCTGGAATTTTGAAAACCCAATAATAGATATAAATAATGCATGTACTTCACAACTCATGGTAGCAAAAAGATGTGTGACTCTAGAAAAATATTTTACATAAATATTGAAGAGACTTAGCAGTAATAGTAACCGCTTTTTAGACAGCACCATAAGTTTGTTTTGGTGGTGTACACTACGTCAGCCTATACTAGCCTATCTCCCCAGTCTGTACTTATATATAGATCTGGTGTAGCCTATGTCAGTCTATGCTAGCCTATCTCCTCAGTCTACATTTATATACCTGTCCAGTGTAGCGTATGTGAGCCTATACTAGCCTTCCTCCTTAGTCTATACAGATTTGGTGTAGCCTATGTGAGCCTATACTAGCCTACCTCCTCAGTCTACACATATATACCAATCTGGTGTAGCCTATGTGAAACTATACCAGCCTATCTCCTCAGTCTATACTTACATACCAATCTGGTGTAGCCTATGCGAACCTATACTGGCCTATCTCCTCAGTCTATACTTATATACCGATCTGGTGTAGCCTGTGTGAGCCTATATTAGCCTATCTCTACGATCTATACTTATATACAGATCTGGTGTAGCGTATGAGAGCCTATATTAGCCTATCTGCTCAGTCTATTCATATATACCAATCCGATGCAGTCTATGGGAACCTATACTGGCCTATCTCCCCAGTCCATACTTATATACCAATCTGCTGTAGCTTATGTGAGCCTATACTAGCCTATCTCCTCAGTCTATACTTATATACCTGTCTGGTGTAGCCTATAGTAGCCTAACACCTCACTCTATACTTATATATAGATCTGGTGTAGCCTATACTAGCCCATCTCCTCAGTCTATACTTATATACGGATCTGGTGTAGCCTATGTCAGCATATACTAGCCTATCTCCCCAGCCTATAGTTATATACACATCTGGTGTATCCTTAGTGACCCTATACAAGCCTTCCTCCTCAGTCTATACTAATATGCACATCTGGTGTAGCCTATGACAGCCTATACTAGCCTATCTCATCAGCCTATACTTGTATACCGATCTGGTGTAGACTATGTAAGCTTACACTAGCCTACCACCGCAGCCTGTACTTATATGTAGATCTGGTGTAGCCTATACTAGACTATCTCCCCAGTCTATACTTATATACAGATCTGGTTTAGGCTATGTCAGCCTATACTAGCCTATACCTATATACTGATCTGGTGTAGCATGTGTGAACCTATACTAGCCTATCTCCTCATTCGATTCCTATATACAAATCCGGTGTAGCCTATGGGAACCTATACTAACCTATCTCCTCCATCCATACTTATATACCAATCTGGTGTAGCTTTTGTGAGCCTATCTCCCCAGCCTATACTTATATACAGATCTGGTACAGCCTATGTGAGCCTATACTAGCCTACATCCCAGCCTATACTTATATACAGATCTGCTGTAGCCTGTGTGAGCCTATACTAGCCTATCTCCCCAGCCTATACCTACATACAGATCTGGTGTAGCCTATGTGAGCCTATACTAGCCTATCTCCCCAGCCTATACCTACATACAGATCTGGTGTAGCCTATGAGAGCCTATACTAGCCTACCTCCTCAGTCTATACTTGTATACCAATCCAGTGTAGCCTATGTGAACCTATACTAACCTATCTCCTCTTTCCATACTTATATACCAATCTGGTGTAGCTTATGTGAGCCTATACTAGCCTATCTCCTCAGTCTATACTTATATACAGATCTGGTGTAGCCTATACTAGCCTATCTCCTCAGTCTATACTTACATACCGATCTGGTGTGGCCTATGTGAGCCTATACTAGCCTCTCTTCTCAGTCTATACTAGCCTCTCTTCTCAGTCTATACTAGTCTCTCTCCTCAGTCTATACTTATATACCGAACTGATGTAGCCCAAATTAGCCTATCTCCTCAGTTTATACCTTCATACCTGTATACCAAACCGGTGTAGCCTATGTAAGCCTATGCTAGCCTATATCCCAAGCCTATACTTATATCTTATAAACAATTCTGGTGTAGCCTGTGTGAACCTATACCAGCATATCTCCTCAGTCCATACCCATATACCCATCTGGTGTAGCTTATGTGCACCTATACCAGCATATCTCCTCAGTCTATTCCTATATACAGATCTGGTGTAGCCTATATGAGCCTATACAAGCGTATCTCCCCAGTTTATACTAGTATACCAGTCCGGTGTAGCCTACGGTAACCTATACTAACCTATCTCCTCCGTCCATAATTATATACCAATCTGGTGTAGACTATGTGAGCCTATCATAGCGTATCTCCCCAGTCTATACCTACATATAGATCTCATGTAGCCTATGTCAGCCTATACTAGCGTATCTCCCCAGCCAATACCTACATACAGATCTGGTGTAGCCTATGTGTGCCTATACTAGACTATCTCCTCAGTCTATACTTATATACCAATATAGTGTATCATATTTGACCCTAAACAAGCCTTCCTCCTCAGTCTATACTAATCTGCAGATCTGGTTGAGCCTATGTGAACCTACACAAGCCTACCTCTTCAGTCTACACCTACATACAGATCTGGTGTAGCCTATGACAACCTATACTAGCCTATCTCGTCAGCCTATACTTGTATACCGATCTGGTATGACCTATGTGAGCCTATACTAGCCTATCTCCTAAGTGTATACTTTTATACCAATCTGGTGTAACATATGGGAGCCTATACTAGCCTATGTCCTCGCTCTATACTTATGTACAGATCTGATGTAGACTATGTGAGCGTATACTAGCCTATCTCCTCAGTCTATACTTATATACTGATCTGGTGTAACCTATACTAGACTATCTCCCCAGTCTATACTTGTATACAGATCTGGTATAGGCTATGTCAGCCTATACGAGCCTATCTCGTCAGCATATGCTTATATACCGATCTGGTGTAGCCTATGTGAGCCTGTACTAGCCTATCTCCTCAGTCTTTACTTATATACTGATCTGTTGTAACCTATACTAGATTATCTCCCCAGTCTATACTTACATACCGAGGTGGTGTAGCCAATACCAGCCTACCTCTGCAGCCTGTACTTATATGTAGATCTGTGTAGCTTATCTCCTCAGTTGATACTTATTTACGGATCCGCTGTAGGCTATGCAAGCCTATACTAGCATATCTCCTCAGTCTATACTTATATACCGATCTGGTATAACCTATACTAGCCTATCTCCTCAATCTATACTTACATACCGAGGTGGTGTAACCTATACTAGCCTACCTCTGCAGCCTGTACTTATATGTAGATCTGGTGTAGCCTATACTAGCCTATCTCCTCACTTGATACTTATTTACCGATCTGGTATAGCATATGTGAGCCTATACGAACCTACGTCCTCAGTTTACCTATCTCCTCAGTCTATACTTATATACCGATCCGCTGTAGGCTATGTCAGCCTATGCCAGCCTATGTCCTCGGCCTATAATTATATACAAGTATGGTGCAGCCTATGTGAGCCTATACAAGCTTATTTCCTCAGTCCATACCGATATACTGATCTGGTGTTGCTTAAGTGCACCTATACTAGCCTATCTCCTTAGCCTATTTTTATATACAGATCTGCTGTAGCCTGTGTGAGCCTATACTAGCCTATCTCCTCAGTCTATACGTGTATACCAATCTGGTGTAGCCTGTGTGAAACTATACTAGCCTATCTCCTCAGTCCATACTTATATACAAAATTGGTATAGCCTGTGTGAAACTATACCAGCCTGTCTCCTCAGTATATACCTATATACCGATCTGGAGTAGACTACATCAGCCTATACTAGCCTACCTCCACAGCCTATACTTATTTATAGATCTGGTGTAGCTTATGTGAGCCTATACAAGCCTATCTCCCCAGTCTATACCTACATACAGATCTGGTGTAGCCTATGTGAGCATATACTTGCCTATCTCCCCAGCCTTAATTATATACACTTCTGATGTATTCTAGTGACCCTATACAACCCTCCCTCCTCAGTCTAAACTAATATGCAGATCTGGTGTACCCTAAGTGGGCCTACACAAGCCTACCTCTTCAGTCTACACCTACAAACAGATCTGGTGTAGCCTATGACAGCCTATACTAGCCTATCTCCTCAGTCTATTCTTATATACCGATCTGGTGTAGTGTATGTGAGCCTATACCAGCCTATCTCTCCAGCTTATATACAGATCTGGTGTAGCCTTTGTGATCCTATACTAGCCTAACTCCCCAGTCTATACTTATATACCGATCAGGTGTAGCCTATGTAAGCCTATAGTAGCCTCTCTCCTCAGTCTATACTTATATACAATTATGGTATAGCCTATGTGAGCCTATACCAGCCTATCACCTCAGTCTATCCTTATATACCAATCCGGTGCAGCCTATGTGAACCTATACTAGCCTATCTCCCCAGCCTATAATAGCCTATCTCCCCAGTCTATACATATATACCAATCTGGTGTAGCCTATGTGAGCCTACACATGCCTAACTCCTTAGCTTATTCTTATATACAGATCTGGTGTACCCTATGTGAGCCTATACTAGCCTATCTCCCCAGTCTATACTTATATACAGATCATGTGTAGCCTATGGGAACCTATACAAGCCTATTTCCTCAGTCTATGCTTATATGCAGATCTGGTGTAGCATATGTTAGCCTATACTATACCGCTCGCAAAATTAAAGCCATCTGAACGCTGGCCAATACTCAAGCAGAGCGCTGTTGCCAAGCGTAGTGCGTGTACCGGTAGAAGGTCTGTACATAAGATTGTGTGAAATGCATCCACAACATTCAGTAGCGCCGGTAGGAGGGGCAAGCATAGGATTCGCTGGAGTCGGCAGTGCACCCCGCTCCATATGCCTTTAAGTTTTGCGAAGATTATAGCCTATTTCCTCAGTCTATTCATATATACCAATCCGATGTAGCCTATGGGAACCTATACTGGCCTATCTCCCCAGTCTATACTTATATACCTATCCGGTGTAGCGTATGTGAGCCTATACTAGCATTACTCCTTAGTCTATACTTATGTACAGATTTGGTGTAGCGTATGTGAGCCCATACTAGCCTACCTCCCCAGTCTGTACTTGTATACCAATCCAGTGTAGCCCATGTGAAACTATACTAACCTATCTCCTCCGTTCATATTTATATACCAATCTGGTGTAGCCTATGTAAGCCTATAGTAGCCTAACAGCTCACTCTATACTTATATATAGATCTGGTGTAGCCTCTACTAGCCTATCTCCTCAGTCTATACTTATGTATGAATCTGGTATAGCCTATGTGAGCCTATAATAGCCTGTCTCACCAGTCTATACCTACATACAGATCTGGTGTAGCCTATATGTGCCTATACTAGCCTAATTCCCCAGTCTATACTTATATACACATCTGGTGTATCCTTAGTGACCCTATACAAGCCTCCCTCCTCAGTCTTTTTAATATGCAGATCTGGTGTAGCCTAAGTGGGCCTACACAAGCCTAGCTCTTCAGTCTAAACCTACATACAGATCTGGTGTAGCCTATGACAGCCTATACTAGCCTATCTCCTCAGTCTATTCTTATATACCGATCTGGTGTAGACTATGTAAGCTTACACTAGCCTACCTCCGCAGCCTGTACTTATATGTAGATCTGGTGTAGCGTATACTAGACTACCTCCCCAGTCTATACTTATATACAGATCAGATGTAGGCTATGTCAGCCTATACTACACTATCTCTCCAGTCTATACTTATATACCGATCTGGTGTGGCCTATGTGAGCCTATACTAGCCTCTCTCCTCAGTCTATACCTATATACCGATCTGGTGTAGCATATGTGGGCCTACACTAGCCTATCCCCTCAGTTTAACTATCTCCTCAGTCTATACTTATATACCGTTCTGGTGTAGTCTATGTGAACCTATACTAGTTTATCTCCTCAGTTCATACCTATATACCTAGCCAGTGTACCCTATGTGAGTCTATACAAGCCTATCTGCTCAGTCTATACCCTTATACCGATCTGGTGTAGCTTATGTGTGCCTATACCAGCCTTTCTCCTCAGTCTATTCTTATACTATACAGCTCTGGTATAGCCTATGTGAGCCTATACAAGCGTATCTCCCCAGTTTATAATAGTATACCAATCTGGTGTAGCCTATGGGAACCTATACTAACCTCCGTCCATAATTATATACTAATCTTGTGTAGCCTACGTGAGCCTATTCTAGCCTATCTCCCCAGTCTATACCTAAATACAGATCTGGTGTGGTCTATGTAAGCCTATACTAGCCTAACTCCGCAGCCTGTACTTATATGTAGATCTGGTGTAGCGTATACTAGACTACCTCCCCAGTCTATACTTATATACAGATCAGGTGTAGGCTATGTCAGAATATATTGGCCTAGCTCATCAGCCTATACTTATATACCAATCTGGTGTGACCTGTGTGAGCCTATACTAGCCTATCTCCCCAGCCTATACTTACATACACATCTGGTGTATCCTTAGTGACCACATACAAGCCTTCCTCCTCAGTCTATGCTAATATTCATGTACTGGTGTAGCCTATGACAGCCTATACTAGCCTATCGCCTCATCTATTCTTATATACCGATCTGGTGTAGACTATGTAAGCTTACACTAGCCTATCTCCGCAGCCTGTACTTATATGTAGATCTGGTGTAGCCTATACTAGACTATCTCCCCAGTCTATACTTATCTACCGATCTGCTGTAGCTTATGTCAGCCTATACTAGCCAATCTCCCCAGCCTATACTTATATACAGATCTGCTGTAGCCTGTGTGAGCCTATACTAGCCTATCTCCCCAGTCTATAGTTACATACAGATCTGCTGTAGCCTGTGTGAGCCTATACTAGCCTATATCCCCAGCCTATACTTATATACCAATCCGGTGTAGCCTATGTGGGCCTATACTGGTCTCTCTCCTCAGACTGTACTTATATACCAATCCGGTGCAGCATATGTCAGCCTATACTGGCCTATCTTGTCAGTCTATACCTATATACCAATCCGGTGTAGCCTATGTGAGCCTATACTAGTCTCTCTCCTCAGTCTATACCTATATACCGATCCGGTGCACCCTATGTGAGCCTATACTAGTCTCTCTCCTCACCCTATACTTATATACCAATCCGGTGTAGCCTATGTGAGCCTATACTAGCCTCTCTCCTCCGTCCATACTAATATACCGATTTGGTGTAGCTTATGTGAGCCTATACAAGCGTATCTCCCCAGTTCATACATGTATACCAATCCGGTGTAGCCTATGGGAACCTATACTAACCTATCTCCTCCATCCATACTTATATACCGATCTGCTGTAGCTTATGTCAGCCTATACTAGCCAATCTCCCCAGCCTATACTTATATACAGATCTGCTGTAGCCTGTGTGAGCCTATACTAGCCTATCTCCCCAGCCTATAGTTACATACAGATCTGGTGTAGCCTATGTGAGCCTATACTAGCCTATCTCCCCAGCCTATACCTACATACAGATCTGGTGTAGCCTGTGTGAGCCTATACTAGCCTATCTCCCCAGCCTATACTTATATACAGATCTGGTGTAGCCTGTGTGAGCCTATACTAGCCTATCTCCCCAGCCTATACTTATATACAGATCTGCTGTAGCCTGTGTGAGCCTATACTAGCCTATCTCCCCAGCTTATACCTACATACAGATCTGGTGTAGCCTGTGTGAGCCTATAATAGCCTATCTCCCCAGCCTACACCTACATACAGATCTGGTGTAGCCTATGTGAGCCTATACTAGTGTATCTCCCCAGCCTATAGTTACATACAGATCTGGGGTAGCCTATGTGAGCCTATACCAGCCTATCTCCACAGCCTATACTTACGTACATATCTGGGGTATCCTTAGTGACCCTATACAAGCCTTCCTCCTCAGTCTATGCTAATATGCAGATCTGGTGTAGCCTATGACAGCCTACACTAGCCTATCTCATCATCTATTCTTATATTCCGATCTGTTGCAGACTATGTAAGCTTACACAAGCCTACCTCCGCAGCCTGTACTTATATGTAGATCTGGTGTAGCCTACACTAGACTATCTCCCCAGTCTATACTTATATACAGATCTGCTGTAGCCTGTGTGAGCCTATACTAATATACCATTCCGGTGTAGTCTATGCAAATCTATATGAGCCTATCTCCTCAGTCTATACCTATATATGAATCTGGTGTAGCCTATGTGAGGCTATACTAGCCTATCTCCCCAGTCTATAGTTACATACAGATCTGCTGTAGCCTGTGTGAGCCTATACTAGCCTATATCCTCAGCCTATACTTACATACTGATCTGCTGTAGCCTATGTGAGGCTATACTAGCGTATCTCCCCAGTCTATAGTTACATACAGATCTGCTGTAGCCTGTGTGAGCCTATACTAGCCTATATCCCCAGCCTATACTTATATACAGATCTGCTGTAGCCTGTGTGAGCCTATACTAGCCTATATCCTCAGCCTATACTTACATACTGATCTGCTGTAGCCTATGTGAGGCTATACTAGCCTATCTCCCCAGTCTATAGTTACATACAGATCTGCTGTAGCCTGTGTGAGCCTATACTACCCTATATCCCCAGCCTATACTTATATACAGATCTGCTGTAGCCTGTGTGAGCCTATACTAGCCTATATCCTCAGCCTATACTTACATACTGATCTGCTGTAGCCTATGTGAGGCTATACTAGCCTATCTCCCCAGTCTATAGTTACATACAGATCTGCTGTAGCCTGTGTGAGCCTATACTAGCCTATATCCCCAGCCTATACTTATATACAGATCTGCTGTAGCCTGTGTGAGCCTTTACTAGCCTATATCCTCAGCCTATACTTACATACTGATCTGCTGTAGCCTGTGTGAGCCTATACTAGCCTATATCCCCAGCCTATACTTATATACAGATCTGCTGTAGCCTGTGTGAGCCTATACTAGCCTATATCCTCAGCCTATACTTACATACTGATCTGCTGTAGCCTGTGTGAGCCTATACTAGCCTATATCCCCAGCCTATACTTATATACAGATCTGCTGTAGCCTGTGTGAGCCTATACTAGCCTATATCCTCAGCCTATACTTACATACTGATCTGCTGTAGCCTGTGTGAGCCTATACTAGCCTATATCCCCAGCCTATACTTATATACAGATCTGCTGTAGCCTGTGTGAGCCTATACTAGCCTATATCCCCAGCCTATACTTATATACAGATCTGCTGTAGCCTGTGTGAGCCTATACTAGCCTATATCCCCAGCCTATACTTATATACAGATCTGCTGTAGCCTGTGTGAGCCTATACTAGCCTATACTAATATACCATTCCGGTGTAGTCTATGCAAATCTATATGAGCCTATCTCCCCAGTCTATAGTTACATACAGATCTGCTGTAGCCTGTGTGAGCCTATACTAGCCTATATCCCCAGCCTATACTTATATACAGATCTGCTGTAGCCTGTGTGTGCCTATACTAGCCTATCTCCCCAGTCTATAGTTACATACAGATCTGGTGTAGCCTATGTGTGCCTATACTAGGCTATATCCCCAGCCTATACTTATATACAGATCTGCTGTAGCCTGTGTGACCCTATACTAGCCTATACTAATATACCATTCCGGTGAGGTCTATGCAAATCTATATGAGCCTATCTCCTCAGTCTATACCTATATATGAATCTGGTGTAGCCTATGTGAGGCTATACTAGCCTATCTCCCCAGTCCATAGTTACATACAGATCTGGTGTAGCCTATGTGTGCCTATACTAGCCTATATCCCCAGCCTATACTTATATACAGATCTGCTGTAGCCTGTGTGAGCCTATACTAGCCTATACTAATATACCAATCCGGTGTAGTCTATGCAAATCTATATGAGCCCATCTCCTCAGTCTATACCTATATACGAATCTGGTGTAGCATATGTGAGCCTATAGTAGCCTATCTCCTCAGTCTATACTTACATACTGATCTGGTGTAACCTATAGTAGTGTAACCCCAGTCTATACTTGTATACAGAGCTGGTGTAAGCTATGTCAGCCTATACTATCCTATCTCGTCAGCCTATACTTATATGCCGATCTGGTGTGGCCTATGTGAACCTATACTAGCCTATCTCCTCAGTCTATACTTGTGTACAGATCTGGTGAAGCCTATGTGAGCCTATACTAGCCTATCTCCCCAGCTTATACCTACATACAGATCTGGTGTAGCCAGTGTGAGCCTATAATAGCCTATCTCCCCAGCCTACACCTACATACAGATCTGGTGTAGCCTATGTGAGCCTATACTAGTGTATCTCCCCAGCCTATAGTTACATACAGATCTGGGGTAGCCTATGTGAGCCTATACCAGCCTATCTCCACAGCCTATACTTACGTACATATCTGGGGTATCCTTAGTGACCCTATACAAGCCTTCCTCCTCAGTCTATGCTAATATGCAGATCTGGTGTAGCCTATGACAGCGTACACTAGCCTATCTCATCATCTATTCTTATATTCCGATCTGTTGCAGACTATGTAAGCTTACACAAGCCTACCTCCGCAGCCTGTACTTATATGTAGATCTGGTGTAGCCTACACTAGACTATCTCCCCAGTCTATACTTATATACAGATCTGCTGTAGCCTGTGTGAGCCTATACTAATATACCATTCCGGTGTAGTCTATGCAAATCTATATGAGCCTATCTCCTCAGTCTATACCTATATATGAATCTGGTGTAGCCTATGTGAGGCTATACTAGCCTATCTCCCCAGTCTATAGTTACATACAGATCTGCTGTAGCCTGTGTGAGCCTATACTAGCCTATATCCTCAGCCTATACTTACATACTGATCTGCTGTAGCCTATGTGAGGCTATACTAGCGTATCTCCCCAGTCTATAGTTACATACAGATCTGCTGTAGCCTGTGTGAGCCTATACTAGCCTATATCCCCAGCCTATACTTATATACAGATCTGCTGTAGCCTGTGTGAGCCTATACTAGCCTATATCCTCAGCCTATACTTACATACTGATCTGCTGTAGCCTATGTGAGGCTATACTAGCCTATCTCCCCAGTCTATAGTTACATACAGATCTGCTGTAGCCTGTGTGAGCCTATACTACCCTATATCCCCAGCCTATACTTATATACAGATCTGCTGTAGCCTGTGTGAGCCTATACTAGCCTATATCCTCAGCCTATACTTACATACTGATCTGCTGTAGCCTATGTGAGGCTATACTAGCCTATCTCCCCAGTCTATAGTTACATACAGATCTGCTGTAGCCTGTGTGAGCCTATACTAGCCTATATCCCCAGCCTATACTTATATACAGATCTGCTGTAGCCTGTGTGAGCCTTTACTAGCCTATATCCTCAGCCTATACTTACATACTGATCTGCTGTAGCCTGTGTGAGCCTATACTAGCCTATATCCCCAGCCTATACTTATATACAGATCTGCTGTAGCCTGTGTGAGCCTATACTAGCCTATATCCTCAGCCTATACTTACATACTGATCTGCTGTAGCCTGTGTGAGCCTATACTAGCCTATATCCCCAGCCTATACTTATATACAGATCTGCTGTAGCCTGTGTGAGCCTATACTAGCCTATATCCTCAGCCTATACTTACATACTGATCTGCTGTAGCCTGTGTGAGCCTATACTAGCCTATATCCCCAGCCTATACTTATATACAGATCTGCTGTAGCCTGTGTGAGCCTATACTAGCCTATATCCCCAGCCTATACTTATATACAGATCTGCTGTAGCCTGTGTGAGCCTATACTAGCCTATATCCCCAGCCTATACTTATATACAGATCTGCTGTAGCCTGTGTGAGCCTATACTAGCCTATACTAATATACCATTCCGGTGTAGTCTATGCAAATCTATATGAGCCTATCTCCCCAGTCTATAGTTACATACAGATCTGCTGTAGCCTGTGTGAGCCTATACTAGCCTATATCCCCAGCCTATACTTATATACAGATCTGCTGTAGCCTGTGTGTGCCTATACTAGCCTATCTCCCCAGTCTATAGTTACATACAGATCTGGTGTAGCCTATGTGTGCCTATACTAGGCTATATCCCCAGCCTATACTTATATACAGATCTGCTGTAGCCTGTGTGTGCCTATACTAGGCTATATCCCCAGCCTATACTTATATACAGATCTGGTGTAGCCTATGTGTGCCTATACTAGGCTATATCCCCAGCCTATACTTATATACAGATCTGCTGTAGCCTATGTGTGCCTATACTAGGCTATATCCCCAGCCTATACTTATATACAGATCTGGTGTAGCCTATGTGTGCCTATACTAGGCTATATCCCCAGCCTATACTTATATACAGATCTGGTGTAGCCTATGTGAGGCTATACTAGCCTATCTCCCCAGTCTATAGTTACATACAGATCTGCTGTAGCCTGTGTGAGCCTATACTAGCCTATATCCCCAGCCTATACTTATATACAGATCTGCTGTAGCCTGTGTGTGCCTATACTAGCCTATATCCCCAGTCTATAGTTACATACAGATCTGGTGTAGCCTATGTGTGCCTATACTAGCCTATATCCCCAGCCTATACTTATATACAGATCTGCTGTAGCCTGTGTGACCCTATACTAGCCTATACTAATATACCATTCCGGTGAGGTCTATGCAAATCTATATGAGCCTATCTCCTCAGTCTATACCTATATATGAATCTGGTGTAGCCTATGTGAGGCTATACTAGACTATCTCCCCAGTCCATAGTTACATACAGATCTGGTGTAGCCTATGTGTGCCTATACTAGCCTATATCCCCAGCCTATACTTATATACAGATCTGCTGTAGCCTGTGTGAGCCTATACTAGCCTATACTAATATACCAATCCGGTGTAGTCTATGCAAATCTATATGAGCCCATCTCCTCAGTCTATACCTATATACGAATCTGGTGTAGCATATGTGAGCCTATAGTAGCCTATCTCCTCAGTCTATACTTACATACTGATCTGGTGTAACCTATAGTAGTGTAACCCCAGTCTATACTTGTATACAGAGCTGGTGTAAGCTATGTCAGCCTATACTATCCTATCTCGTCAGCCTATACTTATATGCCGATCTGGTGTGGTCTATGTGAACCTATACTAGCCTATCTCCTCAGTCTATACTTGTGTACAGATCTGGTGAAGCCTATGTGAGCGTATACTAGCCTATCTCGCCAGCCTATATTTATATAACGATCTGGTGTAGCCTGTACTAGCCTATCTCCTCAGCCTATACTTATATACCGATGTGGTGTAGCCTATGTGAGCCTATACTAGCCTATCTCCCCAGTCTATACCTACGTACATATCTGGTGTAGCCTAATTGAGCCAACACAAGCCTACGTCTTCTGTCTACACCTACATACAGATCTGATGTAGACTATGTAAGCCTATACTAGACTATCTCCCGAGTCTATACTTATATACAGATCTGGTGTAGGCTATGTAAGCCAATATTAGCCTAGCTCTTCAGCCTATACTTATATACAGATCTGCTGTAGCCTGTGTGAGCCTATACGAGCCTATACTAATATACCAATCCGGTGTAGTCTATGCGAATCTATATGAGCCTATCTCCTCAGTCTATACCTATATACGAATCTGGTGTAGCCTATGTGAGGCTATACTAGCCTATCTCGCCAGTCTATAGTTACATACAGATGTGGTGTAGCCTATGTGTGCCTATACTAGCCTTACTCCCCAGTCTATACCTACGTACATATCTGGTGTAGCCTAATTGAGCCAACACAAGCCTACGTCTTCTGTCTACACCTACATACAGATCTGATGTAGAATATGTAAGCCTATATAAGACTATCTCCCGAGTCTCTACTTATATACAGATCTGGTGTAGGCTATGTCAGCCAATATTAGCCTAGCTCTTCAGCCTATACTTATATACAGATCTGCTGTAGCCTGTGTCAGCCTATACTAGCCTATAATAATATACCAATCCGGTGTAGTCTATGCGAATCTATATGAGCCTATCTCCCCAGTCTATTGTCACATACAGATCTGGTGTAGCCTATGTGTGCCTATACTAGCCTATCTCCTCAGTCTATACTTGTATACCACCTGGTGTATCTTATTTGACCCTATACAAGCCTTCCTCCTCAGTCTATACTAATCTCCAGATCTGGTTTAGCCTAAGTGTGCCTATGTGAACCTACACAAGCCTACCTCTTCAGTCTACACCTACATACAGATCTCGTGTATTCTATGACAACATATACTAGCCTATCTCGTCAGCCTATACTTGTATACCAATCTGGTGTGACCTATGTGAGCCTATACTAGCCTATCTCCTAAGTCTATACACATATACCAATCTCGCGTAGCATATGTGAGCCTATACTAGCCTATCTCCCCAGCCTATACTTATATACAGATCTGGTATAGCCTATGTGAGCCTATACTAGCCTATCGCCCCAGCCTATACCTACATACAGATCTGGGGTAGCCTATGTGAGCCTATACTAGCCTATCTTCACAGCCTATACTTACATACATATCTGGTGTATCCTTAGTGAGCCTATACAAGCCTTCCTCCTCAGTCTATGCTAACATGCAGATCTGGTGTAGCCTATAACAGCCTATACTAGCCTATCTCCTCATCTATTCTTATATTCCGATCTGGTGTAGACTATGTAAGCTTACACTAGCCTACCTCCGCAGCCTGTACTTATATGTAGATCTGGTGTAGCCTATACTAGCCTATATCCCCAGCCTATACTTATATACCAATCCGGTGTAGCCTATGTGGGCCTATACTGGTCTCTCTCCTCAGACTGTACTTATATACCAATCCGGTGCAGCATATGTCAGCCTATACTGGCCTATCTTGTCAGTCTATACCTATATACCAATCCGGTGTAGCCTATGTGAGCCTATACTAGTCTCTCTCCTCAGTCTATACCTATATACCGATCCGGTGCACCCTATGTGAGCCTATACTAGTCTCTCTCCTCACCCTATACTTATATACCAATCCGGTGTAGCCTATGTGAGCCTATACTAGCCTCTCTCCTCCGTCCATACTAATATACCGATTTGGTGTAGCTTATGTGAGCCTATACAAGCGTATCTCCCCAGTTCATACATGTATACCAATCCGGTGTAGCCTATGGGAACCTATACTAACCTATCTCCTCCATCCATACTTATATACCGATCTGCTGTAGCTTATGTCAGCCTATACTAGCCAATCTCCCCAGCCTATACTTATATACAGATCTGCTGTAGCCTGTGTGAGCCTATACTAGCCTATCTCCCCAGCCTATAGTTACATACAGATCTGGTGTAGCCTATGTGAGCCTATACTAGCCTATCTCCCCAGCCTATACCTACATACAGATCTGGTGTAGCCTGTGTGAGCCTATACTAGCCTATCTCCCCAGCCTATACTTATATACAGATCTGGTGTAGCCTGTGTGAGCCTATACTAGCCTATCTCCCCAGCCTATACTTATATACAGATCTGCTGTAGCCTGTGTGAGCCTATACTAGCCTATCTCCCCAGCTTATACCTACATACAGATCTGGTGTAGCCTGTGTGAGCCTATAATAGCCTATCTCCCCAGCCTACACCTACATACAGATCTGGTGTAGCCTATGTGAGCCTATACTAGTGTATCTCCCCAGCCTATAGTTACATACAGATCTGGGGTAGCCTATGTGAGCCTATACCAGCCTATCTCCACAGCCTATACTTACGTACATATCTGGGGTATCCTTAGTGACCCTATACAAGCCTTCCTCCTCAGTCTATGCTAATATGCAGATCTGGTGTAGCCTATGACAGCCTACACTAGCCTATCTCATCATCTATTCCTATATTCCGATCTGTTGCAGACTATGTAAGCTTACACAAGCCTACCTCCGCAGCCTGTACTTATATGTAGATCTGGTGTAGCCTACACTAGACTATCTCCCCAGTCTATACTTATATACAGATCTGGTGTAGGCTATGTCAGCCTATACTTATATACCGATCTGGTGTAGCCTATGTGAGCCTATACTAGCCTATCACCTCAGTTTATGTATCTCCTCAGTCTATACTTATATACCGTTCTGCTGTAGGCTATGAGAACCTATACTAGCGTATCTCCTCAGTCTATACTTATATACCGATCTGATGTAGCCTATGGGAACCTATACTGACCTATCTCCTCCGTCCATACTAATATACCGATCTGGTGTAGCTTATGTGAGCCTATCTCCTCAGCCTATACTTATATACAGATCTGCTGTAGGCTGTGTGAGCCTATACTAGCCTATATCCCCAGCCTATACTTATATACAATTCTGCTGTAGCCTGTGTGAGCCTATACTAGCCTATACTAATATACCAATCCGGTGAAGTCTATGCAAATCTATATGAGCCTATCTCCTCAGTCTATACCTATTTACCGATCTGATGTAGCCCATGGGAACCTATACTAACCTATCTCCTCCGTCTATACTAATATACTGATCTGGTGTAGCTTATGTGAGCCTATCTCCCCAGCCTATACTTATATACAGATCTGCTGTAGCCTGTGTGAGCCTATACTAGCCTATATCCGCAGCCTATACTTATATACAGATCTGCTGTAGCCTGTGTGAGCCTATACTAATATACCATTCCGGTGTAGTCTATGCAAATCTATATGAGCCTATCTCCTCAGTCTATACCTATATATGAATCTGGTGTAGCCTATGTGAGGCTATACTAGCCTATCTCCCCAGTCTATAGTTACATACAGATCTGGTGTAGCCTATGTGTGCCTATACTAGCCTATATCCCCAGCCTATACTTATATACAGATCTGCTGTAGCCTGTGTGAGCCTATACTAGCCTATATCCCCAGTCTATAGTTACATACAGATCTGGTGTAGCCTATGTGTGCCTATACTAGCCTATATCCCCAGCCTATACTTATATACAGATCTGCTGTAGCCTGTGTGAGCCTATACTAGCCTATACTAATATACCAATCCGGTGTAGTCTATGCAAATCTATATGAGCCCATCTCCTCAGTCTATACCTATATACGAATCTGGTGTAGCATATGTGAGCCTATAGCAGCCTATCTCCTCAGTCTATACTTACATACTGATCTGGTGTAACCTATAGTAGTGTAACCCCAGTCTATACTTGTATACAGAGCTGGTGTAAGCTATGTCAGCCTATACTATCCTATCTCGTCAGCCTATACTTATATGCCGATCTGGTGTGGCCTATGTGAACCTATACTAGCCTATCTCCTCAGTCTATACTTGTGTACAGATCTGGTGAAGCCTATGTGAGCGTATACTAGCCTATCTCGCCAGCCTATATTTATATAACGATCTGGTGTAGCCTGTACTAGCCTATCTCCTCAGTCTTTACTTATATACCGATCTGGTGTGGCCTATGTGAGCGTATACTAGCCTATCTCCTCAGCCTATACTTATATACCGATGTGGTGTAGCCTATGTGAGCCTATACTAGCCTATCTCCCCAGTCTATACCTACGTACATATCTGGTGTAGCCTAATTGAGCCAACACAAGCCTACGTCTTCTGTCTACACCTACATACAGATCTGATGTAGACTATGTAAGCCTATACTAGACTATCTCCCGAGTCTATACTTATATACAGATCTGGTGTAGGCTATGTAAGCCAATATTAGCCTAGCTCTTCAGCCTATACTTATATACAGATCTGCTGTAGCCTGTGTGAGCCTATACGAGCCTATACTAATATACCAATCCGGTGTAGTCTATGCGAATCTATATGAGCCTATCTCCTCAGTCTATACCTATATACGAATCTGGTGTAGCCTATGTGAGGCTATACTAGCCTATCTCGCCAGTCTATAGTTACATACAGATGTGGTGTAGCCTATGTGTGCCTATACTAGCCTTACTCCCCAGTCTATACCTACGTACATATCTGGTGTAGCCTAATTGAGCCAACACAAGCCTACGTCTTCTGTCTACACCTACATACAGATCTGATGTAGACTATGTAAGCCTATACAAGACTATCTCCCGAGTCTCTACTTATATACAGATCTGGTGTAGGCTATGTCAGCCAATATTAGCCTAGCTCTTCAGCCTATACTTATATACAATTCTGCTGTAGCCTGTGTGAGCCTATACTAGCCTATACTAATATACCAATTCGGTGTAGTCTATGCAAATCTATATGAGCCTATCTCCTCAGTCTATACCTATTTACCGATCTGATGTAGCCCATGGGAACCTATACTAACCTATCTCCTCCGTCTATAGTAATATACTGATCTGGTGTAGCTTATGTGAGCCTATCTCCCCAGCCTATACTTATATACAGATCTGCTGTAGCCTGTGTGAGCCTATACTAGCCTATATCCCCAGCCTATACTTATATACAGATCTGCTGTAGCCTGTGTGAGCCTATACTAATATACCATTCCGGTGTAGTCTATGCAAATCTATATGAGCCTATCTCCTCAGTCTATACCTATATATGAATCTGGTGTAGCCTATGTGAGGCTATACTAGCCTATCTCCCCAGTCTATAGTTACATACAGATCTGCTGTAGCCTGTGTGAGCCTATACTAGCCTATATCCTCAGCCTATACTTACATTCTGATCTGCTGTAGCCTATGTGAGGCTATACTAGCGTATCTCCCCAGTCTATAGTTACATACAGATCTGCTGTAGCCTGTGTGAGCCTATACTAGCCTATATCCCCAGCCTATACTTATATACAGATCTGCTGTAGCCTGTGTGAGCCTATACTAGCCTATATCCTCAGCCTATACTTACATACTGATCTGCTGTAGCCTATGTGAGGCTATACTAGCCTATCTCCCCAGTCTATAGTTACATACAGATCTGCTGTAGCCTGTGTGAGGCTATACTACCCTATATCCCCAGCCTATACTTATATACAGATCTGCTGTAGCCTGTGTGAGCCTATACTAGCCTATATCCTCAGCCTATACTTACATACTGATCTGCTGTAGCCTATGTGAGGCTATACTAGCCTATCTCCCCAGTCTATAGTTACATACAGATCTGCTGTAGCCTGTGTGAGCCTATACTAGCCTATATCCCCAGCCTATACTTATATACAGATCTGCTGTAGCCTGTGTGAGCCTTTACTAGCCTATATCCTCAGCCTATACTTACATACTGATCTGCTGTAGCCTGTGTGAGCCTATACTAGCCTATATCCCCAGCCTATACTTATATACAGATCTGCTGTAGCCTGTGTGAGCCTATACTAGCCTATATCCTCAGCCTATACTTACATACTGATCTGCTGTAGCCTGTGTGAGCCTATACTAGCCTATATCCCCAGCCTATACTTATATACAGATCTGCTGTAGCCTGTGTGAGCCCATACTAGCCTATATCCTCAGCCTATACTTACATACTGATCTGCTGTAGCCTGTGTGAGCCTATACTAGCCTATATCCCCAGCCTATACTTATATACAGATCTGCTGTAGCCTGTGTGAGCCTATACTAGCCTATATCCCCAGCCTATACTTATATACAGATCTGCTGTAGCCTGTGTGAGCCTATACTAGCCTATATCCCCAGCCTATACTTATATACAGATCTGCTGTAGCCTGTGTGAGCCTATACTAGCCTATACTAATATACCATTCCGGTGTAGTCTATGCAAATCTATATGAGCCTATCTCCCCAGTCTATAGTTACATACAGATCTGCTGTAGCCTGTGTGAGCCTATACTAGCCTATATCCCCAGCCTATACTTATATACAGATCTGCTGTAGCCTGTGTGTGCCTATACTAGCCTATCTCCCCAGTCTATAGTTACATACAGATCTGGTGTAGCCTATGTGTGCCTATACTAGGCTATATCCCCAGCCTATACTTATATACAGATCTGCTGTAGCCTGTGTGACCCTATACTAGCCTATACTAATATACCATTCCGGTGAGGTCTATGCAAATCTATATGAGCCTATCTCCTCAGTCTATACCTATATATGAATCTGGTGTAGCCTATGTGAGGCTATACTAGCCTATCTCCCCAGTCCATAGTTACATACAGATCTGGTGTAGCCTATGTGTGCCTATACTAGCCTATATCCCCAGCCTATACTTATATACAGATCTGCTGTAGCCTGTGTGAGCCTATACTAGCCTATACTAATATACCAATCCGGTGTAGTCTATGCAAATCTATATGAGCCCATCTCCTCAGTCTATACCTATATACGAATCTGGTGTAGCATATGTGAGCCTATAGTAGCCTATCTCCTCAGTCTATACTTACATACTGATCTGGTGTAACCTATAGTAGTGTAACCCCAGTCTATACTTGTATACAGAGCTGGTGTAAGCTATGTCAGCCTATACTATCCTATCTCGTCAGCCTATACTTATATGCCGATCTGGTGTGGCCTATGTGAACCTATACTAGCCTATCTCCTCAGTCTATACTTGTGTACAGATCTGGTGAAGCCTATGTGAGCGTATACTAGCCTATCTCGCCAGCCTATATTTATATAACGATCTGGTGTAGCCTGTACTAGCCTATCTCCTCAGCCTATACCTATATACCGATGTGGTGTAGCCTATGTGAGCCTATACTAGCCTATCTCCCCAGTCTATACCTACGTACATATCTGGTGTAGCCTAATTGAGCCAACACAAGCCTACGTCTTCTGTCTACACCTACATACAGATCTGATGTAGACTATGTAAGCCTATACTAGACTATCTCCCGAGTCTATACTTATATACAGATCTGGTGTAGGCTATGTAAGCCAATATTAGCCTAGCTCTTCAGCCTATACTTATATACAGATCTGCTGTAGCCTGTGTGAGCCTATACGAGCCTATACTAATATACCAATCCGGTGTAGTCTATGCGAATCTATATGAGCCTATCTCCTCAGTCTATACCTATATACGAATCTGGTGTAGCCTATGTGAGGCTATACTAGCCTATCTCGCCAGTCTATAGTTACATACAGATGTGGTGTAGCCTATGTGTGCCTATACTAGCCTTACTCCCCAGTCTATACCTACGTACATATCTGGTGTAGCCTAATTGAGCCAACACAAGCCTACGTCTTCTGTCTACACCTACATACAGATCTGATGTAGACTATGTAAGCCTATACAAGACTATCTCCCGAGTCTCTACTTATATACAGATCTGGTGTAGGCTATGTCAGCCAATATTAGCCTAGCTCTTCAGCCTATACTTATATACAGATCTGCTGTAGCCTGTGTCAGCCTATACTAGCCTATAATAATATACCAATCCGGTGTAGTCTATGCGAATCTATATGAGCCTATCTCCCCAGTCTATTGTCACATACAGATCTGGTGTAGCCTATGTGTGCCTATACTAGCCTATCTCCTCAGTCTATACTTGTATACCACCTGGTGTATCTTATTTGACCCTATACAAGCCTTCCTCCTCAGTCTATACTAATCTCCAGATCTGGTTTAGCCTAAGTGTGCCTATATGAACCTACACAAGCCTACCTCTTCAGTCTACACCTACATACAGATCTCGTGTATCCTATGACAACATATACTAGCCTATCTCGTCAGCCTATACTTGTATACCAATCTGGTGTGACCTATGTGAGCCTATACTAGCCTATCTCCTAAGTCTATACACATATACCAATCTCGCGTAGCATATGTGAGCCTATACTAGCCTATCTCCCCAGCCTATACTTATATACAGATCTGGTATAGCCTATGTGAGCCTATACTAGCCTATCGCCCCAGCCTATACCTACATACAGATCTGGGGTAGCCTATGTGAGCCTATACTAGCCTATCTTCACAGCCTATACTTACATACATATCTGGTGTATCCTTAGTGACCCTATACAAGCCTTCCTCCTCAGTCTATGCTAATATGCAGATCTGGTGTAGCCTATGACAGCCTATACTAGCCTATCTCCTCATCTATTCTTATATTCCGATCTGGTGTAGACTATGTAAGCTTACACTAGCCTACCTCCGCAGCCTGTACTTATATGTAGATCTGGTGTAGCCTATACTAGACTATCTGCACAGTCTATACTTATATACAGATCTGGTGTAGGCTATGTCAGCCTATACTGGCCTATACCTATATACCGATCTGGTGTAGCCTATGTGAGCCTAAACTAGCCTGTCTCCTCAGTCTATATCTATATACCGATCTGATGGAGCATATGTGACCCTATACCAGCCTATCACCTCAGTTTACGTATCTCCTCAGTCTATACTTATATATCGATCTGATGTAGCCTATGGGAACCTATACTAACCTATCTCCTCCGTCCATACTAATATACCGATCTGGTGTAGCTTATGTGAGCCTATCTCCTCAGCCTATACTTATAAGCAGATCTGCTGTAGGCTGTGTGAGCCTATACTAGCCTATATCCCCAGCCTATACTTATATACAATTCTGCTGTAGCCTGTGTGAGCCTATACTAGCCTATACTAATATACCAATCCGGTGTAGTCAATGCAAATCTATATGAGCCTATCTCCTCAGTCTATACCTATTTACCGATCTGATGTAGCCCATGGGAACCTATACTAACCTATCTCCTCCGTCTATACTAATATACTGATCTGGTGTAGCTTATGTGAGCCTATATCCTCAGCCTATACTTATATACAGATCTGCTGTAGCCTGTGTGAGCCTATACTAGCCTATATCCCCAGCCTATACTTATATACAGATCTGCTGTAGCCTGTGTGAGCCTATACTAATATACCATACCGGTGAGGTCTATGCAAATCTATATGAGCCTATCTCCTCAGTCTATACCTATATATGAATCTGGTGTAGCCTATGTGAGGCTATACTAGCCTATCTCCCCAGTCTATAGTTACATACAGATCTGGTGTAGCCTATGTGTGCCTATACTAGCCTATATCCCCAGCCTATACTTATATACAGATCTGCTGTAGCCTGTGTGAGCCTATACTAGCCTATATCCCCAGTCTATAGTTACATACAGATCTGGTGTAGCCTATGTGTGCCTATACTAGCCTATATCCCCAGCCTATACTTATATACAGATCTGCTGTAGCCTGTGTGAGCCTATACTAGCCTATACTAATATACCAATCCGGTGTAGTCTATGCAAATCTATATGAGCCCATCTCCTCAGTCTATACCTATATACGAATCTGGTGTAGCATATGTGAGCCTATAGCAGCCTATCTCCTCAGTCTATACTTACATACTGATCTGGTGTAACCTATAGTAGTGTAACCCCAGTCTATACTTGTATACAGAGCTGGTGTAAGCTATGTCAGGCTATACTATCCTATCTCGTCAGCCTATACTTATATGCCGATCTGGTGTGGCCTATGTGAACCTATACTAGCCTATCTCCTCAGTCTATACTTGTGTACAGATCTGGTGAAGCCTATGTGAGCGTATACTAGCCTATCTCGCCAGCCTATATTTATATAACGATCTGGTGTAGCCTGTACTAGCCTATCTCCTCAGTCTTTACTTATATACCGATCTGGTGTGGCCTATGTGAGCGTATACTAGCCTATCTCCTCAGCCTATACTTATATACCGATGTGGTGTAGCCTATGTGAGCCTATACTAGCCTATCTCCCCAGTCTATACCTACGTACATATCTGGTGTAGCCTAATTGAGCCAACACAAGCCTACGTCTTCTGTCTACACCTACATACAGATCTGATGTAGACTATGTAAGCCTATACTAGACTATCTCCCGAGTCTATACTTATATACAGATCTGGTGTAGGCTATGTAAGCCAATATTAGCCTAGCTCTTCAGCCTATACTTATATACAGATCTGCTGTAGCCTGTGTGAGCCTATACGAGCCTATACTAATATACCAATCCGGTGTAGTCTATGCGAATCTATATGAGCCTATCTCCTCAGTCTATACCTATATACGAATCTGGTGTAGCCTATGTGAGGCTATACTAGCCTATCTCGCCAGTCTATAGTTACATACAGATGTGGTGTAGCCTATGTGTGCCTATACTAGCCTTACTCCCCAGTCTATACCTACGTACATATCTGGTGTAGCCTAATTGAGCCAACACAAGCCTACGTCTTCTGTCTACACCTACATACAGATCTGATGTAGACTATGTAAGCCTATACAAGACTATCTCCCGAGTCTCTACTTATATACAGATCTGGTGTAGGCTATGTCAGCCAATATTAGCCTAGCTCTTCAGCCTATACTTATATACAATTCTGCTGTAGCCTGTGTGAGCCTATACTAGCCTATACTAATATACCAATTCGGTGTAGTCTATGCAAATCTATATGAGCCTATCTCCTCAGTCTATACCTATTTACCGATCTGATGTAGCCCATGGGAACCTATACTAACCTATCTCCTCCGTCTATAGTAATATACTGATCTGGTGTAGCTTATGTGAGCCTATCTCCCCAGCCTATACTTATATACAGATCTGCTGTAGCCTGTGTGAGCCTATACTAGCCTATATCCCCAGCCTATACTTATATACAGATCTGCTGTAGCCTGTGTGAGCCTATACTAATATACCATTCCGGTGTAGTCTATGCAAATCTATATGAGCCTATCTCCTCAGTCTATACCTATATATGAATCTGGTGTAGCCTATGTGAGGCTATACTAGCCTATCTCCCCAGTCTATAGTTACATACAGATCTGCTGTAGCCTGTGTGAGCCTATACTAGCCTATATCCTCAGCCTATACTTACATTCTGATCTGCTGTAGCCTATGTGAGGCTATACTAGCGTATCTCCCCAGTCTATAGTTACATACAGATCTGCTGTAGCCTGTGTGAGCCTATACTAGCCTATATCCCCAGCCTATACTTATATACAGATCTGCTGTAGCCTGTGTGAGCCTATACTAGCCTATATCCTCAGCCTATACTTACATACTGATCTGCTGTAGCCTATGTGAGGCTATACTAGCCTATCTCCCCAGTCTATAGTTACATACAGATCTGCTGTAGCCTGTGTGAGGCTATACTACCCTATATCCCCAGCCTATACTTATATACAGATCTGCTGTAGCCTGTGTGAGCCTATACTAGCCTATATCCTCAGCCTATACTTACATACTGATCTGCTGTAGCCTATGTGAGGCTATACTAGCCTATCTCACCAGTCTATAGTTACATACAGATCTGCTGTAGCCTGTGTGAGCCTATACTAGCCTATATCCCCAGCCTATACTTATATACAGATCTGCTGTAGCCTGTGTGAGCCTTTACTAGCCTATATCCTCAGCCTATACTTACATACTGATCTGCTGTAGCCTGTGTGAGCCTATACTAGCCTATATCCCCAGCCTATACTTATATACAGATCTGCTGTAGCCTGTGTGAGCCTATACTAGCCTATATCCTCAGCCTATACTTACATACTGATCTGCTGTAGCCTGTGTGAGCCTATACTAGCCTATATCCCCAGCCTATACTTATATACAGATCTGCTGTAGCCTGTGTGAGCCTATACTAGCCTATATCCTCAGCCTATACTTACATACTGATCTGCTGTAGCCTGTGTGAGCCTATACTAGCCTATATCCCCAGCCTATACTTATATACAGATCTGCTGTAGCCTGTGTGAGCCTATACTAGCCTATATCCCCAGCCTATACTTATATACAGATCTGCTGTAGCCTGTGTGAGCCTATACTAGCCTATATCCCCAGCCTATACTTATATACAGATCTGCTGTAGCCTGTGTGAGCCTATACTAGCCTATACTAATATACCATTCCGGTGTAGTCTATGCAAATCTATATGAGCCTATCTCCCCAGTCTATAGTTACATACAGATCTGCTGTAGCCTGTGTGAGCCTATACTAGCCTATATCCCCAGCCTATACTTATATACAGATCTGCTGTAGCCTGTGTGTGCCTATACTAGCCTATCTCCCCAGTCTATAGTTACATACAGATCTGGTGTAGCCTATGTGTGCCTATACTAGGCTATATCCCCAGCCTATACTTATATACAGATCTGCTGTAGCCTGTGTGACCCTATACTAGCCTATACTAATATACCATTCCGGTGAGGTCTATGCAAATCTATATGAGCCTATCTCCTCAGTCTATACCTATATATGAATCTGGTGTAGCCTATGTGAGGCTATACTAGCCTATCTCCCCAGTCCATAGTTACATACAGATCTGGTGTAGCCTATGTGTGCCTATACTAGCCTATATCCCCAGCCTATACTTATATACAGATCTGCTGTAGCCTGTGTGAGCCTATACTAGCCTATACTAATATACCAATCCGGTGTAGTCTATGCAAATCTATATGAGCCCATCTCCTCAGTCTATACCTATATACGAATCTGGTGTAGCATATGTGAGCCTATAGTAGCCTATCTCCTCAGTCTATACTTACATACTGATCTGGTGTAACCTATAGTAGTGTAACCCCAGTCTATACTTGTATACAGAGCTGGTGTAAGCTATGTCAGCCTATACTATCCTATCTCGTCAGCCTATACTTATATGCCGATCTGGTGTGGCCTATGTGAACCTATACTAGCCTATCTCCTCAGTCTATACTTGTGTACAGATCTGGTGAAGCCTATGTGAGCGTATACTAGCCTATCTCGCCAGCCTATATTTATATAACGATCTGGTGTAGCCTGTACTAGCCTATCTCCTCAGCCTATACCTATATACCGATGTGGTGTAGCCTATGTGAGCCTATACTAGCCTATCTCCCCAGTCTATACCTACGTACATATCTGGTGTAGCCTAATTGAGCCAACACAAGCCTACGTCTTCTGTCTACACCTACATACAGATCTGATGTAGACTATGTAAGCCTATACTAGACTATCTCCCGAGTCTATACTTATATACAGATCTGGTGTAGGCTATGTAAGCCAATATTAGCCTAGCTCTTCAGCCTATACTTATATACAGATCTGCTGTAGCCTGTGTGAGCCTATACGAGCCTATACTAATATACCAATCCGGTGTAGTCTATGCGAATCTATATGAGCCTATCTCCTCAGTCTATACCTATATACGAATCTGGTGTAGCCTATGTGAGGCTATACTAGCCTATCTCGCCAGTCTATAGTTACATACAGATGTGGTGTAGCCTATGTGTGCCTATACTAGCCTTACTCCCCAGTCTATACCTACGTACATATCTGGTGTAGCCTAATTGAGCCAACACAAGCCTACGTCTTCTGTCTACACCTACATACAGATCTGATGTAGACTATGTAAGCCTATACAAGACTATCTCCCGAGTCTCTACTTATATACAGATCTGGTGTAGGCTATGTCAGCCAATATTAGCCTAGCTCTTCAGCCTATACTTATATACAGATCTGCTGTAGCCTGTGTCAGCCTATACTAGCCTATAATAATATACCAATCCGGTGTAGTCTATGCGAATCTATATGAGCCTATCTCCCCAGTCTATTGTCACATACAGATCTGGTGTAGCCTATGTGTGCCTATACTAGCCTATCTCCTCAGTCTATACTTGTATACCACCTGGTGTATCTTATTTGACCCTATACAAGCCTTCCTCCTCAGTCTATACTAATCTCCAGATCTGGTTTAGCCTAAGTGTGCCTATATGAACCTACACAAGCCTACCTCTTCAGTCTACACCTACATACAGATCTCGTGTATCCTATGACAACATATACTAGCCTATCTCGTCAGCCTATACTTGTATACCAATCTGGTGTGACCTATGTGAGCCTATACTAGCCTATCTCCTAAGTCTATACACATATACCAATCTCGCGTAGCATATGTGAGCCTATACTAGCCTATCTCCCCAGCCTATACTTATATACAGATCTGGTATAGCCTATGTGAGCCTATACTAGCCTATCGCCCCAGCCTATACCTACATACAGATCTGGGGTAGCCTATGTGAGCCTATACTAGCCTATCTTCACAGCCTATACTTACATACATATCTGGTGTATCCTTAGTGACCCTATACAAGCCTTCCTCCTCAGTCTATGCTAATATGCAGATCTGGTGTAGCCTATGACAGCCTATACTAGCCTATCTCCTCATCTATTCTTATATTCCGATCTGGTGTAGACTATGTAAGCTTACACTAGCCTACCTCCGCAGCCTGTACTTATATGTAGATCTGGTGTAGCCTATACTAGACTATCTGCACAGTCTATACTTATATACAGATCTGGTGTAGGCTATGTCAGCCTATACTGGCCTATACCTATATACCGATCTGGTGTAGCCTATGTGAGCCTAAACTAGCCTGTCTCCTCAGTCTATATCTATATACCGATCTGATGGAGCATATGTGACCCTATACCAGCCTATCACCTCAGTTTACGTATCTCCTCAGTCTATACTTATATATCGATCTGATGTAGCCTATGGGAACCTATACTAACCTATCTCCTCCGTCCATACTAATATACCGATCTGGTGTAGCTTATGTGAGCCTATCTCCTCAGCCTATACTTATAAGCAGATCTGCTGTAGGCTGTGTGAGCCTATACTAGCCTATATCCCCAGCCTATACTTATATACAATTCTGCTGTAGCCTGTGTGAGCCTATACTAGCCTATACTAATATACCAATCCGGTGTAGTCAATGCAAATCTATATGAGCCTATCTCCTCAGTCTATACCTATTTACCGATCTGATGTAGCCCATGGGAACCTATACTAACCTATCTCCTCCGTCTATACTAATATACTGATCTGGTGTAGCTTATGTGAGCCTATATCCTCAGCCTATACTTATATACAGATCTGCTGTAGCCTGTGTGAGCCTATACTAGCCTATATCCCCAGCCTATACTTATATACAGATCTGCTGTAGCCTGTGTGAGCCTATACTAATATACCATACCGGTGAGGTCTATGCAAATCTATATGAGCCTATCTCCTCAGTCTATACCTATATATGAATCTGGTGTAGCCTATGTGAGGCTATACTAGCCTATCTCCCCAGTCTATAGTTACATACAGATCTGGTGTAGCCTATGTGTGCCTATACTAGCCTATATCCCCAGCCTATACTTATATACAGATCTGCTGTAGCCTGTGTGAGCCTATACTAGCCTATATCCTCAGCCTATACTTACATACTGATCTGGTGTAACCTATAGTAGTGTAACCCCAGTCAATACTTGTATACAGAGCTGGTGTAAGCTATGTCAGCCTATACTATCCTATCTCGTCAGCCTATACTTATATGCCGATCTGGTGTGGCCTATGTGAACCTATACTAGCCTATCTCCTCAGTCTATACTTGTGTACAGATCTGGTGAAGCCTATGTGAGCGTATACTAGCCTATCTCGCCAGCCTATATTTATATAACGATCTGGTGTAGCCTGTACTAGCCTATCTCCTCAGTCTTTACTTATATACCGATCTGGTGTGGCCTATGTGAGCGTATACTAGCCTATCTCCTCAGCCTATACTTATATACCGATGTGGTGTAGCCTATGTGAGCCTATACTAGCCTATCTCCCCAGTCTATACCTACGTACATATCTGGTGTAGCCTAATTGAGCCAACACAAGCCTACGTCTTCTGTCTACACCTACATACAGATCTGATGTAGACTATGTAAGCCTATACTAGACTATCTCCCGAGTCTATACTTATATACAGATCTGGTGTAGGCTATGAAAGCCAATATTAGCCTAGCTCTTCAGCCTATACTTATATACAGATCTGCTGTAGCCTGTGTGAGCCTATACGAGCCTATACTAGCCTATACTAATATACCAATCCGGTGTAGTCAATGCGAATCTATATGAGCCTATCTCCTCAGTCTATACCTATATACGAATCTGGTGTAGCCTATGTGAGGCTATACTAGCCTATCTCGCCAGTCTATAGTTACATACAGATGTGGTGTAGCCTATGTGTGCCTATACTAGCCTTACTCCCCAGTCTATACCTACGTACATATCTGGTGTAGCCTAATTGAGCCAACACAAGCCTACGTCTTCTGTCTACACCTACATACAGATCTGATGTAGACTATGTAAGCCTATACTAGACTATCTCCCGAGTCTCTACTTATATACAGATCTGGTGTAGGCTATGTCAGCCAATATTAGCCTAGCTCTTCAGCCTATACTTATATACAGATCTGCTGTAGCCTGTGTGAGCCTATACTAGCCTATAATAATATACCAATCCGGTGTAGTCTATGCGAATCTATATGAGCCTATCTCCCCAGTCTGTAGTTACATACAGATCTGGTGTAGCCTATGTGTGCCTATACTAGCCTATCTCCTCAGTCTATACTTGTATACCACCTGGTGTATCTTATTTGACCCTATACAAGCCTTCCTCCTCAGTCTATACTAATCTCCAGATCTGGTTTAGCCTAAGTGTGCCTATGTGAACCTACACAAGCCTACCTCTTCAGTCTACACCTACATACAGATCTCGTGTATCCTATGACAACATATACTAGCCTATCTCGTCAGCCTATACTTGTATACCAATCTGGTGTGACCTATGTGAGCCTATACTAGCCTATCTCCTAAGTCTATACACATATACCAATCTCGCGTAGCATATGTGAGCCTATACTAGCCTATCTCCCCAGCCTATACTTATATACAGATCTGGTATAGCCTATGTGAGCCTATACTAGCCTATCGCCCCAGCCTATACCTACATACAGATCTGGGGTAGCCTATGTGAGCCTATACTAGCCTATCGCCCCAGCCTATACCTACATACAGATCTGGGGTAGCCTATGTGAGCCTATACTAGCCTATCTTCACAGCCTATACTTACATACATATCTGGTGTATCCTTAGTGACCCTATACAAGCCTTCCTCCTCAGTCTATGCTAATATGCAGATCTGGTGTAGCCTATGACAGCCTATACTAGCCTATCTCCTCATCTATTCTTATATTCCGATCTGGTGTAGACTATGTAAGCTTACACTAGCCTACCTCCGCAGCCTGTACTTATATGTAGATCTGGTGTAGCCTATACTAGACTATCTCCACAGTCTATACTTATATACAGATCTGGTGTAGGCTATGTCAGCCTATACTGGCCTATACTTATATACCGATCTGGTGTAGCCTATGTGAGCCTAAACTAGCCTGTCTCCTCAGTCTATATCTATATACCGATCTGATGGAGCATATGTGACCCTATACCAGCCTATCACCTCAGTTTACGTATCTCCTCAGTCTATACTTATATACCGATCTGATGTAGCCTATGGGAACCTATACTGACCTATCTCCTAAGTCCATACTAATATACCGATCTGGTGTAGCTTATGTGAGCCTATCTCCTCAGCCTATACTTATATACAGATCTGCTGTAGGCTGTGTGAGCCTATACTAGCCTATATCCCCAGCCTATACTTATATACAATTCTGCTGTAGCCTGTGTGAGCCTATACTAGCCTATACTAATATACCAATCCGGTGAAGTCTATGCAAATCTATATGAGCCTATCTCCTCAGTCTATACCTATTTACCGATCTGATGTAGCCCATGGGAACCTATACTAACCTATCTCCTCCGTCTATACTAATATACTGATCTGGTGTAGCTTATGTGAGCCTATCTCCGCTGCCTATACTTATATACAGATCTGCTGTAGCCTGTGTGAGCCTATACTAGCCTATATCCGCAGCCTATACTTATATACAGATCTGCTGTAGCCTGTGTGAGCCTATACTAATATACCATTCCGGTGTAGTCTATGCAAATCTATATGAGCCTATCTCCTCAGTCTATACCTATATATGAATCTGGTGTAGCCTATGTGAGGCTATACTAGCCTATCTCCCCAGTCTATAGTTACATACAGATCTGGTGTAGCCTATGTGTGCCTATACTAGCCTATATCCCCAGCCTATACTTACATACAGATCTGCTGTAGCCTGTGTGAGCCTATACTAGCCTATATCCCCAGCCTATACTTATATACAGATCTGCTGTAGCCTGTGTGAGCCTATACTAGCCTATACTAATATACCAATCCGGTGTAGTCCATGCAAATCTATATGAGCCCATCTCCTCAGTCTATACCTATATACGAATCTGGTGTAGCATATGTGAGCCTATAGTAGCCTATCTCCTCAGTACTATACTTACATACTGATCTGGTGTAACCTTAGTCTATACTTGTATACAGAGCTGGTGTAGGCTATGTCAGCCTATACTATCCTATCTCGTCAGCCTATACTTATATGCCGATCTGGTGTGGCCTATGTGAACCTATACTAGCCTATCTCCTCAGTGTATACTTGTGTACAGATCTGGTGAAGCCTATGTGAGCGTATACTAGCCTATCTCGCCAGCCTATATTTATATAACGATCTGGTGTAGCCTGTACTAGCCTATCTCCCCAGTCTTTACTTATATACCGATCTGGTGTAGCCTATGTGAGCGTATACTAGCCTATCTTGTCAGCCTATAATTATATACCGATGTGGTGTAGCCTATGTGAGCCTATACTAGCCTATCTCCCCAGTCTATACCTACGTACATATCTGGTGTAGCCTAATTGAGCCAACACAAGCCTACGTCTTCTGTCTACACCTACATACATATCTGATGTAGACTATGTAAGCCTATACTAGACTATCTCCCCAGTCTATACTTATATACAGATCTGGTGTAGGCTATGTAAGCCTATATTAGCCTAGCTCTTCAGCCTATACTTATATACAGATCTGCTGTAGCCTGTGTGAGCCTATACTAGCCTATACTAATATACCAATCCGGTGTAGTCTATGCGAATCTATATGAGCCTATCTCCCCAGTCTATTGTCACATACAGATCTGGTGTAGCCTATGTGTGCCTATACTAGCCTATCTCCTCAGTCTATACTTGTATACCACCTGGTGTATCTTATTTGACCCTATACAAGCCTTCCTCCTCAGTCTATGCTAATCTGCAGATCTGGTTTAGCCTAAGTGTGCCTATGTGAACCTACACAAGCCTACCTCTTCAATCTACACCTACATACAGATCTGGTGTAGCCTATGACAACCTATACTAGCCTGTCTCGTCAGCCTATACTTGTATACCAATCTGGTGTGACCAATGTGAACCTATACTAGACTATCTCCTAAGTCTATACTTATATACCAATCTCGTGCAGCATATGTGAGCCTATGCTAGCCTATATCCCCAGCCTATACTTATATACAGATCTACTGTAGCCTGTGTGAGCCTATACCTACATACAGATCTGGTGTAGCCTATGTGAGCCTATACTAGCCTATATCCCCAGCCTATACTTATATACAGGTCTACTGTAGCCTGTGTGAGCCTATACTAGCCTATCGCCCCAGCCTATACCTACATACAGATCTGGTATAGCCTATGTGAGCCTATACTAGCCTATCTCCCCAGCCTATACCTACATACAGATCTGGTGTAGCCTATGTGAGCCTATACTAGCCTATCTCCACAGCCTATACCTACATACAGATCTGGTGTAGCCTATGTGAGCCTATACTAGCCTATCTCCACAGCCTATACCTACATACAGATCTGGTGTAGCCTATGTGAGCCTATACTAGCCTATCGCCCCAGCCTATACCTACATACAGATCTGGTATAGCCTATGTGAGCCTATACTAGCCTATCGCGCCAGCCTATACCTACATACAGATCTGGTATAGCCTATGTGAGCCTATACTAGCCTATCGCCCCAGCCTATACCTACATACAGATCTGGTGTAGCCTATGTGAGCCTATACTAGCCTATATCCCCAGCCTATACTTATATACAGATCTACTGTAGCCTGTGTGAGCCTATACTAGCCTATCGCCCCAGCCTATACCTACATACAGATCTGGTGTAGCCTATGTGAGCCTATACTAGCCTATCTCCCCAGCCTATACCTACATACAGATCTGGTGTAGCCTATGTGAGCCTATACTAGCCTATCTCCACAGCCTATACTTACATACATATCTGGTGTATCCTTAGTGACCCTATACAAGCCTTCCTCCTCAGTCTATGCTAATATGCAAATCTGGTGTAGCCTATGACAGCCTATACTAGCCTATCTCCTCATCTATTCTTATATTCCGATCTGGTGTAGACTATGTAAGCTTACACTAGCCTACCTCCGCAGCCTGTACTTATATGTAGATCTGGTGTAGCCTATACTAGACTATCTCCCCAGTCTATACTTATATACAGATCTGGTGTAGGCTATGTCAGCCTATACTTATATACCGATCTGGTGTAGCCTATGTCAGCCTATACTAGCCTATCTCGTCAGCCTGTACTTATATACCGATCTGGTGTAGCCTATGTGAGCCTATACTAGCCTATCTCCTCAGTCTATACTTATATACCGATCTGGTGTAACCTATACTAGCCTACCTCTGTACTAATATGTAGATCTGTTGTTGTTGTTGTTAGCTAATGCTGGATTTCTGACAATGAAGTCATTAATCCAAACTTTCAAACAGTAATTCCTAAATATCCTCGAAAAACAGGGCTTGCAACTTTCAGGTTGATTACAGGACATGATTGTCTGGCAAAACATTTAAACAGAATTGGGATATATTCTTCACCACTCTGTCCTCTATGTGATCTGCAAGAGGAAATGGATCGAGACCACCTTCAAATATGCCCCGCCACTTCTAGTGCCCCATCCATCAGTGAAAAATATTGGAGAGCAAGAGGATTGTATGTAGATTTGGTGTAGCCTATACTAGCGTATCTCGTCAGTCTATCCTTATATACAGATCTGGTTTAGGCTATTTCAGCCTATACTAGCCTATCTCATTGGCCTATACTTATATACCGATCTGGTGTTGCCTATGTGAACCTATACTAGCCTATCTCCTCAGTTTATACTTATTTACCAATCTGGTGTAGCATATGTGAGCCTATACTAGTCTATCTCCTCAGTTTACCTATTTCCTCAGTCTATACTTATATACCGATCTGGTGTAACCTATATTAGCCTATCTCCTCAGTTCATACTTATATACCAATCCGGTGTAGCCTATATCCCCAGCCTATACTTACATACTGATCTGGTGTAGCCTGTGTGAGCCTATACTAGCCTATCTCCTCAGTTTATACTTATATGCCAATCCAGTGTAGCCTAGGTGAGCCTATACTAGCCTATAACCCCAGCCTATACTTATATACTTATATACTTATCTGGTGTAGCCTGTGTGAGCCTATACTAGCCTACCTCCTCACTCTATACTTATATGTAGCGTCGGTCTGTGTGGCTCAGTTGGTTAGACGCTGGGCTACTGATCCCAAGGTTGCAGGTTCAAACCCGGCTCAGGCCGATGATTTTTAAGTGTGCTTAAAAATGACAGCTCCATGTCAGTAGATTTAGTGGCATGTAAAAGAACTCCTGCGGGACAAAATTCCGGCACACCGGTGACGCTGATGTGATCCTGGCAATTGACAGTGTGGCTAAACGATAACATTTAGATCTGGTGCACCCTATGTGAGCCTATAGTAGCCTATCTCCTCAGTCTATACTGATATACCAATCCGGTGTAGCCTATGTCAGCCTACATAAGCCCACCTCTTCAGTCTATACTTGCATACAGATCTGGTGTAGCCTATGTGAGTCTATACTAGCCTATCTCCCCAGTCTATACTTAAATACAGATCTGCTGTAGCATATGTGAGACTTTTGTGTAAATAGTCATAATTATACATCTAGTGATAAATATGATGACTTCCAAAACCAAGGTCCCAGATTTGATTGCTGAGTTAGATGTTAGAATATTTGCTACTGTAACCACTTTATGCAGAATATGGAAAATATGAATGTGAGCAACTTTCAGAACAATAAAGAACTGTTGACCTAATGCTTTAAAAATAAACACCTAAATAAAAAGTTATAAAGCCAAAATAGCCCACATAACCAGTCTGAAAAAAGAATGGAGACATCACTCCATAAAACATAAATTTTTATCTATATATATATTAATGTTATAAAACTAACCCCCTGTGCAACAGCCACTTCAGGCTGAAGCGTCTCCTCTATCCACTTCAGGCATCATGAACGGGGTGCAGTACTGGAAGGTGGGATGTGCTCAGCATTCTGGTCTCTTCCGGTCTTTGCAACCAGAGACTGCTACTTCTCAATCACACAGCTCCACAATTGTCCTCTCGGGAACCTAACAACCTGAGTACACTCCAGACCAGGTCTCCCCACGGGAGAAAATCCCCACACTGGTACAGGGAATCAAATCCAGGTCTCCTGCTGAGTAAGGAGCAGCACTAACACTGCATTAAGGAGATGACCTGTTAATATTATGTAGAGAAAATTTGTAGTATGGGTATGCAGGATAGTCTCAAAAAGCATTCAACTGATTTTGACAAGTCTTTCAAACTGAAAAACCAATTCATTCTGACAACTTGAGGATATAAAACACCTAACTTTATTTCATAAATTACTCAACGATTAAAAGGATTTATGAACACATTGTAGTTGAGAATCAAATCCATTTATAATACTACAATACATATACAATAACAAGATATATTAATAATCGACTTTGTTACCAGGACTTTCTACATTTTACGGAAAGAGAAAATTGCTAACATTAGAATCAATGAACCAATGTATTTTAATCAGCGACCAAGGTGGTTATTTTTCTTGATGGTTGCAGATTATGTTTTTGTTCCATGTTTTTTTGCGTGAATTACCAGGAGAATTTCAATCCATTTTTAGGAATAGCAGGTTTCACAAAATTACAATTATAAGGAATAAAGCAAAGGGTTCATCATAAAAATCTTATAATCATTGTATAATAATTTCTTTAAAAAAAGGGGGTGTAATATAATGAATTCATTTCGAGTTCACAAAGCTACTTGTGCAATGTAGGGAGGCTAGCTAGTATTTCACATACTTGAGACTCTCAAATACTATAAATAAATGAATAATGATTGATATTAGAAATATAATAAATCCTCAACAGTTTCTTAATTTGGAAACCAGTGTGCCTGATTTAGAATTCCCTGATAACAGCAACACTTTTAATACAGTGTCTGTTAATTTAAAAACTTTCAATAGTTGTTATATAAGACAAGATACCTTGACAGATTTCTTGCATAATATCAATGCTGTTTATTCATGCATAAATTCACAATGGAAATGGAGAACAACGGACAACTATCATTTTTGGATGTAATCATAGCCAGGAAGTCCGATGGTATGCTTTCTCACACACATAGACTGGTATCTACACAAACTCTCCAACCACTGTCCCGGCTAGAAGAGTACTGTCATTAAAACACTAGTAGATTGTGCAAACTGCATCTGCCAACCACAACTACTCCCCCTGGAACTTTCTCAGATGAATAGTGCTTTGCAGGCCAACGTTTACACAGCCAGGAAGTTAAACGTGCCTTACGCCCTAGAAAGTGGCCATCTACACTGAAACAAATTGACCCTAAAGAGAAGAATAAAGCATATCTGCCATATATCAAAGGTATTGCTGATTGCATTGGGAAAGTTCTCAGAAAACGCAACATCCATGGCATCTACAAACCCACACAACAAATACAGACATTCAGCAAAAAATCCAAAAGAACCACTCTCTTCTCTGGTTGTTTACAGAATTCCATGCTCTTGTGGCTCTGTCTATATAGGGACCACTCAACGTATAGTAAACACATACATTACAGAACACAAAAGGTGTGGCCACTTGGGACAAACAGAAAAGTCTGCAGTTGCAGAACACACATTACTAGTGCCAGAAGAACACATTATGCAGTATTCATAAGCAGCTATCCTGTCCTCCACGGTTCACCTGTTTAAGTTGTGAAACCATAGAGATTTTCAAAAATAAAGATAACTTCAATAGGAAGGAGGGAACAAAGCGCTTAAATAAAACTTGGCATCCGGTATTATACAAAGCATGCTAGAAATCTAACCGGAGTCAAATTTAAGATCATATACCATCAACAGCCTCAGCCACAGTAAAAGTCAGCCCATCGACAACAACATAGACAATGGAAGCAGTCCTCACTTTAGCCCAACCCATGCAGCAGTCAAACCAATAAACAAAGACTGGATGAAGATTTTCCACTAGATCATGCCCCACAAACCTGGATAATCATTTTCTATCTAAACAGATATTGTATTAATTTACTTTGTCTACCATGTACACAGTGTGTAGTGAAGATATTGCATTCGATAAAAAAATTGGATATCGAGAATTCATCTAAAATACATGTTTTGAGCCCCCTGAACAAATAAAAAGAACTTTTAGAAAAAAGTCTGTGCATGCATGCACGCAACAGAGAGAGAGAGAACAGTGTAACTCAAAAACAAAATGTTGGATACATACAGAACATCATAGATGCCACACCAAAACTATCTTTAAATGGAACATTATTCAAAATTTTTGATTCTATAGTTAATGATTTTGATTAAAATACCATATTAAAGAAATTTACATGACAAATAAAATGTATACCTTGAATTTTCTGAAAATAACTTTAAAATCCTCTTTATTTAAAATGAAAATTATACAATCTTGCATAACAGTCAATTTCTAGAGCGACACTTGTGTCCAGCTATGTGGCACAAACATCCACATTTATTGCGAGACAATGCACGTTGTCATCTCGCAAACAATGTCCAGCTCTTATTGCAACGGTGGCATTGAGAGATTTTGGAACACCCTCTGTACTCACCAGACGTGAGTCCTTGTGACTTCGACCTGTTTGTAAAGTTGAAGGAACCTCTCCAAGGCCGCCAATTTCCTGATGTGGCAGAGATCACCTTGCCAACAGTCCCCAACGGCTGCTGTACATTTGGCAAAAGATCAGGGACTTTGCAGGTGACTACGCTGAAGGAATGTAATGCAATTGTACTTGTGAGTTCAATAAATATTGTCTTCTATCAATGTTGCCACTACTTTATTTACAGCCCTCATATATTAATGGTTTGAATTGTTCAATAGTCATTCTTTTGATTGTTTTTCACAATCATGGAAAGAGTATGGAAGTTTAAGCTCAGTATTTGGCATCCAGTTCTAAAACATTTGACTATTGCTATTCTCTTTGTATGAAATGAAATGCAGCTATTTCCAGAAAGATTTTTCTTGATTAAGATGAAGTAGATAGGAAAATAAGTTTTTGTAAGAATAATTTGTATACCCACTAATACAAGAAATAATACTTTGTAACACATCAGATATTTTTACACATTTCCCTGCTACTTATTACATGTTATGTAGCCCCGTGGACAAAAAATGTCAGTCATATCATACACACATAAGACCTTTGAAGAAATTGAAACCATTATGGAACACATGAATAATGATACCTTAATAGCAGTATATACAGTCAAGTTACCTTATCTGCCCTGAAGAACAACTCCACTGATACCACAATAGTAGAAAAATAAGATACAAGCTTTACCAACTCCAGAACAAGAATTTAACAATACAGTTTGGCTGCTTCATAACCCACGAGAAGGTAGACTTCCTAGCAAAAGCAGCTGCCCTTAGTAATGATCTAGATCCAGTATTTATCAAAATACTTATCAACATTTATAACTGAACCACAAAAAACAAGGCAAATTTATGGCAAAGGTAGTGGCCAAAAATGGACAAGTTTGCAGATCATTTTTTCCAAGTGTCGAGCACTGTCTCAAGATGAAGATGCAAGTAACATAGGGGTTCACAGCGATGGCCACTGGTCAAGGGAAAACGAGGGCTTATCTTTACAGATTTGGTTTAGCTGACAGTCCCTTGTGCCTTTGTGAAGAAGGACAATGTCTGTTTTGACAATATTTATGTCTGGTTTAGGTGCTAATTTTGAATATGATTTAGAAAAAATTATTGCTTTATCTACTTTAAGTCAATTAGCAGACGTCACAACACCTGATTTTTTAATGTAAACTGCTAACCAAAGAAAGACAATTAAAATGTCAGATAACAATACAAGGTGAAACATGGTCCATTTGGATTGAAACTATTGTTTTTGATGTAATTATCCATGTGTGCTGGTTTCCTGATTTGCTGCACACATAGACAAAATATTGATTTAAAAGCAGCAGAGATTGGAAATCTTCCAGCTCAAAAAGATCAACATCTGGAGTATGGAAATGATCACAGCATTGAAACTTTTGCCCCACGTCATTACATTTCGCATTGGTCTATTTTGTAATTATTTGTGTCATCTCACGGAAACAAATAAAATCCAAAGCAAACAAATATAGTACTGTGGCTCGGAGAGTGGACACATCTTCTCGCAGACTCCTTTTTGCACATTTATGGGTTCTAAAATACAAGTAGCTATCCTGACTTCAGTTTCTGTTTATTTACAGCATTTTTATCTTCCGTGCAGTTTTCAGCCACTTCAACAGAATCACGTTTACAATTTCTCTATCAGGTTCACTTTCAATTACAATTTGCTATCCATGTTACTTCCTTCATCTCTAGTATCTTCAGTCTATCTTTTAAACACTTGAATTTCAAAATCAGTGTGTCTGAGCGCCACTCCACTGGATGGAACAGGACAATACACAATTTTAAACAATACTGCCCGACAGAAAAAAAATAATGCAACTGGTGATGTGATGTCTGTCAGACGTTATTCTCTTGGACTTGAAACAACCAAGGCCTATTCACCAAAAATTACTGCAATATCTAGAGTAAGCAAAGATAAGAAGGTACTGTAAGCATCAGAAGTCAGCATCTCATAAACAATACAGGATAGCCTTTTTTAACTTGCACAATGTCTGAGATATCATATCACTAGTTGAGGGTTAAACCAAATTTTGAATATATATGGGAATGCTCTTGTGATGTGTATCTCTGATTTGCTCATATATAAATCTGCCAACAATTATGGTATAAAGCTACCCACACCTAAACTTGACATTTGTTGATAAAACTTGTTATTGAACATGAAACTGTTGTGTGTTACACATAAATCCATGAATTGCATATATTTTCCAATAGTTTGGGGTGACATCTGTTACTTCACAGGGATCCCTTTAAATAGCATCACATTCATACCAGTCTTCTGGTGGTAGTAACTCCGGGAAGATCTAAAAGTGTGGCTGGATGCTTTATCCATGTGGATCCAAACATTTCAGGCACTCTCGCCACACAACTGGGGAATTTCTACATAAAAAATTGAGTCCCTGACATTCCTTTTTTAGAAGACTGTATTTGTTTTTGCACTTGTGGCAACTCTGTAAATGCTGAGCTGTATCCTGCAACCACCACGAATCCCTGGAAACCTTTCCCTTGTTCTTCTAGATGAAGCTGGAATGCCCCTTTTGGCCCTCTAGGGTAGTAAATAGTACAGGGTTTGTTTGTGTCATCTAATTAAACCCATGATTCATATAAGGACATCACCCATTGCCACTTTTTACCTGCCAGGTGGTGTTCACAAAGTTTTCTTGCATTAGTGATGCATTCTCTGATGTGCTCCTCTTCCAAGACATGTCCTGTGCTTTATGACACCATCAGGCCCAAATTTTTATGAACTATGCTATAAAGTGTCCTTTTAGATGCTCTAATGTGATTGGCAATGCTTCTTTGTGCTGGAGGACTTTGTCACTGATGCCTTAGCTATAAAAACTTTAGGTCGTGCTACTTGCACCCTTTTCATTGTTAGTTCTGCCAAGACTGGGTCTTATGTGGGAATTCATTTTTGTGTTTTATATCACTCACACACAACTTACTTATTGTATGACCTTTCTGTTTACACCTTTGCACTATCATGGAAAAACTTTCAGCATCGCAAAGTCCAACAATGTACCTCTGGCACAAATCAGTGACTTTTAAAGCCATCACACAGTAAATTTAGCTCCAGAATGCACCAGCGGACAGCAGGCGTACACGGAAAACTGACAATAGTAAAGTCAGCATTTTCTTTAACAGGAGTACAAGAGTGATTCAAGGTCATCAGCTTGGCTGCAAGCAACCTTCCATAATTGCAGAATTCACAATATTATGCACAGTAATACAACAGCGTATTATATATGGAACATTTGCCTTACAGGTGAAAGAGCTAGATTTGCTCTGAAGTTGCATATCAGTTATACGCAGAAACCATTACACTTTATTTCAGTAAGACATGCTGTGCAACTGATTTCAGTAAGTTTATTGAATATATATTTTTTCACTTGTGAGACTGTCATAATCTAGTTTTAAGTGGAATTAATTTAGGCCTGTTTGCATAAAAAGTTAATCTGAGTTCAACCACCTGAAAATTATCTTCAGTCAAGTTGAACTTAGTATTTTGGTTGTATAAATCTTGATCTAAGTTCGTGACATTTTGACCTAAGATAAAATCTGACTGGTAAATTTTCTCCCGTTAACTTGATTGATCTGCAGAAGTGCATAAGGAAGAAATAAATATTAGAGGTTTAAATAAAATAATTAAATGTATGTAATGCATTTTTCATAGTTGTTTGGATAATAGGAGTATTGTTTCAAATTGCATTGTGTCCAAAAAACAAAATTTTTCAGAAGCAAAAACTGATTACTCCTAACCTAGTAAAATTTTCACAAATGGTAAAATGTGGAGTTATTGTGTTTGAGGCTTAATTCTAGAAAGATGAAAAGTAAAATCAATTTGCAATTGTGTTCTAATTTAATGAAAATGTGTTGGGCTTAAATATGCTTTAATCCAATATTTGGTAAAATATACAAATAAAAAATTATTACTAAGGTAAATCTGTAATTAATCAAATTATTATTTTGGGTCTCTTTGTTAACCTTGAATTAAAATCCCCAACTTCCTTCCATGCAGTTTCTTTCTGAGAAACAGAAATTGCATCTCTTTTTTAATCCAATATATGTTTATTCTTTTCAATTAAAATAAGCACCATTTTTTTTCTTGCTTTCCACTTATTGTACTTCAACCTACTGAATACATCCAAAGCTGAAAAACAAGTACAGCTTGATTATTTAGACCTGACCCTGCAGAAATACAGAGGAGGAGAGAGTAGTTTAAGGTGGGGGAGAAAGGCTGGCAATATTCTCCTTACCTGCTTTTGTTACCCACACTGTTCACATGCTTGCTGCCCAGCTACTAGCGACCCAAAACCGTTCCAGAAGATAGTGGACTTGTCCGACTACTGCGCATGCAGCCAAGCAGGGTCAGGTCGAAATAATCAAGCAGTAATTGCTGGTACACAGAAGCAGCAGTTTTTAGCTGTTCTAAGACAAACATTATATTACAAACTAACATCAGAGTTGAACTGAGACTCAATGATCTCAGATTAGCTTTATACAATGTGATTCTACTCTGATAACAGTTCATGTTCTGACCTTAGATTAAATTTGTGGCCTACTGATTCCAAGGTTGCAGGTTTTAAATCTCACCCAGACAGATGGTTTTTAAGTGTGCTCAAACTGCTCATATAATATTATATAGCTTCATCAGTTTGTTCATTTTCAAACTTAGTAAACGTAATGTAAATTTTTAAGTAACTGCAACTCTAATATGTCTCATGACAAAATAGAGTTCAATTTAACTATGTTAAGTAGATTTTCCGGGCTTGTGGGCCGTGGTCGAGTTGGATTGCCTTCCTCCGACGTTAAAATGATCAGTAATATGAAAGTTTGCAGTGAATTTTAGTTTATGTGCAGCCGCTAAGTTAGACCAAAATAACAGAGGTTGACCCTGAAGATGCTGGATGCAGTTTTCAGCGAAACGTCGGAGGAAGGCAATCCAACTCGACCACGGCCCACAAGCCCAGAAAATCTACTTAACATAGTTGATAATGCCGGCTGTGAAAGCCTCAACACTTATATTAGAGTTCAATTTATTTTGGAGCTTACATAATATAATATAATATACAGAAAATAAATACTTCATTGTCATGGAAACTTAGACAGCAAATAACTGGTAAACTCAGTGTTGTTTCTTTTGCTGCAAACATAATAGGTATTTTGTCTGTTAACGATGCTATCAATTGCCAGAATCATATCAGTGTCACCAAAGTGCTGGAATTTCACCCCAAAGAAGTTCTTTTACATGCCAGTAAATTGACTGACGTGGGCTATTGCTTTAAAGCACACTTAAAAATCGTTGGGTTGGGTCGGATTTGAACCTGAAACCTTGGGATCAGGTTAGCTCCTAACCAATTGAGCCACTAAACTGACTGTTTAGCTGCACACAGTATGTTGCTGCTCTATTGAAAGCAAACACTATCTCAAGCACTGCCTTCAGTTTTGCAATGAAAGAACTTGCACAAAAAATACAAAGCAATATTTTATTGCATCTTGACAATACAAATTCCATACTTTCTACAATATTAATTATTTAAGTCTTCATTGTGTCTTTGTAGTTATCATACTTGCACTCCTTGCTGCCAATCTTACTACCATTGCCACACTGAAAACATACAAAAATAAATTAAATGCAATATATGGGCAAGAGCAAAGTATGAGGTGCATCCAGAAAGTAAGTCCCAATGGCGTCCAGACATGGCACCACCAGTTGGATAGGAATGCACGTGTGCAGGAGGAGAGAGGAAGTATATGGTAACATTGCAGTAAAGTTTCAGTTTTGTGACAGCAGTGGTTACTGCTCTGTTCTGGGAGAAAATGGCTGCTCTGGTATTGTCTCCCGCCAAATGCAAGGTTCGTGCAGTCATCCGAGTTTTGCATGCTCAAAAGCAACCTCCAGCAGAGATCCATCGCCAATTGTGTCACGTGTATGGACAAGACATGTGTGACAGTAAGATAAGACGATGGTGCAGGCAATTCACGGAAGGAAGAACCAATATTCACGATGAAGACCGTAATGGCCGACCGTCCCTGGTGACAACAGAAGAGTTGGAAAGTGTGCGGCAAGCAATTGTGCAAAACCGGCGCTTCACAATTTCAGAACTCTCTTGTCTGTTTTCCCAGATGTCTCGCTCGCCTTTGCACGAAATTGTCTCCCGGTGGCTTGGTTTTCACAAAGTGTGTGCAAGACGAGTACCTAGACAACTGACAGATGAACACAAAACCAAACATCTGGCCACAGCATTGACATTCCTACAGCGATACACAGCAGAAGGTGACCAATTTCTCGGCAATATTGTCACTGGGGATGAAACATTGGTGGCACATGCCACACCAGAGACAAAACAACAATCAATGCATTGGCAGCATAGTGGTTCACCTGCGAAGACCAAATTCAAGCAGACAATCTCTGTCAAACGATCATGTCTTCTGGGATCAACGTGGTGTCCTCTTGTGCGGCTTGATATTGCCAGACGTTGCATAAACTCAGGTGGACAATCCAGAACCAGAGACGTGAAATGTTGACAAGAGGCATTACGCTTGTGCATGATAATGCAAGACCCCATACAGCCAACGCCACACGAAATGTGTTGAATAAGTTTGGATGGGAGGTCTTCGAACATCCACCCTACAGCCCCAACCTAGCTCCAAGTGACTTTCATCTCTTCCATCTCATGAAGCGTTTTCTGGCAGGAAAACATTTTCACAGGACGCTGAGGGCAGAATGAAGTGACTTCATGGCTGCGGACATTGGCAGCCGAATCCTATGACTTGGGCATACAATTAATGGTGCACCATTGCGATAAATGCTTCAACAATGGTGGTGACTATGTTGAAAAGTGGCCAGTGAGTCTATGTAATTATTCCAAAAAATATTTATTACTTAGTGATGTTTTTGTTCCCTTTATCGGTCATCGGGACTTACTTTCTGGATGCACCTCATAATATATTTCTTCTGTTCCATTTAACAATTATATTACAGGAAAGATTCCTTGAACTAGTTTTTATATGATGGAAATAATAAATCAAGCGGTGCCGTGGTCGAGTGGTTAAGACTGCTCGCCTACCACCTAGCTGCCCAGGTTCAATCCCAGGGACTTGCATGTGATACTTATGGTGGACGAAGAGGTGTCTGGGTAGGTTTTCTCCGGGTTCTCTGGTTTCCCCTGCCACTCATTCCACCAAATGCTCCATGATCACCTTTCCATTCATTGATTTCACCTGCATTTCATATCATCCTCTTCCTCACTCTCATACCTGGTGCTGGGCTGGCCACCCACTTCCAGGTCTTCACTCTGTCCAGTCTATAGGTTCGTCTGCTCCCCGACAGGCGTCTGACCCTAGGCACTGGCTTGTAAGTCCTACATGAGGGGAGGGTAATCAGATAAAGAAGAAGAAGAAGAAGAAGAAAACATTTCTACAAAATGCATTATACCACTTGCAGTAATATTCAAACAATGCCAGCAATCAGTCACATCTGAAGAGAAATCTTTAGCTTACAGACCAGAATTCAACTTCACCACATTAGCTAGCTAACAAATGACTGCATTAGAACAAAATCCCTTGATTTTGTATCCAGAATGTAATGCTACTATGGCTCAAGCAAAATATAATGGCAGGTGGCTCAACACAATATCAAATCAGCACTGTAAAGTTAAACACGCTGTAAAATCATGCTGTAAAGCCAGTGATATAAATATTATTTGCACCCAAAAAAATTTATTTCTACACGAAGAAAGAGAATAGTAATCGTCAGTATCAGCTGCCATTAAACTTCACATCTGCCATAACCATAATTTTATACTGCTTGGAAACATCCATATGTAAACTGTGATCAATAAATTTAGAGATTGTGTACCCCCACCAGCAAATAAAATCACATGGCTATCATCCTCTTAGAACTAGTTCCTTTGGGGACCTACACACTGAATCTAGTATTTATGCCATTTTAGAATGCTCTCTAGAATATAGAATCCTTTAAGCTTAAGGATCTTCTGGAATTTGCACTGGGTTTCCACCAAGTGTCAAAAAGGCAACCCTTAGCTTAAACTTCACCTTTTGGGAAGGGGAGGGGAAGATACATGCACATGACTTTCTCCCTAGATCTCTTGTTTATTTTTATATAGCGTCCACAAGCTAGCTATTCTTACAAAAGCTTATTTTTCTATCTAATTAACTAAACTAACCCCGCAGCACAATAGCCCTTCCGGACCAAGGCCTACCGCCCGGCTGCTACATCTCCTACGTCTACCCACTACAGGCTTCATGACACTCTATACTCCATCCAGCCTTAGATCCGCCCGTTGTATCACTTCGCAATAACCTGATATTATCACCTGCGACTAACACAATACAAACACCACGTGGACTCATACCTCGTATTTATGTTGCAAGAGAACGATATTTGCTCAGGAATTTTAGAAATATCGCGTTACATTTAAGTAGTCTTTACCAGGGTTATCGTACATCTTGAAAACTCACAGATAGTCGCCGATATTTAAGGTACTATATTTTATGGTGTGCTTTGGTTTCGGCATATTGCAAGTTCGTTGTTGATGGTTTGTATTTACATCAAGCGCAGATCTAACGGTGGAGCGATTATAGTGACTCCATTCCATGTCAAGATACATGTTCCACATGTATGCCTAAATGGCGCTTGGACCATGCCAACTGTAAACTTTACACCCAGTTGGCTGTATTTACTTACGAGCACGATTCAATTAATGATTTGACGCAGCATCTCACCGAGAAGATTCTTTCGGCTAATGAGTAATCTATTCTACAATCAGCTTCCCAGCCCCATTGATTTCCTGTCCTTTGGTGAACAGATGAATGTCGGAATGCCATTCGTGCTCATAGGCATGTTCTTAGGACTTGCCAATGTCACTCTACATTGCCTAACCTAATCCTACACCAGGTGTAGGTCTAGAAAAGTCATTAAGGATAGCAAAAAGAGACATCATGGAACAAGTTTGTAGTTTCCCTTAATCGACATACATCTTCCTTGGTTGTGTGGGATAAGTTAAGGTGCATAGCTGGTAAAAGCTCACATGTCAATTACGGGCCTTAAAACACTACAGGAGCTGCTGTTGATCCATTTGATGTGACCAACACCTTTTGAAGCGTTTTTGCTCAGGTGTCTAGCTCAGATAATTACTCCCCTGAGTTCCTTTCAATTAAGACTCAGGTAGAATCTCAAGGTTTTGCATTTTGTTCTACAAACATAGAGCATTACAATTGCTTTTTCACTATGGCAGAGTTAAAACACTCATTTTCATCTTCATGACAATCAGCACCAGGACCAGAGGATATTCACGTACAAATGTTACAACAGCTCTCTCCTGAAGGAAAGACATTCCTGCTCGAGGTCTATAATTGTGTTTGGCCTGGTAGTACTGCTCCAGAAAAATGACGGGAGGCCACCATTGTCCCCATCTTGAAAGCTGGAAAGGACCATCCTATTTCCCTCATCAGTTGATTTGCAGGTGATGGAATGTATGATCAATGGACGGTTAGTATGCTAGTTAGTAACTCACAACCTACTAACATCAGTGTGGTTTTTGACGACATCGTTCAATTGTGAACCATCTTGTGTCAATATCGACACAAATCATGAATGAATTTATGAAGAACTGTCAAACTGATGGCATATTTTTTGACCTTGAGAAGGCTTATGATACATGCTGGCAAGCAGGGATACTATGTTCCCTGTACACCTGGAACATAAATGTGAATGCCTACCATTGTTCATTCAGGAATTTATGAACGACTGCATTTCCTGAGTAAGGGCTAGCTTGGTTTTTTTCTAACCCTTTTGTTCAGGAGAACGGAGTACCTCAGGGATCGGCACTAAGTGTGACACTGTTTGCTAGAGCAATTAATTCCATCTGGAAATGTGTTCCACCTGGACTTTCATCATACCTGTTCGTAGATGACTACAGATGTAAGCCACTTCTCAGCACATGCCGGTTTTGGAATGGCAGCTGCAGCAATGTTTAGACAATCTTTGAGACTGGAGGCTTTCATTACTCAAATGAAGTCAATCTGCATTAACTTCTGACACTATAGGAGACGATTACCATCTTTGCTTCAATTCAGTCCAGATTTACTTCCATTTGCAGATGAGATGTGTTTCCTAGGATTGATCTTCAATAGAAAGCTTAGTTGGTCATCGCATTTAGCACAGCTAAAAGCAGGATGTGATTATTGCCTGAATATCTCACAGGTACTAAATGGCAAATCGTGGAGAGCAAATAGGATAGTTCAGCTGAATATATCACGCAGCGGTGCAATCCAAAAAAGACTATGGGTATATTGTTTATTCTTCAGCATGACCATCTATGCTGAGAAGATTAGGCACAGTCCATAATTGGGGAATTTGCATGGCAATAGCTTTACCAACTAGCCCAGTTGTGAGCTTTTATGCCGAATTGGCAGAACCTCCTCTCTAACATCGGCATAAAGTCCTCTTAGGAAATTATGGTTGTGTGCCTATGCACCCAAAGTTTGTTTCCTTTTTCAACACTACACTAAACAAACAGTATAGAAAGAGCTCCCTTAGCCCTTAACCTGCAGCTTCTTAAGAAACTCACTATTGAAATGTCTAATATGTTTCCCAAGGGGGAGAGGCTCTACTCCCTTGGTTTCATGGCACGTCCCATGTAGATCTTGGGATGACCATATACCGGAAGTCTGTGATGCCTATCTCTAATATCCACACTTGTTTCATAGAATTTTTATCAGGCTACACTGACCAATGTTTAATTTACACAGATGGATCTAAGAGCACCAGCAGTGTTGGATCTGCTTATGTCCACAGTACCAAATCACACACATTTGGTTTTCATAGCACTTCTATTTATACTGCAGAGCTGTATGCAATACACTAAGCTGCTATATATGTGCACCGTCATAAGTTGAGTGACTGCTTAATTTTGAATGATTCTCTTAGTGCACTTCAGAGCCTTGGTGTGCTGTACAGCTACCATCCTGTTGTACAGCGAATCCAGGATGCCTTCCATGTTTTGTACACTTTTGGCATTAACTTGGCTGTGTATGGATTCCTTGTCACGTAGGTTTGCCGAGGAATGAACTGGCGGATTTAGCAGCAAAGGCGCAACCACAGAACCCAGCATTGCAATCTCCCGTACTACTTCGGAAGAGTAGTGAAGTGCAGAGAGCAGTGCTGTCGTACTGGCACAAAAAGTGGTCAGCTTATAGTAGTGCAAGAACTTCTGATAAACTGGGTATCCTCCTCTCGCATATCTCATCGCAAGGAGAAAATTTTGGCTTGGTTACACTTCGGCCACTGCAATTTTCCCAGGGCTACCTTTTTAAACATGATCTTGCTCCTCTTTGTCCACTGAGCAACATTTTATCGGTCTGTCACATGCTGCTAGACTGCATTTCCCTAGCACACCTTTGACACCCTGCAACTGCCTGTCAGTCTTGCAGAGGTTCTGGTGGATAAAGAAGGGTTCGAAAGAGTTTTGAAATTTTTAGCTATTTTAAGGATTTAGAATGTTAGATATCTCTATTTCTTACTTTCTGACCAGTTTAAAACTTTTATTTTAGGTTTTGCCTCTTTGTTTGCTATATTTATGTATATTTGCCTTTTTATTGATATTTTTTACTGAAATTTATCTTTGGCTTTTGCCGTGATACATTTTGTAAGGGCACTGAATACCATGTAGTTCAGCATCTACATCTCTCTCTTTCTCTTCATCCTGAAGCCAGGTTTCACAGCGAGGTTGCCAGCCACAGGGGTTCGACACACAGTCCACCCCCAGTTCATTATATTCTCCATTTGTTAGTGGGACATTGATCAATCTGTGAATTAAACTATGAAAGATAGCATGTTGAAGTGCATTTGGATTGAAACTATTATTTTTGCTGTAATAGTCCAGGTGTATTGGTTTTCTGTATATGCCATACTCGAATCTATTCACATTCCTCACTATTTTCAAATCCATCTTGTTCTATTTCAATAATAAATTTTATATATCCATCCTACAAGTTCAATAGCTTTAATGCATCCTGAGTTAGTTGTTTTGGATCAATAGCAAAGATGTCATCTAACTAAATCCCGGCGCAACAGCCCATGAAGGGCCAAGGCCTAATGCCCAGCCGCTGCTTCCCCCACCTTGGCCCACTACAGGAGTCATTGGTGAGGTGCAGTACTGGAGGGTGGAACGTGGACAGTGCCCCCGCCCTCCCGGCCAGTTATGCGGTCTTCTCAACCTGGGGTCACTACTTCTCCATCAAATAGCTCCTCAATTGGTTGCCATGGGACCTAACGAGGCTGAGTGCACCCTGTGCCAGAACTCCCCATGCTGGTACCATGGATCAAACCCAGGTACTCCACGCCAGAGGCAAGTGCGCTGCCAACTGCACTACGGCGGTGATCAGATGTCATCTAGTATCTAAACTAAGTTTTGAATATATGCAGGAATGCTTTGGTGACATGCATCTCTAATTTGTTCACACATAAATCTGCCAATAAAAGTGAAACAAAGTTGCCCATAGCTGAACCTATATTTGTTGATAAAACTTATTAGTGAACATGAAACTGTTTTGCACTACACATAAACCTACGAGTTCTAAGTATTCAATTTGTGATAATGGAAAACCCTGTTTTGAAAGCCAACGTTTGGATATTTTTTTGTAGGTATACTGGTAAACACAGAGCTATGTCAAATTATGCTAACATTTAATTTGCATGAATGGTCACAATTTTTAATTTGTCAACTAGTTCTAAGGTATTCTTCATGCTCAGTGATTCAAATCTTTAAATAGGATTCAAATTGTTGACTAACCATTTGGCTAAATGATGTATTAATATGTCCGTATTGCTAATGATTGGTCTCATCTTGTCATTGCTTCTATGACTTTTAGGTACACAGTACAATTTTGTATCATCAGATTGCTAGACATCAGCTTATGCTTTATTTGTCTGGAGTGAGCATACTCTTAATTATTCTCTGCACTGTGACCATGCAGGATCTTAAAGGGTCCTTAGATGTTTCTTGATATTTTTGATTTTGCCACAGTTTATCCACTCTATATATGTTGTTGTTGTTAGCTAATGCTGGATTTCTGACAATGAAGTCATTAATCCTCTTGCTCTCCAATATTTTTTGGTATTGAAGAGATCTTGAATAGCAGTAATAGTAACCGCTTTTTAGAGAGCACCATATTTTTATGTTTTGGCAGTCACATCGCTCTCTCTCAACCCCCAGAATGTCTGGAGGACCACACCTGTCGTTGGTTTACGGGTCTCACTGACCTGACCGGGAGAGTTATCAAAATAAATTCACCGACCATATCCTCTGATTACCAATCAGAGGATGTATTACATGCCATGACAGGTCAGCATGTGACCATCCTTATCTATAGTGGTAGTTTCATTGTCCTTATCTACTTTTAGGGTTTGTGATTTTAATTTAAAATTTACTTTCTTGTGTTCTGAGATTAAAATATGTTCCAATATTTCCTGGCATTTTTCCATGACTAACATCTTATCATTGTCTTTCAACACATGCGTTGTGATTTTGACATCAGCAATGAAGTTCTCTATCTTAGGTGAATGGCTAACACAAGTTTTAAGACCTCAATTTAACAATTTTATTTCTTTTTCGGCATAGGGATTATATTGATAGATTAACATTGTCTGAAAGCTTTGCAATATATTTGACTTTGTCCAGATTATTTGGATCTTTCTTTTTACACTTCATTTTCATTATCAATTTTATAACCCTTGTAACATCTCAGTAGAGAGAGCTGGAGCTAGGATGCTGTCATTGAATTTCTTGTTACAGAGGAATAATCTGCTGCTGAAATTCACCTCAGATTTCAATGGGCCTATGGAAATGTCTGGATGGGCACCAATACTGTTAGGTGATGGTTGAAACATTCCAAAGATGGGTATCCAAAATGAACCTTGTTGTGGTTGCCCTCAAACTGCCTCCATGGAACGCAACAAGCAAAGAGTTGATGAGCCTTTCAAGGATGCCACACGAAGATTTTGAAGAAAATAGCCCCACCCTAAAATACCCTTTACATGGAAAATTTTTCAAAAAGTTTGATTTTCTTGAAAATGACTAACAATTTTGATTAAAATGTCCTATGTTTGAGACATTTTTATGACAAATTAAATGTATATTTTGAATTTCCTGGCTATAGCCCCTGTAGTCGTATATACTCTGGACGACTTTTGCATAACTGGTAAACTGTTGGACCAAATCATACTATACAAAAAATGTAGATCTTGCTAAAATACACAGTTTATGTCTCAATAAATTTTCTTGTAGGGTGAACCATTTCAGAGATATCCTTGTTATTTGTGTCAGTTTCAGAAAACTTGAAATTTTTGTGAAATGGAACATCATTGTTTGTTTTTTTATGTGTTAAGTGTGCAAAGAGAACGGAATCTCAAAGCTTTAAAAGATTTGACTATTGCACAAAGCCTACTGTATTCAAATATTCCCCTTGCATCTACAAGGAAATAAGCAATAAGATAATTTGTACAAATGTTTATCTCAACACAAAGAAGATATAGGAATAAGAATTTGTAAGAATGGTTGGTACAAGAGTAGAGAAAGTCATGTAAGTGCAACACATCAGATTTTTTGTGAATGTTGTAGCACGTGATTAAAGTTGGTTCTATCATTACAAGCATGAAACAAAAAGCTAGTATGGAATGGCATCACTTCGAACAGAGTTCTATCATATGGAGTGAGTGTGTGGGGTTTAACGGCCCATCAACGAGGTCATTTGGGCCTTTATCATATGGATATTTTTACAGAACTATGGGAAAAATGTATGCAAAGTAATGGGGACTATGTTGAAAAGTGATAGAAACGTCTGTAGATTAAGATGTACTGGGTTTATCTAAAATATAATAATAATTTTTCTTCTTTATCTGATTACCCTCCCCTTACATACATCCCTCTAGGACTCAAAAGCCAATGCCTAGGGTCAGACGCCTGTTCGGGAGAAAAGAAACCTATGGACCAGACAGAATGAAGATATAATTATATTCAAAGGATATAATTTTGGAAGTAGTTTCTATAAGAAATTTAAATATATTTATGTATTTTTTATTTTTTTTTCAACTGGAAACGGGTGGTCAGCCAAGCACCAGGTATGACAGTAAGCAAGAGGATGATATGAAATGCAGACAAAATCGATGAATGCAAAGGTGATTATGGAGCAACTGGTGAAATTAGTGGTGGGGGAAACCTGCCCAGATGCCACTTCATCCACCATGAATACCACATGCAGTTCCTGGGATCGAATCTGGGCTGTCTAGGTGGCAGCGAGTGGTCTAACTACTCGGCCACGGCATTGCCTAAAAATAGTGATTAAGATTTTTAAAAATTGTTCCTCACAGCTTTTGGTATGACCCTCATGGTATGATCATAACTACAAAATTTTCCTTAGCAATGGTACTATGCTCTCAGCCATAGAAACTAAACTAAACCCTGGCGCAATAGCCCATGAAAGGCCAAGGCCTGCTGCCAGCCGCTGCATATCCCACCTCTGCCCACTGCAGGCATCATTGGTGGGGTGCAGTACTGGGACGTGGTCAGCACCCCAATCCCTCCCGGCCAGTTATGTAGTCTTCTCGACCTGGGGCCACTACTTCTCCATCAAGTAGCTCCTCAATTGGTCCCCCCCAGGACCTAACGAGGCTGAGTGCATCCCGTGCCAGACCTCCTAGAGGGGATAATGCCTATGCTGGCACAGGGGATCGAACACCTGGGTCGGTCCTCTGCACCAGAGGCAAGCGCGCTACCAACTGCGCTACGGAGGCGGTCATGCTCTCAGCCATACATTTTTGCAACTGAAAATAAATACTTCAACATCATGCAGAAAACTAGAAGTTAATCCAAGTTTATGATTTATAGAAAATTTGCTGCCAAAAAAAATGGAGTGATGCACGCTATTTTGTGAGATACATTTTGCACAAATAATAAAACAAGCACAAAAATAAGAATAATCACCAACAAAGAACTGCTACAGTCTGAATTCTGATGCTGAAGAAACAAACGTTGGGTTAATATTGTGTATTTACTAAAATCCAATTTTCATCACAAATATGTTAATGAATTTAATGTAAAAGGTGAGTCAATAACACTAAACAACACTTACATTTATAGTTTTCTGGAACGTGTTTCAGAGGTTAACTTCCCTCCATTATCAACCGGACAATAACTGGGTTTCCATGGTGCAGATGGTGATGCTTCTTCTGATGTTTCCTCTGGTGACAGTTCAAGGAACTTGCTGAAAATATCTTTCTGGGGAATGTCAAAATTAAATACTCGGTTTCTATTTTTTAAAATGAAGATTTGTTCCCATGTGGACAGCTCTTGTTTTCCGGTTTTGTTGTTATTAATTGACTCACCTTTTACATTAAATTGAATATAACAACAGTTTTCAAACTTCTAAGAAAGGAAGATGTTAATGAATGTTGGGTACCTACACAAATAATATAAATAAATTAATACTGTATTGCAATCTCAAAAATTAATGTAAATATTATTGGGAAGCCCGCAGAAAAATGGAGAAAACCAGTTAGAAGAGCATCAGCAACAACACAATAACATTAGTACTTTTAAGATCATGATATTGCTTTGTTAAACTCTTAGAAATGCATAAATAACACTCTTTCAAACCTTTTTTTTTTTTTTAATTTTTATTGAGATCGATCAGCAATAATGCTTTTACAGATCTGTGAGAATAACATAAAATAAAGAACATTATAAAGTTGTTAAGGTTGGCTACATCAATGTAGCTCCTCGAACATAATTTGTCTCATAAAGGAGGAAGTAATATAATAGATCACATATACAAGGCAAATGTGTAGGAGAACATTTTAAACATTTTGTGAAAAAACTAAAGGTCGGAGTCTTCTGAGCTTGAGGTCGAAATGAGCAGGATATCTTGAGGCAAGCGTTTACGAAGGCGTGTTGGCCGGCGTGTTCTGACGCCGAGATGGTATTTTACAGCTCCAGGAACCTCTTGTAGGCGTATAAAAAAGCGGCGTGCTGTTTGGCATATGAACTGTGATATGGGGAGAAGGCCTGGTTCTTGATGTAGCTGTTGGTTGCGCACGAACCAGGGAGCATTAGTAGCGAGTCATATCACCTTGTTTTGAATTACCTGTAACCGATGTAGGTGTGATTTACAAGCACCACCCCAAATAGGAGCAGCATAAGTGAGAATAGGGCGAATAAGGGAACGATAGAGTAATAAACTGGAATTAAGTCCAAGAGAACTGCGTCTATTGAGTAGTGGATAAAGTTGAGAAAGCCGGGCTGAAGCAAGGTTAACAGTACGATTGATATGCGGACGCCAGGTAAGGCTAGTGTCAAATAACACTCCAAGATACTTCACTGGAACATTAGAAGGTAACCAAGGAATACAGGTGTTATGAATATACAAGGGTGGGGGTGTACGAATAATACGAAGAGAGAAAATTTTTGCCTCTGTTTTATTAGGGTTTAAAGAAAGGCGCCAGGTGGAACACCACTGTATAAGTGAGTTCAAGGATTCTTGTAAGGTAGCAATAGCAATATGAAGGTCATGATTGGAGTAATAAAGAACTGTGTCGTCAGCATATAAAGCCACTTCAGTATGTTCGAAGATTGGAAGATCCGAAGTAAAAACGTTAAATAGAAGTGGAGCTAAGATGGAGCCCTGAGGGACACCAGCATGAATGGATTTCAGTGAAGAAGAGGTGCCACCTATGCGGACCATAAACTTTCGATTTGAAAGATAACTTGAAATAATATTTAGTAAGTATTGTGGAAGACCTATACGAAACAGTTTCAGTATAAGTCCATCATGCCACACTTTATCGAAAGCCTGAGCGAAATCCAAAAACACAGACGGTGTGTAGAAACCTTGTTAGATACCAGATAAAACAGCTATGTTCATACAGGAAGGGGCAAAGGCAAGGAAGAAGAAGACAGGCAATCTAATCTATTGAGGAGTGTCAACCCAATGCCATATACACCCCGACAATGTTGATCTATTGTGCTCCCCTTCGTTTCTCAATCTCCTAGAATAACTATGCCTAATAAGGATAGCAAGTCTTATCACGGAGACTTTTTCAAGTTCATGCAGTTGTATGAACCTTTTCTCAAAGTTTTTTACTCTTTCCCTCGCCAGTGTTTCGCATTCACACACTAAGTGTGTGGCCATCTCATCTGCCTTGCCACATCTCCTACTGCACATGTGGTCACTTTTCATTGAAGAAACCAGCTGGAGGGACAGTAAATGCACAATTCGGAATGTGAGTTTTTCTGCCTGTGTTGGTTATCGTTCTCCCATCCATGCCAGTCAATGTTCAACCGTGAGGTAAGTGTGAACTGGATTGTACACAACTGAAGGCAAATTGGCAGCAGAAATACAACTGTGGAAATTGACAAATTAAATTGGGTGCAGAAAGTACAACAAGAGATGCCTTGTGGAAGGACAATTCATTCTTAGAGAATTTCGACTTCGTCAATATGGAAATGCTAACTGAAGTAACAATAGGAGTGTTACAAAATGAAGATTTCATTTTTTCTCATTCCCCTTTAGCTGTAATTATTAATGGAAATATGCATTTTAAATAACATTGAACTCACCTGTAATTTGCGACAGTTATTTCCAGTAAAAGATGATGTTTAAGGCATTCCATTTGCCAATCATCTACCATATCTAACTCTTATAAAACTTTGTGTTTGTTTCAGAAACGTTCATTATGATATGCAATATTTATATTGTAGGATTATTTACTGTATCTCACACAATTGCATGAGATTACGATTTTACAATAATTTCAGGTTGTAGTTTATACCTCCAAAATGCAACTTTATATTTCTTTCATAAATATATATTTACGAAATACATTCACATTTAAGGTTATCAACCTCTGCACGACTGCATAGGCTTATGATTTCATAGTTATTTCCACTCATACGGTTTGTGCCTCTAAAATGCATCTTAACGCAACTTTATATTTCTTTCATAAATGTATATTCCCATTTAAGGTTATGTGATTCATTTATTCTGTAATTGTGGTGCTCAGTGCTACATTTGGGAGATCTATTGTGTTGAACTAAGGAATGTATGGGTAAGTAAAATAGAGCTCCTGCCGTCTAGTTACCGAAATTGGTCATTGTGAAGAAGAATAGAGCTTCTTGCTTTCTTCGTATCTACATCACCTATGTAAACGCATTGCTGGAAGTTATCTCCATTCTCATCTCACAATTCCAACATCATTCAAATGATGTTTTACTACAGATCGCTATTTTCATTTCTCATACGTTGGCGCCCTACATTACGCTGGCTCTAAGCCTGTATTCAGCAACATTACCCATATGAATACTATATTATGGATGTCAATTATTGATCCTAAAAACTTATACTCAATCACTGTGCAACAAATCAGTGCAATATAGTGTTGAAAGTGCATGAAAAGCAATGTGAAATGTTTTAGCAAATATGTAATACCAACCCAAACATAGCATAGGTTTTCAATGAATGGAAAAACTTAACATTTGAAGAAAAAGAAGTTCTGAACAAAATATCAGTAAGTTAAAAACTTACATGACTACATAAGTTTTCAAAAGCATAGAGTGCATAAACAGAATTAAAACAAAGTCCTGCATTTTAAAATGTTGGATGTACTACTTCTATACTTAGCCTCTATAAGATTGTCAATGGTGAATGCATTTATTATTTTACATTAGAAACTAAATTGAACATAAGTGGCTAAATACCAACCTTAAGATTGTGACCAGACCAGCTGGCATGAATTTTCCCGAGTTATAATACCGCATGCCCATCAGGCCTCCCAATACGGTGCTAGTCCCAAGCAGTAGATAATAGTTGTTTGGGTTTTGCGACGTTTGGAATGCCCCATAACCTAAGATGCTGCCAAAAACAAGACCTGCTCCAAGAGAGGGTATACTTCCTGCAAATAAATAATACAAACATGCAATAATGAATTACGAATAATGTTTTTATGACGTAACATCATTTTAGGACAAAATTAATAGCACACAGGAAATGAATCCGCTCATTTGAAAACTGCTTTTCATCCTACATTATGAATAATATGGATTACACCATGCATTGCAATTTGTTCAGATGTTCCGTCACTTACCTGCCTTTGCATAACCCGCAATACCGCCAGCTGCTACAGCTGCTGCATAAGCAAAACTTATGAAGTCAATCGGCATGATTCTCGATAATTTGCAGTCTGGTAAGAAAATGCCCGGAAGAACAATTTAAATGTTCTAGCAAGTCACACTGTCGATAGTCGAGATATCGGAGTATATGAAAGAGCACCACTCACTCACTCTTAGCGCGTGTTACATAAGAAGTAGTAATCTGTGCATAAGAATAAAACGACAAAGATTCATCTGTGCGATAAGCATTATTTATTAGATCAATTCTTATCGAAAACCACAGCCATTCATTCTACATAATTAAGGTGTGGAGTGTGAGTATATAAAGAGCTCAGTTTTCTGTCACCCGGTGTCAGACTTACATTTTTTAGCAAGTGGAATATCTGTGTGGAAATGAATCATTTTCAACAACGGTGGTGTTAGATATACGTCAATATTGTTAGAAATTGGTTAAATTTGACAGATGACAGGATCACTTGGTAGCACTGATCCTGTTCACAAATAATAAAAAGGAATAACGTTAATTCATTGGATAAAAGTAAGTCACGTGTGCATTATGCTAAGAAATCTCCCGTCAAACGTGAATAAAATATGCGTCGACACAGGAAATATTCTAAGCCTGAACGAAGTAAAGAAAAAAGCGGGCCAGAATCCTACGGATGAGGTAAGAGTAGATACATTTCCTTTTACTCGCCTATATGCTTGTTTTAAAGTGACGATTCCTTGTCAATGAGTGTTTCGGATTATAGTAAACATTTCTTCTTCAGGGTTTTAGATAATTGTTCGATAGCGATTAAGACCAAACACAACTTATATTCAAACGTAACTGGCATTTGAAACTTGTATTCTGTATATGCTTTATTGGTATTCCAAGTAGAATTCTAAAAGCAGATGTTTTTACTAAAACTGCTGCTTGAGATAAATTACTAATTGCAAGTGTGATAATTTCTCTTGCAGCTAATTGAAAGTCTAAGGATAACTTTGGCAGGCTGGCAGCCCATAGATCTCAGCAGTGCATCAGATACAGTGCAGGTAAGTACTCACTTCATCATTTGGATATTGCACTCTTGCGTTTCAAAAGGTATTTTAGAAAACTTGCTTCTTTTTCAAATAGTCAATCCTAAACTTTATATCTACTTGAGTACTTATTAATTCATTCATGTAAAGAATATTTAATCTTGCATGGGGGAAATATGAAATATTTGATTCTGAATTTCTGATTTTAATAATATAAATTATTTAATATTATTGTTGTATACTTGAAAAAACCTGCCCTCAAGAACTGTACAGCAGTTAAACCATTACTCAGTAGGTGTTGAAGGTTATGCTTGTTTACATGTTTTACTACCACATGAACCCAACATTATTGTCCGTCTTTCCTGCAGATGGCACTTCCTACCTCCAGCTGTTTTGTAAATACAAAGCTAGAGGCAATTGCTGCCAGCATATGACTAACAAATACTGCCAAACAACTTATTTGCTGTATCTGAGGGACTGATGGTCCTAAGCTACAAAGTGCAGCCTAGGGATTTTTTTTTATAAGAAAGCAGTTAAAATCACAACTGCAGAGTGATGGCAGAGCAAAGCCATAGGATCAGTGTAGCTGAGCTCCAGTGACTCACCTTGGAAATATTGGCATTATACATCAAAACTACCGTGTTTTTTTAACTTCTACATTCTACTGCATTTGCACTTAAACTTATGTGAAAATCGAACAAGAAGAAAAAGAACAACAAATCAAAACATCACCAATCCAGCAAATTTTGATTCTATTTAGGTTGGCAGTTCACATTATGCATGGTTATTAGTAGGATGTTTGTTGCCATTTTGCGATCATTTTGCTGTAAAAGAAAACATTTTAAAAGGGCAGGTGGGTAGCTTCCATAAGTCAACATTTACTCCATATAACATTCTGTAGGTAACTTAATGCTTCTGTTTCAATTTTATCACACTTTTTCTTGAGCCATCTGACGGTAAAAAATAGTGTTCATTTAATCTGCAGGAAACCTTGCCCCTGTTTTTCTCATACACTCACTACCCCTTGTACTTTTGTGAAAGAGAAGTTTCAGTGTGGAAAAAGTTTTGGTGCTAGCCAATCTGTGTGTGGAAACGTGCTTGTTCATTTAGGTCCCAGTGTATCAACAGCATTCCTTTCGCACGCTTTGGACAAAAAATCTGATGTATCAACATACTAATTTATAATGTAAGTGCAAATATACTCATAACACAACATGGCTTCTCAGCACAAGAACCTTTTGTCAGTTTGCCATGTGCTGCTAGAGTGTTGCTCTCTAGCGCACCTTCGGGATTCTCAGCAGCTGCCTGCCAGACTTACAGAGGCCTTAGCGGATGACAAAACTGTGGTTGATAGAGTTTTTAAGTTTTTAGCGGAGTGCAATATCAATTTGAGGATTTAAACATTTTAGTTATCTGCTTATGCTTTTGGACATATTTATCACCTTGTTTTGCTCCATGCACCTCGGGCTCATTTGAGCATCATTTCACCCGTTTCATTCACTCACCGTCCGATATGACGCAATGTTGGAGGACGTTAATTTAAAAAAAAAAAAAAAAAAAAAAAAAAAAAAAATCACCTTGTTTCATATTGCCAGTTTTTTTTACATTTTGTGTATATTTTTCTTGTTGCTAGTATTTTTATTTTTGAGTAAAATTTATATCTGGCTATTGCCATGAATCTTTTAAGGGCGCTGATAACCTCAAAGTTGAGCACTCTTAAACCAAATCAACTCAACTCAACACAAGAATGTAACAAGTTTGAATGAGACTTAACTAATATCTTTCAGTTATATCTAAACTGACCACATTTTATAGATGGACAACTTGTAACTGTCATGCATTCCAGAGAAACTAATTTTTGACCAAGTAAAGTAGATTTTAAAATAATGAAAGATGCTCCAACTAAGCCCTTACTTGCTCAGGTATCTCGGGGAGAAGATGGAGTTGGTACAAAGTTGGATCCTGAAGAAAGAAAAGGTTTGAAAGTCAGTGTTAAGGTGTTCATTTCGTCTCTGAAGAAGGAGTCCTTAATAGAGGCACTTGATACTGGTAAGATATGCTTACATTCTTATGAATTTACAGAACAGCATAAGTTTCTCTATTAAAAATTTCCGCCAGTGCATGCATGTGTGTGTGTGTGTGTGTGTGTGTTGTGCTAACTTTTAATCACATTATTTGATCTTGTATGACAGCCATTAAAATGATTCCAGTTTTCTTTTACTTTCACTACTGTATTCATAGTAGGTTGTGGCGGTAGTTCCACATTCTGTAGCCATTTGCAGCTGTAACTTCTTGATGTAAGGAGCCTTTTTATTTGCCCCACATTGCTGCGTCTTTTGTAGATAGAAATCCAAACTTGTCGTTAATTTTGCCAGTCAGCTAGTCAGCCAAATATCATCCCAGGGTCATATAGGTGCAGAGAAATCCAATTGTAACGAATATTTTTTTTATATCATCTACTAGTGATACACTTCTGGTATATTGAAAAGATTTTTAATTAATCATTCTTGTCACTAAAGTAAATACTTTAGAGAGCTTGGACAAGAGACAGCTTCAAGGTAGAGAAGCTATTGCATTCTACCCAAAAAGTTGATACCAAAATTTCACTAGAAATAAATGTTTAGAGGTCTCCTAAGTCAAAAAAAAAAATTATTTTTAGAAAAAGGTCTTTGTACAGCATAACTCAAGAACGAAAAATTGGTATTTAAGTTCATCATCATGAACAGTGCGACACAAAGTTTCCCAAGAAAATTCCCCCAACTCAAAATGCCCTTTACATAGAAAATTGTTTAAAAATTTTGATTTCCTCAAGAACGGCTGTAATGATTTTGAGTAAAATACTGTATCTTTCTTTCTTAGAAGTTTGAAAACAGTGTTGTTATAATCAATTTAATTTAAAAGGCGAGTCAATTAATAACACTAAACAACACTTACATTTATAATTTTCCGGAACGTGTTTTGGAGGTTAACTTTCCTCCATTATCAACCGGACAATGACTGGGTTTCCATGGTGCAGATGGCAATGCTTCTTCTGATGTTTCTTCTGGTGATGGTTCAAGGAACTTGCTGAAAATATCAGCAAGTCATATCATTAAAAAGTCATGTTAATTTAGTACAATATGATGTTTTTTTATAAATTCTCAGTGAAGAAACATACGATAAAAGGTTTTGCTTGCCGTTTCTAATCTATTTTATTAAACAGAAGGACATTCACAGGTTTATTTGTATAATAAACAGTATATCTGCCTACATCTTGAACTAAATTTCTCTTTATAATGAAAATTGTGATTTTATTAAGCAGCTGCTGTAAGCACTATTTCCTTACTTGTATGGAAATTCTGTCTTTGTTCTACAGCTGAGTAATAAATGCCTAGATTGTAAGAAAGAGTATCACTTTAGCAAATGTTTAAATGGTATCTCAAATATATTGTGGTGGTTTCAATTTATATTGCAGTTTTTGATGCTCTTCATACTTCAAGCATTGATTCACTAGTTCTTGCTTATCCATGCAAGACAGAACCTTGCCTTCTTCTCCCAGGTCTAAAAGATTTGTGGCAAGTCCTGGAGGAATATGTGGGGAACCAGAAACTCACCAGCATTGGAGTCAGCGATGTTGACACTGATGTCTTCATAGCCCTACATGGATGGGCAAAGGTTGGACTTGAGCAATTCTATTTAAGTTAAAAGCCCTGTAGTGTAATAAGAGAAGTGTGTGGTTATAATTACTCGAATATCATAGATAATGAACAACCTGATGTGTGAATTAGTTATGTGGGGCTGGAAAATATGATGGAAAAAGACAATTTTCTGATTTTATTTTCATATTAATTGCAGGTTTTGAAAAATGCCATAAGTGTTCTCTCCAACCATGGTCACAGTAAAACAAATTTTAAATGCATTTAAAGCATGTAACACAATTTCTTCTCTATAAAGAACAAATTACAAAGCATAGGTGAATCCTTATGGAACCTGTCGCATTTTATTTTATTTATATTTTAAAAAGTTGGTATTGTAACAATTTTATTGAATAAATTATATGTGGCAAGAATTATATGTCCAAATGAACTAATAAGAAAATTTACATCAATATTTCTTATGTCAAGTTGTATCCATCTAACATGTGTAAATTTCCCCTCTAATGTGAATATCAAGGTAAATAACAGTATCAAACCCAAAGCTATTAGAGTAATGGGAGACGTGGCCAATGTCAATTGTAATCTCTTACAATCGATATGTTTACGATTGATATATAATGAAACAGAATATACAGTTGCTAGCCACATATCTAGCACAGTAAATAAGATACCTTATAAGCACCTTATTGAAATAAGACAAGTGTGTATTTAACTCATAAAAGATGAGCTACAAATTGGCATCAGCAATAGTGGATTGCATTGCCAATAGATATTCAACGAAGGATCGCACAATATTATTTGCTACACGTGATCATATCTAAAACATTAAGTAATATTTATGGGGTGTGCTATCTGGAATTTAGCATATCCAAGAACCACGAAGATATTGAACTGAATAGCTTTGGGAACTTATTACAATTGTGTTTGTGAAAAGTTGTTGTTAGCTAATGCTGGATTTCTGACAATGAAGTCATTAATCCTCTTGCTCTCCAATATTTTTCACGGATGGATGGGGCATTAGAAGTGGCCGGGCATATTTGTGAAAAGTTGTTGTTGTTTTCTAGTGCCTTGCATCTGGCAATGAAACCATTAGCATTCGTGCTTTCCAATACTTTTGAACTGTAGTTTCTTCTGATCTTAATGCTTCACAGGTCTTCAAGTGGTCTTCGTTCATTTCTGCTGGATCGTTACACAGGACACATATTGGTGAGGCTGAGATACCTATTCTGTAGAGATGACTTGCTAAGCAGTCGTGATTTGTCAGTAGTCGGAAGGCTGCAACAGCTGTTTTCCTTGGTCTCTGGGGGATTATATCTGGATTGGAAAGTAGTGTAATCCATTTTTTATCTTTGGCATTTGTTTCTATTTCTTGTAGATATGAATGACAAAAATTTTTTATGATCAAGCGTTTTATTGAGGAATATGAGAAATTGAATTTAGACTTTTGTTTTATTGTTGTGCCTTTCTTTGCAAGTGAGTCTGCAGCTTAGTTCCCCATGACTCCACAGTGTGCTGGAATCCATTGGAGATGAACAGTCTTATTAACTTTTTGGAGTTGTGTTAACATTTTGTAGCATTCTCTAATTTTTGTTGACCTCTTTGTAGTATTTGAACATATTCCCTGAATTGCAGCTTTAGAATCTGAAAGAATTACTGCCTTGTTAAATTTATTTAAGGGAAGATTTAATAATTGTCGGAGAGCAATGTATATAGCCTCTATTTCTCCATCATAATTTGTTGTGTCTCTGCCAACAGAATGATAAAAGGAAAAATGTGAACACGTAACTCCAGCTCCAGTAAGGTTTTCCTTGGAGGATCCATCAGTATATATGTGCAGCCATTCTTCTGTGGGATACCTAGTATTGATTGTTTCCAGAGCTAGAAGTTTTTGTATTTCTTTTGGTGTGTCTGATTTACTTATTTCCTCTATTAATTCCAAATTGAAGGTAGGTTGCAATAATTCCAATGGATTTTCTCTTATAAGTAGATTTTCTCTGGTGTTAGGAATGTTCAATTTGGATTTAATCTGTGTTACCTTTTCTAGGAAACTACTATGAGTTTTAAGGATTGAATGGGGGAGGTTCTCTTCTGTCCATTTAGAGTTTGGCAGTCGTAACATTTTCTCGTGTTGGAGCAATGCTTGTTCTTCTATTTTTGTTGTTATTGATGGGGTCCGTGTTAAGGCAAGCATGGCATCAATAGGTGTGGATTTAACTGCTCCAGTGATTAGGCGAAGAGCCCGATTTTGTATTTGTTCAAGTTTATTGATGTTAGCATTTGCTGCTGTTATTAAAGCTTCAGAACAGTACAAGAGGTTTGGTTTAATATACATTTTGTATGTTGTGTTAAGGACTCTCCTTGAGCAGCCCCATTTAGCACCAGCTAACCTTTTCAGGATTTGCAATTTCTTTTCAACCTTTTCTGAGATGTTTGTTATATGTTTTTTCCAACTTAGCTTTCTGTCGAAAGTGATGCCTAAGTATTTGGCATCATCAACTGCTTTGAGTGGTTTACCATTATAATTTATGCTAACATTCACTGGTTTGTATTTTAGTGTAAATAATTCATAATTTGTTTTTTCCACATTGATAGTCATGAGGTTTTTGGAGCTCCATTCATGTACTTTGTTTAGGGCTGTTTCTATTCTGTCTTTAATTAATTCAGGTTTTTTTGAAGAGCCTGAAGTCCAAATGACTACATCGTCAGCAAATAAAGCAATTTTGGTTTCTAAAGTTTTTATTATTGATGGAAGGTCATTTATATATATGTTAAAGAGTGTTGTGCTCAGAACAGCACCTTGTGGAAGTCCTCGGTGTGTTTGTTTATATTTGGAAATGTATGTATTATATTTTGTGGCACAGAATCTTTGTGAAATAAACTGAGTTATCCACTTAAGCATACTCATGTATGAAAGCCACATACATGAATATTTGTGAAAAGTATGCTACTTCATTATAATAAAGATAATTTTGGCATAAATCTGAATATTATTGAAAATACGCCAATCATCACCATCCTTTATCTGCTAACTTGTTAACGCTCTGAAGATAAGAGTCCCATCGCTTCCATGCTCATAATAAAAAAATGCATTTCATGCCCAATGTTCGGCATGAAAATGCAGATAAGAAGAAAGACATTGAAAATTTTCAAATAAAAAAGGTAAAATACAAATCATCATCTGTGGAGATCTGCAAGTTACTGAAGACTGGATCTTTGATACATCCCAAGGACATCTGGACTTGATCTGGCTCTGAGGACAGCCAAATTTGAGGACCATATCTCCAGGACTAGGTCTTCAGTGGACTCCGAGGAATGCAACTGAGTATCCAACCAGAGGACTCCACAAACATCTTAATGAAGGAGATCCAAGATAAGAAGATAACAGAAAGTAGAATAAAATTGTTTTTTTCCAATTTTATTTTTGTTAATTAAACTACAGGATGGGAAAGTACCCAATCTGCCAACTATGAACAAAGAAAACGTAGAAAGAATGGAAGCAGGTACAGTAGGAGTAGTTGAGATATTGCAAACAATAGAAAAACAAGTAAGAAATGGTGTGAAGGAACAGAAATTACAGATAAAGGATACTAGAGAAAATAGCAGAAATGATTATTTATTTATGCCAACAAACTTACTGTTGGTGTTTTTGAACACACAAGCCGTGTGTGGGCAAAGTTTAAGAGGTAGAACTGGAACTTAAAAATTCAATGCCACAACTGGGATTTGAACCACAGACCTTCCGCTTGCCGGGCGGACACTCTAACCACTGAACTATTGTGACAAACTGCCAGAATGGCATTAAATTCTCAAGCCAGTTCGTATTTCTCCTGGTAAACCCGGTAAGCGGAAGGTCTGTGGTTCAAATCCCAGTTGTGGCATTGAATTTTTAAGTTCCAGTTCTACCTCTTAAACTTTGCCCACATACGGCTTGTGTGTTTAAAAACACCAACAGTAAGTTTGTTGGCATAAATAAATAATAATTACCATGTGAAGGTTATTTAATCCTGGGATATAAAGTACTTGCAATAGTAAGTCACCATTGGGGTAATTGTCTCTGATGTGAGACTGCCTTTGTGGTTTACCAGGAGAAATACGAACTGGCTTGAGAATTTAATGGCATTCTGGCAGTTTGTCACAATAGCTCAGTGGTTAGAGCGTCCGCCCGGCAAGCGGAAGGTCTGTGGTTCAAATCCCAGTTGTGGCATTGAATTTTTAAGTTCCAGTTCTACCTCTTAGCAGAAATGAGTTTAGCAGATTTTTACAGACTTACAAAGCCAGAAATAACAGGCTTAAGTCAGTAAATCATACAATATAAGGAAGAGATGAATAAAATAGGGTTACAAATAAAACAAAATTTAGGTCAAAAAATAACAGGCTTAGGATCAAAAATGGATAAATCAAAACTAAAGGCAAGATTTGGAATGGAAAATAGACTAGATAATAGTACAGACGAATTAGAACAGGACAAAAAAGTAGAAATAGAAGAATATAATGAGATAGTACAACAAATAAATGAAAATGATAAAGAATATAAAAGTAGTAAAAGCAGAGATATTGCAGAATGCGAGTTTAGAAGGCAATACCATTAGCACAGGAACTAAAATGGAAAACAATGATAAACTTAAATATGGAAATAATGAAGCTATTAACAGTGAAGCAACAAGAATCTAAAGTAAAAACAAATTAGAAACTAAAAGCTTCACTTTTCTTATTAACATTGCAAGTTCTTTGCACCAATTCTAATTTGTTTCTACTTTAGAATGTTATACTTATTTCCAAAACAGACAATGTAAGAGAATCTAAAAATGCAGGTAAAGAAAATAAAGTAGATTATATAGGTAAATCAATAAAGGTAACAGGAACTGAAATGATAGCTGATAGGAAAACAGCAAACAACAATATTGTAAAATATATGTGTAGCCAAGAAACCGACTCATATGTGAAGTCGAGAAAGAAGTTAGGCTATGTGAAAACGAAATGCGTGATAGCAATGAAACAGAACAGCGAAATGGAAAATGCAAGGAGTAAAGAAGCAGTTGTGCTGGAAAATGAAATTTACGAAATAATAAATGTAATTTTAGCAAGAATAACAGTTGAGAAGATTGTAAGTCCTGAAGCACGTGCACATAAAACAGAACGCAATTGTGATGCAAACAAGCTCAAAGCCAGACACAGAATGCACACACACATCAGCTTTAAAAGACACAGATTGAAAGACGAGAGGAGAGGGTCACAATATCCAGAGTTTTGGAACTTTAAGAAAAGGAAAAAAGAAATATGGGTTTTGGAATGCTTAACACGAATAAGAGTTGTAAAATACACTTATAGGAATTATTATTTATTTATGCCAACAAACTTACTGTTGGTGTTTTTAAACACACACGGCAATTACCATTCTGAAGGTTATTTAATCCTGGGATATAAAGTACTTACAATAGTAAGTCACCATTGGAGTAATTTGTCTCTGATGTGAGACTGCCTTTGTGGTTTACCAGGAGAAATACGAACTGGTTTGAGAATTTAATGACATTCTGGCAGTTTGTCACAATAGCTCAGTGGTTAGAGCGTCCACCCGGTAAGCGGAAGGTCTGTGGTTCAAATCCCAGTTGTGGCATTGAATTTTTAAGTTCCAGTTCTACCTCTCAAACCTTACACTTATAGGAGTTGAGTTATTGATTTAAGTACTTGATTTATTAATTTAAATTTGTTTAAGAAACATGAGAGTAATTTAAAAACATATTATTTGATGCTGTTTGTAGAATTTAGAGTAAATACCAATTAAAATGTTGAAATATACGAAATGCAAGTCAGTGATCATACAATTTGCAAATAACAACACCTATAAAGGAACAAAATTTAAATTATTAAACCAAGAAATTGTAAAATCATACTATATGAACATGTACAAGAGGAGTGATGATCATGTTACCTTTGAATTGAGAATGGTAACAAAAATTAAATACAAATCTCATTAATGTAACATTAATTCCTGTGGCAGGAATTATATGTCCAAAATAACTAATGAAAAAATTTACGTCAATATTTCGTATGTCAAGTATCCACCTAATACGTATAAATTTCCTGTATAATGTGAATATCAAGGTTATCTTATATATTTAAACGAGCAATTCTTGTATGTATATAAATAAATATATATATTTATTCCGCGCAACTTGGAAACAGCTCTAACGATTTCGATCAATTTTGTATTCAGATAGAGTTTTGCTTTTTAAGTTCATCTATATAGGTGTAATTCCCGAAAAAATGTGATTTTACATAAAAAATAACTTTTTTTATTCCCACTTCTACAGTGCAATTCTTGTATATATATTCCCCGTATTTCAGAAACGGCTCTAGAGATTTGGTTAAATTTTTGTATACATGCACATTATATTCACAGTGTTTTCTCTACTCACTTTTAGGTAACACATTCACATCTCTTTCTCTACTCACTCTTCTATAAACAATTTCCCATAAAATACATGATTTTGCACCAAAAACATTTTATCCCCACTTTTAAAATAAGTCAAACCATGTTCTGTATGTTTGAAACAGAAGTGCTATTACATTCACACTGTTTTCTCCTCTCACTTTTAGGTAACACATTCACATCTTTTTTCTCTACTCACTCTTCTGTAAACAATTTTCCATAAAAAAGTGTGATTTTGCACCGAAAAACACTTTTATCCCCACTTTTAAAATAAGTCAAACCATGTTCTGTATGTTTCAAACAGAAGTGCTATTACATTCACGCAGTTTTCTCCTCTCACTATTAGGTGATACATTCACACCTCTTTCTCTACTCACTCTTCTACAAATAAGTCATGCAATTTTCTGTATGTTTGAAATAGAGATGCTGCATATTACATTCACAGTGGTTTCTCTACTTACTTTTAGGTATCACATTTACATATCCTTCTCTACTCACCCTTCTATAAATAATTTTTTATAAAAAAGGTGATTTTGCACCAAAAAACACTTTTATCCCCACTTTTAAAAAGTCATACCATGTTCTGTATGTTTGAAACAGAAGTGCTATTACATTCACACTGTTTTCTCCTCTCACTTTTAGGTAACACATTCACATCTTTTTTGTCTACTCACTCTTCTGTAAACAATTTTCCATAAAAAAGTGTGATTTTGCACCGAAAAACACTTTTATCCCCACTTTTAAAATAAGTCAAACCATGTTCTGTATGTTTGAAATAGAAATGCTTTTTCATTCACACTGTTTTCTCCTCTCACTATTAGGTAACACGTTCACATCTCTTTCTCTATTCACTCTTCTACAAAGAAGTCATGCAATTTTCTGTATTTTTGAAATAGAAATGCTACATATTATATTCATACTATTTTCTTTACTCACTCTTAGGTAACACATTCACATCTCTCTGTACTCACTCTTCTACAAATAAGTCATACAATTTCGTGCATGTTTGAAATAGAAATGCTCCATATTAAATTCATACTGTTTTCTCTACTTGCTTTTGGGTAGCACACTCATAACTGTTTCTCTACTTACTCTTCTAGAAATAAGTCATACAATTTTGTGCATGTTTGATATAGAAATGCTGCATGTTACATTCACAGTGTTTACTCTACTCACTTTTAGGTAACACCTTCACATGTCTTTCTCCACTCACTCTTCTACAAACAATTCGTATCATCTATACAACTTCAATGTTTGTATATATCTAACTGTTAATCTCGAAAACTGCTTAACCAATCACCACAAAATTCGGCACATATGTATTTTTTTAGTTGAGAGTTTTTATGGTAACAATTTTACTACACAATACATTACTTTCAAATGGTTTTCTACTCGCTTTTCTTTTACGTAGCGCATTCATGTATCCTCTGTTTGGCCTTCAACATACAATTCATATAATATTCTAGGACTGAAATATAAATGCAGCGTATTACATTCACACGATTTCCTCTACTAATTCTTCCTTTACGAGACACAATCAGTCTTCTTTCGCTATTCGCCGTTCAACATATAATTCATACAATTTGCTATATGTTTGAAACAAATATGTGTTACATTCACACTAGTTTCTCTACTCACTTTTGTTTTACGTAACAATTCACATGTTATTCCCTATGGCTTATCAACTTCATACTTACCAAGGCCTATAAATATCTTATGTTGAAGAGTGATTAAATTCCAAAACAGGTTGACCGATCGCCATGAAAAGTGACATATATAATTTTTTTCATGGCGGAGGTTTTTATGCAATCCATTTTACCACTCAATGTATTACGTTCACATGGTTTTCTCTACTCCCTTTTCTTTTACCTAACATACTACTCCCTCTTCTGCAAACAATCCATACGTTTGAAATATAAGTGCAACGTATAACATTCACACGGTTTTTCTACTCATTTTTCTTTAGTAAAACACAATCACATTTCTTTCAACACTCCCGCTTCGACGAACAATTCAAACAATTTTCTATATGTTTGAAACATAAATGCGTAGTACATTCAAATGGCTTTATCAACCAGCTTTTCTTTCTGTAGTATTTGTTGTTCTTCAACATTGCTTTTGCTTAGTGTCGCTCTGATGTTTTAATAAAAAACAAAGAAATAGTTAAAAAAGTAAAGTAATCACAATTGGTGTCCGGAGTGTGACGAAAATCACGACATGGAACAGTTGATTTTTTTTTTTTTTTAAATTAACGTCCTCCAACATTGCGTCATATCGGATGGTGAGCGAATGAAACGGGTGAAATGATCCTCAAATGAGCCCGAGGTCCATGGAGCTTTAAGTTACCCGACATTCGTCTTCTCAGGATAAGGGAAAACCTCAGAAAAAACCTTACCCGGATAACTTACCCTAAGCAAGATTCGAACTCGCGACCTCTTGAACGTGAGGCAGACACGCTAACCATCATGCTATCGAGGCGGGCGGAACAGTTGATGAAACAAATGTTAGCCAAGATGGATATAATGGGAAATGAAATGTATTTCGGAATGCGGCAGAGGAAACAAATATGAAAACCGAATTGGAAAAATGTAAACTACGGAATAGAAAATATGGGAACAAAAATGGAAGGCAAATTGATAATGTAAACTCCGAAACGGAAAAGATGAAGACGGGAATTCCAATATGAAGACAGAACTATCGAAGAATACTAACGAGCGACTGGTCGGGGTTAAGGAAGCCATGGAAGAACTTGACGGAAGTATGAAGGACCTTGGCCAACGTGTTAACGTCCTGGAGTCAATCACAGCAGCAAAGAACTGAACTCCATAATGGAACAAATGCTCGACGAAAACCTCAAACTGGGTGGATATCTATGAGGGAGGGCTGCTTTCAGCAGTACACGTTTTACAGCTGAAATGATGGTGTTTATGAAATATTTTTATGTATTTCTTTATCTCTTGTATCTCAGACATTACTCTTAACAATTGCGACAAGTAGTTTTATTTAGTTAACGTTTTGCCTTTCAGGTTTATCTAAATAAGTATCTTCTCCCACAAAAAACAAGATTTCACAAAAACAGAGGCGAGAAACGCCGAGCGAAGCTCGGTCGCCCAGGCACTATTTTGTAAATACCAGTATTGAACCCGAAGCTATTTGAGTAATGGGAGAAATGACCAACATTAATCGTAGTCTTTTACAATCAGTATGTAATGAAACATAAACTACGGTTGCTTGCCATGTATCTAGGATAGCAAATAAGATACCGTATAAGCACTATTGATTCAAACATCGTATAAGATGGGCATGCATTTGGCCGATTAAACACAAGCAACGAATCAGCAATAGCAGTTTGTGTTGCCGAGAGAGATTCCACGACGAATTGCACAATATTATTTGCAATGTGCGATCATATCTATATTATGAAATAATATTTATGGGATGTGCTATCTGTACTTTAGCGTATCCAAGAACCATGAAGATATTGAACCGAATAGCTTCGGGAACTTATTACAGCTGTGTTTGTGAAAAGTATGCTACTTCATTATAATTAAGATAATTTCAGCGGAAATCTGAATATTTATTGATAATACATCAATCATTGCCATCTTCTATTGGCAAATCCATTAACATGTTAAAGGTAAGAGTTCCATCATTTCCTTATCCATAATAAGAAACTGCCACAAGTGTTTCCCTCCAACCATCAGTAAAAACAAATTTTAAATGCATTTAAAGCATCTAACACAGTTTCTTCTCTATAGAGAGCAAACTATATACAAAGTATAGGTGGATCCTTATGCAACCTGTTGCATTTTATTTTCATTTTAAAAAGTTAGTATGTATAACAATTTTATTGAATAAATTAATACAGTATTTGCGGATACTTTTGAACTTATAATGTTAGAGGGGTGAGAAATTTTCAGTTCGAAGGTTCCCCAATGTGCATGCGCAAGCGCATTGAAATTACTGATAGTGTTGCATAGCAGCCGCATGTCCTGCTATTAATTGGCCCTCTTAAAATGTTTGGGAGGGTTAAATTAATGAGTAAACAGTCATTTATACTTTGATATTTAAAATTGCAGGTAAAACCGAGCATCATCCAGATTAATCTAGCAAGTTGTTGTGTTGTTCCACCTGCTTTGCAAGCTTTCACAAAAGAAAATGATGTTCAGCTGTTAACACACAGTGATCCTTTTGGTAAGTATAATTATATGAGAATTGCTCTTAATTATGTACTCAATGTAGAAGTACGGATGTTAAGTATGTTAAGTAGATTTTCCTGGCTTGTGGGCCGTGGTCGAGTTGGATTACCTTCCTCCAACGTTTCGCTGAAAACTGCATCCAGCATCTTCAGCGAAACGTCAGAGGAAGGCAATCCAACTCGACCACGGCCCACAAGCCCGGAAAATCTACTTAACATAGTTGACAACGCCGGCCGTGAAAGCCTCAGCACTTATAGTACGGATGTTACTTTAATCAGTATGTCAGGATTGGAGTTTAAGAGCTCTAATGCCTATATCTATGAAACTGCATACTTGAAGTGCAAAATTTAATGCACCTAATGGGGAAATGGCACATCCTAGTCCTACCTGCTCAAATTGCCTGTAGTTCACTGCCTCAAGAGATTTGTAGCATTGTTGTGGAAAACAGAAAGAAATCTTGAATCTAATATGTGTCTCAAGTGTCAAACTTGGTGAAGAAAACAAACATGCTTAATAATAAGCCTCTTGAAAAATTTAGTGCCAAAACTGGGACTTGAACCATGGATCTTTGACTCTTAGGCCAATGCTCTTACTGCTTAAGCTTCCATGGTAAGATAAATGCATGGTTGGTTTATTCGAGCAGGAGACAATCTAAATAGTCATATTTTAATATGGTACATAATTATTATTTATTTACGTTAACAAACTTACTGCTGGTGTTTTTAAACACACAAGCCGTGTGTGGCAATGTTTGATAGGTAGAGTAGCTGTATGTAAAGTGGAAGGTCTGTGGTTCAAATCCCAGCTGTGACATTGAATTTTTCAGTTCTGATTCTACCTCTCAGATATTTTGATATGCTACAAACTCTCAAGTTTTAAGCTCATTAAAGAAGATACTCAAAAGTGTATCTCAAAGTGAATTTTATCTGACCGCTTTCAGAAATAGGTATCTTCTTGTACACAATGACGCTGTGAAAATGCACCACTTCTTTTATATCTTAGAGGCTTCCTACTTGCAGCCTTGGTTACACATTTTGTTATGACTCTTTCCCTTATTTATATAGGTTTATAACATTTTGTGAAAGCAGCTTGTATGCTAACACATGAAACAAAACAAAAAGATGAATTCATCCAACTTTTGTGGTTAAACATAAAATAAAAATTTGCCATATTTTAACATTAAATCACAGAGTGCAATAAATGGCCAGATATTCTTTTCCTATTACTGCAATGCTGACCCACTTTCTTTGCCGTAGCAGCTGCTACAATAATTATTTTGTGTGTTTATGTTATAAAGTAGAGCCTAAATTATCCATTACAAAGCAGGGAGTGGGGTGGACAATTAGCTAAAAATGATGGATAATTGATCTTGGTTAATGTAAACAGTGGATTTAATAAGCAATTACACAAAACCTCTCTAGACTTAAAAGTCCTATGTTACATTTCTTGTATATTTAAAAAAATGACACTGAAGACAACTGTTATCAGACGGACAGGGCTGTGCGGTAAGACGTAACTGACTTTTGTTGTGTAAAAGTAATATGTGCATGCACTCACTCATTCACATGTTTTTCATAAATTTTGTAGTGTTTACATTGCTAGACAGCAACAGTACATTCTAAAACCCCTAGTGCAACAGCCCATAAAGGGCCAAGGCTGCCAACCAGCCGCTGCATCCCCCACCTCTGCCCACTACTCTGCACAGTAGTACTGAAGGGGGGGATGTGGTCAGCACCCCGAGTCCTCCCGGCCAGTTATACAGCCTTCTTGACCTGGGACTGCTACTGTCCATTAAGTAGCTCCTTAATTGGTCCTCCAGGACCTAACGAGGCTGAGTGCACCTGATGCCAGACCTCCCAGAGGGGATAAAATCCCCATGCTGGTACTGGGGATCAAACCTGGGTCCTCTGCACTACCAACTGTGCTACGGAGGCGGTCCCTAACAGTAGATTCTTCTGTCACCATAATTGTTACCCTCCGTGGTCTAGCGGTAACATGCTAGCCTGTGCTTCCCAGCGTTGTGGGTTCAAACCTGGTGGAGGGAGATCAATTTCTTCGTGCATAAAAATCCTTATCATGGCTTCCTTCGGAAGTGAAGTAAAGCTGATGGTCTCGTGTCATAAATATAGAGCAAGATGCTGAGAACCACAGGAATTAAAGAGCGTTCATAAATAAAACTCTGTCACTACTATTGTCTGATTGTATGACTACTTTATGACTTTAAACTAAAACTTAGTACACAGCCTTTTGCCCCAGTTAGTCTGGATAAACAAGGTTTTACTGTATATTGGTTACATGCTGGCGCACTGATCCCAACGTCGCAGGTTCAAATCCAGCCCAGACAAATGGTTTTTAAGTGTGCTTAAAAACAACAGCTCCATGTCAGTAGGTTTACTGGCATGTAAAAGAAGTCCTGCAGGATGAAATTGCGGCACACCGGTGATTATGGTATAATCCTGACAATTGACATTGTCATTAACCTCTTGAGGGATATCGACGTGAAATCACATCCATTTAAAATGACGGATGAGCGATATGGGCGTCCTGTGCGTTTAAGCATTTAACCCTTATTTATCCCTTATCCAACTCAACTTATTATAATTTTCCCTTTATGAAACATTTTAGTAAGATCTATATACTTTATTGGCTTACCTTAATATGTTCGTTCTGCAGTGATTTACCTCAAAACAGGGATAAACACACAAGGGTAGGTACATCTCCACATTCGCGTATTCCCTTCTTGCGGCACACAAAACACTTTGGAGATGGGCGGGACTTCTTTGCTGTTATCCTTTTAGGATAATGTTTTCCTTGAAGTCTGAGGGGTGCAGGGGTTTTGGATTTTCAACTCCCAACGTGGTATTGTTCAATTAGGCTGCGAGCTATTTATAGTCGGTGGTCAAAGTCGGTCATTGTCCTGTGTGGGTTTAGAGAGCTGTCCAAATCCCCAAACAATTGTATATGGTTATATCCAGTTGGGGCAAAAACACCTTTTTATACCACTTCTCCCTTCAGCTACAAGCAGGAAAGAATACGTATGTATTTCAACAAAGAAAGACACGGACTCTACTCAGTTACGAAACTCGCGTAAGCAAAAGTTGTAATGTTGATCTATTCTGATGACTCAAGAGACCACGCATGCAGTAGTGCTTTATTACACAGTATGCTGACGCATAAGGCACACATACAATGGGTGTTCCTTTACTCTTTCTTTCCGAGAACTTATATTAGATGCGTTCGACAGAGCAAAGTTGACTTTTCACCACAGTGAAACAAAATTGTGCCATTTCAACATTTTGTAAATACAACTCAACTTTGCTGATGACGTACATTTATACTGCAAATAACGAGTTTTATACCAGTTTTTGTTTCATTAAAATAACTTAATATTTACACAAAATACAGCTGTGTATATACGAAGCGCATTTAACAATTTAAATGCTAGCAGTTCTCGGCTCGCGGACGTTTTAAATGGCCATCGCTCAAGAGGTTAAGCAACAAAAAATAAACTTATAGCCTGTGATGTAAGTACTTATGATGTGTGTTGCCATTGGAGCAATAGTCTCAAATACAACGTTCCCCTGTAGTCTACCAGTATAATGTAAGTCAGTTGAAGAATTTGAGGCTGTGCCAGCCTGTTGCCATGGTAACTCAGTGGTTAAGAGCAGCCACACGTAGGACGTAAGATCTACTGTTCAAATCTCAGCTATAGCATTGAACTTTTTATTTCTGATTCTACCTTTACACGTTTACCTACACATGGTTTGTGTGTTTGTTTTACAATACTCAGCTATCATTATATGGAAAGTTAGAATAAATGTTATTGTTTGATACAACAGTGATGAAACTGTGGCTTTGAGTTTATTATATAGTTCTTAAATGTTCACTTGCATTAGAAAGTTCTGATCTGCAATAATAATTATTATGGCATCTCAAAATGTACATCTGTAAATAACTAGCACTTTCTTTTTTCTTTTATTGCTGCAAAAAAACAGGAAATTTTGGGGAAGAGAGAGGTAAGAACCATGCTTTAGCTATGTATGAGCAGCACATTGCATAAAATTACAGCCTCGAATATTTAAGGCAAAATAGTAGTTGTAACGCATGATTTTGGAAAATAGTTGTAAGTAGCAATTCTAATATCTTAAATATTTAAAATAACTTTTAATCACTCTAAGTTCTTTTCTTCGCCAAAAACTTATTGGAACATACTATTTTGGAGAATTGGTGGCCTGACTCATTTGTGATATGTAGATGGCATTTCTTGACTGGACTAATTGTTGTAATAAGGCTTGTTGTTAATGGCATTATAGAAGTATTGTATTCCACCCAAAAATTCAATGTGGAAATTTCACCAGAAATGTATGTTTTAAGACCCCCAGAATCCAAAAAGAGAATTTTTAGAAAAAGGTACGTGTGTCTGTCAGTGTTTGGACAGCATAACTCAAAAACAAAGTTAGTATTTAAGTTAAATGTCTTTCAAGGATGTGACACGAAGATTTTGAAGAAATAGCCCCACCCTAAACAACCCTTTACATGGAACGTTTTTCGAAAAATTTTGATTTTCTTCAAAATGGCTCTAACGATTTTGATTAAAATGCCATATGTTTAAGATATTTGTATGACAAATGAAATGTGTATTTTGAATTTTCTGGCTATAGCCTATGTAGTCCTGTTTACTCTGGATGACTTTTGAATAACTCATAAACCACAAGAGATAGACAAATTCTTACTATACAAAAAATGCAGATCTCACTAAAACACACAATTTATGTCTAAATAAATTGTTTTGCAGAGCGAACCATTTCAGAGATATTCCTTGTTATTTGTGTCAGTTTTGGAAAACCAAACTGTCGTGAAGTAGACCATCATTCATTTTCTTATATGTTAAGCGTGCAAAGAGAACAGAATCTCAACGCTTTAAAAAATTTGACTATCGCTGAAAACCTGCTGTATTCTAATGTTCCCCTTGCACCTATAAAGAAATAAGCAATAAGATAATTTCTACAAATGTCTATCTCAACTAACATGAAGTTAGAGGAATAAAAGTTTGCAAGAATGGTTAGTACCAGAGTAGAGAAAGTCATGTGAGTGCAACGCATTAGATTTTTTATCTACACTTACTGAAAACCAGGAAAGGTTTTATTTATTCTTTCTTTTTTATTTTACTTTCTTCATAAAACAGGCTGTTCAACCATTATGTGAGGATAACCATTATGCAAATAGTAAAATGTTAAAACTTGTCATGTTAACTTTCATTGACTAGAGTGAAGTAATGGGAGTAAGAGAGAGTCAGCATATTGAAGCACAGGCTCATTATGCTGTTCATAATTGAAAAGAAATGAGAGGGGTAGGAGGGGAAACAAAAGTGATACCGACACTGCAATGCAAATACCTACTCCAGTAGCTTAAAGAAAAATTCTCCTACCCCAGGCATGAATCAAACCAAGAACCCCAGGGTTTAAAAGCCAGAATACTGACCATTGAACTACCAAAAGGTCCTATCGCTGGTACTAAAGGAAATGAAAAGTGTTACTTGAAACTTATGTAAGGCAAATTTTGCACCAGTTCTGCTATTTACAAGTAGCAAAAGCCATCTTGAGAGTTTTGGGTCAATTTGTTTTAATCAAATATGCATGCTTTATAAAACTAATAAAAGTTAATGATGAAGATTCCACAAAAACTGAGGAAGCTGGATATGGTGACATTCTCATCTGGGTCGGTCTGGGTGACTCAGTTGGTTAGACGCTGGCCTACTAATCCCAAGGTCGTGGGTTGAAATCTGGCCCAGACCGATGGTTTTTAAGTGTGCTTAAAAATGACAGCTCCATGTCAGTAGATCTACTGGCATGTAAAAGAATTCCTGTGGGACAAAATTCCGACACACCGGTGATGCTGATATGATCCTGGTAATTGACAGTGTCATTAAACAACAAAATATTTATTTATTATTCTCATCTGTTTGCTGAAAGTCTGATTGCATTTTTTCACATATAGTGTTGGTCCGGGTGCCTCAGTTGGTTACGCGCTAGCCTACTGATCCCAAGGTTCAAACAAGCTCACACTAATGGTTTTTAAGTGTGCTTAAAAGTGATAGCCTCATGTCAGTAGATTTACTGGTATGTAATAGAACTATGAGACAAAATTCTGTCACACTGGCAGTACTGATACGATCCTGACAGTCTCATTAACAAAATATTTATTTTATCATATATAGCAATAGTGTTACCAACTCCTTTATAATTAATTGTATATTTTAACTGGTAAATTGGAGCATATTACATCTGTTTTTTTACAAATATACACAAACTTTTGAAATTTCCAAGTAATTCATGAGTAGAAAGCCATTCCATGTGTTTCTATTACAAATGCTTTGTATCTGCATTTGTAAGATAAAAAGGTTTCAAATTCTTTGTGCCTCTGATTACAAGTAAACAAATTATGTCGCTGCTTGCAGTAGTTAGTGATGAAGCTTGTGGCTGTGTTCACCAATCTCATTAACCCATAAGGGCCCTTCACCTTACTGTGTAAGAATTTAACACACAGTGGTGCACTGATGTTCACTGCAGCTTAACTGATCATGGTTAACTGGCAGACCCTCACCTGGTCGAGATCAACTCCATTGAACGTACTGGGAAGTACACTGTGTCATCTCTTTCACTTGTTCTACCTCTTTGCTGGAGCATAATGGAGGAAAGCAAAAATAATCCCAAGTTTCCTCAAACATGAAGTAGAATGTTAGTACATTTCACATGCAATTTTTAAGAAACAATAGAGAGTAAAGAGTTAGAAGTATTAACTTAAATTGGAAAAATTGCTCTTAAAATGGAGTAGAAAAATATGGTTAACTAATATAGATTTTTTCCCTTCCCTTTCTTTTCATATCGATTAAAGGTTCAGTTAGCATAGTTGACATTTTCCTTATGAAAGTTGGAGAATTTGTCATATCGGCACATTGGCCATGATAGCTTAGTGGTTAGAGCAGCTGGATGATAACTGATAGATCCATGGTTCAAATCCCGGTCATGGCATTCAATTTTTCAGTCTCATTCTACCCTTTCCAGTTGTGTAATTATTATTTATTTATGCCAACAAACTTACTGTTGGTGTTTTTAAACACACAAGCCGTGTGTGGGCAATGTTTGAGAGGTAGAACTGGAACTGAAAAATTCAGTGCCGCAGCTGGGATTTGGACCACAGACCATCCGCTTACTAGTCGGGTGCTCTAACCATTAAGCTAATGTGGTTGCAGAATGCAGTGTCATTCTGGCAGGTTGTCACAGTGGCTTAATAGTTAGAGCACTGGTAAGCGGGGATTCTGTGGTTCAAAGCCCAGCTGTGGCATTGAATTTTTCAGTTCCAATTCTACCTCTCATAAACTTGTGTTTTTTTTTAAATGGAAGCCCTGTTGTTTGCGAGCAATTGACAGCATGGAAAGTAGTAATATTAAAATGCCTTTTGTTGTATCCCAAAAACACAATTGGACTGTGATTAGCAATAGTAATTCAAATGCCAAGATGGATAAAGTGAGATCATCACTTCACTGATTCTGGATAAGTCTACTCTAGTTTGGTAAAAAAGCTCATAGCAATAGCTCCAATGTGCTACTATCTAAAGATGGCTATTACACTGCTTTAATAGCAAGGTTTATAAAAAGATGAGTATCTTGGTTTGTCATTTTGGTGCTTAGATCACTTGCTAATCACAGTCCAATTATAATCCAAGAAATTGTAATGTGAAGTTGGTACAAATTGTTCTCCCACACACTAGCTGTGTATAGAACAGGATTGGAAAGGGTAGAATGAGACTGAAAAATTGAAGGCTCATGTTTAGAACAGCTCACTTTCCACTTGCCAGCCAGATTATAAGTCCGAACTTACTTACTGCGCATGCGCCGACAGTAGTTTCACAATCGCCCACTAGATTTCACTGCATGACTAGCAGACGATTTTCACATCTGCCAACATTGCTTTTTACACTACACTAGTTTTCGTTGCCAACACATTAAACACAAATGCACTCACTCGCGTCGTTGCCGCCACAGACATACATCGCTATTGCCTAGTGCAACTCCATACTATTGTTGTGGATTCTGTACATTATTATTTTGCTCATTGTGTACATTATTTTGCTCTTGCTCACACAGATATATCGCTAGTGCGAATTATTGTGTACATTATCCTTATTACTGGATCCACGATACGCTGGCTCGTTCTTTATTATTATATTATTATTTTTATTATATTATTACTTTTTTAAATTTATTTATTTATTAGGAGGAAACAAAAAAATCATGAAGTTTACATTAAATTTAAACATTTAACTTTGTGTGCCTGGATGATTTTCTTGTGATATTGTTGATCACCTAAAGCTAGCTGAACCTTATGATGATGATTATTATTATTACATTTATATTATATATTATTATTTATATATAATACTATATATTATACTTATGTTTATTATTTATCGTTCTTTTTTTGTTTATTTATTTTATCTTTTACCTTTATCTTTTATGTTTATCTATCTTTATTTTATCTTATTATTATTTAATGCTATTATATTTATTATATTATATTTTTTTATATTTTTATTATGTTTATTATTTATCGTTCTTTTTTTATTTTATATTATTTTATTATATAATGTTATTATATTTATTATATTGTTATATTTTTATTATGTTTACTATTTATCGTTCTGTTTTGTTTATCTATTTTATTTTATATTATTATTTATTGTTCTTTTTTATTTATTTTATATTATATTATTTTATTGTATTTTTATTTAATATTATTATATTATCTATATTATTTATATATATATTTAGTAGTATTATATTATTATATTTATATTATTTTTATTAATTATCGTTCTTTTTTATTTATAATAGCATAATCCAATATACTGATAAACCCTAGCCATTGCGCTACTTGCTTCTAGGAAGGTCAACAGCATACTGCCGACTCCCGCAAAAACATACAAACTCCTAGGGACATTCTGCTGTTGGCAGCACTGCATTAACACAGCAACTTATGCAACTTTCGTGACCATTCATACACACTGCCGAGTGGGACTTTGCCGAAATTCTGACCAAGTGCTTCGTAAGCTGTTGTAAACAATATCCAAAATTGAATGCCATAGCCAGGATTTGAACCACAGATCTGCCGGTTACCAGACAGTACCCTTTCCAGTGAAGTTAGTACTTGAGATACAATAAAATGCACATTAGTGGTACAACCCCATTATTGAGTAAAATGCAAAGTTCATAATTACATTTAAGTTATGAGGTGATTGACATGTTACACTTTGATAAGTATTATTAATTGTGCAAGAAACAACAGATTTTCCAGTCACAGAAAAGAAAAATAAAGTTTTACCTCTTTTGTTGTAATTAATTTATTGTAATGCAACAAATTCTATTCTTAATTTTATTTTTCCTGTAATCAGCTGTGTTGAAAATAACGTAGGTGTCCCTTTAAATATAGCAAGTTTATTTTGAAAGTTGTGCAACGTTTCTGAATGCCTACACCCTAATGAGTATCTCCTTTATCTTCATGCCTGTGAAAGTCGTCTTTCAGAGATATTTGTGGCAGAAGTTTTAGGTGGCTCATCCTGTTTAGGAGGACCTTTATTACATCACAGTCTTAATCACATATTGTATATCTTTGTATTGCAGAAATTCTACCACGAACAGCTTTAAATGAAGTGTTTGGGCTTGGTGGAGATGACAGTATAAACTCACTTGATTTATACTGGGCACTGAGATTTCAGGTCCATGTTAAATGTCGAGGAGTGTTATCAAGCAAAGGCTATCTCTTATGTGTGCATCGGTCTTCATTGAAGCAGCAGCCTGGAGGTTCATTTTGCAAATGACTACTGGAAACAGCATTGTAATAAATAAATCAATGGCATCTGCAGAGCACACACTGAAAACATTGCACTGCTTTAGTTCATGTTTTATCCTAAGTGATATGCTTCTGCCTTGAAGCTTGCACAAGTGTCTTACATGTGGAGTGAGTCAAATACTGTTGCAACTTTATAGTTATTTTAATTTTGCATTTCAAAATACTTAAATATATTAAGAAATTGTATAGAAATAAACAATGAATTTAAAATGTGTAAACAAATATGTACTTATTGTTAATGGTGCTATGAAGTATTATTGAAATTAAATGTAATTATTAAACTGGTAGATATCTTGAACTACCATAAAAGTACAGTTGTGGTCATATTATTAAATCCACAAGAATAGTATGGCATCCTGGAGTTTATATATTCCCTGACCATCCCTGTAGCTTAAGTTACCCTTACTATAAGGTTAATCCTTAAGGGGTGGCATCTGTGAAAATGACTGAAATCCATAATTTTTGTCACAATGATGTGAAAATTTGTGTGCATGTGTGCCAAAGTATATCTAGTAGGTTTACCAAATTTTGCTTTTCTATGTAAATTAGCTTTTTTGCTGCAATTTTAGTGCAGTAACAATGCTTCTTATAAAATATTATTTGTTACAAATTATCTAAACTTTGGCCGTATGTTCCCTTTGATTATGTCTATAAAGCTTGGTGTTTTTATTTAGCTGCGTGAAACAGTTTTGGAGAAAACAAATATGAAATGCTTCAATGGCCATTTTTTTTTCAAATTATTAATCATTTTTAAAATAAAAATTCAATAACAATTAAACTACTCAATCTAGAGTATTTAAAATACCAAGTTTTATGAAGCAACTATCTAAGAACATGTGTGTAAAATTGCACTAGAAGATTGAAAAATGTAAAAAAAAAAATAGAAAGCGAAGAAAAATGAGTTTTTAGAGTATGACAGCATACATTTACTGCTTTAAGATTCTCCCGGACCATATGAAGGTCCTTTGGCTAACTGCTTATGTACTTAGTGCACTCTGCTTCAATCTTCGCTTATCCCAAACATTACTAATTCTTTTACTTACTGGACTTACATTATTAGTTGTGTCCCTTTTCTTCACATAGAGTAGTCTCAACCTATACTGAATGAAATAACAGCTGAAGTCGCTGCAGTTTGCCATTTCTTTTTCAAATAAAAATCCTGGTATAAAATTCAGAAAAAAGTGACCACGTGGTTAACACATGTACACAGACAAAAATTTCTGCATACCTTTAGTACTGTTTTACCTGGATGGATGTTTAGAGAAGATCCCAAAAGATGTCTCTGCTTACATTCACCAGCACTGAATCCAACTGCCTGATTTAAATTTCAAAACTGTACGTGATTTTGCTACTATGAGATAATGAATGCATTTCAGAGCCATGCCCACCCGCACATGGGCATTTAAATCATTATGTAACAGCCTTTTAAATAGCAATATAGCGTAAACGGTGGTAGATTCTGAAAGTACAAGGTACAAACATAATTTTAAGGCAAAAACAAAAAGTCATATTTTTTGTTATTTTTGCTGAAATTTCACCAATGCTCCCCTTAAATGCAATTGCATTTCTGTAACAAAGAAATGTGTTAGGCAGGCTCAACCCAATGCACTATTATTTGCTACTCTGTGGCTAGATGCGTGAAAATCTGGAAGCGAGCAGAATGGAAACATTACACAGAGATGGAAGAAAGGGCAATTTGGAATATTAGAAGGCTGACACTTTTAATTGACAGTACTGTGGCATTTGTTTATTAATAGGGCGAGTAATGATGTGCTCTTTATCTTTGGGTCGTTAATGGGTTTGTGGATAAAAGATGGCAAGGGCTTATATATTATCAACCAATATTCAAGTTTCCGCCAAAATTAACTTTATTGCAAATATTCGTTTAATCATCTGACCCTATTTAGGGTTTGCCTAAAGACAGAGAATACTAAAAATGACAATTAACTTCATATGTGATGGATAGCAAATATAACAAAGACAATAATAAATAAAATAACAGCAACAACTGTATAAAACATAATTATAAAACTACTAATTTAGACAAAGTAATTAATGTGTTTCCCATAAAGATGGTTTCTCAAAATAAGTATGAAATACTTTGTTATTGTTGTAACAATTTGTGATTCTATTGTTTTTTTACTTTCTCTACTGGTAAGTAGGGGAAGGTGTTCCACCCAAAAATTCGATGTCGAGATTTCACAGGAAATATATGTTTTGACACCCCCTGAACCCAAAAAAAGCATTTTTAGAAAAAGGTCCGTCTGTGTGTCTGTGGACAGCATAACTCAAAAATGAAAAGTAGGTTAAAAACCAAAGTTGGTATTTAAGTTTAATGTCTTTCAAGGATGCGACACGATTTTGAAGAAAATAGCCCCACCATAAACTACCCTTTAGATGGAAAATTTTTTGAGAATTTGGATTTTCTTGAAAATGGCTCTAACGATTTTGATTAAAATGTCATATGTTTGAGATATTTTTATGACAAATGAATTATATATCTTGAATTTTCTGGCTATAGCTCCTGTATTTACTCTGGACGACTTTTGCATAGCTGACAAACTGTTAGAGATAGACAAAATCTTACTGTACAAAACATGTAGCTCTTGCTAAAACATACAATTTATGTCTAAATAAATTTTCTTGTAGGGTGAACCTATAATCTGTGGGTGAACCATTTCGGAGATATTCCTTGTTATGTGTATGAGTTTCTGAAAACTTAAAACTTTTGTGAAATGGAACATCGCTATTCATTTTTCTTATGTTAAGTGTGCAAAGAGAATGGAATCTCAAAGCTTTAAAACATTTGACTATCGCACAAAGCCTACTGTATTCTAACATTCCCCTTGTACCTACAAGGAAATAAGCAGTAAGATAATTTGTACAAATGTTTATCTTAACTAACACGAAGAAGAAATAGGAATAAGAGTTTGTAAGAATGGTTAGTACAAGAGTAGGGAAAGTCATGTGAGTGCAGCACATCAGATTTTCTAATTTTTATTTCCCTGGCCATGAAACAAAATGTTTTATGATAGTTCCCTGTGCACCAAAAAGCAGAGCAATTGCAATATTTTTTTTTAATTTGATATTTGTCTATAAATTTTGGTATTGTTGGTTCATAAATACTCTTCTTTTCTGCTTCAACTTCTTCAGGCATTTTAGCTGACTGTTCAAATTGGATCACTCCTGCATCGTTCTTTTTTTCTGTTTGATGTCAACATGCCTGTTACTGTCGTCAACAATGCAATGCACTTTATCATAAACTTCCAAGCCCTTAGAGCAAAGACCATTTGCCAGGAATGTTCTTACAGTATCATGTCTCTTCATCTAGAGTAGTTGACCCTGAGGACAATTACCTAGCACATAAGGAGGGGTTTCTATCTCGTCATAATGCCGGCAATGGCTAGTGCTAGAAGAACGTCCTAGGATTGACCAAATGGGTGGTATTATGGCATTTATTTTGGTCATGTCACGCCATTAACTACTTGATAGACTGTGCTTGGTAAGGATCCATCTATTTGCTGAGGGTACTTGCGAAAAGAATGCAATTCCCTTACCTTTGTTGGGATAAAAGCACAAGTGAGTGGATCCTCTCTCTCGCTCTCTCTCCGAGATATCGAAGCTGTCTCTTTTTAATTTCATAACATTGTTTCTTTTGAGTTCTTGAAGACAAATTTAATTTTGTCATAATCTTGAACAACGTTTACATGAGACTGTTGACTGCTTCCAGAGTTTGGTTTATAGTGAACTGTTGCAGAAATGCTTCCCATGACGTACAAAGAATGTACCACAAACTCCTGTAAATAGCAAAAGAAGCAACCACGTGTATAGCCTTTCATTTCAGCTATTGGGTAACCTAGAAAAAAAAATGTATTACGGAAACTACAACTTCCAGTCTTTTATGATATAATTTGAAGTATGACTGCATAAAAGACCTATTGCCATTTCGACAATAATGCCATCTAAAAGCTAAATATAAAGTGTGTGAGTAGTACATAAATAGGTATATTATTTTGTTTATGTATTCTATGTGCTTCTTCCTACTAAGGTGTTTACTAATTTGATGGCAAATAAAAAGGGAACTTGAACTTTTTCCAAGCAAAAGACATTTCTTAGCATCCAGAGGCTGAGTACATGACAACTTGTGTGACTGTAATGATTTTACAAGTAGGAAAAAGAATCAATGTGTAAAACAAGTAGTTAAGTGAAAATAACTTGCTTAGGCACTTTCAAACATTCATTTTCCAGCTGGAATAAAATCCAGCATAACCAAACTTGTGTTTGTCGTATTATTGTTCTCATTGCCTAACCCCTAGACGAGAGTCCATAGGGAAAAGATTTTATGTACAGTATCTTCAAATACGAGATACCAGCCGGCAGTAGGTACATGCAATTTGTGACTTGAGGTGTTAAGGCAAGTATTTAGCAGGCGCGGCTCCTCAGGGTAGGCAGGGTAGGCACTGCCTACCCTATCGTAATACATAAACAAATAATGTTTAACTATGATTCTGCATTTTATCATTTTAACCGTCATTTTCCCCTAAATTGCAGTTCAAGAAAAGTTTTCTCGGTTATAATGACCAGCGCATGGTCAAATCCTTGAATCTCAATTCCGATTCATCAAAACTGCGCTGCGTGTTTGAAACGCGCGGCAGAAATGAAACGCATGGAACCTGGGTAGTGGAGAGCCAGCTAGCTTAACCTCTGCCTGCCCGGCCCCATTTCCTCAGTACGAGGCCCTTGAACAGGGATAAGGAAACATTCGGTCTGTATATGCACTCCGAGCATGCGTAGACGCGTCTGCCAGCAGTCCGAACACTTGCCTGCCCAAATCCGAATTTATGCGACATTTTCCGAACAGCCATACTCCACGAACGAAGATCTCAGAGATCTGAATCTGTCGTTATCTCTGTGTAATACCAGTATGACCGACTTAATTAGTGAACTATTACAAATTTCACTTTCGCGGCGCACTGACAATGAAAAGAGGAGTGTTTTAGCTATTTAACACAAAGCTGCAGTCAGACAATTTTTCAATTTCTTAATCTATTTTAGTCATGGGCGTCGCGAAACGGGCGCAAGGGGGGCCACGGCCCCCCCTTGGAAGTTGGTGAACTTAATGTGCAGTCAGTTACGACTTTTAAACTATTATTTTAATTTTGATGTAAAGAACAATTTTGTTTAGCACAAATTAATACGGTTATCTGCAACAAATACTATAAATTTTGACAGTAAAATAATGATTTAATATTATATGATTGCAAATTTCCAACATGTGCCCCCCCCCCCCTGGAAAAAATCTGCCACCACTCGTGATTTTAGTTTTGGCGGTAATTCGTCCGTAAGTCACACTCATTCACTCTGCTCTTATTAAACAACCAAACAATATATTGTTTGCGTTATCCGCAATGACTTCGCCCCCTATATTTCGGATAAACGGGGTTTTTTATTATTATTAATTATTATTATTATTATTATTATTATTATTATTATTATTATTATTATTATTATTATTATTATTATTATTATTATTATTATTATTATTATTATTATTATTATTATTATTGTTGTTGTTGTTGTTGTTGTTACTGTTACACTTTGCCTACCCTAAAATTTTGACTGCGAGCCGCCACTGCTTTAAAGTTGCAAAAAATTAAATGTTTGTATTTGACCGCCTTCGAAATACAAAATTATCAGTGGGGGTTTACAGGAATAAGCAGTTACAGAAGGAAGTAAATTTTGTCCTTGAATATCCTTCCACATCATCCAAACACAATATATGTTGCGTCTTATTTGATTGTTGAAAACATCCCTATCATATGTTAAAATGAAATGACTGACTCATATTACGATTGTAATAATTTAAAAACCTAACAATTGAAGCTTAAATCCTTGAGGTTCAGGTATTGAATACTTCATAAAGCAGATTAGAACCACATTGCAATCGTTTGAAAGTTGTTCTTTTATCACCTATCTGTGACAGAGGAAATGTTACATTTCAAACAAACATTAAATTTCGAGATTTCATCGAAATATACGTTTTGGGATCAACTGAATCCAAAAAAAGCACTTTTGGGAAAACTCTTTCTGCAGGTGTTCCAAAATTAGATCGACAAACTTTGGGAGCTGATAAATAACATTATTTTAAATACTTTTTGTTAAGGAAACGTTTTGCTGAGGTGCTTCGTTTAAGCGCCAGACGAGTTACTGCATTCCACCCAGTCTAAGTATTTACGGCAAAATCAACAATGCAAATTACTATTGCATTTATCTTAGTAAGGCACACAATCTTAATCCAAGAAACAAACACAGAACACATAAACAAAACACAAATATCTCATTGTTTACAGTTAATCACAGTTTTAATATTCAAGGAAAATGTTGGAACGCACGCCCATTGCGATTAACGCAAAGAGTGCATCGACGTGTCCTATTCTGCCGTACTCTCGCAGACACCAGCCATTTCTCTGGTTTGATTTTGCATAGTAAAGCTGTGATTAACTGTAAACAATGAGATGTTTGTGTTTGTTTCTTGGATTAAGATTGTATGCCTTACTAAGATAAATGCAATACTACTTTGCATTGTTGAGTTTGCCGTAAATACTTAAACTGGGTGGGGGGCAGTAATCTGTGACATTAACTCGTCTGGCGCTTAAACGAAGCACCGCAGCAAAAACTTTCCTTAACAAAAAGTGTTTAAAATAATGTTATCTATCAGCTCTCAAAGTTTGTCGGTCTAATTTTGGGACATTCTGTATATGTTACGAAAAATCCTATGAAAACCAAACATCTTTCAAAATTGCGACACGAAGATTTTCACAAAAGCCCCTTTGTCCAAACTACCCTTTACTTGGAAAATTGTTCATCGTATTTTGCCTAAGCAGCTTTAAAACTTCAATTCAGGGACACTGGGAGTGAAATTTGAAAGTTGCACATTTCTTGATAGATTTTTCTGAAATGTTTGCTGTGTTTGTATTTATATGAGAACAGGAGTACACCAAATTTCATTAAAATTGGATAATTCGTTTATGATATATAAATTATTTTATGAATTTAATAGGTACATTTTCAAAATAGAGCTCGCGTCTATTGACTTTTCAAAATTAATTTATATTGGCAGAACTGATACTCTAAAACATGGGTAACAATTGTATGAAGAGATATATCAAATACGTTTGTTGATTATGCTGTAAATATTTTTTTAATAACAAAGAAAATTTAATCTTAAAAATTTTTAATTTTTTTCATACAAAAAAAAAAATGTTTTTGGAATTCATGTTAATGACAACATCAATATTGAATCATAGTTTTGTTTAGCTGCTATTTATGAATACTTTTGGAAATTTTGATTGAATTTGAAGCAAAACTCAGGCGCCACCTTCTTTTGGAATGTGCAGAAATGTAGTTTTGAGAAAAACAGGCTTTTATATAGGAGCATCCTGTGTACGTTAAGGGAAGAGCACTGGGCCGTAATGACCACATGGAGTGGGGGATATGAAAAATGTTAGCTGATCCAAATGCACAGGAGTTCCAGGAACATTTTAAGGTAAAAAAAAAAAAAAAAAAAAAAACAATTTTCGACTTTTTGACAATTTTGACCAAAATTTCACTCCTAGTGTCCCTTAAATTGTATGTTTGAAGAATAGTTTGAAGTATTTTGAAATTTTTGTAGGTGACTAGAATTTTGATTGAAGTTTGTATAATTTTGTGTAGCTAGGAAACCGTAAGAACAAACAAAAGTTTTCTGCATGAAAAATTAGAGCTCTTCAAAGTTCACAATCTGTATCAAATATATATTTCCTTCCTCCCCTCCTCCCTCCCCTCCTCCCTCCCCTCCTCCCTCCCTCCCCTCCTCCCTCCCTCCCCTCCTCCCTCCCTCCCCTCCTCCCTTCCTTCCTCCCTCCTTCCCTCCCTCCCTCTCTTCATCCATCCCTCCCTTACTCCCTTCCTTCCTCCCTCTCTTTCTAGAATTCACTGTTATTTAAACATTTTATGGCAAATGTTTACATTCTTCCAAGCATAAGTACGAGTGCAGTGCTTTTTCTTCCCAAAAGCTCGATGCAACGATTTCTAATTGTATTGTTCCATGCTTTTAATATTATCATAAGGCTGTTGTTTCGACATGTATGTAGGTACTAGCCCTTAATATTCAATTTGAAAACACTTCTATGCAAAAGCATATCATGAATAGCACAGCGTAGATAGAGAAAAATCTGATGTGTTGCACTCACATGACTTTCTCTACTCTTGTACTAACCATTCTTACAAACTCTTATTCCTATATCTTCTTCGTGTTAGTTAAAATAAACATTTGTACACCTTATTGCTTATTTCCTTGTAGGTACAAGGGGAATATTGGAATACAGTAGGCTTTGAGCGATAGTTAAATCTTTTAAAGCTTTGAGATTCCGTTCTCTTTGCACGGCTAACATAAAAAAAAAATGAATAACGATGTTCCATCAAAACTCGCACAAATAACAAGGAATATCTTCGAAATGGTTCACTCTACAACAAATTTTAATCAGACATAAATTGTGTGTTTTAGCAAGATCTACATTTTTTGTATAGTAAGATTTGGTCTATCCCTTACGGTTTACCAGTTATGTAAAAGTCATACAGACTAAATATGACTACATGGACTATAGTTAAAAAATTCAAGATGTACATTTGCCATAAAAATATCTCATACAAATAGCATTTTAATCAAATTCCTTAGAGCCATTTTCAAGAAAATAAAAATTTTCCATGTAAAGGGTAGTTTAGGGTGGAGCAATTTTCTTCAAAATCTTCGTGTCGCTTACTTAAAAGACGTTAAACTTAAATACCAACTTTGGTTTTTAACCGACTTTTCGTTTTTGAGTTATGCTGTCCACGAACTGACATATTGACACGCACACACGAACCTTGTTCTAAAAATATTTTTTTTTTTTATTCAGGGGCCTCAAAACACATATTTCCGGTGAAATCTCGACATTGAATTTTTGGGTGGAATATAATAGATACTTCCTCTACTTATTATACGTAGTAGAGAAAGTAAAAACATTTGCGAATATATTCTACAAAATAAGATTTCTTAAAACAATTGCACAGCTACTCTTCCGTTAGCATCCTCCGTTTTTGAACGCAAATGAAGCTGCAATTTGCAAAGTACACCTATTGATTACTTCATCAATAAACTCGTTTCTATCCGTGTTTATCCTTCCACAGTGAAGGCTCTTTAACAATTTCATGAAATATGTTGTGTGTAGATGGTTCTAGTGAACAGAGTGCTGGTCAAAAGGTATCGATGTGTTCTCTAGAAGTTTGGTGTAATAATTCAGATGCTACATAACCTATAGACCTGAAGTTTCCTGACTATGTTCTTCAAGAGGTTCAAAGTCAGGACAGGGTCCAAGAATACCGAGAATTATACTTGAAAATCACGGAAAACAGATTAAAAAAATGAAAGTGCATTCTGGACTCGTATATGGAATTATGAATAATAGCCACGTTGGTATTTACGATGGTGATAAGAAAAATAAACATGCAAAGAATTAAATATGGAAGGCATTAGCTGTTAGATTCTAAGGGGACATCGTTTGTGCTTTTGCCTGTCAGTTGCGGACCGCCATATTGTTCAGATCGTGTATAGGTCGCGCGTTACTTCTTGACGAATGAAAATTTTATATGAAAGGTTGAATGCGAGTGTCTACTCAGCTTTTGCGGGAACGAGAGAGAGGAGGTACAGTCTGCAGTGAGATGACGCGCATGCTTCTGAGCTGAAGTAGTACAACACTACAAATCAATTTATGACACTTGCAGTAATATCAGCCACACGTATTATACACTATACCTCTATAACTGTTTCCACTTAACTTTCTTGCATTTATTCTATTCCCGACATCTCTCCCTCGTCTGAATTGCTATTTTCGTTGCATGCATACATACATCCGTACCGCACAAAACTTCTGCAGTCGACTGTATACACAAACGCGACAGAGGAAAACAGAGGTGTCTGTTATCGTAGCATAAACATTTGCTGACCTGTTTATTAAGGGTAGGCTCACTCATTGGATTTCTGCTCAAGGTCATTCGTCAAGAACGAACGCGCAACCTATACGAAAACTACATCAGTTGCATTTGATGAGGGAGAAAGTTAATTTAAATATAAAATAATGAAGTATCACATTTCCTGTAAACTGATATCAGTAAGAACAAACCACTATAGCTGGCTATAATCTAGACAAGCCATGTTTTGTCTCTCTACCAGCATAAAACAAAACGTTGATATCGTTGTGAAAAAATAACCGCTTCCGTCATTTGTTCTTTGGCAATGAGAAGTTATATAAATACACTTCTCACATATTATTCACTTCTGAGTTTTTCACGGGTAGGTATACGCAACACTTTTTAGGCACCGAACTTTGTCAATTGATATCTAGTTCAGTCATACCTTTTTCGATTACTGCAGATTTTCTCATCAATACCTCAAATGTTTCTAATTTCCATGGGCGAAATATAATAACTTACTCGTTTATATGTTATGTTTATGCTTGGTTAAGATATATTATGCATTGTTTCTGTATATTTTAACCTTGCTATCGCAGCACAAAACTGTAGGCATATTGGGTGAGGCATTAATATTTTCGAAAAGCATTATTGCTACGTAAATATTTGGAAAATGTATGAATGCAAGAACTTTATTACATATTCTTAAACATCGCAAATAGAACTGTGAAGTGGTGAAGTGGAATAAATTTGAACACCCGGTATAGTTTATAAAACACAATCGAAACGCGTGACTTCCGAAATGAGAACATATCTATAATCTATTTCCGAGATAAAGCATTTCATTTTTTAAAACATTGTAATCTTCCTATCACATGAAAGTGTGTTTTTAGGCGAAACATTTGCAATTCTGGCCATAATAACGTCATTTATCTGTTTTCTTGTGACACACTGGAAGCTATGCAAAATCTTTATATAGTATAAAAATCCATGTAGTCAATTTGTATAATGTTGTTGTAATATTCCATTACTTTACGAATGTTATAAATAAAATTGTTTTTCTGTGTGCGCACTCACGGACCTTGGAATGACTTCTTTAGTTCATTCCCTTGTATCATCAGAATATCAACGTTGATCAGAGAATTAGGTTACGTCTCGTACGCTAATAGAAAATGCATAGGTATTGTTTCTAAGTATTAGCTCATTTTAATGAAATGTTTTAATATTGGTCTTACGCTCGAGTATGTGGGTAAAGATAGTACAGAAAATAGCCACTGAAACGTATAGTTGCATTTTTTGTGTTGGTTTTAGAAAATTGCAGCATTATTGGAAATTATTATTTTACAAATATGTTTTAGCGAAGTGCTTTATTGACGAGAGTTTTAAACAAATTTTCCACTTTTTCCACATCTTACTTTTAATATATTGTTTTCCACATTTCCTCTGACTTGCTACAACACACTCCCATATGTATAGTACCCACAGTAACCAATAACCGTGCACTATACTCTTCCCACACACCGTCATTTGTTTTAACAATCGTACTCGCGAACAAAGCTTATGGCGCTACTTTTAAAAGCGTGTAAGGCACAATTTTTTTTCTAGCTTTAAGAAGACAATTTTATAAAGGTGTTTGCTGTTTCGGAGGAACGATGCTCCCTGGAGGGAAACAGTTTTGCTTAGTCACTGAGAATTGCTTCTTGTAGACCGCTGCACGGTGTCGTGTTGATTCCGAACTGATCTGGGCGTTCCTCATATTTTAGTAAATAGGACAAAATGAAGAACACACGCATGATAATGAACTCTCAAGTGAATCTGAGATGGGGACGTGTGGGCTGCGGGGCAAGGAATGGGAAAAGGGCGTGGAAATAAAGACACTGGTTTAACCAATAAGAGAGCTAAGATCATCGGGAAGGTGGCAACTGTCTTCGTAATGTGTGGGATTGCATTATAATCGTACCGCTAGGGTGAAAAAAAAGTAAGAAAAAAAAAAAAAAAAAAAAAAAAAAAGAAACACAACTCGTCCGTGGACAGTCACGAGAAAACGAGGCGATTTAAGAGTGTGTTCGCCAAAGAAGCATAGGATGTGTATAACTGCGACTCTGCTTTCTTTAACACTGTAATGTGCAATAAGCTGCTGCAACAAATAATATGCATATAACAAATAATACAACCCTCTGAAACTGAGCTGAAGAACAGGGGCTTGATTCATTAATTTGTAGCAATGACAATTTTTAATACCTCAGAAAAATCGATCTGTATACCCAAAAAAAGCAATTGGGCTTATTATTAGTGGTAGTTTTTCCTATTTCTATTGCTATTGTTATTATTATTATTATTATTATTATTATTATTATTATTTATTATTATATGGAAATTTTAATTTAAAATAATTGCAAGAATGCACCGTTTTCGTTATCATTGCACTCGATCAAAATAGCTGTGTGTGTGTGTAATAAATACAAAATTTCATGCCTGAAGCAGGACTCTTTAAATGGTGTAAGGCGAATATTTGCACGTAATTATAACTTTTTGCATCATAACCTAAGTATGATACAAAATGAAAATAACTTGAAATTTGATATATTCCGCAACATTCTCTTTCTCCTCTGTACTGTTTTTGCAGGAAAGCAAAGTATTTAGTAAAGTAACAGATAAACGAAACAGTCAACTAACAGACGGGATTGCCAGTTATCTTATTTTCATGTTTACCACCTCAGAAAAAAAAATTGTATTACCTATCAAAACATCAGGATGTGAAAGTCGTACAAACAGAGCAAAGGAAAACGTATGGCGCTTACGTTTGGGAGGGGGAACATCCTGGTGTTGGGCAAACAGTTGAATATCATTTTTAAGAAACATTGGAAATACGTCCACATTTTCTTGTTCAACATACTACATACATTATTTCTGCGGCACCATTTATAACATTTTACAGGTAATTCTGGGAATATTGGCAGTTTCTTAAATATTGCAGTTGTAATAGGTTGGATCAGCTAGGGAAAACTAAGGCAACTAATTCTCCAGCCAAAGGAGTTGACATCTGAAGATCGCGGAGGCCATATTGCTGAAAAGTCTACCAAAGACACGAACACCAAAAATATCTTCCTCAGTCTTCTAGATCAAGGCTTCATAATTATGAAATTGAACGTGACTGCTCTTAAATTCTTAAGTTCAACATTTTCATAGACTTTATGAAAGGCGTGTACTCCAACTGTGTTCGAATCCCGAGCGGGATTGCTCAGGTGGTAACGTCTGTGGACCGAATTTTGGAGGCTCTGGGTTCAAATCTTGTAGGGCGACAAATTTGTTTTCTTTTCCGATGTTCTTCCAGTTGCCATGATCCAAAACGGTTCCATCTTACATAAAAAATAATAGTAAACATGAAAATAGATGGTAATAGTGAATATTAAGCCATCTCTCCAAAGATAATGCAAGTATATAGACTGGACGGCACCCTAATGCCATCTGGCGGGCATATGAAGAAGTAGAGGGTCCTGACAGTTGTCTGGCACTAAGTCCTTGGTGAACCCGTGTCGAAGTTGTTATCTGCATGTTCGTAGGAAAGCAGAGGCACAATTACCTAACATTAAGGACATGTGATAAGACTAACTATCCAACAAACATCGAGCACGAGGTATCTCAACAGTTTCGTCGCCTTATGATCAGTAGTTCAAATGACATAAAATAATATATGGAGAGAAAAAGAATGGTAACTATAGTTAATACCGAGTACAAAAGGGAGATAAATGAAACAGAAATCCCTTCGTTTCCCCAACACAATGACATTTCTATTTGTGAGTCTGACAATAAGTATAGATCCACTGCGTAGCGAACTAAAGGTCGTGTGATAATAGTAGTCCAGATATAGCCAATGAATTAGCAAACGCCTAATATGGAAAAAGGAAATCGAATGCGTTGCATTCACGCGAATTTCTCTATACATTCCTTCACAAAATGTTCTTACAAAAGGTTATTATTCTATAACATACTTCTTAATAATCCAGATACAAGTTTAATTCACATGTATATATTTCACTGTAGGATACACTAGGTAAAGTGATAATCAGATTTTAAAGAGCACATCGTTACGTGGTAGCTTTGAAATGTCATGCTCTTTGCACAACCACGAGAACAAAACGAATAACGACTTACCAGTCGAAGGAAGTATGTATATGAAAATGCAAACCAATAACCAGGAATTTCTAGGAAATGTTAACTTCATACAAATATTTAATTTGGTAGAATTTGTGTGCTTTAACACGATTTATATTTTTCTGTAATAAGGTAGTGTCTGTTTTACGGTATACCAATTATAGGCATAAAAGTAATTCAGAATGAAGAGCACTACATGGGTTAGCTCCAGAAAATTCGTCGGTCCGAGTGGCTCAGTTGGTTAGACGCTGGTCTACTGATCCCAAGGTCGCGGGTTCAAATCCGGCCCAGACCGATGGTTTTTAAGTGTCCGTAGATTTACTGGCATGTAAAAGAACTCCTGCGGGACAAAATTCCGGCATACGGGCAACGCTGATATGATCCTGGCAATTGACAGCGTCGTTAAACAACAAACTAATTTAATTTTTTTTCCAGAAAATTCAAGATATACATTTAATTTGTCATCAAAACATCTTAAACGTTTACGTAATGTAAAATCATTTTTGAAAAAATCAAAGGCAACGAAAATGTCACCATGTAAAGAATAATTTGGGATGGGGATTTAATTTTCAAGTTATTCTTTTCTCTCTCTCTCTCTCTCTCTCTCTCTCTCTCTCTCTCTCTCTCTCTCTCTCGTAGTCTTTTTCCAAAAATACATTTTTTGGATGCGGGAGTTTCAAAACGTGTATTTGCGGTAAAATCTCGGTATCGAAGATGGGTGGAATACGATACTTGCTCTATACCAGTGATGGCCAACCTTATGCGAAAGAGGGGAGGGCGGATTTGCCTTCACCTACTTACTGCCGAGCTATGATGACGCATTCATAGAACTCAAAAACAAACCTCTGTAATGCTTGGTTACCTGAGGTTACCGGTTTGAGGCATAAAACAAAGAATATGGGGTAAAGCTGTCATGAGTACATAGGAGAAAAAGTTGGACATCACCGCTCTATGCTATGGGTAGATGGTGGAGGAAGTAAAATATGTTTTGAGAAAACTAAATGTTCAATTTTTATCCTTTTCTTTGCATCCAAAACACGCAGATGCTTTTAATAGCACCTATTTTACCTTCGTAAAGCAAAAGGAGTGCAGGTTGCAGTTGGCGCAAGGATATGGAATTGTGATGCCTTGATGCTTATGTCCATCCATGACACTCATGAAAATTTGCCATTTCCGTAATTTCAAACAGTTTGTAAGAAGCTCACGGGGCAAAAATTAAGTCACCCTTAGAGAAATCATTTTAAGCATCATACAATTGCGCGTAACTTTGCCTTTGGCCTTGATAACAGCCTCGACTTGGTGAAGGAAGTGAGTCCACAAGATTGCGGAGGTACGTTCCATTCAGATTCACCAGCCGCTGAGGATTAGTTGGAGCATTTCCATCAAATTGCAGCGATGCTGATATCGGTGTTTTACTCGCTGTCCCAACATGCTGCACAGAGTTTCTATGGGAGTGATTTTGCAAGCCAGTCCAGCTGGGGGAGTGTTCAAACCATTCACATATTCTCCCAGTCCGATAAACCTTGCTGTTTTCAGCTTGGAAAATAGAGGTATCAATAGCATACTCATGTGCAGATGTTGACTGAAATGATCATTGAGAATGCTGCCTCATGTTAGTGGTCACCTCAATGAGCGAGGCCAATCTATAATGGGAAGAACACCCTCAAATCATCACAGATCCACCTCCTGTTGAACCGGGCCTTGTACACATACAGGTTGAAATACTTCATGAGGTCTTTGGTGCACTCGATGACATGCGTCATTTAAATAAAGGCAAAAACGTGATTCGTCAGGTCACATCAGCTTGCGCCAGTGAGCTACTGTTTTCTAGCCCATTGAAGTTGCGCAGTGTCTGAGCAATGACCTCTTGCGAGATGACCAACTCCCAAAGTGCATTTCGGCATACCGGCAGCGCTGATGATTGTGGCAATTGACAACGTACTTAAACAACATTTTCGTTTCATTCCTCAGGAGGAGTATTTATAAAACCGTAATAATTTTGGCTGAATGTGTGATTACACAACGTCGCATTTGTGGGTAGGTATTAGTGGGCTAGTGGAAATTCAATCACAAATAAATCCTCTATTCCATTTTTTCTAGTGTAGCAAACTTCGCGAGATATCTGTGCATCTTATATATAGGTACATTTTGAAATTTTAGGATCTAATATAGTGGTACTAATGGAGGGAACGCGAGATTTAAGCCTTTCTCCTGTTTTGTTCTTCGGTTTGCCTACGGTCCAAAGAGTTTCTATTCTGTTAGCACTTGCCGTAAACCCTGACCATCCGCAATACACGGCGGCGGAGGGGGGGAGTAAGAGAGTGATGCAAGGGGTCACAAATTGTCATTCCTCTGTATATAAGTATATTTTGGTCACTCATTACCTCTTGTTGTAAGCTCCGGATTGCAACAATTATCTACAGTAATCTGTCTAGAATTTTTGACATTATCTAGGTAGAGGTTACCAAACTTTTCATAACGGAAGCCATATTAGTCACCAGAAACTGGATTGCATGTAAAATCATACATATTTAAGATAGGAACCACAAACTCATAGGCATGAGGCGACGAACAAATCCATTGGATTCAAATCAGGAGATCCAGTTGGTCATGCGATGAATCCCTTTCGACCAATTTATGTGTGCAGAAGTTTATCATCAAAGAAATTACGTACTATACGACTGAAATGAAATAGCGCACCACTGTGTCGTTGGATGACAGAGAAACATCAACAATTAAATGATGTAACTCATTTCTGAGAAACTATAGATACGTCTCTGCATTCAGGGATGGAGTATAGAAATGGGGACTAATAAGGTGATTATGAACGATTTCATCCAAAATGTTTAGGGAGAACCTCGCTGATGTTTCCATTGTTGTACTACATAAAGGTTTTCATAGACCCAGTTATGGGTATTATGTACATTGACGTAGCGAGTAAACCCTGCTCGTCAGTGAAAGAAATTCATCAACATAGCACAATTCTGTTACACGCAGTGGCTGAAAGTTCTTCTTGGCTCAAAGTCCGCCATATTTAATCCGCTGAAGGTGTTACGGATGGAGAAGATTTTCATGGAAAATTCTCCAATAGTCGTGTGACTAACGTCTTCCCTTACTGCAATGCGTTTGGTGCTATCTGATGGTTTGTGTCCACTTCACGAAGAACTCATCCTTGACGGTCAATGCTTCGTACCCCTCTTGTTCTACCAACATCCACAACACACTTGAAAATGATCCACTCTCTCGGTCGTTGGTGAACATACAAGAATGTTTGTGAACGAGATAACTCCTGCCGGGTATCTTCTGCATAAAGTTCATGCATTTGTAACACGCTTCCATCTACGACATGGTGCATAACTGTCTGTATGTGTATATATATGCACTCTGTATATATTACACACACACTATATGACATCACTAAAGATAGATCCAGCATATATGAAGTATGATTACGTTAATTGAAGTTTATATTCAATTTGAATGAAACTGACTTTTGTACTATAATTACAAAAATTTGTGATCCTAATTCTGTGGCGTCAATCTCAAAAACGGACTCCATCAGTCAAAGCAAATCTACATTTTGATTTGACATACTTCATTTTTTAAAATATCTTTCCACAGATATAGGTTGATGCGAACACTGATATTAGTCTTCGTGGAAAGTCCTTCGAATGAGGAAACATTTCATTCGGCGGACAACTGTAGCAAATCAACCAAATTAACTTCCTTGTATTTGTTATTCAGTTGGTTCATTACACTGTATATTAGTTGAAAACCTGAGGGCTTAATTTTATTCAAGCGTTAGAAATTGGCGAATAAATGAATATAATACCGGCGCATCATTTCTTTTGATTTATATTTTTTGAAGTTTGTTGGGCGGCTAAACAAAAGCAGCTCACTGACCAGTTCGGCCCCCGGGCCATAGTTTGGCAAACCTTGATATACATAAATTTACTCTTGACTTCGTCACCATAATTCTGCCGTGTTCATTTATGTAGATACAATGAAAACTACAGTAAATTATACTAATGCTCATTATGATCATATAAAGTTATAACGTGAAACATAAAAGACATTCGAAACCAGCAATGGTCAGTTATTCTAAATCGATTGTCCACTGAGAATGTTTATAAAAGAAAATCTAGAGAAGTCTAGACTAGACTACCAGATGGCAGGCTGAGAACAGCCCAAGGTGTGTCATTCGTGTGCCTGCCCTTTTAGGGCTTAACCACTGTATCACGGGATTAGGATGTTATAGGATGGCTGGTGAAGAATGAGGATTGAGGGTTGTTAGGAGGTAGAATATATTTATGCTCCTCATCGGTTGTTAATTTCAGCGTGCAACTACCGTTGGGCACTGCTGGTGGGTGGTCCAAATATGGATATTTGGCGAAACATTTTGGACTTCCAAACTACTCTTGGAAGGGCTGTAAGGAGCTCAGCTTGCGCTGTTGATGGGGTAGGCTAGAGAAGTGATAATGCCTATGTGATTAGCACGCTACGCACCAATCCCAGGGCGGAAATTTTCTTTAATCGGAATTATTACCTATATGCCTATCTAGAAGTATGAACGAGAGCGTAAATGTGTGTGTGTGTGTGTGTGTGTGTGTGTGCGCGCGCGCGCGCGCGTGCGTGCGTGCGTGCGTGTGACGGCGAAGGTGATGCGTAGTGTTTAAAATAAGTCTTAACCAAAGTAATACCTATAGATTAAGACATATTATAAAAGATTGAACAAATGAAGGTCTTGGGCCAAGGAAGCGACCAGCCACACTTTCTTCAAAACTCAATTTTCAACACAAATTGTTAATACAATAATTTACCCAGCTTCTCTATGAATCTTAGGTCTGTAAATACCAAATATAACTACCTACATTTTATGAATTATGGTTAAAACAATTAGGAATAATATTTTGGAAAGGCTAAACATTTAAGAATCACTGATAGATCTGATGGTTAGTAAATCTCTATGGTGTAGTAATAGCGCATATTCCAGGAGAGCTGGCCTAAGAAAGTGATTAGGTGATTCCTGGACTTACCTGGAGAGGAGGCATAATCGAAGTGATGAGATCTGGAGGACTACATAAGAATCATGAGAAAACCGCCGCAGTTGGAGTCAGAGATTAGCATCCACTAGGAAGAGCAGAAACCTTTAAAAGCAAGTTTGTTCAATACCATTTCAAAATAAATATTTGGCTTAAAATGTCCAAAGAATGAAGACATACGTGGACCCAAAGCGTACTGCACTTTGACTCATAAGTTAAAAAAGGCAGAGGAGTAGTGTTTTAGGGAAATTGTTTTTAGTTCTTAAACAGCTATCCTATAAAATTATCGTATTGTGGCTTGTTACTATTTTCCCCCAAGCCCTTCAATTGTTACAAAAGCCATAGGCACCGATATTACCTTGTACGCATATAAATAGAACAAATAAATCATAGAAAATAGTATAACATAGTGCTTTCGATAATTTCAATAGCGCATGTGTAGTTGAGGAGAGAAATTATCTTCAGTAATACGAGTACTGATGGTTTTTCGGTAAATAATTTAATTTAATTTAATGCTTGTAGTCGCTAGGTGATTGTTTTGGGCAGAATGTCGAAAAATAATCATATAATCACAAGCATGAGCTTTAAAGCTCAAATTACCTAAGAAAAATATAAGCAAGGGATAAGATAGGATAATTAAAGTGACATTACTTCAAAGGAGCACCCAAACGCCTTGTCCGATAGCAGTTACTTTGTTCACCTTCTCTCTGTGCTGTTAATATGGAAAAGTATACGACAAAATGGTGAGTATTTGAACGAAAAACACAGAAGCATAGCCGAGGGATTGAGGGCCTTAAGCCACAAAGCGGAGCCAAGGGATGTTTTTTATAAGAAGAACTAAACTTTGAAGAAGAATTGAATAATCAATATTCTTGCTATTGCTCATGAATTGGCGCCTTCTGCCGTGTATGCACAGTTGTAACAAAATAGACTACTTTGTTGTCACTTAGCGATTTATTTTGAATATAAAGAAGGTCTTAAAAGGGAGAGTTGGTGGGTTGCAGACTGTCTCATTGATTACGTCTATTTCTAAACGGTGTAATATTCCTTCTTTAAATCAACCTTCTTCCGTTTTACATGTGAGGGCAAGCATAAGACCCTTACCAATTAAGGGAGAATAATTACAATACGAGAACGATGTTTTTTGTACGTTTAGTATAATCACTGAAGTGGTTTGCATGTTTCATCTTTCTGAAAACATACACTAATTTTATTAGCTTTTGCTCCAAACATAACGGAATATGATACGCATTTAGTATGATTGTATGATTGTTCTTTAGTTTTTAATAAAATGCATCAGAATGGACTTCTTAAATGGATGGTCGAATCGAGGCAGAAAGTATAGGAATTAAACAATAAATGCAATATAAAAAACTATCAGTTGTTGGTTTTTGAGCACCATTATTTAAAACTATCCCTTCCTGATTGCTGAATAAGGTTTCAAAGAGACCATGCATTGGATGAAAGGCACTCCCATCAGGGTTGCCAACTCGTACAATAATTATGGGGGTATACGATAATTTCAATGTATGGTAGTTCGATATCGGCGAAATATCATTTTCACTGGTTTGTTACACCAGCTAAATAAAATTAATTACAAATAGCGACACCACTTTTGCCCTCATGGCCTGTGTCTACCCCTCTAAGGCAACCATTTCATATCCCACTAGACTGTCTACCCTTTATCCCCTTGTTGCCAGTGTGCCCAGATCTGGTAATATTAATGAAGAAGGCACTGCTCAGAAAATTTATGATCAATGGAGAATTCTCGGAATACGTGATATTCTGCGTGAAATAAGGAACATATCTGAACTAGGTAGTTTCTGGAGTGCTATAAACACGTCAACTTGGTGGAAATACTGATTTCAAAGAACTGGCAGAGGTTGCATTATCAGTGATTTCGTTGCCCCACAGAAATACTTCTTGTGAAGGTTTTTTCTAAACTGTGTTTAATAAAAACCAAAATCAGAAACAGATTGGCGCTAGACACGGTAAATGGACTTATTCGGTCGTCTCAGCTTATGAAAGAATGTGGTGGATCCGAAAATCTGCAAGTCACCAAGAAGATATTAAAGTTTATCTCAACAACAAATTTGTACAATGCTGCAACAGTTGAGGAAGAAACAGAGGTGTCAAAGTTATAATATTGATTGAGGTCATCAATCTTGTAAGTGGATATAATAAACATCATTACTATTACATTTTCATAATTGTTATACTGATATATTTATTGTTGTAGCATTTGGTTTATGATGTACGATAATTTTGAATCCAAATCTATAATTTTGAGTGGCTGGTACGATAATTTTACTTTTAAATGTTGGCAACCCTGACTCCCATGCAATTATCACAAGTAATATTATAAGACATTTTTGACCTAACCGATACATTTTCGAGCAGAGCGAGGGTTTATCTGGGAAGGTCACACCGTCGAATGATACTTAACTGGATTATCTCATAAGTAAAATATAAATTTAAATACTATATCGCAAAAATTTGACCAGAAACTGTTAAATTCTGTGAAAGATAACCTAAGATAACGAAACCTAAGAATCACATATATTTCGATCTTCTCTTGTTATAACAGAAAATCATTCCATAACCTGAAATAAATCTCTCTTTATTTCTAACATTAACAAATAACCTTTCTTCTGGAAAAATATATTGATTATTAAAATAACAGTTGTTAAAACAGTTTTCAAATTGAAATTAAATACTATTTTGATTGTTGTTGATTGTAATGTGTAATAAATTGTGTCTCAGCGATTTATGGGATACAGTTAGAGACTATAGTTAAACAAAAGCATGACCAGCTGATAATCCGTAATGTTAATTTATACTACAAGTGGCATTTCCGAATATTTTCCTGGACATAATTTAAATACTCTGTAATATTACACACATTAATCCTCTTAAACATTAAATTTCAAATGCAATGCAGAGTTTTTCTCCATTTTACGTAGTTTGTTTACCAATTAGAAACAATTGCAGATCGGGAGCTGACAATTTCATAGAAAATTGAGCATCGGATATGACAGTCATATTTCTACAATTTTACACTACCATATAGTTGAAAATGAGACGCTCTCAAAGAAACTGAGTATAAATGTCTGGCATATGAACAAATAGCTTAATTCGATTTGCATTGGTCAATCGAATACCACTGAGGCGTTCACCATTGGAAAGGCACGCATAAAATTACCATATATATGCAAAACATAACATAACATAAAAACGAATGCGGGGCAAGAAAGTGCAAGTGACGTCAATATTCAAGGCTCCAGAACTGATATTATAAGATGTTTGAGGGAGAACATCACAAAAAGTGTAAATCAAATGTGATAGGAAAGACATGGGTGAAATTGCTATATTTTTGTACTACAATCATTCTATAGTCCTTTTTTTGTTATACAATAACCTCTTAACACCCCAAAAATTTGGTTTATCGGTTTAATCCTGCCTAAATTATCATGGGCTTGTATTGGTTTTTAAAAACTCATTTTTCAAAATGTATTTCTCCTATATAAGCCACATACCTGAAAAGACTATAGTATTGTGACGCCGGGCGCGGTGTACAACAAAGGACGGTCGGGCTAAGCTACCTCATATAACATACCAGGCCGGCAAGCAAACAAAGGCGCTCAAGGTCAAGCTGCCTCGGGCGACTATTTGTGTATACGTGACTAACAATGAGCGCGGCGAATAACATAGGATTGCTGGAACCTTCAAAAGACATCCGGCGGTCAGCATGTTTGTAGAAGTTCCAGAAAGGACCTGTGACGCCTTCCTCGCTATATAAGGAGGCGAGGAAACAGCAGAGGAGAGACTTAGGTTATAAACATGAGTTGGCCAGTGTGCCAGTTAGTGCGAGACAGCTGTGTGTATGGTACTATTGTCGTGAAAGTTACGTCGCGTCGAAATGAAGAAGTTTCAACGAGTGTCGAGTGATTGTATCGCAGGAGTTAGTTTATGAGACACAGAGAAAGTGAAGAAAGACATTGAAAGGATTGAGTCAAGGTTACGAAAAGAAAGTAGTTGGGTGTTGTAACATCACAAAAGACTTTTGACCAGCGATATCCAACGTTTGGGAAGTTTGGATTTACCTCCTTCCACTATACGCGGGCTCAGTCTCTCTTTAACCCCCAGCCGTGCATTGTGTTGCAGTGGCAGGTTGAGTACATGTACGTCGCGTTTGATTTACAAAAGCACTTTCAAATCTTACGCGCTACGCATCTGCTCATTGGTATCTTCTTTGGTACTGCTTATATTTAAGAAATCAATCAATATTTGGTGACCAAGTCGAAGTGCAAAGTCTTAGAAGATCCAGCAAGTGATCGTCGTGTAACCATTTGCAAGACAGACTTTTAATATAGGTAGTTCAATTTTGGAGAAAAACTGTTCGCAAATATATGTAGAGATACACTCACTCGTATTGACACTATTTTTCAAATGCTTGTTTCTCTATCTACTTCTTTGTAATCGGTATAAGCATTTTCAGCAAGTAACTCATTGCTAATTTTATTACAGGTGCAGGAGGAATATGGGAATACAGTAGGCTTTAAGCGATAGCGAATCGTTTTAAGAGCTGGTTGCTATGCGATGCCTTTGAAATCCCGTTCTCTTTGCAAAGTCAACAGATAAAAAAACGAATAACATATTCATATTTGAAAAAAGTAAAATTATTGGCAAATTCAAACAAATAAAGAATATCTCGGAAATAGTTCACTCAAAAAGAAAGCGAAGTATTGGACATAAATTGTGGTTTTAACCACACTCACTTTTTATATTTGGTAAGCTTTTGTCTGTCTCTTACTGTTCACCATTTGTGCAAAACTTATCCAGAATGAACTGGTCTTCCGAGGACACTACAGGAAATTCAAGGTATGATCTAGAAATGTCAGGGAATCTCTGTCGGTCCCTCCGACTGAAGGAGTGGATTGGGGCATAGCCGCTCATTACGTAAGATTCTCCAAAGAGAGAAAGTTGGACATCCCTGCTGTAGTCTGTGTAGAAGAGAACTCTGTTTTTGTGCAAATATTTTGGAAGAAAAATAAAGTGACAGTAAAGTAACTGGACTGATTTTGTCTTTTTCGTCACACTGGTGTCAGAAGTGGGTTCGTCAGATTTGTCACTTTGTCACAGTATATTTTACATGTACCTATATCATTTAACACCAGAGTTCTATTCAAGATGCTCTCGGGCTTCGAGCCAGGTGAGTGATGAAGAGACATCGACGTTTCGGGAGTGTACATCTCTCCCATCTTCAGGATGAAGAATGAAAAGCAAGAGTGAAGGGACCCGTATATGTACTGTCAGCCCGAGAGCATCTTGAATATGTTCGTCGCCAGGAAAGCTTCAAATCATATTTTACCAGAGTTCTAAATTTGAATACTGAATGTAAAGAAGGTATAACGATGAGTTGGTATCTGGATGGTATATTTTATATTTTAATTGTATAACTATTTGTATAAGAGGACAATTTGTAAAGTAAGGTCCGATGTTTTATACTCATATGATCAGGGGCGCAGCATCAATGGATGTGGGTGATGTGTTGCATACCCTGCCAGTTTTCCCTAGTTACATTTTCCTGTTATGTATATATTAATCCAATTGGCATTATTCTTGCTGAGGAGTACGTTTCGAACAACAATCTGCTATGAATTAGTCACACCAAGCATTGAAACAGAGCGGCTGGTGGTTGTGCTTGCTTTACGTCAGTCACTGGATGTGACTCAGAGAAGTGCATCTCACTTGTTAATGTTAATGAGGTTTAAATCTAAGTTTTTCAGTGTTTTGTTTGGCAGTGAAGGTTGATTTCATATTTTTAACTACTTCTGCACCCATCAGTACAACAAGCAGCATTTTGAAGAGTAATGCGTGTGAACGTGTAAGAGACAAGTACGCTAGGAAACCGAAGGTAGGGTATGCACATTTCTCATATGCTTCCGCGTGGTTCACTACGAGGAAAACACGTGTTGTAGAGAGAACGCTGCATTTTCTGGAAACTTACTGCTCCGAATATGGAATCCGAGTGCTTGTAATCATCAAGCTGAGAATGCAGAAATAAATAATAGGAGTGATTTTTCTGTAAGTTTAATATTTAGCAGTAAGTGAATTATAAAGTTCTATGAAAATTATAAAAACTGTGAAAAAGATATTTTTCAAAGTTAATTTTTATATAATAAACCAAGGCATTACAACATTTTATATTTCGACATTCTTTTGAGAGTACTTATCTATAACAAATATTTAAAACTATCAAAATTTTGAAATCTCCATTGTGTGGAGCATTTCAGGTGCGGTGCTGAAAATAAATAAAATAAATTTAAAAGTGTTAAGAATATTGCAATGTAAATTTCTATGCACATTATTATTTACATGTATTATGTCTGATATGAATTTGAACAAAATCCGCTAATAATTGTAGAATTTAACAATGTATTTCACAGTCGGCGGGCCATCAATTGTTTTAAACATTTTGAACCGACACTGTGAACAGCACGTCGTTTTACGCGCAAGGCCCGCATGCGGATTTCAATGTTCGCGCGAAACCCATGAGCTACGGAGATTGGGGCGTTACTTTTCGAATTACCTTCATATGTAACCTTCAAGCAGTTGTCTCCTCAAAACATAACCTCCTCTTACACCGCACCTAACCCTGCTACTCTGCAAAATAGGACATGAAGGATAGGAAAATGCGTTGTAGTACATAACCCACCCAGTGCCGGACTGTCGGTCTGGGTGGCTCAGTTGGTTAGGCGAGTTGTGGGTTCAAACCAGGCCTAGACCGATGCTGTTTAAATGTGCTTCAAAGTGACAGCTCCATGGCAGTAGAGTTACTGGGACACTCGTGGTGCTGATATAATCCTGGAAATTGACAGCGTCGTTAAGAAACAAAATATATATTTATCTCAGTACTGGCCTGGGAAAAACCACGAAAATACTCCAATGTCAGGTGGTGGGTCAAACCCAGGATCTCACGAATGAAAGCCCCAGATTCTGAACCATCACACACTAGCAAAATCCGCAACTCCACTCGTGTTATTAGAGTACGGATATCTTTTTCTCGCTCTTCTTATATCTGTATGTCCATCTCTTTCACTAACTCTCATTCTTCCTTCCTATGTACGCATCTCTCTTAATCTCAGTCTTCTTCGCCCCTTTTCTGTCACGTTCCCCCTCTTCTATTCATGTGCAATGTGCACGCGATGCGATGAAAATTTAAGCCTGTTCCCAAAGTCGCCCTCGTTAAGGTTCTTAGATTTTCTTTGTTAGCGCAAGGGACTGCAGGTCAAGTGAGTGGCCTGAGTGTGGATGTTTTGTAAATGTGACGCTGGGTAATGTAAAATTAATGAAAAATCACCAGGATAACGAAATATAATATATAAATATAAGAGGAGAAAAGTTGCTGTTATTAACAAATATAAAAAATAAAAAACGAAAAGTCGGTTAAAAACCAAAATTGGTATTTGAGTTTAACGTCTTTCAAGGATGCGACACGAAGATTTTGAAGAAAATAGCCCCACCCTAAAGTACCCCTTACATGGAAAATTTTTCGAAAATTTTTATTTTCTTGAAAATGGCTCTAACAGTTTTGATTAAAATGCCATATGTTTGAGATATTTTTATGAAAAATGAAATGTATGTCTTGAATTTTCTGGCTATAGCCCCTGTAGTCACATTTACTCTGGGTGACTTTTGCATAACTGGTAAACCGTAAGAGATAGACTAAATCTTACTATAGAAAAAATATAGATCTTGCTAAAATACACAATTTATGTCTAAACAATTTTTTTGTAGAGTAAACTATTTCAGAAATATGCCTTGTTATGTGTGTGAGTTTTGGAGAACTTATACTTCTGTCAAATGCAACATTGTTATTCATTTTTTATGTTTTATATGTAAAGAGAGCGTAATTTCAAAGTTTTAAAAGATTTGACTATCGCTCAAAGTCTACTGTATTCCATATTCTTCCTGCATCTGTAAGGAAATACGCAATAAGATAATTTCTGCAAATATTTATCTCAACTAACACGAAGAAGATATAAGAATAAGAGTTTGTAGGAATGGTTAGTACAAGAGTAGAGAAAGTCATGTGAGTGCAACATATCAGATTTTTTTATATGTTAACCGTACAAAGAGAACGAAATTTGTAAACTTTAAAAGATTTGACTATCGCACAAAGCCTACTGTATTCCCATATTCCCCTTGCACCTACAAGGAAATAAATAAGATAATTTCTGCAAATGTTTCTCATCTAACACGAAGAAGATATAGGAATAGCGAATAAGAGTTTACAAGAATGGTTAGTTAAAGTGTAGAGAAAGTCATGTGAGTGCAACACATATTTTTTCTGTTATTGTCTTAGAGACAGTAGAGGAAGTATATTACATTCTACCCATAAATTTAATATCGAGATTTCATGGTGAATACAAGTTCTGAAATCCACCAAATATATATATAAAAAAAAAAAAAAAAAAAAAAAAAAAAAAAAAAAAAAAAAAAAAAATTAGAAAAACGTCTGCGGGTGAATGTGTGTGAACATCACAGCTCAAAATTATATACCGATTAAAAACTAAAATTGGTGTTTGACTTCAGTATCTTCCAAGGATGCAACATAAGAAAACCTCTCACCTCTAACTACTTGTTACATGGAAAACCTTGCGTTTTATTTTTTATTATGTTTTTGGAAAAGGTTCGACCCAACAATATTTATTAAAAAGCACTTTACACTCGTATAAGATACTTCTTCGACAAAGTGTATATCCTGAATTTTATGCGAATAGTCTGTGAAGTCTTCATTTTTAATGGATTTGGTATAGTTGCTAAATTAATGAAGACAGCCAATATTTGTCATTATTTTTCCTAAAGAATATGGACAGAGAAAGTCATTTAAATGTAACGTCAGATTTTTAAATGAAGTGCTCCGGAATAAGTAGGGCGGATTATCTTCGAGATAAATCGATCTATTCCAACGTCGCGAGAATGTTGTCGGTGACCTCAGCGACTGTGAAATTGAAATGAGAAGCTGTCGTACAAACAAGCGAGGTCTATCACAGATGGCAGTGCAATCTCTTCACACCAGCTGGCGCTGAGTATCTAATAGGATCATTATACAAAACTATGGTGGGGAGTTGAAAATATGACAAAAAAGTGGTTTAAATTTATTCATGTGGTTTGGTTGTGATATTGCCCGCCCCTTCAAGACGACCCGCACTCCGGTCCCCGCCTCCTTCCCTTCCTCCTCCCCCCCTCTCCTTTGCTTAATTTATGAACACGAATCTTTCAGTACCAACGATTCAAAATATTAGCAACGCGTCGCTTAATGCACACCAAATATTGTGATTTATGTGACTTTTCTCGGCTAATAGAAAAGGGAAGAATATTAATAACAGAACCCTGCCTCCAAATTGATTATTGATTGCATCTATTGTTGAAAATTATATGGTGAACGTGATTACTAGGGGGCCTAAGAGTGGTCAAATGGACATGCGGTGCATTGTCCTCAAATCTTTCCAGGGCTTGGAATCAAATACCGGTTTTATCAGTTCAGCAATCCTAAGGTTCAATTGTTCCCATACCAAACAACTCTCTTTATGTGCATCCTTTTCTTTTTCTTCATTCCACTTCTGCGGGCCGAGTAGCAAACGTTTACTCTTCTATGTAGCAGTGATTCCGTTTGTTTAATACTATCTGCAGATGCGCAGTTGTTTTGAGTATATTGTACATACAACACCATTTCCTTGACTGCTTCCGTGGTAGAGTGGTCAGTTCTGGCATCTCAACCCAGAGGTCCAATGTTCGGTTCTTGGCTGGAGTTGGGAATTTTTCTTTAACCACAATACTTCCCTATCCTGCACGGAATCCGGAAATATGAATGTAGGAACGAATGCAAGTGTGTCTAATGTTGAAAATGACAAAAATCAACGTTAAGTAACTCAGCAGTTAATAACCCATCAGTTGTTTCTCAAGTCAAAGCCCCGAAGTGACCACAGAAGTTAAAGAAAACAGAGAAACAATTTCCTTAAGTAATGCAAATTATATGGAAACATAGAATATGTAGTTGAAATGTACAAGTTAATACAATAATAGTAATATTTGTGCTCTTTTTCAAAATTCTAGGTTGCATGATTTTCATATTAGTTTCTGTCGCGCAAATTCATTGTTATAATAAAAGTGCTCCATATTACCTATACATTTTTAACAACTGGTAATTAGGGGATGTATTGTATTCCACCCAAAAATTCGATGCCGAAATCTCACCACAAATATGTTTTGAGACCCCATATATTTAAAAAAAAAAAATTAGAAAGAGGTCCGTGTGTGTTTGTGTGTGTGTGCGTGTGCGTGTGCGTGTGTGTCAGTCTGTGGATAGCATAACTGAAAACGAAAAGTCGGTTAAAAACCAAAGTTGGTATTTAAGTTTAATATCCTTCAAGGATGCGACACGAAGATTTTGAAGAAAATTGCCCCACCCTAAACTACCCTTTACATGGAAAATTTTGATTTTCTAGAAAATGACTCTGACGATTTTGCTTAAAATGACATGTTTAGGATATTTTTATGACAAATTAAATGTATTTGGATTTTCTGACAACAGCCCCATGAATCCTATTTACCCTGGATGACGTTTGCATAACTGATAAACCGCAAGACATAGGCAAAATGTTTCTATATAAAAATGTAGATCCTGCTGAATCACACAATTTATGTCTGAATAATTTTTTTTTGCAGAGTGAACCAATTCAGAGATATTCCAGGTTATTTGTGTGAGTTTTGGAAAACTTATACTTCTGTCAAATGGAACATCGTTATTCATGTTTTATATGTTAACTTACAAAGGGAACGAAATTTGAAAGCTTTAAAAGATTTGACTATCGTTGAAAGCCTACTTTATTCCCATATTCCCCTTGTACCTACAAGAAAATAAATCAGATTATTTCTGCAAATGTTTGTCTCAACTAACACGAAGAAGATATAGGAATAAGAGTTTGTAAGAATGGTTAGCACAAGAGTAGAGAAAGTCATGTGAGTGTAACACATCAGATTTTTTAGTTATGTTGTTCTCACATACCTACACAAGTACTTTTTCTAAAAATGCTTACTTTGACCCTCAAAACATACACTTCCGATGAAACCTCACATCTACTTACTATATATAGTTGAGGAAGTAAAAATGTAAAGCTTGTTGAAATAAGCAATTTGTGGTAATTTGTTTCGTAGTGTTAGCCGTTTTCGAAATATACCATATTGCATGTTCACGATGAAGAAGTCATCCGTTGGAGACTTGAAACTTTGTGATTCTTTCTTTTTTTCACTGCAAGAATTCTATGCTGTGAATGTTGCATCCCCATGGTTTATGTAATGAAATACGCAGTTTAAAACCATTTTAAACAAAATTTATTGTGAATAAGGTAACTAAACCATAAGAGTAGCTTTTTATAAGAATACTAACCGGTGTATGCGAATTTGTTATAGGTAGAGAAAGTCGTATTACTTCGAGGGTTTTACTAATTTCCCCCAAAATGGCTTCATTACTCCTGTTTAAAGCACAATGTGACATGTTATACATACGCAGGCACAGATGGAGGGAGGAGAGGGAGAATATAAACGGGAAAGGAGAGTAACAATGAAAGAGAGAGCTAGATTTGGAGAGGAAAGCTAGAGGGTGGAATAAATATCTGCAGTTAATACATCACACCATAGGAGATGGAAGGTTTTTCTCGTTACTGGCATAAAGCTTGTTAGTACTTTCTCTACCCCTAACCATTTGGTAGCTATTATGATTTAAGCTTATGTTGTAATGTTTTAGTTCACCCATTTGGGTATTTATTAGCTACTATTATACTGAACTGTGACCCAGTGCTGCACGAATGCATGTTTAGAACTCGAGTAATAATTATGGTTATCAGAGAGCGGGGAGGATTTCAACACTTAAGGGCACAGTCACCTATTGTGCTTCTGGAAACCTCCAGGAGGAAGGGGTGAAAGGAAGGAGACAGAAGGCGACCAGATTCGGGACAACAAGCGGGTCCCTAACGTCTGCAGATATATCCTGACGCCGCGCGCCAGCGGAACTCTCTGCGACCTATCTCTCCCCACGAAGAGATTTCCTTGAAACCCGTCTCACATGAATATGCTTCGTCCGCCGCCCGGTTGCTTAATGCTCCGATTCTAAAACATGATATGGAAATGTGCGACAGTAAAATTTGTAGCATTTTACCAACCAAGGAAAATCGCGAAAACATCCAATAATCGACTAGTGGACTAAACGGGAATCGAATGCGAGTTTCTCACGATACCATAGAACGGCTTATTCGTGATAAATATCAACAAAATTGGCCCCGGACATCGAAAATATTTTCCATCCCCTCTCCTGTTTAGGGACGACTTTTGTACCAGCCTTAAACGAATGAAAAGAACAAGATTTATACTTCATCTTACAAAATGATTTTGCAATACTTAGAAAATAGCAATAAGATAAACGCTTATCTCGATCAACATGAAATAGAGGAATAAGTGCTTGTAAGAATAGTTTGTGCAAAAGTAGAGAAAGTCATGTGAGTATAACACATCAGATTCTTATATATTTGTCTTTGTGGTGTTCTAAGAGCTTTAATTAATTCTTTAAGTGCCTTCAAATAAACGCAAGGCTACAGCCTAAGGCAAGATTAAGGATAAACCGTCAAACCAGGCAAGGCCGAATATTTCAGTTAGTAAACAAACATTTGTAAAATTGCTAAAATCCTCAAAGTCCCGGGCAACGTCAGGTATTTCTGATAGCAAGGAATTAATTAGCTTCTATGCATGTGCTTTCTGGAATACAAAACACGCCTGCCATTATTCAAACTGTTGTGTTCTATTAGCCAAGACAGTTGAACTTCCATCTTTCATTGCACTCTGGGAACAGATGCCCAGCTACAGGCGAGGTTATGTGGTGTGTTTTTATAGATCAGGGGATAGCTATTGTAAATCAGCAGTAAGAGGACAGACACTCTTTCACCGAAGGAAATGTCTGTAATAAAAGTGAGAAAGAAAAGGAATGGGTTGAAGGCAATTTTGGGACATAAAGTGGAAGAATCTTGGCGACAGTTGAGCTAAATGAGCATCGTTTCGAAAGAAAAGTTACATATCATAAAAGATACTGTGGACACAGATGGACTGTTTTACCACTTCCCATTTCACGGCATGGGAGATATGAACACAAGAAGTTTACGAGCAAGGCAAACTAATACCTAAGTCGTTTGGTTTAGAGACAGTTATATCAAGAATGTGAACAGAGATTTCAGACTGGCCCATAATAAACGCCTCTCTAACACAATTTCGGTGACATAGTCATTCGAATTGCTCATTCGGACGTCTATCATTTGTAACTGATTTTATAGGGTGGCAGTGAAATGATCCGTCAGACTTTAACAGTGAATTTCTCACGTTGTGAATAACAAGAAAGTCTAATACCAAAATGTTGAAAAGTTTAAAGTTTTCTAGAAAAAAAATATTTTTAACAAAAAATTCATCATCACCTGGCTGAAAAATTATTGATTGCAAGTTCTTGATTTATGGCTATATTCATACAAAGTTGAATAAATGACAACTTTTTCCTTCGGCGTATTTCAATAGATTCAACGGTTTTTGTATTTTGTTGCAATAATAGTGTAATAATAATTTGTAATAGTGTAAAATAACAACAGTGTAAATTACCAGATTTGGATGCCAGTGAATAATGTAATTAATGATACATTAAACAGAATATAATGCAGTTGTAGATTAATTGAGGGTGAAGTAACCTTTGCACCCAGCAAGGTTGCCATATCGTTTATTTCCAAGCACGACACAACGTTGCCATGTCCCCATTAACTCAATTTCTAGCAGTGTGCCTTCATCCGATTCTCCATTCCTGATAAAAAGCTGTAGAGAACTAAACACTTTTGTTATTTTGTATTTTAGAAAATAAACTTGCGAAAGACGAGAATCGAACCCCCGGCAGCTAGCAGTTATGCATTTCACAGTCAACGACGAAGCGCTCTTGACTATTCTTCACTTTGGCATCGCGCTGTATCATATGATATTAAGTTTGTTGTCCCTCACCTGACACCTAATTTCACACCACGACGTGGTTTTAAAATTTGTTTTTCTAGGTATTCGACGTTGAGGTGATTCTGTACATTTACATCAGTGTGCTGGAGCTCAAATCGGCCATTTCTGCAGCTGTGTACTGGTATATTATATATATATTATATTGTATTGCATTACATTATATTGTATTATATTGTATTGCATTATATTTTATTATATTGTATTGTAATATATTGTATTATATTGTATTGCATTGCATTACATTATATATAAGTGTAATAACATCTAACTGTTTTTTCATGAAAAACATTTTTATGCTGTCCATTTTACGGTGTAACGTATCACATTCACATGGTACTCGCTTTTCTTTTACGTAACATTCACATTTCCTTTACTCGTCCTTCAACATACAATAATTCATATAATTTTCTGCATGTTTGAAATAGAAATGCAACGTATTGCATTATTTCTCTACTCTTTACTTTTACGTAACACATTCACAAGTCCCTCTCTACTCCCTCTTCTACAAACAATTCATACAATTTTTGTACGATTGGAATAGAAATGCAACATATTAAATTCACATGTCTTTCTCTACTCGCTTTTGTCCTGTAGTATTTATGGTCGTTCAATAGTGCTTTTGTATAGTCTTCCTGGTATTTTTGTTTTTTGTTCTTTACAGTATCCTATTAACTCTTTATTTAAAGGCATTAAGTAATCTGTCTCCAAAGGGACACAAGGCTATTGGGCGAGTGCAACCTAAGTCTACAAGTTGTAGGGATAAATCATCCAACCACGGGCAGCCAGAATGCTGACCATGCGACTGCAGAGACAGTAACAGAACTATTGTTGAACGGCTTATTCTTGTGGTGAGATGAAGTGAATTAAATGAGTTGTGAAGTTCGTATCCTGGATCTGGTGCATCAAAGAGGCAGATCCTCATGTGAGGTTAGGGCGGTCTGCGGGTTGCGGGAAGGGAGGGAAGGACGAGGTTATCGGCTCCACTATCATCTCTTCTTGTTCAGCTTTATATTGTTATTATTATGGGGTTCGTGCGCATACGCTAAACATAGTGTAATATTATGTAGGATAAGGCCCTGGTCAGACCTTGCGTACACACACCAACAAAAGTATTCGGCTATCTTCTAACTTCGACTTGGAAGTTGCCACAAATGGGGGAATTATGTAAATATCCCGTGGCTAAGAAAATAGCAACTTTATTGCTGCAATAATCATTAAAAAACGAACACCACTGCCTCTACTCAAGAAGAAATTCCCTTATGGAATGCCAGATGCAAATCTTGACAAACATTTTCTTTTTAAACTCTTCCCTTCAAAATATAAGTTTCTGTAGGTATATCGATAAGTACATTAGCATTAATATGAATCATATAGGACATTAATATATATAAATTTAATACCTAATGTTTTTCTTTGGTGGAGGGATCCTTCCCTGCCACTTAAGTAACTAAGATACAGGAAGATTTTGATTCAAGTATGCTTAGTTACACAAGTTTAGAGATTCTATAAAAGAATTTGAATAATTTATTTATGCTCATAAACAATACAATTTAATCCACTAAAAACAAAATTAAATGACTCGCAAGAATGAAGAAATATACCTTATCCAATATATCCCTACCTCTTAGAGTTGCTTGTATCTAAAACTTCCCCTTATATTTATCATTTTTGTTTTATATATAAAAAGGGAGAGTTTATTATGACCACTCATTACATTTACCCCTCAGTATCCGTTTCCATTTTCCCTATTTCCTCATAGTTCTTTTAACTATTTAAATATGATTTTTCCTAAATACTTTCTCGGTTTCTCAATGTATTAGTCTAATTTTGAATTAAAAGTTTTCCTAACTTTTATGCCTAATCGAAGATCATTTCATTTGTTGGGTACCAGATTTCCTCCTTCTCTATTACACCATTACAATCCAAAATATAGTGCCAATCATCCTAAAATATACCGCATTTATAAATGAACGAAAAAGGTTTTACAAAGAAAAGAAAGGAATCAAGCATTCTTTTTAAAAAAAGCATGTATCTGTCTCTGCAAAACGGAAATCAAAAATATACATTATAGCGAAGATAGATATATTTTAAGAACGCAAATTACTGCACACTAAACAATTTTTAGATACAAAAAATTACGTTATTACTTTTTCTACCATAGATCTGTGGTAGGTAGAAGAATAAACGTATTTAAACCAAAAGTTTGTTATCTAGATTTCATGGGAAGTACATACTTCGTATCCCACTTAAACAAAAGCGCCTTTAATAAAAACGTGTGTGTGTGTATGTGTGTGTGTGTGTGTGTGTGTGTGTGTGTGTGTGAGAGAGAGAGAGTGAAAGAGAGAGACAGTGGACAGAGTTTTGCGAAATTTCTCCCATTCCAAATTATCTTTACGTGTAAACATTATTGTTAGTTTTTATTTACTCAAAAGACTGGTGATTTTTAATTACGTTTAAAATATGAAAATAAAGTAAAACTAGCATATACCTTTATTGTCTGTTTATTAATGGCAGTATCAGTTGCCAGGATCACACACTTAAAAACCATCGCTCTGGACCGGCTTTGAACCCGCGACCCTGGAATCAGTAGGCCAGCGTCTAACCAACTGAGCCACCCAGACCGACAAAGTATGAACATAAATTATATGCACACATTGAATTTTCTTTGAATAGCCTACCGTGAAATCTTCATCATTATTAAATTCTGTAAATTATGAAAGACTAGAAAATAATTTCGGTAACACAAAACTTGCTAAAGGGAAAACAATTCTAAATTTCATTCTTTTTATCGTTAGCCGTTTGGAAATATTTCATACTGTGTAATTATGTTTTTCCAAAGCGTGTCACATGACGGAAATCACTCGTGTCTTCCGAGTTTATTCCTTCTTACTCAGTATAAAGATTTTAAGGCTATTTTTCTTTAGGTTACATGCAACGAAATTTCCTTTACAATAATACTATACAAAAATACATCCATGAGTTACGTAATATAGATACTAGAATAATTTTTAATAAATGCTCTAACATACTCACAAGGTATGTATGCAAATTTTAATGGCTGGAGAAAATTGTGTTGTGGTAACATCAGAATGATGCAGATATCTGTCCGAAAGCTAGGGAACCATACCGATTTCTTTCAAGAAGGCAAGGTAAGATTTTGATCAGATCTTCTTACCGAAACAACTCTTTCAAGAAATAATTTTCGTTTTATTTTTAAGAATATATGATGTATTTGATCTACTATCTAATCCTCTTCGGCTTCCTGGTAACAGTGAATGAACATCACTTGGAAAGTGGCATTTAACCTCCGTTCTTATTACATGCGACACCACTAGACATGCAGTGGAAAACCTCAAATGATCTCATACGACTTTCTCTACTCTTGTAAAAACTATTCTTATAAACATTTACTCCTCTATCTACTTCACGTTAATCGAGATAAACATTTACAAATATTATTTTGTTACTAGTTTTCTTGTAGGTGCAACAGTAGGCTTTAATAGTCAAAGTTTTTAAAGCTGGTCTCTATGTAACGGATTTGCCTTTTGATTCTCTTTGCATGGCCAAGAGCAAAATCTCTACTCTTGTACTAACCATTCTTACAAACTCTTATTCCTATATCTTCTTCGTGTTAGTTAAAATAAACATTTGTACAAATTATCTTATTGCTTATTTCCATTTAAGTGCAAGGGGAATATTAGAATACAGTAGGCTTTGAGCGATAGTCAGATCTTTTAAAACTTTGAGATTCCGTTCTCTTTGCAAGCTTAACATTTAAATGAACAACGATGTTCCATTTCACCAAAGTTTTAAGTTTTCCGAAACTGACACAAATAACAAGGAATATCTCCGAAATCTAATATATGAATCGGTGATTGCAGAAACAACACTAGTCCACTTTTTGGCCATATTGAGTTAAGAGCTGATTTGCACATTTTGAGGCTCCCTCTGTCTGATGCATGCAGAAAGAATATTTGTCCAACACTTTAAATGGAAGAAATGCGTTGCGGAAGTTATGAGCGAGAGGAGAAACAACACTTGTCCAGGACTAGTGCTATTTCTGCAGCCAACATTGGCAACTCTGCTCTCTTATGTTATCCGGGTATTACCGCGCTTTTTGCATTCTTACAGAACATCATGGACTTTATGGATGTATATGCTAGTAGTGAGAATTTAAAGAGGAAAAAAGGTGTAAAAAATGTCGAGTATCAATGCGAAATAATAAAAAGATCGCGAATTAAGGGCAAGTTTCACAGAAAACGATGGGTGAAAATTGCAAGTAAGTAATGCTCTATAATTTATTGTGGCTATGTATTATTAAAGCATTAAACTAATCATTTATTGTGTGACTGAAATATACGCATAATTTTCTCGATGTCTTAAGAAATGCTTTCGAAGAATTCCTGAAGATGAAAGAAATGAAGTATTTTCACGTTTCTACGACATGACATCAAAGGATGCACAGGATTCTTATCTTCAAGGTTTGATTTCTGTTGGTAATATTTCCAGAAGACGAGGAAGAGTGCCAGAAGGAGCTAACTCCAAACCAAGATGCAACAATTTTCAATATTTCATTCATTCTAGCACTGGACGATCAGAGTTATGTAAGAAAGCCTTCTTAAGTATCCATGGTGTCACAAGCCAAAGGGTCAGGAGGATAAGCAATTTACTTGCTTGTGGAAAATCCCCTATTGATTGGAGGGGCAAAAATGCATCAGCAAATCAAATCAGTGCTGCAGAAATAGGTATGATTATTGATCACATAAATTCCTATCCCCAAAAGATTACTCACTATGGCACAACAGAACAGCATTATTTAAATGAGCAACTAAATGTCAGAATCAAGAATGAGCATTTCAAAATACGATACCCCCAGCAAGTAACATTAAGTATGAATTTTATCTGAAAATATTCAAAGAACGGTTTTCACTTACATTTGGTCGGCCGCAAGTTGACACCTGTGGAACTTGCGAGGAGCTTAACACTAAGATGAAAAAGTCAAGTTGGTAGCTCCTGTGGAAATGATTGTTCACAAATGCAAGGCTTCAAAATTTTCTGCTCGTATTCGTGAAGTAAAAGAAATGTGTCAGAAAGAGAATGCTGTTGCAGGTATTGCCACAGATTTTATGCAGAATCAGTCCCTTCCTACCATACCAGTTCAGGAAGTCTTCTACTTTCGACAACTGAATGTTAATGTGTTCAATATCCATTTCCTCAAAACAGGATATGCAAAATTTTATATTTATCATGAAGGTACAGCAAAAAAGAGTCCCGATGAAGTCTGTAGTTTTCTGCTGGATTACATGCAAAATGATTTGCCACAAAACATAAAACACCAGCACATATTTTCAGATGGCTGCCGAGGACAGAATAAGAATAATACTATGATAGGTTCCTTATGGCAATTGCAGCAAATAATCGTTTTGACACCATTAATCATTATTTCCCAGTGCGAGGCCATACCTTCCTGCCCTGTGACAGGGACTTTGCTGTGGTTAAGAAGAAAATCCGAGCTGTTGATAGAATTTTTAGCATTATGGAATTTGTAGAGCTTATTGTTGCTGCATGTGCCCAACACAAATTTCGAGTTAGTTATTTCAACAGACTTCATCATAGCCTTCAAAAAATGGTGGCCAAAATATTACAAACGCAATGTCTTGTCTTTGGAAACAATGAATAGCAAGGTAATTCCAAGAAATAAGAAACAATCTTTCACCATATCAGAATTCATGGAATTTGAATACAGAAGTGAATACAGTGGAAATGTAATAGCAAAACTGCACATTGGAGGTCTAGTAAAGCACACTTTTCGTTTACTTATTGATGTAAACATGCCAGTAACACTTCCAGCTACTGCAGCATACGAAAACTGTGTTCCTTTAAGCGATAAGCAGCTAGCTGACCTCAAGAAATATCCCTGAAGAGCACTTACCCTTTCACAGGACACTACAACTGGCCTTTAATAGACAGTAAAGACAAAGACTGTGAAAAAGAAACTTGCAGACAAGCATCAATTCAATAAGCTTGCTGGTGTTCGGAATCAATTATATAACCTTAAAATAACACTGTTTGTAATGAGAAGAAATAACATTTTAAATAACTGATGAGTAATGCAAGATTATGTTTGGGAAAAGTAATTTATTTCAGAAACAACACATGTCCAACAACTTTAAGTATTAAAATTATTATATAATTTAAAGATAAGACCACTGAAAATAGTATCTGGATATAATTAGAAGCTTTAGCATACAAAGCAAAATTGAATTGACACAGAAAAGAGAATCATATTACAAATAAACATATTTTTCCATTTTTCTCAAAATCAGCTGGCAAGGACTAATGTTGTTTCTGCAATCAGTGATTCATATATATAAATTGTGTTTTTTAGCAAGATCGGCGTTTTTTGTGCAGTAAGATTTTATCTATCTCTTACGGTTTACGAGTTATTCAAAAGTCGTCCAGAGTAAATACGACTACAGGGGCTATAGCCAGAAAATTCAAGATATGCATTTCATTTTTCATAAAAATATCTCAAACATATGACATTTTAATCAAAATCGTTAGTCATTTTCAAGGAAATCAAAATTTTCGAAAAATGTTCCATGTAAAGGGTAGTTTAGGGTGGGGCTATTTTCTTCAAAATCTTCGTGTCGCATCCTTGAAAGACATTAAATTTAAATACTAACTTTGGTTTTTAACCTACTTTTCGTTTTTGAGTTATACTGTCCACAGAGAGACAGACACACACGGACCTTTTTCTAAATTTTTTTTTTTTTATTCAGGGTGTCTCAAAACATATATTTCCGGTAAAATCTTGACATGGAATTTTGGGTGGAATACAATACTTCCCCTACTTACCAGTAAAAGTAAAAATGAAGTGAATAACGTATTCCTATTTGAGAAAGGCACAATTAATGGAAAATAATACTCCAAAATGATTTACTCCAAAAATGCATCAGACATAAATTTAGTATTTTAACGACAGCTACTTTTTTTGGCCAGCAAGATTCTGTCTATTCCTTAGATTTACCAGTTAGCTAAAAGCCGTTCAGATTGAAGAATACTTCTGAAGACATTCCCAAAAAATTCAAGATATAAATTTGAATTGCCATAAAATATTTTAACATAAGTTATTTTAATGAAAATGGTTAGAGCCATTTTCGAAAAAAATACACTTTTCCAAAAATATTCCAAATAAAGTGCAGTCGGGGCGGGGGGATTTTCTTGAAAATTGTTGTCACTTCCTTGGAAGATGTTAAACTTTAATACGAAGTTTTGTAATTAACCAACTTTTTATTTTTGATTAAGCCTTTTTCTAAAAAATACTTTTTGTGTAGGTTCAGGGAGTTTCAAAACATGTATTTTCTATGAAATCTCGATATCGAATTTCTGCGTGGAGTGCAATACTTCCCCTACTAATTATGCGTAGTAAGGAAAGTAAAACTGGCCAGGGTGTGTGGTATTTGCGGGATTTGAACTTAGGACCTACCAAATACGAGCCTCATATAGCCATCTCCCTCAGTATCACTTGGAAATGAGCGATATCGCTACAAGTTAGAACATATGAAACCGAGTCAGGGGGCATGTGAGACTCGCATTCGGAAGGGGGGGGGGGATTTGATCTCCAAGGCCAACCTTTGAAGTTCTTTTTTTTTTTTTTTGGGGGGGGGGTGTTTTAACCGGATCGCTAGGCGAATTCTTTGGATAGTTCCTGTAACCTCCGAATTTTCTGTCCTTCATTTCACTTCATCTTTCATCTGCTGTTTGGTGTAAGTGTTGACTGTTTCGGCGATGCATGGCAGGGAAACAATGCTTTCTGTAACTCTCTGTCCTCCGAAACGGGGCGCCTCCGAGTCCCGGGTTCTCCATGGAGATGTGTTTATACTGTATGGGGGGAGTCGATTGAACCAGATGTCACCGATGAGTACAAATCTTGAACTATAAGGACTCTACCCTCTCTCGTCGTATTTCCTAGGTCAGAACACCCTCTGCCTCTTCTCCCTTCATGGGGCGCTCTGTCAAGGGCACGGGCACTAGATATCTTCTATAGGTAGAGATGCCAAGTCTCCCTCCTCATCTGGTCGTCTTGTTTTTAGGGGTATTTAAGGACTAATTGTACCCTGGGTTTATCTCACTCAGGGCTTATTCATCCTAAGGCTGCTTCAGGGGGGTACCCTCTTCTGCCTCAGCTGGTCGTCATACCTAACAGTGCTTATATTGAGAAAGTCGGCCGCCTGTCCCCCGTCAAGCTACCTCACACCACTACGCAGCCCAACGACAATGAGCTGTCAGAACAAAGACGACTATGAGCGTGGCACAACAAAGCTATTCCAGGCAGCTCTAGAAGTGTTCACGTGCCCGGCTCGTTTAAAGGTGTATTTTCCAGAGAATATGCCAGTAATTTGACTGGCCTATATAAACGAATTTGGATGGTAAGAGAAGGCAAAATTTTGGCGCGAGTCTTAAGTGTTGAACAAGACAATCAGCAGTTTTTAAGCGTTGAAGCACTTTCCGAGTTGAGTATTGAGAAAATGTTTAGTGAGTGCATCGTCGAAGCCAGGTGTTTGTTAGAGAAAACGAAAACTGTATTTTTGTGATTCAACTTTTGGAGAAATAAAGTGACACAATAAGTAACCGGATTTCTTGTCAATGTTCACAATATTTTGGAATATCTTCCTGACATTGATAACAAAGGAAAACAATATAATTAAGAAAACAAATAGGGTGTTCTATCAACCTTATAATACCATTCTAGTAAAGGAAACAATATGAAACAGTAGATATTTAAAGCGGTGTAATATATTTCCGTTTTAATAGTTGCAATTAGGTTTGAGAGTGCAAAACTATGGGAGCAAGATAATAGCGGTACAAAGAAAATGCCATAGAAAGACAATAATGAGAGTATAAGGGAAGAAGTTGGAGCTGCCCCAGTATGAAAAGACATAAGCAAGAGGCAGTTAGCGGTTTGGAAGTGAGTAAACATGCAATGAAAGAAAGCCCGGTTTACACACAATTCTTATTCCTCAGTAGAATATCTTTTCAAAGGACCATTATCCTATTCTGTATTTTTAAATGGTGTCCTTTGGACGCGGCGAACTTCTCAATGTATATATTAACTGATCAACATTTTTCGGAGGAATCCTTCCCTCAGGCACCTATCGAAGTTTTGGAATAGTGCAAACATTATTAAGCCAAATTCTTTCTGATCATTGTATAATCGTAGTATTTCATGATTTTCCAAATAGTCGCTCAAATTCGTAGTAAACGTTTGGTAGTGTCTATGTATTTATGATCCGCTTATTGCTCGTCGAATTCTTGGAGAATATGCAAAATCAACTTGTTTTTAAACACATAAGTACTGTGCTAGTTATTTGTAGATTTGGAGGTTCGGTTCGTAGTATTCCCTAACATTTTTAGGTGTTCATTAAAATGGTCTGTTAACGAGCAAAGAGAAAATTCTGTTCAGGAAAGATTTTCACACGCTGTTCCCACTATATCGATAGAGCTATCATAATTACTTAAATTGTAATTATCACAGGAGTAGCCTCATGTTTACCTTTGCTACGCGCGTGTAACGCTCTCCAGGAAGATTTTGATTTATGAGGTTATAATAACTGGGTTGCGGTGCGGGATATCTAAAATGAAAATATGTATCAGATCACAGATCACAGTGTATCTTCCTCATGAACTGGCATATTCTACAGTATCAGGTTGATATACTCGTATCTTTTAAGATAAAAGTGATGCTGATTGCGACTTGGTGCTGTGAATAAGTAATAATACATCCAAATATAGTACTCGGATATTTGTTTTTCTTGGAACGTTTGATAAAATGATAATTGAAAATAATTTTATGCTTTAATAATAAACAAAATAGTTATAAAATGTTCACTGAATATCTAAGGCAATCTTCACATTGCTTAAGCGTTAATAATGATTTGAAATAGTAAACAATTGTAGTTCGAAAATATTCTCTAGTCAAATTCATTTTTGGGTGGACAAAAAAATCTTCCAATGGTGATAATTAACAAACTATTAAAGCAAATCAGAAAAAAAAAAAATCCTCCGGCAATAAACTCGCAAAATAGCTGTTAAATGTAAACAAGGCTGACCTCGTAACTGAGTCAGTAGAGCATTTAGCTGCGTACAAGGGGTCCCAGTTTCGATTACCGGCTGAAAGGTTGGGATTTTTCTTTAACTACAGTCTGGAAGTATGAATGTGTGTGTAAATTTAATATAATAAATCCAAAGTAATAGAAATCCAAAGTTATATGACCTTCGATGTTAAATGGAAATATAAACAAATTTTATTTGTGTTTAGAAGAATGACATCCTAAATTTTTTCAGTGTCACCTCGTTTTCACGCAAATAATTTATATATTTTTGAGCATAAAAAGAATTGAATCAGCAGAGATGAGATATTTAAGATCAGTGAAAGTAAGAAAGCTAAAAGACAGAACTTCAAATGAAATATTGAATGTGTCTAATAAATTAACTCGTTTGAGAAATGATTGTTCAATCATTTGTAATGAATGTTTGAAAACAGAATTCCTAAACTAACAATGAAATATCAACCATTAGGAATTTGAGGAGTAGGTAGACCGAGGAAGAGATGGTCTGAGACCGAAACAGACCTAAGGTGCAATCAAGCAAGAAAAAGATTTATATATTTTAATGAAAGTAACACTTAAAACATTTTGGATCTCACTTTTAAGCTATCGTGTTGAAAAGAATGGACAAAATTAAGGGCATAGCGTGCCATCCAAAAGCTTTGACTTGGATACGATAACGAAGATATATTAACAGGATCCAAATCGAATATACTATTGTCGATTTTAATTCACCTTAAGGAAACATCGATTTACCGGTGTATTATATACTGCAGATAGCCATACTTGGGGACAAACTTCTGAATAACTTGAAGTGTGAACAGACAATGTCTTCTGTTCAACTCTAAAGGGCTTCAAGGCAGAGAGCTGGGAAAGAAATGAAGGGAGAAAGGAAAAAGAAGAAAAAGCAAAGGAAGGTCGTCGTAATTTTTAGCGTTGGAGGATCTCTGTTAATTTTATTAAGGTAAGCTAAAATTCTCATATCTTGTATCAATGGTAAGAAATAATTAGTTTGTTAGAGGAGTAGATGCTCGAAGCTGATGAAGTACTGCGTATCCCATGCTCACGATTTTCTCGCAGCGCCCGGAGGAGGAAGGAATCTGCCTCGGCGTGACGTGGGCTGGACCACGGGGTGATCATATCAATCATAATAATCCCTATTGACTTTCATCAAATTGCCCATAAAGCTTCAACTCACGAGAAGGTTACTTGGGGGTGGTACCAGCACGCCATTTTTCCAGTAGAAAAACAAACTTGCATTCTATATTATAGACTATGATTTCCGCTTGAATGAATATTGTGCTCAGAATGTACAGCGCACATAATAAGGGTTACAAAAATCAATATATCTAAGTCAGAAGTCTGGGAGGAAACTTTTTTTTGTGCCCTCACGTTGACGGCTTATCGTTTTATTATTTTTATTGGGGGCCCCTCCATGTCAGTTTGCAGAAATTGAAAGAATGAATTATGGCACATCTCTCATCTTTTGTATTCAAGAATCTTTTCATTCAGTTGCATGAGCCCAGATAAGAACAAGTCTCCAAATATGGCTGTCTTTATTATTATTATCATTACTTGGAGAACCCCCAGCTCCACTTACGTTATTGCATTAACAAACGAGGTTTTCTCTCTTTCTTCCTCTCCCTCTTTCTCTGTGCAACACATAGGGCATGCGATGTTTTGACAACTGTAATAATACTACTCTTTCTACAGTATAACTAAAATGTTTAATGTCACAGAATTGTGAGTATTCCTTTGTTATCCAATCAATATTACCATTCCTGTGATAACTGGTATACATATATCAAAACATTGGTGTGGCTTCAATATTATTCATCCATTCGAAATATCGTAAATAATAAAACAAAGGAATAAATATCAGTAAATTAATTTCTTATTCCATTCATGCTCCTATTCAGGAATTACTGCATATGGTATTAATAAACCTCTAATTAATGTTCTGTAGAAGAGAACTTTTGTCGAACTATTGGGCGTTAGAAGAAAGACTAACTCAAATTTTGTAAGAAAATTCATGCTTATAATCTTTTGTTATGTAATATCTAAAAATACATATTTAAAGAGATACTTTGGCTCTTTGCTTCTGGCTGGAACTTCTAATTCCATAAGGGCCCGTCATACATGAACACTCTACACATGAAAAATATGTCAGTATAATAAACGATTACAGCTATAATCATAATTTTTGCCTTACACATTGTACAGTACTTGGGGTAGAACATGTGAAACTCAAGTACTTACACTTAAAAGCAAGGCATGTAATATTCATGTAAATTAATGTATAGAAAATAATTTTCATACACTGATATTCACTTAGGTGCAATTATTTGAAGAATCAAATGAGTTTAAATTTATGGTGAACCCAGAACATAGTATTTATAAGATTAGATGTTCTAAATTCTAATTTCATAATAAATATTTCTGTTTACATATAATTTTTAAAAAATAACCCAATTTTTGTAATATATAACACTATACGAATAGTTTCTAAATTGTATGCAAAATATTACAGTATCATTCTGTTCACATGTGTTTTAGCAGCTTACAAAATTTGTGCTTCCTAGATGCAATAGCTTTGAAGAAAATGGTATGTGGATAATAAATGCGAAAAATTAAAAATTAAAAAAAAAAAAAAAAAAAAAAAAAAAATTAAAAAAAAAAACAGAAAAGAGCGTAGCAGGTGCAGCATATTATTTAAATGCGATTTTGACAACTGCAAAATGCACAAAAATATTATAGATCAATAGTTGCGGAAAGGAATGGAAATTTCAATAGTGAAAAGAAAAAAGCTATAAATTTAGTTTTAATTCAGAAACTAAACTATAATGTGCCCTTGGACAGAGCCTTCAAATGTGGTTCTTTGTTTTGCCTATTTTCAGTGGCAGTCTTTCATTTTAGTTAGTTCCCATTTTTATTAGTTATTCTCTTAAATTTTTATTGTTTGGTACAAATGTTCCTTGTTATTATTATTATTATTATTATTATTATTATTATTATTATTATTATTATTATTATTATTATTATTATTATTATTATTATTATTATTATTATTACTATTACTATTACTATTACTTGACCGCGTTCTTATTGTAAAATGGTTTGGCCAACTCAAAAACCGCTGGAATGTATATTTACATATAAGCATATACATAATCAATTTCCCAGTAATATTGTGTTCCTAAATAAATCTATGTCTTGTGTTCCTCACTCACTTCGCTCATACATTCCAATGAACTCTATGTAGTTATTCTAAGAGCCATTTTAACACTTCTTGAAACTCTCAACGCACAATAAGCACGACAAAAGAGATGAATTTAATGAATGATTGCAAATTAATATGCTGGCATTTTTACAATAGTAGTTACGGGAGAAACCCAACATCGTTTAGTGTAGGGATTACCCACCTGTTGCTTTCTCATTTGAAGGTGTTGCCTTTTGTCCTCGGGAAACATGAGTTAGCATTAAGACCCCGCTTCCGGGGGTTGGCAAAGCTTTTATTGGGTGTGTCGAGCAACATTTTGAATGTAAATGATATAGAAATTTGAAAAAGTAGTTAAAATATTTTAAAATTAGAGACCTTACACTAAAGTAACATTATACATGAAGATTAATGTTCCCAAAAATGGAAATACCGCCAGAGTCTAAAAAGTCAGAACCGACCTAACTCCTGTGGCTTAGGCATATCTTTGGGTAAATTAAAACATTAAGTGTACAATACAAACCTACACACCCTGGAGGAATTGAAACAAAACATACGCCAGCATTTCTCAAGTTGATAAGTAAAGCCTTTAAAGGTAGTTTTAAAAATATTGTATGGCTTCATCCGGCAACGAGTGTCGAAGACGCGGAGAGGCAAAACACCGCGCAGCCCCTTCGGAGGTTTCTGACTTTCTCTATAATATTTAAGAGGACCCATCTGTGAATTTTCCAAAAGCAAAATACTCTTTTTGACCTTTTTAGAAGAGCTTGTCTGCATAAATAAGCTCGGCTGCAAATGTTAAGTTCATATATGTTAAATCCTTCACGGATTATTCAACAGTAATCTCAGTAGACTTTCTGACTTATGTAGAGAAAACAAAACTCTCGCAAGAAAAACCAGGTATATAAAATTGCGAGAAATAAACTCGATAAAGTATTAATTAACTTAACTAATTTCGTTTCTCTTAGTATTTGGTGTACTATTTTGAAGCTAACTTTGGATATCTAATCGGAAAACAAATGATCATTGCAAAAAAAATTAAACACATATTCAAACCATTTAATAAGAACGCTTATGATGCGATTTTGTCCTCGGTGATAGCAGGCGCAGAGACCCGTGTTCGGTTCCCGGTACTGGCGTGAGGATTTTCTCCTGCTAGAACATCTGCTCCGGGGTGCACTCAACCCCGTTGCCGACTGAAGAGCTACTGGATTGAAAAGTAGCGGCCCCTGGCAACAAAGGCCGTGGTACTGACCACGTCCCACTCTCCAGTACTACACCCTCTCATGTGGTAGGTAGGAAACTCCAGCCTCAAATATATTTTTACTTTCGCTTCTATATACGCATAATAAGAGCTGATCGCTGTTTGACAGTTTTATAATTCTGTTCACTTTTTATGACCAGTTCATAAAGGAAACGAATAATTATATTCTAATGTAAAAATCTGATGTCTTGTACTCCCATGACTTTTTCTAAGCTTGCAAAATTTTTTCTTAGAAACACTTATTACTATATCTAATTAATGTTATCAGAGATAAACATTTATATAAATTATGTTATTGGTAATTTTCTTGTAGGTGAAAGGTGAATACAATATGTTCTAAGGGATGATCAAAGTCGCTATTCTCGACTTTCAAATTCCGTTACCTTTGCGAGACTAAGAGATCAAAAATTGAATGACGACCTCCCATTTGAGAACGTCTACAAGTATTGCAAAATTCTGAGAAATGACAAGGAATATCTCCGAAATGGTTCACTCCACAAAAAAGATCGTTTAACATAAATCATTTTTGTATAGTAAGATTTGGTCTCTCTCTTACGGTTTACCAGTTGTACAGAGGTCTTCAACAGTAAACAGGACTACATGGGCTATAGCCAGAGAATTTTAATCAAAATCGATAGGCCCATTTTTAAGAAAATCATAATTTTCGGAAACATTTTCCATGTAAAGGGGAGTTTAGAATGGGGGAATTTTCTTAAAAATCTTCGTGCCGCATCCTTAAAAGATATTAAACTTAAATACGTAGTTTGGTTTTAATCAATGTTTTGTTTTTGAGTTATACTGTTCACACACACACACACACCCACACACACACACACACACACACACACACACACACACACACACACAATTCTCTAAAATTTTGTTTAGGGGACCTCAAAACATGCATTTCCGGTGACATCGCTACATCGAAATTTTGGGTTGAATGCATTACTTCCCCTACTTACATATCAAAACTTCCTTCTGGACAAATACACAAGGTTTAAATCAGAGGTCAAAGGAACTGAACGACCAGAGGAAGTCTGTGAAATACTGTCTCTTCCATAACAGGTCAAAAGCGTTGGTGAAAACTGTAACACATTCTTAGTTGCAAATGCTGTGAACACAATTCCTCACATGCTCTGTATATCACTTGCCGGCGATTCCGTGCAGTAATTTGCAGAAGTGCACGCTGCCAGTTGAGACTTGTATGAAAATTCTCTTAAAGGTAATTGGAATGCCACTGAGGAGCTTGGAATGGTTGCGAACTCGTGGAATGCAAATAGAGAATGAACTCTGATTTGCGATTCAAGCCTCAACAAACATCTGTAAGACTTCTTGCATGATTCAGCACTTACGGTAAAACGATTAACTTCCTGACTGCTAGGGCTGATGCTATTTTTAGACTTGCTCGGTTTTTCGAAAATCAAGAAACTAGGTATGACGCAATAACTTGAATTTTGTAGTGCGTTCACTATTCTGAGCACAAAAAATTCATACACTGGAGAAGTAAATTCTAAAGTACCCTTAATTAAAAAATCTAATGTATACATTCACACGACGTTCTAGTTATCTCTAGGGGAAGCACTGTGTTCGACCAAAAATTTTGATGCACAGATTCCACCTGAAATATATATTTTGGGGCCCCCTGAATCAAAAAAGCACTTTTAGAAAAAGTTCCGTGTGTGTGTGTGTGTGTGTGTGTGTGTGTGTGTGTGTGTGTGTGAACAGCGTAATTAAAAACCGAAAAGTGGGTTAAAAACGACAGTTGCTATTAAGTTTAATGTCTTTCAAGGATGCGACACAAATATTTTGAAGGAAATTCCTCCACCCTAAACTACCCCTTACATAGAATATTTTTCGAAAATTTCGATTTTCTCAAAAATGAACCCGATTTTGATTAAAAAGCCATATGTTTAAAATATTATTTTTGGCAAATGAAATTCATATTTTGAATTTTCTGCCTATAGTCTAAGTAGTCCTGTTTACTCTGGATGACTTTTACATAACTTGTAAGCAGTAAGAGATACACCAAATCTTACTACACAAAAAATGTAGATCTTGTTAAAAGACTCAATTTATGTCCAAATGCATTTTTTTTGTGGGGTGAACCATTTGTGTTAGTTTTGCAATACTTAAACTTTTCTCAGATGGAAGGGGGTTATTAACTTTATCTGACGTCAAAGGGAACGGAATTTCAAACCGGCCAGCTTTTAAAGATTTGACTATCGCTTAAAGCCTACTGTATTTTCCTTGCACCTATAAGAAAATTAGCAATAAAATAATTTCTGGAAATGTTTATCCCGACTAACATAAGAATATAGAGGAAATTGAGTTTGTTAGAATAGTACAAGGGTAGAGAAAGTCATGTGAGTGCAACACATCAGATTTTTGCTTACACTTGTACAAATAATCTTATAAACACTAATTCTTCTGCGTACTTCATTTTGAGGCGCATTTGTAAAAATGATTTTACCACATAGTTCCCTATAGGTGCAATGGGAATAGGGGAATATAGTACGGTTAAGCGATAGTCAAATCTTTGAAGAGTTGTTTTTAAGTGATTCCATGATCAGGAGGGGGGAAAGAATAATGAGTTTCTATTTGAGGAAACTTAAGTATTTAAAACAGACATGGGCACGAGAAGAGAGGTAGCGATTTAACTTGCCTTTCCTATCTCGCATTCTCTTGTAGAGTGATGAAGGTTGTTTTGATACAACAAGCGCACTGGTGGCTTCGTTTCTTCCTTTATGTTATGCACGTAATATTCTTACGCTCTCTTATGCTTAACATACTAAATTGTTTCTCTTTAACAATAAATAATTCAGTAAACCTCCATTGCTATTTCGCCTTAAAGTATTTTAAGGCTACTTGATCAACAAAATAAATTCTTTGGTTTTAAACTTCCAACTTACATTCAGATACGCGCCCCCGCGCGCGTCTTTTTCTAAACATACTTTTGTGAGGGGGGTGTCAAGGAATGCCAAAATGCTTATTTTCATTGTAATCTCAAAATCAAATTTATGGGCAGAATACAACATTCCATTTTACCTGCCATAGATAAGATGGTAGAGAAACTAATAAGAATTCGAGATACACGCAGAAAAGTTCAGTGTTTTATTCCATCAACCACAATTTTTAAACAGCACAAAATGACTAAGACAATTTTACAGAGTCTACATCGTTAATAGTCGAGCACCAAATAAGGGATCTAAAAATCCAAAGCTATAAACGTATCCAAAGGAACATTACACCATTCTTTCTTGCACCCGTTAGGCCCACATTTAAACAAAAAAGTGACGCAAATAAGTGAAGAAAGTCTGGCAACTGCACCTTTTGGCACGTGATTCTGATTAGTAATGATGTGAAAAATCTCCATGTTGAATCACTGTACAGTAGGAATAAAAAGTTTAACAACATCCTGATGAAATGAAATTGTGTACGCACCGTGGAGTTAATGAGCAGTTGCTTAGGTACATAGTTTAGTGCTAAGTGTAAAAGAACAAAATCGAAGCTTTTTTATAGGTTACTCTTGTACTAACCATTCTTACAGACTCTTATTCCTATATCTTCTTCATGTTAGTTAAGATAAACATTTGTACAAATTATCTTATTACAAGGGAAACATTAGAATACACTAGACTTTGTGCAATAGTTAAATCTTTTAAAGCTTTGAGATTCCGTTCTCTTTGCACGCTTAACATATAAAAAAATGAACAACGATGTTCCATTTCACGAAAGTTTTAAATTTTCCGAAACTCACACACACAACAAGGAATATCTCCGAAATGGTTCACCCTCCAAGAAAATTTATTCAGACATAAATTGTGTATTTTAGCAAGATCTACATTTTTGTATAGTATGATTTGGTCTATCTCTAACGGTTTACCAGTTATACAAAAGTCGTCCAGAGTAAATACGACTACATGGGCTATAGCTAGATGATTCAAGATATACATTTCATTTGTCATAAAAATATCTCAAACATGGGTCAATCCACGTCAAATCGAACACCCGTAAAACACGACTTTTTCGTAGGAGGTTCAAACTTTTTTCATGAATAATAGGCATCAAATAAGGAGACCCGTATTTTTTTATTTCCATATTTTTAAATTACTTGCTTAGTTATGGCTATTAGAAACTAAGCAATTTCTGGGCGCACCGTAATATAAAATCACTTGTTACTCTAAGTTCATATAGAGTTGAGAGTTGGGGTTTGACGCACTGGAAAGGTTAAATATAACACTTTTAACAACTTTCGATCAATCATTATTACACATAAATTTTGGACTGTTTTTTATGGTATATTTTGTAAAACCAAAAATAGAATTTAAATCGATGTGTTAAAAATCTAAAAAAAAAAAAAAAAAAATAATACACACGTATTCCCTGACATTTTGTCTATAAAATAAGATGTTGAAAACTATGGAGCTTTCATTAGTGCATTTGCTACAATTTTTTTTTCTGGAGGCCTGCAAGCGCACACGGACGAGTAACAAGCCAGGTGACTGCAGACAGCATGCGAATTGCCGCGTCAGCTACGCTAGTCAGATAACTTCTTACTAAGGCAGTACAGTCCATGCAGAAAAATGTTTCCCCGATGTACCTTCTTTCTGATACTCCTGTGGCATCTGATACGTGCTTTTGAGCTTTTGAATTGTTTTGAAAAATCTTCTGATGTAAACAGTTCTTTGCTTTTAGCTTCTTCCTTCATGTACGTCCATACATTTGAAATAATTTCTTAACTCTGACTGTGTAATGTTTTGGTCCCTAATTTAGAACTTACAGGTGGCATAATTGATTTACGCTATGATCAATGTCTCACAAATTCACTATATTCACTCTTTATCGCAAAGATCTATGTCTTCAACTGCACGCTGCACTAAAAAGCACCTTTGAATTAGCAAGACATGCAGATATCACTACCTTCCCCTCCCTCCCCTGTGCATGGTTTCATTCACAGAATTATACAATATGAGCTGATGAAACAGACAAAAACTATATGGATTCGCCAACAGGACTTCCAGTCAAGGTCAGGGGCCAAGAACGATGGGTCCAACTGTGCTTTAAAATTACACTCCTTCATTCCTTTGTCAAAAACTAAAGCTTTAGTGAAACAATTTTCTATCGAAGAAGGAGGTAAAGCTGTGTGTTGTATGGAAACATTAGCTTAAAATGCATATTTTAAAAACATTTTGAAGATGTTAATAGTGTACATATAATAGTGTCAGCTAGAAGTGTTCTCCTTACTGTACTGTTGTAACGTTCATGGAACCTCAAGCAGTGGACAGTTGCCGCAATGGAAGCTGGCAATTGTGTGAGGTTACTGTAGCCGCCACCGCTACACTGATTTGCTAAGTTAATTACAGCTGAAATATTAGAGACTCCATTCTGATTTTTTCTGAGAATATTGAATAAACTTCATTGTATTTTTAGTTTTTTTTCGAGATTTTTAAAGGTCGAGTTTATGTTATTATCTAACTTTAAAACTTTAATCGTATAAGATATAATATTAATAATTAATAAATTTTCTAATAAATACCTCACGAAATGATGCAATTTATCTTTAATTTGAGCCAAAGATCAAGTAATTTGCTTCATTACAATCGGAGGTAGGTATGATTGATCGAAGAGTGAGGAGCGCGCGATTTTTGGGACATTTCAAAAATTAATATCTGCCAAAATAATTTTTTATATAAAACGAAGAAACACGGGTCAAATATATTTTGTTCCAAAACACAAAAAAAAAAAAAAAAAAAAAAAAAAAAAAAAAATTCAAGAAAATCTGAGATGTCAAGGTTATTTTTTGCCATATTTTGTTCGATTTGACGTGGAATGACTCACATGACATTTTAATCAAAATCGCTAAAATAATTTTCAAGAAAATCAAAATATTCCAAAAATTTTGGATGTAAAGGGTAGTTTATGGTGGGGCTATTTTCTTCAAAATCTTCGTGTCGAAGGCAAAGGATTATTTTCTTATGTACTTTTTCGTTGTAAGTGCGAGGATAATCCAAGAAACGATGCGAGAGTCAATTGTTCAATTGCGGATCACTGTATGCTGGCCTTGAAAATCCATAATGTTTATTAGATTGCGAGCAGAACTGGTGGTGATAGCGGCTCAAAAGTTACTAAGCAGTTGCAAACTTTAAGTCAATAACAACGAATATCTCGTAAAAGGCAGATACTACAAAAAGATCTCTTGAAGTTTATTGTGTGTTTTAAAGATATCTCCATTTTCTGTGCAGTAAACTTGTCTTTCTATTATCGTTTTCAGTTATACAAAGTATACAAAATTATTTCTGTGTGAAGAAATGGCTATTCCCAGAAAATTCAAGATATTCATCACGTAAATATTTTAACTGTTTCGTATCTTAATCAAAATTGTTTTAACATTTTTTTTCACGAAGAGTTTAGTTTAGTACGTAAGTATATTTTTGAAAAGCTTGCGTCGGATTTTCGGAAGGTACCGAAGTTAAACTTTGAGTTATGCGATGTACTAAGTTTTTCTCTCTAACATGGAATAACTACTATTTCTGAGATCCTTGAAGTGGTATAAGGAAGCAGCAAGTTGTAATTTCCACTAACAAAATTCAGTGAGAGAATGTTGTTTCGTCATTATTCGCAGAATTCTGTTTTATTGCACCACGAAATCGTTCTCAGTAGCCGAGTCAGTATCGGAAAACTTGCCATTAGAATTGTTGGCAAGCTATGTCTTTTATTTGGAAGGGAGATACGCAAGTTAAGGAATCTAAAATTGTGAGGTCTTTAATTTCCTTTCCAAAACAAATTTTGAATTAAAACGTTCGTCTATGAATTAAAATTGTATTTGTTTATAACAAACTATTTTAACTGTGAAGGTTACAGTATTTTTGGGAAGTATTCATTTAAGAATAATAGTTTTTATCCCTTGTTTTCACAATCAGTATGAGCCAACCAGTTATGAACTCTGAGTGTTACCAAAACCGCAAGGCGGTGGAATAACTTCATGTGTATGAACTATTTTCGATAGTAAAACAAAATCCTTTTCGGTGTATGCTTATTAATGAATTGTCTACACGTTCAGAAATTATCAGCAGCAGAAAAAATGTCCTTTAAAGTTCTCAAAACTACAAGAAATAAGAATTATAAACTCTTTCGTTCACAACTGCCCAAGAGAAGGCAAAACGGGTCCAAAGAATATGCATTTAGCATTTGTCACAAATTAAACCCAATAAACAAAAAAGAGTCGTCACACATGAGAAACATGGCTGCAGTATAATAAACTGAAAGTCAAGCCTTCATAATGTATTAAAAATGTTCAATTTAAAACTAATATATTCTGCCCACAGTATATACAGGATGTTAAGGGTATAGGTACAGATATTCTGATAATTGGTACCTCATTATGCATTCACTTCAGTGTGGTAATTGTTTTTTGTTTTCGTATAACAGTTTTCCCAAAACACATCAGTTTATTACCTGACATTTTCTGCACTGTGCCGCGAAGCACTTTGCTTCTATGTGTTCACACTTCAAAAATGACTAGCTGGTCCAGATAATTTGGGGTCATTTTACCTGCAGAAAGCATTTGAACTCTGTTACACATTAAAATAAACAATAAATATATTGTAAATACAGGAATATGCATTAAATCCTTAATTAAACAATTTGAACTTTTTTCCTCGTTTCTTTCTCTATGAAATACGTAAGAACTGTGGCTAATTCTTCCATTCGCAGAGTGGCCTCGACATTGGCTATCGCGATAACTACGCACTCTGCTTCCTCCTTCACAACAACCCGTCCCACGCTCTTGTGCACTAGACCAGAAAACACATTACTCTTAAAAACTATAATTATTGGTCTGGAATATGAAGTAAATATTAATATGTTATTCATAAGACTGTTCTGAATTATTATCAATATAAATATCGACAGTTATACTACTAACAGCCTATATAATAGAACTAAAATGTCATTTTTATCTATTTCGCAATGTAAATCTAAGATTTCTTCACGTAATTTTCACTTTCTCTGCTGGAAGTAGAAGGAAGTATTGCATTCCACCCAAAAATTCGATATCGAAAATGGCTCTAACGATTTTGATTAAAATACAATATGTTTAAGATATTTGTGTGACAAATGAAATGTATATTTTGAATTTTCTGGCTATAGCCTATGTAGTCGTATTTACTCTGTGTAACTTTTGTATAACTCGTAAACAGTAAGAGATAGACAAAATTTTAACACACAAAAAATGTAGATCTCGCTAAAACACAATTTATGTGTAAACACATTTTTTGTAGAGTGAACCATTTCGGAGATATTGCTTGTTGTGTCAATTTCGGAAGACTTAAAACTTTTGTGATATGCAACATAGCTGTTCATTTTTTATAAGCTAAGCGTGCAAAGAGAAAGGGATCTCAAAGCTTTAAAACATGTGACTATCGCTCAAAGTCTATTGTATTCTAATATTCCCCTTGTACCTACAAGGAAATAAGCAATAAGATAATTTGTCTCAACTAACACGAAGAAGACAGCTCAGAGGCCTATTTAACTTTTGCGTGCCATAAATCTATGCCACAGGATCACCGACTTTACTTACCTTACGAAGAAAGCCATGCTAAGGATGTTTTAAAGAATGCTGTTCCTGTTTACTTTAAAAGAGTAAAACTTTTGCTCGGATTAGCCGACAGGAATGACTTCATTTCATGAGTTAGTGACGCAATTATCGAACGTTTTACTTAGATTTTTGTGTAGCATTAGGATTCTGTTTGGTATTTGATGAAGAAGTTCGTGGTGCTTTGACACATAAAAGTATATGTCAACGGTTTTGTTTCAACCTGCTAGGGATTAAAAAGACTACAGTGGGTAGGGCGTGTACAAAGAATGGATGGACATAACCTTAAAAAAGTGATGACAATGACCTTTGGAAAGTGACCGATAGTAAACCTAGGAAAGGTGGATGGATTCAGTGACAAGTGACAGTTATCAGCTCACAAAATGCAAAAATTGGCAACAGATAGCTCAGAATAGAGATGATTGCAGGTCTCGGATGAAGAAGGCCCAGGCCCGTTTGGGATGTACCGCTATTGGAAGAAGAAGAAGAAGAAGAAGAAGAAGAAGAGTTTAAAAAGAGTAGGTTTTTGTGCGGCAATGAATACTTCGGTGAATAAACAGTCACTATAGCTGTGATTTTACTTACCATTGTCTCCAGATTGACCATTCAAAGCTGCCCAAAAGTTCCGAACATCCCCGAGTTCCTAGAAGAGAGCCTGAGAGATGGTCAGTGAGCAGTCGACTGACTACAGAAATAAACCATCATAAATTGCACCACCACCGCGCCGCCGCAACGTACCGAACACCGTTGCCCGTTCCTTGGACCCTGAAAAGATTAATGAAAGAAATTATGGGGAAAACAAAACATAAATTTTGTGCTTTAAGAGACCTGCCTTTTGTGTAGATTTTGCCCATCGCTTACGGTTTATCAGTTATGCAAGTCATTCAGAATAAAGAGCACTTCAGAGGCTATTCCCAGGAAATTCAAAATATACACTTCATTTGTCAAGAAAATGTCTTAAACATATGACATTTTAATCAAAATCGTTACAGCCATTTTCGAGAAAATCAAAATGTTCGAAACATTTTCCATGTAAAGAGTAGTTTAGAGTGGTGCAGTTTTCTTCAAAATCTTGGTGTTGCATCCCTAAGAGACATTAAATTGAAATACCAATTTTGGTTTTTAACCTACTTTTCGTTTTTGAATTATGCTGTTCACAGACTGACAGACCCACAGGCAGACACATACACGCGCGCGGACCTTTTTATAAAAATGCCTTTTTTGGATTCAGGAGACCTCAAAACATAATTTTCGGTGAAATATCGACATCGAATTTTTGGATCGAATACAATACTTTCTCCACTTTAGTATACTTAGTGGAGAAAGTGGTGTTATTTTTGGATTCAAGAATCTCAAAACGTGTATTTTCAGTAAAATCTCGAAATAAAACTTTTATGTGGAATGCAATACCTTGTTTATGTACGTGGTAGGGAAGCTAAAACATGAGTCTTTTTTTTACTTATAAGTAGAAGGAAATATTGAAGATTTTGAAGAAAATAGCCCCACCCTAAACTACCCTTTATATGGAAAAGTTTTCGAAAATTTTGGCTTTCTTGAAAACGGCTACGAGTTTGATTGAAATGACATATGTTTAAGCTATTTTTATGACAAATGGAATGTATATTTTGAATTTTCTGGCTATACCTATCCTATGTAGTCCTGTTTGCTCTGGATGACTTTTAAATAACTCGTAAACCGTAAGAGATAGACACAATCTTACTATACAAAAATATAGATCCCACTAAAACACAATCTAAATAATGTTTTTTTGTAGGGTGAACCATTTCAGAAATATTCCTTGTTATGTGTTTGAGTTTCGGAAAACTTAAAACTTACGTGAAATGGAACATCGTTGTTCATTTTTTTATATGTTAAGTGTGCAAAGAGAACGGAATCTCAAAGCTTTAAAACACTTGACTATCGCACAAAGCCTACTGTATTCTAATATTCCCCTTGCACCTACAAGGAATTAAGCAGTAAGATCATTTGTAGAAATGTTTATCTTAACTAACACGAAGAAGATATAGGAATACGAGTTTGTAAGAATGGTTAGTACAATCATTGGTGTGCAGCACATCAGGATTTTTAAAAAAAATATTTCAAAATAAGCAAAGGTTTATAATTATTGCTTCACAGTGTATAGGTTAAGGTTGTAGAGTTAAAAACAGACTGAAGTGTTCAATGTCATAGCCAGGATTTGAACCGCGGATCTTCGGCCGTTTGTGTCTTTGTCGCGGGAGGATTTAAAGTCACAGCGCCATAGAATGACAGCAATTTAAACCAAAAGTCCGTGGTTCAATTTCTAGCAATGACATTCTGATCCTAGCTTACTTCTTCGCGACTCTACGAGTCTTCGCCAATGATAGTTCAGTTACAAATGCTAATCACTTCATGAGGACACTTGGGGAAGCTGTTAAGAGCAAAAGGCAAACAAAGAATTGCAATGTAATCGTGATGCCCGTTTTTGGCCACCTTTACGATGGTGCAAATTTAAGTGCACATATTCACTGCTTGCATTTTAACATGTTCACGATTCTACCGGGCCTTCCCGCCGTGTTGCATCATTACCATTTGTTTAACGGGTGTTTCGGAAAGTCCGCTACCAATCCGATTCAGTGAAGAGGCAGTCAATCGATTTGGTTGCCGCCGAGGGAAGTGAGGCACAGGCAGAAGAAGAGGTGTGGAAGCATTTCCGGCGAGACAGGCAAAGTGGCGGCACGAGTGACAACGTACATGTCAAGTTTCCATAATGACTCCTCGGCGACGCGTCAATCTCCCTTATTTAACAAGAAGACAGCCAGGCCCCGTCAAGGGTTTTGTTTGGTCACACTTACCTTGTAGTCATCATCACCTTCTAACGATCTCAAACACAAAGAATAAACATCAAGGCAGAGACCCAGTAGCTAAAAAATCTGAGTCGTTGTACTCACATGGCTTTCACTGCTCTTGTACCATTATTACAAACTCTCTACTAGTAACTAGAGGAAGTATTGTATTCCACAGAAAAATTCCATGTCTATATTTCACCAGAGATATATGTTTGAGGGCCCCTGAATTCAAAAGCATTTTTAGAAAAAGGTCCGTGTATGTGTGTGTCAGTCTGTGAACAACATAACTCAAAGACGAAAAGGCGAATAAAAACCAAAGTTGGTATTTAATTTTAATGCCTTTCAAGGATGCGACACGAAGATTTTGAAGAAAATAGCTCCACCCTAAACTACCCTTTACGTGGAAAATTTTGATTTCCTTGTATATGGCTCTAACGATTTTGGTTAAAATGACATGTGTTTAAGATATTTTTATGAAAAAGGAAATGTATATTTCGAATTTTCTGGCTATAGCCTATGTAGTCCTGTTTACTCTGGATTACTTTTAAATAACTCGTAAACCGTAAGAGATATACAAAATCTTACTATACAGAAATTATTATTATTATTATTATTATTATTATTATTATTATTATTATTATTATTATTATTATTATTATTATTATTAGCAGCTAATGCTGGATTTCTGACAATGAAGTCATTAATCCTCTTGCTCTCCAATATTGAAGAGAGCAATAGCAGTAATAGTAACCGCTTTTTAGAGAGTACCATATTTTTATGTTTTGGTGGTCACATAACTCTCTCACAACCCCCAGTATGTCTGGAGGACCACACCTGTCGTTGGTTTACGGGTCTCACCGACCTGACCGGGAGAGTTATCAAAATAAATTCACCGACCATATCCTCTGATTACCAATCACAGGACGTATTACATGCCATGACAGGTCAGTATTTTAGGGGTTAAGATTTTATAGAGAAATTATTGAAATGGAGAGATTGAAAAAATAAAGACTCCCTAGCCCTCGGGAACCCTAATAGCATCGGGGTCGGAAGAGAACAAGAGATGACCAAGGTAAGGTCAGATAGAAAAGTTACAGTGAGGAGCAAAACACCAGTAAGTGGAAGTAATGTTCTGCTCAGCTTGGGTACCTTGTGGTCGCCATTCACATATCCCCTAGATGGAGACCCCTGAGTAAATATACAGAAAATGTAGAACTCGCTAAAACACAATTTATGTCCAAATAATTTTTGTCAGTTACGGAAAACAAACTTTCGTGAAATGCAACATCGTTTATTTTCTTATATGTTAAGCGTGCAAAGAGAACGGAATCTCAAAGCTTTAAAAGATTTGACTATCGCTCAAGGGCTACTGTATTCTAATATTCATTTGCAGCTACAAGGGAATAAGCAATAAGATAATTTCTGCAAATGTTTATCTCAATTAACACGAAGAAGATAGAGGAATAAGAGTTTGTAAGAAGGTTAGTACAAGAGTAGAGAAAGTCATGTGAGTGCAACACATAAGATTTTCCATTATTCAGTTACTTCACTGTTTGTGTGTATTTTGTCAGTTTCACATCCTGATGTCCTTCCTACCTTTATAGTTATTACTTACATAATATCTATGGCTTTATTACTAACTATTCCACTCTGTCTATTACTATGACTGTATTTTTAATCACTTTTGTTTTAGAGTTGCTAGCACCTGCTTCCATTGTAGTTTATCGAGTCCACTGTATACCTAACATTTCTTTGAACTCTTTGGACCATCTTTGTCTTGGACGCCCTCTGCTTCTCTTCCCTTTTGTTGTATCCTACATTGTTGTGCCGATGCCCAACTACCTTGCTACATTCTTATCATATGTCCTCCCCATCTGCGTTTGAAAAGTGTATATACATAAGGTAAACTAAAATGTGGTATTCGACAATAAAAGACTCGTAATTTTAACTTAGACCTACGTAGATCTTGAATTGTGTATATTTCTAGAACAACACGTTGAAAAATTTTATTCTAGATTTGATGGAGAAAAGTAGAAATCATCTTTAAAATCAGCTATACTAAAATATTCAGAATCACTTCCCAAAAGTAAAACAGCTCTAAAAAGTTTTAGTTTGCAGACTCGTGTAATTAATCCAATAGCAATATGAGACTGGTAAGAAGCTTTTCGTGATTTTTTTTTAGTAGAAGGTAACGTGTTTCAGAAAGAAAGAAGAAAGTGTACTGATACAAAAGAGGATGAAGTTGATGAATGCCGCCAACGACCAGAGCTTGTAGGTGTGTCTGCCGTCAGCACCCAGCACTAATCACTATGCGACAGAGGATTCAACACGTGGTGCAACCTCCTTCATCAGTAAGTCAACAATAGCTGATCTGTGCGAGGAAGGACAAACGCATTATAATCAAACTTATTTCTTTCTACAGGTAGCATAATGCTGAAGTTATTTATGTAACAAGTACATCATCATTTTGATTTGGAACGAATGAAAAAGATTTTCTGAGTTTTAGACACTCGAGATAAACAACATGCTATTAACGTTAAAAGTAATTATGCTGCTTATAACTTTCCAAGGTTACCAACATTGATTTCCTGGCAGATTATTATCCAAGAGACTTGTGTTGTGGTGTAATTTGGATGCACTAATTATACAATCTGAAGAACCGGCCGAAATTTACAAGCAGCGGAAATAGTAACAAATGGCAGCCTTTTCTTTCGTGAAAAAAGTATTACATTTTCATTATCACCTCCTCTGGACTTCATTAACTCCTCTTCTGCTTTTCTTATGTAATGATCAGGTTAGACAACCTAGCTACATAATGCTAACAAATGCACAACGTAATTTGATGCAATAGAACCGCTATTCAAATGTCAAATATGGCTGACTCTGCTTGGGTGATGTATTCAATCCTATTTAATCCTATGTTTGGAATCAGTTTGAAAAATTTTCTATTGAACGAAATTATAAATTAACAGCAGCTACTCCAACTTCTGGTACTGCAAATATCTTAACAATTGGGAGCATCACTGTGAGAGCCTAGAAGGTTGTGCCAATTGATCCTGGTGTATTTATGCCTGCTTCATATTTCTTTTAGGAGGTTAGTAATTACAATACACCATTTAAATGACATTTCATTGGCTATATCGTCTCTTAATTCTTGAGATAGTCTTAATAAATTCTCTAGATAAATTGACAATCACTCGTGGCATTAACATTTTAAGAATAATGCAATAACAATCATGCAATCAGTTCTATTCCAACTCCCTCCCCCAAAGAAATTATCAGTTCAGATTGTAATATCTAATTGTGCAATCAACACTTTTTAGTCAAGACCAATGATATTTTTATTAGGCTCTGTCATGCGAATTAAAGTTCTTAGCTGTTAATTAAACTTTTCCATCGTTTCATTATTTTCATAGCTTTCTTTATGTATTAATGTCATTTATAGCCAATCATGTGTTAAATGGAATAAGTGACCATCATAGCTGAACAGAGCATCACAGATACTAAGTAACTAAAAAGAATCTACACCATAACCTATAATTTCTCTATAAACATTAACAACTAATTAACGATAATGTGTTTATTCTGTTGCAGGATGAAATCCGCTTTTAATTCTTATCACAAATAACTATTATTCAACTCTAGTTTCATAAACTGCAGAGTTAGGGAATTAAATTTTATAGCATCATGGTTCCATAGCAACTTATTTACAGTCCCAAACTGCTTTTGTTATTGAGATTCGAACTCGAGATCTTTTGAACGTGAGGCAAACACGCTACCATCACGCCATGGAGGTGGGCTAAAACTGTTTAATCAGCAATATTTTTTTGGTACAGTTATGTAGATTTTTCAGTTACTTTTCATTAAGTCAAGAGAAAAATGCCCGTTTAAGAAACAAATATCTGTTGGTGTATCCAGAAATATCATTGCTGCCTTATTCATTGCCTTCTAGATGAAATACCAGGACAGTTGTTTCGATGACCAACTACAGCAAAAACAAATCAAAAGGGGATGTTATAGAAGGTTTTAAAATTATTCTGGTTAAGGCGAATAAGAATGCATTATGACTGCAGCTTATATGACACCCGTACTAGAAAGGCCAATTGGGTATGATTTTGAACCACCATAACAATGTATTTATAACGCTAGAATTGTGTACATGTAATTTTAATTGTTCATGACTACCGATGAAAAGAAAAAAAAAAAAAAAAAAAAAAAAAGCGTAAGGAAGCGAAAGCTAACTTCCTTTTTTGAAGGGAGATTAAATAGCGAAAATTGTTGAATTAAATACATTTATGCACTTTTACTAACTGGAATTACCTTTTAATTAGGTATAAATTCACAGACACAAAATTACGAGTATCTTTGTGGTCTGGTGATAATTATACTAACATCTAACCGAAAGAAGATACTAAAACATTTATAGATGCAACACTTAATGTTATACACTTACTACAGACCTATTAATAAAAGCATTTGACACTTCGTAAAGATTGGAATAAAAAGCTGCACTCTTGAAGATAGAAGAGAGGGAATGTGTCAGTTTAATGGAGATTTCAACGAGTGGTTTCTCAGGCTGATTTGTTCCAATTTACTGGAAAAAGAAAAGCACATGTATTTCTACCACAACACGTGCTAGAACAACCGCAGTGAGAAACGAGTATTAATCATTATGATAAAAAAGTAAATTGCTCTTCATTGCAGAGTATTATATTGAGGAATGTTCAGAACTCAACATTTCGAGAAAAAATACTCGGGCATTATTACATTTTTTGCTTTCCTCGCCACTTAAATGTCCAAACATGACGTTTAAATGAGTGTGTGAAGGCAAATCCAAACAGCGCACGAAACTTCAAAATTGGATTTTCTCATAGATTTGTTTTCTTAGTTTTTTTTTTTAATTTGAAATTTGTCCAAGATGATATTTTATTCAGTTTCTTTCATATTTCAGTATACCTATTATGGTTTTTAAAGGCGATGAGAGGAGGGCTTATATATAGGTGGTGTGGTGGTAGCGTGTCTACTTCATATTCAAGAGATCTCGAGTTCGTATCTCGGTCAAGACGAGATATACGGATAAATGCTAACATAAAGGAATACAGATTTTCCTAATAGTGGACATTCATCATCATCATCATCATCATCATCATTATCCGTCACGAGCTAAAACAATAGTAATTGCCTTTAATACACAAGTAAATAAAAGTCTTCCTTCATTTTTCTAAAACAATTGTGCTCTTCTGTAGATTATCGGGCTGAAATAAAACTAATGTTCTCGTCATAAATTACAGCTGTGGTCACGAAGGCGCCTAAATAAGGAGACAAGCAAAATGAAATTGATCTCTAGAAGTAAATATGACATATACATAACATGGAATTTCTCTACACATATGACAAACCAAATTTGTATCTAATACGGGATTAAAACACAGTTAATGTACTCTTAAAAGATAATGCTATATCTACAAGTACTATTTAACATTGAGCAACAAATACCAGTCAGTATTTTGAAATAAATTCCATAAGCCTGTCTAAATGCATTTATAAGCACTTTACAACAAGAAATACTGAAAATGTATGTCGTTTATGCTGATTATGTAGTGTTTATTTAGGTTTTATTACTTAATTAAAGTTCTTAATATTGAGTCGCATTTCAGTTCACAAGAGACGAAATTAATTTTATGCTGTTTTTGTTCGTAGACAAACATGGAGGTTCTGTTATATCCTTGTATGTACGAGTCAAGAATTCTAGTTTTGCATCTTAGGAGATAAAGGTACCCAACAATTAATTTAATATGATTTACAAATTGATGTGTACATTAATTACCTCATTCTTATAATCAGGAATAACAGAACTCAGAAATCTTACAGGAATTTGTATCTAATTTTTTATTTGTTGGCTGCCTTACAGAATTTCGTGTTCTGTTAGCAAGCTGATTGAATTAAAAATGACCGAGCGATCAGCATTTTGGTGTGCACATTTATATGGTATATACAAAAATAAATAACAAATTACGGAACATAAGTAGGCAATAATTAAACAAAATTACAGTGATTTAGGAAAGTTAGGTCAGGTGTTGACAATGTTTTTCACATTGAAACAACGTGAACCATTTAGAAGCACATATTTATCAAATAAACTTTTGCAAATATGCTTTCATTACACATTTATTTTAATGTATAAGGGGGATGCAGGGGACTATATCAATAGTCATATGTTTAAGAAGCTGTCCAATACACGCTAGCTTTGAAATTCTATACACTTTGTTTAACAGTAAGAATCAAACTAATGGTAAGTTAGCACTTCAAAAAGACTAATTAGTATACTATGCATAATGTAAATCTTTCATGGAATATGGAGTTTTATTTGGGAGTAATCCAGTACAGAGTAAACAAATATTCTCCATGTAAAACAAAATTATACGAATTATTTCCAAATAGCAGACGCTCATACTAATATCTTTTTAGAAGACAAGATATTAACCTTACCCTACATGTATATATTCTTGCTCCTAAAATTCTTCATGTGCAATCGAGCCACATTTATAACAAACAATGGAACTCACGAGATAAACACTAGGCAAAAGAACAACATCCATCATCCCAGTGCAAAATTGTATTGCTTCCAGAATTGTGTATTATCTGGAACCATAAAAATATTTAACGCTCTTCCTAATGATCTTGCGAAAAAAGTTAACAATTTCAATGCCTTAGCACATGCTCAAAATAATTTTATTCCCTACCAGATTATCTGAATAAAAATTATCCTATTAATGTTTATATAACTTTGTAAGCGGTTTGTAGCTGTTTTAGTAACAAATCAATTACATTTGATGCCTGCTCGAAAGCTGTTCAAATTTATATGTAGGTATTGAACAACTGACAAAAGATGCCATTCATTACTAATTATAACACAATGTTGGGAAGTGGCAAGAAAAGCCTAGTGAAAGTTTAAAACAAAGTTAAAATTTGAATTTGTAAATATACATTGTTAGTCTTGTAACTACAGGAAAGATTTAATTTTGTTTCTGAATTACCCCTGCTTTGTTTTTTGTGCTATACTGTACATTTCCATTGGAATGTTTAATGTTCATGAGCCCCTATGGCTATTTGTGAACTAGCTGAATACTATTCCAATCTGATCTAACCTAATAGGTGTATAGAATTTCTGCTACTTTAAGATAACTTTGTTTTTAAGAAAACAAAAGAGTGCTGGATAGACTGTTAAATCTATGTTGTTTAGATAGTTTAATACCACTTTCAAAGTCATTTTATTGTCACAGAATAATTAAACTGCCGGAGAGTTATAAGAATTCGTGTAGAAGATATATCTGTGCGAGAAATTGAACAAGTATCAAAACTAGAACATTCGTTACTCCTCTAAGTTTAAATTGGAAGCGTATAACGGCGACAAAAGCACCGTCAGTCAACATAGTAGCATAGAGAATCAAACGACAGGGGACCCCCTTCTGCAGGCGCGGCACAGAACGTGATGCGATGATGTTTCTCCCCTCCCCCAACTTGCGACATTACGCAGCCACGCTACGTACCGTGAATTAAAATGATGGATACGGTGAATTTGTTTTGACGCTGTCACACTTCGCGCTTTGGGGAAGGGTGTGCAGCCTAAATACTGGAACTGTGTCACGTGATTTTCTTTAGACCGATTCTCATCACGGAAATGTATGGTATGTCTCCGAACAATAAAATCAATGGAAACAATCGATGTCTAATACTTGAATATTCCAGTTCTATAACTTTGTGTTAGTACATTACTTGCAAGTAATTTATCCACAGAAGTTCAGAACGAGGATTGCGTTTGCTGAAATCAATTAAATACGACACATTAAACTGTGCAACAACTGTCCTTTGGATGAAACGATGTAATTCTATATAAACAAAGGGTGTTTGATTTATATCTGAAAACAAAAATGATCCATCACATACCGTTTTTTAGGATGCACACTTTTCATATTTACACAAAATGGAGTGAGCAAAATGTAGCACACATTAACTACAGAAAAAACATACAATAAAATGATCGTTTTGACCATTTTCGCTTATAGGCATATGGAGGAATGTTCCCGAAGGAAGACCAACAATATTCAGTTAACATACTTCGCTTTTCAAATAAAAATGTCCTGGTGGAAACTGTTCCCATACTGATCGCTAAATGCGGCGAGGTTTTGAGTAAAGAAATTTAGATGTGAACCCAAAAAATATAGTTTTCACATATACCATGAGTACGCCAAATTGCATTGTACTAGGTTTTCCTTGTAATCAGTTTCTCAGGTTGCTGGAATATGAATTACAGCACAAGTACTTGTGAAAACCTATTTTAGACCCCAAATGTATATCCAAAATACAATAGTTACATACATCCTCCTGACCAACGGCGAACAAGCTACATTGTTGAGACTTGAATGTAAGCTCACCCTACACACAACAAAATAAGTGCTGCTTATTTTTAAACGAACGAGAAATAATGTACTGAACTTATGTCCTTAGTCCTTAAGGTACTTGTATACTTCACACTTAACACCTCTCTATATACAACACCAAATTTGTATCACGTGGTGAATGAAAACCCCAAAATTCAGAGTGAGAATACTGGAATCGTGGGATGATCAAGCGATCAAGCTGTCAGTGCAGTAAAAATGTTGAATAAAATAAATACGTTATTCTTCTTTACCTGATTACCCGCCCCTTATGTAGGACTTACATCCTCTAGAATATACAAGCCAATGCCTAGGTTCAGACGCCTGGACAGAGTGGACCGGACAGAGTGAAGACCTGGAAGCGGGAGGTCAGCCCAGCACCTGGAAACTGATGGAAAGCAAATTGTAACAAATGGAGAAAAAAAAAGAACAAAACACAGCATTCGACTACACACTAGGGAAAACCATGTGGGCGGTCGACAGTAATCGAACTCGGATCTCCCGACTATAAGCCTCGTTATAAATTATACTATTAATTAATAAATCAATAAATAAATAATTATTAATTACAACGATTTTCCTATCCACATTGCAATACTCTCGATATTTTTTACCCAGATATTATTCCAAATTAACCAACCGTTACGTAAATGTTCCAAAATTAACAATCTGATGTGCTGCACTCACATAACCTTCTCTAATCTTGTATTCTTACAAACTTTTATTACTCTAGCTTCTTCTGTTAGTTGAGATAAAAATTTGCAGAAATTATTGCTTATTTCCTTGTAGGTACAAGGGAAATATCGAAATACAGTAGACTTTGAGCGATAGTCCAATCTTTTAAAGCTACTCGCTATATGAAGGCTTCGAAATTCTGTTTTCTTTGCACAGGCAAGATATAAAAAAGTGAATGACGACCTTTCATTTGAGTAAAGTTTAAGTAGTAAAAAAGCCACACAAATAACAAGGAATGTCTCCGAAATGGTTCACTAAAAGAAAAAAAATGCGTTTAGACATAACTTGTGTGTTGTAATGCGATGTACATTTTTTGACTTGTATGGTTTACAGGTTATGCAAAAGTCAATAAACAGGACCACATGGGCTATAGCAATAAAATAGCTCTTATTCAACACGAAAAGTTGATCAGACTCCCATTCAATACATGGCACAAGAGAAATTTTACACATACACTAAAGACTAAGAAAAGCTTTCTTTCCAAAATTCAAGACATCAAGAAGAATGTATACCTTCCTAATTCAAAGGGAAACTTCATATCTAAAGTCAATCCGACACAAACATTAGACATCACATATTATTTACACCTGACAGAAGAAGTTAAGAAAAGTGATACTCCAACTAGTGTTCTAAAATTATTGGCATTAGAGACAATCCATACTAGATTTCCAGAACACGAATAGCTCCATGTTTATACTGATGGATCATTGATATCAAACCAAGATGGAGCAGGTGCTGGAGTCACATGTCACCTCTTTTCCTATTACAAATCTTTAAGTTATGGAACTACTAACTTTGATGGAGAAATTGAAGCAATTCGAATGGCCCTACAAAATCTTTTGTACAGAATTTCACATTTTCAGCAAGCAGTTATTCTCTCAGATTCCAGGGCAGCAATTATAGCAATTACTTCCAAGTTGTCACCAAAAAACCAAACAATTATAGAATGTTGGAAGATGCTTAGCCATCTAACAGCACTTCAAAAACACCTAGTCTTCCAATGGAAGACTGAGTGGTAATGAGAAAGCTGATTTTCTAGCAAAAAGGGTATCAGCGGTGTGCAGAAATCAATAGTTAATCTACCATTTTATGCAGCTAAAAGATTAGTCAACTCTGAATTCAATAAAATTATTGAAAAATATTACTATGAAAAATCAAAAAATAAAAGATGGGAACTAACAAACATTCAAACAGTAATTCCTGAGTATCCTCGAAAAACAGCAGTTGCACCCTTCAGGTTGATTACGGGACATGATTGTCTGGCAAAACATTTAAACAGAATTGGGATATATTCTTCACCACTCTGTCCTCTATGTGATCTGCAAGAGGAAATGGATCGAGATCACCTTCAAATATGACCAGCCACTTCTAGTGCCCCATCCATCAGTGAAAAATATTGGAGAGCAAGAGGATTAATGACTTCATTGTCAGAAATCCAGCATTAGCTAACAACAACATTTCATTTGTCATAAAAATATTTTAAACATTATTTTAATTAAAATCATTAGAGCCATTTTTGAGAAAATAAAATTTTTCGAACAATATGCCATATAAAGGGTAGTTTAGGATGAGGAATTATCTTCAAAATCCTTGTGTCGCATCTTTGAGAGATATACTTAAATACCAAGTTTAGTTTTCAACCGACTTTTCGTTTTTGAGTTATGCTGTCCACACACACAGACACAGACACAGACACACACACACACTATCTCTCCCCCTCCCCCCCCTCTCTCTCCCCCTAGAATCACGGACCTTTTTCTATTTTTTTTTTTTTTAATTTCAGGGAGCCTCAAGACATACTACTCGACATCGAAATTTTGGGTTGAATAAAATACTTTCCCTGCCTACTGTACATAGCACAGGAAGTAAATATAAGGAAGTTAAGCTACTTTTCGCATATACTCCTATTTTCCTCAGATTCCAAGAGACCTATAGGGGCAAACAGGAATATTAAGAGATACTTCGCGTTCAAATGTTTGCTTTACAACGAGCTAACTAGGTGTGTTAACAGGGTGTGAAATAACTTGATTACCAGTTGCACAATAAGACAGCAAAACGAAAGTATGAAACATCTTAGCTTATGTTGCATAACCCACGTACTTTCAGCTTCTGATTAATGTTTTAAGAGTGCAATAACTCGTATGTTCTCACAAGCGGTGAACGCCTAGAACACCTAGTGTTGATCGGTATGCTGCAGTGACGTCAAATCTAAGAGGTGTTTGAGTTACTGTTCAAGTATTATCCTTGAAGCTCTGAAGTAACACTAACATGGGGTTTTATCCGCTTTCTGAGCAGATAATTTCAAAGTAAATTATCATAGCGGAAACGAGTGAAGAGATGATATAATATAAACTTATTGACAGTGGGTCAATAGGGGGTACGCCTGGAACATAGATTATGATAATGCATTGGACTTATTGACAGTTTATTTTTAAATCTTTGGGCAGCATCATCTGCTAGAAGCAAGTTTATTTACACAATGAAATATAACGTTCCAGAAAAAATATTTCATCTGAGAACCAAGTCCAAATCTTACGTGATTACAATTTATTCAGCTCAGTTCACTCGACAATACCTAATTATTCTATAATCCTGATTGTTAGAAATAACGCGAAAATATGTCTGATAACTATATGCATAATGCATATGCTGTATTTTTCTTTGTTCTTAAAACAATTTGAAACAACACACCAATAGTATGAGCTAGGTAATACTCAAAATACACAAATAACTACTTACCAAGTTGGGGTAAATACTTAATCTCCGAATTACAAGTGTTGTCTTATGAATTTGAAGGGTTTTGTAATGCGAAATCTTTAATTCCACAAATAGAACATAATTTCGATGTAAAACATAAATACATTAATTACACTATCATAGCTCCACAATCTAATTGCATGCCTCTGTGCTTCTCTGTCTGTTCTTCTTTTAGAATTCCTTTCGTAGAAGGGCTTTTATGAAAATGAAATGGGCGGCGGTGTCTCAAACAATGCAGTTTTTTTCTTCTTACTCTACCTTGTATCTATACCTTGTTCCACTCTTAGATGACAGTATGGAGTTAAATGGGACATCTCTGTCTCTATCTAGCACATACAAGTTGCCATTAGCCTCGTCCTTTTCTAACCTCGCGCTGTTGCCAGATTCCTAATAGCATGGTATAAATATTCAGTTGTTATAAATTTCAGGTTTGAACACACTATCCTACGCAGAATTTTTCTCTCTATTAGTTTATATCCTTTTTAGAGTCATTATACATTTCTATAGGCCCATATTTCTTCAAAAAGCATTTTTTTCACTAGAAGTCCGATATTTGCTGTTTCTATACTCATCAGGCACTAACTAACAAACTGCTAGAATGCGTCTATATTTTGTTCTTAGGTACAGTAAACTATAGTGCTACTATCTGCCCACTTTGAATTCTCTATGTTTACCCAGTTAAGTGTTACAATTTTTTGAATTAAATGTTTTCGGAAAATTTTATACCTGTGCACTGCAAAAGTTACGCAGTGTGAAACTTCTTGGTTATTGAGTTTACATGAGGGAACCAGCGAGAACAAATGTTGATGAGGGTTGGAGAAAGTTTTTAAAATAAACGAAAAGGCTGTAACTTCTTTCTTTCATCGAGTAGGGCAAACAAAGGGTATTCATCTATTCAGCGTATTCTCGCGCCAGGCCTGACACAGAAGATAGTATAAGGAGCAGCAGTAATATTAGTTCGAAAGAAACCGTGTGTGCAAATGTGTGTAACTGTGAGCTGTTATTGCGTTATTTGTTTAATAGTTTCGTAAATATTTGTAATTATGGAAGGGGAAGCTAGAAAGAGACGATATATTGGTAAATTAAGAAGTAAGGAACGCCAAATAATTATGAAGGTGTTAGATTATTTTTCAAGTAGAATGCGTGTAAGTAAGGCAGTAAGAGAAATAGCTAAGGCTATCGGTTGTTCAGAAGCAGTAGTGTGTAGGATTAAAAAGGAAGTAATGAAAGGACCTCTAAGAACGCCATCAAAAAAGAAAGCAACAGGGGCGGGAAAAAAAGAAGTATATAGTGAATAGTGCAATGCGGAGTGCGGCGAATTGTTCATTCTTTACAGTTTGCAAATATTCAACCCACGCTGAATATAATTTTGTCACTATTCAACAGTGATGAGACCCTACCAAATTTCTCAAGGGCCACTCTTAGTCGATATCATCAGATGGCGACATAAATATCTAAAAGACGTAAAAAGGTTTAGGGACCAAGGGAAATCAATTGTATATACTGTCACCGCGCCCGCCGCATCTAATTGCCGACAACCGTAGTGTCACCCATCGCATTATTGTCGGCACTACCGCAAAGGAGCCGAAGGAAAGAGACAGAGAATGGCCGCATTGTTGGGGCGCTTGCCGAAAGAGAGAAAAGGATAGATTCTTCTGGAGTCTTCTACTTTGTATCTCGCCGCAATAAGTGAACGTTCCTGAAGCTTCCAGAATAGTGCCTGGGAGATATAAATAGCGGTAAAGTGTGAGAGAGTCAGTCAGACGTAAGAGACAGACGTATGTGAAGGTTGAGGAGTCGTGCCGACGGAGACGGACAGACGATGTGGAGAGTTGTGCCGACGGAGAAGAGTTAGTTCTTTGTGTTACGAGTTCGGAGCCGTGCTGTTGGAGAATCGGAAAAGACTTTCTTGTTGTTGCAACGAGTGTACAAAGTTACTGTTTACGGAAATAAAAGTGTTTCTTTATCTCGACTACATCTGTCTACCTTACTTCACACCCAACCACAGAAAGTCACAATATGAAAGTTAAAAGTGTTCGTCAAGCAGCAATTGAAGAACTAAGTGCAGGACTCGGCCACCTCGGGATCGCACGCGCAGAAAGATTCGCAACTAGTACATGTTGCAACACTGCGCTCCATTTAACGTGTACTGTCTTCTAAGGGTGGAACGCGCTTTAGTAGGTTGGGGATGCCCTGCATTCCACGAAAAATTATGTATTGAAATTTCAGTGGAATAACATGCTTTGAGAATCCTGGAATCTATAAAGAAGAGCATTCTAAGAAAAATATCCATGTGTGTGTGTGTGTGTGTGTGTGTGTGTGTGTGTGTGTGTGTGTGTGTGTGTGTGTGTGTGTGTGTGTGTGTGTGTGTGTGTGTGTGTGTGTGTGTGTGTGTGTGTGTGTGTGTGTGTGTGTGTGTGTGTAAGTTGTCCAATAAATATCAAATTTGGTATTCGAGTTCGTTGTCTTCCAAAGCGACAAGAAGATGTTTCAAAAAATCCCCCACTTCAATTTACATGGAAAGTAATTTGAAGTTTCTGATTTTCTTAAAAACGGTACTAACGGTTCTTATTAAAAGACGTTTAGGATATTTTCATTACTAGTAAATGCATATTTTGAATGTTCTGCGAATAACCTGCAAGATTCTCTTATGTTTTATTTTTACGTCATTTTTTTATAATTGTCAAATCAAAAGAAAAACTAAGACTGCCTATAAACTAAAAGAGGCTCTTTTTAGATCCCACAATCTTAAATAACCTTTTTGTGGGACCAAGCGTTCTGGAGATATATAATTTTATTTATTTTAGGTTTTCAATACTTGGTCATGTTTTGAAGTTGTAAGTTTAAACATTTGACAGTCGCTTTGGTTTCTTGTATTCATCATGTACCTAAACGAAATATATCGTGCAGCTCTTCCTTCAAAATTTATCTCATACAGCACGAAATAGTTATAAAAAAAAAAAAAAAAAACTTTTGTAAAAATACGAGTAGTTTGTATAACCTATAATAATCTGTTTCTTGCACTCACATGACTTTCTCTACTCTTGCACAGACCTTTCTTACAAACACTTGTTGCTCTACCTACTTCATGTTAGTTGATTGTTAATTTTCTTGTAAGTGCAAGGGGAATACAGTAAGCTTCAAGCGAAAGTCAAACGTTTTAAGAGTGGTCGCTATATGATGACTTCGAAATTGCATTCTCTTTGCATGAGCAAGAGATAAAAAATGGATAATGATCTCCCATTTGAGGTCTGTAAGTATTGCATAATTTTGACAAATAACAAGAATATCTTCAAAATGGTTCATTCCACACAAAATACAGACTTATAAAAGTCATCAAGAACAAACAGGACTACCTGGGCTATAGTCAGAAAATTCATTGTTATTTGCCCTAAAAATATCAAATCTTTGGCAGATTAATGAAAATCATTAGAGCCATTTTTGAGAGAATCAAAATTTTCGAAAAATTGTCCACGTAAAGGGTGGTTTAGGATGGATGAATTTTCTTCAAAACCTTCGTGTTGCATCAACCTTTTGTTTTTAACCGACTTTTCGTTTTTGTTATGCTGTTCACAGAGAGACACGCGCACACATACATATACGGGCCTTTTTCTAAAAATGCTTCTTTTGTAATTTAGGGGCCTCAAAACGTATTTACGGTAAAATCTGAACATAGAATTTTGGGGTTGAATGCAATACATCCCCTACTTACTATCCGTAGTAGAGAAAGTAATAAACTATAGTGGATAGTTACAGCTTTGTGAATGTAAACATAATCACATTTATCTTACATATATCGACAGAGGTTATGCAATGTGCCAAGCAAGTTTCGAGCGTTTTTGGGCATGAGTAAGTAATCAAACACTCTTTAAAAGCAGGACTCCTTATTGGTTTCGACCGGAAATTGTTACACGTAGATGCAATTCATGAGTTAACTACACTTTTTATTTTGTCTTCTACCCACTACATCAGATTGGGTGCGGCGGCGATTTCCTTCCCGTCATGTCTATAGCTGCGTCATTCCTGTCAAACAGTTGATCAGCGTTGCACTCCCGCCATGATGGCGTCCTGACGGTTCGGTTCGGGCGTGTTCGGGCGTGTCCGTCTCGTGTCGTGTCGTGTGCAGGGGGCGCCTCGTGTACCATCTGACATAATAGTGACCGTGTGTCCTGTGTTTTGATTTCCCTCCCCGCCGCCCACACATTTTTATTTATGAACACGTCATGATTATTGTGGTGTTCGACATCGTTTCTCAAAGTTGTTCGGTCTTGTGAGCGTTTGCTCGCCTCCGCCCAGAACAAGTTGTTATATGTGGGCATAACTACATAGCAGTAAGTGGACACATACGTACCCAAGATTAATGATGGAGTGCGCAAGATGCTGTAATTAAGAATTAAACCATATAGCACAGTACGGTCATTACAGGAATAAGGGCGTTACGATGTCATGCGGAAACCTTCTTGCTTGTTTTAATGGATTTATTTGCTTGCGTATCAACCAGTGTCATTTGTAGAAGAGCTTCTGTGATGCTCGTGCTGTGCTTATGCTAAACCTTTTTCTTAAGCTTGCCCTGCTTACTGTATTCTTCCGTGTTGCATTTCCTTCCCCTTTCCCATAATTGGCTAATGTGCGCAAAGCGAATTTACTAAAGTGCATGATTGTTTACCGAGGACTTCGTAGCTTCCTCTCTTTACCTCTCTTGAATCACTGCCAATGATACTTCGACATGAAGTACCTATTGATTATTTATGATGACTTACTAAATCGTTACTCATTAAGTTACAACTGTGCTTTCTTTCACACCATGTCGTGCACATCAGAAGCCACACGTGGCCAAATTATTGGTCCGTGGCAAGCTAGTAACAGTTCCCTAAATAGGGAAAATTGAAGCAACAAGATTCTAAAGTAAGAACAAATTAGAAACTAAAAACTTCACTTATCTTAGTAATGTTGCATGTTCTCCTTGAACAAGCTAACCCAGGGTTTCAAGTTGTCTCCAACTCATTCTCAAAGCTATACAAACAAATTCGTTACCGAAGCTACAATCTTTCATTTTTTTTTCTGAAAACAAAAACAAATACTAATATTCAATGTTTATTTACCAATCTCTTAAAAAAAATTTATAAATACAATCTATAGATGGTAATTCGAAGTTCATAACACGGTTCCTGTTTTTTAAAATGATCTGCCACAGCTGATTTATCAGTTTGTTTATATTTAATATTTCTAAAATGTTCTTATATTCTGGTTTCTAAATGACGTTTAGTTTTTGCAATATAAACCTTATCACAATCTAAACAGCTAAATTGATAAATGCCAGATTTTTTTATAATTTGGTATTTTATCTTTTTTAGAAAAATTAAGTAAATTTTGTATATTAAACTTATTTCGAGGGACCAAATTTATTCCATATTCTTTAAAAATCTTTGTAAATTTTTTATTGGCCCATGGATGGTAAGTAAACTTTTTAAAAATACAATTATCTTTTATTTTTTTAAGGATTGAAACTTCTTTAACACCTTTTTGATACTTAAATTTTTCTATCTTTTTATGTATAAAATCTGTATTAAAACCATTAATTACTGCAGTGTTAATAATGCATTATGTGTTCCCTAAATTTCAGAATCTGTGCAAATTCACCGAACTGTAACTAAATTTTATTGCCACCCAAGAAAGGCAGTTTATTGCATAGGCAAAGTGGCCAGGTGTATTGACTTTGGTTGTTGGGCGCTGCACATTTTATCTACTTGAGCACTGACAAGGGATATGACATGGACAATGAAGTATCCACATTTCAAAGAGTGTGCGGAACAATGAATAGGACATTCAGAAAAAAAGTATGTAAAGAAGCAAAATTAAAGTTTTACAAAGTTATGGCTGCAACTATGCTAGCATATGGAAGATGAAACTTGGACATTAACTAAAAAGCAACAGAGTAAAATACAGGCCTCAGAAAGGAAATTGGTAAGAAATGTGAAGGGATGTACGAAGAGAGACCTAATAACAAATGAAAGTATGATAGGCTAAAAGATTACAAACAAAAGTGGAAGAAACAAAGCCAGTCGAAAGAATGCCAGATACCAGATTTCCTAAACAAATAATGTATTATCATCCTAAAGGTAGCAGATCGGTGGGCAGACCCAGGAAACGATGACTGGAGTTCTTTGAAGGCGGAACAGGCACTTGACTGCCTACGCCATGAAATAGAGAAGAAGAACATTGAAGTATCCCGTTTTTTACTTTCTCTACTGGTAAGAAGGGGAAGTATTGTATTCTACCCAAAAATTCGATGTCGAGATTTCACCGGAAATATATGTTTTGAGGCCCCCTGAATCCAAAAAAAAGCATTTTTAGAAAAAGGTCCGTGTGTGTGTCTGTGTGTCAGTCTGTCAGTCTGTGGACAGCATAACTCAAAAACCAAAAGTCGGTTAAAAACCACAGTTGGTATTTAAGTTTAATGTCTTTCAAGGATGTGACACAAAGATTTTGAAGAAAATAACCCCACCCTAAACTACCCTTTACATGGAAAAATTTTCGAAAATTTTTATTTTCTTGAAAATGGCTCTAACGATTTTGATTAAAGTGTCATATGTTTGAGATATTTTTATGACAAATGAAATGTATATGTTGAATTTTCTGGTTATAGCCCCTGTAGTCGTATTTACCCTGGACGACTTTTGCATAACTGGTAAACCGTTAGAGATAGACCAAATCATACTATACAAAAAATGTAGATCTTGCTAAAATACACAATTTATATCTGAATAAATTTTCTTGTAGGGTGAACCATTTCGGAGATATTCCTTGTTATGTGTGTGAGTTTCGGAAAACTTAGAACTTTCGTGAAAACGATCATCGTTGTTCATTTTTTTATATGTTAAGTGGGCAAAGGCAACAGAATCCCAAAGCTTTAGAACATTTGACTATCGTACAAAGCCTACTGTATTCTGATATTCCCCTTGTACCTACAAGGAAATAAGCAAAAGATAAGTTATGCAAATGTTTATCTTAACACAAAAGATATAGGAATAAGAGTTTGTAAGAATGGTTAGTACAAGAGTAGAGAAAGTCATGTGAGTGCAACACATCAGATTTTTTATTTTAAAATCTGAGATCCCTACCATAGTGGGGCAACATCGGAAAAATATCACTGGGTCCCTAACAGCTACAGATTTTAATTCCCGGTGTCGGGTCGTACTTCGACTCCTGCCCCCTCCCTCTGAGGGCTCTAGGTCCACCGATCCGGAGGACGATGATTTACAGAGTAAGCACCTGTCATGCACCGCAAAACTCCCGCCGACACTTAGAACACTGAAACAATCAAGCAGATGAAAGGTAAAGTGAAATGAATAATGGAGCACCTGACGCGTTACCACGGAGCCACCTGGCTTGGTGTTCAAAGACCCTAGAAGAAACCTCTTTGCAAGTGTTAATGTGTGTATTTGCTTGCATGCCAGCCGGTGTCTAGTCTCCGATGGTCAGGCTATTCTGGAAGGATGTGAGAACCTAGGTTAAACGTGAACAACAAATACACCACACCCTGGTGTGATGTTCGCATGACCTTTTGTAACTCGATATTTAGTGTTTCCGTAATCATTGCCATTCCACCCTTTCTCTATGTGTGCAACAAGGCCACTTTTCACCATGCTAGATTGCTCCACCATATGAGGTTCGATACGAGAGGTGCCGGATTCGATTCTCGTGACCACCAACTCTGATCTTGAATTTTTTGTGCCTTTTCTGGTCGGTAGGGAATGTCGGGATGGTTTCTCACCTGCCATGTGATTTACTTTTCATTCCATTTCCTTTTTTACTTTCTCTACTAGCAAGTAGACGAAGTATTGTATTCCACCCAAAAATTCGATGTCAAGAGTTCACCGGAAGTATATGTAAAAAGCGTTTTTAGAAAAAGGTCCGTGTGTGTGTGTTTGTGTGTGAATACCGTAATTCAAAACCGAATAGTAGGTTAAAAACCAAAGTTGGTACTTAAGTTTACTGTTAAGGACTGTTAGGAACTTCTGCGCGTCTCTGTGGCCTGTTTGCCTGCATCCTATAGGTGGTCTCCTATGGTTCCTTCAGGTCATCCCTTCCTCCTGGGGGTGTTAGACACAGTACATCTATGTGGGTATATCGCAGTGCACCAGTTCTTACCCTTCGTTGTATAACCTATGCTTATGTATGTTATTATGCCTGAGTATTTTCAGTGTAACCGTTTTGGTATACCTCTGATGGTTTAGGATGTCTCTAGGACCACAAAACTGGAGGGTCTCCTCCCTCACGCCAGTTAGTACTTTTAAAAACATTTCTCCAATGTTTTACATGGAGGTAGAACCAGCCACTTTTCAACATCGCTTTCTCTTGAAATCTTACTTGATAATAATTGCTCTTAAATTCAATGCTGATTCTATCGGTGACAAGGGACTTTTTTCCTCGGCTTAGCTGCAATCGTCGCATCTACATTCGGCAATGAAACAGTAGTTAGAAGACGTGCTATTAATAAACACGTTAACATTTACAAACAACTCAAACTTTTTCTATAGGAATTTTCTAACTCTTTTTATAAGGCTGATTAAACAATTATGTTTCGATGCATTCAGTTTCTATGCAATCTTTGGCAATTATTTTGCCTTTCTTCACCAAAATGTTTTGCAGTATCTCTTAAGATCACTGTCTGTTGCGAAACTTTATTTGAACATTTTTACTAATATTTATTTTCTCTCTGAATTTTGACAATTAACTTTAATACATGTTATACTTTCTTTAATTGCTCCTTTTATGCGTATGCGAGGGCAATTCGTAGAGTAAGGTCCGAATGCCGTAGCTAATGAATTTCGCGCGAACATTGAAATGCGCATGCGCACAGAATCCCGGCATGCCTTGCGCGTAAAACGACGCCATTTGGATTGGAAAGTGTAGAGTGAGACTGAAAAATGCCATCATGAGACGGATTTGAACCACGGATCTATCTTTACTAATTGCCCTTGTATTTAAATAAAATGCACCTTTTTACTTTTATTTCGAATAAATTCATAACATTTATTAACAACTTGTCTAATAGTTTATGAATAAATATCCTTCAAATGTTTACCGCGTAGTTCCTCTTCCTCTGTGGTAAGTGGGATAAAATAAGGTAAAATGAACAATAAATAGTCTGCTTTCATTTATAAATTTCACCATCTAATTGACATTAACTTCAGCACCTTTGTTCCTTCATTCATTCTTTCTAAACTATTTGCTTTATTTATTTTATCTGTCCGCATTCACATAATACGTTATTCTTCATATACAGATTTCGTCACTTTTGTTAATATCGTTTTAATGTCGAAGTAAATATTCCAAAACTGCCTCTGATGACCTGGCGCTTAGAATGTTAACTTCCAAATTCGGCCTGCAGGACGGGAATCTTTCCTTAGTCAGGATTATTCTCCGTCCTCCTAGAGTCTGCAAGTGTGACAGAGATAGAGCGATACAGATGTTTAAGAAGAAAAGTGAGCATCACTTCCAATAAGCAATTGTTCGGAATACTAAATCCAGTGATATAACCTTACAGAAAACAAAGCTTATGTTTGCACTTACGTGATTTTCTCTACTCACTTTTTATTCTCATAGGTGTAATGAGATTAGGAGGGCACATATTTTAGTGATAGCTATATCGTTTAAGAATTGGTCGCTATGTGATGATCTTGAAGTCCAGAACATGAAAAACGAACGACTTCCTATTTGAGAAAGGTAGAAGTATTTCAAAATTCAAACCAACAACAAGGAATATGGCTGTTCCTGAGGCTCAATCGGTAGAACAGCTTCCTGCTGTGCAAGGGGTCCCGGGTTCGATTCCCGGGTGGAGCGTGGGAACATTTGTTCCACTAGGATTTTCCCCCCTGAAGTATGGGAGCGTAAATGTGTGTGTGTGAATTTAATGTTTAATGTAATAAACATAAATTGATCATTAAAAAAAAGGAATATCTCAAAAATGGTTATTAAAAATCTGATGTGTCGCACTCACATGACTTTCTCTACTCTTGTATACACTAGGTAACTATTATTACTAACTCTTATTCCAGTATCTTCGTGTTTCTTAAGATAAACATTTACTGAAATTATCTTATTGTACCCTTGTAGGGGCAGCTGGAATATTAGAATACAGTAGACTTTGAGCGATGGTCAAATGCTTTAAGGCTTGGAGATCCCGTTCTCTTTGCGCTTAACATATTAAAAAATGAACAACGATGTTCCATTTCACGAAAGCTTTGTTTTCCGAAACTGCCACAAATAACATGGAATATCTCCGAAATGGTTCACTGTACAAAAAAAATTATTCAGACATAAATTGGTGGTTTAACGAGATTTACATTTTTTGTATAGTAATATTTGGTCTATTTCTTACTGTTTCCGAGTTATTCAAAAGTCATCTAGAGTAAACAGGACTACATAGGCTACAGCCAGAAAATTCAAAATATACATTTCATTTGGCATAAAAATATCTTAAACGTATGACATTTTAATAAAAATCGTTATAGACATTTACAAGAAAATTAAAGTTTTCGAAAAATGTTCCATGTAAAGGTTAGCTTAGGGTGGAGAAATTTTCTTCAAAATCTTGATGTCGCGTCCTTGAAATAAATTGAACTTAAATACCAACTTTGGTTTTTAACCGACTTTTCGTTTTTGAGTCATGTTGACACACACACGCGCGCACAAGACATATATTTTTGGTGAAACCTAGACATCGAATTTTTGGATGGAATACAGCACTTCCTCTACTTTAATTTAAGAGTATAAATCTGAAGAAATAAATTGAATATTTTTGGTTATTTTACCGGGTTACCTTGAGCCATGAATGTGGATGATGGTCTGATGTAATTGCACAAGATTCGGAAGCATGGACGATGGTATTTCTTGTGTATTGAAAGCTCACATTCCGTTTCCAGTGTGATAGGTGAAGGCCTATAGACATGGCCAGGTGGTGTAAGGAGGGAGGCGATCAGAAGTGGCAGCGGGCGGCAGGGGAAGCCTGCAGATGAAATATGGAAGACATCAAGTTGACCGATGGGAGCAATAAGCAAACATTTGTCTCGCTCGCTCTGGTGCGCGGAGCAGAGTGCAAAGTACAGATTCACATTCTGCGTGTGCAACATCTTCTCTTGGTAACTTGCTGCCATACCTCCTCATATGGAATCCATAACAATTTCAGTATCATACATCGTGAATATGTTGCCATTTTGGTCCTTGAGGAATCCACCCAAAAGCTCCTATCATAGTTATTGCATAAACAGCCACTTCAGTTTAGGAAAGCAGAATTCCTCATTGAAGGGGATAAGGCTAAAGGAAGAGGGATAATCGAGTTACTGTAAAGATATGATTTGGAAGAAAAAATGCTCAAGAATAGAATTCTATAACTCCATCCGGCCTTAGATCCGCATCTTGTACCCCTCCGCTATAACATGGTGTTCATATTACCTGCGACTAGCACAAACAAACGACACGTGAATTGATGCCCCGTGTTTATGTTGCAACAGAACGGTATTTACTTGGGAGTTTTAGGAATAGCGCTGCTATCGTGTTACATTCAAGTAGTCTTTACCAAGGTTATCATACATCTTGAAAACTCACAGATAATTGCCAATATTTAAGGTACTATATTTTGTGGTGTGCTTTGGTTTCGGCGCATCGTGGGTTAGTTGACGGCATGTGTTTACATCAAGTGCGGATCTAAGGGTGGAGCGATTATACTTCCTTTATACAGACTTATACACTGAAATTTCTTCTTTCATTGCATGATAGTTTTATTTAAATACATATTTCGTTCTCTGGATTCTGTACCACTTCACAGAATAAGATGCGATTCTTATACTTTTTCGGAGTAAAGAACTAGATTTTAGTTCATCTTGTAGGGGAAATTCTATTATATAAATTGGTACTATTGAAAAATATGGGAGTTTGTTACTCCATTTTTACTCTGAGCAGCTTTTTCTGTGATTGAAGTTTTCCTGACACAAATGACCCGTTTTTTGAGAAACTGCTGAAGATGGCTAAATTAAATTTTAGTATGTTAGAACTAAATTAATCTAGCGATGTATTATTAATATCTTAGGCTACCTATGAACCATACACGCTCACTCCATCAGTAAAGATAAAATGAAAATTGTACTTGAGGAAAAAGCCGTATTCCTTAATAAATGACTATAGAACATTAGAACAGTGAACCTAGAAACCAAACGCTATATCATTGTGATATCTTCAAATGTTTCTTACACTATTTTATACATAGAAACATCAATTTATCATATGCGATTTGTTACCTGATCATTATTTTGTTTTGTACCATTTATAATTAAGTCAGTGCCACCAACTGTGTTTCCATAAATCGCTGAAAAACAATGTACTACACGTTATAGTCGATTAACAATCAAAGCTCAAAGCGATGCATCAAATGATGAAATTGTAACAATAATTGAAAATCCTATTCCTATTAAGGCCATAAAATATATGAGAAGGTGGAATCAATTTAATAAAAATAAAGTGAGATTTATTTGAGATTAGCAACTGACTTTCTGTTATAACAACAAGAGAAAATGGAAGTACATGTAAGTCTTGGATTTAAACTTCCTCAGTTAGCAGTACTAAGTCGAATTGCAGTAATTGTAGGTTATTTTTTATAAAATTTTACATTTTATAGTCAGATCTTTGCGATATAGTATTTAAGTTCATATTTTATTTGTGGAACAGTCTAGATAAATATCATTCGACGGTCTGACCTTTCCAGAGAAATTCTCTCGTTCCACTCCTGAATTTCGGTTAGGTTATGTTATGATGTTACTTGTGATAGTAATGCTATGAACTTTACTTAACGTGAAAGTCTAACACATTGTACTAACACTAGAAGGACTGCAGCGTGTTTTAGAAAATGTATCAGTTTACTGAATTGTAAAAACTTTTGAAAATTATACTTTATACCTTTTGCCTGCCATGTCACTTCAGAATTACCATCGTTAATGTTTTCAAAATGATGAAGAAATATTGCATTATTACCATAGTTTACCGACAATGAGTCAGAAGGAGAAAACATGTTTATTAGTGATGAATTATCTTATAATACTGATGATGCTGACTATATCCCTCTTCAATCGGATAGAAGTGAACCATCCGAATCTGATGGTGATAATAAAATGAATGAATATCTAAAGGATCCATGTGATAATCACTCTTGCGGAATTGTCCCAAGTAGCACCACATATCCCTGTCTATTCTGAAGTTTTCATTCCACAACGTGGCATTTGGTTCTCAAGTGCCTTATTTACGAAAACAGAGAAGCAAAAATGGGCTTCGTTGTGCATTAATATTAAATTCTTATTTACATTTCAAATCATGTGAGGAATGCTACGACACCTTAGCACGTGTTTGTATGGGAGGAACTTAATAACCTTCAAAATTCTTGTTAAGCTTGCTGTGCTGATTCCCACATGCGTGACTGTTGGAGGTCCAAGTTACGTGGACTATGTTTGAATGATGCCCTTACTCACTGAATAATTCTCATCTCTTCACATTGAAGCGCCGTCTGGAATGTAATCTAAGACTTATGCATCCTTGTCAGAATAACACTGTACTCTGAGAGATCATCCGATATGGTTCAAATTCTGAAACAGACCTGTTTTACAGCGCTAATTATATATTTTAGTACCAAAGTTTCAATATTTGTCTATTTCATTTCTGTTCATTAACCTGTTTTGTTCCTGCGAACTAATTCTCAAACTCTAAGTTTCGGGTGACATGCTTTTCCATAAAATTCTTCTGTTCGTCTCGATAGAAAGAATGAAAAGTAACAGAAGCGAAGTTGGCCAAAAAGTAGTAATGTTGACTTCCAAAGGCTGGCTTGGAAGGAAGCAAATGACGACCAAATGAACAGGTATGCAAAGGAGTGCCTTCTTAGAGCTAATTGACGTTAACCAACCTTTAATTGAGCACCAAGTTAAGTGTGGGTTTCACTTACAGATTTGAAATTTGTCATTTGTAAGTTTACCAAGATAACACCGTAGTAATCTAGATCTTCCACCCGCACCCCAGAAGAATTGACAGATCTAACTGGTGACCTGGTTTAAGCAATACTCACAGACAAAAGAAGAATGTTGGCAGAATAATATTCCAATTTACAAATGATATCCGGATCTGGAAGTCAAAGAACTTCTCGGCAGAAGAAACTAGTAATTGTTTCAAATTCAAGGTTATGAAAACGGAGCTAGACATTTTAGTTTAATAGCCTAATAATGGAAAAAAAAAGTGTCGGAATTGTTTTACTACAGTGCTGTAAAGGAATTAACTGAAGGTGGTTTTATTTATAATATCTAGTGTTTCATGTATACTAAAATGAACTGTGTTTTTCCTTCTCGAAATTGAAACCATTAAATATTCCAACGTGGTAATATTTTTAAATATTTCACGTTTATAATGAACAACTATGCTGCTCTGCATATTTATAATATACACGATATATTAGTCGCTGTGTTTCAAGAAAGAATAAAAAGTGTCAAAAATGCAATTCTAGACAAAACATTGTGCTCGACATTGTTAAATCACAGATACAAATAATGAGAATCGTGCAAAGCTAAATTTTCAAATTGTCATAATCTTATAATATTTTAGTTAGAAAGGTGAACAATCATTTTGTCGGTCAAATGAGTATTTTGATTACTTTTATTCTGCACAAACCATTCTTTTTCTATGCGACTATTCTGCAGGTATGTGTTAGTATGTACTAATTTCTTACTAGAAAGCTAATTATTATGCAGCTAAGTCAAGATAACCCGCTCCTTAAGATGAGTAGGAAATCAGACCGCCAAAACTTTTAGTTATTGTGTCATAAATATAAAAAAAAATTTAATTGGTAATAAAATGTTCATCGTTTTCAAGGACGCGTCATTTTTAATTATGTCTATTGCAATCCTAATGTCCTTTGACAAATACTAATTCATGATAATTGCCTACTACATTATCCTATTAAACAATTTGCGCTTTATGAATATTAATTATTATTCTTTTAACATTAATTAACATGTCTCTGTCTCTGTGTGTGTGCGTGTGTGCCTGCCTGCCTGTGTTCGTGTGTGTGTGTGTGTGTGTGTGTGCGTGCGTGCGTGCGTGCGTGTGTGTGTGTGTGTGTGAACACCATAACTCAAAAACGTAGTCAGTTAAATGTCAAATTGATATTTAGGTTCATTCTCTTCCAAGGATGGAAGATAAGATTTCCAAACAAAAGTACCCTTTACTGTTCATATAGAAAATACTTTGAAAATATTTATTTTTTCAATAATTTGGTAGTTTACATTGTTGAAATAAAATTTACGCCTTGAATCTTACTACACAATTTATGCCAAATATTTCTCGGAGATAACCATTTCTTAGCTGGTTCGAATTTTCCAATATTTATATTTTTCTGAAATAGAAGTCGTTATTCCTTTTTATTTTCTCTACTACGCATAGTAAATAGAGGAAATATTGTATTCCACCCAAAAATTTGATATCAAGATTTCACCGCAAGTAATATTTTGAGGGGGAGTACCCAAGAAAAACATTTTTAGAAAAAGGTCTGCGTGTGTGTGCTTGTGAACAGCGTAACTCAAAACTTCAACCCTAAACTACCTTTACATGAAACATTGTTGAAAAATTTTGATTTTCATGAAAATGTCTAACGATTTTGATTAACATGCCACACGTTTAAGATATTTTTGGGGCAAATGAAATGTATATTTTGAATTTTGATGGAGCAGTTGATGGAATGAGTGGCAGGGAAGCCGGAGACAACCCGCCCAGACGCCGCTTCGTCCACCACAAATACTGGATCGAACCCTTGGTGATAGGCGAACGCTCTAACCAGTCGGCCACGGCGCCACCTCATGTCAAATTCGCAGTATATAAATGGAATGCTCAAAAAAAAAAAAAAAAAAAAAAAAAAAAAAAAAAAAAAAAAGACAGAAATTCCTCTGCATATTTGATACGGTTGATGGAAGTAATCAGAAGAACGCTCTGGAGATTTTGAAGCAACGTTTCAAGATAATGTTATTAAAATAAACTACAGTTTTTTGTCCGCTTGTAAAGAAAAAGCGACGTAATTAAAGTAGACTCATTATACCATACTTAAAAGGCTTGGAAATTAAACGAGAAAAAAGAAATGTAATCATACGAACTGCATAAATACCGAGTTATTAGTAGTACATTGTATGCATAATGAGATAGTTACGGTCCTGTCATCATATGCTTCGCTGTATATTTTGGTAACTGTTCACATTATTTCCTGAATTACGAGAGCATGTGTGGTATCATTAGTTGCTTTACAAATATTTACTTCTCCGTATTTTTCCCCCACCATTTACCTACAGTTGTTAAAGGTACCTGATCTTTTGCGTATTTTCTGAGTTCGCCTCTTCAATTAAAATATCAATATTGGCCAAACCTTTGTCTGACATTTTTGAATGGCTCGCTAATTGTTTTTACTGCCCATGGATACTTCAGATGTTCAGAAACGTAAGAACATATTTGACTATCGCTTAAGGCTACGTATTCTCTTACACCCAATGTACCTAATAAGGAAATATATAATTAAACCATTTCTGCAAAGACTTGTCCCGATTAACAAGTATATAGAAGAATAAACTTTTGGGATTATAATTTGTTGTAGAATGGATAGAGAAAGTCATACATCAGACCTTTTCTACTTTCTCTACTGGTAAGTAGGGGAAGTATTATATTCCACCCAAAAATTTGATGTCGAGATTTCACCGGAAGTATATATTTTGAAGCCCCCTGAATAAAAAAAAAGCATTTTTAGAAAAAGGTCCGTGTGTGTGTCTGTGTGTCAGTCTGTCAGTCTGTGGACAGCATAACTCAAAAACGAAAAGTTGCTTAAATACCAAAGTTGATATTTAAGTTTAATGTCGTTCAAGAATGCGACATGAAGATTTTGAAGAAAATAGCTCCATCCTGAACTACCCTTTACATGGAACATTTTTCGAAAATTTGATTTTCTTGAAAATGGCTCTAACGATTTTGATTAAAATGTCATATGTTTGAGATATTTTTATGAGAAATGAAATGTATATGTTGAATTTTCTGGCTATAGGCCCTGTAGTCGTATTTACTCTGGACGACTTTTGCATAACTGGTAAACCATTAGAGATAGACCAAGTTATACTATACAAAAAATGTATATCTTGCTAAAATACACAATTTATGTCTGAATAAATTTTCTTGTAGGGTGAACCATTTCGGAGTTATTCCTTATGATATGTGTTAGTTTCGGAAAACTTAGAACTTTAGTGAAATGCAACAACGTTGTTCATTTTTTATACATATATTAATCGTGCAAAGAGAACGGAATCTCAAAGGTCAAAAAGATTTGACTGTCGCACAAAGCCTTTTGTATTGTAATATCTCCCTTGCACCTACAAGGACATAAGCAGTAAGATAATTTGTACTAATGTTTATCTTAACTAACATGGAGATATAGGAATAAGAGTTTGTTAGAATGGTTAGTACAAGAGTAGAGAAAGTCATATGAGTGCAACACATCAGATTTTTTATTTTTACTGTCTGGAAAACGATGGAAGTGCAATCATTGATGTTCTGCGTTTTCATTATGTTTTTTAGCTTATTCTTCGGGCAACTGGATAACGTAGCTGGAATTTGTGATTGATATACCGGAAATTCTGGATTCGACACCCTTAAGGGGTTGGGCAGGGAAATGACTTACTGTGTGGGTGTAACCAGGTTGGGGGCTTTTGCTTTCGTGTAATGTTTTGGGAGCTAACGCTTGTGAGTGGCCTGCACTCGCACAGTAAACACGGAAGGACAAGGCAGGGTATGAGTTTGTTTTTAAGACGCACCGTTACGGTGTTTATGTGGTGAGACAGGGAATGTGCATCCACACCCACATAAAGTAATTAGAAACAGCCAATATCAAAAGTTTTATACTGCAGTGAATTGATTAATAAAATGGAGCAGGCATTGAAATCGTTTCAGGAGCTACAAAGCAACAGTGAGCTTAGTGAGTGTAAAAACAGAGTTGGATTAGTCTCGAATTCCAAGCGTGTTGCTTTATTGTTGTGTGGCGCTGTACACGTCCAGCGAAGAAGGAGATAGACAGACACTCTGACGGACTGAGCGAAAGAAGCTGTAATGACAGATGTGAACGACAGATTCCAATGATTCCTCTACTCCTTCTCGCTCAAAAGAAAATGGAGAGATAAATCGATATAGATATATACTCGTGTGTGGTTATGGTCCTTAAGCCAAGCTACCCCACTGTTCACGTCGGTCCTGCAATATCTCAGGACCCTTATCTGCTCTCCGAGCAGCCAAAATTCATTAATAGATATTTCTAGAAATCCCTTTTCTTGTCGTTCTCAACTCCAGCATCACACCTTTGTGTCAATCAGCCTACAAGCCAAACGAAATGTACATTTTGAACTTTCTGCCTATAGTCTATGTAGTGCTGTTTACTCTTGCATAACTGGTAAACCGTAAGAGATAGACAAAATCTTACTATGCAACAATGTAGATGTTGCTAAAACATACACTGATTAAATCATTTTTTTTGTAGAGTGAACCATTTCGGAGATATTTACTTGTTATTTGTGTCAGTTTTGGAAAACAAACTTTCGTCAAAGGGAGGATCGTAATTCATTTTTTATATTTTAACCGTGCAAAGAGAACGGAATCTCAAAACTTTAAAAGATTTGACTATCTCTCAAAGCTTACTTTATTCCCATATTCCCCTTGTACCTACTAGAAAATAAACAATAGGGTAATTTCTGAGAATGTTTATCTCGAGTACAACAATTTAACTTTTGTGGAAAAAGTCGCTGTCATTCGAGAAGTTGAAAAGGGTCTGAAGAAAAAAATCTGAAATAGCGAAAGAATACTTGATACCACCAAACATTTTGTCAACGTATCTGAAGAATAAGGAGAAAGTTTTAAACCTTGAGTGAAAATGGAAACAAACGAAAAAGAGTGAGACTTATAGATATATGTATCTACGTAGCCAAAATGTCGACTTTAGATACAACTTTTGTAATCGAATTTTGGATATTTCGAATTCTTTTCTTGTCCCTCCAACTTCGGATCATCAAAGGCCCACTTTGTCCATGTTATTTAAAATCGTAGGAGCCGTTTTTGATATAATAAAATTTAAAAAACGGAAAACTTTCCACGTTAAGGGTAGTTTGGGACGAGATAGTTTTCTTAGAAAATATTCATGTTGCACTCTTGAAAGACGTTGAATTAAATAGTTTGCCTGGTTTTTGAGTTATGCTGTTCACGGACATACACACAGACTGACAGACTGACAGAGATATATACGAATCTTTCTCGTTCAGAAAGCTTCGAAACACATATTTTCGTTGAATTCTTGATATCGGATTTTGGCTGCAAGGTAATGAGAAATGCAATGTTTATTAGGGGAGTGTCAAGGTGTAAAGGTCCGATATCTCAATATCGAATTCTTTGGTGGAATACACTTTCATAAAAAAAGAAACTAGCAGGTGGCTTTGACTCAAGCTGTCGAGAGTTAAAATATTCGAAAATACAGAAGTAGCCCGTTACGATGTGTGTGGCCGCATTATGCGACAGGCAGATTCAGATCAAACTGGAGGTATATTTGCAAGCTGCAGATCGCTATCCGACCAGGGTGACGCGGAAAGCCTCAAGAATTTTGACAATGGAAATATTATGCACCCACACGTGTATCGAAATAACCAGCTATTATATCATTTTGAACTTACGAGATGGAACATGCAACATATTTCTTTCTTCTGTCCCTTCTGAGTTTGGAATATATTAGTATGCCATATTTTTGTGAAACTGACACAAGTGCTGACATGTTATAAGAATATTGCAAGGTTTGGGAATTAAATAAATGATACCGGGCTTCTTCATCAATATGCAAATATTTAAGGGGAGATTAAACGTTTAATATAGCGTCATGATCCGCTATCTCACAAATTATTTAAGGTATCATCATTATCATCACATCATGCTCACTACAAGGTTAGGCAATGGCCCGTTCTAGTTTCACAAAGCATCCGTCCAGCACTTTCTAGAAGTGTCGTCCTGTTGCTTGGAAATTCCTCGCTAGTAGCGTGTATTCCCCATTCATTTGGTTCATGTGGTCAATCCATTTTGGCTAAAGTTCACTACTTTATTATACAGGCTATGTTTGGTAATTGAGGACAGGGTAACGGACAATATTTATTTCATTTGTGGACTTAAATTATAATTATATTATTTTACTTATTAAGAATAGTGTTTTTCAGATTGGTTAGTATCAATTAGGTGTGCCACAGAAAACATGACGCAGGTGGACGGTATGAATGCTATATGGGAACTGAGTTCGAATGCTTCCTGAAAGGTCAATGACATCACGTTATCTAGGCAGTAAACTATGTGATTGGTTTGTGGGAAAACTGTTATATGAGGATAAAAACAACAAACACGCCGAAGTGGGAATTATCTAAATATCTTCTCTTATATCCATAACGCTTTGTGTGAAGGTTCTATTTTTAAATCCTCGCTTATTTCTTCTTTTTTAATTCTATAGAGTTTGTTGCAAGGCTTACCTTGCCTAAAAATCCCATCTCCATCGTCTAAGTTCTATATTTCTGTTTCTTTTTCTTTGGAGTCCAAGTTTTACAGCTTGGGAGGACCTCACAACATATATCACCGGCGAAATCTGAACATCGAATTTTTACAACGCTTCCTCTACTTACTATACGTAGTAGAGAAAGTAAAAATTACCACCGCGTTGCTATTTCATCACAAAACACTCCCAATGAATGAAAGGGGGATAACGTTTGCCGGGAATCAGTTTTGAGCATCTCTCTCAATTTTGCAGGACAAGATATTCTTTCCTTTGAAGTTAAATAATTCTAATTTACTTTTGAGCTAATATTGCTTTTCCTAATTCGCAATAATTCGAAAAAAATTCTCTTTTAAAGAACATTTAAAGAGCACGCAATAGTCATCCGGCGTATGTGAACTGTTCTTCGAAAGAAAATTAATTATAAATATGGAGTTAATAAAGGCACATATAAATGTACATACAATATTACATAATTTTTTCAGCAGTTGAGACAGATATTTGTTTATAAACCGCCAGGCAAGTTGTTCACGAAATCAGCATTTGTTCACAAGAAAAAAAAATCTGATGTGTTGCACTCACATGACTTTCTCTACTCTTATACTAACCATTCTTACAAACTCTTATTCCTATATCTTCTTCGTGTTAGTTAAAATAAACATTTGTACAAATTATCTTATTGCTTATTTCCTTGTAGGTACAAGGGGAATATTGGAATACAGTAGGCTTTGTGCGATAGTCAAATCTTTTAAAGCTTTGAGATTCCGTTCTCTTTGTACACGTAACATATAAAAAAATGAACAACGATGACCCATTTCACGAAAGTTCCAAGTTTTCCGAAACTCACACACATAACAAGGTATATCTCCGAAATGGTTCACCCTACAAGAAAATTTATTGAGACATAAATTGTGTATTTTAGCAAGATCTACATTTTTGTATAGTATAATTTGGTCGATCTCTAACGGTTTACCAGTTATGCAAAAGTCGTCCAGAGTAAATACGACTACAGGGGCTATAGCCAGAAAATTCAAGATATACATTTCATTTGTCATCAAAATATCTCAAACATGTGACATTTTAATCAAAATCGTTAGAGCCATTTTCAAGAAAATCAAAATTTTCGAAAAATTTTCCATGTAAAGGGTAGTTTAGGGTGGGGCTATTTTCTTCAAAATCTTCGTGACACATTCTTGAAAGACATTAAACTTAAATACCAACTTTGGTTTTTAACCGACTTTTAGTTTTTGAGTTATGCTGTCCACAGACTGACAGACAGACACACAGACACACACACGGACCTTTTTCTAAAAATGCTTTTTTTGGATTCAGGGGGCCTCAAAACATGTATTTCCGGTGAAATCTCGACATCGAATTTTTGGGTGGAATACAATACTTCCCCTACTTACCAGTAGAGAAAGTAAAAAAGAAGACATTATTAGAATTAAGAAATGAAATAGTTTTTAGTAAAACATTTTAACAATTCGTAATAAAATGTAAAATATGATAAGTAAGATTATTGATAAAATGTATTGAAATCAATTTGAAAATGCAGTGACAAAAGAAGCTTAATAAACGAAATTGAAATGTTACCTTTTTATTAACGTCCTCCAACGTAGTGTCATATCGGGCGATGACTGTCTATACTTCTTTTTTTTTCTTCTTTCCCTGATTACCCTCATAGGGTGAAGACCTGGAAGCGAGTGGTTAGCCAAGCACCAGCTATGATAGTGAGGAAGAGGATGATATGAAATGCAGGCTAAATGGATGATTGGAAAGGTGATAATGGAGCAATTGGTGGAATGGATGGCGGAGGAAACCGGAGAACCCGGAGAAAACCCGCCCAAACGACGCTTCCTCCACCAGAATACCACATGCGGGTCCCGCCTAGGTGGTAGACGAGCGGTCTAACTACTCAGCCACGGCGCCACCATTATACTTCCAGACTCAGGGAAGGATGAGGAATAATCCTGACTGGAGAAAAATTCATACCCCCCTTCCGGGAATCGAACCCGGGACCCCTTGCACAGCAAGCAGGTACTCTACCAACTGCGCTACGGGGCCAGCCGTAAGCAAGTATATTATCGTACTTAAATGAAAGATAAATGAACAGTTCCTCTGGAAGAGATTCTATTTTATGCTTTCTGCTAAAGAAAAACTGGAACTCTAGGGGCTCGTAAAGTAATGTTTTGCTTGCGAGTGCAGTAGTTGTTAATTCGTGTCAGGTGCTGTGCAGTGGATGACTGTGTCTCGCTGTCTGCTGGTAACAGAGACAAAGAGAGTGGTAGGGGGTTCCTATAAGGTTATGATAGAGACAGATTTGCGGATCACTTTCATGCATTCCAATGAGGCTTAACTTAACTCATTGTCTAGCTTCTTTCTGTGAAGATTAAGTCTTAAAATTTATGTAGTTTCCTCAATGGCTATCTCGTGCTTCATTTTCTTAGAATAATCTTGCTGGAGAGTCGCCTACCTTGGTAGGCAACTAAAACAGCAAAGAGCTAACTGATAAAAATATAGCTTTGGTGAACTGCTTCCCTTTTGCTACACTCTGAGCGAAATTTGTACTTCTTTAACTGTCACCTGTTTAAAAAACGAGTACGCATGAAAAAATATGTTTCTAGCCTGCTTCTGTTAAGTCTTACGAGTTGTCTTGCAATCACTACTACACATACGTGTACTGCGACATATTTACCCACTTTAATAACCACGTCTGCACTCATAACGAATCACTACTTTACAAATGCATCAGCTGCATGGCGATCAATCCCTTCCCTGAATAATCTCATGTACCTTAGAGCTGTACATGCAAGGATTCCGACACATCTTAAACTATTGGCGTAGCCTAATTATCAAACTCCGGCATGTAACCCAACGAATACTCCAAACTTCGTTAAAATATGGTCCAACCTAAACAGAATTGCTCTTCGGAGTTTTCATCTTTTACTACTGTCTCAGATTACTGTTCAATAATATTAAGAGCATGATTCAAGAAAGAATCTGCTTTTCTGTAAGAATTTACTTCTGTAAAGCAAATAAGGAAAGAAGTTGTTCTTCACCATTAATCTAATATCAATGAAACAAAGAAGACATCAAAACTTTCCTTCTTAATTCCATGCCTCATGACGGCACTCACACTTGAAATTGTCATTCTGAATATGAGGTGAAGCTACGCAAAAACAGTAGGCTTCTCCAAGTGCTCTTTTGGGGATATGTGTGTGTGTGTGTGTGTGTGTATGTAGGGACGGAGGGGAGACATCTGGATCCACTGCCGCCCCAACATGGATCTTTTACGAGCTACCCCCTGGGGGAAGGGATGAGGCAAAGTGACACCGTGGGCTGTCCAGAGAACGGAGCCAGCGAAGCCCAGAGACGCACGGAAGTCCCTAACAATCACATATTTTGACACCTGGCGTACAACTGAAGTGTTTCCCCCAACCAGGGAGAGGGCGACGAGACGAACCTAGCGGGTCGAACGGTAACTTCGAGGAGTCAGGGGAAAGGTATCCAGAGCACAAACATCTATGCCTTCTGTCCGCATCCGCTGGAACGAACCGCGCTACTAACCGAACCTGAAAAATGTCAAGGGAGAGAAACGAGAAATGAAGGGAAAGGAATCCGTGGAGAAGAGAATCCATCCCAGCGTTTGCCAAGTGAGAAGAGGAAATAAGGGAAAATCCGAAGTCGAGTTGTCTATCGACGGGGATCGAACCCGGAACCACCCGAATGAGAGTCGCACACGTTGCCGTTGCACCGCCTTCCTCGCTGTAGAGGTGTCGCGCTTAAATAATTCATTTAGATAAATGTATTTAAATATTCAATATATTTGCCTTTGCTTGAAAATCCTCCACACTCATTGTGACCATTAAAAACAAGTACCTGGTTTCCTAGAAAATGAGAAGGTAAAGCTCTGTTCTTTTGCACTCCGCAAATTTCAATCTACATTTGCTTTAATAAAAAGTAACCATGTGTCAAAATCATACTCAAGTGTGCGCATTTGAAGAACACAGATGCAAGAAACAAAAGAAATTGAGAATGACTATAAATGCAATAATGTGAGCGCGTTTCTTAACATGAGATGTACTCTACATACCCTGGGTCAAGCGCACAGTTCTCTCCAGCTGACGACAGATGTCGTTGCCGTTGACACAAGCTTTGTTTTGAAACATACTGCCAGCAAGTTATTGCAGTGGCGCGAGTTTAAATCGTAATATTTGGGAAAGCTTGCTTTTTAATGATATTAAAACGATTATGTACCATACAACTGCAATAAACACAAATTTTGCTATCAGTTCGAGGAAAATTGCATCTCTCACATCCATTGAAGCTACGACACTGCTTACAACATCGAGAACAAAAATGTTTGACGTTTATTAGTGCAAGAAGAGATTGTCTTCGTTCCCATGTCTATAATAACTATGCTGCATATAAATACCTTTAATCTTACGGTTACATTCTGCGCCATGTTTCTTCCTGGTGACGTTGGTACCCAATAACGCGGACTAGCGGGAAGCAATTACTGAGTGTATCCAAGTTCACTGTCGTAGGCTTATTGTAGCTGGATCATCCCTTTAGAAAAATAGTTTGTGTTCACGTATATGTGAATAACAAAACTCAAAACTGAAAAGTCCTGCTTCAGCATACTAGGTGAAGATTTTCTGGAAAGCTCCCCATTCCGTAAAAAATGGTTATTTTTAATTTTCTAAAAATGACTATTACGGTTTTTGTTAAAATGTAATATGTAAGGCGAGTGAGCTTGCCGCGAATGAATAAACATTACCACAACAGCGTGTAGCTGAAACAATTGCAGTTCACATGAAAGTAATTGTTGGCACATAGCCATAGTTATAGCCAAATCACTTTGTTCGTTATAATGCTAATTTTATACATATATAATGTCATTAATAATATGCTGGTGAACTTCACTCCTTCGTGGAAGGAAACGTTATGACTTCTGCGCATACATGATTGCGCAACTTCCCCTATATATTGGTAATGAGTTAAGATGACAATTATGTTTTCATTTTTTAAACAATTTGAACGAGACAGAAGAAAACAAACCATTTTTGGAATCAGCACTCCAAATTAGGTGGAATTGGTATTCAAAAATAATTTTTTTTTCCAAATGCAGAGCAATATTATATAAACTCTCAAATCAGTTCTTTTGTTTGTTATGTCATGCAGAAGTTTCAAAGGCAGCTTTTCAAACGTTGAACTGTTACTTTAGTCCCTGTGTCCCTTGTTATCTATAACAAAATGTGTATGGAACTGTTTGGATTAATATAAATTAAGCTGAAAACTAAGTGATCGTGGTTATAAAACCATTCGATTCTGAAGGAGTTGTATTTAGATTTCTGAAAGAAGAACCATATGCAATATACCAACTACATATTTAAATATGTCATACTTTTTGTATTTGGAGCTATTTTTTCAACATATGCGTAAAAACTGCACAAAACTGCGTGAGTCATTTAGGTTTCCGCAAATTTATTGCGTAAGTGACGCAACCCTTTGAAACCTGAAACCTGTTTCAGGCAATAATCAGATGTAGGTCATTAAGTTTTACGTGGCTTAATGATTCTGTCTCTGCCAATACTAACCGGTGTGGCACAAATATTTTTCCACATTATTTATTATTCCAAATTGTAAGGAATGCATGCTCTTTTCCCTGATTTTGTTTTAAATGAGTATAGTAAATCTAAATGTCAGTTTAACTGGCATATATTAAAAGGTTCATACCAAAAAAGGCAGGTGTAACTGGTTTGATCTCCTTAATTTAGACCGTAAGTCCTTTATGAAGAGGCCAAGTATTTGTTTACCACGAAGAAATACAGCCCGAACAAGGCTGTCATGCAGTCCTCGAATTCCTCTACAGTTAGTTAATATTGCACAGCAACTTTTTCCGGTATATTAATTTGAAAGCGGTAAAAATGTGACAAAGAGAAGGCTCTCTCCAGTGGTTACACCAGCTGGGGGAGACCTCGACAACAACCGGTCTTGCTTTACAAGAAAAAAATCACTTAGGAGACCGAATAGTTCAGTAGAAAAGGAAGAAGCAGAAGTGCATTCCTCCGAGAAAGGCTTTTCGGGTATAGTAAGAGTGAAAGAGGCGATTATTCATGGTAGTCGTCCTGAGGTCAGACTTTGCACGCTACTGATACCCCAGTGGTCACCGTGCATGATGATGGGTAGGAGCCGTCAAGGAGAAATGGGGGAGGGGAACATCGCAGAGGATATGTTACCAGGACGTGACCCGCCAGTCCAATATTGAAGGGCGGCGGAGGAATATTTTAGAGGGGACTTTTGTTTTTTACGAGGGAAGGCTGCTAATATCTACTCAGAATGCCCATGCACATATTCGCTTTTTCGTGAACTTCAGATCTTGTTCTGTGGGTAGAAAAGCTGAAGAAAAAAATGGGAGGATTGTGTAAAGAACACTAATTCTGTTATTTTAAATATAAATGTCCCAAATTTAAAATATACCTGCATCAGGTTTGCTCCCTTTAAATAAACTTAAGCTCGATATGGGCAGGACACTAGAATCGACTCCTCGGTTACTTCGAGTTTCAGAACAATCGACAGCTTTAGTATTTGATCAAGCGTTACACATTTTTTTTTCTCTTCTACGTATAGTAAGTAGAGGAAGTATTGCATTCGATCCAAAGTTTCGAATTCGAGATTTCACCAGAAATATATTTCGAGGCCCCCTGAATCTATAAAAAGCATTTTTAGGAAAAGGTCCTTGATTGTGTGTGTGTGTGTGGGGCGGGGGGGGGGGGGGTGTTGTGTGTGTTGTGTGTGTGTTGTGTGTGTGTGTGTGTGTGTGTGTATCTGTGTGTGTGAACAGCATAGCTCAAAAACGAAGTCGGTCAAAAACCAAATTTGGTATTTAAGTTTAATATCTTCTAAGGATGCAACACGGAAATTTTGAAGCAAATTTTTCCATCCTACACTACCCTTAACATGGAAAATGTTTAGAGAATTTTGATTTTCTCAAAAGTGGCTAACGACTTGATTAAAATCCCATATACTTATGATATTTTTATGGCAATTAAAAGCTACATTTTGAATTTTCTGGTTATAGCCCATTTTAATTCTTAGCAAATTAAAAGCTGAAATATCTACAATTAGGAATAAAAATAAATAAAAATAATGCATTAAATATGATACTGTTTGCGGATGAAATGATGTTAATACAACACAGAGAGGGTAAGCTGCAAATAAGTATGCACAAATTACAAAAATTAATCCAGGATTATGCTTTAAATATATGAGTTGAAAAGTCAGAGATCGTGGCATTTATATGAAAGCAAGTAAAACGATCAAAGATACGTAAGTCACACAATTGAATTATTTATATCTATTTTACCGCGATATTATCACATATTCTTCCTCCAGATCAACGAGTGGACACTGAATACCCGTACCAAAACTAAGCATTGTTAAAAGTCATGATTTTTGTATTTTTTACACTTTTTGAACAACAGAAAAATACATGACAAGCTGCAACAACTGTAGCAAGTTTAAAATAAACTTTATGACACCAACAGTTTAGCGAAAGTCAAGCCCCGATGTGGCCATTAAAACAATTAGAAAACTTGTCAAATATTCATCATTTAAAGTCATGAAAAAACGGTATGAAATAAAGCAATTTTCATGTTTATCCGCATCCTTAAGCATTTAAATAGTGGTTTTTAAATCATCTAAAGGCATTAAATAACATCTATTTCAAAACTAAAACTTAAATGAAATTTTGGAAAAGGAAATTGGGCACTAAATTAAGTTTCTTTACTAATTATTTGGTAAATAATTCGTGGGAAAGCTTATTTTTCTCTCTATTTCACATTAAACTTTCCAGAAATAAATTTCGTTGTAAGCACAGGAGAGATGCAGAAGGCTGAAGTGATAATAAAATCTTTTAACAGTGGGTAGCAATATGATGACTTAAATTCAATATTCGTTGTATGACCACGAGAAAAAAAAGTACCGAATTAGTACGGTGGAGGATATTTTCAGAAACAAATATTGAATGAAAATTAGCTTTATGTGGACATAATACCGAAACGTGCAGTTTGCGAGGTAGCAGGTGAACTCTGTGGGGTAAATCAGACACTACAAAAGAATGCTATACCCTGCTTCATAAATTCTTGCCCTGCTTACATATATTCTTCCGTGCCCCCCTTTCCACTGATTGGCTAATGCTTGCCTTTGAATGGCAATGATAAACAAGCCCTCTGCAATGCAAGGCCAGGCTATAAGATTAACGTAAGCACTGTCACAATACATGCACATGCTTTCGTCATCGTGAAAGCCAGGTTTAAACCTAAGAGCCCTCTTATCTCTTTATTGATAAGAATTTCACTAATTCCAGATGCCTTAAATCTGTTGATATATTTGACCCATACGGTTATGAAAGTGTAAACTTGAGGATTCTTTTCAATATATGCACAATATAATGAAAATGTCAAAAAGGAGTTATTTTTGTGGCTATCGCATAACAAACTAGGCATAGTTAATTTCAGAACTATAAGTTAGGTGATATATTGAAAACACACTGGTCATTCAAATAGTCTCATTAACCTGAAACACAAAGTGATTGTTAAGGAATATCCTCAGCTGTCAATACAACATCGAATCAACTAACAAAGCAGCAATATTGCTGTCGAACAATATCTGCATTGGCGGATCAGGGCATGCAAAGCTGTGTCCAAGGACTGGGACCAAGGGCGGTTGTGGACAAAGGCGTTCACATTCTTGTGGCACTTTTGCTGCAAGAGGCCAGTGCACACACACAGGAGTCTGTTACAGCAAAGAGTTGAGCTGGACAAAAGCAAAGGCGCACTGGACGGCGGACGGATGTATGTGTGTGTGTGTCCTCCTGCTGCTGGTAGCGACCGACAGACCAGGGGGAAGAAGAGGACACCGCTTAATTTAATGATACGCGGAGCTTTCCATCTTCGCCCGCATATTTTACCGTATCGGAGTCCGCCATCGCACGCATCTCCTGCCTTATAGTGTAGTAATCTTGTTTATTCTGTGTCCCCGGCCGGAGCCGCCTTCCTCCATCTTGGAGAGACGATCAGATCTAGGGAACCAGCGCCGTTCCGTTCCTACCGCCGTCCGTTTCCACCTCCGTCCCCCTCAAGAAGCCACGAACTTAAAGCTAAATGGTGGAGTTTCAACGATACCACTATTGTGCACAGACAACAAGCTTTTAGGCACTCGCTGATTCTAGTATAACAATAACCACAGAGAAACTAATAGGTAAAACAAAAATCTCACAAGACTTGCGTTTCAGGAAAGCTTAATTTAACTGTTTTCCGACCCCGATAGGAATATTTTGGCACTTAGCGATGTATGAATTAAGTAAAACACCACAAAGCTACAAATTGGGGCGTTTACTGAAGAATGATGTGTTACAGTTTAAGCACTCTGAAACATTTAAACGTCCTTTTTAGGGAAGCACGTTTATAAGCTTTTGGAAGGCATAATACGATGTTATATGCTTTGTGCACTCCTGCACTATTCTTACCGAATTGAGCGATATACCTACTTAGTCGGGACTATACTTTTCAGCCAATTGTCCCGATTTCAGCTTTGGATGTGAGCCGCCTTATAACTTCTAGAGCTGACGCTCATAGAACCATTTTATTTGATAGTAATGTTAGATAACAATTTTCCGTCCCACTTTAATTAACCCCAGATTGCGGATTAGCAGTCTAGTTCTACCCAGAGCTGGAATACCAGCATCCAACACATATACTCAATAAAATTGCTCACTAACATTATGGTTACAGCCACCATTCATTGTTATTTTATTATTTACACCACATATGACTTTCACTCGGCACCTTCCGTTTCTTCACCTCTATCTGACATTCCATTCATGTATCGATATAGTTTCCTGAGCTTTTCATCATCTGTTCCCGGACAATCTTGATGCGGTACTTTGTAAACAAAATTTACAGAGGGCGCACCACTGTAGACACTACCAATGCAACAAAATAAAATTAAAAAATAACTTTTTGAAGTCAAGCCTAACCATAGTTCTCTATCAGTTGCATGATCTAAGCACCCAAAATCATGGCTCATATTTACTATGCCCACTATTATGTTTTATTTAGTTTAGTTATCTCTCATGATTATTATTATTATTTGATTTCTAATTTGATATCCAAGTTTTGAAAACCATATTTACTTTGTAGCTCAGTTAAATCATAACTTGTAATGTGGTTTTAATTTGGCTAACTACTGCCTAAATTGGCTTGCTTACAGTTCTATGGGTTCTTAAAAATCCCACAACAATAGCCTTTTAGGTTTCTAAGTACTCCTCTAAAACTATCTCCATTAATTACTCTATCTCAAAGCAATATTGATTTGCTAAAATCTCAAAGTATTAAATTATTTCAAACTACAGAACAAAACATTTCCATTAGTATTACTTTAATTCAAAATACCGGAACGATTTCGCACATCATACCAGCTTATAAAGCGACAACTTAATTGAGTTTGAAAGTTTCATTTCTTCGATACTCAGACTCCGGTATGAGCTACAGGCAAAGATAGAAGAATCAGTGAAGATCCACGCTTACTCATGCATTGAACTCACCAAAATTATTTACCACCGAAATTGTTGAGCTTCTCCTGGGCGCTTTTCTCGAACACACATTTTTTTCCACTTTGGATTTTATGCTCTCAATACCAACACATCAGGTTTTTGACAGCTGTGACCAATAATCTTTTTATAGATTCCAGAATAATAATGATCTTACTTAACCCTCCGTTAGGCGCGCGCCCTGGTAGAACACTGTTAGTCGCTAGGGCCCCTCGCTATATTCTTGTACCTTATACATTGCTCTCAATAGTAGAATGTCCTTTTACCTACTTAAAAATTTGTGTTACTTACATTCTGAAACTGTATTCCTGATAAAATAGTTTGTACAGAGATATAAAAACAAGCGATAGTGGATAGGGCAAGTATTGTAGAAGTAATATAATGCTCCCAGGCTACGTCGGTGGAGGAAGGTTTGTGTTGTGTGGCATGAATTACAGCCATGGAGCCCAACACTGAAAGAGTCCCACCGCGCAGCTGTTGGATGCACTTTGCCTACGGCCCGCAAGAAAACTTACTCATGCGTGGCGTGCGGTACGCTCTACAGAGCTGCAACACACTGCTCGGTTCAGTTTTTCTTGCTATTTTAAAAATTAGCGTTAAAACACACCTTCCAGATTTTGGTAAATACTTTGTTGTCATGCGGGAAAAAAAAGAAAAATCCAGATAAGCGTATGTACAAATTATCTTATTGCTTATTTCCTTGTAGGTACAAGGGGAATATTAGAATACAGTAGACTTTGTGCGACAGTCAAATCTTTTACAGCTTTGAGATTCCTTTCTCTTTGCACAGTTAACATATAAAAAATGAACAAAGATGTTCCATTTCACGAAACGTTGTTTTCCGAAACTCACACACATAACAAGGAATATCTCCGAAATGACAAGAAAATTTATTGAGACATAAATTGTGTATTTTAGCAAGATCTACATTGTTTGTATAGTATGATTTGGTCTATCTCTAACGGTTTACCAGTTATGCAAAAGTCGTCCAGAGTAAATACGACTACAGGGGCTATAGCCAGAAAATTAAAAATATACATTTAATTTGTCATAAAATATCTCAAACATAAGACATTTTAATCAAAATCGTTAGGGCCATTTTCAAGAAAATCAAACTTTTCGAAAAATGTTCCATGTAAAGGGTAGTTCAGGTTGTGGCTATTTGCTTCAAAATTTTCGTGTGGTATCATTGAAAAACATCAAACTTAAATACCAACCTTGGTTTTTAACCTACTTTTCGTTTTTGAGTTATGCTGTCCACAGACACACACAGACAGACACAGACACACACACACACACACACACACACAAACACACATGGATCTTTTTCTAAAACTACATTTTTTGGATTCAGGGAGTCTCAAAACATACATTTCCGGTGAAATCTCGACATCGAATTTTTGGCTGGAATACAATACTTCCCCTACTTACCAGTAGAGAAAGTAAAAATGGCTGACTCCCTCTTATGTGAAACATCTAATGCTAAAATGCTGAAATCTAAACTTACGAAATATTTTCCATGTAAGGGGTAGTTTAGTGTGGAGCAATTTTCTTCAAAATCTTCGTGTCGCATTCTTGAAGGACAAACTTAAATACCAACTTTAGTTTTAACCGAATTTTCGTTCTTGAGTTATGCTGTCCACAGACTGACACAGACAAACGCACGGACCTTTTTCTAAAACTGCCTTTTTCGGATTCAGAGGGCCTCAAAGCATATATTTCCGGTGAAATTTCGACATTGAATTTTATGGTGGAATACAATACTTCCTCTACTTCACTGTACGTAGTAAAAGCATGTCTACTCTATCCTACATCTGATTGAATTATTAATTTTACACGCTGCAGCATAAGCACTTAAAACCTACAGGTTTTATAAAGGCTTTAAATCTCCAAGCTTCTAATTTCAAACACGCAATAGCTTCAATTTGCGAATTGCAAAAATTCACAGGCATTTCTACCCCAAAACCATTCTGGTAGAGTAGATTAAACTCGCCGCAAGAGAGCTTCTTCATTCCGGATGACTTTTGCTTATCTGGTAAACCGTAAGTACAAAATGTGTTGTTTGAATGTGCTAATTTATAGCACATAGGATGGCATTAAATTATTCGTGTTCTTTTCCCTTCTTTTGGCCAACAAAGAGAACGACATTTCAGTCGTCACATAGCAACCAGTTTTTGAAAGATTTGACAATCGCTGTATTCTCCTATTCTCGTTATACTTATAAGAAAATATGTTAACCATTTCTTCAAACTTTTATCTCGAAGGGGGTAGAAAAATAAGAGCTTTCAAGAATGGTTTGTTCAAGAATGAATGCAGACAGTTATTTGAGCGTACACATTTCCAATATTTTGTCCCAGGAGAGCAGAGAATAAGAACCAGAAGGAAGTATTATTGAATAACCAATGCGAAGGATGCCAATGCATAGAGGACCCATGGGGTTTTTCATGGTTTCCCCAGGTCGCAAATACTTGGAAGAATAATTACATCTCCCAAATTTCCTGTCTCTCCATTTCACTTCCCATCTCAATCTGTAGCTATTAGGTAACCTATTGTATTCTCTAACCTCACCCCTCCCTACCGGGGGCACCCCTTAGGAGCACGGGCACAAAAGATCTTGTATAGGTCGAGATGCTAAATCCCTCTTTCAAACCTTATCATAGACTCATGAAGCTGAGGAAAAATGCTTTTCTTTTTCTCTGGTTTTGAAGACGAAGCCCAACATATGTTCATTACAGGGTAGAAAATGGTGCATTTGATTTTCCGGCAGTTTTTTACTTCCTCTATTATATGTCCAAAAATTCGATGTCAAGATTTCACCGGAAACATATTTTGAGGTCCCCTGAGTTGAAAAAAGCCATTTTTTAGACAAAGGTCAGTGTATGTGTGTGTGTTTGTGTTTACCAACATAACTCAAAAATGAAAAGTTGGTTAAAAACCAAAGCTTAATAGGTTTCAAAGATGAGACACGAAGCCTTTAAAGAAAATTCCTCCGACCTAAACTACCCTTACATGGAACATTTTTCGAAAATTTTGTTTGTCTCAAAAACTGGCTCTAATGATTTTGACTAAAATGTCACATGTTTAAGATATTTTTATGACAAATTAAATGTATATTTTGAATTCTCTGGCTATAGCCCATGTAGTCGTGTTTACTCTGTAAACCATAACAGAAAGACAAATCTTACTATACAATAATGTAGATCTTGTCATAACTGTCCAAATAGTTTTTTGTGGAGTTAACCATCTCGAAGATATCTGTGTCAATTTTCTGAAATGGAGGTCGTTATTCACTTTTTTGTCTCTTGACCGCGCAAAGACAACGGGATTTCAAAGTTTTAAAATATTTGACTATCACCCAAAGCCTACTATACACCCATATTCTCCTTGTACCTACAGGAAAGTTAGCAATAGGGTAATTTTTGCAAATGTTTATCTCGACTAACATGAAGATAGAGGAATAAGAGTTTGTAAGAATGGTTAGTACAAGATTAAGTTGTTGCCAATTTATGGGTTTTCGAGTTCGTAGCCCTAGTAATAGCATTAAGGTAGAAGCACGCCACTGAAACTTGATAATGGAACGCACTCCACCTGTCACACACACTGTAGCACTGTGCACCGTCTCTCTTCCTCTGCCATCCGCCACGTGAATTAGAGCCCGCGAATATATTACTTTCCAAGAAAACCCAGCAGCACTTGTTTTGCATTTACTTTCAAAAAAGGAAGTACTACCACCGAATGCTATAAACAAAAGCAAGAAACGGCAGCAACCCTTCGTCGTGGGCTGTAACCTCCAACTAATCGACCGAAGGCTCGACACTGATCGAGTGATGGATAATGTTACGTGATGGACTGAAGAATACCATGTCTTTTGTTTTTCTAACCATCTACAATATTTTCAGGATAGAAATGTACAAGGCTGATAACAGCAGGAAGAGTAAAACGTCACATATACAATCTAAGCTCTTGAACTACGAGCACAGTGACACAAAAGCAAATACCACAGACTGAGAACGCAGCGAACACTGATCCAACAGCTAGGATGTTAGGAATACAAATCTCATGAGATAATGAGTGAAGTTCCATACCAAACGTTTTAAATGCTTTACAAGGTTATTAATCAAGTATTCATACTAACATTACACTTTTGTCACAAAGATTTGTTAATCTAGCTACCATTTATTATTCCAGACAAACTTTTACTTCAAATTTACTCATTTCGATATACGATAGGGTAGATAAAGCAATGCTCAGATTTTTAAAGACTGTATCCCTATATAATGGTGCCCTTTACTTGACTGTGCGAAAAAAAAAAAAAAAAAAAAAAAAAAAAGAGTAACGACTACCCATTTCAAAGTGTGCTGGAGCTCAAGTCGGGTATAGACGGCACCAAGGACTCTATGGAGGAATTTAGCGCATGCGCAGGTATGTTATTGTGCTAAAGAGGTGCATACCTTTCGTATTAAGTTACCAAAACCAATGTTAACAAAGTTTTACAAGCGTTCGTTGTTAAACTGCAACACTTTGCAGCGTCCAATATGAATGAAGAGAACTTCACAGCGTATTTCCAGAAAACTCAAGATACTTATGAATTTTATTTATTCTGAAAACACCTTAATCATATGGTAATCAATCAAAATATTTGTATTTTTGAGAAAATCACAAAGAACTAAAGCGGAAAACTGCAGTATACGTAATTATTTGTAATACCCAAATGAAAATGTTTAAAACCATTAAAAGTAACACTATCATTCCCTTATGCAAATAAAAAGCTATTATAGAACACGAAAGGCATCTAAGTAACTTAGTAATGTTCCAAGTAAAGAGCAGTTTGGATTGTGGGGGATTTTGTTGAAAAATTATTCACCTAGTAAAATAGAAAGAAATGAAATAGAGCATAAACCTGACGTCTAAAGGCATAAGGGATAGAAAAAGAAGAAGGAGAAAGAAAAAGAAATAATAGAACATACAAGAAAGCGACTACACAAGTAAACCATTTAATAATAAGCAGAGACTACAGTGCCATCTATGTAATTAAAACTATCTACCTGTCTGATGAATGCATACAGACGGCAGCAGGGGTAGCTAGTGCAGAAACATAACAGATAAACCCTATTACGTCAACATTCCCGTTGTGTAGCATGGACAGGTCCCATGTTTATCTGCTCAGGGCATAGAAAACTACACTCTTTCTTCAGATATGTAGTGCATGTGCACCCAACGATAGCCTGAAATGCCACAGTCTCAATTCCAAACCAGTAAATCAGTTATGAATTGCTTGTATCAGTGACAACAAGGAAGGTGACTACAGAAAAACAACTGTGATGTGTTAGAGTTAATGAGAACCTACATAAGAATTAAAGGATCTATGAAATGTATTCTCAAAAGTCATCTAACCTAAAAGTTAAAACGCTGTTTTAATTTATTCATATGTAAACTACCTTATGTTGCCTACACGGCTCAGTAGTGGACAGATGTGAACTATGTTATGGTATTTCGTTTACAAAATCCATACCATACCGTTTATTTCTGAAATGAAAAGGTTAATGACTGAAGATAAACCGTAGACTCCACGAGAAGTAGTAGACCTCGCATAAATTAGGGTTAGTTTACCAACCGGAATGGCGATTTTTCCCGCTGGAGCTCTCGTCCGGGGTTCACTCAGCCTCGTGATGTCAACTGACCTACTGTCCTGATGGAAAGGTAGCGCCCCTAAAAGGTCAAATAGTCGCCTTATGGTAGGAGAAGATATTGTCTTTGAATGTATTTATAGAAGTTCAAATTTTTATGTTTACAACGAAAACGCAATGTTTTATTTTAAACACATTTTAATATATTTAGTTTATTAAATTGAAGTGTTAATATAAAAAGTTAGGCAAATATTTCGCTCTCCTGTAGGTGCATTCACCTTCTCAGTGGACTTGGCTGCGGCTGGAGGACCACCGGCCTGGCTATAAGGTTAGGGGAGACGTACTATGGATTGTTATTATCAATAGAAGATAACTTACAGAATTGGAAAGAACATATCGATAGAATCAGTGAACAAAGAATACCTACCAATTTTAATAGGAAGATACAATCCACGTGGAAGAAACGATGCAGGGCGCCCTAGAAGAAGAGGGGAGCAATTGTAGAACAGGTACAAATGCTCAACTCCTGAAATGAAGAAATATCACCAATTTGTTAGCTTGAAATCCCTCAACGTTGTAAGATTCAACTCCAGTAAATGCCTGACGTATTCTGAAATCTAACAGTTGCTAATTCTCTCCGCACCAAACTTATTATCTACTTCTAAGTAAAAGCAATGCCCCCTCTAACATTATGCGCAATTACTGTTCAGCTGACTTCTATGTTATGCATATTCAATTGTCTCATCTCTTTATGGTAATGAGAGTCATTCATTGGCTATTTTGATCGAGACGCGGGTGCTGTCACAAAGTTCGCACGTCTCTCTTGCTGATCGTTTCAGAGTCATATTTTATTCATGCTAATCACTCCCCGCCCACCGACTCTAAATCAATGACCCTTTCTGAAAACAAAAAGTCTTATGTATCACACTTTCTACGTGACTGTCTTAGCGAACCCGTGATTAGAATGTATTAACTTGCTGCAATAAAGGGGCATAGGTAAGGGACAAAGGCTTCACCAAGAAACATCTTTTGTGTTTTTCGCCAACTCAGATTGTGATTTCTCATTGTTTCCAAAAAGAATAAATATGTGTGGAATCACTTTTTCGTCACCAGATGAAGCAGCGGAACATTTTAAAACGTGGTTTCTCCAGTGCCTCGAGAAATATGACTTCATTCCTTTATAGACTGGTTTCATCAAATACAAAGGTATATCCATGTTAAACGAGAATATTTGAAAAACACTAAAACATTTAAATCTTTTTAAAACTAATTCCTATTTGATTTTCTAATCATCTTCAGTGTGGCATTTCCTCGCTACTGCATCACATCTTCTGTAATAGCGATAACAACTACGGTAGCCGAGGTAGTTAAGGCACAAATTCATGAATGAGAAAGATCTTCCGTAACTGAGGCTTCCCCCCAGATTATATTCAATTCTTATAAATGGCAAGTGAAGCGTTCTGTAACGTTTCCTTCCCAAATTTGTTTTCCTTATTGTAATTTCATTTTCTTGAGTGCGTAGATTTGTTTTCCTAAACTTTGCCGAATAGTTCACCTGATTTAAAACCATGAGAGTTTTATCTCGTGAAGAGTCATTAAAAGACAACTTTAGATGAATTTAAAAATGATAATCGCCAAAACAGTTGCCCCGATTTCTCAGAAAACTTTGCAGAGTTTACAATTTTCCTAAGTAGGCGCTAAAATGTTTGAACATCAACCCTTCCTTGAAATACGTGTGTAATTTACTTTTCTTTATAGGTCTTTATGTTATGCATAAAATGCAGTATTTACTGCGGATTACAGTATTATTGCGGCAAACCCAGGTAATTAATAAAGGCATCTAGGTAATCAATACTACCAAAAGGCGTGAGGTAGGCTATAAATTGAAAAAGTATTAAGAAGCCGCTAGCCCCCAGAATTTGCTGACATGTAAATTTCTTGCTGATCGACTTCCTAGTCCGGTCCGAAGATAAAAACAGCTTCACAGCGGTAGAATGTGAAGGTTTACGAACTTCCTCCCAGCCGCTCTCGACTCAGAGAGAAAAGACAAAAAAGGAAAGAAAAAATGTGGTTGTTTCAAACTTGACACAAATAAAAAGGGACAAAAAGAAAGGAAACAGATTGCCTCCAAACTTAAACTCAAAGAGCCTTCTTTCCCCCATAGTTGGCAACTTTGCGATCCCTAAAAACAGATAGTGAATATTATATAAGTACTAACACATTTGTTTTAATTAAAAACGTTTAGTTGCAATGACTTGTATGCATTTCTCTTGTAGAAACATCTGAAGAAAGAATGATAATCCCAAATATGACAAAGATGAAGCCGATGGCGAAGGACCTAACATTATTAATGCACTTGACAGGCTTGTAAGCTTCTCCCCGTAAATAATCTGCGGATCTGACGTCAGGAATGGTAGCTGTATTTAAATTTTGTCCTCTTCAGAAACTGGTTTAAAAAAAATCTAATGTGTTGCACTCACATGACTTTCTCTACTTTTGTGCTAACCATTCTTACAAACTCTTATTTCTATATCTTCTTCGTGTTAGTTGAGATAAACATTTGTACAAATTGTCTTATTGCTTATTTCCTTGTAGGTACAAGGGGAATGTTAGAATACAGTAGGCTTTGTGCGATAGACAAATCTTTTAAAGTCTTTGCACACTTAACATATAAAACAATGAACAACGATGATCCATTTCACGAAAGTTCAAAGTTTTCCGAAACTCGCACACATAACAAGGAATATCTCCGAAATGGTTCACCCTACAAGAAAATTTATTGAGACATAAATTGTGTATTCTAGCAAGATCTACATTTTTTGTATACTATAATTTGGTCTGTCTCTAATGGTTTACCAGTTATGCAAAAGTCGTCCAGAGTAAATACGACTACAGGGGCTATAGCCAGAAAATTCAAGATATACATTTCATTTGTCATAAAAATATCTCAAACATATGACATTTTAATCAAAATCGTTACAGCCATTTTCAAGAAAATCAAAATTTTCGAAAAATTTTCCATGTAAAGGGTAGTTTAGCGTGGGGCTATTTTCTTCAAAATCTTCGTGTCACATCCTTGAAAGACATTAAATTTAAATACCAACTTTGGTTTTTAACCGAATTTTCGTTTTTTAGTTATGTTGTCCACAGACTGACAGATTGACAGACTGACATACAGACACAAACACGGACCTTTTTCTAAAAATGCTTTTTTTGGATTCAGAGAGCCTCAAAACATATTTCCGGTGAAATCTCGACATCGAATTTTTGGGTGGAATACAATACTTCCCCTACTTACCAGTAGAGAAAGTAATACCATTAAAAAATCGTATTGTATACACAGATATACATTCCTCCTCTTCCTACCACTTCTTTCTCCTCCTCCTCCCTCCCTCTCCTCCTTCCTTCTCCTTCTTTGTTCTCCTTCACCTTCTTTCTCCTCCTTCCCCACTTTTACCTCCTCGTACTCCTATTCCCCCTTCCCATTTGCAATAGGGATATTCTTTATGCAGGAACATTATTCGAGTGCGTGCATGCACACAATGTATGCGAGCGCATGCACATACTGTGGTTAGAGTTACGGTGCGTACCTACGCAAGTAAATAATGGAACTCATGATGGGATCGCGTGCGTGGCCCTTTCACTCAGACCTGAGGCAGCTAATTTCCGGAAGAGAATTTTCATGCGTGTAAGTGACAGTGGAAATAAGCAAGTAAGATATTACATTTAGATGGTTATAATTTTTCATTGCTTTGCCTGCGGGACAGAGAGGGCAAATCCAAATCGTGGGCTCGTGCGGCGTAAAGGAGAACAAAAGTTATGTGTTCCCTGGCGCTGAGAATATTTAACCGCCAATTAAATGAAACACTTAGGGGCTAATTAAGTCACGAAAGCAATGGGGTCCTAAACTGTTGTACATACAATTGACTTTTATGGAATGATTTTTAAGTAGTGGTATCAATTATCTGAAGGCGGCCGGTCAGTTATCTGGTTTAGGTATCTGGTGGAGCAAATGCGTGCTCTTACAAGGGGGGGGGGGGGGGAGGGAGAGGGGGGGGGGCAGTAGGTAAGGATTGGATACAGCACCACAGACATACTGCGACTTCGATTGTTGTTTGGCTGGAATCGGGAAAAGCTGCACGGTATAACCTCTCAGTTATACATCTTGAAAGGGAGACAGATAAAATAATATGCAAAAGAGAAACCATAAAAGTGAAGTTTCATATGGAAATTAAATACTTTGTTTTTTACTTTTTTTACTATTTATACTGAGTAGGAAAGGTATGTATTCCAACCAAACATGCGATGTGAAGATTTTAAAAGAAATACATGTTTTGTGGCTTCTTGAATCCAAAGAAGCATTTGTCGAAGAAGAAGAAAAAGAAGAAGCATTTCTCAAAGAAGAAGAAGCATTTCTCGAAAAAGAAGAAGAAGCATTTCTCGAAGAAGAAGAAGAAGAAGCATTTCTCGAAGAAGAAGAAGAAGAAGAAGAAGAAGAAAGTGTGTCTGTCTCTATCTGTCTCTGTCTGTCTGTCTATCTGTCTGTCTATCTGTCTGTGTGTGTATGTGTATGTGTATGTGTGTGTGTGTGTGTGTGTGTGTGTGTGTGTGTGTGTGTGTGTGTGTGTGTGTGTGTGTGTGTGTGTGTGTGTGTGTGTGACATTTTGATTCAGGGATTCTCAAAGCATGCATTTCCGGTGAAATCTTGATATCCAATTTTTAGTGCAATATTTTCTCTACCTACTATGTCTGTGGCAGAAAAAGTAAAGTGATAAAAAATCTGAAACAAATTAAGTGACATGCATGAAACTTGGCGTAAGTGCATATTGAAGAGGAAATCCCAATTTCTGTATTAAAAATTTCAACTGAATATACCTTATATTGCTGATTTTTTGAAAATTCACAGATGGGTCATTTGATTTGGAATACAGAAAAAATCAAGTTATTCGTTATCACTGGATAAGAGTTCAGTACCAAAGCCGATGAGGATATGAAATTTTTATGTTACATCTCTGACAGAGATTTGAGGTCTGGAATCCGTCACGTATTTTCGGCCCTGAAAGATTCATGAATTAACCAGCGGACACCAGTAAAAAGAAGAATAGCGGTAACCACCGCAACCTTCCCGGAGGCTACTCAAAATTACACTATAGGATGGCACGATAAAGAATCTGTAACTCACCTGAGATTGGCCTTGTTTGTCTCTTCCAGATGCAAATTTTGTCATAAGATATCTCAAGCCCGTGGTACTTTAATTAAAATCATTATAGCGATTTTTTAGAAAACAAACATTTTTGAAAATTTTTCCATTTTAAGTGTAGTTAACATTGGTGAATTTTTTAAAAATCTCCAAGTTACATCCTTGGAAAATCCTGACCTAAATACAGTAAATTTGCCAATCATTTCCGGAACAGAAATGGTGGGGTATCGAAACATATTAAAGATTTATTTCAAAGTATTACATATACTTTAATGCCACTGGATATTGAGGCATCACGTTATATAGGTTGGCCCTAATATTAAGCTTCTTAAACGGAATTCGTCGGCTCATCGGTTATTGTTTACTCTTCAAACACAAAGGAAATTAACAGATCAGGGCCATGTATTCAACGGAAGCATTTCTTCCGCTTTAATATTTAATTGACGCCACCACTGCAAATCTGTTCAGAAAAGACTTTTGCAAGTAGTTTTCCGGAGTCCCAACAGATGGCATAAGTGCTTGCTGATGTCGCTATTTAAGCACGAGTAGATATAATCTTGTTTTCGGAAGCAATATTGCTCATTGCCTTTCTCTGGGTAATCCAGAATAATGCTTGTTAGTAACTAGAAAGAAAATCAAGTCAGGTTACCGACAAGTACAAGCCCACCTCTGTGCCATCAATAGATGGTGCGAGAACTGGCGTATGTCTATTAACCCGGAGAAAAGCTCTGCGATTCTCCTGGCTAATACGATAGCCAACCGGCTCCCGCTGGACCTCGTGCTTCGGCGCCGTCGGATCCCCTGGGTCACTACGGCGAAGTATCTCGGGGTCACGCTGGACCGGCGGCTGACGTATAGACATCACGTCAGGGGCAAAGTACTTCAAGGCCACGCTGTCCTGCGGCAGTTGTACCCCATCCTCAGTTCCCAAACCATGCCCCTACGCCTGAAGCTTCGGCTGTATCGAGCGATCGTCCCGCCTCTGGTCCTGTACGGATGCGAGATCTGGGGAGTGGTGGCAAGATCCACCTTCATCAGACTCCAGACGTTGCAGAACCGGGCATTAAGGATGATATATGATACAGGCCGAAGATTTCCTGCCCATATCCTACACGAACATTCCGGCATCCCGTACATTGTCGACGTGATCAAAACTCGCGCTCGAACAATGTACAATAAACTCCAGAACCACCCCAACCCTCTGGTGAATACCCTGGGCCAATACGACCAGAGACAGCCGCGCCGACTACCATCCAAAAGATTGCCGAAGGACATCTTAAGTCCGGCGATCTAATCCAAGATGGGAAAGGCGAAAATGCAATCTGTACTCAAAACAGAGCGAATCACCAGTTCAGTCACCTCTCAGCGAGTGACTGACGGCCAGAACCCTGGTAGGAATTAGCGCGTAAAATTCGCGCACAGCTCACTTGCGAACCAATCCCTACCTACAATTACTATAAAAACCCCTGTCCCAACAAATTTCCCAGTGAAAACATCCCTGTAGTGACACCGTCAAAACCATCGCGCAGGTAAAGCCGTATGACGGCTAGGTACTGCGGTAAAGACACTCGACCGGAGGAACATTCACCTCACCTCCGTTCGACTCGAACTGGCGTCTGGCGTCTGGCGTCGAACTTATAGACATCCAGCGTAAACTCGTCCAGATCTTTAACTTTATCTCACCACCAAGACTCATTGGTCCCCCAATGACAATGACACAAGCTTACCTAAGTCGCAGGTCTGTGTCAGGGCATCAGCCAAGGCATTAGACCTGCCTCCATGTACCACCCTTCCGAACTTGTACTCACAATCATCCGGTTTGCTACAAGCGGTACCGGACCCCATGTCACCCCCGATTTAGCAATTAAAAAAAAAATAAATAAATAAATAATGACATGTTAATTAAATAATAAAATTTAAAAAAAAAAAAAAAAAAAAAAAAAAAAAAAAAAAAAAAAAAACCGAACTGCCTCTAGTGCCTCTGGACGGAATTGCACGTATTTTGGCACATCAATAGCAGCATCACCTTCTGGCAGCAATTTTGAAACTGCAAACTGCAGAAATCTATCAAGGAATAGTGAAACATGAAGTGAAGAATTCTCTACATTGTGTGAAATTTTGGACCGAGATTTTCCTCTTTTACTTAAGCAAAGAAGAAATAAATAATCGAAAAAGTATAGGGAAATCTAGTGTTAGAGAATTTGAAAACAAAAATCAAAACCTACTCTTCTCAGCATTATTGCTTCTATATCGTAGATTATCACCACACGCCACTGTAATAAATAAACGAGAAGTGAAGCTTTCATCACAAGTAATATCATAAGATGTCAACCCTAGCCGATAAATTCTCAAGCGGAGCGAGAGTGTTTAGGTCACTCCGTCGAAAGACATTTATCTACTATTCCATAAATCAAATACGAATTTCAATAGTATATCGCAAATATTTGCCCAGAAAATGACAAATTCTAATAAAAATAACCTAAAAGAATACTCATTACGACTAGTGCACTTCGAGTTACTTAGTATTGCCAACTGAGGAAAACGAAATCCAGAAATTACACGTATTTGATTTTCTCTTGTTAAAACAGAAAACCAGTTGCTAATCTCAAATAACCATTACTTTATTTTTAGCATTAAATAACCCTTCTTCTGGGAAAATACATGCATTATTAAAACAAAAACTCTGCTGTGTTGCACTCAGATGACTTTCTCTACTCTTGCACTAACCATTCTTACAAACTCTTATTCCTGTATCTTCTTCGTGTTAGTTAAGATAAACATTTGTACAAATTATCTTATTGCTTATTTCCTTGTAGGTGCAAGAGGAAAAATACATTTCTTATATAGTAAGATTTAATTTGGCATAACTCAAAAACGAAAAGTCAGTTAAAAATCAAAGTTGGCATTTATGTTTAATGTCCTTCAAGGATGCGACACGAAGATTTTGAAGAAAATTGTTTCATTTAATTTTGATTAAAATGTCATATGTTTGAGATATTTTTATGACAAAATCGTTAGAGCCATTTTCAAGAAAATCAAAATTTTTGAAACTATTTCTCGTAATATTAAATAGTGTTAAATAAATGTATTAACTATTTCGCTGAATGCTTTGGCATAACATTTCTGGTGTTTCGCGCTCCCAAAATTGTCATATGAAACCGTCTCTGTATTATTACAGATAATTTCCTTGTAGGTGCAAGGGGAATATGCGAATACCGTAGGCTTTGAGCGATAGTCAAATGTTAAGCTAGTCGTTATATGAAGGCTTTGAAATTCCATTGTCTTTACGAAGAGATAAAAACTGAATAATGATCTTCCATCTGAGAAAAGTATAATTATTGCAAACTCACACAAATAACAAGGAATATTTCAGAAATGTATGTGCTTAGGCTTTCACGGCCGGCGTCCATTTGCTCAAATGTTGAGCATCATCAGAGGATTGCTCAACGCAGATTTGAGCGAAACGTCAGGAGCAATTGCTACACGTCGATCACGACCTACAAGCTCAGAAAATACTTTACTATAAATCTCCAAAATAGTTCACGCAAAGAAAAAACAAGATATTTGGACATAAATTGTGTATTTTAATCAGATATACATTTTTTATAGTAAGACTTGGTCTATCTCTTACAGTTTACTAGTTATGTAAAAGTCATCCAGAGTAAATAGGGCTACATTAGCCAGAAAATTCAAAATATACCCTTCCATTTTCCGTAAAATATCTTACACATATGGCATTTAATTAAAATCGCTAGAGCAATTTTTGAAAAATCAAAATTTTCCAAAATCTTTCCATGTAAAGTTTAGTTTAGGGTGGAAGAATTTTCCTCAGAATCTTGTTGCATGCTTGACAGATGTTAAACTTAACGAACTCTGGTTTTTAACCGGAGTATATGAAATAATGTGCTATAAATGAAAGTTCATGAGTGAATGAAATGTGGAACATGGAACAGCAGGTATACAAGGAAGCAAAGCGAGGCTTCGACAGAATAATGCCGTCACCCTCAAAGAGCTAATTATTATGCATTGTGCATCATCGCTGAACATCAGAGGTCAACATGCGCTTTGTACTGAACCCCTCATAGTCCTAACCTCACTTTGCGACAAAGGGTTCAGTGTCTCCGAAGAACAAGATAATGATTCATGAGCTAAGTTTTGTTCACTGAATTACCCAGCAGTAGTTCTACAAGTTATCGAGCGAGCTGGCTCCGCAGTAACGTGTAAGGCTCGCATTAGAGAAGTCCCATGTTCGATTCCTGTTCAATGTTCAACTATCGATAAGTTGTAGAGGAAACAGCTTATCGGCAGTTCTCAGTAATTCAATATGGCCAACATTACAGTAAACTGCAGTCAAAATTACACCAACACATAACCTTCGGAGGCTGAGAAGGTAAATCAACATTGCGCACTGACCATACGGGTGAGTTGGGGGTAGTCTTCTTAAGTTGAAGAAAAGAGGTCATTATTGTTAAAAAGGTTGAGAAACGTTGCTGTAAAGTTATTGTCCCACTGCACTTGTTTAACTGAAAAATCGCCTCCTATATCACAACAAGCAACAGCTTGAAGCAGTATCTTGTGTAAGCCCTCTGAAATCATTCTAACTGGGAAAAACAGAGGAAACAGAGGCCGACTTCACTTATTATACAAACAACTAAATAAAAATGGTCATTGATTGATGTACAACGATTGGAGATATAATGTATACACTGTGGTGTAAAAGATATCAAGATTTAAATGCAATGCTTTAATAAAACATTTTTAAATGGTGTTAATTCGAATCAACTCTGGATTGCGTTAGTCATCGTTAGTCAGGATTTCGGTTATTATACACGACATATTTCTCTAAAAATCAAACAGCGATCCGTACTGCCGCTAAGACTAATGAATAAGAATTGTCAAGACGCCAATAAGACGCCAAGATATCTCTATACATACAACAGATACACAGAAAACCCCGCATTTACCAGTTATAAGGCCTGAGGAAGGAAACCTCAGTCCAGGAGGGACATCTTAAACCACGGGTCCATGCCTTAACGACCTCGGCTACCCGTGTCGGTTTTGAAATTTGACTAGTTACTTCTGCCAATGTAAATAAATCGTCTCACTGTCTAGCAGGGCTCAATTTTTTCTTATTTCTCTGTTTACTCTCCTCATTGGGGGACTTGCACCCCTTAGACTTATAAGGGGTCAGATGCTACTCAGAGGAGCAGAAAAACTCTGGATCAGAGAGAGGAGTTAGGATGGCTGATCAGCCCGAAGCCTGGATGAGGACGAAATGGATGAATGGAAAGGTTATGATGGAGCAGTTGGTGGGATGAATAGCGAAGGTAACTGGAGAATCCCATACGACGGTTTGTTCACCACAAATCTCATATGCGGTCCCCTGGGACCGAGCCCAAGCCGCCTTGCTGAGAGGCGAGAGATCTAGCTTCTCGACCACGGTGCCGCCAGGCCTCGCTTTGCTGAAGAATATTTCACGAAATGTCCCGGAAGTGAAGAAGAGGAAGTATGCAGTTTTCGGCAACTTTCTCTCCGTAGGAGGGTGCCAAACGATGTTATGAAAGCTCATGTGGGTGGGTGGCTGGAGGGAGGGAGACATTTGCGACTGCACGCCACGGACAACAGCTCTAGCTGGTATCTGGTAGCACGAACAGGTTCCGTAACATTTGCATAGGAGTTCTCCATACAAGAGTGGACCATCTGCTGGTGTTCTTTCATACTACTTGGGTTTGCCGAGCTCGCCAGTGCTCGTGGCTGAATTCTACTATCCATAACTCAGGAGACGTTGGCTACACTTGGTCCCAGCCAATGAAATGGCACTACCGTTCTGCAGACACAAGAATTAATATCAGATACTTTTCCTCTCTTTCTCTAATATTACCTATATCCCCAGGGGTAGATAATAATTCCTATACTTTTCTCAAATGGGAAGATATTGTCCTTTTCCCCTTCCTGGTTTTAAGAAAGTGCAATATTTAGGCATTTTACCTATGGCTACTCTTACTGTTTAGTAGAAATCACTTATTTATGTTGGTACACAGGCATTATTTCAAAATTTGCGTATTGATAAGATTTGTTACACCAGCCTTCAATAGACAACTTTTCAGTAAATTTTGAAGCAATAGATAACCGTGCCTCTCCATGCAGACTAAAGAGCATTAGGCTTACCAACCTGTATGTAATTATAGAGACATGCTATAATTTTACACCTGGTTGGACGTACGACATTTAACAAAAGTACAGCATGTTTCCAAACCCTTTAATGTGTTAGAGTGTTACCATGACTCTATGACAAGGTTCGGAGAGGGGACTTGGCATATCGATCTATGAAAACGCCCCTGACGGCGGGTCCCCAGGAGAAAGCGATGGAAGAGGACACCAAGATCTGCGGAGAGACGGCAGAAGAGGGCAGGTACCTAACAGCTATAGATTTAAACTCCACGGTGGGAGCTCGTAAAACCAGCTCCGTATCTGGAATTCGGGGACCTTTTCTAATCAGGGAACTGGATTTACAGAAGTCCTATTTCCTACCAAGCACGCCGAAATCCCCGCCGACACTTACCATCCTGAAGCAGTCAACCAGGATAAAAGGTGAAGTGAAGTGAACTGAGCATTGTAGTTATCCTTTCTAGTATTCGCCTAGTGATTTCGATAAACTGCCTGCAAAATGCATAATTCGGAATGGTCCACCACGGGGATCGAACCCGCGACCTCCCGAACGTGGGCACACTTGGTTCTTCTCCCATTGCTTTACATGCTTTTATTTAGATACAAGACTATGGAAATTTGCACTCATTCACTGACAGAAAACAAAATCAAGATATTTCAAAAACTATAGTACAGTGACCTTTGGGACACGTGCAAGGCAATAACTAAGTCTCAAATTCTTTCATTCCGCATTCTGCATTAAATGAAACAACAACTTTCAATAATGCAACATTTAAAAATTCATAAGTATCGAATTCATAATATCTAATATTAGATATATTTCGATACCAGCGAGTATCGGGTACCAAGTTCCATCACTAGTTGGTACGATCGGTGTTGCCATGTCTACCGAAGTAAAAGATTTGGTTTGAAAAAAGCAGGAGCTCTCCTGCAAAACCAGTAGCCTGGCAACCCTGGGTACGATGTTCTGTGCAATCTCTACATCAGTCACATATTTTGCTGCTATAAAAATTCACGTATGTATTACGTATACTAAACTGCGAATTCACTCATTTGAATTAGTCCATGGAGTGTTATGTTCACTTTGAAGCAAATGTCTTGATTCATTATGCACGCAAGTTTCATGTTCATATCCTCCCCCAATCGTACATGTTTACGACCTTCGCCACCACTTCCTTAATTAGATACCACCTGCTCAGACGTTGTTCCTTTATAACCTGCTGTCTGTCTGGCATTCCCCTGATTTCCAAATGCAATACTATATCAGGGGTGCACAGGGACCTAGAATATTGCAAAAAGTAAATAGGGGCAGTGCTGGGGAACAAGGCCGTGAGTGGGCTGCCCTTAGCGAGTTCCAGTTCCCGACACCTACTTTAAAGGTTACTCTTAGAAGACCAACTTTGGTTGTACCGTTATGATTACCTAATGTTAAATATTTACCTAAAGTTACCACATTTGCAGCAATCAATTTAATATGGAGAATTTACATATTTCTTTACAGGCTTACTTCTCTCTCTTTCTCTTCCCCTCTCTCTACTGTATGTTTCTTTCATAAATATTTTGCAATTAATTTCGTGTAATTTAAACAATTTGTATATTTAAATATTTATTCATCATGCTTTGTTTCTAATGACCACTTGATTGAGGAAGTCGAAAGATGAGTAAATCTTTATTATCGTTATTATTACTATTATTATTGTTATTATCATTACCTATTATTATCATCATTATTACTACTATTATAGGGCGGCGCCGTGCCCGATTGGGTAGACCATTCGCCTATCACCGAGGCGGCCCGAGTTCGACACCAGGAACCCGCACGCACGCGCATACACACACAGACCTTTTTCTAGAAGTTTTTTTTTTTTTTTTAATTCAGGGGGTCTCAAAACATATTTCCGGTGAAATCTCGACATCGTATTTTTGAAGGAATACAATACTTCCTTCTACTTACCAGTAGAGAAAGTAAAAACGATAACGAATTTCAATTTGAAAAAGAGTAATTATTTTAAAATTTAAATCAATATCAAGGAATATCTTGGCATGGTTAACAATAAAAAAGAAAGCATTAGACATACATTTTGAATATGATCTACATGTTTGTGTACTAAGGTTCTGTCTGCCTCTTACGGTTTAACAATAAAATTATGCAAAAGTGATTCAGAAAGAAAATAATATGTTAATGTAAGAAAAATCGTTACGAGCACTTTTGAGAAAATCATAACCTTTAAAAAAATTTCAAGTAAAAAGTAATTGGAATGGAGGGACTTTTGTTGAAAAATCATGGGCTTCATAATTGGAAGAGGCTAATCTTATACTTTTCCTTCATTAACAGGATCAAATTATGTTTTATGAGTTAACATAAATTTTGATAAAGTTAAGGATCTGACCATCGGGATTTGTGCGTCCCACTTCTGTACTTCCTTCAAATCTATTGTAGTTTTGCTGTCAGGTGACAGATGTCAGTAAAGTCCGGTTCCTTTTCACCTGGTTCATAGATGGACGTGAACAAAAATACTACCAATTCATTTGGTTTTCTTTGAGTTCTGTGAAGATAATTACTTTTTATGACATGTGGCTTCAAAATCACATATTTTTGAACATGTATTTATATAATTACGCAATGTCATGAATCCTATAAAAGAACAATATTCAAATTTCTGTGTGGGACTTACAAGTCCCGATGGCGTTTAGTGCACTGTGGACATTGGTTACATTGGCAGTACCTCATAGCAGACTAGCGTATGCTTTGCAAGCATTTCGTGTGTAGCACGCTTTTGTTCAATGCAATGCCAAGGAGACGGTTTGAGGAATTTCTCAGTAATATACATGTAAATGATAACTTGGCTAGTCCAAAGGACTGCAAAGATAAATTATACAACATTCGTCCTCTCATTGATATTGCTAATAAACAATTTGCTTCAACCTACAATGTAACTAGGTCCCTAAGCATTGAGGAATCAATGATTTTATTCAAAGGGCGCAGTACTCTCTAAGAGTATGATCCTATGAAGCCCATCAAACGAGGGTACAAATTGTGTTTAGCAGGCCAAAAGGGGTGTATTTCAAAATTCTCAGTATATCAGGGCAAGGATGAGTTAGTTGATGAAAGGTTAGCTGAATATGGTCTGGGAGAACAAGTTGCTTTACAACTTTCTAAACCATTGTGGGGGAAGAGGATTCATTCTTTACTTTGATAATTATTTCACATCCATTGCTTTGCTTGAACGACTCAAAATAGAGAATGTCTTGACCTGTGGTATGATTTGTGCCAATCGTAAAGGGCTACCTGTCTGTGTGCCTGACAACTCTTTGTCAAGGGGTAATTATGATTATCGCATATCAAATATTGGTATAAGTTTCTTCAAATGGATGGACAATAAGTCTGTTTTGTAGCATCCAACTATCATGGCACAGAAGAAACTATAGTACACAGAAAGAAACCTGATGGCACTAAAATTGAAGTAAAATATCCAACTATTGTGAAAGACTATAATGAAAATATGGGGGGAGTTGATAAAGCTGATCATTTGTGTGCCCTTTACTGTGTGAATAGGAAATCGAAGAAGTGATGGCATAGATTGTTTTGGGGGATAATTGATATTGCCTTTGTAAATGCAATAATCAACTATTTGAAAAAATGACTGCGTTAGAATTCAGAAGAGCTGTTACTCAAGGACTGATTTCTAAAACAAAACTGCCAAGGAAAAGATCCTGCCCAAAATCCAAAAGTCCCAAAGTGTCACAGCCTGAAAGAGAAAAGGCTACCTGCCTACTCTGTACCCGCTGATGTAAGATTGGGGAATAAGGGTCGTCACTGGCCAGTTTTTACACCAAGTTGGGGAAGGTGTCAGCTTACAAAAGATAGAATCTCAGCCTTATTCTATTTGCATGATGTGTAATGTTCATCTATGCTGTAATGAGAAGAAAAACTGTTTTATAATGTATCATGATGTTGACACTTAGAAGGAAAGCGCCCAGTGTATAACATTTGTGTAGAAGTTTATTTTTTTTTTTCAACATTAGCCAATTAAGAAATAATATGGTAGTCTGGTGTCTGTATTTCTTTAAATCTTAGATTTTCCCTTGGTATTCAAATACTGTAGTATGTATAATGGCTTTGTAGTAACTTTTTATTCTGTCAGAAATGCTATGTAAATGTTTGTATGGTGAAACCAAGGCATGTTTAGTGCCCAATGGGACTTTCGAGTCCCGGGAATTTTTTTTATTAAGTATTAATTTTTTCAACAAAATATCATATACTATATTTTAATTACTCCATATCTAAGTCAAATTAAAAAAAAAAGCAGTTTAAGCAAGTATCCTTTGTAGATCAAGTGACAAAATTTAGAATACACAAAGTACCATGCAATGGAAACAATTGAAATTTGTATTACATAACAACAATAAGATGAGATATATTTTGGTTTGTGTTTAATGATTCTAACTACTAAAATCCACTTTAAAACATTAATATATAAAAATACAGGGTGTTGCAGAAAGAATATACGTATCACAAAGTATTATTTTGTCCAAACTTCGATCGCTGCGCCTCGGCTCGTCTATTGGAGAAACGAGTACATAGTCTAGTTGATATTAATAGTCTCTAGATGTCAGTTGTCTTCTGTTTTGCTTGATAACCGTCCTATGTTTAAAATGGCTATTCCGCAGGAGTATGCGAGTATGCGAAGTGCAATTCTGTGATTACAGTGTGAGGTCGTTAGTCGCCCCACGGTGTAAAGCCAAGATTGAGGAAGTATTTTCCTCGCTGGAGAGGATCTCCGCAGCCGGGTCCTCGATGGTCTTGTAGTCCGGTAGATCTGCCCTATAAATTGTCTATAACACTGGTCGACAAGATTTTTTCACAAGAAATCTGAATAGTGAATCTAGTGCATTTTTTCATCTTGAATTCAGATATGTAGTCAGAATTTTCCCATCAGGCATAGTTTTTCTGTGAAAGCTACTTTTCAAAATATGATTTTAGCGTTTTCTTTGACCTGTCATAGGAACCTTTACCTCATATGTAGCTATTTTACTCAAGCCGTATTTATTGAAATTATTTGTAATATCACGCTGAAGCACCACAAAACAAGACTGTGCAGGTTCATTGATGTTTAGACATGCTCAGACCTGTCTGGCATTGTGATGTGTCAGCATTGAGCTGACTGTGACATTGTTCACTAGTGAAATATTTCCTTCCTTTCTGTTTAGAAGTGTATTGTGTATGTCGTGCATGTTGTATTTCAGTGCTTAATGTTTTCATCATGCCAAGAAAGTGTGTAAATCATGCAGATCATTTCTGCTATATTTGTGGTGAGCTGACCTTCAAGTCTCAGAGGCGAAATATGACCCCACTTGTAAAGAAGTGTTATCATCTTTACTTTGGCTGTCAAGTTGGTGATTTTGATAAGAGCTGGGCCCCAAATACATGCTGTGTTTCGTGTGTTAGACTGCTGACTGGGTGGAAAAATGGTACACATCATATGCCATTTGCAATTCCCATGATTTGGAGGGAACCGAAGGATCATTCAACTGACTTAATTTTGTTTGACAAATGTTAAAGGAATCACATCTAAAACAAAATATACAGTTAAGTATCCGAATTTGCAATCTGTATTGAGACCTGTCTTACACAGTGAAGAGTTCCCCGTACCAGTATATGTAGATACAACCTTAAGTGATAACTCTGATTCTGACCTAACTGAAACTCAAAATGATTCAGATGAAAATAAAAATGATCTTACATATGAAGCCAGTAGCAGTTCATCAGAACCATACTTTCCCAATCAGCAAGACCTTAATGACCTGATTCGGGATTTAAATCTGTCTAAACTGCAAGCTGAAGTTTTAACTTCCAGACTCAAAGGATGGAATTTACTCCAAAAAGATGTAAGAATAAGTAGTTATCGTAGCCGCCATAGTGTTTTCAAAGAATACTTCTCTGAAGAATATGGTGTTGTGTTTTGTAATAATATTTGTTCACTTATGGAAACTCTTGGGCATCAACACCGACCAGATGAGTGGCGATTGTTCATAGACTCCTCTAAAGTAAGTTTGAAGGCTGTGCTGCTACATATTGGCAATGAACTTCCATCAATACCAGTAGCGCATGCCGCTATGAAAGAGACATATCAAAAGATGAAACTAATTTTAGAGAAAATACAATATGGAAAATATGAATGGAATATCTGTGGTGATTTAAAGGTCATTGCTTTATTGCTTGGTTTGCAACTTGGGTTCACCAAATTTTGCTGTTTTTTGTGCGAGTGGGACAGCAGAGATAAGAAGTCTCACTACGTTAGAAAGTCATGGCCAAAACGTGAATCTCTTCTCCCTGGCCAGAAAAATGTGGCATGTGTCCCTTTAGTGAATCCTGAAAAAATAGTTTTACCTCCATTGCATATTAAGTTAGGAGTTATGAAAAATTTCGTCAAAGCTATGGATAAACTTTCTGATGGATTCTTGTCCTTGAAATCGAAATTCCCCAAAGTCAGTGATGCTAAATTGAAAGAAGGAGTTTTTATAGGACCACAAATCCGATCATTAATGGCTGATGAACATTTCGAGAGACTGTTAAATCCACTGGAGAGAGCAGCCTGGCAGTCTTTCAAAAGTTTATGTTGCAATTTTCTTGGAAACCATAAAACAGAAAACTATCGTGACATAGTTGCTGATCTTCTGCATTCTTATAAAGCTATGGGATGCAACATGTCTTTAAAAATTCACTTCTTGGACTCTCACTTGGACTTCTTCCCCGAAAACCTTGGAGCTGTCAGCGATGAACACGGTGAGCGTTTTCATCAGCAAATTTCTACGATAGAGAAGAGGTACCAAGGCAAGTGGAGTTCCAATATGCTGGCTGACTACTGTAGGACTAAAATGAGAGACGTTCCAGATGCAAAATATACCCGAAAGTCACTATCTACCACTTTCTAGGTAAGTCAGAATCAGTAGTTATAATTTTGAGTTATATAGCTAGTTACGGATTTTTAGGAATATTATAAAAATTCAAATGAATATCACACAAAACTCCTGCCCGATGCGGACAAACTGTAATTACATTTGAATTCAGCACGAAAAATACTTTTAGAATCTGTTACTTTAATTCTTGTGAAAGAGAAAAAGTTAATTTTTGTAGACCAGTGTAACCTTACCCTGGCTAGTCATTAGAGCTGAAACTGCACTATCTACAGGGTATGCGTGAGAGTTGTTGATGGCATGAGATCACACAGTTCCTTGTAATTAATTTAATTCTCAGTTCGATTTCACTATCACAATTCACCAAGAGTTGTCGCCGTGTTAAAGTTACTATAACGTTACTATAACGTCGCTTTAAAATAATTAACAACAACAATAACAACAATAATAACAATAAAAGCAATAATAACAATAAAAGCAATAATAACAATAATAATAACACTAATAACTAGGGCTAGGAAGTTCATGCATTTGCATGTTTTTTCATAGGGGTTAAAAATGTATGCTTTTACATTATGTGCACGAATTACGGAATTTTCAGTTATTTGGACATGATTTTATGGTGCATATAACTGCATATTTTCTTGATTTTTGATAAATCCATATTATTTCAATACTATAGCCCCTATATTGCATATTTTAATGATTTTTATGGCTTTTATTTTCTTTTTTCTATCTGGATAATATTTTTCATATGGCAGTACTGCACATGATGCAATTCACGAAGATTTCAATATTATTGCCCCTATATTGCATATTTTAATGATTTTTATGCTTTTTTTTATTTTTTCATCTGTATAATATTTTTCATATTGGTAGCATTTCTGAGACAATGGTTCTTTCCCATTTGTGTCCAGTACGAAGATAATTTTTGTTAAATCTCCTAAAAGAGTTAAGTTGTTTAGATCAACAGCACCTAATATCTGACTTCTTCCTGCACCAGTGTTAATCGATGGGGAACATGGATCGATGCAGTTTTATATTATGCTGAGCACTTAGAAATAGCCGAAGAGGTTGTTAATTCATTGGACTTGAAAGATGCTTCATCAATAGAAACTGTGCAAAATATTCTGTCAGGCACTGGGTTAAAAGAGGATCTTGGTTTCATATCTGCCCATTTTTCTTTCTTACCAACAGTCATAACGGCATTGGAAGCTGTAGGATCTCCTTTGCATGAATCACTTACTGTCTTTGAAAAAAAAAAAAAAAAAAAAAAAAAAAAAAAGACAATATGTAATCTAAGTTTGGTTCCTGGTAGCATAGGACAAAAAGAGAAAGAGAAAGTGAATTATGTAGTTCCAAAAAATTCTGGTTATAAACAGATGTGCGGTATTCGAGACATCCTCGAAAGAAAACCATCTATCACACCAAGAGACTTGACTCTCTCTGTGAAACAGTTAACATCATTTAAATATGCCCCGATAACATCTTGTGACGTGGAGAGAAGTTTTTCACGTTACAAAAGTGTTTTGCGAGACAACAGACGATGCTTTACAGTGCAAAGCGTTGGTTGTGAACTGCAATTTAGCAGTTAATACTAGCAGCGGGACCACTTCTGCTTCAACCTCTAGAGAATAAGGTAACTTTATTTATTATGTATACTAACTCGTCTTGTCTACTCCAAAGGGACATTAATTGTTTTAATTAAATAGTGGAGATTTCTTGGCATATTTTCAAGTTTTTAAGAGCATGAACTTCTGAGCCCTACTAATAACACTAATAATAATAATAACACTAATAATAATAATAACACTAATAATAATAATAACACTAATAATAATAATAACACTAATAATAATAATAACACTAATAATAATAACACTAATAATAATATTAATAATAATAATATTAATAATAATAATATTAATAATAATAATATTAATAATAATAATATTAATAATAATAATATTAATAATAATAATATTAATAATAATAATATTAATAATAATATTAATAATAATAATATTAATAATAATAATATTAATAATAATAATATTAATAATAATAATAATAATAATAATAATAATAATAATAATAATAATAATAATAATAATAATAATAATAATAATAATAATAATAATAATAATAATAATAATAATAATACCAACTGCATAAATAATATATCATTGCTTTTGAGTTATAGTGTTCATAGAAAGACACTGTTTTCTAAAATATATTTTTAATCCAGAATGCAGAAAAATTGTATTTCCGATGAAATTGGGTGCAACACAATACAAGCATGTGCTAGAGAAAGTATGAAGAAAGGTTGTATTCAGAGGCGTGCTCTAGCGGTGATTATACAGAATTAACGCATGTAGAGCTATGACCGTACCGAAGAGAAAGTTTATAGGATGCCGCTACTTCATGGGACCTTGTTTTTACTGGAACCGGAGAAGCAACAAAGATTGACTTAATCACTTTTGCTTTTGAAAAGAACCGCCGCCATAACGTATAGGCAATGGAGAGAAGGAGAGACAGAGAGAGGTCCAAAGAATTCCTCCGATTCTTGTCCAGATTCGAAAAGGAAAATGCAGTCCGGGTTGGTTTGGGCAGCAGGCTGGTCAGTCGCCCAGCTTCCAGATACCTACTCCTGGAGACATCGTGTAAAGCATATTTTATCATCCCAACCAATCTAACCTATAGTCCAGTCTCCTGCTGATTCAGTACGGTAGACGATCCCCTGATATACAGCGAAAACCGCAGGAATTTGTTCTGAAAAATGGGAAGTTATTTATTTAGACATGACTTGTTTGATGACGTCGCTACTATGAAAAAACAAAAAGTCCACCTTACTGATCGGAAAAAAGCCTCCAAACAGGTTTCTTCATCGACCTTAATATATATTGTGGAGGTCGAAAACACATCTTAGCTCTGTGATAAAAACTTTAGACAATTTCCCATGATTAGTCTATTACTCACTGAATATACTGCATTTTATGACGAATTTGTTGCATCTGTTGTGGACATCACTCCAAGGGATATTACAACTACCTCTTTTGCACACGTAATGTGGCTGTAGAACTCGGCAACATTGCTAGTAGGTCGTGCATCTGAATCAGCCTTGCATGTAAACAAAGAATAGTCTCCCGATACCTTTACTTTATCAGAAGAATGACCAGCGGCTTTGTTTTTCACACCTCCTTTTATCCAAACAAACATGACGATAGGGTGGTGTAATGATTTGGGGAAAAACAGTACAGCTCGCAAGCCATTATAAAAATAAAATGGAAGGAACGCATTCAACGTCCAATAAGGGCAAAATTGATTTTTATTCCTGTAAGGTCTTATTGTTTTACTTCAAAGTAATATTGGTCAAATTTTCATAAACTAGCACAATTTGTCTAAATACAGTTGGGAAGTAAAATAAGATCCTAAAAGTAAAATGTATGTGTTACGGAAGTGCAGCTTCAAACGTGACCCCTAGGAGGAAGGGATGAGGGAAAAGCGAAGGGCCAGAACTGGGAGACCATCTGCGCATGCGTGTGCGGGATCCAGATTGAACACATCCAATGCTGCCTAAACCCGCCCACAAGCCCCGGAGTTCCTGGGATCCGCTTAAGCGACCATACTTAATGAGCTGTTTGAGCGCGGGGCCGCGAAAAGTATGACCTACGTCACAACGCGCACCATCACCGAACAGCCGCAACAAACCGACACCGTCAACTGGTCCTTGAACCCTCAGTCAGACTCCTAACTGAGATACACTTACACTCATACATTAGAAAATCCATTGGTATCGACGTTTTCAAACCTTTAGGAAGTAGGCAAATATTTAGTTTCCCAAGCCTAATATTTGAGAAATGTTCGTAAAGTCCTCACAGTTTTAGCTTTTGAACATGATGCATTTCCTATTTGTTGTTGTGTTAAACTGTGGGTATATGACGAACATTTCTAATATTCTTGCATTCTCTATACTTTCATACGATGGCGCAGAGAAAGGTCGTAAGAGATATTGGAGGTCCAACAGAAGATGGGGCTGGAATATTTCATATCTGCTGATGATAAAATGGGTGATGAAACGGTAATTAATTTTTTGTGGAGTGAACCATTTCGGAGACTTTCTTGTTATTTGTGTAAGTTTTCCAATACTTAAAACTTTTCTCAAATGGAAGGTCGTTATTCTCGTGTTTATATCTTAGCGACCACATTTAAAAGATTTGACTGTCGCTCAAGATTTTCACGATACTGCTATAAGGATTTGGTAATTATGTTTATTACTTGGTGACATATATAAAGATTTCTTGTTCGTTTAAGTTTATAAGATAAATACTAGTTTGTGGAAATATTAGTAAGAAGATTTTTATACCCAGGAATAATTAATTACAGTTTATTATGATGGTTTTGAAATGGTTAGGAAGTGTGTGGTAACACTTCCTAACCTTATTTTTACTTTCTCTACTGGTAAGTAGAGGAAGTATGGTATTCCACCCAAAAATTCGATGTCGAGATTTCACCGGAAATACATGTTTTGAGACCAGCTGAAAAAAAAAAAAAAAACATTTTTAGAAAAAGGTCCGTGTGTGTGTGTGTCTGTGTGTCAGTCTGTGGACAGCATAACTCAAAAATGAAAAGTCGGTTATAAACCAAAGTTGGTATTTAAGTTTAATGTCTTTCAAGGATGCGACACGAACATTTTGAAGAAAATAGCCCTACCCTAAACTACCCTTTACATGGAAAATTTTTTGAAAATTTTTATTTTCTTGAAAATGGGTCTAACGATTTTGATTAAAATTTCATATGTTAGAGATATTTTGATGACAAATGAAATGCATATCTTAAATTTTCTGGATATATCCCCTGCACTCGTATTTACTCTGGATGACTTTTGCATAACTAGTAAACCGTTAGAGATAGACCAAATCATACTATACAAAAAATGTAGATCTTGCTAAAATACACAATTTATGTCTCAATAAATTTTCTTGTAGGGTGAACCATTTCGGAGATATTCCTTGTTATGTATGTGAGTTTCGGAAAAAAATTTCGTGAAAAGGATCATCGTTGTTCATTTTTATATGTTAAGTGTGCAAAGACAACAGAATCTCAAACATTTGACTATCGCACAACGCTTACTGTATTCTAATATTCCCCTTGTACCTACAAGGAAATAAGCAATAAGATAAGTTGTACAAATGTTTATCTCAACTAACACGAAGAAGATATAGGAATAACAGTTTGTAAGAATGGTTAGTACAAGAGTAGAGAAAGTCATGTGAGTGCAACACATCAGATTTTTATGATTATGTTTGAACGTCGAGCTTACAACATACTCGCCGTTCAAACAATTTCCTATTATTGAACTAGAAATAGTACAACGTATTACATTCACAGGGTTTTCTCTACTCACTTTCCTTTTACGAAACACAATCACATTTCTTTCTCTACTCCCTCTTGTACAAAAACAATTCATTTTCTATGTAGTTGAAACAGAAATGCAACTTTTTAAGTTCACATGAATTTCTCTACTCACTTTTTTGCTGTTGTATTGTGGTTGTTCAACATTGCCCTTCCGTAGTGTTTTCCTGTTGGTTTCATTTGTTTATTTTTGTTCATTATAGTACTCTATGGGTTTTAATTAATTTGTTTAAGGATATTAAGTAATTTTTATGTCTCCAATGAAGTTTAAGTACTAATGAGTGCTCTCTATCCATTTTCGAAGTGCTCTTCATTCAGTTTTCTTGGTCCTCGTGTTCATCTCATTCCAGGTTGCTGTCTCTGTCTCTCTCTCTTGCACAGAGCGTCTCCTACACACTCGCAACATATACACATATATCCGCACACAAACATACTGCGGCGTTTGTAATTTATTGGGCCGGATTCTTGCGATGTATAGGACAGGCAAGCTGCCGGCGAAGATATCTGCCTCATGCGGCTGTTGCCATGACTACCTTAACATAACTTGTGCGGTTTCCCTCAGAGCTCTAGAGTGGCACAAAGGACCTTAACTCCCTTAAAACCATCAAAACAATGTGTTGCACTTATCACTTTCTCTTGTCACCTTTGTACAACTCTTCTTGCAAACTGCTATTCTTCTATCTACTACATGTTAATCGAGAAAAAAAAAATTCAGGAAATGTTTTTATTACAAATTTTCGTGGCGATATAACGGAAATAGGGGAATACACAAAGCTCAAGCAATAAAGAGTTGGTTGGTATGTAATGGCTTTGTAATTCCTTTCTCTTTGCATGTCCAAGACCTAAAAAAGTAATAATGACTTCCTATTCGACGTAAGCATAATTTATACTGTACAGTTCAAATGTTAAACATGCTATAATCATATTTAATAAAATTACATTTTACATTTTTTTTTCTTTTCAACATGGCTTAGGCCATTTAGCTTGTTCCGGCTCCAATGTTCTTTTCCTCGGTTGTCCTATGTTCCTTTGTGCTACAGATCCGAAACAGCTTACGTAATTTGACGCAACAGAGTCGCTAGGTTTAAATGATCAAAATGACTGATCCTCGCATCGGTGAAGCATCTAATGCTGAAATAGATGAATTAATTCGAATGTCTGCCTTTGCGTCAGCGTTTTGATTTCTCAACTCAGATGTTACGTTCGATTCCCGATTTCTTTAACCAGAATAATTTCCTATTTCCCACAAAGTCTAGAAGTATGAGCATGGGAGCGAGTGCGAGTTAATGTTTAAATGATAAAAATCAACGTTGTCTCTCAAGTCAAAGCCCCTGACACGAACAAAGAATCTAAAATGGCCTAAACAGTTAAACAAAATCAAAATGGCGGATAACAAATCAGAGTACGTGGCCGCGGGAATCAAACCCGCGACCTCCCAAATGCGGGCCAGACGTTACCGCCTGAGCCACCCTCTAAGTTTTATTTTTCTGCAAGTAATAACATCAGCTTCATACAAAACTTCCAGTTAGTTTTACTTTACTTGAGTATTAGAAAATGCCACTATCATGCATAATATTTAATTTGACAGAAATCATTTGAGTTTTGCACAGCAATTTCTTCTTTTACCTATACTCGTAAGAGTGCCAGTTTTCAAGGAAATAGCTTTACAGCTAACAATTTTACGCGTTTCCCTTAACTGTAGCTTTATAAGATGTATAAAAATGCATCGGACAATTGTAAGTATGTGGAAAGCCAATTTGCCATTTGAAGACATTGCTCAAAGTTATTCATAAGGAATAATCTAGAACTGTGCACGTAAAACAGGACGTTCGACCACATTGATGATTTTCACTTCTGCCATGTATACATGATAAATGAACAATCACCTTGAAGGGTTACTTGTAGGTTATAATGCTTTAGCGTGTATTCAAACCTCTTTTAGAAGCTTTAAGGCTATTAAATAAAAATTATTAGCTATTATCCACTCTATATGTAACTAGGAAGTGCAGTTGACGTCAGAAATGAAATACTGCACGAAAGTTCGTAGTGTAGTTTTCAGTATAAAGTTGTGATTTCAATTCAGATTATCTTGCGTTCCTTAGATCGAATTTTAATAACTCCTAAACATCTAGTTGAGTTCTTAGGAGACAAAAAGACAAATCCAGGTGACATATCACTTATCATGTTGCACTGAATAAATACTGGACAACATAAGGGAGCTACCCATTCATGTCACCCAGTTTGAATTCACTACCGTAGAATTTGATCATCAGGAGATAATAATTCAACAAAAATCCTCTTTTTAACAACATTAATTTTCTTATAATTTTGGATGTTTCTTAATTGAAATTGTAAGAAACTAAAAAAAAATTGCAACCTGTGAGACAATTCGAACCCAATTTTTAATTAAAAAAAATAAAATAAATAGAAAGAGAGAAAACGAGAAAAATAGTTTTGAATTGTCATTAAGACACAAAGTACAGATTATGAAATTAAATTATTCATGATTAACAACAAAAAGTAAAAGGACCCATATATGGCCGCCAGTTCCTAATATGGCCGCCAATTCAGCTAATGGTGCACTAGTACAACACAGGACACTAGTAGGTCATACAAAGTCAGGAAGAAACAGCCTTATTTGTAGCAGTTCTAAATCTTGTGCTTAATTTTGAGTGTAAATGCGAGTTTCCGACACGCTTTTCTTACAAAACATATTTTACCTGTTATAAGCTAGCTTTTTGTACCACAGGAGTCCAGGATTCTTTGCTTTATCGTAGAACAGTTTACCAGCTTACATAGTAAACATAACTTCGGCAAGCAAGTTCTCCTAATTTGGCCCCCTTGGTGGTGCATACCAAATATGGTGCTATTCTACATAAAACTGCACTTATTTGCACTGTTTGTTTGAAAAGGAACCATTAATATTAAAATATTTTCCAAACTTAATTCATTTTTAGAAAATTATATATATTTAACTATTTACAAAGCTTACTGTCATCTTTTCACGTGTGGTTCATGATAGTGGCCAATTTAGAACATCATTATTTGCTTATTTCATCATTATTTCCTAACCTCCAAATCTGGTTATTATTGCATTGACCTTATATTTAACTGTAAGCTAACATAAGTGTATAACAAAGCATGCTATGTAAGAGGTTATAAACAGTAATACAAATTTGATGTGTTACACTCACATGACTTTCTCTACTCTTGTACTAACCATTCTTACAGACTCTTATTCTTCTATCTTCTTCGTGTGAGTTGAGATAAACATTTACAGAAATTATCTTATTGCTCATTTTCTTGTAGGTGCAAGGAGAATATGGAGGCTTTGAACGATAGTCAAAATTTCTAAAGCTTTGAAATACTACCGTTCTCTTGGCAGGCTAAGATATAAAAACACTGAATAACGATCTCCCATTTGTGTAAAGTGTAAGTTTTGTAAAATTCACACCAATAAGAAGGAATATCTTCGAAATGGATTACTAAAAATTCATTGGAATATAAATTGTATGTTTTAACGACAGGAACCAAAGTTGGTATTTAAGTTTAATGTCTCTCAAGGATGAAACATGAAGATTTTGAAGAAAATAGCCCCACCCTAAACACACACACAAGCGCCCGCTCGTGTTCTGTTTTCCGAAGCGGTTGTTTTGGATTCATGGGGCCTCAAAACATATATTCCCGGTTAATGCTCGACATCGAAATTTTCGGTCGACTACAATACTTCCCCTACGTAGTATAGAAAGCCCAAAGAGCCATATTTGAGGACCTTACCCATAACTACAAACATAAAGTGGACTTCTTGAAGGATTTCGTTCAATTTTCACCTGCGTACCTACAGGCACGAGTTCTACTTATGAATTACCAAAACAATTATTTTCAGTACTTACAAACTCCATTCGTGTAAGGTGGGAAGACAGTAATAGACGTGAAAGATCTTGGTTGTCGTGTGGTGTACAGAAAGACAATCATGTTTTGGGCTCCTCTTGAAGCTTCTGGGGTACCATCGCCTCACGAGCATTTACACCGTTTTTGTTCCCACTCCTACCGTCCTGTCCAGCCGGGGTCGCCTCCGAAACGAGCTGCCTTGCAGTAGCTCCACACATACAAGATGCACTCCCTCATGCCTTTTTTGTTGCAATTTTTTCTTTTCCCTCCGGAGGCTTTGAAAGCTGGTGCAGAAAGGAGATGGTTCTTCTTTAAAGATTTACTTCTGTGGTCATTCCGCGACAGTTGCCGTACAGTCAGCCGCAAAGAATGCCCTCCTCCCCTTCCAGATGGCCCTCGAGGGAGATATCGCCGATCAGTAGAGGAAACTTATTCACAACAAAATTTGTAGTGGACTGCTCATCGCACATTATACACATTATGTATTATATACCAATAATCTGGATAATCCATGCGGGTTTTTAAATTACAGTCAATAAAACGGAATCTTCAATCCTGTTTCGCTGAATATTAAAGCAGGTTTTTCTTTTGTCTTTCTACTACAAGCTTGGGCATCGCGAAGGAGGAACAAGTGGACGCGCCCCCTAGTAAATAACCTAAATGTGGTGTCAATTACTAATTATTGTTTTAATTTTGTTATAAATAATTTTTCCTCAGGATAAAAGATAAAGATAGCACGCAGTTTCCCTTTGAAGGGCAAGGGACACCTATCTGCCGGTAGGGTGAGCTCGGCGTTGCTTATAGGAGCTTGCATCTAATTAATGTCTATTATTTGATATATGTTTGCTTTTGTTACGGCCTGGTAATATGTTTTCATTCTTCTCTGTCTCTTGGGGTCCTGGTCCATTGGACACCAGCTGACTTATGGAACTCTTGTGATCATCTGAACCGCGGACGTCCTCTACTCCATTTAGCCCATCCGACCTGGTTCATCCTAGCTACGTATCCCCTCCAGCACTATTTGGTCTGCCTCATTCTGCTTGCTGCACCTTCCATTCCGCTCTTCCTATTCAGTTTATAGTTCCTTATCTAGTCGCTGATTTTGAGCCCAATACCTTCTCTCTATTTTACGTTGGCACACTTGGATACTCGCACAAAAAATGCACTCGATGGTTTCATAGCGCCTGTGTTACAAATGAGCTTGATGATATTCACATTTTTAATGTAAAAATCTGATGTGTTGCACTCATATGACTTTCTCTATTCTTGTACTAACCATTCTTACAAACTCTTATTACTATATCTTCTTCGTATTAGTTGAGATAAACATTTGCACAAATTATCTTATTGCTTATTTCCTTGTAGGTGCAAGAGGAATATGGGAATACAGTAGGCTTTGAGCGATACTTAAATATTTTAAAGCTTTGAGATTCCGTTCTCTTTGCACGCTTAACATATAAAAAATGAACAACGATGTTCCATTTCACGAAAGTTTTAAGTTTTCCGAAACTGACACAAATATCAAGGCATATTTCCGAAATTATTCACTCTAAAAGAAATTTACTCAGACTCAGACCTACATTTCTTGTATATTAAGAATCTATCTATTGCGGTTTACGAGTTATTCAAAAGTCATCCAGAGTAAACAGGACTACATAAGCTATAGTCAGAAAACTCAAGATATACATTTCATTTGTCATAGAAATATGTTAAACATATGACATTTTAATCAAAATCATTAGTCATTTTCAAGAAAATAAAAATTTTGGAAAAAATTTCTATGTAAGGGTTAGTTTAGAGTGGGTCTATTTTCTTCAAAATCTTCGTGTCGCATGCTTGAAAGACATTAAACTTAAATACCAACTTTGGTTTTTAACCGACTTTTCGTTTTTGAGTTATGCTGTTGTCCCCCCCCCCCCACACACGGACCTTTTTCTAAAAATGCTTTTTTTTTTTTTTTTTTTTTTTGTGGATTCAGGGGGTCTCAAAATATATATTTCCGGTGAAATCTGGACATCGAATTTTTGGATAGAATACAATACTTCCCCGACCTATCAGTAGAGAAGATTAAAAAAGGAATGCATTATTTTCAATTAGTAGCTACATATCTTTGCTAATTATTGCCGTCAATAATAGTTCCGACTTGACTGTTACAAACATTAAATTTTTTGTCGCCAAATTGTTCCTCGCACCAACGTTAATTATACGATTTTTATTGTTGTACAAAGTTTCACTGATGAAGTCCATGAGAATTCTTACAAACAGAAAACTTGTAACATAATTATGTAATCAAATCAATAATTTTTATTTGACACAAATAAATACGGTTATCCGCAACAAATGCTATAATCAGTTTTTGACAAGTGTATAATGATTTAATATTTTTGTTTGCAAAGTTGCAATATGCACCCCCCCCTCTCAAAAAAGTTTGCCGACGCCCATGACTGCAAGTTCTGAGACACAAGTTAAACTTAGTTTTGGCTACAATCATTAAGCGATAATGGCAAAATATGATTGTATCAAAATGTTAAACATCCCTCAGTATAACCCTGTTTTATCAAGCTCGTATTTAAGAGGTCAGGGTTCGAATTCCGTCTATTACCCAGGCTAACTTTGGGTGTTTTGGAGTGTTTCCCTGGTCAAAATACGGATGTTGGGGTAATTTCTCGTCTTCCACGATTTTCCTTCCATCATTTTCTTTTTATTCCGTTTGCTTTTCATCTTCTAGACGTTCTACTGGGTTTCGTAGCGTATAGTGATGCTGGACGCGCACACTTGCTTAAACGGCTGTATACTTAGCTGCTTTGTTAACAGGTCAAGTGCAATCTAAGTCCGAAAGCTTTAGGGATAAATCGTCAAACCACGGGTATTTCAGCTAGTTCACACACACACACACACACACACACACACACACACACACACACACACACACACACACACACACAGTATGCATTATATAACCTACACAATTCCTGCAAAAGCAGTGTTCACACAATGAGCTAAAGTTTCTAAGGGAAACTGATAGTGTTAACATCGTGTTGTACTTACACTCAGATTATAGTTTTGCACGTACTCCTCAGTAAAGTCGATTACAAAGTGCTTGATGCAAATTTAAAGGTCGTTGTTTTTACTATTGTAAGAAATTCAAAAGATAGTCATTGCTTTTATTTGTTTTCTTAAACAATAGGTGCATAGAAAATGAACTGTTCTATATTCGATATTGAATTATACATTCATATTTGTAGTATGAACATCCAGCACGCTGCTATCTTACTGTTTGCACCATCGACATAAATCATTGCATAACAGCGGCGCACCTGGTAAGTGATCATATTAAACAGTTTTGTGTGTACTTGAGATTCTGTAATTTATATTTCACATTCACTCCCTATTATGGCCATGTTCTGCTTTAATCCCATAGCCTTAGATTATGCACGTCATAACCGAAGTACTTTATACAGATATTTGAAAAATGTCTTTACATATTAGGTAAAAAACTTTCTCCCGGTTGAGAACAAAGTTCCCACGATGTGCAAGCACTTGTGATAGCAATAAGTAGGCTTTAAGTGACAGTCAAATGTTTTAAAGCTGGTGCAATTCCGTTCTCTTTGCATTCACAGGGAAAAAATCTGATGTGTTGCACTCACATGAATTTCTCTACTCTTGTACTAATCATTCTTACAAACTCTTTATTCCTATATCTTCTTCGTGTTAGTTGAGATAAACATTTGCAAAAATTATCTTATTGCTCATTTCCTTAAAGCTACAAGGAGAATATGGGAATACAGTAGCCTTTAAGCGATATCAAACCTTTAAAATCTTAGAGCTTTCGTTCTCTATGCACGACGTTCTCAATGTATTCCAAAAGTCACAAATAACAGGAATATCTCCGAATTGCTTCACTCTACAAAAAATTTATTTGGACATAAATTGTATCTTTTAGCGAGATCTACACTTTTTGTATAGTAAGATTTTGTCTATCTCTTACGGTTTACCAGTTATGCAAAAGTCATCCAGAGTAAACAGGACTACATAGGCTATAGCTAGAAAGTTCAAAATACACATTTCATTTGTTATAAACATATCTTGAACATAACATTTTTATGAAAATCGTTAGAGCCATTTTCGAGAAAATTAAAAATTTTAAAAAATTGCCCATGTAAAGGGTAGTTGAGGGTAGGGGAATTTTCTTAATAATCTTCCTGTTGCATCCTTGAAAGACATTAAGATTAAATACCAATTTTGGTTTTTAACCAACTTTTTGTTTTTGAGTTGTGCTGTCCACAGACTGACAAACACACACGCACACACACAAAATTTTTCTAAAAATACTTATTTTTTATTCAGGGGGCCTCAAAACATGTTTCTGGTGAAATTTCGACACCGAATTTTTGGGTGGAATACAATACTTCCTCTGCTTACTATACGTAGTAGGGAAAGTAAAACTGACGACCTCCCACATGAACGAAGTAATAAATATAGGAGCATTCAAGTCAATAACAAGGAATATCTGGGAAATGGTTAACTCCATAAAAAATTGACATGCTTTTTTAATGTTTGACCTCCTTCAAACTGACTACATTAGATGAATGAAATGGGGGAAATGATACTCAAAATGAGGCCGGGGTACACAGAGCTTAGGTACCCGACATTCATCTTTCAGGATAAGAGAAAAACCCGAGAAAGTTTTGTTCAGGCACTTCCTAGTAAAGATTCGAACTCAGGACCTCTTGAACGTGAGGAGACACGGTACCCCCCGCACTACAGAAGTGGGCTGACATAAACTGTATGTTTTAGCGATATCTCCATTTTTGTGTAGTAAGGCTGTCTATGGCGGTTTACCAGCTATGCAAAAGACATCCAGAAAAAGAGGACTTCAGAAGCTACTCCCAGAAAATCCAAGGTATAGATTTCATTTGTCATGAAAATATCACCTAAATTAAAACCGTTGGAGCTGAAGCTAATATTTTCAGTCGTACTTTGGAAAAGCCATTTGAAGCAACATTCGCCAGCCGTCGATCACGATTCGGTCAGTGTGTCAGCTGTGTGAACATCGTAAAGAAGATTTCACGAGCGTGGAATGATTGCACCGTCATAGTATGGTATGAAAGACAGTGAAAGGACTGACGCAAGGTTACGAGAAGTAAAGGTTGTGAGCTGTGATAGCACGAATGACTGTAGATTGTGTTATCAACAAGAAGAAAACTATTTGTGATAATATTTTAGAAGAAAATAAAGTGATAAAAAGGTAACCGTACTGATTTTGTCATTTTGCCTCCCTTTGAATTTTATTTTAACCGGAATTGCTAGATTTCATTGACAGTAGACTACCTGCAGCTTATTCAGCTTTAATTACAACTTTAACAAGCTAATTCAATACGATTACTACCTCTTGCATTCTTTGTTTACCTCATTTCCGAACTTCATAATATTCCCCTTAGTTTTTCCAAGGTCTTAGTTCAGATTTACTGACGTTTCTAATTGTAGAGGTCCCTCACGTTCCAATGTTAAATCTTCTAGGTAATGATGCTATATGAAGTTTCCTTACTGATTATTCCCCTCCCAGATACGTAAATGAAGACAAGGTGTTTGGAATATTTGATGTGGAAAGACACACCCGAAGTTTTGCATGTTTTCTAGGGAAAGTTTGTGTTACATTCACATTACTGTCACTAGCCACTGTCGTTTATTTATTAGCTTATTTTTCAATCTGCTTAACGTTTACGGAGAGTATTTCATACATAGTTAAATTATTATCACCTGGTTATTCTTTTATTTAGTCAGTGTCTCTACCCCATAGATCACTGAAAAGCAATTTATTACAAACTAAACCGATTAATAATCAAAATAGCACAACTCGATTTCAATTTGACAACTGTTTTTAACAATTGTTTTTACAATAATTAATCTATTTTTCAGAAGAAGAGTTATTACTTTATTAAAAATAAAGTGAAATTGATTTAAGATTATAAACTGGTTTTCTGTTGCAATAACACGAGAAGACTGAAATACACGATCCTAATTCTTGTGTTTCACTTTCTTCATTTGCCGGTGCAGAGTAAGTCGAACTACACTAATCGAAATAAATATATTTTTAGTTATTTTTATAGAATTCCCCCCCCCCACTTTTTTTTTTTTTTTTTTTTTTTTGCACCTGGGGTCTTCAAGAACTATTTAGCCACCCAGATGTATTTCTATTAAACTGATAAACACATTTTTTTCATTCATTCTTGCAGACGGACATATACACACAAACACCCATGTCCAAGATAAGACTCGAACACGCGACCCTGTGCGCGGCGGAGCGTCAAAGACATACGCTGCTGGGATCAGGATTACGAGGGCTGGTATGCTGATATTTAAACCCTCACTATTTACATGATATTCCAAGAAACAAGTGAACAGTGGAGCACTTCAAAAATGAAATGGTACTAAAAATTCAAGGCCACAACAACCAATATCTCGGAAATGGCAGAAGAAAGTTATGTTAAATATATAGTGTGACTTGAAGAACTGCATTTTTAAGTACTACCTCTTCGCCTACTTAGATGATATTACATAAAACTTTTTCAGACCGAAGGGAACTTCATAGGTCATTGCCAGAACATTTACAATATACATTTTATTTGTCTTTGTAAATGTGAAGTATAACGCAGTTTTAGAACTGTTTCTAGAAACAAAAAGGTCGAAATATTTTCCATGTAAGGGTAATTTGAGGTGGGAGATCTTAAAAATATTTGTGCAAATATCGACCTTCTTCTGAAAAGGAGGTTTGTTCTTTTAGAAGGCCTCGAAACATGTATTTCTGGTAGAATCTCCAGATTATATTTTTGGTGGAATGCAGACTCTTCTTTACTTAGAGAAAGTAATAATGTTATAGGTCTTCCATCCGCTTTTCACACAACGCCCCAATAAATCACAATGGGGGAGGTGTCCTCCGTCATACATAACCTATATAGCAAGCGAATCTATCTCTGCTTACCTTTATTTCCGTAACTTAGGACCAATTCCTGTGTTAAACACATTTAATATGTCAAAAAGATATCGATCTCAATTTTTCTAACATCTAAATGAAAGAAATACTTCATTTATTATGTTTGGCATATGGTAGAAGATTAAGAGCTGAATTCTCAAGTCCCTTAAAACAAATTACCGATATAATGTATAATAATGAAATATCCAAATTAAATACAGGTTCCGATCTAAGCGAAAGTGAAAGGGTTGTAAGAATAATGGACTGTGATGTGAACCATAAGCTCTCCCAGAGAGGATTTTTTCTTACTTCTAAGAAGGATCATGCACTCACCCTTCGTGAAAACCCTTTGACCCCCTGTGATAGGCGTGTCGGGTTCTTGGATTCTATTCACAGAGACCTCCAGAGCGCAAATAATCGTCTCCTTAGATAATTAATGGTTCGTGATCAAACTGATAACAGCTTAAGTTAAGAGAAGGAAATTACAGAAAGGACCACATACAGACTCAACAATTAGCTTATTGTTAGTTTTACTATTCCTTTCCTGCTCTTGTGGTTATGTATACTGTTGTGTTTCCTTCAAGGGTTTATATTTATAATAAGGGAAAATTACATCTTCGAAATACGTAGCTCTTCCGAAATAATATATTAGAATAAAATTGTATAAAACAACAATGTGCAATATAATCTAAATGAAAAAATTAATGAGAATAAACTTTTATTATAAAACCTAGAGAATATCGCCAAGTAGGAGGAGCAACTAACTATTATTATACGACGATAGGAAGTGTAACCAAATCTAACAACGGTTCCTATTGGAAAGAATGAAGGAAGATATAATACTAAATGGAAACAGCAAAATAATAGAAAGTCTTACCTTACATAGCGGTGGAATGTAAACCTATAAGACGCAGATAAAGTGGATTATCTAAGAGGTCTAGGTCACAAAAACGCTTTTAGTACTGAAGCAAAGAAGGTTGAAGACATAACCTTAATTCTCACAACCAAAGTTTATGCTTTTGTTCTTTTCCAAGAATACTTTCAACACCCAACGTGCATATAAGTGAAATACTGCACTTACCCAATATCCTTGTGTTTGTTTGGAGGTATTTAAGAGCATTACACAAGACACAGAGTTAATTCAAACCCTCAGGGCACTATAAAGCCAAAACATTAGGTGTAATAAAAATTCCGAGAAAATACTATGCAAAAACACTGTTGAAATAGCATAATTTCTTGTAAATACAACTGAATGACTTTCACGTTGTCAAATTTGGGCTATCCGTCGCTGTATATAGAGGAAATCTCATTAGGAAGAAATAACAGCACTTTAATTAATTCAAACATAACCTTGCTTATTCTCACCATATTCTGAAAACACAAGACAAAAGAGGGACCAAATTCGACTGTTAGGTGATAGATGACAGAGGAGATAAACGAGTATTATATTAACTGACTGTTCTTTTGTTCTTTTGTGAGGCCAGGAAAGCGTAATTATTTTTATGTTGATAATGTTCGAGCTATTGCGATTATCATTGACAGAGGTATAAATGGTCTTGCTAAGTTTTGTAAGCATTAGCTAAAATTAAACAATTGTGTGAAATGTAGTGGAGTTTTGAATTCTAAACTTGATAGCAATATTTGCTTTATATCAAAGGTTATCTGATGCAAGTTTGGACAAAATCGGTCCAATTGTGTAGAAGGCTATAAGAACATACACGCACACGCACGCGCACACACACGTTTTCTAATCTGGTGAGAAATACAACTATGTAGATATAGAACCCTAGATTAGAAAATAGGAAGCGCATAGAAAGTCTCTTTAGGCTGAGGTGCAAAGGGAAAATTTCTGCTTCCTAACGTATAGTCATTATATACGTTTATATAAATAATATATTATATTTATATATGCATTAAAATATGCTCATGTATATAATTACTCGTTATGTATATATAATATATACTGGTAATGCATTCACTCTTTCGTCATCGTATTAAACGAGTTGTGGAGATTAGAAACACCTTTCTCCCTTAGAACCATGCTGTGATTTCTCTCCATTGTTGGAACAGAGTGATTTCTACACTAACAGGGGTTGGCCCAAATGGAAAATCAAAGCCCTTTGTTGTAGCAGTGAACAGACAATGCGGATGCTACCAAAAAGGACCGGAGGAATGCATTGCACGGGGTTTCCCCTGATGATATCACCAAACTGTCCTACAAACCGGGATGGAAAGAAATCCCATTGCCAAGGAAATGGGTGGTACGACCTTACGGAAATAGGATTGGCCAGCATGTCTGCCGTTGTTTCCTGTCTGCTCATCCTAGCGTTAGTCATTAGTAGAATTGGATGTCGATAACCTTCATTAAATAGAGGGAACTCCTCTTTCATCCACTGCATACATAATTTTTTGTTCCTAACTAACAACGTGTAAACTCTAAATGTTCAAAAAGAGTCCACAACAAACACTAAAAGAAGCTTGCTATCTCCCAGTACAGACTTCTTAAATATTCTCAAGACACTCAAGAAGTTGTTCAATATAGCAAAATATTAAGTGGACTTGTAGTAATGTTGGTTTGCCATAAAATGCTTAATACTCATGTTGCACTCCCTATGGAATACCTTCATAAGGATACACTTCCAATCAAGGCAGCAGAGTTTCGTGACGTCATGAATTTGTTTCACAATGCTCTGGTATCTCACAAATTGTCTGAGTCGGAATGTGAGCAAAGAACAGCAGCATCTACGCAACATTAAAATAATGTTGAACTTCAGTTTGTATATTTTAAGACTTAATGACTTTGGAAGTTATGACTAGTTCATTCTTTTTATATCTTACCCATTTATATACAATCATCATGTAGAACCCCCTGTTAACGTATAGGCCAAACAGTACTTTCCGACCAGTATAAGGAAACCAAATTAAACAAATGTTTAATATAGATCTCGTTAAAATGTACAGATTGAAATTCTTGGTCATCCATTACTACGACATTTGTTCTTCGAATATCTTGGGAGTCTCGACTTATGCGAGAGTTATTTTAAAAGTAAAATACTTCTCTAAAATACTTTTATAAACCTCATATGAAACAGATGAAATCAGTGTGAGTTTTGAAATGTTATAAAATAAATAAATGAAGTATATACAAATGCAACAATATGAGCCTGTAATATATTTTCCGTGCATATTAAAAGTGAAAGTTTTCTCTCGTTTATTAGTCTATTAGAACTTTCAAAGCATAAACAAATACTTTCTGGAACTATTGATGTGTTCTACTACGTGGTGAATATTTAAATTACCCTAAAACTGAGTGAAAAGAGAGGTTAATAATTGTGGAATCCAGTAGAAAAAGTCTGATGTGTTGCACTCATATGACTTTCTCTTATGGAGGATAATATAGATCCCAATCTATATTTGGCCGTGAAAGACCGCTTAATTTTGCTCATAAGGCTATCAAGCTTGAGGTTCTTTTACATGCCAGATATGGGATCACAGGCTTTACTTTCCTTCCGTAAAAAACTTTTTACACCCGAAAATATTCATAGCCCTCCGTCGGGTTTGAACCTGCGACCTTGGGAACCTGAGACTAGAAGGTTACCCCTAGACCACGAAGGAAGACACTGTAGCGGTTACCAGTGACGATTTGCTTACGTGATTGTCACGTACTCATTACAATACCTTAAGGGAGGTCAGTAACGATCGCCTTTGTTACTTGATGCAACCTAAAAATAAGTTTCTCTGTGTTAATACAGACTCCTATAATAGAAAAATGCATTCGCAATTATTTACACATTCTTGCACATATTGCCAACATCAACATGACTGAAATTAAGCAAATAATAATTAGAAAGTTCTCGTAGGACGTTAGCTACGAGGCGATGTTGTTATACAAGAAAAATATTAACGCCCAATATTACAAAACATGCAGATAATCTCAGTTGCTTACATATATATTGTAAAGAGGTTAATTATTACACGTATTTTTTTCGCCAGATGGTAAATAAATCCACAATACCACTCACGACCTCTAACGGAGGAAATTAATACTACACAATTATTGAGTCGAAGTAATTAGTTACTGATACTTATGCATATGGAGTGAATTATAGCCATTAACGGGATAATTACTTACTGTCTAGGTTAATTTTATAACCGCTATTGGGTAACTAGTTAATGTCTATCTCAATTGTTTCAGTAACCGATACGTTATTATCTGTTTATCCTCAGAATGATATAAGTAATCGGGCATTTGGCGGATTACACTAATAGGGCTGTGTTGGGAGGCGAACATATTAACACAATGGAGTAATTTGTGTGACATATCACGAAGATTTTAATATTTAAGAAAGTGTCTTAAAATGGGCGGGTGGATGGGGTGGAGCTTTCTTAAGTATTTCACATCTGTTATTAAACCCATTATTATGTACTACTCGCTCATTTTACCTTCAGCTCTCAGACCACATTGTTGTAGGTATCTCTAACACACGATTTATTTCAAGTAACTATTTTGTGGTGTAAGTCATTTACGAAATATTTATTATTAATGGTTTGAGTTGTTGTTGTTGTTGTTTTTTTTTTTTTTTTTTTCATTTCTGCTGATGTTTAGCTGTTTCTGGCAATTCAATGAATTTTAAGGCCAAGGTATAGCGTTCAGTTCTTAAAATATTTGACTATCGCTGCTTCCTTTGTATCTATAAGAAAATATGAAACGTGAATGTAACCCGTCCGAGTATTTTAGTTAAATGGCGAAAATAATATATTTGTTCACTGACTGTGAATTTCTTAGAGAAACAAATGTTACGTCTCATTCACGCCCTACTTGCGGTTACAAAAAACGGGGTGGAAACATGAAACCCCACTATTAAATAGAAACAAACACAGACCTCTAATTCGGCAACTGGTTTGTGTGAGTGAATATGTCACTATAATTATAGTGCAAGGGCTCAAACTCCCCCAACTCTCCTCAGCTAACGCCCCGCACTCTGTGAGTGCATAATTGGTTCATATCCATGCTTGAATGGTTGTAAGAAGTCTGCTGAGGTCTGGGGCAGGTTCTGCCAAATGTTCGTCGGGTTCCGCTTGGATTCGAGCTTGCTAGGAAGTCAAGTTGCTGATCGCCGACTGTATCAGAAGACATATCTTACATATAAGTGGAAAAAACACGAATACATAAAGCAATCAATAATAGTAATAATGATTATGATAAAGATAATGATAATTTAATGCGAAGTCGTGACCACGTGTCACAGGTTCATAATATTTTAAAACATCAAGTTGCAACGTTGTGCAATGCAAGTTGTGTGGTTGAATGTTGGCACACCTGCACATCTATAGGCTGCAAGGATAGGAGTTCAGACATTACACAAACAAAATAACCAAAAATATTCCGCTGTAATTAATAATCGATATGCAACCGGAACTACTTATTCTGAGACGCGTTCAATAGAAAATTTGACGTGTTGCACTCACATGAGTTCTCTACTCTTGTGCTAACTAATCTTACAAACTCTTATTCCTATATCTTCGTGTTAGTTAAGATAAACGTTTGCATAAATTATCTTATTTACAATTTCCTTGTAGGTGCAAGGAGAATATGGGAATACAAGCTTTGAGCGATAGTCAAATCTTTTGAAGCTGGTCACTATATGAAGGAAATTGTGTTCTCTTTCACACAAATAACAAGGAATATCTCCGAAATGGTTCACTCCACAAAAAATGCGTTGCGTCTTCATTTTTTTGAACAGTAAGATTTTTGTCTATCTCTTACGGTTCGCGAATTATACAAAAGACATCAAGAGTAAACAGGACAGTATGGGATATACTCAGAAGATTTTAATAAAATCATTAGAGCCATTTTTGAGAAAATTTAAATATCCGAAAAATTTTCAAAGTAAATGGTAGTTTAGGCTGGGGAATTTTCTTCAAAATCTTTGTGTTGTAACCTTGAAAGGCAGCAAACTAAAATAGCAATTTTGGTTTTTAACCAACGTTTAGTTTTCCAGCTATGCTGTTCACACGCGCGCGCGGACTCTTTTCTAATTTTTTTTTTCCCTCCGGGGGACCCCAAAACATTTTCGACATCGAAATTTTGGGTCGAATACCCAAACTTACGATACGTAGTAGAGAAAGTAAAAACAGTCTTAGGAAAAGATACTTGGGTGCATATGTATAAATAGTATGACCAAAAACTTAATTATCTTCCAAGGTTGGCATTCGAAGATTTAAAAGAAAATTCCTCCCTTTCCAAAATATCCTATATATTGAACATTTTTATTTAGTTTTGACTTTCTTGAAAATGTCTAACGATTTTAATTACGTTAATATATGTTTAAGATGTTTACGACTCAATGTTTTGCACAGGCATTACTAGCACCTAAAAAATATGTGTACCAAATTTCATTCCAAAATCTAATCACTTCCTGATATATTAGTTAATTTATATCAACAGATATAACAGATGAACAAGAGAGTTGATTTTTTAAAACTTTCTCTTATTACCTTTGCAACAAATTAAGGGAAGGAAATGTTGATATAGTGAATAGCTTCTCTTAAAAAAATTTAAGATAGGTTTTGAATATGAGAAAGTAATAGAAAAATCGTTTCCGAGAAAAGGACGTATATAGCTGTGGGCATGCCCATTTAAAAAGTAGAGGCGCACCAGTTTAAAAATGGCGTCAAGAATATGTGCTCTCCGCTCCATAGGGGATTAAAACTTTAAGGTATAGTGCATTTTTTGCAATAAAATTCCAAAAATCGATCTTTTTTACCAAACAAGCTAAAATATATCTTCGGTGTGCTGTTAGTTATGAATATAAACTGCAACGCGCAGCTGACAGTCAAATTTTTTCCTCACGAAGGTGACGTAATGTGAACTGTCGTGTATACGACCCTGTAATTACCTCCTGGGTCATTTCGTATTTTGGCTTTCTGAAAGCGGTTCAATTGGCCGGGTGTTTTGTTTCCCCTGCAGTTGTTTGTGCATCTCCTCGTGTTCTCAGCGAAGGAATCTTCAAGGGTGGTCTTCGACCAAAACAAACATCCCCAAGCCTCGTTCCTCCCATCTCACACCTAACAGACCATATAAAGGATTTTGAACTCGAAATATTATAAACAAGGATAAAGACCGAGCCGTGGGGCCCCTTAGGTCAGAAATTTTACGGTTATTTTAGGATCTCGTACGTGGACACGCCACTTAAAATTTGGTATGGGTGGCGGAAGTTGGCTTCACCCCATGGTCACAAACCTGAGCGCACTAACAGCCCGTGATTGGGTGTGCCCTGGAGTTAGGTTTGGAACACTGTGACCAATCAGTGATTAGTATGTTCAAGGTGCACTCCAGAGGGTATGTTACAACACGGATCAAACAAAAAAATAGTAATGAAGTCATAAGCAGGGATAAAACCACACACACTCATTCATCGAGTGCCTTCAGAGCACACGTTCACACGTGAGCGACACTGTGTTGGGTACAACAGCGACATAAGCTTCAGGTGTACGGACATGGAACTGTAGTAACAGCTGACTGCTTAGTTGCGATACAGATCTCGTCAGCCTTCCAACTTTTACCTTCTTTACAGCGTAGATATTCGAACTAAACATTCGATATCAATATTTTAACAGAAATAAGGCCTTCTAAATCTTCTTCTGCATCTTCTCCAGACGTCGGGTGCACCTTTTTCGGATATTTCTTCTATCTAAACATGTTTTTAGTGTCTGTACTGATAAGTAGGGGAAATACTGTATTCCACCCAAACATTCAAAGTCTAGATTTCACCGGAAATATATGTTTTGATACCCCCTAAATAAAAAAAAAAAAAACATTTTTAGAAAAAGGTCCGTGTGTGTGTCTGTGGAGAAGTAGGTTAAAAACAAAAGTTGGTATTTAAGTTTAATGTCTTTCATGGATGCGACACGAAGATTTTAAAGAAAATAGCCCCACCCTAAACTACACGCAAAATTTTTCGAACAATTTTATTTAGTTTTTGGCATCAACCTTTTGGTAGCTACAAGATACCATGGGTTTCGTGTATTGTCCTCGCTATACATTGCATTGCAATTGCATTCCTATCATTATGAACAATTGTGTTCAGTTCTTGAGGTTGCCTTTAACGCTTAAATAAAAAATTTAAAAAAAACTTGTGTTGCGCTCACATGACTTTCTCTACTCTTATACTAACTATTCTTACAAACTCTTATTCCTATAACCTTCGTGTTAGTTGAGATAAATATTAACATAGATTATATTATTGCTTATTTCCTTGTAGGTACAAGGAGAATATTAGAATACAGTAGACTTTGAGCGATAGTCAAATCTTTTAAAGTTTTGAGATTACCTTCTCTTGGCACGGTTAACATATAAAAAATGAATAACGATGTTCCCTTTGACAGAAGTGTAAGTCCTCCAAAACGCGCAAATAACAAGGAATATCTCCGAAATAGTTCACACTACAAAAAATTTATTTAGGCATAAACTGTGTTCTTTAGCAACATCTATATTTTTTGTACAGTAAGATTTGGTCTATCTCTTACGGTTTACAAGTTATGCAAAATTCCTCAAGAGTAAATAGCACCTAAATACCCCATTAGCTAATATCTGCAAGTCTTGACAGTTGACAGTTACATATCAGTTGACAACCGCAGATTAGTATTGTTATATTCGTTTTTTCGGTCGCTCCGTAGCCGAGTAGTTAGACCATTCGCTTCTCAGCAAAGTGGCCCAAGTTCGATCCCAGACAACCGTATGTGGGATTTGTGGTGGACGAAGCGGCGCTAGCCTTCTAGATCTCATCCCTGAACCTTGTCATGTTACTTTGTCACGTATCCGTAGTGACCTTAGTGCTAGGCAACTGTATCTTTGCTTCTGTGACAGGCAGATGGCAGAGTAGAAGGTTTTAACATCTATTATAGAACAGATATTAAAACCTTCTACCCTTACCATCTGCCTGTCACAGAACAGCTGTAGTATTTGGGTCCTCTTCTGTAGCCCACTGTATTGCGTCATCTCAGAAGTTCCGATTTCAGCCGCATTGCCTCACGCCTTGGCCGAGTCATTCTACGGTGTGCTGCAACTTTAGTTTTTTATTTTTTCCGGTTGGTAGTTTTCAAGTACGCTTCTTGCGGATGCAGCTAACTAGCAGAAACCCCGGTTCCCAAAGGTTTTATCCCAAGCCTAATTAAAATATTCCGGCCTCCATTCATCCAGGCCGCAGTTTATCAATGTTGAGGAACGTGTGGGAGCTTGGAGCTTAGAGTTTCGGAGTGTTTACATACATTTCTCTACCTGAACAAGTAACTCATGTCAAGGATCCTTATCACATGCCACTTCCGGACCAACTTCTTGTCTTACAAATCGCAACAACATGTGGGTGTTCACGGATTAATTAAAAACACAGCGATTTGGCAACGATTTACCCGAAACGTGTTCAACGATTAATTAAAACACGAAAACGGACTTGCTTGCTAATTCTAAAGCACAGAGTGGTAACACTTAATTTTAGAAAAGAAAACCTGTGATTAAAAAAATCTGAATAAATACGAAAGGGTACGAATTCTATAAAGGGTGCTTATTTCATATTATGTAATGCTTAGGTTAGGTTACAATTGCTCTGATTCACGTATTATAAGTCGCACAAGATAACAGCATAGTTAAAATTTCGTATCTGCCCTGGGTATTAAATTTTCCACCCGACATTAAAACATAATTTCAATCTTTTATATGTAAATTACAATAATTATGACCATGTGAAGCTTCAAACAGAAAAATATGGCATGATTGATCAATGCTGAAATTGATGGTAGGCAGTATAAGTGTATTTTTTTTTTTTTAAGTTTTAGTTTGTTTATTATAATGCACCTGGTGCCGGTACATAGGGCCCAGCTTACAGGCTATATTTGGCATTTATATACAATTTGCTTACTTATAATTAATTATAGTTTTTGGTTTGTGCAAAAACCCATATGGTGACCGTCTATCGGTCACCGAGAATAGTTTTCTTATGTCCTTTAAGTTCTGTTCAGTTTGGTTTATATATATGTATATACATATGTACATATTTACAATTATATACACGCATACATACACGCGCGCACTCACACACACAAACACACACACACACACACACCTTCACTGGGGACACCAGAAATATGCGTCCCAGCGCACTGCACTATCTACACTTCATATATACACTTTCCCGCTGTTTTCCTGCGCGGGCAGGGGACAGCTCCTGAATATTTTCCGAGGCGAGGGCCTCTCCCGGAACATGTGTGTGGCTTAGGAACGAGGTTGCGTGGACGCGCATTTGTTGGCGAGCCGTGCCGCTTCTAGAATATTTTTATTCTAGTATGTTTGCGGTGCTTCGGCTCGCCTTTGCCGATCACGTCATTCTCGTGGTTTCTAATGCGCGTCCATGCCGCCATTGCTCGTTTATTTATTGCCTCCGGGACGAACGGGATCCGGGTTTCGCGGTGAAGAGTGTGGTTAATGGTGAGGAGTGGAGCAGACAGGATTTTTCTGAGAGAGAGGTTTTGGAGGGTTTGGAGTGGTTTCAGGGCAGTTATGGAGGCATTAGCCCAGGCCACACATGCATACAGGACCACCGAGAGAATAAATTACCTATATAGTATCAGATAAAAAACAAATGCATTTATTTCTGAAGATGTTCTAATTGCTTCTCAGAGGACAAGCATTGGTCCCTAAAAGGGGGAGGGGTTTCTATATGATAAGGAATACAAATATCAGAAGCAAAATAAAAAAGGTAGTAGTAATCGATTAAAACCAGTATTTGGGTTGACTGGAACCGCGATACAAACGATAGTGCATATGCAAATAGCGGATAAACTGAATTTTAATTACTCCCATATTCCCGTTCATATTATAAAAGCGTGCAACAATGTCCATGATGAATTTTGCTGTGGATTAGTTCAACATAGCTGTAACCATCTCCTCCTCTTCCCCCCCCCCCCCCCAACCTCTTCTTATGTTCAAAGGAATTGGTGTTTAAAAATCTGAATGCATATTTATACGACTTTCCTCTATCAATGACAAATTGACATAAAAAGTGGGTCTTCTATTCACGTTTACCTATTTATTCAAGTATATTTATTGAAGTATATTGTATAACAATAATGTAGTAGGAAAAAAATTGAAATACTTTGAAAGCTTCATAACTTATCAATGACTCCTTTTGGAGTCATTGGGTCTAAGAGGGGTAATAGAAATGTTCCAAGTTATTTTGACAAGAATAATAGTGAGCTATTAGATTTTTTCTTACCCTGGTATTTGTTTCCGCAATGAGGCTCTACAAACGCTTGACTGATCGCTATAGAAGTGGAATTAAAACACGCTAAAAATTAAATTGGCAGGTGATTTCCTAATAATTTAGCAAGAAATGGCCGCGACGTGCCTCACGGTCTAATAAGGAGAGAGAAGACGACTTAGGAATGCGAGCCTTAGAATATCCCTTAGAGCTGCTGAGAGGCAGTAGAAAAGGGACTTAAGTCAACAAACAGTATTCTTCCCATGCTTAGAATTAACCCCAACAATGCCAATTTTTGTTCCAGAACTTGTACTAGTAACAAAACACTGGTAACAAAATGTCGGAGCACTTTTTAAAATCATTAATTCTTATTGCAAAACGTTTACCTAACTTGTCCTTGCCCAATAACCTTGTGACATTTAAAAAATGTTACTTACTACACTTAAAGAAAGGATTAATCAAAACTCTTGGGATACTGAAAGGTACACAAAATAAAGAAAGTAAATAAATAAAAAATACCAGGAAGAACCATGCAAAAGCACTGTTGAACAACCCCAAGTACTACAGGAAAAGAAGAGTGGTTACAGATAACCGTGTGAATGTAGTGTGTTACAATCATAGAAAATTACATGACTTGAAGGGCGAGTAGAGGACATGTAAATGTGTTAGATAAAAGAAAAGCGAATAGAGAAAACCATGTGAATGTAATACGTTGCGCAGTAAAATTAACACATAAAAACCTGCTCCATTAAAAAATTCTCAGATGCGCCAATTCTCATGGTGTTCAGAGAACAGTTGTTGGAGTTTATCAACTTCGTACATAACATCCATTTTATATGTATAGATTGTATGAATTGTATGTTAAAGAGCGAGTAGAACATGCAAAAGTAAAAGAAAAGTGAGTTGAGAAAATCCTGAGAAGTAATACGTTACATTTATATTGGAAAATTTAATGTATTGTATGTTAAACGGGACTAGAGAAAGATGTGTGGTTATGTTTCGTAAAGGAAAAGGGAGTAGAGAAAACCAGGTGAATGTAATACGTTGTATGCTAAAATGAATAACATAAAAACCTTCTTCCAGAGAAATATGAATATATGTATGTGTGGCGCCCAACGTGGTGGCCGGCGCCCAACGTGGTGGCGTCGAAAGTACGACGAACATCAGGTAACTTCCAATACAACACGAAGTAAAGCGAGAAACATTTTATTTTGAGCCAACACATGTGAAAGGAAAGTGCCTAGCATTTACAATTTAATCAAATGCAATAAAATTATGACTGATGCAAAGTGTAATGGTACTCTTAAATACTCGGGAATACAAATGTGCGTGGTGATTCAAGACAAAGCCTATTTTTGTGGCCGACAGACGATAAGAAATGGAACAGAGATTACCAATAAACTCAGCACATGTTGGAAATATCCACTTGTGTAAACCGCGCAACAACAAGACATGCAATATTCTGCTCTCTCAATGCACCCAATAATTTTGTTCATATATATACACGCCAGAAAGATGACAATTTCATTTATTGGGTATGATTAATCTATAAAAAAATTTTGGACAGTTTGAACAAGATTTAGAATTGTCACCTTCGTATTCTTTTAATAAGTTGCATATAAAAGCGCTTTCCTATAGTTCTAATATGCGCTGCTAAGATAAGAGCTGCGACTAATGATAATAATCAGAACTTATGATAAGATAAACCATTATTAAGATGTATTCATCACTCTCCACAGCACACGACGCACTTGTTTCAAAATAATACTGGGCTGACACCGTAGTTCAATCGATGGAGCACCTTCCTCTTGTGCGTAGGTCCCGAGTTTGTTTCTCGACTTGGAAGGGCAATTTGTTTTTCTAGCCAAGGCTATTCCCAGAGTCTGGGAGTATAAATGAGAAAGTGTGTTTATACAAATGAGGCAAAACCCACTTTGTTCAAGTTAATACCATTGCTACATTGGCAGTATGTTTCAAAGGAAAGGCTGCAAATATATATTTACTTCAAATAACGTTTGGGCACATACGAAGAATGTTGCGCAAACATAGTTTTATATTTTGTAGTTCGGTTGAATTTCTCGGTATTTTAAGCTGTACATCTTTTAAGTATTAAAGTCATTCATTTTTTTCTCAACATTCCAGGTAAAGAATATGGAATATCAAAACTTGTAAATTGAGCTTGGTTTTTAACATTATATATTATGATCATCTGACGAATATGTATCTATACTAAAAAAAAGTCCGTGGAGAAATCACTGTAAGGATGGAATATTTTCAAATTGTTTCCTTAATAAGAAATTTCATTGCAGTTTTGGTTTAAAATTCAAATTATTTCTAGATAATTCTTTTAAATGTGACTATAGGGTGTTTAGGTGCAGGAATGGGAGACACGGAAGGGGTTCAGTACTGAAGCCTACGTCCTCTTTGATTTGTTTTACGTCTTGATGAGACGAATGGGAGTGTCCCTCGGAAGGAAGGATGAGGTGAGAGGAGACACCGGGCAGCCACATCCAGACTAATGGCACAGACTGATCTTGGTCAATATTGCTTTGCTTGTCTGCTACACATTTTGATATTTTGATAATTGGTGCCTTAGTATGTATTCACTTCGGTCTGTTAGTTGTTTTTTCACCTCATGTAACAGTTTTCCCAATTAACCTGAATGTTTTTTCCTCGGTTGTAAACATGCCACGAAAGTACAGCTTCTGTCAGTATAGCCTATTGGTTTTGATACCCATCTCAGTGGCCTAGGTATTGCAGGATCATTGACGATGCAGAAAGCGTTGGAAATCAATTGTTCCACACCATTCTTTATCACGAGACCAGCCCATACTGTGTCATGCCTTCTGTGCCAGCCTACTCAAGGCTACAAGAAGACTGAACAGCTGTAGGTTCAAGGCCATGAAGAACTGCAGACTGTGTTATAAAAAACCAGGTCTGTGGTGACAGTTTTAGTGACAGAAAAAGTAACTGGATTATTTATCACACTGGTGTCAGGAGTGGGATTTGTCAAATTGTAATTTTGTTACATTATTGTCATTATTATTGTGTTTGTTCATGTGTATAGGGTAATATCCTGTTCATTTCCCCTTTTATTCCTCGGATGAGTTATACACGATGTCAACCCATGTCCTAGCGGGTCTTCCTCTTGTCCTATTCCCATCTAAATGTGTCCCTTCTTCAGCTCTTTTTACTAGACGGTTGTTTCCCATCCTGCTAACATGCTCTTTCCAGTATTTCTGTTGCTCATTTATACATTTTATTAAATCTTGGATTTCGCACGTTTCTCTTACTTCTGCATTGTTTACTTTATATACGAGTAATAAGGTTCTTTCTTGAACTGTTCTTCATACTTTCGATTCGCATATACCTAATATTTGTTTTGACCATCTGCTCTAGTTTCTGCTGCATAAGTTAAGATTATTATTGTTACTATTATTATGGTTATTATTGTTATAACCAACTAAATTTACCATCGCTCCACGAATACCAGGAATATTTATATAAAATGCCTGCAATAACATTATAGCCTCTATGCTATCCTATTAGACTTCTAGGTTCTTTGGTGTCATTTTCGCCGGCTCATTTAGTTCCTTTCATTCGCCACGTTTCAAAAACCTGTTCATTTAAAACAAGTTTAAAGCTTACTGTCGTCCGTGCTTAATTTATTCTTTCTTTCTGCCTTGTAAACGGCAAATTTGTGTTAAGTGTTGAATAGCATTAAAATCCCTGATTAATTTCATTTAGTACACATAAATTAGCACAGCAGTCTTTCTTATACTTTTAACACCTATTTGAGATAGGGTATTATCTACTGCGTTTAGAATACTCTATGCTGGTATTCAATTAAATATTAGTGTTATATTTCCATGAATTTTTCTACTCACTCTTCAAAAGAATATTGTTACAAATACTTATATATGTTTATACCGTCATAAAAGAACACTTTAAAATTATGACTATTGTTTAGTCATATATAAATATTCCTGGTATATATAAAGATATAATGTGCAAAAAGAACAGAGTCTCAAAGCCTAATGTATTCTAATATTCCCCTTGCACCTACAAGGAAATAAGCAATAAGATAATTTGTACAAATGTTTATCTCAACCAACACGAAGAATATATAGGAATAAGAGTTTGTAAGAATGGTTAGTACAAGAGTAGAGAAAGTCATGAGAGTGTAACACGGATTTTTTTTTTTTTTTAATCTTCTTCTTTCTTTCCTTAGGTTTGTAATCAGCGTATGTGTGGAACATATGGTTAACGCTGAAAGTACGGGAGGAATTTTTGGGTGAACGCGCTCTTAACCAGTGAAGGAACTATTCTGATAGATCAGTTAACCGGCGTGTACTTATGCCCTTGTGACTCCCAGATCCTAACAGGGAGCACTGAGGACAGATAACATCTGCCGGCGTGCGCATGATACCACGAGCGTTACCAAATTGACGTTGTAGTTGTAATTAACTTAATTCAAACGATTAGGTCCTTAGAAAGAGCATCAGCTCTCATTTTAGCAGGTCAACCTGCGGGGTCCTTCCGTTATGCTCCATACTGTCATCAAAATCACTATTTACCGTTAAATGTAATAGCTCGCGATTAACCATCGATCCATCGATCCATATAGTACAATGGCACGATCTTCGGGACAATTAAAATTGTTTTAAAACAGAGCAATGTCCGCAGATTCAACGAAATAGTGCATTACTCAAGGTTTCGTAAGGACTTATCAGTATTCTATTCTTTCGCATAACTCATAAGCGTAAGAGATAGACAAAATCTTATTGCACAGAAATATAGATCTCCTAAAGGCACACAATGCATTTATTTTTTAGAGCTAACCATTTCCGAGGTATATATTGTTATTAGTTTGAATTTGTGAATAAGACTGTTCTCAAATGGTGAGTCGTTATTCATTTTATTTCTTCTAGAAATGCAAAGAGAATCGAATATCAGAGCCATAACTAGGGCTCGGAAGTTCATGCCCTAAAAAACACTGAAATATGCATGCAAATATACGCTGAAAAACTTCAAAATATGCCAAGAAATATGCACTATTTCATTAAAACAGTTCCCGTCCCTTTGCAGTAGACCAGTTAGTGTAATAAATAAAGTTACCTTATTCCTTAGAGGTTAAAGCAGAAGTGGTCCTGCTGCTAGTATTAACTGCTAAATTGCAGTTCACAACCAACACTACACAAATTTTCGACAGTAAAACGTCGTCTATTGTCTGGCAAAACACTTTTGTAACGTGAAAAACTTCTCTCCACGTCACAAGATGTTATCGGGGCATATTTAAATGATGTTAACTGCTTCACAGAGAGAGTCAAGTCTCTTGGTGTGATGATGGTTTCTTTTGAGGATGTCTCGGATACCGCACATCTGTTTATAACCATAATTTTTTGAAATTACATAATTCACTTTCTCTTTCACTTTTTGTCCTATGCTACCAGGAACCGATCTTAGATCACATACTGTTTTTTTTCAAAGACAGTAAGTGATTCATGCAAAGGAGATGCTACAGCTTCCAATGCCGTTATGGCTGTTGGTAAGAAAGAAAAATGGGCAGATATGAAACCAAGATCCTCTTTTAACCCAGTGCCTGACAGAATATTTTGCACAGTTTCTATTGATGAAGCATCTTTCGAGTCCAATGAATTAACAACCTCTTCGGCTATTTCTATGTGCTCAGCATAATATAAAAATGCATCGACCCATGTTCCCCATCGAGTTAACACTGGTGCAGGAGGAGGTGCTGTTGATCTAAACAACTTAACTCTTTTAGGAGATTTAACAAACATTCTCTTTGTACAGGACACAAATCTATCTACCAATGGGAAAGAATCACGTATTGTCTCAGAATTTCGATGAAGAAATTGTGCCTAACAAGTTATATGAATTAAGTTAGGAAACATACATTTCAGAGTTTTTCCTGATTTTACCATATAAGGTAACAAATAAAAGCAGCCATTTGTATTCGATTCCACATGGGCATTGTAATTTCAAAGAGTCCATCACAAACTCCGCCACAGTTACATTGTCAGTGACCGACAATTTGCACATATTAAGGAGATAAGCTGTAGTCTTTTTTTCATTATTTAAGGCACCCACGATTATATTAGCAATAGAACGGCGCACAAAATCAGAGGTTTCATCAACAGACAACCACGCAAACTGATCCGCTAAATCTTGTATATTTGACAATACGTTATTGTAACAATGCCCTACGTAAGTCTTACGCAGTGTACTTTCTTCAGGCACATGTTGTTGAGTACACTTGGTAAGAAAGTTTTTAAATATCGGATTATTGATTTTGAACAAGGGAATATCAGTAGCTAAAAATACTTGGCACAAGTCATAGGAAAATTCAGTAACCCTATTTCCTAAACACTCTACTAATTGTTTTAGAACAGGTTATTTGTTTGCGAGTTTTCTGATTAAATTCTCCTTATGTTTTGCTGTGTTTATGTGCTGAGCTATTTAAATCTTTTCTCACTCCCTATATTTTTGTCACACGCTCCACAAAACAGTACCCTATTATCTGTAGATACCTTTCTGTAAATTAATTAATCTAGCACTCTAAGTTGGTTTTATTTTCGGTATTTGAAGAGCTTTTTAACATTTTATACGCCTAATTTAATTTGGAGGGAACCAGTTCACAACACTGTTACGTTTGAAGACCACGCAGAGGCAAGCGTTGCTACAATCGTGCTGCTCAAAACGTCGACCTGCACTTTATCTTTGTTAATATAAACCTCTCGCCAATATGAAAAATATTATCCAGGTGGAAAAAAACCATAAAAATCATTAAAATATGCTATATAGGGGCTATAGTGCTGAAATAATATGCATTTATCAAAATCAAGAAAATATGCAGTTATATGCACCATAAAATCATGTCCAAATAACTGAAAATTCCATAATTCGTGCACATAATGTAAAAGCATACATTTTTAACCCGTATGAAAAAACATGCAAATGCATGAACTTCCTAGCCCTAGTCGTAACATTACAAGAGTGATCTTTTCTAAGAATATTTGTGAAGAAGAGGTAATAAAATCATGTGAGTGCAGCACATAACACTTTTTTGAAGTTTTGTATGCAGAATTCTTTTAAATGTAATTAAATTCTTTAATACAATACTAATAAACTGTAGAGATAAACTTTATTTATCTGCTAGTTAGAGAAAATTGAGGTTAAAGATGAAACTAAATTTTTTTTTTCTGAAAAGCTATAAATATATAAATATTGTTAATAAAGCCATATTATTTTAACCTGTTAATAACAGAGGTGTGCACAAAATTTGATTTATCTTGAAACGCACTTTGTGGGGAACAATGTTAAAATAACAGCACTTCTGAGTTGTACTGTTTAAAACACATTAAGATAGGCCCTCCATATTTTTCTGCTCCTCTACAACTAATTTAGTATTTGAGGATACCTGAGGCCTCTCTTTGATGGTTTGTTCAAATTTATATTGACAAACTGCTTTATAGAAAGCGAGGCTTACAGGCAGATTTTTCACAATGCTTCAACAGGTTGCATAGCTGTTAAAACTGCACAGCTTTAAAGTATATTTGTGGTTTTTATAAATACTAAAATACATATTTGAATTTTGGCAATTTTTGGTGTTTACATAGATTGGTATCCTCAACTTAAATAAGGAAATTTCCACAATACGCGTAATTTTCTCTGATTTGTTTTGGTGAAAACTTCAATACATACATTGGTAGTAAAGATGATCAATTTAACAAGGACGCTGATGGCTAAGTAGTTGAACCCCCTTAAAAGTATAACTCTTGCCTCATTCAAAAGTATTGATATAAAATTTATTTTAGATTCACATAAATTTCCGAAGCCATTCTTCTAGAAGCTACTCCATAAAGCTTGTTTTTCTGACTATTTCATATTCATCCAGTTCGTAGTGCTCGGGCAACTGTCCATAATATAGGAATATACTAGTGGTACTTCTGATAAAAACCTTCGTGTGGCATCTTCGGAAAATGCCAAACAAATACAAAGTTTGGCACTTGGTTATACTGTTCTCTCTCTCTCTCTCTCTCTCTCTCTCTCTCTCTCTCTCACACACACACACACACACACACACACACACACACACACACGAGTCTTCTTAAAAATATTTTCCTCAAAACACGTATTTCTTGTGAAATCTCAATACCGAATATTTGGGTGGAATACAATAAAATACGTAGCAGAGAAAGTAAAATGTATTCTTTCCCATTTTGTAAGACTTTACTGCAGTCGGCCCACAGAAGGGCATTATGACTATCAGAAAGGTGCCCTGCCTTATCGAATTTTGCAAGATGGGTGGGGACTTTTAAAAAATTTCTCCGAGTTTCAGGGAGGGGCAAATGATATGCAAGATTTCTGTGGGGTGTGGCTGCGTAACTGTGAATTTCTGTTCCATTGTCCAACACAAAATAAAACACTGGTGATTATTTTCGAATGAGGTAACATGTTAAAAATTCCACAGATTAAATATGCAGCATTCTAGTAAAATATGACTCTGTCTTTGAACAAATTCTTAACAAGTTACTCTGCCTCTATTTTGGCAGACCTAATTAATATAAAATTATAACCATATGTAAAACTTAAGTATTAACTATTGTTCATAATTTTATAACATTTGATTTTTAGAAGAAACAATAAAAATTGACATTTAAAGAAAACCAGTTCGTATTATTATAGATTAATATATACCAAATAAGCTCTGAAAATCTAAAACATGCATCTTAGACACACGTGAAGCAAAGAAAGTTAAATTTAATATGGGGAGGTTAGGCAGGGCTTGCTCACCATAATAGATCTTGTCGCTGTGTGTTTCTGTTTGTGTTCTAGGTAGAAAAAGCAAAAATTAGTTGTCTTGCACCAACATTCAGTACCTAATAACATAGTACGCGCGTATCCCAAATTGGTTTTACCGGCTTCTAAACCTTACACATTAAGAGATTCTTGTTGGCATCATAAAATTGATGAATAGGTACAAGTTTCGCTTATATGACCTCTTCTTCCTTAGAACACAGATAGGATATTTTAAAAAATGACCGCCACGAATTAGATCATAACCAGATAAGTTAATTACGTCATAGAAGCCCCGGGGGCAACGACTACCAACCCAAGGGTCTCTGTACAGCGTGATTGCAATAATTTGTAGCAGAGGGGCAAAATCGTGGAAGCAGAGCAGCATGGCAAAATCTTCACTGGCCGTAACAAGTATTTTCGCCATAAAAATTGGCTTCTTCTAAAAGTTATGTTTCGAAACGAGGCAATAAAAGGGCATAGGCTATGATTTACATAGTTCAGTTCCAATAGATGACTCCGAGCATGATGGGATATCGAAGTTAGTAAACTTGGTGTTACTGTTCTTAAAGATGCATTATCTAAAGTCACTGACATTTTTCTCCCTTTGTTCCCCACTTTGGGTGTTCTTGGAGCTATTTAAATGCAAAGCATGTAGTGACACTTCCTGGAGATTTGGCTACCGGCGCTTAGATGATGTCCGGTACACCTTAATTGCGAATACTTAAACCATAAGTGTAGTCCAAGAATCTTTCTTGTATTACTGCATCCCCCAGGAGGTATTTCGAAACTTTTTCCATGCTAATATTTATGCAAAGAACATTTTACTGTCTGATTATAACCTAAAACCACAAAAACATCCTTTTTTCTATTTCGTATTAATTGTACTGCTGTGCATTTTGAAAACAAATTATGGTTTAGTTTTAAGTGCTAATTCTCCAAATTCTCCAAATATATTATCAGTTTTATTTTACCATTTTCTTAGAAAATTAATAAAATGTTCATATCAACTCATTACCCGTAGAATATATTCATAGCTCTCTACAAAATAATTGTCATGTTTAAGAAAGTGGTTTATATTAGAATTATGTAACTGTAAACATAATATACGTATATTTTGCAATAACTGCCAGCAGTTGATATAACTAATATTATTTCATACTTCTTCCATATATATGAAAAGTACTTCCTTTTTCAGCTACCGACAATAGTCTGCATTCAACTGTCCAACAATCATGAATATCTTTCAAATGTCTTTCAAATCATTCCACTCCGGAAGAAACATTTGAGCAAAATATTATGGCTGTCGTACAGGAATATTTTACACCTTTCATTTACCAAAGTTGGGGGGGGGGGTAATACAGTTACCCCATGAAAACACTGTAGAATTGTACAACAAAGTAGAAACGGGAGATACTCGTAACCCATTAATGCAATGCGGTGGTTTGAATATTTTTATTCCGTAATAAAAATGGACATGTAAAGCACAAATGCAGGGATTTCAAACTATAACCGCGAATGGAAATGTGAATATTGTTAAAGAAAAAGTCACTGGGGCAATCCCATTAGCAGAAGGGTTAGTAATTCGCGTTGATCCACAGGAAAAATTGTATAGAGGAAAGATTTGCAAAGTGGCCACTAGGATTCTATTGCATATTTAAGAAGCGTCGATTTCAACTGTCTGAAAATAAAATCAAATACAGTTTCAATCGAGAGAGAAGGATGGCGTCAATGGATTGGATTGCTGGATTCCAGAGGCGGCATCCAAACTTAGCTTTGAGGCAACCTCAACCGATCTCAGCTGCAAGAGCTTCCGTATTTAACAAGAATTGATATCAAAAAAGCCTTTGACATTCTTACGACAGAAAGAGATCTTTGTAACCAGCGAATCTACAGCGTGGATGAAGCTGGGATTTTTAATATACAGGTCAAAAACTGCAAAGTGATAGCTCTTAAGGGAAAACATGTTTTATCGCTGTAGTTTGTATAAATTCTGTCAATTTGCCAGAAATAAAATCTGTGTCATGTTCTATGTTTAAATCGTTTTACCACCCATAGCTAATCGGGCCAAATGGCCATAATATTGATTATTTTTCATAGTTAAATTAATCCCAAGGTGGCCGAAAAATTCTATTATGTGGTAGAATGGTTATATAGGGAATTTTTATATGTTTATGCTCTATGCGCTCCTAAATCTCTTGACCAATCACCGCGAAAATCGGCACGTATATGTATTTTCCATGGACGTTTCTGTGCAATCAAATTATTTTACTATACAACATAACATTCACATTGTTTTCTCTACTCACTTTACTTTTACGTAATACACTCATATATCCTTCTCTACTAGCTCTTCAAAATACAATTACATTTATTTCACTATTCGCACTTCAATATACAATTCACACAATTTTTATGAATGAAATAGAAATGCAACCCTTTACATTCACACGATTTCCTCTACACACTTTTCGTATGTGAAACAATCACACTCCCCGCTCTTCTACAGAGAATTTATACAATTTTCTTTAATATAGAAATGCACCGTCTTACATTCACACAGCTTTCTCTGCTTGCTTTTCTTCCTTGTAGTATTTGGGGTTGTTCAACAGTGCTTTTGCATAGTGTTTTCCAGGTGTTTTTATTTATCGTATCAAACCCAGTTAGCAATTCTAATGTCTTCACGTCAATTATAATTCTACTTGGAAAAAAAAAAGGAAGAAGAAAAGAAGGAAAGAGACAAAGAAACACAGAGAGAAAGAAAGAGAGAGAAAGAGAGAGAAAGAGAGAGAAAGAGAGAGAAAGAGAGAGAAAGAGAGAGAAAGAGAGAGAAAGAGAGAGAAAGAAAGAGAAAGAAAGAGAGAAAGAAAGAGAGAAAGAGAGAATGAATGAAAGAAAAAGAAATAGTAAACCTTAGCCACATCGCCCGGCTCTCCCCTACATATGTCTAAATTTCATTTTAAAGGTTTTTGCGTATTTGTAGTGAGATACTTAAGGTACACAATATATCCATTTGATGTTGGATCTGTAGAGGATGATAGAGGGCCTGAAGAATGTGTTGAGTTTGTCCTCCACAGAATGCTTGCTGTGTTAGATGCAGTGTGCTGGCTGTTTCGGTATTGCGTAGGATGGAAACGCCTTTGGCCCGCCGCTGGAAGTAGCGTTCTGCCTGATGGGAAACTAACGGCGTACAAATTAGTGGTGCGGAAATTACGGGAGGAAGTGAGAGTATGGGCTGGGTCCTCCTCCTCCTACTACTCCTTCTTCTCTACGGGATACATGGATTGGTTTGGCCTGGAAAAGTAACTGCAGCCTTCTTCACTGAGGAATGTGACACATGATTCATTCTTAGCAATGTTGCTTTGTACCTATTTATTCCAAATTATACACGTCAATAATTACTGGCAACAATGCATTTGGCGCGGTAAATGATACATAAAACCACCGCGAAAACTGTGCAAAAGCACTTTTGAATAATTCCAAAAACCACGGGAAGAAAGGCAAGCAGAGGCAAATCTGTATGAATTCTTTATACGGAGAGACCCAAAAACATCCGAAACACTGCGCGGGGTTTCTCCAGTGCGCACGCGGAAACACGATAATGCCGCTGTTGTACACAGGTTATGCGATTGACTTGTTTTTCTCTGCTCTGAAAGTGCAGTATTGAGCTGACGCATTCTCGTGTGGTTGAGTTATTAACAGTGTGCTTTATTATTTTTTCCTGTACTTAGTCACAAAGTGTATTATGGTTAAGCATATTTATGATTCGTATGTGTTAACTCAGTCAGCTCGCCAAGTGAAAGTGTGATTTACAGAAAGATTTCCTGGTGATCTGCGATTCTTATGTCTGGGTTAACTTAGAGAATAACGTGTACAAGGCAAACCCACAATTAATACAAAATATCCGCCAGGAAATTGCCAACATTTCTCAACGTCGGATGATCGAAATTTTACTAAAGAGGTGCCAAAAAGACTTGACGTCTTACTGAACACACGAATCCAGGACTGTAAAGCTGACAGTCAATAATTCGACAAGTACTAGAATATCACGTGCTACCACATTAAAAACCTTAGTGGAAGAATTTAGTACAAGTAATTTCACCAGAAGGGAGAAAACATTGAGTCATTCAGAAATACAAAACTGTAAACAGAGTGAAAATTGTTATAATAACCCTGTAACACACACACGCACGCACGCACACACACGCACACACACACACACACTGGCTGCATGACCAGGAAGTAAGAAAGCAGGAGAACAGGAAAGTTCACCACTACAATTTCTTTTTTCAAAAAAGAAATTTGGAATCAGAAATTTTAAAAAGATTTCAAATTCAAAATTTTGAAAAATATTGGAATATAAAAATTTGAAATTAAAAATTAATTATAGTATAAAAAACACACTTTTATAACAAACCAAACTAAAAAGCAGAAAATAGTGCTTAAGTAAGAAGAGTTTGTTCTATAGTGATATAAAGTGAAGCAGTTGATTATATTTCAAAACTAATTTATATTAACAAAATAATAAATTTTATTTTTAAAAAGCATGCGGGTCTGACATAAAATGTTATATTTAAATAGTTTATTGATAGCTATTTAAAGGTGTTACGTCTAAATTAGCACCAAAACATTGTGAACACACCATAGATACGGGTCGCCCGATGCTTTTGCCTACCGTGTCTCCATCTATGCAATGTAAACAATACTTACTGAATTATTGTGTTTTGGTGTAACCAGATTCACATTAATTTCGCAGATTTGCTTTTCCCACGCTCACAATAGAAAGTGTACAGCAGAAAAACTGCGGAGTTTACAATTTAATATTCGTCTACAAAAGCGGAATTCCTTAGATCATCGTTTATCCATGTGTCACTTATACAGGGCATTTCGAAAGCACGTGTCAAAGGAAAATTACAGTGACTGTGTTTAAGATGTCAAGGAAACATATATTTCATCAACTACACAACAGATTAACAATTATTTATTTCCATTAATACATTACTTTAAATTAATCGAAGTGAAGCAATCGACTTTTTAATTATAATCTATAAACATAGTTAATTGCATATATTCGTAGAAACAGCAAGAGAAAAAAATGTTTTATTTTAGGTTAGTATGTTTACGCTCATAAGATGGTTCTGATAACTGTAATTTGTTTACGTGAAAGTGTGGAAATTATTCACTAAGACTTATTTTTCAGTATAGTGGCTACAGGGCGACAAAAAGGATATTAAAGTCAAGTTTCCAAATACACTCTCTGGATGAGCAAAACGTAAGGTTCCGAGAGAAACAAAAGCTTGACACCTTAATGCAATAAAGTACTCTGAAGAAACAACGAATACTTCGACTATGTCTTAATCTTCATTTATCCTAAACAAAACATTTGCATGTAATCTACATTTTTTATTTTCTTTACTGCGTATTTGCAATGAGCAGAGGACGTATTGCATTCCACCCAAAAATTAAGTGTCAAGATTTTACCGGAAAAAGATATCTTCAGACTCTGAAGCAAAACCACACACACACACACACACACACACACACACACTGGGAACATTTAACTCAAAAATCTGATGTGTTGCACTCACATGACTTTCTCTACTCTTGTACTAACCATTCTTACAAACTCTCCTATATCTTCTTCATGTTAGTTGAGATAAACATTTGTACAACTTATCTTATTGCTTACTTCCTTCTAGGTACAATGGGAATATTAGAATACAGTAGGCTTTGTGCGATAGTCAAATCTTTTTGACCTTTGAGATCCCGTTCTCTTTGCACGCTTAACATATAACAAAGTGTTGTTCCATTTCACGAAAGTTGTAAGTATTCCAAACTGACACAAATAACAAGGAATATCTCCGAAATGGTTCACCCTACAAGAAAATGTATTTGGACATAAATTGTGTATTTTAACAAGATCTACAGTTTTTGTGCAGTATAATTTGGTCTATCTCTAACGGTTTACCAGTTATGCAAAAGTCGTCCAGAGTAAATACAACTAGAGGGGCTATAGCCAGAAAATTCAAGATATACATTTCATTTGTCATCAAAATATCTCAAACTTATGGCATTTTAATCAAAATCGTTAGAGCCATTTCCAAGAAAATCAAAATTTTCGAAAAATTTTCCATGTAAAGGGTAGTTTAGGGTAGGGCTATTTTCTTCAAAATGTTCGTGGCACATCCTTGAAAGACATTAAACTTAAATACCAACTTTGGTTTTTAACCGACTTTTCGTTTTTGAGCTATGCTGTCCACAGACTGACACACACACACACACACACACACACACACACACACACACACACACACACACACACACACACACACACACACACAAATTTTTCTAAAAATGCTTTTTTTGGATTCAGGGGGCCTCAAAACATATATTTCCGGTGAAATCTCGACATCGAATTTTTGGGTGGAATACAATACTTCCCCTACTTACCAGTAGAGAAAGTAAAAAGGGAAAGCTAACAAATGAAGTGCATTTATTGAATTTTCTGGTAATACGTCTGCAGTCATTTTTATCCACAATGACTGTTGCCTAGCTGATAAACATACAAATAGGCAAAATTCTACTGGACAAAACATACAAAGCACACAATTTGTCTTTTTTTTGGGGGGGGGGGGGCTGAGAGTGCATCATTGTTGAGATATTCCTTATTTATTTGACTTTCCAATATTCAAACTTTTTTCAAACAGAAGTCGTTATTCGTTTTCTTGTTATATCTATGCAATGCAAACAAACTGGAACGTCAAAGACATCGCATAACGACCAGGTCTTAAAAGATTAGACTATCGTTTAAGCTGAATGTATTCTCGTCTTTTCAATGTACTTATAAGGAAATACGTAACAAGACCACCTCTACAAACATTATCTCGGTTAGAATGAAGTAAAAAGAAGAATAAATGTTTTAAAGAACAGTTCGCATAAGAATGAGTAGAGAAAGACATGTGAGTGGACACATCAGATTTCGTTTTTCAAAATGTTATACATAGTAAATCCCCAGGAACTTTGATGCAGTATTTGAGTAGCAAAAGTAATCATTACGGACTTTGTTTTATGACCTTGTTTCATGGAAATGCCTTGGAAAGTTTATAAGAAAAAAGTGCCAGACGTAAAACTTGAAATATTACTTTTTGTTGTCGGTTTCATTTATTAGAATTAAGCTCGGTGCCTTTGAAAGGCAAGTTACGATAAACGCAAATGTCGCATGTTAAGTAACGTTGTTGCAGATAGGCGTATAAGGTGCTCTGAGGATATGCATGCTGATGTGCAGTGACGTGACTGAGGGACAACCAGCAGCATTCCTCAAGTTTCTGGTAGTTCGTCACCGTCTCCGTGACTGCCACCCGTACAAGAAACAAAGAAAAAGTTTCCCTGAGCAAATTCAAGTAACAGGAAATAGGGAAAACTCGTGTGTAGCGGTTAAACCACCGTCTCCTTTCATAAAGCGTTTAAAAGTAGTTTTAAAAATATATTATTTCATCCGCATCTTTCTACAATAGCGGCAGACAGCAACAAGCGTCAAGGACGCGGACAGGCAAAACACCGCGTAGTTTTCTGTCCTCCCGGTAGGTGGCAGGTAGAGACAAGAGTAAATGATAGAATAAGTTCTATGCAGGTTGTTAGGAATATTAGACCAGAAAATTTCAAAACTAGTACCTTATGTATTCGTTTTGGTGTGATAGTTGCTTTCTCTTCGTTTAACAGTTTTCCCACAAATCAATGACGTAGTAACTGCACCGCAAAACGAAAAACGCATGTCACATAGACTTTAATTTACCTCTAAAAGTGCAATATACTGCCCTAGGTAAGGCGAGGTCATTCACCTTATAGAAAACAGTTTTACTTTGTTCCGATTGAGCATCCGTAACCGCGTTACGGGATTCCTTCTGCCCACTCTGCGTCACTCTATTGTGGCACGCTTACTTTTTTACTTTCTTTACTGCGTATAGTAAGTAGTGGAAGTGTTGTATTCGACCTAAAATTTCCATGTCAAGATTTCACCGAAAATATGTTTTGAGGCCCCTGAATTAAAAAAAAAAAAAATAGTAATTCTTAGAAAATGGTCCGCTTATGTGTATGTGTATGTTTATCTGTCCTTGTCTGTCTGTGAACAGCAGAACTAAAAAACGAGAAGTCTTTTAAAAATCAAAGTTGGTACTTAAGTTTAATGTCTTTTATGTATACAACACGAAGATTTTGAAGAAAATTCCTACACTCTAAGCTACCCTTTACATAGAAATTTTTCGAAAAATTTTATTTTCTCAAAAATGACTAAGAATTTTGATTCAAGTACCATACATTTAAGATATTTTAGGGCAAATGAAATGTGTATTTTGAATTTTCTGGCCATAGCCCATGTAGTCCTGTTTACTATTGTGAGTTTTGCATAACTGGTAAATCGTCAGTTAGATTAAATCTTACTATACAAAAATGTAAATCTCGTTAAAACACAGAAGTTTTAATACATCCATTTTTTTCGTGGAGTGAACCATTTTTGAGATATACCTTGTTATTTGTTTGCGTTTTGCAATGCTTAAACTTTTCTTTAAACTAATGCAACATTCCCTTTCCTCAATTACCAATAAAATATCTGCGCTTATACCCTTAACAGCCTGTATTTGTCAGTTGTGAGCTGAGAAGCCTAGTTTCAGAATACTTCCGAGTAAGTACTGGGAAATCTAAAGTAAATGGATAAGAAATGTTTAATCTCACAATTTTCATTGAACACAAAATAAATGACATACACCCCCCCCCCCTCCCTCTAGTGAGGTTTAGTGCGCTTATTTCCAAGTTACATACAATTTAATAAAAACGAAGAGGACTTATGATATTTATCAAAATGTCATGATATATATACATTTATTCCTTATGTCTTCAAATCATATTTATGGCATTTTAATCAAAATCACTTGGACTTTTGTGTGGTAAAACAGGTAACTAAACCACTTCCATTAAAATACCCCAAAATTGCATACTGGAGGCAGCAGTAATTTGGTGGCATGCTAAACCAATCCGATTGTTCCCTCTGTTGGAGGTTCACTGCTTGGTGCAAAAGTCGACTATAATCGACTCCAGCTAGCAGACAGTTACGTTCAACTGTTATGTCTCGCTAAGACCCTTGATGTAAGTGTTGGACTGAAAAATTTCATAAGCATCATGACCAGCGATGTCCAGTGTTTGCGAAAGAGGGGAGATTGTATTCACCTCCCTTCACTATACGCGGAATTTGTTCCCCTTTGACCTATATATGGACCTATACACACTATTCTTGCAAATGCTTATTGATCTATATCCTACATTTTAATCCACATAAGCATTTTCAGAAATTATCTTCTTGCTAATTTTCTTGTTGGTGCAAGGGGAATATAGGAATACAGTAGAGTTTAAGCGATAGTTAAATGTTTTAAGAGCTCGTTGCTATGCGATGTCCTTGAAATTCCCTTCTCTTTCCAAGGCCAACGGATATTAAAACGAATAACATATTGCTATATGAAAAACCTGATGTATTGCATTCACAAGACTTTCTCCACTCTTGTACTAACCATTCTTACAACCTCTTATTCCTATATCTTCTTTGTGAGTTGAGATAAACATTTGTACAAATTATCCTATTGCTTATTTCTTTGTAGATACAAGGGGAATATTAGAATACAGTAGGCTTTGAGCGATAGTCAAATCTTTTAAAGCTTTGAGATCCCATTCTCTTTACACGCTTATATAAAAATGAACAATGATGTTGCATTTCTCGAAAGTTTTAAGTTTTCCGAAACTGACACAAATAACAAAGAATATCTCCGAAATGATTCACTCTAAAAAAATTATTTATTCAGTCACAAATTGTGTGATTTAGCGAGATCTAAATTTTTTGTATAGTAAGATTTTGGTCTATCTCTTACGGTTTAAGAGTTATTCAAGTCATCCAGAGTAAACAGGACTACATCGACTATAGCCAGAAAATTCAAAATATACAGTTCATTTGTCATACAAATATCTTAACATATGGCATTTTAATCAAAATGGTTAGAGCCGTTCTCAGGAAAACCAAAATTTTCGAAAAAAATTTCCATGTAAAGGGTAGTTTAGGTTAGGGCTATGTTCTTCAAAATCTTCTTGTCGCATTCTTGAAAGATATTAAACTTAAATACCAACTTTGGTTCTTAACCGACTTTTCGTTTTTGAGTTATGCTGCACACACACAAACACACACACACACGCACGCACGCACGTACACAGTCGATCTGGGTGGCTCAGTTGGTTAGACGCTGGCCTACTGATCCCAAGGTCGCGGGTTCAAACCTGGCCCAGGCCGATGGTTTTTAAGTGTGCTTAAAAATGACAGCTCCATGTCAGTAGATTTACTGGCATGTAAAAGAACTCCTGCGGGAGAAAATTCCGGCACACCGGCGACGCTGAATTAAGGCAATTGACAGCGTCATTAAACAACAAAATAATTTTTAATTTTTACACACACACACAATCTTTTTATAAAAATGCTTGTTTTGGATTCAAGGGGTCTCAAAACGTATATTTCTGGTGAAATCTCGACATCGAATTTTTGGGTGGAATACAATACTTCCTCTAGTTACCAGTAGAGAAAGTAAAAATGATTAAGTATTAGCAAATTCAAACAAATAAGGAATATCTCGGAAGTAGATCACTCAAAAGAAAAACTAAATATTTGGCATAAGTTTGTTTGAACGATATCCACATTTTTATTTAGTGAGTTTTTGCCTGTCTCTTACTGTTACTATTTATGCAAAACGCAGCCAGAATGAAGTGGTCTTGTGAGGACATTCCCAGAAAATTCAAGGTATGACTTAGAAACTACCATGGAATGGCCTGTTTGTGTCCGTCACTGGATACTGACTGTATCTCCCTTCTACTGAAGGAGGGGAGTGAGGAAGAACCGCTCATTACGTACATTACATTACATTACATTTGTCATAAGAATAACTCAAACTTTTGCATTTTAATCAAAATCGTTAGAGCCATTTTCAAAAAAAATCAAAATTTTCAAAAAATGTTCCATGTAAAGGGTAGTTTAGGGTGGGGCTATTTTCTTCAAAATCTTGGTGTCGCATCCTTGAGAGACATTAAACTTAAATACCAACTTTGGTTTTTAACCGACTTTTCCTTTTTGAGTTATGCTGTCCACAGACTGACAGACCCACAGACTGACACACGCACACAAGGACCTTTTGTAAAAATGCATTTTTTGGATTCAGGGGATCTCAAAACATATATTTCAGGTGAAATCTCGACATCGAACTTTTGGGTGGAATACAATACTTCATTATATTTACCAGTAGAGATAGTAAAAAGCAATAATTTAAATTCCGATGGATGTTGATGAACTACACGAAAATAACTCGAAAAACTGTACATGTGAGTAATAGAATTAATTTGAGATAGGGAATATATGGTCCGCGACTAAACACAACGCAGTTACCTATATGGCGTTAAACATATTAATATCAGATGCGGATAAGTCGGTGTTAAAGCAGAGCGATTAAAAAATTGATTTAGGATGTCTTTAAAACTGCTGCCCGAGTAAAGAAATATAGATTTTCAGCAGTTCGTCATCAGCGTTCTCAAGATTTAATGCCACAAGAATCTCCCAAATCTCAGACTAATCACTTGACAATGCGACACTGAACGATTAGTGCCTTCTTGTTTTGAAGCCCACTCCAGAGACTTTTGTTAATTGCTCTTGTGGCTCAATTTGTGATGACAAAGGCTGTGAAGGTCGTGGTTTCGTTTCCTGACGCGTAGTTACTACTTTTGCTTTCTTTTTTTACTCCATATGAAGAAGATCATTTAACAGTATTATCATGTCCTTTTTCGGCTAACACAAAAAATGTTGAATACGACACGACAGACGTTCCTTCGCCGCTGTCAATTTTGCCATGAAAATTCAAGTCACAATTTCGAGGAGTTCCTATAAAACTGATATTCGGTCTTTCTTTGACCCTTTAAACTACTTTCCATTCTGTACTGACACGTTGAAATAAAACTGCATACGCTGAAACATAATTTAAAATCTAGATGAAAGCAGCATTAAATGCTCTAATCAAAACTCGAACTCGAAAACGATGATGACCTTATGGTCGAACGCTAATGTCATTATCATAGTGGCGTACTGGTACTTTAGAAACTTATAGCCGTACCTTCGAAGATCGCAAGTCTCCTATCTCAAATTATTTGTTTAAGACATCTCCGTATGCTCTGACATGAAAAGTCAGTTAAGTACCATACTTGGTATTTAAGTTCCCCATGTTCCAAGGATACAACATGAATATTTTCCAGAAAATGTCCCCATCCCAAACTACCCTTTTCATCGAAATTTTTTAAACTTCTGAATTTCTCAAAAACGGCTCTTAATAAGTTTGATTAAAATAGATGATTAAGATTAATATGGCAAATTAAATGTATATTTTGAATTCCCTGGGAATTCCTGCAGACCTCTTTATTCCAAATGACTTGCATAACTCATATATTGTAAGAGATAGAATCTCAGTAAAAAAACAATACAGATATAGTTCAAGTACAAAACTGATATCAAATACATTTTTGTGGACCAACCATTTCTAAGATATTCCTTTTGTTGGTCTGAAATGTAGGAAATTGTGGGTACAGATAATGAAGGGCAGGTACAGAAGCAACCAACCCAGCATTCGCCTACCCACCCGTGGATCCTTCCCCTCATCCCTCCCTTCAAGGGGCACAGTAGAAGCACAAACGGCCCCTGAGGTGCCCTGCTCCCATGCGGGGCCCCTCCGTTCTACCTTTACCTTTTTACAAACAGACTAATAACATCGCAAAATCGACTTTCCCCTTTGCTATCGATGCGGTCATCGACATTCTCGTTACCGAGGTACTGAGAAACAAAATGTTGCAAGCTGTTTTGCTTCCCGTTCTCGAGTTATAAGAACTGTGAACTACCCTGCATACCTTGCATTTTTGCCTTTATAAAAAGATTATTACATAGGAATGGATATTTTTTTTTAAATAAATGCATCTATTATTTCTTGAAATTCTTGCTCATTCCATCGCACTGAGCGATTAACGGTAGAACACCGGACTTATTCGCCAGGACGTGCCTAGTTCGACCTTTGACAGAACAGCCAAGTTTTCAACAAATTGGCCGGCTCGTTCACCTTAAATCACTTCTTATTATCACTGAAGACCGAGTTCTGGTAACAAGGTGCACTTGTGATCTGCAATTTGTGAGAAGGCGTGTTACTGTACGTGGAATGATCTTAAAACCTTTAAGTTCCATCGAGTACTGGGGTCGTTTTATCTTAGGGCATCCACGTGATACCATTAGTCACAAGAACAAGAATATGGGAATAGAATACAGTAGGCTGTTAGCGATAATCAACTCTTTTGATAGTTGGTCTTTACACTTCCGTTCTTTTGACATGGTCGAAGGATAAACGAATATTTACTTCCTATTTGTGAAAGAGTAGGTATAATTATTAAACATTCAAAGGAACATCTTCAAAATGGTTAGTTCTCTCACCCCTTAAAAGCAAAACTTAATACCAAGTTTGGTTTTCAACTGACTTTTCGTTTTTGGGGTATACTGTTCACAGACACAAACACATTTTTATCTCTTTTCCTCCCTGTTTTGGTTTCAAAATTTGTATTTGTAGTGAAATCTTGATATCAAATTTTTGGGTGGAATACAGTGTCGTCTCTGCCATGTACAAACAAGGCCAAAGAAAATCTTCGGCAGATTTTGTACCGTGTTCTAGGCCTTTTGAGGCATGAGCTTCACCATTAACCTGGGAGTTTGTCAAGTTTTCCCTTTAGATTTTAGTTCCTACAAAGGCGCGTCCTGCACTAGCCAATAAGTTATGGGTACCAGTCCTGTTAAGAGACGTGCATGACAAACTAAATGCTCTCGCTCTACCTCTTTCAATATGTTGGAGAGTGTAAACCTGTATTTCTTTTCTACGCGAATTTGTAACCCTTGTTTTGGTTATTTAGCAAAATGAGTGGCATACTCTCGCACCTTGGCGCAAACCAATCAATGAAAAGGTCATGGTTTCGTATAATTATAAATAATGTGACAGGCTCGAGGTATAGTGACATTTTTAATCACTCTTTGTACGTACTACAATGAATGGTAATGCAGAAAAATCATGTTAAACTAACACACCTGATTTTTTTCCTTCATCACTTTCAAACCTAATTTCTTTAGCTAAATATTGTGCACTGCAAAGTATGCTTATGTGCCTCACTTGTTTTGCTCGGTAGGAATCTCTTGGAAGCAGAAAATAAGCCACAACCGTGAACTACTGCATAACTGTTGTGACTGGAAATTTGTTTAAAATTATCGTACACGAACGATACTAGTTGGAGTGAATCTGTGACAGGGGACAGGGAAGCTTACAATGTCGGAATAAATCGTGTCGCGGGGCAGATGGATTGACGAAGAGACGGATGAATGCGTAACCATCAGCATAGCTGCATGTCTTGAAGAACTGACACCCGACTTTGAACATTTCAAACAGCCGTACTTGTACTATCGACAGAATCTGTGTTACCAATGCAGATTTTTAACGATGGCTGTGGAAACAATTGCGCTTGTACTATCAACAATGAAAGTGTCTCTCCATGAAGGAGCAAATTTTTGTCATCAAAATCACGAATGAAACAGAAGATTCACCAGTCAGTCCACATTAAGCACAAATACTTCGTCATACTTAACACGATAAAAAGCTTGACACCTACTAATAAAGCAAATGAGGAAGAAAGGTGTTTAGGAGAGGCATCGGTGAAATCTGAGCGAAAGTGATGAAAGAATTAATTTTCTTTTTTTGCCTTAAAATTATGTCTGATTATAATATATTGCGTTCAGTGTTTGCAGGTAGCCATGGAGGCCCGTGGATACTTTGTCATTCCTATAATATTGTACAGAATAAAATGATTTTGAGCCTAGATACTCTTTAGCAGCAATTTAAAAAGCATTGAAATTGTCAACATTTTCCTTAAGATAATCAGAAAGAGTATTAAATATTTTTATGGTTTCATAGTATACACCTTTCTAGAAGAAAGAAGCTTTCGCACTTGGATGATGGATGTTACCTTTTAGTCTAGTGTTTATCTCATAGATTTCATTATTAATGTGGATCGATTACACAAAGAATTTTAGGATCGAGAATACAGACATTCGGTCTTCTGTACTTCGTACTTTTACCCTGCATCACCATTTAAAAGACTGTTACGCCATGATTTAAATGCCAATGTGAGGGTGGGTGGGTGATTCCTGAAATGCATTCATTACCAACTGCAGCAAAATCATATACAAATTTTAATTTAAATCAGGCGGTCAGATTCAGTGATGGTGGATGCAAGCAGGGACATCTTGTGGGATTTTCTGCGAAAATTCATACCGGTAAAACAGTACTAAGGTATGGCGAAATGTTTGTTATCCTCGTAAACGTGTTTTTCCGAGTTTTATGCAAGCTATTTTTGCTTCAAATAGCAGTGAACTCATGTAAGTTGTGAAGTTACTCTCTATGTTAAGGAAGGGATCCCAGCTAGCAAAATAAGTTCAACCAGCAAAAGAATTAGTAATGTTAGGAATAAGCGAAGACTAAGGCAGTGTGCACTAGGTGCATTAAATACATTCAAATCAGAAGGAAAAAAAATAGAACAGCAAAACTTAAGAAGAAGCTAAACAGTTAAAGGAGCTTCATGTGGTCCACGGAAATTCTATGTTATTATATATATGGAGGACTTACACTCTCTGTAAATCCTCGTCCTCCGAATCAGGAGAGGTCTCCGAGGCGAGGGCACTCAGGGGACCTAGAGCCCGGAAAGGGGAGAGGAACTGGAGTTCGAACCGCCACTGGGGAGTTCGAATACGTAGCTGCAAGGAATCCTGCCCTCCGGTGCTGTCTCTCCTCAGTCCAACCTCCCTTCCTATTCTCTCACCTCACCTCTCACTCTCTTACCATGTCACTCGCTCACTCATTCACTCACCCACTCACATTCTCACAAATCTCCCTCACTCTCTCACTATCCCTCACACTAACTCACTAGCTCACTCTTTCTCACTCACTCACCTCATAAGAATAATATAAACAAAATAAACTGCCTCAAGGACACGCCAAGTTAGACGCAAATACAGGAAATATATACAAAGGAGCACAATTACCACGTGAAGCAAGGCACGAAAATACCCCAGTGAGTGCATTCACCTGACTTTCTCTGTTCAACCTTATAGAAACTATTCATAAATTGCTTATTCTTCTAATTCGTGTTGGCTGATTGTATTACATATTTCCTTATGGGTAAAATTGGATTAGGAAATGCAGTACCCTTAACAATCTTCTAAGAGCTGATCGCTAGGTGATGGCTTTTAAATTATGCTTCGCTGCACGGCCAGGTCATAAAAAAAAGAATAATTTCTTGTTTGAGATAAGTACAGGTATTGCAACATTTAAACTAAAAATAAGTAATACTTCGAAAATGGCTATTTTCACAAAAAGTATGTAATATAAATTATGTCCTTTAATGACACCTACATTTTTTCCTGATAAGATGCTATCTATCTTTCAAGGTTTAGCAGTTATGCAAAGGTCATCGAGAATGAAGAGAACTTTCAGGAATATTTCTAGAAATTTGAAGATATATCGATATACATTTCATTTGTCCTAAAGTAGCTTAGATGTATGTTATTTTAATCAAAATCGTTAGAGGCATATTTGATAAAATCAAAATTTTCAGAAAAAGTTCCATGGAAAGGGTAGCTTGGGGTGGTGGGAATTTTCTTGAAAATCTTGTCTCACACCCTAAAGTTTGTGGTTGAGTTCACACACTAAAGACAAATGCGGGCACATACAACTTTTTTCTAAAAATCTGAAGTGTTGCACTCACATGACTTTCTCTACTCTTATACTAATTATTCTTATAAACTTCAGTTACCCTATCTTCTTTATATTAGTTCGATATAAACACACACACACACACACACATACACACACACAATACGAACCACTTTCTAAAAATGCTGTTTTTGCATTTAGGGGGCATAAAAATATAGATTTCCGGTGAAAGCTTGACCTAAATTTTTGGGTAGAATACAATACTTCCTCTACTTACTATACATGGTATCGAAAATACAAATACAGATCACTAAACTTATGTAATAAGTACAAGACAATTTTCAAATTCCAAATCATGAACTAATTTGGTCAATATAATTTACCTAAGAATTAGATAAAAGCACGCTTAACGCCAACAGCGGATTATTTGGCCTTCTAGCAACATAAATGCTAACGAAGGTTTATCCACATTATACCGTTTCCAAACGCGCACCTTTTATATACGTAATGTATTTACATTGGGTTTGCGGATGTAAAATCATTAATCAAAACTTAAACAGAGCACCTAACGATAAAATGTTTGTGAAACCTAAAGAATGTGCAACAAGAACCTATTAAAATTTGCATAGTTTTAAGCTCAGGACCAAATACATACCTGTATCTGTGATAATACAATTACACGCAGTAAAAAAACTAACACATTCATTGCCCCTTTGCTCGAATTCAACTGCACAGCCAGAGTGCACAGCTCTCTCTCTGACCAGAGCCGACCAAAACAAAAGAGGCATTACAGAAAAGCGAAAACATGTGTGCCGAAAATTTCCCTCCAGCATTCGATATATCAAACTAAGAAGAAATAAAATATCCTGTGCTGCACTCAGATAACTTTCTCTACCCTTTCGCAAATTCTTCTTACAAACACTTATTCCTCGTCTACATGTTATTCGAAATAAACATTTGGAACAGTTATCTTACTGCTAATTTTCTTATAAGTGCAAGGAGAATATGGGAATGGAATACAGTAGAACTTTAAGTGATAGTATCTATGTGATGACTTTGAAGTTCTGTTCTCTTTTTTAAAAAAAAATATTCGATTTAATGTTCTGGTGGGGGAGAGTTCTTGAAAGTTTTCGTGGCACTTTCTTGAAAGAGAAAACTAACGAACCCAGCGCAGCAACAGCTCTTTCCCGGCCAAGGCCTTCCGCCCGGCCGCTGCGTCCCCCATCTCTGCCTACCACAGACGTTTAAAGTGGGGTGCAATATTGGAGAGTGGGATGTGGTCAGCTCCCGGACGGTTATTCGGTCTATGCAACCAGAGTCGCCACTTTTCAATCAAGTAGCTCTTCAATTGGTTCCTCAGGGACCTAACGAGGCTGAGTGCACCTTGGACCAGGTTTTACAGCAGGAGAAAATCCCCACACCTGTACCCGGAATCGAACCCAGGTGTTACAATTTTGTTTTTTTCAAAAGTTTATATTAATATAATGTAATTTGTGTCATTCTTCACTATAGATCACGAGGAGAAATTGTTTGTGGTAAGACCTCGTAAGTTACGAAAATGTCTATGTATCTTAGTATTTACGGAGAAGTAAAGAAGACTGTCCCATAACACCACCTTTTGCTGTATCGACCCGCATCTGTTCAACAGTTTTGATACACTGATTGCTAGACAGAGTATGTGGATATGGCGACCATATTCGTCAGTTTTTAATTACCGTATTTTGAGGTTCAAGGCTCCCGCTGACCTCCCCCTATTTAACCTCTCAGTGAACCGGTAAAGGTGGAAGGGAGGGTCATAGGCCTCTTCTAACGTACAGCAGAAGAAAGGAAGGCAAACAGGAGGGGAAATAACACCTGTTGCCTTGTAGAGTAGTTATTTGAATATCAAACGATGCGTTTCCTGCAAAATCCATGTAACTACTTACATAAAATCCCTCTAAAAATGAAGTAAACACCATTTTCATTTCCTCTACAATGACTGTTCATATCATCATGTAAATCTTTGTCGTTGGTGCCTCGGGTTTTATTTTCTTGGCTTCCTGAAAAAGCATATTTGCGTTTATATAAAAATTTTGTTGACAGCGCAACCGATTGGATTTCACCAAAAGCAAATTGTACATATTGCACCTATTGGTTACTTTTGGCGACTTTTCGTCCTTTCAGTTGAGATCAGTGCCACCAACTGTTCCTAAAATATTTCACTTCCTATGGGTACGGCGCGGCAATGTGAGAGGCTCGCATTCGGGAAGTTGTGGGTTCGATTCTCACCTATAGTTATTTTTGGGGGCTTTCGCAGTCACTATGTGAATACTGCAAAGGATACTTGCATATCCCCCGAACTTCCTGTCTTTTCGTTTTATTTAATATCATTTCTATCTTATTCTATGATTAAAACCATAGAACAGGTTAAATACTTTAAGTATCTAGGATATCTTTCATATGACAAAGCTATAAATCTGGATAAGAACCAAGGAAAACTACGAAAAACCAATCAGAATAGGCTGGCTCCAGGAATCGAACCCCGAATGCGAGTTTCGCACGTTGCCGCGGAGCAGTCTCTGCCAATAAATGCAGACCCAATCACCGAACCTAGAACAATATTCGATGTATTATTAATATTTGTAACACGAATTGGGAAACCTAGGTTATTATATCTTATCCAGATGGACTCTACTTGCCTCGAAATCAAATAACTACATCATTTTACAAGTGAATCCTATAACAAAAATCTGATATGTGGAACTCACACGACTTTCTCTACTCTTGCATTAACTATTGCTACAAACACAAGAGTAAACAGGGCTACATGAGCCATAGCCAGAAAATTCAAAATATACATTTCATTTGCCATATAAATATATTAAACATATGGCATTTTAATCAAAATCGTTAGAGCCATTTTCGAGAAAATCAAAATTCTGATACACACACACACACACACACACACACACACACACACACACACACACACACACGCGCGCGCGCGCACGTACCTTTTTCTAAAAATGCTTTTTTTTTTAATTAAGGGAGCCTCAAAACACATTTCCGGTGTAATCTCGATATCGAATTTTTGCGTGGAATACAATACTTCCTCTACTTACTATTCGTAGTAGAGAAAGTAAAAATTAAATTGCGTTTTATTAATGAATGCTCTTCGGCTGTTGTAGTATCAGTGTCTCATACACCGGCTTTACTCTCCTTCCTAATGAAGCCATAGGAAGGATTTTACGCTCTAAAAATGCATAGTCCTCCGCCGGGTTTGAACCTGCGACCTTGGGAACTATTACTAGCAAGTTACCCCTTGACCACGGAGGACGACCAAACCTAAAACAATAGATACATTAAATATTTATGCTTGCTTTCACTCATAAATGACTTTATTCTGGGGATATTCAACATACACTAGAAATGTCCTGTAAAGAAAGGTAATAAGAAAAATCTGTTTTGTGCAGTCACGTGACTTTCTCTATTCACTCTTATATAACCTATCATTCCTCTTTGCTTCATGCTAACATAGATAAGCGTTTGTAGAAATTATTTTATTGCACATTATAGGTACAACGGAAATACAAGAATACAGTAAGCTTAAGCGATAGTCAAATTTTCAGAAAAATTACTAAATATCAAGGTATTTGACCGACTTTTCGTTTTTGAGTTATGCTTTCCACAGAGAGACAAACACGTTTGCTCTCTTTTTATTTTATTTCATTTTTTCTTTATCTTTTGTTTTATTTTATATTTTTGGATTCAATTACTCTCAAAACATTAGGAGAATTTCCTGTATAATCTATGTATGTGTGAAGTGCAATATTTCCTCTGCTTATTGTAAGATTTTAGTAGAGAAAATAAAATTTAAAAAAATATTATTATACTTTAAAAGCACGAATCCAGCCCCTGCTTGACTCATTATCCCAGTAACTGTTTAAGTCAATGAGGTATATCTATCAAGGTATATACAGCAACATCTGTACAGTTTACATAAAATATTTCTGTTCATTGGAAGGAAGAATTAAGCTGTTAAAGGTTTATTTAAATATGATGGTTTTTAAATGTAAACAAATAATCCAAATATATTTAAACTTTTTCCTTAAAATAAAACGTATTTAGGCGAAGGTGTATGGCTAAAATTCAGTCAGTGTCAGTTAGTTTCTGAGATAGTGGGACATTTGTATAGAAACTTTACTTCAGAAATTGCTTTCAAACATAAAATTAAAATACTCACCACTTATGCTGTACAGAATACGTAAAATTCCTACAGTTTCACAGACCTCTGTATAATCTGCTTGGATATTTTACCAGCGACCAACAAAAACCTTTTTAGGTACCCGAGACCAAACTACACCATTGAAGGTTCGTTGACGTTTTGAGTTTTCCCTGTCAAACTCTTCTACAGCAGTTATAAATTAGCCAGATCTGCATAGATAGCTTTCAGTGCCAAAATTACTGACATAGGTAGGGAATTCTTGTGCAGAGATTTATCTAGTTTGCCACCAGCTTCTGTTTCTCTATGTTAGTACCAATCGAAGGTGCAGAATTTGTGCAATGATGTAGTATCGTGGAAACTGTGAAAGTTCTCGTAGTTAGCCCATACTACTCTACTCAAGCTGTTAAGATCATTTGTGTGTCTGTCAGACTTTGGAAAGCATAACTAAAAAACGAAAAGTCGGTTAAAAACCAAAGTTGGTATTTAAGTTTTATGTCTTTCAGGGATGCGACACGAAGATTTTGAAGAAAATAGCCCCACCTTAAACTACCCTTTACATGGACAATTTTTAGAAAATTTTGATTTTCTTGAAAATGACTAACGATTTTTATTAAAATGTCATATGTTTGAGATATTTTTATGACAAATGAAATGTATATCTTGAATTGTCTCGCTATAGCCCCTATAGTCGTATTTACTCTGGACGACTATGGCATAACTGGTAAACCGTTAGAGATAGACCAAATTATACTTAACAAAAAATGTAGATCTTGCTAAAATATACAATTTATGTCCAAATAAATTTTCTTGTAGGGTGAACCATTTTGGAGATATTTCTTATTATGTGTGTGAGTTTCGCAAAACTCAGAACTTTCGTGAAATGGATCATCGTTGTTCATTTTTTATATGTTAAGTGTGCAAAGAGAACAGAATATCAAAGCTTTAAAACATTTGAGTATCACACACAGCCTACTGTATTCTAATATTCCCCTTGTACCTACAAGGAAATAAGCAATAAGATAATTTGTACAAATGTTTATTTTAACTAACACGAAGAAGATATAGGAATAAGAGTTTGTAAGAATGGTTAGTACAAGAGTAGAGAAAGTCATGTGAGTGCAACACACCAGATTTTTTTTCGATTAAGTTCGTTTACAGATTCTTGTACTTTATATATAGAAAACACAGAGAAGCCTTTTTATCTAGACGTGAAGAAGAGAAGTTAGAATTTTCATAACCGTTATAACAACCCTGGCACATCAAGAAACTTTATGATGAGAGATAAATGTATACAACAAATCACTGCAGCATCTTCCAAGCGCACAGCAACAAGTGTCCATTCCCTTTACCTCATTTCCGTTCTATTCAGCTCATCACCCAAATGAATGTTTTTTATGAATGTTTTGCCTTCATGCTGTACATATACTCACGTCAGTTTAATGTAGGGTAATATTAATTTGACACAGGTTCATTTAAAAGTCTAGCTCCGTTTTATGGGAGCTGAAAAAACCTACAGAGCACCTGACGTGCTAGTTAATTTCTCATTACGGGAGGAATTTTCTCACTTACCGCTACACGTCACATCACACGGAAGTATATATGTATATAAGTAGTGGTGACTAACACTGTTTTAATTACCAGCATCCGGAGCTCCACCAGATAAAACGTGGAAATCATTTAAATACAAACAACAATCCTGTTTCATACTCAATATTACCTCTCTTCTATAAACCAGACTTTCCGGATTTAACCTTATTCTTCTTTTGGAATTCTTATAAGGATATTTACCCAGTATTACTTCCTCTGCTAAGTATAGTGAGTTGTGTGTGTGTGTGTGTGTGTGTGTGTGTGTGTGTGTGTGTGTGTGTGTGTGTGTGTGTGTGTGTGTGTGCGAGCGCGCACAGCATAACTCAAAACGAAGAGTCGATTAAAATCAAAGTTGGTATATTGAAGTATATCTTTTAAGGGTGTGACACGAAGGTTTATGAGCAAATTTCTCCACTATAAGCTATCGTTTACATGGCAAGTTTTCCGAAAATTTTTATTTTCTCAAAAATGGCTCTAACGATGTTAATGCCATATGTTTAACATACATTTATGGTAAATGAAATATATATTCTGAATTTTCTGGCTATAACCTATGTAGTCCAGTTTAGCTACTCCTAATAATTTTTACACAGTTGGTAAACCCTAAGAGATAGACCAAATCTTGCTATACAAAAATGTTCATTTCGTTAAAATACGCAAGATGCCCACATACATTTTTTTTGAGGAACGAATCATTTCGGAGATATTTCTTGTTATTTGTAATACTTTTCTGAAATGGAAGATCGTTATTCGCTTTTTATCTCTTGGATGCGCTTCTATCCACTTCAAATTATCGAGATAAACGTCTGCAGAGATGGTTTTAATACCACTTCCTTAAAAATACAATGGAAATAAGGGAATGTAAGTAAACTGATAGTCCAATGTTTGATGTGATAGACATGCTATTCTCTTTGCATGGTTATGACGTATAAGCCACAGAAGTCATATAACCTGATTCGTTTCGGGGCCAAGTATCGCCTTTTTGTCGTTGTACCAAATGAAAGTCACCTCGTTTTATAGCCAGCTCCTTCCCACTATATGGCAATATTACTAATTCATTTTGGTATAATCCATGGCCATCTACTATCCTGAAAATTGCAGTTCCAAGCCACAACAACTTCTAATCCTGAATCAATATTTATATTAAATAAGGTTCTTCCTTACCACATTTTAAAAATATTCTTAAAATGTCGGATTCAAAATTGTTAGAGAAAATAAAGCTTAAAAACAAACCACACATTTTAAGCACCAGTATTTTTTTCACTATATTTTCTGTCTTTCAAATTTAAAACATTTCTTGAACAAGCAGCAGATCTAGCCCAACGATGCAACTGGATTCTTTATATTATCGTTATAAACTGCGCTTGTCTTGCCAAGGTTTACCATCATTTGTAGGGCTTGACTCTTAAATCTTGGGCGCGGTACAGATCGATGTTTAATTTTTGGCGGAATACGTCGTAAATGTGGACCGAACCCTGAGCAAGGATTAAGCACAACAATTGACAGTCCAAAGCGTGTATCACTGTTCAAACTTATAACATACACTTTAATTCAAGTTATCATCGCTTAAAACAGCTTTATTGAAGAATTATACTTTAATCTTGGTTATACCATAAATCGTTGCATATTTTGTTTATAAAACAAGGTGGAATCAGGACTCTGTCCGGTCCATAGCTTGCTGTGCTCCCCGACAGGCGTCTGACCTTCGGCACTGGCTTCCAAGTCCTAGGGGTGTAAAGTTCTCGTACATAAGGGAGGGTAATCAGGTAAATAAAAGGAAAAAAAGCGTAAGGTATTCACCAGATAAAAACGAATAAGAAACAAAAAAAAAATCTGATGTGTTGCACTCACATGACTTTCTCTACTCTTGTACTAACCATTCTTACAAACTCTTATTCCTATATCTTCTTTCTTGTTAGTTGAGACAAACATTTGTACAAATTATCTTATTGCTTATTTCCTTGTAGGTACAAGGGGAATATTAGAATACAGTAGGCTTTGTGCGATAGTCAAATGTTTGAGATTCTGTTGTCTTTGCACACTTGACATATAAAAAAATGAACAGCGATGATCCATTTCACGAAAGTTCTAAGTTTTCCGAAACTCACACACATAACAAGGAATATCTCCGAAATGGTTCACCCTACAAGAAACTTTATTGGGACATAAATTGTGTATTTTAGCAAGTTCTACATTTTTTGTATAGTATGATTTGGTCTATCTCTAACGGTTTACCAGTTATGCAAAAGTCGTCCAGAGTAAATACGACTACAGGGGCTATAGTCAGAAAATTCAAGATATACATTTCATTTTTTATCAAAATATATCAAACATATGATATTTTAATCAAAATCGTTAGAGTTATTTTCAAGAAAATCAAAATTTTCGAAAAATTTTCCACGTAAAGGGTAGTTTAGCGTGGGGCTATTTTCTTCAAAATTTTCGTGTCGTATTGTTGAAAGACATTAAACTTAAATACCAACTTTGGTTTTTAACCGACACACAGACACACACAGGGACCTTTTTCTAAAAATGCCTTTTTTGAATTCAGGGGGCCTCAAAACATATATTTCCGGTGAAATCTCGACATCGAATTTTTGGGTGGAATACAATACTTCCCCTACTTACCAGTAGGGAAAGTAATATATGAAAAATACTAGAAATAGAACAATTACACCTTAATTTAAGCAGAATTTACTTAAAGATTTGATCAAAATGGAAGAAAATGGATACTCCAAAGCAGTCCTGAGAGGAAGAAGATAAATAACGAACTTAAAAAGCTTAGCAGAACGGTTCAGCATACCCGAGAAGATCACCACATTGCAGAATTAAGGATATTTTCATGTTATATCCACTAATCTAGTTAAATAAAACAGTCTACAAAGCTTGCAGGTATACCATAAAGGAAGTGAACTTCATACAAAATTTGCCCTCTGTGGTCACTTATACCATTTCCTCTCATCAGTTACAAACTTCACGTGTTCTGATCTATATCTTACAATATGTTTCAGGAAGCGTTTTCCCTCGTCTCGTCTCGTCTGACTTGCATTTCTACATTTCCTTATTTATTCTACGGTCAATGAGGTTAAAACAGCGTAACCTAACCTTCTCTATTGCCATTTGCGGGTCACTACGGCGGAAAATTAACACCTTCTTGCATACGAAATCATTAATAAGACGAAAAGAATACATTATTAATGAGATGTGCGCTACTTATTATCTTTATTAATCATATAGCGCTTCTTTAGAAAGAAAATAACGATGGATATGGGCATGCGTCTTTCTTCACAACCTCTACTCCATCCGCTTTATGATAACTGGTAAACCATAAGAGACAGACATTTCACTATACAAAATATATATCTTGCTACATGCACAATGTGTGTTAAACATTTCTTTGTTTGTTTCCTTATTTCTTTGTAACTTTGCCTCTTTCCTTCTTTCCTTCCTCCCTCCCTCCCTCCCTCCTTCCTTCCCTCCACATTTTCGCTATCTGGCGTTTACTGTTGAACAGCGGTTTTGTCTTTCAGTTCTCAATTGCTGTAGCCCCCTATTTACTCTGGACGACTTTTGCATAACTGGTAAACCGTTAGAGATAGACCAAATCATACTATACAAAAATGTAGATCTTGCTAAAATACACAATTTATGTCTCAATAAATTTTCTTGTAGCGTGAACCATTTCGGAGATATTCCTTGTTATGTGTGTGAGTTTCGGAAAACTTAAAACTTTCGTGAAGTGGGACAAAGTGTTCATTTTTGTATACGTTAAGTGTGCAAAGAGAACGGAATCTCAAAGCTTTTAAAGATTTGACTCGCTCAAAGCCTACTGTATTGTAATATTCCCCTTGTACCTACAAGGAAATAAGCAATAAGATAATTTGTACAAATGTTTATGTTAACTAACACGAAGAAGATAGAGGAATAAGAGTTTTTAAGAATGGTTAGTAGAAGAGTAGAGAAAGTCATGTGAGTGCAGCACATCAGATTTTTTGTATAGTATGATTTGGTCTATCTCTTAGGATTTACTAGTTATGCAAAAGTCATCCAGAGTAAACAGGATTTCATAGACTATAGACAGAAAATTCAAAATATACATTTCATTTGCCATAGAAATATCTCAAACATATGACATTTTAATCAAAATCGTTAGAGCCATTTTCGAGAAAATAAAAATTTTCGAAAAATTTTCCATGTAAAGGGTAGTTTAGGGTGGAGAAATTTTCTTCAAAATCTTCGTGTCGTATCCTTTAAAGATATTAAACGTAAATACCCACTTTGGCTTTTAACTGTTTTCGTTTTTGAATTGTGTTCACACACACACACACACACACACACACACACACACACACACACACACACCCACACACACACACACACACACACACACACACACACACACACACACACACACACGGACCATTTTCTGAAAAATGTTTTTTTGGATACAAGGGGGCTCGAAATATATTTCTGGTGAAATTTGGACATAATTTTTGGGTGGAATACAATACTTCCTCTACTTACTATACGTAGTAGAGAAAGTAAAAACGGAGAAAACAAACAATAGTGAAAGAAAGGAAAGGGCGTTTAGAAAAAGAAAGCACAACCCTAGAAAAAGAAAGTGCTATTCCCGGTTCGGGCGGTGAATGTTTTCCTTAATCAAAATCATTCCCTTTCCCCTTCAGATTCTGGAATAAATAATGTGGAAGTGAATGTAAGTATGTTTGTTAGTAATAAAATAATAAGACACAAAAACGACAGTAATGGCTCCAAAGTAATGCGTGAAACCACATTCTGGATGTCCCGGCTCGTTTCCCGTCGACCACCCACTCTGCCCTGTGGTTTTTCGTGGTTCCCCTGGTCGGCCGACGTGTGCTAAGGGATTTCTCATTTACTTCGATTTCTTTCCTTTATTTCCATATCTTCCAGTATCCTCATGTTTCAGGTTTCGTTTATGGCGGTAATGGATAGATGGCGCAAATGATTGCTCAAAGGAAAGAGTACTCCCGTTGTGCACTAGATGGCTGCCTGGTCGAGGAGTCGTTCATCGTCAGATCAGAATGAAGGCCATGGAGTATACAATGGCCGAAAGCTCAATGTTTTTAAACCTCACCCGTGAAGCCTTAATTAATGCATATTATGTCAATACCCATGTTCTTTCATGTGACAGTTTCTCTCCGAGTCCACGAGAGAGATGTTTTCAATGGAAACATCCAATAACAGTTCAACAATTAATTTAGAAAAAAGAAAGTTTATTCATAGTTGCTTACTTTAATATGGGGAACATGTCCATGTCCATGGTTTCATTCAAAATTCTGAAGTTGGACCCCGTGAGCCCCATAAGGAGCCTCATGAAAATATTTTCCATGTCACAATTTAAAGGCCGCTTACTCATACAAGATTTGAAATTCCTAGTATTTGGTTTTCTCTATTCGTATATCAATTAGATAACAGTGATCTCAGAATGGCAAGGAACAACGTGTGTAAGTAGTGGTAAAATATATCACGGTTTAATATGTCTAGGCTAGCCTAACATTCATTCTGTTGCTTGCATCCTCGGAGGTTTCAAAGATGTGTAGGTCACGTAAAGTGCGATAGGCTTATGGTATAAGGTTTCAATTTTGGTAGCTCATATAAAAGGACTGATGCACATTATTACCCGGGTAATTAGCTGTGAGTTAATCAATTAGATCCGTTATCTAACTGCAGCGCATGCCTTTGTAGCTATAAAGTTTCAAGTTTTCTTAAGTGTAGATACAAGGCGATACCTCTGGCAGTAAAAAAGATTTAATTCAAAGCGGCCAAGACACAGGTGTTGCAGAAAAACATTCAAGCTGCTATGAAGTAAGAAAAATCCTGGGTATTTTGCGGGTCAATAGCTCTAAGAGCGTTAACTCTAAAATAAAATTGTATTTATTATTATTATTATTATTATTATTATTATTATTATTATTATTATTATTATTATTATTATTATTATTATTATTATTATTATTATTATTATTATTATTATTATTATTATTATTATTATATTAAAGTTTCTAAAAAAATGGGTCTTATGTATTACATTCACATGACATTCTCTACTCTTGCACTAACCATTCTTACAAACCCTTATTTCTATCTTCTTCGTGTTAATTGAGACAAAATTATCTTATTGCTTATTTCCTTATAGGTGCAAGGGGAATATAATAATTAAGTACCCTTTAAATCTTTGAGATTGCTTTCTCTGGACACGGTTAACATATAAAAAAATTAACAACGATGTTGCATTTGACGAAAGTTTAAGTTCTCCGAAAGTGACACAAATGAGGAATATTTCCGAAATGGTTCACTCTACAATAAAATTTATACCGACATAAATTGTGTGCTTTAACAAGATATACATTTTTTAATAGTAAGATTTGGTCTATATCTTACGGTCTACCAGTTATGCAAAATTCATCCAGAGTAAACAGGACTACCTAGGCTATAGCCAGAAAATTCAAGATACGTATTTTATTTGTCGTAAAAATATCTCAAACATATGACATTGTAATCAAAATCCTTAGAGCTATTTTTAGAAAATAAAAATTTTTGAAAAATTTTCCATATAACCGTAGTTTAGGGTAGACGAATTTTTCAAAATCTTTCTGTCGCATCCTTAAAAGACATTCGATTTAAATACTAACTTTGATTTTAACCGACTTTTGGTTTTTGAGCCAAGCTGTCCACAGACAGTCACACACAGACTTTTTTCTAAAAATGCGTTTTTTTTTTCGATTCATAAGGAATCAAAACATATTTCCGGTGAATTCTCGATATCAAATTTTTGGGTCAAATACAATACTTCCTCTACTTTACTATGCGTAGTAGAGAAAGTAAAAATAGAAAAAATAAACTCGAATGTATTTTTAAAGAAAGACCAGTTTGCTTCAGTACACAGAAGCTTCCATACTTAACAGAAGTAGGTACCAATTTGTAGAGCAAAACTTTCCCTATAACCAAAGTTTATCTCTGCACTCCAAAGCTGTAATTTCTTCTTCTTTTGTTTTCTACTTTTTTTTTTTTTTTTTTTTTTTTTTTTTTTTTTTTTTTTTTTTTTTTTTTTTTGAAGAAAGATTTTCTCTTACGGTTCACCAGTTATGTAAAAGTCACCCAGAAATAAGAGGACTTCATAGGATATTCCTAGAAAATTCAAGATATATAGTTCATTTCCCATGAAAATATATTAAATATGTTTTACGAGTGAGTGAGTGAGTGAGTGTGTCGGGTTTAAGGGCCCGTCGATGTTTTACGAGTATTTAACCCAAATCATTAGAGGTATTTGTTAAGAAACTCAACATTTTTGACATTTTTTCCAGAGTACTTTCATGTGGGGGTATCTTATTGAACATCTTTCTGCAGCATCCTCGCAAGATAAATTTAAATGCCAATTTAGCACGTAACAAACTTTATTTTCTTTTTGACTTAGCTGTTTACAGACACACACACCGAATTTTTTGTTTCATTTTTGTTTTCTTATTCTGGAGAAGTGATAGGAATCGAACCCAAAACTTCCCGAATGCAAGGGCCATTTTGCTTAGTACAACGTTCCTTAACTCCTTCCTTTGGGAATGTTTCTTTAAATTCCTTATTTTCCTGAGTTCCAGATATAACTTTGTTGAATGCACAATCTTTATTATCAAATCATTCCATGTATAAAACAGCGAAGTGTTTTGAAGGGGGTAATTTTGTGATATCATCGAATTCTGGCTATCTGCAAAATTTAGCTTCATTTTCCACGGTCCCTGATGTTACATGTTATCACCAGGTGGCAGAAAAAAGTGGGCTCATCTGATAAATTTGTTACATTTCCTGAGAGTCATAATGAGCACTATTTCCTTCTTTTTTCTTTCCCTTCTATTTCGCTTTACTTTAGTAATGCAGTTGGTTGCAACGTTGTAATGAAAAAGTAGTAGTTGTTAGGGGTAATCTCCCAATCGTCTAGAAAGCAGAGATTAATGTGCTTATTTTGGATTACGATTATCGAAAATGGATTATTCTTTTTACCTTAGTCCTTTGATATTTCCAGCGTATACGCTGAGAACCCTTAACACTAGAAGACAGTCGAATGCACAAAAAAGTAACCGTGATTTTGGTTTCCTTTAGCGTTTTTCTTTATCTAAGGTTGGTAGGACCTTCTTATCATCTGTGTTTCATACTAGTTCTGGAAGAGGCAATATAGTTTCAATTCAAGCCTCATATTTCTGAATTATGGTTAAAGGGGAACAAATTAACTATTAATAAAATCATAACTTTCATTCAGTTTATTAAATAATAATGCAAAATCTATAAAACCTCTAGGTACGTAATTGGATAGCAAATTATACTGGTAGTTCAAAATGCCCTGAAGACTCAATTACTGTTTTAGAAACATAAAGCAACATGCCAATTTCAGTGTAGTGCATATGACTTACTATACCTTTTTCATAGACACATATAATATGATAACTGATAGAGTAAAACAGATATTTCTGTGACAAAAAAGGGCCATAAGAGTCATGAAAAGTATAAAAGAATTACAGACCTCCAAACTACATTACTGTATGTTAACCTCATTGTAGCTTTATCATTATCTTAATTTGAAATTGTCATAGTTTTCTTTATTATAATAATAAAAAAATATGATTTGAACTTCCAACTACAGCTGTTATAGTGGATTTCACAACCTTTAATGTTGTGTTACATTTTTGACATAAACATGATGCAGTTTATAGCATTGCTGAATTTAAAATGACTATTATTTTAGTATGGGTATCGCTTCACAATGAAGATTATCACAACGTAAAATTGTGACCAATAACACATCTATTTTTTTACTTTCTCTACTGGTAAGTAGGGGAAGTATTGTATTTCACCCAAAAATTCGATGTCGAGATTTCACCGGAAATATATATTTTGAGACCCCCTGAATCCAAAAATGGCATTTTTAGAAAAAGGTCCTTGTGTGTGTCTGTGTGTCTGTCTGTGGACAGCATAACTCAAAAACGAAAAGTCGGTTAAAAACCAAAGTTGGTATTTAAGTTTAATGTCTTTCAAGGACGCGACACGAAGATTTTGAAGAAAATAGCCACACCCTAAACTACCCTTTACATAGAACATTTTTCGAAAACTTTGATTTTCTTGAAAATGGCTCTAACGATTTTGATTAAAATGTCATATGTTTGAGATACTTTTATGACAAATGAAATGTATATCTTGAATTTTCTGGCTATAGCCCCTGTAGTCCTATTTACTCTGGACGACTTTTGCATAACTGGTAAACCGTTAGAGATAGACCACATTATACTATACAAAAAATGTAGATCTTGCTAAAACACACAGTTTATGTCTCAATAAATTTTCTTGTAGGTGAGCCATTTCGGAGGTATTCCTTGTTGTGTGTGTGAGTTTCGGAAAACTTAGAACTTTAGCGAAATGCAACGTTGTTCTTTTTTTATATGTTAATCGTGCAAAGAGAACGGAATCTCAAAGCTTAAAAAGATTTGACTATCGCACAAAGCCTTCTGTATTCTAATATTCCCCTTGAACCTACAAGGAAATAAGCAATAAGATAATTTGTACAAATGTTTATTTTAACTAACACGAAGAAGGAATAAGAGCTTGTAAGAATGGTTAGTACAAGAGTGGAGAAAGTCATGTGAGTGCAACACATCAGATTTTTTTTTATGGAGATTTATATGCGATGATGATGATGATGATGATGATGATGATGATGATGATGATGATGATGATGATGATAAACATGTGGAAATAATGAAATGCAACCACAATCCTGAGAAAATAGGAGAGACTAAGGAATCATTCTGAAACCGCAACAGATAAAAAACCTAATCTTGAAAGGAAGAATAAGAAATTGAAATGTGTATCAATTATTGTTATTAAGAAAATGTGTAAACATTTTAATAGATAACTTCAAATGTACCGAAATTGCTAAATAGGTTCCTTAACTTGGCACCGCAGTAATTGTCACTTTTTTGCAGAAAATGAGGTAAGAACTCCAATAAAGGCAGTGTTTTCCTCGTGAGAGAGTCTAGGAAAAGCAGCTTTTCGCTCGCTCGCTCGCTTGCTTGCCTGCCATTTGCATAATAATATAAATTAACCCTGTGATGCAATCGCGTGTGAAACCGGAAGTGGGCCCAAGAGCGGGGGAGGGGAGCCACCTTACCTCCTTCTTATGTTGACTTCATTTCCGTTTCTGCTTGCTTTTCTTTCCCCTCTGCACTTCCTTTTGGCATTATTTTTATGAAGAGGTCCGTCATCTTCCCCAGTCGAGTAGCTCCAAAGTCCCGTTTATGGAGAACGATGTACATAATTTGAATCTCGTCCCTTTGTTCTGAGAGTAACACCCGTTACATCCCCAAGTGTCAAACCTTGACCTCCGCAGTCCGTTACTTCTTCATGATTCATGCTACGTGCTGCGGATGTCACACTGTCGCTTTCACTTACGAATTTCAATTTGGGTAGATTCACCGCGAGATTCTCGGCGCCTGTGGTCACGTCGGGCCTCCCAAAATCACTGCTAGACATCTGCCTTAGGCCACCAAAAGCTTCAGCTTCGTAGTCAGGAAAAGGGTAACATAAAACTAAAAACACCTTTTCTAAGGATCAAAATATTCTTCTTGTTTCAAGGATTACCTGTTCCGACCTCTGTAGTCAACCCACATTTCCATTTCATTCTATGAAACAAATTTCAGATCTTATCTCATTGTTTCAATTCGTGATCTTTCTTTGTTTCTCGTTATTCAGGATTTGGAGCCATATAATATAACCTAAGTGAACAAGGTAGGCTAGTTATACAGAAATAACCCTTAGTGTTAGGTTAAATTACCACTTCTCAATGGTTTTCCCTGAAACGTTTACGAGTAATTCTATAATTCATTAAAATTATTTAAAATGGTTAGCTCCATAACAATTATTTCACCCAGCAGAAGAATAATAAACTTTACTCTTAAAATACGTACCCTTTCCTCAGAAAATATCAGAGAGAACAAACCTTAACTTTTTTTTTTTAATTTATAGCAAAGCTGATATGCATTACTAAATAGTAGAGGTTCAGAAGATATCTGATTATACTAAGAACAAGTATTCAAAAGTGTGATTCTGTATTTCAAATAGTTTCTGGAAAAAAAGCTACATGAATTGATGTATTTTTAAGACTAAATTTCATTTGTCGGCTGGATGTAATCATTTTAATAATCTCAACCACATAAGCTATAACAACTTGAAATAGTGTTCATAATTTATAAAACAATTCATATAAATACCATGGCTGGCCCTGTGGCGCAGTTGGTAGAGCACCTGCCTGCTGTGCTAGGGGTCCCGGGTTCGATTCCCGGCAGGGTGGTGGGAATTTTTCTCCACCCAGGATTATTCCTCATCCTTCCCTGAGTCTGGAAGTATGAATGTATGTGTGAATTCAAAGAATAAAACCTCCAAAGATCGAAAAACCCAACGTAAACGAGTAACACCATTTGTCAATAGGCAAGGCTGCCGATATGACCTCTGCAGTTAAAGGCGGCATATAAATGTGGAACAAAAAAAAAAAAAAAAAAAGAAATTAACTCATTTCTGTATGTTTATGCTAATCTGTTCGTATTCATCCTTTTGTTTTGTTTGTAGATATAGTTAAATTGTAATATATTACATTTTGGGTAATAAAAATCTTGATTTATTAAAATTTCACCCAAAGTTTTCAAACTACATAGGCATTAAAATGTTTGTACATGTTTACATACATATCAGCCCTTTATAGTACTAATATGGTGCTCAGGAAAATCTCCTATTTTTAATATTTTCCATAAAAGGGCGTTTTATCTTATCGAAGCTTTTCCGTAAATAAAAGATGATAAATGAGTCCACCCTAAACTACACTTTACATTGAAATTTTGTCGCAAATTTTTATTTTTTCAAAAATGGCTCCAATGATTTTGATTAAAATGCTAGTACCAGGGTGACCGAGCTTCGCTCGGCGTTTTTTACAGAAAATTGCATGACTTATTTGTGCAAGAGTGAGTAGAGAAAGAAAAAAAAAATTATTTTTAAAATTATTTTGTTGTTTAACGACGCTGTCAATTGCCAGGATCACATCAGCGTCGCCGGTGTGCCGGAATTTTGTCCCGCAGGAGTTCTTTTACATGCCAGTAAATCTACTGACATGGAGCTGTCGTTTTTAAGCACACTTAAAAACCATCGACCTGGGCCGGGTTTGAACCCGTGACCTTGGGATCAGTAGGCCAGCGTCTAACCAACTGAGCCACCCAGACCGACAGTAGAGAAAGAGGTGCGAATGTATCACCCAATAGTGAGAGGAGAAAACAGTGTGAATGTAATAGCACTTCTGTTTCAAACATACAGAACATGGTTTGACTTACTTTAAAAGTGGGGATAAGTGTTTTACGGTGCAAAATCACACTTTTTATGGAACATTGTTTACAGAAGAGTGAGTAGAGAAAGAGATGTGAATGTGTTACTTAAAAGTGAGAGGAGAAAACAGTGTGAATGTAATAGCACTTCTGTTTGAAGCTTACAGAACATGGTATTTCTGGTATAGTGGGGATAAAATGTTTTTGGTACAAAATCATGTTTTTTATGGAAAATTGTTTATAGAAGACTGAGTAGAGAAAGAGATGTGAATGTGTTACCTAAAAGTGAGTAGAGAAAACACTGTGAATGTAATATGCATGTATACCAAAATTTAACCAAATCTTTAGAGCCGTTTCTGAAATACCGGGAATATATATACAAGAATTGCACTGTAGAAGCGGGAACAAAAAATGTTATTTTTTATGTAAAATCGCGTTTTTTCGGGAATTACACCTATATAGATGAATACAAAATTTGATCGAAATCGTTAGAGCCGTTTCCAAGTTGCGCGGAATAAATATATATATACAAGAATTGCTCGTTTAAATATATAAGATATGTTTGAGATGTTTTTATGGTGAATGAAATGCATATTTTTAAAGGTCTGGCTATAGCCTATGTAGGCCTGTTTACTCTGGACGACTTTTGCATAACTGGTAAATAGTAAGAGATAGACCAAATCTTATTATACAAAAAAAATGTAGATCTTGCTAAAACACAATTTCTGTCCAAATAATTCTTTTATGGAGTGAGCCATTTCGGAGATATTCCTTGTTATTTGTGTTAGTTTTGCAGTACTTCTAGTATTTTATACAAATGGAAAGTCGTTATTCATTGTTTTATATCAATTTCAAAGCTTTAAAAATTTGACTATCTCTCAAAGCCTACTGCATTCTCACATTCCCCTTGTACCTACAAGAAAATGAGCAACAAGGTAATTTCTGCTTATCTCGACTAACATTCCCTTGAAGGAAAATATCAGCTATGTATAACTTGCAAACCATAGATATAGGTCAAAACTAACAAAATTTAGCTCTCTTTATTATATGCAATTTATGTCTTAATTTATTTGTGTTATTAATACCTATTAATAAGTCCTATGATATCTGGCACTCTTTATCTGAATTTTCCAATACTTTACATCTATAAACACTAAGTGAAAACCAAAACAAGCCTCAGGTGAAATCTGTGTGTGTGTTTTCTTTTTTAACTTTAACTTTCTGGTTTCGAGCAAACATGATCTGGTTCGGAGAGTAGTATTTTGCCAGTTTGAGTGCAGACATCTCCAAATTCGGCGTGTTTCTTGTATGGTTTGGTATGCCGACTATTTAAAATTGGAAAAGGGTTCTTTGACTCATGTCTTCATCTGGTCTTGTCGGTTGCCGTCTGTCGCTAAGCCGATATTAAACTGTCGGTTTCTTCGCGGAAACATAGGCGCGATTTATATTTGACACATATGAATTAATCCATTATTAATTTAGATGTTCTAAGGACATTCCTAGAAAATTCAAGGTATGACTTAGAAACTGACAATGAATCGGCTGTTTGTGTCCGTCACTGTATACATACCGTCTGCTTGTTATTCTACCTAACGCACCCTTCGACTGAAGGGTCGGAGGTGGGGGAATAGCAGCTAATTACGCGTCCCAAAAGAGACAAGTTTGGACATCGCTGATCTAAACTGTTTATGTGTTGACAATTTGTCTCTCTGTACTTCCTGAGGGATTTATTTTGTGATACCACGGGAGGTAGTTAATAGTAGACTGTGTTTACGACAAAAAGAAAGAGCTGTATGTTTGTGCAAAAGTTTGGAACAAAAATAAAGCGACAGAATAAGTAATCGGACTGGACTTTTTGTATCACTGGTGTCAGGAGTGGAATTTATCGAATTGCCATTTTGTCAGAATACCTAGATCCAATCGCTTACTGAATTAGGTACCTATATTTTAATAATGCGAATAAGAGAAACGGGACAATGGTGCAAGCTCCTCCACTTCAACTTTAAGAGCGGTATAAAAAGTAAACACTGGGTAGGGGTGGGGAGAGGTACTTCGTGACCATTAGTAGAAAAAAGAATCTGAGCAATTTTAAAATAAAGTTATTTTAAAATGGCCATGTTCATAAAGGTAATATTTAACCATGTTTAACTATTCCTTTGTTTACTTTTTGGCATGAACCACATTATATCTACGGGGCAGACCAAAAATAAAATCTTAAACAATTACGCAATTCAGTAATTAACAGTAACAATTAGCTACATGCCTTTAGTCAAAAAATTAAAAGACAGAATTTTAAAAATTACAGAAGGTGGGTCCTTGGTAATTCTAGGGCTAGTACCTGTTTTTCTTCCACAGATTCCAACGGAGACGTATCTTTCCATCTTGTTTTTGGACGTCATATATCTCTTCTCCCTTCAGGCTTTTGATCTCTACTTTAATTAATCTATTGCTATCGCTCTATGCATATGGTTATTCTATTCCCTTTACCTCATATTCACACATTTTACTACGTCTTTTATACCACATTCTTGTCTTAAATCTTCATTCTTAACTTTCTCTCTCAAACAATTCGTTTTTAAAAATAGATTATTCAGTACAGAAATAATTATTTAAATATCTGCATTAGTTTCAAAGCAATGATTTAAAGGTGCACCATGCTGTAGATATTTATTTATTGAATCTCTAGAATTTGAAGTCCAATTTTGCCAGAAGGGCATATTACGTTTTTAACTTACCCAACAATAAGCACAATAAGTTTATAAAATTGAAATATTACATGTTATAAATTGCATAAAGTATTGGTTGTAGATAAAAAGATTTAAATTAAATTTTTTGTGCTTGTTACTATATAAGTAATTTAAGGAACTGACCAGAATTATACTCTTCTGTTCGATAGTTTTTCTGAAAAAATTATGCATAGCGAGGAATTAATTATTTATTAAATATCCATAATTTGATACACCTGAAACTGTACTGCTCCCTTAATTTAGACCATCTTCCACAGAAAGTTCTTCGGCCTACAGGAATATGAGTGGAAAACTTCAAGGAAAAGCCAAGTTTTCTCTTTCTTGTTGTCCGATAGCTTCTGGAATGCCTATCGCGGACCGCCGCGATGTAGGAAAAGATGAAGAGCGCGTATGGCGCACATGAACTACAATAAAAGAAAACAAGAGAAGAGCACCTTCGACCTCTGAGGAATCCTTGTTGGCCTGCAGAACTACTACCGCAAAATTGAAGGCCTGTAGATGGATGGATGGCAGAGACGTGATATTTGGAACGGAAGACGCGCAACAGTTCCTGGCAGAGGTGGTCGGTGGAGCTAAACAGATCGTATCAGAGGACAATTAGCTCTGCTCCCTAGCTGGTTCCCAGAGGCCGCCAGTCGGGTCAGCATGGCTTCACGCACGCGGTGACAGCAGTCACTAAACCTTTCACAGTCATCCAATTAAATACACACAAGAAAACCATCCACAACGTCCTTTAGATACGTCCACAACAATGCAATTGATTTCCAAATTTCTAATGTACAACAGTTGCACAACTTTCTGTAATAACTGAGATTTTCCTGTATATTCTACACACACGCGCACGCACACACACATTATGTGGTGGAAGAACAAGATTATATCTGTGAGCCAACATTTGCCCACGACAACTAACCAGGGGGTGAGACAAGGATGTGTATTATCGCCCACCCTATTTAACATTGATATAGACGAAGCCTGGAATTTCAGCAGCGGGAACTAATCTTAATGTTTAAGCTTACGCACATGATTTAACTGTTATACAAAACACAAGAGAAACTTCAGAAAGCAACTTAAGCGTTTCACCAGATATGCAAAGAATATATTTCCAGTGATTTTAGTAGTTTCTCTGAAGTTCCCGTGTTCTGTAGAGGTAACAAGGTTCTGAGGTCTTTAATGAGGAATGTTTCTCTTGCGAGGAGGTAGACGAGTCTGGATCTGGTGGTTTTTGATACTGCGATAGCCCTTTTGATGTAAAGAGCTTTTACTCTTTCTCGCTAAGGTGTGATTATATGACTTCTATCACCAGAGTCTGGAAATATGAAAGTCTGAATGTGTGAGTGAGTGAGTGAGTGAGTGAGTGAGTGAGTGAGTGAGTGAGTGAGTGAGTGAGTGAGTGAGTGAGTGTTCGTGTGTGTGTGTGTGTTGTTGTTGTTGTTCCAAAATCAAAGCCGCCAATATAACCTAGATGTTCAAGGCGGCGTATAAGTGAAACAAAAAGAAAACAAAACATTTCAATGATTTTCGTCCTTGCATGACGTTATAATACCATGTATACAGAGGTGACCAAATTATTAGACTACTTTTCTTCATATCGCTGGTATTTAATTGGGTCTAAATTATATTATGTAACTTGGACAGCTTATGGTAACACTGTTTGATAGATGTTGTTTTGTCTCTTTTGGCAGCACTGTCATTTATTGTTCAGTAATGGCATAAAATCCATTTATACAAAGGCTGCTTGTGTTTTAGCTCATTAAACGTTATTAGTTTTGTTCTACAAGAAGTATTCATATTTAATATAACAGTACATTGTATAGTAGACAAATCTGCCTCTCTTTGGTCTTATTTAAAACAGTGGTAATGGGGAAAGTAAACTATTTACCTTTCCGAAAAGTTGGCAAGGACCTTGATCAAAGAGAAGCATTAAGAACAAATTGTCAACAGATTGCATAATGTACAGCGATAAGCCACAAGAAGAAAATCACTCCCAGGAGTATAAGAATATTGTTCAAATTATCATTGAAACATCATGAAAATACAAGGAATGAACCGAGAAATAATTTTTCCACTACGGGCATAAACTTTCTGGAGAACATTGAAACAACACAAAAATCATTAAAGCCTTACAAAACGGCAAAAATCATTACATATTGCAAGGGGGAGATGGGAAACGCTATCTTTGAAGTCTTTTCTCTTCTAGATCCGTTTTGGGTTAAATTTTCTGTTAAAATGTATCCATTTTGGATACGAAACATATTTAAATTAAGAGTATATCTCCTTCCAAATTATTTGAGCTGCTTTTCCTTTTAGAATATCAATGGCCTGTTTTCTTCAAAACTATAAGTAAAGTGAAGTAATCTTATGTAAATTATTTAAGAGATAGTAACAGAGTGAAAGGCAAATTGTGGTAAAGTACTTAATCATTAAAATGGAGACGATGAGGTGTGAAACTTAAGCTCGTTACAACATGTAATTTCTGATGGAGTTGATATACATTTGTCTGCAACTACATATTGCCTCTGCAACAGCTGTTCATGTCGTGAGTTTCGGAGAATTCCAAATGGTTCTTGAAGTAATCATTGTCTTGTTCACCAGCTTTCACATTGCACCTTCGTTTCGACAACAGTTAAAATGTGTGCATTTATGTCGGATTTTACGAATGTTCCGGAAATAATTGGTAGGCTTTGTGGAAAGGTATTGAATACAGCTTCTAATCCAGAAAGAAGAAATAAAACAACACAGTATCCGATGTACCTATTTCAGCCACAGAACGTTTTTCTTGCATTAATACTTCACAGGTATACGTTATACATAGAGGGTTATAGACCTCTAGCGACAAAATATCAGCGGTTAAAGAGGAATTGCATAGAAACTCTTTGATATATGAACCTATGGTCTATGACGACAAACTTTGAACTTAAGCAATGCTTTTCCATTTGAATATTTTTACTATTTTATAAATAGAGGCATTCATTTTTCATATACGATGTACTACCTGGTCATTCTTTTGTTTTGTACCATTTATCACTCGATCATTCTTTTATTGAATCAGTGTGGCCAACTGTTTTTTGTATAAATCGCTGGAAAAACAATTACAAATTATAATCGATTAATAATTAAAAGTCAAAATGGAGACAATTCAAAATGGCTTGGTGATGCATCAAATGATGAAATTGAAACAATAATTCAAAATTCTATACCGAGTAAAACAACAAAAACAGAGCGAGTGTGAGAACCAATTCAATGAACGGAAATACTCGTCGAAACCCTCAGTTGGCAGTATTGAAGTCCAACTGCACTAATGGTAATAGATATATTTTAGGTTATCAAGTTAACATTTTGTGATCAAATCTTTGCGCTATAGTATTTCAGTTCATATTAATTTATGAAATAGTCCAGATAAATATCCGACGGCCTGACCTCCCCAAGTAAATGCTCTTGCTCCACTCAAGATTTATGGTTCGTCCTAAGATATTATTTGTGATAAATACTAACTGCCCCGTGGCGCAGTTGGTAGAGCACCTGCCTGCTGTGCTAGGGGTTCCGGGTTCGATTCCCGGCAGGGGGGTAGGAAGGTGGGAAGAAGGAATGAAACGATGTATGTAAAGATAGATCGATAGAGGTGTAAGATCACATAATTTTTTAAAAATTAGCAGAACATGATTTTCCAATTACTTTATTACTTTACACTATTTCTCCATATTGTCACTGCCGTTATTCAGGCACCTGTTTTAAAGGGAAACAGTTTTTGTAGGCTTGCTAAAGGAATGTTACCTGTGATTGAAGTCAGGTCTGCACCACTTCTTTCATATCATCACCACCACAAAAAATCTTCATCATCATCATCACCACCATCACCATGATCATAGTTGAAATGTTTTCCACCAAGCAGTTTCTTCAGTTGAAGAATAATATGAAAACCGCTTGTTGACAAATCCGAACTGCATGACTGGAGGGCGATGAAATTATTCCGAACCAAATGAGTTATCGCATCTTGAGTTTCGCTGTATGTGGTCGGCCATTGTGACTCATTATTGCTCCCCCATAAACCTCACACGATTTCCGATTGAATGTTTACTGGCGTAAGAATTCTCGTATTAAAAAACGCATCTCAAATCTGACTTCACAGCTCACTTGTTTTGAGTATTCTCGGAGGTTTTAACAATAGGAAAGCGCTAAGTTACGATCGCTTACAACTGACTCCGGCTTCCATGAAAGGACTGCAGCGCTGCATAGGCGAAATACGAGAATTCGAAAAGGAAAACTGGGTTAAATACAATGGAAAAGTGGGAAAATGCAAAGCTGAGGGGGGAGGGGAGCTGATTTCTGAGTCCCGAGTTCTTTGGGAGTACGAACCCGAAGAGGTGGGAGAGGAATCGGGCTGAGTCAGCCTCCACTGGGTGCTTCTATCTCGGAAAATGTAGCAACCCGCTCTTCGGATCCATTCACCTCATCCATCCTCCCGGGGGTGCCCCGTCAGGAGTGTTGGTACAAAAGATCGCCTTTCGACCCCCCTTCAGAGTCAAGCCTTTGTAAGAATAATTTGTACAATAACGAATAGAGAAAGTCATATGAGAGGGTTTTTATATTTCCGTTTGTGTCATCTTATGATTTCTTCTGCTACTTCTTTAAGTGCATAATAAGAACTAACAGGATATGCACATGAGTTGTTAATAAAAGCTCATTAACGGGCGCCGTGTAATTTCGTTGAGCCTTTACACTTACTATTGCATGTTTACCATGTTTAAATTAAGCTTTATTACTACAAGACTATAATCATAACCTTTAATATTTTTTGCTGGTTCTTTCAACAAGAAGCACCTGTTCTGTCTGGAGGAATGTGTTCAAGAGCGCAGCGCGTTAGAACGAGCTGAGGCAACAGTGCAAGTGAAATTGTAGACATTAGTGTGTTGCTATCAGGAAAATGTGCGTATGTTCTCTAAGACCCAGTTGAATAAATATCGCTAACTGGAGATCCAATTTAATCTAAGATCAGAACATGAACTGAGATCAGAGTAGAATCGCATTGTATAAAACTAATCCAACATCATCGAATCTAATTCAGCTTTGACCTTAGTTCTTAATATAACATTTGAACGCGTCGTAAAACAGCTGACGCAGCAGTAAACACTTGACAGATAGTACGATAGGAAAATGGCGTATACGTAACCCAGCAAAAAGGTAGATCGTCAAGTTTTACCCGCGAAGAAAAAGAATTGGGTTGGTGGATATTATAATTAAAACATATAAAAATCTGATGTGTTACACTCACATGACTTTCTCTACTCTTGTACTAACTATTCCAACAAATATTTATTCCTCTATCTTCTTTACTTCAGTCGAGATAAACATTCGCAGAAATTATTGCTAGTATTAATATAAGTACAAGGAAAATATGAGAGAAAATTCAGTATTTGGATAGATGTCATATTCTAGATCTGTAGAAAAAACAATTTTAAATATGAGTGATAAAGGACAAAAAAATGGTATAATGTAATAATATTTGATACATAAAGTTAATATGTACAGAATTATCATAAAATTTAGAAATAGGACAACTAACCGTTTTAGAATTATTTATTTAATTTAATTTAGTGTCGTATACAGATGTAATTTACAAGAATCACGGATAATCTGTAAACCAGCATTTTCTAAAAAATTAATTGCAATTCAAAATACCGGAGCAAATTAATAGTTAATTTAGTAATAGCTCAAGAGCAAAAAAAGTAGACCAATCACTTCCCAGTTTGAAATTTTGAATTTCATATACGGAATGCAAGGCTTATACTGTAGTTTCCTTCCCTTATCATATTCCTTAATTTACGTTTTTTTTTTTTTTTTTTTTTTTTTTTTTTTTTTTTTTTTTTTTCCCCAAATAGGATTGTAGGGTCAAGAATTAACCCTCTTTTTGTTGTCTGTCAATGATAATTACGTCTATTCTTTCTAAAAACATAGTTAGAAAATGTGTTGTCAACGTAAATATCGTTTCAATAAATAGTAATTGATTATTCCTGGATAGGAAAATCTTCTTACCCATATTTCCACAAACTAATACACATTTTCTAAACTTAAGCGAACAACCAATATGCATATATGTCACCAAGTAATAACTATAACTACTAATTCCTTATAGCAGTATCGTGAAAATCAAATGTGTTTTCACGGCCTACAGTAGGCTTCGAGCGATAGTCAAATCAAAATAGAATAAATAATATGGAGATTAAGAATGATAAAGTTAAACAAAAGAGATGTAAATAAACTTATTAAAATAACTAATAGTTTAGTTATAGTTTTCTGCTGGGAAACATAACCTTTTTCGCTGGTTTCCAATACGTTTGGACAAAAATTTTATACTTTAGAAATTAAGTTTTACTTTATGTTAATTATTATTTATTTATGCCAACAAACTTACTGTTGTTGTTTTTAAACACACAAGCCGTGTGTGGGCAATGCTTGAGAGGTAGAACTGGAACTAAAAAATTCAATGCCCCAGCTGGGATTTGAACCACAGAGCCTCCGTTACGAACTGGTTTGAGAATTCGGTGTCATTCTGGCAGGTTGTCACAGTAGCTTAATGGTTAGAGCATCCACCTGGTATCGGGTGTGTTACCGTAGCTGTGTCAAGGACTGTTAGAACAGCTGTGAGTTGTAAGGTTATGATACAACGAAATAGTTGTTTACTGCAAGATCGAGAATTGTGATTTGTATTCAGTTTTAGAAGAAATAAAGTGAAACAAAAACTACCGGAATTGTCTAACTCTAGCCGTAATCTTTCTCAGAAACCGTTAGTTGTTGACATTAAACACGTTCTCCTTAGAGGAACACAGTAGTTAATGCAGATAGTACAACTATTTATGGCATTTATGCCATTTTATTTCTTCAACAAGGTGGCGTAGGCGGTAGCGCGTCTGAATCGGGAATAGGAGGTGCTGTTTTCGGTCCACACCACCACACACTGATTTCCGATGGTTTCCACCCTTGTTAGTTAGCGAATGCGAATTTATTTATTTTAAAACTGCTATCACATTTTTCGGAAAAGTATATTAGTGACATTTTCTGATACTTAAGTAAACTGAAAATAAAATAAAGTATTTGATGTTATTATTTGCAGAGAACTACACTAATGAAATCGTTAGTGTTAAAATTTCTTATCAGCATAAATTATTTTTACGAGCCAATGAATGAAGTAATCATTAAATACATATTTGAACCTTTAGATAACACGTTTGAGGTTATGTATGCAAATTTACATAGAAATCAGAGCAAAACTGAAATATAAAGAATAAATTTCATACAATGATATAGGTACAGGTGTCTATAGAATATTTATGTAGTATAATTATAAAACAAAAATCACATTTTCACCTAAGAATTGAGTCCTAGGGTTACTAACATATACCACTGCTTAGTCGAACAGCAAGGCAGAGTGCTCCACCCCCAACCCCCTCCCCCTTCCTGCTATGTATGCGCCAACTGAGAAGATTGATAAAATGCCCCGTGAAGTAGTAGAGACGGCTGGAAGCCAGGGTACAGGAGTAGAGAATATCACATGACTTATTTCACATTAACAATAAAAGCGACAGGCATATTGTGACATTGCGCCGTACAACAATATACGGACGAGAGGGGATGGGTGACTTTGGATACGGCGAGCGACGGTGTGCACGTGATCATAAGCAATGATACCGGTAAAATACGAAAGAAAGGGTCCAGAAGCTACTAGTTAATTCCCCTGAGTCATCGCTGCACGTTGTATGGAGAATTCTCGAAGGTCACGTGACGCCAGCTACAGTGTAAATAGAACAGACCAGTTAGAACCTGAGCCCCATGCAGAAGCATGCCCTACTGGTCCAAACCCTGGCCCAGCTGTTCCCTAACTCAGCCAAGTAATGGCCTCCAGACTTGTCCGGAGACCATTCAGGGCTGCGTTCTGGAACGCAAATGGCATAAGGGGCCATTACCCAAGCCTCGTTGAGTTTGTGCAGTCGTATGGAATTGACATTGTGATGGTCTGCGAAACCCACTTGGATGCTGCAACCAACTTCTCGCTGCCGAGTTACGTCACCCACCGGTCTGATCGGGTCGGCCGACCGGGGGGCGGTACAGCCATTTTCATCAAGAACCACATCACTCACACATCCTTCCCTATCCCACCACTACAACACGTGGAGGCCTGTGCCATTAGGCTTGCCATTGGCGGGGTGGACACGGTGTTGGTAGTGGCATACGACCCTCCTGATAACCGCTTCTACGAAGCTGATATTAACACCCTCCTGAACCTGCATCCTGCGGTTTGCATCGCCGGCGACCTCAACGCTAAGCATGCACATTGGCATAGCCGCGTTACCAATGCCAAGGGACGAGGGCTCTACCGCCTGATCAGCGGTAACCCAAGCATTCTTGCGCATGGACCGAGAGGACCTACGTTCCATCCGGCCCGAGGGAGGCCAGATGTGCTCGATGTCATGGTCACCAAAAACATCCCTTTTCATCTAGACCTCTCAGCGGTCAATGAATTGGACTCCGACCATGACCCTGTCTTGGTGGATTCCAACATTGACCTGCCAGCTCTGGTCACTCCAGACTGGACATACGAGGTCGACTGGGATGCAGCCATCCATGAACTCAACCAGTCTGTGGACCCGCGTCCGCGTGTTGATTCTATCGATACACTGGAGGCGGCAGCCACGGCATTCTCCCAACACATCCGGGATGTAGTGCGTGCCCACACGCACCGCATTCCATCCGACATACCTAACCCTCGCACCATTCCCATCGAACTCAGACAGTTGCTCAAAGCCAAAGCAACTGTCCGAAGGCTCTGGCAGCGTTTCCGCCATCCCAGGATACAGGCCGTCTACCAGCGGTTCAAGTCCCTGTCACGACGCCTGCTGCGTTTACACCGCAAAACAGCCTGGGAAAACACGATGGCAAACGTAGACCTCTCCGAGAAACAACCATGGCGGATAATTAGGTCCCTTAGAAAGGACAAAAACGCACATCAGCATCCTCTACATGGCACTCGCGGGAGACTCTCTTTTGAGCCCCAGGAGAAAGCCACGGCTTTCGCAGACCATCTAGAGTCCCAATTCGAACCCCGGGAAGATGTCCAGGACGAAGACTTTACTGAACTCGTGGAGGCGACGGTAGATTACCTCTATGAGGCACCTCCGCCGCCACGCGCAGAGATCCAAATCCCCTTAGTCACCCCAAGACAGGTGGCTTCTGAAATCAGAAGATTAAAACCTGGCAAATCCCCTGGGCATGATGGCGTCACGGCGCCCATGCTCCAGCACCTTCCCCGAAAGGCCGTAGTCCACCTGACGAGGATTTATAATGCATGTCTGCAACTTCGTCACTTTCCTACTTGTTGGAAGGAGGCGAGGGTGGTCTGCATTTTGAAGCCCGGCAAGGACCCGGTTTTCCCTTCCAATTACCGTTCCATAAGCCTATTACCCATCGTTTCAAAAATCTTTGAACGATTATTCCTATCCCGCCTCACTCCTCTCTTCGAGGAAAGGCAACTTATCCCGGATCATCAGTTCGGTTTCCGTCATGGACATTCCACTACACTACAGCTGCTGCGGCTGGTTGAGAAGGTTGCCCTGGGTTTCCAGGACAACTTCAAAACAGTCGCGGTGCTTCTGGATGTAGAAAAAGCCTTTGCAACCACATGGCACCAGGGGTTACTGTACAAACTCAGAGAGGCTGAAATCCCTCCCCCCTACCTCACCCTGATTGGTAGCTTCCTTCGGGATCGCTCTTTTCGGGTGCGGGTGGAGGGGAAGTTGTCCTCGGTCAGACCCATAGCGGCTGGAGTTCCGGAGGGTAGCCTGCTATCGCCGTTGCTCTTTGCTGCCTACATGTCTGACCTACCCGTGGAACCGCATACTGTTACGTGCCAATATGCTGACGATGTCCTCATACTGGCACAGAACAAAAATGTTCGGTACTGCTTCCCTCCACTTCAGCGACAGCTCGACGCTATCGGCAGGTGGAGTGAACAGTGGAGAATGGCCATTAGCCCGCAGAAGAGCCAGGCTCTACTACTGGGCAAAGTTCGAAACTGGCGGCCGGGTGTATCCCTGGCAATGCGGCGGAGAAGAATCCCTTGGGTTAACTCTGCCAAATACCTGGGGGTACTACTTGACCGTGGTCTAACCTTCACTCCACATGTCAGAACAAAGGTCGGTCAGGGACATGGCGCCCTGAGACAGCTATATCCCATACTCCAATCAACCATGCCCACATACCTGAAACTACGCTTGTACCGTGCGATCATCCCGCCCCTGATCCTGTACGGGTGCGAGGTCTGGGGTACGGTGGCTCGTTCCACCATCCGCAGGCTGCAGACCGTGCAGAACAGGGCGCTTAGGATGATCTACGGTACCGACCGTAGGTTTCCATCACACATCCTTCACACTCATTCCGGCATCCCATACATTGTGGACGTAGTGCGGGACAGGACTCGCACAATGTATGACAAACTCATACCTCACCCAAACCAGCTGGTGAACAGCCTGGGGCAATATGACCATCGCCTCCCTAGGCGGAGACAAAGCTACCGTCTACCCAAGGACGCCCTTGGCTGGTAGGTACCGCTTTGCCTTCATCATCCTCCACACCTATCACCTATTCCCCTCGGTTTCCTGTCACTGGCACTGCATTGCGCGTCGGCCATGGCCGACGAAGTAATCAGTAGGGAAATGGTCGCTTGGATGGCTAGACATCCAAGAACCGACAGATCCCGCCGCCGGTGACAATACAGGAACCCACCCTGCACCATCAGACATTACAAAGACAAAAAGCCTGCTACATATACCAACCTATACCACCACACGGGTAAATCCGTATTTAAACGGATAGGTACCGTGGCCACCTTACCATCCGCCTGGGTTAACCCAGACGACTAGTACTCACTCCTGGACTCCTGGACTCCTAGCAGCTCAGTTTGAGTTAGAATCTTCTTTCACTTCTTTCTATTATTAATTACTTATATTCACATTATAATTTCGGTTTCATAACGTAAGTTGCATGTTCTTTATAATTTCGTAAATCTTACTTGCATTTCACTGAAATTTAACACTTATAACTGCGAAATACTTATAAATGCATTACGTATAAATAAAGTTTTATTAACCCTTTTCTAAATTACTTTTTGCCGGGACCTACAAAAATTTACGTATAAATGCGAATTACGTAGAACTGGGTTACGTATAAAGCAGGTTCAACTGTATGTAAAATAAAAGCGTTATAGTGCGAAAAAATGAAAATAAACTCACACACAAAACACACACACACACACACACACACACACACACACACACGCACACATTTACAATTTATTTTATCTTCCAAATGCAAGAGAATTGAACCTGTGACCGTTAGACTTGGGAGAGCTGGTATGTTAACCACCACACTGAACTAAAATTAGAACCAATACAAAATGCATACTATTGCCCATAAAGAAACGCATTTTGTGCCTAAATGCGAATATCTAAACATAAAATACATGACGTATACGTACTTGAAACTGTATTTACTTCTTCAACTACCGAGAAAATTGCCGTGAACCATGTTGATGCAGCAGACCGCAGTCTGCGGCTATATATTAATCTTAAAACTAATAGCAGATAATATACCTTACGTAAGGTTTCACATACCTCTAGGGCATAACGCAATAAACCAAACCGAACAACAATAATTCCTCGCATGTCATTTTTTTCAGTTTGAGTAGATATTTGCATAATTACATTTAACGTAAAGCATTCCTGAGAGTAAAGAGGATAATAAAATGAGTGATATATCAACGTTGTGATGGGTAAGGTGCGAAATATCTTCTACATTTATCTACTTGAGTCCTTGAGAACAGCGAGGGAAACAGCAATGAAGAAAAACATTAGCGAGAGGTTGCTTTCTGCTTATTTTACGATCAAAGTTGGTGATATCCAAGGCTTCAGGTGGCATTTTACCAATCTTCTCAGCGCATGCGCACATAGCAAGGGTGGGACGATGTGCTTTTGTTATTCGAACAAGCAGTGGTGTATGTTATAGACTCTGGGACTGAGTTTTAGGTGAAAATGACAAACATTTCTGTTATTTGCATTACAAATACCCGTGAATCCTTTTGGGCGAAGATTTTTCTCGATCCGCTATTTTTAAAACACCAGTGACATATGACGCAAACGTTCCTCTCCGTCGAAGACGTCGCCTTTAAGACCTATAAGATCTCGTGTTTGGTGTCCAGACTAGCTCTAGCAAAAGGTCCTAATCTACAGGGTATGCGTGAGTTATGGTAGGAATGGAACCAAACGAAGATTTTACCAACATATCACTTTATTTGTAAATTTCCAGATTTGTAGAGAACTGCCGACGATATATTTATAGAATGTAACTTTGTAACTTCAACTACAACGTTATAACACTTAACTTTGTCACCCTTTAGCAACCGCCGAATTATGTATACACGCTAGCTTACGTACAATTCCCAAGTTGCACGTGCGTTATCTCGACTCGATTCAAGACGAGTGTGTGTTGCGTTGCATTTGTTTTTGCGCGAGCAACACGAAGGAAGCGATTTCCATTGGCTAACTTTAGAGCACGTCATGGTAAGATAGGAATCAGCCCGCTGAATCGTTAGAGCTTTGTACACACAACAATTGTAACCTTATCACTCATTTAAATCTGCCTAGGCTTCCATTCTTGAGACTTTAACAGATTCAGCTTTATTACATCTTCCCCTTAACTATTGACTAGAATCTCCTTTTGATTCTTTCCATTATCAAATATATTGACATTATAATTTCGGTTTCACATATGTAAGTCACCCCTACGCCAGCTTTTCCCTTACTTATGTTTTCTTTTTCTCTGATTTGTATATTAATTTGCATGCGAAATCTCAAACTTCTATTAAAGATTTAAATATGCATTGAGTCATAAAAAAGGAATTTTTAACACAAAGAATTCCAAAAAATGGAGGTTTATTTCTACAAGTAAGAAAAAATGAATTTTTTCGCTAATTAAGCACATTTAATGGTATGATTTAATGGTCGCCCTTGGGGTATTTATCTCTGATGTGAGATTTCGTTGTGGTTAACCGGGAAAAGTACAAATCAGCTAGGGAATATAATGTCGTATTGGCAAGTTTGCCATGGCACCTTAGTGGTTAAAGCAGCCGCTCGATAAGCGGAAGATCCGTGGTTCAAATCTCGGCTATGGCATTGACGTTTTCAGTCCTAATTCCACCTCTTATTCATATAGAAATTTTCTTCTTCTGATTTTTTCTGCGGATTTGGTTGCTGCCATGAATAACACCATTGCACCTGCCTTATCCAACATAACATAAAAGTATCTGAGAGTGGAGCAGTTATACGTGAACCAGCTATCCATAGATGCGTTGCGATTGGTTCCAGGAATTAAAGTTCTGAGTGAGTTCACTAATTGAGAAGGTATCGGCTCTTGGGTTACTTTTGCTTCTTTTTCAATATAGGAAATGGCACTGATCATATGAAATGCTTTGTGTCACACAGAATTACTATTTTTATCTCATATTTGTCAGGTTTAGAAGTTATGTACACCCTAAAACGACAGTTATCTCTAAAACCAAGCAACTGTTCGACTGTGCAATAAGCATAGTACAATTGGACATTAAAGATTGCCACATAACCCGAATTGAAGAAAACTTGTCATCTTGATTCCTCCATGTTTTGTCATCGAATCTTAAGCAGTTAGTAGAAACAAATCTTGGGTCCTTCTTTCGAAAACATATCACTAATGGACAAATGAGTCTTTTCGTACTCCTGAAATATAAAAAAATTCGATAAGGGCATACATTTCTTGTCAGTTGACTCCACAAATCTAGCATCTTTGAAATTCGTTTCTGTCTTTCAATTTCTTCATTGGTATGAGTTACAATTTGGTCAATCATATCATCAAACAGTATGTTCCAAGAATTCATCTACGTAGAAATTGTCATTGCACGCCCTTTTACACCCGGAATGCTAACAACAATATTTAAACCAGCTATTCTGGTTTTGGGAGGTTCCTTTGTACTCCAAATAAACCCATTTTTTCCATATATATATTGGTGATCTACATCATCATTTACTCGCTTAAGTTACCTTCATGTTATCTGGAAATTCACGTCCTCATCATCATCTGTCTCAAACACACTAAACCGCATATTTATAACCTCCTCAAACTCTGGACCACTTAAATGTACACTACTTCTTTTCGCTATTTCCCAGACTGTGAAAGTTGAAAACAAAATTAATACTTACGTAATTGAATACAGAGGTAATTATTTACACCAACATCTGCGGATCTAGGCTTTGTTGAGAGAAAATTGCAAAACATAGGCAGTAAACAATTGCAGCTCAGGTCTAACTGAGAATACACAAAGCGTCAGTCCTGCCAATATAACCAATAAAATACCGCCGAGAATGAATAATCGTGTGGGGTAATGCATTATCTCTGTATCCTTTACAGGGTTTTGAAATAATGGCATATTGGATGGAAAATAACCGTAAAAGGTTAGGGTTAAATTAACGTGACCATGCACAGCGAAAAATAAGCTTTGTAGTAACGAAGTTCGTAGCAATTTAAGCACACCCAGCGTTTTGCCTGACATTTTGTTCGTATGCACTAAATCAAGTCTGTGAATGCATTTACACTTCAAACTGCTTATTGCGAAAACTGCAGCAAAAAGCTTTCCTTAACAAAAAGTGTTTAAAATAGAGTATCACCTCCCAAAGTTTGTCGGTCTAATTTTGGGACGCCTGTACACAGCGTTCTACTATTGTTAAATGGCAATTGAGTTCCAGCAAAGTTAAACTGAAGATTAGCGTTTATACAATGAAAGAAAACCTTCATTTATTGTTTAAACCTTACTGGGAGTTTAAACTTCCTTTATAATACCGGCCCTTAATTGGAGAGTCAGCTTACGAATCAATTAAATTCGCAAAATAAATATGTATGATCATCAAACATCCGAAACGTTCTTAATCTACGCTGTTAGAATATTCTGATGTGCTACTTTCAAATTCTACGTTTAAATTGGCTTTCGTTTATATAGACTAGGATTTATTTAAGAATCATTTGAATGATTCAGTCAGGTAATTACTTATTATACGAAGGTTGCTTGTTTATCGCCTGAAATTGAACTTGGAAGCAATCACATGCACTTGAGCTCACTGTAATTTAAGGAAAATTGATTTTTAAATCACTTAAAGTGGTTGTTTGAACCGACATGCGCAGAAGGAAGTCAATTTACAATTAATCGTTACTATAAAGCGGCTGCTGTATTGAATCATCAAACGTCTTAATAGAGAAATCCAGTACGAGATTAGTATACTTGATAATTCTCAGACAGCTCGCGTGGGTAACGCCCTGTGTTTCAACAAATCGTTCAATTAGCCAACTGCGAAACCTCCAATTTATCCTCCCTAAGGGCCGCCACTCTTTCAAATAACTCATCATATTCATGTAGAAATGAGGGAGCGCTTCGTGGAGGATTTTAGGACTTCAGATGTCTGATTATAATTTGTTTCACCTCTTGCTGTTGAAACTCTATTTAAAGGATTTAAGAGAAGAATGAGGCTATGTTACGTACAAATGTGGACATAAACCTACTAAATAGTGACAAAAACTACAGTCATTCCAACATGTAACAAATAGATTGACAAATACTTCGCATGTTATTGTGACAAACGACAGAAGTCGATTAGTTGCTTTTCTATTAGTTCATTTTTCAATCTAAACTTTCGCACAAAAACACGGTTCTCTTTCACTGATGTTAACACAGTCTACCGTCTTTTGTTTGTTACAACTCACAACTGTTTTTCTCTTGTAGCCTTGACGTTTGTGATTCATTGACACCTTATGGAAGAAGATAACCCATGCAGCTCTCTTAGTGTCTTCTATAGTTTACAAGACTGTGAAGAGGAAACTGTCTGATGAAATGCAGGAAGATCAACAGTCTATTCTGTGGTTTATCTATGGGTTTGTCTACTTCTGGCCGTCTGTGTTAAATGACACTTTGTTGATCTAGTAGGACTATTCTTATGTTTCCATTCACTGAACGAGGTAGATAAATATTAATTTAGTATAATTTCTGAGAACGGCATTTCAAAGCCGTCACATAACGACCAGCTCTTAAAAGATTTTTGTTATGAAATACTGCAAAGCCATTCTTTTAATATCTAAATACACTAATATCTTTACAAATTTACTTAAAGTAGCAAATATTAGAATATTACCACTTTAAGCAGAATTAGTCATATTTAAAAAATACAAAAATGCAAGAAGATTTTCATTCTTCGCCTTCCTAAGACACAGCAAGAATATTTTCAAGAATTTTTCGCCAGCTGGAAATTTACATAATTTATTCCTCCCTCTTGGAGTTGCTTATTTTTATTACTTCCCCTTATATTTAACATTTTGTTTTATATACAGTGGGGAAGTTTATTATGGCCATTATTTACTTTTACCCCTCATTACACTTTTCCATTTTCTCTACTTAGTCATATTTCTTTTAAAGTTTAACCTTATTTTTCCAAAATATTTTCTCGCTTTCTGCATATATTTATCTGGTTTTGAATTAAAAATTTTCCTAACTTTTAACTCTAATGGAAATTCTTTCCATTTCTTGGATATTAAATCCTCTGCCTCTTTTAGTACTATTACATCCCAAAATATAGTACCAATTTTCACATAATCTACCGCATTTCATGCACCTCTTCCCGCTTTTCATCCCTGCCACGCCACTTAAATTCATTACCGCTGTCTTGGCCACTGTATATCAGATTCTACCCTTTTATTGCATATACGGGGTGTTCCAATTGAATCGCCCTATTTTCATATTTTCATATTCTTCGTGTAACTGGTGGGGCATATGTAGAAGTGATATGATTTCTTGATTTGTGTATAAAAACTTTATGAGTCATACGTATTAATAAAGTTTAGTTCATTTCGATATCTCAAACAGTTTGGCAAACATACTGAAGTGAAAATAGGGTGATTCAGTTGGGACACACTGTATTTTTCTACTGTCCCCCAATTCCATTTTTAAAAGTCTATTATCTATTAATGACCCTTTCTCACTAAAGCTAGTTTTAATTTCCCCCCAGAAATCTTTAATTTTAGTGTTTCTTTCTGCCCATGTTTCTCCTATTCTTATTTCCTCCAATATTATCTGTATTTTGGGCATCCAAGTTTCTTGTTTCGTGTTTTCTCCTTACAACCAAGCATTGTTTTAATACATCATTTTTCTCCAATACAGTTATTGTAAACCAGCATTTAACTGTTATTATTTTGTCTTTTGTTTCTACTTTCCTAGCATGTGTGTATGTGTGTGTGTGTGTGTGTGTGTGTGTGTGTGTGTGTGTGTGTGTGTGTGTGTGTGTGTGTGTGTGGTAATCAGGGGCGGACACCTCGGTCCATTGGGACCCCGACATGGATCTTTTGCATACTACTGCCCCCCAGGGAGAAGGGATGAGGCGAAGTGAGAGCGTAGGCTTGTCAGAGAGTCGAGACAGCGAAGCCCAGAGACGCACAGAGGTCCCTAACAGTTACAGGTATTGACACCTGGCGCACAACCGAAGAGTTTCCTTTACCCAGGGAGAAGGCGACGAGGAGACCGTTGCGGCCCGGACAGCAGCTTCCAGGGATGGCCAGAGAATGGGCACCAGAGCGCAAGTCATTGTACCATCTGTCCGCAGTCGCCGGAAAGTACCGCGCTATCAACTATACCTGAAAGATAAGGGAATGAAATGAGAAATAAAGGGAAAGAAGTCCGTGGAGAAGAGATTAATGCACAAACATTACCGCCTGAGCCACCCCACTCGGTTACTTCCCTAGTTCTATCTGTGCTCCTTACTAACCCCAATATTATTTTACAAAACTTCCTCTGCAGATATTACGTCTACAATTTCCCAACACTTTGCAGCCCATATTTCTGCTACATACAGCAAGCAGAAATAGTAAAAGAAAAGGTACGATTTTCCTTTGTCGGAGGCTAGTGGTTTTGTTAGTGTGTCTTGTAAATATGAGGATATACATACACGCTGCAATAATAAACTGAAACAAGGTATAATAACATGTTGGGAGACATAATCCACTCATCATGCAAGAATCCTCCTTGCGGCCGCGCTACGAGGCGTAGGCTCCGGCAGTTAAAATGGATTAAAATTCAAAACAGCGTCCCACCCAACGTTTTACTTATTACGTATAAAGATACAACGTTGTTTTATATAAAACCTATCATTAGTATCAGATTGCACCCACATGAATATAAACAAATAATTTCCTCTCCGCTTTAAAATGTGGATAATTTAAGGAGATTTACTCTTGGAAAGCTTCAAAAATTAGTATGGGGTAAACCCATGGGATTAATGAAATTGGGCATAAAATTGCGTTTTGCGTTGGATTATGGATTTCTTTTTTTCCAATGATTCTGACTTGTAATGATCACTTGTACATCATATGATTAGTAGCGCATTGGGTCAGGAAGAGGCTTTGCGAATTGATTGGTCAAGGGTTTGAATCCATGTCTGAAATTTACCTGTGCTAAAGATTGCACCGTTCTTAGCTTGAGCAGTCAGCAAGGTAGGATAATCCACCTGTGATGTCTAGAAAATCCACAGATCTAACATACTTTGTTGAAATTTACGCCAATGACAGAAAGGTTTTCTACCATGTTTTGAATTCTATGACTGGCGGAAGAAGACTCTTTGTGCCTATGGGTCACCCCTCGGGAAGATGGATGAGGCGAATGAATCCGAAAGGCGGCCAGAACGTTCCCACAACAGAGCAGAGGGAAGAGTCCCTGCATTTTCCCAGTTAGAAGCACCCCGGCGGCTCTCTCATCCCTTCGGGTTCATGCTCCCAAGAGGGAGGGGGAGGTGGGACGGGGAACTAGCTCCCCCCCCCCCCTCAAGCTTGTGCCATCTTATGGGGGCCAGTAGGCTCGCCGTGCCACTGCCGCGACGCTCGCTGACGCTTCCAACCCTGAAAGAAGCCTAACGGGATAAAGTCTGAAATGAAATTATTAAGATACGAAATGGAGGAATAGGAAATTCAAAGGATATGAAAATCCTTCCCATCAATCAACTGGCGACCCGGGGAAACCTCTGGAAAGATCCATGGGTCAGGAAGATCGGCCTCGGGGATCGAACTCGCAACCTCCCGATTGTGGACCTGAGCCAGCCCTCTCGTTTTCAAAATTCTAACTCCTATACTTATTTAAAAATTAATTTTTACTGTATAAATTTATTATTCCAATAAAAATCTCAACATGATGCTTTTCAAAAAAATTTTCATAAAATGTACCTACAGCGTTTGCAGCAAATAACTTTATACGAATATATACAATCTTTTTATATTAACCCCTAGTTATTGTAGTAAAAAAGCTACAATTTTTGTACTCTCCAAAATTCCTGACTTGTTGAAGGTTAGCAATTTATTTCAAAATTGTAGCATATATATCTTTGATCGAAACAAACATTTGCAGAAATCATGTTGATAATTGTTGATGTTCCATTTATGCGCCGCCTTTAACATCGAAGGTCATATCGGCGACTTTTAACCTCTTGAACAATTGCAATGGTGTTCACCTGCTTAACGGTGATGTTGAACATTGGTTATTACTTTTTCTTTTTCTTAATTTATTACTGTAGTTCTGACCTCATTCATACTCTGTGTACAACTAACCAGTATCGCAGGAATCTAAGCCTAGATTAATTGTGCAATTAAAATAAACATTTAAGTATGTCTCAGGTGCAGAATAATTCTAATATAAATTAATATACGAAATTGTAGAGGTATTAGATTCAAAGAATTTCTGTATAATGAAGAAAACATCATATGTAAGATGTGTTATAGAAGTTCTGTTTTTTGAGACACTGAAAATTTATATTTTCAGATATTGCAACAGGTTACCACAATAATGAATGGTGGAGGTGAATAATTAAATCTGTCACATAGAACACAATTTGTTAGTGTATCTCAATGTGCAATTTAAAGGCTACCCTGTAACCCTGCATATAATTTCAAATTAACTGCTCATCTACAAGAGTGCGTTTACTTTGTAGGCCACTGTAGTCGTTTAATTAAGTGGTAGCTTTGTTTACTGGCTGCCCAGCATTTCGTGAGTTACGGTTCGTGTGCACTGAACTTGAAGAGGCAGGTACCAAATGCTTCGCTCTGCTTATGACTAACGAAATAATACAGAGACATACCGCTAAATCTGGTGGGCCTGTCTAGCTGCGAGTCTGGTAGCATCCCTTCGGTTCCCTCATTTCATCCCTGCCTCCTGGGGGTGGTAGGCACAATAGACCTGCGTAGGTCGACATGAGCAAGGTGTCCCCCTTCGTACCGTATCCTTTACCCTTTAGCTTTTTATATAATAGAGAAAGTAAAAATATGACAGGCGGAGCATTTTAAGCAAGCAAAAACATTGAAAAACGTTTTGAGAAAAAAGTTTAAACTTAAAATATGGTTCAAATACTACACCCAGCACTATTCAAAATCGATCCAGGTAGCTTTAAAGTACATACTATCCACATTAGTTCATCAAAAGCAAAAAAAAAAAAAAATGATACAATAAAAAACAAATAACTTAATTTTCGATTTTTCCAACTTTTCACTATATTTCATAAGACAGACTGATACCACAAGAGTCCTATAACCCAAATTCGTACATATCCTCTATCAGATATATATTCTCGAATGTTAAATATTAGCCGCTTATCCTGACTTGTGCACGTGCAGTTTTATTTGAAATCCATATATAACAGTGTATATAAGAAAATTCAAGATATGTTGTGCAAATAAACTTGAACTAAAAGTATAGAAATTGAATATTTAAAACGTGTTTTCAGGTTTTATACTGTATTGAATCTATTACACCACTTGCACGCCCCGGGTTCGATCCCAGGCAACCGCATGTGGTGCTCCAAAAGCGGGCATTAAAAAACACTTTAAAAAAGCACCACTTGCGATATTAGAAAAAAAATTGTAAACAAAACATAACATTGGATTTCAAAACACATGACGGAATTAATTACTGTTGATTTCTGTAGTTCTGTTGTGTCCTAAAATGCAAGTTTTCAAAATTCGAGTGAATTACGTAAAGCAACGAAAATATTAGGGAGATGTGTTTATGGTAACCTATTTTAAATATTAAGTGTTACAAGTAGATCTTCCTAAATTTCGATCTAAGTATTGGAAGTTCCAAGGTAATCGTAATCTATGGATCTTCAAGTACGTTTCCATGCGGAATTGCACTCGATTTGAGCCCATTCCTATTTCCGAGCTTCCATGTTGAATTCTATCAGGAAATGAGTTCGAACAACATCCATACAAGATTTCAATTCTATCATACTAATAACAGCATCGGAACCAGTGATTCAGTTTAATTTCTGTCGTCTCAAATTAAATCTAGAGAAAAAAATCTTTCATAATCTGCATTAGAAACAGGTAATCACAGTGACCAAAGGCACAATTTTGAAAATTCAAGGAATGTTGTATTTTTATATTTTAGAAGCAGTAAAACTACTACAGCATCCACATTGTCACTTTGCAATTGGTGTTTCAAAATTTCTATAAAACTTGCACAATTAAAAATTACATCTTCACAATTACTTAAGAAAGGTATCTGGGAAAAAGTTGCCTTTACTCTGTCAATATTGCTGTATGTTGAAAGAGCAAACCCTGAATTTATTTCTTTTTCAATAGCTCTCAGACCACATTCTTTGAATTCTCTCTACTCATTTGTTTCAATTTTGCCCCTTCAGAGCCCCGTAGCAAATACTGCCTGCGAATATGGGAGGATGTCGTAAGGTCTGCACCTCCTTTAACATACTTTGCTAACCATTCTTGATGGTTGATCAAGCTTCACAATAATGACATTAGCCTACAGAAGAAATAATAAATAAAAATAAATAAAAGTAACTATCTCATCAAAAAAGTAGTTATCTACTAAATAAGCTTAACTATTCATTTTAATTTAGTTATTTAAAAATAAAATTGCAAATATACTTCAATTGTTATTATTCTTTAAATTTAAAGCACCTCATTGTTTTCGTCAGATTCGTTTTATTTGCAATCATCAGTTCACCACTTTAACAAACTGACCGAGCATAACAGCAGTTATTAAACAAAAACAATCTGATGTGTTGCACTCACATGACCTTCTCTACTCTTGTACTAACCATTCTTACAAACTCTTATTCCTATATCTTGTGTTAGTTGAGATAAACATTTGTACAAATTATCTTATTGCTTATTTCCTTGTAGGTACAAGGGGAATATTAGAATACAGTAGACTTTGTGCGACAGTCAAATCTTTTAAAGCTTTAAGATTCCGTTCTCTTTGCACACTTAACATATAAAAAAAAATGAACAACGATGTTCCATTTAACGAAGTTCCAAGTTTTCCGAATCTGACACAAATGACAAGGAATATCTCCAAAATGGTTCACTCTACAAAAAAAAAAAAAAAAAAAAAAAGTATTCAGACATAAATTGTGTGTTTTATTCACAAGAGATGGAACACGCCACTGGCCTCTCTTGCGCCGTGGAGTTCTGCAAATGTTTTAACGCACGAAGGGTTATCTACTTACGGCGGGGCCGGCTCCAGTGGGCACGTATTTGTACTTCTTTATGGAGTACGTTGTATGCTATCCATTTTGCCATGCAATATATTACATTGCATTCGCATCAGCAGATGTTTTAAGTTCACAATGAAATCTCCGTATTGAATTTTTGGATTGAGTGTAAAACTTTCTTCTTGTTACTAAGCAGTAGAGAAAACGGAAGTTTATACGTTTACTCGTTGTTTTAAAAGCAACCCATTAAGTGATCCACAGTTTAGCTCTCCGATCAAGAAGTCTCTCCATTACAATAACATGCATTATCTAAACACCTTGTGAAGTATAGAAATTAGCCATAACTAATGTGAACATGAAGCATTTTCAAAGAACAATGCGAGTATATAATAACATGTTTACAAAGCTATAATTAACACTATGGTTTATCCAGAAGCTGTTCCGGTGTTTAATTCCATCTTGTAGAAGCCATTTCCTCACAAGAAGCGAAAGAAAGTATTTATTAAAAGTATTCCACTATAGTTAGAGGTTATATTATCTTTCGGTAGTGTAGTGTGGCAGTTTGGCTTAAAATATAGTTTAATGGAAACCAATTTTATCGCCTATATTTAAAACTAAAGCGGCAATATATACAAGACGTAAACAATATTTTGAAGCTCTGTTCTTAAGAACAAACATCGAACATTTTTAAAATAAGATTGGGTCTGAAAATTCTGAGAGCTGCATAGGTACAAATGATACAGTGGATCTTACAGAAATTGCTTCCTACAGTTTCGTAAACCTATATTCATGATTAGGCGTAACTTATTCAAACTTTTATGGAATGATTATTTATTTATGCCAACAAACTTACTGTTGGTGTTTTTAAACACACAAGCCGTGTGTGGGCAAAGTTTAAGAGGCAGAACTGGAACTTAAAAATTCAATGCCACAACCGGGATTTGAACCACAGACCTTCCGCTTGCCGGGCGGACGCTCTAACCACTGAGCTATTGTGACAAACTGCCAGAATGGCATTAAATTCTCAAGCCAGTTCGTATTTCTCCTGGTAAACCACAAAGGCAGTCTCACATCAGAGACAATTACCCCAATGGTGACTTACTATTGCAAGTACTTTATATCCCAGGATTAAATAACCTTCACATGGTAATTATTATTTATTTATGAATTTTTAAGTTCCAGTTCTACCTCTTAAACTTTGCCCACACACGGCTTGTGTGTTTAAAAACACCAACAGTAAGTTTGTTGGCATAAATAAATAATAATTACCATGTGAAGGTTATTTAATCCTGGGATATAAAGTACTTGCAATAGAAAGTCACCATTGGGGTAATTGTCTCTGATGTGAGACTGCCTTTGTGGTTTACCAGGAGAAATACGAACTGGCTTGAGAATTTAATGCCATTCTGGCAGTTTTTCACAATAGCTCAGTGGTTAGAGCGTCCGCCCGGCAAGCGGAAGGTCTGTGGTTCAAATCCCGGTTGTGGCATTGAATTTTTAAGTTCCAGTTCTACCTCTTAAACTTTTATGGAATGTTTTGTATTTGGTCTAATCCAGTTTGGACTGTCAAATATGTATGTTGCTACATCGAGGACTTTAAAGGTTCCTACAGTAAGAAACCCAAGTCTATTGGAATCAAATCAGAATATCGAGCAGGCCATTCAATAAATTTCTCTGCACCAGTCTCTTTTTCGGAAACTATGTATATGGCTCCTTAGATTCTTTCGCACATAATTCTTGTATTTTCTTTCATCGCATAATAATTCAGTATGTTTGTATGTGTTAGGATACAGAATCTCAGTTTCTTACCTATTTCCTGCTTGTTGTTTCCGCTTCTAACTCTGTCATATTTGCATCTGCAATTAATGTTGACGATGGAAAATCAGTTACTATTTCATATACAATTAGAAAACTTAATCTTTATTTAACATTGGTTTTTATCCTCTTTATTCTGATTTGCAATGATTTAAAGCGCTCCATAATTACAGATGCACTGGATATGTTAAAACTTACTTTTCTCATGGAAATGTCAGATAGATTATATTCTTTTCACCCTTTTTCGAAGAGCTGTTATTTTTTGGTAACATTAGATCATCATCTTTCTAAAACCTCTATATATTAGATTTTCTTATGAGGGCCTAACAAAAGAAAACTGTCTCAAATTGTCCAAGTTGAAGCACCATCGTAAATAAACCACAATACTGGGGTTCATGTATGAAATTTGAAAAACACGTAATACTTGCTTGATTTTAAATTTTGACATAATATTTATATTATTAATAGAAAAAAACACGAAATTTCAGCTCTTTGTGCTCAGTAGTTCTAAAAATATAAATTGTTTTATAATTTTTGTTGGTATTTTGAATATTCCTCCACAGAATGCAATTTATTTTTTTAAACATCTTAATTTTGGGCATACTCTTAATAGGGTTTTAAAACTGTAAGAGGAATCTTCCTAAATATACATTTTTAAGTTATAGATATCTTTTCGCAAAATTTACAACCAGTTTAATATATTTATTTTAATTAAATGGATAACATATGGGCAAAAATTCACTCCATTGTTTATTTTTACTGTTTTTAATATGTATGAAAATGCTTATTCATTTACTTAGAAAGTCTCATTATGGGGAACAATTTGAGGATGAATATGTGTTGAAAAATAAAAACATGAGAGAATGGGATTTGAATTGGCTATTTAAATGAAGACATTCTTCTCAGAAAGACAGTTGAAACGTGACTGACGTGGTTTTAAGGGCCATATGAGTAAAGGATACCTACTATAGATACAAGTTGAAGTTTTGCAATTACTTTTTGTTTTTGACAGTTTTTCATAGATTGGTGTATTTAAATGATAAGACTGAGAATCTGTAGATAACTTTCTCCTCTGTCTCGGAGAGAAGAAGCAGGTACAAAGATATTTATCCTGGACGACTCCACCCCAAATGTTTTGGCTGAACGTCTACTGTGATTCTTTATTAGGGTGTTCAAAGACAGTTGCCTATACAGGGTGGAACTCAAGGAGAGTTTAATACCAAAACCCAAATTACCTCCTTGCACCCTTCTAATTGTAGAAGCTTCCGAAGCCATAAAAGTATGTCTTATAAGACTAATTGCTTAGTTAACTTCAGATTTTTATATTAGTTATTCTTTATTCAACTTTTCAACCACTAAAGAGATACGCTACGGTTTTCATTGTTCTGAAAAGTTGCATTCTTGTCAATTTTAAACTAAAAAATTTCATCAAAATGAAGATAGTCGTGTTAATATTGATCTACTTTATTTTGCTTTTTGTTGAAATGAAATATAAGAGCATTACTTTCATATCAAGTGGTGAATCAGATAATCACTGGCCCGGGCAGATTAGGATACTCTTGTCACAGGCGGATGGCGTATGGCAGATGTTTCCACAGTCCAATCTTCTCTTTACAGTAATTTTCCACATAATTATAGTGTTTGATATGGCCTTACGCCTATGTTCGTGTGGGGAGAAATACATTGATTAATTTTGTTCTAGAATTAGGCAGCTATGTGGGTTATATGTGTCTAATAGACACGAGTTGTATCTGTTCTTACATGTGTCTTTGCCCACCGGAAATTCTTGAATCGTTTTGTAAGTATACTGTTCCAAAGGATGGGACTTTTTTATAAAAGCTTTGTAAATATCTTCTATGTATTAAAAATAAGAAGATAAACACTGACATGAATTTATCTGAACTCATTCAGACAGCTATGCTTTGGAAAATAAAAAGAGAGTTTGTAACTATTGCTAGTTTACAACATTGCAATAAAGACGACAATTTGACAAAACCCACTTCTGACACCAGTGTGACGTAATGACCACTGTCCAGTCCAGTTAATTTCCCTTCCTCCTTGTGTTTTGCACAAACACGCAGTTCTCTTTTACTGACGTTGCACGATCTTCAGTGCTTCGTATATTACAACCCAAGTTGTTGTCTTCTTGTAACCGTAACTCTGTGTTTCTTCAATTTTTCTGTCTCTCAATCAGCTGACTGTGACGATATCACTCAACACTCACTAACTGCTTCGTTATCTTCTTTTCGACGCGACTGAACACACGCAGCTGACACACACATATACTAAAACTAAAGACTGACTCCAAACTCTCGTTGTCTCGCCTCCTTATGTAGCAAGGATGACGTAACAAGGACCTTTCTCAAACTTCTCCTTTTCTAGAATTTCTACAAATACACCGACCGCCGGACAGTTCGAGAATAATCTCGAAAACCTTTGTATTGCCACGCTCATTATCACGTGTTCATAACAGCGGCGCGAGGCAGCCTGACCTTGAGTGCCCCTCATACGCGCTTGGTGTGTCGTGGTCCTGATTGGTCTTTGTTGTGCGCCGCGGCCGACGACAAAATATTAAAGGAATGCATAAGATTCACTTTCTAAAGTAGTTCATGGTGGATATATTTGAGTTAGGATAAAATCTTCAGTTCTTACATTTTGCACCCTTGCCACGGAGATTACTTTTAGAAGTTTGGTTCCTTAAGACATTTCGATACATCGCTACAGCCATTGGTAGTCTGTCTTAAAAAAATGTCGCCCTTTGTTGTAGGTGCAACATGCTAGCCTCTTAGAAGTTGGGTTCCCGAGTTCAACCCCGGCGGAGGGTGATGAAATTTTCAGGCGTAAGAAACGCTAAAATAGGTTCCTTCGGATGGGAGTAAAGCCGGTGGTCCCGGATCGTAGATTTTCGGTACTAAATGAACTAAAAACCTGTTACAGAGGCAACACAAGTGGTGTTTCATGCCCAATATAGAACGAAGCGCTGACAACTATAGCCATTAAAGAGGTCTATAAATAAAAACTCTTTTTGTATAAAAATATACTACGCTGAATCGCACAAAATTTTAAAATAATCATCCTAAACCTAAAAAATACTTGCTTGTTGCAATAATTTATTAAAGCTTGAAAACAGGCTGCCCTACTAATTTCAAGGTCGCGGGTTCAAGCGGCCCAGGCGGATGGCTTTGAATTGTGCAGAATCACAAGTGGTAGCAAAGGCGTTAATGCAGCTTGACAGGGATCATATGCGCACAGGAACACTTTCCGTTCCTCGTTGCCCGTGGCATTCGAGTGGAAAAGAGGGGCGATATCTGGAGGCGCTGGACTCCGCGCCGAGATACCCCTGAGTTGCCCCGGAAGACCCGAAGACTTCGAGTCGTCGTCAAACTTGGAAAACTTAGGGACCTCTGTGAATCTCTGTACAATTAGTCTGGATCTGGCGGTCCGGTGTCCCCTTTTACCTCATTCATCCTCCCGGGGGCGCCCCTTTGGAGCATAGGTATACAACAAGCCTGACTTCAGTGACAAACTCCCTCCGTATCTCTCTCCTATTTCTATTCCTGTGTTCTGGGAAGTTTACCCACATAAAAGTAAATTCACTTTTAAGTCTAGCATATTAAGTAATTCTTCTTTCTAGATTGAATATTTGTTAATTTGTGTGGTCTATGCAATTCCATTTATGTTGCCTTATTTACTTACTTATTTTTACTTTCTCTACTGCATATAGTAAGTACAGGAGGTATTGTATTCCTCTCAAACATCCGATGTCGAGATTTCACCGGAAGTACATGTTTTGAGGCCCCTGAATCCAAAAAAGTATTTCTAGACAAAGGTCCATGTGTGTGTGTGTGTGTGTGTGTGTGTGTAGAAGAAATTCTTCCTACTTAAAATTTATTTTCTATTTTTTGGTTCACTTTGCTATAAAAGAGTGGTTTTTTTTAAGTTTTTTTTTTAAACTACAATTTATTTTTAACCTTTTAGTCTCAAATTTTTCTATTGAATTTTTTCAGAATTCCTAATTTGAAGTCTTTTAGAAATTTATGACTTCGAAATTTCTTTCAAATATTTTTTTGAAAATTTTTAAATAGCTTTTTTTTTGGAACAGTATTAGATTACCATTGTTTTAACTATATTATCAGCTGTTGTGCACTTCCTGGCTCTGGATAAACTTCGATCCATAGTCCTTCCCCCGAAATCTCGTGTCCCTCTCAGGTCTTTTCTCTGGACATCTACGTCATCCAATATATACATATGTATTTATTTAATTAAAGAAATGTTCAGGGTGTATTTAGAAGTGTGCCTTAGCTAATCTAAGATGTAATGACTGTACCGCTTTCTAAAGATTTAGCTTAGTCACTCTATATCCTGATGATCCTGGTCAGGACACTGGGACAAAGTCATATATTCTCATCGGTCCTTAACATGTGAGCAAATTTTCAAGTTAATCAGGCGACTCAAGTAGGTGACAATTACGTTACATTGATAAATTTGGTCAAGTCCCTTTTTATCCTGAGTATCCTCGTCAGGATCTTAGGACAAAATTATGATATATTGTCATCGGTCCTAGACAAATATGCAAATTGGGGAAAATTACGTCGAAAGATTCCACTACACTGATATTTTTAGCTGATTAATTTTGTTTTATCCTGATGATTCTAGTCAGGACCTTAGGATAAAGTTATGATATTATTGTGTTATCATTTGTTCTTGACACATGTGCAAATTTTAAAGTCAATCAGACAACTGTAAGTTGATGAAAATTACGTTACATTGATAAATTTCGCTAAATGTTTTTTCTTTTTTTATTCGGATGATTCTGGTCAGGATCTTAGGGTAAAGTTATGATATTATTATATTGTCTTCAAGCCTTAACATGTGTGCAAATTTTCAAGTCAATAAAACGATTCTAAGTGGGTGAAAATTACGTCGAAAGATTCCGTTACACACATACATACAGGCGAAGCTAACATAAAACGTGTAAAAATGGAAGGCCTCTGTGAAATGAAGCCGAAGTTATCTCCTCTAAGTTATCATTGACATCTACTAGACGCTAGTAGACTTTTGTAGGACGAATTTGGTTCTGAAATCCTGGCCGAAAATTTGTTAAACGCAATAAAATAAATGTATAACTTTTCAGTATTCGGCTCTGCATCTGTGCTTGTGTCTTGATCATTTTAAATGGTCCAGGCATCTCATCTGTATAATTAAAGACTCTCTCTCTCTCTCTTGCACGTGTGAGGGAATATCTGGAGCACATTTAGGGCGGGTCAACTGCTGCAGAGACATCATCGAAAGTAATCAAGTTGACAACAAAACCGTGTCGTCTTAAATTGCAGACTTTCTTTTCATATCACAGCATCTTCAACAGCATCACAATGGTATTGGAGTATGTTTTAAACAGAATATTCATCTCTTACATTTAATAAACACATGTGTTTTTCAATATTATAAAGCTTAATTTGAAATTTGTGCTAAAAGTGTTGCTAGCAAAGTTCGATTTATTAACAACAGATGTTAATGTTAAGAAGGCCTGAAGTTATATGACCATATCTACTCATAATTATTTAATTTCGAGTTGAAAGGGCCTCGCCACAGAAGCCCGCGGTGAGATTCCGAAAGCGGCTGGATCATTAGAGGAATGATAAAGTCTTGCTGCTCGTATTTAGTTCTCAGATCTCACCAGAAATAGATTTTTTGACATTCCTTGATTTTTTTTAACAAAGTGGTTCGGAAAAATATCTGTGTGTGTGTGGGTGTGTGCGCGTGCGCCTGTGTCTTTGAACAGCATAACTCAAAAACGAAAAGTCGGTCAAAAATCAAAGTTGGTATTTAAGTTTATTATCTTCCAAGGATCGCCCTAAAGTACTCTTTACATGAAACATTTTTCTAAAATGTTTATTTCCTCAAAAATGGCTCTAGTGATTTTGATTAAAGTGCCATATATCTAAGATATTTTTATGGCAAATGAAATATATATTTTGAATTTTCTGGCTATAGCTCATGTAGTCCTACTCTTGACGACTTTTGCATAACTGGTAAACCGTAAGAAACAGATCAAATCTTTTTTTGTGAAGTTTACCATTTCGGAGATATTCCTTATTATTTGTCAGAGTGTTTCAATATTTATAGACTGTTCCAAAATTATCTCTGGTCAAGTAAAGAGAACGGAAATTTCAAAGTCATCATATAGCGACCACTCTTAAAACATTTCGATATTACTTAAAGACTGGTCTATTCCCCGTTGCACCTATACAAACATTTTTCTCGATTAACGTGAACTAGATAGGGGAATATGTGTTTGTAACAATAGTTTGTGCAAGAGTGGAGAAGGTCATGCGAGTGCAACATATCAGATTTTTTATTTCCAACAGTAATAATCATTATAAAAACACTACAATATTAATATTCATAGAACATCTGCACATCGTACGCAAGTCTAAAATATTTGCCAGTTGATGGCGTCTGCTATAAAATATTAGGTTTACTTGGAGGGAAGGACAAAGAGGGGTATCTCCCGTGTATGAGAGGAATCTTCAGTCGTGAACTCGGTGTCCGTAAAGAAAGATTTTCGAGGGGAGGAGGTCGCCGCTATCATTTTTGCAGCAAGCAGTGTGACAGGTGACAACTGTGACCAAGGAGCGGCAAAATATGATGACTGTCATGTTTATGGTTACTGCTTACTTTCTCCTCAAGCGTTCTGCCTTTTTCTTCCCTTCTCTGTCACTCATCTTTGACAAGGCGCTTGCAAACATGCGGTTTTAAAAGTGACAGTTTAGACCATTAATGCTAGCTCTTTAGTTAGCATATTAATAGTTGAGCGAAACGGGCAATTCTGAGGCGAATAACATCTTATAGTGCCACGAGTGATTGTAAAATTATGAATCAATTCTCTAGTCACGAATTAAAAGATTATATAGTGTATGAAATATGATTTAAATACCTCCTAAAAGCAAAATGAAGCATGGATACATCAGTGTCAATTGCACGAACTACAAAAAGGTGTTGCCTATGTCAGTAGTTACAATACCTGCTGTTAATTTTTAATACAAAAATTGTCAAACTGATTCCAAATAAATTTACTGTTGTATTCTGTGTTCGGAGATTTCCCTCTTCGAATTATTTAATCTATTTCAATACCAAATGCTTCACCGAAGCGAAAGTCATTTGTCACCACTGCTGCTATGAAGATCAAACAACAACAAAGACCAAAAAACAAAAGAATAGAGCTCACAATTCTGAGTGTCCAATTGCATAGTGCTATTTCTGCAGAAACTTAAGCTGGATGCTTTATAATTAAATACTGAGGGATATTTAAAAATAGTGTATGATAACACACATCAAAAGTAGTTTCATTTTTAACAGTTGTACGACTATTGTATAAAAATAGGTTTGCATTGCGCTGAGACTTTCCGAAGTATTAAAATCACTGTGAGGAAATACATTATGTTTGCATTGCCAAACCGTATACTTTTTGACGCAATTTTGCCATAGAATGCAGAAATGTATGAAATAATTGTTTCATTCTCAAAAAACAGATAAAGATGACAATCATAACTTGTATTTAATATATGTGGATGCCATTACTTCTAATATTTGTGTTACATGAGTCATAAGCATAGCGGAAAAAGCAGAAGGCCATGAATGCGTCAGTCAGGAAGTGATACATGGTGATGCAGTCCTTGTAAATGATTCTTATCAATCCTAGGATTATTTTTAATGCCCATCAATGTAATGCCTCCTCCCTGTCATGTCACCTTTAGTACCAGTTAATTAAATAATACAATGAAAATACGTATGCATCTATAAATCATTACGTTTTCTTGTGTTTTGTGTTTTTGTAGCCAAGCCATTTTGTTTTACGGTTTTCCATGTTCAGAGCCGCGTTATTATTACTATTTATTATTACTAATTATTATTATTAATTATTATTATTATTATTATTATTATTATTATTATTATTATTATTATTATTATTATTATTATTATTATTATTATTATTATTATTATTATTATTATTATTATTAATGTATTTATTTATTACATGGTCTCTGCATATTACATAGAACGACTTGCAGTTGTACTCGTGCGACACCTAAAATGACCAGTTTTTTAACTGCTAAATACATGGTTATCAATCAAGTTCGCGAGCAATCTGGACTCTCTGAGCACCATTGCCCAGTCCTGCTTTAACCCTTTTCAAAAGATCTCTTTGCATTCGAGGGATCTCTAAAGGCCTATTTCCTGTGAAATCTCGAAATAGAATTTTTGAGTTAGATGCAATATTTGCTCTCTCTTTTCTGTAGTAAAAATTTACTACAGAAAATATTGATGTGGTTAAAGTATAGAGTTATAACAAATAATTATGTGATGTTCACCATTTGGAAATATTGTGTTGGTTTATTAGACATTTTATAGATTATCTCAGCCTCAATATGCTTAAAACAAACCATGTTTTGCCATACCATTAACTAATGCAACGATTTTCGTGAACATTTATCCTGATTAACAGCAAATACTTCGAAAAATGTGACTACTTCTTGGAATAGCTATGAAAATTAATAAGTCGTGAGTGACTGGTACATATGCTCATGTCTGGTTTTGAATTACGAATGCCCAACTGGACAACCCTGTTAATGCAGCAGGCCATGTATAAGTTTTGGAGGACCGGAAGAAGATTCCGGCCATCCCTCACCTTCGCTTCCTCGAGACTTTTTCCTCCTCCTCCCCCTCCTTATATATTAGCCCGTGCACATCCGGTACCCGCGTAGGGCGGGCGGCGGTTAAAAAAAAAGGTTTGAAATTCATAGCTCGCTCGCTACACGGCGCTGACTATTACGTGTTCTACTCCAGCATTGAAATCTCTATAAATACGGAGGGAGATAACTATCGCACTTACCGACCGCAAAGCATGATCATGCCGAGTTATTTTTCTTGTCTTTGAGAGAATTACGCAACCTAACATGACGTGGGGGTGTTGTTCTAATTGGAAGCATAACTTCCCATCACTTTATTTGCCAAGAAGGCAATTAATTTCTGCAATAAAGTACAGATGTACCTATGTATAAAGTCAACCTTGACTAACTTATATCGAGTCGCTCACCTTCTAATTAGATTCATTAATTCTTCCCAGAAGATGAATAGATAAACGAACTATGAAAATTAAATTGCCATAACATTATTTTTGCACGTTAGTTTTTGCGTTCTCTACTAGTAATAGTGGAGAAAAATACTTTGATAATTAATACACACATATTAAATCTAATACATAAAAATGAATGTTTTTCGTTTTAAAAACAATTTATACAATCTCGTATATAAATAAAAATGAATGTTTGCATGTTTGTCCTCTATGCATTCCTAAGCTATTGATCCAATTGTGATGAAACCTTGGTGGGCTTTTCTGCGTACGCTAGCGAAGGTTCCTGGTCTAAAAAATACATCTATATAAATAATCACCCAATTTCAACCACTGTGATATTTGCGGATCAGAAACAAGACATTATTTGAACCCTCTTCTTCTTTTTCTTCTTCTTGTTATTCTTCATGGTTTAGGCTATCCTTCGTTATTAAAATGTTTGTCCATTCAATTAGGATGTCGCCAATATAGATATTAAACAAAATAGGTGATAAAGCACACCCTTGTCTCACTCCTTGGTTTATTTTGAAAAACTTTGTACTGTTTCTAGTTAGCAAGGGGTCTATATACACGTTTGTCTCATAGTATAAGCTCTTAACAGTTTCTATTATTTGATTAGGGATACCTTTGTTTTCCAGGGTATTCCATAGTAGTTCTCTAGTTACTATGTCAAACGCGGTTTATAAATCTATGAATTGTTTCTTTCTATTCTTTTTTGTATGATTAGTTTTATAGCAAATTATCCATCTGTACAAGATCTCCCTTTACGGAACTCGTTCTGCTCTTCTCCTAATTTATTTTCAATTATTTTTTGTATTATTCTGGCTATTATTCTAGTATATATTTTACAGGCACTGTTTAGAAAGGTAATACCTCTATAATTTGATGGTTGATTTCGGTCTCCTTTTTTATAAATTGGTTTCACTTCTCTTTGTTGCCATGTAGTTAGTATGCTGTGTAAAAATCTTAATTTACAAAACATATCAGCTTATATAATTAATTCAGAGTTTATCCCATCTGGGCCACTAGCCCTTCTATTAATAGTGTATTTTAGGAATTCTTCTAGTTCTTCCATTTGGAGTTTGTCTACGTTTAAGTTTTGATGACTTGGTATTTAAAACGTAAAAATCGAATTGAAGATTCACGTTAATTAACAGATTATACAATCGAAAACTTTTTTTATAACGTAGCATTATAACGCATGCCGGTTACAGATACTGTAAAACATATATATCAAATATAAAATATCTCAAATACCAAAATATATTCCAGCAATATTTATATAAATATGTTATCTCTTAGTGTAAGTACGATGAAGTATTTGCCCAAGCTTGGCGACTTTAGGGGACTTTAGGGAGAGAGAGGAGAGAGATAGACATGAATTACGACTTTCCGTTTAAGAGTATAAGTATTGGAAATTTCAAACCAACAACAACGAATATCTTAGAAATATTTAACTCCACAAAAATTTATTTGAAGTAAAGTGTGTGCTTTAACTTTGTGTAGTATGATCTGCATATCTATTATGGTTTACCAGTATACAAAACTGACTCAGATGGCAGAGGAGTCAAGAGGCTACTCCCAGGATATTCAAGATACGCACTTCATTTGTCATGAGAAACATGTGATATTTTTATCAAAGACGTTTAACTATTTTTGAGAAAATAAACATTTTGGACAACTTCTCTGTATAAAGCATAACTTTGGAGTAGGAGGACTTTTCTGAAATAAGTTAATGTATTTAACTGACCTCTTTTTGTGTTATGCTGTTCATAGACATACATAAAATGCTTCCTTTTTAATCCAGGAACCTCATAACGTATATTTCCAGTGAAATCGCGGTACAGAATTTCTGGATGGAATGCGATATTTTTTTTTTTTTAATTTATTTAGAGTCGCTTTAACAATTAAGTCATATCGCGACTATTCTATGAAATACAGCGGTATACAATAAATTTAGTACAATTATTTTACCAAAAACATGAGAATACAATCAAATCAGTACAACAAGTATCTTTCATATTATATTTTCGCATGCAAGCGCGTACCTTTGAGAAATGATAACACCCTTCTGCAGTTGGATGGCGTGTTCAGAGTGGTGGATAAGTCTCCAGTGATGTGATGAAGCTGTCGTTGTGTAGCGTATTGCTTACATTCTGTGAGGAGATGTTTTACTGTGAGGCGGGTGTTGCAGACTTCACATTGTGGTGGCTGGCCTTTGCTGAGGAGGTATGAGTGGGTTAACCTTGTATGACCAATGCGGAGACGTGAGATAATCACCTGCTCTTTCCTGCTAAGAGAATAGACAGGGGAAGAATTGGTGTCTCCTTTCCTTACCATGTGTAGTTTTTCTGGAGGCCATTGATTCCAGGCCTGTTTCCATCTTGTTTTTATTAGTTTGGAGAAGTACTTTGTAATATCACGATAAGGTACTGCTTGATGTTCATGTGTGTCTGTTAACCGACTTGCTTCTTTAGCAGCTTTGTCCGCTTCTTCATTGCCCTTAATGCCGCAGTGTGAAGGGACCCAAATGAAAGTAACTATTTTCTTTTTATTTAGAGCAATGGAATAAAGACTGTGGATATCTTGAAGCAGTTGGAGGTCAGTTGAACGATCTCTGAGACTTTGGAGAGAGCTTAATGAATCAGAAATTATAAGAAATTTACTCTCACTAGATTGGATGATGTATGTTAAAGCTTGCTTAAGTGCAGAAAGTTCGCAGGAGAATATGGAATAATATTTAGGGAGTTTCAGCTGAAGTTTCTTATCTGGGGTAATTATGGCACATCCATTGTCACTGTCCGTTTTGGAACCGTCAGTGTAGATAAATGTATGGTTAGGGTAGGCATTTGTTATTTCTTGAAACAGCTGTTTATAGCAAGATGCATCTGTATGGGATTTGTGGTAAGCTGTAATATTCAAATTTAGTTGAGCAGTTGGTATTCTCCAAGGTGGTAGACAATGAAACTTTCTGGGCATTATGGCAGGAACTTCTATGTTATATTCTTCAATGCATTTGCTTATTTTAGATTTAAATGACATTTCTTTTTGTGAATTAGCCTGTAAACGTTGGTTGGACGTTTCTGGGAGGACGTACTGGTAGATCATTGATTCGGGTCTTGCTAAAGTTTTAAGGGCGAATTTTAGGCTCAGATCTGTTCTGCGGACGTTCAATGGTGGTTCGTCGGTTTCCATTGTTAAGGCAGAAACAGGGCTGGTTCTGTAAGCTCCCAAGCATATTCTTAGAGCTGCTGTTTGAATTGTATCTAGTTTCTTTAAAACTGAAGATTTAGCTGTATTGTAGATCTGGGCTCCATAGTCGAGTTTACTTCTAATGAGAGCTTGATACGTTCGTATGAGGGTACTGAGATCAAAACCCCAGTTTTTGCAGCTTAGGGTTTTTAGTACATTTAATCTTCTGAGGCATTCATTTCTCATATCATCAATGTGATGTTTCCAGCTTAGAGTTGCATCAAACGTTAAACCTAAAATTTTGATAGCCTTCACTGAGTTGATTAGCTTGTTATCCACGCAGATTGTGGGGTTTGGGACTTTACATGGTGATTTGGAGAAGCATATGCATTTCGATTTATGATATGACAAGTTAAGACCAGCATGATTAGTCCAAGTGTGCAGATTTTCCAGTGTTTCTTGAAGAAGTATTGCAGTAGTAAAGGGGTTTTTCCCCTTACAAAAGATAGTTAGGTCATCTGCAAATAGTATACCTTTTACAGGTGGTGTAATACTGCTTACTATACTGTTGATAGCTATGAGAAATAGTGTGACACTGATTACTGATCCCTGTGGAACACCTCTATTAATGGATTCTTCTTTTGACATGGTTCCTTTGTAGCGAACTTTAATTTTCCATTCCTGAAGGAAGTTGTCAATAAAGTGATACAAATTACCACGGATACCGATGTTACGTATTGTTTTGAGTATGTAAGCTCGTGAAATTTTATCATACGCTTTTTCTATGTCTAGGCTTATTGCCATGAGATGTTGTTTCTGTGTAAATGCAGCTTTTATTTCAGAATCAAGTATTAAAAGATGGTCAGTGGTGGATCGAAACTGGCGGAAACCATTTTGAAGTTCGGTGAAGAACTGCATTTTCTCTAGTTTCCAACGCAATCGGTTATTTATAATTTTTTCAAGTATTTTACACATAGAGCAGGTGAGGGCTATAGGTCTAAAACTTTCAGGTGAAGTAAGATCTTTGTTTGGTTTGGGGATGGGTACTATAGTTGCTGTGCGCCACTGTTTAGGAAAAGTTCTTGAGTTCCATATATAATTAAGGATTTCGTGAAAGTAAACCAGTCCATCTTGCGGTAAGGATTTTAACATTACGTAAGGAATGTTATCCGGCCCAGGGCTGGAGCATTTACTCTTTTCAAGTGCCTCCATGAATTCTGTGAAAGTAATGTTATCATTGTAGTTTTCTTGGTTATTTTCGTCAGGTTGGTAGCAGTGGGTCACCTTGCTTTCGCAAGCTTCTTCTCTTGAGGCCTCTGCAAAAGTATGCGCCAGTATGTTTGCTATGGTTTGGGGGTCAGTACTTGTAGTGTTTGTTGTATAATTGTGGAAAACTATATTATGTGTTCCATCGTAAGATCCCCGTATTTTGCGAATTTTTTGCCATACCACTCGTGACGGGGTTTTTCTGTTTACAGTGGACACGAATGTTAGCCAGGACTCTTTCTTGCTGTGCTTTACTACTTGACGTGCTTTAGCTCTGGCTTTTTGAAACTCGATTTTGTGTGTGGGGGTAGGTTGCCTTTTGTATTTATAATAGGCTTTATTTTTTAATGCTATCGCTGTTTTACATTCTTCATTCCACCAACATACAGTCTTCCTAGAAACAGGGTATATTCTAGGAATAGTGACCTCGGCGGAATTGAAAATCACTTCTGCAAACGAGTTTACTAGTTTGTTAGTATCTGACTGATTGAAATTCACGGGGGATGTTAGATAGGATAAATTGTCAGAGACGTGTGCTCTGAACTTGTTCCAGTTTGCGCATTTTAAATTCCATCGTGGCTGACAGTTAAAACTTAAAGGAATGTTATTTGCATTACTTAATAAAATTGGGAAATGGTCACTGCCATGTAATTGGTTGGCGACTGTCCATTCAAATTTATCTTGGATATCAGGAGTGATTAATGTTAAGTCGATTGCACTGGAAGTACCGTTGGCTGTACTGAAGTGTGTTTGTGAGGTATCGTTAAGCATATTGAGATTTTCGTTGTGCAAGAGCTGTTCCACTATTTTACCTCTTGCGTTGGTATGCTTGCAACCCCATATAGCACTATGGCTATTAAAATCGCCCAGTATAATAAATGGTTTAGGAAGTTGTTGTGTTAACTCCTGCAGTGCATGTAAATCAAGTGGGCTTTTATTTGGTAGATATATGTTGCAAATGGAAATAGGTGTAGGAAGGTTTACTCTAGTGGCAATTGCTTCAAGTTCAGTTGTAAGCGGTATTGCCTGATGTTTGATGCTGTCTTTAAGGTAGGTTACTACGCCGCCACTAGCATGGAGGCAGTCCTTGCGGTTTTTGTAATATTGAGTATAACCTCGTAATGATGCAACATAGTTTCCTTTGAAGTTAGTTTCTTGAATGCACATAATTGCAGGGTTATGTTTATTGATCAAGAGTTTAAGAAACTCGAAATTGCCATGGAAACCATTAATATTCCATTGAAGTATGTTATTCATATGTTAATTTTGTTTATGGGATAAGGTGTTATATCTATGGCGATTAGTTTTCGGGACACATCGGTTTTGTTCGCTCAGAGGCATTGTTGACCTGATTAATGTATTCCAGCAGCTTTTTTTGAATTTTACTACTTCTGGTCTTTATACTACGCTCTGTATAGTAGGGATAGACTTTTTGCATTGTGTTCACTAGAGATTCTAGATCTGAAGTGTATTCCAAAGCTATGGGAACAATGTTTGTTACTCCAACACTGTTTTCCATAAAGCTTTGGAACTGGCTGAAGTTTAGTGCATAATTGTGGGTGTCTGCGTCGATAATATGTTTAACTGGTCTGAGAGATTCAGCTATTGACGAAATAAGGTTTGCTTTCTTAACCTTCTTAGCCTGCTGTGAAGCGAGGAGGTGCCGCGCTTCTTTTCCATAAGCATTATCCTCTGTATCAGATGTGCTGTTTGATATTGGTCGTTTAGGTCTTGTTTGTGTTTCCATTAGCATAGGTTCTGGGGAATTGTTGCGTTCGTCTTGAAATGGCAGGATGGGCTCAGGGGTAGAAGTGAGGTTAGGTGATTGCTGCTGTTCAGTATCTTTTCCTTTAGGAGGGGAAGGGGGACGGTCCTGGAGGTTTTTGGTAGCGATAGGCAATTCAGGAAACATGTCTTTGTTTAAGACCTGAGGAGTAGTTTCTTGTATACCGTCAGCTTCACGGCAATTTTTTGCAAAGTGGCCTTCCTGCTTGCAGATGAAGCAGGTAGGGGTATCCGCTGTTAGGTATATCCAATATTTAGTGCCTTCATATAGGATCTGTATGCTTGGAGGTAATTTCTCCACATCATTGGGTGGAATATAAAACTGACGTCTGAAACTAAGGATATGGGAAAGTCCTGGCTCTGAAATGCCAGCTCTTAAGTAGGTAATGTTTGACATTAGTTTAATTCCATATGCATTTAGCTGAGTTTCTATGAGTGAGTTTGGTATAACTGGACACACATTTGAAAGAACGATTCTTTTGTTTGGAGTAATTAGAGGACGGACCTGAAGAGTAACATTGTTTATATTTATTTTAGGATGTTTGGTAACCAGTGATTCTGCTACTTTAGATGACGTTAGGTATATGCATATTCTGGAGTTAGAGATCCGTGAGATGAACTTTATGTTACTTGGATCGGTTAATCTACTTACTGCGAGAGCGTAGTCCCTGACGGTAAGACCCTCATGGGAGTCGATGATGATAGCTTCTTCTTTCTTGGGAGAAGTCTGAGTAACTGTAGCATAGCTGGAGTTTCTTGTAGCACTGTTGTTCATGGTGGTTGTGTCGATGTTGTGAGACGGTAGACTGCTGTACTCAGCAGCTGCCATTGCTTCTGATGGTGTATACTAGTTTGCTGTGTGAGGATTTTTAATAATGTCTTACTAACCCGCTTGTTATACTCGTTTAATTGTTAACATACGAGAAAGCATATTTAGTAGACTCGTTCTACTTATCCGTTATGTACGGTGAGCGTCTTTTGGATTCAGATTTTTGATGTATATCGGAGAACGTTTAAAAGTTGATTTCTTTGCTGTCACGGCCTCCTGTGAACCAATGCGATATTTTCTCTACCTCTTATGCAGAGATAGAGGACAAGTAAGGACAGAGGGGATTTCACACTGAGCCAACTGTTGAGGGTATTGTGTCTCAGACCCTGGGAGGCCAGGATGAAACGAATGCGCTGTACAGGCATGCTAGAAACCGGGCGAGTAGCGCGAGGCAGCCTGTGGGTCTCTAACGTGTGCTGGATATTCTTCATATCGACACCAGAGTTCGTCAAGCAGCCACCGGACAGCCGGCTAAAACGTCAATAATCCGTCGGACACAGCAGTTGCAGTTCGCAAAGTCCCCACACAACAGCACCAAGCTCGCCCATCGCCAGCGCTTCTGTACCTGATAGACGGGGTTGAAATGAAGGTGAAATTTGAGGGTTGTAATTATCGTTCCCAGCATTTGTCTGGTTACACGGGAATAGTCTCAAAAGAGCCCATGAATCAGAAAGGTCGTCCCCGGGAATCGAACCCAGTTCCTTACACGTTACCGCGGAGCCATCTCTCTTGCTTACCTGCTATGTATATGGTACAAAAAATAAATGTAACTTTGCAGTGAAATTAATTTTGATTGTAGTATTGTGGATTGTTTCAAGGAGACCAATGCGTGGCTTAAATTCTTTCGTTTAAAGTACTTCTTCAATGATTAGATACATGAATAGTTGTTCATATATGCTGCTTTAGTAAGTCCCAATTTTAAATAATCCAAGGACCCTATCACTTTTTACTCAAGAAGAAATATACTTTTAACATTTAAAGTACACTAAGTCATCTGATTAGTGCCTTGTAAGCATGATTATTTGCATTCCGATGTCCTCTCCAACGCTTGCAATGAAATTTTTACTTTCTATTGTGCTTCACTCAAAAATTAATGCCAAGATTCCACCGGAAATACAAGAAAAAGAAGAAGAAGAAGAAGAAGAAGAAGAAGAAGAAGAAGAAGAAGAAGAATGTTCCTCTTTGTGACTTCAGCACATCTTAAATATCATAGATCACGTGAATAAATTTAGTATCTTTGAAGGATATAATACTGTCAAATGAAAGGTTCAGTAACTTTTTCTATCACTTTACTGCCTTCTAAAAATGAATGATAAAAATATAGTAATCTATTTTATCGTTAACACAAGTTACAATTCATCGTAATCTTGCAACTGCCCTGTCCTCGCATAACATTCACACAGAAATCACTGTCCTTTACTCACTCTGTCTCACAAATAGCTGGCTTCAACGATACAGTCACTAATAGCTGCTAATAAACAATTCCGACGCGACGATTAAATTTCTCTGACGATACACACACTCAAACTCAATACTGGCAGTATCCCACACACTCTTAAAAACTAACTATTCCTCTGTCCGTACTCTCTGGGTTTTATAGTCTAGGAAAACCCAGTGAATTTAGAGAGATTTAATTGATTATCTCACTATTAAAACAAACAAAGATTACAAGAAATAAATACAATAAAATATTACTTAACTTACTAAATTAATCGATAAACCTGCTTCCAAACATTACTTGTCTTTCTCTTAGAATCATGCTGTTTTGGTAAAGGTAACTTTGAATATTATATTCGGAAAGCAAATGACGAACGCAAATACGTATATTAACAGATGATAGGGAAGTGCTAAAAACAGATAAGCGCTACGAAGCTGATAAAAATGTGGGATAAGGAACCATGATGCTTTCAATCACTCCTTTCGTGGCATTGGTAAACGTGGGAAGGTTGTTCTAATATCAGAAAACTTGTGTTCAGATACAATTAAATGCACTTTTAGCCAAAATCCGCCATGTTTAAACCGGCGTCGGTAAATTGCCTCCTATTTACGTGAACTCTACAGCGTAAATTGCCTCCCCATTCATCTGGGTATTTTGCCTTCACTTCCAGCCTGTCACTGTTAACAGAAGTGCTTTCAGCCAGACATGAATATCCTACAAAATTAAAATTACCGTTTTCCCCGTTTTAATGGCTTCTTAAACAGGTAGTTATTGGTTAATAATCATAAACCACAATTTTCCTTCCCATTTGCAGACTTAGGACTGTCAGTAATGCAGGATGCAAATGACTCGTGAAAAACGAAACTTAAACTGTTGTTAAAACCGCGTCATTCTTTAAACTGGTAGGAATTTAAAAGAAACAGCCCTTAAAAACTGAAGTCTAGTAATAATTCCTGGTCAAAATGCTAATATTTTATTTTTTAAAAATATTTCTTTCGTAAGAGTATGTTTATTTCCTTTGCCTAGATAGCCTTTCCTTTGCCTCAGTCAAGATAAATATTTGAGTGACTGGCGTTGAAAAAACTGTTCATTTTTCTGTGGAAGAATTCACATTTGGTGGTGCATCTGATTGATAATAATTCAGCCCCATTATACGAGGAAAGTTGGTAGCTTCTGATATGTAGTTATCCAGAATGTAATCGGTGAATTCTGTTATTCTTTCGTCTTCTAGTTGAAATGCCATTATATCTACGAAGCGTTCACCAATATCTTCAGGTTGCAGGAATGGAAATCTAAAGAATAACCTAATAAATTGACTTCTTTCTCTTCTTTTTCTGTGCCAACACTGACTTAGGTGAAATCTACATCCCTTAATGTCTATCTCGGGCCACACTGTTTTCACGGCTTTGTGGAAATCCATCATGCCGTCATTTTCCATGGAGAAGTAATCCCAACCGAAATCCATTCAGTGGTGGATTTAAAAATGTGAAATACTCAGTGACACGGAGGGAATTTACGTACATCATCTCAGGTATCTGGGAGGCAATTTACATCACCCAATTTAAACTGATGAAGACCGGAAAATAATGATTGTTTGGAATAATTTATAGACTAACAATACAAATAACTTTTTTTTTGGGGGGGGGGGGAGATAGTGTTGTTTCAAGAACTTAGTATCTATCATTAGAGTTCGTGGTTCTTTTTTTTTGGGGGGGGGGGGGTTCACTGTTTGCTTATCACATATGTTGCTCGTGTTTAATGCTTTTTATCAAAGCACATTAAAGTCAATAAGTAATTAATTCATCGAGAAAAATTCATGAAGTGATTAATACGACAAAGACATTCTCTTGTAGAAGTATGAAACATGTGAGAGTGGGTTTCTAATACAACAGTTCCATTATTGTAAGGTGAAAAAAGAACGTCAAACTAGACTGAAAGAGTGAATGGATGAGAAAAGAAGTGAAAGAGCAATGTTAACTTACAAACGGAAGAAGACGCTATGGATAGAGAGATTTGCAGTTGCATGCGTGGAAAAAGGAAAGGTTTCTGCAGTTGTCACACCTAGTCAGTGAAGAAATACTTTTCCCAGGCAAGACTGTCAAATCCTTTCACCATCTAAGGCGAGTTATGTGACCAGAAACACATGCACAAATGCAATCCTACTGCACAAATACTACGATTGTCATGTGAACTGAGTGCAAATGCTATTAATGGCAGGAAGTTTCTAAGATGAATGTAGAGGAATATATGAATAGATATTCACGCAATTGCTAGAGAAAGTAAGGCATTTCCTTAAAGTTTACGACCTGGTCGTAGGCTTTCTTATTAGTTGTGTAATGTACCTATGTATTTTCCCCTTCAAGCTATGATGAATTGCATATTGTTACGGTTTTCAAAGGAATACAGGAATAGCCTACTCAACTGCAATTAATTTCCCCCTGCATAAAACATATAACCATAAATATGTTAGTGCATTTGCAACACTAACCTAAACATTGCCTGTCGTGAACTGCCTACCTTTTGAATCGAAATAGCACTACTTAACTTTAACATTTAGGTTGGAAGTGTTACATCAACCTCTTTTTTTAATAAAAAGCAATGTAAAAATATAACTTCAGAGAAACCCAACGGCAACACATCAATCGCCTTACTGGTCCTTTCACCTTGAAAGATAATGAAGAAAACAAGAAATGTACAGGAAATTCGTGGTGAAACGGGAACCATACCAGCATTCGCTGTGGTGTAACACGACCTCTAGTTCTAACTCAGAATTTAAATTAAGAAGCTGTACTCTAAGGATTTGAGACAAAGATTTTCAAGAAAATCCTCACGCTCTCGACTACTCGGAACATTTTTCGAAAATTTAGATTTTGTTATAAATGCCTCTAACGATTTTGATTAAGATATTTTCATGACAAATAAAATGTGTATCTTAAATTTTGAGGGAACGTTCTCAGAAGTTCTCTTCATTCTGAGTGAGTTTTCTATAATTAGTAAGTCCCAAGATATAAACTAAATCTTACTATACAAAAATGTAGATCTCATTAAAATAAGCAAGTTATGTCAAATACCAAGAGAATGGAATGATGCGTGTATGTGTGTATAATCATGTCTGTTGAGTTTTAAACATTTAAAACGATATGAAGTATTTATCAATATCATGTGACTTTCGACCCATTTGGCTGTATCGTTCAATATTGACCAATACATTTTTATTTAGGTGGTGGTGGTTGTGTTGGTGGTAGGGGATGATGGTTATAGCACTAATAGTAACTAATTAGTAACCAATTTTGCTTTTTCTTCTAATTATGTGGAAGTATTTATGACGTTCCGTGCGAAAATTTCATAACAAGGTTTCACGGGGACTACATGTTAGATGCTCTGAATACAGAAAAAGTGGTTTTACCTTGAAGTACTCTTCAATGGCTTTTGGATCGCTGGTAAACCGTAAGGAAGACACTAGGTAAAAAATTTAGATCTTCTTAAGCACAGAAAAATGCTTTTTGTTTTGACCATACTTGAGTTATTTTTTATTGGTTTAAATTTTTAAATACCTACTTTTTTCACGTGACAAATTATATTGTTTTTTCTCATAATCAAGGAAAGAGCAAGGCAATTCATCATAAGGTATCGATTTTTATGTCATGCCATACTTCTGCACCCTTAGCTAATTTACCATATTTCCAACGTATGTGATCACAATGAATCAGCTTTTGTTAGTCATGTAAGTCCATATTTGACTATATTTTAGTTTTAGATAATATTTTGGATAAATATACGAATAAGAGCATACTTTTAGTCATATCGTATGCAGTATTTAACACCAGATATTTCTGAGGGGTTGTCTTTTCTCTCTATAAGGATATTGCAGATCTGAGGAGTGTAGGATCTTTCTGGCAATCTGGTAGTTAAATGTTTACAGTTTAAAATGAACACACGTGAATATCTTGAAAACAAAACTTCCAGTTACTAACAATTTTGTAAGAAATTTATCTTAGAACTGCTTAAATAATCTTCTTAGTAAGCTTTTTGAGTATTGACACTATTTAAAGTATATTTGTGAAAGCAGCACTTATTCTCACTCAAAATAATTGTATATTCACTACCAATAATCTTTTTACGCGAAATATTTAATTTTATTTACACGCATTTTCCTACTCGCAGCACTTTTCAGATATCTATCTTCTCTTGTTATCGTTACAACTGTTGAATGGTACACTGAAATTCTCGCGTTATTAGCGTGTCTTTTCTTGACTATACTTCCAGTGGTTATCCTGATGACTGCTAGGAATAAACTGTGTGTAATGTCCTCAGAAACCTATATCGGATGGAAGAGAACTTATTACGTTCCTTCTAATATATGCTTCATAGAAGCATTACAAACAAAAACGTCTAAAGGGTGGTAAACATTTTCAAGGATAATGAAAATGAGTTATTGAATGCGCAGGACGAGGTAGTTGAGAAGGTTAGGGAAATATGCGTCGTGTGCTTGAAAAAAATCCTGCATATGCTGCATTATGTAAAATTGGTATTATTCTTTGTGGCAAAACAGCAGAAGTCATTCAAAATGAACCAGAGCGTTCTGCTAATAATTTCCCTTATTTTTCCCTTCTTTCTAAATCACATGATTTGCATATCGTCATCCAGAGCAATTCTGCTGAAAATGAAGGGTTAAAGAGATATTTAATCTCTAACTACTAAAAGTAATGCGTTTTTACTTTCTCTACAAGCAACGCATTCCACCCAAAACTTCGATGTTGACATTTCACGGGAAATATATGTTTTGAATCCCTCTGAATAAAAAAAAAAAAAAAAAAGCGTTTTTAGGAAAAGGTCATGTGTGTGTGGTATGTGTATGTGTAAGTCAAAAACGATAAGTGTCTTAAAAACCAAAGTTGATATTTAAGTTTAATGTCTTTCAAGGATGCGACACGAAGATTTTGAAGGCAATTGATCTACCCTAAACTACCCTTTACTGAAAATGTGTTTTTTTTAAAAATGTTGATTTTCCTGAAAATGACTAATGATTTTGATTAATGACACGTGTTTAAGATATTTTTATGACAAATGAAATTTATATTTCGAATTTTTTTAATATAACCTAAATAGACCTATTTTCTCTGGATGAATTTTGAATAACCCGTAAACCGTATAGGTAGACAAAATCTTACCATACAAAAATCTCGCTAAAACACATCATTTATGTAGAAATAATTTTTTTTTTAGAGAGAACCATTTTGGAGACATTTCTTGTTATTTGTGTCATTTCCGGAAGATTTAAACTTTCGTCAAATGCAACACCGTTTGTTTTTTTTTTTTTTTTTTTTTTTAATCTTAACAATGCAAAGAGAGCAGAAAATTTTAAAGGATTTTACTATTACTCTATTCCTACTGTATTCCCATATCCTGCTTGCACCTTCAAGAAAATACCTAAGCGAAAAGATAATTTCTGCAAATGTTAATCTTAACTAACCGAAGATATAGTTTGCAAGAATGGTTACCACAAGAGTAGAGAAAGTCATTTGAGTGCACCACTCAGGTCTTTTCGTTATAAAGTTTAGGTCATATTTTAGTAACTTTTATAGAATTTTTAGGTCATAAAAATCCGAGCCTAGTGTTTACATAGGGATCCGTTTTTCAAAATCGATGTGTTTTTCTCACAACGAAATGGGTAAATGTATAGTTTATTTATTAGAAGCAGGTAGAGGAATAAGCATTCGTAAGAATAGATATAATCGTTCATGCTATTCACGGAACTTAATGTTAAATTAGGAAGTCCAAGTAGTGCACTTAACCTCAACAAATAAAGTTTTATACTTCTTTTTAGAATCAATGGCCACATATGCTAATTTAGGTTTACTCTTTAAGTGCTTCCCCTTTAATAGAAGAACTTATATATTTTTATGATCATTCAATATAGTATGCTAGAGGGTTCTTTGGATAAAAGCTTCAAACACGTATTAAATATGAGCGGATTAACCTTACTAATTGACATTTCAAGCTTCGAGTTCACGCATGTAATTAAGGTGCCCACATTGCCATGCGCGTGGGGACCATCTTCCACATCTAAACAGTATGACCCAAAGGTGTAGGAAGTGAACTTCCCTGGCACGTAGGACGTACAGTATAGTCAGATTCTACCTTCTGCAACACGGACACAAGCAACCAACATTTATACCTAGCAAAAAGTATGGACAAGTTATAATATATCTATGCAAAACTCATAAAGTTCATATCTCTCTCTCCTTCACTATCTCTACAGCAATTTTGAATTAGTGAATTGCAAATAAGTATCAAACATTTATCTGCAATTAAATACTAACTTAAAAAGTCCATAAAACTCCAGTTTTATTTGTCATAAAAACAGCTAAAACATATATTTTAATCAAAAGTACTGGTTCTTTTTGAGAAAATCAAAATTTTAGAAAAATTGTCCATACAAGAGTAATATGAGGTGGGGATTTTCTGGAAAATAAACCGACTTTTCGTTTCTGAGTAACGCTCTTCATAGACACAAGCGCACGCACGCACGCACGCACGCACGCACGCACGCACGCACACACACACACACACACACACACACACACACACACACACACACACACTCATACACAGAGAGACGATACCTTTTTCCAAAAATAGTATTTTGGGTTCAGGATCTCTCAAAACATATATTTCCTGTGAACTTTGATATAGAAGTTTTGGGAGGAATACAATACTTCTCATACTTTACGTAGCAGAGAAAGTAAAAACTTGTCTAAATTTTGGTTATACTTATTTTTTCATTACAGTTTTGGTAGCACTGTTAGCATCTGCCAACAAATTCGATTATTCATTTGTTTAGTCCACCATGATCTAACAAATGACACGATACTTTTATATATCAGAAATAAGAAAGCAAATACGTATTTATGAATTCGGTTACATTTTATTCAGGGAATATTACTAACGTCCACTCGAGACTATTAAAGATTGGGGTTGGTTACTTTTACCATTAAAAACATTAATATAAAATTTAAATCATACTTTAAAAGGTTTTATTTAAATAACGTTAACTGAGTTTTCTAACTTAAATATAGGTTAAAGCAACACAAACAAAAATAGAGTGTACAGGCTAAAACATAATACAGGAAATCGAAACATTCTGATATAAAACCAGAATAATTGAAAGAAAATACACAGAATTAACCCACATCCTACAAGTAGAGTGAAAGGGTAGAATATAACAGTCAAATCAGGTAGTTTAAATTTTTATATTTTTGCCTAATTTGATGCCAGTTGGGAATAAAAATGTTCATATCCCTCATAATACTAAGAAACAAACGTGCAAATGAAAATCCGAAAAGGAATCTAGCCACATAAACAACTCGAAAGAAATGCGATATTTTTCTTATTGTCACTTATGCTTCAAAAATCTATTGGCAATGCCAAAACAGTGGTGACAGTATTAACAAGTTTACCAATCTTACGAGAATGAAACATGTTTTGTAGTTTTCTTCTATACGACGGTTCAACCTTTCGTTGCAGTTAACAGAATATTTATATCATACAGATGCCACTTGATCAAATTTGCAGTGTTATATATTTTATATATTAATAAAATCTGTAAAATATATAAAAATGAAATTTTGGAGAAATGTAAAAAGTTGTTTTGCAAACGGCTCCTAAGTGAATTATTTTATGTTTCATAAATATGGTTGTTCCAGTTGGTATACATTTTAGTTTTATGTCAACGTGCCATTCTATTTAGGAATGTATTTTACTGAATATATTAAGTGGATTTTCTTCAAATTTATAAGTTAAAATTTGAGGGTTTTAAAAATCATAAGTCAAGATAAATGTTTTTTTTTTCTAGGAATTCAAATTTTGATAAACAAAAACCATAAAAGCTAACATTAAGATAGAACATTTCCATTCACTATTATAAATTTACTACCAGTTAAAGCTCAAGTTTCATGCAAAATGTAATTTTTAAGTTCTGCTTGTTCTCGATAAATATGTTTCTAAAGGTGAAAAAAGTTAATTTGCAGAAAATAGCATAAAAAGTTGGATAAAAGTATAAAATAATTCAAATAGGATCGTGAAATTTGTAGGAGTCATTTTAAAAAACAGTTTGTTCCATGTTTACAAAGTTTCAATTTCATATCTTTTACACATCTTATAAAATATGTAAAATATATTAAATTGAGTCTTCGGCAGGGCAGCTCAAGTAGACTTATTAGGGGAGCTACTCCTAAACAGCATGTAAAATATATAACACTGTGCAAATATACCTTTATAAGAGTAAACATGATAAGATATAATATCCAATTTTATAATAAATTTGTTTTAAAAATTACATTTAATTTGCCATAAAATATCACAAATACATATCACAAAATCGTTAGAGCCATTTTCAAGAAAATCAAAATTTCGAAAAATTTTCCATGAAAAGGGTAGTTTAGGGTGGAGAAATTTCCTTCAAAACCTTTGTGTCGCATTCTTGAAGGATATTAAACTTAAATACCAACATTGCTTTTCGTTTTTGAGTTATGCTGTTCAGACACACATAAACACACACACACACACACACGGACCTTTTTCCAAAATGCTTTTTGGGATGCAGGTGGCCTTCAAAACATACATTTCCGGTGAAATCTTGGTATCGAGTTTTTGGGTGAAATACTTCCCCCATACTTCCCCTACTTAGGATACGTAGTAGAGAAAGTGAAAACGCTGCATTCCTGCGTATGATCATCTGGCAACTCCAGCAATGCTGTAAAATGGATGTGTTTTTGAACCACTTTTGCACGGAGCTACTTTCCGACACCTGCATCATCGGGGCCAGCAGCAGCACCAGCCGAATAGGCCGATGGAACTTGACAGCTGTCTATCCGACCATTTAGGGTGAATGTAGCTACTCCACTACCTATAATATGCAATTAAAAGTATGGATGGACCTTGCAGCAAGCTTATTGCAGGAATTTGCTCGCGCTGATCGCCGGCGGATACCAGCGAGTAACCTGCCATTTCCAAACACAAATGATAATAATTAACGAATGATTACCGACGGCTTCAAAATGTAGAATGAGCTTCCCAGTGTAATAGTCTGAGAGTTATCGGAGTCTGAGATCATGAAAAAAATCTGGAGTGAATGTGGACCGGCATCCCAATGCCCGTACGTTCCTCTGATCAGCAGTCAGGTATTTCTATATCTCAGCGTATTAAAATAGCCACATTTATAAACCTCATTAGCAAAAGCTAATTAGATTAAACCCTTAACATACTTATTATTCTACAATGTGATAGCTTTACTGGTAAACAGGCGAAGTATTGTATTCCACCCAAAAATTCCATGTCAAGATTTTACCGGAAATATGTTTTGAGGACCCTGAACCCAAAAATAGCATTCTTAGAAAACAATTACGCGCGCGCGTGTGTGTAGATGACTCTATGGACAGCATAACTCAAAAACGAAAAATGGATTGAAAACAAAAGTTGGCATTTAAGTTTAATGTCTTTCAAGGATGTGACACGAAGATTTTAAAGAAAATTCCTCCACCCTAAACTACCCTTTACATAGAAAATTTTTCGAAAATTTTGATTTTCTTGAAAATGGCTCTAACGATTTTGATTACAATGCCATATGTTTGAGATATTTTTATGACAAATGAAATGTATATTTTGAATTTTCTGGCTATAGCACCTGTAGTTATATTTACTCTGGACCACTTTTGCATAACTGGTAAACCGTTAGAGATATACCAAATCATGCTCTACAAAAAATGTAGATCTTGCTAAAATACACAATTTATGTCTCAATAAATTTTCTTATAGGGTGAACCATTTCGGAGATATTCCTTGTTATGTGTGTGAGTTTCTGAAAACTTAAAACTTTCGTGAAATGGAACATCGCTGTTCATTTTTTTTATGTTAAGTGTGCGAAGAGAATGGAATCTCAAAGCTTTAAAAGATTTGACTATCGCACAAAATCTACTGCATTCTAATATTCCCCTTGTATCTACAAGGAAATAAACAAAAAGATAATTTCTGCAAGTGTTTATCTCAACTAACACGAAGAAGATATAGGAATAAGAGTGTGTAAGAATGGTTAGTACAAGAGTAGAGAAAGTCATGTCAGTGCATTTCTTGCTGAAATTACATTTACAAACCAAATATTGGACGTTTAAATACTAAGAAATGAACAACAACAATAATAAATAATGAATGCTAGTGCCATTGTTTGTGGCTGTGTGAAATACCCTGAAGGTCTAGAAGAATCTGTTTCGCACCACAATCTATTACTCACAATATCACTCTCAGATGCAACAGATTCATCACTTTCTTCTCCTCAAGTCTCCTCATAGATATCTTCAGAATTTAGAGACCCACTAAATTCAATATTTAACTCTTTTTCACTTTCATAAAGTGTAAGAAAGCAGCACATAAACTGCAATAACAGTGACCTCGGGTATGGATAAAACACGCTGAAAGGTATCGATGAACTGATGAAATAAGAACCGCAGCGAAATCTAGAGAATGAAACAAGGGACTACTAAAATAAGATAATTCGGAAATGTTTCATCCAAGTATACTCGGCATTTTATTATTTTTTCAAAATTAAAAACATGAGCGTGTTAAAACAGTCACATTTATAAACGTGATTAGACAAAAATAATTACATTAAATTCTTAATAATTTTATAACTGGCTCTGCGGTTGAATGGTCAGCGTTCTGGCTTCCCAACCCAGGTTCTATTCCCGGTTGGAATTGGAAATTTTTCTTTAACCAGAACAATTTTTTATCGCCACAGTCTGGATGTATGAATGTGGGAGAGAATGTGACTGTTTACTGTTAAAATGATAATGATAAAAATCTTCATTAATAGACTCTACAGTTCAGTAAGCAATAACACCATCAAGATATATCTGAGTTGTCATAAAAATATCTAAAGCAGATAACATTTTAACCAAAATTGTTTGAGCTGTTTTTGAGAAAAATCAAAGCTTTCTAAAAGTGTCCCATATAAAGAGTATTTTGGTGTGGAGAGATTTTCTTCAACTTCGTGTTGCATCCTTGAAAAATGCTTATATATATATATTATAAAGTGTATGAAAAGGTTATGTGCAAAGTAAAATGAACCACAAAATATTTAATGGTGCACGTTAATGAAAGTGTTAAACGCGATTCCTATGGCAGCCTATGTTGGACAGGTAGGTTCTCGTAAGGTTTCTCATTAGTGGAGGAGTTCTGTAAATCCTTGGTAAGGATGCTGCCTCGTAGAAAGTGGTGGAGTGCAATAAATCTCGGGCTACTCAACACTTGCTGGCGACTTAATTACTGGGATGACCTCTCCCTCACTTTGTGACGTCACCCTCCTGTTGTTTACCACGCTCTTTATTGCCTCGCATTGTCTTTAAATCTAATTATAATATAATAATTCACTGTAAACCTTTGCCTCCACATTCCGATGTTTACCAGACATGCATTTCTACTTTCTCTGCCACTTAACCGCAGTGAGTAGGGGAAGTACGAATTTTATTCCATAAAAAAATTTTATATACAGATTTCAGCAAAAATATTCACTCTGGGGTTCCCTGAATAAGTATTAATTATAATAAATATATCCACGTGTATGTATGTTTGTGTGTGTCATTAGGACAATGAATTATTTAATTCGTCTATATTCTATTTGACATAGAATGCCAAGTTTGTCTTTAAATTCTTTTTCAAAATGACAAGCGGAATATTGATGGTAAATCCTAAACATCAAGTTGATGAATAATTGACTTCACTTCACCCAAAGAAATTCTTTTTATCATCCAGCAACTTCCCGCAAGAAAATCGCCTGGGCATGATCTAATACCAAACTTTGTATTAAAACATTTGAGTCGCAAAGCACTTGCTATCCTAGCTTCGTTGTTCAATAGTTTTATGCGAATGGGTTATTTCCCAAGAATCTGGAAACACGCCATAGTTATTGTTATTCATAAACCTGGAAAATGCCCTTCCAATCCAACAAATTATCGTCCAATAAGTCTGCTGCCAACTCTGTCCAAGGTGTATGAAAAGATTATACTGAAACGTTTAGGAAAATTTCTAGAACAAGTGTCACTATTACCTCCTTTTCAATTTGGTTTCCGTCGCAAACATTCAACTACTCATTAAATTCTCCGAATTACAGAGCAAATAGCACAAGGCTTCGAGAAGAAAGAACATACTGCTGTCGCATTCCTTGACTTCACTCAGGCATTTGACAGAGTTTGGCATCAGGGTCTACTATACAAACTGTTTCTCTATGGCACTCCAGACTACCTCTACAAAATAATATCTTCCTTTCTATCATACCGTACCTTTTCAGTTCGAATAGGTAACAGTCATTCTTCTACCAGACCTGTAACAGCAGGTGTTCCAGAAGGTTCAATATTGGGTCCAATTCTGTTCAACTTGTTCACTTCTGACATACCTACAACGCCCACAGCTCAAATAGCAATGTATGCCGATGATACTGCCATCTATGCAACCCATCGTAATTTACACACCGCTAGAAATCGCCTTCAAGAGGCCTTAAACTTAATCATACCCTGGCTTGACAACTGGCGCATTTCTCTCAACCATGACAAATGTGAAGCAATGGTGTTTACATTATGCAGACCGGAATATCCACCATCAGTAACGATAGCAACAAATTCTATACCCTGGAAAAGTGACAGAGAAACGGTGAAATACCTTGGTGTACTGTTTGATAGAAAACTCACGTGGAAGCCACATATAAGTAACAAACTCAAATTTGCCCAAATAAGACTGACAAAACTTTATCCACTTCTCAACAAAAAATCTTCGCTTAAGTTAAAAAACTGCATACTACTCTACACAACTCTTTTAAGGCCGCTTTTACTATATGCCTGTCCAATTTGGGGAGGAGCCAGTGCTACAGAAATTAAACGCATCCAAACGTTTCAAAACAAAATCTTACGTATCTCAACTAATGCGCCATGGTTTGTCAGAAACAATCAACTACACAGAGAGACTGGAATCAGTACCATTCAACAGTCAATTTCTTCACAAGCCGAACAGTTTTACAGCAATCTAAAGAACGTTCCTGGATCTATTCACTACTCTCTTGGCAGAAAATCCAACTTTCCAACACGCATCAAGAGTCGTCTACCACTGGACCAGTTATCACAGCAAGATCTGATTTAATTTCAACTAATACTGTCAGTGAGGGGCCCAATGGGGTTTACCTCATTTCAATGTTACTTATTATATTTTATTTATTGTTATGTGTATTTCAACAATGGTCTGTAGAGCGCACATGCGCTGATCGATCAATAAATCATTAAAAAAAAAAGTTGATGAATATAATGATAATGTGTAATTAAGAATTACTTTGTACATTTGACTCTCTATACTATACAATCGTGGCAATAAATACTGAATCTCTCGTTTTTATTTTACTGATAGATTCATCCTTGTTTCATAGTGGTGTGCTTTCCTACAACAATAGCGTTTATTTGAATAGCCTTTACATATAGTAAGTTTACCGGCGTTTTGCGGGTGGCTTTGTGAATACTGAATGACGTCTGAACATTTGAATGTTATTTCCGCATGTTGAATCTAACTAAGCATCCAAATCATTCATAAAAAAACATGTATAGTAAATATGGAATGGAATAAATCGCTTTTTATATAAAGTTGTTCATGCACAGAAACCTTTTTCGAGAAACGCACAAAAAGTAACATTTTTTAAAACATTCTCGGGCATGTCAAAATATATTCAAATGTTTGAAGGAATATTTCACAAAACGTAGGGATTATTCTATACGATGTAATGACATTTACAACACTTTAAATAGTAGTCTTTGTTGTTTTTTCCACCTTTCTCTTAATGGCAGGTGTTAACTATGACTCCATGGAAATCTAATTTGTTTCAGATAAAAGGTTTCGTTGCAATGAGACCTGTGTAATTCCTGATGATTTAATCACCTTCATTAATTTTGGCCTGTACTCCATGAAATTTTTGTACAGCGAGCGATATTGGCATGCTGAGGGCAACCCAATGGAGTTCTATTGTGCATAACCCCTCGATTGAACGGATAGGGGTGGCAGGAAAGTGGGGTGAGGGAGTCTTTTGACTAAAATAGCGCATATATCAGATATTTGCTTCACAAATAAAGTGTAGATCTTGAGTTTTCTGCTAAGTCCTCTACATTCGAAAGGAAAATTCTATTATTTTTTATGCATAAGACAAAGAGGAAACTTCTGTAGAAAAAATATCAAAGTCACTTTAAAACACAATTCATTTTAAATAACTTTTTGTAGCATTGCCAGTTTCTGAGGTGTGTTATTTGTTTCAACACTTCATCAATGTTTAAAAGTGCTATTGCTAATAGTTTTTCAGGCGATGTTTTGGAAACAAAATAGAATTTCTAGGCCAGCATTTACTCACTCACTTTCCAACATCTGACTATGGATCCTTCCTTCCTTGCACCTACAGTTAAATATATAATGAAAACATTCTTTTAGCATGAAGTATATAGAAAAATATACTTTCGTAAGAATATTTTGTGAAACTGATATGAATGTCAGATGTCAAATTATTTTGCACGCGGTGAGAAACTTATACAATTGACAAGTGCAAAAATAAATTTTCTATATGTCTTGATTTTTCCGCTACAAAGAAATTCCAAATTACTAAAAGTATCAAGGTATTGATAACTGACTGCATTGAAATGATACGGCAGTTAGCAAAAATTTGTTTTGGTGCTAATAATTTCTTCGCAGAGTAACATTTAGAGCGTGTATTAATGAAAGTGAGTGAGTGAGTGAGTGAGTGAGTGAGTGAGTGAGTGAGTGAGTGAGTGAGTGAGTGAGTGAGTGAGTGAGTGAGTGAGTGAGTGAGTGAGTAGTATTTCGCTCGAAAGTTACATTTAGTAATATTTTTCTTCAGAGTGAACAAAAAAACTTTTTTGTGTTCAGGGGACTTAAACAACGAGAGAAATCTCGATATCGAAGTTTTGGCTGGAATACAGTGCCTCCCCTGCTTACTAGATGTAGTAGAGATCGTAAACATTTATTTTATTCAGCACGCAAAAAGAACAACTTAGGTAACACAAAACAGTTTTAAGTGTTCAGGAGAGCTTAATTCATTTAGAAGCTATAATTTGAAATATAGTCTCTGTCTTTCAGAAAAAGATAGCACGTTTCCAGGCTGAACGAATTATCAGACTGATTGAGCTATTTTTAGTATGCCCTTTATACACAATTACACATCAATTTTCTTTATAATATTAATCTAGATTTGTAATCTGTACTGACCATACTTGGTATCGTTACACGGAGTACTGTTTAAGCTTTTAAACGAATGCTACAGATATTCTAATGGATTTGTTATGTCATGTTGAACAGCTGTTGTTGGTGAAATAAACAGCAAAATATTTATGTCACTATTATTCTGTCTATACTTTTACAGAACGTGACGATAAGTTCATTAACTATTTGAAATGTTTCTGTACCATGATTGTGATCAATAATAGTGTGTGGTTGATTGAAAATTACGTAATGAACACATAAGTTTGCTCAATCGACTGCAGAAATGCTCCAGACTGGAATGTTGTTAACAAGAATCAGATGAAAGGAAACCCACATGTGCTATTGTTTGATGATTATCTAGAAATGCAGTCAGCTCTATTTAGCAGAGCTACTGCAATCTAGGTTATGTGGCACGTGGGTGCTGCTTCATTTAATTCACTATTGTTTTACCATGAGCATTACTATGACATCCTTGAGATGCGTTTGTAATGAGGCTTCCCTGCTGTGTTTAGGACAAGGATATGAAGGGGGAAATTGCTCCTTATGGATTTATTGCACACCTGCTCCTCCGAAGATAGAGAGTATCAAACCCGGGCTGTTCCAAGAATTTCCTTCCCGCTGCTGTGGTTTTTCTTGCTAGATTCGAGCAGATGAACATCTTTTGGAGTGAGTCATACACTGGATTTTCAAGGAAAAGTGAGTATCAATCAGTTTATAGCCATATCAGTGATATAACTTGGTTTCTTTGATTTCAACTAATGTACGGACCTTGTTACTGTCCTTATAGCCTCGGGTTTCCTTTGTTTGGACACTAATATTTGCAGGAAACGTGCTACAAGTAACACGAGACATTCTAAATGAAGTGATCGAGGGTAAGAAATAGTAAAGGACATTTTGATGCGTATATACGCCACTTTTTCACGTACAATTATATAGTAGACACAGTTTATCGGTAGTCTCCAAGAGGTCAAGATGGCCGACATTGCACTTAACAGCTGACGAAAGAATTCCAAACAGCAGTCCTGACAATGTGCATAATAAAGGCATTTCTAACCTCAAATATCACAGAGTTAAAGTATCATGCTTTCAAACGATAATAATGCTTGAACATCGTTACCACACAACAAAGAATCTACTCACCTTCGGCAAATCTTGTTCTGCAATAACACTTTTGGATAAAATCACTTCCAAGCGTTAAATATCGTAAAATATATTTAATGCATTACTCTGTAGCGAACACAAAAATAACAACGGTTACTATAACAGCATATATTGCTCTTAAAGAATTCGCAAACACAAGCAGTACGTCCACAGATTGATTAATTAATTAACACGGCGTCTAAACGGAATCTTGTTTTAAAATCTATCACTTGGCCTTTCTGCAACACGTTCATAAACAAGCACTTGTGTGCCAACATAACAGACGCAATAACACTAGCTATGGCCGTCACTTTACCATGGTGGCATGTCACGAACAGTTGGCGGCACTAATGCAACCTAACGGATGGAATATCACCAAATATAACCAGACTACACCATAATGGGGGAAAAACGTCAAGGTTGTTTTTTGGGGTATCTGAATAAGCTATGCCTACTATACCATTCTTACGAAAATTATGTTCTTCTCTCCACGTTACAAATCACACGTTCATGTCAAGGAAAGATTTCATATTAAACAAGAAGTAATAAATGAAATGAAAGTCTATTGCAACCAAATCTGTTATATGAAACAAATGAAAGTTTGCATGCTGTAATAGAAAATTGCTATCTGTATGAAAAAAGGCAATTATTTAAAAATGTTATCAATCCCGTTACATTGCATGAAACAATGCTTAGTCATAGTAAAACATCAAAATAATTTCTTTGAATTTTCCGACATTTTTACTTAAAGGTCAGTTGATATATTGCGTCACTCATGAAAGTCACTTTTTATATAAACAGTGATTTCTTTCATTCCACATTCATGATAGATTTTGATCTAGGAATTATTTCAATGATTTATTCCATTTTTTACTTATCCATCAATATGAGCTATCAGAAACAATAAAGGATAGCAAAGAATTTAACATTAATAATAATAATAATAATAATAATAATAATAATAATAATAATAATAATAATAATAATAATGGCAACATGGATCTATGAATACAGTGAACATATTTAGTAATAGAAGTAATACTAAAATTAAGCAATGTTTAAGTGAAAGTCGTGTAAGTATAGAATAAAGAATTTACACTGTAAAACAATTACTTCTGTGTATACATACTTGAAGCGATTCCTTTAATGGCCAACAAAGCTATGGTCTTCAGCTTCTGGAGTCAAGATTTAATATTCTCCAAATATTGACGACATGAACTATTCTGCCTCGAGCACCAATTGACAATCCATAACTTCAACTTTTTAATATAGTATGGGATTGTGGGCTCATATATTTGTCGCTTCTCGCTGTTGATCTGTTAGATGAGGTAATTTATCCCTCAGAGAAACCAAATTAAAATGCCAGGATGTCAATTCTGCAATGAGTTCCATTTGTTGATACGCCATGGACTACTTTAAATGTAATAAACGTTTCCTGGGGTAGACTTCCTGCGATTTCTGAGCAAATGTGATTATGTTTGCCATTTCTTAGTTGCTCGCCAAATGGGCAAGACCCAAGAACATAACCTCAAGTTTCTGTGTCGACATCCAAACATCTTCTCGATATATGTAGATCGCACTGCAGAAGTATTCCCAGTCATTCTTAAAGCTTCACTCCATTCGCTCGCAGAAATTCTTAATGACCCTTTTGCTGGAATGTACTCGTTCTAAAGTTCTATATCTTTACATTTCGTGCTAACTCTTATCATTTATTGAATTCCATATACAATACCATATATAATTCAGGTAACACGAAGAAGTCCCAAAGAATTAACTTTGGGTCCCATTGCATCTGGTATATCTGATGGTGCTTGCAAAATTTCTTTATGCAATCCGAACATTAAAACGGCTTATTACCATGGCATAAATCGTGCGAAATTAGCCTATTTCTGGTACTAGTGCCAGAAAATTAATGATGTAAATACCATGGCAACAACATAACCTCACTGTCACAACATAATTTTCTCCAGAAAACCTGAAATCCTCACTCTTACAAGTGCATCAACATTCAAACACAAAAATCACCTCATTTTCAACTGAAAAAACAAAACAGCACTTACAATCTAACTTTAAATTGCCATATTAAGAAGTAATAAACGTTTACATAATTACCAACTCTGAAGAAATAACTTCCGGTGATCATATAGTAATAGCGGTGACGACACCAGCTTTCCTAGGTTAGTATTTAGTTTATGTATGACAGTTGAAGGTTTAAACTTCTGTACGTTGCTGTAAGAAGCTCCGAAGTAACATTTGTTTTCCATGACCTATTGCTCGTACATTAAAGTCGTTATGGTATATTGCGATATAAGGATGATAAGTGATTTTTACTGGATCGAGGAAAAGTTTGAAAAAATGAGACGCAGTCTAAAATGTAATGTGATAAAATGAGTCGAGTACTTTTATATCACTCTACTTTTCCTTCAAAATTTTATCACAAATATACAGTTCTCTTCTGCTGACGTTAACACAGTCTACCGTCTTTCGTGATATCACAAGTCCAAACTGTTTTCCTCTCGTAGCCTTGACTCAGTCCTTTTACTGTTTTCTTCACTTTGTCATACAGTAATTCCTGCGATACAATCACTCCCCACTCGTTAAAACTTCTTCACTTCGACGTGACGTATCTTTCACGACAGCAGTGCCACACACACACGCACTCACTCACTGACATACTGAACAACTCATGTCTGTAAGCGTAGCTCTGCGTTTCCTCGCCTCTTTATATAGCGAGGATGATATAACACGGACCTTTCGCGAACTTCTTCAAACAAGCCGGCCGCCTGACACTTATCGAATCATCTGGATAAAAACCTCTTTTGGTTCTGCCGCTCTGATTGTTGTCACGTGTTTGCTCGCCTTTGATACCGCCGCTCCCATATACCCAAACGCGCGAGACAGCCTGACCTTGAGCGCCTTTGACGGCCAGGTATGTGGAGTGAAATAACTTAGCCCCGACAGTCCTTTGTTGTGCGCCACGTCGCGCGTCACAGTAATATAGGGTGATTTCCGTTACCGTTGGGTTACATCTTTAGTTTCTAAGCTCATTATAAGCTTCTGAAGCTTAAACGAAATTTCTTGGATAGTATCAAATGGCCATGAACGTATATACAGAAAGCATGTTCGTCAGATGACGTTTTTGGCAAAAAGTGAAAGCGGTGAAAGCAAAAGTGAAATGGCTAACGCTAAGAAAACATAAACTTGATAAAAATTATGTATTTTAAGGACCTCAAATATTGTCCTTGGCAAGTATTCATTCCCATCCTTGATAATTTACTGGCTATACAAAATTATAAAAAAAATCCTAACAAGTGCATTTATTAATCATTTAATTGAATTAAACAAATTTTGTTTTAATTGAACTCATTAAAGCCCTTTTGAGAAAATAAGTAATAAGGAAAGTTCTTCCGTCCAAAGTATAATTTGCATTTGTGGGATATGGTATTGTGATATGATATTATATTGCTAGAAGCAATATAACCAGATAATATATTATGGATCCTTGAGATTGGAATCATTTTCCACGTCGTAATGAAATCTAATATCTTTTCCAATTGTTCATTGTTTAAGAATATTCCTACACTATATCAAATAGCGGTTTCTGCTCATATAACTTATACCATAACATTATATTATAGCAATTTATTACGCTATGGGCATTTCTTCTCTTTTTGGAACATTTACATTAAATGATGTCAGAAAGCTTTGGTACCTTCATTCACTTAAATGTTCGCTTGGCTATCTTAGGCGAAGTTATATATTTTTCTTTTGCTGAAGTGTGGAAGCACTATTGTAGTATATCGAAAAATTCGATATCGATGTTTCATGAGAACACATCTTTGAGATTCTTTGACATAAGCATCTGGAAAGAAAAAGCTCTTTTAGAAAAGCAAGTCCAGAAGATTTGCAGGAATCTTAATGCAAAGAAAGCACGAAAAGACTTTTATGAAGTTATGGCTATATCTTTACTAGTCAAAAAAGTCCGGAAATGACTTAAATTTAAGTTAATTTAAGTGGTGGTGGTGGTGGGGGTGGCGGTGGCGGTGGCGGTGGCGGTGGCGGTGGCGATGTTAGCAACAAAACACTAACAGAATTTTAATATTTAGAAAAGGTGAATATCTTCATTTCAAAAACTAACAAATCTGATCAGAATGCTACAATACAAGCAACATAACCTATACTGCGAAACTAAATATGTCCAAAAAGAAACTTTAACCGAGGTAACTGTGAACAAAGTAGATCAAAGCACTTTAATAACCAGGTTCATTAAGGCCAACTTCTCACACTTAGCCTAGAAAGTTAGGTTCTTTCAGTGAAGGATGATCTTAATGCCAGTGCCAAAAAAAAAAAAAAAAAAAAAAAAAAAAAAAAAAAAAAAAAACCACTTTCTTCGCTTTGTTGTGGTTCTACTAGGTCAACTTTGAGCATACACCTACTTTAAGCATATAATTGTCAACACATTAGCTGAAAATTCACATCTTCCTAGAATAAAGACACATTTATAGTTCCAGAAAAGTTTTATGGCGAACCATTTGCCACATTATTAGTTAGATGAACCTCCTATAAGTTATTATAAAAGTATTTTAAGAACTGATAAGACATTAAGAAAAACTTTGGTGTGTTGCATCTACATTTAGTCTTCTACAAGATGTTCTTACAAAAGCTTGTTACTGTGGCCACAACCTGTAAACCCAGATAAACCTTTAATTTACGTTTACATTGTACAATACAGGAGATAAAGCGATAATCAAATGTGACGACTTGGAATGATGATTGGAAAAATAATATTTTTGGTCTATCTATGATAGCTCATAAGCAACAAAACCAAAGAATAACAATGATAACATGGGTTTACCCAGTAGTAGTTGCAATAAATTTAATTTTTACTCAAGCATATAAGAGTTGATGATCTTACAACATACTCGTTTGTGTACATGAGTCATACTTACCACGAAACAAAGGAAAATCGCACGCAGACATGCACTGCCGACCATTTAAAGTGAAGTTTATTTACTAAATAAGAGCGAGAGGATATTCTAATTACGAAGGAGAATTTTCCGTATCTCTGTCCACATCTTCACATGTGTGTTTTGCTCCACGCAACAGTCCGTTACCATGGTGATAGACTAGCGGAACCTCGGACCCAAATCACCAGAGCTCCGTGGAGATCTTCCAGCGTAAACACGTCTACGACCAGAAAATGACACTAACCGAATTACAGACTCCGCTTTCGATCTCATTCTCTGTCCTAATTCACCAAATTGTTGTTGTGATTCACGATGATGGCTCTTGAAGCCTTTCTAAGGTTCAATAAGAGAACGTGATGTTACTGGACAAAAATGTTAGGTTAAGGTGGAAAAATAATCTGATATTTAATAGATGCATTACTTTCTCTACCCATTGCCATCTTTAAAAAGTGTTTTATGATCTAAAAGCTCTTTAAAACTCTGCCAAAAAATTGCGCTCACTTTTAATAGCTACAGCTAAAATGATCTACCTCTCATAACCTCAATGTTCAGTACAATTGCACAGAACAAAGGTATGCAGTTTGCAAACTTAAACTATCAGTTGTCAAATACTTATTAATAATGGGGAAAAGTTGAAATAAGGAAAATCATTAGCAGAAGGTTCTGACTTATTTTCATCGATTTCTGCTTCTTTGCCACAAATAATGTCGCCAATTTTACACAGTTTTGCACATGCAGGATTTCTTTCAGACAGACGACATAAATTTTCCCTAACGTTATTTATTTCCCTTTCAGTTACCTTCATAATGCTTTATGCAACACACACGTCACCACAGTTTCAAGTGATGGACTAGTATATTACAGATAAATTTGATTTTATATACACTAACTTTCTTGACATGGTGACTGAAAACAATTGTACATTTTATATTGAAAACCAGTCACTTTCGTCAAAGTATTGAAAATGTCGATTTCACTATAATTTATGTAACAGTATGCTTAAAAGTATCTCATGTGTTAAATATTAGATAAAATATCTTATTAATATATTTTGTCAAAACATGAACTAACATTAAAATATTGTCAAATATGCATATAAGTATACGACCAATGAAAGCTGTGTTCATAAATGTTGGAAACGCGCTCAAAGTAAGCTCTTATACCTCTATCTTAATGTCAGTTGGGATAATCATTTGCAGAAATTATCTTATTGATAATTTTCTTGTAGGTACAAGAGGAACATGGGCTTTGAGCGATACTCAAATCTTTTATAGTTGGTCGCTATATGAAGGCTTTGAAATTCCGTTCTCTTTGCATGCCCAAGAGATAAGACAGTAAGTTACGACGTTTCATTGGAGAAATTATAAGTATTGTAAAATTCACACCAATAAAAAGGAATATCTCCGAAATGGTTCGCTCCACAAAATGCATTTGGATATATATGTGCTTTAAAGAGAACTACTTTTTGTATATTAAGATTTTGTATATCTGTTACGGCTTACCAGTTGTGCAAAAGTCCTTAAGAGTAAATAGGACTACATAGGCTATAGCCAAAATATTCAAGATATGCATTTTATTTTCCATAAAAAGTGTGAAACATATGGAATTTTAATCAAAATCGCTAGAGCCATTTTTGAGAAAATCAAAATGTTTGAACAATTTTCTATGTAAATGATAGCTAATGGCGGATGAATTTTTTTCAAAATCTTCGTGAAAGATATTAAACTTAACTTTGGTTTTTAACCGACTCTTCGTTTTTGAGCTATGTCGTTGACACACACACACACACACACACACACACACACACACACACACACACACACACACACACACACACACACACACACGGACCTTTTCTAAGGAAGCTTTTTTATTCAGGGGGTATCACAACATATCGACATCGAAGAGATGTGCTAGAGAAAATAAAAATGTCGCACTAAGAGATATGTGTAAAATGTAAAACGAGAAATAATTACCTCTAGTCGCACACCAGAAGTTATTGAGGAGGTACACGAAAGAATTACTCAAAGCCCAAGGAAGTTTACATGCAACATCTTCAATAAACGATGAGTTCATTTCACAAATGCGTCATTTGTTTGTATTTACACAATGCTTGGGGCAATTTTTATCTGTGTCACCGTTATAATTGCCCAGGGCATCAAAAACCATTTCTCCTGGCTATTGAAGAAAGAGATAGCCAAGAGGTTATCAAGAACGCCAATCCCTCAGCCTAGAAGAACTTTCCCCTTGCAGTGTTTTGTTTAAAGTCGAAAACAAGCTAATGTCGCATGCCCTTAGTGCCTTCGCTTGCATGACAGAAAGCACTAATGCTAAAGATGATAATTCTTGCAATTATGTACGCAGTTTCTGGCAGTGGACTGGAAAAGAAGATAACTTGAAACTAGTACTCGGTCTCAGCAATCCTGTTTCTTGCAAACAAAGATAGTAACAGGGTCGAAGGAATTATTTCCACAACTGTAGACACATGAATTTACTTTTTTATTTTCTCTGTGGTAAACAGAGGAAGTACGGTGTTCTATGCAAAAATTTCATATCGCGATTTTACAAGTAATAAGCATTTAGAAGTCCCCTGAAACACAAGGTACAAATTTTTAACTTCTCTACACGTACCAGTAGGTACCGGAAGAGCAAAAAAACTGCCGAACGGGCTGCGCGATGTTTCAGGTAATAAAATAATTCACGAAGTATCACTTTTCAAGTATTTAAGATGCAATGTCTCGTACCAGGGAGAAGCCGATGTCATAGAGAAAATAAATAAATCCAACTATATAACAGGTACGTTAAAAAGAACATTCAAAATAAAGTCCTTAAAGACTCCATAGTTAAATTGTAACAATAGAAATCAATGAAAAAAATATGATGTGTTGCAGTCACATGACTTTCTCTACTCTTGTACTAACCATTCTTACAAACTCTTATTCATATATCTTCATGTTAGTTAAAATAAACATTTGTACAAATTATCTTATTGCTTATTTCCTTGTAGGTGCAAGGGGAATATTGCAATACAGCAGGCTTTGTGCGACAGTCAAATGTTTTAAAGCTTTGGGATTCCGTTCTCTTTGTACACGTAACATATAAAACAATGATCAACGATGACCCATTTCACGAATGTTCCAAGTTTTCCGAAACTCACACACATAACAAGGAATATCTCCGAAATGTTTCACCCTACAAGAAAATTTATTGAGACATAAATAGTGTATTTTTGCAAGATCTACATTTTTTGTATAGTACAATTTGGTCTATCTCTAACGGTTTACCAGTTATGCAAAAGTCGTCCAGAGTAAATACGACTATAGGGGCTATAGCCAGAAAATTCAAGATATACATTTCATTTGTCATAAAAATATCTCAAACATATGGCATTTTAATCAAAATCGTTAGAGCCATTTTCAAGAAAATCAAAATTTTCGAAAAATTTTCCATGTAAAGGGTAGTTTAGGGTGGGGCTAGTTTCTTCAAAATCTTCGTGTCACATCCTTGAACGACATTAAACTTAAATACCAACTTTGGTTTTTAACCGACTTTTCGTTTTTGAGCTATGCTGTCCACGGACTGACAGACACACAGACACACAGACACACACAAGGACCTTTTTCTAAAAATGCTTTTTTTGGATTCAGGGGGCCTCAAAACATGTATTTCCGGTGAAATCTCGACTTCGAATTTTTGGGTGGAATACAATACTTCCCCTACTTACCAGTAGAGAAAGTAAAAAACATGTTAAAATGATGAATAATAACAGAAATCCTGAAATAGTCATTAATTATAAACCCAGACACAAGAAACAGGAAGACCGAAGAAAAGATGGAGAGACTAAATTGGATTGAAAAGTCCAAAACCGTGAAGAAAATGCTTGACATAGCGCCATCTAGGCGGATTTATTCTGGGTTCTCTGTTTCCCCCACCATTCATTCTACCAACTGCTTCATCATCACTTTTCATCTTCCTGTTCTTAGCCCTAATACAAGGATAAATAGGATAATGCCTTTTTGCATTTAGTACAATATTTTCGCTACCTTATATATTTGAGTGACGGAGAAAGCAACAACCAAGTAAAGTGAGAACAAGAGGGGGACTTTTAAGCCGAAATCTCAGTTGTCGGAACGGAATGCTCACGAATACTGGCGGTCCTTCCTCTTTCTCTTCCTAATTACTGTTTGCCCTCAAGTAGGTGAAGGGAGAGGTTATTTTCCAGTGTTGACCATCTTGACACGCTGAGCTGGAACACGTCAAACCTTTTCCACCTTTATACTACATAAACCCGCCCCATGGTGAAGCTCGCTTACTGATCCCAAGACCACGAGTTACTCGGCCCAGGCATATGGATTTCAAGTGCGCTTAAAAGACTTCTGCACGACGATAAGATCGTGGTAATTAACAGCGTCCGCGTGGTTAATAAACAAAATACTGTGACAAAACGACAAAACCCACTCCAGTTACTTCTCTATCACTATATTTTGCTTCTAAACTTTTGCACAAAAATAGTTTTCTTTTACTGACGCTACAACACAGTGATAATACAACTCACAACTGTTTTCTTCTCGCAGCTTTGACTCAGGACAGTGCTGCGGTTTGTCGCCCAAAGTGGCTTTGGTAGGCAAGTTTAACTTCTCTAAGGAGTTTTAAAGCTTTTCGCACTCTGAAAGCTTTTTATACCGGCAATGACGTAGCCAGGTCTTTCTCGAATGCCTGCAAAAAAGCCGGCTGCCGGACAGTCCTCGAATTCTCTGGAAAACGCTTTGTGTTGCTGTCTGATTGATGTTAGTCATGTGTTCGCCCACGTGATGGGTGTGGGGAAACTTAACCTTGAGAGCCTTGTTATGCGCCGCACCAGTAGGGTGGGGCAGCCCGGCGTCACAAAATTTATTGGAATGAGAGGAAGTATTGTATTCCACCAAAAAATTCGATGCCGAGATTTTACCGGAAATGTATGTTTTGAGAACCCCTAAATCTAAAACAGGCATTTAAAAAAAAAAAATGCGCGCGCGCGCGTGTGTGTGTGTGTGTGTGTGTGTGTGTGTGTGTGTGTGTGTGTGTGTGTGTGTGTGTGTGTGTGTGTGTGTGTGTCTGTGAGTCTGTGGACAGCATAACTCAAAAACGAAAAGTTGGTTAAAAACCAAAATTGGTAGGTATTTAAGTTTAATGTCTTTCAAGGATTCGACACGTAGACTTTGAAGAAAATAGCCCCTCCCTAAACTACCCTTTACATGGAAACTTTTTCGAAAATTTTGAGTTTCTTGAAAGTGGCTCTAACGATTTTGATTAAAATGTCATATGATTAAAATATTTGTATGACAAATGAAGTGTATATTTTGAAGTTTCTGGCTATAGCCTATTTATTCTGAATGACTTAAATAACTCGTAAAACCGTAAGAACCATTTCGGAGATATGCCTTGTTATTTGTGTCAGTTTCCGAAAACTTAAAAATTTCGTGAAATGGAACATCGTTGTTCGTTTTTTATATGTTAAGCATGCAAAGAGAACGGAATCTCAAAACTTTAAAAGATTTGACTATCGCTAAAAGCCTACTGTATTCTAATATTGCCCTTTCACCTGCAAGGAAATAAGCAATAAGATGACTTGTACAAATGTTTATCTTAACAGGAATAACAGTTTGTAAGATTGGTTAGTACAAGAGTAGAGAAAGTCATGTGAGTACAACGCATCAGATTTTTTTTTTTTAAATAGCTGCTATTGGCAATAATTACGTTTAATCTAAAAGTTCAATATCCATTAAATGATTGAATAAAGTAATCAAATATATCGAATAGAACAAACTGTTTGAGTGGAATAATGAAGACGCCAGCTGCGAAAGCAGTGTTTTTATAAGATACGCGTGCACAGTTAGGCGCATTATATGTTATAAACTGCAATACAAAAACAGCATCAACTCGTTGCTCGCATACGCACAGAAAAAAGAAATAACGTCGGCGGGGGCTGTTCATGAAAAGGTGTGCGGCTCACCGGCGACGGTAGTGCTGCCATGTGGGACGATGAGGTACTAGAAAGTGTTTCTCCGTCTCATACTTTTCAGATCAACAGTATGACGGTGGTTATCAACAGGTGTGGAGTGGATGTGCGCGTGCGTAGTTTGCCTGCTTCCCCGGCGTGCTTGTGACAGTAGTGTGTGTTTATATCTAGTGATCGACCGGGGTTGCGGGGGCACGTGTTCCTCACAAAGTGCTAAAACCGCCATCACCACTGTGTATTCAAATACACACACACCAATAGTGCCTTATTTACGGAAAACCAGTAATAATTGGATGTTACGCCTTAATACATGTGTTATTGCAGTGACTCTAAAATAAACACGCAAAGTGTGCTGTTTTTGGTACTGGTCATTAAAAAGTGTTAATTTGTTAACTTATTACGAGCTAAAAATATTTTTGTGGATGAGGTTAGGAGCATGGATACATATATTTATGCTGATTGTTTATTTAGCTACAATCGGTTGTATATCGAATGAAAAATCGATCGTCAGAAATATCGAACAGTGAAGAACAGACATTCCTCTCTCCCTTTCAAGAATGGCGCAGTTTTTTGTTATCGGAGCAGCGAACAAATGGAGAATTATTGGTGCTGATAGTGATTAAAGATTATCGACGGATGTGATAAGATAATAATCGAACAGTGTCAGTTTAATCAAAGGTTTTGCACGGTTCAAGCTGGCGGCTAGCGGGGACGAAGACTGCGGCGAGGCGGTCAACCCTTTCGCCGCAACTTACACGTAAGTAGAGTACAAACAGTGTCTGGGTTACTCGAGAAACTTGGTTCCTTTCACCCTCTTCAAACTTTATCTCTACCTGAAATTGTTAACTTTCATTGCGCAACGAGGCTAGATTAAATTTGCCACCAGTTTTATTCGAAATACTCGTCGTATAATCATTTATAATATTTACTAACTTTCCAATGTTATACATTGACATTTGACAAAAGAGTATTAACTTTCGATACACATTGTGCAAATGATGCTACTAAATTGCAACAATAATAACACGAATATGAAAGACTATGTAATGTAACAGTGGTAAAATGAAATACGAGTAGATTTATACTTTATGTAGATAATTCATGTGATTGAAATTTATTAAAAGGCGTGCGCAGGCAGACCCCGTTAAAACTTGTTTACGATTTTGTGAATTCTTTCCCAAAATAGCTAAACATAAGCATTTGAGCTTCATTCCGTAAGGATCAGTCGACAAAATCGAGAACCAAAATTGTATTTTTATATTTATCAAGACTTCACGGGTGAGATTTATAAACATTGAGCTTTCGCCATTGTATGTTTGTACAATGTTTATTAATCTCACATGGCTGATAACCCGTGAAGCCTTGATTAATTACGCTCGCCGTGAAAGCTTTAAGTCTTATATTTTCATATTTACGTTGAAAACCAGACTGATAATGCAAAGATCTTTACACAATTTAGCTTCCATTAATTAATTTTGACTAACCGTATTACTGCGTAATATTTCAATCTTGTTTATTAAAACATTTAAGTACCACACCCGGATATGCTATATAAACATTGAGAAAACATTACTTCTTGCCTAAGGGTAATGGAAGACTTCTGTGAACGAAGTTTTAAATTTAAATTCCTTCCTTCAATTCTCCACTTATTTTGTACATGTTTTTGTCTTTTAACCCTGATCAATTTGCAATATTCCACATTTCAATATTTTTTTTCCTTCCCTTTTGTCTAGGTAGCATTGCATGTTAGTCTTAAAAGCTGTTAAAAGTCCCTATTTCCACAATATTACTATAATGAAAGGTGTCAAGTACACACACACACACACAAACACACACACACCACACACACCACACACACCACACACACCACACACACACACACACACAAAATGCACCGATCAATAAATTCCCTAAAAGTATACAGTTTTTTCCCTGCACGTACTGCTTCATTTATAATTAATAATGCATGCAACAATGAATTTTAGAAATAGCTGTGGGCTCTGTAAATCAAGATCGTTTCGGTTTTGCATAATATTAATTGTTTTTAAATGAAACATATAATTATTCCGATCCAGAATCGAATTTGCGGTTCAGAGCTGCAAATAAATATATAACGGTCAAAAGGGACAATGCTCGAGATTTATTTATTACTTGGTGGCGTTCTCAATAGTGTCTAAAAATTGATAGTATTGAAATTCTGTGCGTAAAAAGGTTTATGTAACGATTTATCTTCTCAAACAATTTTTCAGGAGTGGTTAACTTTTTAATTTCGTGCCGCTGTTGTAACTCCCCCTTTAGAGAAAGCAATTAGGATCGAATTCACGTTACGTACCAATTTTTATGGCGATCGATTCAGTCATCATTGAGTTATATGACAACATACATAATTACACTCACGCACGCATAAGGTTTCACAAAATACTGACTCTGGTCATTTATCCGAAATTGAAAATTAACACAAACATTTTAGTTCCAATTTGATTACAGGTGAAAATTAATCGTGTTTGCCTAGTGCTTGTGCGTTCGAAGCATATTAGCAGATGGTTTACTGCTGATAAAAGTTGCATAGATAATTAACAAGGGAAGTGCGGAAGAATTAACTAGCATATGTTTTCCATTCCGAAGGGGTACCACCACACAATTTCTGTGCTAACCTGTTTTCGAGATGGCGCCTTTCGGTTATGTTCCATGAAGATAAAATTAACTTCGGCTATTCAGCAAATAGGTTTGTCACGTTTCTTATTTATTTTAATTATACCACGAAAACTTATGTTTCAAACTGAGAAATCGTTTCTCTTTATACGCATAGCGATGACTTATGTTAAAACAAAAATAATGTTTTAATTACTGTTTTGAGGTTAGGAAACTAGGGAAATTCATTTTGTTCACGTTTGGGAAGATGGATTAATTATTTAAATTTTGCGTAATATACTGAATCTTGCTTTCTTTTGTTCCTGAAGACATTGCGAGAAATAAAACTTATTTTTGCGATCTTTTTATTTTATTTTGAATTGTTATATTATTTTAATTTCCTTTGGAATGTGGTTTTCTAGGCCTAGGTGGAACATTAACGATCCATTTGTAATTTATGCTCCGTTTTTACGCATGTGAAATTGGAAATTTATTAGTTGATATTCTTTCTATCCTAATAAACTTGTTTTCAGTATTTTGCGTAAAAATAATAAAATCTTACAAATACAAACCTTATAGTAGGCTCAAGTAGTTGTGTTTTGTTCTAAACCATTTATCATTCTGTTTTTAGTATGCGAAAGCGGGAGATTTTAAAACGTATACGTCATACACATGGTCCAATAGGGACCATAGGTTCCACGCAATTTATATTAGGTTGCACAATATAATGCATACAAAAATGCACACATTTTTATCCAAATTTTGCTACAACAAAATCTATTTACTGAAACCCTAAAACTGTAAAGCATTTTCGGTAAAATCAGATATACGCGCAAGGGCATTGAGCTCGCAAAATCCTGTTTCCCTTTCTGTCTATTCCAAAACACACGAAAAGGTTGTTGAATTTAGATAATTTACTTATAGGATACTAATGAACAATAACTCAAAGTTATAAAATAGTTTGCTTTTTTCTTTTATATTAAAATACTCGCAATTTTCAACATTCCTTGTGGAAGTACACAATTGCTGTCTAAATTTCGCTTCTAAAATTTGCCTCTTCAACAGTTTGTTGAATAAAGTGCGTACTTTCTGCATTAAGTTTCACTTAGATGGAAAAGAAAGTTTTAAATCTATTGAATAGTTTATAATAACATTTAAAAACGGCTAGGCAAAATGTCGGGCATTTTTAACGGTACTATATTATCTTTTGTTCTTGGATGTGACCGAGGAGGATTACAATTTTGCACACTCTAACGCGAAACGCCAGTAACACTAAACAACTGTCTATCTGTAATGAAAGAATGAAACTATATTGTCACTCATAAAACAAGAAAATGATTTACATGCATCTGCTTTACTTATTAAAAAATAGGTCTGATTTTTAGACTCCTTAGCCTTAAATATCAGTTATTTTCCTTACGTAAACCACCATTAGGTAAAAATGGTAGAAATGGACATCGACTACCTCAGTGGTCATTATTGAATGCTAATTGTTATTTATTTTTATGAAACTAGACTCTCAATAATCAATCTAACAAGTCGTGACGTAAAATAAAGTAGAAAACAAATGTGCACATTTTTCTCACTAAATGTTGCTTTCAGGCTTACGAAAGCACACAAAGTGCAAGGTTCTTTGTGTAAGCTAATTACCTTTTTCAGAAACGTTTTAAAAACAGAAAATTAAGTTTATATATGTTCTTAAAAACATGGTCGAGTATTAGCCGTAAAATGTATTTAGCATCATGGCAAGTTTGCTCTATTTTCGTTTTTTATATTAATATTATAAAATACTGGATATTTTTCGTTAAAACTTAAGTCATAGTTCCATAACGATTATTCATATCTTGTGAGCGACACAGATCATTATATTCTTTCTTTTTGTTTTAGTTAATCGCGAAAGATTATATGTAGAACAGACAATACAAATTCAACAATCCTACCTTATTCAACATATAAATGAAAACAGTAAACCTTATTTTGTCTTGGTGGATATGGATAGAGAGATTCTGTTATATCAGAGTCATGGGTAATTATTATTAAACATTTAATCAATATAATTTTGAATGTCGACCTATATGGCTTCTATCGCTAAGCGTTTCTCGTTTAGTTTCTGTCAATCATTTAGCGAAAAATGGCCGACTTTCAGTGACTGGCAGCAGCATTATTTAGAGGTTATAGTACACTGTTTAAGTTTTGAAATAATTGATACTATTTATTTCATCAATTAAACTGAACCTTCTTTCCATTAATATAGTCGGCGTTTTTATTTCTGTAGGTTTCAGAAATTTGTTAGTAGCTATCTCTTATATTTCTGGTAAGACAATGCTTGCATTTAACATTTATGACGTATATTGGAAGCTCATATTGCGACCTGTAACGATTGTGAATAAATAAATTAACAACAATAATAATATTAATAACAAAAATAAATTTTTACTATTATGATTATTATTAATAAAACTCTATAGCATTCTAAAATAATAATCATGTATTAGCTCCATATATCAGTGTAATGATTAAAGAAAGAAAATCTAAGTTCTGAAAGCTTGTTAAAATTGTTAAGTTTTCTATAGTGATGGGATTAGATATTTCGATTTTCAACTATTTTACTCGTGTGACGTAAGCAGATATGCGCAAATAACATTTTAGAACGCCAACCGCAGCTTAATCGCATCCAACTACGCAATAATCATTCTTCATTTGTTTGCGATTCAAAACAAAATGGCGACTAAGATTTGGTCTGGTTTATCAATAAGTACTGTTCTTCCAAATTTGCAGTAGTATTCTGTTAATGTCTCCTAATAATTTAGCTTTACTTTGAGAGTACGCGTTGTTTCATATTAATTCAATGATACGTTACGCTCCAATGTAGTGATTTATTTGTCGGCAGAAGAAGTAATAAGCTTTTATTTTTATTATGTATATTTTGTAATGAAAAAGTCATTATTTTTACGGAGTCTACAACTGACATAGTTACAATATATATTTCTCCAGGTTTTGAACTTACTCGATACGAATAATATTACCGATTGGTGAAGTCATGCAATTTATATACAAATTTAGTTGTAGCCATTCATGCTCGAAATTGATTAGAAGAAATCAGTTATTGCAACATAATAAAATCATTAATTGAAATTTAAACTGTAGCAACGTATACGCGTTAATTGCTTTTTGAAAATGTCTATAGAAGAAGCGAAACTTTTTAGGAAATGTGTGACAGATTTTATTGTTCTTGAAAACGTTTGTATCATTATTCTATGGTTGTTTCGATAGGTATCGATCATGTACAGCTAAAGGCGAGGAAAGTAGTAATCAAAAAGCGATCAATTGGACTGCAAACAGCAATGAAGGCTTTAAATTCAAATTAATTGCTCTTATTTTATTGGTTTATAGTAACATTACGTGTAATAGGCATTGTAGACTATTTGTCAACAAATGCATGTGAAACAGAACTTTAAATTATTTGTTGTAATTACTGAATACTTGAAATTACGCCATTAACTTCTAGTACAGATATTCCGCCTCTAATTAATTAGCTGTAGCTTACAACTAGTTCTGTTGTATATTCCTGTAGTTGAATTTATTGGTGGTATCGGTGTTATTATAAATTGATTTCTGATCATTCAATGTTTACACGCTCTCAAAAAACTGCGACGAACTTCCAATGGAATATTTCCCCTATTATGATTTCATTAATTCTGTTAGAAATAGCTCTGGGCATTCTTAAAGCCAGAATATTGGTATCAAAGTATGATTACGTTGGAAAATAATATTAAGCTACGATTAACAGTGATTTCCGAATAGTACACATCGTGACAGATGTTAGCTATGTTATAAAAGCTGAAAGACGATCATAGGCAGTCCTCATGGAATGGAACGAAAAGTCACGACTTGTTGCGAAATAACCCGAATTAGGCAAGTAAAAGTTTATCAGAGTATTTTATGTAATAATAAGTCTTTGCGGGTTCCCTTGACTGTTATTTGGTATGGTTATCTAAAAACTAATGCTTCGAGATTTATAACAACCCGAACTGTTACCAAAAAAAAGTTTTCTCTACCTTTATTTGATATAACGCTCATAGACGACAGAGTTAATGAATGTAATAATTTTAACTTGCACAAGAAAGACAGAGATACAGTGATTGCTAGATATTACTGAAATATGGTTGAGATAATAAAAAAATGAACGCCAGTTCTGCACATTTCACAAAACTCTTAATTTTATGTTTATAATTTATCTTTGAAATGTCTAGGATAGAATCAATGACAACTATAGACATCTATGGCTACTGATAATAGACTGTTCATCCAAACATTATATTAACATATTTTAAGACACTATTTTTAGACTTCAGCTGCATGTTTTTATATATTTCAAACTTAATGAAAATATAAACCACTTGCAAAGTTTTTTCTTTATTAATTTATGGAAAAACAGATAGCATAAATAAATCCCAGACGCAAATATAAGCAATGTGTTGTTAAGAATAAACAAAGCAGGGTGAAAAAAAAAAAAGAAAGGAAAAGAAACAGCAGATATATAAGCCTTAAGAAAATATTCCAAATTAGCATTATAACGTCTCCACACTCCTTTTAAGTGTAATAAATTTTCCTAAAACATATTCTAGGCTGATTTCACAAATTTTAGTGAATTTAATCACAGTGTTAGTGTGGCGTTAAGCTTTTGTTACTTGTTTTTCAGTTAGCGTCTTTATAGATTACGCGATGGGTTTTCCAATGAAAAAGTAAGGATTAAAGAAGACTGTGTCATAGATAAGAGTATTTGTAAGAACTCTGACTTACTTCCTATGTTTATCTGTTCCAGAGTGAAGTTAGGAAAATGTCAGTGAACCCTTTTATTATTACATCTAGGTGCTTTTGTGTTCCTGGAGGAATTATTGTCATCAAAAGTAATACTTTAGAAAAATATATTAATGAGTAATTAAAGAACAAAAATAGTTGTCCCAGTATGCGAGTATATTACTTGAAGTTAAATAATAATGGCATTTGTCTTAATTTACATGCATATTCTGTGGATTGACGATATCTGTTTTCTGCCCCATGGCATTCTCAACTTAGACTCACAGCTTTCATCTCAAGAATGTCCTTTTATAACACCATTATGTTAGTACTTAAGTTTTAAATAATTTTTAATATTTTAGTAATTTATGAAATTAATTTAGAATGCGCTTTACCACACATTCGAGAAAGTCTTGGACTTTTCAATGGTGAAAGAATTATGAAATTCGATTGAGACAATCCTGCACACATAAACCGATAAACATATACAGTTTCCTATCTTTACCTGTAATATTAATACAGATAATCATGTGCGTGGTAAACAAAGTAGCTAATTGGAGAATTTTGTGAGATAATTACTATTCTGATATAACAGCAGATAAGGTTGGATTATAAACGTAAACTCTAATTTTTCTCTTGGACTGTATGAAGTTGAAGCACTCTTTTATGCATTCAGGTAGGGAATTCCACAATGCTAAGGTAAATGATGATGAACAGAATATTATGAGGTGTAGGAAAAATGAAAAGAGTTTTGTGAGCGAATTTCTTGACAGTCAGAAAGATGGTAAAGCAATGTTTAGCTATTTTTGAATGCAAGAATGAATGAGTTGGTAGAGAAATGGTAAAAATGTAATGTTCTTCGTTTCATAAGCTGGAGTTGGCACAGTAATTCGAAAGATGGTGTAAATTCATCAAACAGACGAAGATAGCATACAAATTGAATGTTTAGATGTCGAACTTTCTGTTAAGTTAGTAAGAGAATTTCAGTTGCTATAAGTAAGCGGGATTACTTCTTCTTCTTCTTCTTCTTCTTCTTCTTCTTCTTCTTCATCACCAACAACAAAACAACAGAGTTTAAGGCATTTAGGCTTGTTCCGGTCTTATAAATATATCAAAACTGTTCTCTCCTCGGTCTACCTATATTTCTTTTTCCTGTAGCTTTATAGGTCATATGCGGCAATTATCAATCGGTTCTACATAGCCCCTCGAATTATTCCGATATTGGTAACTTTTTTCTATAACATAAACTGGAGATTTTTAACTCCACGTATTTCTTCTAACTAGCTACATGTCCTAAAAATAGCGTCTCTGAAGCCTAAATTTTTATTCTTGTTTCGTCACTGCCCAACATTTGTATCCATATAGAAGTCTGGGACTGTCGTTACCCTCTAAAGTTTTAATTTTGCTTCTCGTCTTGTATTTTTAGCTTCTTTTTTGGTACCATACATCTGAATAAATCCATTAATTTCATTTCTTATGTCTTCAGTTTTGAAATATGACAGATTGCAGATTATTTGTTACAATATATTTTCTTGTAATACTATTTTCGCTCGTATTGTTTCCGGTACTCTTAGTTCTATTGGTTAAAATTAATAGTTCATTAGTGCTGTTAATTACTATTGTGAAATAAATTCCTTATCAGCAACTTTTAAAATTAGTGTTGTACAAATACCTAGACTTCATTAGCAGTTTTTTTTATTAAATTACACGTTCAGCCAAAAATCCCTTGCCGGAATTTCACTAAAAATACGCTTCGACGGTTTCCTTCTTTGACTCTAAACCCCCCCCCCCCCCCCTCTGTCTTTGTAAGCAAAAGGCGAAAAGGATGCGAAGCTTAATGTGAAATAAACTAAAATCCTTCAATGTCATAGATAAAGAAAAGAAAATACTTTTTCTCGAATTATTGATAATTATCCGACAGAGATCAAACCTAAAGATGGGAATGAATCCATTAACTTAAACTTAGTTTATTTCTGTGCGTTTATGTATAAGGCGCACAAGCATTTTTTTGTTCATTCATTTATACGTAGCTTTGTGTATTTAAGTTTCTAGAATTTCTTTTGTTGACAATGGACAATTTACATGGAATGTTTTTCAAAAGTTTTGATCTTCTCAAACGTTCATTCTACATGATTTTCGTATAATTGATAAATTGTAAGAGACAAAACCTTACTACACAAAAAATGTAGTGTAGCGTTAATCATATCTTTGTTATTGGTTTGAATTTTCTGAAATTATTACTTCAAAGTAATTATTATATATACGAAGTGCCATAGGACTTTAAGGAACAATAGCTTAAGGATGCGATGTTGGCTATAACAGCGGAATCCGGTAAGAACTCTTTGTAATCAAACATTCATAAATATTGAAGCAATGAGAATATTTAGAACGTTGCCCCCCTCCCAAAATGATTAACATTACTAATATTTTGCAATATATTCAGGATATCTTTAAGCTAAGACCTGGTTTGTACACGCTGTTGAGATATATGAATGTTCAAATATTATTCTATCGTACATTGGACAGGTCTGTTATTTCAGCTAACCCAGTATGGGTCAAAAACGTCAAAAATAACGCGCCTATCTGCCACCTGGTTCACTCGTCTGGAAGAGGTAATTATTTATCATGCCAAGCAGTTCCGTTTTCGCCCCACTAAACTTCTTGATAAAACTCCCAGAGAAAATAGTATTAGCTGCAATACATTTCAGCATTAAACTCCCTGGCGTTTCAATTCCATTCTCTGCGGCGATTAGGGAATGATTCTAAGAAGTTACTTTCACATTACTTTCTGTACTCGTTCTTCAACAAAAGTGCATTCTTCCGCAAGTCTGCGACATAGACTTAAAGTAACTATACTATTCGATTAAAACATTTTATATAGAAATTTCACAGGAAATATGCGCTTTGGGCCCCCCCCCCCCAAAAGAAACCCCTCATTTAAAAAATTATATGTGTACAGCCATAGAAAAATGATTGATCGTACTAAGAGAGCAAAAGAGCATAAGTTCCACGTCCAGTGGCAGTGCGGTTTACATAAGTCGATATTCCAACATGCAGCTAAGAAGTCTGCTCCATATTATAGGTTAGGTTAGGTTGAAAGTCCCATTTGTAGATGTACAAATGAGTTTATTTGATTTTTGGTAATTAGGCTTATTTCGTAAACAAGACTTAGCATAGGTAAAACTATAGAGCACGTTAAAATATACAATTTATATCAAACATTTCTGTACCATCATCGTTTCCGAAATATTCAAGATTTCTAGTGTGAATTTCATACATATTTTAAGGTACTAAGTCATCCTCCTTTTACCCGCCTCCGTAGCGTGGTGGTAGCGTGTCTGCCTCACGTGCAAGAGGTCGGGAGTTCGAAACTTGCTTAGGGTGAGTTATCCGGAGAAGGTCTTTACGAGATTTTTCTGTCCGATACGACACTACATTGGAGGACGTTAACAAAAAAATATCTGATGTGTTGCACTCACATGACTTTCTCTATTCTTGTACTAACCAATCTTACAAACTCTTATTCCTATATCTTCTTCGTGTTAGTTGAGATAAACATGTCTACAAATAATCTTATTGCTTATTTCCTTGTAAGCACAAGAGTAATATTAGAATACAGTAGGCTTTGAGCGATAGTCAAATCTTTTAAAACTTTGAGATTCCGTTCTCTTTGTACGCTTAACCTAAAAAAAATTTCAGAAAGTTTTAAGGTTCCCGAAACTGACACAAATAGCAAGGAATATCTCCGAAATGGCTCACTCTACAAAAAAAAATATTTAGACATAAATTGTGTGTTTTAGGGAGACCTACATTTTTTGTGTACTAAGATTTTATCTATCTCTTACGGTTTACGAATTATTCAAAAGTCATCCAGAGTAAACAGGACTACCTAGGCTATAGGTAACCAGAAAATTCAAAATATACATTTCATTTGTCATACAAATATCTTAAACATATGATATTCTAATCAAAATCGTTAGAGCCATTTTCTAGAAAGAAAAACTTTTGGAAAAATTTTCTATGTAAAGGGTAGTTTAGTGTGGGGCTATTTTCTTCAAAATCTTCATGTCACATCCTTGAAAGACGTTAAACTTAAATACCAACTTTGGTTTTTAACCGAATTTTCGTTTTTGAGTTATGCTGTCCACAGACACAAACACACATGGACCTTTTTCTAAAAATGCTTTTTTTGGATTCAGGGGTCTAAAACATATTTCCGGTGAAATCTCGACATCGAATTTTTGGGTGGAATACAATAGTTCCTCTACTTACCAGTAACATCAAAGGCTCAATACTGCGACCTTATTTTAAAACATTTGACTGTCGTGTGTCTCGATAATGCGACTAGAGCAAAATGTGTATCGAAATCATGACGATCAGCATTATCGACTTCAACGCGTATTAGACAGAAAAACAAACATTTTGGGATAAGTTTATAGAATAATTACGGAAATAAATTATAGAGCAGAGAAATTTCTTATATTTTCTCTTTAGTTTTATGGCATTAGTTATGCAGTATATTATCATTGCAGCACATATATTATCATTTTTATTTTCTAAATTTAAATTTTTGCTCCTTAGTGCCGTATTTAAAAACGGAAGTTCGTATCTACTAAATATTGGTCTGTTACTTCTTTTCCTTCACCTTTCCTTAAATTAGCTTAGTTTTCTTTCTAAACTTTCCAAACTTATATTTCCGCTTTCTTAAAACCTAGCCATATTGCTATTGCGATAGACATAATGGAATGCTTTAATTTTGGTAATTAGTTTAAAATGTTTGTCACGTTACGTGTGCATACCAAATGTAAAACACTCACAGCATTGCTAGTTAAATATAATTTATTTTATCTTTCTTGGAGAAAACAATTTGGAATCCGTATATAATAATATACCTATAATACATTTATGACAGATGTTTAGATCCTGGAGAAGCTGTAGTGTATCTTCGTGAATCATGAAATCTATGGATCTGATTAACTGAACATAAATTCGACGTAATAATTCAATGCAGAAATTATAAGTCCGTATTTTAACCTCCACCAGTTTTTGAATATTCATATATTTTCTTAAGTTTTTTCTTTTGACAGTTTCTATTTATGTTGCGTATTTATTTTATTTAAAAAGGCTTTTAATTACCCATTACTTCCAGTAATTAATGTATGTTTGTTCTCTATTCGTTCCTAAACCGTTTAATCGATCATCTCGAAATTCGACCGTATTTGTATTTTCTCATGGAAAAGCTTCCTATGCTATCCATTTTACTATATAACATTCACATGGTTTTTATCCATTTTACTATATAACATTCACATGGTTTTTCTACTTGCTTTTCTTTTACTTATTAATTCACATACTCGCCCTTCAACTACAATTCATACAATTTTCTATGGCTGAATACATCACATTCACACTATTTTCTCTACACTTTTTCTTTTATGAAACACAATCGATCTTTCTTCACTATTCCCTCTTCTACAAAGAATTCACACGATTTTCCATATGTTTGAAATTGAACTGCAACACATTACATTCTCGGGATTATCTTTACTGACATTTCTTTTAGGCGATAAAATCGCATGTCTTTCTCTACTACGTCTTCTACAAAGAATTTATACAATTTTCAATGTCATACATTCACACAGATTCTGTACTTGCTCTTCTTCCTGTGGTATTTGGAGTTGTCCAAGAGAGCTTTTGCATAGTGTTTTCCCGGTGTTTTTATTTCTTTATTTTGTTTAATTTGGATTCTTTTTAGTATCTAACTAAATCTACAGGAGCAAAAACTGCCTTGCTTCCGCAAAATGACATATCGACATATATCGAAATGTCGACCCTGAACAAACACTCATGCCATCTGTTGAGGCTCCAGAAAAGCATCTTCAGAAATGTCTCCTGTGAGCCAATTTCCGCATGCTGTTTGAAAATTGTATCACTAATTCGGAGATATTCCTTATTGTATGAGTTTTGCAATGTGGAACATTGTTATTCATTTTTTATGTTAACCACGCAAAGAGAATGTAATTTGAAAGCTTTAAAAGACTTGATTTCGCTCAAAGCCTACTGTATTCCCATATTCCCCTTGTACCTACAATAAGATAAGATAATTTTTGCAAATGTTTATCTCAACTAACATAAAGATGTTAGGGTTTGTGAGAATGGTGAGTACAAGAGTAGAAAAAGTCATGTGAGTGTAACACATCAGATTTTTATTTTCAAAAATAAATGTTGCTGTCGTTTGTGAAATATTTCACACGTTATAAAGTTTTACAAGTAAACATTCTCTGAAATATCCATGCGATTAATTTCGTTATAGCATACAATTTTTGTTTAGTAAGGGTTTGCCTATCTCTTACGATGTACCAGTTATATAATTAAGGCCAATTTTGACAAAATCAATATTTTCAGTACATGCTCCGTGTAGAGGTATGTGGGGTGGAGGATTTTCCTGAATATTCCACTCATACGCGACTTGGTTGAAATCAACCAATCATGAGCTTAGAAATGTCCAATTTCAACCAATGACAGCCTTCATTATCACCTCTTCTGCTTTTCTTATGTTATGATCAGGTTAAGGAATCTAGCTGCACTGTCCTACAGATGCGCAACAGCTGATGTAATTGGACGGAACAGAGTTGATATCGAAATGTCAAAAATGGCTGACTCTCGCTTCGGAGAACCATTAATGTTGAAATAGGTGAAATAATTCGAAGAGGGAGACATCAGGACACAGAATACAACAGTAAATATTGAACGAAATTGTAAATTAACAGAAGTTACTCCAACTACTGACATTGCCAATAGCTAAAAAGATTGGAACATCAATATGAGGATTGGCTGTGCCAATGGACGCTGATGTATGTGTTCCTGCTTCATATTTCTTTTAAAAGATTAGTAATTACGATAAACATGTCATATCATTCTTTAATTAGTATTAATAAATGCAACTTCTGGTAGTAAAATTTCCTAAATAAGTTGACAATCACTCGTGGCATTACTAATAAAAATTATGGGTAGAATTCAGTACCTGCTCTACTTAATTTACGTCCATAGTAGAGAAAGTAATAATTTGGATTAAGAAAAGCACTCTACAATAAGGTTCAATAAAGATTAATTCAATAAAATCTTGAATATTTAAGTTTGCGTTAACATTACAATGTCTTAAGGGTATACGATGATTTGTTGCGAAAAGCTGTTATGGTATGGCAGAATCTGACATCCTGTTACAGCGCATTCCAGTGCCTGCGAGTACAGATAACGGCTTAAGTGCAATGTTCGATGCACACGAATCGATAAAGTGAGCTTTATTTTTGCAACGCTTGATTTTTTGAAATTATCGACATTTACACAAAGTTTTTGTTGAGTACATAGGAATGCTTTCGAAAAATTAAAAAAATTAAAATGTGATTACGTATTCATTTCAATATATGTATATTGTTGGAACCGTAGCTTGGTAAATAATGACTCCAATAAAACGGGGTCAGTTAATTTCATTATGAGAAAATTTTGGAAACAAATAGTTTCAAAAGTAGACAATAAGAATATTATTTAATTCAGTATGTAGACACAATATTCAATTGTTTATATCTAACTTCAATGTTTATTTTTCCACCATCTAAAACAGGAAAGGAAGCATTAATTTCCACCTCCCCCAGCGGAAAAAAAGCTTTTTGAAAGGGATCTGCGCGTGCACCTTTGTCCTTGTGTATGTGTGTGTGTGCATGGAAACCATAACTGAAAAATCTGATGTGTTGCACTCACATGACTTTCTCTACTCTTGTACTAACCATTCATACAAACTCTTATTCCTATATCTTCTTCGTGTTAGTCGAGATAAACGTTTGCAGAATTTATCTTATTACTTATTTCCTTGTAGGTACAAGGAGAATATTAGAATACAGTAGGCTTTGTGTGATAGTCAAATCTTTTAAACCTTTGAGATTCCGTTCTCTTTGCACACTTAACATATACAAAAATGAACAACGATGTTCCATTTCACGAAACTTTTTAAGTTTTCCGAAAGTCGCACAAATAACAAGGAATACCTCCGAAATTGTTCACTCCACAAAAAATTTATTTAGACATAAATTGTGTGTTTTAGTGAGATCTACATTTTTTGTATAGATTTCGTCTATTTCTTACGGTTTACGAGTTATTCAAAAGTCATCCAGAGTAAATACGACTACATAGGCTATAGCCAGACAATTCAAAATATACATTTCATTAGTCTTATAAATATCTTAAACATACGACATTTTAATCAAAATCGTTAGAGCCATTTTCAAGAAAATCAAAATTTTCGAAATATTTTCTATGTAAAGCGTAGTTTAGGGTGGAGCAATTTTCTTCGAAATCTTCGTGTCGCATCCTTGAAAGACATTAAACTTAAATACCAACTTTGGTTTTTTACCGAGTTTTCGTTTTTGAGTTATGTTGTCCACAGACTGACACACACACACACACACACACACACACACACACACACACACACACACACACACATTCACACACACACACACACACACACGGACTTTTTTTCTTTAAAATGCTGTTCTAGGATTCAGGGGGTCTCGGAACATATATTTCTGGTGAAATCTTGACGTCGAATTTTTAGGTGAAATACAATACTTCCTCTACTGGTAAAAAAACTGAAAATTTTGGTAAAACCCACATTTTTAGGCCTTCGTTGTTATTAGTTTGAATTCTTCTGGACTTCAGACGTACCTACAAAGTATCCATGCACAGTAAAAGTAATTAGTGGGTCATTCAAAAATGGCAGACCAAAGATCTGATGAATATTCCAGTGAAAATATCGATATTGTAATTGAAGAGGCGAATTCTCAGATGTTTTGTAACGAAGGAGGTTATGAACTCACAGCGTAAACATGAAGAAACCAAGTGATGAATGAAATGAATTATTGTTGTTGTTGTTGTTCTCACAGCCTACTGGTTCAGTTGTAGTGAGAATTGTGAAAATAAATCTTAATTAAAGTATATTAATATTATTGTAAGTTGTGAGTTGTTTAATTTTAAATCACTTTTAGTAGTAAAAGGTATTAAATAATGAATTATCAATTATTTCGCGGAATACTCTAAACAGATACCATGGTTTTAATATTGGGGATTATTTTTCTCGCACTTCGCGCTTCTAAAATGACAATATCTATGTAAATATTATGACAACAAATTCCTTTATGGAAAAACTATCAGGACACGTGGTTCTACTGAAGGAACCTTCCCTGTATGGAGTGTTTGTTCGCGCTTCCTGTGCTAACAGAAAGCTATGGTATGCTGATATTACGTTTGTTACTTCCCCAAGGTGCCAACAGTTGTGCCAACCTTTCAACAGGTTTTTTTTACGAGCCTTTGGCAATATGTGATGACGGGGAGCTTCCGCTATTCTGAAAAACCCTAATATTATTTTCTCAGTGCGATGTTTCGATACAAACTAAATAAGCAAACCTGCTTACGTTAAGTCGGTATTTTGTGAAAAGCTCTCAAGCGGCAAATAGAAATCCTAGCAGCTGATAAGCCTACAGGATGCAGTGCTGCTTGCCTCCATGCAGAAGATAACTCTACAGGGAAAAAAGTTGCTGGAAAGAATATTACCCAAAGCTGTCTTTTCCTTATACAAACTAATGAGTTATACGTGGCTTGAAATCCTATGGGAACTTTAACAACAGACTTAGGAGTTTTGCATTTAGATGTAATATACTAAAGACAATTACTAAGTAAAGCTCTTTCACAGCAATTTCAATCTATCCACATTAAACCCAAACAGGAATAACTCGTATATAGCAGTGCAATCGGCTTTGAGCGATAGTCAAATCTTTTGAAGTTTTCAAATTCAGTTCTCTTTGCACGGTTAACAAATAAATTAATAACGACGTTCCATTTGACAGAAGTATAAGTTTACAAAACTCACAAATGAGAAGGAATACCTCCGAAATGATGCCTCTACAACAAATTATTCAGACGTAAATTGTATGTTTTAGCAAGATATACATTTTTGTATAGTAAGATTTGGCTTATCTCTTACGGTTTACCAATTATGCAAAAGTCATCCAGGGGCTATAGACAGAAAATTCAACATACATATTTCATTTGCCATAAAAATATCTCAAACTTATGGCATTTTAATCAAAATCGTTTGAGCCATTTTCAAGAAAATCAAAATTTTCGAAAAATTGTCCAAATAAGGGGTAGTTTAGAGTGGAGGAATTTTTTTCTGAATTTTCGTGTTGCATCTTTGAAAGATATTAAACTTAAATACCAACTTTGGTTTTTAGCCGACTTTACACGCACGCACACATAGGCACCCTTTTTTAAACTGCTTGTTTTGGATTCAGGGGGCCTCATAACCTATATTTCCGGTAGAATCTCCACATCTAATTTTTGGGTGGAATATAACACTTCCTCTACTTCACTATACGTAGTACAGAAAGTAAAAACTGCTCCTTCCATCGTTTCCTGGGTAAGCCTAGAGATAGCTTTCCTCGTGGATTGTAAGTATGGGCTCCTTTAGTTAAGGCGGCACTCTGATACAAAATTTCTTCCCTAATTAACCAATTTTAATGAAATTTCTAGATTAGTTTGCACTTGCCATGATATACTGTTGGTATAAGTTTCATTTCTATATAGTAAATAGTTTTGAAACTAAAAATTGTTTATGTTTTTTCGAAAGAATTGAATAGTAATAAAAGGTATACTTTTTGCAGTTTACAATTAAATTAGAGCCCTGAAATTTGGTATGCTAGTTGTTCTATGCCTATTCAATAAAACTGTGCATTACTTTTCCAAAATATTAATCTTTAGTAGAAATATGATATTTCTTCTATTTAGGATAGAATAAAAAGAAATATTACTAATAATTACAAAGGAAAAGAAGCATATACTTTTATGTATGAGTGTGAACAACAAACCAATGCACAGTTCTCTTTAACAAGTTATGTTCTACATATCCTGAAAATTTCAACTGTATCCATCAATATTTACTGCCAAAAAGTTTACCCCAAAGTACAAAAATTGTTATTTGGAATACACTGGAAATATTGCAAGTCTATATAAATTTGAAATACACCAATTTCCAGGTGGAATGGTATCCGAACAATTTCTTATTATTTCATATACATAAATAGACACCCTTGTCTAACTCTTAAATTCATTTCTGCCATGTTTTTGTCTACATAATTGTGTTAGTAGCGAAGACAAAGAATATCTTCAATCTAATCAAGTATATTTATCTCCTAAATGTGTAGCAGAAACGAAGATAAAGGAGATTAAGCATATGAATGAGGCCAGCCTGAAGGGGTATAGGTTCTATCCTGCCTTTATTAAGTGAGGCAAAAATTCTGTTCAAACACCTCACCCTGCTGATGAATTATTTTACAGCAAAAATTAGGATATACATTTCCAAAGATACAGATGTGATAGACGAAAATGGAGTTCATTTTTCGAATAAACACATGGATGTTACTATAAACTTATTTCATAATCTAAAATATTAAAATCACTGTGTTTCAAGTTGTGCAAAAGATAATATTTAAACACACAAAATCCTCGTAGTAACTTTTGGGAAAACTGCAACTGTTTCAAAATGAGCTGTCAGTCTATAACTAATGTACCAGCAAAACGCTGATGGAATATAAAGTTGGCGATAATGCAAGTCACTATTTCCTTATTGAATCGATCCACAAGAAAAACTAGTTCCAAAAAGAGATTAACTTCGTTAATCACAGCAAATTTGCCGAAGATGGAAAAACAAGGTACATCGCACAATCCTTGATTCTCGCATAATAAGCTCATGGTTTTCATTTCAGACGTGTCCTTATGAGAATTAATCTCTCGTTTATGTTAAGTGCCTTTTTAAACCAGTGACATTCGTCTTCCTGTGATCCGGTTAATCCTAGAGCTAAACTGTTTTTATCAACCGCCTCTCGAGGCTTCGTGCAACAGCTGAAAAGCGAAGCATATCTGCTTGCCCAAAACATCATTTCATATGCCGCAATAGACGTTTATGTACCAAGTACGCTCATTTCTAAACAATAGATTTTGATCACCTAAAGAGTGTTAAAAATTACCTTAAAATAATTATTGATATGCTACACGAAGATTATAAAGAAAATTTATCCACCCTAAACTACCCTTTACATAGAAAATTTAAAAATTTTGATTAAAATGCCATATGCTTGAGATATTTTTATGACAAACGAAATGTATATTTTGAATTTTCTGGCTATAGCCCCTGTAGTCGTATTTACTCTGGACGACTTTTGCATAACTAGTAAACCGTAAGATATAGACCAAATCTTAGTGCTTCTTGCTAAAATACACAATATATGTCTGAATAATTTTATTTTTAGAGTGAACCATTTCGGAGATATTCCATGTTATTTGTGAGTTTTGGAAAACTTATACCTTCGTCAAATGGAACATTGTTATTCATTTTTTATATGTTAACCATGCAAGGAGAACGAAAAGGTTTAAAAGATTTGACAATCGCACAAAGCGATTCTAATATTCCCCTTGTACCTACAAGGAAATAAGCAATAAGATAATTTGTACAAATGTTTATCTCAACTAACACGAAGAAGATACAGGAATAAGAGTTATTAAGAATGGTTAGTACAAGAGTACAGAAACTTATAGATATTTTTCCTCATATTGCCTGTACATAATGTGTTTTTATGCTGTACGTATATTTCCACTGACACGTTCAATGTTCACGGGTCTTTATGGCCACTTGTGAACTCTCTGAACGCAATCCAGTCTAATCTAATCTTATCGACAGTTGTATAATTAGCAATTTCGTAACCAATTTTCTTTGGAATTAATAAAAATATTCAAATCCTTTCCTTTAGACAGTCTTCTTAGGTTTTTATGTCAATGTCTATGAACATAAATGATAGATAGATATCTTATTTCATTAAATATTTGAAAATACTTAGTAGTATAGATTTTATATGTATTTTAACTGTGCGAGTAACAGGCGGTTTGGTGATTTGATATGAAAGGGGGCGTTAATTAAGTTGAACACGTGTTTCTGACAGTAGCGTGTTTGTGTACAGTTTTTCTAGCAGTGAAAGACAATAGCAGAAGGGGGGGGGGGGGGGGGGGGGACGGCCTTCCTTTCTGAAACAAAGCCACACATAACAATGCACTTTACTCCGCACTCATTCAAGAAAATGAGTTAGTAAAATAGATCGCTGCACAACATCCGTGACTGGAAATCTAAACATTGCGCATTTGTTTGTCCAGAGAGAAGTTAAGTGATATTCTACCTTATCTTTGCGTTCCGAAGACTTGGAAGCAAAGGGCGTATGTAATTGAGTACGCTAACTTTCATTTTCTTTTGTGCCGTTTTGTTTATCGTGAAACCAAATGTGAATATCCGCGTATTTGGACATTCATTTTAAAACATGCTTTGAATACAAACTTGTATTTTATATTACAAATGAAAACTTCGAAAATTTGGAGAAACCCTTCCAGCCAAATTGGTGACATGTGGTAACACTGCAATATAGTTGCAATATTGTCCGATATTATACTTTAGTGAATGTAAGACAAGGATTTTTACTTTCTCTACTACGTACTAGAGGAAGTAGAGGAAGTATTGTATTCCACCCAAAAATTCGATGTCGAAATTTCACCGAAAATATGCGTTTTGAGACCCCTGAATCCAAAAAAGAGCATTTTTTGAAAAAGGTCCGTGCGTGTATCTGTGTCTCTCTCTGTGGACAGCAAACGAAAACTCCATTAAAAATAAAAGTTCGTATTTTAGTTTAATATTTCTCAAGGATGCGACACGAAGATTTTGAAGAAAATAGCCCCACCCTAAACTACCCTTTACATAGAAAATTTTTCCAACATTTTTATTTGCTTGAAAATGGCTAACGATTTAGATTAAACTGCCGTATGTTTGAGATATTTTTATGACAAGTGAAATGTATATTTTGAATTTTCTGCATATAGCCAATGAAGTCCTATTTGACCAGTATGACCTTTGAATAACTCGTAAACCGTAGGAGATGGACAAAATCTTACTATACAAAAAATTTAGATCTCGCTAAAACACAATTTATGTCTAAATAATTTTTTTTTTTTTTTTTTTTTTGTAAAGTGAACCATTTCGGAGATATTCCTTGTTATTTGTGTCAGTTTCGGGGAACTTAAAACTTTCTGAATTTTTTTTTTTTTTTTAGGTTAAGCGTGCAAAGAGAACGGAATGTCTAAGCTTTAAAATATTTGACTATCGCTCAAATTCTACTGTATCCTAATATTCACCTACAAGGAAATAAGCAATAAGATAATTTGTGCAAATATTTATCTCAACTAACACGAAGAAGATAGAGGAATAAGAGTTTGTAAGAATGGTTTGTACAAGAGTAGAGAAAGTCATGTGAGTGCAACACATTAGGCTTTTTAAAATACCCTCCCAGGCCAAAAAGCACTTACAGGAACAAGTTTAAATATTGATTATAGCTTTCTTTACTACTCCCTTGTAATAATTCAGTTAAGTATTGTATTCGATACAAATATTCTTGTGTATAGAAATTTTCCCTCTCAGAAATGGCAGCAATTTCTTAAAGAATATACATCTAAGGTATGTGGATTTAATTTATGAACTCACTTTTTTAATTTATAATAATTACAGGAGCTTAAATAGTGAGATTTTCTGCGGACGTATGAATCATAAAAATAGACCCGTTTGCTGCATACGAACTTTATTGTTTGAACTAACAAATATGTGCGATGTTGTAAGAGTTCAACTCACAGTGAAGTGAAGCGCTTCGTCCCCGGCCAGCTGAAAGCTGCGAAACCGTTCTGCTCTGTGCTGATCATTCAGCATTCACTTGCTGTGAGAGAAGTCCCGGGTTCGATTCCCGGCTGGTAGTGGACATTTTCTAGCCAGTATCATTCCCTATTCTGCCGAGTCTGGTTGTATGAATGAGAGTGTGAATATATGTGTGTGTGTGTGTGTGTGTGTGTGTGATCTAATGTATAAAACCAAATGAAATCCAATGACAACTGTACTCGAGCTAAATATTCAAAATGAAAGGCCCCACCGATATGACTACTGCAGTTAATAAAAAAAAAACTTAGGTTCCAAGGGTGGCCTTTTAAATCTCGAATGGACATTTATTAATTTTTTTTACCTCCCTCGTATTAATTGTGAGAGTTTTGTAGAATGATATAGCAGATTTTTAATGCTGAATCTTTCTTTATTTCTTAGAGCCACCGTGATTTATTAACTCCAGAATTTATAATACTGAATGTAAATATCCCCTGGTGCCCTAGGAAATTCAGTAACCATCCCACCCCCCCCCCTTTCTCGAGAATCTAAAATTAAGTAAATGTTGCATAGGATAAAAATATATTTTAGCAATTACACAACTATCCAGATATTTAAAAATGTTAAAATGGGCAATATTTAAACTTTGGTGCATTTTTCGTATCGAGATAAACATTTGTAGAAATCTTCTTATTGCTAACTCTCTTGTAGGTGCAAGGGGCATAGAGTAGGCTTTAAGCGATAGTCAAATGTTTTAAGAGTGGTCGCTATATGATGACTTTGAAATTCTGTTCTCTTTTCATGACCAAGAGATCAAAAATGAATAACGACCTTCTATTTGAGAGCGGTCTGTAAGTATTCCAAAATTCTTACAAATAACAAGGAATATCTCCGAAATGGTTCACTGTACAAAAAAGATCATTTAACATAAACAAGTCTGAAAATTCAAAATATATATTTAGTTTGCCATAAAAACATGTGGCATATTGTAGTGCATTTCTTCAGTCTCACTTTACCCTTTCCAATGTGGCATTTTAATCAAAATCGTTTGAGCCATTTTTTAGAATATAAAATATTCGAGAAGACATTCTATACCAAGAATAGTCTAGGGGTGAGGAATTTGCTTCAAAATCTTCGTGTCGCATCCTTGAAAGATATTATACCTAAATACCAATTTTGGTTGTTAACCGACTTTTCGTTTTTGAGTTATGCGTTCACACACACACACACACACACACACACACACACACACACACACACACACACACACACACACACACACACACACACTGTTTTTTTCTGGAATCAGAGAGCCTCAAAACATATTTCTCGACACTGAATTTTTGGATCGAATAGAAGCTTCCGCTACTTACTATACGTAGGAAGTACAGAAAGTAAAAATTTTGAAGATGGAGTCGGATTAGGATAAAATATATCTTTCTCGCTTTTTAAGTGTATGCTGGCAAATATCTTTATCTACATCACCCCCACGTTATATATTCTTTTCTTGAAGATTTTTATCTTAATAATAGTGTTATGCACAGAAGCGCAAGACGCTGGCTTTTTACTTTTAAGAAATTATGCGTTTTCCGCAGTTCTTTTGTTACCTAGAATTTATTGCCCTCATTTAGTGGCCATAACTCGTCCTTGAAGTTCATACACCTATTTGTATATTATACATTTTAAAGCCAGTAAGGTTATTGGATAAAAATCACAATACTCACATTTTGTTTCTTCCAATAAAGTTAAAGAGCATTTGCTCACGATGCAGGTTAGTATTCACTAGTTAAGTTAACCGGGAAGACGGCAATGCTTTTGCCGGCTGCTCCCATACCAGTTCCGGCCAGTAACAATTGAACAAATAAGCGCTTGGACCCAAAACTAAACATATCAATTTCTACACAGCATTTTTAGCATTGTCATTTTACCACGATATATAAATAATACAATTATATAAATGCAATACTTAATATGCTAACTCTTTATTGAAAAAATGTTATATTTTGCACTCACATGACTTTCTCTACTCTTGTACTTCTTACAAACTCTTATTCCTATATCTTCTTCGTGGTAGTTGACATAAACATTCGCAGAAATTATCTATTTCCTTGTAGGTGCAAGAGGAGTATGGGAATACAGTGGGCTTTGAGCGATAGTTAAATCTTTTAAAGCTTTCGAATTGCACTCTCTTTGCACGGTTGACATATAAAAAATGAAAAACCATGTTCCATTTGACAGAAACTCACACAAATAATACCTCTGAAATAGTTCACTCTACAACAAATTTATTTGGAAATAAATTGTGTGTTTTAGCAAGATCTACATTTTTTGTACAGTAAGATTTGATCTATCTCTTACGGTTTACCAGTTATGCAAAATTCATCCAGAGGGCTATAGTCAGAAAATTCAAGATATACATTTCGTCATAAAAATATCTCGAAGACGTGGCATTTTAAACAAAATCAAAATTTTCGAAAATTTGTCCATGTAAACTGTAGTTTAGGTTGGGGGAATTTTCTTCAAAATCTTCGTGTAGCTTCCTTGAAAGATATTAAACTTAAATACCAACTTTGGCTTTTAACCGACTCTTGGTTTTTGAGTTACGGTGCCCTCAGACTGACACACACACACACACACACACACACACACACACACACACACACACACACACACACACACACACACACACACACACACACACACACACACACACACACACACACACACACACACACACACACACACACACACACACACACACACACACACACACACACACACACACACACACACACACACACACACACACACACACACACACACACACACACACACACACACACACACACACACACACACACACACACACACACACACACACACACACACACACACACACACACACACACACACACACACACACACACACACACACACACACACACACACACACACACACACACACACACACACACACACACACACACACACACACACACACACACACACACACACACACACACACACACACACACACACACACACACACACACACACACACACACACACACACACACACACACACACACACACACACACACACACACACACACACACACACACACACACACACACACACACACACACACACACACACACACACACACACACACACACACACACACACACACACACACACACACACACACACACACACACACACACACACACACACACACACACACACACACACACACACACACACACACACACACACACACACACACACACACACACACACACACACACACACACACACACACACACACACACACACACACACACACACACACACACACACACACACACACACACACACACACACACACACACACACACACACACACACACACACACACACACACACACACACACACACACACACACACACACACACACACACACACACACACACACACACACACACACACACACACACACACACACACACACACACACACACACACACACACACACACACACACACACACACACACACACACACACACACACACGTAGAAATGCTTCCTCTAGTTTACTATGCGAAGTAGAGAAAGTAAAATTCTGTGTGTGTGTGTGTGTGTCTGTGTGCGCGCGCGCGAGCGTATGTATAAATGTGAATAGCCTAACTCATAACATGATTAGAGTATTAATAGACATAGGATGAGCAATAAAATGTAGTTTTTCGTAGCGTTAGCCTTTTTTAAATATTCCTTGTTACAATATACACTTTTCCCATCATTGAATACTTAAAATTTAGTTTTCTTTCAATCCATTTCAATCCTGCTTGTTACTAGTAATAAATATTTGAATGACGTTTCCTGAAGTTATAATTCTTGTTTGTATTTGAATATTCCTTAGTCGTGCATTACTTTTAAACGAATATAAGTGAACTTACCGTTGGTATGAAAACGCTGTCTTTTGTTTTATTTCTCAACAGTATTGAAAATATTAACTTAGGATACTAGTAAACACTTAAGCATTCTGTATACAAAGATAGTTGCCTGATGTTTTAGTCTGAAGTAAGCTTTCGCGTATTTCTTATGATTTCCCAATTACAATATACAGTTCAGTGACAATGACCGCTTCTCGTTTTATCGCAGAACGTTTAAAAATGTATACCTACACATTATTTGTGAAGCCAATATCTCAAACGTATATAATTGCAGCTGTTTTGAGAAAACAATACATACAACAATGTTCCCCATTATCTGCAATGGGAGAATTCATAGCAAATTTGAAACTTGAAATTTGGGCCTTATAGTAGAACCATAGCGGATAGAAGAGAAAGTGTGAGCTCTCCCGCTAGTTCAGTGCATGATCCGTGGTCCCGTGGCAACTGACCGAAACTGCGGCGTGGCGATCGCAGTCGCCTTAAAATGCGGCCGAGCTGCCTAGTATGTGATTCGGAAGTACAGACAATTTTATACGTATGCGTTGTGTGTTGTGAGTAATTAGGTACATAACTTGTGAAATTGCTTCTAATTTTGTGCATAAATGTGTGTGTTCTTCAAAACGTAAGTTTCAAGCAACATCAATAATTGATTAAAAATGCCAACTTGTTTTGTACCCGGGTGTCGTTCAGGATACACAAACTGCTCAGAAGCTAGACATTTTTTTACTCCTCCTAAAGATAAAAATCTGTTTTACAAATGGGAAAAGTCTATTCCTAGGAAAGACACTAAATTATCTGTTAAATCTAGTATTTGTGACAAACATTTTCCAGAGGACTTTTTAGTGAAAGTTGATTCATTCGTTGTGCATGGAAAACTAGTTGAAATCCCTAGAATTAAATGGCGGTTAAAGCCAAGGGCAATTCCCTGTATATTTCCTAATTTACCCAGGTACTTAACTACAGTGCATAAATCCGGAAAATCTCCACAAAACAGACACAAAAAATTACTGAAAAACTAATATTCAACAATCAGTAAATTACCAGATGCAGGATCCAGTCAACCAGTTCTTATTTCAAACGCGCCGTCCTTCAACAATGAGGAATTCACAGAAAACAGTTCTAATTCCTCCAAGGCCACAAACACAAGTGTCAATAATGAAATTGCTACACTGAAGAAAAGAATTAGAAACCTCAGTAGAAATTTAGTTAGAACTAAAATTCTGCTATCTAAAGAGAGGGCTAAATTAAAAATAGTACAAAAGAAATTCGCTACTAATTGTTGCGAACATAAACGCAATTTAAACTATTTAAACAAAAAACAAAAGCTGGTTGTAGATACAATGCTTAAAAAATACATAATTTGCATTATGGTTTAATTTTTCAGCGTAAAATCATGTAAGCAGATATTTCCCACTGTTCTTCGTTAATTAATACCCATTATTGTAGAATACCATCCTATATTATGTGTCAAGGAAAGACGATGTTTCAAAACAGTATTTCCAATATTCCTGCTTACGATTTTAGGTATTTAAAATGTTAACTGATAATATGAAACCCATTTTCACCATACATTCGTGAACTAAAGTGAAGCGACCGCGACACCAGTGCCATCTTGCGAGCGAACCATAGTAACTCCCGAAGAGCTCACACTATCGCTATGGTATAACTGTTTTTTTTTTTTTTTTTTTTAAGCACAAATAGCCACATTGACCTATGTGCGTGTTCATAGGGAATAATATATACCTCACCTACTTAGTAAGGTAATAGAGAAAGTAATAACGTTTTATGATAGAGAAAGCCTGGTTTACAAATGTCAATTTTAATAGACATATGTGTATAGGGTGTGTACGAGGGCAGGATATTATGATTCATTTTCTTGTGGTAATAAACAGCCAACTCGGAAAGACCCATGAATAAGAAATACCCTTTTATCAGCAATCGCCGAGGAAATAGGAACATCAATTAGTTGAAAGAGGCCCGTGTAGGTACTTTCTAACCCGAATGCCTGTTATCTCAGTGTTTGGGCACATTATGTGCGTCGAACATGTGTTTTGTGTTTGCTGTGGGAGATAAGAACAAAGCGAGGGTCTCATAACGACACACTTACTCGTGTCTTCATTACTTACTGCAACACAAATGTTTTGCATCATTCTCTTGCACCATTACATCATTTTCCAGTATATAGTACACTGGAAGATTTTCTCCTACTTTCGATATCCCCTGATTTTGCTTACAATTTATCGTTGTCGCTACGAATGCATCTTACAAGGTTATTTTTAAATTATCTATCACATATCTGTGCTAGATAGAGAAAATATAGTACTCAATTAAACATATTACTCCATCTTTTCCTTGGTCTTCCTACTTGGCGATATCCTCTAGATTTTAATAATGTGTTGATGTCAATTATTTTTATTTTCATTAAATTTTTCATTTAGATTATACTGTAACAACTACGACAAAAATCCAGTCCGGTTACTTTTCTATCACGATGGACCCTTAAACTTCACTCACTCATAATTTTGACTTACCATAACCTTGCTCAGTCCTTTTAGAGTCTTTCTTCACTTCCTATATCTCTCATAACCTAATTACGACTTTACAATCACTTACGACGCTCGTTGAATCTTCTTACGACGCACGCGACAGCTGTCTTACACTCATTGACACACTGACCTACTCATGTCCATAAGTCAACTCTAAAACTCACTCCTCTAGCCTCATATACTGGGGATGACGTCACGTGAACCATTCTGGATTTCTATATATACACGACTCAGCCAGAAGTCTCGCGAACGACCTCGACACCCCTTTTTGTTTCTGCCACCTCAATTGTTACTAGTCACATACATTAAATTATGCCAGCGACAAATTCCTTGATTTATTTCTTCTGCTTTTTTCCAAATATTAGTGCCATTGTCAATCTTAGTTATTGTATTTTTATATAGACTGTTATTGGTTGACTCGGATATCCTTTTTCTTGCATTATAGTCAATAATTTATCTTGAAGAACCGTATCAAAAGCTTTTTCATAATTTAAAGCTAATATAGATGTCGGTAAATTTAAAGTCCCTTCTCTTATATATTAATTTTACACTTTAAATACACAATAGGCGCAAGATTATCCCTTCCTAAGGCCACACTGTTGTTCTTGTAATAATACTTCACAAATGATATTGCCTCTTTGAAATTATTTTTGTTTCTATTTTCTATACTGTTTGAGGAAGGCCTGGGCCTCTATAATTACCAATGAATACAAGAGTATTTTTTACAAAAATATACCCCCCTGTATATGTTGCCTGCCTGTTAACAGCATGATTTAAATTGAAATATGAAAAAAAAAAAAAATGGCATTTCTACAATTTTAAATTTCATATTTGCGTTTAGACAACGTTTTCAAGGAAATTCTTCTTCCCAAAAGATCATTTACATTATTAATATTCAGTTATTTAATGTTTTTAGTAAAACTTCATGCGTTTAGGGCTTAATTTATTACTGTGACTGGGAATCCATCTGCTCAGGCAATCTTATAAGTATATTTCTATTCAATGTCGAAATTGTACCTACCGGAAATATTTGTTTTGATGTCAAATGAATATAAAAAAATCTGACTCATGCAAAAACTATTTTTAATAACCCACGTTCTTCTATCTACTTCATATTAATCGAGATAAAATTTTATAGAAATAGTTTTATTAGTCGTTTCTTACAATGAGAAACAAATTTCATGGTTTAACGAGCTCTACATTTTTTGTATTAAGATTTTGTATACTTGTTATGCTTTGGGAGTTATGCAAAAATCATCCAAAATGAGGAAGACATCAGGGGCCATTCCGAGAAAATTCAAGATATATTCTTACATTTAATTTGTCGTGGAAACACCTTAAGCATGGGGTATTTTAAACAAAATCATTTTTCAGGAAATCAAAATTTGGAGAGGATTTTCATGTAAACGGTAATATGGGGTCAAGGCATTTTCTTTAAAATCGTCGAGTCATATCCTTAGAAGATGGTGAACCTAAATACCAAGTTTAGTGTTTCACTGACTTTATTTTTGAGTTATGTTCACACATACACACACACACACACACACACACACGGAACTTTTTCTAAAAATAGTTTTCTTAGATTCATATTTGCATTACTAATAAAATGTATGTTTTTGACTTTCTATGAAGAACCCGTGGTCTTTATTCTTAATGAATTTTATATAATATACAAACCATCATATTTAGACAACTACTTATTTCAGGAAGAATTTTGAGCCATTTAAACATATGACTCGTCTGAAATGTCTTTTTTTTCCGTAGCCTTAGCTGTTTCCAAAATATTTCTTACTGTATGTTGCAAATGTAAGGGCGTTCTATTTCGGAGGAAGATGTTGAAGATTTTCAATTCTTTTTCTTTGAAGAAGAAGTTAATATGAATTTATTCCGCCATACTTCGAATACACATTTCAATGCTGTTTCCGCATGTATTGTTGCAGTACTTATTCCTTAGTTTGAAGTAGTTTGTAAATAAGCGTGTCATCAACAAGAATTTTAATAATGCAGATAAAGTAACCGTTTGACTTGGCCACATCCAAATTTTACCTTCATGTTGTCATTAGAGTGAGATATAAGGATTTATTGATTCGACAATACGTCAATTTATGCTCGACCATATACCTAATTTCATAGTTGAAATATTGTAAAATATTTTAAACTCACCAGGGACAATGACCTACATCTTGTATCACCTATAATTAAAAAACATGATTAATTTACGAACTGTTCCACTCTTATTTAAGTAGAAGCCGCCCTCCAGCAGACTGAAAACAGCTCATTAGGGTGAGAAGTCCAATTATAAAGACAAGGAAATGAAGAATGGCACTTTTAAAATAACTCGCGTTTTCGATCCCTGTGTTTCTTATTTTTATTCAAACCCTTTGCCAATAATCGGTTAAATAATGATGATTCCCGAATGTTAAAAGGTATCGCTTTAGTCTCTCCGTCACGGTTGGGACTCCGGCATGTCAGCTGATAGCTTTGTCTTAGAAAGTGGGAGAAAGGATATGAAAGTATCCTACAGGCGGCCAAAACTCATCACAAGTTCTTCAGTCCGACGGAGTTCGAGGTCACTACACAGAGCGCGCCAGCAATCAGTACACTGGATGGCGCCCGGCCGATCACAGTGCTTCCCTTCAGCCGATCACTGTGTTTACAGATCGCAAGCACTGCTGCAGTGTATTTCGCCGGCGAATCCGATGAATTTTACAGCATGGAAAGACTACAAAGAGAGAATGAAATGAAAGAAGGTGAAACGGGAGATGCAAGGTAAATACCCTACCCAGCATTCACTTGAGTGACCTAGGAAAACCTCCAAAAACCCAGAATGGTTGGCCGCGGGAATCGAATCCACGACCTGCCGAATGCGGACCATAGACGTTATGGTCTGAGCCATCCCGCTTGGTAAGTGTGGCTTTTATAGAAGCTAATAAAGAAATTTCGATAAATTTTCAGTAAATTAGGTGTTTAAAAAGCTAGGCTGCCGGTTCGTAGAGGTATCTATCCGTCAATTTCAGATCAGTCACACGACAATTTAACCGCACAGATCGTTTCAGCCGTAGCGGGAAACCTTCCTCAGTTTTTGTTTTCTCTCTTACAACAGACTGGCTAAATCTTGCCGCTTGCAAATTCTTTCGGACACTCTTCGACATGCACGACTCTTCCACTAAATACTTCCTGAATTCGGAGCTAAAAAGCTTCTGTTGTATGCCAAAGAGTGACGAATCTGTTTCTGTCATAGAGACATGAATTACTGATTTCAAAGTCTGCAGTTAGCTATAGAAAATGGCGGCGTGTGTTCAGCCGATGCTCTTTTTTTTTTTGTTGAGAACAAGGTTCATTTACTGCACATGCGTGCTACCACCATCTAATTTTTATTTTAATAACCGATGAATGTTTTCTGGTGATAGTAATTAACTAAGCCCATACTCTGTTTAATTAATGAGAGAATCCAACAGGGTGTAGTAATAATAGCTATAAACAGCATGTCTCATTATAAACTGTGATGCTCATTATTCTAATTGCCACTGGAAGTTTCGAACTCATTGTTTAACAATTTTTATTGAATCCGAAAGATATAGAAAACCACACAGAGAAAATATAGAACTCATAGAATACACATAAATATCTATACATTTTATAAACAGATCCCGGAACTTTTGTTCTCCCCCCCAATCTCAAATATAATATTTATAGCGGTTTAATGTTTGAACTTACTTTCGAAAGCCTGCTTACTGCTTACTACTTGCGCTTTCCCCAGTTCCTTTAAAGCCATTTAACTACACAGTAAATAGGAATACAGAAGCAAAGTGCAGAAAATACCTCACCATTTATAGAAGATGTTGAAAATGGCCCACTACAGCATTCCATAGCACGCCACTTTTTAACCAACCGTTCTGTTCTCTTTGCTCGTTGTCCATTATCCGGAAAATTTCGCCTTTTTCCTTAATCAAACATTTTTCCACGTACGCTTCAACAATTTATACTCCTTTTGTAGAGTAATTCATTTTATACAATGCGAACAAACATGTGTAATTCGACCGATGAAATAAACTCAAATGTTGACAGTAGAATGCCAAAAATTGACAGGAATGGATAGCTTGTGAACGATTATTGCATAAATTGTCCAATTTTGTAGATATATACCGCTTTTGGTAAGATAATAGCACTTACGAGAACTTAATTGCAGCAATTAAGATGCTAGTTTCATAATAGGATCTTAATTGTCACTATACTAAGTTGCAATGAGTAAAGTTTAAAATATTTATAAAACGTTTTTAATATTCTATGTTACATGTTCTTGTCACCGGTGCCCGACATTTTAATTATGTATTTGTTATTCTATTGCTTATATGGAAATCGATAGTTGCGCCTTCAACTTTTATTGTTACGTTACGTTTGCAAACCATATTCTCTTAATACATTCCCCAATTTAAGAACACTTTTCTGTTTCTTAAATTATCATCAGCATATAGTAGCATATTTATTGTATTATTTCTATTTAGTTTTATTCCTGAAGGTATTTTGCCGTTTACTTCTCTAATAATTTCGTTCGGAGACAAACAGCATCCTTGTCTTAATCCCTTATTGTTATTTCTTCTGAAAATCGTCCATTTCCTAACCTAACCTTTACTGTACCATAAAACAAAATAATGCAATTTCAAGCAGTTAAAACATCATATTCGCATTTTAATGGTAGATGGGCTGCTGTTATCTGTGCCACTGTGTATTTTCCCTAAAATTATCTGATATATTTTTCAATCTAGATAAATCTTTACAAAAACAGTTACTTTTCTTAGCGTAGAGAAAAACCATATCGATAGTCAGATGTTTAAAAATCATATCTCTTAATTTACTGATGCCAGTTCTCTATGGAAAACTAATTGTGTGCTTCTGTAGTACGACTTTCTGTCTTTAATAATATTTGCCAGTATGCGAATTTATACAAACCTTTCAAATGAAGAAGAATTTATAAGATGTTCCCAGAAAATTTAAGGTATGTCAAGTAAGTATCTGACAAGTACTTAGTCAATATGTTAGATTAGTTTTTTACGAAAATAAAAAGGTTCAGAAACGTTTAGATACAAAACATAGTTTTGAGTGAAAGTTTCTTGAAAACTGTGTCACATATTTGGAAGGTACCTTAAATATCAAGTTCGCGAACGTCCCAAATTTGGTAGAATGGAATAGTTATCTGCCTTCTCCAGCCACTAGGAACGTGGTAGAGTAATTATTTATCTAACCTGGCGATTTTAATTGTCCTCACATGGATTAAAAGTTGCCTGTCGGACGCATTGAGAGAAGAATCGCTTTACTAAGGGAAGATTAGAAACCATATCTACTCAATTTAAATCTGCTGAATAGGAAAGAAAAGAGAAAAATCAAAGTAAGAGACAGAATTTAAAAAATTACAGAAGCTGGGCATAAAGTATTCCCCTCTTGGTAAATGCTAGGGTTAAACACACACAAGATAGGATAGGGATTAATCCTTACTGAAGAAAATGTTCCATCCTCTGATCCGGATCGAAACTGGAACCGTTGGATTTGCTATCCAGAAAGTCTGTTGAGATATGCATTTGTGTTGACAATGAAAATGAGCCAAAGCTAATAAGAAATTGTCGAAAGTAAGTTGCACTCATATCTAGATGGCATCTGTGTAAGTACATACAAGCAAAACTTTCGAGTCGATCAATTTCGATTGTAGATACAAGGCGAGATAGGAACTTGTGTGTGTTTTAATGGACGCAAGACATTGGCTTTCGCGCCAGCTTAATGACAGTGCAGTATTGCGTGACCCCGATGACCGATTAGAAGGTAGCAGCGATTAGCAAAGAAAGGCGGCCCTGTTCAGAAGTGGAGTATTTTCACGTGTGTCATTAGACGCTGGGCGATAACCAGGGTGCACGTGCAAGTCTGCAAACAGCGCCCCTAGGCTAACTCCCTCGCGTTCGATTCAATAACCACGGGTAGGTAGGTATTCACTATCTTTTTATAATTGGATGCATGCTGACGTAGGCATGCTGGCTTTGTTTACTTTCAGATAAGTCTCGGACTCTGATTTTGGCTGCTATAGAATGCCCGAAAACTCAAGCACCATACAGAAAAGGGTGTGGCTTCTGATTTGGAATTTAATCAGCGTTACAACAACTATTGTTTCTGCTTTTCATCATAAGGAATTCCTCGAGTTCACTTATTAATAATTAATTCGGTTAAAAGCCAAATTTGGTATTTAAGTTCAATGTCTTTGAAGGATGCGACACGAAGATTTTGAAGAAAATTGCTCCACCTTTTCCTTTCTATGGAAAATTTACCGAAAATTTTGATTTTCTTGAAAATGGCTCTAACGATTTTGATTAAGATGCCATATACTTGAGATACTTTTATGACAAATGGAATATATATCTTTAATTTTCTGGCTATAGCCTATGTAGTCCTATTTACTCTGAAAAATTTATACATAACCGTAAGAGATAAACCAAATCTTACTATACAAAAAATTTAGATCTTGCCAAAACACAAAATGTATGTCTAAGTAATTCCTTTTTGTAGAGTGAACCATTTCGGAGATATTCCTTGTTATTTGTGTGAGTTTTGGAGAACTTGACTTCACTCAAATGGAACATCGTTATTCATTTTTTATATGTTAGCCGTGCAAAGAGAACAGAATTTGAAAGCTTTAAAACATTTAACTATCTGTCAAAGTCTACTGTATTCCTACGTCATCCTTGCACCTACAAGGAAATAAGCAATAAGATTATTTCTGGAAATTTTTATCTTAACTAACACGGAGAAGTTACAACGAATAAGAGGCTGTAAGGAAGTTTAGTACAAGAGTAGAGAAAGTCATGTGAGTGCAACACATTAGATTTTTTTGCATCCTAATTCGAATTTGAAGCCGAGTTATGGATAATAATAATAATAATAATAATAATAATAATAATAATAATAATAATAATAATAATAATAATAATAATAATAATAATAATAATAATAATAATAATAATAATAATAATAATAATAATAATAATAATAGTAATAATAATAATTTTTAACCTTTTAACGCCGAGGCTTCCCAGATGGTGAATTTCCCTGTTTTTATCTCTTGGCTTCAGGCTCTAGCTGTCAACGGGCCCTTAAACCTTACACATTCGCTCACTTTAAAATACAAGTATTCGCATATTCATATGTTCAGCCCTGTGCCTACTGAGTGTTGCATGCTTGGCCGAGTCCTTTATTCCCCAACAACCAACCATACCCTGCTGTGCATAAGTGTCTAAATATTAATGGAAGTAATTTTCTAAAATGCAGCTTTAATGTACCTTAAAGACCGGTAATTATTTAAGGAAATCCGCCATAATTATCTGGCAATCTAGATTGCAAAGGTGATGACATGATCTGACATATTAAATTAAATTTCTACTTGTCTTATTTTATGCAAATAGCATTCTAAACTTCTGTACAGTGTATGCATAATCTTTGAAGCTGCATGAAAAATCATTTACGTGACCTTCTGCACTCAGTGTTCTGTGAACTATTCTTCTAGTTCTTCTTCAACACAGTTTAGGCCATTTAGGCCCCTTTTCCTCGATCGTCCTAGGTTTATTTGTCCTTGTGGTAGATAGCTACTTCTGTTTTGCGAATTCTATTTTTTTCCATTCTATTTAAGTGTTATTTCCAATTGCTGCTTTTCTATTATTGTTTTCATTGATGCTTCTACTTTTAATTGTTGTCGTACTTGATCGTTTATACGAGGAAATTAATTTTGAGACTTGTTAAATTATGTTATTTTTAAAACTATTTTAGACCGAACTGGTTGGATGCCTTTAAATGCAATTATTCTTGTTTTATTCATATATATTTCTAACTTGCTATTTTGATTGATTTATATGATATTTTTTGAAGCTCATTCGCGTTTTTTGCTATTAATATGTGATATTTTTTTACAGATCTTGCCCTTAAATCAATTCCCTTTATTGTTGGTTCCGGGTATTTATTTTGATTTTCGTTTCTGCATATAAATACGCCACGTGATAGCTCCGAAATTCTCTCTACATGGCTAGGAGAAAAAATAAAGCTACAATATTTGGAAGAAAAATTATTTGAAAATTTAAACCTATAACTAAGAATATCTTGAAATGTTTAACGCCACAAAATGTTTGACATAAATTTTGTACTTTAATGAAGTAAGACTTTGTCCATTTCTTATGCTTTAACAATTATACAAAACTCATTTTGAAAGAAGACCTCACAAGCTTTTCTGGTAATATTCAAAGGATACATTTCCTTTGTGAAAATATCTTAAATATATAGCCTTTTAATCAAAATCGGATATAAGATTTTTTTCTAAAAGCACTGTTTTTCTGTTCATGAAACTTCATTGAGACATAAGTACTGAGTTTGTGGGTGGAACGCAATACTACCATAAGTAATAAAAAAAGTATAAATAAATAACTCAAAGTGGATTACCTAGGTTAGCTCTATGACTCTTAATTAACATGCATGCACTGTCTAGTCCGAAGTTGGGAAGATAGAATCAAACTGAAGAATGTCGACATTCCCCAAATGACTCACATTTTTGCCAATTAACCACAAAGCGTTCCTAAATTCATTTCAAGATAAGGAAATGTAGAAGCCCAGGACTTTAAACGAATTTTTGTCTTATCGCTGATAGCAAACCACTTTCATTTGTAATTAGATCACAATGTTGTAGTTAAAACACCAATATTTCTGACGCATCTAGTGTTAATTTTATTATAAATAACATATGTCTCAATCTTTTATTTGCCGATGATCAGATGGTTTCTAGCAGATTCAGAAGACAAAAATCTGATGTGTTGCAATCACATGACTTTCTCTACTCCTGTACTAACCTTTCTTACAAACTCTTATTCATATATCTTCTTTGTGTTAGTTGAGATAAACATTTGTACAAATTATCTTATTGCTTATTTCCTTGTAGGTACAAGGGGAATATTGGAATACAGTAGGCTTTGTGCGATAGTCAAATCTTTTAAAGCTTTGAGATCCCGTTCTCTTTACACGGTTAGCGTATAAAAAAATGAACAACGATGTTCCATTTCACCAAAGTTTTAAGTTTCCGAAACTAACACACATAGCAAGGAATATCTCTGAAATGGTTCACTCTATAAAAAAAATTATTCAGACATATATTATGTGTTTTAGCGAGATCTACATTTTTTGTACAGTAAGATTTTGTCTATCTCTTACGGTTTAGGAGTTATTCAAAAGTCATCCAGAGTAAACAGGACTACATATGCTATTGCCAGAAAATTCAAAATATACATTTCATTTGTCATAAAAATATCTCAAACATATGACATTTTAATCAAAATCGTTAGAGCCATTTTCAAGGAAATCAAAATTTTCAAAAAATTTTCCATGTAAAGGGTAGTTTAGGGTGGGGCTATTTTCTTCAAAATCTTCGTGTCGCATCCTTGAAAGAGATTAAATTTAAATAGGAACTATGCCTTTTAAGGGACTTTTCGTTTTTGAGTTAAGTTGTCTACAGACTGATAGACTGACACACACACACACACACACGCACGCACACACACACACACACACACACACACTAGAATAACTAGAAACTTCGTGATTCTTGTGTTTTCTATTCACTCATAAGTGCTTCAAATGAGTTTTAAAGATTGAAAAAGATGCCAAGTTTATCATCCGTCTCCATCAGGGCCTCTCAGGGTGCATGCACCGGTGCAAGGTGCAAAATATGAGAATAAAAAGTTGACAAGTTTGCAAACAGCCACTCGCTTCTTTTCTTACGCTTTGTTGTCACGCCCTTCTTCACTTTCTTCCTAAAACATGGCTGGCCAGCGTCATATATGTTTCATAAAATGCATACAGACGAATATTCTCAGTATTCCCTTTGTGTTTACTTGTTTAAAGGATACCATTTAGGAGTTCCACTAATAGAGATAGGTTTGTGGAATTAGAATAAGTTTAGAAGTTAATGCATATGGAGGAGCGTGGGGTAAATATGGCTGGCTCTGTGTGGAACATGTTCCAAGTGAGAAGAGCCAAGCTATGTAATATTGTATTACCCTGGTAATGTGTGGTAATAACACAGCCGTTGTGTGTATGCTAATGTGCAACCTTGTGGCGTTTTCAACAGAACCAAGAACTGTAACTCGTTTTCAGAACACTATTATCATAATGATCGGCATACCTAGGAAATAACATTTTAAAGCGAAATGAGAAATTACTATGATTTTATTCATCTCCATTCGAATCTTATACATAGTCGCAACCGGAAAGAGACGAAAATGTATGAATAATGCAGATGAAAAACTATCGAAGCCCTGTTTTGGTGATAATTTATTGCTGGGCTTTCTTTGATACTTTAAATGAGTTTTAAGGCGCGAATGCTATTTAATCGATCCTTTACAATCTAGGTAAAACACCGCGCTGAATTTAAAACTCCATTTTCTCAACTCCCATTTATTAGCAGTTTAACTATATAAAGTGCTCCTTAGACCACTAGTAGCGGCGCTGATATAATCCTGGCAATTGCCGTTAGCAAAGTATTTATTTTGGTCGCTATGTAACTGTTTTGAAATTCTATTCTCTTTGTATGTCTAGGAGAAAAAGTAGGGGTGGTGGTGGGAATAAATGACTTAGGGGAACGCCGGATAGCATGGGCCCCCTAAGGATAAACGTTTATAATATGTTTGATTTTGCACAAAAAAGGTCACAGATACATTAAAGCGATTCTTTGAACACTTCCTTTATGTATATGATTTTAAAAAGTTATGATAGTCAAGAGATACACACACACACACATTGAAGTTTTAAAAAGGGCTTATATTTGGTGGCCAGAGAAAGGGTCCGGTAGTATGGGCCATGCAAAACAAGAGGGGATTTTAAATTAAATACTTTTGGAGTAAAATAAGATACAGAATGTTTATTTATCTCTATATGAAGCGATTCAAAATAAAAAAGTAAAAATTTAATTGACAAAAGTCATTTGTATTCACACAAATACAAATTATGTTTTTTTGTGAACAAAAATTATCACGAAAATCAGATCATAATTTTCATAAAAAAGAATAAGGGTTTAACTAAGCTTTATCGTACAGTTATTATTTTTACAGTAATCACAATAATAATACAAAGGGCCTTCAATTACCGCACAAAGTTCATGAGCCCACCCCTCACATGGTTTGCACTGGATCCAGTTTTCTTCAAAACTCTCCCCACACATAATGCAGTCTTCAAGTTCCTTATTTTTCTTTTCAACTTTGAATCCAAATCTCTCATGCTCTATTACTATTTATACAAACTCTTCTTCAAATGTTCCTTTTAAAAAGCTCATCTGGGGTTTCACATTGGTGGTTTCCTAAGATATATTTTTCTTTAGTGTAGTTCTAGGAACCTTAAAACGATCGGCTGCAGCTCTTGTAGTCATTTGACCCTCTAAGACGCATGAAACTGCCTGTTTCATAGCATCCTCTTTCCACTCTCCACGACCCTCACCTTCAGGCTTCTTCTTGAACTTTAGCATCGCGTCCTAAAAAGAAATTTACAATCTACTTAGGTGGCCCATATTACCCGATTTTTGTTTGGCCCATACTACCCGACCAATGTTGTGCACTTAAACATGTTGAAAAATGAAAACGGCTTGAGCAACCGGAATTACATTACCACAGTGTAATGTATATTAGTCCAGCTGAACGTTAATACTAGTTTGGTAATTTGACTCCTCGCCTTTAACAGCAAACAATGATCACAAAAGTTAGACGCAGCAGCAACCTAACCACACGAAAACAAACAATATATTGTGGCAGCCAAAAGAAAGCACTTACTTCAACCAACTTCTATAACAAAATGGAGCGATGAAGGAGGTGTAACCTTGACAATGTATGCGTCTGCTACCTAGTGGTAAATCCGAGAAACACTAAGTGGTCCATACTAACCGTTGGCCCGTACTATCCGCCTTTCCCCTACCATTTGAGAAAAGTATAAGCAATGGAGCAATCAAACCAATAACAATGAATATCTGTAATTTTTACCTTCACAACAATAACAAAAACAACAACAAATGTATTTCACATAAGCTGTGTATCTTCATTTTTGAGCACTAAGATTTTGCCTACATCTTACGACTTAGCAGTTATAAAAAATCATTCAAGGAAGCTATTCCAAAAAAATTCAATATATGTATCTCATTTCTCATAAAAAGGTCTTAAACCAGTGGCAGTTTAATCCAAACGATTAGAGACATTTTTTGAGTAACTGAAAGTTTTCGAAAGTTTCCACGTAAAGGGTGGGGAATTTTCTTGAAAATCTTCGTGTCAAATTAACTAAGTTTTAACCGACCTTTTGTTTTTGAGTTATTTAAAACAAAATAATGTCTTTTTAGGACACAGGAAGTGCCGTTGGGATATGTGGTGAAAAAATTACTAAAATTATATTTTGATATTAAATTCTCTTAACGTACGAAAAATTAGGAAACTTGAGTACTTATTTTCAATATTCTTGGAGAGTTTCTTATTCTTGGAGAATAGCCAAAATAACCAAAAGTTAGTATTAAAGCTAAAATAGCCATAGATAACTTAACTGTTTACCTCTCATTAGAAATTGCAATGCTGTGATAAACTGCTAGGAGCATTTTGTACAACAAACAGCTCAGAGTTGCAGCTTTTTAAATACCATAAACTTAGACAATTTTATTACAAAATTACAAATTTCAGACAAATGAAACTCTTGCATAAAACACCTTTACACTTTTACAACTACAGAAAAGTTCATCCTATTTAAGTACTGCAAGGCCAGTTTTTCTTCGATTGAAGCAGTTTAAAATAAAACGAATATATCTGAGTCATCTCCTGAAAGCTGGCAACATCTGTGTCCAACTATTGCACCATTACCTGATAGGTGATTTAACACTTTTTGGCAACGACTGAAAAAATGCCTGTCGATAAGCGTATGCAGAACACTACCTCGAGCAGAACATTGGTTTGTATGCAGATTTTGTTTCACTGACACATTTTCGTTAGCTGCTTTGTAGAGTAGCTGATTTAATTGTGACTCATAAGTTCATGCATCCCACAAGGAAAAGCAGTCGTAAAATCTGAAAGAGGAAAGTTTTAAATTATTAAATACGCGTACATATTTGAGGTTTACCGGGAGAAATACGAATTGGTTGGATAATTCAACGCCAGGTTGTCACAGTAGCTTAATGGCTAAAGCACCCGCCTAGTAAGCGGAAGGTCTGTGGTTCAAATCGCAGCTGTAGCATTGCGTGTTTAAAAACACCAACAGTAAGTTTATAGGCATAAATAATAAATAGGTACTTATGTTTTAAAAATTGTTAAATATGTAAATGTAATAAATTCATTCTCTATCAAATTATTTTAAAAAATTTGATGTAGGCACATAAGATGCTTGTTCTTTTTCGATAAACGCAAAAAAAAAATTTCAATTAAGTATATACCCAATAAAATTATTTACAATGGCGTCATACGAGGCAGTATGTAAATATTGAATCCAAACCAGTTATAAATATTTTGAACAGAAACCTAAATTCCAGTTTTAGTTCATGTTTGCACTAATTTCCCTTCAAAACAACTAGAATTGTTACACAATTTTATTCTTTAACATGGCAGATAAAGCTGTCAAGAATTTTTCAAAACCTAAATGACGATAGAAGTTCGTGTCGGAATCATTTTCTGTATTACTTTTTCGTCACTGCTATATTACCTGCCACGGGAACTTCTTTCTGGAGAAGTAGATTTATTTTTGGGCCATCGTGTTTGCCATAAACATATCATCCATCAGTTTTATAATATTTCATCACTCTTCCCTCTGTGTTTGCTTATATGTTATTAATATGCACTTTAGTTGCCGCATTATGTTGATTTTCACATTAGCGCACCATGCGAAATTAGCCGAATGGCATTCAACTAAAAATACAGTGGAATCCCGATAACTCGACATAACTAAAAGGTATTCACAAATTGCATAAATTGCTCGATTTCTTTAAAATATTTATTTTAATTTCCATTGTTATGTTAACTTGTTTTTCTTCTCGTTCGACATTTTTACAGACACAAACACTTAACACAACACTTAGAAGCTCTTAGAAGCCAGAAATGTGTGCCTGGAAATTTAGCTTACGACGTGCGGGGGTGTTTTTAGAATGACCTTGCTAGGGTCTGCGCGAGTGACCATGCACATTGATGATTGGTATAAGCCTCTGTTTACTTCCTTGAAATAAACAAGACACTGTTGATAATGCATTTTGGTGTTTGTAAATAACGAGTTAAAGGAATTGAAAATTGTGATACTATGGTAAATAATAATGAGTAAATAACATTAAATTTAACTCTAATTCTTGAATAAAAATAACTTGTTTGACCATGACAATAAGGAATTCAATATTTTCTATGTGTCCTTTTCTTGCAATAACTGAAGATATTTTGCTCATCAACTGAATATAGTTTTTTGTAAATCCTGAGGTGATATTTTACCATTCTTGCAAGACAACTTCCCTCGGAGGTACTTTGGGTCTGTGCTCAATTTGGAATTGCAGTCTCTGGATTGTAGTGGTGTTTTTAAGGTCGGGGTTCGTTATAGACTTTTCTTAATCAAGCGAGTTCTGATGTTGAAGGAAGCAGTTTCTCAAGCCCAACTTCTCAACACCGTCTTGAGATTATTCTGCTATATATTTTATTGCTGAAGCTTATCCATATTGCCATCTATAAATACAGGCTTACCAACCCCACACCATTACGCCTCATCCCCATGTTTCACAGTTCTTATAATGTTCTTTGGTTCCCATTCATTATTAGCCTTTCTTCACACTCGTATTTGCCCAACATTCTGATGGATGTTAAATTTGCTCTCATATGACCACAGTACTTTATACGACAAATAAATACTTCTGGTTACATATTCGTTTGTAAATTGTAAATGCTTTTTCTGGTTGACCTTACTCACCAAAATTCTACCTAATTTTATTCAGGATCTTCCGAAATCCTAGCATGAACCACTTCCTAGGTACTCCTTTTACCCCTTAGGCTCAACCTCGATGGCTATCCAGGTCTGGTTTGCGCAGCACCGTGTGGAATTTCTTATAGCGCTTCTGTTATTGCAATCTCTGCGTACTTAAGCCGAACAACATTGTTGCAAACAGCAGGGTTGTCCCCGCCCGCTCCTTTTCATCCCATTTTGGCTCACTGTCTCCTTTTTACTTTCTCTACTGGTAAGTAGAGGAAGTATTGTATTCCATCCAAAAATTCGATGTCAAGATTTCACCGGAAATATATGTTTTGAGGCCCCTAAATCCAAAAAAAAGCATTTATGGAAAAGGTGTGTGTGTGTGTGTGTGTGTGCGTGCGTGCATGCGTGTGCGTGTGTGTCAGTCTGGGGACAGCATAACTAAAAAAGGAAAAGTTGGTATTTAAGTTCAATGTCTTTCAAGGATGCGACACGAAGATTTTGAAGAAAATAGCCTTACCCTAAACTCCCTTTACATGGTAAATTTTTCGATAATTTTGATTTTCTTGAAAATGGCTCTAACGATTTTGATTAAAATGCCATGCCAAATGAAATGTACATTTGGAGTTTTCTGGCTATAGCCTATGTAGTCCTGTTTAGTCTGTATGAGTTTTGAATAACTCGTAAACCGTAAGAGATAGACAAAATCTCACTGTACAAGAAATGTAGATCTTGCTAAAATACACAGTTTATGTCCCAATAATTTTTTTGTAGAGTGAACCATTTCGGAGATATTTCTTGTTTTGTGTGTCAGTTTCGGAAAACTTAAAACTTTCCTCCGAAATGGAGCATCGTTGTTCATTTTTTATATGTTAAGTGTGCAAAGAGAACGGGATCTCAAAGCTTTAAAACATTTGACTATCGCACAAAGCCTACTGTATTCTAACATTCCCCTTGTACCTACGAGGCAATAAGTAATAAGATAATTTGTACAAATGTTTATCTCAACTAACACGAAGAAGATATAGGAATACGCGTTTGTAAGAATGGTTAGTACAAGAGTAGAGAAAGTCATGTGAGTGCAACACATCAGATTTTTGAGTTATGGTGTCCACAGACGCACACACATACTGAAACCGCGATCTTTTTTCTAAAAATGTTTGTTTTGGATTTAGGGGGCTTCAAAAAATATATTTCCGGTGAAATCTGAAGATCGAATTTTTGGATGGAATGTAATACTTCCTCTACTTAACTATACGAGTAGAGAAAGTAATGTCCCTGTAGATAATTGTAGGTTAGGAAAAGGGGAATATATCTATGGACAATATAAGCATAATTCATTTGTCCCAGTACTTCCGTCCGCAAGTGTATGCTAGATATTTCTGCTGGAAGCATGAATAGTTTAGTTATTTTGTAGCGTTCCCAGGTGTGAAGTCTTACCAACTTGTGCTATATGCAAGCTGGTATTATTAAAATGATGCGTTACACTTCTTTAATTCCCAGAATATAATAACCACTAGCACTTCGCAGGAATATGATGTAGCAGATACGTATGTACTCGTATGTGCTTCTTCTCTTGGCACGCAAATGGCTGAATTAGCATTAAGGCATACAGTGCTGGATTCTAGTAAGTTGAAGATGCATTGCGTGTTGATGGTGTCAGTTCCATTGCCTATTTGGAGTTAACGCCCAGCACTTTACAGTCGCAATGTTGAGGCGTTAAAATATTCTTATTTACTGCACTGCCCTTCAAGCACAAAGTTAGAAAAAATTCATATTAATTGTGATTTATATGGCATACGCACCCGATGTGAATATCTAATGTCAAAATGAGTGTCTGAATTAATTCTACCAGTAAGACCCGGTATTACAAGGTAGCTTTAAGTTTTAGTTCGTATTATAAGCTTTAATCGATAGTTGAACTTCAGTTTAAGTTTACTGAAGCATATCGGGGGACTTATATGGCGAAAATAAGCGTTCCACATCAACTGGTGTCATCGGAGTATATTAAATTTGTTTGAACGACAGAAACTTTTTCACCGACACAACTAAGAGTCAAGTTGATTTTTTCTGTCACCTCTTTTGCCAATCGCAGACCGGTTTGCCTGAAGACTCTAGACCCTAGAGCATTAAAACTGGGGACCAGAAATACGTAATGTAATCTGATGGTCAATTGTTCGGCCCTGCAGAAGCTGTGAGGTTATTTGGTCTACAAAATCCTGGTATCGGATCTGTATCAAATTGTAAATGAACTCTTCTTACTTGGATCACTCACAATGGGCGTTCTTTTGCCTTAACAGTGTTTCACAATTAAAATATGAACATCAAACTTTTAATTCTTCTTTTCAATCTCTCTTTTAACCGTTGCTATTCATGTTGTTTTCTAGTGCCTTGCATCTGGCAATGAAGCCATTAGCATGCGTGCCTTCCAATACTTTTGAACTGTGGAGCTTGTTTCCAAAACGTACCAAATCCAAGTGGACAAATTTTACAGGAAATAGAAAAAACTGTTCACGGCCATAAATTATGAAAGATTTTGTTAAGCTTTTTTACTACTGTAGATGATCATATTCAAAGGTTTAGAGACATATTTTGAAGATATTTAACAAATTTCCAGGAAGTTATTAACATTTTTAATTTGGATGTGGTACATATTGGCAGGAAATTTGTATTAAGTAAACTGGTATTATGACTATAAAAGAAAAATCAGTAATGTATTTATTTTTTAAGAGAATCTATCATTGATACAGTCTTGTTTATGCATTTACTTTGTTCACTGTCAATTAAACAATTTTATAATTTAATAAAAATAATGAATTAAAATTAACTCAAATACTGTGAAATCTCCTGCCAGTTTACCCATTTTAAATCTGATAAAACATGAACAGACCCAACTGTGCTGAATATTTTGTTATATTCTTCAGGCAATAATATGGTCTTTGTTTTTCTTAATTTCTTTTCAACAATTAGGTGGAAAGTATTTTTCAATGGTGTTTTCTCTCGTCCCCAATGTTGTTCCCGGCACTTAAAACGTTTATATGGGATTCAATTTCTTCATGCAATGCATTCATCCGTGCACTTAGTCTAGCTCATCCTGGAGTTTCTGAAGGTACCAACCCCTGGTGCAGTTGTTCTTGAGCAGCATGTTCCACTTTCCTTCTGCCGACATTGAATATAGATAAAAATGTAGCCCTGTACACAGGTAATTTCCCTTCTAGGGCTGGAACACAGATTTTTTTTTTTTAATCCTTCCACTTCTCCCTGATTTGGCTGTCTTCTTTCTGGTTCTTTCACATCAATATGTGTTATCAAGAAATTCCTTTGACTTACCGAATTTGTATTACTCCAATATAATTTATTGAAATTATTAATTTGATCTTCTGTCAGCTTAAGTGCCATGCAAAAAGTTGTATCATGCTTGCAGTCAATCTTACATTTCTTGGAAACATTCTCCACGTGTTTCCCTTCCTTCACTTTATTTTTGTTCCAATTTTCTACTGACCTGCGCCTCTTCCTAGGTTTGTCAGTGACCGTTGCTTCGTGTTCATATTCATCAGATGTCCATGATTGTGAAATTATACACTAATATTTTATATATAAAACTAACTAAAATCTCAAATATGTGTTACCACGGCAGTTGTTATACAAGTAACAATCATGTGACCTTCCTCAGCCAATGAAATTGCTCTGAGCTCCATGATGCAACATGCCAAGTACCAATGGGAGAGCCATTGTGATTTGGTATGTATTGGCATGAAACATCGGTTGGATGTGGTACTTTTTGTTGTGAAATGCTACTTAGGGAGACCTCTGTGAACGTGATTTGGTACTTTTTGGAGAAAAATAGTTGGCTATATGGCTGCCATCTATAACTCAATTTTCGAAATTTTTGGATTTATTAACCTTTTTGAAAGAAGCTCCACAACTGTAGTTTCTTCTGATCTTAATGCTTCACAGGTCTTCAAGTGGTCTTCGTTCATTTCTGCTGGATCGTTACACAGGACACATATTGGTGAGGCTGAGATACCTATTCTGTAAAGATGACTTGCTAAGAAGTCGTGATTTGCCAACAGTCGGAAGGCTGCAACAGCTGTTTTCCTTGGTCTCTGGGGGATTATATCTGGGTTGGAAAGTAGTGTAATCCATTTTTTATCTTTGCTATTTATAAAAGAAGAAAATCGACTTCCAGTGCCTCTATATTATGCATTACAAAGGAAGCTGCTTCAAGTTGAATAATAATAAATATCAATAAAAGTATTATTATAAAGCTATATATAGCAATGGATTAGGAGAAGTTGGGACAGCCTTCAGGCGAACTACAACGGGAAAGAAAACCTAAAGTGTGACCTAAACGACTAAATAGACGGAAGTAAGACTTTTGTGAAGAATATTAGTTTATCATGGTCCTTGGGAGAAACATGAACACTATTATCATGTTTACTATGCAGGCTACGCCCATATTTTCCCAGCGTTTTAACGTAATCCTCTGCCGCAGTCCCGAAGTATTAATTATAAGGTATAGGGAAAACGACCAGGTACCTTCGGGAGAATTCCTAACGTAAGATGATTTAACAGCTTCTAATCCGCGTTTATCATTACACAACTCAACGAATTAAAAATAAGGAAAAGGAAATAAGTCATTAAATAAAAAAATTAAATTAAATTCAGAGATTCGTGAAATGATTGTATTTAATCATTCAAATACGGTTCTGAATTTTATACATATTAAAATAAAAAAAATTGAAGTGTTTATAACTATACACCTACCCTTGCATTACTATGAGCCAACACACATAATATATGCTTACATTTATTGAACATGGACTAGAAGATTACAGATTTGATTTTCATAGCCTAATTTGGTGTGTAAACGAAGGGAAGTCAAAACCAACCTTGTGTGTTGAACTCAATGACTTTCTGTACTTACTCTTGCACTCTTAAAATCGCTTATTCTTCTATCTGCTTGAAGTTAATTGAGATACCCATTTGTAGAAAGTACAAAGTGAATAAGGGAATATAGTAGTAATTAAACATTTTAAGAATTGGTCGCTAAGTGGTAGCTTTGAAATCCCGTTCTCTTTGACAGTATTCAAATTAAAAACATTATTTTAAATATTTGGTGCTCTCGTACTAAAATATTTGTTATACCAATTATAATTGGTGGTTTCGGAAATTGACTTGTACCTCTTATATTTGAATCATTAAAATTGTTGATTTTATTAAGCCAATGTTTTGAAGTAAACTATTAATTCCCAATAACAGTTAATAATTGTTTGAGCATCGGTGTTTAGGCCTGGGTCTTACACTGCCTCAATTCTTGACGATCAGGTATTGCGGTTAGTCACCGAAATTGGGTTCGCGAAGTAAATGTAACTTGTATTTTATTTCACAGCGTTTTAAGGTGTTTTTATTATTTTAACTACCCACTTTTTACTTATAATTTTTTAAGGTTTTAACTTTTCACTTTTTTAACTTCAACTTTTTAACTTTTTAGCCGTGAAGCTTTACAGGTTCTGAGTTTTTTTATCTTTTGAACTTCGGGTCCTAATGGCCTAGCTGTCGACGGGTCCTTAAACCCTATTCACTCACTCCCCGGTTCTGTTTGCATAACCAGGAGAAGAAACAAAATGCAATAACTATTTTCCATTTGAGAAAAATATAAATATTTGGAAGTTCAAAATAATAAAAAGTAATATCTTGGATATGGTTAAGCCCACCTAAATATAATATGCTATTTTAGTCGTTAAAATTATTTTTGAGAAAATCGAGATTTCTGAAGTTTTGCATGTAAAGGACAGTTTGGGTAGGTGAGATTTTCTTGAAAATGGTTGTTTTGCATCCTTGGAAAACATTAAACTTTAATACAATGAATGTAATGAATTTTCATTTTTGAGTTACGCCATTACATACACTCCCGCCCACACAGTTTCTAACAATTTTTTTTTCTTCTCTATTTAGGGGTCATCAAAATCATTAACGTGAAATATCGATATCAAATTTTTAAGTGGACTGTAATACTTTTACTTTTCATTGATTCTTACCAGTGAATTTTGGGCTGCAATTTAATACTTCCCCTACCTTCCTGGTAGAGAAAGTCGTAAAATAGAATTCATGACAAGTTTACAGTAATGCCACTCTGAGATGTATTATAAATCTGGCAAAAACTTACATTTGTATCCCATTAATTTAAAAATTCTTAGGGGGCATAAAATCAAAATTTCGTTTTACTTTTCATTTTATAAATACCTATATTTATGTACCCTGTCGTGCCAAGACCTGCCGCCCGACCGCTGCGTCCTCTACATCTGCCCACCACAGCCGTCATGCAGTACTGGATATTTATAGCTATAATATTGGTTAAAAATCGAAAATGAAGATAGTTTACATTTTGAATTTGAGATTATGGAGAATCCTTTTTTTTAAGTATATTTACTGTTTCAAAATGTTCCAGACTATGCAGTTCTCAATTCGAATCTTCCAAAATACAAATAATTAAGCAATTTTGGCAACATTTTTCATTTTTTTATTTTTTGGGGTGTAGTCCCTTTAGTTGCGGTATTAAACAAAGACAAATATGTCATATAGTTTTCATTTATTTATAACGATTTTTTGATTTACCAATTTTTAAATCTATATAAAATTAAAACAGTTGCAAATTTCAAATGACAGAATTTAAAAATTATTTTCTTTTGAATCAAGAATAGTAGATAAAACAAAATTATGTGACAGATTTCTGGTTATAATCAGCTAAATTACACAGAATGTTTAAAAAAGGGTTGCCCATAAACTTGGCGTACATTTAGGATGTAACAACTCGGTAACTAAAATGGATAAATTTAAAAGCATCCATTGTTTATATAAAGCATTGTTGGAAATAAAGTTCAGCTAAATTGGCTAAAAGCTTTAGAAAGTCACATTTTCATTAATGGACCTCTGAATCACAAACATAATTATTACTTTCTTATTATATACTCAACAAAAGATTCTTCTTGACAAGAAGTTACTTTAGAAGCTCCTGTAGCTTTTACAGACTTCGGAAAAGCGTTTATTTAGTAAATAAAGTTAATGGAATATAATGAACAAAGTGGATATACCACTCACAAAAGGTTTATATAGGTTAGGTTTTCTAAAGTATGTGAGAGGAGAAATACTATTGCATATAAATAAAACAAATGCGATTCGTTATGCGGATGACGTCACAATAACAGAAGACAATGAAGGGAGCCTGTAACAATTTGTGTACAAAATGTATTTATTGGCAAAGGAATGTAATTTAAATATGTGGAACGCTTAGAATAACTCTGAAAAATAAAGTTCGAAATTAAATTATGTTAAAGTTCTTACCAATATTGACATATGCTTCTGAATATTGGGAAATGAACAGAAGGGATAAAAGAATGGTGGAAACACTTGAAGTGAAGTTTTTAAGAAGCGTTTCTGGACATTTAGCAGAAATGCTAAATCCCTGAGGTGCAGAAGAAGAACTAACTGCAACTATTTACACACCTTGAGGTTCCCGTCGCACAGTTAGAAGTCAGTCATTCAACTGGAATATTCCACCAAATACACTCTCGTGGTTGTAGTATGAATGAAAAGCAAATATGCTGCTTGCTGTTCTCCAAAGAAACAATTATTTTTAATGGCTCGTTGCCCAGAGATGAATCGGTGAGGCAGGCTGTATCTTCAGGTGCATTCTTTCTGAAACTAGCATTACCATTTTCGTTACCCAGCACCAAGCAATCTTAAGCTTCGATCGTAAAGCTCTGCCCTCCACAGCCAAAATAATCCGGACAAACATCGATAGCAACGTAAACCCATTACACTGAAGGAGGAATCAAACCTAGATCCTTTTAGCCTACCTTCCTTACATGCAGAGGCCCCTGCCAATAAATCGCACAGTGTTAAAAAGTGGGCTAAATAACACACGCGTTGAAATAGACTAGCCTCATTAATTAACAATTACTTTTTCACGCAAGAATAACGTAACCGAATTTTATGAACCTTGAAACATAAAATATACCTTAGAAGCACTTACAAATACCTATGTGGTAATTTATTTACTCCAAGATAAAGCGCTTTAGTAGAATGCAAATTAAAAAATGTAGAATTTTTGCTTATTTAATTTTTGAAATTTATTTCCTTCTAAAACTTTTGCACAACACAGTTCTCTTTAACTGGCGTTAACACAGTTTCCTTTTCATAACCTTCACTCTCTCCTTTCTGTCCATCTTCACTTTCTCTGTCTCTCAAACAGCTGACTTTGACGATACAATCACTCAACACTGTTTTGCTGTCTTCCTTCACGACGTGCCGGTTCTCTCACGACGAACTTTTACACGCAGCTGACATACACATTTAAACTAAAAACTGTCTCCAAAGTCTCGTTGCCTTGTCTCTTTATATAGCGAGGACCTTTCTCGAACTTCTACAAATACACCGCCGGACACTTCCCGAATGATTAAGAAACTCTTTTTCGTTCTGTCACTCTGATTGTTGTCACGTGTCCACAAACAGTTCAGGCAGCCTGACCTATAGCGTTTTATGCGCACCGCCAGTGGTGTGGGGCAGCTCGGCTCCAAACGTCCTTTGATGTACGCCACCGTGGTTGGCCGGCGTCACAATTTAACTATAATATTTCTGCCAAGCTTTATTATTTACAAAATTTAACAGTATGAATACTTAAGTAGTTATTGCAGACACTCTTCTTGCGATATCAAGCTTAAGGAAGAGGTACACGTTTATGTTCTGTAAATATTAAAACGCATTTTTGTTGTCGGTTTTCAAAACATTACGTTGATGTGAGTTTCACAGAGAGGTAAGGGTGAGTATCAGCCAATGAAAGAGTGATAGCTGGGAGAGGGGATCGAAAGGGAGATGGGAGGGTGGAGAAGGAGGAAAAAAGAAATGGAGAGACATTGAGAAAATGAGAGGTGGCAAGAGACATAAACACGAGCAGAGCTGCTTCTTCCAAATATGAATATTTATTGCAGTGAAAGTATTTTAGTGTACAAATAGAGGTCTTATATTAAGTATTTTTTTAGTCCACTGTCTTGTAAGGGTGGTATGAAACAAATAAATGAGTAGTATGAAAGTGTAGAAATGAGCCTAGAAAAGGTTTAACCCTTAAAAGAGGATGGGAAAAAAAAAAAGAAGTAAGAAATCACGTGTTATTATTAGCCAGGCAGCTTGACCCTTCAGGGATTCGAAGCTGGTTTAACTGTACAATAGGCAAGTAGTGTGCTCCTATGTAAGCTTGCCAATAGCAACTAATCTGCTCTTTTGTGTTTTACGTCCTCTGTGGCAGGCAAACAATGTGCTGCATAGTATCCAAAAGTTCCGTTTTGAAGTTCCACTGAAAATAAGTGGGCAAAAATAATATAATTTGTAATGTTAATGTCCATAAAAGTTAAATATTTTTTTCCCTATGCTGTGAGCATTAAAGATATAAGATTTCAGATTGAACTTCTCTCTCTTGTAATGAGTTTTGATAAATGACATATTTGTGACTTGGTTTTGAAGCAGACACTTCCACACTCATAAATTCTTCATTGCACCTGCTTGACTCTTAATAACTGGGTGTAACTAAGCTCACCAATTATTCTATAACTACAATATTCCTGATTTTGTAACCCAGTCCTTCAGTCCTCAACAATCCTACCCTTCCAGTGTGCAAGTTTCACCTTGGTTTTGACAATGTATCATTAAAGAGTTTAGAAACGATTTAGGTCATTCATAATGCGTCTAGAATCTTTCCAACAATCACTTTAGTTAATAAAAATCATTTAGCTCGTATTGCTTATATGGCTTCACCGTAAAATGAATTAACTTTTGCTTAAGAAATATCAGGGTTTGGTCCAGGAAGACACTCCCTAAAGAAAGTGGTTTTGAAGTATTGATTTCATTAATATATGGGAGTAGAACCATCAGAACAACTCCGGTGTCAGTTCAGACGACCTTTTCCACTCATTTCAAACGTACATGTAATAAGAGGTTCTTGAATTTACATTACGTTATTCACGAAAAGTTTGCCCAAAAATGGTCTTAAAAATCTGATGTGTTGCACTCACATGACTTTCTCTACTCTTGTAGTAACCATTCTTACATATTCTTATTCCTATATCTTCTTCGTGTTAGTTGAGATAAACATTTGCAGAAATTATTTTATTGCTTATTTCCTTAGGTGCAAGGGGAATGTTGGAATACAACAGGCTTTGAGCGATAGTCAAATGTTAAAAGCTTTGAGATTCCGTTCTCTTTGCACATCTAAGATATAAAAATGTATAAGGATGTTCAATTTGACGAAAGTTTAAGTATTCCATTTCATTTGTCATAAAAATATCTCAAATATATGGTATCTTAATCAAAATCGTTACAGCCATTTTCGAGAAAATCAAAATTTTCGAAGAATGTTCCATGTAAAGGGCAGTTCAGGGTGGAGGAACTTTCAACGTCTGTATTTACCACTCATAAAATATGTTCAAGCAGTGGAGGTCTTTTTTTTCCGCCATTTAACCTCTAAGGTCATACCAGCAGTTTTTCCTTTGGAACAATTTCTCATCGGCATTGTCGTTTAGTCTTTACTAGTGTAATTTTGATTTGCTATTATTCACTTACGCGCACACACACACACACACACACACACACACACACACACACACACACACACACACACATACACTCACACACTCACACTTACTCTAGAATGGGGTATAATCCTGCCTAACGAAAAATTACCCTCCTCCAGCCAGGAATCGAACCAGGGACCTTTAAATTTGGAAGTTAGCATGGCGAAGACCACAGAGTCATTCTAGTATTTTTTCTTTTATGTCTTATGGTCTCCCAATTATTAAAAGGTGTACAAAAATTGAATGAGAATGAGGAGGCGAATTCGTTTTTATTTTCCATCGCTTTCTTTCTTCCAAGTGCAGTACTAGAAAATGAATGCGTGGTGGAATTCAACACTGTTTTAACAGGCTATATAATTAACACTGCCTTTAGTATGTTAATTAATTTAAAATTATCCATTTGTCAAATTTAATTTATGATATTGACTTGAGTTATTAAAGCTTTATTAAAATCATTCCTCAATTAAAATGAATGGAATTATGGGTATATTTTAGGTTTTAAAAATGTTCATTAGTTTAGTTTATCACTTAGTTATTTACAATATTAGCTATAAACTGCATACCAACTTTAAAACCCAGAAGTCTTGAGTTCTGTTCCGACATAGAGTTTGAAAGTATGAATAGGAATATGCAGATGTGAGGAATTTAATCTAATACCAAACGCAATATTAATTTTACAATTAATATGCAGAGATAAACCTTTAAATGAGTTATTTATGTATTTTCCATTTGTTGTCAAAATGAATTGTTTAGGTACAAAGTTATATTAAACAATGGATTCCACCTGTTTTGTGAAATAAATTTGTGGACATACATTTGGCAAGCCGCAAAGCGGAAGGTCAGGAATGTTGACATTACTCGTTCTTGTGAATACTGCTCGGAAAGCTTGAAGAAATACCACACCTCTCAAGGCAAAAGTTTGAACTTACACTCGTTGTAGGGTGAACGAAGACATGGTTGAGATGAGATCTATTACCAGAGTGTACAAGTAATGTATTCAATAATGTTTAATTATTCTTCTTTACCTTTCATTTATTATTAGACTTCTTTATGAATGTGCCATCATGCGAAATCTGCGCATTCATGCTCTAAAACTCTATATAATCATTGCAAACTGCTTGATTTACGACAATATATAACCCGCATGATAACTTTCTCTTTAACAGTGCAAGGAATATCGACTTTAGAATTATCAAGACTATGTAACCTTGTTACAGGAGTAGGGTTTCAGATAAGTTCACGTTTTATTACAGTTTTATTTAGCTCAACAATAGAAAAGAAAAAGTGTTCCATATATTGAGTTACAAACTATTATTTTTACTGCATTGATAAAGAATAGATATCGAATGAGTCTGATGGAAGGAAAAATGTTGGCGTTGTTCAGTTATAGAGAATCACAGTTGCTCTGACCTTATAATATAATAATACTTAGACCAAAAATAGGGGGGGGGGGGAGGAAACCTTGAAAACAATATTTGAGAATTGTTTACAGCCAATCTAATTGATATTTCCCCCTCCTAAGCTCCCATTAGATTTTTAGTATGCTTTAATGTTGCGGGAATTAAATTTTGATCCAGAAATTTGATGATAATTCATTCGAGGAGTACTTTGACAATGTGCAAAGTTAGAATTTGAGTTTAAGTGCGTAATTTTTTTCTTCATAATGTTTTTAATTCCAAGCTATCAGTTTTAGGGTTCTATTTTTAGAGTGCATTCCAACAATGACATAAAATTTGAAGTAGTTAAGTAAAAATCTGATGTGTTGCACTCACATGACTTTCTCTACTCTTGTACTAACCATTCTTACAAACTCTTATTCCTATATCTTCTTCGTGTTAGTTAAAATAAACATTTGTATAACTTATCTTATTTCTTATTTCCTTCTAGGTACAAGGGGCATATTAGAATACAGTAGGCTTTGTGCGATAGTCAAATGCTTTAAAGCTTTGGAATTCTCTTGCCTTTGCCCACTTAAGACATAAAAAGTGAACAACGATGATCCTTTTCACGAAAGTTCTGTTTTCCGAAACTCACACACATAACAAGGAATATCTCCGAAATGGTTCACCCTACAAAAAAATTTATTGAGACATAAATTGAGTATTTTAGCAAGATCTACATTTTCTGTATAGTATGATTTGGTCTAGCTCTAACGGTTTGCCAGTTATGCAAAAGTCGTCCAAAGTAAATACGACTACAGGGGCTATAGCCAGAAAATTCAAGATAAACATTTCATTTGTCATTAAAATATCTCAAATATATGATATTTTAATCAAAATCGTTTGAGCCATTTTCAAGAAAATCAAAAGTTTTGAACAATTTTCCATGTAAAGGGTAGTTTAGGGTGGGGCTATTTTCTTCAAAATCTTCGTGTCACATCCTTGAAAGACATTAAACTTAAATACCAATTTTGGCTTTTAACCGACTTTTCGTTTTTGAGTTATGCTGTCCACAGACTGACACACAGAGATACACACACGGACCTTTTTCTAAAAATGTTTTTTTTTTTAGATTCAGGGGGCCTCAAAACATATATTTCTGGTGAAATCTCGACATCGAATTTTTGGGTGGAATACAATACTTCCCCTACTTACCAGTAGAGAAGGTAAAAATGGGGAATTTTAGTATTTTTACCGATGGATTGCAGTAAGGAAGGATAGGTTATAGGTTATAGGTTAGACAACAAAAGTAATTGAAATAAATGCTTCTGTTGCTGATGATCCAGTTTTAATTTTTGACAAGCAAGAGAGACTGCAGCAAGCATCCGCGTCATCTATCTGGCACCGCCAGCTGCCACGAATCCTAGAAGCATACCTCAAATATGAGAAGGAAAGGGAAATCAGAAGTGATGGAACTTCGGATTATTCAGGAAGCCAAAAACAACCGCAGAAACTCAACTTTCTCAGATAAATGTCTTAAGTTGTTAATCAATTGAGTCTCCCAGAGATAATGTCGACTCGAACAGTTGATTAAGATGTTGCAGAAAGAACTTCCAGGCACACACTTGTGTGTTCTGAGGAAGGTAGGCCTAAATTTGGGCCCAGAAAGTCTGGTTATTACAACCAAGTTGGAAAATTATAATTCCCTGTTCCTCCCGTAACTTCGATAAGCATCGAGGGTGCACATGAAATATCCTCTTGTAGTGGGCGGATAATATTTGCTCAGCACGGTCCATGAGGCTGAGTGCAGAAGTGACTCAGGTTCACGACCGGACCGGAATATTAATAATGACGAAGATTCCCATTTCGACCACCTACATGGTGAAAACGTTTCCTCTGCTGGGATTATTATCAAAGCCATCACTCGTTCTGATGACATTGAACGGCAAGTACGTGTGAGGCATCATTACTGTGCCAAAACCCGCCCATAGCAATGCAATTATTCCTGCATTGCTCTATCTATGTAAATTATTTCCTATGTCCATCATTTGTTTATTGAAGTGGCATGCTGGTAGCCAGGTCTCCAATATTAATGGAGCATTGGCATATATACAATACTGTCTGTTCGTAAGCAAAAAGTTTATTTACCTCTCATACATCTGTGCATAAATGTCTGTAGGTGCAAGTGACAGTAGCCTTTGAGTGATAGTCAAATCTTTTAAAGCTATAAAGTGAATAACGACCTTCCATTTGAAAAAAGTTTAAGTATTGTAAAACTCATTCAAATAACAAGGAACATCTCCGAAATCGCTCATTGTACACAAAAGTGCATTTGGACATAACTTCTGTGCTTTAAAAATCTCCATTTTTGTATACTAAGATTTCGTCTAGGTCGTACGGCTTAGTAGTTATGCAAAAGTCATCAAGGGTAAACAGGATTACATGGGCTGTAGCCAGAAAGTTCAAAATATACACTTCATTTGCTATAAAAAATATATTTAACATATGACAATCAAAATCCTTTGAACCATTTTTAAATGAAAATTTTCGAAATAATTTCTCATGTAAAGGATAGTTTAAGATGGAGAAATGTTGTTGAAAAGCTTCATGGCGCATCCTTCAAAGATGTGAAACTTAAATACACACACAGACACACACACACACACACACACACACACACACACACACACACGCACACACACACACACACACACACGCCGAATATATTAAAGATGAAATTCCATTTCTAAGAGTGCACAAAAGTTAATTTCTTGGAAAGTTACGCCAGTTGTGACCTAAAAGTCACCAAGTTCATATTTTGGTCACCCCCCATAAGTGATGAAACTGTAGCAAGTTTTATTTGAAAATAATTTTCTACTTGTAATTAAGGAGAAATAAATCAAACTCAAACCACTAACACTATCAAGCCATCTCCTGTTTCTCCATATTGATTTAACAGTATAGACGCGTGGTGGAGGCGGAATTGACTAAAATCTAATTATCATTTTAATTTAATTTATTGAGGAGGAGTTTTTTAACCTTGTTATTTATTACCACAGCAAATTATCTGTGAAGGACATTTTTTATCGTTCAGTCGACTCCAAAATATGTCCCCTTTTTTCTTTCTTTCTTGCTTTCTCTCTCTGTCTCTCTTTCTTCGGTTGATCCGCTTCTTCAATATACCATATAAAAAGGGCGACCAGCCATTCATATTTTATTACTGATATGCAATAACATAGCGTAACAATTTTCACTTTGTATTAGTTATCATTTGATTAATGTAACATCTTTACATGACAAAGAAAACGGATATCTTGAGTTTTCTGCACATAAGCACTGTCATTCTGAATGACTTTTTTACTAGACAAATGAGCGAATGACACCAGAGAAAAAGAGAAGAATAAAAGACAGTAGAATCACTAAGCTACCGAGGCCAGCAAATTTGTAACCACATGTTAGTAACCATCTGCTGGGAGTGCTGCAGAAGTGGGGCAGCGTGATTTTCGGTTCAGTTCAATTTAAATAATGTGGAGCTAAGGAAACTAAAAATACTCAACAAACACAATGTTTTAAGTGGATTTGGCAAAACATTTGCATGCGTCCTGCAGGTTTAAGCGAGAAAAAAATTTCTGTGACATGAATCATACATTCTTTATACATTTCAAAAGGGATAAATATAGAACCTAATTGGATATTTGTTTACTTTGAAAGATGTTGACATTCTTATGAATAAAAATTAGGAACTATGTAGAGTGGTTCATCTAAACGAGAAGAGGGGGAAATGAGTGCTAGGATTTGAGCTTTTTAGAAACTGTGCAACAAAATTATGAAAGTATATTTAAGCAACAATAACAATACTAATTATAATGAGGAAAACTCGTATAATTAAATGCTAAATTAGGCCAATATTGTTAAAGTGCATGAAGAATATAATGAGTAAATTACGACACTGTGCAGTGATTAGGTAGGTATATACAAGTTTTCCCCACCAGGACACTATCAGAAAGCCATTGACTTTCGCATACCTCTGCCACGCCCTGAAATCAAGTTATGTGCTCTTACTTTCCAAGCAATCGATCAGTGTTCACTGATTTAAAAATTAACATTCCCGCGCTGTTGTAGTATTTAATATGCACCTAAGAGTCTGTAATCAGCTGGAGTAAATATGCCGATGAAGGGGAGACATTAGTGCGGGTAGGCGTGTGTTTAGCGACCCCGCCAAGAATCGTAATTTGTTCAGCATTATTGCAACTGGTACACACACACGTGTGCTCGCTCGTTGGCATCCTGCCTTGTACCATCGCCGTCTGTTTGGGCGTCATTTTGTAAAACACGAGTGGTACTTATCCAGGAATCCAGCAAGCCCACTTCCGTCTTAAGGATACATCATTTTACCTAATCTTGGAATACATAACCTCTCCGGTTCCTTTTTATTACTTTCTCTACTGGTAAGTAGGTGAAGTATTGTATTCCACCCAAAAATTCGATGTCGAGATTTCACCTGAAATATGTTTTGAGGCCCCCTGAATCCAAAAAAAAAGCATTTTTATAAAAAAGTTCCCTGTGTGTCTGTCTGTGTGTCTGTGGACAACATAACTCAAAAACGAAAAGTCGGTTAAAAGCCAAACTTGGTATTTAAGTTTAATGCCATTCAAGGATGTGACACAAAGATTCTGAAGGAAATAGCCCCACCCTACACTACCCTTTACATGGAAGATTTTTCGAAAATTTAGATTTTCTTGAAAATGGCTCCAACGATTTTGATTAAAATGTCATATGTTTGAGATATTTTGATGACAAATGAAATGTATATCTTGAATTTTCTGGCTATAGCCCCTGTAGTCGTATTTACTCTGGACGACTTTTGCATAACTGGTAAACCGTTAGAGATAGACCAAATCATAGTATGCAAAGAATGTAGATCTTGCTAAAGTACACAATTTATGCCTCAATAAATTTTCTTGTAGGGTGAACCATTTCGGAGATATTCCTTGTTATGTGTGTGAGTTTCGGAAAACTTAGAACTTTAGCGAAGTGCAACAACTTTGTTCATTTTTTTATATGTTAAGCGTGCAAAGAGAACGGAATCTCAAAGGTCAAAAAGATTTGACTGCCGCACAAAGCCTTCTGTATTCTAATATCTCCCTTGCACCTACAAGGAAATAAGCAATAAGATAATTTGTACAAATGTTTATGTTAACCAACATGGAGATATAGGAATAAGAGTTTGTTAGAATGGTTAGTACAAGAGTAGAGAAAGTCATGTGAGTGCAACACATCAGATTTTTTCAAATACACTCTCAAGCAACTTCTTTCTAAAAGCCCTCGAAAATAGACAAAATAGAGGCCTCAAGCGAGATCTATATTTTTTGTATAGTATGATTTGGTCTATCTCTTACGGTTTGCGAACTATTCAAAAGTAATCTAGAGTAAATAGGACTTCATGGGCTAGAGCTAGAAAATTCAAGATATGCATTTCATTTGTAATAAAAATATCTCAAACATATGACATTTTAATCATAGTCGTTACAGCCATTTTGAAGAAAATCAAAATTTTCGAAAAATTGTCCATGTAAAGGGTAGTTTTGGGTAGAGGAATTTTCTTAAAAATCTTCGTGATGTAGAACTTAACTACCAACTTTGGTTTTTAACCGACTTTTTGTTTTTGAATTACGCTGTCCATAGACTGACACACACGCGCGTAACGAATTGATAATGCTATAGTATAGTATTGTAATTAAAGACAAGATTAAACTATAGTCCGAATATATATAATTACAGAAGCAGCAGTCCATTGTGTTTTCGCAAACTTGTTAAATCGACATAGAAGAAAGGATAGAAAACTGCTTATGAGATCAAAAACGATACAAGGGGAATAATTCAGCCAAAGGCTAACATCGATCCAGTACCAAGGTATAAAAAGGGTTGTCTAGTTCTCCAACTGAAGCTAAGCTGAGGCCGATATTTAATGTACTTTTATTGGCATTATATCCGTAATATTGAGTTTCCTATCTTTGAAGCTATTTAGTTTAAAATCTAGTGTGTTAAATTCACACTATTTTCTCTACCCACTATAGTTTCTTTTTACCATTCGTATAGTGTATGTAACTGTGGTACTATAAGGCTAACCAGAGGCAATTTCTTCCCACACTATCCCAAAGACTATACAAGTATTTCATAGTTAACTATGTTAAGGCATTAAATATGTGTACCCTTTATGTAAAAATTAGATGTGTTACACTCACTAGACATCATCTATTCATTCTCCGAAAACTATTGTTACAAAATGTTATTCCACTTAATTTTTTTTTAAAATTAAAGGTTTATTTAATTTCATTTTGACTGCAAGGTTAAGATTTACAGAGAAATTTTATGGTTCAAATCGGAGACTACGTTTTGTTAATATGCAAAACCCTTATTACTCATTTACACAGTTCGCAGTAAATGTAAGGAGACAGTACTCTAAACGATAGTCAAATATTTTTAAACCCAGTCACTATGTGATGTCTTTGCATTAACCTAAAAGGAAAGAATAGCGATTTGTAGTCCAGAAAAATATAAGTTATTTTAAAATAAAAAAATATCTCAGAAATGGTTAATCTTCGAAAAACGTTGTACATAAACTGTACTTTTACAAAATCTATATTGTGTGTGTAGTAAGATTGTGTCTTTATATTACGGTTTACCAATAAAAGTATTTCAGAATAAAGAGAACTTCAAAGGCTATTCTCAAAAAATTAAAAATATAAATTTCATTTTAATTAAAATACAGCCATTTTTAAGAAAGCCCAACATGAGAAAAATTTTTCTATGTAAATTATTTCTTCAGTCTTCGTACTGTTTCATTGAGTTATATTGGTTGTTACAAATTAATGCAGATAAGAGAAACGCGATGAAAAACAGATGAAAGTTGTAGTGCAGTACCTCGATTGGCAATACTTGCAAACAGCTGCGTACCGCAGCCGCTGGTCTATAAGATTAATTAAGGGTGCAAGTCGGGTGCTTACGTGAAAAATGAGGGTGCAGTAAAACATTATGTGCAACGTTAATTGTTGCTCTCGAAGCCGTTCTCTCTTCCTCCCTTCCTCCCTCCCCCCCTCCCTCCCACTCACTCACTCACACGCAAGAAATAGGTTAGCTGAACTAGAAATGTCAGGCCCTCTTCGTCTGCTATAGAAAGGCTATGACGACATCACCTCGTATTCCCAACAAATCTAGAACAGCTGCAGTAACCTTAACTTTATTAAACGAAATTCATTTACATGACTTTATTAAGTTGTACTGCTTATAATAAGCAAACACAAAAATATTTTCTTTTTCGCTTTATGTTTGTTCATTTTATCAGGATGAAAAAGGCCTTCATATTCGGTATCAAAATCAGCTAACATTATGATTTCCTTAATCTCTTCTCCACAGTTTTCATTTTTACTTTCTCTGCTGGTAAGTAGGCGAAGTATTGTATTGTCTATGTGTGTGTCTATGTGCCTGTGGACAGCATAACTCAAAAACGAAAAGTCGGTTAAATACCAAAGTTGGTATTTAAGTTTAATGTCATTTAAGGATGCGACACGAAGATTTTGAAGAAAATAGCCCCACCCTAAACTACCCTTTCCATGTAAAGTTTTTCGAAAATTTTGATTTTCTTGAAAATGGCTCCAACGAGTTTTATTAAAATGTTATATGTTTGAGATATTTTTATGACAAATGAAATGTATATCTTGAATTTTCTGGCTATAGCCCCTGTAGTCGTATTTACTCTGGATGAATTTTGCATAACCGGTAAACCGTTAGAGATAGACCAAATCATACTATACAAAAAGTGTCGATCTTGCTAAAATACACAATTTATGTCTCAATAAATTTTATTGTAGGGTGAACCATTTCGGAGATATTCCTTGTTAAGTGTGTGCGTTTCGGAAAACTTGGAACTTTAGCGAAATACAACAACGTTGTTAATTTTGTTATATGTTAATCGTGCAAAGAGAACGGAATCTCAAATTTTAGAACATTTGACTATCGCTCAAAGTTTACTCTATTCTCATATCCCCCTTGTATCTACTAGCAAATAATAAGATAATTTCTATAAATGTTTGTCTCAAGTAACGCGTAGAAGATATAGGAGTGAGTGTTTGTAACAATGGTTAGTACAACAGTAGAGAAAGTCATGTGAGTGCAATACAATTTTTTTTTTCCATTTTTATGCTGCCTTTAACCCTCTATTGCATAGTGTTGCCTTGAGGAAACAAAGGTGTTTAGTAAAATTACATATTCTAATACTGAAATATTAATTATTTCAATACCATTGTAGCGTGCTTTAGAATGAAAATTGAAATCAAAATTGCAGTAAAACGTAATGTGCTGTATTCAGAGATTATATTATATTGCCCTTGACTTTATCTACGCATGCGACAACAATGGTTATTTTGTGCCTTATTGTAGGCACATTTAGCTGCAGTTGCTGGGATTCAAACACAGATCGTTTGATTTAGAATGAATGACCGATGCATTTCGTGTAACCTTACGACTCTTCGTATCACTTCCATAAAAGTTACTGTGTTGCACTCTTATTGCGACTGATATTTAACCGGAGCACGGTCTTTAGGCACTACTGTTCGCCAATAATCGATCACACTCGTCTACTTATCACTACCCCAACAAAGTTCCCAATGACTTACTAATTGCCTTTACTCAACACAGTACTTCAATTGCCTGACAAAATTTCAACTCATGCTTCTAATATTCCATTTCAACATACGTACGGAAGTTATTTATATTTTCTTTCACTTGTTTATAAAATTGTTATGCTTACTAGTTAACAATCCCGGTGTCACCTTTCTTTTATACTTTCAGACCCTAGGGAACATAGAGAATAATCCTAGCCCAGTTAAATACGATAAATTGGCAGTTAAGTTTAATTTTTAATAGGATATCTTAATTTTGTGGGAATGTCCTTAGAACTCCTAGAAGTCTTGATGACTTTTGCTTATCTGGTAAACCGTAAGATATAGACAAAGATTTAGTGCGCCAGAAATGTAGTCCTTTTAAAAATACATCAGATTTTTTTTAGATGCAATGAAATCCACATATGTTCAAGAAGCTTGAGATGAATGAAATTTCTTAAATAAATAGTGAGGGAAAAGGAAGTTAAAACCTAAAACTATTGGCCCTAGTAATAAGTTAGGAGTTTATGTGTTTTAGTTGAATGACATAAACAAGGGTATTTGGCAGCACCCTTAGAACACACCATTGCTGGTTTTGTTTTGTTTACAATGTGGAAAGAATGTTGTTTGTGATGAACTCGTGATGACCGCAGGATGATGGAGGAATACAAGACGGAACTGGAGCAGGATTCGCAAGGAGGAGGCGGAGGCGGGCTCCAGTCTGGGAGTGGTTACGGCTGTTCGCCCTCCAGCTCGCCGAGCCTGCACCACCTGTACGGCGGAAGTCCTCCTCGACACCACTTCGAGCAGCACCACTACGACGGCAGCGGAGACGTATCTCCACAAGTGGCTCAGATGTTGCCGAGCGTTCTGCCGTCGGGACCCCGGCTCGAGGACTGTCACTGGCTAAGCAACGGCGGCAGTCCCAGCATGTACCACCACCTAGCCGCCGCCGCCGGCGGTGGTCCGGACGTGGTGGGCCCCCCCTCGGGGCTCAAAGTGCACCATCATCATCACCATCAGCAGCAGCAGAAGGCCATCAAGGAGCAGAGGATCAGGAGGCCCATGAATGCTTTCATGGTGTGGGCCAAAGTGGAGCGGAAGAAACTTGCCGACGAGAATCCCGACCTCCATAACGCCGATCTCAGCAAAATGTTAGGTAAGTAGCTACCCATTGTTTGCTGGAGAGCTTTGACCCACAGTTGCCAACCTAGACACAGAGCAGCTAGTGGCTAAATGCTCTTCAGTGTTACCAACTTAGTGAATGTTTTCATCCCTTCATGTTTATAAACCTACCCAAGCACTGCAGAACTATCTACTTTGCCACCATTGCTAGTTTAGCCATTTTCTCACCAAAATTAAGGGGAGTCATCATGTAGGAAACTAAGATAATTAGCTAAATTTTTCAAGGCAAGTTTAGTGGTACCTACTTTTACAGCCGACCAATTCAACAAACTCAATTTGTATCATCAGTACTAAAATTTCATTTATTTTAATATAACAGTATATTTTATTGAAAAATAATGGCTTTTAAATACTTTAAAAAACCACTATGAATGTTTTTTTCATTAAAATAAAGTTTATTTAACAGTAAATATATGATACAATTTTCAGGACTTGCTTCTGTATGTTTCAAAGATAATGAAACTTTTGCGTAGAAAACTATATTATATATATATAAGCAGCGTTATTTTCAATAAAAATTAAGAACTGTTTGTAACTAATATACCTCTATGGAAGTTAAGATCTAAATATTCATATGTAAGTAAACTCTGGATTTGTAGAAAAATCCTAAAAGTCACCATTTCGACTACCCTTCATGATCTTACCATTCGAACAGTCATTAGAAATATTAGATGAATAATGCAGTCTAATCAGTATTAGCAATCCTAGGGAAATGTTTAGAGTATTAGAAAAAATATGTTCATTGTTTGAAATTAGATTTAATACCCTTTCAGAACCATACTCACAACTTCAAATTTCTTAGAACCATATTTTAAAAAGGCCATTCCTAAAAATTTAAAAACAAACTATTTGGGCACCAAGATGACAAATAATTAATTAGTCCTCTATGTAACCGTATTTTAATTCTACAGCGTATGGAATAATATTCCAAACGTCGAATGTTCACATTTCTTTCAATCTACTAAAGTTAGTTTTTTAACTTTAAAGTAGTAATTTAAAGATTGTGGAGTCAGTTGATGCAAAATAGCTTGAATGGAGTGATATTTGAATCTCATTAATAAATTTTAAAAAGCATATTTTCTTACAAAAATTATACATATATTTGGAAAAGTTACTATTCGACGAAGAAAAATAAAGTTGAAATAAAGCACGAAAGACGAGAGGCAAAACTCTATGCATAGATTTGTTGAGTAAGCCTTTTTTTTATTGTTCCATTTATATCCCGCCTGCAGAGGTCATATCGGCGGCCTTGCCTATTGACAAATAGTGTTACACATTTACGTTGGGCTTTTCTATTTTTGGGGGTTTTATTCTTTGAATTCACACACACATTCACATCTTCATTCATATTTCCAGACTCAGGGAAGGATGAGGAATAATCCTGGCGGGGGAAAAATTCCTACCCCCCTGCCGGGAATCGAACCCGGGACCCCTAGCACAGCAGACTCTACCAACTGCGCCACAGGGCCAGCCGAAGAGTAAGCCTTTGTGTAAGATAGAAAAACCTTTATATGGTAGCTGAATATTTACAGAAGAAAATAAATATTGGAATTCATAAAATGTCGCAAACAGAAGAGCAATCTAAGGTTTCAAATTTCTGTATTGAACTGTGCGCATTGCTTGATTGGAGCAAAGTTGACACCAAACTTTCTGAGAATGTTAATCAAATAGTATTTATTCATTCATTTATGCATTTTCAGTGAGAAAGAAGAAGCATCAAATATAAATTAACCCTAACAGAAGGATGGATTTAAAATACAGTAATACAGGATGCTAACTATTGGCTATGTTTATATCTTCCGGGCTTGTGGGCCGTGGTCTAGAAGGCATCGAAGATACCGATGTTTCGTCAACTACTGCTCTTGGCATCTTCAGGGTAAGAAGATCCGTTGCCTTTATCTCGATATACTCGGGATACATGAATACGACAAGAGAGATGTCATATTGCCAGCACTGATTGGTCAATCAACTCGCTGTGTATCTGTATATGGAAGAGCACTTGGAAATTGTTGCTCTAGAACGTTAACACGACACCCTCTGAGGCATGTATCACGCTTCCACGATTCCAATATTGTTGGGGAGGGAAAGCGTGCAGCATAAATATCATTAGACTGCACTTACGTCTGTAATTATACCGGTACAACTTTAAGTCGTACAAAAAACGACACATAACATGCCGCCGAGCAAGCTATAAGCCTGAACACCATAAGCATCAGCAGTAAATGCATCCACAACCACGAGAATTATACGACTCCAAATGTTTTAAAGCCAGCTTCGATAGGCAATTAACCACAATTTTAATCCTCTACAACAGTAGAAAAACTATTTATGTCTGCATTACACGTGTATTTCTGTTTTCGTTTTGCTCCACTTTGTGATAAGAAGTCAAAAGTTGTAAACTTTACTATCCACAGTTCAGATGAACTTAGAAGCCTTTGCATTCCAAACATTCTCCTCTGTTTTAAATCACAGACGTCGGGAATAATTTATAGCAAAAGATTTTATCTTATGCATTGAAATGAGTTGAATTTTTCAAACGTTGCCACGTTCACGCGATTTAAATGTAGTTCTTAAAAACCTTGGATAGTTCTTACCAGATCATCCAAAAGCATGTTATACATATTTCACCATAACTGTCTGCTTAGAAACAGCTTCAAATTAAGCAGTTACTTACAGAGAAGAGAAAAAGAAAAATAACCCAACTTATTTGTCGCAATGTTTTAATGGAAATCATTAGAACATACTTGAAATAAAATATAAATACATTATTAGCATTTTCTCATGCACTTTGGGGCAGGAGAAATTTAGTGAAACGTTTGAAGGGACACAGAGTGAAATTTTGGTAAAAATTGTCAAAAAGTCGAAAATTGTTTTTTTACCTTAAAATGTTCCTGGAACACCTGTGCATTTGGATCAGCTAACATTTTTCATATCCCCACTCCATGTGGCCCTTTCAAATAGTGCTCTTCCCTTAACGTACACAGGATGCTCCTATATAAAAGCCTGTTTTTCTCAAAACTACATTTCTACACATTCCAAAAGAAGGTCGCGCCTGAGTTTTGCTTCAAATTCAATGAAAATTTCCATAAGTATTCATAAATAGCAGCTAAACAAAACTATGACTCAATATTGATGTTATCTATAACATGAATTCCAAAAACATTTTTTTTTTGTATGAAAAAAAATCGATAATTTTTAAGATTAAATTTTCTTTGTTATTAAAAAAATATGTACAGCATAATCAGCAAACGTATTTGAAATATCTCTTCATACAATTGTTACCCATGTTTTAGAGTATCAGTTCTGCCAATATAAATGAATTTTGAAAAGTCAATAGACGCGACCTCTATTTTGAAAATATGCCTATAATTTATATATCATAAATCAATTACCCAATTTTAATGAAATTTGGTGTACCTCCTATTCTCATATAATTACAAACACAGTAAAATAATTCAGAAAAATCTATCAAGAAATGTGCAACTTCCAAATTTCACTCCCAGTGTCCCTGAAGTTTATATTGAAGGTAAATGTGAGATTTTGGGATTCATCTAGGTTGTCAGTTTTGAGTTATGGTGTTTAGAGGCCACAAGTACTAAGAGACCTTGTCTTAAATTATATATTTTAGCCTCAAAATATGTGTTTCTGGTTAAATCTTTGAGCCATTTTGCAGAGCTTGAGGGTTTTTATTGTAAAAAGGATATTGAGTATCACTGGGAGCTGTAAGGACGCGAGTTTATTGCAAAAGGCTCTTCTGAACACACCCGCGCTTCAACATTGCCAGTGTGGGCAGGAGGAGGAAGAACGCCGGTGTATTGACCACCTGTCAGCGACCTCCTGCTGATGCTGACACGGCTTACGTATAAGGAAACCGGGATATTTATTGCACCTCTTAACGAGAATCAACATTGCCCTGTAATTAACGTAAGCCACATGCCTTCTTATAATAAGTAGAACGGCGCAAGGTTTGTTTAACAGCACAGCATTGATATCCGCCGATTTGGGTTTTAATAAACTTCCGACAACTGCACTGCATGTGGTCCAAAATGCCCGGAGTTCTTCACCGCTCTCCAAAACGCATTACGCAGGTTTGCCTTGTCCACATTTTATAAAAATCTGATATGTTGCACTCACATGACTTTCTCTACTCTTGTACTAACCATTCTTACAAACTCTTATTCCTATATCTCCATGTTAGTTAAGATAAACATTTGTACAACTTATTGCTTATTTCCTCGTAGGTACAAGGGGAATGTTAGAATACAGTAGGCTTTGTGCGATAGTCAAATGTTTGAGATTCTGTTGTCTTTGCACACTTAACATATAAAAAAATTAAACACAATGATCCATTTCACGAAAGTTCTAAGTTTTCCGAAACTCACACACATAAGAAGGAATATCTCCGAAATGGTTCACTCTACAAGAAAATTTATTGAGATATAAATTGTGTATTTTAGCAAGATCTACATTTTTTGTATAGTATGATTTGGTCTATCTCTAATGGTTTACCAGTTATGTAAAATTCGTCCAGAGTAAATACGACTACAGGGGCAATAGCCAGAAAATTCAAGATATACATTTAATTTGTCATAAAAATATCTCAAACATATGACATTTTAATAAAAATCGTTAGAGCCATTTTCAAGAAAATCAAAATTTTCGAAAAACTTTCCATGTAAAGGGTAGTTTAGGGTGCGGCTATTTTCTTCAAAATCTTCGTGTCGCATCCCTAAATGACATTAAACTTAAATACCAACTTTGGTTTTTAACCGACTTTTCGTTTTTGAGTTATGCTGTCCACAGACTGACAGATACACACACGGACCTTCTTCTAAAAATGTTTTTTTTTTTTTTTTTTTTTTTTTTTTTTTTTTTTTAAATTATTATTCAGAGGTCTCTAAACATATATTTCCACTGAAATCTCGACATCGAATTTTTGGGTGGAATACAATACTTCCCCTACTTACCAGTAGAGAAAGTAAAAATGATTGACAATAACTATTAACTGCGTTGTAAACAGTTGGGAATCTTGTATCTAGCCATCTCTCCCTATTTAGAAGTATTTAGTTCCTACTTAGAGGTATTCTTTGTAAAATCATTGGTGACTGTATAGATATACGAAGCAAAACCTAAAAAGATCTATTTTAAGCACCTAAGAAGCAACTTATGCGTTTTTCAGGTATGCAAAAAATATAATTCTAAGATTTCTGCTCCTAAGACAAAGACCACAGCATTTCGGGGTAGGAAATATTTTACAACAGAATTCAGCAAGAATGCTATGTTATAGACGAACAGATACAAGAGGTCCAGTAAGGCAGAAGAAGAACAATAACAAGAAAACTAAAATGAATGTTTATCCCACCAAAAAATGCGGGTCCTAGCAATAAATATATAAATCGTTATCTGCACTGTATGCAGAAAATTCAACTTTCCACCATAACAGCCTGAAAAGTGGATCAAAAACACTGTCGTCGAAAAAATCATCAATTTCGCATAAATTTCGACCCTCTCTTGTAAGCGTATAGAGCATTTCTTAAGCATTTAAAGTAATTAACATTTTGGTACGAAATTTAAAGAACCGAACGCACCTAAAAAGTGGGCATGCAATTACAAGCCATTAATACGACCGGCGGCTGGCTTAAAGGCACAATGGGCAATCAGCAGATCAGAAGGCACATTAGACAAGCAGTCGAGGTAGAAACGAACGACACAGCTGCATGAAGAAATCAGAAACTCCAGGACTTGTATTTGCAGAAAATGCAAATGAAGCAAAAACGATCCTCCGTGATTATTGCCTTAGCTCGTCAGCACTTGCACATTTTGAGGGAGAGAGGAGAGTCTGCAATGCCCTTCTGAGAAAAGCGTTATCGGCCTGCTTGGGATTGCTGTTGGAACTTCCAGAGGGTCAGCTGCATGATCCTTTATACAGCGAACAATCCTCTACCTCCCCTTCCAAGAAACAATTATCTATCTTCGTTTGGATTTTGATACCTAATAGAGATATTCGTACATGAAACCATCTGTAGGTATTTTTAGACATAGCGAATGACCTTTCTAGGATCTGCACGATAACATCATACAAACTGATGGGATAACGTCTCTGTTTCCTTCCTTGAAATAAACGAGATCCTATTGATAATGCGAACGGGCACTGTACTTAATCAGCACGTCCATATGATCTTATAAATACAAAAATGAACTTGACCATAAACCAGTGCACGCTATCAGCCATTCGCCACGTCTAAAAAGTACCTTGGCATTCAACGCGATCCTTCCAGGCTAGTAAATGTCAGCATCACTTGGTTGTAAATGATATTGCAAGATTAACAAGAAATGTTCGTAACGCTATAAGACTGCCTCTGTGTTAAAGTGGTCAGCGATCTGACTTCTCAACTCAGAGTTCTTATATAGCCAAAATAATTCGCTATCCCTCGCAGAAACTATGTTCCGAATAGTTTTCTTCCCAATTAAAGATTAAATCTGATATAAAATTAACACTATTCTGCAGAAAAATATTAAAATGTATAAACACATTAATTTTCTTGAAACCCTAAATGTAAAACTATATTTCACACGAAGAAAAGGTATCATGTTCTTCCATTTATTTTCAGCGAAGCGTATGCTGAATATTGCATAACAAGGTAAAACAGAAACCTTCAATAAGTATGTTTGTGTTCCTTGTAAAAATAAAGAATTATGTTTGCCATGTCAAATATAACTAACGTAATAACAAAATCAATACATCATGTTTCAATTCGGTTCCACCACTGCACGCCTTGAAACTTACTTGTTTGTAAAGACATTTGTGTATGTAAACAAACACGACCGGAAAAGACAGGTAGGGTATTTAATGATGGGGTAAAAGGGAGATGGTAAACACTCGATTGCATTCCTGTCACCCCTCTTCTCCATGCCTCACAATGTTTCCAGTATGTTTCTCATGAAAAAGTTATTGTTTTCAATTTTTTCGAAAATTTACTATAATGTATATACCTGACGTCTAACATTCGTCATTGTTTTATTATTATTGTTGTTGCTGCTGTTAGGTAGTTTATATGTAAAGACCTTTGCACCAACAGTGGTAGCCATCATAAGTTCTTCGAAAAGCTTAGCAATGCTCCGCCCGTTGTGTGCTGGCAAACAACATCGAGGTCACATTTCTGCAGCTTGTCCGCCTCTCTGTAGACTTCAGGACGTTTTCATTGACTATGTAATAGCATTTATGATTTATAACCATCCATATTAACTGCACAAGAGCATTTCGCATTAATCCATAGTAAAAATCTCACATTACAGGTTAAAACGTCATATTATAACAAACATACTGTTAATAACAGGTAATGATCCTAACGGTTCTTAACGAAACCCGCCAGTGTTTTTCTGAACTTGGGTGCATGACCTGTGTTTAGGAATCTAAGGAACCATACCATGGCAGCTATTAGATACTAGGGGCGTAAAATCGGTAATTAATATTTTGGTATATTTATCAACAAATCATCGTAATCTAGCCTCTGGTGAAAAGATGTTACAGTGATTGCGATCTGGAAGAAGGGGAAGTATATTCGACCCAAAAATTTGATGTCGAGATAAATGTTTTAAGGCCCCCTGAGTTCAAAAAAAGTATTTTTTTAGGAAAAGGTCCGTATGTTTCTGTCTGTGTCTACGTGTGTGTGTGCGCGTGTGTGAGTGAGTGAGTGAGTGAGTGAGTGAGTGAGTGAGTGAGTGTGTGTGTGTGTGTGTGTGTGTGTGTGTGTGTGTGTGTGTGTGTGTGTGTGTGTGTGTGTGTGAACAGCACAAATCAAAAACAAAAAGTTGGTTAAAAATAAAGTTGGTGTTCTTTCAAGGGTACAACACGAAGATTTTGAGGAAGGTTTCTCCATCTTAAATTATCCTTTACATGGAAAATTTATCGAAAATGGCTCTAACGATTTTGTTAAAAATACTATATAGATATCTTTTGGCAAATGAAATATGTTGGAACACCTAAACATCTCTGAGCCGAAACAGGCCAGGCTGGCCTATCTGATGATGATGATGATGATGATGATGATGAGTGTGGGCTTTTACGGCTCGTCGACGAGGTCATTTGGGCCCTGCTGATGATATTAATGATGAAATATATTTTGAATTCTAGCTATAGCCCATATATTCGTGTTTACTCTTGACTTCTGTATAACTGGTAAAGAGATAGGCCAAATCTTACTATACAAAAACTGTAGATCTCGTTAAAACACGTATATTAAATGATCTTTCTGTAAAGTAAACCTTTTCGGAGATTTTTCTTGTTATTTATCGGACCTCAGGTTTCGTAAATATAATACGAAGATTGGCTATAAAGTGGCAATGCTTATAAAGAATATGTGCTGCACTATCGTCCCCCATCACATGTTGGTATAATAGGCAATGACTGTACTGCGTCATGTAGCTGTCGTTTATTTGTACGGTGTGTACACGCCGCGCTGAGACTTTGCATGTTGCAAGATTCATGTTATAGCTTCTCTAAAGTGCATATAATGATAATGCTGCATAACTAGTTCGAACAGGCGGCAAGCAAAAGCTACTGCCCATCGCCGTAAATGTTGCCAACAAAAGAGTGCTGGCTGCCTGCCTGCTTGGTAGGCAAATCGCGTGCACTGCGAGCCTGCTTTCCTCACCGAGGTCCAAGACACTTCGCTTTGAGAAATCCTTCATTGTGCCTCTGCAATCATAAGAGAGGTGCTTCCATGGTGTAATGGTATTTAACCCCATAGATGCCTTTAGAAACGCATTTGAAGGAATTTTAAACATGCTAACACCAAAATAGCATTAAATAGTTTATACGGCACCAATATTGGTGATCGAGAAGTCCAGAATTACTAAATATGGAGCATCATCCAGAGTAATCACAGAAATTTGGAGCTCCTAACAAGAGATTTGTAACGGAGAGTGCAGAATTTGTGCTATAGATTGACCGGGCGTTTGAAAGCATGTGTGGCCTCCAAAGGAAGACATTTTGAGTAACGTTCACTATATCATAATTAAAAAATGGAATGAAAATGTTTTGGATAGAGTCATTCTCTGTTGTGGTACCCACATTTGTAGTCCTGATAGAACTCATGCTTGACTAGTTAGATTTAAAAGTGATAACCTACAAGAAATACGCATAAAACAATCGATAGCCCATAGTTGCTTACGTTGAAACAAACAAATGAGGAAGGATTAGAGACTTAAAATGGTGAAAAGAATATAATTATTCAGAAAAAAGAGATTCAGCTTTCCCAAACACGGACTGGCATCCAGAAAAGGCGTAATAAATGACTATTAATGTTTTAAAAGCAAGTTTAACACTAACATAAAAACTATAGACTTATAATAAAGTATTTAAGACCAATATTTATATTATATCTATATATGCTACAAAGGAAAAACATGAATAACGTGTTTTTTGTTTTAAGACATGCGTAAGACAATGAAGTTAATTTGAATATAGATGGTTTTGCTAGATATTCATACATGAACTGCAATATTGTACATAAAATCAGCCCTCAGATGGAATGTTTTGTAAAAATTTGCCGAAAAGCTAGGCAAGGTTCTTCTCGCTCCAACCGTCCAGTACCAAAAAGCTTTTAAAAAATTGACATAAAGGTTAAATAGTCATCTTTGAATGAGAGAATCATTTATCAGACAAGTGTTTATTAATTATTCCAGATACGGCACTGTTATAGCACTCCAAAGTAGGCATTCACGGAAACATACGAGTACCAAGTGAAAAATATTGTACATATAAATTATACGAGTAAATGAAACTCGTACGCATAAGTTCGTATTAGCAGTAAAAGAAGGTATAAAGAAGTGTTGTTATTATTCATATTTAATAATTGCAATTTATTTCCATTAATTGCTTAAGAGAAATAGGTTTCACGAATTACCAAAGGTAAAGGAATTCAGCAGTTACGATTTACTTAATTTTTCTTCTTCCTCTTTATCTGTTTATCCTCCCCTTGTGTAGGAGTTACAAGCCAGTCACCTGAAAGCGGGTGGTCAGTCAGGAACCAGGTATGATAGTGAGGAAGAGGATGATACGAAATGCAGGCTAAATCGATGAATGGAAAGGTGACGATGGAGCAATTGATGGAATGAATGGCGGGGGAAACCGGAGAAAATCTGCCCAGACGCTGCTCCGTCCACCGCGAATACCACATGCGAGTCCCTGGAATCGAACCCATAAATTCCGTTATGCTTCCGTATGCAAACCAGTATGACTACTCAATATATCACAAAGTATCTTTTAAAGATAAGATTGGTAAAAATATAAATAAGATAATGAATCCTAGGATATCCTTAAATGTAAAATAAGGGTGGAAATGAATTCTATCAATATTTCTATTAAATCTATCCTTCATCCCTAACTCCCAGGAGTCAGGTTGGAAGTACAAAGACCCCACTTGCAGTAATGTCATCTGCCTCTCCTAACCCTGCAATCTTGTCACAAAAACCCCCTTTGGTAAAAAAAGTTGATTTTTAGATTTTTATGTTGAAAAATTGTTCAATGTTTTGTCTATTAAAAAGTGCAATGATTTTGATGCCAGCGCCATTTTTAAAGATCTGGCGGCCATTTTTAAATAGTGGTGCATAGTGATTAAATGGCTGGTGGTTAGGCGTGCGCACCCACCGAGACTGTAATATCGACGGATCAGAAACTCAATCATGAAAATTATCCTTAATCTGCATCCACAAAATCACAAGTTGTCTCCAGAAGTGGTAACTAAAATTCTATTTCCGGATCAGCGACTTGGTTCTGACCAGCTGCTAGAAGGCTATGCCAAGGGTACGACACAGAACTCGAATGTATCTCTTCACAATGTTGTGGGAGCTATTTGTCCAAGGAATAAACTTGAACTTGCAGTACTGAAAACTATAATGGAGTTTAATATGGGGTGTATGAAGTCAATTCAAGTGTTGAATAGTCTTAGGAATAAAAATATTTCAGTTTGAACAATATGCATTTGTCAGAAGTGCAATGCTAGAAGATGTATTCAGAGTAGAAAATGTAGTGCCAGGAAACACACACACAAGGAGAGCCCATAAATTGCAGAAATTGTCAGTACAGGAGAGGGTAAGAGGTCAGAAAGTGAAACCTATACTGCAACACACCTCTGATGCTGTTAGAACGTTTTAAAGGTTTAATGCTGTTTTTGTCAGTTTCTTTTTTGTCAGCATTTTCACGCATCTCAAAAACTCCTTGAGAATCACAGGAGGCCGTGACAGCAAAGAAATCAACTTTTAAACGTTCTCCGATACACATCAATAATCTGAATCCAAAAGACGCTCACCGTACATAACGGATAAGTAGAACGAGTCTACTAAATATGCTTTCTCGTATGTTAACAATTAAACGAGTATAACAAGCGGGTTAGTAAGACATTATTAAAAATCCTCACACAGCAAACTAGTGTACACCATCAGAAGCAATGGCAGCTGCTGAGTACAGCAGTCTACCGTCTCACAACGTCGACACAACCACCATGAACAACAGTGCTACAAGAAACTCCAGCTATGCTACAGTTACTCAGACTTCTCCTAAGAAAGAAGAAGCTATCATCATTGACTCCCATGACGGACTTACCATCAGAGACTACGCTCTCGCAGTAAGTAAATTAACTGAACCAAGTAACATAAAGTTTATCTCACGGATCTCGAACTCCAGAATATGCATATACCTAACGTCATCTAAAGTAGCAGAATCACTGGTTACCAAACATCCTAAAATAAATATAAACAATGTTACTCTTCAGGTCCGTCCTCTAATTACTCCAAACAAAAGAATCGTTCTTTCAAATGTGTGTCCAGTTATACCAAACTCACTCATAGAAACTCAGCTAAATGCATATGGAATTAAACTAATGTCAAACATTACCTACTTAAGAGCTGGCATTTCAGAGCCAGGACTTTCCCATATCCTTAGTTTCAGACGTCAGTTTTATATTCCACCCAATGATGTGGAGAAATTACCTCCAAGCATACAGATCCTATATGAAGGCACTAAATATTGGATATACCTAACAGCGGATACCCCTACCTGCTTCATCTGCAAGCAGGAAGGCCACTTTGCAAAACATTGCCGTGAAGCTGACGGTATACAAGAAACTACTCCTCAGGTCTTAAACAAAGACATGTTTCCTGAATTGCCTACCGCTACCAAAAACCTCCAGGACCGTCCCCCTTCCCCTCCTAAAGGAAAAGATACTGAACAGCAGCAATCACCTAACCTCACTTCTACCCCTGAGCCCATCCTGCCATTTCAAGACGAACGCAACAATTCCCCAGAACCTATGCTAATGGAAACACAAACAAGACCTAAACGACCAATATCAAACAGCACAACTGATTCAGAGGATAATGCTTATGGAAAAGAAGCGCGGCACCTCCTCGCTTCACAGCAGGCTAAGAAGATTAAGAAAGCAAACCTTATTTCGTCAATAGCTGAATCTCTCAGACCAATTAAACATATTATCGACGCCGACACCCACAATTATGCACTAAACTTCAGCCAGTTCCAAAGCTTTATGGAAAACAGTGTTGGAGTAACAAACATTGTTCCCATAGCTTTGGAATACACTTCAGATCTAGAATCTCTAGTGAACACAATGCAAAAAGTCTATCCCTATTATACAAAGCGTAGTATAAAGACCAGAAGTAGTAAAATTCAAAATAAGCTGCTGGAATACATTAATCAGGTCAACAATGCCTCTGAGCGAACAAAACCGATGTGTCCCGAAAACTAATCGCCATAGATATAACACCTTATCCCATAAACAAAATTAACATATGAATAACTTACTTCAATGGAATATTAATGGTTTCCATGGCAATTTCGAGTTTCTTAAACTCTTGATCAATAAACATAACCCTGCAATTATGTGCATTCAAGAAACTAACTTCAAAGGAAACTATGTTGCATCATTACGAGGTTATACTCAATATCACAAAAACCGCAAGGACTGCCTCCATGCTAGTGGCGGCGTAGTAACCTACGTTAAAGACAGCATCAAACATCAGGCAATACCGCTTACAACTGAACTTGAAGCAATTGCCACTAGAGTAAACCTTCCTACACCTATTTCCATTTGCAACATATATCTACCAAATAAAAGCCCACTTGATTTACATGCACTGCAGGAGTTAACACAACAACTTCCTAAACCATTTATTATACTGGGCGATTTTAATAGCCATAGTACTATATGGGGTTGTAAGCTTACCAACGCAAGAGGTAAAATAGTGGAGCAGCTCTTGCACAACGAAAATCTCAATATGCTTAACGATACCTCACAAACTCACTTCAGTACAGCCAACGGTACTTCCAGTGCAATCGACCTAACATTAATCACTCCTGATATCCAAGATAAATTTGAATGGACAGTCGCCAAGCAATTACATGGCAGTGACCATTTCCCAATTTTATTAACTAATGCAAATAACATTCCTTTAAGTTTTAACTGTCAGCCACGATGGAATTTAAAATGCGCAAACTGGAACAAGTTCAGAGCACACGTCTCTGACAATTTATCCTATCTAACATCCCCCATGAATTTCAGTCAGTCAGATACTAACAAACTAGTAAACTCGTTTGCAGAAGTGATTTTCAATTCCGCCGAGGTCACTATTCCTAGGATATACCCTGTTTCTAGGAAGACTGTATGTTGGTGGAACGAAGAATGTAAAACAGCGATAGCATTAAAAAATAAAGCCTATTATAAATACAAAAGGCAACCTACCCCCACACACAAAATCGAGTTTCAAAAAGCCAGAGCTAAAGCACGTCAAGTAGTAAAGCACAGCAAGAAAGAGTCCTGGCTAACATTCGTGTCCACTGTAAACAGAAAAACCCCGTCACGAGTGGTATGGCAAAAAATTCGCAAAATACGGGGATCTTACGATGGAACACATAATATAGTTTTCCACAATTATACAACAAACACTACAAGTACTGACCCCCAAACCATAGCAAACATACTGGCGCATACTTTTGCAGAGGCCTCAAGAGAAGAAGCTTGCGAAAGCAAGGTGACCCACTGCTACCAACCTGACGAAAATAACCAAGAAAACTACAATGATAACATTACTTTCACAGAATTCATGGAGGCACTTGAAAAGAGTAAATGCTCCAGCCCTGGGCCGGATAACATTCCTTACATAATGTTAAAATCCTTACCGCAAGATGGACTGGTTTACTTTCACGAAATCCTTAATTATATATGGAACTCAAGAACTTTTCCTAAACAGTGGCGCACAGCAACTATAGTACCCATCCCCAAACCAAACAAAGATCTTACTTCACCTGAAAGTTTCAGACCTATAGCCCTCACCTGCTCTATGTGTAAAATACTTGAAAAAATTATAAATAACCGATTGCGTTGGAAACTAGAGAAAATGCAGTTCTTCACCGAACTTCAAAATGGTTTCCGCCAGTTTCGATCCACCACTGACCATCTTTTAATACTTGATTCTGAAATAAAAGCTGCATTTACACAGAAACAACATCTCATGGCAATAAGCCTAGATATAGAAAAAGCGTATGATAAAATTTCACGAGCTTACATACTCAAAACAATACGTAACATCGGTATCCGTGGTAATTTGTATCACTTTATTGACAACTTCCTTCAGGAATGGAAAATTAAAGTTCGCTACAAAGGAACCATGTCAAAAGAAGAATCCATTAATAGAGGTGTTCCACAGGGATCAGTAATCAGTGTCACACTATTTCTCATAGCTATCAACAGTATAGTAAGCAGTATTACACCACCTGTAAAAGGTATACTATTTGCAGATGACCTAACTATCTTTTGTAAGGGGAAAAACCCCTCTACTACTGCAACACTTCTTCAAGAAACACTGGAAAATCTGCACACTTGGACTAATCATGCTGGTCTTAACTTGTCATATCATAAATCGAAATGCATATGCTTCTCCAAATCGCCATGTAAAGTCCCAAACCCCACAATCTGCGTGGATAACAAGCTAATCGACTCAGTGAAGGCTATCAAAATTTTAGGTTTAACGTTTGATGCAACTCTAAGCTGGAAACATCACATTGATGATATGAGAAATGAATGCCTCAGAAGATTAAATGTACTAAAAACCCTAAGCTGCAAAAACTGGGGTTTTGATCTCAGTACCCTCAAACGAACGTATCAAGCTCTCATTAGAAGTAAACTCGACTATGGAGCCCAGATCTACAATACAGCTAAATCTTCAGTTTTAAAGAAACTAGATACAATTCAAACAGCAGCTCTAAGAATATGCTTGGGAGCTTACAGAACCAGCCCTGTTTCTGCCTTAACAATGGAAACCGACGAACCACCATTGAACGTCCGCAGAACAGATGTGAGCCTAAAATTCGCCCTTAAAACTTTAGCAAGACCCGAATCAATGATATACCAGTACGTCCTGCCAGAAACGTCCAACCAACGTTTACAGGCTAATTCACAAAAAGAAATGGCATTTAAATCTAAAATAAGCAAATGCATTGAAGAATATAACATAGAAGTTCCTGCCATAATGTCCAGAAAGTTTCATTGTCTACCACCTTGGAGAATACCAACTGCTCAACTAAATTTGAATATTACAGCTTACCATAAATCCCATACAGATGCATCTTGCTATAAACAGCTGTTTCAAGAAATAACAAATGCCTACCCTAACCATACATTTATCTACACTGATGGTTCCAAAACGGACAGCGACAATGGATGTGCCATAATTACCCCAGATAAGAAACTTCAGCTGAAACTCCCTAAATATTATTCCATATTCTCCTGCGAACTTTGTGCACTTAAGCAAGCTTTAACATACATCATCCAATCTAGTGAGAGTAAATTTCTTATAATTTCTGATTCATTAAGCTCTCTCCAAAGTCTCAGAGATCGTTCAACTGACCTCCAACTGCTTCAAGATATCCACAGTCTTTATTCCATTGCTCTAAATAAAAAGAAAATAGTTACTTTCATTTGGGTCCCTTCACACTGCGGCATTAAGGGCAATGAAGAAGCGGACAAAGCTGCTAAAGAAGCAAGTCGGCTAACATACACACATGAACACCAAGCAGTACCTTATCGTGATATTACAAAGTACTTCTCCAAACTAATAAAAACAAGATGGAAACAGGCCTGGAATCAATCGCCTCCAGAAAAACTACACATGGTAAGGAAAGGAGACACCAATTCTTCCCCTGTCTATTCTCTTAGCAGGAAAGAGCAGGTGATTATCTCACGTCTCCGCATTGGTCATACAAGGTTAACCCACTCATACCTCCTCAGCAAAGGCCAGCCACCACAATGTGAAGTCTGCAACACCCGCCTCACAGTAAAACATCTCCTCACAGAATGTAAGCAATACGCTACACAACGACAGCTTCATCACATCACTGGAGACTTATCCACCACTCTGAACACGCCATCCAACTGCAGAAGGGTGTTATCATTTCTCAAAGGTACGCGCTTGCATGCGAAAATATAATATGAAACATACTTGTACTGATTTGATTGTATTCTCATGTTTTTGGTAAAATAATTGTACTAAATTTATTGTATACCGCTGTATTCCATAGAATAGTCGCGATATGACTTAATTGTTAAAGCGACTCTAAATAAATATAAAAAAAAAAAAAAAAAAAAACTCCTTGCGACAGAGTTCTTAAGGGATTCTTTTGAAAATTTCAGGATGTATTCTTATTCATATAAGGCACAAAAATTGCACTGGGTTTTAATATCAGTCAAGTAATATTGAACATATTCACATTCAAATGCCGATGGAAAGTTAAAAAAAGGTGAAATCTGTAAATAGACATATTAAAAAATTTCCAGATACTAAAGTACTGTTGTAAAATAAAAATCCAGAGCAATTATGACTTTCAAGTGCATGAAGCATCAGATCACAAACTTTCATGCCAAACATATAAAAATTGTTACGCAAGGAGCATTTTTAATCAGAGTATCTTTTAATCAATTAAAAGCTTTTAATTAAAAAAATATTTGACTTACATACTTCAAATTTTGTACAGCTGCATATCTAAACACTATATTAACGTGGTCAGAATTTGGTAATGCCAGATACAAATTGTAGAATTTCCTAAACTCACCCCTAACTCCCCTTAAAGAGAGACTACATGGGGAAGATTTTAAAACATTAGACAATTTTTAAAAATTGTGCGTCTTATAAATATACATTTATGCTCTTTATTTTTTATATTTATTTTATCATGGGCAAAGCGACGCCTGGGCGAGTTTTTTCTAGGTTCTCCGATTTCCCCCACCACTCGTTCTATCAACTGCTTTATAATCACCTTTCCATTCATCCATTTCGTCTGCATCTCATATCATCCTCTTCCTCACTATCATAGCTTGTGCTGGGCTGACCACCCGCTTCTAGGTCTTCACTCTGTCCGGTCCATAGCTTCTTCTGCTCCCCCATAGGCGTCTGATCCTAGGCACTGGCTTTTAAATCCTAGGGGGTGTAAGTTCTTCATACGGGGAGGGTAATTAGATAAAGAAGAAAGAAGAAAAGGAATTGTGCACCTGCGCACGAAATCTCAGCCAGAAAAGATGCTACTGGCTGGATTTGAACTGCGGACCTCCCGATCACGAGTCCGTACTTTAACGAGCTCGACCACCCGTGACGTAACGGTGGATACGGTTAAGTTAAATTAAATATTTGAAGTTTCAAACGTAAATTCTTGAAAAATAAATTACTTTAGATTTAAAAACTTCACATGAACATTTGAAAGAAAGGGAATGAGGTGGAGAAACCTCCGAATCATTGTAAAACCGCCAAGTTAGATGATTATTTTGGTGCTGTAGATTAAAATGCAAGATTAAGTGGTTGTTTCAAAAATGATAACATGAATATTTGGTTGCGTAATATTTGATAACTTTTTTTCCAAGTACCTATATTTCTGGAATTGTTTTGAGATGCAAGAATAGCATTTCCAAAGAATGGTATATACGTTTATTGGTTTATCATATTACGACCTTGCAGTGTTACTTAATAAGAGGCGTTTATCTCGGCATTCTGACGCACGTTTCCAGTCCAGCAGATCAGAAAAGTAGCCAATCGAGTGTGCAAACTAATAATCACAACGCGGAAGATGAGAGAAAGAGGCACAACAATAATTATGAATGATGATGGAGAATAAGGGACTGGAATGGAAAAAGGAAGAAGTGGGTTAAAGGCGTTTTCCAATGTAGCTCGCAAGTATGCCGTAGATACACTTTTACGAGCTCCAGTAAATGGTCCCTCGACCTTATACGACTTGCGTACTGACAGCAGCCGATCGCTTTTCTCTGAAGCCTCATTTGCGATTCATCCTCGGTCACTTACCCTAAATGTGGAAGGGTGTTAGTTTATTACCTACTCCAAACTTCCCTAGTGGCTGGTCTATACTCACCTGATCGTCTGTATGTCTGTAAACTCTGGGTGCATAACACTGGTATAACTGGGAGGGAAAAAATCTGATGTGTTGCACTCACATGACTTTCTCTACTCTTGCACTAACCATTCTTACAAACTCTTATTCCTATATCTTCTTCGTGTTAGTTAACATAAACATTTGTACAAATTATCTTATTGCTTATTTCCTTGTAGGTACAAGGGGAATATTAGAATACAGTAGGCTTTGTGCGATAGTCAAATCTTTTAAAGCTTTGAGATTCCGTTCTCTTTGCACACTTAACATATAAAAAAATGAACAACGATGATCCATTTCACGAAAGTTCTAAGTTTTCCAAAACTCGCACACATAACAAGGAATATCTCCGAAATGGTTCACCCTACAAGAAAATTTATTGAGACAGAAATTGTGTATTTTAGCAAGATCTACATTTTTTATATAGAATAATTTGGTCTATCTCTAACGATTTACCAGTTATGCAAAAGTCGTCCAGAGTAAATACGACTACAGGGGCTATAGCTAAAAAATTCAAGATATACATTTCATTTGTCATCAAAATATCTCAAACATATGACATTTTAATAAAAATCGTTAAAGCCATTTTCAAGAAAATCAAAATTTTCGAAAAATTTTCTATGTAAAGAGTAGTATAGGGTGGGGATATTTTTTCAAAGTCTTCGTGTCGCATCCTTGAAATACATTAAACTTAAATACCAACTTTGGTTTTTAACCGACTTTGCGTTTTTGAGCTATGCTGTCCACAGACTCACAGACTGACAGACACACACACGGATGCTTTTTTTGGGTTCAGGGGGTCTCAAAACATATTTCTGGTGAAATCTCGACATCGAATTTTTGGGTGGAATACAATACTTCCCCTACTTACCAGTAGAGAAAGTAAAAATAAGGCAGGATCGTACATAAAAATTACCGAAATCTTAACACGTGGCCGGCATCTAGTTCACATATGTTTCATAGATTTATCTGACATATTTTTATTTTTCCTAAAACAGTATAGTTTTATAGATATTACTTATGCACTAATAATGTCTCCTTACTGCGTTACGAGCGCTGTGCAGGGTTAGATTTGTGGTGGGGCTGCTAGAGAAGGTCATGTGAGTACAACACAATAGATGTTTTTGTTTTTCTCGTATGCAGACTCGCTAATAACACACATTATTTGATAATGAAATCTTCACAAATGCTCAGTCTAATATTATCAGCTATACATCTACCGTTTAAAGTCCAAACACTTCCTTCTTAGAAATACCTACTACTAAATTGCAACTCAAATCATTAAACATTCCCTTTCTGCAGGCAGGCACTTTGAGCATCAGCGACAGACATTGAAATATCATGAAATATGGCGAGGATTGTTGCAGGAAGCAAGAGACCCATGATTATGCATCAGATATAGCTATATATCTTGCTATATGTCGACGTTTGGAAATGGTCATAGCCTGTTGCTTTTGTGCTTCCATCTATGGAGAGAATTAATTGTAAGAACAAAACTATTTGGATTCCCAGACATGTTTCTCTCCGTAAAAGTGTTTGATCAGAGGTCACGATTTCCGGCCGCACAAGAAACTTGCTTCTGTACCTACATGTACAACGTAGCGTGATTTTGTGTTTCCGCGGGGGGGGGGATACATTTTTCATGCAGACGTAACGCTGAAAATATGTGAAAGAGTTGAAAATTTTGTTTCTAGCTTACTTTTTTTCTTTCTTCTATACGCACGCTAGCCTTTTAACTTCCTGTATTACGTAAGAAAAATTTTGCTTTCCACCCAAAATTCCATCTTCGGATTTCACCGGAAATACATGTTCTGAGGTCCACATGTTACTAATGTTCAACTAAGTTTGTTTAAAGACGTCATAAATATTTCCATATTTAATGTTAATATATATGTATAAATATTAGAATTATATGTGTTCAATATTGAAAGCGAAGGGAAAATGGCTAAGGATCACTTCCCTAACAATGCGGGAACTATTTGATGAACGCATGCGCGGATGTACACGTGGCAGTCGGAATGATAGACTCGCAACTAAAAGAATTGGCACTAGCGTCTGTATATTCAAGGTGAAAAGACGCATTTTGGTAGCGTGTGCACATTACCAGACTTTCATCAAGCTTTTGTTCCACTTTTTGAAAAAGTGGAAAGACTTAAATAATCTAAAATGGTGCTAAGAGGATTTATTTAAATGTAAAATAGAGAAAAAGTGTTAATAAAATAATACATTGTGGTGAAGAAACATCGTGTGATTATTCATTACATGGGTTACCACGACCCGAGGGAAATAAGAGCCTCGTCGCTCAGAATTGAAGCAACACTACAATAAAAACAGCACCAACATTAAAAAACCAACTCTGTCATAAGTTATGCCACGAGTGATTGTCAAATTATGATAAAGAGAATTTGAGTTGCATTTATTGTTACTATTTCACGAGTTAAAGGAGGATATCGCCTTTTAAATGTTATTTAAATGCAGTATTGCATTTAATAACATCTGCGTTCATTGGCATTGCCTACAAGATTAAGGTTTCCCTCCTTCATCTATTTGAGCATTAGATGCTTCACGGAACCAACGGTCAGTCATTTTTGACATTTAAAGTTAGCGGCTTTGTTACGTCAAATTACGCTAACTGTTGGACATCTGCAGGACAGTAAACAAAAATTCTCTAACCAGAGAAGCAGAGTAAGATTTCGTCTATCTCTTACGGTTTATCAGCTATGCAAAAGTCATCCAGAGTAAATAGGACTACATGGGCTAGAGACAGAAAATTCAAAATATGCATTTAATTGTTCATAAAAATATCTCAAACATATGTTACTTTAATCAAAATCGTCAGAGACATTTTCAAGAGAATCAAAATTGTTGAAAAATTCTCCATGTAAAGAGTAATTTAGAGTGGAAGAATTTTCCTCAAAATCTTCGCGTCGCATCCTTGAAGGACATTAACCTTAAATAACAACTTCGGTTTCTAACCGACTTTTCGTTTTTACTTTCTCTACTGGTAAGTAGGGGAAGTATTGTATTCCACCCAAAAATTCGATGTCGAGATTTCACCGGAAATATATGTTTTGAGACCCCCTGAATCCAAAAAAAGCATTTTTTAGGAAAAGGTGTGCGTGTGTCTGTCAGTCTGTGGACACGATAACTCAAAAACAAAAAGTAGTTTAAACACCAAAGTTGGTATTTAAGTTTAATATTTTTCAAGGATGCAATACCAAGATTTTGAAGAAAATAGCCCCACCTTAAACTATCCTTTACATGGAAAATTTTTCTAAAATTTTTATTTTCTTGAAAATGGCTTTAACGATTTTCATTAAAATGTCATATGTTTGAGATATTTGTATGGAAAATGAAATGTATATGTTAAATTTTCTGGCTATAGCCCCTGTAGTCGTATTTACTCTGGATGACTTTTACATAACTGGTAAACCGTTAGAGATGGACCAAATCATACTATACATAAAATGTAGATTGTACTAAAATACACAATTTATGTCTCAATAAATTTTCTTGTAGAATGAACCGTTTAGGAGATATTCCTTGTTATGTGTGTGAGTTTCGGAAAACAGAACTTTCGTGAAATGGAACATCGTTGTTCATTTTTTTTATATGTTAAGTGTGCAAAGAGAATGGAATCTCAAAGGTTTAAAAGTTTTGACTATCGCACAAAGCCTACTGTGTTCTAATATTCCCCTTGCACCTACAAGGAAATAAGCAATAAGATAATTTCTGCAAAAGTTGATAACTAACACGAAGAAGATATAGGAATTTGTACGGATGGTTAGTACCTGAGTAGAGAATGTATTGTGAATGCAACACATCAGATTTTTTAAAGGCCTTCAAAAAAATGCAAGGCTATTGGTGAAATTAAACCCAAGTTGTGAGGATAAACTGTCAAATCACGTGCACGTAGCAAATATTAACCAGTAACGAATAGTATTGGGTTATTTAATGTGGACAGCATTCACGAGTAGTAGGGTAATCATCTCCACTTTTTATTGTTCAAACATATATTTTAAGAAAACCTTAACCCAGAACTGAAAATGTTTAGTCACTGACCCATGTTAAAAGGTTTTCTCTCTCGTTGTTAAACTTACACCGTAACGCTCTTACACCCGTTTGTTACGGTGACGCTGTAAATGGAATTCAATGCTTCAAGCAGTCTTTTAAAAATGCAAATAGCATTGGAACAAGAACAATAAAAACTTAACCTACAATCTGAACCTCCTGGGCTTCCGCGTCAGCTCAAATTAGCATGCAAAAGAGGAAAATGAAAATTGTTAAATATAGGACTAACGCGTGTGATGGAGAATCTCAAAGGATTGCAAAAGCATGCATTATTTATAGCTGATCTAAGATCTAGTCTACGCCATAAACTTGCTAAGATACTAAATAGAGGAATGGGATATGGAATGATTCTCAGCGCTGCGTCTAATTTACTTTCACTCTCTTAGGAAGTTAAAGACCTATAAAAGGCATAATAATAATAATAATAATAATAATAATAATAATAATAATAATAATAATAATAATAATAATAATAATAATAATAATAATAATAATAATAATAATAATAATAATAATAATAATAATAATAATAATAATAATAATAATAATAATAATTAATAATAATCCCTACAGCATTTCCCACACGCTAACCTTACAGCCCGGCCTCTGCGTCCTTCAGCCGCAGCCAAGGCCACAGAGGAGTGCAGGTGAGGGTGGTGGGGGTCAGCGCACCGACTCCTCCGACCGTAAGGCGACCACCTGACCATTTAGGGGTGCCACCTTTCTACCAGATAGCTACTCAACTGGCATCACGAGACTGAGTGCATCCCGGACAAGACCTCCCAGCGGGGAAAAATCTCGCGTCGATCCCAGGGATTGAACTCGGATCCCTCATGCGCTATGGGGGCGGTTGGATCTAAAATATACCAAAAGGGAATTAATACTTGGAAAAAGAACGTTAAGATGTAATGGAAGTTAGCTAATATGTACATATGGCTGGCAGACGCCTCAAAGAAGCTCAAGGTCAAGCTGCCTCACACCAGGTCTTGTAAATACATGCCCTGATGACAGTGGAGCGTAAACAAAGATGACAGAGCATTTCTAGATTGTTCGAGAAACTTGAGGGAAATTTCAGTGTGTGTCGTCAGGGACAGTTTTGGGCATTTAATCGTCGTGTCGGAGTTGCTGTAGTGTTGGGACTGGTTTTAGTGAGTGAATCGTCGGAGTTGTTTGTGTAAACAGTACTAGGGCTTTATGTCAAGGTTACGATAAGACAGAACAGCTGTGAATTGTAGATTGTGTTAACGATACAAGAGAAATAAACTAACTGTAAGTGTAAATTGTTACACTCCCACATTTATTTATCGTGTAACACCCAAATTTTATTCATTTATTCAAAATACAAACTCTAGTGCTGTGAAATACAAATTTAGAAAAAATGTTTCTTCCTTCAGTCATAGTTTTGTGTTAATCTGTATAAATCGTCGTTATCTGTTCTAATTGAGAAAGAGTAGTAAAAGTATAATAAAACTAAGGTCGGAAAATAAGAGAAAAGAACTAAAAGAGGCTTAAAAATGACCAATGAGCCAAAACGAACAAATAATTGCCTAAAAAGTCGAAAAATAATAAATGAAACACAATTTGCTGGTCTATAGTACTCAAAATGAACATATACTGGGTCTAGTCTTCAACTTCTTCTTCTGGCTTGCAGCGGTTACGTCAATCGGCCTGTTCCGGCTTCAATCCATCTTAGTCTGGGTCCTCCTGGATATCTTCTGCCTATTGATCTATACCATAGCAATATTTTTGAGCTGTCTATTCTCTGCAAGTTCTGAACTTTGAAAGTTTTGAATATTTTCAATCCATTTTTGTCGAATTGCTTTCTGTTATTTAATTTTCCAGTCTTCCACATAATAATCGGTCAAAAATCAGTAAATGACCAAACAACTGTTTGTAGCTTTGTCTCCCTAGACGAATAGCAATAATAATGGTAATAATAGTAATAAAAACAACACAATCTGTTTATTCTTTCTGGTTCTTGTTAATCCAGACAAAGGTTTGTAGAAATAGTTTTGTATATTTCGTTGCAGACGTATATTTAACAAAAGGGATAGAGAAAACTGGAACGCTGGCTAAATGCTTCAAAGTGGGTTTCTATATACTGGCCTTGAACTTTCCCACGCTTGCACATTTGCTCGTAATGACAAAGTTATAATGGATGTAGTGTTTTGTATTGAGGTTGGCTGCACAATTTAAAGCAAAATTCCCCAAAGTGTTTCTTTGACATACCAAGTGAACATATATGAGGCAGCATCGTGTATCCTTTCACCTGTCACAGGTTCTGATCATAAATTACGTAGTGACGATGCAGGTATGTATGTATGAGGGAGGGAGTATGGCCGGCCACGTGTTAGGAACAACCGTTATCTAACGTCGGCGTCATCGTCACATTGTTAAACTGTAAAGGTATCCAGCTACACTACGGGGCTATAATACATACTTCATCCCTTATAAGGAAATTATTCAAAGATACTCAAAACTTTTACAACGCAAATTTTATAGATAGATAGTGTTTATTGCCAAAAACTATTACATTATAGCAACGTCATAATTTTAAATTACCATTCTAGATTATAAAAATGATGCACAGAATACAGTGGATTGGCCATCAATGTATGGCGTAAAGTCCTTTTAAAATTTGAGATATTTGAGATAAAATTTTGTGTCGTGTAATTGCAAATGTTCCAAACTGTAAAAGTGGTAAAAGTTTCTTTAACATACACGAGGCAGGTCAGCACATACAATAATGGCAGGGTTAAAATACCTAAATCAATAAAAAGTGGTTCACAGTGTTCTTTTGGATGAACTCCACAGATTAATCTAACAGCCTTTTTTTGTTGTACAAAGATCTTCGTAGCCAGGGAGTGATTAAACCATAATTAGTATGCAACTAAATATGAGCATAATACACTTTCATGAGAACATCCTTACTTACACTATGAATTAAAATTCTCAGCATGAAAATTCCTGTAGTTATTTTTTTAAAGTTTTGATTAATATGTGTTGACCATCCAAGGTCTGAGTCAATATAAATAAAAGTTTTATGGAGCTTCCGAGACATCTGGTATTACATTTATACTGAATGTCAGTAGTTTTTCCAGTGTTTATGCTGAAATTATTGGCATTACACTAATTGTTAACTACTAGTGTTACCGTGTGTAATATAGGTCTTAATATGTGTTCAGCTTTGTCATAAAAGGTAATTGCTAGATCATCTGCATAGTAAACTTATCATCACTAATTGAAATGGGAAGATCATTAATATAAATAATAAAAAATACAGGTCCCAAAATTGATCCTTGAGGAACTCCATAATTTACCGGTTTCAACTGAGATAAAATTCCATTAAAATAAGTTGCCTGAGTCCTATTGCTAAAATAAGATCTTAAAAATTGAATACTATGATTATGAAAACCATAAAAAGTCAGTTTCTCTAAAAGAATATTTGGTGAGACAGTGTCAAAGGCTCTGGAGAGATCAGAAAGCCTAGTTGATACACTGTTACCGTTATTAATATTTTCATAGCATTGTTTCACAAAGTTGGTGACAGCCTTTATTGTACTCATGCCATGTCTTAAGTCAAATTGGTTTTTATTAAACAACTGGTTGGTTTCAAAATAAGTCACAATTTGCTTGCATAATAATGCTTCAAAAACCTTTCCAATTATTGGAATTATACTGATAGGTCTATAGTTTTCATAACAGGTTTTATCTCCTTTCTTAAATACTGGTATTACTTTGGAAAATTTAAAAGCATCCGGAAAATGACTAGCTTTGAGGAAACTATTAAAAACTTAAGTTAATGGTTCACATATATGGAGCAGCTAATTTAAGAATTTTAGAATTAATTCCATATACAACCACGCATGTTCTATTATTCAGATTCATAATACCAGAGTAAACATGCTCAACACTAAGTTCTAAAAAATCAAAATTACACTTAGGCTTAGGCAACTTGTTTAGAAAGGACATTGATTCGTTAGTAATAGATATGCTATTCACAATGTCATTGACCGTATCAATAAAGAAAGCATTAAATCCCTCACAATTTAGATTTAGAGTTAGAATTTAAATGTTCAGATATTACAAACCAGAAGGATTTTGATATATTATTAGAGTTCTTAATGAATGCAGAATGGTAGTTCACTTTAGCCAACTTTAAGGTATGTTGATTGTTCTTTTTTAATTCAATATATCTGCTTTTGTATTAATACATACCAAAATAAACATAAAGATCATAAAACATCATACATTTGTCCTTTAAAATTCGGAGTTCATCGTTGTAGCACTTTTTATTGTTACATTTGTAATTGGGTTTGGGTCTAAAAGTTATAAATAGAAAGGCATTATTAACAACCTCATAAAAGCTATTTAAGAAATATGTAAAAATATTGGCATGATTAACTATACTATACAAATTAATCCATATAGTATTCATGAGTAAATACACAAAATATGTTATATTACGATTATTGATATTCTTTATCGTGTTTAATTTCCTTGGAAAATTATCGTCATAATCAATATTAACTGACAAAAGTATTGGATCGTGGTCAGAGAATATGGAAGGAACAACTTCCGCAGTGCATTTGTCGGGGTGTATGGAGGTAAAGACATTATCCAAACAAGCACCTGATGCAGGTCGAGTAATTTTTGTGATCAGGTAACGTAATCCAAAACATTCAAACATGTTAATTAAACCAGTTGCATCATTACTTTTGATGTTAAAATTGACGTTAAAATCACCACTGATAACAATATTAATACTCATTTTTCGACTAAATACTAACTGTAATAAATCATTAAAACGAGTTAAAAAGTCGTTAAAACAGGTTCTTAACTTACTTGGTGTTCTATAAAAGGTAACACACAGAAGACTAAAACTTTTAATAAAGATGCAACAGGCTTCAAAATTGTTTTGAACAACTAGGTTAGTTATGTCCATAAATTGGCTGGATTCATGCTCATGTTTTACAAATATTGCAGAGCCGCCATGTTTACCACTTGGTCTGCAGAAATAACTTGCCAAGTAGTAACCAGGAATTTTTAACAAAAACAGTTCTTTGTCACAAAGTCAATGTTCAGCGATACAAATAATATCTACATCGTAAGCATTAACAATGTCTATTTTGTTCAATATGCTATGTAGATTCCAATAGACTATTTTAAAATTTAATTTATTTTTATTCTTCAGGTTCTTAAGTTTTGTTTCACCAAAATTTACGTTGATCCTTTTTCTTTGACAGCCTTGTAGTTTAAAGAATTCCTTGTAAAGTAAAATGTACTAATAAAAGAACCACTAGGCCAGAATTCAGGCGTATAAACTGCCTCAAATGGTGCTGAGGGCACGCCAATTTTGAAAGAACTGTAACTTGGATACTTAGAGCTCAATTTTTCCACAACATAGTTGCCCTGTTTACGTTTATTAAGGTATTCAAGGGCATGAGAACTTTCAATCTCTGGGTCGAGTCGCGAAACAAACACGAAATGCAACTTTTCAGCTATGGCAACTTTGCCCTTGGTAGTATTACCTGCAAGAAATTCTTTCTTTTGTATGGGCTTCGTGTTGGCTTTAAATTGAATTCTAGATTTCAACTTACTTTTATAGGATACATGCTTCCACTCTTCTTCAGGTTGATTACCTTGTTTAACACTATCACTAAATTGTACTGCACCTTCATCACCTGATTTAGACTTCGTCTTACACTGAGCACTGTCGTCTCTGTTGTCTTCTGAGCTGACTATGTCGATAGCAACAAGTTGCACCAATCACCGTCACTTCCGGAGGTTCTTGTAGTTCAACTGTCAAATGTTCCATATTTACCTGTGGAGAGATTGAGTGTATCTGTTTAGTTGACGCTGATTGTCGCTGTCCAAGGTATGTAATAGCTTGATTTGAACTTTTAGGGTGGCTATGTGATCCTTCTGTTGATTTATTATCAAGTCTTTTTGTTTAACAATATACTTTAAATAAACCAATTCAGTTTTATAGTCCTTATTATCCACAGATAGGTCGTCAATATCACTAAATCCAAATTTCCTGTATTGTCACAGCAATTTATAAGTCTCTCGTTTTCATTTATAATATGCATAGATTTTAACAAAGCTACACAGCTGTTGTGGGAAATAGTTCCACAATTTACACATTTCAAACCACTCTGAGCAATCTTAGAACATCGCTTACAAGGGTTAATATCGTCCACTTTATAAAAAACTAGTATTGCCCGTGGTTTGACAATTTATCCCTAGAACTTGTAGATTTACGCTGCACATTCCCAACATCCTTGTGTTTCTTTGGAGACATAAAAAATACTATTTAATAGGCTTAAACAAACATTTAAATTTTTAGAATACTGTAAAGAACAAAAAATAAACAAAATTAGTAAATAATTAATAAACACACGGGAAGATAGGTACTATGCAAACGCACTGTTAAACAATAACAAAAACTACAGGAAGAAAACCGAGTAGAGAAAGTCGTGTAAATGTAATATGTTGCATTTCTATTTCAAAAAAACTGTACGAATTGTTTGTAGGGAAAGAAGTGTGATTGTGTTTCGTAAGAGGAAAATGAGTAGAAAAACCCATGTGAATGTAATACGTTGTATTTATATGGCCGCAATATAGAAAAGTGTAATAATTACTTATAGAAGAATTAGAAGCATGTCAATGTGTTACGTCGCAGAAAAACGAGTAGAGAAAACCATATGTAGCTTTAACGACAAAAGATCATTAATAGATATTAAATTCTTAAAAATGGAATAGAGGCGAGAGAAATACATTTAACAGTGCAAGAGGCCAGAATGGGGTATGCATGAGCTAGGGCGGGGGTAATGAGACTAAGTGGCATGATAGGGATAAAAAGAGGGCAGTGGATTGTGTGATAATTGGCACTATAGTTTGGACCGTAATGGTACGGATAAAGAAAAGGAGAATCTAGTACCCAAAAAATGGAATGATCTCCCAATAGACTTATTTGAAATTCAAAATCAAACACACTGAGAAAGGAGGAAAGTATTAGGGAAAATGAGATTAAAATGGTTAAAAGAAGTATGAGGAAATAGGGAAAATGAGGGGTAAAAATAATTACGGCCGTAATAAACTTCCCCATTATATATAAAAACAAAATGTTAAATATAAGGGGAAGTTAGATATAAGCAACTCCAAGAGACAGCAATATAGCAGATAATATAGTATGTATGTTCATTATTTTGTTTTTCAGCCATTTATTTTTTTTCTGTAGGTTAAGTGCATTGTTTATAAGAATAAATAAATTGTACGTCATAGCACAAAAACTGAATTTTACATATGTTCCTTGGGTGTCAGATGTTTCTTCAATAGCTGAAAAATGTTGACAATTGTAACATCAGACAATCTTAAAGGATAGCTGTAAGAGGGTAAGCAGCTGAAAACTAGATGGCAGAAGCTTACAAATTCATATGCACTCTAGTTTTGATCTCATTTCTTTGCAAAGCCATAACTCAAGGGTTCGCTGTAGATTTGAGAGCATTTCTACAAACATCTGTTCTATCCAGACAAGTAAATAGTGTAAATCTTGGACATTCTGTCGAAGTACCAACATCAAGGAGTCACGTCACGTACTGAAGAACTTACCGTGGTCTACTGAACTTGTCCACAAATCTTATCTTCCTGCCAGAAATGTTAACGTTTTATATGTGTGACGAATTGTTGTGATTGTGTAATCGATGGCATTACCCTGACCCACAATATCCACAACAAGCAGCCCGCATCAAGTAAGCACGTGTTTTTGTGTTGGCAGCTCTGCACTACGATTAATTAGAAACAGCTCGGGGGATTCCTCACTTGATTTATACTCGTCCCGCAGGCTAGCTGCAGTAACCAGTAATGACAACTTTGTACCTACCTGTGATTACAGTGTGTATATTTTGATGCACTTTATTGGGAACATAAATGTTAAAAGACTATGCCAGGCCTACCAACTATCATCCCATAAAATGAAACGGTGTAAACACAAGTAATTGTGTACTACAAGGACAGTAAAATCCCGTAATTAAGCACTGTTAATTGTCTGTTTCTCCTTCAAGTATGTGCTTAAAACTAAACTCACGGAAGGCAAGTTTAATACTTTTACTATTTTAAAACATTATTATACTTACCGTTAAGATGAATCCGATTACAAAAATCTGTAATATTCGAATATAACCTATAACATCACAGTTTATTACACAATTTTCCGTTGTTGTATGTATAATTAAGTTAGCTAATTGCTCTGTTTCGACGAAAGTATTTACAGTAATCGTTACTATTTATGATACGAATGCAGATTGCAATATTTTCGACGGAATTCATTCCAATAAAATCACAAAATCATTGTTATACGTTATGTATCACTCGTGGAGAAAAATCGTTGTTGTTTATGACAAGTGAACTACTTCTCAATGTCTCTTTAGATTTTTAAATATTACATGGCACACACATTTCCACTCACTCTCGGGCTCTGGGGAGGATAGGGGATAGTCTTGGCTAGAGAAAAATTCATAAGCCAGGAAGCGAACCTCGGACCCCTCACACATCAGGCAGGATATCGAGATTTCACCGTAAAAACATCCGTGTATCTGTAAACGTGCGTGCGTGTGTGTGTGTTCGTGCGTGTGTGTGCGTGCGTGTGTGTGTGTCCGTCTGTGTATGTGAACAGCATAACTCAAAAACGAAAAGTTGGTTAAAAATCAAACTTTGTATTTAAGCTTAATATCCTTCAAGGATGCAACACGAAGATTTTGAAGAAAATTCATCCGCCATAAACTACCGTTTACATGGAAAGTTTTTCGAAAGTTTTGGTTTTCTCAAAATGGCTCTCAGGATTTTCATTAAAATGCTATATGTTTAAGATATTTTTATGGTAAATGAAATGTATATTTTGAATTTTCTGGCTATAGCCCACGTAGCTCTGTTTGGTCTTGATGACTTTTGCATAACTGGTAAACCGTAAGAGACAGTACAATTAATCTTATCATACAAAGAATGTAGATGTCGTTAAAACATACATGTGTGTATGTGTGTGTGTGTGCGCGCGCGCGTGTGTGTGTTTGTGTGTGGAGTGAACCATTTCAGAAGTATTCCTTGTTATTTGTGCAATGTTTCCAATACACTTTTCTCAAAAGGAAGCTCCTTATTCACTTTTTATCTCTTGGCCGTGCAAAGAAAATAGAATTTCAAAGCCTTGATGAAATGACCAGCTTTAAAAGATTTGACTGGCGCTCAAAGCATACTGTATGTCCATATTCCCCTTGTACTTACAAGAAAATTATCAATAAGATAATTACCTTTCTCTCATAATGCTGTTATGTTAAAGATTTCGTACTTGTGAAACCATCAGTTTCAATTGCGAGGTCAGTTGCCTTTAAATTATTTTTTTTTTATTTTATAAAAATTCAAACTATAAAATATTTTATTGTATTTAAACTTTTTACAAACTAGGTAATTCACATATTACAATAATTCTTCTATATACAGTAGGAACAAATTTCGTGCTATTACATCAAATGCTTTGGAAATGAAAGGCTTTTATGTGAAGTCAAGGAAAAAAATATTCAAAAAATGCGCAACTATTAAATTTAGAGACTTTAAATGCTTGTGATTCTGGTAATTATCACAACATCGATGAAAAATAAAGTTGATAAGTTTTGAAGTGTTTTCAATTTAATTCAAAAAATTAAGTTTTTTTTCATGGTATGCTTATGTTAACCCCTCCCCCCGCCCCTGCTTAATCACGTGGTGTAGGAAGTGAAGATAGGTGAAAGTTATGTTTCATGTATATCTTGAACAAGCATTTAAAGGGATGAAAGCAAATAAGTTTAATGTCTTTCATTTTTATTTTAAATTGTTAAGAATGGGCCTACCAAATTTGAAGAGCGGATCACATTATCACTGCCACAACATATTTTTCTCCAATGTGCCTGTAAGAAAAATTGAAATCGTCACTCTCAGCACTCTTGGCTTCGTTCAAAATATCAAACGGAATGTAATCCATTTTTCCAATCTTTACGTTCCATTTTCCTCTATAAATGAAACAGCTGTGGTTAACAACCATATTACATTTTACATTTGTGACCTCTGATACATTATAATTCTTCATTTAGCAAAGTTATTAGTTATTTTTACGTATTTTAGTGGTAAACTTGCATCTTGTAACACGTGTATAATCTTTTACACTAGTTACAAAAGTAGCTATACTCAATAAGTATTTTAGATGTGGTTCGATAAGATTCAAGGTCGCAGGTATTGATTTTAGAAGATGGCCATAAAATTTTTCTTAGTGAATTTGAAGAGGTGAAATTTAGTTCCACACCTGATATTCTGGAAAATATTACCGGAAGTCATCTTTGGAATTTCCACTATACAAAATGTGTTTATTAACAAGGTAAGTAATGTTAGATTTTGTGTTTTTGAAGTCTCTACGTATCTAAGGAAGGGAAGGATTGTCCTGAAAGAAGTGGAAAATAATTTACGGAAATACTATCCAGTGGTAAGAGGTTATGGCAGTTGAGTTTGAGTGAAATTGTAGATAAATTGAAACAACCTTAAGGGAAGCAGGAAGATAATAGAATAGCGATATAGGTGATGAGGGAGAACAATGGGATTGCATTTGTTTTAATAGTGCAGCATGCTGAAGTGCAGTTATGTTGCAATAAACGACAAAGAAGAAAGTGTGAAGTTTTGAAGAGCTACAAACGAAAGAAGAAAAACAACAATCGATCTTATAAAGTGAAGGGATGTAGAGCAGAAATGGAGAGGATGTAAAGCGAATGGTCTAACCACTCGGTTACGGCGCGGCCGACATTCGAACTTCTATATACAGTGTTTTAACTCAATATTTGCAGCGTTTGACGAGTTGTTTCATGCGTGCGGACAGAAGGACAGACAAAGCGAAGCTGATAAGTGCTCAGCAGTAGTAAACGGACTATAAATAGAATGGTTAATGCACCCTTCTGGCTCACGTTCAGAGAAACTTCGTGAACTAGTCATAAGAGACGGAAACTTTCCGAGATCGCCTGAGGTATATGCAACCCGTAGACTTTGAATCTTTTTCTACCGCTTTGATACACTCTTACTGCCGAATCCGCAGCCCTGTTCACATTATTGCGTTAAATTAGAGCCTCTCTGTCTTCCCTTCTCCTTCTATTTCTCATTGTCTCTCTTTTCTTCCCTCCCTCCCTCGGTAATTCTCCTCCATTTCTCTTTTAGAACCTTTTTTTCTAGGTTTTTCAAGCGTGTTTGTTTCTTATGTTTATCATGCAATCAGATATGTACAACTTTTCGTTGCCATCACGAACAATACTGACAAAAGTTGGTTTAAATTCCTAAATATTCATCCTATCGAAATATTCTTAACAAAACATGTCGCAAATTTTATGCTTACAGAATTTTTATGTATCATTTGTCTAAAAATCAATAATAATCTTATATTTGTTTTGCACTTCATGTGCCAATGGGCAAACCAACATATTATATATCATAAGAACGGATTCATTCCCTTTTGCGTGAAAATTTTACATGCAGGCAATATCTGACAGGGTTTTGCTCGCGAGTTCTGTTAGTCACTAGGTAAATACTGCATTAAATGTTTGTTTTTGGACTCCAACTTCCACTTACAGCTCAAGTAAGTAGAAATAAAATTGAAGGTACAGGAAGGCGATTAAGTAAAGGGCATCTATCCATCATTACACTGCGTTAGAACAGCCAACACTTCCACTATCCCAAAGTAGACAGTTAACTTTAAATAGAGAAAGCCAGAAAGCGTGGTCTACAGCGAACTAGCAGAACGTCCCCAGCTCTCCAGCCTGCCACCCAAGGATATAAAGTTGTTTTACAACCCCGCTTGGGCATCAACAGTGTCCCATCGATTTCGGGAGTCATTGCCCCACCGAGTCCAACCCAACCTGAACAACTCTCCTTCGAGGTTTGCCTTTCGGTTGCATTACTCATTTCACTGTAGCTACAGAGGTTGAAGCGAATGTCAAATCTTTGAAACATTTTGTCCGACCATGAAGAACAAATGATTACTTTATAACACATATGAAAATTTAAACCAATAATAACGAATAAGGTTAATGCCACAAAATATTTATTGGAAATACATCGTATGTTTTAAAGAGAAATTCAGAAATGCATTAATTCATTATAAAGAAGGCTATTGTTAGAAAGTTGAAGGTATAGTTTTTATTTGTCAGCTAAATGTATTAAACATATAGTATTTAAATCAAAATCGTCACTTTTGAGAAAATCAAAGATAAAGAAACGTTTTACTTGGATGCAGTATTTAATATTGGGGATATATTTTATTAAAAATCTACTCGTAACATCCTTAGAGATTGCTGAATTTGAGCACCAGATCATTTTTATTTTCTCCACAACACACAAAGAGCGTTAAAGAAAATCTTACTGCAGTTCGCGTCCATGTCACATTATTTTTCGTTGTATAAAGCCTGGCCATTTCATTGGTTGATTTAGGCCACGATGCCACTCCTTTTGTTAAGTAACTTAGACCAAGAAACAAAATAAGGATGTGGAAACGATATTTATGTTGACGCTCTCGATCGTGTTGGCTAAAAGAGAAAGAGATAGAGTGAGTGCATTCAGTTTGTCATACAGACCTCTTTTCTGATTGGTAGCCATACTTTATCGGTAAGTACAAGAGACGCTTTTGAAGGGGTTAAATTTTTCTTTTGCGTTCTTTGTAAATTATGGGTAAAGAATATATTACAGTTCACCCAAAATTCCATACCGAGATTTCGCTGGTGGTACAGTTTTGAGGTCCTCTGTATTGAAGAAAAAGGCTGTGTGGCGTGTTTGTGTGTGTGTGTGTGTGTGTGTGTGTGTGTGTGTGTGTGTGTGTGTGTGTGTGTGTGTGTGTGTGTGTGTGTGTAAGTCACCATTAAGTTATGTTATTTAGAGTGAATTTGATAACTCCATGTGGTTTACAAGGAAAAATCTGATGTGTTGCACCCACATGACTTTCTCTACTCTTGTACTAACCATTCTTACAAACTCTTATTCCTATATCTTCTTCGTCTTAGTTGAGATAAACATTTGTACAAATTATCTTATTGCTTATTTCCTTGTAGGTGCAAGGGGAATGTTAGAATACAGTAGGCTTTTTGCGATAGTCAAATGTTTGAGATTCTGTTGTCTTTGCACACTTAACATATAAAAAAAATGAACAACGATGATCCATTTCACGAAAGTTCTAAGTTTTCCGAAACTCACACACATAACAAGGAATATCTCCGAAATGGTTCACCCTACAAGAAAATTTATTCAAACATAAATTGTGTATTTTAGCAAGATCTACATTTTTTGTGTAGTACAGTTTGGCCTATCGCTAACGGTTTACCAGTTATGCAAAAGTCGTCCAGAGTAAATACGACTACAGGGGCTATAGCCAGAAAATTCAAGATATACATTTCATTTGTCATAAAAATATCTCAAACATACGACATTTTAATCAAAATCGTTAGAGCCATTTTCAAGAAAATCAAAATTTTTGTAAAAGTTTCCATGTAAAGGGTAGTTTAGGGTGGAGCTATTTTCTTGAAAATCTTCGTGTCGCATCCTTGAAAGACATTAAACTTAAATACCAACTTTGGTTTTTAACCGACTTTTCGTTTTTGAGTTATGCTGTCCACAGACTGACAGACTGACAGACTGACACACAGACACACACACGGACCTTTTTCTAAAAATGCTTTTTCTGGATTCAAGGGGCCTCAAAACATGTATTTTGGTGAAATCTCGACATCGAATTTTTGGGTGGAATACAATACTTCCCCTACTTACCAGTAGAGAAAGTAAAAATGTGATTCATTTGCACAATTAAGTATCGTGGCGCACGTCACCATGGTAGCTCAGTGGTTAGAACAATCGGATGAACACCAGAAGATCAGTGGTTCGAATTCCGGCTTTGACATTGAGTTTTTGAGTCTGATTTTACCATTCCACTGAGTAGCTGGGTTTTGGAAAACACACAACTCGGCCCCCTTAAAGCGATGCTAAACTTACCACCCCTCCAAAGAAGAAAAATAAATAAATAGATGATCTCCGCTTTGCCATTTGCACAGACTGGTTGCACAAGTAAGAGAGTCGTAAAAGTAACCATGAATGGAAGTAGGAGTGGTCCTGGGATTGAAACCCTGGGCCACAGCGGTAGAAAAAGTGAGAAGCAATATGGAGAAAGCCTGCTGCATCTTGTTTTATGGCTTCCAAGTTAACGAGGTAAAACAGGGCCAGCAACTTTCGGTGCAGTAAATGTTAATTACATTCCATTAAATTACACATGTTGTTAATTACACAGACGCCACGTGCCATAATGAGCCTCGCGTTTTTATGTTGTTAGAGTACGGTTGAGGACGAAGTGCTTGATGTGATTGATAACACGGTGATAAGAGGTCACGTGAACTGATAACATAGACGTGAACTTTGTTTTACTTGTGCAAGACGGAATGTGACATTAATGCCAAAGTTTCAGGTTGTGTTGTCGTCGACCTCCTTTTGGGCGTTGTATATAAAACAGATCGTTTTGACTCCCCGGTATATCAAAATGTGACTTTAGAAGTGACAAAAATCAATCCAGTGGATGTGGTGGGAAACGTTTGTGCAATAATAAATTATAGTGCATTGTAAAGTATTAATACACCACTTTTAAATGTAATTACATACAGAACTTTAGTTGGGCCGGTACTAAGTACCGGTATTTATAGAATTACCCGAATATAGTACCGGAAGTTTTAAAACCTGCAAGTCTGGCGGCATGGACCGGCTCTTAAAATACCAGTCAGAGAAGGGCTATAAAATTTATAAAACGAGGTAAATCTTTTGGGCCAAAAAAGGGGGAGGAGACTGAATGGGAGCCTCTAAAAGTCCGGCGTAAGAGGCAGAGGTTATGCGCATTATTTCAAGCATATCGTGGTTCAAATGCATGGGTGGGTATTAATGAAAGATTGGACAACCCTACATATTACGGAAGAAAGGATCATTTGTATAAAATTAAAGGTAGAAGGCACAGAACCGACGTAGGAAAGTTCTCCTTTGTTAATAGAACCATTGAGGAATGGAATGAATTACCTGTAGCAGTCTCAGGGCTGTCCTTTATCTGTGAAGAAATTTTCGAAAAATATTGTAAATCAAGTAAATGCTGTGTAATTTACTATAAAGATTACGCAAGTGTATTTTTGACATTTATTGAACTGATGGTGAATACTAATGCTAAATTTAATTTGGTTATAATTAATTAATGAGTGTTAATTAGTATTTAGTGCATTTCATCTTATATTTTTATTATTGTTCTTTATTGTATTATGATTGTATTACTATTGTTTGTGCACTTTGTTTGTAACCTTAATTTGTGCATTTAACTCTGCCACCGGGTAATACCCATTCGCAGAAAATATATACATACATACATACATATATTTTCTTTAAAAATGTTATAAATTTACTGAATCGGACACGTAATTGACTGAATACCTACAATGTTGCAGAAAGAAACTTCTTTTTTTCGCGCGTTATAAAGGACAAGAAAGAAAAACACGTTTCAACAATAAGTTCGTAAAGATTGTCGTCCGCTTGCACCAAGCCAAGTTAAATGTTAATCGGCAACAGTCAATGCTTAACACTGAAACAAAGATTTAATCTATGTTTTGTGTTAACGAGGCAATCGTAAAAGAAAAATGTTAATGTCTCATTTATTATTTTTCATTTGACCGAATTCTTCCCTTTAAAAGCCATTTATCTTTGTCTTATTTGTATATGATTAAATTATACTGTATGTAAATTAGCTTATGTTTTCTGCATGACTGTCTGGTTATCACTATATAAAAATACAAATAAAAGTGGATTGTTATTGAAAGAGAGGTTATGTATGTCGGTTATGAAATCCTTAGATGTCGCTGTTAAACGAATGCACATTGGGGAAAGTGAGCAAGCAAGCAAGCAAAAGAGCAAAGCAAATCGCGATGGCCGCTGTTTCGAAAGCTAAGGAAGTAGCAGATTGCCATTAGAGACAGGAACTTCACTCATCTGACGCAATTGTTTTGGAAGTTTGATAGAGGTGCCCGCTTTCCCCTCCACTTCACGTCCCTGCCGTTTACTTTCTGACTGTCTCCTCTGTACACGAAACCTTTCTTTTCACCTGCTATATTAGGGGATAATACACATTTAGGCACAGACAACATTCTAAAGGCTAGCATGCCAGCTTCCAAATCTAGACGTCCTGTGTTCTACTTCCGGTTGAAGGACGGGAATGTTTCCTTATCCAGGATTATTCTACAGCCTCTGTAGAGGCTGTGAATGCGTGTCTGTGTGTGAATTTAATATCATCTTCTTCACTTCATGACATAGGCAATCAAGTGCCTGTTCCGCCTTCAAAATCCTCTACCCATAGATTTCCTACCTTTAGGATGATATTACATTCCTTTTTAGGAATCCGATCTCTGGCATTCTTTCAACATGTTTTTCGCACTTTTGTTTGAAATATTTTAACCTTTCATTTATATTAAAAATTCCTAACCATTCCCTTATAATTTCATTTGTTGTTAGTAGGGCTCGGAAGTTCATGCCCTAAAAACACTGAAATATGCATGCAAATATGCTCTTAAAAACTTGAAAATGTGCCAAGAAATAAATTAATTAATTAAAACAATGTCCCTTTGCACTAGACAAGACGCGTTACTATAAACAATAAATAAAGTTACCTTATTCTTTAGAGGTTGAAGCAGTAGACCCACTGCTAGTATTAACTGCTAAATTGCAGTTCACAACCAACACTTTGCACTAATTTTCAACTGTAAAACATCGTCTATTGTCTCGCAAAACACTTTTGTAACGTGAAAAACTTCCCTCGACGCCACAAGATGTTATCGGGGCATATTTAAATGATGTTAACTGCTTCACAGAGAGAGACAAGTCTCTTGGTGTGACAGATGGTTTTCTTTCGAAGATGTCCCGAATACCGCACATCTGTTTATAACCAGAATTTTTTAAAATTACATAATTCGCTTTCTCTTTCACTTTTTGTCCTATGCTATCAGGAACCGAACTTAGATCACGTATTGTTTTTTCAAAGACAGTAAGTGATTCATGCAAAGGAGATCCTAAAGCTTCCAATGCCGTTATGGCTGTTGGTAAGAAAGAAAAATGGCCAGACATGAAACTAAGATCCTCTTTTAACCCAGTGCCTGACATATTTTGCACAGTTTCTATTGATGAAGCATCTTTCGAGTCCAATGAATCAACAACCTCTTCGACTATTTCTATGTGCTCAGCATAATATAAAACTGCATCGATCCATGTTCCCCATCGATTAACACTGGTGCAGGTGGAAGTCGGATATTAGGTGCTGTTGATCTAAACAACTTAACTCTTTTAGGAGATTTAACAAAAATTTTCTTTGTACAGGACACAAATCTATCTACCAATGGGAAAGAATCATGTATTGTCTCAGAAATGCGATGAAGAGCGTGGGCCAAACAAGTTATATGAATTAAGTTAGGAAAAATACCTTTCAGAGTTTGTCCTGGTTTTACCATATAAGGACCTGCATCAGTAACAAATAAAAGTAACCGGTCGTATTTGATTCCACATGGCCATAGTAATTTCAAAGAGTCCATCACAGACTGGGTTACAGGTACATTGTCAGTGGCCGACAATTCGCTCACATTAAGAAAATAAGGTGTCGTCTTTTATTCATTATTTAAAGTACCCATGGTTATATTAGCAATAGAACGGCGCTCGGAATCAGGGGTTTCATCAACAGGCAACCACACAAACTGATCCGCTAAATCTTGTATATTTGACAATACGTTATTGTAACAATGCCCTACATAAGTCTTACGCAGTGTACTTTCTTCAGGCACATGTTGTCGAGTGTACTTGGCAAGAAAGTTTTTTAAATGTCGGATTATTAATTTTGAACAAGGGAATATCAGCAGCTAAAAATGCTTGGCACAAGTCATAGGAAAATTCAGTAACCCTACTTCCTAAACACTCTACTGGCTGTTTTTGAACAGATTATATTGTTCACTTAATTCATTAAGTTTAAAAATAGATTTTTGCAGGGCTACTCACTATTTTATATAACAACCAGATCGTCGGCAAACAATAAAACATTTAAAAAGTTGTCCTTTGAAATTTTAAAACCTACCACTGCACTAGGGAGACGACCTCTACATTATATTAGCATAGTCCTTCAAAAACTTGACCTACACTGCTCATGGAGTAAACATACTCAACTCGAAACAAATCTGATATTTCTGTCCAGGTTTGTTGACGCTAAGGTCAGCTTAAGCCAAAGTTCCTTGGTCTTCGTGATTCATTTTAGTAGCTTTTAGATAAAATGAGCTTAAACCTTCAAAATGACTCACACAATTTAAAGAAGATAACAAATGTATCTAAGTGCACTGTCCGTTGTATTGGATGCATATTTCATTGCCTTCATAGAGTAAAAAAAATACTTGCGTTTCTCACCACTTTAATGACCAAACTTTAAATGCAAGTACGAATGTCTTTACAAACAGCCGCAAAGATAAAAACTTGGTTTGTTTCATTATTACGTTTTCTTAAGTTTTTCCCAATCTATAATCTTGGTGTTGCTACAGTTTTTCTTCAGTTTCTTTTATATTTTCAGTATACGTACTTTGAAAGTGGATAAAGTGACTTAAAGAGAATTTTCTTGATACGAATATCAAATTTTTAGTTTTTTATTTAGACTATTTTAATTAAATGCGTGATTGATGTTTAGAAAGCTAAAATTGCCTTGATAGTCTATTATTTTTTCAAGAGGAATTTTTAATTTTACACAATACCTAGTCGTAAAACAAAAAGTTTTCAAACATCACTCAATTTCATTTTTCAAGACTGTTTTCTTGAAAATTAGGTGCATGTGGTAAAAAAATAATTACTTTCTCTAGCACTTTTACGTGGTAAGTAGAGAAGACATAGCTTTCCACCCATAAGTCAATATTGAGAGTTCACTGGAAATTGTTGGTCTGTAAACAGCATAACTCAAAAACGAAAAATCGATTAATTCCAAGGATATGCCACAAATATTTTCAAGAAAACCCTTTCGTATGGAAATTTTATTCAAATAGCTTGATTTTCTCAAACATTGCCCTAACGATTTCGCTTAAAATATTTTCATGACAAATAAAGGCATATGTTGAGTATTTTGTGAAGAGCATTATGGATCAGTTTTGCACAACTGTAAACTGTAAGAGATACACAAAATATAGACAAGTTTTATCAAGTACATTTTGTGTGTGTTTAATTATTTCCGAAATATTCCCTGTTGTTGGTTTGTATTCTTCAATTTTGCAGTACTTTTCTCAAATGCAAGCCTTCCCCAACCCCCCTCCTGCTCACGAAAAGTGAGCAGAATTTCAGTCGTCCCATAACGATCGGTTCTTAAAATATTTTATTTTCGGTTAAGCCTACTGTTTTTTCCTAATTGTACCTGTGAGAGTAACGTATCAAATGTTTAGAAAAAATATCCGTGTGTGTGTGTGTGTGTGTGTGTGTGTGTGTGTGTGTGTGTGTGTGTGTGTGTGTGTGTGTGTGTGTGTGAACAGTTTAACTCAAAAACGAAATGTTCGATAAAAATAGAAAATGCAAATATTTTCAGAAAGTTCCCCAATCCAAACCACCTTTTATGTTTTGAGGAAAAATACTGCAAGTTTAAGTATTTTCTTGATTTATGTCATGTAACATCTTGAATTTTTTGCAAATGGCCCGCGAATTCCTCCTCATTCTAGTAGGTTACAAAGGTGTAACTCGAAAAGTAATGTATTTATGTATTGAATTTGGCACGGGTTAGCTTCGGTAGCTTTCAGATCTTTATAGACTCCTCCCATTGCTTCGTTGTCCAATCACATTTCATGTATGACGAAACGATGCTACCAAAAGAGCTAAAAAGAGACACATTTAACATCTGAGAAGTATATCCTAGGCTGGGCTCATTTCTACAAACGATGCACTATATTTCACCTCGCTTAGAGGAGAAAACGGCTGTCAGCTGTCATCCAGCTGCATAGTCCGAAAAGAAATATATGTATTTAAGTATATATGTATTCAAAAAATAGAAGAATGAGTCAGGGCTCTTGTACAGACGTTGACAATTTGACATTTACGTCAAGCATATTGGAAATGTTGATTTATTTTAAGGTGTATTTGATGTTAACTGCTGTACATCTCGCATTAGGCCCAATATAAACATGGTCATTCATAAACGGGAGTCCTACATCATTTCAGGAATCCTGGCAATGACAATAAATACGCAGGACGAGAAAGGAGGTAGGTTCATGGCGGAGAAACGACCTGCTCGTTTTTCATGCGATGTCACTGTCCAGGCTTCTGTGGAGGCCATTGTGCCTTCATGCAGGAGCTCACAACTTCGTCTGCCTTGAAGTGGAAAAAAAATATATATATTCATTTTCGTTAGGTTGTAATAGTAAACATGTTTAATATTTGAGTTCTCATTGAATATCATCTATAGACACTTGCCATCATATTTGGACCAATGGTGATATGGTGATATAGCTGTGAGGTCTGCTGAATTGGAGAAAAAGGCTCTGTGTGTGTGTGTGTGTGTGTGTGTGTGTGTGTGTGTGTGTGTGTGTGTGCGCGCGCGTGTGTGTGTTTGAGTGACAGCTCAAAAACGAAAATTGGGTTAAATACAAAATTTAGTACACATCTTCCAAGAATGCGAAACGAAGATTTTCAAGAAACTCCCTTCACCTCAAACATGATTTTTTTCAATTTTGATTTGTTCAAAAAAGTCTCAAACAATTTTATTAACTTCATATATGTTTAACATATTTTGCTGAAATCTGGAGTTTTGTGGGAGTATATTCTGAACTCCTCTTCATTCTGGTTGACTTTTGCATAAGTGGTAAATCATTAGAGATAGACAAAGCCTTACGACGCAAAAATTGTAAATCTTTTTAAAGTTCATTTTATGACAAACTTTTTTTTTGGAGATAATTTTCGAGATATTCCTTGCTTTTATGCTTTTCTCAAATTGGAAGTCAGTATTCGTTTCCTTTTCTGCCGGCCAGTCAAACAGAACGGAATTTCAGAGGCCATCACATGGCTATCAGGAAGATTACAATCGCCTTTTCACTAAGGCGGAGTTGGAACATTCTCTTTCATCTTCGCGACTATCAGCACCAGGACCACACGGTATTCACGTACCTACAAATGTTTCAACAGCTATCGCTTAAGCCTGCTATATGCCTATTTTACCTAGAAGAATTTGCTTACATCCATACACAGTATTAGTGATTTGTATTTATTTTTAAACACGGAAGCTTAAGTAGGTTACTTCTTTGTTTTCACAATCTTTTTGCATCGCTCATCAAAGTTGTACAAAATGTTCCCACAGCTTTATGATGATACCTTCGCAACTGGGTCATCTCTGCAAGATTTCAGCAGGGAAGTGGTGAGAACAGAGGTTTTTATTTATTTTTTATTTTATTATTTTTTTTTTACTTCACGTAAGTTTGACTCAGTCCTTTCAGTGTCTTTCTTCACTTTTTTTCTCTCTCATGCATCAACTCGACGATCCACTTATTCGACGTTCATTAAATCTTCTTTAAGACCACCTAAGTATCTTTCACGATGACACACACACAACTGTCTCACACTCACTGACACAATGTAGCTGCAACTAACTCTGCTTCTTTCTCGCCTCTTTATATAGAAGGGGTGACGTCACAAGGGCCTTTCTCGATCTCCACAAACGCGCCACCGGTGACGTACTCAGATCTTTCTCGAAAGCACTGGAAAAATCCCCTTTTGAGTAGCCAAAAATGTATCTTTAGTAATATTTGTCATATAGTCTGCCTTTAAGGCTGAAACGTAATTTCTTTTCTACCTTTAGAGCATTATTGTTTACGTATAACAACGCGTATATTGGAACCAGGCAGTAAAAACGATTATGAGGGAAGCATTTTCAAAATGGCTATGCAGATAAAACGCAATGGGTAGAGAAAGCTATGTGACCGAGAGATGTCAGATGTTTCCTGCTTAGGGAGAACTAGTTTATAAAGAAAATGTAACTTAACGGTAGTTTTGAGTACAAAATTCGGTGCTTTTGGTTGTTCGATATGCAGAGGTAAAGCTTGGGAGAAACTGGGAAGGCCGATAAATTAGCGACGTGCAGTCAGATAACGTCTTTTGGCAGTAGAAGGACTTTACCTAGTGAATACTAACTACTTCCTTTTCTTTGATAAGCGACACAGCGAGGTGACCACCGCGAACTGCGGAAACGCTGCAACCAGCACCACTTACATAGAGTATGGTGGCAATCAATTATAAGAAATTGAAAATAAATGTCCTGTGGAAAGGGAAAATTTAGTCCATTAATACATTTATTCGTAAGATAAGCACTGGATTTTGTTTACTTAATGTATCAAAAATTAGTCGCTGGCCCCGTGGCGTAGTTGGTAGAGCAACTGTCTGCTGTGCTAGGGGTCCCGGGTTCGATTCCCGCCAGGGGGAGAGAAATTTTTCTCCAGCCAAGATTATTCCTCATCCTTCCCTGAGTCTGGAAGTATGAATATGAATACGTATAAAATCCCAAAGACTGAAAAACCCACTGTTAAACGAGTAACACCATTTGCCAATAGGCAACGCCGCCGATATGACCTCTAGTTAAAGACGTAATATAAAAGTGGTTTTTGTAACCACAATATTAAAATACTAAAATACATTTATAAGAACAATAAAACAACAAAACAACAATGGCATGATAAATCAGTAAGAAATACAAGCTAAAGTGCTGCAATTTAAATTGATTTATACATAGAAATATATTTAAAATAACATTGCATTATAAACGATTGTTCAGAGCTGTGATCATTTCATATTGTTTTTCTTCCTGAAGCAACTGTATAAGGTACATTCTGTACGGCTGTTAGGAGTGTTCTACATACTGGCAGTTCTTCGTTAGATATAAAATAGGATTGAGTTAGTTTGGAGTATACAATTCTTTTCTTTATAGCTTATACTTACATGTGATATATTCGTTTAAAATTCCATGGTCGCTTTCACTGTATTGTTTGATTCATGTCTTAAAATTCTTGTTTATAAATGGCAGTAAATATCTGTGCAAGTATGGATGCTTTCAATTGAGTTATATATGCTTTTCTTTTCTGCAAGCTGTATTATTTTTATTAACTTATTTTAAGTCGCTCGAAATCGTCGATCATATCGCGACTCCACTGCAGGGTTCATTACCAGTTATGTCACAATAGAAAGGTATCCATAAGATATTTTATTTTCTCTGTTATTTTCAATTAGTAAATCAGTGTCAGAATGTTCTGTATTGGTATACTGTTGTCCACTAATTGCTTGTATGGAACAGAGGGAGACAGGAAAAATAATGAATTGTTGGTATTCTATATTTTTAGTTTGATTGCATACAGTTCACAGGTGAAAATGGATAATTAAATTATTCTGCAGTGTTCAACTCAGAAAAAGTCTTATATTCATATACACAAATACGAAAAAATCTACGATATTATAACCTTAAAATTATGTATGTTCTATCTCATTCTGCATATAGTATAATGTTTATACGAAAGAGAATGTGGTTTAATCGCAATGCTTACATAATCCATTCAGTGTTTTTATGCTCTGTAATTAGTTATAAACAATTTTTAAAAGCAAAGAAAGAAAACAGAAGAAAGCAATAAAAGCCAACACACAGTAATGAGCAGTTGTTACAAAACTCAATGCCGCTGATTGGCTCTCGAGGTTAAAGGTGGGACGGATGTAAACAAGATAGGGGGCGTAGGAGGAAGAATTACTTGGCAAATGTCTCCTTCAGAAGTTAGCATAATATAAGGTATAATTTCTTCAGGAAATGAGCCTCCTATTACGAATATATCAGCATGGTATATCTAGTTCAACCTTCTGCATTCTTAAATGCCTTCAGTACGATTTTAATAACGCCAAGTACATCGACAATCTACCTACTGTATTTTTGGAAAAATTATTTTGTTCTTCAGCATTTCATCATTGCAACCTCTTTTATATTTCGAGCTTAATTCCTTGAAAGACCAACAAACAAATCCAGATAGTTTTCTTTACTTCAAATAGTTCTGTGATTATTTCTTTATTTTTACTTTCTCTGTCATGTTCCTTTCCTTTGGAACATTTACCTATAGGTAAATATGTTATATCGTATACAGTGCATTTTGAGTCTTTGGATTATTTGTACATTATTTCACACACACATTCATACCCCCACATTCCAGGAAGGATTGGGAGTAATTTTGGCTAAAAAAAAAAAAAAATCGCCCTCCCAAGCCAGGATTCGAACCCGGAACCTTCTCACAGCAGGCATATAGAAGGTATTGTATTCCATCCAAAACTTTGATAGTCAGATTTCATAGAAAATAAATGTTTTAGAAAGAAGTTGGGCATGCAGTTGTGTGTGTGTGTGTGTGTGTGTGTGTGTGTGTGTGCGCGCGCGCGCGCGTGTCGGTTAAATAAGAAACTATGTATTTAAACTCAACACCTTACTAGCAAGCAACATGAAGATTTTGTAAAAAATCCCTGCCCCAAACTACTTATATGTATGTTTTTGAAATGTTTTATGTTCTCAAAAATAACGTTAAAGAGTGATAAAAATACATTGAGACATTATTAGCAAAATTTGTGGAAAAAGTCCTCCTTATTCTGAATTACTTGTACGGTTAATAAATCGTAAGGAATAGAAAATATCTTACTATGCAATGTAAATCGCGCTAAACCACGCAATATATGCCAAAATTCTTTGTGGCGTTAACTATTTCCGAGATACTTCTTGTTATTAGTATGAATGTGCAAATTCCTTTTACTTCTCTGAAGTGAAAATCGTTATCTTTTTGGTATTTTTTACTTTCTGTAAAGTAGATGTATTCCACCCAAAAATTCGATGTTGACGCTTCACTGCAAATATATGTTTTGAATCTCTCTGAATAATAAAAAAAGCATTTTCAGAAAAAGGTGTGTGTGTGTGTGTGTGTGTGTGTGTGTGTGTGTGTGTGTGTGTCTGTGTGTCTGTCAGTCTGTGACCAGCCTTACTCAAAAACGAAAAGTCGGCTAGAAACCAAATTTGGTATTTAAGTTTAATGTCCTTCAAGGATGCAACACGAAGATTTTGAAGAAAATTCCTCCAACCTAAACTATCCTTTACATGGAAAACTTTTATTTTCTTCAAAATGGCTCTTGATTAAAATGCTATATGTTTGAGATATTTTTATAGCAAATCAAATGTATATCTTGAACTTTCTGGCTATAGTCCATTTAGTTCTATTTACTCTAGATGACTTTTGCATAGCTGGGAAACGTAAGAGATAGACCAAATCTTACCACACAAAAGATTTAGATATTGCTAAAACACACAATTGATGTCCAAATAATTTTTTTGTAGAGTGAACTATTTCAGAGATACTCCTTGTTATTTGTGTCAGTTTCGGAAAAGAAACCTCCGTCAAATGCAACATCGTTGTTCACTTTTTTATATGTTAAGCGTGCAAAGAGAACGGAATCTCAAAGCTTTGAAACATTTGACTATCGCTCAAAGCCTACTGTATTCCCATATTCCTCTTGCACCTACAAGGAAATAAGCAATAAGATAATTTGTACAAATGTTTACCTTAACTAACACGAAGAAGATATAGGAATAAGAGTTTGTAAGAATGGTTAGTGCAAGAGTAGAGAAAGTCATCAGATTTTTCATCTAGGCTGTGTAGATTCCATGAAAACGCTTTTTCCTGTTGTTTTGCATTGGGTAATTGGATTGAATGCAATACTTCCTCTACCCTGGATGAGAAGGGAATAATGAAGGTATTGGTTGAAGGGCTGGTGAAGGAGTCGACACTGAAGCGTTGCATGACTGTGCGCCTTGAAGCAATGTTCTGACGCCAGAACTATCATGGTCACCGGACATGAGGTGGCAGGAATTTAAACTAATTCCTTATATCCGTCCGTATCACGCACTATTAATGAGGCATTAACTGGTTAAGCAATATTACGGTCTAAAAGTTTGTGTGTGGAAATAAACAACCTCCTATGTATTTCTCCAACACCGAATTTATTAATTTTCCCAACACATAGGATAGGGGACTTACTGCTTTAGAAATAAAAATCTGAAATCAATATTTCGCAGGTAAATATATACTTTCAAGCCGTGAAAAAGAAAATCTATTGTACTACACACACATATCTTTCTCTACTCTTGTATTAACTATTCTTACCAACCCTTATCCCTCTATGTTCAACATGTTAGCCGAGATAAACATTTGCAGAAATTACCTTATTGCTAATTTTCTTGTTGGTGCAAGAGGAATATGGGAATACAGTAGACGTTGAGCGATAGTCAAATATTTTAAAGCTTTCCACGGCCAAGAGATAAAAAAGTGAAGAACAACCTTCCACTTGAGAAAAGTTTAAGTATTGCAAAACTCTCACAAATAAATAGAAATATCTCCAAAATGGTTCGCTCACAAAAAAATCATTTAGACATAACTTGTGCGTTTACCAGGTTTACCAGTTGTGCAAAAGTCGTCAAGAATAAACGGGACTATATGGGCTGTAGTCAGAAAATTCAAAATATACAATTCATTTAGCATAAAAATGTTTCAAACATGTGGCATTTTAATCAAAATCGTTAGAGCTATTTTTAAGAAAATCCAAATTTCCTTGTGCAGAGCAGATTAATTTTCTTCAATATCTTCGTGTCGCAGCCTTGAAAGATATTAAACTTAATTACCAACTTTGGTTTTTGACGGACTTTTAGTTTTTGAGTAATGCTGGTCACAGACACACAAACACATACACACACACGCGCGCGCGCGCTCACACACACACACATACACACACTCGTAACCACTGACACACTGACCGATTCATATCTGTAACTCTGTCCTCTACTGTTTCCTCGCCTCCTTATATAGCAGGATGACGTAACACGAAGTTTCGCGAACTTCTTCAAACACGCCGTCTGCCGTGCAGTTCTCGAAGATGCTATTGTCACTTGATTATTGTTAATCACGTACACAGTAATGCGAGGCAGCCTGACCTTGAACGCCTTTGTTTGCTCGCCGGCCTGGTATGTGGTTGAAGTAGCTTAGCCCTGACCGTCTTTGATTGTGAACATTATATAGTTCATAATAATCGAGATATGCACATTTTCACAAAGACACAAGGCGAATACATTTGACTGAAGTGAAAATTAAAATCTTTCAAATGCTGTTCACTATGAAAACTGTACTCTTGCATGAGTAAGAAGCAAATGAATGCCCTCTTTTAGCATTTAGCAAAAGCAATATTTTACAACTCGAACCAATAACAACGAATATCTCGGAAAAGGTAAATAATACAGAAATGACCTATATCAATATACGTGTTAACGAGATGTGTATTTTTATATACATAAGTAATAATTTTCTGAATATCTATTACGCGTTAATAGTCTTACAAAGGAACACAAAATTATTCAGAATAAGGAAGTTTTAACAGGCTATTTCCAGGAAAGTCAGGACATTTATTTGTCATGCATATATGGTATGTATGGTACGTGCGCATAGTATGTATTTGAATAAAGATTGTTAGAACTAATTTTGAGAGAGTAAAAAATAACCCAACATTTGCAATATTTAGTGTGTTTATGCATCCACACATGACTCATTTTTTGTCCACGTGTACATACTTAAATATTTTATTTTTAAAAGACGATGTCAATGGCCAGTATATCAGCGCCTCCGCTGAGAACCATGGCACTTAAACAGCATCCATAAATAAAAACTCAATTTCACACCCAAACTCACGCACCGTTTTGTATAAATGCTTTCGTTTACTACCTTCAATACATGTATTTTGGGTGAGATTTCCATATTGGGCTCTTGGGATGGTGAGTGCCCTATAAGTGCCCCTACTAAATCAGAAATTCGATGTTTATTTCTATTTGTGCTTTGTGTACTTACAGTATTGTGACATTGCTTTGATCTTCCGTGTGGAAGCGTCTAAAATTGAATCTCCTTGGCGTGACGTCACGTTGCCAAGGAGGCAGAGAGGGTAAATTTGCGAGTTTAGAAAGCTAGCTTTGAGAAAGTTGAAGTATTAATCTGTGTTGGATGGGGCCATAGAAATTGTAAAACTAGAGACAATAAAGTAAGTGAAAAATATCTCGTAATTCTGAGGCTTATTTTATAACTTTGTAAGGTATATTAACAACTCTAGTTGTTAACCAGCCAGGAGTCTTTCTCTGAAGATGCCCAACGCAGTCTTGGGTGAAACGTCAGAAAATTGATCGACTGGACCACGGCTCACGGATTAACTCCGGCCGTGAAAACCTAAGCACGTATGTCTGTCCCATAAGGAAGGATTAAACTCACAATTCTAAAGTCATATCTGCAGAGTTTATCAAAGACAAGCACAGGTAGGTACCTACACAGGAGGGAAACACTTTTGCTAATCGCACACCGTCATCTCGAGACGAAGCAGACGTGTTTCCGCTAGAAACGGAAAAGATGAGCGCATGCGCGTTGCATACATCGAAACATAACCTCAACTCTGCGCCCGACTGATTCACCTCCATCATACCGTTAATGCATTAAAATGCTCCGAAGATAATGAAACGAAAATAAACACGGGGAGCTTCTCCGCCATGTTGAGAACAATTCCCGTGCTTGCCACAACAACAACAATGAAAAACAAAAGAACAGCATCCTAAATCATCATCAGCTGTTAGAAGAAAAAAAATTGTACAGTAAGCCATTGTCTTCCCCACATTACGTGTCCCGGCTGTGTGTGCGCGCGTGTGTGTGTATGTATGTGTGTGAATGGATTCTCCATTCTCCTCCAGCCAGGTCCATAACCGTATTCCATTGTAGCACCATTCATTCTTTTTTAACCATCACCTCATCCGCTTACAAAACAATTCAACGGATAAACAGCTCAAGATGAGATTTTAAACTAAAAAAATTGTGGGCTAGGACGTCATCTACCTAACTTCCTTAAAACGTTCTCATGCGACCGTGGATCGAAGCTTTTAACAGCAAATACTTCGATAATCTGTAAGGAGATGCCAAGCGTGGGTAACATTGTGACCTCAATTTTGGACAAGGTGAAGTATAAAATATACGATAGTTGAGAAAGGAAATTCGGAAGGAAACGTTCCAAGTCTAGGTTATTTATTTGTTGATGAACATAATAGATTAAAGCTAACTACAATATTCAAAACAATATAAAAAGAAACAACTTAAATGCAATGTATATTCCAGATGTATTACATAAATGTGACTTGCTTTATGGATGTTTTACGATCTGATTAAAACCGCTAATAAATAACCTTGTCTTGGAAGTTTAATGTCATGAGAACTGAGGAAAAACTGGAAAAAATCCTGTTGGTTCCAGTTGGAATCAAACCCCAGAGCTTTCTGTGTTTGTCTTGACGACCTCATCTAACCGTGTCGGTATTTTGACCTCAAGATAACCGCTAGTATTAAATTTAATCTTATAGGATACCTGGGTTTAAAAAAAAAATCAGGTGGGCTGGAACAGCATAGAAAGCATAAAAAGGATTATTGTAAACTTTGCTTTAGCCATCAGAACCGACCATTCTGCTGATTTAATCCCGTTAAATGGTTATGGTTTTCTTTCCTTCCCTTTTTGTTTACGTTAACTCGTCTTCTTTTTATTTAACTTGCAACTTGTATTTTTACTGAGTAGATGATATGGGTTATTTGTATGTGATATATTAATTTCACTAAACTATGATAATAAAAATGAATCTTAAGAACAAGACAGGAGCCATTATTAAAACAAAAAATGTATTCAAACCTTAAGCCTTTCAATCGTATTGTAGCCTTTAGGCAACGTTAGATTAAACTTGGCTTTTTGCAATTAAATTCCATCTCAGAATAGTTTCCTATAGTTGTCACATGGCCACAATGCATTTAGCTGAACATGCATATAGATGGCAGAGTAGGGCGCCACTTCATGGAATCTAATAGTTTTGAGTGAAATTCTTTTAGCGATGCTGTTATTTGCCAGCAAAATATGAGCGTCATCGGAATTTCGTCCCTCAGTTCTTTTACATGCTAGTAAATCTACTAACATAGAATCGTTTTTAACCACACTCATAAACCATCAGTGTGGGCCGGATTTGAACCCGCGATCTTGGGATCAATAGGCCAGCCACCCAGACCAACTTTGACGGGGAAAGATGGAACAGCTGACACGTATACCATCTTTGACGTGATAATTGTCTGTGAGTAGCAGTTATTAAGGTAAAAGAAATTTAACGTCCTAATGTCCATTTGACGTTCTAATAAAGAACTATAAGTAATTAACACAACTACAGAGTTTTGTTTTACAATTTTATTTCTAGTCCTAGCATTTCTGAACAAATATCTTTAAGAAATATTGGAGTTAATACTATTGCCTGATGGGAAACTATCAGAACTAAGTGTATTTTCTTCTGATGAAGATGAACTAGAAATTCATTCCAGTACAGATGAATCTAGAACTATAAACAATTTGAAAATTCATAAGAAAGGGAATATATAATTCAGAATTGAAAGGGCGAAGCTATTAATCCACCTTTTCGGTAGAAACATTGCACGCAATCCAAAAATCTGATATCGAGATTACATTGCAGATATATAAAACATCAACTAGTTTTTAAGGTTATGGTGACAAAATTAAATAAAATATATTATAACCGGTGGCGGCGGCAGTGGCGGCTGTAGTGACTAATATTTTTCACATTGGCAACCTCGCGCTGTCCGATTGATGCTTCATTTTGGGCAGCACAATAACAGTTGTGTTGAGAATGTCAAGAAGATATTACGGCTGTAATAATTCACGACTAATGGGAACCTTATTGAGATAGAAAATTTCCCATAAAGAGCGTAAATCTAGGAAGGTTCCTATCAGAGATCTCCTGAATGAAAACCAAAACAAATAAAAGAGGTCTCTGAGTACTTATTTTTTTAGTCTTTTGGCGGCTGTGAACAGGTAACCCAAAAAACAAAGCAAGAATATGTACTAAACTAGGTATCAGTGTATGGTACAATGATTTTCAGGAAACTTTTCCCACCCCAAACTATTCTTTAGAGAAAGATTGTTCGTTATTTTTTATTGTGGTAAAAATGGATTCAACGATTTTGTTAAAAGCATCGCTGTTTAAAATATTTGCATAACTAATAGAATGTATTTGACTTTTCTGTGAATTGCCTATGAATTCCTTTTCATTCTGATTAAACTTTGCATACTTTTGTGGTAAACCGTAAGACAGAGAAAAACACAAAATTTAGATTCTATCTTACGTGACAAATCGCCGCTCATTTATTTATTCTGGTCAAGGAAAGAATGGACCTTCAGAATCACTATATCAACCTCTTGCATCCCTGTTCTACCTATAACAAATAAATATTTATTTCGATTAACACTAAGTAGAAAGATGAATATGGTTTAATAAGAATAGCTTGTAGAACAATGGATGCAAAAAGTGTGAATGTAACTCATTTTAGACATTAATTTTAGTAATTTTATTATAAAACAAACCCATTCATTCCCACGTTAATACTTATAAACTTCAGGAAGGTAAGCAGGGAAGGAAAAAGTCTTGTCCCAGCCGGGAATCAAACCTTTGATCTCTGGGTTGAGAAACAAAACACTGTCCAATCAACGGCATGATGTTATTTGAAACTTTAACGTAATAATCAACATTGAATTAGCTACTAACGGTCCAACCAAGTGGAATTGGATTTAAGAATTTTCAGTGTAGCGTGAAATAAAATATAGTTAATCTATTAACATTTATATCTTCGGCATAATTCTGCTAAAACGTTACTTTTTCGTGTGTTGCTTTTAATATAAAAATGACTTTTTTTAATTATAGGTTTTAGGATGTAGTCTTCAATTATTTTGCCCACTGCGTTAGATTTGAATGCCTGATTTGAAACAAGGATCTTGGAAGTCTATGTGAAAGCAAGGAACTTACGGTACAAAAACTATTACCATTCAAAAACTCTTTTCTTAGACTATTAAATAAAGTCATGAAGGTAACGGTTTTGAAAAGGGCCCCCTCTTCCCCCCCAATGCGTGTAGGGAATGAGACATGCTGCGCGCGCACGCACCAAAACGGAAGCTAGAAAAGGACCGATGAGATAGTGGAGGGGAGAGACGAGATGTGCATATGGATGGATAGAAATGAAATGGAAGGAGATGTAAAGAAAAGTCATGTCGAGAATTAATAATCAAGGTCTGGGGTTTGTGTAGGACCTGTCTTACCGAACAACCGCTGACAAAGTTGCTTCATGTTGCCACACTATATGAAGTTGTAGCAATGATATAATCACCTCTTGTCCTGCGCTGGTCCAAAATATATTCAATTTTCCTTCTATTTTTCAATGTTACGTAGCATTCCAAGGTCATCATTTTCATCATGCAGCTGTGACGTGCTGGAAACGAATCGATCGTTTAGCGCCTGCGCAGAACTCCACATAGCAGCTGATGCAATATGTAGGCCATTGTTCCTAGTGAGTGCAGAAGATTTTACAATATTTCAACTATAAAATTAGGTTGATAGTCGAGCATAAATTGTATGAAACAACTATAATGATAATTATGACTCTCGTATGAAAATTAGGAGACTCGCGTCTTAATTACTGCCATTATAGTCTCGTTGCATAATTACTATTGTATAGCTCTGTTCGTAGCATTATTATAGCGTATTATGCGACGAGTACATAGTCGTAGCAATTAAGATGCAAGTATATTTTATGAATATATGCATGTAACATCCATGAAGCATATATGGATATTATACTCAAGTTTCATAGACTATTTAAGCTCAGCTGGGTGTTTTTAATATTCTATTTCGTATGTTATTGTCACTGGTGTCCGACATTTGAATCATGCATTTCTTATTCGATAGTACTAACGAGAATCGATAGTTGCACCTTCAACTTTTATGTTGGCCTTGGCACAGTGATGCAGATATATATTCCATAACCTTTAAAACCATACTTACAAAAGCAAGAAGACATTGAATTTATTAGAATTTTAGGTTTTCTAGACTCGAATTATTTGTTATTCGATTGAACACACGAAAATGGATAGTATCCCTTTAGCTGCTTGGGAATGTGGATGCAGATCCTTTGATTGGTGGATAGCAGTATCGTAATGTAGAGATGGATATGACGAGATCCATTACAATGGTATATAAGCGCTACATTATATTTCACCGGAAATACACGTTTTGAGAAAAAGATCTGTTTGCATCTGTCTGTAAACAATATACCTCAAATGTCGGTTAGATGCACCATTTTTTCACAAATTTTGGTTTTGCCAAAATGGCTCTAACGAATTTGATTAAAGTAATGCATCTTTAAGATATTTTCATGATCTTAAATTTTCCGGGAGGACCCTCTGAAGTCTCTCCAATTTTAATAAATGTTGCACAATAGTTAAGCCGTAAGAGGTAGGCAAAATCTTACTACCTAAAAATGTATATCTTGTTAAAATACATAATTCACACCAAATGGGAAGTCGTTATTCCGCGCTATGCAAGAGAATGGAATTTCAAAGCTATCATATTGCGACCAGCTATTAAAACATATGACTGTCGCTTAAAGTATACTGTATTTATTCACCTAAAAGTAAATACGTTACAAAAACATTTCTATTACATTTCTGGCTCTATTAATATGAAGTAGATAAAAGAATAAACGTTTGTAATAATAACTTATGTTACAGTGAGCAGAGAAAATCATGTAAGTGTAATATATTAGACATTTTTCGCTAGGTAATTTAATTGAGGTTAATGAATGGTTGTTGTCATGGTAGTTACATCCGAAGTATTCACTCATGTTATTATTGAAGAAAATATTCGTGTCGCATCCGTGATTAGATATCTAATCGTTTATCTACAGGATTAAAAAATGCACAAGCTTAAGATGGCTGAAAAGAAAACAATGTGCTGTATTATTTTATTCTAAATAATAATAGATGCTAAACCTATTCTACCAAGTAGGAACCAGTAGGTAAATGAAGTCATTCTCAAGGATAGGTAACTGTCTGTCAGCGCCTACCAAATTATTCGACCAAGTGTTGGAAGGTAACATAAAGCAGAGAGTAAGGATGTGCAAGGTACCATGACAAGTCCTAATTACTAGCTATCTCTTCTTCCTCCCGCACACAACATACAAAACTCCTGGCTTCCTTTCTCTTGTGAGCTCCCATACATTTCGCATGCATGCATGTTGTAAAATTTACCGGATCGCTGCCGCAATGGAGTTTATAACACACGTCCTTCACCAGAAGACGCACCAAAGATGTCAGAGACATCGTAAACCTGGATTATCAGTTTTCTCAAGAGGACTTGCAGGAAGACCAAAGATGACATGGGAAGATTCTGTGAAGTAAGTTGCCGGATGAAGGGAATCCTGGAATTTCTGGAATCCATCGTAGTGGAGTCGTTGAAGGGTTATCCTCCCCCAGAAGGAGGTGCCATTGACTATTGTCATACCAGGACTAGGTACCTTGCTGGCGGGTCAAGGGTGATGGATTAAGAATAGTTTCTAGTTTTGCTTCTCTTTACTTTTCTCGTTTGGACAGTTTTCACTGTCGTTTTTGCAGCAGAAATCTTCATGAGTCTTTTTTTAATAATAACACAGGTTTAATACTCTAGGTGATAGTTTTCCTTTCTAGAGGCATTCTATGAGCACCACACCATGAGAATTTCAGAGAAACATAACCTAACTTTTACTGCAGATGAAACCGTTTTTGTTTTCTTTGATCCGCTTTCACCTGTTATGATCCCCTAGCGTGTAGTGTGAATCTATGTTTCATTTGCCGTTAAGAAATGTCTGAAAAACTCACTGGCAGTTTTAAATACTCTTACCCGAAATTTTGTGTAAAAAAACATGGTGGGTCACAAATTCATGTGTCAATTATCTTTGTTGAGATTAAATGTTTCAAAACAAGGTTCTTTATGAGAACTCGGATTTCAGTTCTATACATTTTGCAGAAAATGTTAACACCAGTTTGGTTACACGATCTTTACGACAAAGTAACTGCATTTACGCGTCTTAAATATTACAGCGCGCCATCTGAAGGAGTATCTGTTTGCTCCATAAGTTCCTCTGTTCTCCGACAGGCGTCTGACAGCAATAATTTTAGATTTAATCCAGGAAAATGAAGAATTAGACATATGATGAATACAAATGAACGAATTTACGTTAGTTAACTATTCATTAATGGTATGTAGGTCTGCTGTATTTGAAATTACAGTTGTTTTACTTCGCCTCTTCAATTAAAATACCAATATCCTCACTAGAATATTCGTTAATTCTTTCATCTGCCATTTTGAATGGCCGCTAATTGCACATGGATACTTCAGATGTTCAGAATGAGGTTATTCTCGTTTTTTAAGATGCTTATTTCCCCCCCCCCCCCCCCCTTGAGGTGCAATGCAAAAGTTATAGAATTTCTGTCCCTTTTTACATACAAAGCAATTGTTTTCCATAACATCAGAATGAATTATTTTTCTTCACTAAGAAAGACTCCTTTTAAAGAATCTCGTGCCTTTAAAGGTCAACAAACCCGAGCCACTGTGTACTTTAAATCACGAAATGTGTCCAAGAACAATAGTCCAGCATAGATTAGATATGTGCTCTAAATACACATCCTCTATTTACAACATTTTCTTTCTGAGATTTCTTATGTTTATTTAGCGTTTCCTGCTGTGTTAATTTCTATCGAACACTAAACGTATACTGATCATTAGGCTCCGGATTTTGATAACTTAAAGAATATAAAAAAATTCCCCTAAAATGATGAGTTTCTGACCTTGAAATTTATTAAAATTACCTAAAAGAACAAAGAATGAGTAAAAAGTATCTTCATTTATTAATCTCCTTGCACATTTCACTTTTGTAATTGAGTTACAAGCAATTTTACATTTTACATTTTAGCAAACACAAGTTTGCCAGTTCACCTTCCATCCGACTTAAATTACTTGCAACTGATTTCACCAATTCTATTTGATTTTAGACTTCGCAGAAATGCCTGTTTTTACTTTCGGCATGATGAAACACAAATATCACTTCAATCACTAGTTTCTGTTGTGTGCAGACCGTACTGTAACAGTGTGCGAAGTGCGACCCTCAAATGTGGCAGGTAGATTCCCCCCTCATTCCTTAAAAGGACAAGTCTGTCTTAACTGAAAAACCCTGGATTTGTTCTTAAAATGACTTAAATATGATATATAGTGTGTAAAAATGCCCTATCAGATAAAAATATTTAAAAATGCAGAAAGATGACCGTTAAAGTGGTTTAATTTCATTTAAAGTGTTATGAGCCACGTATATTTTCCACATAACGTCATCAGAAGTCATTGAAATCCCGGCCCTACTTATTACTCTTGTTCTTTATATGATTGTCCTCCCCTTATGTGGGACTTACACCCCCTAGGACTTAAAGCCAGTGGCTGGAGTCAGATGCCTGTAGGGGAGCACAGGAAGCTATGGACCGAACAGAGTGAAGACCTGGAAGCGGGTAGTCAGCCTAGCACCAGGTATGATAGTGAGGAAGAGGATGATATGAAATGCAGGTGAAATCGATGATTACAAAGGTAATAATGGTGGAATGAGTAGCTGGGGAAACAGGAGAACCCGGAGAAAACCCACCCTGACGCCGCTTCGTCCACCACGAATACCAAGTGCGGGTCCCTGGGATCGAACCCTGGCCGCCTAGGTAATAGGCGAACGGTCTAACTGCTCGACCACGGTGCCGCCCGCTGTAAAATGTATAGTGCAAAAATTATGATTACAGCCGATGGTTAAGGAATAGTTCATATTACAATACTGAGTTTTTCATAAGTAGATCAGTGTATTTAGCTACAACGTGGCTTTAAGTCACTGTTCTATTTATTTGTGGTGATGCAAACAGTTTGGAAATTCCAAGCTATCACATAGCGACACTCGCTTTACTTTCTTTATCTTATAACGAAATATTAAAAGTGAATTAAATGCGTATTTCGATTTAAAAGAAGTGGGTAGAATAATACATGTTTGTAAGATAACTTTGTAAAAGAATGAGTGGAGAAAGGTGCGTGATTGTAGAGTTTTAATCAGGAATCCTTTAAACGTGCTATTTCAGTTGTTTTTCCCAGTGCAAATGCACTAGTTTATGCAGAGCTTGATGAAGAGACAGATTTTCGGCTACTTCAAAGGTGACTTGTGCTGTGGTCCACGCCTCTAGTGCTTGTAAACTCTTAGCCGTATCCGAGGTATTCTAACTTCACCGTCTGGAATCACTCACGGTCATGTTAAGGCATTCTACACGCATCTTGACGAAAGTGTACAACCTGTGTTTTTACAACCATCAGCTTCTATCTGCTGAATGTAGTCCGAACTTAATTTAAAAAACCACCCCTACCTATTAAGACTTTTCAGTTACACGCCTGTTTGTGCGCGTGCACAGAAAGGGTTCACAGCATTAATGCAAGACAATTGACATTCATATTGCACTTTTTCAAACCTTTGTTCAGCTACACATTTTACAAAGACGAAAATATGTGTTAATCTGGTGGCTCTATTAACTTATGTCTGGATTAGCACAAAGTAGATAGAAAAATAAGCTTTTGTGAATGTCGTTTATGAAAGAAATGTAGAAATAGGCGATAGTGACTGTTTTCAAGGTTTTAGTTCGTTTCCTTGTTTTGAGAGCAGGAATCAGACAGCAAGACCGCCTTCGTAGTGAATTGATAGCTTGCCTTTGGCGCGGAGGATCCGCGTTCGATCCCCGGTACCAGCAAGGGGGCTTTTCCCCCGCTGGAAGGTCTGGCACGGGGTACACTCAGCCTCCGTCCCCGGAGGGATCAATTGAGGAGCTACTTGATGGAGAAGTAGCGGCCCCAGGTCGCGAAGACCGCATAACTGGGCGGGCCCGATGGGATATTACAGCACAACTCTCGTGCATAGCGCAATTAGGTTTAAATAGCATGTCATTTACATGCAGTGAAACCCGTCTTCGTAGCAGAGCACCAAAATGTAGCAAACCGACCGTTGCCAAGCAGAATCAGTAACGCAACGAGAACTGCTGTTTGCACGGTTGTACTTTCATCTTCAACCTGCGTAACTCAAGATAAACAAAGGTGCCGACTTCGCCTCCTGAATGGTACTGCACTCGACCACACACAACTCCAACTGCTTTCAATGAAATACGAGTAAAAACAGGACTAACTTCCAAGTTGTACGTTCATCAAAAGTAAATATTACTACATAGGCTATAGCCAGAAAATACAATATGCATTTCATTTGTCATAAAAATATGTTAAACATATGGTATTTTAATCAAAATCGTTAGAGAATAATGAATTCATATTTGAGAAAAGTGTAATTATTGGAAAATTTAAACTAATAACAGGGAATATCTTGAAAATGGTTCACTCCGCAAAACACTTTGTGAATCATAAAGTGTGTCTTAATGAAATCTACATCTTTTGTGTAGTAAGATTTTGTCTTTTTCTGACGGTTTACCAGGTATACTCTTGATTCAGAATGAAGAAGACTATTGAGAATATTCAAGATATGTCATTTGTTATGAAAATATCTTAAACACGTGGGATTCTAGTCAAATATGGCCATTTTTGAGGAGATCAAAATATTGGAACATTTTTATTCCTTCAAAAGGTAGTTTGGAGTGGGGATATTTTCTTGAAATCGTCGTGAAAGATGCTGAACTGGAATGCGAAATGTTTTGCCTTTTATAAAAACCTTTTCTTTTCTTTCTGCTTCTTTTTATTTTCCTTGTTTTGTTTTATTTGCATTGAGGGAGTCTCAAAACATGTATTTGCGCAGAAATTTCGATATGTGTCATACAGTGCCTCTTCTACTTGCGCAGTCGTAGTAGAGAAAGCAAAAAACAAAAGAGGTTGAGATGCAGAACAAAGATGGCGGAATATTTCCCAGGATGTACTTCTGCCGAAAAGTTTTCCCAGAGTGAATATATGGACAGGGTATCGTCTTTTGTCATGTGATGATACATAATTTGATGAATGCTTACAATCACTGTTAGGGACAAGAGTCTGGCGCCTGATTGACCTGACCTTTCCTGGCGCGACATACACGGAACTCGAATATCCGGGAATATTCAACCTGAGCGAAATTCTCTTCAACTTCTTCATAATTCTTCTGTATTAAAAAATTACAGTATCTCCGTATCAATGGGTTATCACAAACATAAAACCGTAAATCTATCGCGAGAAATAAATTGCCTACGGTGTAGCTATGCCCTTAACCGTAACGATATTGATACCACAAACTCGTATCATAAAAAAAGTGTATACTTTAGAAGCAACAAATGCTACGAAAACAAGTTGTTCAACAAATATTGCATATTTTAATGAAGTCCTATGGAAACTGTCTATCTATTATGATTTCGTGTTTACGGATTCCAGGAAGACTTTTATTTGACATGTAAATGATACAATATGATGTTAAATCAAATTCTTCGCCTTGTATCCTTAAATACTGCCAGGCTAAAATGCGAAAGTAGGTGTATCAAGGCGTTTGTTCTTAAATTGTTATGCGCCTACACACAACCGTTCCATGATTTTGTTTCTTAAAATTAAATTAATTTTCCACCAAATGTAAATTGGAGGGAAGGTAAATCTACCATAGCTATACAATACTAGATTCAATCGTAATTCCCACCTAACGTGAGAATTTCAAAGTGTTCGACACTAACGAATCTGTCCAGCAAAATATCTCCTGTAAATGAATCGTCTTAAGATAAGTTTTGCGAATATAATTATTAGGGCTAGGAAGTTCATGCATTTGCATGTTTTTTCTTAGGGGTTAAAAATGTATGCTTTTACGTTATGTGCACGAATTATGGAATTTTCAGTTATTTGGACATGATTTTATGGTGCATATAACCGCATATTTTCTTGATTTTGATAAATGCATATTATTTCAATACTATAGCCCCTATACTGCATATTTTAATGATTTTTATGGTTATTTATTATTTGGTCCATCTGGATAATATTTTTCATATTGGTAGTATTGCACATAATGATGCAATTCGTTAGGTGGCGAGAACTAATTTTGAGTCATGTTCTTATGCAGTGAATCCCGTTTTCACCCTTTCATTATATAATATGTATGTGCGCAGAGAATAATCAGTGCGTTGTCTGAGAGGTTTATATTAACAAAGATAAAGTGCAGGTCAACGTTTCGAGCAACACGATTATAGCAACGCTTGCCTGTCCACCAGTACTTGTGTCGTGGTCTTCAAACGTAACAGTGTTGTGAACTGGTTCCCACCAAATTAAATTAGGCATATAAAATGTTAAAAAGCTCTTCAAATGCCGAAAATAAAACCAACTTCGAGTGCTAGATTAATTAATTTACAGAAAGAGTTTTCGGGTGACTTAATATCTACAGAATACAGATAATAGGCTACTGTTTTGTGGAGCGTGTGAGAAACGATTTTAAATAGTTCAGCACATAAACAGCAAAACATAAGGAGAATTTAATCAGAAAACTCGCAAACAAAGAACCTGTTCAAAAACAGCTAGTAGAGTGTTTAGAAAGTAGGGTTATACTGAATTTTCCTATGACTGTGCCAAGCATTTTTAGCTGCTGATATTCCCTTGCTCAAAATTAATAATCCGACATTTAAAAACTTTCTTACCAAGTACACTCGAAAACATGTGCTTGAAGAAAGTACACTGCGCAAGACTTATATAGCACATTGTTACAATAACGTATTGTCAAATATACAAAATGAATTAGCGGATCAGTTTGTGTGGTTGTCTGTTGATGAAACCTCTGATTCTGAGCGCCGTTCTGTTACTAATATAATCGTGGGTGCTTTAAATAATAAACAAAAGACTACACCTTATCTTCTTAATTTGAGCGAATTGTCGGCCACTAACAATGTAACTGTGACCCAGTTTGTGATGCACTCTTTGAAATTACTATGGCCTTGTGCAATCAAATACGACCGGTTACTTATATTTGTTACTGATGCAGGTCCTTATATGGTAAAATAAGGACAAACTCTGAAATGTATTTTTCCTAACTTTATTCATATAACTTGTTTGGCACACGCTCTTCATCGTATTTCTGAGACAATACGTGATTCTTTCCCATGGATCTCCCTTGCATGAATCACTTACTGTCTTTGAAAAAACAACATGTGATCTAAGTTCGGTTCCTGGTAGCATAGGGCAAAAAGTGAAAGAGAAAGTAAATTATGTAATTTCAAAAAATTCTGGTTACAAACAGATGTGCGATATTCGAGACATCCTCGAAAGAAAACCATCTGTCACACCAAGAGTCTTGACTCTCTCTGTGAAACAGTTAACATCATTTAAATATGCCACGATAACATCTTGTGACGTGTAAAGAAGTTTTCATGTTACAAAAGTGTTTTGCGAGACAACAGACGATGTTTTACAGTTGAAAATTTGTGCAAAGTATTGGTTGTGAACTGCAATTTAGCAGTTAATACTAGCAGCGGGACTACTTCTGCTTCAACCTCTAAGGAATAAGGTAACTTGATTTATTATTTATACTAGCTTGTCTACTGCAAAGGGACATTAATTGTTGTATAAAATAGTGCATATTTCTTGGCATATTTTCAAGTTTTTAAGAGCATATTGGCATGCATATTTCAGTGTTTTTTAGGGCATGAACTTCCGAGCCCTAATAATAAGTACAAATAGTAGCCATTAAAACTCCGATGTGTTACATCCACTTAACTTTTCCTCAATAACGTTTATTTTCATCTATTCTACAAAGTACGAGTATTTTTGCTATTTATATCTAAATTCATAAGAATCGAGATAAACATTTGCAGAAATCTCATTTGATTATGGGTAACCAAGGAGGTACGAAAGGCTGAAGAGTAGTCCACTCTTGAAAAAAATCTGATCCTTACATTCACATAACTTCTCTACCCATTCTTCAAGAAACTTCCTAAAAGAAGCTTAGTCTCTATTTACGTTAATTTAATCAGTATAAGACAGTTTTATTGCTACTTTCCTGTGTCAGTACAATGGAAATATGAGAATAGAGTACGTTTAAGCGGAAGTTACATCTTTTAAGAACTTGTCGCTTTGTGGTGGCTTTGAAAATCTGTTTTCTTTACATAACCAGGAAGAGGGAAAAAGATTCCTATATGAGAAAAGTGTAGGTGTTAGAAAATTCAAGCAAGTAAAAAATAGCTCGGAAAAGGTTAACTCCATAAAAATGACAAAATAGATGCTATAACGAGAACTATATGTTTTGCGTAATTTTTATTGGTTTCAGGGGTTCTTAAAACATGTATCTCTGGTAAAATCTCGGTATCAAATTTTTGGTTGGAATACAATGTTTTATCGTTACCTCCAAGTACGTAGTAGAGAAAGTAACAATACTAATTGCTAATCGATAAAGTTCAATGAGAGTTTGTGGGACTATCCCCTCGGCGCAACAACCCTTTTGGGGCCAAGGGCTACCGCACCTCTGCCTACCACAGCAGTCATGAGAGATCAAAATTTGTATAATTACAAAGTTATCCTAAAATAGTGTATAAAAGTAAAGCATCTACATCCTGTTAAAAGTTTAGTCTTAATATCTTAAGCAGTTTCTGATGAAATGGGTCATGAAATCACTAGCAGCGGCGGGTTAGGTGAAGCTTTAATTTCCCTTTAATTGAAATTGTTAGTGAGATCGTTAGTCATATCTTTAAACAATACCGATTTTGTGCATATGCATTCCTGTTCTAAAAGTGCTCTTTCGTGAATTCACAGAGCCTCAAAACATGTATTTCATGTAAAATCTGGATATCATTAATAAATAAGATGTAGAGGAAGAAAAATTGAAATTGAAATTAAAACTGCAATTAAGTACTAAACGTCAATACATCTCTGATTATCCCCGACTGGATCCGTGCCCTTAAGTCCTTAATTGGTTTTGACTTGATCTCTGTTTTTAATAGTTTTTCTTTCCACCAAATATTTAGAACCCTTATTTCTCGGCCCTTTGCTGCCTAAAATGCAGAGGTAGATTAAGAAACGGGATACCTGGTACCTCGACCACGCGATTGAATCTTCAATACATAAACCCCCGAGAGGAATGAACGAGGTGAAGAAACCACAGCAGATGGGCAAACAAAGGAATATATCTCACAATTGTCTTCCATTATGTGTTCCTTAATAGCTTCAGTCTGCGGTTTTTGGTATTGTTTACTTCAGTCACCAAAGTAAATGCCAGATTGGATGTTTAATATTTTAGGCTATCATCCCTTAAGGGCTAAGGCCTCCTACCTGTTAGTAGGGTGGCTCAATAAAAATTAATTAGGGGAGCTATCACGACCCAAAGTTCAACCTTAAATCTAACTAAAATAATAGTAAAGATGTAAAATAGATGGTCATAGTGAATGCTGTGACATCTATCCACAAATAGTGAAAGTAGATAGACTGGATGCTATCTGCTACTCACTTGTTTCTCTCTGTATATGTGATGGTAAACCTACGAGGTATCTCTTTCTTAAGGACCCAAATTTGTTTTGGTATCCATGTTTTGTTTGATCTATAACAAACGAATAGTGCATTAAAATAACCACAATTATGAGGTCCCAGATATGCATTTTTGGAGCTCAAATGCTCGCATATTGCATAGGAAAATAATGGCATCTCTTTAACTCTGATAACTGGGATTCCGACTCGGGAAAATACACATAAATACAAACTGGGGTACATAGCAGTTGTATCAATGAGGCCATTAAGATAAATACTGGAACCCGACCGTGCGTATCAGGTTTTATGTGTCGTAAAATGGTGCTTTACGGCTATTAGATTATGTCGACACTTCGTATTTCTTTATCAATGGGAGGTGCGGGCTAGGAAGGATGTGACATACAGGTCACCTGTCACGCGTGCCCTGTTCCTGGCTTTCAAATACTGTGTAACTGCTCATGACCTCATTTTCTTGCCCTTTATCTATGTGCACAACGAACTCTATGCTCCTGGGTTTAGTAAAAGGCATTTAAAAGGTCTAAGCTTTGTGCAATTCACCAGGTCTCTGGATTTGAGGGGATTACTAAGCATTCGGGAGGTCGTAGATTCGATTCCTGTGACCGACCTACCTGTCCTATAGGTTTTTCGGGGGTTTCCCCGGATTACTAAGCGAAAGATGGGAAGGGCTAAGTTATCAGAAACGCAATTTATAAAAGAAATGTGAAAATGATACAAATTTGACATTTATAAAATTTTAAATGTTACAAATTATATCTCGAACTAGTTCTTTACAATCAAACATTTAGTGTTAGTAATATTAAAACCTTTATAGTAAAAGTGATGAAATATTATTATATTTTAAATTTTCTAAAAATAAAATATGTATTACACTTTTGAAGCTATAAATCTAAAACTATCCTTGAACAGAAAAAGACCTTTCCATTTCCAAAGAGGGTGTACCGAAGGTCTGAAAGAAACAGAGGGAAAATTACATAGAGAGGAAAACAAGATTGCAAGAAGCTCAACTCTGTGGCGTGAGGGTAGCGTGTCTATCTTACATTCAAGATATCCGAGTTCGCATTTTGGTTGGGGTGGTGCACGTGCAACAGGAATATGGGAATACAGTAGGCTTTGGACGATAGTCAAAATTCCGTTCTCCTTGTACGGTTAACATATAAAAGAAATGAATAGCAGTGTTCTATTTGACAGAAGTGTAAGTTCTCCAAAAGTTACACAAATAATGCGGAATATCTCCGAAATGGTTCACTCTACAAAACAATTTATTTGGACATAAATTGTGTGTTTTAGCAAGATCTACATTTTTTGTACAGTATGATTTGGTCTATCTCTAACGGTTTACCAGTTATGCAAAAGTCGTCCAGAGTAAATACGACTACAGGGGCTATAGCCAGAAAATTCAAGATATACATTTCATTTATCATAAAAGTATCTTAAACATATAACATTTTAATCAAAATCGTTAGAGCCATTTTCAAGAAAATCAAAATTTTCGAAAAATGTTCCATGTAAAGGGTAGTTTAGGGTGGGGCTATTTTCTTCAAAATGTTCGTGTCGCGTCCTTGAAGGGCATTAAACTTAAATACCAACTTTGGTGTTTAACTGACTTTTCGTTTTTGACTTATGCTGTCCACAGACTGACAGACTGACAGATACAGCCACACACATGGACCTTTTTCTAAAAATGCTTTTTTTATTCAGGGGGCCTCAAAACATATTTCCGGTGAAATCTTGACATAGAATTTTTGGGTGAAATACACTTCCTCTACTTTACTAAACGTAGCAGAAAAAGTGAAAAACAAAGACGGAGAACAGCGGAGAGACTTCGAAACTTTTATTACACTTTATACAAATATAGTTTGGTTGTGCGTCTCTGAAACTTTGTGTAACTCTTCTGCTGACTATGTTTGTTGCTCCGGAAGGATAAATCTCCTTGGAACGATAAAGATTAGGGTTTATTGTTGTGTAATGGGGAAGTATAGAATATATAGAATATATATCTTTCAACTTCATTCTTTCGGCACTAAGAAACGTGTTGTTGAATCTTCGCTGTTATCTTTGGCATTATGATGGTCTGCAGAGAACTCTCACTACAGCATGACAAGTCTGCTAAATTAACAAGTGGAACAGTGAAGAAGGAATCGGCGGTAGGTCGAGCAAATAAAATTTAACTCGTTTAGAAGCATCGCGAAGACCGCCTCAGAAGTATGTTCTCTTTCTTCCATGACGTAGAACGGCGCGTCGGGTTTTATGGCTCGTAAAGAACATTGGATATGCTTAATCCAAGATTTTCTGCTTCGCATCAGACTGCCTAACGTTTGATTTTTTATACTACCTTGGTCAAAAACATATATGACTCAGTTCCTTCGGAGATGAACATCGTGCTCTCCAAATATTGGCTTAGTGTTAAGGCAGCGACGACGAAAAAGCGAGAAGCTAGTAACAGATGAAGGTACCTCTAGTAACTGCAAGGACGGGGTCCCTAACGATTCTAGCATAACACTTATGCTGCCTCCCGCAGCCTGAGGGTCCAGTGTATAGCCTAGATCAGCGATATCCAAACGTTGGGAAAGAGGAGAGCTTGGATTTAACTCCTTCCACTTTATGCGTACTATACCACTCAGTCGGACGTGTATTGTGTTGCAGTGGCGGCTTGAATATATGTCCAAACCTTGCGTTTGATTTACGAAAGCACTTTCAAATCTTATGCCATATACATGTGTTATTGGTGACTTCTTTGGTACTGTTTAAAAAATTACATTAAAAATCTGATGTGTTGCACTCACGTGACTTTCTCTACTCTTGTACTAACCATTGTTACAAACTCTTATTCCCATATCTTCGTGTTAGTTAAAATAAACATTTGTACAAATTATCTTATTGCTTATTTCCTTGTAGGTGCAAGGGAAATATTAGAATACACTAGGCTTTGTGCGATAGTCAAATGTTTTAAAGCTTTGAGGTTCCGTTCTCTTTGCACACGTAACACATAAAAAAATGAACAACGATGTTCCATTTCAAGAAAGCTTTAAATTTTCCGAAACTCGCACACATAACAAGGAATATCTCCGAAATAGTTCAACCTACAAGAAAATTTATTGAGACATAATTTGTGTATTTTAGCAACATGTGCCTTTTTTGTAGAGTATGATTTGGTCTATCTCTAACGGTTTACCAGTTATGCAAAAGTCGTCCAGAGTAAATACGATTACAGGGGCTATAGCCAGAAAAATCAAGATATACATTTCATTTGTCATAAAAATGTCTCAAACATATGACATTTTAATCAAAATCATTAGAGCCATTTTCAAGAAAATCAAAATTTTCAAAAAATCTTCCATGTAAAGGGTAGTTTAGGGTGGGGTTACTTTCTTCAAAATCTTCGTGTCCCATCCTTGATAGAGATTAAACTTAAATACAAACTTTGGTTTTTAACCGACTTTTCGTTTTTGAGTTATGCTGTCCACAGACACACAGAAATCTCCACATCGAATTTTTGGGTGGAATACAATACTTCCCCTACTTACCAGTAGAGAAAGCAAAAATATTATTGTAGCATATTTTCTGAAAAAGACTCATATTTTAAGGTGACACTGAATAGACTATTGCACAGGTAAATGTGAAAATATTCCTGTTTTAACATCTGATTTCTTATCTACCGCTCCTCAGTTTCTTATCTGTTCTTTCAAGTTTCGATGTCCAATGTCATCAAGGCTTTGTACAAGTCATGTCCTTGAATCCAACTAAAAAACTTCTTTCTTTAGCAGCTCTTAATTTAAGGAGAATTCTATATCCCATAGCATTCTGTTAACTGTCTTGGCTCTGGGCTGCATGAGTGAAATTTTAGAATCGGAATAATCTTATTCATAAATCAATTAATGCAGGACTTGCACTCCCAGGACTTACTTTCAGGCTATACGTACTGTTGTTTGGCCATTTTAATGCTCCTTAAGCCCATTTAATGCATATTTACATATTAACTTCGAAGTCCATTCAGCTCTTTTTCTTTCCTTCTGTCTTTTTTTCTAGCAGTTTTCGGTAACCCAAACTCTGGATTTAGCAAGCCTTGTAGTTTATAATTTGAACTTTTTAGGGGAGTTTAAGTTATTAAAGAGTTAAAATTATGGTTGAGCAGTTATTAAAATCTTAAAAAGTTTATTTGTAACTAAGATTTTTTTCTGTACCCAATTTAGTACAGCAATTAAAATTGGTCAATGCCTGCAAAAGTTCTTTATAATACAATTTTTAGGCAGATATAATGATTCTTCTTCTTCTTCTTCTTCGCCTTCTATTTGGCCTTCCAACATTTCTTATCCCTATGGATTTGTAATTATTAAATAGAATGACAATGGTACTCTATTCATTCTTTTAATATGACTTATCCTTATTCTTTAACCTTTTCATTCAGATTGTATATCTCTAATTGTCTTCATTTATATTAATTTCTTTTGTGGTCTATTCTTTTATGTCCTGTAATGATCCTTTTATTCCAAAAATAAACTTGTGTTGCTGTATCAAAGGTAATAACAACAACAAATTAAAACCTCTGATGTGTTGCACTCACATGACTTTCTCTACTCTTGTAATAACCATTCTTGCAAACTCTTATTCCTATATCTTCTTTCTGTTAGTCGAGATAAACATTTGTACAAATTATCTTATTGCTTATTTCCTTGTAGGTGCAAGGGGAATATTAGAATACAGTAGGCTTTGTGCGTTAGTAAAATCTTTTAAAGCTTTGAAATCCCGTTCTCTTTGCACGGTTAACATATAAAAAAGGAACAGCGATGACCCATTTCACGAAAGTTCCAAGTTTTCCGAAACTCACACACATTAGAAGGAATATCTCCGAAATGGTTCACCCTACAAGAAAATTTATTGAGATATAAATTGTGTATTTTAGCAAGATCTACATTTTTTGTATAGTATGATTTGGTCTATCTCTAACGGTTTACCAGTTATGCAAAATTCATCCAGAGTAAATACGACTACAGGGGCAATAACCAGAAAATTCAAGATATACATTTCATTTGTCATCAAAATATCTCAAACATATGGCATTTTAATCAAAATCGTTACAGCCATTTTCAAGAAAATCAAAATTTTCGAAAAATCTTCCATGTAAAGGGTAGTTTAGGGTGGGACTATTTTCTTCAAAATCTTCGTGTCGCATCCTTGAAAGACATTAAACCTAAATACCAACTTTGGTTTTTAACCGACTTTTCGTCCACAGACTGACAGACCTTTTTCTAACAATGGTTTTTTTTTTTTTTTTTTTGGATGCAGGGGGTCTCAAAACATATTTACGGTGAAATCTCGACATTGAATTTTTGAGTGGAATACTTACCAGATGAGAAAGTAAAAAACAAAACATCCCAAACGTTGTGTTTGACTCAAGTTTCCTTAGTTGCAAGTTCTGCATAAGTTCAGGTATAAGCGTTGACTTCTAGTTAGTTATAGACGCATTGACTTGGTAGGTATTTCTCTTATAACAGAGTTACAAACGTCCAACTCTAAATACACTGTTACCTATTTTCTTGTTCTAATAGTGATCAAAAACACTTACCAAAGAAGAGGTAGTTTAAAAGTACCTTGTGTATTTTGTCCTCGAAATGAAGGAAAATTCCAGAGGAAGTTGGTTTACCAACTGAAGACATCTCTCGTTTGATGTTATGTAAGAATATCACTCAAAATGACAAAAAGTGTTATAAACCTCTCGGTATCTCTACTTAAGTCCTTCAGGTTGTTCCCTAGAGCAGACTTTTCTGGATTAAATGAGATATAACATTATTTACTCTCAAATATTGTCTGAATGTATAGGGTGTCACAGAGTTTATGTAACCTCTGTCTGCGTTCATAAGGTAATGGCAACCCTGAGACCAACATCCTCGGAGTGACTTTAGCTTTACTCCCAGGTAAAGACAATGTAGGCCAAATAATTATTTTTCGGCTCTTTTCCTCTCTCTTTATCTCTCTCCCCATTACCCATTTCCGAGATATTCCTTGTTATTAGTTTGAATCTTCAAACTAAGTAGCTATTCATCGTTTTCACCTATCTCTTAAGCTGAAAGAACTGAAAAAGCGGCAAGATGTTTTTTTCTTTTTCGCTAGCGTTAGAATTTAGTACAGAACATTGTCGATAGCAACTTTGGTTTGCATACCCATGCTGTGTCTATTAAAAAGGTTCAGGGAAATTAATTAAATATTTTGATGTGAAGGACCTTCTCCGAATGCTCATTCCAGATATTTTAATTGATGTGGTTGGCACACCTGGAGCTCGTGTGTATTTCGTAGGAAAAAGAAGCGAAATATTAGGGTGGGCCTGGTGTAGAAGGAACGAAAAAGACAAACCGAGAGTTGTGTCGAGGAAAAGGATATCTCGAATAGAGGATAGCGACGTCATACTCATAATTAGTTCGACTGGATTTACAAGACAGATTCTTGTCATATCTAAAATTAATATTGTCCGAAGTAATGGTACTTTACGGAGCTGGCTACGGAAGAACGCTTCTGCAATTGGGTTCCATGATGTTCGCTAATTTGGATGGTTGAAGGAAATTCATGGAGTTGGATAGGAGCCTCCATCAAGAACAAGATCTTTTCCATTTCACCCAAGGCAGCAAATTTCCATACTACAGGCCAGTAATACTTCGAAACTATTGTAACTCTGTGCAGGTATCGTACGTTACGATCTTGTTATAAAAGCACAGGTCAGTGGAACACATTATATGATTGTAAATATTGTCTGGTTTATGACATTTAATTCATTTATATACCCATCTGAGTCATAACGTCTCAGCGGGAGGAAAGACAGAATTTAATTACAGTGTAAAGTTAATAATTAACTTTCGAGAAGCTACATGAAGTGAGAGTAATGTAATGGAACTTGTAAAACATTATTATTTATAATTGTAATTGTTCATGTGTTAGGTTAATTGCCATGTTATTTTTCTTGTTATTTCCTGGTAACCTTGGTAACACGTAATTTTTCAGAACACCTAGATCCGCGACTAACATACCTGTGGAACATTTTGTACGAGTTCACCTTTCTTAGTGGTTCTTAGGACTAGCGGGAAGAAATATAGAGCTAGATTGTGGATATTAAGAGAGGAGAATTATTCCGGTACAATAGGTGAGTTTATTTTACTAAAGTATTAAAAATGTACACCAGAATGACTTCAAATTCGGCAGCATCTTAATTTTGACCACTTTAATAAAGTCGCAAAATATGGTGTAGATTGGGTAAAAATTAACTCAGTAGGGCCCCTCCTTAAAGACAAAATAAAACCCTTATTAGGATGTAAAAACAATTAAACATGCGGAGTACCTTTAACTAGCACATTAGAAGTATATGTTGTTGTTAGCTAATGCTGGATTTCTGACAATGAAGTCATTAACCCTCTTGCTCTCCAATATTTTTCACTGATTTGAAGAGAGCAATAGCAATAATAGTAACCGCTTTTTAGAGAGCACCATATTTTTATGTTTTGGTGGTCACATCGCTCTCACAACCCCCAGAATGTCTGGAGGACCACACCTGTCATTGGTTTACGGGTCTCACCGACCTGACCGGGAGAATTATCAAAATAAATTCACCGACCATATCCTCTGATTACCAATCACAGGACGTATTACATGCCATGACAGGTCAGCATGTTAGGGTTAAGATTTTATAGAGAAATGGAGAGGTTGGAAAAATAAAGACTCCCTAGCCCTCAGGAACCCTAATAGCATCGGGGTCGGAAGAGAACAAGAGATGACCTAGGTAAAAGGTCAGATAGAAAAGCTACAGTGAGGAGCAAAACACCAGTAAGTGGAAGTAATGTTCTGTTCAGCTTGGGTACCTTGTGGTCGCTATTCACATATCCCCTAGATGGAGACCCCTGAGTCAATTAGAAGTATATATAATGTGATAAAAATTTCAGGTTCCATTCGCTAAAATGGAAATTGTTGATGTTTATGATTTTCACTATGCATTGTCTCAAATAATAAAGTATGTCCTATGTTTGGATCATGCGTGAAACACACGAGTGGTATCAGCGCCGCCTGTTAACATAATGATAACTAGAGATTGTTTGCAGTACCAGAACCTTCTCTTGGCGCAATCTCAAGCAAGATTATCAGAAAGATGAGAATAGTGTTGTAGGCAGAAGCTCTAGCGTCAGTATCAGCGGATTTGCTGAAAAAGGAAAAATCTTATCACTCCCACACTAAACTCAAGCTAAACATGAGAACGTTGCTGCTGTTTGTGTTGGTAATTTTAATTTCTATGAAAAGTGACTTCTACATAAGAAATTGAATGAAAAATAAACTATAACCTGAAGATCATAGAATGATAATAACTCAAAAACTATTTTCCGATAAATTGAGCCTGTTGTTTATTTATAGCTGGCTGTAAAGAGGATTTGTACGAATGTCTAAATCTTAAATTGCAGTTTAAGCTTTAAGGTGAGACAATTCAAAAGATTTCCTCAAAACGTAATTTCTAGATTTCATGTAGCCTTATAAACTAAATTTTCCTCTTTTGTTTCATATATATATTTTATAATTGTAGGCAAAAAGTAATATCTTCTAGAGAAAATTAATGTGGTGACATCTATGGAATGGAAGCAATAATAAGGAAGAGCAGTCATGGCCAACAAAATATAATTTGTTATAATCAGGATTCAATTGTTGTACCTTTCAATTATCATTCCTCTAAAACTTAGCTGTTACTTCTTTGCCATATATATAAAAGGCGTTCGGTTTTTGTGTTTCCAGACATTTTCTCAGGAGTAACAACTGGAAAAGTAAAAACCATCCTAGCAAATATTTTTGGAGTCCAGTCTGTACGTAATCCAATTTCCGGACTTTCCAATTTCCTTTTCTAGTATTTCAGTCACTTAAAAATGAAATTCGAAATTGTTAGAACTGTCCATCGGGAAGAATAAGTTCTTTTATGGGAACAGGATTATAAAAATTACTTTGAGATTAGCTCCCGCCACACACACACACGCACGCACGCACGCACGCACCAAAACGGCCTGGGTTCGATTGCAGGCAACCAGAAGTGAGATTGTCGTGGACGAAGCGGCGCTGGAGCGGGTTTCCTCCGGGTTCTCCGGTTTCCCCCGCCATCTAATTCCACCGGTTAAACACTATAAAAACATCACACAATTTTCTCTCTTTTTAATATTAGTATAGCTCAGATCACCTGAAAAATAAAATGCTCAATGTAAAAATAATACAATATGTATTGTATTGACCCAAAAGTTCAATTCCGAGATTTCACCGCAAATCTGTTTTGAGGTCCCTTGAACCCAAAATATCATTTTAAGAAAATGGCCCGCGCGTTTGTATAAGTGTCTGATTGTGTGTGTGTGTCTTTCTGCCTGTCTCTGTCTATGAACAGTATAACTCAAAAGCGTAAAGTCAGCTAAAAATCAAACTTGTTATTTAAGTTTAAAATTTTTCAAGGATACGACACGAAGATTTTGAAGACAATTCCTCCATCCTGAACCACCCTTTACACCTAAAATATTTAGAAAATTTTGATTCTCTCGAAAATGGGTGAAACGATTTTGATTAAAGTGGCATATGTTTAAGATATTTTATGGCAAATGAAATGTATATTTTGAATTTTCTGGCTATAGCCCCTGTAGCCCAATTTACTCTGATGACTTTTGCTAAAGAGATAAAGCAAATCTTACTATAAAAATGTAAATCTCGTTAAAACACACAAGTTATGTCCAAATGATTTTGTATTGCTATTAGTTTTGCAATATTTATACTTTTCTCAAATGCAAAGTCGTTATTTACTTTTTATCATGTAAAGAGAACGAAATTTCAAAGCCTTCATATAGCGACCAGCTTTAAAACATTTAACTATCTCTCAAAACCTAATATAAAGATGATACAGGAATAAGAATTTCCAAGAATAGTACAGGAGTAGAGAAAGTCATGTGAATGCAATGTGAATTTTTTATTTTTAAATTGTATTTAGTTGCGATTTAATTCTTGTGTATGTGCTACAAGTTATTAATTTATAAGGTCAATAACCAGGCATGCCAACAAGGTCAATGTTGGTGGCCTAACTGCTGGAACCACTATGTTCAACAGGTTTTAGTAGTGAATTTTATTTATCAGTTGCAATACAATTAAATATAGAGCTCGTGCGAAAAAAGGTATGCATTATACATGTATTGTTAAATGCCATTTTCACATACTGCTGCAAGTGTAATGCGTGTTGCATATTTGGTGATTAAACAAAAGAAGACAGTCTGATTTAGAGTATGCTAATGCAATAATAACATCTGACTTCTTTCTGCCGCTATCGGTGTATTTAAATGCTATGCTAATGCCGATGCAGGAGATATAAATGAGGTAAATTAAAACACTTTTCTCCACTTAAATACGCGAAATCCTTACCTCGCAAGCACGTAGCTGCTTCTGCAAGATGCCTCAGTTGCTAATCACCGTAAGACAAATGCGCAACGAAAGACAATAGAACCGGGAGCTTGTTCGTTGAGGAACAGGATATCATTCTTGTGATAGATGTTTTGAAATAGTCGCTAAGTTCATGACCACAGAACCGGTACTGTTCGCTTAACACTCCGGGCAACAAAGGTTTCATTCCCTCTTGTATGTATTATGGTTCTTATTGTTTCTTACATGTGCGCATTATGCTCTTGCAAGCATCACGCTGTGCTCGTAATATAAACATGAAACAATGTATTCGATGCCAGAGAATGAGCTTCTTTTATTGCTCAATAATAATAATAATAATAATAATAATAATAATAATAATAATAATAATAATAATAATAATAATAATAATAATAATAATAATAATAATAATAATAATAATAATAATAATAATATATGTGTTTATTTCAATTCGAATGAATTAGTCAAAATTTAATATTAACTGACATTGTCAAATCTTTGTTAGAAATTAACATTAAATTGTGACTAAATTCATTCGAATTAAGGTAGAAAACCATTACAGCATTGTTCACATAATGTTTGTGCCACAGTTGGTAAAATAATAAACCATTTATATCTATATTATATATTATATAAATGTCAGAATATATGTGGGAGCTTAAACGAAATCTGAAAAATAAAGTTCAAAATGAAACCGTGTTGAAGTTCTATAAAGTGATGGGCGTACCAATATTGACAAATGGTTCCGAAAATTCGTCAATGCGCAGAAGGGATAAATGCCTATGTACAAAACAAAATTTGGCATATCGCATAAATCGGATGTCAAATAATAGAATAACTGAACTAATTACGGGATATAAACCACAAGGGAACAATAGTGTTGGAAGACCTAATCGTCGCTTCTCTGAGCCGAAACAGACCGCCTGGTCTATCTTGATGTTGTATATCAACAAGATGGAAGAGAAATCATTACATGCTTTCTAGTATGTGCTTCATAGAACCATTACAAACAAAAAAGTTGAATGGAGTTTTATTCTTTGATCAACCGATTTTGAAAAATACATGTTTTTTTTTTTATCCAAATTGGATGCGTAATTCCACAAGAATATACGAAGATAACAGTTTGTTACTTGTAAGATGCACAGAGTAACTTATTTCTGATATAAGATGTGAAGGAATACTCCGAGTAGCTCTTTCAGACGTGAAGTAAGCCGACAACGTTGCGTTCAGGTTGGTCAGCGAATTGATCTGGTTTGTAGGTGTAAACAGGCCGGGCACTTTAAATTTCATGCAATGTTTTGGGAGCTAGCGCTTGTGATTGGCCTACACTCGTACAGTAAACACGGAAGGACAAGGCAGGGTATGTATTTATGTTCCCAAGACGCAGTGAAGCGTGTTTGTTTATGTACTGACCTAGTGAAAGTGAAACCCACACAATCTGCAGTGTTGCCAGCTTGTTTTAAACTAAAATATATCCGTAGGAAATTGTCAGAGACAAAATGTGTTCCTGATACCGAGATCTACCAAATAATGAGGCTTTGAAAGAAAATATTGTAGAAGAATGAGTGGAGAGCGCCATGTGAATGGTCCATGGAAGAGCGCTGTCTATCGGCAAAGAGGGGAAATAGTTGAAAGCATAAGGTGTATCATTGTTATGTTTTGTTTGTGGTGTTGACAGAATGGCAGCGTATAGTTTTGAGGACTTTACCTGGCACTACCAACAGTCAGGAAGTAACTTACTGGTGTCCGCTGGCTTGATGTGCCAATTGGACCGGCTTCGTTAATGCAATTTCCCAAACACGTGCTCATTAGCCTGCTAAATGGAAAGTTGAGCGCTGGAACGAATTGTTGAAGGGAAATTTGAAGCACCCATGTACCGGTCGGTCTTCATGCATATATTAGTGCACCTGCAGAGATTTACTGCCCGAGTAGAAAGTATGTACATACGTACCCTGTGTGCAGAAGATCAGGCGGGGGAGCTGTCAGAGGGACTTGCCGGAAAGTGGGACTTCTATTGCCCGGGGATTGGGCGGGTAACTATCTCCCTTCTGTCCGTCCGTCCGGCCTGCCTGCCTGCACCACGATAACCAAGTATGCGGTAGTCACATAGCCATAGTGCCTCATTTGTTAACCGCCTCAAGGCCCCATTAAACAAAAGCGGGACGCCGAGCTTTCATATCTTGCGGAATTCGGTGACATTGGGCTTTGAGGAATTCGAGTGTAGTAATGCGTGACGATTCCATTTATCGATAAAACTTAAAAGACTATTAAAACACACTCCGAACTATATAGTACCTACAAATTGAGCAACTGTAAGATTTCAGTTAACATTAGCTATTCGCCATGCACAACAGTCACTTTCACACATACATACTTGCGTTGCAGATACAAAACGAAAGATTTCGTTTTGCCAATCTTAACTGGAAATATCAATACAGTTGTATTTCTGTACAGTAGTTGTAAATACAGTAATTTTCAAAACTTGATACCCCGGTCTCCCAGCCCTTCTAAAAGTGGGAAGCTTTAAGAGTTGGTTTTACAAGGTCTGCAGTTTAAAGCGAACCTCAAAATTGCCAGATTAGATTTAGGCCCACTAAATCCAAAAAAAAAGCGTTTTTAGAAAGACATCCGTGTTTGTGTGTGTGTGTGTGTGTGTTTGTGTGTGTGTGTGTGTGTGTGTGTGTGTGTGTGTGTGTGTGTCTGAACAACGTAACTCAAAAACGAAAAGTTGGTGAAAAACCGAAGTTGGTATTTAAGTTTAATATTTTTCAAGGATGCGACACGAAGATTTTGAAGAAAGTTACTCCACCCTAAACTACCCCTTACATTGACAATTTTTCGAAAATTTTGATATTCACAAAAATTACCCTAAACATTTTGATCAAAATGTCATATATTTAAGATATATGGCAAATTAACTATATTTTGAATTTTCTGGCTACAGCCCATATAGTCCTATTTCAAAAAAAAAATGTACATCTTGTTAATTTTTTTGTAGTGTGAACCATTTCGGAGATATTCCTTGTTACTTGTGTGCATTTTGGAGAACTTATACCTGTCAATTGGACATCGTTATTTATTTCTTATATATTAACCGTGCAAGGAGAACAGAACTTGAAAGGTTTGAAAGATTTGACTATAGCTCAAAGCCTAATGTATTCCCATATTCTTCTTGTTTATCTCAACTAACACGAAGAAGATATTGGAATAAATGCTTAAAGAATGGTTAGCAAAAAAGAAGCGAAAGTCATGTGAGTGCAACACGTTAGGTTTTTTACGTTCGTTTTCTCTGATATATATTGAGAATTATTATTTCAAAATTATCTATATTTTAAATGACAAATTTTCTGAATATACAATTTATAGGATTCAAGTATATACAATTCTATAAACTCGTCAATCTTTAAATGTGTAATGGAGTAATTTCTGTAGATGTTTGTATATGTTCTGTAAGAGTATTTTGTAGACGAATGGATGGAGAAAGTGATGTGACTTTTTTCCTCCGCTTTTGCTTTTGCGTTTTGCTTTTCGCGGCCCTTCTGTTTTATGAAACATATATAGCAGTGTCCTCATTAGCAGATTGTTTTTGTTTGTTTACGAACAGCAAGTTAAACCATTATCTTACACACGCTGTATCTGAAGTAGCTGCAGAGAAACCTGGACAGACAAGCGAGCACTAACATCGTATCACGTGAATCTGTAATTTGCTATAACGTAACCAACCCGTTTTCCTCCTCGCTATATTATTAATAGGTGCGATAGCCGAGGAACATTTCTAATTACATAGCAGGGAAATTTCAGATCATAATATCCTGTTTCGCTCTTGTAGATCAAACATTAGGCAGGGTCGATGTAAGTGTAGGAAGGGGGTTGACTGTGAAGAAGGTTCAGTTTCGCTTTCGAGGCACCTGCCACATAAAAAAGTATAAAAAGGGCAAGAAATTAGTTAGCAAAGTTACTGCAAAAGTGCGGTCTCATCTAACTGGTGTTAATGGCTTTAATTAAAAACATCCTGCGAATGTTCTGGAGCTCGTTGATTGCCTAAGAAATTTACTCTCTTGGTTCAATATCCGATGTTATTACCTCTCTCGAAGAATTTGATGTCCATATATCCTTCTTGCTTTTATGCGACTTAAAAAAAAAAAAAAAAAAAAAAAAAAAAAAATAATAATAATAATAATAATAATAATAATAATAATAATAATAATAATAATAATAATAATAAGCAATAATGAGCACTGCATTTCGGAGGTCCCGGGTTCAAATACCGTGGGCCGATTTATCTAAGTGGGTTTTTTTCCTGGATTCCCTCAGAGATAATGAAAAATCACATGACTTTCTCTACTCTTGTACTAACCATTCTTACAAACTCTTATTCCTATATCTTCTTCGTGTTAGTTGAGATAAACATTTGTACAAATTATCTTATTGCTCATTTCCTTGTAGGTTCACGGGGAATATTGGAATACATTAGGCTTTGAGATTCTGTTGTTTTTACACTCTTAACATATAAAAAAATGAACAACGATGTTCCATTTCACGGAAGTTCTAAGTTGTCCGAAACTCAGACACATAAGAAGGAATATCCCCGAAGTGGTTAACCCTACAAGAAAATTTAGTCACACATAAATTGTGTATTTTAGCAAGATCTACATTTTTTGTATAGTATGATTTGGTCTATCTCTAACGGTTTACCAGTTATGCAAAAGTCGTCCAGAGTAAATACGACTACAGGGGCTATAGCCAGAAAATTCAAGATATACATTTCATTTATCTTCAAAATAGCTCAAACATATGGAATTTTAATAAAGATTGTTAGAGGCATTTTCAAGAAAATGAAAACTTTCGAAAAATTTTCCATGTAAAGGGTAATTTAGTGTGAAGGAATTTTCTTCAAAATCGTCGTGTCGCATCCTTGAAATACATTAAACTTAAATACCAACTTTGGTTTTTAAGGAAATATGTAATAAAGTCGTTTCTATAAACGTTATCACGATTAAATTGGAGCAGTAGAGAATGTCAAATATTAATGTCGAGTAAATACGTGTTGGTGATATTCCGCAGTGCTGTGTTACCATCGCACGTGACCAAGTTTTGGGTGTCCATGGCAACAGAAAGCTAGCACCCTACCATCAGTAGTGCACTCCCACTGTTATACGTACAAAGATTAATGCGTGTTTCATTACTTGCGCAGGCAACGACGGCTAGCACCTCTTATGAAAAGCAGGGTGTGGTCCCCACTTCTTAAATTTAAATATGCAGCCCTGTGACCTTTGGAGCCGCAGCCTCGTTGAATCTTCGAGTTTCGCGGTCCTTCCACTTCCAACATAATTATCCTTGTTGGCTCTGGAGAGACGTTGACGAACAGAAGCTTTGTAGAATAAAGAAGACTAAATGTTAGAAAACAAACGAATAATACGTAAGAGCTCTTCTTTTGTATGCAAGGAACGGCACCTTAAAACTGATTTTAAAAACTGTGATGTGTTGTTAGTTAATATGGTACAAACTATTCTTATAAACCTACAGTTAATCGAGCTGAACCTGTGTAGAATTGCTTCTTCATAGATACAAGCGAGAGTAAATGTTTTATGTAAAGGATAATTCAATCGTGTTGCTTCCTCGAAAGAGGGAAAATTTAAATTTGCCACTTAACCAACTTCTCGTTTCTGCTGTTCACGGACAAACACACGTGCACTCGTGCGCATGCTCAGTTTTTCTTTTCTCGTGGGTTCAGGGAGTTCTAAAACATGTACTTATGGTGAAACTTCGGGATCAGGTTTTGGGTGGAAAAGACACAAAGTAACAAAACACCAGCCACCCAGAAAATCGTGTAATTGCGTCAGGTAAGAAGGGTAATGATAGATCACAAGTTATTAATATCCAACCTATTACTTGTGTTTTAATTTTTATTATTTTGTCAGTGAACACATTGCCTATTTTAAGAACATTACCTCGCATATTTGTACGAGAGAGAGAGAGAAATGACAGGGATAGAAGGAGAGAGATCGGTAGATTGAGTGAAAAGGAACAAAGAGGGAGGAATAGAGGAAGAAGAGAGGACAGAGAGAAAGGCAAACAGAAGAATATCCCCATTTAACGCAATAACACAGGCTTTCTTAGTAAATAAACATTCTATAATTTGTAACTATCACGTTTATTTTCTTTTAATAAGGATTCAACAAATGGATTATAAAGAATATTGTTGTTTCTACCCATTTTAGTTAATACGACAACTAATTTTACCTAAATAGTTTCCAGAGACTAAACCAAGATATTATATCAAAGAAACAAAAGTATTATTTATTTATGCCAACAAACTTACTGTTGGTGTTTTTAAACACACTAGCCGTGTGTGCGCAAAGTTTAAGAGGTAGAACTGGAACTTAAAAATTCAATGCCACAACTGGGATTTGAACCACAGACCTTCCGCTGAGACTGCCTTTGTGGTTTACCAGGAGAAATACGAACTGGCTTGAGAATTTAATGCCATTCTGACAGTTTGTCACAATAGCTCAGTGGTTAGAGCGTCCGCCCGGCAAGCGGAAGGTCTGTGGCTCAAATCCCAGTTGTGGCATTGAATTTTTAAGTTCCAGTTCTACCTCTTAAACAAAAGTATATTAAGGTTTCACAATATTCTTAATTTATGTTAATCATAGGGAGTACTTCATAAATAGCTAATGCTACGAGTAAAACCTATTCCAAATATACACTTTGCCTTAAGCAAGCTGTTTCCAGTGTATGGTTTTAACCTGCATAAAATTCCTTTGGAATGAAGAGGACTTTCAAAGTTATATTATTATTAGGGTTAGGATGTTTATGACCTAAAAAATGGAAAATATGACTGCAAATATGCCCTTAAATATGACTAAATATGACCAAAAAATCCTAAAATATGACCTAAAAAGAACGTATTTTCTTAAAATATCTTTGATTCAAAACTTTTAATGACCCCAAATTATTACATTTGGCACATGAATTCAATCAGCCAATCACATTTTAATAATATTAAAGGTGATTTACAGTTTTATCTGTAACACGCATACTTCTAATTTTAAAGAATTTGCTTCTGTTTGCTTGTTTGCCGGTTCCAAACAATATTTTGTGGACTATGCACTACCTTATAAAATATAAACATTTGCATTAATTACCAAATTAAGTTATCTATTAATTAGGGGACAAATAGATTGAAACCCAAATCCTATTGTTGCCTACAATGTTTCTGATTTTTTGCACCGCACTGTGGTAACACGCAGGTACACAAATTTTTCTGTGTAGATTTGTTTGGAACTGTATGACTTGTTTATTTTTCCATAAGTTTTGTCCACTGCCTGTTGTTAACCTTATTTAGAGGGATGTTGGCGGACAGTCACACAGGTCCTTCGAGAAATCTGGCACTTTCTTTGATGTCGAAGGAGCTGTCGCATCGTACTAATGTCTCTGTCTCATTTCTTGAACTGATTGTCTGTTTATGCTGTTCACATGTTTGACTGTGTCACATGCTGCTGAACATTTAATCGATTTGCAGACGTCACTTTCACTTCACACGCTTTGCAGCAAAGAATTTTCCCATAAGTGCTGAAATGTTTGGATTAGCTAACAACAACAACATTTTTATGGGGTTTTTGCAAGTACCTAATGGAAAGCTTTGATACAAATCCACCTAATCCTGAAGAGGATTGCAATTTCATTTCTCTGTGTAGAAATATCCCCTTCATATCTGTGCTATGAGACACCGAATTCAAATTCATTTAGTTTCCAGTAGCATTTCCCCCCTAGTTCATAATATTGCTTAATGTTAAACAACTGACAGCTTTAAAAAGTGTTCATTTTACTGTGTCGCAAAGTTTAAACTGTTTTATTGTTTTGTCGCAGTTAAATATTACTGCGCACATATATCGTTGTGAGCATGCTGTTGTGCGGGCAAAAATAATAAGTTTCAGCACATGCAGACGCAACGGGAAAATGATTAGATTAATAGTGATATACTATCTCAGGAGCTCATTCACATTTATCATGTTATCTCTATCGCAATATCTTTCTTGCATACATCATGTGAAATATGTTTTATACTAACAATTTGCAGAGTGATCTTTAATTCTATTTTTAAGATAGACATCAGTTCCTGTTTAAAATCCTGATGTGTTGCACTCACATGATTATCTCTACTCTTATACGAAATATTCTTAGAAACGCTCATTCCTCTATCGACTTCATGTTAGTCGACTTCATTTGCAGGATTTTGAATGACTGACCAGTGCAGACGGAGGATCGTGTTACCCTGATGATGACAAGCGCAGTACTTGGCGAAACGTTGATATCTACAGTGCCTTCTAGACCACGCCCTACAAGCCCGGAAGAACTAAACATTTCTAATAGTAAAGACACCGGCCATGAAAGCCTAAATATGTATTGGTGTGTGTGTGTGCGTGTGCGTGTGGGTGTGCGTGTGTGTGTGTGTTATTACTAACTGTTCCACTCTATCATTATGGATATATTTTCTATACACTTTTTTTTTGGAGTTGCTAGTACCTGCTTCCATTGAAGTTTATATCTGCCTATTCGAGTCCACTGTATATCTAACATTTCTTTGGACTCTTCGGACCATTTTTGTCTTGGACGCCCTCTGCTTCTCTTCCCCTTTATTCTATTCTTCTTTGTTCTATTCATTCACCATCTAGTTGGATAGGACTATATACGATTTTTATTTTTTACAGTTGAAGTCCATGAGAATTCTTACCGACAGAAATTGATAGCAGAAAACTTTAGTATAATTATGTAGATAATGAAATCAGTAATTTTCACTTATCACTAATTAACGTGATTAGTCGCCACAAATAATGTAACTCGTCTTTTACACTTTTTCATAATAGAATTATGAATTAATATTGTTTGAGCACAAAGTTCCAACAGGGGGCTCCCTCCTGAGGAAAAAAAAAAAAAAAAAAAAAAAAAAATCTGCCGACGTCCATAGGTTGTCGCTATGTGAGGGCTTTGAAATTCCATTCTCTTTGTATGCCGAAGAGGTAAAAAATGTATAGCGACTTATTTGAGAAAATATAAGGATTAGAAAATTCTGATATTTCTCCGAAGTTTTCCTCTCGTCTATTGTTTCTATATCTTCTACTCTGTTCATTGCTACTTCCCAAAAAGCCTTCTCATTTTCTTTCCTCTAGAGGAAATAATCTCTTGCGATCAAAGAAAGTAATGACTATATTAGAGTTGCTGTAAGTTGGAATTGAAAAATGAGGCACATGCTTGCATTAACACTTAGAAATGTCGCACCTTCTACTAGTAAGGCAGGTAATTATATCAGCTGAAGAATAAAACGATTAAAGAACTGCTGTCATTAATTTTCCATGTTCCAATACAACAAGCGTGTAATTATGTTGTGGACAGCGACATCTTCTCGGAGATTACGCCGCAATCAACAGTGAGTTAGCAAAACGACGGGGAACAAAAGAAATATAAAAAGGTAAGAACGAGGCAATAAACGTTGCAAGGCATGCATGCGATAGGTTCTTTAACCACGATGATTCTGCGTATCTCGAGACATCGCAATGCGTTTTGATTGAACGCTACCACCGTAATTTTGGTGTCAAAGGTTCTGCGAACATTCTTCTTTTTGTTCTTCTCCCAATCAGGGAAGAAAGAGCTGCTATAAGATGTATGGTGAAACAGAAGTGCGAAATTATAAAATGAAAGTTGCTAATGGGTAGCACATTGTTAATAAAAACACTTCATTGTTAACGCTTCATCACTTGAGCGTAAGCCTCTAAAAAATATGAGTACAAATCCAACTGGATGCAAGATGTTTACGACCTTAGAATAGCTTGCTATTTTAATACATGTTTAGTAATTGTGTAATAAATGTTTTATTTTATAATTTGTTTTCTTGAACTTACATAGAGTGGGAGCACAGACTAAAAGTAGATTTTACAAATTCTGTAACAATACAAAATTGTCAACTTACATAATAACAATGCTACAGTTATAGTCTCTGTCAGGAGCGAAGGCGGTAAATGACAATCGCCGCATAGACAGAAGGGGTAGGCAGTGCTAACTGGTTTCTGTCGTGTGAACTGGGGAATCTTTATTTATTTATTTATTTATTTATTTATTTATTTATTTACTTTTTAGGTTTTTTTAAACGTCAATGCACTACATAATAATTGCTTGCCTCGTTGGAATCTCTTTCAAAAACCGGATCTTTTGGAGTCCAAATAATGGAATCATTTATAATTCGAACTTATTAATTTTCACTTCTAAATACAAATGAGAATTCTTTACAATACTTTTTATATTAACTAAACAAAATGGCCTCCATATACAACATGAATACATCTACTTCTAAAAAAACAAAAATTAGTAGTTAATACAACACTTTGGCTTTGGAACGAGAATAAACTAATCCTTGTGTTGGAGGAGGAAGGTGAAAAAGAAGAAGAAATTTAACTTTGGCTCGCCTCCTTTACCCTCAAAAAGCAGCCCAATGAATTACATTTGAACAACTTTTCAACTTTATGGCCCAATAATCTGTATATGGCTCGTATATGGACATTTTCTTTCTATTAACCACATCGTTTCCCTCCTAGGTTTTTCTCAAATCAATGATGGGGTCGACAATAGTACCAGCTGTTCTGGATAAACCTTTCTGGAAACTTCTTACCTATGATGTTAATTAAAACTCCCTAATTTTAAGTTATTCAACATCGGCCTTCCAGAATAAATAAGTAGATTATAGTTCTTGCTTGCAAAAAATGAATGTTTCAAGGAAGTTTAAGAGTGACTATATCAAACTTCGCTGGCTAAGTTTAGCGGCATCTAAATCCTGATCAAATTAAACTTATTTTAATACTGTGATGTAAGAGTGACATAATAGAAAAGAGTATCATTGGTGGACAAGTATTGCTGATGTCATTTTGTGAAGGACATGAATTATTCAGTTATGTTTTTTATAAAGGTTACGTATTGATACTCCATATGCTTCATCACCTGCTGCGAGTCTGTCCCTCAGGGTGGTCTACACTCCCTGCTTTGATTTTAAAATTCTTATATCAAAATATTCCTCATCATTATACAAGCATTTCCACATTATTTGTTCCTTCAAACTAGCCATGTGTAGAATAAGGTCCGAAAGTTCCAATCAGACTAAAAAATTCAATGTCATTCCCGGCATTTGAACCAAGGATCTTACGGTCTTAAACTTATGTTGATAACATAGCGTGCAGTTCGAAAATGTATCAGCTATAGCATCCCTTCATTTGGAAGAAAATATATACATCCTGCTTTCTCAAGCTACATCAGTTAGCCAGATTAGAGCTGAGAACTCCTCCACTGCCATGTTCTTGATTACGCATCTGTAACACGCTCAGCAATTTTATGTTTTTGGTACGTAAGCTTTTACATTTTCAGCACATAAAAACTAATATTTTCCCAATTTTTAGTACTTAAAAATCTTAGCACATGTGAATATCCTAAGAAAAAGGTCCTATAGTTCACAACCGTAGCAGGCCGCAGTAGATTCGTCGAAGACCGAGACATTAGAGACAGCATCAAAGGCGACACACTCAGGGAGCGGTTATCAAAACATAAGTTACCAACTTCTTTAAATATAAAATATATTTGAAAACATTTTCCATACAAAGTTTCTAAACTGATTGGTGAAGCACATTTTTCAGTATATCCCTATGGTGGATTTTCTACTTCACTACCCTGAGTATAGTAGACAAATATGCTAATTAAAATACTATTCACAGAAATATCAGCACGCTTTTTTACTTCATTAGCATTTGTACTCGCATACCAAAGAATTTCCTGGAAGTGGAAGTCAAATATTTTATAACACAGTAAAGTTACGTTTCACAAATAGCTGTAGATTAACTCCGGCCGTTGGCATGCGGGTTTAATAGGTTGGCATTCCTAGCTGCAAACAAGCTTATATACGAGTTAATGTTGCAACCCAGTTTGTGTGTACCAAACTCCTATAAAATGGTAAACACTGTCTTAAATAACAATCACAGCCCTTGGAATTGCATACTTAAATTGGCACTATGGTGCTTTATTGCTCCTTGAGGTACTTTATTGTATGCAGGACTTAAGTTTGCTGTTTGCTGCCATTTAAAGGACGAAAACATGAGAAAAACAAGCTTTATACCTACCAGCATTTAGTGACAAAGAAAGATATACAATTTGTAGTTGTAGGTCGGGTTTGGCCAATCCTTTTACTCTCTCTACCGCTTACCCATGGTAGAGGGAGTCATTATTATTGGTTTACTTATTGAAAGTTTGTTGGTTCAGTGTGTCAGATATCCACATGTGTAGTTGTGCAGTCACCTGCTTAAGGAACTTGCTGATAAATTGCCTTAGTTGCGTAGTCATCTTCCTGTACCATCTATTTTTCTTTCTGTTAATTTTGCTCTGTAGGTGAATGTTTGGACCATGGTATGAACAGGACCCGGAGGTTTATGACGTCATTGTTTATGTTTTTTTTTCTATGGAATTATATCAATGCGATTAAAATTGTGCAACCCACACGGGCCACCTAAGTCATATTTTGGCGTTTTTTAACCTTTTTTTCACTTGAAATTTTTTATATCATAGTCATATTCTCTCTTAAATTACTTTTTGTCATATTTTTATGTTTCTACTCCAGTTTCCCGTATTTGCTTGCAGTCGTCCCAAAGACCAATTTTTCACATTCTAATTCTTGTCTGTAATATTTCTTACAATTGACAGATGCAAAGAAAGCACAGACAGTTTAGTATGGCTGTTGCCAGGTTTGCTGTCAAGCTCAATTGCTTCCATAAATGAAATCGTTCCCTTTTAAAAACTTCAAAATGTATGTAACTTGTATTGCAGTTGTTCTTTCTGGTCGACCTTCAAAATATATTATTTATACTAGATTTATTATGCTAGATTTATAAAGTAGGTTTCCAATATGTTAATTTAAATAGCACTGAATTTTTGAAAATTTCGAAAATGCACCCAAAAAGTTTAGGTCATATTTGTCGCCTCATATTTTCTATTTTTTTTCGGTCATAGGTGTTTGCATATTTCTAACATTTTCAGGCCATAAATATCCGGGCCCTGGCAATTAATATCCAATGCGGCATTTAGCTGATAATAGCGAAATTACGAAAACCCCAATCAGATTGAGCGGTACATGAGGATTTAACCCGCGATATCCCGCGTTTAAGTGCATACACCTAATTTTGTTACTGATGACTTTACGTAGCGTGGTATAAACAACTCCTATATTTCGATTTTGGTTTTGTATGGATTAAGTTCCACCTCTCGATTGACTTTGCATTCTGATCTAGTGTACAACATTTTCTTTTTATATTCTTCTGGCTCATTAAAAGCAAGTGAGAACTAAAAGACAAAACTGCTGTTGAACAATAAAGACACCGAAGATCCAGAAACTCTTTGTCTTTTGCTTCCGCGGCCGAAAGCCGTCCGCTCAGCTTGCGTCTCTGCCAGTATAAATAACGAAAATACGCCTCGAGTTTCTTTTAAGATGAGCTTATGCTCACTATAATTACGTAAAACTCAGTTGTATTTCACTGAAATTTAATACGTATAAGTGCATTACGTTCTATTAACACATTTCTAAATTACATTTTGCCGAGAGTTACAAAAATATACGTATAAATACGAATTACGTAGAACTGGGTAAAGAATGCACAAATATTCTCCTTTATAGATTAAGTACACACTTGTCTGATTTAAGTCCGTAAGACTTAGTAGTGGAAGTAATACGACGCCAAAAGCAAAACTTCAAAGTATTTGTATTTCCTCTTAGGTACTTAGGATCTAAAGGAGTCGAAGGTTTGTGAGAACAAATGAAGGCGAGAGGGCTGTATGATACGACAGACATTTATCTCTGTTAAAAGCTAGGAAGTTAATGATGAAGAATTTCTTGGCGAAGAAGCCAGACGACAGAAGCAGATTTTTTTGCAGGAGGTAGATAGGGCCCAGGTCGAGTGTGTATGCAATCTGTGAATGTCTCGAAGACCTCACCTATACTTCTCCACCTATCCGTCAGTCACCAGGGTTCCACCGGTTTGACAGCCAAGCCTCTTGGTCCCGGTCCGGGTCCCAGGGGCGTGTTCAATTCTGTCAATGCCTGCCTGATCCGACCACATTTTTCTACTTGTTCATTGCAGCTGCGGAAGTTCACTCCTGTGTCAATACGGCGAAACCTGTCTGAAGCAGCGGATCAAGGAATGTGGAAGTGCATCTTTGCCAATCTGACAACAATACTTTCATCATTTGTATTGGAAGTTTCAAAATTGCTATGGCTTTCCAATCAAAGTAAAATGGTTAATCCACCAATAACTATAATATTTTATAACTTTTTCAATCCATTTGGTTGAAGTTTTATTCTTGTTTGTCTTACGTCAGTTTATTTTTGGGGATTAAACACCAAAATTTGGTTTTCTAGCATATTTTAAGGATAAAGCACAAAGACTCTCAACAACAGCCAAAGCGCCCCACACGCCAAAAAGCAATTCACATGACAATGTTTTACTTATTTTTAATTCGACAAAAGTGGCCCCAATTAGATGATAAAAATTTCATACGTATGAGATATTCACATAAAAACACTGTACATTAAATTTTCTATCAATTACATTTCGTGATGCTCTTCAAATTTATTTAATTTCAAAGAGTAATACCACCAAAAAACTATAAAAGTCAGGAATGTAGAATGAAATATCATTTATACTTTCCAACACGTTCAGAATGCTTTCAGAAATGGCATCCCTTTTTTTCTTCCTTTTTCGTGTGAGATCATATCGGGTGGAAGTGCTTTGAGCATCGTTAATCAGGGATTCTACAAGATTAGTGTAACAAATATGTCTAATACAATATTTGGCCGATAAAAAATTATAAAAAATATTTGAGCAATCTAGCTTGTTGACGAATGGATATAAATGGTTTACTATTTGACTAACTGTTGCACAAATACTGTGTGAACAATGCTGTAATGCATTTCTAACTTAATTCGAATGAATTCAGTCACAATCTAATGTTACAATGTATTGCAAAGTTTAGTTTCTAATAGAGATTTGCCATCGTCGAATTTGGTTCGAAATATTTTACACAAATAATTTTTTTCGCCGAGATGATTGTTTATTGGCAATAAATGAGCGACCTGCTTTTTAAACATTTGTCTCTCATTCTAGCCTCCGTATCCTGTGTAGCTAAAATAAATTGAATATTTAAAGTAAAGAAATACGTGTCTCGATCTCCTGCGAGTAAAAAAAAAGCATGGGTGTCTGTATCTCTTAGCATGGCTGAAAAATAAATGGCAGATTAACATCAAACTTAATATCAAAGTTTGGTAGCTTCTGAATATACAACTAAAATGTTTTGCAGAAAATACCATAACCAAAATTATATATTATAAATTTCTAGATATTTCTTGCTTTGTTTTGGATTTGCTTGTACCTTTTATTTTTTGAAGTGTTTGGTCACTATTCATTTGTACCTGCCGATGCCATGGAAAGGGTATGAAATCTGAAAGCAACATCCGCCGACCCGCTTTTAAATACTTCACTCTTTGGTTTCCAGGTTTCTAGTACCTACGACTAAACGTATAATGGAACTATTTCTACATGCGTTTTTTTTTTCGCCGAGAGTGTTGCTTATTGACAATAAGCGAAGTGCTTTTTAAACATTTGTCTCTCATTCTAGCCTCCGTATCCTGTGTAGCTAAAAAAAATTGAATATTTAAAGTAATTTGGACAAGCGTTTCTTAGGTTCAACAGGTAATAGACATAAAAAGAGCTGTCTTAGTAAATAAGTTATAGATATTAAAATAAGTACATAAAATCGTGTATTATAAGACTATCTACGTTTTTCTACGTTTTCTAGATCCTACTTAGAGTATGCAAAGAAAGTACTGTGTTCGAATAAAAAATTCGAAATTGGGATTTCACCAGAAATACGTGTCTCGATCTCCTGCGAGTAAAAACAGAGCATGGGTGCGTGTATCTCGTAGCATGGCTCAAAAAGAAATGGCAGATTAACATCAAACTTAATATCAAACTTTGGTAGCTTCTGAAAATACAACTAAAACTTTTTGAAGAAAATACCACACCCAAAGTCTTCACATGCAAATTCGTTCGTTATTTTTGAATGTCTCAAACATGAATGCTTCAAAAATGAATGCTTTTAAATACTTCACTCTTTGGTTTCCAGTGTCCCTCTAGTACCTACGACTAAACCTGAAGTGGAACTATTTCCACATACGTTTAGCATGAAGTAAAAACACGAAAGAGCTTTTGTAGATGTAGTCTGTAGAAGAGAAGCTAAAAAAAAGCTTATATTAATATAAAATACCAGACATTATGCATTTAGAAATTACAATGCTTTAGAAATAAACCTGATGCAGCACCGTCGTTAACAAAACCCCTGATTTATCTTACAGCAGTTGCCAAAAGTGATGGACTAAAGGTGATTGGAAAGTGCTCCTTGTGGGCAAGTTGGCTGTAGCACAGTTTGGGTGCACCAGAAGAAAGATAAGGAGGCTTCCCTGCAGGCGGGCTCTTGGGCGAGGAATGACTTGCTAGATTCCAGAACCAGATTGTCTCTGGCGCTGGTATTAGAGTAACAGCGTCACAACCGTGCTGATCCCTGGTGGTCTCTTCAGGGGACGCCAACAACAATAGCGGTGACAAATTCGTTTGCATTCTAAAACTTTACTTCAACTTCCTGTACTATAGCTAGAAATTTCTTCCGGGCTTAAAAGCTTTCCTCGACCAGGTTTAGTTTTGATACGTGCTAATTTGTTACTTATAACCCTCAAAACGTACTCTAAATTCACTTGTTGAAATCACGAATATGGAACAAAAGTTCAGGTTTTTTTCCCCCTTCCTTTCACTTTTTGGTCTATCGAAATAAGATGAAGGTGTTTTACTCAGGACAGGCCAGTAAATTTACCATTTTAATCCATTCTTCATCTTAATTACTGAAACGTGATTATAGTATGCGGCACAGCGTATACACAAAAGTGTCGACAAAAATTTATGATTATTGCAACGCCCAGATAGCCCCAGCACGCCTATTAGACGTCTTAATTTTCAGGAATTTCTGTTTCCCTCAGGACACTTGGGGATGGCTTCGCTGCTCAAGTATATCATCAACAGAACTGACCTACTTTATTTTTATCTTTATCTCCAGGTTAAAGTTTCATATAGAAAGGGTTCTGGAAAACGAACATTTTTTATGAAAAGTTGTGTATTTTTTCATGAATAGTGTACGCGAGTATAAATAAATAAGGTGAAACTCCCTCTATTTCTCTAAACTTGTACAAACTATTCTTACAAACTCTTATTCCTCTAATGTCCTGATGATAAACATTTGCAGAAATTATTTTGTTGCTAATTTCCTTGTAGATACAAGGGGAATATTAGAATACAGTAGGCTTTGAGCGATAGTCAAATATTTTAAAGCTGATCGCTTATATAAGGGTTTGAAATTCCGATGTGTTTGCACGGCCAAAATATAAAAAAGTGAATAACGACCTTCCATTTGAGAAAAGTATAAGTATTGCAAAGCTCACACAAATAACTAGGCATATCTCCTAAATGTTTCACTCTACAAAAAAAAATTCATTTGGACATAACTTTTATGTTTTAACAAGATCTACATTGAAATCAACTTTTAAACGTTCTCCGATACACATCAATAATCTGAATCCAAAAGACGCTCACCGTACATAACGGATAAGTAGAACGAGTCTACTAAATATGCTTTCTCGTATGTTAACAATTAAACGAGTATAACAAGCGGGTTAGTAAGACATTATTAAAAATCCTCACACAGCAAACTAGTGTACACCATCAGAAGCAATGGCAGCTGCTGAGTACAGCAGTCTACCGTCTCACAACGTCGACACAACCACCATGAACAACAGTGCTACAAGAAACTCCAGCTATGCTACAGTTACTCAGACTTCTCCTAAGAAAGAAGAAGCTATCATCATTGACTCCCATGACGGACTTACCATCAGAGACTACGCTCTCGCAGTAAGTAAATTAACTGAACCAAGTAACATAAAGTTTATCTCACGGATCTCGAACTCCAGAATATGCATATACCTAACGTCATCTAAAGTAGCAGAATCACTGGTTACCAAACATCCTAAAATAAATATAAACAATGTTACTCTTCAGGTCCGTCCTCTAATTACTCCAAACAAAAGAATCGTTCTTTCAAATGTGTGTCCAGTTATACCAAACTCACTCATAGAAACTCAGCTAAATGCATATGGAATTAAACTAATGTCAAACATTACCTACTTAAGAGCTGGCATTTCAGAGCCAGGACTTTCCCATATCCTTAGTTTCAGACGTCAGTTTTATATTCCACCCAATGATGTGGAGAAATTACCTCCAAGCATACAGATCCTATATGAAGGCACTAAATATTGGATATACCTAACAGCGGATACCCCTACCTGCTTCATCTGCAAGCAGGAAGGCCACTTTGCAAAACATTGCCGTGAAGCTGACGGTATACAAGAAACTACTCCTCAGGTCTTAAACAAAGACATGTTTCCTGAATTGCCTACCGCTACCAAAAACCTCCAGGACCGTCCCCCTTCCCCTCCTAAAGGAAAAGATACTGAACAGCAGCAATCACCTAACCTCACTTCTACCCCTGAGCCCATCCTGCCATTTCAAGACGAACGCAACAATTCCCCAGAACCTATGCTAATGGAAACACAAACAAGACCTAAACGACCAATATCAAACAGCACAACTGATTCAGAGGATAATGCTTATGGAAAAGAAGCGCGGCACCTCCTCGCTTCACAGCAGGCTAAGAAGATTAAGAAAGCAAACCTTATTTCGTCAATAGCTGAATCTCTCAGACCAATTAAACATATTATCGACGCCGACACCCACAATTATGCACTAAACTTCAGCCAGTTCCAAAGCTTTATGGAAAACAGTGTTGGAGTAACAAACATTGTTCCCATAGCTTTGGAATACACTTCAGATCTAGAATCTCTAGTGAACACAATGCAAAAAGTCTATCCCTATTATACAGAGCGTAGTATAAAGACCAGAAGTAGTAAAATTCAAAAAAAGCTGCTGGAATACATTAATCAGGTCAACAATGCCTCTGAGCGAACAAAACCGATGTGTCCCGAAAACTAATCGCCATAGATATAACACCTTATCCCATAAACAAAATTAACATATGAATAACTTACTTCAATGGAATATTAATGGTTTCCATGGCAATTTCGAGTTTCTTAAACTCTTGATCAATAAACATAACCCTGCAATTATGTGCATTCAAGAAACTAACTTCAAAGGAAACTATGTTGCATCATTACGAGGTTATACTCAATATCACAAAAACCGCAAGGACTGCCTCCATGCTAGTGGCGGCGTAGTAACCTACGTTAAAGACAGCATCAAACATCAGGCAATACCGCTTACAACTGAACTTGAAGCAATTGCCACTAGAGTAAACCTTCCTACACCTATTTCCATTTGCAACATATATCTACCAAATAAAAGCCCACTTGATTTACATGCACTGCAGAAGTTAACACAACAACTTCCTAAACCATTTATTATACTGGGCGATTTTAATAGCCATAGTACTATATGGGGTTGTAAGCATACCAACGCAAGAGGTAAAATAGTGGAGCAGCTCTTGCACAACGAAAATCTCAATATGCTTAACGATACCTCACAAACTCACTTCAGTACAGCCAACGGTACTTCCAGTGCAATCGACTTAACATTAATCACCCCTGATATCCAAGATAAATTTGAATGGACAGTCGCCAAGCAATTACATGGCAGTGACCATTTCCCAATTTTATTAACTAATGCAAATAACATTCCTTTAAGTTTTAACTGTCAGCCACGATGGAATTTAAAATGCGCAAACTGGAACAAGTTCAGAGCACACGTCTCTGACAATTTATCCTATCTAACATCCCCCATGAATTTCAGTCAGTCAGATACTGACAAACTAGTAAACTCGTTTGCAGAAGTGATTTTCAATTCCGCCGAGGTCACTATTCCTAGGATATACCCTGTTTCTAGGAAGACTGTATGTTGGTGGAACGAAGAATGTAAAACAGCGATAGCATTAAAAAATAAAGCCTATTATAAATACAAAAGGCAACCTACCCCCACACACAAAATCGAGTTTCAAAAAGCCAGAGCTAAAGCACGTCAAGTAGTAAAGCACAGCAAGAAAGAGTCCTGGCTAACATTCGTGTCCACTGTAAACAGAAAAACCCCGTCACGAGTGGTATGGCAAAAAATTCGCAAAATACGGGGATCTTACGATGGAACACATAATATAGTTTTCCACAATTATACAACAAACACTACAAGTACTGACCCCCAAACCATAGCAAACATACTGGCGCATACTTTTGCAGAGGCCTCAAGAGAAGAAGCTTGCGAAAGCAAGGTGACCCACTGCTACCAACCTGACGAAAATAACCAAGAAAACTACAATGATAACATTACTTTCACAGAATTCATGGAGGCACTTGAAAAGAGTAAATGCTCCAGCCCTGGGCCGGATAACATTCCTTACATAATGTTAAAATCCTTACCGCAAGATGGACTGGTTTACTTTCACGAAATCCTTAATTATATATGGAACTCAAGAACTTTTCCTAAACAGTGGCGCACAGCAACTATAGTACCCATCCCCAAACCAAACAAAGATCTTACTTCACCTGAAAGTTTCAGACCTATAGCCCTCACCTGCTCTATGTGTAAAATACTTGAAAAAATTATAAATAACCGATTGCGTTGGAAACTAGAGAAAATGCAGTTCTTCACCGAACTTCAAAATGGTTTCCGCCAGTTTCGATCCACCACTGACCATCTTTTAATACTTGATTCTGAAATAAAAGCTGCATTTACACAGAAACATCTCATGGCAATAAGCCTAGATATAGAAAAAGCGTATGATAAAATTTCACGAGCTTACATACTCAAAACAATACGTAACATCGGTATCCGTGGTAATTTGTATCACTTTATTGACAACTTCCTTCAGGAATGGAAAATTAAAGTTCGCTACAAAGGAACCATGTCAAAAGAAGAATCCATTAATAGAGGTGTTCCACAGGGATCAGTAATCAGTGTCACACTATTTCTCATAGCTATCAACAGTATAGTAAGCAGTATTACACCACCTGTAAAAGGTATACTATTTGCAGATGACCTAACTATCTTTTGTAAGGGGAAAAACCCCTCTACTACTGCAACACTTCTTCAAGAAACACTGGAAAATCTGCACACTTGGACTAATCATGCTGGTCTTAACTTGTCATATCATAAATCGAAATGCATATGCTTCTCCAAATCACCATGTAAAGTCCCAAACCCCACAATCTGCGTGGATAACAAGCTAATCGACTCAGTGAAGGCTATCAAAATTTTAGGTTTAACGTTTGATGCAACTCTAAGCTGGAAACATCACATTGATGATATGAGAAATGAATGCCTCAGAAGATTAAATGTACTAAAAACCCTAAGCTGCAAAAACTGGGGTTTTGATCTCAGTACCCTCAAACGAACGTATCAAGCTCTCATTAGAAGTAAACTCGACTATGGAGCCCAGATCTACAATACAGCTAAATCTTCAGTTTTAAAGAAACTAGATACAATTCAAACAGCAGCTCTAAGAATATGCTTGGGAGCTTACCGACGAACCACCATTGAACGTCCGCAGAACAGATCTGAGCCTAAAATTCGCCCTTAAAACTTTAGCAAGACCCGAATCAATGATCTACCAGTACGTCCTCCCAGAAACGTCCAACCAACGTTTACAGGCTAATTCACAAAAAGAAATGTCATTTAAATCTAAAATAAGCAAATGCATTGAAGAATATAACATAGAAGTTCCTGCCATAATGTCCAGAAAGTTTCATTGTCTACCACCTTGGAGAATACCAACTGCTCAACTAAATTTGAATATTACAGCTTACCATAAATCCCATACAGATGCATCTTGCTATAAACAGCTGTTTCAAGAAATAACAAATGCCTACCCTAACCATACATTTATCTACACTGATGGTTCCAAAACGGACAGCGACAATGGATGTGCCATAATTACCCCAGATAAGAAACTTCAGCTGAAACTCCCTAAATATTATTCCATATTCTCCTGCGAACTTTGTGCACTTAAGCAAGCTTTAACATACATCATCCAATCTAGTGAGAGTAAATTTCTTATAATTTCTGATTCATTAAGCTCTCTCCAAAGTCTCAGAGATCGTTCAACTGACCTCCAACTGCTTCAAGATATCCACAGTCTTTATTCCATTGCTCTAAATAAAAAGAAAATAGTTACTTTCATTTGGGTCCCTTCACACTGCGGCATTAAGGGCAATGAAGAAGCGGACAAAGCTGCCAAAGAAGCAAGTCGGCTAACATACACACATGAACACCAAGCAGTACCTTATCGTGATATTACAAAGTACTTCTCCAAACTAATAAAAACAAGATGGAAACAGGCCTGGAATCAATCGCCTCCAGAAAAACTACACATGGTAAGGAAAGGAGACACCAATTCTTCCCCTGTCTATTCTCTTAGCAGGAAAGAGCAGGTGATTATCTCACGTCTCCGCATTGGTCATACAAGGTTAACCCACTCATACCTCCTCAGCAAAGGCCAGCCACCACAATGTGAAGTCTGCAACACCCGCCTCACAGTAAAACATCTCCTCACAGAATGTAAGCAATACGCTACACAACGACAGCTTCATCACATCACTGGAGACTTATCCACCACTCTGAACACGCCATCCAACTGCAGAAGGGTGTTATCATTTCTCAAAGGTACGGGCTTGCATGCGAAAATATAATATGAAACATACTTGTTGTACTGATTTGATTGTATTCTCATGTTTTTGGTAAAATAATTGTACTAAATTTATTGTATACCGCTGTATTCCATAGAATAGTCGCGATATGACTTAATTGTTAAAGCGACTCTAAATAAATTAAAAAAAAAAAAAAAAAAAAAAAAAAAAAGATCTACATTTTTGTACAGTAAGATTTGGTCTATCTCATACGGCTTATCAGTTATGCAAAAGTCATCAAGAGTAAACAGGACTACATGGACTATAGTAAGAGAATTCAAAATATACATTTCACTCTTAAACTTGTGGCATTTTAATAAAAATCTGTAGAGCCATTTTTGAGAAAATAAAACGTTTTCGTAAATCTTTATATAAAAGCTAGTTCAAGGCGGAGACATTTTTTTTCTTCAAAATCTTTGCGTTGCATCCTTAAAGATATTAAACTTAAATACCAACCTTGGTTTTTAACCGACTTATCGTTTTTGAGTTACGGACGTGTTTTCTGAAAATGCTTTTTGTTTTTTATTCAAGGGGCCTCAAACACACATTTCCGGGTGAAATCTCGAAACCAAATTTTAGGGTCGAATACAATACTTCCCCTACTTTATAAGTAGTGGAGGAAGTAAAAATGGCATTTTTAAGTGTCAAATACAGCAAACTCGCATAAACAGCTTATTTTGTTGCAGCCATTTTGCTAATTCTAACATCTGTTAAACGCCTTAACGCCATTGTTTACTTAACATCGAGTTTAACTCTTGTCTTAAAGCTATCTAGTTTTACTAGACAATAAATTTAGATAACTGGATTAATTTCCAGCTTTTTAGTAAAAATGGTTTAATTACTTTTAAATGATTTTTATACGTATGATGCATTGCGTTCATTAATGCTATCTTCAGTACCGATCTATAACAGCAGGGTTAATATGAAGTCTTTCATTGCCAAGTACCCGAAATCCAAGCAATTCACATAAACGGATTCTTATACAGCTAAGCTAAACTGCTGTACAACATGCTAGAAGTTAATTACTCAACTATGACGTTATTATGGTTTGAAAGAGGATTCAAAGAATTGCGAATCAATATTAGAGCATAAAATATGTTCCTGATATTATTGAGTAGGATATTTATACGTTATTGAAGGTACATAGAACACCTTTTTGTTGCAGAAGCCATAAATAAAGAGCAGCCTATCGAAATATTAAAAGGCAAAACAAAGTATAAAATTTCAAACTTGTCCGTTCCTTTTTAAGGTTAGAAAACAACTGAACTTCTTTGTTTGTCCCATATTGCTTCCTGTATCATTCATGCGATTGTGATGAAATCCTGGTAAGTTGTTGTGCATGTTCCCGCAAAGATTTCTGATTTGATCAAACGCGAGTAATTTCAACAAATTAGTGTTTCTGTTTTCATATAAAGATGAATGTTGGTATCTATGAAGTTGATAGCCAATCAGCATGTACGGGCACTGCCCGCTCACGGACCAATCCCTACCAACCATCCATCTAGCCCCTATAAATACCCCTGATTCCACTTAACATTCCCAGAAGTATTAAATCCCTGTAGACCAAAAGATCATACAATCGCGCAGGTTAAGCCGTATAACGGCTAGGTACTGCGGTAAAGACACTTAGCTTCCCCACTCGACTCGAACTGCCTCTGGAGCCTCTGGATGAAGTTGATGAACTCCAACACTGGTTGACCGATTGTCATGGATATTGGCACATCTGTTTCTTGATGGAGGTTCTTATGCTATCCATTTTAATATGAAACGTATTTCATTCACACGGTTTCCTCTACTCACTTTTATTTTACGAAGCACAATCACGTGTTTCTCTAACTTCCTCTTCTACACAAAATTCATGCGGTTTTCTATAGATTTATCATAGAAATGCAATGTAATACATTCACACGGTTTTCGCTACTCACTTTTATTTTACGTAACACATTCACAAGTCCTCTACTCGCCCTTCTACATACAATTCATACATGTTTCTATATGATTGACAAACCAACGTGTCACATTCGAATGGTTTTCTATACTCACTCTTCTCTCAACAAATACCCAAATGACCTAGCTGTCGACGGCCCTTAAACTCCATCCGTCCATCCGTCCATTCGTCCATCGATCCGTATATTGTCTTCCGGGTTTTACATTTATTTTGTTTATTTTTTGTTCTTTATGCTATCCTAAGAGTTTTAATTAACTGTTTAGCGCATTAAGTATTTCTTTAAATGTCTCCAAAGATACACAAAGCTGTTGGGCAAGTGCAATCTACAATGTCTAAAAGTTGTAGGGATAAATCCTCACGGGCAACCGCGAGTATTTTAGCTAGTTACGATAGATATATTTCAAAAATATTAATTAAACTGCACAAACTTAAACATCATGTACTTCTTAATATTATAGAATTTGAATATATAAAATGTTACTTAATTACAAAGATTGACAAAGTGGTTAACTTTAATTAAACCATTAATTCAGCTGATCTTCCATCACCTGCCATTCACCCCAGACTCGCTCTCTGATAGGAATTATAGCAACCTCCTGAACAGTGGACTTGAAATTTATGAACCCTTATTCAAAAGACGCTATTTCATCCATTGACCTTCCTTGTTTTAATCGCTGCTATTTGCAATTAATCTTCGGGCACTCCCCAGTTGTGCATTTCCTCTCCCTCTTTCGAGCGAGGAGAAGAAAGTTGGGAGACGAGAAATGTAAAGAGGAGCACTACCTGCAAGGAGCATGGCAAAAAGAAGAAAAATAAAAATAAAGAGAGTTTACGATCCTGAAAGTCATAAATTTTGCTCGGTGCCTCAGAATGAGCGCGGGTTACGACTTCAGAGGTTCGAACCCAAGTTGTTACATAGAAACCAAAGATTTCCCCTCTGGCTTTCGCTACAGACTAACAGAGTGAAGTTGTGATGAATGCATATGTTTCTTATGCTCATAATTGCAGATAAAACATCGATTTTTTAAATACTGGCAAATACGCATTTAATTAAATTCGTTATTTGTCTGCTTTCTACTTGTGGAATGTTTACAAATGACATGATTTAAGAGGATACGGAATGCCCTATCTTGATGTTAAATTGTGGGTGTTAAAATATGTAAAGAACATTTCCTAAGTAACTATGGGACTTCGAAAGATGCAATTGTTAGTTTGTGGGTGTAATATCCCTATAATAGTTGAAAAGTTTTTGAAAAATAAGTTTTTTCTTTTTACAGTTTTCCCCACATTTTAGAGTACATATTTGTTGAACATTTAATTATTTTTAAAACCCTTATTTACGTGTATGTAAAACATCAACACAAACTACTCCTAAAATTGTAGATCAAAATAATTAACATTAAAGAGAGCAATGGCATCTAAATTTTCAGACAGAGGAGAGAATGACTCTTGCTTCGCTAATGTGAAGAGAAACTTATGTCGGAGTTGTTAAAACAAACTATACATCGAAGGCATAGAAAACAATATAGATGGGTAGCGTGTGTAAACAGTTCGCTGGCTCCGCTCTCTTGACAAGTCTCCGGTTTCACTTCGCCTCATCCCTTCCCCTGGGGGGATGGTAGCCCGCAATAGATGCATGTCGGGGTCGCGTTGGGTCGAGGTGTCCCCCATGCGTCCTGTTCGAAAGCTACTTAAAATTATATGTATTGAATAACTGACAACATTGCTTATTAAATCACAAAATAATGAGATATGGCAGCAAAGGCCTAGAGAATGTTTAAAATAAAGTTAAATTTTTCATTAATAAAATACATATTATGTTAATCTTATAATTACAGAGATAATGTGGTTTTATTTCTGCACTATCTTTGCTTTGGGTTTTTTCTCCCCACATTACCTTATAAAATGGAGTTTTTATGCTATACTATACATTTCTATTGACATGTCCAATGTATGGCTACTTGTGAACTCGCTGAACGATATCCAATCTAATCTGAAATCATTTATAGGCAAGATTATGTTATGAATAAGGTAATGTGGATAAAAGAATAATTTTTCTTATTAACACTAATATGTAAACGAAACTGTAATGGGTAGTGGAAGGTGTGTGTGTGTGTGTGTGTGTGTGTGTGTGTGTGTGTGTGTGTGTGTGTGTGTGTGTGTGTGTGTGTGTGTGTGTGTCTGTGTGTGTGTGTGATTGCAAGAAGTATTTTCCTTTATACTTAAATACCATTGAAAGAAAGATGCAGGGAGTGTTGAAGAACAGTGCTAGACTCGCTTCCCAAGCGTGGATGATTTCGTCCACACTACAAGCTGACCTTGTATATTAATGATGTAGGTAGATATAATTATGAGACACGAGAGTATTTTGGCCAGTATCAGCAGGCAGTGCACGGGCTGTGGGCGCGGTGTCAAACGGTGCGTAAGCTGAACACTGCACGTGCTCTACTGGCTCATGCGCAACACAAGTAATACATATTTTATCAGCTAAACTAGCAAGAATGCAAATAAGCTAACGGTTAATAAATTCACTTAGTTGAAGCACAATAACGCACGCTAGATTTCCTTTATTATGTACAAACCTCAGCCCAAATTAAATAAGACATACACGAAGCTCATTTGTGTTCAATCTGACCCCGAATGTTTTATGCACAAGGGACTTCTTGAGGAATTATTAATAACTAAATTGCAGTAAAATAACCATACATGAAAGTTAGTTTACATCTTTGCATATTCACATATTGTCTTCGTTATTTTTGTACATATTTTGATATGACACCAATCGCACAGTTTTTCTCGTGGCTAACGAAAAAGATGTAATTCTCCTAGTCTGATCATGGCCCAATGAAGTAAAACCACAATCGCCTAATGTATCCATATTCTAAACAACCAAAAACAATTTCTGGTTGGGTTTATACAAAAGATACAGTTTTATCATGGTGGTATACCATAATAGCCATGTATCGGACTACATAACTCGAATTATTTTTCGCTAGCCACGGTTTTTCACATAGTAAACATTCACAGTCTATATTTGGTTCCTAAAAGTGTGTTTTTGTACATTAGGTGATGAAATCGCTGGACTGCCAATCTTGTAATGGCGTGTCTCATTTCAAAGTTTGCCTGAACCGTCTTCTGTTTTCCCTATCAGTGTTGCCAGCAGTTTTTCCGATGCGCAAGTGTTGAGCGGTACATTTGACCTGAGGCTTCCAATGAGGAAGGTTGCCTTCACCACTAAGATAGACGCACAGATAGACTAAATCTTCTTACTACGCAAAAAAAAAAAATTGTTAAAACACACACTTAATGTTGTGAAATGAACGATATTCCTTGTTATTTGTCAGAATTTTGCAATATTTATAAACCGTTCTCAAATGGGAAGCTGTTATTCCTTTTTTATCTCTTGGTCATGCAAAGAGAGTGGAATTTCAAAGTCATCATGTAGCGACCAATCTTAAAACATTTGACTACCACTTAAAACCTCCTTGCATCTACAATAAAATTAACAATAATGTAAATTCTACATGTTTATCTCAATTAACATGAAGTAGATCGACTAATAAGTGTTTGCAAGAATAGTTTGTGCAAGAGTAGATTTTTTATTTCGTTTATTTATCTATTTTATTTATTTTGTAGGTAATTTGTGATCTATCAGTTGCAGCATTTTCCGTTTACATCTCAACCGTGTGAATGGTTTTCTTGCAACATGAAGACGCTGCTGTTTTGTTTTCGTAAGCAGCCTGATGATCCAAGCGAACTGTAGATGGCAGGAAGCTAAACTTTGCATCGCATCTTCATATCGCTCTAAATGTTTCCTTTCCTGCCAACATTTAGTGGTTTCCTGCAACGCCATTTTCACAGTGGTTAGGTTCCATGAAGCATGTTAGCGCTGTAGAAACTCTCTAACCAAGCAGTTTATCAAGATGTCCTGATTAAAAAGACTTTCATTGCTCTAGCGTATGTGTTTTGCCAGATAGTCACCAAGGCGATGGTTTAAAACAATGGGCGTGCGTGTCGATTGGTGCGTGTACCGCCGCCATGACACCGCGTGTGTGTAGGCAGCCGCCATGACATCTGGGAGAAAGTTGCAGGACACATTGTAATTATGTATAACCAATAGATTCGCGATGACATTGTAATGACATGTTGCAAACAGAAAAGTCACTTCAAGGCTAAAGCAAGTACGTCATTGCAGCGAGTGTTTTTGGGCAGTTACACCGGAAACGGGGTCATAAGTCTGGTTTAGAAGTGACGATTGTATGTACAGACTAGTTAATACTGGTTCAGATAACCCCTATTGTGATCGATAAGTAAGTTAAAAAAAGATAAAATTGCTTACAGATGCTTCGTAATATTAGATATTCAATAAGGTGTAATCTTTCCTCATATGACCCAATAACGTAAAAATATAACGTGTTTTAAGGTTTTTACTCCCATTACTGAATACAGCACCATTAATATAACGGATTACATGGAAGACATTCGCCAGATTGCTACAATTTGGAGACATAGAACATTTATGGAAGGCACATTATCACATTAAAAACAGGACATTCAGAAACCAAGTTTGGAGAATTATGAATCCTCTGCCTCTATGGTCTAGTAGATACCATGGTTACCACTCTGATTCCCGACCTGCAGTGATTTCTTCAGAAGGGAAGTAAAACCGTTGTTTTCATGTAATGTTTTAGGTCATAAAAGAACCTTTTACCTTGAAGGAGAGGTGTCCTATGCAAAACTGTGAGTCATTCACATTTACAACTATTTGAAATAATCATCAAAATATTCTGCGACGAATAGATATGAGTCATCCTTTCTTAAATTCAAAATTCACACGATTTTTTTTTTTTTTTTTTTTTTTTTTGAGGAAAACTCCATGTGTTGGAGGGCACAATGGGGTGTGTTGGCTTCGCCACTCTAGCACTACTGGACTAACAAATCTCCAACGGATAGGAATGTCGTGGATTTTTCAGAGGATTCGGATAAGATCTGTGTGGTTCCGCGTAAGCACCCGCGTTAGTCTACGTAGGCATAAGTTTAAATGGCTGCCACCCGGTGGGTAAGATAAGGTCCTAGGCTGCAGCCTCGACAGAATGCCCTGAATGCACCACTAGAGTGTTCAAGGGTGATGTTGGTAAGGATAGGTAAAGGCGAATCGCTAGAGTAAACAGCCAACCAAGTTAACCAGCTGAGAACTTCTAGATATCGTGAAGAACTATCTTCACTGACGCCCAAATAATTCATCAGGATCAAGAAGCAGATATAAGACTTCCGAAACCATTAGAAGGATATACAGTCCAACAGCAAGGAGATTTGCTAGCAGATATAGAATCAGACGGATTTAAAATCAGTGAAAACCGTAGAGGCAATTTACTGCCCATATCTCCAAATGCAGAACAGCGGTATTTGAAGGCCAGAATGCAGTGTGGTTCGCGCTCCACGGTTTGAGAATATAACACAATCTGTTGTTGGGTGTGGGAAGCTGCTATAAAGAGTAATTTCACAGATATCAAGCGAACACAACTAGGCATCCTGTCATCCAACAATGTACCACAGTTGTGCGTTAAAAAGCGAACTCATCAACACAAGCAAAACGAACCACCCTTTTGCCAAAACGAAGACGACAGCATGTGGTCGATTTTCTCATTCTGTTTATTTAAATGTTAATCACCCTTCTTGTACTCTCGCCCTTACGTGGCGTGGGCGGAAGTCGGTATATGCAAAGACGTCACAAACAGCTGAGCGCTATATTAACATTTACGGTCAAATACAGCAAGAATCGTTCTTGCCACCATTAACATCTATAAGATCATATAGGCGGCTTTTTGCCTTTGAAACAATTACTCAAAAGCAAATATATTCACTCGCTTACAGTTCCGTTAATATTTGGGGTTGTTTACTTGTGGTTATTTCATTAAATTCACATTCATACTTAAAGACTCTAGGGAGAATGGGAAATTATCCTGTTTAAGGAAAAATTACTACCCTCCAGTCAAGAATCGAACCCGGTATCTGGACTGTCGTTGGGCAGATACCTGAATAAATGTTGGACTGTGGTTATAAATGACACTTTCATCATTATAATGAGCGCAACTGTGTCACTCCGATGTCTGCTGCAAAGCTAAATCAAAGGGGAAAAAGCTTATCTTCGAATAAGACATTCAGATATGTAAGGCAGCGTTGCTCTGGCACAGAAGATAAATCTGTGTTACTAAGCTAGCGTAACATGCCGTGTGGCATAGATACATACATATAAACAGTGTGCATGAGGGGAAACCAAGCGTTTACTTCACCTCTGGCAAAAACTCTCACTTGCTTTGCTGATTATTTTCTTTTATGCAGGATATTTTGCAACACCTCAGGAAGTACAGATTCAAGGTTCCTCAAGAAATGACAATTTCCTTATGCTGTTTCACTAGACCTTGGCTAAATGAGGTTTATACGGTGACAAAAGTTAAACCTAGATGCTTCAAGGTGCGTCTACAATCATTTCATGACATCTCAGGTACCTGTAACCAGTATTTTGCTCCTGAGCCTGTGAATTAATTTCCCTGTCAGGTTAATCTACATTGAAATGACTGATTTCTACAAATCTCAACAAATTTAATATAATTTTAACATGAAAGTAATATTCAAAGACCCAAAAGAGCTTAAAAATAAAAATTGACTTATAATATATTGTGACGTCGAGCTCGGCACACAACAAAGGACGGATGGGCTAAACTACTAAATGTCGCGCCGGTGAACGGTCTGACATTAAAAGTCAGGCTGCCTCGCGCGACTGCTGTGTGTAGGTGACTGTCAACAATCGAAGCGGTAGAAAGAAAATGGGTTTCGAGAACATTCGCTAGACTTCTAGCGGCGTCATTTCCAGAAAGGTCCGTGTTACATCATCCCCAGTATGTAAGGAGGCCAGAGATGAACAGAGAAGTGAGTTTTTAGAGTTACAGATACGAATCAGTGTGTCAGTGAGTGTAAGACAGCTGCGTGTGTGTGTGTGTCGTGTTGGTACGTGCTAAGAAGATTCAATGAGCGTTCGCGAGTGACTACATCGTCGTAATTAGTGCATGAAAGACACTAAAAGGACTGAGCAAGGACGTCAAAGAAACTTTCCTTCCCTGTCAAGGAAGAATTTTTTCTTTTTTATACTCTTAAGTGTATATTATTACTGCTCTTCACTTTCGATGCAGACTGACAATGCTACGAGTGCGAGCTGTGAGTAAGCAAAAGTATCATATCGCAAGTATGCTAAACAATAAACAATTTTCAGTTTCATTGGTTGGGTTGGCATCAGGGTCACAATTCCAGCAATTCTGCTATACCACTGCTATTGCCATATATATAACACAAACTTAAGGGCCCCCCCCCCCCCGTCAGAAAGTCTGATTCGAACACTGCTACAGCCAAATGAGTAACGAATCTATGTTTATAAACGTTTATCTTGTTTAATTTGAAGTAGAGAGATACAATTTAGAATTCTCTGTAAATCATAAGATATAGCGGCTAGAGAAAGGCAAGATCCTTTCCCTGCCTCCAAAGCCGAGTATTCCACTAACTTTAAGTCACTGTTGCACTGTGTCAGTCATTTGTTTATCAGCTTGTCAGGACTACAAGTTGTGCCACCACCTCCAATGCTACAATGCATTGCTACGCGATACATATATTTGGTTGTTCTATCACTCAGTGTAGGAAACCTATGAATGTCAATGTATTTTTCTTGATATGCAAATGAGGTTAATTTAATCTTGGCACGGTTAGGGGTGGACCTTCATTTTCTTGTGACAACTCCGCCCGCTTCATGTCACAACAGGAAGATGAAACAAATTTGAATCTGGAATGAAATCGTTGCGACTGTTGTTCCTTCTCGTTTTTTTCTTTTTCTTCTTAGCGATGATCTTTAACGTACCCATTATGTCAATGTTGAAGTGTTGTGGAGGTGTTCATCTCGTAAAGATAAAGCTGGACATATTTATACAAACGAATACAGCGTGTTAGAAAATGTAAACAAAGAAAAAAGAATATCGCTATATCAGAATTCTGTAATGCTGTTTCCTGTCGTCAAAATAAAACGACAGAAGTTTCTTTAGCTACTCAGCAATTCAAATATAATCACTTTTAAAATAAATTGGTATTCAGTTAATAAACGATATGCTTACCGAGCAAGATGACTTAGGTGTTTCGTTTTCGGAGTTCCCTGGGTTTAAGTCCCACGTACCAGTCAGTCTGGGTGATTTTTTTCTTTTTTCTCTCTTTTTCCCCCGTTCTCCCTCAACTGCCAGGTAAATACCGAATTGCACACACGTGGACCAAAGACACTCAGGTCTGGAACGCCAAGTTCGTCTAAGCCCTTCACTTGTTTACACCATCCGTGATTCAGTTGTGTAGCGGCAGCAACATGTTGTCACAAGTTTCATGTCTTAATATTACTTAAAAATATAGTCCATCACACAAAAAATTGCTTTTTTTTCACCTACCCATTGTGTGTGTGTGTGTGTGTGTGTGTGTGTGTGTGTGTGTGTGTGTGTGTGTGTGTGTGTGTGTGTGTGTAACTGCCTGAGTTAGTTTTTCAGGATTTGTTCTATTTTGATTATAATTCCTTATATTTATGGTATTTACATAAAAATGAACTTTATATCTCGAGTTTTCTCGGTATAGTCTATAAGGTCTTCATTGGGAAGAAACTTAGTATATATTTATAAATTGGTAAATATTTGGACACAAATTTACTATACAAAATATATACGTCTTTAAAATACACAATATGTTTTAAAAGGTTTTTCTGTTGCATCAGATATATTTGCCGTTATTTTAAGCTGCTGCTATTCCGTTGTTCTCCCTCTGTCATGGAAAACATGGAATTTCAAATCCAACATTCAGTGACATCTACTGATTTGCTTTCTGTATCCCTCCTGTTCCCAAAAGTCTAGGTTACGACCCCTTCAACTACCATGGTGCGGAAGCTTGACACTCGCGGTACTCTGACGTTCTAAGCTGAACATTCGAGCTATCGGGAGTAAATTCGGATTGGGTTGGACTCGGCGGCAGTGATTCCCGACACCCATGGAAGAGATTGGTACATATGAGTGATGCTCAGGCGGGGTTGTGAGGCGTCTCAGGGTTCTCTGGCCTTACTCTGGAGAGCTAGGAGACGGTTGCTAGGCACCGCCGACCCCAGGGAAGTTTCGGTAGTGCATCAATGGGTATCCACATCCTCCTGGCGAGAGCTAGAATAGTATATAGAATAGACATCATTCCCAATGGAAAAGAAGTACGGAATTTTGGCTCTTACCTCCTCCTCTACCACCACCACCGCCATCACCACCATCACCGCCACTACCACCACCACTACCAGCACCACCACCACCACTACCACCACCAGCACCAGCACCATCACCACCACTACCACCACCAGCACCAGCACCACCGCCACTACCACCACCACTACCACCACCAGCACCATCACCACCACTACCAGCACCAGCAGCAGCACCACCAGCACCATCACCACCACTACCACCACCAGCACCACCACTACCAGCACCACCACCACCACTACCACCACCAGCACCAGCACCACCGCCACTACCACCACCACCACTACCACCACCAGCACCAGCACCACCAGCACCATCACCACCACTACCACCACCACCACTACCACCACCACTACCACCACCACCACCACTACCATTACCACCACCACCCTACCACCACCATCACCACTACCGCCACCACTACCACCATCACCAGCATTACCACCACCACCGCTACCACCACCACCATCACCGCCGCCACCACCACCACTACCACCACCACTATCACTAACCACCACCACTACCACCACCACTACCACCACCACCACCACTACACCACCACTACCACCACCACTACCACTACCATCACCAATACAACCACCACTACCACTACCACCACCACCACTACCACCACCACCACTACCACCACCACTACCACCACCACCACTACCACCACCACTACCACCAACTCCACTACCACCACCTCCACTACCACTACCACCACCACTACCACCATCACCACCACCAGTACCACCACCACGGCCACCATCACCACCACCACTACCACCACCACGACCACCACCACCATACCACCACCACTACGACCACCATCACCACCACCACCATACCACCACGACCACCACCACCATACCACCACCATACCACCACCACTACGACCACCATCACCACCACCACCATACCACCACGACCACCACCACCATACCACCACCACGACCACCACCACCATACCACCACCACTACGACCTCCACCACGACCACCACCACCACGACCACCACCACCGCCGCCACCACCACCACCACCATCACCACCACTACCACCACCACCATCACCACCGCCGCCAACACCACCACCGTCGCCACCACCACCACCGCCACCGTCGGCGCCACCACCACCATCACCACCATCGCCACCGTCGCCACCACCACCACTACCATCTCCGTCGCCGCCACCACCACCGTCGCCACCACCACCGCCACCGTCGCCGCCACCACCACCACTACCACCACCATCACCACCATCACCGTCGCTGCCGCCACCACCATCGCCACCGTCACCGCCACCACCACCATCACTACCACCGTCGCCGCCGCCACCACCACTAACACCGTCGCCACCACCACCACCATCACTACCACCGTCGCCGCCGCCACCACCACCACCACTACCACCACCATCACCACCATCACCGTCGCCGCCGCCACCACCACCACCATCACTACCACCGTCGCCGCCGCCACTACCACCACCGTCACCACCACTACCACCACCATCACCACCATCACCGCCGCCACCGCCACCACCATCGCCACCGTCGCCGCCGCCACCACCCCCACCGCCGCCACCACCGCCGCCACTATCACCACCACCATCATCACCGTCGTCGCCACCACCGTCGCCGCCACCACCACCACCGCCACCGTCGCCGCCATCACCACCACTACCACCACCATCACCACCATCACCGTCGCCGCCGCCACCACCATCGCCACCGTCGCCACCGCCACCACCACTACCACCACCATCATCACCGTCGTCGCCACCACCGTTGCCGCCATCACCACCACTACCACCACCATCACCACCACCACCACCGTCGCCACCACCGCCACCGTCGCCGCCACCACCACCACTACCACCACCATCATCACCGTCGTCGCCACCACCACCACCACCATCATCACCGTTGCCGCCATCACCACCACTACCACCACCATCACCATCACTACCACCGTCGCCACCACCGCCACCGTCGCCGCCACCACCACCACTACCACCACCATCATCACCGTCGTCGCCACCACCGTCGCCGCCACCACCACCACCACCGCCACCGTCGCCGCCACCACCACCACCACCATCATCACCGTCGTCGCCACCACCACCACCACCATCATCACCGTTGCCGCCATCACCACCACTACCACCACCATCACCATCACTACCACCGTCGCCACCACCGCCACCGTCGCCGCCACCACCACCACTACCACCACCATCATCACCGTCGTCGCCACCACCGTCGCCGCCACCACCACCACCACCGCCACCGTCGCCGCCACCACCACCACCACCGCCACCGTCGCCGCCATCACCACCACTACCACCACCATCACCACCATCACCGTCGCCGCCGCCGCCACCACCATCGCCACCGTCGCCGCCATCACCACCACTACCACCACCATCACCACCATCACCGTCGCCGCCGCCACCACCACCGCCACCGTCGCCGCCATCACCACCACTACCACCACCATCACCACCATCACCGTCGCCGCCGCCACCACCACCACCATCACCACCACCACCACCACTAGTACCACCACCACCATCACCACCACCATTATTATTATTTTATTATTGCTTTTGTACCTCTCCTGTACTTACGACGAAGTTTATTTCGATTAACACGAAGCTATTAGAATAAACTTTCGTAAGAATGATTTGTAATAGTTGTACAAAAATAGACGATTTTGGGTAGAGAAAGTTAAATGAACACAGGTTTTTTATATATACTTCATGTTAAACGGGATAAAGATTTGCAGAAATGGTTTCATTATACCTACATTTCCATTTCCTTGTAGGTATAAGGAGAATGCAGAGCACTGATAAGCGTTAGGCAAATTTTTTATGTTTAAAAGTGGGTCCCTATAATATACTGACTCTGAAATTCCTTACTCATTCCATGACATCGGGAGAAACAAGTGAATGGTGTCCAATTAAAAACAAGCTAGTGAAAACTCACTTCAATGACAACGAATGTCTAGGAAATAGTTGGTGACTCAAAAAATACATTATTTGGAATAAATTCTGTGTAGTAAGTTTTTGTCTATTTATTATCGTATATCGGTTACACAAAATTCATCGGAATGAAATGCATATGGGTTTTAGTGTTGTGAAAGTAACACTGATATTGAGTATCGTTTATATTTGAAATATTTTTTTCATGACCCTATTTTTCTCCGTATTTGAAGTCGTGGGAAGAAGTTGGTTGCCAGTAAAGAACATTAATTTCCTTAGACAAGTTTATTATTGCAGTGGTAAAGCACAACATTTTAACGCGTGTTAAAAATCGCGTGACTCGTTCATTTCAGAGGTCCATTTTATGTTTCTTTTTCTTTTTTTATTTCTTTTTATGAGTGCTATACCATTCAGAATCGTCCTGTGAATGAACCCACCGCGGAACTGTCATGGTGTGCCTGAGAGAATTCCTTCAAAACAACAAGACATCTGTTGTAGATATATTACTACAGGAATGAAAAGTGTAAGTTGATTGTGATTGTTGACAGCTATCTAGTAAAAGTCCTTCACTTCGGAATGATAACACATAAACAACTCACACATTTTCAGCGAAAGCAACTTCAGGTTGATAAATTTCTTCACATAGTAAGTCACTTTTCATTATTTATGCAGAACCACGAAAAATTAATCCAAAGGTCGAAAACTTCTCCAAGAACTAAGTCTAATCCGACCTTTCCTCTTGCAATTAAAGTAGTCGTCTTAAATTATTATTCTCTATTATTGTTATGATTTCACTTGTATAGTGCTATCAGGGGGCTTTCACTTGAGAAACAATTATTATTATTATTATTATTATTATTATTATTATTATTATTATTATTATTATTATTATTATTATTATTATTATTATTATTATTATTATTATTATTATTATTATTATTATTATTATTATTATTATTATTACTATTATTATTATTACTACTACTTCTATTGCTGTTGTTTTTATGACAAAAGTCCAGTCAAACTGCTTTTTTCTCTTTATTTTCTTATAAAACTTTTGCATAACAACCTAGTTTTCTTTTACTGACGTTCTATCTATGTACAGTCTTTCGTGATACTTTAACTCACTACTGTTTTCTTCTCATAACATTGTCACGTTCCTTTCTGTTTTTTTTTTTTTTTTCACCTTCTCTGTCTCTCAAGCAGCTGAGTATGACGATACAATCAACCGACACTCATAACTGCTTCACTATCTAAATCTGAATGCCACCATACACGAGCGGACATACACACAGTGAAACAAAAGAACTGACTCCTGAAAATCTCGTTGCCTCGCCTCTTTATATAGCGAAGATGATGTAACAAGGACCTTTCTCGAACTTCACCGTTTCTGAAACTTCTACAAATACGTCGGCCGCCGGACACTTCTCGAATAATCTCGAAAACCCCTTTGACATGCCACGCTCATTGTTGTCACGTGTTTGCTCACGTGAGTGCAGTAGGAAAGCTTGACCTTGAGTGCCTTTGATACGTCACATTATTATTACTATTGTTACTATTACTATTATTATCATTATCATGAAATATGATAGGTAATTAATTCACTTGACTAAAAGCGTTAGTTGTGTTCTTTTGCATTAAAATATGCGAAAATATTACAGCAACTATATAAAGTCCTGCAGATGTTTTTCAAAGAGACATTATTACTAACTCGCAAATGCAGATCAATATTCACCGATCCTTTTACTTCTCGTGAACTGAGCATTTTGATTTTGCGCTATCAATTTTTAGACACCCGTTATACCGCGCATAGCAACAAACATTAAGGTACCATCCGCCATTCCCTAATCCTTAAAGAACTCCTTGCATTTACATGTGGAATGACAAAGCAATTTATTTCTATCTGCTAGTAAACGTAAATGAGGTTCTGCAACCGCAAGCAATTTATCAGACTTAATGCTTGACACGTGAAATCTTTCTTTAAATCAAAATTCTTGAAAACCGGTGCTTGTGCATAGTTTAAATGTTTTCTTAGTCTGTATATTAATTCATTCTCGGTGTCTCTGAAAATGAAGTTATCTGATGGGAATGTACGTCTGATTTTTGTTGTGTTTGTTTATATAAACTAGGGGAGGTTGTATTCTACTCAAAAATTTCATGTTAACCTTCTCGAGATACACGTTTTGAGATTTCCTGAATCAAAACAATATATATGTGTGTGTGTGTGTGCGTGCGTGCGTGCGTGCGTGTGTGTGGGGGTGTTTGTGTGTGTCTAACTGTAAACAGCTTTACTCAAAAACGAAAAGTCGCTTAAATACCAAACATCTTCAAGGATGCGACACGATGTTCAAAAACAAGTGTCCCACCCCATCCCAAATCATCTTTTACATGAAAATTTTTTCGACATTTTGAATATTCCCGAAAATGACTAACGATTTTGATTAAATTACCCTAAGTTTAAGGTATTCAAATGAGAAACGACGTGAATTTCTTTAATAAGTTCTTTAATTTTCTAGAATTAATAACTGGCATAACTGGTTAATTCTAAGCGATAGACAGAATGTCGTTTGTGGAACACATCAGATGTTTTTGTTGCATATTTGCGGTGAAGCCTCATAATCGTATTTTTGGTTAGAAAACAAGTTTCCTTGTCCTGTGATAGGCAGGCGGCAGAAAAACCAAAAAGGAGGCAGCAGAGCATGTTGTACGTGAAGCTCGTAAATTAAATGCTAAACGAGAGGCTCTCAACAAAAGTGTTGGAACGTCACCACAAACTAAGCTTTAAAGCAAAAAATCAAATAGTGTTCACCAGCATTTCCACGGGAGCTGCCCATCACTGGAATGGGGAAGTTAAATCAGGAAATTAAAATAGGCTATTTATTGAGAGTTCCCAAACAAAATTGTTTGATTTCCCACGGAATTCAGCAGCTAATAAAACACCCATTACCGGTTCTCCACTTGTAAATCGACATTAGACTCGCACGTGCAGATTTGATGGACGTGGAACCAGCGCGCTTGAACGTTAACTCAAGGTGGCTATCTAATTTGTTAAAGTTACGCCAGCAAATAATGCACAGGAATTTGGGAATCCAATTTATAAGCGATGCAGAGCATGGATAAATTAGATAGGAGGCAGAAAGGATACTTACGGACTTCACAGTTCGCTTCACGAGTCCATATTTAAATGTGGAGTTTTGTCAAGCACACCCTGGACAAAGGAATCCTCTGTTTCTTAAATATAACCAAGTGAATTGCCTTGAAAACATCTGACTATGGAAAATATCTATAGAAAAGTTGATTATCCTAGCTCTTATACGTTCTCCCAGGAGACCAGGACTGGCTCCAATGGGCTAGCAAAGATTCGGGAATTTCTTGTCACACCATTTCACCTCACTTCTCGTTTTACTTCATCTGCTTGGTTATTTCAGGATTCTAAGTGTCGGCGGGTGTTTCGACTTACATAGCAAGTGCTTATTTTCTGTAAATAGTCATCCTCCGGATTGGGGGAGGTCTCCGAGTTTCGGGCTCCCGAAAGGACCTAGAGAGGACAGAGGAGTGGGGGTACGAGCCGCCAATAGGGAGTTAATCTGTAGTTTTTAGGGACCCTGCCCTCTGCTGTCGCCTCTCTTCAGTCCGACTGCCCTTTGTATCCTCTCACCTTACCCGTTCCTCTCAAAGGGCGCCCCCTCAAGGGTATAGGCACAAAAAATCTTCAGGTCGAAATGCTAATTCCCCCCCTAAGTCTGCTCTATCCTATCTAACGGCGGGGTATAAATGGAAGGGGGTGAAAACTTGGATCCTTCATTGTTTGGTTTAGATTACCTGGAATCTTGATTTTTTTCCTGTAAACATCGTACACCTGGTGTATAATTCTACGCTAGATAATGTTCCCTGTACTGCAGATTGTGCTTGAAGTCGCTCTTCTTCAGTATGTAAGCTTCGTATGTCCAATTCGGATTCTACTTATGAGTAATTGATCACAGCGCGTTAGGAGCTTCACTAAAAACTGTGCTTGTATCGTAGAGTTTACTTTTGGGAAGAAGTGACCCAAGAACTTTATCGTATGTGACGGAGAGTTCTTTTCAAATGAACGTTGTCAACTTGACATGGAATTTTAACGTTTGAATTAAGGCTTGTTGGATGTTTGTCTGCTTTGTCGGCTAAATCATACCCATGTAGGCTGGTGTGTGAAGGAATTCAGATTAACAATGCGGTTCTTTTCTTCATGAAGATGCAACCAAAGAACTGATGGATTTCATTAACGAAAGGATGAGTTGTTGAGATATCTTGAATGGCTAAAAGAGCACTTCTAGAGTTGGTAAGCACAGGAAAAGATATTTCACTATTCGGGCCATTAATATAAGACAGGGCTTGCTTGATGGGGAACAATTCACATGTGAAAATGGACAACGGTATGCCAGTTTGTGAAGCTTAAAAAAAATGAAAGCTGCTCAAGGTATTATGCGAGTCGTCCAGGACTGCTGTAGGTCCTTTCATTCCACAGCCATCTCATACTATCGACGAAGTTAACAGCCTCTGCCCTATGAATGCCTCCCCAGTGGAGCGTTCAAATCAATTACTCCCAAAGTCATTGATCTTATAGGAGAAGCGTAAGACAATTTTTGTGTAAGAAGATTCTTACTACATTCAAGATATACATTTTACTTGACATGAAAATAGCTTAAAGTTATAGTAGATAGCCATTTTTGAGAAAATAAAAAGTGACGAAAACTTTTCCATGTAGTGGGTAGTTTTATTATTGCACCTTTAAGGAGCCTGTTGAATTAGTGGTTTGTAGAGACTATAGCACAAAAATGAGGAATGACTCTAAAAGTCATATAAATATATCAGACTTTTTGTCTCATTTATTTAAGATATAATAAACTATGGGATTTTCTAAGCTGCTGCCTTGGAGGGCATTCGATTACCAACTATAAAAAACTTCGACGAAGAGTTAAGAATACAAGATTCCAACCATAGTTGGATATGGTAATGAAATAAGAACTCAAGAACTGTGTTAATTTGTTTAATTAAGTGAATCCAGATAGAAACACAACATAATCAACCATTGTAAAGAAGTTCAATGAAATAGTAACCTGAAGAACAGGAGACAATGTGGAAGATCAAGGTCCGCTCTCAATGATAAAAATGTTCTTAATATGTTGCTGCATTTCCAAGTAACTCCACACACTTGAAAAAGGCAATAAGAAATCATTCTGACAGATTCGGACACTGTTTGGCAGTAAATCGTGCTTACTTCGAACGTTTATGAAAGTTGATACCCTATAAATTCACAATGTTTAATTTTTTTTAAAAAATCTGCTTTTAAACAAACGTTTATTTATTAAAGAGTATCAAAATAAATACTTTTATCTCATCGTTCCATTTAAATTCTGAAGTTCACCCCTTTAACCCATTAGGGGTTCATTGAGGTGCTGCCCCACATGGTGTCTGGAGATTAACTTCCTTCAATGAGAATAAAACAGTCATCACTTAAGTATAGTGCTCCATTCAAAATTTATAGCCAATATTCCACACTTCTTGGGCAGTCTGTGTGTGTCCAGAATCAAAGCGGGAAAGAAATTCTTTGAATTTAAGCCAATATACTTTTATCGTTTTCATTTTATCGCCTGCCTGCGTAATTTTTTTTATTTTAAGTATATTGTTAACAGTGCTATCCTGTAAATTTATTCGATTAATAGCAGAAATTAAACTGATGTTGGAAGTACTTGAAGTACTTATCAAATATACCATTCAATTTAAGCTGCTTCTGTAAAGATAACCTACGGAGCTTTAGTTATATTAATGCGGTTATAATTAAACTGGTGCACGTAATTTCATCTCAAAGTTTATTCTTCGCTCCTAGTTCCCGAATTTTAACTACCCTACATCCTTTGCATTAATTTTTCTCTTTAATTTCTCTTTCTAATTCTAACTAATCTCTTTATCTGTTACTTTTTTCTTTTACCCCTTTGTGTTTCTTATATCACTTTTTGTATCTGATCCTTAAATTCATGTTTTCTTTGCTTGTTGTTAACCATATTTCCTTTTCTGCTTAATGTTATGTTTCTGTGTTTCTTTTGTTTCCGGACAACAGTTTGTAGAACATTCCTTTTGGATTGTATACGTTGCAAGACATGACAGGAATAATATACATATAGAAATCACTGCTTGCAATAATAAATACGACTACTCTGCAAAAACAAATGAAGTTAGAGATATAATCCAGGGAAAAAAGTTCACTGTAGAACGCAGAAGGAATTTGTTAAGATGGCGAAGAAAACTCCTTGCGTAAAATACGACCTGCTAGTATTGAATTTAAAGCTAAAGTATACTTAATGTCATTTGTAGATAGATGATGTTTTTTATATATCCAGGCCGAGTAAAGCTAAGCAGCGCATTTTCAATGAAGTAAGTCTTTCGGTGAGTAATGGACTGCCGTACGCGTGAACTGCACTTTTAAGTCACAAGTGACGCTATTAACTTTAAATTAGAACGCATAACCCTGCCATGTAAGAGAAAACTTATGAACTTTCATAAAAGGAAAAACTTGAAGCAGAAGCTACTTTAGGTAGTGAAGTAATTATTTTTGTACGATCAGGATTTTCTTGTTATGAAGGTTGTCTATCGACATACAATGAAAGTGAATGTTTCAGGTCTTGTAGTATACCCAAAACTGCCAACTGTAATCATTATTTTAGGTGTATTTTAGGCAAAACCATCTGTGTATGATAATTTTCATAGTATATCATTTTACATTAGTAACAACCTCCTTTACTTATTGGTTTATTCCTATATATAATGTATTCCTGTTTTTTAGATTACCAAAGACGCAATATAATATTCTGCTCTGTAAGTATTAGGGTTTCCATCTTTTACCTACATTTAAATCACTCCAATTGAGCATTATATGTTTACTATAACGTTAATTATCATTGTTTTGGTTCAGCAAACATACTCCTGTGTTCTAAAATAAGAATTCTAATTGTAGAGCCATTAAAAATACATAACCTACGAGAATCGTGCGGTATTGTGGTTAGGTAGTAGGTATGGCTAAGTCCTGAGTATTAACAACACTTAACCCTTGTTCTTGGGATATGTACAACTAATACATTTCAAAGTAATGCAATTGAAGTACTTACATTTATTGAATTTCGCATGGCTCAGGTTTTAGACACCGACACACGTGGTTTCACTTTATTAAACTTGTTCAGTTATGGTTAAATTAACAAAGCTTGACAAAACAAAGCAAAGAAAAGAAACAACGGAACAAATATACTAAGATAAAAATAAAAGTCAGTTGCCGGAAAAATAGCATAATGTTATATGAAGATTGGACACAGATTTAATTGCTTCTATTGCGCTCAATATTGTTTTAACCAACACTAAATATAACATAACCTCAAACTTGAAAATCTATGTAAGCTGTGCCAGCTAAGGACATCAATGGACATACTCCAGTGCTCTCCAAAGCTAATTCAAAGATCTAGAATTGCGAGATAGTTTCACACGGAGTGCGGCTATTGCTCAAATACTTTAAGGTAATTGAAATTCGTTCCTCTCGTTAGCATATGAGCACGCTCTGTCGACGGATTGCGTAATCAAATATAGACAGCGGATGTGACGTCACGTAGCGTTACGCCATGACTCAAGACGCAGGCTCAAGTCGGCGGAACGGCTTCTGCGGCAACAGCAGCTGCACGAGCCCTCTGGAAGACCTACTTTAATATTGGGTCTCCACCCACGCCAAATAGCCCCTTTTCTCATTAACTGTCTCAAATTACAATCAGGGTTCCAGAGCTTGAAGAATTCCGGAGTCATTTTCTAAGGATGTAGTCATAATAGGAGCTTTATGGCAGACACAAAATTTAATGGCAGCGGATAGCTGACCATTACTATTCTTTCCTGCTGTCCAAATAAAATTTGTGTTTTCAAATTATATTTCTATCAGTAGCTTTACAGCGTGATTTCAATGTGTCTAACTATACAACACCGCAAGGCAAGTCTCTGATTGGATGTTGGTTAGAACAACTCCTCCCTCGTGCCATTAAATTTTGTGTCAGCCATAGTATTTATTTTCACTATTCCTATCACTTAATACGCAAATGTTTAAAACTTACGAGTACAGTCAAATTAATATCAGTTTTATTTTTTCTTACAGGTGAGTAAAACAAAGGACATCATACTGGGTGAGTTCTGAACAGTGCAGCATATCCAGTGTATATTATTTTACTATTTTGTGAAAAAATCCAATTATTATAAAATATGGCATATTGCATCAATATTTTATGTTTTGAGTTTTATAAAATAATGTATAAAGGGGGCCAATGGGTGTCACTGGCCATTTTTGGTCGAAATACACATTTGAGGTTATGTTAAAAAAAAAACAATAGATGCTTAGTGTATATTTACAAACATACTCGTAGATACTACTCCAATTACATCGCATTCGTGATTAACACTAAATGTATCTAAATATTTACTGTCTCCTCTACATATAAACATAGTAAGAAAAGCATACCTAGATTTTAGGTATAAATTTTGAAATAAGTAAAATGTTGTGATACTTAAAATTATTATGACTGTGGTTTATAGAAAATATTTTCTCCAGTTGTAAAAATATTACGAATTTAGAGCGTGAAGTCCGTCCGATTCCTCTAACCACTGGTAACATTCCAGTACGACATAAAATTCTTCAACTGACTCGCATTTTCCGCATAAATCACAAGGAGATCTGAGATTCATTTAGGCTAACATATCCTAATGACCATTTAGAATGCTGTAAGTACTTTAAGTCCCGGACTTCGCAGGTCATTCAATGGAATGAACTGTTATTGCCCACTTTAATTTAGTCGTGTGTAGGAGAAGGCTTCGTAAAGGTAGAATCATAAAAAATAGAACGCCTTAGCCCATATTTGAACCAGGATCTTCCAGTCCGGCTAAGGCAATGAATTTATCAGTCAATTCTACTTTTCTAACACTTAGTCCTACACACAAGTTTGTGAGAACAATAAATACATACAGTTTTACGAGTGTTTATTTGGATGTCAAATTCCTTGACGATGCTGAATCAAAGGTTGTTTAAAGTTGAAGAGAACTCATGTAGGCACCTTGAAAGAAGATGAGCGATTTATTCCAGCCCTCATTCACGTCAAGAAGAACATAGTTATCATTTGGAATGAGTTGGTTTGGTGACCCCGTGTACCTTCGACCTCCTGGTGGGGCACGTTACGGCTGTCCAATCACGTGACGTAATCACGGACCGTAGCTAACAAGTGGCCCGTACATCATACCCAGAAATGAGCTAATGAAATGTTTTGTGTCCTTATGGCCTTCAGAATGGAGTTCCTGCTTCCAAGGCATGTTCTGAAATTCCTGCAGTTTGGACGCTAATGATGCTTTTGTGCTTTGTGCCTCACTCTAATAGAAATTGAACACCTTTTGAAGTAAGGTTAGGTCACCTCAATCTTCTACATAAAAATATAATTGCCTAGACATCTCTGTGCGTTTTCCTTAAAGGTCACCTTTGTAAATGTGCTGGACTGCACCTTACATTTACAATAAGGATCATTGAATTTGTATCTCTTTTTATGGAGAGGTCAGAATGGAGCACAGAAAATCACTTATTCCTCCCAGGACCAAACTTCAGCTCTGTACACAGAAATTTCTGCGTTCAAACATGTAACTTGTGTCAAAATTACAGGGGAGCGTGCCTAACGTTTAAACAAAAGTGAAGTGGTTTGTCAACTTGTTTCAAGAGGAAAAAATGAACAGTAAAACCATTTCCTTGGACCCGTCTAGGTATGTAATCTTAAGTTTGAAATTATTTAGCTCGCTTCTTCTGTTACCTTGTGGACTAAGGCTACACTACGGTGAGCATGCGCAGAGCTTTGTATCGGGAACTCAGAATCATTCCCCAAACTAACTTTATATGGAAAAAATTTAGTTACTTTTTAATTCTCTATGCTGGCTATGATCAAAATACTATACATATATGTATGTACGTATTTGCTAATAAAATGTATATCTTCTGCCAGTAGTCTGTGAAGTCCTCAGATGAATTTATATAATGAGCATATCATAATCGATAGACAAAGGAGATTATACCAAAAACGTAGATCTCATTTCACCACACCTATCAACTATATGCTTCTCTGACATTAAACATTTACATATGAATATTAATCGTTCTTTTACCCCGGCCGTGTGTACAAAGTTTGAAGGACAAAATCAGACTGAAAAATTTAATACCATACGGGTTTTTCAGTCTGCTTCTACGTTCAAATTCAGATATATTTACTGTTCCTACTTTTAATTTTACAATACCTCACACTTTTGATGTGCTGACTAATTATTCCTTTGTTTGTTGTGATGGCATGCAGAAAGTATAGAATTTCAAAGAATATCCATTGTTTTCACAATGATATATAAAGTAATACAAATCGGAAGGTTAGATTAAGGTCATACAAATTCCATATACCTAATATTCGTACTTTGTTCTAAGTAAACTTACACGATCATGTAGAAATATGTTTGTACCTTTTGTGAAAAGACATTTAAGAGATGCATATAAAAAATCTGATGTGTTGCACTCACATGACTTTCTCTACTCTTGTACTAACCATTCTTACAAACTCTTATTCCTGTATCTTCTTCGTGTTGGTTGAGATAACTAGTTTTACAAATTATCTTATTACTTATTTCCTTGTAGGTACAAGGGGAATGTTAGAATACAGTAGCCTTTGTGCGATAGTCAAATATTTTTAAGGCTTTGAAATCCCGTTCTCTTTGCACACTTAACATATAAATAATGAACAACGATGTTCCATTTCACCAAAGTTTTAAGTTTTCTGAAACTCACGCACATAACAAGGAATATCTCCGAAATGGTTTATCCTACAAGAAAATTTATTCACACATAAATTCTGTATTTTAGCAAGATCTACATTTTTTTGTAAATATGATTTGGTCTATCTCTAAGTTTACCAGTTATGCAAAAGTCGTCCAGAGTAAATACGACTACAGGGGTTATAGCCAGAAAATTCAAGATATACATTTCATTTGTCATCAAAATATCTCAAACATATGGCATTTTAATCAAAATCGTTACAGCCATTTTCAAGAAAATCAAAATTTTCGAAAAATGTTCCATGTAAAGGGTAGTTTAGGGTTGGGCTATTTTCTTCAAACTCTTCGTGTCGCATCCTTAAATGACATTAAACTTAAATACCAACTTTGGTTTTTAACCGAGTTTTCGTTTTTGAGTTATGCGTCCACAGACGGACCTTTTGCTAAAAATTATTTTTTTGAATTCATGGGGTCTCAAAACATATATTTCTGGTGAAATCTCGACATCGAATTTTTGGGTGGAATACAATACTTCCTTCTTACCAGTAGAGAAAGTAAAAAGTTGAAAAGTGTGAAATTTTAAAAGCGATAATAAAACTAATAAACTGGAAAAATTGCGCCAGAACAAGAATACTATAATGTAATTTGTTTGTTTTCCGCATGTTAAATATGACAATTTTCCCATCGTTAATTTGGCTTTTGGAAAGATATTGTATTTCACTCAAAATTTCGATTAGATGATTTAACTCAAATTATGTCTGTAGTTCCCATATAATCCTAAACACATTCCTAATTTATGTTGACTGCCTCTGTGGTCTTATAGTATACTAACCTTCAAGTCTAGAGTCCAGAGTTTGATTTCCGTCTGAAGTGTGAAAACTTTTCTTCAGATAGGATTATTCCCATCCTCAAGGTCTCTGCTTAGGTGAGAGTGTGAACATGCGTGTACATTTAATGTAATAACCCGATGTAATGCCAACCCAAAGATTAAAAAAAAAACAAAAACGAACCACCATAAAAAACACCATTTGTTATTTTAACTACAAATTTCTGGGATAATCGTTGTTATTAGTTTGAATTTTCAAACACTTGCAGTTTTTTCGAATAGGAAATATGTTTATGTATAGAGAAAAAAATTTCAATGACATCACTAGCTCTTAAAATATTTGACTAATGGTTAAGCCTAAGGTATTCTCTTATTCTCCAAGCGTTTGCAACAATAGTTTGTGTATGATTGAGTAGAGAAACTTATGTGAGTGCAACACGTGAGATTTTTCATAATGAAAACGAATACTTAGGCCGATTTTCCTTTCCTTTTTTACTTTCTCTACTGGTAAGTAGGAGATATTCCTTGTTATGTGTGTGAGTTTCGGAAAACTTTAAGCTTTCGTGAAATGGAACATCGTTGTTCATTTTTTATATGTTAAGTGTGCAAAGAGAACGGAATCTCAAAGCTTTAAAATATTTGACTATCGCACAAAGCCTATTGTATTCTAACATTCCCCTTGTACCTACAAGGAAATAAGCAATAAGATAATTTGTACAAATGTTTATTTTAACTAACACGAAGAAGATATAGGAATAAGAGTTTGTAAGAATGTTTGGTACAAGAGTAGAGAAAGTCATGTGAGTACAACACATCAGATTTTTAATTTTACGTCCTTCAAAGTGATGTCATATCGGAAGATGAATGAATTAAATTAGTGAAATGATGCTCAAATGAGCCTGAAGTCCATAGAACTTAAAGTTATCAGACATTCGTCTCTTCAGGATAAGGGAAACGGATAACTCGCCCTAAGTGAGATTCAAACTCGTGACCTCTTGGATGCTACCACCACACAGCAGAAGCGAGCTTTTCTGTAGACCCTACCGATATAGATCTGGTCAAAATTCTTATTCTTTCTTGAATGATTTGAATGATATTTACTAAGTACAACGGGACTACAAAGTAAACAGTCATCATCTGTCAAATTACCGAAAATGACGACGGTGGGCAGTAAAGTGTAATCAGCTGTACGTTGCTGCAATAAGAGCGGAAGTTTGCAGCGTGTGGTGAAAGAAACTTACTGGTGGGGTGAATTTCTTTAGAGGGCTTTGACCGTCCCTCTGCGCTGAGGTCAGAGAGTAGAGCACCCAACAATATGGCGACACGCGAATTAACTGTGCGACTTTTCTTGTGGGAACCTCTGCCTGCTCTTAATGAAGGGTCACCGGAGGTTGAGCAAAATTACAATTTTTTCCCCTTCTTCCATCTTATTCATCAAGCTCTGCTTCATCCATCTTGCTGAAGTGGGACGAGCTTCCGTTTTACTTTGTTGTGGTATAAACATTACGGTGCAGCTAATTATTTCTACGAATTAACGTGCTAATGATGTGATACCATATCGTAGAATGTATCTACGTGTGTAAGGAAGTTGTAGCGGGTGGCGGGGGAAGGAAAAGACGCCAAATTGTCATCTTGATGGGCTGCAAGGGACACACTAATAACATCTGATTTTGTTCATGTAAAATATGGCTGTAATTACAGAGTGGCCAATTGTATAATAGACTAAAAGCATGGTATCTCTTTATTATATGACTCTGTGACAGGTTTCTGAGGGGGGGAGTTAAAACGCGACTTATAAAAGATCTTTTCTGCCTATGCCCTTGACGGGGCGCCCCCCGCGAGAGGGGGGTGAGGTGAGAGGATACTAACGGTGGTGGACCTTGAGCAGACACGACAGTAATGGACAGGTTCCCTAACAGCTACAGATTGAAACTCCCCGATGGCGGCTCGTACAACCGCCTCCCTCCGGTCTTGCACATCTCCTGTTAGAGTCCAGGAACCAGAGACTTCCTCCGATCTGCAGGACGAGGATTTACAGAGAGAAAATGTCCTCTCATGCAGTCGAAACTCGCGCCAACATGTAACAACCAACCAGGATGAAAGGTGAAGTGATATAAAATGTCACGTGGTTTTGTTTACAATTCATTTGAACTTACACTGAAAGTATTTAATAAACGCGTCAGGTCTGAACTAGTTGATTATTGTAGGGAGTTGCCTCGAAGAAAAAATGTACCCCTTTCCCAGAAGAATAAGATTACGTCTTGAACTGGATCTGATGCAACAAAGGCTCTACTTATGGGAATGCAAGTTTGAGTTTTTTGTGATCAAAGTTCAAAAGTACCTTCCTTTGGCACTCTTTGCAGGGTACCTAAGGGCACCACTTTGAAAGCTGTACACATTCTGTAGAAAACACAGGTTGCGAGCAGAAACTCTTTTGGGCCAATCACGAGTAGCTGAAGATTGGAAAAGCCTTCCGAAAACTTTACAGCATGAAGATCTACAAATAAGTGCTGAGTGTTAGTACTTCAATTTCCCAGTCAGAGAATTCTTCTTCTTCTTCTTTTTCTTCATTTTCTTCTACACGGTTTAGGTTATGTTCTGTCCATTTCTTGTTCTTTGCTTTAATTTTGTCTACTAATTTATAAATATTTAGTTCTCTTATTAACTCATTTCGTATTCTACCTGCTCTTGTGCATCTCTTCACATTCCACTGCCTGTATTCTACTACTATCTTTTGATTTTATTACTCAACTTTCGCTTCCATATAGCAAGGAAGGAACAGCCAATGTTTTATATAATTTAAGTTTAGTGTCTTTCCTTGTTTTCCGACCTAAAGTTCTTTTAATGGTTCCTAGAATTTGTATATTTTGCTTTCTATATCTTTGTCTGAGGTAATACAATTAAACACTTTTAAGTAACGAAACAAATGAAGTTTTTTCTAAAAATGTTTTTCGCATTCCATTTGTCAGTGAAGTTCTACAGCGACATTTTTGATATTTCAATTCGGTGAAAATAAATGTAGATAATTATTTAATTGAAGTTTATGTTATTGGTTGTAGAGAAACAAATATTTATTATTATGAGCTTGTTTTTCATCATAAATGAGATTGTGTATGGCAATTTCGATACAAATGAGAAGAAAGCGCAATTTTAACCTAAAAAGTCAATACCGGCGCCCCGTAATAATCTACACGTACTCTTAGAAAGGAAGATCACAGTATAAAGATGCAATACTTTTAAAATAGACACTTCTGTTTGTTAAAAATGCTTATAAAAGACATGGGTTTTTAATACGTTAAAGTTATGAATCACTGATGCTCGTAAAGTAAACAGCATGCATGAATAATGCTGGGTTTGATTGAATCAACGACCAAGGGAGCTAAAGGATAATACATTGCCAATACATTACGGAGGATGATGTTGAAACATAGTGGAATACTATACAACCTATTGTCCAAACGTATATTACATTTGGAGTTTAGTGAAAAGCATTTATTGCAAAGAACGGGCATAGGTTACAGCTTTATTATTGTTCTACAGCAACTTGTTTTCAAATATGAACATTTACGTACTTTTGTATTGCTTTTCACCAGAAGCTTGAGAGTGAAGTAATCAAGCTGCTGAAGAAATATGATTTTGTAGATGTTACTGATAAATTAAGTAACGCCTTCTGCACTTACTTCTGGGAAAACTTCCTGACGTTTATTAGCAGGCAATCTGCAAATCTCTAATACTGCACTTTTTCCTTTCTGCACCGGCAGTTACAACATTTTTCCGATCGTGATCCGTGTATTTAGTAACGGTGCTGTTTATGATTATTACTGTACGTTGAGTTCGCGAGTGGCCTTGGGAATAATTTAAAACTATCGGAGCAGAACGTGCCCAAGTATGCTTCTTTCAAGTGGCGATGGGCTAGACCAAGGTCTAACAGAGAAAGTAATAGACCAAATTCCTTCTAATACGCAGCGCAGGCGAAATGTTTCATCTAAAAGCAGTAATGAAGCCCTGTGTCCATAGAAGAAGAGGGAAAGAACTGCACCTATATATAATACAGAAGGTATTAGTCTCTTCTTTTAGTGTATCTCCAATTCTTTTTAATATATATATAGATGAAATTATAATAGAATGGAAAAAAGTACTGCATGAGGGGATTAGGATAGGACAAGGAAGAGCAATAAACGCCCTTCTATTTGCTGACGATTTAGTTTTAATCTTTGACGAGAAAGATAGACTACAGAAAGAAGTATATCAACTAAACCAAATTTGTAAGAAATATGATATGACAATCTCAAAGACAAAACCAAAAGTAACGGAATTCCAGGGAAAATACCCAATAAGGACCAAAATTGCAGTACAGGAAACTATAATAGAACAAGTACCACACTTTCAATACCTTGGCTGTGATATAACCTATGAAGCGGAGAATCAAGATATAAGGAATAAAGTACAAAAATGTCAAGCAGTTTGCGGAACAATTAAGAGAACCCTCAGGAATAAAGCAAGGAAAGAAACCCAAATAAGATTTTACAGTGATGGCAATCCCAATATTAAACTACGGAAGTGAGGCATGGATAATAAGGGAAAAGGAGAAGAGTAAAATACAAGCCGCTGAAATGAGATTCGTACGATCAATCAAAGGATGCACAAGAGAAGATCATTAGAGAAGAATTGGAAGTACAACCGCTACTAGAAGAAATCCAAAGATATAGAAGCAAATGGGTCGAACACCTTAATCGCATGCCAAGAGAAAGAATACCAAAACAAGCCTTCAATTATAGACCAATAGGACGCCCCCTAAAGAGATGGCTCCAGGAAATGTGAGACCGGAACAGGCTTAAGCCTAACCCGTGAAGGAAGAAGAAGGAGGAGGAGGAGAAGGAGAAGAAGAAGAAGGAGAAGGAGGAGAAGAAGAAGGAGGAGAAGGAGAAGAAGAAGGAGAAGAAGAAGAAGAAGGAGGAGGAGAAGAAGAAGGAGAAGGAGGAGAAGAAGAAGGAGGAGGAGGAGAAGGAGGAGAAGAAGAAGGAGAAGAAGAAGAAGAAGAAGAAGAAGAAGAAGGAGAAGGAGGAGGAGAAGAAGGAGGAGGAGGAGAAGGAGGAGGAGAAGAAGAAGGAGCAGGAGAAGAAGAAGGAGGAGAAGAAGAAGGAGCAGGAGAAGTAGAAGAAGAAGAAGAAGAAGAAGAAGAAGAAGAAGGAGAAGAAGAAGGAGAAGAAGAAGGAGAAGAAGAAGGAGAAGAAGAAGGAGGAGGAGGAGGAGAAGGAGGAGAAGGAGGAGGAGAAGAAGAAGAAGGAGAAGAAGTAGGAGAAGAAGAAGGAGGAGGAGGAGGAGAAGAAGAAGAAGAAGGAGCAGAAGAAGAAGAAGAAGAAGAAGAAGAAGAAGGAGGAAGAGAAGGAGGAGGAGAAGAAGAAGAAGAAGAAGAAGAAGAAGAAGGTACTAGTCTTTACTTTATAAGAAAAACATTGGTGTTTAAATTAATGACGAGAAGATTGTGAATTTAATATGAATTAGTCTTATAAGACTATATAGGACTAATATAATAGACTAATATAATTAAGACTGATATAATCAGTCTTAATCCTTGAAAGAACAAAATTGGCAGTTAAATTGATGAAGAAAAGATTGTGAGTTTAATATGAAGGAAAACAATAGTCATTTATGATAGAAATGTTAAAAATGTTTTTGGGAGGTTCTGGCTTCAACTCCACTTGTCCAACCAATCTGCTTTTTTTAGCTTCCAAGGTAAGTGCTGGATTAGATTATGAATACGGCGAACGCGAAGTTGCACTTGAGGTCTAAAAACAATAGCTAACATGAAAATAGTTGGTAACAGTGACTGCTCTGCCATCTACTCACAGATAATGAAACCAGGTCTACTTGATGGCATCTAATGCCTTCCGTCTGACACGTGTAGAAGCAAAGATATAAGTTACCTGCCTCGTGAACACGTGTCGAAGCTGTCATCCACCCGTCATATATAAAAGCAGAGATACAGTTGCCTAGCACTAAGATATCCGTGGACACATGGGGAAGCAGATGGTATGGTACAGAAATGAGATCTACCATTCGACACACACCGAGCCACGCGGCATCTCCTAATTGATCCGTCGCAAAATGACCAGTAGGTAAACCGACGTGAAATAAATAAAGGGGGAAGGAAGGTGTCAAAAATGGTGATTTATATTACGAGTGGAGATGGTGATTTATTTTCCTGAAGGCGTGCAAAATAAAATTACTATATGTTGCCATATACCTTTTTAAACCGCCCTGAGTATTAAATTAGAGTATCCAGCTGAAATATGTGTGGAAATAGCAGTACACGTTCGGGCATGCGCAATGGTGGGTTCTAATCTGTGTTGTTTGGGCTTCATTGTTTTTTTAATTTCGTAACACCACTGCTGAGAATATAATTTCTGCAATCGTAAGATTCTGTGAAAACAATTCTGGTATTTCTCTATTTTTAATTTTATAAATATATGAGTAAAATATAACACATTTGCATGCATTTTCTTCCTGGGAGAGAAGTAAGCAAGTGGCACAGACTGTGATGTAGCCTAACCAGCATGGTAAGTAGTTATAATAACTATTATATATACACGTACAGAGACTTTTTGCTCCGAGAGAAGAGTGTCACAAAATGGTTTAATCTTTTCTCTATAGAAAGAACATCGATATCGCGTTATTATTGACATATGTGTCTTGTGAGCTACTTATGCACGATGTTGAATACAATAACAATGTGTTTATAGTGCTATACACTGTTTTATGCTCGACCGTGTCACACTATAGCGCTTATACGTCACTGTAATGGACCTCTTCATATCAGTTCTGATATCCACCAATCAAAAGTGCATCAGTTCATAACGACACTGCTAATCCGCCAATCAAAAGATTCACGTTTATCAATCAGAAATTCGCCGTCTGCACACATTCCCTCGTAGCTGAAAGCGAAACTATCGATTCCCGTATATGAGAAAAACCTGCTCTGTTTATTTAATAATTAATTAGTGTTAATATTGTAAATATCATTCCAGTAAATTGAGTTTGTCTTCTCGTTTATAATGTATTATAACTGAGCCTAAAAAGGGTATCTACAATTTAATGAAAATACCAAAATGGAAGGTAAATGTATTCATCCGTATTGATAAACACAGTTAATCCCAGAAGGATGAGATAAACTTGTGATCTATCCGCACTTGTCAAGTAGTTTATTTACGGCGAATTCCAAGTTACTTTGAATAAGAATGCCCTTAATAAAATATTAAAACTTTATTGAGTAAATCCTAAACCGGCTAAGTGTTCAGAGCGTGTTGCATGTCAGTAATATTTCAAAGCATTGGAGAGGAAAACCAGATTTGTCGCATAAAGTAAATTTTGCGTGTCTGCAAAAGAGCTTAATTTGGATGAAACAACGGGTATTAGGATGCATTCCTCTGGAAAAGAACACCCTCTATACAAGCGCAATTTTCTGCTTCCTGAACATATGACAAGCTCAAGGTACCATAAAAATACACGTGGTTAATCAGGGGGAGGAAACATTATGCTTTATTTGTTAGGAAATTATATAGGACGGAAATACATCCAATTAGGCCATTCCTTTATTATAATCGCTTGCTGTACTTCTTCTTCTGTACCTCCTTTATTTAGTTACCAGCAGAACTCACAGCTTAGCTTATTTTAATTCCTTTTTATTTTCTATACTGGAAAGTAGGGGAAGTATTGTATTCCACCCAAAAATTCGATGTCGAGATTTCACCGGAAATATATGTTTTGAGACCCCCTGAATCCGAAAAAAGCATTTTTAGGAAAAGGTCTGTGTGTGTCTGTGCGTGTGTCAGTCTGTGGACAGCATAACTCAAAAACGAAGAGTCGGTTAAGAACCAAAGTTGGTATTTAAGTTTAATGTGTTTCAAGGATGCGACACGAAGATTTTGAAGAAAATAGTCCCACCCTAAACTACCCTTTACATGGAACATTTTTCGAAAATTTTGATTTTCTTGAAGATGGCTGTAACGATTTTGATTAAAATATCATAAGTTTGAGATATTTTGATGACAAATGAAATGTATATCTTGAATTTTCTGGCTATAGCCCCTGTAGTCGTATTTACTCTGGACGACTTTTGCATAACTGGTAAACCGTTAGAGATAGACCAAATCATACTGTACAAAAAATGTAGATCTTGCTAAAATACACAATTTATGTCCGAATAAATTTTCTTGTAGGGTGAACCATTTCGGAGATATTCCTTGCTATGTGTGTGAGTTTCGGAAAACAACTTTCGTGAAATGGAACTTCGTTGTTAATTTTTATATGTTAAGCGTGCAAAAAGAACGGAATCCTACTGTATTCTAATATTCCCCTTGCACCTACAAGGAAATAAGCAATAAGATAATGTGTACAAATGTTTATCTTAACGAACACGAAGAAGATATTGGAATAAGAGTTTGTAAGAATGGTTAGTACAAGAGTAGAGAAAGTCATGTGAGTGCAACACATCAGATTTTTATTTATCTAGTTTGTTTATTTTTTTGTAGTTTACAGTGTACCTTACGTTTTAATTAACTATTTGTTTAAGTAATATTGTTTAAATGTCTCCAAGGATACAGAAGGCTATTGCGCATGTGCAACCTAACCTTAAACTTGTAGGGATAAATCATCAAATCGGGAGCAACGCGGGCGTTTCAGCCAGTAAAATCATAAAGGGAAGAACCCAGGTTTAATTTTTGTTCATTTTAGTGACTTTACCAATGCTAATCTCTTGATGAGGTATAAGAGACTGAATGAACCCTTTCTCATTGTGGTACCCCACAATTGTGTCGACTTTTGCCTCCTTCCGCCATGTTTTTTCCCACGTGTCTTCTCTATTGTTCTGCCATACTGCGCCGGTGGCGTTCAACTTTTCGTGTTTTCAACTAACTTCACGGAATAAAGGATGAACTTGGTTATCTAGGGTCTAGAAAAAGAAAAATACGTGGTCAGCCTTTGCAAAATTAGTTGACTATTGTAAGTGAAGCTATAAAGATGCCCTGTAGAGATTGCAGGTCAATGAAACTGGTCTTGGCTCATGGCTCTCAAGAAATTAAAATTAACAAATAATATTTAACAAGGTACAGGTCAGAAAAGTCTGAAAAACAGCAGGTATCTCAAATACACGGATAATAATTTGAACAAGGAATTGCAAAATAAAGGAATACTGTATTGCTCCATATTTCCGCGGTTTGGGGTAAAAATGTAGCACATTAAATTAACCATATAAAAAACAACAGCACTACGATTGAGATACCCACAGTATCGTGCATTCAAATCACCCGGAATACGGTGAACTTGAAGCATTGGTATGTGCTATTCAATCACTGTTATAATTATATAAATGGAACTTAAGTGAGAGCTATTTAATATATTTTAAGGCAAAATAATATTATTTTGCATACGCCCAAGGTACACTGATTATTTAATGTCTATATTCGAATTTTTGTTGATGAGATGCCATATTGCATAACATTTGTGCATCTGTGAAATAGAAGCTTATTAATAAACAATGGAAAGGGAAGTAGGAAATTCCTTTCACTGGAAACAATTGTTTCTGTATCTGGTTCAAGGTAAATCAAGGTGCTTCTTCTGTCTCTTTCCCATTTACCTGCTTCTATTAATGTTTTGCTGCAAGTTTTTACCCATTTGAAGTTATCTCTGGAACACTATTGTTGGGTAACCCAGTTATTTCCTTAAGGGTGATGAAAAGCGAAACTGTAGACAGGTTTATAATTCGCCAGCCTCCACCCCCTGCGGCGACAGGCGACCGCAGCGCCGCCCCTGCGCCGATAGGTCAGATAATATGTAATACATCGGCTTTGTTATGTTTTCTTTAGACAGTTTAGTTTTCCTCAAAAAAATATCGGCTTGCTATTTGAGAAAGGTATTTGAAAATTCAAACTAATAATAACGAATATTTCGGAAATGGTTAGCTCACAGAAACAGTAAGATACGAGACACATGATGGAAACCTTTTTTAATAATGATATTTTGGGATTCAGAAATTCTCAAAACTTACATTCCGTGAAATTCGGTGCCGAATTTTTGGGTAGAACACAGTACGTAGTAGAGAAATTAAAAAGGGAAAACATTTCTTGTGGTGAACAGAAGATGGTATGAGGTTCTTGTCGATACATATTGTCACTGCTAGCAGATATTTCGCTAACACTCGAAATATTTTGCATTTGAATAAAGGGAGAATGCATTGCGTAACTGTGGCAGGTAAATTCTATTGTGATATTGTTCGTGGAGGGTAATGACCTAGCCACATACAGAGGTAATATGCTCAGGGTGAGAGACTCCAAACTTGTCATATAACAATCACAAGTTCAAGGAAGGACACAAGAAAATGATAGTCCTTAATATTCGTTTCCTGAAGACTTAAATGTATATTTTGTTTTCTTGGAACTTGTATTGAAAAATATGTGTTGCACTCTCGGAACTTCCTCTACTCATTATGATTATAGATTCTACAAGATACTATTCGAAAGATAGCTCTGCATAGTATTCCACCCAAAAATTTCTTATCGAAATTCCACTGGATATATTTGTTTTGAGACTCTTTAAAAATATTTATAGGGGAAGTCCGTGTATACATATCTGTGTGTGTTTGTGTGTTCAAAAATGAAAATTCTGTTAAATAGCAAACTTGATACTTAAATTCAGAATCTTTCAACGATACATGAACATTTTCTAAAATTTCTCCACCCTGGACAGCCTTTTGCATGGACAATTTTCGATTATTATGATTTTATAACAAAAGTTTTCTAAAGATTCTGATTAAAATACCATATGTTTAACTGTCTGGGAATTGCCTCAAAAGTTCTTCACATTCTGGATGGCTTTTGAGTAACTTGTAAACCGAAAGAGATAGACGAAATCATCGTCAACAACAATAGGGCTTAATCCATTTACGCTTGTTGCAGTCGCATATATTAAAACTGTTCTGTTCACCTTCTTCTAGGCCTACTTATATTTCTTTTTCCTGTAGGTTTATAGACCATAATTAATCTAGGAATGCGGTAATTATCCATCGTTTCTAAATGTTGCCTTGAATTATACTGATATGGGTGAATTTTTTCTGTTAAATTGAAGGTATTTAACTCCTGGCATATTTGTTTACTTCTTGTTGTTGTTGTTGTTCTATCTCTTAAAGCACAGCCAGCTACATATTTTAAAGGTCACGTGTCTGCCACCTACAATTTTTCTTTCTTGTTGTTTCGTCATTGTCCAACATCCATAGAGAAGTGTTGGGAACGCCATTAGTTTATAATTTCTTATAATTACTCTTTCCTTACTAGACCAAAAATGTATATCTTCTTAAAGTGACCTCGTAGATCTCATTGAATGGATGGCCAGTGTATTTCGTATCGCTTTAACGATCGTGGTGTTCAAATTAGCTACACATTTCGATTAAACTGTGTATAGGTACGTATAGAGAGAATATCTAAGGCAGCATATTGAGGAACTCTTGCACGTTTTATCTGCAGGTCGCCGAGCCATATTTAGCAAAGCTTGCGTTGCTGCACTGCGGTTTGGAGACCAGGAATTCGAGTTCACATTGCGGGAAGTAGATGAATCTCCGAAACGTGGGAGCATTAAAGTAATAGCATTGCTGGAAGGGTTACCTTAATTTATGTGGGCTGAGCTGAGAAGGAAGGGCACATGTTGAAACCGCTGGGAGGGGAGAATAGGCCTCTTTTCATGCAACTTCCGCCATTCCTCAACCTGTGGCGCTCTTTTAATTATCCACCTGCAGCACTTTAGCACAATGCATTTCTAGTGCAAAAGTGGTACATGTAACTCCATTACATCTAACTAACGGTATAATTACTGCTCACTAATGGCTTTGACGGTTTTGTAGAATATAAGTTCTCCAGATCTTTCGTCATATACACTTCTAACTGTCAAACTTTTGATCAGGCTTCCGATTCTGAAAGTAAAAGACATTTTGCATGGGAATAAAAATCACATGAGACTTCTCTTTAGGAAAAAGCCTCCACCAGGTTTGAACCCGCGACTTTGGGAGCAGCGCCTAGTCAACTGAGCCACCCAGAGCGACAACAAAGACATATTCTAAGGAGATTGTACTTTTCGTTTGATAAATTTTCTGTCTGTCGTAAACACCACTGGATTCCTAGATTATTATGATATTCAAATATGAAGAAGAAATTGAAACATTTTACATCAAAACTGTTAAAGAGGCAAACACATTCATCAAAGAAAATACTTTGTTATGGGAAAATATTGAAGCAATCATCTGCAGTTGTCAAATGTTATATATCTCATGAAAATTTGCCAGTTTGTGGTGATGTATTCATAACAAACTTCACAAATTATTCTTCCTTTCTTTGCCATTTTTGTATAAACAACAAATCTTGTTTTATGTCAAAGTATAATTTCTAAGCATGCAGTAGTATCTTCGATATGAGAAATCATTTGTTGGCTTCTATGGTTTATTTAAAATAGAAATCTGAAATAGGTTTCATTCTGAATAATTCTGTACGAACTCTATAAAAATAAATTGTTATTCAACTAGAATTCACTGCATCTTTAGATTTCAACTTTAGTATCCAGATTTGCCACTTCAATGTCCAAAAATTTTTTGATGCCCAGTCTACGAGTGCTAATTCCTTCAGGAAATCCAAACCCACACATTCGTCAAGCTATTACATGAAACTTTTAAGCAAAGTCGTGTGAATTTGGAGAAAATTCCTGAAAAAAATATTTGGCCCAAGTTATTTGTCTTGTGGAAATTTCTTTAAATATTTATATATTTATTTTAATGCTCTATACACGTGGAAACATTTTCATTCGTCTTCTAACCTCCCAAAGTAACCGTCCATTTGAATTATTCTAGTAGCTTTTAGATATAACTTACTGTTTTTGAGCTATGAGCCTCACAGAGCTCAAAACCATGCCCAGTCACACTTTAGGGGCCTCGTAAGCATGTCCTTCTGTATTTTATACTCTATTGCCTTACTTCGGTCTCACTTGCAACTTAATATAGGTCTTCCTATTGATCTTCTGGTTTATAACCTATTGCTGTTTAATATGTTCTATAATTTCTATTATTACTTAGCTGTTGCATTATTCCTTAATTGCCCAATCTTTTCCATCTTGCTACTGACTTAACAAATCTCGAAACTCTAATTTATTCAACTGAATGTGATTTTACCTTTGACTTTTAAACTCTAGCTTTCATTCGCCTAAAGTATTGCTGGTTACGTTATACAATTTAAGCTTATCCAAAAGTTTATCAAAATAATTATATTTTAATTAGTATACAAATTTCCTAATTGTTTCTAAATGTAAATGTGCTCTTTTAATATCGTTACTGTTTGGAATAAAATTATGTTTAAAATAGGTTGATGTTACTAACATTATAAAAATAAATGCAATGCCAGGGATATAATTTTTGTGTTTGACTACATTTTACTTAACTGGATATCAGTTTCGCCCACTGTTTTCAAAATCTATTTTTATTTAGTGCTTTGAAAGTGAAATGTTAGGCGTTCTTTCGTAAGTTCGTGAGTTTTAATATATTTATAGAATACAACAGAATAAATATACTTCCAAATATTTCCTTATTTATACATATTTTAGTGTTATAATGTTTGCTTTTTTTCCCCTTCTTTTAAACATTTATTGTGAAATTTTGTGTTGCAGAAGCTCTTTGGTTTTTTAATACATTATGGCAGATCAGAATATTGTCAGAATATTTATTTTTTGTGTCCGATGCAACATTTCTTTCATCCTAAGTCAAGTTTAGAGAAACTAAAATGGATTTAAAGAAATGTAGAGAAAGTAAAATGTAATTTAATTGTAATAGCTATAAAGTGGAGAAAATCTGAAAGCTACAGTGGAGGGCAATGTCCTTTTACAAGTTAAGGTAGCAATTTCATGTGGAGATATTTCAAAAGAAACTCCAAGTTAGTTCACTTCTACATGTATGGAGTTCAGTTAATTACAAGCAACAGGCAACAGTAACAATGCCATCTAACTACCTCCAACCGTGAGAAACTTTGGCATCTACTCATATTATAATGCCATATTCCGGTCATAATTTCCCATGTTAACAAGAAAGGCGTATCTTTTATTATATTATGCCCCTGTTATCTGCAAGCTTCAACTTCTGGCAGCGCGGATGTATGTAGAAAGCGCATGTTGGCTTTTCACTTTGCCAGTCTTTCTCGGAAATGTGAGCGTGAACACGACAAAACGAGACTTTTCGATCGATTAGTGGTTATTCAACTGTTCCACTTCCTCTGTGTCGTTTGTGAGATGATCATGTTGACATAACCTCAATGTGAACTGTGTTTTCAAGGTGCCAGCATATCTATAACGAATCGCAAAGCAATTGTTTTTTGGATATAAAGTGTAATCTTATCTTTTATGGGACAATGGCGTGTTTTGGTATAGAGACGCAATCGTAAACACGATTGTCTTCTGTTGATCCTGCTGCGCAGAATCAAAATGAGCAATTGTGAACATTTGACGCAATTTTTATTTCTGATAGTCTTGCGCACAATGGTGACGTGTACGTCAAGAAAATGGATTTTGACCCTCAACTTCAACCACCTGACATACTTCTAGATGACTTTGGTAAGTTTATATCAATTAATAAATTATTAAAAATAAATTTTCTTTTTAGGTTATGGTACAGAAATAGGTTATGTTAAAGACATCCTTTTCTACATAATCATATACACAAGAGTATGTTAAATCATTTTAGTTAAGAATTAGAATTATTTAATGGAACCTTTACATTGGCACAGTGCACTCCATAGAAGCTTGAACTAATCTTACGGCCATAATTTCCATGAAGCTTGTAGAAACGTGAAACTTGTAATGCTTTCAGTGGCTCTGGGAGTCATTGTTATTGACTTTTTTTTTTTTTTTTTTTTTTTTTTTGTGGGAGAAGATAGATAAACCTGAAAGGAAAAACGTTAACTAAATAATCATTTTTGTCGCAATTGTTAAGAGTCAAAAAGTACTTAAGTAGAGAAACCACTGTGAATGTAATATGCAGCATTTCTATTTCAAACATACACAAAATCGTATAGCTCATTTCTAGAACAGTGAGTAGAGAAACAGTTATGAATGTGTTGCCCAAAAGTAAGTAGAGAAAGCAATGTGAATGTAATACGTAGCATTTCTATTTCAAACATGCAAGAAATTGTATGACTTCTTTGTAGACGAGTGAGTAGAGAAACAGATGTGAATGTGTTACCTAAAAGTGAGAGGAGAAAGCAGTGTGAATGTAATAGCATTTCTATTTCAAACTACTGAACATGGTATGACTTATTTTAAAACTGGGGATAAAAATGATTTTTGGTGTAAAATCATGTTTTTTATGGAAAATTGTTTATAGAAGAGTGAGTAGAGAAAAAGATGTGAATGTGTTACCTAAAAGTGCGAGGAGAAAACAATGTGAATGTAATAGTACTTCTATTTCAAACATACAGAAAATGGTATGACTTATTTTAAAACTGTGGATAAAATTTTATTGTGTAAAATCACGTTTTTTATGGAAAATTGTTTATAGAAGAGCGTGTAGAGAAAGAGATGTGAATGTGTTACCTAAAAGTGAGTAGAGAAAACACTGTGAATATAATATGCATGTATACAAAAATTCAACCAAATTTTAAGAGGTAGAACTGGAACTTAAAAATTCAATGCCACAACTGGGATTTGAACCACAGACCTTCCGCTTGCCCACACACGGCTTGTGTGTTTAAAAACACCAACAGTAAGTTTGTTGGCATAAATAAATAATTCAACCAAATGTTTAGAGCCGTTTCTGAAATACCGGGAATATATATATACAAGAATTGCTCGTTTAAATATATAAGATAACGTGGTATATAGATGAAGCTTAGATTCACCTGTAAGGCTACAACACACAAAACAATAGATACTAAACTGCTGTAAACCTTCATATCACCCATGAAACATCACTGTATGTTGAAAAGTTGGCACTATGGCACACAACGTTAAGTTCCAGGATTGTTGGCCCCATTTCCTTTGACACAGCTGTAGACACTGCAAGTTATAAGGGAATGTGCAAATACTGGATGACATCGAATTAAAAGAAGGTGATTTCCAGCAAGATGGAGCGACGTATCAAGCTCCCCATGTAACTTGCAACAAGTTTCTTTAATTATCGAAACATCTGAGATCGCCTAAGCCAGCCTTGTCGGAATATTTCGGGGGTATCTTAAAAATACAGTGTTTATGAATAGGCCTCGGACAGCTGAATCCATTAATAGCCAAATAAGCAGCATTAGCGAACATACTCTTCCTAGCACCTCACAGAATGTGGTGAAATATGGACGCCGGTAGAGGACAGTTCCAGCATTTTCTCTGGGTAATCAACGTAATCTCCCAATTGTATATTATATGTTCCCAATCTGACACACATTTTCTATTATTGGTTAAGGTTTATATGGACCACACTGTAAAAAGGGAATGTGGGAGAAATCTCAGAACTCATTCAAGCGATTTTGATAGTTCTATTGCCGTTGAAAATTAGTTATCTCCGACGTATGTACGCTATAAGATTTTACATCTTAAATGAACAAAAGATTAAAAATAAATTACAATTAGGTACCTAATATTAACATGTTGGATTTATAAAACATGTAGGTGCTTGCGAAGATGACTTTACGAATTAAAATAATAGCAGCTCAAAATACAATAATTGTTCAACCAATGTTATTAGTGAATATCAGTACGTGGAGGGGATTCGAATCGTCCACGGATCACTTACGAATCGTGTGTTCGTTCCAACTGAGTTACCTAGAACTTCAGAAACAAATATCCCTTTAACATGACGTATATGTTAAGGGACACTGGGAGTGAAATTTGAAAGTTCCACATTTCTTGATAGATTTTTCTGAAATTTTTACTGTGTTTGTATTTATATAAGAATAGGCGGTACACCAAATTTCATTAAAATTGGATAATTCGTTTAGGATATATAAATTATTTTATGAATTTAATAGGCACATTTTCAAAATAGAGCTCGCGTCTATTGACTTTTCAAAATTAATTTATATTGCCAGAACTGATACTCTAAAACATGGGTAACAATTGTATGAAGAGATATTTCAAATATGTTTGCTGATTATGCTGTACATATTTTTTTAATAATAAAGAAAATTTAATCTTAAAAATTATTGATTTTTTTCATACAAAAAAAATGTTTTTGGAATTCATGTTAATTATAACATCAATATTGAAGCATAGTTTTGTTTAGCTGCTATTTGTGAATACTTTTGAAAGTTTTCATTGAATTTGAAGCAAAACTCAGGCGCGACCTTCTTTTGGAATGTGCAGAAATGTAGTTTTGAGAAAAACAGGCTTTTATATATGAACATCCTGTGTACCTTAAGGGAAGAGCACTATTTGAAAGGGCCACATGGAGTGGGGGATATGAAAAATGTTAGCTGATCCAAATGCACAGGTGTTCCAGGAACATTTTAAGGTAAAAAAACAATTTTCGACTTTTTGACAATTTTGACCAAAATTTCACTCCCAGTGTCCCTTAAATACTTACATAGAATCTAGCATAGGAGCTGATGTTTTCACGTAAAGACTATGAAATGCGGATTGCAAAAAACTATAAAATAAGGGGCAGCTGACTCACTTGGTATATATATTGTTTGTTTGTTTACCACGTTGTCAAATATCGTCAATCCAGGCGCCGTAATTTTGTCCGCAGAAGTTCCTTTTCATACCAGTAAATCTACTGATACTTTTAAGTACAATTAAAAACGGGGATTTCAACCCGCGTCCTTAGAATCTGTAGACCTGCGCCTAACCAACTAAGCCACCCAGGCCGACAATTCTGAAGATAAAAAAACAGAATAACGACCTTCCATTTGAGAAAAGTATAAGTATTGCAAACCTCACACAAATAACAAGGAATATCTCTAAAACGGTTGACACCACAAAAAAAAAAAAAAATGCACTGCGATATATCCTGTGTATTTTAACCGGATCTGCGTTTTTTGTATAGTAAGATTTGATCTATCTCTAACGGTGTACCAGTTATGTAAAAATCGTCAAGAGTAAACAGGACTACATAGGCTATAGCCAGAAAATTCAAGATACACATTTAATTTGTCATAAAAATATCTCAAACATATGACATTTTAACCAAAATCGTTAGAGCCATTTTCAAGAAAATCAAAATTTTCGAAAAATTTTCCATGTAAAGGGTAATTTAATGTGGAGGAAGTTTCTTCAAAATCTTCATGTCACATCCTTGAAAGATACTAAACTGAAATACCAACTTTGGTTTTTAACCGACTTTTCTTTTTTGAGTTATGCTGTCCACAGACTGACAGACTGACACACAGACACACACACGGACCTTTTTCTAAAAATGCTTTTTTTGGATTCAGGGGGCCTCAAAACATGTATTTCCGATTTTTTATATTATTTTTGATCGAATACAGTACTTCCCCTATTTAGTACACGTATTGAGAAAATAAAAAGGCTAATTGTAAAACAAAAATATTTCTCTTTCAAAGTTAGTTTCGTTTTATTATAATACTGTGGACTCTTAACTCACACCCCACGTTTCAGAAATCAGCGAGGTTAACCACATTACTTCCATCTTCTCTGCACGTCATGAAAACTAGATAAATGACAACGTCACGCTCGCTAGAGCAGGTGCTCAGTAGCCGCAAGGTCGTTGGTTCGAGTCCCCCTGGGGCAAGGGCGTATGTTAAAATGCTTGTATTTGTTTTCGTTCCAATAAAATCCGGTCGTGCGCAATCTCACCATTGTTTTAAAATGTAACATTGATTCTCCCAGACCATAAGGACGCCCTAAAGCCCCCAGGACTGAATTTCATCCCAGCATTTCATGATGAGCTAATGGTACCTACATAATACAGGCCCTACGTCAGAAATCCCTCTACTTTCTTTTGTTTTTATTCATACCTTTTTGCATTTAGTCAGTATTCTTGTAAAGTAATATTTCTAGAAGTTGTATAAGTCTTACGTTAACTTAAAAGCTGGCAGTGAAACAACAACAATAATACTAATAATAATAATAATAATAATAATAATAATAATAATAATAATAATAATAATAATAATAATAATAATAATAATAATAATAATAATAATAATAATAATAATAATAATAAGAAGAAGAAGAAGAAGAAGAAGAAGAAGAAGAAGAAGAAGAACAACAACAACAACAACAACAGCAAATATTTATTGCAGCAAAATATACTGGCATACATCGATAGTTGCCTATAGAGTTAGGAAATATCAAGAAGATGAGCCAAATTGCGGTAGGTATATCATTTTGGATCCAGAACTGAAAAAATATTTGATGGATTTGACTCGAAAATTGAAATTGGGCTTCTTTTCATGAATGCCCATAGCATTCATGGTTCTAAGCATGCCATTCTATATTGGGCGTAAAAGACCGCTTAAATTTGCTCAGTCATCCTTATCAGGTTACGTACCGTAAATCCACGACACGGAACCACCAGCTTTGTTTCCCTTCCGAAAGAAACCGCGTTAAAGATTCTTATGGCCGAAAGAATCCACCGCCCTCCGCCAGGTTCGAACCTGTCACCTGCGGGCGAACTGTATTCCCTTGCTTTATCTGTTGAAACTTATGTTATTTTAATCAAAATAATTAGTGACATTTTTTAAAAAATCAAATATTTTGAAAAGGGATAACCTTGACTATTGCACTAATGTCAGATTATCCTATCTTAGTAGTGGTTGGTTATACATCGCCTCCTCCTTGCGGTTCCGCCAATTGAAACATTCTTATGCTTCTGAACATCTGAAGTAGCCACCGAAGTAAAACTGCAGATCCATGAATGTCATGCAGCCGTCCTTATTTACTTTCGAAAATTGTAGTTTTAATAACTGTAATTTTAATTAGAGCAGAGCTATCTTTAATGAACAGCCTAATAGCACAAATTCGTTTATTTATATTCATCACATGTCTAATTCCTCATATCTCTGGATTAAACGCTAAAATTATTATTGGCACTACGATTGGGTTATCGTAGTGCCAACTGTGGAAATAAATCTTAATTAAAATGTATCAATTTTATTGTTGTTTATTTTTAAATCACTATTAATACTAAATAAATTATTAATTATTTCACTTAATATTCTATACAAGTTCCACTCAAAAATTCGATGTCGAGATTTCATTGGAAATATATGTTTTGAGACCCCCTGAATCCAAAAAAAAAAAAAAAAAAAAGCATTTTTAGAAAAAGGTGCGTGTGTGTGTGTGTGTGTCTGTGTCAGTCTGTGTGTCAGTCTGTGGACAACATAACTCAAAAACGAATAGTCGGTTACAAACCAAAGTTGGTATTTAAGTTTAATTGTTTTCAAGGATGCGACACGAAGATTTTGAAGAAGATAGCCCCACCCTAAACTACCCTTTACATGGAAAAAAATTCGAAAATTTTGATTTTCTTGAAAATGGCTCTAACGATTTTGATTAAAATTTCATATGTTTGAGATATTTTTATGACAAATTAAATGTGTATCTTGAATTTTCTGGCTATAGCCCCTGTAGTCGTATTTACTCTGGACGACTTTTGCATAACTGCTAAACCGTTAGAGATAGACCAAATCGTACTATACAAAAATGTAGATCTTGCTAAAATACACAGTTTATGTCTGAATAAATTTTATTGTAGGGTGAACCATTTTGGAGATATTCCTTGATATGTGTGAGAGTTTCGGAAAACTTAGAACTTTCGTGAAATGGATCATCGTTGTTCATTTTTTATATGTTAAGTGTGTAAATACAACAGAATCGCAAAGCTTTAAGGCATTTAACTATCGCACAAAGCCTACTGTATTTTAACATTCCCCTTGTACCTACAAGGAAATAAGTGATACGATAATTTGTACAAATGTTTATCTCAACTAAGACGAAGAAGATATAGGAATAAGAATTTGTACAAATAGTTTGTACAAGAGTAGAGAAAGTCATGTGAGTGCAGCACATCAGATTTTTTTAGGGAGTCTCAAAGCATGATTTCCGGTGTAATTCCGATATCGAAATACGTAGTGCTTACTATACTTAGTAAAGGAAGTATAAATTTAGGTGTTTTGAGTACTTTAAAGTACAATAATTTAAACTCACTTCTTTGTATAGGTTAAGGAAAGAAGGGGGCAGAGTACTGATCCTTGAGGAACTCACAATTTTCTTCAACCTGATTGAATTATCAATAGGAAGTAATGTAGTAGTGCAAACATTCCTGTGCTACCCCATTCCTAGGCACGATGTACAAATGTTTCTCGTGCGGTAGCGAGCAAAGCTCCAGGCGTGGTTGTTCCGGAGTGTACTGGACTGGAAAATGCGAGACACGGCCCTGTGGACGGATGCACTACCTTCGCCATGTTTGCTTCTCTCAACGTGCAACTCTGCACACATTAAATTGAATGATAACCCCACTTCGACCCCCCACCGACACACTTTAAATTGAAAGATGTCCATCGACTTGTTCACTTTCAGGATACCGCAACAGGATTACACATTCTTGTTCAAAAAGGAGCCTCTGAGAAACAAATGACAGCGCTGCTTGTAAACTCAGCTAGGATTTTGATTACTCTTATATTTCAACAGGTAAACTTATTACGAGCTCTTGCAGAGTTGGAGCTCGATTTACAATGGACGAAATATGTGATGCATCAAGCATACAATCAAACTCTCAAGCCTTAATGAAAATAATTTTACATTTACATGACTTGCTGAACCTAATAACCTTAATTTTAGTACAGTTTCTACAGATTATAGGGTAGACCAGTAAGAATGCCTGTTTTTAATTGCTTTCTACTGTGTGTGTGTCTGTGTGTCAGTCTGTGGGCAGCATAACTCAAAAACGAAAAGTCGGTTAAAAACCAACGTTGGTATTTAAGTTTAATGTCTTTCAAGGATACGACACGAAGATTTTGAAGAAAATAGCCCCACCCTAAACTCCCCTTTACATGGAACATTTTTCGAAAATTTTGATTTTCTTGAAAATGGCTCTAACGATTTTCTTTAAAATGTCATATGTTTGAGACATTTTTGTGAGAAATGAAATGCATATCTTGAATTTTCGTGCTATAGCCCCTGTAGTCGTATTTACTCTGGACGACTTCTGCATAACTGGTAAACCGTTAGAGATAGACCAAATCATACTATACAAAAAATGTAGATCTTGCTAAAATACACAATTTATCTCTGAATAAATTTTCTTGTAGGTTAAACTATTTCGGAGATATTCCTTGTTTCGTGTGTCAGTTTTTGAAAACTTAGAACTTTCGTGAAATGGATCATCGTTGTTCATTTGTTTATATGTTAAGCTTGCAAAGAGAACGGAATCTCAAAGCTTTGAAACATTTGACTATCGCACAATCCCCTTGCACCTACAAGGAAATAAGCAATAAGATAATTTGCATAAATGTTTATCTCAACTAACATGAAGAAGATATAGGAATGAGAGTTTGTAAGAACGGTTAGTACAAGAGTAGAGAAAGTCATGTGAGTGCAATACATGAAATTTTTGGTGTTGTTTTTCTTTAATACACTAGGTGATTCACCTATAACTTACTTCCCATATTTGTGGAGAAAAGGTACGTACAGGAATTTATTTTTCACACGATTTTGACAGGCGTGTGGGGCTAATTAAACTAGATGATATAGGACATTTAGAAATGTAAAGAAATATAAACTTTGTACGCAGATTCCAGCTGCTGCAGACTTCCTGCCGGCGGTGACTTATCTCCCAGGCACGTCCGTAGGTTTACTGTTGAGGTCACAAGAGCGAGAAAAGTTGACACTGCCCATACGTGGCCTACACGATATTGCACATCACCTTCCTTTCTCTGATTCCTTGAGCACAACGGATGATTAATTTATACATAATGGAAATGCATTAATTACCTGACACTTTTAATTAATACTCCATAATGAAATCGTCTTGAAGAAGCACATCTTCATTCCTCTTTTAGTTTCTCTCCTGCCTACGAAAGGCAGTGGAAACAACAATCTATCTTTCGTTAATTACTATAGCAACATTGACAAGCCTCACAGAGTATAGACACGCAAGGGAAGGCGGGAGTAATGTCATTTTTCGATGACGTCATCCACCTCAAGCCGAAGAAAAACAAGCGAGAATAAAAAGCGATCTCCCACGGACGATCAGGGGAAGTGAGAGGGAAGGGGAAAGAAGGAAGGGTGGAGACCAGAAACGCCCCTCAAATTTGGTCCAAAACACCAAACAATTTGAGAGTCTAGCCTTCTAGACTCAGTATTCAGTCGTATACCCTCCCTACGTGATGATAATATTGTCTGTGTGTCACCATATCTTGAGCTGCGATCACAAACCTTTCCCGAATATCACAGGATTAATCACGCGCTTACGCTTGGAAATTTGAAGAAAAGGAATTGGGAAAAGTGGACCACTCCTCTTTCGTCATTCATTCTGATGAATGGGAGCGGGACATAGGAGTTAATATAGCTATCCTATCCTATCCTCAGGATCGCTCATGAAAATGCATGGATCCAGACACTCAAATATCAACAGGAACTGAGATTAGTTCTGCTTGCCACATCATTCATGCTCAGAGCGCATTGTGTGATACCAAAAATATTCAACAGTAGCTGTGTAAACACCCTCAGCAACTGCCTTAACTTCAGTCCTGTCTTCTTCTCTTTCTGAAGCAGTGTTTCGTCTCCATAGTTCACCAAGCCCAGATTTAATTATAATTTATTGCCATTGAGCTATATTTCAACAAGAGACTTATCACAAGTTTTAATGAACTCTAAACTAAAAATCTGATGTGTTGCACTCACACTACTCTCTCTACCCTTGTACTAACCATTCTTACAAACTCTTATTCCTATATCTTCTTCATGTTAGTTAAGATAAACATTTGTACAAATTATCTTATTTCCTTGTAGGTGCAAGGGGAATGTTAGAATATAGAATACTTTGTGCGACAGTCAAATCTTTTTGACCTTTGAGATTCCGTTCTCCTTGCACGATTAACAAAGAAAATGAACAACGTTGTTGCATTTCGCTAAAGTTCTAAGTTTTCCGAAACTCACACACGTGGCAAGGAATATCTCCGAAATGGTTCACCCTACAAGAAAATTTATTGAGACATAAATTGTGTATTTTAGCAAGATCTACAGTTTTTGTATAGTACGATTTGGTCTATCTCTAACGGTTTACCAGTTATGCAAAATTCGTCCAGAGTAAATACGACTACAGGGGCTATAGCCAGATAATTCAAGATATACATTTCATTTGTCATAAAAATATCTCAAACATATGACATTTTAATCAAAATCGTTAGAACCATTTTCAAGAAAATCAAAATTTTCAAAAAATGTTCCATGTAAAGGGTAGTTTAGGTTGGGGCTATTTTATTCAAAATCTTCGTGTCGCATCCTTGAATGATAATAAACTTAAATACCAACTTTGGTTTTTAACCGACTTTTCGTTTTTCAGTTATGCTGTCCACAGACTAACACGCAGATAGACACACAGACACACATGGCCCTTTTTCTAAAAATGATTTTTTTGGATTCAGGGGGCCTCAAAAGGTATATTTCCGATGAAATCTCGACATCGAATTTTTGGGTGGAATACAATACTTCCCCTACTTACCAGTGGAGAAAGTAAAAATATTAAGAGGTGCCAAGAATGCCATCGTAGCTGATGAACCCAGTTGTTTCTACTGTTATTTTATTGGTATTAACAAGAAAAATAACTTATCTGACAAAATGAAGGATTGGGCTACGAAAACATACAACTAAATAATTCCATGATTAGAATAAATCAATTTCATTACTAATATTTAAATAAGGTAACTTAAATAATATAGTTATAAATATTATTATAGAAATAATTATTAACAAAAGTCATAAGGAGTAAACAGGACTACATAGGCTATCTCCAGAAAATTCAGTATATTCATTTCATTTGCCATAAAAGTATGTTAAATGTTCCAGGCTCACAATAATGGAAACAGCTTTTATCCCCTGTCACAATATCCATTAAAAACAACCTCTTGCGTTTCGAAATAGCTGAAGACTGCTTTGGATAACACATTGTCTCTGAACGTTGTGTTCTTTGGGTTAACGCTTCAAGTACGCCATAATATTTGTCAGCTGGTATCAAGCAACTTCCAATTCAGCAGCTATTCTCTTCAATGTTTCTCCTTGATCAGCTCCATTAATAGCACCTAACTTTTTATTCGCTGATACCGCGACCTTCTTTCTCTTTAACTACCGCGTCAGCACCGTGTGACACAGTACAATACGTATTAGCATAATTTCTTGTACAATGTATGCAGAAACCGTAGATTTAAGCTAACTAAAAAGCGAATATTTAGCATACGTGCTTATAGTTATATTCTTGCTGTCATAGTTAAATGTATTATCTAATTTGAATATTAAATTAAAAGGATTATGTACCAATCTGATCCGGATAAGCCGTATAAACGAGGCTTTACTGTACTTTGAGTTAATTACAAAGTTGTCTAAGTACCAAAGGTTTTTAATTACGCTAGTTCATTAATTTGTTTAAATTTAAAAATAAAAGGAATGTCTTAGGTGCAGTTTTACTATTAGAATACATACACAGTCTAAAAATCTCCACAATTTAAGTTTCCACCTCTTGCATTTCTAAGTGGCAAAATGAAAAATATTTTGTTATACTTCATTATGATATGTAAAATAAACACAAGTCATACAATGCCCTAACGACAGCATAAATCATCTTTAATGCCAACATTGTTTTAAAGACACTTCGCGCCTCTCCCACTAAAAAGAATAAAAAGAAAAAAATACATATTTGAGAACGCCCTTAGCTTCATTCATTATAGTATTTGCCAACTTGCATATTTGGAGTTAACGGTTGCCAGAAATTGTTTTTTCTTGCAAATTGCACAGAACAAATGTCTACCATTCTTTTGCGAAGTTATCATAAACTTACTCGGAGTAATTAAAAGTCCAGGAATATACAAATATAAGGTCGTTAATATCATACTCGTTCCTCCGTAAACTATTCTTACGAAAGATATTCTATGTCATTCTTATTAATATACAGTATATATTTTCAGTTGAGAAAATTAAGTATCCAAAACGCAAACCAATAACAAAGAATGTCTGGAAAATGGCTAACGTCACAAAAATTCTTATAAGATAGATCTATGTGCGATTTAAACTGTGCAAAAGTGGTTGAGAATAAAGAGGACTTCAGAGGCTGTTCACAAAGTTGAAGATATACGTCTTATTTGTCATGCAAATATTTTAAATAGGTACTTTAATCAAAATTGTTAGAGGCTGCTTTGATAAAATAAAATATAGTGAAACATTTTCCATGTAAAGCATAGTTGTAGAGAGGGTATTTTCTTTAAAATCTTCGTATCCTGTACTTGCAAGGTTCTGATTTATTAAATATTTCAACTCACTCTTAGGTTTTACTGTGAATGTAATAAGCTGCATTTATATTTTAATCACAAAGAAAATTGTATGAATTATTTATAAGAGAAGGAGTAGAGAAATAAATGTGATCGTGCTTAGGAAAAGAAAAGTGAGTTGAGAAAAACGCGTGAATGTAATACATTGCATAGTAAAATGGATATCATAAAAGTTTTCTCCATGAAAAATCACTTAAATGTGCCAATTTTATAGTAATCCTTCAACCAGTGTTGGGGTTTATCAAATTCATACATAACGGCCATTTTTATATACACAGACAGCAGTGGCGTAGCGTGGTGTGTTGGACTTGGGTATGCACGAACTCGTGTTTAGGTGAAATTTCTAAATTCTACAATTATAAGCAGATTTTGTTCATATCAGACATAGGAATAATATACATTCAAATTTTCATTGCAATACCTTTAACACCTTTAAATATATTACCTTTTCCAGCTATTTTTGTAATGATTTGGTTTATTAAATAAAAATTATTAACTTTGAAATAATATTTTTTCATAATTTTTATGGTTTTCAAAGATTTTATAATTCACCAACTGGTAAATATTAAAATTAGAGAAAACTCCCTTCCACTATTTTTTCTGCATTCTCAATTTGTTGATTACAAGCACACGTGTAGTGAACCATACGGAAGCATATGAGCAATGTGCATACCCTGCCTTCAGTTTCCTCTTACACGTTCAAACACACTAGGCTCAAAATGCTGCTTGTTGTACTCTAATACATATAGAAGAAGTTAAAAAATACGAAATTAAACTTCACTGCCAGATAAAATACGGGAAAGCTTTGCTATAAACTTCATTAACATTAACAAGCCAGATGCTCTTTTCTGCGTTGCATCCACTGCGCGCGCACATCGTTTCACGTGATTGGCCTGAGGGCAAGCCGCTCTGTTTCAGTGCTTGGCGTGATACCCAACACATCATCCACTATTAATACGTTAATTTGATTTGCATAATTTAAAAGCCTTCTTTTCTTTACAAATGAATTTGGGTCTTAAATTAATGCCTTGGTTACATTTAACAATTTAGTATTATACATGAGTGAATACCGAAATTTACAAGCGGATATATTAGAATATAAATTCCGCAGTGTTGTTTTGTCCACAAAATAATGACAGGCGTATTTTTGAGTGCTAAGAAATGAGCAGAAAGCGGCTGAAGACAAATCACCATTAGATAGCACATATTTTTAAATTGGGATCAAAGGAAAAGATGCGTAGAATAAGGTGTGGTGACCTCGTGGTTTTGAGATCTTCACGAACTTCAAGATTAGGCAGATCGAGATCGTTCTATACTAAATTAAGTTCCATTTGTTTTGCTTCGTGTATACAATAAATAATCTTAGATTCACTGTTAAGATAGGGAATGGTCAACTTAGTCGGAACGCTTTAAACAAATGCAAATGTCCGATCTAATAGGACCATCGTTTATTTCTAGAAATATGAACTAAAATATTTGTAAGATAATGAAGATCTTGTGAGAAATTGGTTGTCTTCTTCGTCAAAGGTTATAAAGCAGATACTTAGTTTTTGGACAGCTTCATCCATAACCCGATCTAGGTTTTGGTACCAACATTGTAACAGTAAATATCTCCACCCAAGTTCGAACCAACGCTGCCTGCTTTTCTTCCATTATTTTCAGGGCTGTCTCAAGTAATTTAATTGAAAATCATTTTATCATCGAAAAACAAGCCTTTGTTATTTGTAGAATAATACAAAAGTAATTTATGTGGCAATGAAAGTCTTCTGATTGTAACACCTCAGACTTTTTCAATACACTCATAAACAAAGAAACAAGGGGCATTTATTTTATTCAAGAACTTTAAGCTCATTCACCATTATTTATTGCCAACAGACATGGAAATTATCAAGATAAAATAGATTCAATCAGCACATAGGCGTCTTAATCTACATAATAAATTAACAGATCCTTTTATTATTCCAGTGTTGGTATTAGCTTTAATGTGCTACTTTCTTGCTTCATGCATAAAGGGCACCGAGTTGTACAACTGTCTGGTGTTTATAATTATGTTAAATAGCACGACTCTGGGTCATTTAAATAAAACAAAAGCTTGTGACGGTGTAAATGCCACGCTATGGCATACTTATCCATGGCGAATGATCGCTCGTCCGTGCATATATTAAACCTCTTGATAACTTAAACCTTGCACTGGCGTTTAGTATGCAGGTTATGCAGTCTCGAGGCGTGGGAAATAAATCACAGAAATGTTTTAATTGCCAGAGTAAGAAGCTTATTTACACAACTGTTTTAAAATAGAGGCTTTTATGCTTCCTTGCATTTTAAGTAACGGTCTACTGGTAATGTTTGCCTATACGTAGTGTAATGGGAGATCTGCTGTTCTTGATGAACCTAAGCCAGGTGTATATGCACATACGCTCTTGTGCGTCGGGGCAGCGTAAGTATTACGGCATTAATCTTGTGATGCCGGTCGACGGCAGCGGCAACACAGCAAAGGCTCAGCGTCGGGCTGCCTTACACCACAGGTGGTTCGTGCATCAGACATTTCAGGCTGCCTTGCGTGACTGTGAATACGTGACAAGAATCAGAGCGGCAGCGCAAAAGGTTTTCGAGATCATTCGCGAAGTGTCCGGCAGCCGGCGTATTTGTAGAAGTTTCAGAAAAGGTTAATTCGAGAAAGGCACATCATCCTTGCTATATAAGGAGGTGAGGCAGCGAGAGTAGACAGTTTTTAGTAGTATACCAGCTAGTTACAGACATAAATCGTCGCAAGAGCGTGTCTGTATGTGTGCGTGCGCGCGCGCGTGTCTTTGTGGTGTTATACAGTCGACAGAAGAGATACCTGGCGTCGAAGCAAAGCCAATGAAGCAGTCTAATGGGTGTTGAGTAATCGTATCGTCAGAAGTAGTGTTTGAGAGACAGATAAAGTGAAGAAAGACAAAAAAGTGTGAGTCATGGTTAAGAGAAGAAAACAATTGTGAGTTGTAATATCACGAAAGACTGTATACTGTCGAGAAGATGACAGAAAAGAGGAGAGGAGAAATAAATAAATAAATTTAGTTAAACTCAATATTTTTCCGTTTTTGGTCAGAGTATTATTACGTTACTCTAAAGGTTAACATGTAACGCGTCAACGCCTGGTGAGAAGAAAGAATTCAGTGCCACTAAAAGCAACGTTGTCAAGTTTTCTCCAAATAACCGTTCGCACTCCGCGCATGAGATTTACTTATTAGAAGACTAATGATTTTTGTCATTGGTTTTTCATTGTGCGTTTGGTTGCATTGCTCTTATACTACTACAAAAATTGGAAATGGACTGTAATTCTTCTATTCAAAGTTTGTAAAACATTTGGGTTCACAATCACAGATTCATACGCCCAGCTAAATGTTTACATTTATTGTAAGTCTGAGTTGTCCTCTACAGGAATATGGTGTGAATCTATCTGCTACTTTTGAGGGCCGCACCATGCCCTTGTTACAACGCAGTTTTCACACAGTGAAGCTAATGGTTAAGTGATATTTGTATTCCATCATGCCGAAAATAAAAACAAGTATTACCGCGAAATTGAAAATGAAATACAACTGATGAAATTGGTAGCAATTACAAGATTACTGATGTACTCTCAGGTAAGAAGTATTTCCTCGAAGAAGAGCTGGAAACCTGCAATATTCGGAATAAGCCGTAGTGCTAGAGTATCAAGATTGGAAAGAAAGAGAAATGAAGAGGTGAAACAGATGACGGAGAGAATGTTAGAAGAATGGGGGAGCGTAGGTGGCCCAAGACCTCGTGGAAGAAGGAAGCGGGGCAGGCCAAGAGCAACTTGGAGAGGACCCATTCATAGAATGACGAATGGTAGATGCCTAGAGGAGGATAACTTGTTCAAGCGGAAAGAATGGCGCATGGGAATACAGGGCAACTGCTCAAGGGTGAATAAACCCTCAAAAGTAAAAGCAAGTATAAGGATATATCAACTAATGAAGGTAGTTTAAGTCATTCTTTGTTCTTTAATGTCACTTTTAATACATTTTAAGGTCATTTTTAATATTTCTTAGGCCATCTAAAGCCAGGCCTTGTTAGCGAAACTCGTAATTTGCCCGTATTACACAGCTTCTTCTTTTCCTCCCCAGTTTTCTCAACATTTATCCCCTCCTGTCGTTCTCTTTCTCTCACTCTCTCTGCGCAATTACTATGTTGTGTAATGGTTAGAAATTCGATAACAAACTGCCTTTTTTCAGCACGTTAGTAGCATCCAGTTCATAGATTATTGAACACAAAGCTCTATTATACGCTAGAGATATAAATGAATCTCATTTTGTACATTTGCGCAAAACTACCATAAAAGTAACAAGAAATCTAACAGAGAATATTAATGGCTAATAGAAGAAGTATTGTGTTCTTGCAGATAATTACACTGCACTGTAACGCCGGTTGAGCTTTAAGAAACTTGCAGTTCATGTAAAAAAGTAGAAAAGAAGCAGGTGAGATTAAAACAATAACCTTCAAATATATTCGACATTTGCAATAATGAATCTGTAAACATTTCGACGACTTAATATAGTCGATGCGCATACGTGCAGCAAAATAGGCAATTCACGCAGGTAGAGCAGCCAATCAGCGCTCAATGACGCAAGTTCAGCTTTTGTCCATAGCATAAACCGGAAGTGGATTAAAAACAACAACAACAACAGCGGAGTGGGAGTTTGGAGCATATTAGAAATGAAAGAAGTACGTGAAATTGACACATAAGATAATTCTGGGTAAGGAAAGGACATTCCTGAAACTAATCAGAAGAGGAAAAGAAATTATCCGGGACTAAATGCTTGCTAAGGGATGCACGTGAGGGAATTGCGAATGGGAAAGCTGAACTAACTAATGTTAAAGACAGAAAGGAAGCTATGGAAACTTGTGGAAGCAGTGTCAGTGTCTTTGTCTATGATTACTCTACGCCTGATAGAAAAGCGGACGGATAAGGAGCGAGACTGGTTTGCAAAGGCACCACCCGATAACCAAGCGGGCGGTAAAGTTACATCTCTATTCCAGGGCAATAAATTTTGGAATAATAGAGAAGAAATGTTCCACGCTTAGCCTAGAAACCGTTGTGTTGACCTTTGTTGTTGTACAGAAGTGTTGTCAACATTCATTGATAATCCGCGCGTTGGAAAGAGATGGCGTGACTGTAGTGGGGTGTGCCCCCGCGAGTGAATGGATGGATGGATGATGGACGCAGATGGGCGGGCTCGCTTGGCTCAGAGACCGTCGCTGTAGGATAATTACCAACCATTGCGCGAGCTGTCGCTAAATACAGGGATCGCAACCTCTTCAGAGCAACACTGGCCTAACCCATTCAGACCTGTCTGGCTGGAGAGTTTATTCACGTTTTGGGCAGTAAAACTCCACATCCATCGTCGTCCTTAAGGCACTGACTCGTGAACGGCTCAAACCACGCCAGGACCTTCCTTGATTATTTTTATTCTGGTTTTCTTCAGCACTTTTATTTTCATTTAGGAAAGCCTGCAACATTATATGTTGTGAAAGAATATCAATGATAAAAGTGTTATAGCATAGACCTTGGCAATTTTGTATTACTGAAGGAAGACCTTGACGTATTTTATTTTCAAATAAATCACATAGTCTGAAGGAGTCACATAATCATAATGTTACAACACTGTGTGGCTAGTAACCGTAACAGAAAATGTATGTCTGGAAGTCAGAATTAACAGAAAGTCTGGTCGAAGCAGAATGTTAGAGTACGTAGTTCCTTCGGAGAAACTCATATAGGACATTCACATAACCTATGTTTTAGCGTATTCTCTCCAAGCACTTCAGGCACTTGCTAGAATCACTGAGACGAATTTTACTACCTTATCTACTATTTACTATGCAATATACTACGGATGAGCAGGATATTATGCACCACTTCAGTCCTGAAACATTTCTTATTCATTTTTTTTTCCAAACATAATTTCGTTGCATCGTTACTTTCCACCGCCTGTGGTGCCGCATATAGTAACACTTCTGGAGGAAAATAGAGGAATTAAAAGAAAGAGGCTCCTGGTATAAAATTTAATTAAAATTGACAATATCGAAATTCAGAACGCCTTTGGTACTTGTAACAACACAAAATCACTGATCATCCACAGGGAGTTAAACTTAGAATGGGGAAAGGAGACATGCGAAAAAAGAGATAAAGCAACCAGGGAAGGAATTGCTGCAAATGTTAACTAACTAAACAGTTAAAATTGTGCTTTATTCATTTTCATGTAGTCTTCAGGTGGGTTATCGCCATTCTTAGTGCTTTCCCTAAATTCATAGCTCAAAATTTGAGGAGTTTTAAGTCAAACATTTTAACTATATATTTGTGTCAGTTTTGGAGATATTATGCTTCATTTTTACTTTCTCTACTGGTAAGTAGGGAAAGTATTGTATTCCACCCAAAAATTCGATGTCGAAATTTCACCGAAAATATGCTTTGAGGCCCCCTGAATCCAAAAAAAGCATTTTTAGAAAAAGGTCCGTGTGGGTGTCTGTGTGTCTGTGTGTCAATCTGTCAGTCTGTGGACAGCATAACTCAAAAACGAAAAGTCGGTTAAAAACCAAAGTTGGTATTTAAGTTTAATGTATTTCAAGGATGTGACACGACGATTTTGAAGAAAATAGCCCCACCCTAAACTACCCTTTACATGGAACATTTTTCGAAAATTTTGATTTTCTTGAAAATGGCTCTAACGACTTTGATTAAAATGTCATATGTTTGAGATATTTTTATGACAAATGAAATGTGTATCTTGAATTTTCTGGCTATAGCCCCTGTAGTCGTATTTACTCTGGAAGACTTTTGCATAACTGGTAAACCGTTAGAGACAGACCAAATTATACTCTACAAAAAATGTAGATCTTGGTAAAATACACAATTTATGTCCCAATAAATTTTCTTGTAGGTGAACCGTTTCGGAGATATTCCTTGTTATGTGTGTGAGTTTCGGAAAACTTAGAACTTTCGTGAAAAGGATCATCGTTGTTCATTTTTTTATGTTAAGTGGGCAAAGGCAACATAATCCCAAAGCTTTAAAACATTTGACTATCGCACAAAGCCTATTGTATTCTAATATTCCCCTTGTACCTACAAGGAAATAAGCAATAAGATAAGTTATACAAATATTTATGCCAACTAACACGAAGAAGATATAGGAATAAGAGTTTGAAAGAATGGTTAGTACAAGAGTAGAGAAAGTCATGTGAGTGCAACACATCAGATTTTTTTTATGTTAACCGTGCAAAGAGAATTGAAACCTTTAAAAGACTTGACTATCGCGCAAAGTCCACTGCATTCCCATATTCTCCTTGTACCTACAAAAAGATGAACAATAAGAAATTTCTGCAAATGTTTATCTGAAGAAACACGAAGACGATTTAAAAATAAGGGTTTGTAGGAATGGTTAGTATGAGAGTAGAGAAAGTCGTGTGAGTGCAACACATCACATTTTTAAAGATAAGAATTCGCTTATTAAGAGCATGACGTAAAAGCTTGGTTTGAGGGTATCTTGCGCAATAGGTATACATACTTATATACGCTTTCAATCAATTTAAGGCTTGTTCATAATAACCCGGTAACGGAAACCTGAACTTAACGGGAAGCAAGCGGCATTTGGTTCGTAATACCTCAATAATAAGCACAGGAATACATATCCAGAAACAATGGAAAGTCGAATTTGCGCATTGAGGCTTCATTTATTTGTAACTGTTCATCTGCTGTCAATTCAGGTTAGCCAACCTCGAAAATAGAGTGGCAATTTTTTAAAATACAAATACATTATTATTTCTGATTCCTGTAATCGTTGCATTCCTTGAATAATAGCGCGAATTACTATGCTGAGAGAGTAAAAAAAGTGCCGAATCGGCTGCACTGTGTTTTGCCTGTCCGCGTCCTCGGCGTTTACAACACATTGTAAAGTATGTAATATATGGTAAAATACACCACTTTTAAATGCAATTATACGTGCCAGTTATGCTAGGGATGTATTCCAGTCCTACAACCGATTTTAATTTATGCTGTTTTACACCTTACCCATTTTAAACTAACCTAATTTGCATTGCGTTAAAGAAATCAGTAAGTTTTATTTGGCGGCATAATTCACAACTTTTTTTCTCCGCGTATTGTTTGATTGTATTAAGATGGAAATGAACAATGTTCGATTCATTTTCCTCCTTCATATGCAGAATCATCTTGCTTATTGAACTTATCACTTCACTAACTGCAGAATATCTTCTTCCGTGTGCATGTTTCGTTACTTCGGGAAATTTTCGGGTGACATACGTTAAATACGAATCCGCTGTATTTTGGACTTCTATTGTGCGTGTGTGTAAAGGTTAATATCCTTTAGCTTGTTACGTCATATCGGGGACGACGAATAAACGGGTAAAATGATGCTCAATTGAGTCCGGAGTCCATAGAGCTTAGAGCTACCCAACATTCATCCCCGGAGTCACCTTATGCAGGTAATTCACCCTAATCGAGTTTCGAACTCGAGACTTCTTGAATGTAAGGCACTCCCACATAACGAAAGTAGATACATTAACGTTTGTTCTTTGTTAATTTTGATGACGTAGTTCCCTGTGTGTGACATCCTCTCCAATATCTCCATCTTTGTTCATTCTGTCATCGGCTGCTACAATTGTAAGCTATAGGATGCTGTTTTAGGGTATGCGTGGATGTGTGTAAGGACAGACAATACTATCCAAACTGGCTGATACATTTTCTGTTTGACACGAACAAAAATACGTGAATTTTAGAAATACACGCTGTTAACCAACTAAAGTCTAGCTTACTTCATAGCTACTACACAACAATTCCTATATATAGTGCCAAATCTTAACCTTCTTACTCGCATCTAAAGTACAATTTTTGCTCTGAGAATTATGTTCCCTTTATAATTCAGAACTAGCCCACGTGCAGTCACAACTTCCTGATTTCTAATTACCTGAACCTTGAGTTAATGAATTTGTTACTGAACGAGTTTACTGGAGCCCTAATTGCCATAAATGATTTATACTAATTGCTTCACTTTAATACTGAAATTGGCTAGCTATTACTGACAGACTTTTTTATTCATGCTTCTTTCATTATGCATTGATTTTAACAGAGACAAGGTAGAAGATCGATTGGCAGACCCAGGCTGGAGGACTTCGACTTGCCTATGCCATGAAATGAAGAAGAAGAAGAAGAAGAAGAACAAGAACAAGAAGAAGAAGCAGAAGAAGCAGAAGAAGAAGAAGCAGAAAAAGAAGCAGAAGCAGAAGAAGAAGCAGAAGCAGAAGAAGAAGCAGAAGAAGAAGCAGAAGAAGCAGAAGAAGAAGCAGAAGAAGAAGAAGAAGAAGAAGAAGAAGAAGAAGAAGAAGAAGAAGAAGTACACTACAAGGACTAAAACAGTGTGATTGCACTGCACTTCAACGCCCCTCGTTGAGTTATCCTAGCTCACGGCAGCTCTCCTTGGCATGGCTCTGCTAAACAGATGAGCATCAGAGCTCAATGCACATAAACCACTGATGCAGGTTGAAGAAGAAAGCTCTGCGTAGTCATGTATGTCGCCAGGAAAAAATATAGACAAGCGCTAGAAGGAGACAAAACACGAAAGAAAAATGTCCGTCAGCCACGCCTCGCACTTTTGGCCTAGTAATACTACAGTTTACAATGGAGGGAAATAAAAGCGTGAAATATCGAAAAATGCAATAATTATCGTAACAGCATTATAATTTTGAACCTTTCTCTGCCTTGAAAGGTTAAGGTTTTATGCTTGAGTAACACGCTTAGTAAAATGTATATTACGATAAAGCTTTCGATAAAACTGTCTTTTTATAAAGAAAACGGGAAATAATATTTGTAGAAGACATATAAACATAAGAAATATGAAAAAAGTTTGTGTCATAATCACATCTTCTTAGATACAGGGCGTTTATTTATTTCTTATTGGTGGCTAATAAACAATACAATGGAAATCGTGCATCTGTCCCATTTATGAGGAGACAATCTTGATTATATCTTGTCTATGTTGTTTGGTTACTGAGGAAGGGAAGTGTTTGTCATATTTGTCACTATTGCTGCTATTCGGCATGTTGGGTGCTGCCGGCAGGCAAGGAAGACCGTAGAGCATAGGTAAATTCTACTTAAGTGCGTAACATCTGAAGGCTGATATTATGGGAGGAGGCTGTAAACAGAGCTTCACCGAGATTCGAACCTGAGTCCTCTTGAATGTGTGCCAGACACGCTACCCTGTCACCATAGAGGCGGGTTATTCTGTAGTATACATAGAGATGTAATAGTTGTGTAGTTCGGTAGTGTTTTGATATAGCAATCCTCTTTTTCTCTCTTATCATGTATTTCGTGTAATTGTGAAAGACCACATGCATTATAAATTACTTATGGTCTCTTTGAACATTGCGATTATTTGGGATGCATATAAATTTAAATAAGTAAATTCTTCTTGTTAGGTATCATTAACACTTCCGATATTTTTTTCAATGCACATTAGTTACATAGAAGCATACAGGAAATTACTACAAAGGTCAACTGTTTAAAAAGAAGCTCGCTGTATCTTTAGTGACTTGATGTTTTATATACCCTTTGCTTGACCTGGTGGGAAACAAAAGAATAGACGTAACATTTCAAACGCATGTAGCTTAAAATGCTGGAAAATTCCGGACCTGTAACAGGAAATGTCTCATAATGGCTAAAGCTACAGAAGAAGTACCCAATTCATTTAGAATGAAAATATCACAACCATTTACAGAAAAATCAAGTTTTCTTCCTCGCGGTAGTATGCCAAATTATGAGAGTTTAATTGTAATACGTGTTACAACTCTTCCTAACAAAATAAAAATAACGAATAATTATAGAATAAATTTCCGGACTGATTTTGTCCCGTCTAGCCTTGATAACTCTCACCCACTTATGCACTTTGCTATCACTCATCGCACTGAAGTCACGCACTTCACTAATATGTCGATAAATGTCCGCTGTTGAAACGTTCCTTGCTGTCAAAAACCGTATGGCATACCCCATTTCCAGTTGGCGGGCCTATCCATTGTTCTAAACATTTGAACCGACACTATGGACAGCACACTGCAACACTACAAATGCAAATGACTCGTTTTACGCGCACGGCACGCCGGGAGTCGTTTGGTTTGTGCATTTCAATGTTCGCGCGAAATTCGAGTCGGGCCTTACTTTACAAATTGCCCTCGTATATGTTTTGTGACTAAGTATGTATTCTACTGAGCGTTATGTATACCACTTGTCCAAATTCTGATGTCTGCTATTATGCTCATTTGCACAGGTCTATTAAGGTCCCTGGCATTAGAATATGATAACGAAAGTGATTTTCCCAGGGAATGAGGGTACTATTAGCTGATAATTCAATTGAAGTGCACCCGTATTACAGAATTATATAAGATTTAATTTCAATCTTAGACTTTTAATTTTCCTTTTCCAATCCAAATTGGTTAATTATGTTATTTTAAGCAAACATCGAAATAATATGTCCTTACTAAAGTTGAATACAGAGAAATAATTAACCTTAATTGTGGGAAGGCCATATTGGCATTATTTACCTGATTAATTCATAATTCTGATTCTTCAGTATTTATGCTGCTCTGAGAACGGTGATATCACAAACGGTGGAGAGAAAACCCATGTATTCGAGGGCTATACATATGGCATAATGCAAAACGATCGCAAATATCCAACAGGAGCATGTTATGGGAACAATTAACAGAAATTTAAAAAATAAAGCAAGAAAATAAACACAAATATACCAAAAACTCTTGCGTTTCTCACAGCTGTATATTAAACTGAACTGTGGACCCTCAGAACTCTAGATTAAAGAAGACTGGAGGTTTTAAGAAATATTTGGAAACTATAAAAATGTATTACAAATTAAGACATAAGAAGTTTTTAACTACGGAGAACAAATTATATATGACAATAATAAAACAAACAAATGAATGGATAGCAATAGAACATCAAAGGAAAGAATACAAATAAATCGGCAGCAAAATCAACGAAACTTGTCCTTGTGGTGGCAGCACTGTCCTCGAAAGATGGCTACTTGGATCCAAGTATCGTCTTTATACTCCTCTTTTTTGGTTTAGGCTCCACAAAACGTATTTTTTATTTATAATTTTGGATGAGAGGTTGATTTGGATGAAACTACGAGAATATTTGCAATCCACGGAACTCTGTGGAAGACTAGTCAAGTCTGAGCGAAAATAAAAATAAAACTAACTTATAAGGGTTCCTGAAAATCTCTGCTCTGCTAGAAATATTTGATGTGTGGATTTACATATGATTTCATTTGTTAGAGTTATTTTGTTTTAGTAACCATCTACATTTACTAGGAGAAATGGAGAAATAGAACTTTATTCCCCAAGAAAATATTAGTTTTGAGTTTGCGAGAACACGTTCTGCACCAACAGAGTGTAAAGGAAAGTTTTGCAAAATGTGTAATATCTAAAACGTTGTTAAAAGTAAAGTGAGATTCTGTTTCAACATGTTTGTGTGAAATAAAATAAGAGTTAATTATTGAATTTGGATCTTCATATAACAGCTTTTTTCAAACCATAAGACCTTCAAGAGAAAGAAGCCGCATTGAAAACCACTTCATGTGTTACATTCACACAATTTTCCCGTTTATTTTTATATAGCTTCCACAGATCATTCTTGCAATAGCTTATCTACTTCATGTTGACGCTAAAATTTAAAACTCTTTCCATAGCATTACCTGATGGTGAAAGCGCTTCAAGAATTTGTATACTACAGAAAACAATCAAGCCAATATCAACGCTTATCTTGGGAGCATATATTGCCTCAAAAGATATTTGAAATAAATTCTGTCGTATAAAAATCTGTAAAGATCTTTTGTTTTTAAATAGGAAAACATTTTTATGAATTGTTAGTGTAAATATCACATTTTGGGTGAAATTGATCTGGTAAAATCATTCAACAATGTGCTGAATCATCTTCTGTTGCGTACATAGGAGTGCATAAAATCCTAATTATCTCATAATTATATGATAATTTCCTCCCAAACTTGTTGGCTTGCTTGCTTGCTATAACATGAATACCGAATGCCAAAAGTTACACGAACTAAAAGCTTAAATGCAATTAAGAGACAAACAAAGCCTTAAAAAGTATATTTATAAAAAGATAATCTTCTCCAAATGAAATATCGTCAAGAGTGGAAAATAATTACCTGGTGCTTTTAGCCATAATTACACAGACAACGGCAATGTTGGGACAAGTAGAGATGTAAATAATAGATAATTAATAGCTTCTCGTTGACATAATGTAAGCATTCGGTCATAAATATCAGCAGTGTACACTGTGGCAGTTTTTAGGTCGATGTCGCTAGTGTCGCTTTGGCGCACCGTGCTATTTTCACGTCATTCGCAACGCAGCGAAGACCGCCCAAGATTTGAACATTCTTTCGCTAAGCCTGTTCCCTCGGTGCATCCGACTTGGAGCAACAGTGGCCCAAGTGCTTCAGCGAATATCCAGTTCGTTTCCAATACTGGATAGACTTGCGTTCAGTTGGGCGTTCAATGCAACTAAATTACTGCTTTCTATGTGTTCTGCCTCTAAGCTTCCACTCGAATTCCATAACAAGATTTCACGGAAATACACGTATGTAGGTATCAAAGCAATATCTCTCCGAAATAAAATGTTCGATAAATAGCAAACTTGATATTTATGTTCAGTAACTTCCAATGATTTTACACGTAGATTTTAAAGAAAATCCCTCCCTGCCAAACCACCCCTTACATGGAATAATTTCTAAACTTTTTTATTTTCTCGACATTTGCTGTATCCATTATGATTACAAATAAAATGTACATATCTCCTGATTTTCTGAAAATAGCGTGTGGAGCCCTCTTTACTTGAAAGGAAGTTTCTACAATCTTGTATAACAATTATAACAATTGCATTACGTTGTATATCTAAAAAGTTACCAATGTTTTCTTTTGTTTATTGTTTCACTATTTGTTTAATAATGTTAATTTTGTTGTAAGTGATACAATTTATTTTGCTGTTGAATTTTTTACTTAGTATAGTTATTTAAAGAACATTGTGTTTAATTTAAATTATACCTATTCTAACTGAACATTGTAACCGGGCAAACCTGATATCTTCACAAGTAAATAAACAACAGATAAACTTAAGGAACAAAAACTAAAATTGTGAATAGCTTTAAAACACGCAATTGATTTCAAATAACTTTTTGTAGCAGCTTTTTTCGAGATAACCGAAGTTGCTCTTCAGGTATTTTTGCCTACGTCATGGTAAGAATATGGAATTTTACGGCCAGGACATGGCGTCTCAGTTTTGAAAATCTATCAATTATCCTGCTTGCATTGTTTTGAAGAATTGTATTTTCATATTCAAATACTTGGAACGTATGAAAAACATACAATCTGAAAATACGGCACACCTGTTAAATCTTCATAACTATTCATAATGTTATCCTATGAAACTAGAATGTATGTTGAGAGAAAAAGGTCCTTCATTTATATTTATTTTGGATAATTAGCCAATAATTATGAAATTAAATAAATAATGAATACGATAAGTACAAAGTAAATATAATATGAGATATATAGTTTATATTCTGTCTCTTAACTTTTTTAAAGAACAAAATATTCACCCGAAAAATATATTATTTTACTTTTCTGTTTAAACTCTTTGGTAAAAAATATGTCATTGAAGGAACCTGAAAAATCACAACGCACAAAAGAAGTTATAAATATCTATCGGTGTTTCCAGACAAATAGCCATTTAGGGTGGGATGATTTTCTTGAAAAATAAACTTAAATAAAAAACATCGACACAAAAGCATTTTTATAATGCTTCTTTTTTGAAGTCAGGGTGTCTCAAAACGTGTATTTCCATGAAATCTCTGTATCCACTTGTTGGATGAAATACAGCACTTTTAAGCTCGCAATGAAGAAAATAAAAATTACTGAATACTGCTTCCGTGTTGTTTTACGAGCATTTCGGAAAATAACAGTTTTAAAAACAAGAGCTTAAACACGATTGTTATCTATGCAATGACAGTGTTAACTTGTGGTACAAGTAACTCAACTGTAGCCCCCTGGCGCAACAGCCCATCCTAACCAAGGCTTACCGCCCGATCGCTGCGTCCACCACCTCTACACACCACAGGCGCCATCAGTAGTACTGGAGGTGGTTCAAATGGATAATTTTAATAAATGTACTCAGAAAGGATAGACTCGTACGCTGCCCTATCATTCTAAATTGATAACTTCCAAAGTTAAATAAGTAAATTTCAGTTTACTGTTTTGTCAGTCAAAAACAATGACGTCATGAAGGTTTTGTAGGAGCAGTTAGCTTAATTATTTACACTGTCAAGCATGTTTGCTTGATTATAAACTAAATTAAGAGAAATACTAACTGCTAAAGCCAAACATAACCTTTAGAATTAATGAAGGACGCTGAAGCAAAACCAATTCCACAGAATCTGTCATGCGATAGAGTACAAAAGACTAAAACTAGTGTATATTACAATGACTAGCTATCGTAAATATGCAAGAAGTCAGAAATTTTCAAAGTCAAGCTTCGTCTATACTTCAAGCCAACTCAAAAGGACGATATTCAAGAAGGTTTTAGCATTTTGGGGGTTTTGCATTCGTTTCAAACGGAATTATTACCTTATTATTGTTAATAACTATTATACCGCCGGACTAAAACGCACAGGTATGCACGATTTTGGACATCTCAACAATGCGTTTGTAGCACTATGTATTATGAGTCAGTAATGGCTGGGGTACTGTTATGAAAGAAAGCTCAAAAGCCTAAGAGGTATTTGCGGTCAGAATGCAGCCTATAATTTCTTGAGCTCAAGTGAGGTGGGATTTTTTGGAATGCAAAGATGGGCGAGAAACCCTAGAACCACATGATATTTATCTTGCGGAATGTGAAGTGTCCTCAGCTTGACTCGGACGATGTTCTGTGTTGTATACAGGGCGTTCAAGACGAATAGCACGAGTGATAAAGGGATGTAAGTAAAGTAATAGCGTATCTGTTAAATTTATACAGATAAATGGTGTTATAGTAATAAGTTTAGATAAGAAAAGAACCAAGAATCAGTAATTGTTACACTTGATCCTTAAAAAAATCATATAGTTCATTGTTTGTTATGCTATTCAAATAAAAAGTTTTTTACATCCATACTATATTAATTTCAACTGTTTCATACATAGAGTCGTTAAATTATTGTATGCTGGTTATTCTTTTGTTTAACCAGTACAGCCAACTGTATCCCATATATTGCTAAACAAACAATTTGTTGTATATTAAGGTCTAATTGATTAAGATATTTTTATGACAAGTGAATTTCCTGGGAATGCACTTAAAAGTGCTGTGCAGTATGGATGAGTTTTGCATCACTGCTAAACCGTAAGAAATAGAGTCTTACTACGTAAAAATTATCTCGCTATTTTTTACTTTCTCTACTGGTAAGTAGGGGAAGTATTGTATTCCACCCAAAAATTCGAAGTCGAGATTTCACCGGAAATACATGTTTTGAGGCCCCCTGAATCCCAAAAAAGCATTTTTAGAAAAAGGTCCGTGTGTGTGTCTGTGTGTCTGTCAGTCTCTCAGTCTGTCAGTCTCTCAGTCTGTCAGTCTGTCAGTCTGTGGACAGCATAGCTCAAAAACGAAAAGTCGGTTAAAAACCAAAGTTGGTATTTAAGTTTAATGTCGTTCAAGGATGTGACACGAAGATTTTGAAGAAAATAGCCCAACCCTAAACTACCCTTTACATGGAAAAGTTTTCAAAAATTTTGATTTTCTTGAAAATGGCTCTAACGATTTTGATTAAAATGTCATATGTTTGAGATATTTTGATGACAAATGAAATGTATATCTTGAATTTTCTGGCTATAGCCCCTGTAGTCGTATTTACTCTGGACGACTTTTGCATAACTGGTAAGCCGTTAGAGATAGACCAAATTATACTATACAAAAAATGTAATGTTGCTAAAATACACAATTTATGTCTCAATAAATTTTCTTGTAGGGTGAACCATTTCGGAGATATACCTTGTTATGTGTGTGAGTTTCGGAAAACTTGGAACTTTCATGAAATGGGTCATCGTTGTTCATTTTTTTATATGTTACGTGTACAAAGAGAACGGAATCTCAAAGCTTTAAAAGATTTGACTATCGCACAAAGCCTACTGTATTCCAATATTCCCCTTGCACCTACAAGGAAATAAGCAATAAGATAATTTGTACAAATGTTTATTTTAACTAACACGAAGAAGATATAGGAATAAGAGTTTGTAAGAATGGTTAGTACAAGAGTAGAGAAAGTCATGTGAGTGCAACACATCAGATTTTTTTTCTTTTCTTTAGTGAACCATTTCGCAGACATTCCTTTTATTTGTCTGAATTTTTTAACAATTATTATGACTTACTGACCTTTCTTGCAGTGGTGGAATGGGCTAGCGGAGCGTTTCCAGCCGTAAGTTGGCGGAATCAACACTTTTCAGCGAATTTGGAACTCAACTCATTCACTATTTGGCCGCAGGGGGGACGCAAAACTAACCTCCTGAGGTGATATTTTTTAGAAGAAGCCTCCTAAAATAGTTAAAATTTGTGTTTATAGTGGTGGCAGAAAAAGCCCCCTAAAATTGTGAATCATTGTCCTAGTGGGCAATGATGGAGATCTTCAATTGTCTTTTCTTGTTCATGTATTATCGGGATTGGCGTCATGTGGAAATCGCAAAGTCCGCGAATAATTTGAAAAGTTATCAACATATAGTATTTATTGGAAGAACATTGTGTTTTAAAAGTTAACAGGAGTAAAAATGCAGAGAACTAATATATAATTAGTAAGGCTGCACCAAAAAATAGAAGAAGATTACGAACTCGCAAAATTACGTAGTCCGTGTTCGGGTTGTGTGAACCCCGCAGGGGCTTGAGACAAAGGACGCCAATCCAAATATTTGTATTATCGTTTGTGACGTAAAGGAACAATAAATAAGTATATTAAAAATATAAAAAGGAAATTTAATCATCCTTGTAAGGCGTAGACCTTACTACGCCCTGAGGTACGTCGAGAAATTCGATGAAAAGTATTTAGCTGCATTAAACGTAAATAACTGTCTCAAACGTCGCATCAACAACGTAGGGCAAGAAAGAAGAACAAATAACCGTTCCACTCCTGATTGCTTAAAGCCTGTTGTATTCACATATTCTCATTGTAGTTACCAGAAAATTAGCAATAAGATAATTTCTGCTTATTTTTATCTCGATTAACGTGAAGAAAATAGAGAAATAAGTGTTGATCAGAATAGTTTGTACAAGAATAGAGAAAAACATGTGAATGCAGCGCATCAGATTTGTTTATGTTTAAATGGCGGAGGAATTAAATGCATTGAATATACTAAAAATATTGAAGTATGTGCCACTTTTATTAAATTCATGTGGAAATCAGCGTGAGCATACGAGGTAAAACCATACAGTCCAGAGTGTACTGGGATGTCTGTCACCTTACAAGACCGTGAGTATTATTTCCTAACCTTCTGTTTCTTTTTGTTGCAAGAAAGGTATTTAGCATAAGAAAGTTATACCTATTTGAGTGGATCCTTTTGAACAAGTCCGCTAGATTCCATACTACCAGAGGACACGAAGTACTGGATGACTAAATTTTACGAGGACAAGGTCTCGAAGTGCAGCTATGTCGTACACAAGCAAGGCTCGTTCGTATGCGAGTGACGTGGCAATTTAACGAGTCGCCTGACGGAATGTGATCAACAGTATCCTTCCATTTGCGGTATTTTCTCTTCCAGAGGCATATATCGGTAACACCCCGCCATAAAGCCGAATCCTGTAAAACCACTTTACCTTCATGCGTGACGTAATGCATGTAATTGTCGTTTGCCGAGACAAAAATAAATTCCAACTGCCTTGGGAAACTTCCTCGATGCCTCCTCCCCGATGACATACGATGTTGGTACAAGCTAATGTGCTGATCTGCTCAAAACCTTTTGGCGATTGATATCTTTTATCTATATTTATCATAAAAATAGCCTTGTTATAAGAGCGATCGCCCACAATTGGCATGTTGGCAAGATCTTTATCTACCCTTTAAAGCTCCTGCGGCAGAAAAAAGGAGCGGTCTTGCTCTTCAAAGTAGAACGTGCTAGATTAACGCCAATTTCAAGTCAAAAACAGATTATAGCTTGCAGTTTTACGACACCAAAGGTAAATTTATCATTACAGCTCAATGCTTTGAACCATTAATTCATTCATTCTGGATCTCCTGTAATTAGTTACATTGTTGTACATCGGGAAACGCTTCAACTCTTTCCTGAAATCATCTAGTAAGAAGTTTTAGCTTTCTGATAATATACTAATCATGTCTTGTTTTAAAAAGCTCATTGGAATGAAATGAGTCGAAGGTGAGTTATGTGTTTTCGTCCAGGAGGGAAGTAGAAAACTATATCCATCGTATTAATAAACAAATTGGTGGATAGACACTAAACTAAGAGCTTTTTTTAAGTGGACACCATTTTAATGATGTAATTTTGAGGTTAGTTGGTAGTAATTACCAACATTACTTTGGTACCACAGAACAAATGGAGCATCTGAAAGGAGAACCACAATATAGAACAGGAAATTCATGTATTGAAAACTTTCAGGGTCCAACAGCATTATCCACGAGAAAAAAGATCTTCATAAAAATGTGAAGTAAAACTCGTCTATTTCGACGCCATATTTGACGAGAACCCTAACTTCAAGTTCATTAGGTCACCGAGAGAGGAGCCTCAATCTAAATGCAACTGTCAGCATAAGCTGATGATTAGGAAGGTCCTAACGAAACACGTTTTACAACTAATACATAGAGCACATTGTATCACACTAAGAATATTCTTAAGTATTATGAATACTATTTTATTATTGCCGAAAAAATGCTACTCCTAAATGCTACTAAAAGTAGGCAATTATAGGCACTGAAAAATAGTATATTTTACTCCAATAAACATGAAACAAATTTATATATACAAAGTCTACGATTCTAAATTAAGAAACCAAATAGGTAAATGGCAAATTCTATTTATTACCTGTCAACTGCTATTTAAAGGCATTCTAAATATGCTACTTCATTCCTTGAAAACGCTTGTGTGAGTTTTCACAAAATAAAATAATATTATTGATTTGAAGAGTTCGAAATCCGAGTTGAATAATGTTACATCCTCCTTTAAATCAAATTAATGGCAGTTTTCAAGCACTACATGCATACCTCATCTTGAGCTCTCTGATGACGTCATTATTGAAGATTTTAACATGGCTTTTCATGTGTTTTTCGCAGTCGTGCTTTAAATTATATCACACAAGGCCGTGAGCTGTGACACCCGCAATTACTTTTTCAGGTTAAATAAGGACTGAAGTAAATGTCTACTGTGAAATTATGTTGATGCTGGTGGTTCTGGGTCTGCTTCAGCCATTTGGTATTTGAAGTTACTGTTTGAGTAAAATAAACCGGTATGAAAACAGCAAACCAATACAGCGAAATCTACAAGTGGTAACACTGGAGTGTGGACAACGATGTTCAGTTGTTATTTTGGCTTTCGGATGTTTATAGCTCTGGTTTCCAATGCTCAAGTTGTAAAGTTGAACACTTTTGTGTTCTTTTGCCAATAGTTTTTCAAAATTAATAGCGTTTGTCTCAGTCATAAATGATTTGCTAAGCTTCACCCATTGCAGGTGCAACTGATATTGACATTATGTCGGCTACTCATTTATGCAATTTTGGAAAGCAAATTATTTAAGTCCAATGACATCTTTATATGTACTCTTTTGCTTGCCTGTTGCACTGTGTATTAATGCGTTTCTGACGCAAATCCTGCATCCCCTGATGACTTTCAACATACCGTAGCTAAGAAGGGTATTCATTTAGAACTAAATGAACACAAGTAAGCGCAATTTTCGTGTTTATTCACAGTCTCTAACCTTTTATAAATGGTATCATCGTCCTAGATCAGGCATGGGAAATGGGGTGACGGAATGTTAACTTTACGTGTAACTTCCCTAGATAGTGAGCAGATGAGCCACTGAAATAATGTCAACATTTGGCTTCGCGATTCCGTCTTTTTTCCTTTCTTTCTTTTTTCACCCACATCATTTTCTCTGCTTTCGCTCGTACGGCAAAACCGAAAGAAGGATAAATAAATAGGATATTTTATTTAGTATTAGAAGCAATCAAAATATAAGCTTTGATACATTCAATATCTGCATTAGAGTCGTAAAACAAGAACAAATCATTACAAGTATAGTTTAAAACACAAAAGTATGCAGATAGATATTAAAATAAGATTTAATAACCAAGTCAAAAAACACAAAACACGCTACTGTACTAAACGTATACCTTTAAAGCACTTTTTAACATATATACACATGGTAAATTCTCTTCAGCTTGCTTTAATAGTGTTTCTGAGGGGTTTCTAACAAAAGCAGTACTTTTTTTTCTCGTATCCCTAATGGCGTGTGGCTATTCTTTTCTTACCGTTATTAAACAGTTATGTAGCATCTTATGCTTACATGGGCGGCTCCGTAGACCATCTTAGGGACTATGACTCAGGCTGTCTATTTTCCTCGTAGTTTCTCTGTCCTTGTAATGTATGATGTAATAACAAAAATATTGCCAACCACAAGCAAACCCTCTGCACAATCATGCATGCACGTATGTATGTACCGCCCCACTCCTGATGGCGCCAGACGGTATTTTAATTCTGTGATATTTTGGGAATCCTTCCTGGATAACGTAAGGCTGAAAAAAAAATAGCATTCGACAATAGCATGCCAATTAACTTGTATCCGTCACGTGTTGAGCTAATCAAAAAACTACATTCTTGAATCGAGTCACCATTGCTCTATTCATGAGTCCAATTAGATAATCTGGAATAGCAATGCATTGGAATTTGCACGGATCGCAAATGTTTAGACAACCAGTTTTATCGTGTTAATTGTATCATTTCGATGTTCATTTATTTTCTTAGCGTCGTATGTTGATGTTGGTAGTTGTTATTTCCAGATTCATCTGTTTTACCTTTAAGGAAGTTAAATCGCCAAGTTGGACGTCATGAATATAGTCTTTTCTGTATAATCGTTCATATTTTATTGATATGTTTGTCATTTTATTTATGAAGCAGTCAAAATGAATTCAGCTGGAGCTTCAAATTATCAGCTCATAAATTCACGAGAAGTGAAACTATTGATATCATTTTATATCACTACTGGTAAATATTTTCTTCTTCTTTTTCTTCACTCCATAGATTAGGCAACGCTGCCTGTTCCGGCTTCAAAACATATCTGACTATTTTCCTTAGTCTTTCCGGATGTCTTTTTCCAATTGGCCTATAGTTTAACACTTTCCTTGGATCCTTTCTCTAGGCATTCTACTAACATTCTCTCCATTCATTCCTATAAGTGGTAATTTTGTCTGCTAAAGGATTTATTTCTTGTATTTCTTATGCTTTTTAGGTTATATAAAGCTCATCAAGAATAAAGAAGCTACGTTTAAACTACTGAAAATATGCATTGTTTTCAACACGAGTATCTCAAGCATGTGCGAATTTAATAAAAGGTTCTTAAAAATATGTGCCCAGGATTGTTAAACACTGCTTGACTCAAGTATGAATGTATTTATCCGAGTTTTCATTTTTAGGTTATGTTGTTCACAGGCACACAAGTAGATCTTTTTGTGTAATCTTTTCTTGGGTACCACAGGAGCTTGATTTCTTGAAATGGTGATACCAACATTTTGGATTAAATGCAATAGGTACTTCTTCTATTTTGGATACTAAGAGAAAGTGAAGGGTTAGCACATTTCGCTTGCGAATCATGAATCACTTCTTTGCCTTTAGACATTTGCTGCACGTGTGATAGTTATTTAATTTATCTAATTCTTCTTCGATTAATTCATACCTTTCCTTTGTTGCACTCCTCTCTTTTTCTATTTAAAATAAAATATCTCATCTGAAATACAATATTATCGATTGGTTGAAAACTATGATCAACCAGATTTGTTCGGCATATTTTCCTTTACGACTTTTTCCTTATTATAAAGCTAATAAAGCACAAGGTTTCAAATATTTTGCTGTTCTGGATCTTCAGAGCTCCCAAAATTGCCCACGCCTCGCTTCTCAGCAATGAAATATGTGATTACAAAAATAAAATACATCAAGATTATTTTCTAACCTCCCAAAAGACATATGTTTAATATTTTGACATGAGTAATCAAATATGTCAATAGCATAAGAAATCCCCTTTATTTGACTACATTTCCTGTAATTTTCTACAACAGATAGACACAAACTAGCTAGAAAAAGAATGTAGAACTGATTATAACAATGTCAAATATTTTTTTTTTTCGAAATATTCCATATTAAAAATTTAAGCATTGTGCAAGTGCTCTAAAATGTTGCCACTCAATTTTACCCCTTTAACACCTAAGGTCATGTCGGTAGCTTTTCCTTTTGGACCAATTGCTCATCGGCAATGATGTTCATTCGTTTATTTGTGCTTGTTTACGTTCGGTTTTCTTTACAAATGTTAAATTTACACACATTCACAATCTCATAACCCTATTTAAAGAAAAATTCTCATCCACTAGTCCGGAATAAAACCCGGGACCTCTGGATTTGGAATCTAGCATGCTAACCACCAGACCATACAGACAGTCTGTAGTCTTGTTCCCCCTGGATTTTATGTTAAAACTTTCCACAGTTTCAAGCACTTTTCTGATATTCCATGGATCTACAGCGTGAAGTATTGAAATTCCGAGGAAGTATTTTTACTGCAATTCTAGCACTCAGCAATATTTTAACCTCTCCTGAAACTATAGACTTCTTTACCCTTTCACTCTCTTCACTTTGAGAGTTTGAAATAGCTGTATTATGGTAGATAAATGACTAAATACGAAGAAAATAAAAGAGAAAAGTAATATAACTGCTGCCAGCCGGAAACTGTTGATATCGAAAGTAAACATAGTGTGTTATTTTCCCTTGTGTATGCATTAGTTATTACTTTAACAAAGACGAAGTGGACTGAATTTAATATTACTGTTGCAGCATACAGGAAGCAATGAAAAGGAAACTAGCAGAAGGTAAATGTATGTGGGAATCTATTGTAACAATGGGAGACCTGGTTTTCAAAACTCCTTGTCATTCCATTCGTCTTCACTAATGCTCTCACATCCTTAACATGTTCTACTTCAGCTTTCCATCTTCTTGATAACCATTCACTTTTCCCTTCTTCCATATTTATAATTTAAACAACCGTAATAGAGTGCGTTTTCCTCAGATAAATAGGAAATTTGGTATGTGAGTTCAACATCTTCCAAAGAAACGAATCGAACCCGAGTTACCCGCTTGGAAGACAGCACTTGAATATATTTATTGGAATAGTCTATGAAGTGAATAGTCTATGAAGTTCCCTTCACATTCCTCTTCGTTCTGAATTAACTTTGTACTATTTTTGTAAACCGTAGAAGTAGACAAAAACATACTTCACAAAAAAGTAGACTGCGTTGAAATGCACAATTTATGTAAAATAAATTTCTGTGGCATTCATCGTTTCCGAAACACTCTGTTACTGAGTTTAATTTTAAAGCGCTTTATATCTCTTTTCGTACATAGAAATACACGTTTATTGTAAGTAGAATCTTCCCAACAAATTATACTATACTTAATTGTTGAATTAAAATAGGTACACGGTCCTCATTGGTTTCAGGATTGATAATGCCGGAATTGCATAACATGCACAGGCGAGTTTAGGTACGATAATCTTATCTAAGTTTAAAGATAATTTATTTGCTTTAAACCAAGAACATAGAAAACTTAAAACTTGATTTAATTTAAATGCTCAATGCCCAATACAGTAACGTCTGCAAAACTGGCGCTCGATGCAAGCTGACTGCCTTTCTCTCAAATCAGTCCCAGTCCTTCAGTGAGGTAATGTAAGTTGACAGAGACAAGCGAACCTGACTGATTATTGCTGCAGGAGGACGGTCCATTGTACGCGATTTTTGCAAGGCCATCGTTTCCTATCGATATATACTGAGAGATAAGGCTTAACTTACTCGCCGATAGCACGATATAGCAGTTGAGGCCTCGTTGGGTTACTTGCTGAAAGCGATAAACATTTACACAACAAGCTATATGTGTAATTAGCAAATCAAACACTTCGCATTTACCTACACACTTTCTTCAATCAATCGCCAATAAAATATTTTTACAGAAACGTACTCTTATATTTCATTTAAATAAATATAAACTCTTTGAGCACATTTCATTGTAGATGAACTGGAATACAGAAAGCTTGAGTGATAGTAAAATTTTTAAAAAACAGATCGACATGTAATTGTTTTCAAATGTCGTGCTCCATCTTGATCGGAAGGAAAAACTAAAAATGGCGTACCACTGGAGAAAAGCATCAACACAAAATCTGTGTTCAACTCACATGAGTTTCTCTACTCTTGTACTAACTATTCCTACAATCTCCTATTCCTTTGTCTTCTTTGTGTTAGTTGAGATAAGCATTTGGAGAAATTATCCTATTATTTATTTTCTTGAAGGTGCAACGGGAATATGGGAATACAGTAGGCTTTGAGCGATAGTTAAATCTTTTAAAGCTTTGAGACTCCGTTCGCTTTGCACGGCTAACATATAAAAAATGAAAACTATGTTCCATTCGACGGAAGTATAAGTTTTCCAAAATTCACACAAATCCGAAATGGTTCATTCTACAAAAAATTTATTCGGACAAAAATTGTGTGATGTAGCAAGATTTACATTTTGTATAGTAAGATTTGGTCTATCTCTTACGGTTTACCAGTTATGAAAAAATCATCCATAGTAAACTTGACCACATGGGCTATAGCCAGTAGATTCAATATATACAGTTAATTTGGCATAAAAATATTTTAGATGTCATTTTAATCAAAATCGTTGAGCCATTTTCGAGAAAGTAAAATTTTCTAAACATTCTCCATCTAAGGCGTACTTTAGGGTACAGGATTTTGTTCAAAATCTTCAGTTGCATCGTTGAAAAGCAATGAACTTAATTACCAAATTTGGATTTTAACCGACTTTTCGTGTTTGAGTTATGCTGTCCACAGGCTGACAGACACACACACACACACACACACACACACACACACACACACACACACACACACACACACACACACACACACACACACACACACACACACAAACACACAAACACACACAAACACAAACACACTCACTTGGACCTTTTTCTAAAACATTTTTCAATTTAGGGAGTCTGAAAACTCGTATTTTTAGTGAAACATTGATATCGAATTTTAAGGTGAAATGTAGTTTTTGCTCTGCGAGTAGGAAAAGTAAACATTGAATTTCGTAAAAGAATAAGAAGTGAATTCGAAAACATACGAAAATTACCGTCACAACAAAACAAAAATGAGACATCTGCAAAATGCGTCGATAAAGCATGAACATGATTGCACTTTATCAAGAAGAGATAGCGTATCGCCTACTTAGCTCGCCCCCGCAGCATCACGTTTGCAGCATGATTTCCAATACCGTTTTTTCCCATTGTGAGCAGATCTTGTGTCAAGTTTATGATACGTCAAGCAGGGGGTTATTTGCGTTGGTGTAGGAAAGGTGTAGTTTTGGAAGGCTCGTTCTTGTAATTTAGTACAGTTAACTTGCCGACACCTCTCAGTGGCGTAAAACGAAAATTCTTAAGCATTCATCAAGCATTTCTCTTTTGTTGAACTATATTATGCAAAGATTCCACTGGAGTTTATTGTATAAATTAGTTAAATTATTCTCAACTAATATAAAAGACCTAAAAGGAATTTGCTACTTCTAAGGATTTATTACTTTGCATAAAATACATCTATAAAACAAAATTTCAAAAATATAAAATTTAGTGGAACTTCTTCACGTTTGATTCAAAGAATTCTGCTAAGTCACAATCATCTGTGTCGTAGGATTCGCTTGTTTTCTATGAACTCCTTCGTCCATGTTGAATATCTCTGAACCTACTAGATACTACCCAGTTGAGTGACGTCATCTGCTATTATTGGATAAATATAACATTTGTAATTTTAGATTGCTATGCCAGCCCTCCTGCACTCCTCAACTGTTTATAAACTCAAAGTTTTTCTGGCCAAATAGTAGGAACAAAGCAAGCAGTAATTGCATTAAAAAACTGTATAAAACAATAAGTGTCCCAGTTTTAATATACGGCTTAGAAGCATGGATAATGAAGGTACACCATAAAATAAATATTAGAAACAGCTGAAAAGAAATTCCTTGGAGCTTTAGCTCGATATAAAAGACTAGATCAAATACGACAGCACTTAGAATTTCAAGAATTAAACAAAACAATAACAGAATATATTGCAACGCTGTTAGTCTAAATAGAATTGTAACTTAACTAGAAGTTTACAGATGGAATGGTAAAATAAAGTAAAATGCAATGAAACTCAAGGATATTGAAACAATGGAGGACAGCAGAATCCTCGAGGAAGAAGTGTTTGGGACGTCCTAGGAAAAGACCTTCCATGACGAAGAAGAATTCGATTCTTTTGTTTATCCACCATTCTAACATAGCGAAACCAATATATAAAATAGCAATAGGTCACAAACTATTAAAAATATATTTCAATTTGCAGTAGTCTCTATTTAAATTTAGACTTTGATGTTTCTTTTGTAGCATTTATGTACGCCACTGATGTATTTTACTTTGGCTGCAGCTGTATTTACTTTTCCGTGGTCACTGGGTGGAAATTTCTGTAAATTTTAGCTACGCCTAGCGAGGTGCAAAGTATGAACCACTCCAAACACATAAATTTACTTGTCAACGCAACACAAGCCATCATTAAACACTCCTAAGTTTTCTCTCGAGCACTCGAAGATCTTCATAGAATCAATTTGGTGGAACACATCTTGCAGTTATGTAACTCTTCCGTTCTGGCATTGCAGCGGAATATATTTTCTATTTTGTTTGTTCCTATAACTGAATTCGGCAACCCACGTTAATAATACCACCAAGGATGAACGTGTATAATAATTATGGAGTAGGGAAAAAATCATTTTATCACTTAAAATATCTAGGCTGTAATATATCTTATGCCTATGATCATGATATAAAGTCAATATTCTACGACCCGTAGAACATTGCACTGCTGTAGAAAAGAAACCAAATTAATATTCTATAAAGACTAAAACTGAAGCGTATCCCAAGTTTCTTGTCTCACATAGGCGTTTCATAGGGTTAAACTGTTAAGTTGAATGATTTATAATGAACATTTCCAGCGATGCTCTAACTTTGCGCTACCGCGCTCGTCTGCAACTTATCCCACGCATGACCACTGTGAAACAAAAATGAATGTAAATAAATTGCCTTATTGCACGGTTAACAGAAACTCAGAAATGAAAAGTTATCATCAGCAATGCAAGTCATATTTCAGATAGACATATCGAAGAATACGTGAGATCATTTGGAAAGTTCTCAGAGAGATAGTACATGGATCAGGTGAGAGAAGGTGAGTTACAGTTATTGTGATGCACGATAAGAGTGTCTGCTTCGTAAGCCACACACCTTGGTTCGAGTCCCGGGAATTATACTTTTAAAGTTGACTCAACTTTCCAATTTGATAGTATAGACGTTGGAAAATGATAGATGTCACCACAAATAATAAACTACTATAAAAACAAGTTTAAAAGCATTAACTTCGGGGCAGAGAATGAAAGAAAAGAACAACCATCTTAACAGGTGACAGAATAACCTAACTGTATCAACTAGAGTTCTTTATGAACTATTTCATACATAGGGCGGTAAATTATCATAGATATACCAGGTATCACCTGCTCATTCTTTTATTTTGTACAAACTATCACTGGGTCATTCTTTTGTTTTGTCGAACTGCACTAATCATAATTTTAGGTTATGTTTACTTTCTCTACTACTATGTAGAGGGAGTTTTGTATTCCACTCAAAATTCGGTGTCGAGATTTCACCGGAAATATGTTTTGAGGCCCCCTGAATGCAAAAAGAGCATTTTTAGAAAGAGGTCCGTGTGTGTGTATAATCGAACTTTTTGAGGAACATCAATAAAAACGGGCTTAAACATCATTTGTTCTTACTCCAAATGAAAATTAGAATTTTATCTATGTTGATTTGCTTATTGGAAATGAATAATTTTTAGAGTCGATGTGTATTAATTTCCAAATATAAACTTGTGTATATTTTACTAAATTTATTTCGCTACCGAAAGGATTTGCTATTTCTTAGGCACCGTGAATTTTGGGAAAAACACTTGTTTCTAAGGAGTAGTTTATCGTTCTTAAATTTGCCATCTAAGATGTATTCAAATAATGGAATAATATCAACAGAGACAAAAAGTGGAATTCCACATTTTTGAGCATCTTGTGGTTGCAATGAAAGCTAAGGAGGTTGACTAACAATCTCCCATTGTTTGTGTAACTTTCTGCGAGTTGTGCATTTTTATCTGGTTCCCTCTCACCTGCTTCCTATTTTGCAAGTACCTACGTAAACAAAAGCTATAGATTTTGCAAATTGGCACATAACCTTCGGGGTTGCATTGATAGATGTCGTTATTTTGTGTACGCCTTTTCCAGTTACCAAAGTATCATGTATCAAACTTTTATCTGAGAAAACGAACATGTCAGATATTTGCGTAATTACCAAAACGAAAAGCTTATTTCGCTATTTTCATGTTTGGACACAATGGCTATAGCAGCACCTTAACACAGCCAAATTTGATGCACGTGTTCAGAAGTTCAGCACGTGCTTCCTAACTTATGTAACTGCAGAGTCCTTGGTTTTTGCTAGTGCTTCCGCTGTAATCCTGGGCTTGCGGATAATATTACTGTCATCTACAAGTTCATGACAGTAGATGTAGATGTTGTATGTAGATCTCATTAAAACATACAATTTATGTTCAAAAGTTTTTTTTTTTTTTGTTTTTGTTTTTTTTTTTAATTGAACCATTTCGGAGATATTCCAAAAATTCGATATCGAGATTCCACTTCAAATACACATCCTGAATCGGAAAAGGATATTTTTGGGAAAAAAAATCCAGCTGTCCTTCTGTATATCTGTCTTATGTCTGGGAAGTATAGGTATAACTTTAAAAAAAAAAATCGATTAAACATCAATGGTATTCAAGATCAGCGTCTTCCAAGGACACGACATGCAGATTTTAGAGAAAATCTTCCAAGCCCAAACTATCCTTAGATGGGCAAATTTCCATATTTTGATTTTCTCACAACTAGTTCCAATAATTTTTGTTAAAAGACTTGTTTAAGAACTTGCATGGAAAACTAAATGCATCTATACATCTTGAATTTGCAGGGAATATCCTGTAAAGTGCTGAATTAAATTTCTAAACCGTAAGAGTTGGACAAAAACTTACCCATAAAAGATCGATATCTCATTAAAAGACAATGAAATTTCAACCGACTCGTTCATTAAAAAAATGACCATCGCTTAAGCCTAAAAGAAAACATTTAATAAAACAATTTCTGAAAATGCGTATTTCAATTATAGTAGATAGAAGAATATGCTTTCGTGAGAATAATTTGTTGAAGAAGGCCACTCGAATGTAATACACCAGATGTTTGCGCTGTATCTAATAAAAATAAATTATTTCCGTACTTACAAAAGTGAATTATACTTATGAGTAAAAAACATTTCCTTTAAGTAGAACTACGAGAAATAATTGACAACTTCTAAGTTTTTGCGGTTCTACCCAAAACTTCTCATAATTAGGAGAATACTTTGTTTTGGGTCTCCCAGAATTATTTCTTTAAACGCCGTTTCTTGCAATCACTGAAGTCAAAATAATTGACATTGTTGATGAATGACCCAGATATGGAAGTAGAACAGCATAGTGTACGCAAGACATTTTACATTCTAAGTGCTAATTAATGTTCAATATAAATGAGATTTTTATCATCTTATTTTGTTTATTTGCAACCGAAAATACTACTCATTTGATTTCATTTCTTGACAGCTAGCGTTTATTTTTCAAGATTCGTTTTAAATGAAGTGCTTCGTGAAAGTGCACATCTCCATCTCTCCCTCTAACTGACCATCTACCAATTACAATCGTTATGTTCTGGGTGTTTAAGCGTATGTTTCTTCGTTTTGACTTCATACATTCCAAACTTCATTTACACTACCATTTTAATTCCAAATTCTTTATAGGTTAGGGATCATAGTAGTTCCTTTCTTGGTTGAGATTTCTCTAGACTGATTGACAATGTCTTTCCTGGACACTTAGTTTAAAAAGATGAATAATATGTTCTTAATTTGCGATCTTTGATTACTGAACTACAACCGAAGAAGAATAATAGACGGGTTTCTGTGCAAATAAGTTCTCTAATTTGGAATAACTGAACGGCGCATTTTGTCCCAGACCAACTCGTTGCGTAACAGAGCAAGATTGCATAGAATAAGAATAATAAATATCCTTTGAAACAACTGAGGTTTGGCCTTTCAGTTTCCTTTTAAGAAAACAATAAAAACTCGCTGTCAGAAGGCTCAGCGAAGTAGAACTTTGCCATAGCCTGGATATGTACCTGGGACCTAAAGATAACCATGATTGGTTGAACAGTTGTAAGAGACCAGAAGTTAAATATCGGTCATTATAGGTTATACAACTTTTAGTATACAACACACAGAATAGAATGTTCAGAAAGCAACTTATGCGTTTCATTAGATATGCAAGGAATATAATTTTAAGATTTCTGATCCTAAGAGAAAGACCATGACTTTCCGGGATGAGGTCAAATCATTTTAGAAGGAAATATTTTGAAACGGATTCAGCATTTTAACTATTTTGGATGACTTTTGAGAATGATAGAGATATGTACAATAAAATCAGCAAGTACAGTTAATATGTGGCACAATAAGCAGAACTTTAAGAACAACAATTGAAATTCCATAGATGGTGGTACCAGTTTTATTGCATGGCAGTGAATCTTTGGCGTAAAACAGAAATAATATAAAAGGCTCAGGCTGCAGAAATGACACTTATAAAAATAATTGATATCAAATAATTACTTCATTCTACAACAAACTTCAGTGTCTATGCTATGAAATTCACAAAAATCGCTCACATGCAGCATGTTTTTATACTGTCTGTAATCTTTCTTGTATAGTGTAAGGAAATTGTTGGAAGTTTTTGTTCACCAAAGTGTCCACCTCTTGTTTTGATGACTCCTTGATCAATTCCGGGTATCCTTGCAGTCCATTTTTAACACCGCTAAAGTTATATTAACCCAGGCCTTTATAAAAACAATGTTAGGGTTCATCTGGTTTGTTTTTCTGTCGAGCTCCTCTCAGAGAAGTTCAATTGGGTATAGATCCGGAGATTGCGGGGGCCAGGTCATGGTTTTTAGTGCCCCCATCTCTTATTTACTATCCACATAGTTCTTACACAACTTTGGTGTGTCTTTAGGGTCATTATCTTGTTGGTAAATAAAACCACATCCAATAAGTCTCATACTGGATGGTGTGTATTTGCAGTACAAGACAAAATGATAGAATATAGGAAAAATTGGGAAACATATACAAAGAATGGGCAGCTCAAGGATTCCAGAAAAGGATGCTATCTTATAGACCAACAGGTAGAAGAGATCCAGGAAGACCCAAACTAAGATGAATTGAGACCAGGGAAAACTACGAAAACTCGAAACTCAGCTTGGGTATTCTATTGGAATCAAACCCGAGCCTTGCACGTCACAGTGGAGCCCTCTAGCAGTTCTGCAATCCTTTATTCAGAAACCTTTTACGCAGAACTGTTCACAAGGAATCACTCCCGGCGCCTTGCTGCTAACCAAAGGCGTAACATTGCTTTGTTTCAGGAGTGGGCAGGATTTGTTGGTGTGGTTATTTCCTTTCCTGCCCACAGTTACCTCGCATACAGGCAGGGCATAGTCATGTTCATCAAGGAATTAATGCTAAAAGTACACCTTAATGACTCCTTATTTGTAAATTCATGTTGTTTCCTCCTGCGAGGTCGATGTCGCATTTTCATTTTCCTGTGATTTTCAGACGATTCTGTTGCATAACTTAGTAGCAGGTCTTATTATTTATAATTACTGTCGAGTACATTGACACAACCTAGAAAATCCTAATAGGTATGTATGTAACAATTAATACAGCGTTTTTGTTTAAAAACAACTGCCGCTTTGAAGAGAAATTGTTTTGTATAGTAAGTTTAACAGTGGTTTCAAGATGTCCTCTGTCATTGGCTTGACTTCCTCATTACTGCCATTTTGTGATATGCTATCTCTATTCAGTTGTGGGTATCGACCAGCATTTAGCGAGTAGCTTTTAAACATCTGCCTATACTATTAGTTACAGACATGTTACAAAAATATTCAGAGCTTAACGAGTATCAGCTGAGATACATAAAGTAAAATAGTATTATTAATTTACAATTTAATGAGTATATATTAGAAACGAGAGGCATAATGACGCGAGAAAATGCTCGTCTGCTCCTTTGATATTCCTCCTGTCCAGAAAGACAGCTTCGGACAGAATGTTGCACGCTACGCAAAGAACAGATATATCTTGAAGGACATTCACCGCACAAGCCACACACCGCCTAACAATGCGCCTAACCCTAAAGATGAAAGGAAATGAAATGATGGAAATGAGGACAGAAAAACCTGATGTGATAGATTTCCATAACTTTCTCTATGCACTATCTTTTACTTTTATATAGCTCCCCTAAACTATTACTGCGGAAACTTATTTATCTATCTGCTTCACGTTCATGTAAATAAAATTATGCAGAAATAGTTTCATTAAAGGTTCAAGGGGTATAGAGGAAACAATTGATAGTAAGATGTTTATAAGGTAGTTGCTATATACTGGTCTAAAATCCCATGACATCGCGAGAAACAGCGAAATTACTTTAAAATGACAAATTATGAAACATTCAAAGCAGTAACATATATATATTGCCACAAAAATAGTTATTTAAAATACATTGTGTGTTTTAATTAATTTTTTATGTAGTACGTTTTATTCCTTACATAAATATACATATTTCATGCTCTTATTTAAGAGTATAATAACTAAAGACATTTTGAATCGTAGAATCAGACTGAAATATGCAATACCATAGCCAGGATTTGAACCACGGATCTTCGGCTCTATATTAGATTGCTCTAGTCAATGAGGAAATACCAAAATCAGACATTAAAATCCCCAAATGAACCGCACGTATCCTCGTTAAACCACAAAGGGATCTCAAATCATATTTGAGATAGCATACGGTCGCGTTGCATAGGCCATAGAAGAACTAGGCAACGCGGATAGAGGAGGCGCCGTGCGACGGGAAATACTGAAAGCTTGAAGGGAAAGTTGTTAGTTTGTGATTCTCTGGATTGTCAAGCAGTTTCGTTAATTTTTGTGTATTTTTCAGTCTGAATCTATTTTTCAACCTTTGTCCTACTCAGGGCCTTAATTAAAAGAGCAATTAATTAAGATATTTTGTGTATGTAAAAGGAAATAATGAGGAACCAGTGAAGCAAGTTCAGGAATCAGATCATGATGCTATGTAGATAATGTTCTATGCATAGGAAAGGCATTAACCTCCCAAAATCGTGCATCGGACGACGAATCCGTCGACATCCACTGCTATAATGATTTGCGTGGGCAGCATGCATGATTCAAGAAACGAAAATATACAGAGGAAACCCCCACCTTTTGCATCAACAATTCCCTGAATCATTATAACGCTTTTCCGACATGTTAAAAGCGGGCGTGAAGATGGACGTTGTAGTTGCGGGTCGTATAATGACAGGTTATGGAGACAAACAGTCGGGTAAGTTGTCATTTCCGAACCGATCAGCGACACCACAGCTAAAAACTATTAGAATATAAACATCATGTCGGCGTCTTCCAAGATAAGAAGGCAAAAACGCTAGTTTAATAATACTAATAACACGACATCGAGCCGACATTCATAGTAATGATAAAATGGAATGGTATTTGAGGAACAGACCCCAAATCATCATCTCTCTTTGTCTCAAGATACCCACAGCGGCGTCAATGCTCATCTTTTCACAATAGTTTCAGTTGCAACTTGGCAGTCCGACTCCCAAGGGTGGTCAGATTTTAATTGTTCACAACTTTTACCAACAAGTTTCAACAAACTTTACAGCTTTTTTATGTAATTTAAAGCTATTTTTCATAACTGATTTTCAACATTCAATACAAAAATGTATTACATGCTAGACGGAAGAAATATTGCATTCCGGCCAAACATTTGATATCAAAAGTTCACAGGAACTACACAGTTTGAAGTTCCAAAGCAACAGAAGAATTTTAAAAAGTTGATTCGTGCTTTTTGTGTAAGGATGTGAGTGTGTCTGTTTTTCTGTCTATGAAACTTAAGTACTAAATGTCATATTTGAATCAGACACTCAAATGTTTTCAAGAAAATTCGCCCAGTCAATCATAGAGAAACGTCTGTATTTTATTTTGAGAGAAACGTCTCTTACGATTATATCTTAAAAACATATGCTTGAGGAATTAACATGACAAATGAAGTGCATCTTGAATGTTTTATCAATCCTTCTTCCTTATAACGGATAGATACAGAGATAGTTAAAATATACAATGTGTGTTCAAAAAAGTTTTCTTACCATTAGCCACTACCGAAATATTCGCCGTGGTTTGAGCCATGCACTTTCAAGTGTCATTATCTTTCTGTCGCACTACAGCAAAGAATATGTGAACTAAAATGCAAATAAAAACATGTAATATGAATTGTCTATAGAATAAATATAAAAATAACTTATTTTAAAATAAATATACACGATGAATAGAGAGATTGGAAATGTCGGTTTTGAGATCTGTGATGGATGGGTCTTTAAATAAAATAAACAATGAATCAATTAAAAGGCTAAATATTTGTAACATAAATTAATGTGTTAAACTCACATGATTTTCTCTACCCACTACTGTTTATAGCTTAACTCTTCTGAAGATCATACTCACAAAAGCTATTTTTCTATCTATCTCAGGTTAATCGTAATAAACATTTGTAGAAAAAAAATCTTATTAGACATTTTTGTAGCTACAGGGTAACCTGACTTTGAAATTGCATACTCTACACATCACGAAACACGACGAGTGCCCTAGCGTTTCCAAACACGTAAACGTAATGAAATATTCAAACCAATATCAACAACTATCTCGGATACGGTTAGTGCCACACAAAAAGTATTTTTCATGTGATATTTATGACTTACTGAACTGGTGTCAGATACAGTTTGTTCGTAAGTTGACCGATGGATGTTCAAGCGTGAGACACATTTCCTCAAAAAGTTCAAAACCGGAGATGAGTCATGGGTATACTACTCTGACCCTGAAAAATAAAAAAGCTCTGTTTTTGCAGTCCACGTCAACAGGAGGCGCGGCAAAGTCGGAGCAAGGTCAAGGTCGCTTTCATAGTGTTTTTGTAACACTTCTGTGCTACAGGTAGTTAATTAGGGCTTCTAATCCAAACACCAATACAATCTGCAATTAAGTGCTAAACAGCAATGCTGTTTGATCGAGACAAACTTTTGCAGAACTGGTTTCACTACATATATAAGAGTAACACGGTATGTTGGAACGATACTGAATTTTATAAAAATGAGTCGCTATGATGGTTTTTAAACTTTACTTTTTACGTGGCCACGAGGAAAAAAAATCAAATATCGACTTAGTATTTGACAATTGAAAACAATAACAAAGAATATCCTAGAAGTATGATTAATGCAAGAAAGACAGCGAAGAAAGAAAAAGAAAAGAAACAGTTTTACATAAAATGTGTACTTTAACGAGTTTTACATTTTTGACAAGTTTTGGTTTAAATGATACTTTTGGCTGAGGGATTTTGATCCCCGGAAGATGGTCAACTTAAATATGAACTTATATATCAAGTTATTCAATGTTACATTTTCACTTAGATTGCTCACAGACTCTTCGGCACACAGACACAAGACACGCACACACGCACACCATATATATGCACACACTGTTATTTTGTTTATCGTGAGATGTTTTTTTGTAGGGGGGGGGGTGAAATGACGTTAGGCTGCTATCTCAGCCTCCTCCATGCTAGCTCCAAAATTCTGAAGTCCTGGGTTTGATTCCGGGTTTTAGGGTAGGATTGTTTCTTTAGTTGTGTGTTTGTGAATTAAATAGAAGAAGACATAGTGATGGCTAATTAGACTTTGACGACAAAAGCCTCCCCCCCCCTCCACCGAAATAAGAAAGAACACCTTTGCCAATATTATCTAATTGGAAGTAGGCAGCAAATCCAAATTTTATGACCAGTTTGTGGAATATATTTGAAAATATGCATTGGGTAAAACAATTATTGTGGTTGTATCATATAAAAATGTTGCTTTATTAATAAAAATCCGATATTTCATTCGTGGACTTTCACTAATCACATTTGTTTATGCCTTATTGTATATATTCGCGTACAAACTATTAATATAAAAGTGTATTTTTCTAATCATTTCATGTAAATCGAGGCAAGTATTTGCAGAAATTTTTTCGTTGCGTATGTCGTTGATAGAAAAGATAGTCAAATTTTCAAAAGTGAGTGTTTCTTGCTTTTAACTTCTTGAAATCATAATGCACGATTTAAAATCCCCTATTAACTTCCTTATTCAACTCAACCTTTAAAAGGCAAATTTTAGTCTTAAATAAATTTTAAAAAAAATTAATGGTCAAAATAAGCATCTTCTTCATGCCCAAATACACCAGTTTATCATAATGATATGAAATTAATTGTAAATAAAAAGTGAATTTAAATCAGAGCCAAGGAAAATTGCATACATGAATATATTTATATTATTATATGACTTGTACTGGTAAAAACAGAAGAGTATAACTCTATGAAATTGTTGTATAAGATAATTGAGAAGGTGAAATAAAAAGGGAAGTTTGTGCTTTATTAATTTTTGCAATAAGTAATTTAAATTCTTCGTGAAGTTTATTGAAATTTCATAGGATTGTTGTTCATGTTGGAGTTAGTAAAAGACCAATTAAAGTTTTTATTCAGCTAACTGCTAAATTCATGACCTTGAATGACAACACGACGAATATAACAATGATACCCAAGCACTTCAAAAACAATATAAGGTATTGAAAATCCAAAATTTGGGAAATGGTTAACGCCAAGAAAATTTCATTTGAAATAAATCGCGTTTTAACTAGTTCCACATTTTTCGTCTAGTAAGTTATTGTGTATATTTTATGGTGTATTGCTTATGCAGCATCATTCAGCGTGGTAGAGAAAATCTCTTGCATTGTTGATGACCTACATCAACATCATCAGAGAAGAACTTTTGCAAGCGCGGCGTGTTAAATGCTCAGAAAAGATACATCTTTGAGAATGAGATCGTGGAAAAATTCACACATTGTGTGATAGTATCATTGCTCAGGAAAGTTAAGACTAGGGCATCTTATTTACGCAGTTTCTTGGAGCATTGTTTGACCCAATTAAAGCAGTCCACGTTTACATCCTTAAAAAGTTCCAAAACCACGCCTCAGAGCCAATACTGTTCCACATGAATGTTAATTAAGAAGGTTAAAGCTTGCACAACAGAGAGACACCTAGGAAACGTTACGTAACTGATAGCAGGGTTATCGCTAATGTTGTAGTGCACATCTACCTTACAGTAAATCACTGACATTCATCTACTGTTAACATATGGGAAGTAATGATCTATTTGTTCAGTTAATACACCCGCCATATAAGGCTTCTTGCAGCTTAGATGACCTTTTCAACTTACGGGTGTGTCCTGTTTCAGTGGTCAATCCCTTGTAAGGAATAAATACCAAAAAAGACGAATTTTTCCATCACTGAATTTTAAATGAAATAATTGACTCTCTTCAATAATGCAATACGAAAGTGAATTTCAACACATAAAACAATGAACATTTATACCAAATCTAGTAACCAAATTGTGACTAAATTTTTGAAGGAGATTTAATTTTTAAGATGCAGTTTTAATAAAGGTTCGCTAGATGTTTAGATATTCAAATCAATCTTGAGTTCAATATTTTTCTTTATCCGCTATCCGCCTTGAGTTCAGTGTAAAATTTAATTAAAAAGAAAGAAAGGGGGAAAAGCTCAAAAATTAAAAGCTGTCGTGATTCCAAAGCAAGAACAAATTAGAAACTAAAAACTTCACGTAATGTTGCACGTTCTTTTTGCACAAACTGACTCGAGTTTCAAGTTGTCTCCAACTCATTCTCAAAGTTATACAAACAAATTCGTTACCAAAGCTACAATCTTTCATTTTTTTCTGAAAACAAAAATTTATAAATGCAATCTATAGAAGGTAATTCAAAGTTCATAACACGGTTAACTGGACCTTTAGATTTAATGGTTTGGGAAAAAAATTTATTTTAAAAAACAGGAACCGTTTTTAGTTTCTAATTTGTTCTTACTTTAGAATCTTGTTGCTTCACTGTTAATAGCTTCAATTTTCCTTATTTAGCTGTTGTGAATTTGAATTAGAGGTTATGAATCAGATGGTCAGATACCGACACAGTAGTGGAGGTCTGCGGTTCAAATTACTGCAGGACTGAAGGTATTTTTCGGATTTAACTTAGTTCTCATAGCTAAAAAAGATCGGAGATATGGCCTGTGTAAGGTAAGACAGGGTAAGATGACCAACAGTAACTTCGGCACCTGTTTCCCGCAAGAGGGGTGTCACGGGAAGGTGTGAGGCGAGAGTAGACACAGGATGGCTGTACAGGAGCCCAGACGTAGCAGAGGGCAGGTGCTCAACTATTTCCAGAATGAAACTCCCAGGTACGACCAACAGGTGTCCCCGCTGGAGCCAGAGAAAACCTCCATAGGGCTTGGAACCAGAGACTGCTCCAGCAGGGGAAGAAGTCAACCCAGAAAGTACCAAGTGGATAAAGGGTGAACTGAAATGCACAAGGGAATCGAACCCAGGACTTCCCCACAGACGCTAGCGCTTGAGGTACCCAAATGGGTTATTCAAAACTTAGGCTTGGAACGTTTCCTTCCCAAATTTCACCGTCTGTGGGGCCTTAAGAGTGAGGACAGGCATTAAACACTACTAAAACAAGGATAAGAAAGTTTAATGGACATGCATCTTGCTATGGTAGCTCATCGTAAGGTAACGGCGCGGAAAGGCGGAGTACCATAGTCGAGTCCCGTGCGTGGCATTGAATGTTTCTAGTCTGTCAGTTGTTTACTACAACCCTATCCACCTCAAGACTGTTGACGCTGCCAGTGTTTTGTTGAACCTGGTCACTTCGTGTTTGTTTTTGTTCCCCAGTTTTGAACAACCCACGCGACAACAATACCGTTGTTCATTCAACAACAAGAGCCAGGTGTTAGCACATTAGAAGGGCAACTCATTTGTCATTCCCGACTTCCTTGAACTCATGCATAAGCGGGAAACCTAATCATCCACAAATTATAGAGGCTATTAGAAGTCACGTGGGATGTGTAACTTCAAGGAACATCACCTGCTATTAAAAAGAAAGGCTTTTAGCAACATCTGCAGGGATTTTCCGCTACACCTTAGCAAGGGTGTTAACATTCTAACTAATTTGACAAATGAACCTTGTTATAACTGAAGGAGATAGCTGTTGATTGTACTTAGAACCTGCCTTTCCGGAAACCTAAACTTAGATAATGTTTACCTTCAAGACGAAAATAATCATAGCAAACGCCCAAGACACGCCTTAAAACTGAGCATAAGCTCGTAAATTGTCTAGTCCTTTTCAAAATTTACTGTTGATGGGAAACACTCCGCCTAGCGATTTTGTGGCAAACACAACATGCCATTTCAGTAATTCGTTTGAAGTCCTACTCTCCAGGAAAGAAGAAGAAAAAGAAATTGGTGTGTTGCACTCACATGACTTTCTCTACTCTTGTGCTAACCATTCTTACAAACTCTTATTACTATATATTCTTTATGTTAGTTGAGATAAACATTTGTACAAATTATCTTATTCTTTATTTCTTTGTAGGTGTAAAAGGAATATTACAATAGAATCGCTTTTGAGCGATAGTCAAATATGTTAAAGCTTTGAGATTCCGTTCTCTTTGCACGCTTAACATATAAAAACATGAACATCGATGTTCCATTTCACGAAAGTTTTAAGTTTTCCGATACTGACACAAAATACAAGGATTATCTCCGAAATATTTCACTCTATAAAAAATTTATTCAGGCATAAATTGTGTGTTTTAGCGAGATCTACATGTTTTGTATAGTAAGATTTTGTCTATCTCTTACGGTTTACTAGTTACTCAAAAGTCATCCAGAGTAAACAGGACTACATAGCCTATAGCCAGAAAATTCAATATATACATTTCATTTGTCATACAAATATCTTAAACATATGACATTATAATCAAAATGGTTATAGCCATTTTCAAGAAAATGAAAATTTTCGAAAAATTTTCCATGTAAAGGGTAGATTAGGGTGGGACTATTTTCTTGAAAATCTTCGAGTCGCATTCTTGAAGAACATTAAACTTAAATACCAACTTTGGTTTCTAACCGACTTTTCGTTTTTGTGTTATGCTGTCCACAGGCACACAGACACACACACACACACACACACACACACGCACACGCACGCACGCACGCACACACACACACACACACACGCGCGCGCGCGCGCGGACCTTTTTCTAAAAATGTTAAGTAAAAAAAGTCTGCAATGTCTTTGAAGACACTATAAAATTCAACAGAATTTCCCGGAAGGGCAAGGAAATTAATATTTCTTCCCCGACGCTCACAGATGAAAATCGCTCACCTAATTAGTACGAAAAGATAATATACCTGTTACATACAACATTTTGTGCAATTCTAGCATTGAAATACGTAGAAATAATTAATAAATTTACTAAATTTAAAGTTATAATGTATCAGAGATCAGATATGTATGACGTAATATGGTTGCTAAGCAGGTGTTTCATTTGTTTCCCTATTTTAACAGGAGACTGGCATTGTTGGTACATCCGCCGAATAAGTGAAATCATTGGTAATTCAATACCAACACCAACCATTGTATTTCATAGTCGATTAATAGGGCTTTTCTAAGTCAACGAATATCAAATGTATCTCTTGACTCTTTGCATGAGATTCTTCTGTATTCTGTCTCACACAAAAAAATATGGTCCGTATTCAATACCATATTCAAGTTTGTAACAACACTGCTTAAAGTTCAACTAATAGATGGCATTACACTAATTCCTCTGTAGTTTCCAGGATCTTTTTCATTTCCCTTTTTATATATAGGTGGTATATATGACTTATGCAGTTCCTTTGGTACCTTATCACCCTCTAAAAACTCGTTGAACATTTTACATAAAAGTTTTTTCGATAAAGACGGTCAATTTTTGTATAATTCCATCAGTATTCCACCAGGACCACTATCATTCAGCTATAAATTCAAAATTTCTTTTCAGAATTGATAATAACATTATTTATTCCAATATGCAATAAGGTAAGAAACTGAAATTAAAATTCTTTGCATTTAATAGTTCAGTTCTAGGGTTTTATTTATCTCGTGTTTTCATTCGTTAAAGTGCTCCACATTATGGATTTTTTAGCCAATTCTTCTGAATGTTTTCAGGTTCATCCTAAACTTTAGAGTGTAAACTTCCATGTAAATATGCGATGCTCTGAGTTGCATCCACTTAACACATCAATTATTTACGGCAATGAGAAGTAACAAGAGATTTGTCTCACAATGAACTGTTTCCCAGCTGGAGATTTTGAAAGGCGGCGCAAGAAAACAGGTTAGGGAATTCCACGTGCTCCTCACATTTACGGGCAGCCAACATTGGTTTACTAACTGTAAAACTGCTTCTCCATTAAAGCAGAATAAAAATGAATGTCATCTGCAGAATGGGCAGAACATGTAATGGAATGTCTGGATGAACCGCAATGGATGAGGCAATCTACATCCATTTGTTTTCCTCGCCTTTACCAGTTTGCCTGTTTCTACGTCACGAAAGTTTTATGCCGCATATTTCACGATCCCGCGTTCCTCTGTATTTACAGGGATATATGCGAGTCGCAACTTATTCTCTCTAGTTTTATTCCCTAACAGAAATATCCCAGAACGCAAATGGTATCTTAATGTGCTGGGTTTCTGAATTTTTCAAATACCGAAGTTGATGTAGCTAATAGTTACGACTAGTAAATACCGTCACTCTGGGTGGCTCATTTGGTTAGACGCTGATCCCAAGGTCGCGGGTTCATTTGCGAAAAGAACATATATCTATGTGGGGGCTTTGAAACAAATGATAGTATTAGCAATTCTGAAATGTAAGTTTTAACGTAGGCTTTGCGTATTGCATATTGTAAGAAGGGGAAGATTGTACTCGACCCAGAATTTCGACGTAGAGATTTCACCGGAAATGTATGTTTTGAGGCCGCATTTTTCGAAAAAAGACCTGCGCGCGCGTGTTGTGTGTGAGCGTGTGTGCGGTTAAAAGCCAAATTTGGTATTTAGGTTTAGTATCTTCCAAGAATGCGACACAAAGATTTTGAAGAAAATTCCTCCATCCTAAACTACCCTTTACAGGAACATTTTTCGATTTTTTTATTTTCTCGAAAATGGCCCTAAACGATTCTTTTTGTAATGAAACCTGATTTGTATGATCTTTTCCATTATTTACACACATATCAGTAAAGAATGAAGACATTATACTCCCAGTTTGAGAACGATTCTCAGAGCTCAGCCAGCAAACGAGCCTTGCAGATTTGGGATGAAAAGGCAGAACAGCATTAGGGCATGTTGTAGAAGTTTAAGCAAAGTTATTTCGACAACAGTGCGTTACGCGAGTCATTTATTCCATATGCAGCGGCTTCAGACTCCGCCACTGTTGATCACAAGAAGCACCGGTTTTTGCTCCAGTAGTGAACGTTATTCTGGTCACAGCTTCGAACCTGGTGCATTCCCAGCTTTAACATTCCGCACTCGACTCTTAGGTCTGCCTGCACTGATATAACAACCAGCAAGCCAAACTGAGTGACAGAATGACATTGTGTCAGTTCAATTTGACAAGACATAATGTACATGGCTAGTTTGTCGTAGAGGACTTTCTGGTTTGAATTTCGATTCCAAGTACTAATAACTTATTCCTATACGGCTATCATTCCATCTATCCTACAGAGATATATACTAGGCTTTCGCAATGGAAACTGGTGTAAATGTAAACACGTAGACATAAATCTGTAAGTAGGAAAGGTTAAACAAAACAAGCGAACTCAAAAAAAAAAAAAAAAAAAAAAAAAAAAAAAAAAAAGTAACAGAAGATAGTGGCTTGAAGAAAGCAGTGCTTTGTTGAATTTCTTTATGAATCTAACCTGCTAATATTTTTGTCATAAAGATAATATATCTCTACATGCTTGTGGCGTTTTCTTAGTTCTGTTCAACTGTCTGGTTTCACTGCAAATAAGCCGTGAGGTTAAAGTTTGAGGTTTTGCTCAAATCTACTTCTTTTTCTTCCTTTACAAGTAATAGGCCCTTAAGACCTGTTACAACACTACTGGGAACTGGTTGATATAACAATGCTTACATTGGAAACCTCGAAGGACCCAATCTTGCACATGTTTCTTCCACTGTTCTGATATTTCGTTCCGTTCTACCAAGCGAATTTTTAACTATTTACTATTTAGTTGGACAAACATATTTTTCTCTAGAATTTTTTGTTCTATTGGTTTTTTTTATACCGTTGGTTATGGGTCTTCGATTTGGATACACACTCACACTCTCATTCATACTATTGACTGGGTAGGATCAGGAATAATCTTGGCTAGAGAAATATTCCCACTTCCCAGCCGGGAATTGAACTCGGTACCCTTCGCAGGTGTAAAGAATATCTTCCATCTGAAACTACCACTTCTATGGAAAATGTTTCGTTATTGTTTATTTTCTCAAAATACAACAAACGACTGTGGTTGAAACACTGTATGTTTAAGATATTTATCTGACTTATGATAAAATGTATATCTTGAATTTTTTGCAGTATTTTATAGAGCCCTCATTGTTTGGAAAAGGACAAAAACTACCTTAAATATATATTATAAATTAATTATAATTATATACATTATTTAAAACGCATAATTTATTTCCAATAACAATTTTGTGGCATCAGCTATTTGCGAGATTTAGCTATTATTAGGGCTCGGAAGTTCATGCCCTAAAAAACACTGAAATATGCATGCAAATATGCTCTTAAAAACTCGAAAATATGCCAAGAAATATGCACTATTTAATTAAAATAATTAATGTCTCTTTGCAGTAGACAAGACGAGTTAGTATAAATAATAAATAAAGTTACCTTATTCCTTAGAGGTTGGAGCAGAAGTAGTCCCGCTGCTAGTATTAACTGCTAAATTGCAGTTCACAACCAACACTTTGCACTAATTTTCAACTGTAAAACATCGTCTGTTGTCTCGCAAAACACTTTTGTAACGTGAAAAACTTCTCTCCACGTCACAAGATGTTATCGGGGCATATTTAAATGATGTTAACTGCTTCACAGAGAGAGAGAGTCAAGTCTCTTGGTGTGACAGATGGTTTTCTTTTGAGGATGTCTCGAACACCGCACATCTGTTTATAACCAGAATTTTTTGAAATTACATAATTCACTTTGTCTTTCACTTTCTGTCCTATGCTACCAGGAACCGAACTTAGATCACATATCGTTTTTTCAAAGACAGTAAGTGATTCATGCAAAGGAGATCCTACAGCTTCCAATGCCGTTATGGCTGTTGGTAAGAAAGAAAAATGGGCAGATATGAGACCAAGATCCTCTTTTAACCCAGTGCCTGACAGAATATTTTGCACAGTTTCTATTGATGAAGCATCTTTCAAGTCCAATGAATTAATAACCTCTTCGGCTATTTCTATGTGCTCAGCATAATATAAAACTGCATCCATCCATGTTCCCCATCGATTAACACTGGTGCAGGAGGAAGTCAGATATTAGGTGCTGTTGATCTAAACAACTTAACTCTTTTAGGAGATTTAACAAAAATTATCTTCGTACTGGACACAAATCTATCTACCAATGGGAAAGAAGCATTGTCTCAGAAATGCTACCACTATGAAAAATATTATATAGGTAAAAGAATTAAAAAAGAACATAAAAATCATAAATATGAAATATAGGGGCAATAATATTGAAATCTTCGTGAATTGCATCATCATGTGCAGTACTGCCATATGAAAAATATTATCCAGATAGAAAAAAGTAATAAAAACCATAAAAATCATTAAAATATGCAACATAGGAGCTATAGTATTGAAATAATATGCATTTATCAAAAATCAAGAAAATACCCAGTTATATGCAGCATAAGATCATGTCCAAACAACTGAAAATTCCGTAATTCGTGTACATAATGTAAAAGCATACATTTTTAACCCCTATGAAAAAACATGCAAATGCATGAACTTCCCAGCCCTAGTTATTATTAATTTAACTGTTCCAATGATGTTTGATTACAAGACAATATATAGTGAAACTATTCTGAGCTGATAACCCAATTAAGTCTTTGCAAAAACAGTTTGTAGAATCTGTTCAAAAATGAAGGATACTGCCAGAGAAAGTCGTACGAATATGACGTTTTTTGTAGAGTTAGGAAATAAGGCAATGGCAATATACACAGTTAGGTTTGTATTATTTTGAGTTATTCCGAGGTCTTTAGTGCCTAATGTTTCAAGTTTGATTGAAGAGGTTGCCACAAATATTCCCTCTGTCCGGGAATTTTGAAATACAGAGGTGGTACAGTAATTATTTCACACCAGTCCATATTGAATATTTACTTTTCGCTTCCTAGGAACTCTACAGAAGGTCCTTGTTGCTTCAGGATGCACCTTGCTAGTCCCCGGAGTCTTACCGATTGCAGTAATGAGGTCTGATAAATATGTGGAACGCTGCAGACACAAATAACAGTATCAGAAGCACAACAAAAAAAGGAGAGCTTCCAGGCAATTCGAGGGACAAGAAATTGGGATTGGTTGCAGTTCGCATATCGTGTTTCATGGTTCAATACGGAGGAGGAAGCTGCGGCTGAGGAAGACCGCAACACAGCTTGTTCACACTGATGTCCGTTTCCACCGTCACGACCGCCTCCTTCCGACAAAAAATACAACCACTGCAGCACGTCCAGGTCTGGCAACTCACAAAACCAGAAAAACATCGAGACGTTCTTATCGGCCGACATGATTTTCTGTAAAACACTCTTTTTGAAGATTAGAAATTAAGCAATATGACCTTCGATACATGAAACACGCGGAAACGACATCCACCTGTTTGTATCACACACGCTTGTGTGAAGCAAAAGACAAAATCTGATATGTTACAGTCACAGAGTTTATCTACCTGTTCAACTGTTCTTCTATCGACTTCATGTTAATCGACATAAACATTTGCAGAAATTATCTTATTGTTAATTTCCTTGTAGGTGCAGGGAATACATCGCTGCAAGCGATAGTCAAATCTTTCAACAACTGATTGCATTCTCTTTGCATGACCACGACATAAACAAAGGAATAACGACCTCCTCTTTGAGAAAAGTATTTGGAAATTTAAACCAATAACGAGAAAGATCTTGGAAATGGTTATCTCTGCACCCCCCACCCCCAAAAAAAAGTTGAGTAACTTGTGTCCTTATTGTGCAGTAATATTTTGTCTTCTCTTACGGTTTACGAGTTACGCAGAATACGTCAGAAGGAACCGGACTTTGGAGACTATTCCCAGGAAATTCAAGATATGCATTTCATTTTTCACCAAAGTATCTTAAACATTGGTATTTTAATCAAAATCGTTACTGCCGCTTTTGAGAAAATACAACTTTTTGACATTTTTTCCACGTAAGCATAGTTTGAGAAGGGGAATATAAAACCTTCGCAATTAATATAAAATATATAACTTAAATTTAATTTAATTATAACATTTTAAGTTAAACCAAACAACTTTTAAGGGTAACTTTTTCTGATTTTTATTCAACTATGTAGGTGTAATTCCCGAAAAAACGCGATTTATATAAAAAATAATATTTTTTATTCCCGCTTCTACACTGCAATTCTTGTATATAAATTCCCCGTATTTCAGAAACGGCTCTAAAGATTTAGTTAAATTTTTGTATGCATGCATATTATATTCACAGTGTTTTCTCTACTCACTTTTAGGTAACACATTCACATCTCTTTCTCTACACACTCTTCTATAAACAATTTTCCATAAAAAACGTGATTTTACACAAAAAAAAATTTTATCCACAGCTTTAAAATGTCATACCATTTTCTGTATGTTTGAAATAGAAGTAGTATTACATTCACACTGTTTTCTGTTCGCACTTTTAGGTAACACATTCACGTCTCTTTCTCTACTCACTCTTCTACAAATAAGTCATACAATTTTCGGCATGTTTGAAATAGAAATGGTGCATATTACATTCACAGTAGTTTCTCTACTTAACTACTTTTAGGTAACACATTCACATCTCTTTCTGTATTCACTCTTCTACAAATAAGTCATACAATTTTCGGCATGTTTGAAATAGAAATGGTGCATATTACATTCACAGTAGTTTCTCTACTTAACTACTTTTAGGTAACACATTCACATCTCTTTCTGTACTCACTCTCCTATAAGCAATTTTCCATAAAAAAGAGGGGCTCTATTGACCTAGCTGTCGACGGGCCCTTAAACCCTAATCACTCACTCACTCCATGAAAACGTGATTTTACACCAAAAATCATTTTTATACCCAGTTTTAAAATAAGTCATACCATGTTCAGTAGTTTGAAATATAAATTCTATTACATTCACACTGTTTTCTCCTCTCACTTTTAGGTAACACATTCACACCTGTTTCTCTACTCACTCGTCTACAAAGAAGTCATACAATTTCTTGCCTGTTTGAAATAGAAATGCTACGTATTACATTCACAGTGTTTTCTCTACTCACTTTTAGGTAACTCATTCATATCTCTTTCTCTACTCACTCTTCTGCAAATAAGTCATACAATTTTGTGCATGTTTGAAATAAAAATGCTGCATATTACATTCACAGTGTTTTCTCTACTTAAGTACTTTTTGACTCTTAACAATTATTTAGTTAACGTTTTTCCTTTCAGGTTTATCTATCTTCTCCCACAAAAAAATTTAAAAGATTTCTCAAAAACAGAGGCGAAAAACGCCGAGCGAAGCTCGGTCGCCCAGGTACTATATTTTTATGTGATAGGGCATTTTTACAGGCTATTACTTATTTATAAGTAATTTTAAAGAACAAATTCAGGTTTCTTTGTAATTTTTACATGAGTTTGGTTGCCTTATTCTTATATCGCTAGAATGAAGTTTCACAACCTCAAAATCTAAAATTTCTTAGAAATCTATTCGAAATGCAGTTCTGTTTGTTAAACATTTGACTCGCCGAACTAAATGGTTTATGTCTATTGTAATACAGACATCTTCTAAAGAAATGTTTGCTGAATCTACCTGCTACTTTTGAGGGTCGCACCATGTTATAATGCATTCTTCGCAGAGTAGAAGTTGGTTGTTGAGATAATATTTTATTTTGTTATTTCAAAACTAAAAACATAATTGAAAATCGAATAGAATCGCTGAAATCAGTTTCAAGTAATCTTAAGTCGTGTGGAAGTTAAAGTGAACAAACTTATCTTTGCTAAAATGGTTAAGTGTTGAACAAAAACAATGGAAATGCTAAAATTACAAAATGGCCGATGTACTGTCAGGTAAGTATTCCCTCGATGATGAAGAAGTGCTGGAAAATTGCAATATTGACTGCTTTAAGCATACCCAGGGTCTTCTTTTGATGTTGATTAGTTCGTAGCTGTTAATAACGTATTATGATTAAGTATTCGGCGATAAAGTAAAGAAGATCAACAAATGAAGGTAATTTTAAGCCATTTTTACTTTCTCCCAAAAATTCGATGTCGAGATTTCACCGGAAATATATGTTTTGAGGCCCCCTGAATCCAAAAAAAAGCACTTTTAGAAAAAGGTCCGTGTGTGTGTGTCTGTGTATCAGTCTGTGGACAGCATAACTCAAAAACGAAAGCTCGCTTAAAAGCCAAACTTGGTACTTAAGTTTAATGTCTTTCAAGGATGCGACACGAAGATTTTGAAGAAAATAGCCCCACCCTAAACTACCCTTTACATAGAAGATTGTTAGAAAATTTTGATTTTCTTGAAAATGGCTCTAACGATTTTGATTAAAATGCCATATGTTTGAGATATTTTGATGACAAATGAAATGTATATCTTGAATTTTCTGGCTATAGCCCCTGTAGTCGTATTTACTTTGGACGACTTTTGCATAACTGGTAAACCGTTAGAGATAGACCAAATTATACTATACAAAAAATGTAGATCTTGCTAAAATACACAATTTATGTCTGAATAAATTTTCTTGTAGGGTGAACTATTTCGGAGATATTCCTTGTTATGTGTGTGAGTTTCGGAAAGCTTAGAACTTTAGCGAAATGCAACAACGTTGTTCATTTTTTTATGTGTTAATCGTGCAAAGAGAACGGGATCTCAAAGGTCAAAAAGATTTGACTGTCGCACAAAGCCTACTGTATTCTTAACATTCCCCTTGTACCTACAAGAAAATAAGCAGTAAGATAATTTGTATGAATGTTTATCTTAACTAACATAGAGATATAGGAATAAGAGTTTGTTAGAATGGTTAGTACAAGAGTAGAGAAAGTCATGTGAGTGCAACACATCAGATTTTTTTAAAATCATTTATGAAAATTTTAAAGTCGTAATTTTAAGGCAGTTTTAAAATTCTCCAGGTCATGGAAATCCGGGTCCTAATAGTGATTTTTATTTGCATAATTTTTGACAGCTTGTAAAGGAAACATCGTGGACAATTCTCCGTCTTTCCTCTTTAGTGAAGCTGCCAAAAATATTACGGAAATACAAGGATTTTCTCAGAATCGGAGAAAGTTACAGAAGCAAACCTCACGACCGCAAGCCTAGCCAAGATATCAACTGTTGCAGCAGAAATATTCTATTGATTTAGCACGGTTATGGATAGATTATGCTTCTGTTGTGCTGAAGCATTCTTATGAAATAAATTAGCAGTAGAATCCGACACAGAATCATTATTGAAAATGCAAATAGAATAGCTATGTATATAACAAGTGCATAATTAAGATTGTTTGGCTGGTCCGGTAGCTCATTCAGTAGAGCACCTGCCCACTGTGAAAAGGGTCCCGGGTTCGATTCCCGGTATTGGAGGTGGGAATTTTTGTTCCACTAGGATTACTCTCCATCCTCCTTAGAGTCTGGAAGTGTGAATAGGAATGTGAATGAGTGTGAGAATTATCAAAAAAATAGTAATAGAAACCCAACGTTCAAACCGTTAAGTGAGCGAACACCATTGCAATTGTTCCAAGAGGTTAAAAGAAACGATATGAGCTTCCATGTTAAAGGTGGCATATAAATGAAATATTGAAAAAGTAATTTTATTTAATCAAAGTATTATGTTTTCATGGTGGTTAATAAATAAACAAACAAATAAATAAAATTTGAAAACTTCCATCCCGGTACCTAATTCCTTACACCGGGACGTAGCTTCCAAATTCCATAGATTTATTAATAAACTATAAAACATATACAAATCTACAAACAATTTTTCAGATAAGAAAAAATAAGATATTAAAGAAAAGTAAAAAGAAAATAAAAAGAAAATAATAAAATAAAATAAACTACCAATTCAATTACAAAATAAATATACAAACAATACTGGTATCCAGTTAATCCTCTACTAAAATAAAAAGAACAAAAAATTTTAATGCATAAACCTACAAATCTATAATACAAAATACCGGTAACCGATATTACAAATACTGGTATCCAGTATTTAAAAAATAATAATTTTTACAACTAATTAAATCAATTAAAATATACAAAAACAAAAATTACACATAATTCTCCATACAAATTTCAAATTATTCCAAAACATTTCTCTAAATTCATAAAATTAACCAATCACTAATTTCAACTCACTAACAATTTTCAAAACAAAATTTACTATTCTTTCAAATTCTTAAAAACCATAAGCTAAAATTTAAATTATACATTTAAATTTCAATTTTGAAAACCAAAATTTTAATACATTTAAATATTAACTAACATATAAAGACTATTAGTACGCAATTAATAACAATAACAATGGTGGTTAATATACCTCTAAAGTTGGCAAATCTGCTAGTAGTGAATTTCTAATGTCCCATAGAGGATAAACTATAGGTTTTATCCAAAAATAGGGGCTGAAGAGATAGTATCTATCAGAAGCATTCTTAGCTTCAACTTATAGGTTAGAAGAAAAAAAATATATGTATTGCAGTCAGATGATTTTCTCTGCTCTTTTACTAACTATTCTTATAACTCTGCTTCTTCATGTTAGTTGAGATAAACATTTGCAGAAATTATCTTGTTGCTTAGTTCCTTATAGGTGCAAGGGAAATGTGGGAATACAGTAGGCTTTGAGTGACATTCAAGTCATTCTCTACTTACTATATATAGTAGAGAAAGTAATAAGATCTAAGGAGAAAATTAAATCTGTTGGATTTAATTTAAACATTGCTGTCGAGGACATAAGCTTGGAGAACTAATGCATACCTCAGCCAATGTCACATTGTAACCGTATAGGTAGGAGAAGTTTTGGCAGACCACGGATGAGATGGTTACAATCTGGTGAAACTGGAGCAAGCCCTTGAGGTTGATGATAGTGGACGAAATTCTTCAGTTGTACGACTTACAATGTTAATGAGAGAAGCAGTTTGCACGAAAAAAATTCTCGTGCACATCACCAATTCATTCTGAATGACACGTTAATTTATTAACTTGCGTATATATGATCGCGGTTCTGCAAGCGCTGTTCAAACAATCCCTTCTTACAAATCTTATTTACAAGGTAGCATCTGTTTTAGTTTTTGTGACGAGTGATATCTGTCCATCAAGTAAAACAGTTTATGAACAGATTGAGGTTTAGATCATCCAGAAGAGTTCATGAGTGATGCTCGGAACATCCTTTACCGGATGCTGTCTCTCAGCTTGAAGCTGACAGTCTAGAATCTTTTATGTTTTCCTGCCTTTGGACATTCAACATTTCTATCACGAACTGAACGAATGAGCGAATAAGGTATGTTAGAACTTTCAGTAAAATCTGTTAACATCTTCAAGAAATTAATCCTAAAAAATGAAAAATCAAAATTCTGTAATATTTCATCAGAAGATGGTATCTTCAAAATGGCATCATCAGACAAGACAATGACTTCATATAAATGCTTTGCTTTTTTTTCCCCTCGGCAGTTTCATTTGTTTAAAGTGCTCCAAACAGTTGAGTTTTCATCCAATTCTTTTGTCATAGAAAATGACTCTTTGGAACTAAAACTCCGAATATAAAACGTGTGATAATTTTTAGATAGATCAGATGGTTGGTACTTTATCGCTGATAGCGTTAACTAGCTCGGGTTAAGGCCGGCACTTCAAGCATTTACGAGATTTAAGTGGTGGCTATTGGGGTGTGTTATTTCAAATATATTTCCAAAAGCATGGTTATATAAAATCCATGTTTTATATTTTACCGTGTGAACGTTTGCCATAGGACAGTAAAATGTTTCTTCGATGTTGATTTATTACTTGAAAAACAAAGAAAGTACCGAAGTGAAATTTAAAATCATTCACTGTTTAAGTTAAGCAAAGTTCGGATTATACTTTTAGCCATAGTGATAGGCACGTGGTACGGTCCGTTAAGCACATTAACCGAAATATATACCCAAATAAAACTGAATGCTAGTAATGTTATAATTGGAGTAAAACCGGAGCAAGTTACTTGTTGCCAACACGAACCATCACTCCAGTGTGTAGTTTGACGAGACAAATCTGTGCTCCATTCTCAGTATATCATAAATATATTCGGGCATCTTCGTCTTTACATTCTAATTTTGAACTTTGGGGTGGTAGTTTCTTAAAACTCTTCGTCCTTTCTTTAAGTTGATTGTTCGGCCATCTGACGGAAAAACTGGAACTTATATCATTATATCATTTTCCGGGATTTCAAAGTTAACAATTCTATGTGAGTTAGCGTGAATAAAAGTCTTTTCCCATATATTTAATTCTCATGAATGTTGAATACTTTTTAACAATTTAATATCTTTCGCTATTTCATGCTGCGATGTCCAGAAGCTGATTAGTGAATTTATTTAAGTTTAATGATTCTTCAGTGTTCTGTCAATCTAGTTTGGCAGTATTCCAGAGAGTTTTTATGCTGTAAATATTTGTTGGTGCTAACTGTATCCTGTATTTGTTTAATATAACTTCAAATTTTCTGAATGTAGTAAGGTTGTAAGTGAACTTTTTATATATTATATCTTCTTTAACATTAACTGGTTGTAAACTAGTCTGCATTTTTAAATTATTCTTTCTTCTGCCATTTTTCAATATATTAGTAACTAACCGGGTTGAAAAACCATTTTCTTTAGCTGTTCTCTTAATATAAAAAAGTTAATCATGGATCTTTCCTCATGACAGAGATAAAATAAAATGTACAACAATAAATAAATATACAGCCTGAATTTCTTCATTTGGATGCAATTTCGTAAAATTTATTCTAAGTGATAAACCATAACGGATACATTTTTAAAAATGCTGCAGATTAAAAGGCAAGTCTTAAAAGACACTATTTCAAATAACTTGTCATGGCATCAGCCATTTCCAAAATATCCGTTATTATTGGTTTGAGGTGCAGTCGATATTTAGTTATTTCTCGCAATATTATGGGGAAAGCATTTAGCAAACATCTGGCTCTCGATTCTGTTTTCTCTACCACCCTTGTACCTACGAAATGTGCAAAGAAATTATTTCGCAAAGGTTTATCTCAGTTAACATGATGTAGACGAAAAATAAGAACATTTTCGCTGTTCTTAATTTTCCTCCACTGCGCCTTTAAATTAAACACTTCTACTCGTGAACAAAATTTAACTTTTTTAAAGGTTTAATGTCATTTAACCTATTAGGTGATATCGGGCGATGAATGAAGTGGGTGAAATGATGCTCAAATGAGCCCAGGGTCCACAGAGTTTAGAGTCCGACATTCACCCACCAAGATAAGGGGAAACTCCGAAAAACATTATCCAGGTAGCTCACTTTAATCGAGGCTCCAACTTGGAAGTTGCATAGACGTTACTAAAAATTGAAGGATTGTCTGCAAAACATTTAATTTCAATATGTAATTGCATTTCTGATATATTAATTAAATTATATCGATTTTATAAACTACAATCAAAATCTATCTACACCAATAGATATTGAACAAGAGGTGTCAGTTTTTATAATTGTACTCTTTAAGACGAGTTGGTAACAAGTTGTATGATTTAAATGTTTACAATTTATTCAGATACATCATATTTTATAGCACAAAATGTGAAAAAAGTCATAAAAGAGTACTGATTATTTATGTTAATGATTTTTAATTTTATGATAGCTATCTAAATTACAGTGGGATATTTTATTACCTGTAATATAAAGGACATTGCTAAAATGTTCAGACCCACTAGAGGTATAAGGTAAATTTCGAATACGCAAAATAAAAAAAAAAAAATGAACTTGAGGAAAATGCGTCATTTACTAGAACAGAGAGTAATTTAAGGGACACAAGACTTCAAAAATGTAGTTTCACAATCCCTCGCTACAAAATTGTTAGTTAAAGTGAAAATAAACCAATACTAAATAATGGTGTTATTTAAAGCTCGGAGTAGAGTTTTAAAATTCCAAGAGCACATTGATTTGTTCTCTATAGACAGGCAACAAATTGAGCCAACGTCTGTAAACGAGATATTGCCATCAAAAGGCAATATTTTAAACTAATGTTGAGAACAGTAACTTATTTCCAATTAGATAACTTCTCAGATTTTCTCGTTACAGTAGTAACAACTTGATAGAGATACTGGGTTCGCTTCCCACGTACGGCAAGCCATCCTCTGTTAACTTAGGAATGTGGCGGTCGCTATTGGAATGAAAATGTGAAACGCAACATCCAACTTGCAGCAACTTCTACACTTCATTGCACAAAACTCTTGTTCTGTTTTTGTTTGCACTGCACATTTGTAGCCTATTTTCCATGCTCTAAGAACACGCCAGAAAAAGTCATTTTAACAAATCACCACCTTACACCAGTTTATATTATTTATGTTTTTACTTTTCTTGGGATTTCGTTTCGTCATTATTATTAACGTTTTAGTTAAATGCCTATAATTATTGTCATAAATAAAGTGTTAAAATTATGGTTACTATACATTATAGTATTATGTTTTTGAACTCTGTTATAACAGAAATTATAGAAGTCACTAAAGAATATAAAAAGAAATCTACTTCAAAACACATCTTATAATACACTTGCTAGTTTTCGATATTTAAATTACTAAAAGAAATGTATATCTCTAGTCTTCTTTTGTACCTATATCTTGAAGGAATCTTCATTCGTAATGAATTTTGTTTAAGTGGTAAGCAATGAAAGATAAGCAGAAACTTACTAAAACTTAGATCTCGTTAAAAAAGTCAAATAAATGTTTATGTCATTAAACAGTTTTAGATATATGTTATTAATTTGAATTTCCCAATACTTAAAGTTTTAGAAGTGCATTTTCAGCATTGTTTTGTTTCTCGTGGTGTCATTCATAGAATACCTCAAAAGCTGCGTTCTCAGTGAAATCTTTGTGTCGAATGTATGCGGTAGAAAAAGTAAAAATCAAGAAACATCATATGCACATAAAAACCACGTAAATTGACCATATTTAGTATAAAAAGCGTTCCTCGTCATACTGTATATGGTATTTCAATAAGGAAAGGAAGAGAGACTGCCTCCAACATGCAGGTAAAAAATTGCAATATCTGCGACCAGAAATAAGAGTGTCTGGGCTGCTGCATCAACCCGCAAGTACTTAGGCTGGAAAACCAAAGCAGACGTTCCGGTCATCTGCACAGATGTTGCAGTGTCGAAACCGCAAGTAGCCGTATTTTATTTTCACGGCTGTGGTTAATATTCCTTAACTTCTCTCTACCAGCATTTATGATCTCCAAGATTCGATTTAGATTTATGCTTTAATCGGCTCTCCCAGGTTATAAGGTCAGCAATAATGAAGACTTCCACATGCCATCAGGTGTCTTTGGCTCGTTGACATGCTTTACATCGTCGTGTTCTGAGGAAAACATTGAGGACACTTCATCAGGTATGTGGTTTCGAAATGGAGCAGAATGAAAGGTAAATCAGTGCTCAGGCTTTCAGTAATATTGTATGTACGCCTACTTTAATTTAGAACGTTGACAACAGATGTCAGCATTTACATTGGGATTTCACGAAGTCAAAAAACACAGTTTCTTCGAGATTTCTTCGCAGATCCGCTGAACCAAAAAGCCTTTTTGAAAAACATAATGTGTTGCACTCACATGACTCTTTACTCCTGTACCAACTATTCTTATAAATTCTTATTTCTTTATCTTCTTCGTGTTTGTCGAGATAAACATTTGCAGAAATTATTTTATTACATATTTGGTGCAGTATAAGAATACAGTAGGCTTTAAGCGATTGTCAAATCTTTTAAAGCTGGTCACTGTATAGGTTATAACATTTTGTAAAAAAATATAAAACGGCAATATATTTACAATAAAATGTACGTTTTTCTTCTCCTCTTCTTCTTCCTCTTCCTCTTAAAATTCCTAGAATAGCCTTTCAAGCCCTTTTCATTCTGAAGGATTTTTGTATCTCATTAACACATACAATTTATGACAATCAGTTCTGACGTTGAGCTAGAAAATCTTATTGTAGCACATTCCTCCAGCTCGCCTTCTTTTGGTGGTCAGACAGTACCTGTAATGAAATGCATAAGAAGTGAATTATGCAAAAGGATATTTCGATTAGTTTAGCAACCAGAATAAGGTTTTGAAACAATGTAAAAACGTAACGCATTGAAGTTTTAGAAAAAAAAAAACTAATAAACGAAGGCTTTCACGGCATCGTCCTGAATAGAAGACAAAGAGATAAAGCTCTGTGTGATTTCCGGTCTCCTTTGCATGGCTAGAACATTAACAAGAAGCAATAAGGACTTCCTATTTCCGAAAAGTACAAATATTTGAAAATGCAAACCAATAACGAGGAATATCTCGGAAACGGTTAGCTCCATAAAAACCTATTTGACATAAATTGTGTATTTTAATGAGAGCTTCATTTTTGTTCAGTAAAATTAGGTTTACCAGTTATGCAAATCATCCAGAATGATAAGGACTTCAAAGGCATATTCCCAGAAAATTTTCGTAAAAATTTTTTCCATCTAACGAATAGTTTGGGGTGGGTGGGTAATGTTCACACACACAAACACACACACACACACACACACACACACACACACACACACACACACACACGTCTTTTATAAACATGTTTTTTTTTTATTCAGATGCTTCAAAGCGTGTATTTCTAGTGTAATCTCGGTATCCAATTTTTTGTTGGAATGCAATACCGTAGTCTGAGTGTTTTAGCATAGATAATAGAACAGTCATCAGTACTAGAAACTGTTTCCAAAATCAAATACTTTATAATTATAGAAGTTGTAGTAAAATGCCGAGTAAATAGCTAAATATTCAAATATTCACATCAAAATTGCAATTTCTCTTTCGTATAATTATTTCCGGTATTTCATAACTTGTGGAGAAATAAATAACAGTCGAGGTCGCAGAAGTGGCAGCTCAACTGTTATTGAATATTTCCGTTAGCTATAAGGTCATTAGATCATGCTCCAGTAACTGCATCTGACGTTAAATTTTTCTTTGAGAACTTGCTTTAAACAACTTTAAGGTTATGTAAGGAAACTTGGCGTCAATGATAATGCAATATTAAATAGAGTTTTTATATTTAATTTTGTATTACCATTGTTGCAGCTGTCAGATTGTAGTTTCTTACTTATATTCGCTTTTTAATAAGGATATATGTAAAACGATTTGTAACTTTAATGTAATGTTTATGTGAATATAGTTATAGTTTGTCTACTGAGTGTCAATTGGGATGATGACGTCATGAGAAACAAAACAATATGCATGTGCTACTTTAAATCTAGTGTTCACCGAACTATAATATTGCTTTGGTGAGAGGCGAATGATCTAACCACTCGGCCACGGCATGACCATAGGTGTCTGTATAATACAGTTGAATCTACTTTATACGTAACACAGCTCTACGTAATTCGCATTTATACGTAAATTTTTGTAGGTCCCGGCAAAATGTAATTTAGAATCGTGTTAATAAAACATTATTTATACGTATTAAATTTCAGTGAAATACACTAAGGTTTACATAATTATACGGCATACGTTAACTTAAAAGAAACTCGGGGCGGGCGGCTTCCGGGGCGACAAGGTATCTGCGTTTACTGTTGCACAGCGGTTTTGTCTTTCAGTTCTCAGTCTAATCAGCCGTTGAGAACAGAAAAAGGAAATAGTGCATACTAGATCAGAAAGTAAAATTCATACGAGAGGTGGAAGTTAATCCACGCAAAACCAAAACGGCAATTGCTCAGACTTAGGAATTACTTATACCACGCTGTATACACTTAATGCAAGAGAAGTGAAACAAGCCAAAGTAACTGATTTCTTTAAAGCGCCTCTGAGATGGTTCGTAGGATGGCATATATGAACAAAGTATACAGTTCTTTGGAGCATTCTTGGCGCCTTGGACGAGGACTTGGGGCGGAATCTAGGCATACTTGTTGAAATAGGCGTCAAGCATCTTTTTAAGACATTTTAAGTTGGATAAACGTATATCTCAATTTTCCTTGAACGAAAAGCTCTCACTATGAGATATGCAAAGTGTTTGGCAAATAGGGAACATTTTGCAGAAAGCTTGAATTGACGTTACCCAGCAAGCATACATACGTATGTGTTTCCCCAGGAAGTTTTCGGGGAAGGACTTGTGGAAGCAGCAGAAGAATCCTAATGACAGAGTGCGCGTTGCCACAAACGAGCCGCGCATACCTAGTGTGGGTATCCATCCACTCCTTCATTCCTACCTACCGAGAAAACGGAAGGTAGCGGAGGACATGATCCGCAAGTTAATGCTTCCACCCACCTCGGCCGGCTTCGATCATAATGTTATTTATTCTGTTTTGTTCTTTGTCAGGTTTACTTATGTACAAATAGAAACATTATTCTTCAAGAACCTGAAGAGTCCTCAATTCCATACTAACTACCAGGTGCGCTTCACTTGAGTTCCAAACCCCCCGAAACCTACAGACAATAACCGTTCAAGTGTCTTTCGGCAATTGCCAAACTTGATTCCGATCTATCGCTTAGATAATTAACTTTCTCAATCACTTATCTGTGTTTAAGAGTAGTATATTATTTCATCCACACATACACACAATTTTTCTAAATCATTTTCAGTCCGGGGCCTCAAAACATGTATATAGGGTGAAATATAGGAATGGAATTGGTGGGTATAATACATCTTACTGTGTATATGGCAGAGAAAGCGAAAACTCTCCGCACTTTGTCGATCTCCCCCCCCCTCTTTCTCTCTCTCTTTCTTTTTCTGTGCCTATATTTGTCAAAGAAATAAATCAAAAACGAAAAGTCGGATAAATTCTAAGCAGTTTCCAAAGATGCAACATAGAAATTTTCTTAAGAAATAACAAAAGCGTGCAAGCACAAGGTGTTTTTCGCTACTTTAATTCAGGTTAAGAATGCTTCTTGATAATTACAACAAACAAACTAAAACAAACAAGAACTAATCCCAGTAAAGCTAATTGTACGGAAAGATTTACACACGTTCTATATTTTAATTAGGTCTATATTTATCTTGCAGCATTTTTTTTCCTGTCTTACTGACGCAACAAGTGGAAATTGAAGGCTATTCATGTTCTTGATATTCGACGCTCTGAAGTTAAATAAGTTAAAAACGGGTATTATAATATCTTCAAAACTTACTAATAACAAAAATAAACCTTGGCTAGATTACAAATTGTATACTGTTCATTACCATCCCTTAAAAAAACATTGTCTACTGGCAAAAAAATTAATTTCTGCCTCTTAAAAAAATCCCATTTGTTTATTAAAACATCTGTATCGTATAATATTCTATCCAGGTTATCAATTTACAGTTTTTATTTTTTACAGGTGAGTATCTCTGAGTGGACGCCCTTGTCTTCCAGTAGGAGTGTGTGTAAGTAATTTATTAAATTGTATTAATTTCTTATATTCAAATATAATCTAAAATCTACATGCTGATTTGAAACACAATACCAAAGACTTAATCAAGTGTGAATAATTTTATATTACTATTTGTAGCGTTTATTTAAACGCTGACTGGTTTAGAATTCAAAGCAATATTTGCTTGTTCTTTATTCGTATTGTAAATTCTCAGTTCGCACCCCTAATCTTCGAAAATTAGTGCGCATCCTAAGGGTAGGAAGTATTGCGTGCATTTTGGGGTACCTGAATACAAAAAGGGGAAAATATATCCATGGGAATATGTCCCCTTGTGGGTAATGTTTAACTACATCAGGAGAAAAAAAAATGTATATTTTTCTTATTTTCTCAAATAATTCACTAATGATTTTGGTTAAAATTCCATTTATTTGAGATATTAATATGCCAAGTTATATTATTTTGTTTGAATAACGTGTAAAGTCCTCATCATTCTCTTTAGTATAAATAATTTTGTATTGTATATATAAGAGAGAAAATTTTGCTTTAAAAAAACATTGTTCGTTTATATATAAGTATTTATCAAATAAGCATTCTTTTCTAGCGTAACCATTTTACAAAAGTGGCTGTAATTTCCATGAATTATCCAATGTTTTTAGGAACCCAGAAACTAGCAGTTTGGCCACAAATGGCAAAATTAACCAATTCTAAATTTTTAAACATGAATACACTTGTATTTGTCTTCAATGTTGTTATTTGTAGTTATTTTTTCCGTAACCTAGTCAGTTTGGATAAAAATCAATTTTAATACATATGGACGAATATTCATTGAAATAAAAATTTAAATAGAATAAAAACTAACACCTCAATAGGCAAAGGCATGTTCATAAACGAAAATTTAGTCCAAGCTTAAACAACAAAGAAACAAAACAAAAGAATGACCTAATAGTAATAATTGGTACAAAATAGAAGATAGATCTATACGATAAATTAACGCATTTCTGTAAACTTCTACAAAATGTGTGTTAAAACCATTTCTACCAATATTTCTCATGATTACCAGAAGTACACAGCAAAAGCAAGTTGTGCGTGAAGAATTTTAGAATGCATGCGAAAATCAATTAAACGGGTAGAGAAGTAGTGACTCATAAGGGGTAGTTTTCTTCCCATCAATTACTGCCGCATTAGAAGACCGCAGGAAATCAAATTCCCATTATTTGGAGTGCTTACATTAGTCCTCAGAAGGTCTTATTTAAGCGAGCCACAAAACCACAGACAAGGGGGGGGGGGGGGGGTGTAGACAAAATACAGTCGAGTTTGGGGTTTTATATGCGGGTGGGTAAAGGATCTTGAATCACTTACAAGAAGTCCAATACCTCCCTGGTGACCACACACTGTGATTTTAGAAAAGGACTTCATGTCTCAGCTTCCATTCCCACAGCAAGAGCGACTCATGTGTAACTATACTGAAGTAACTTCATTTAATAACGACGAAGCGCTTTCTTCTGCCGCGGTCGTTATTTCCAACTCACGTTACGAGAAAATTCTTACATTTTCAAATCCTTAATTTTGTTTTATTAATTTCTTTTATAGCAAGTAGGAAAAGAATTCGACTCAAAAATTTGGAGACTTCACCGGAAATATATTTAGGTTTTTTTTAGTGTAATTATATAAATGCTCGCAAACTTGCTCGATCAGTTCGAAATTCCTTGTAATATTACCTACGATAGCCTTACCTCTAGTGCATGTTCACATGGATCTTATAGGATTTTTGTGAACGCAGAATGGGAGAAGCAGAAAGGTTACTGCGCATCTTACTGCGCATCGGAATTTCAATCAACAACTTGTGATCACTATGTACCGGAAGATATGCCAGCACAAACAATTATTTTAGCTTTGGTATTGTCCAATATTGTAAACTACTTTTCATTGTAATTTATTTCGTATTATATAATCCATCCAGGTTTCACCTACCAACCAGAGAAAACTGCGAAAAAAAACGCGAGGTAAAAGTGACAGACCCTAAGGGTATCTTCAGACATTACCATGGAGTCATCTCACACGATACCCTTAACAAGTTGCTATTGTTTACGTCACTAATATTGGCGTACGTAAATCTATTACCCCGAGAAGCATGTATCAAAAGGATACTTTAATTTTTTAATTTGGAATTTCAAAACTACGTTTACATAGAGAGGTGTATGACAAGAGAAAGAGTGGGAGAAAATAAACAGATAGAAGATACAGTGAAGGGAAAGGCAGAAAGAGAGCGATGGGAAGGAGATAGAAAATACATTACGTATGTAACAAATAACGAAACCGAGTGGGTTCTGGAATAACAAAACACAGCTATAGTGGTAAAGGGGAAGAGAAACGTAACAATGAAACAAAAGAGATAAAAGAAAAGAAGGAGAAAGAAAGAAAAGGAGAGAGAGAGGGAGCGACAGGGGAAAATAGAGTGAGAGAGAGGGAAAAAGAGAGAGAAATGAAGGAAGAAATAATTCAGATAATTTGCTATGATAATAAATTCGCAAAGTGGTTTCATTTATTCTACACTAGCACTTGTTTTCGCCAAGACCACATTATACCACTCTTGTGCTGAAGTCAGAATGCACATCATCTCCCTCCTGTAGAGCCGGCCAACAATCAATCAAGATATCGATTAATCGAAATCGTTTTACCAGAAATAATTGACGTGTAAGATGGTCCAGACACATGCTTAGTTAAGACTGTTTGTTACAAAGGTGATTAATGAAACCGCTTTACGACTTTTCCAAGATGAAACTGGATATGCATTGATAAACATTTCAAATATTGTGTGCTGTGATTATTAAGCGATTAGTGCACTGCTTACCGATTAGGGCTATTGAACCCTTTGAGTTATTACATTTCACGCTCTATAAGGGCATCTTCTCTACGTCTGATATATACCTAGGCAGCGTGCTACCTCCATATCCAGCCCGTAACAAAGTGAACAAAACACTCCTGGGTTCGATCTCCGCATGGGGCAGGATCTGCAAGTGGGAATGTGAGTGTGTTTCCAAATAAAGACTCAGTAAAAACCAATTCTTTAAGACAAGGTATCTGTGAAAATTCAAAAAGATAAAACTTTCTTTTTCTCGTAATATAAAACATACAGGTCAACCAATATTTTAACGAGATATGTGAAACCGTTGCTGGATATTAATGTTTTTATAAATAACTATAAAATTCTTAAATTAAATTTTAAACAGTTGAATAATTTTCAAATGTTAATACCTGAAACTCTTCTGGAAATTCCAAATTAATAAATCACGTATTATAAGCTGTGTGCAAGAAGCATTATGAACAGTGAAAAATGGGGAGAGATAAAATAGTGAAGTTTAAAGTTAATTGGCAAAGAACTGATTAAATAAACATTTAGGTTAGATACATAAATATTTGTCATTAAAATTGTTGATGTTAAACCACCAAATGTATAGTATTAAAAGTACAAGTTATAATTGTAATTAACAGAAAAAAACTCGAAAAAGCTCAAAGTTTACCGAATTTCACAGATGTTGCCTTAAAATCCGACAGTAAATGAGTTAGTTATTTATAAAAGTAAAAGCTTTTAATATAACCTCAGAAACACGTCTGATGTATAGTTCTCACATGAGTTTCTCTACTCACTGTGACAACAAAAGCTTATTCATCTATTTCTTGTGAATAAAGATATACCTTGATTTATACCTTTCGTTGCATGTATATGAAGATCACAATAACCTAAAGCTATGGTCAAAAAAGAGACAAAAAACGCATAACGACTTCCTACTCAAGAAAAGTATTAGTATTTAATATGCAAGTCAACAAGGAATATCTCGGAAATGGTTAACTGTACAAAAAATACAAGGATTTGTGGCAGGGAGCATGAAAGAGGAATATCTTCTGATTTGGAAATGTTGTGGTATAGAACATAAGGCCTTTAATTTATAAGTCATATTTGTGTTGAAAATTAGCCTAAGGAAAATATACTATAAATGACTAGTAGAATGTTAATAGCATCGCAATGCCCCAGATCTGTAGTCAATGATGGGAGAAAAGATTAATAACTAACGGTATTTTAATATTCAGGCTTGCCAAATTTGGGAACATAAAATGGGGATGGTTTCTTTTCCCTCAGAAGGAAAGTTAAATGATTTTATACAACCCTACCATTACAAACAGGTTATTGTTGTACATAATTGGCTCATTATTAGGCGCGTGCCAATAATAGCCCATGGCTTAAATGGAGAAGATAAAACAGTTTTGTGATATTCTTTCCTGGTCTCTTATAAAATCACATACCATATCAGACAATGGATTTATGAAATAAATACGCTATGGACTGGTGAAAGTCTCGAAGATTTTAAGCTGCATATAAAAATTTGTATTTATTTTTGTCATCTGCAGCAATTATTTATTGAAATATTTTGTGCCACGATCAACCAGATGTTAAACACATCCTGCTATTATTTTGCTGAATATTATTATTTTTATTATTATCACTATTGTTACTATTAGTATCATTATTCCTGTCTTCTCATGATATTAATTTGTATGCTCATAATTGTGTGTTTGTCTTTGTTTAGGATATATTGTTTTCCATTCAAAACTTTGATTTCGAGAGTTCACCAAAAGCACACATTTTAAGTCCTTGAATAAATAAAGTATTTCTAAAAAAATGCATTTTTTATGATTTTAAATCTAAAAAATAACTAATTGCCTGGTACATAAAACTGTTTCATTAAAATAAAGTGTATTTAGTTGTAAATGTATGATAAAAGTTTCAGCACATTATACCAAAACAAAATATTAGAAATGAAATCGGAAACATTACTTAATCGTGTGAATCAGAATGTGTTCTCCCGATATAATGCTTGTTTAGTCGAGGGTAGACATTTCCAGCATCTTCTATAAGGTAAAAGTGTTATACAGGCGAAATGTTGTGCGCCTGTTAGGTTTTAAATGAAGATGCAGCTTTATTTTCAATGATAGCTTTAATCTATTTACGATTAGCGTACCTCTAAGAAGGTTATTCCATAATGAGTGGAGGATCTGAAATATTCGTATGGAGGTAAAAGCTGAATTTGGGAAAATGTCACAAAATTCATCATTTCGACTGCCCTTAAGCCTGGTCATTGTATATGGGATAATAATAGCTTTTCTATCGCCGATGTCTGCAGATATGCAAATATTGTCCTAGTTAGAACCGGGAACAACAAGCACAACAAAGGAAGAACTGGGAACTTGCCTTAGAAATAAACGCAGTAAATTATTACACCACGAAAAACATCCAAAAGGAGCTACACATAGCTTCATTTTAGATATAAAAATTCGTTATTGAAGTACTCTCAACATAAATGCTTTAAAATAGCCTTTGAATACCTAAGATGCAATTTATAACTTAACCTTTGTTGGTTCCGCTTATGTCACTGAATTACCCTGACTGCGCATGCGTCAGAAACAAAACATGCTATGTAGTTGACCGTCATTATCTTGCAGAAGAACAAGAGGTGTTCAGTGTGAACGTCTAATTGTCTCATGGTGCGAGCAAGAAGTTTAGCACGACGACGTAAAGCGATTTATCAATGACAGACCTACCTGAAGGTGTTCCTCTCTTGAGTCACTCTAGCTTTCTTGTGACTGCGACGGGATATCCGCGGGGGTCTGGGGCTTAGTGTTGCCCCCTGTCGATTAATGCGGGGTTAAGATGCAACAGAAATATTCTTCACTCCTCCTCAATCTTTCCTTTCCTTTCGAAAATAATCTAATAGATTTCGGGTGGCCTGCTTTGATATGATACCTGCACCCTCTCACTTGGAAGGCTGTGTTTACTAAATCTCGCGTGTTAACCAAGTTAATGAAGGAACAGGGAGTGAATAGAAGAAACATTGCAATACTTTTACTTCCTCTACTACTAGGGGCAGCATTGTATTCGACCCAACATTTCGATGTCCAGATTTCACCGGACATACATGTTTTGAGGCCCCCTGAATAAAAAACGAATATTAGAAAAAGGAGTTTGTGTGTGTGTGTGTGTGTGTGTGTGTGTGTGTGTGTGTGTGTGTGTGTGTGTGTGTCCGTATGTCAGTCTGTGAACAGCATAGCTCACAAAAAGGTTGGTTAAAAGCCAAAGTTGATAACATTCTTCCAAAACTTTCATTTTCTCAAAAATGGCTCTAACGATTTTGAGTAAAGTGCCATATGTTTAAGATATTTTTACGGCAAATGAAACGTATATTATGAATTTTCTGGCTATAGTCCGTGTAGTCTTGTTTACTCTTGGTAACTTTTCATTACTGGAAAACCGTAAGAAATAGACCAAATCTTACTATACAAAAAATATAAATCTCGTTAAAACGCAAGTTATGCCCAAATGCATTTTGGTGGAGTGAACAATTCCAGAGATAATCTTTGTGTGAGTATTGCAATATTTATGGAAGGTCGTTATTCAGTCATTTATCTCTTAGCCGTGCAAAGAGAACGGAATTTCAAAGCCTTCATATAGTGAAACTCCCTAAATATTATTCCATATTCTCCTGCGAACTTTCTGCACTTAAGCAAGCTTTAACATACATCATCCAATCTAGTGAGAGTAAATTTCTTATAATTTCTGATTCATTAAGCTCTCTCCAAAGTCTCAGAGATCGTTCAACTGACCTCCAACTGCTTCAAGATATCCACAGTCTTTATTCCATTGCTCTAAATAAAAAGAAAATAGTTACTTTCATTTGGGTCCCTTCACACTGCGGCATTAAGGGCAATGAAGAAGCGGACAAAGCTGCTAAAGAAGCAAGTCGGTTAACAGACACACATGAACATCAAGCAGTACCTTATCGTGATATTACAAAGTACTTCTCCAAACTAATAAAAACAAGATGGAAACAGGCCTGGAATCAATCGCCTCCAGAAAAACTACACATGGTAAGGAAAGGAGACACCAATTCTTCCCCTGTCTATTCTCTTAGCAGGAAAGAGCAGGTGATTATCTCACGTCTCCGCATTGGTCATACAAGGTTAACCCACTCATACCTCCTCAGCAAAGGCCAGCCACCACAATGTGAAGTCTGCAACACCCGCCTCACAGTAAAACATCTCCTCACAGAATGTAAGCAATACGCTACACAACGACAGCTTCATCACATCACTGGAGACTTATCCACCACTCTGAACACGCCATCCAACTGCAGAAGGGTGTTATCATTTCTCAAAGGTACGCGCTTGCATGCGAAAATATAATATGAAAGATACTTGTTGTACTGATTTGATTGTATTCTCATGTTTTTGGTAAAATAATTGTACTAAATTTATTGTATACCGCTGTATTTCATAGAATAGTCGCGATATGACTTAATTGTTAAAGCGACTCTAAATAAATTAAAAAAAAAAAAAAAAAAAAAAATTTAAAAGACTATCGCTCAAAGCCCTTGCACCAATAGGAAAATTAGCAATAAGGTAATTTCTACAAATTTTTATCTTCACTAAGATGAGAAATAAGAGCTTGTAAGGGTAGTTAGTACAAGAGTAGGGAAGGTCATATGAGTGTAACACATCAGGTAGTTTTGCTATCATTATATAATATGACTAATTGAATATATGTAACGTTATTTATATTTTAGCCTAAATGGTGTAAAGAAAATATAGATAAAATATTTTATAGAATTAATTACAAAGTATATATTTTATTTATGATTATAAAAGTTCAAAAGGAGTGGATAGCTCTGACAGTAACGTTGTGGCCCTCATTCAGGAGGTATGGGTTCAAATTCTGTCGGCCCATCAAATTGTGTGTGTTTTCTCGGCCTAATCATCGCAATAAATATTCAATACCACGGCTCAAAGTTCCACATTGAGTCTATGATAAGAATAAGAATGGAAAATAGATGGCATTATCGATTGGTCTGTCATCTATCCACAGATAAGGAAAGTAGGTAGGCTGGACGTCAACACAATGCCCTCTATTGGCCATCTGTAGAAACTGGGATATAGTTGCAGGACCTCCTAAATACCGGACCTGACACTGTGATTCAAGATGGCGGCCTATGTGTGGGAACTACTTATAAACAACTCGTCTACAGGCTACGATTTCAACGCAGTAAAATAAAAATGTTGTGTAATAACACGCCTATTTTGTGAATATGGGCTGTGTTAAACACAAAAACACTGTCTTAAACATAACCTCAAGCAAACAAAAAAGGATGACATTTAATATTAAACGATAACCCATGGGCAATGAAATATATAACCTTAAATATCATTCATGCAATCTACAGTTTTACATACCATTATGTAACTGCATTACACACTCAAATTACAAAGAAGATAGATAAAACTGCAAGCAGCATGTTACTTAAATAAAACAGAAATGTTTACATTGAGTTGACTCAATTATTAATCATTGTTTACACTGTTTTTCACATTTGTACAATCTACATAATGTTATATACCTACACAAAACATACTATACTGGATGGCTGATATACAAATGCTGCCATTTAGGATAATTAACTACCTACTAAATTCAAAAGCTTTAGGGTGGAAATTTGCTTTTACTATTACTGAAAACTTTTGATTACTCAGTTTGCAACAACATATTACTCAGCACTTCATGACACTTTATTTTACAGGGGGAATCCACAAAAGCAGATGAAATATTAAAAATAATAACCGTAAAACAGCACTGTAAATGAAATATATGAAATACGTAATCTTAAATCAGCATTGTAAAGTAACTTTGTGTTAGGTTAGGTTAGTGTTGTATATGAGTGGGGTGACAGGGTCCTGTTATCGAAATATTTACAATTTGGGCTGTGTTTATGCAATCATTTCAACGTAAATGCATTAATCAATCATTGTAGCATATATTACAGTCGTTTATACACATTTATTAGCTAAATATCCGCCGCATAAGCGAAATAAAACCACTTCATCGCACGCACGAAATTTTCTCATAAATAAAACACGAAGCTTGAGCGCACAATAAAACTTACAAGATCGTAATCAGCAATAAAAACTGCATCCATTGCACTATGTTTTATTCGTTTTCTCGAGCGGCCGATTTTGTAAATATTTACCAAACTTTGCTATAGTCTACAGTTTTACATGCAGCAACATAACACATTTATTCTAAACTACAGCTACACATTTAAATTACAAAGACAAAAGATAATGTGTAAATACAAGCAGCATACTACTTACATGAAACAAACTGTTGCTGTTGCAGATGCCACTAATCGAGTTCACTCGAAATTGTCTTTCACTATTCACCGTGTTATATACACACCGGCAACTAAGACACATAACGCTGCAATTTATAATAATTAAATACTGAATTTAGAAGCTTTACGTTGTAATTTACCTTTTGTTTTAACTGAAAGTTTCTGATTTTTAATTTGCATCCGGGAATGCAACAGTTACGGGGCATTGTGATGTTTGAGGTTAGGTTGTAGTATGGCAACAATAACATCACTACTGGAACAGTTTTTCTTCAACAACCTCTCACCACTGTAATCGTGACACAAATTGTACTTGCAAACAGATAAATTAACCACACTATACGGCTAATGTAGCCATAGTCCTAGATGAAACACAATAAACATGAACACGTGGATAGCACACGGCACAGTCAACACGTTATTAGATTTATTCCCGTTCCTATACTGCCCAAATAAAACTTTTGAAACACTCGCTTTGCTAATATGAAGACAAACTTACATAGAAATTATTATAACAAACAATAACTCGAAGACATATAAAATAATACGAAAAACAGCGTGTGGAAACACCTCAGAAATCACTCCCACCAGCCGACGCCATTTTTGTACAACTGGGATGCCAGGGTCAGGTCCGTTAATCTAGAGGGTCCTGATAGTTGTGAAGCACGTGGACGCGTATTGAAGCTGCCATCTGCACAGCACATGTAGAAGCAGAGATACAGTTGCCTAGCACTAAGGTATCTGTAGATCTGTGTCTCTCTGTCAGTCTGTGGAAAGCATAACTCAAAAACGAAAACTCGGTTAAGAACCAAAGTTGGTATTTAAATTTAATGTATTTCAAGGATGCAACACCAAGATTTTGAAGAAAACTTTTCCACCCTAAACTACGCTTTATGTGAATAAAGTTTCGAAAATTTTAGTTTTTCCAAAAATGGCTACAATGATTTTGATTAAAATGCCATATGTTTAAGATATTTTTATGACAAATGAAATGTATGTTTTGAGTTTTCTGGTTATAGCCCATGTAGTCCTGTTTACTCTGGATAACTTATGCATAAATGGTAAACCGTAAGAGATAGACCAAATCTTACTATACACACTAATTTAGATCTTGTTAAATCATATAATGAACCATTTCGGAGATATTCTTGTCATTTGTGTGAGTTTTGGAAAACAACTTTTCAAGTGAAACATCGTATTTTTTTTTTTTTTTTTTTTTTTTTTTTTTTTTTTTAATGTTAGCCGTGGAAAGCTAATGAAAGCTTTAAAAGATTTGACTACCGCTCAAACCCTATTGTATTCTTATATTCCCCTTGTACTTACAATGAAATAAGCAAGAAGATAATTTCTGCAAAAGTTTATCTGAACTAACACGAAGAAGATACAGGAATACGAGTTTGTAAGAATGTTTAATAGAGGAGCAGAGAAAGTCATGTGAGTGCAACACATCAGACTTGCTTCCTTTTCTTTGTTTAATATTTTATTTTAGACTTTTCCCAAGCGCAAACCGCAGGATATGCTTGAAAGTCTGCGATTCTTGCTTTCCTTTGCATCACTAGATATTTTTGGTTAATACCACGAATAAAAATTTGAATGTTTTCGCATATTGTAACTAAGCATTTTGTTTCATTTGTTAGCCCCATTTCTGAGCACAAGCGTAACTCTTATGTGAATAGTATATGTAATATAAACGAGGTAATTCGAATTTGTAATTGCTAGACAAAGCCATGCAAATATGTCATAATTTGTATAGTTGTATTCTACGATAAACCGCATAGGAAATTGCCAAAGCAACCGCAGTTATTTCTTGATTGTGTCTCTATTTCATTGGTAATTTAACTTGACAATCCACCAATATGCATCCAGCTCATTTGCCATTGGTCTACTACTCGAGCAAGTTCAATTACTCGCCATTATGGTAATTATTTACCTAACGATGAGAATGTTTACAGAAATAAGTACATCCGCAGATGCGAAGGTCATATACGGAATTGTCGGCGATTAGCACTGCAAGCTTGTGTGGTATTCTTCTAGTAATTTTATTGGCAAAAACCTTCATTTCACCACTCTCCTCACTCTGTCCAGCAGAATTCAAAGTATTTGTTTTTTAGTCATTTAAATATACCAAACATTTTGGTATTGTAATCAAAATTATTAATATCATTCATCAGACGTAAAGAGAAGTTTTGGGGAATTTACGTGAAAAATCTTCGTGTCTGTCGCGTACGTGGAAGATACTAAATTTAGATAGCAATTTTGGTGTTTATCCGACATTTGGCTTTTGTTTAATCTGTCCATAACGTTCTGATCTGTCTCTAAAAGCCTGATTGTTGTATGCACATGGCTTTCTCTACTAAAAAGAAAACATTCTATGTGATGCTTTCTAATTAAGATAAACTTTCTTTAATGATTTCGTTGTATGCATAAGAAGGTATATAGTAGGCCAAAGTGATAGAGTTTTAAAAATCGAAGCACTTCCTCATGACTGAAATTCCAAACGCTTTGCATGACCACAAAAATATCCTAAAATAACAGCGATTTACCGCTTGAAAAAGCATTTGAAATGTCAAACAATAATAAAGAATAACTCGGAAATGATTAAAGTCACAAAAAAGTTTTCTATATTTTAGTATTAAGACTAGGGCTAGGAAGTTCATGCATTTGCATGTTTTTTATAGGGGTTAAAGATGTATGCTTTTACATTATGTGCACGAATTACGAAATTTTCAGTTATTTGGACATGATTTTATGGTGCATATAACTGCATATTTTCTTGATATTTGATAAATGCATATTATTTCAATACTATAGCCCCTATATTGCATATTTTAATGATTTTTATGGCTTTTTACTACTTTTTTCTATCTGGATAATATTTTTCATATGGCAGTACTGCACATGATGATGCAATTCACGAAGATTTCAATATTATTGCCCCTATATTGCATATTTTAATGATTTTTATGCTTTTTTATTTTTTCATCTGTATAATATTTTTCATATTGGTAGCATTTCTGAGACAATGGTTCTTTCCCATTGGTAGATAGATTTGTGTCCAGTACGAAGATAATTTTTGTTAAATCTCTTAAAAGAGTTAAGTTGTTTAGATCAACAGCACCTAATATCTGACTTCTTCCTGCACCAGTGTTAGTCGATGGGGAACATGGGTCGATGCAGTTTTATATTATGCTGAGCACATAGAAATAGCCAAAGAGATTGTTAATTAATTGGACTTGAAAGATGCTTCATCAATAGAAACTGTGCAAAATATTCTCTCAGGCACTGGGTTAAAAGAGGATCTTAGTTTCATATCTGCCCATTTTTCTTTCTTACCAACAGCCATAACGGCATTGGAAGCTGTAGGATCTCCTTTGCATGAATCACTTACTGTCTTTGAAAAAAAACAATATGTGATCTAAGTTTGGTTCCTGGTAGCATAGGACAAAAAGTGAAAGAGAAAGTGAATTATGTAATTTCAAAAAATTCTGGTTATAAACAGATGTGCGGTATTCGAGACATCCTCGAAACAAAACCATCTGTCACACCAAGAGACTTGACTCTCTCTGTGTGAAGCAGTTAACATCATTTAAATATGCCCCGATAACATCTTGTGACGTGGAGAGAAGTTTTTCACGTTACAAAAGTGTTTTGCGAGACAACAGACGATGCTTTACTGTTGAAACTTTGTGCAAAGTGTTGGTTGTGAACTGCAATTTAGCAGTTAATACTAGCAGCGGGACCACTTCTGCTTCAACCTCTAAAGAATAAGGTAACTTTATTTATTATATATACTAACTAAATTCAAGATTTCATTTCTCATGTACGGTACTTGAATCAAAATCGTTAAAGGCATTTTGAGTAAATAATAAATAATGAAAGTTTTTGCATGCAAATCATAGTTATAAGTGGAAGATTTTGTTGAAATTTTCTTGTAGTTTCCTTGTAAAATAACGAATTTGAATACCAAGTTTGGCATTTAGCAATAATTCCGTCTTGATTCCTTTTCTTCACTGTGAAGTGTTATTTATTTATGCCAACAAACTTATTGCTGGTGTTTTTAAACACACAAGTTGTATGTAGGCAGTGTTTAAGAGGTGGAATTAGGACTGAAAAATTCACTGCCATAGCCGGGATTTGAACCACGCTTATCTAGTGGCTGCTTTAACCACTAAGCTACCCTGGTCAACTTGCCAGTGGTCTACCGGTAAAGTACGAATCGGCTGGGGAATTTTTCAGTCCTGATTCTACCTCTTAAATATATGGGTGTTTTTCTGAAAGTATAGTTTTAATGAGGAGAACTCAAAATGTATCTTTTTAATGACATTTTGATATAGAATACAATACTTCCTCTACTTGGAATAGATGAGTACTAGATTTTCTAGTTCAGAGACCTGAAACTGTACATTTTCGGTGAAAATTGGATTGGTGGAGTGCAATACTTCCTGTAACTAGCATAGATAAGTACAAAGTAAACATTGCAGAGTTAAGTTGTTAGTGTTGCGTGTAGCTGTCAAATTACTGTGAATGATGGACGCGGGATCCCCAACACGTGGGCACAAGTGACATGAAGGCATCAACCAATAACGGCAACTTGAAGAATTGCACCAGCCACTCCTAGACCTCCAAATGATAAGGAACACGACAATCTCTAGAGATGATCTGGAGCCAGCTTCTCGTTACGTAGCAAGGGTGTTTCCAACTTAAAACACACACTTGCGGCCGCAGTATTACCTTTATGATTAATGGTGAGGCGTCTCGAGTTGTCAGCTTTAAGCCAAGTAATAGGATTTAAACCGGTTTAGAAAAGAAAAAAAGAAAGAAATGTTGGAATATTCTAAGACAGCTGCAGCCACCCACTAATATTGATTTCGCGTTTTGGGTTTCAAATATCAGCGAAGCCCTTCCATTATGACTTCGGCGCAGCAATTTTCCCCATCATTTTGTCTAAGTAGCTGTCAAGCATCGTACAAAGTAACTGGCAGGTTGTATGGAAGTTGCAATTTACTGCAACTACTGGAAACTTGGGCTATGAAGACGTCACTGGAATCCTCCGTGGTGCCGATCATTGCAAAACCATCTGCAGAGAAAGAAACATTTGACAACTCCTTAAGCCGTAAGTCAGTGTGGCCACTTCAGGCAGCGAAATCTGCTCAGAAGAAAGTGAAATATAGTCGAAGTATTGTATTTCAGCCAAAAATTCCATATCGAGAGTCCAGAAATATATGCTTTGACACCCTTTGAACCCATACTGCGTATAGTAAGTATTTCACCGTCCCGATTTCACTGCAAATATATGTTTTGAGGTCCCCTGAGTAAAAACAAATTTAGAAAAAAGTCCGTATGTCTGTGTGTAAACAGGATAATTCAAAAACGAAAATTCGGTTAAAAACCCAAGTTGGTATTTAACTTTAATATCTTTTAAGGATGCAACATGAAGATTTTAAAGACAATTTACTTTACCCCGCGCGACAGCCCACGAAGGGCCAAGGCCTACCGCCCAGCCGCTGCGTCCCCCACCTCTGCCCACCACAGGCGTCATTGGTGAGGTGCAGTACTGGAGGGTGGGACGTGGTCAGCGCCCCGAGCCTTCCCGGCCAGTTATACAGCCTTCTCGACCTGGGGCCGCTACTTCTCCATCAAGTAGCTCCTCAATTGGTCCCCCCGGGACCTAACGAGGCTGAGTGCACCCCGTACCAGACCTCCCAGAGGGGATAAAATCCCCATGCTGGTACCGGGGATCGAACCCGGGTCCTCCGCGCCACAGGCAAGCGCGCTGCCAGCTGCGCTACGGAGGCGGCCCTTAAAGACAATTACTCCACCCTAAACTACGCTTTACGTGGAAAATATTTCGACAAGTTTGAAATGCATATTTTGAATTTTCTCTCTATAGCTCATATAGTCCTGCTTACCCTTCATGACACTTGCATAACTGGTAAACTGTAAGAAATACAGTAAAAGCTCGTTTATCCGACCCTCGGTTATCAGGATCAGATTCGTAAATACATTTTTTTTAATTTAATGTTCACATTAGATAATAAATTTAACTATCATAGCCAGAACGTAACTATAAATGCGTCAGATATTTGTTTTTTAGTTTCATTCAATGTACGATTCGTGCAAAAATTGTGCAATAATTTATGGTAATACTATTGTACTGTAAAATGCTGCATGCTGCCATTAAGCTTATCGTGTGTGTTTCAACTGGATTATTTTCGTATCTTATCACAGTGTTTGGGAGTGTAATTAAGTGTACTACTTTAAAATGACATCAAAGCGAAAGAAGGCCGTGGTTTCAATGAATAAAAGGTTGGATGCTATTAATTGAACTAATATAGAAGAAACATTGAAGAAAATTGGGAGTTGCTTGATCGTACTTCGTTCAAACGCCACAAGGGTTTTAAAACATAAGACTTTGGACCAATTCTTTGTTCAGAAATTACGTGATTTTATGTGAATAAAGTTTATATACTTTGTAACGTCTTGTAAATAATATATACTATATAGTATACATAATTTTGTTATAAGAGTGTGTGTGTGGTGATTTTTTTCCCCGTCAAGGGCAAGTTAGCTTAAGAATATTCGGATGTTCGATTTTCCGGCTTGCCTTTGGTCCCTGTTAGTCCACATAAACGAGGTTTTGAGGTAGACCAAATCTTGCACAAAAATATAGATATCGTTAAAACGGGGAAATTATAATCAAATACATGTTTTTATATAGTGAACCATTTCGGAGATATTCCTTATTTGGTGTGTGTGTGTGTGTGTGTGTGTGTGTGTGTGTGTGCGTGCGTGTGTGCGTGTGTGTGTGTGTGTGCGCCTTGTTTATGACAAGGCGGCTGTTTGTTAAATCAGCTGCAAAAATGACTTCTTTTTTTGAAATGTTGCAGGATTCACAGATTTTCCCCTTGCTCGGCATTTTTCTATAAATAACCAGATCTGCTTTATGCCACTAAAAATATTTAACTTTAACCTAGATTTGTTTTGCTGTTAGCGGTAATTGAAAAGAGGGAATTTTTACAACGTTATTATTTTATAAATATTATTAACTACGGTTGCATTAGTTTAAACTTAAATTTTTATTTTAGAAATAATTAAATAAATTCAACTTCAATTCGAGATTCTTTCAACATAAATTTTCAGACTGTCATTAAAGGTACAAATCCAGATCTGCTTCCTAGATTCGCCGATACTGAATGATCGACGACATTTCTAAAAAATCACTTCTTAATATTTTCATGAAAAAAAAAAACTCATTGTACAAACTGGACTCGTCTGTAATTTATTTTCCTGGCTAAGTGCCCAACGTTTAAACTTGATTTTCTCTTAACATTATCTTACGTTTTCAGTGGTGAAAATCCTCTCCATGATACAATTTTTTGTTTAGTTTCTTTCAAATGTTTGGTGTTTTAATAACTTTTTACGCGATTGATTGTTAGAAAGTTAAAATTAATGCATACTGCAGTTTTTCCAGGAAAGGTTTTCATTTACGAAAAAGTGGTACGCGCGGAAAAATGCTTTTTGTATTCAGAAAGCATGAAATTGTGCACTTTCGTGAAATTTCGGTATCAAATTTTCCGGTAGAATAACAACACTTCCTCTGCCATCTTAGGTAAACATGCAATTCTCTCAGAAAGACAAGTAAATAAGATAATTAAATTCTTCTAGCCATTCCCTTTATTTGCAAACATGTATAAGTGTTAGTATTAATGACCAAACAAATAATAAGTGATCGTCATATGTTTTGCACGTGCAGACGGGCAGGCAGGCAGGAATTTGCTCACGTTACGGCGACGAGCGTGCGCGCCAGCCTGTATGCCTGCAACCTGTGGCATTGTGTTTCAGTTCTCAGGATTATCCTGATGCCAGCATAACAGTGAAATACTCTCTGTATACTTGGCCTTGGTGCTACACACCATGTGAAAGGTGAAATAAACAAGCTCTGAAATCCCCTCGCCTCAAATAAAGTTGTACTTTTAGTGTTACCGAAATGTATTTTTGGTTTCTATGTTCCCTTCGCTAATTGCATTCATTTGAGAGTATAATAATAGATTGAGCTAAATAAATTATTGAACAAAGTCAGTTACGATTTTCTCAGTTGTACGAAAGTTAAACCAAACCCAGTGAATTCCAGAGAACACCTGCTAAAGAAATTATATGCATCGTCCAACATTTCATTGGTCGTATTAATATCTCAAATGCATTATTTTAAATAAAGTCGTTGGAATCATTCAGGAGAAAATGAAGCATACGAAACATTTTCCATGTAAAAGGTAGCTTGGGGAGGTTATGCAGTACCTATCTTATATTAATAATTTTTGGACCTCAAAACATGTATTTACAGTGAAATCCATATAGCCAATTTTTGAGTGTAATTAAATAATTTCTCTGCCTGCTAGAGGTATGGCACGGGATGTAAAAGAATCCCAACCAGTCGAGAATCGAACTGAATACAGTCTTTAGTAATTGGTACACGAATGGGTTGTTCTAAATAAATGCTTTATTTTGTGAAGATAACAGAAACACAACATTGAGATTTGGAGAAATTACTGGAAAAATGGACATTTGGATTAATCTGCCGATTGCCAGTTTAAAATATTCCACACTGGGCTTTTCGATTGTTCTGAGACTTTAACTTTTTCCTGCAGTCAGAGTAAATTTTCATTTAAACGTTTATACCGCAAAGGGTGTTTTTAATACTTGAGCTTGTTGAACATTAGTTAGTTAGTTAGTTATTTTAAAAAGTATTGGCCTGGTGCCGGTACATTGGGCCCGGCTTACAGGCTATATTTACATTGATTTACAGTTGACTTTGTTCATATTTACAGTTTTCGCTATATACAAAAACCCATACGGTGACCATCTTTAGGTCACCGAGAATAGTTTTCTTTTGTCTTTTGTCTGTTTCGTCTTTGGGTTATATATACATATGTACATATTTACAAATTATATACAGACACATACACGCACGCATTCACCCACACACACACTCGTACACACATACACACACATCTTCACTGGGCACACCAGAGATATGCGTCCCAGCGCACTACACTATTTACAGTTTTGACACTATATACACTGTCCCGCGGTGGCAGCTCCTGAATATTTTCCGAGGTGAGGGCCTCTGCCGGAACATGTATGTAGCTTAGGGACGAGGTTGCGTGGACGCGCATTAGTCGGCGAGCCGAGCCGCTTCTAGAACATTTTTATCCTAGTATGCTTGCGGTGCTTCGGCTCGCCTTTGCCGATGTTAGCGATCACGTCATTTTCGTGGTTCCTAATGCGCGTCCATGCCGCCATTGCTCTTTTGTCTATTGCCTCCGGGATGAACGGGATATGAGTTTCGAGGTGAAGAGTTTGGGTGGTGGTGAGGAGTGGAGCAGAGAGGATTTTTCTGAGGGAGAGGTTTTGGAGGGTTTGGAGTTGTTTGAGGACAGTTTTGGAGGCATTAGCCCAGGCCACACATGCATACAGGACCACCGAGAGAATAAATGACCTATATAGTATAAGTTTTGACTTTAGTCGCAACTGTTTACTACGGAAGATGGGGGCGCACAGCTTTAGCCGCTGTCTGCCTTTATTGGCGCTATTTTTTATGTGGGTGGACCAACACATTGTGCGGTCCAAGGTGACACCTAAGTATTTAACTTGCTGACGGCAGTGCAATATTTGACCACCGACCGTTAGGTCCGTTGCCAAAGTGTGACGCCGCTTAGAAAAATGAATCAGCTGGCATTTGTCGGGATTAATTTTGATTTTCCAGTCATGTTGCCATGAGAGGAAGTTGTTCACATAACGTTGCATTTCTGCAAGGCCGAAACGTGGATTTCTATGGTGGTTGTATATTGCAGTGTCGTCAGCATACATGGCGACCTTGCATCTGGCGTCCACTGGGAAATCATTGGTGAACAATATATACAGAAAAGGGGACATTATTGCCCCTTGTGGGACGCCAGCCCGCATCACTCGCTCCCGTGAGGAGGAGCATTTTAAAGCACAAGCAATATCGAAATAATGTTGCAAAGTTTTCAGAAAAAAAAAATAGTCAGGCGAAAGTTTTCAGCTAAATCGATTGATTTTATTAGCAAATTAGCAAATGAAGTCACGCATCCTTCATTCATTAATTCATTATTCACTGTTATATTTACTTTGCCATAATTAGAACGAATAGGTAAAACAATTTCTTTAAATGAAATCTCATTTGAGGCATAGTGACATCTAGAATATGTTGAGGAATTCACCTAGGTATCAAGGAAAGTAACTCTGTCGGATATAGTTCGTAGGAAGGCCGATGATGGTGTTTGGATCGTTATCGATCAACAGCACACGTGTTGGGTAATCAGGCCTGATGACAGGGATGAGAGTGATGTAACCTGCAGAGTTGGTCATGGTCATCGACAGACGTTGGCAACACTGAATATTCCAGCGTACGTACAGGTTATGACAGTTTTATTGCTTCACTCGGGCGGTTCACTTGCAAGATTTATTTCTTTTTACCTTCAGGAACTAAATGCTAATGAAGAAAAGAGCTGACAGCTGACAGACACCGGAACAGAAGGGGGTGTGGAAATACTCTTTAACATCCCTCTGCTACCTTAAACAGGACTGAAATTCAACACAAGACAAAAAAGAGTTATAATTAAAAGTGTAGATACTCGTATTAAGGTAATTAGAACAGCAAAATTACAAGAATGCTTCTTAAAAGTTTGACGAAATGACAGCTTAGAAACTAAATAGTAATTAAAAATGCAAATTTAAGAAGAACGGTATGCACACGTGAAACTGAGGAAGAGGTCCAAGCACAGCAGCTGCTCTTAAACTGCAAGTGCCCCAACACGTCCGTCCCCAAAGTCGCGAGTTCAAACCCGGCGGAGGTCGATGGGTTTTTTGAGGTGTAGAATCCTTAGCATGGGAGGTACAGCCGATGCTATCATGTCATCGATTTACGGCCTCTGAGCAAAATTAAGCGAACTTTCTTACCCAGCATGCAATGGGACGCTAAGAACCACTGCAATTGAAGAGCGACCGTAACTAAAAACTTAAAACGGTAAGGATTTCAAAATTCGTGAGGAGGCCCAGTTGCTTCTCATAGCCCCAAAATAAAAACTAAGTCGAGGCTAAAAAGGAAACACCCCTGAAGCAGCCATAGGGTGAGATAAACCCAACGGCCAATAAGACCTAAATCTCCCTTAAAAATCGTGATACTTTATTGGCTGATTTAATAAAATAAGTTTAATTTAAATATACAACTTAATCATTCATCAACAAATCCCCAAAAAGAGTGAGTATAGGAGGTTGCATGTGAATACAACACATCAGGTTTTTATAACTTAAAAACAGGTAGGTAAAATACATGAAAAAGGTAGATATTTGTGGTTATTGCTGTGAATTCCCTAATACATTATATAGGTATGTTCGAAGTGCCTAGTCGGCATTGTTTGGTCCCGTGCATAGAGTGTCGAATTTCAAACCAAGGACACACGACGTGCTTCTGAAACATATTTGGTTATAGCTACAGCCGTTATTTGCCTATAACGGAATATGTAGCTAGCGAAACTAATACTCGATTGTAAAAATAAGTTCTAATCTGACTGATTGTGACACGAGTATATGCTTAGAGCTAATTTTTACGACTGTTACTATGAAAAGATTATACACGTGTTACATACGTTTTATGCAATTTTGGCATTAAAATACGTATAAATAACTTATGAATTTGCTAAATGTATAATTATAAAGTATCAAAGATGTATACCAGGATGATTGAGTCATTCATTTTCTGGTACTGATGCCTAAAAGAGGGCATTTTTTCACGTAGCCTTTTAGGTTAGGATTGCATAAAATAAGATTTTGTGGGTATGAGCCGTAATAGTTGAGGTAAACAATGTTTATGTGTTTATTGTGGCAACAAAAGCAGTTAAACTAAACAAAGGCCACCCCTCCTCTTGGAAAATACTGACACCTGATATAAAATAAATGCATGTTTTAACCTCTGCTTGGCTTGGAAGGGAATGGGCTACTTAGGGAAGAGCAAGTGAGTGTAACTGAAAGTGTGTGCAACAGGTGAGAAGAAGTCAGTAGCAATAAGTAATAGTATCCAACTGGATATGCATGACTGGACGTCCAAATAGACTGCTAATCATCCATACATTCCAACATCGCCGAGCTTGCCTGTAAATGGAACCGCCGTGCTATGTAACATGTGAACGTCTGCACTTACGTAATGGCTACCAACCACCTCCGTTACCAACCGTTGCATACGTCCGACTTAAGGCTGTTTTCACCGACCTATGTTAAAAATACCCAGAGTTTACTAACTTTTAATTAAAGATTTAACTAAATGCTAAAAATCTGGCATTTCATCAAGCTGTTACGGCGAAATGTTAGCTAACTTCCGCTTCCGTTGGTCACTAGAGGCCAACATGCTAGGTTTATTTAAGCGTTATAGTTTGCGAAATGTAATTGTCTGACTAGGACATCTAACATTACACTTTACTCTATTGTTTGCTGCAGCAACAAACTTATATTTTTATTTCTTTAGCTACAGAATGACTAATTGGAGGTTATGTATCGCACAGGTCCACCAATTTAAACTTTTTTTTCAAAGTATTGGTTGACTTATACCATAATTATGTACAACTATATCAAAATTACATTATTTCCAGGGCGTCTACTCTCATTACATATTGTTGACATGCTTTTCCCCGATATCGCTTTGTCATGCTAGTACGATCTACAAAATCCCAAGGATTTGGAAGAATGGTCTCATCTATCCTGCGAAAATTATGTCTCATCTTGGTAAGACAACTTCTATGAATTATATCTATGATTCCAATTCTGAAGATAAACTGAAAACAAGTTCTTAAGGTTCAGAAACTAATCATAAATACATAAGTGGATGAAAGGAACCTATACGGTAATAACCTGTATTATTGTTGTTTTTATTATTATTTATTATTATTATTATTATTGTTGTTGTTGTTGTTGTTGTTGTTACTAAATATTATTGTTGTTGACAGTACATTTCAAATTACAAGTTGTGTATCTGAACATGGTAATTTATTATCTTTCCATGTAGTGAAGTAAAATTGTAATGTATTCCGTATCATACTGCGTTTTATCTATCTTTGACCTGTCTAGTAAGATAACGCTAATGAAAAGTATTTATGTTTAAGCTAAGAGAACCTAAACATGGGAATAAAGGAAAATAAAATTAAAAAACACAAATACAAGCATATATAGGCACAAATAGCGTGGAACTAATAAGAATCAAGCAGGCCCCAACTCAAATACGAGTACTATTTGCTGCTTGAAGCATTTCCTTCAAAAGCGTTCCGAATAAAGCCACAAAGGTAGCTTTGGAAGTTCCAACATTTATCATTGAACGAAAAGTGCGAGTAACATAATCTCGTATTTTGTTTCAGGTGACCTAACCACTTACGGAGATATGGAAATAGAATTTTTGTGTGAAATACAAACGTCTTATCTAATACCGGCAGGTTGTAGAGAAGTAAAAAATGCCCCGCTTCCAAAATTATCACGAGTCCATCGAAGGAATATGTTGCATAACACACAACCTTCAGTTCTAAAGGGTAATAACAAAAACTGTTTCTAGCGAGAAAATCACAAGACACGAACTGGTGTCCTTGACGTAGTTCTTGTGATTACAGCGAAAACAGATATTAGCGAATGTTGTAACGCTTTGGAGCAAAGTGTTGGAACGTTAATGTCGAACTTTCGCCTCTAATTCCCAACCTGCAGGAGAAACACCAATAAAACTGCCTTGGGCAATGTTGAGCTATACCTACCGAGGCTTTATGCAGGACGCCAATAGCATTTTACTTTCTCTAATACGTTCTTACAGTAAGTATTGTATTCTAAGTTAAAATTCAAATCGAGATTTCTTTGGAAATACAAGTTTTGAGACTTCTTGAAACCAAAAAGGATTGGAAAACATATGTACGCGTGCTTGCATCTTTCTATGAACAGCGTAACCCAAAAATGGGAGCCCGTAACTGCTTTTGCGGCTTAGGCTTACAATGTTGGCAACCCTGACCAGCTATGAAGATGCTCCCATGATGCATTGTGGGCGATGCGTATGACGCATGAAATTACTCGCATTCCTAGTTATAACTGCATGCAATTGTATCAAAGTGTGTTTCGTAATGTTAAATATGTGATGTCTATATATAATTAGTATTTAAGATATGTATTCCTCACAGTTGAAGAATAAAAGTGTTGTAGTTGCGCCAGAATTGCGTGTGCGAGTCCTTTTACAATACAGGAGTTTAGCCTAAAGGTGCAAAAAATGATATTAATAATGATTATATCATTCTTACTACTTCGTATATGTTTTGACCAATAAGAAGGTGCGAAATGACGTGTTTCAACGAATCACACTCTTATCGCCTCCTTCCTTGTCTGTTTTTATCACGTCCTTAGCATAGGTTAATTTCTTTACTATTGTTTTCCGCACAGATACTTAAAATTAGCTCATCAAATCAGCACAACCCAAACAAGTATATTTGGAATAACATGGTAGGCAACAATGAGAAAAATCTGATGATTGTACTCACATGACTCTTGCACAAACTATTCTTCTATTTCATTTTAATTAAGATTAACATTTCTACAAACTATCTTATAACTAATTTTCTAGTAGATGCAAAACAAATATAGCAGACTTTAAGCGACAGTCAAATGTTTTGTCAGTGACTTTTTAACATTTCTTTGAAATTCCGTTTTCTTTGCATAAAGATATAAAAAAAATTAATAACGACGTATCGTTTGAGAAGGAACTTATATAAATATTGCAAAATTCTGACAAATAATAAGGAGTATTACCAAAAACATTTTTCCTAGAGTGAGATTTGGTCTCAAAAATGTTAAGCTTAAATACCGACTTTGGTTTTAACCGACCTTTATGTGGACAGATACACAGACACACACATACACGGAGCTTTTTCTAAAAATGCCTTTTCTTGGATTCAGGGGACCTCAAAACATGTATTTCCGGTGAAGTCGAGTACAACACTTCCGCTACTTACCAGAAGCAATGGAGAAAGTAGAAAGACATACGTTGAAGTGATAAAACCAAAACCAAACCAGGCAGCTGTATTTGAACTACGTATATTCACAGATTTCCATTCCGGATTCATCACTAGATGCACGAATGAAGTGAAATAGCACTACAGAAGGAGAGCGAGGTAAATAGAGACTATTAACGGTTTAGGCGGAAGAAATCTGCATGTTGAAGATAATAAAGAAGGAAATTTTCATATGTTTTTAACTGTCAGGTTTCTCATTAATAACAGAGCCGGTTTTGTGAAAATGTTCACCTTTATACGTAACCGTAAACACCCTCGCATTGCCATTTGCAGATGATTACACGAAGATAAGGTTACAAGAGGTTATTAATGAGACATACTTGGTGTTCAAACACTATACACCCACGTACGCATTCATTCTCTTTGTATTGCAGGCGCAGCGGACGCGTTACCCAATAAAGGGTTAGTACCCGTACTTATGGGTCTGATTTACGATCTCCGCTCTCCCAAATGGGCGTCCAGCTCCGTGCCTGCATGTACATACATACCTAGAAATAGGTAATACACAACTCCTCCACTTCAGGAATTTCGAACTGCGGCGCTAAAAATCTCCTCTTTAACATTCACATTACTTTCTCCAATCGTTAACATTTATTCTACACATTATCCGTGCCTAAAATCACAATACTTTCTCTGCCATTCATTCTTAATAGATAAAGTAGAGGAACTCTATATCTTGTTCCACTCTTAGAAGACAGTATGGAGTTAAATGGGACATCTCTGTCTCTATCTAGCACATACAAGTTGTCATTAGCCTCGTCCTTTTCTACCCTCGCACTGTTGCCAGATTCCTAATGCATGGTATAAATATTCATTTGTTATAAATTTCAGATTTGAACACATTATCCTATGCAGAATTTTTTTCTCTATCACGTTATATCCTTTTTAGAGTCATTATACATTTCTATATGCCCACTTTGAATTCTCTATATTTACTCAGTTAAGTGTTATAATTTTTTAAATTAAATGTTTTCGGAAAATTTTATACCTGTGCACTGCAACAGTTACGCAGGGTGAAACTTTTTTGTTATTGAGTTTACATCAGGGAACCAGCGAGAACAAATGTTGACGAGGGTTGGAGAAAGTTTTTAAAATAAACCAAAAGGCTGTAACTTCTTTCTTTCATCGAGTAGGGCAAACAAACGGTATTCATCTATTCAGCGTATTCTCGCGTCAGGCCTGACACAGAAGATAGTATAAGGAACAGCACTATCATTAGTTCGAAATAAACCGTGTGTGTAACTGTGAGCTGTTATTGCGTTATTTGCTTAATATTTTTGTAAATATTTGTAGTTATGGAGGGGGAAGCTAGGAAGAGACGATATGTTGGTAAATTAAGAAGTAAGCGACGCCAAATAATTATGAATGTGTTAGATTATTTTTGAAGTAAAATGCGTGTAAGGCAGTAAAAGAAACAGCTAAGGCTATTGGGTGTTCAGAAGCAGTAGTGTATAGGATTAAAAAGGAAGTAATGAAAGGACCTCTAAGAACGCCATCGAAAAAGAAAGCAAAAAGGGCGGGACTACACAAAACGCTAGGTTAACCCAATATGATTGAATAGTGCAAGGTGGAGTGCGGCGAATTGTTCATTCTTTACTGTTTACAAATATTCCACCCACGCTGAATATAATTTTGTCACAGTTCAACAGTGATGAGACCCTACCAAATTTCTCAAGGGCCACTCTTAGTCAGTTCTTACATGATTTGGGGTTGGAGTATGAAAGAAGGGGTAACAAGTGCATATTAATAGAAAGAGACGATATCGATACCATCATATGGCGACATAAATATCTAAAAGACGTAAAAAGGTTTAGGGACCAGGGGAAATCAATTGTATATATGAAAGTTAAAAGTGCCCATCTCGTCAAGCAGCAATTGAAGGACTAAGTACAGGACTCGGCCACCTCGGGATCGCGCGCGCAGAAATATTCGCAACTAGTACATGTTGCAACACTGCGCTCCATTTAACGTGTACTGTCTTCTAAGGGTGGAACGTGCTTTAGTACCTAACCCTTTCCACTCCAAATTATAGATATTTTTGGGTGGAATTACTATAGTAGTAGAGAAAGTAATAAAATTGAAGTAACAAAGACCGACTTAGTTGTTTTACAAACAGCTGAGTGTTGTTTTTATATTCTTACTTCATTGTATAACTATACATACTCCTATTTTGAAATTGTTGCCAATTTTCCTGGCGTACTTGTAAAGCTTGAGCAATAACCCACGTATTTGAATTAGCTTTCATTTCTACAATGACAGGAGGCATAGAACTTTTGACTCATCTTGTATTTATTGCACCCAGAAATGTACAATTTTAATGCTTACTGAATCCCATACACAAAAATAATTTTAGAAAAGTTTCTATATCTACGCTTTTGTATGTCAGCGTTTCATAAGTCAAAAAATAAAATTGAGATGAATGATTTATATTTACTCAGTATTTGTGTAAGAATCGTATGTGTTACATCCACATGACTTTCTCTACTCATTCTTCAACAAGCTATTATTACAAAGCCTAGTATTCTTATCTATTTCATATTAATCAACATAAAAATTTGCAGAAATGGATGTATTGTGCATTTCCTTATACGCAGAGCGAAATTAAAGGAATATAATAGCCTTAAGCGACAGTCAAACGTTTTAAGACTGATTGCTATGCGACACATTTGAAATTTCGATCTCTTTGTATGATCAGAAAAAAGATAGCGATTTTTCTCTTATTTGGAGATCCTAATAAGTAGCAAAGAATATATATTGTGTGCTTTGACGCGATCTATGTTTCAGTGATATTTTAGATATTTGATAAATACAGTACATTATACTTGAACTCCTAGCTTTTCATACTGGACAAGAAATGCGGCCTTAATCTGAAAGTTTGCATCAAGAAGCTTGAAAGAAAACAATGCAATCCTTCAAAGTGAGCCATAATGTGGATCAGCAGAAACATGAAACCCAACTCTGATTTTGTAACGTATGCGGAAGATAGGCAGTCAATTTTATTTATGCAGCATATGCTTTTGGACGCAGAGAGTTACATAACACTGCCATATGAGATCGAATTTACAGAAAAGATGGTAAAACGAGATTCATGCTGATTGCACATACTTCAGTGCATCCAGCTTGCATAAACTTACTCGTTCAGACGGTGCAGAATGGTCACTTTCTCAAGCTTTGGGTCACAAACTATTATATATTTGATTGGGTACTTATATTCACAAGTGCTGAAAATATAAACACATCCTGAAAAATCTGATGTGTTGCACTCACATGACTTTCTCTTCTCTTGTACTAACCATTCTTACGAACTCTTATTCCTATATCTTCGTGTTAGTTAAGATAAACATTTGAACAAATTATCTTATTGCTTAATTCCTTGTAGGTGCAAGGGGAATATTAGAATACAGTAGGCTTTGAGCGATAGTCAAATGTTTTAAAGCTTTGAGATTCCGTTCTCTTTGCACACTTAACATATAAAAAAATGAACAACGATGTTCCATTTTACGAAAGTTTTAAATTTTCCGAAACTCACACACACAACAAGGAATATCTCCGAAATGGTTAACCCTACAAGAAAATTTATTGAGACATAAATTGTGTATTTTAGCAATATCTACTTTTTTTGTAGAGTATAATTTGGTCTATCTCTAACGGTTTACCAGTTATGCAAAAGTCGTCCAGAGTAAATACGACTACAGGGGCTATAGCCAGAAAATTCAAGATATACATTTCATTTGTCATAAAAATATCTAAACATATGGCATTTTAATCAAAATCGTTGGAGCCGTTTTCAAGAAAATAAAAATTTCCTAAAAATTATCCGTGTAAAAGGTAGTTTAAGGTGCAGGAATTGTCTTCAAAAACTTCATGTAGCATCCTTATAGGACATTATACTTGTATACCAGCTTTGGCTTTTAACGGATTTTTCGTTTTTGATTTTGATTAAAATACCACATGTTTATGATATTTCTATAGCAAATGAAACTATATTTTGAATTTTCTGGCTATATCTCAGGTAGTATTGTTTGCTGTTGGTGACTTTTGCATAACTAGTAAACCGTAAAAAATAGACCAAATCTTAGTACACAAAAAATGTAGATCTCGTCCAAACACAGAATTCATGCCCAAATGCGTATATTTTTGTGGAGTGAACCATTTTGGATATATTCCTGGTTATTTGTATGAGATTTGTACTACTTAAACTTTTCTCAATGAAAAGTCGTTATTCACTTTTTTATCTCTTGGCTGTGCAAAGAGAACGGAATTTCAAAGCTTTCATATAGCAACCAGGTTGAAAAGATTTGACTATCACTCAAGTCCAACTGTATTCCCCTAGCACCTACCAAAAATTAGCAATAAGATGATTCTTCCACTAACAGAAGAAGATAGAGGAATAAGAGTTTGTAAGAATGATTAGTGCAAGAGTAGAGAAAGTCATGTGAGTGCGACACATCAGATTTGATGGGTAGTATATCTTACGACTTATCAGTACTAATTCAACCCTCGGCTATGTAAACGCAATTCAAAATGAAGAAAGCTTCAGAAGCCCCCAGAAGATTCAGAATATATATTTCATTTGTCATGAAACTCTTGAACATGAGGTACTTTAATGAAATTCGTTCGAGCCATTTTGGAGAAAATTGAAAATTTTGAAAGTGTTTCCATATAAAGGGTAGTTTTGAGGGGTATGGGATTTTCTTGAAAATTGTCATGTGGAAGACAAGATGCTGAATCTCAATACCAAGTTTGGTATTTAACCGACCTTTTGTTTTTTATACAGAGAGGGAGGGAGGAAAAGGAGACCTTTTAAGTTTTCTTTTTTATTCAGGAAGTTTCCCGGTGAAATTTCTGTATCAAATTTTTGGGGTGAAACACAATTCCGTAGCTTATTTTTAAGTACCTAATAGAGAAAGTAAAAATCTGATGTGTTGCACTCACATGATTTTCTCTATTCTTGTACAAACTATTCTTGCAAAGTCTTATTCCTCTATCTTCATGTTCATAGATATAAACATTTGTACAAATTATCTTATTACTAATTTTTTGTAGATGCAAAGCGAATATGGGAATACAGTATATTCTGAGTCATAGTCAAATGTTTTAAAGCTGGTCGCTATATGAGGGCTTTGAATTTTTTCTAATTCTGCTTACTGTACGTAGTAGAGAGGTAAAAAATATAAATTTTTAATAAGTCCTCCATAATAACTGCACTGGATTTTGTAACTACTTCGATTTCAAGTTAATAGCTTTCGGTAGATTTCTTCCAAGGTTTATGTATGGTACCTGGGTGACCGAGCTTCGCTCGGCGATTTTCGCCTGTTTTTGAGAAATCTTGTTTTTTATGTTTTTTAGTTAGATAAACCTGAATGTTAACTATATAAAACTTTTTGTCACAATTGTTAAAAGAGTCATTTCCGAGATACAAGAGATATAGAAATTCATATAAATATTTCATAAACACCATCATTTCTACTGCTGAACGCAAACCTACCCCAGATATGCACCTAGTTAGAGGTTTTCGTCGAGCATTTTTTCCATTATGGAGTTATTTTCCATTATTTTTATAGAAGAGTGTGTAGAGAAAGAGATGCGAAAGATGTGAATGTGTTATCTAAAAGTGAGAAGAGAAAACAGTATGAATATAATATGTAGCATTTCTATTTCAAACATACGAGAAATTGTATGACTTATTTTAAAACTGGGGATAAAAATTTTTTTTTGTAAAATCACGTTTTTATGGAAAATTGTTTATAGAAGAGTGAGTAGAGAAAGCGATGTGAACGTGTTAGCTAAAAGTAAGTAAGAAACCACTGTGAATGTAATATGCAGCATGTCTACTTCAAACATACAGAAAGTTGTATGATTTCTTTGTAGAAGAGTGAGTAGAAAAAGCACTGTGAATTGTGTTACTTAAAAGTGAGAGGAGAAAACTGTGAACGTAACAGTATTTCTATCTCAAACACACAGAACATGGTATGACTTACTATAAAAGCGGAGATAAAAATGTTTTTTGGTGTAAAATCGCGTTTTTTATGCTAATCTCGAAAACCGCTTAACCGATCACCGCGAAATTCGGCACGTATATGTATTTTTTTTTCATGGAGAGATTTTATGGTAACAATTTTACTACACAATATATTACTTTCAAATGGTTTTCTACTCGCTTTTCTTTTACGTAGCGCATTCATGTATTCTCTGTTTGCCCTTCAACATACAATTCATATAATATTCTAGGATTGAAATATAAATGCAGCGTATTACATTCACACGACTTCCTCTACTAATTCTTCCTTTACGAGACACAATCAACTTCTTTCGCTATTCGCCCTTCAACATATAATTCATACAATTTGCTATAGGTATGTTTGAAACAAATACAACGTATTACATTCATACTACTTTCTCTACTCACTTTTGTTTTACGTAACAATTCACATGTTATTCCCTATGGTTTATCAACTTCATACATACCAACGCCTACACATATCTTATGTTGAAGAGTGATTAAATTCCAAAACAGGTTGACCGATCGCCATGAAAAGTGACATATCTAATTTTTTTCATGGCGAAGGTTTTTATGCAATCCATTTTACCACGCAATGTATTACGTTCACATGGTTTTCTCTACTTCCTTTTCTTTTACCTAACATACTACTCCCTCTTCTGCAAACAATCCATACATTTTTCCATACACTTGAAATATAAGTGCAACGTATAACATTCACATGGTTTTTCTACTCATTTTTCTTTAGTAAAACACAATCACATTTCTTTCACTACACCCGCTTCGACGAACAATTACGAACAATTCATACAATTTTCTATATGTTTGAAACATAAATGCGTAGTACATTCACATGGCTTTATCAACCAACTTTTCTTCCTGTAGTATTTGTTATTCTTCAACATTGCTTTTGCTTAGTGTCGTTCCGGTGTTTTAATAAAATATAAAAAATAAAGAAATAGTTAAAAAAGTAAAGTAATCACAATTGGTGTCAGGAGTGCGACGGAAAGCACGAGTTGATGTAACAAATATTAGCCAAGATGGACATAATGGGAAATTAAATGAATTCCGGAATGCGGCAGAAGAAACAAGTATGAAAACCGAATTGGAAAAATGTAAACTACGGAATAGAAAATATGGGAACAAAAATGGAAGCCAAACTGAAAATGTAAACTCCGAAACGGAAAAGATGAAGACGGGAATTCCAATATGAAGACAGGTCTATCGGAGAATACTAACGAGCGACTGGCCGGGGTTAAGGAAGCCATGGAAGAACTCAACGGAAGTATGAAGGACCTTGGTCAACGTGTTAACGTCCTGGAGTCAATCACAGCAGCAAAGAACTGAACCCCATAATGGAACAAATGCTCGAGGAAAACCTCAAACTGGGTGGATATCTATGGGGGAGGCCTGCTTTCAGCAGTACACGTTTTACAGCTGAAATGATGGTGTTTATGAAATATTTTATGTATTTCTGTATCTCTTGTATCTCGGGCATTACTCTTAACAATTGGGACAAGCAGTTTTATTTACTTAACGTTTTACCTTTCAGGTTTATCTAAACAAGTATATTCTCCCACACAAAAAACAAGATTTCACAAAAACAGAGGTGAAAAACGCCGAGCGAAGCTCGGTCGCCCAGGTACTAGATGAACTTAAAAAGCAAAACCGTATCTGAATACAAAATTTGATCGAAATCGTTAGAGCCGTTTCCAAGTTGCGCGGAATAAATATACAAGAATTGCTCATTTAAATATATAAGATAACTTCACTGTGGCATTAGATAGCCGTTCATCATTTATTTCGCGCATACAAATGAACAGCTCATAAAACTACACTGTTTATCCGCTGTGGTGAACGCATACCGCCGCATTCATATCTTGAGTTTCAAAATAACTTGAGTAACGCAACAATAATCTACATATCGACAAAAGTGGCGGTAGAATTTGGACCAAGACATGCCTTGCAGCATTTCACGGATGTTTCACCATCAGATCTTGAACTCTGACCTAGCCATTCCTCACTTTAATTATCTATACACCAGCATGTTAATACTTTTGTCTTTCGTTATGGTCACTTAATGACCAATAAAACGGCTTGAAGGAGCTCTTTGATTTCTCCTTTTAGCCGCCTACCTCATGAGGCGCCACGAGCAAATTACATCTTTGTAAGACCTTTACAGATTATTCTCTCGTATATTAGATAATTTTCTGTGTATAGTGACACATTGTTCAATAACACGTTCTTAGAAATGTTTACTGTTGTATGGAACATAACAAATCCTGGTAATAAACAAAGTTATAGGACAGAATATGGTGACTGGGAAGAAATGTGCAAAAGAAGACATTTATTACTATTATTATTATTATTATTATTATTATTATTATTATTATTATTATTATTATTATTATTATTATTATTATTATTATTATTATTATTATTATTATTAATCATCATCATCATCAATTCCATTGTTGACATTAGTACTATTATTGTACCAAATAAATTGTATGGGTCATATCAGCTACTTGATCAAGTAGCTCCTCAGTTGGTACCTCCGGGACCTGACAAGGCTGAGTGCACCTCGTGCCAGACCTCCCAGCGGCGGAAGAATCCCCACGCTGGTACCGGGGAGCGAACCTGGACACTCCGTGCGCTGCCACTTAGCGACGCAGACGGTCAATTCCAGCCACCAGGAGGACATATATTGGAAACCGTGAACCATGAGTAAAACTTCAAATCGTGCATTTAAAGTGCATATTTTACATATTTTTGCAGCATATATGCATGATACAGTTCTTAGTGCATATTAATCCGATGTCTAATCATTAAAAACACTCTTAAAAAGTGAAAAAAATCAGAATAAACAAAACTAATGATTGCAGTTTGGATAATGGTCGCCGAAAGCAGAATCTGAACACGATGGAAGATTTTCCAATGTTACATTCTTGTTGCTGACAAAACGATAAGAAATCTCAACACAGCAAGCACGTGCGACGTGAAACGTCAACACGGAAGCACAAAGAATAAAAAAAGAAAATTGAAGAAACCAGACTGTGCATCCATTGGACGTAGCTAGGTATCTCAAATTACGTAGACTCGGCGCAACAGATCTGCTACTTCGTACAATACCAATTTCACGGTTTTATGTCTCACGTTTTCCTTTTCTAATTGAATACACACAACCAAGTCGACCGCGTTCATTTAGGGAAAACAAAATACAGCAGGAGCAAAATGTCACAAAGAAAGGAATGCCCACTTGAAGCGAAAATGATCTGGAAATGATGAAACACAACAATTTAAAATAATCTTACGTAGAGTACTTGCCTTTCCTAATGACTACGGCTCACATATGTATGATATACCTACCATATTTTTATCCTGGCTTATTTTGCCATTCCTAAGTTGATTATACGCTTCCAACATTTGTGGACACAATGTATCAGCTTTCATTTGTCATATAAATGCATATTTGGCCATATAACGTCCAGAGGCTCCAGAGGCAGTTCGAGTCGAACGGGGATGATGGTTGCCCCGTCCGAGTGTCTTGTCCGCAGTACTAGCCGTTATACGGCTCAACCTGCGCGATGGTTTCGATAGGATCTCAACAGGGATATGTGTCACACTGGGAAACACTTTTCCGTTTCTCTCTCAGCATGTGGGGGACTTGGTTTGGTACTGCAACTATTCTTTAGAGCCTACTGTATTCCCCTTGTATCTACAAGAAAATTGGCAATAAGATAATTTCTACAAATATTTATCCGCGTAACCTTTAGCTTATATGTGAATTTTTTTGTTGAATTTTTATAATGGCACACCATAAATCTCTTTCATTACACCGGAAAACAACCTCCGCCATCTCTGGTGAAGATTAATAATTAATTTTAACCCACATAAGGTTAAACATTTTCAGTAGAAACAACAGACAACATTATGATTAGATGGTTATGTTATAATATACAGGGTGTTTACAAAGTGCCCGATATTGCAACATGAGTTCGAATTGATAAAATTAGAATAAATGTTGCTATAAATATATGTCCGGAAACAAGTACTTGTTCAGATATGAGCTATTTCAGAAAAATCTTATGTGTTGCACTCACATGACTTTCTCTACTCTTGTACTAGCCATTCTAACAAACTCTTCTTCCTATATCTCTATGTTAGTTAAGATAAACATTCGTACAAATTGTCTTATTATTTCCTTGTAGGTGCAAGGGGAATATTAGAATACAACAGGCAAGAAAAGTTATTAAGACATAAATTGTGTATTTTAGCAAGATGTACATTTTTTGTATAGTATGATTTGGTCTATCTCTAACGGTTTACCAGTTATGCAAAAGTCGTCCAGAGTAAATACGACTACAGGGGCTATAGCCAGAAAATTCAATATATACATTTCATTTGTCATAAAAATATCTCAAACATATGACATTTTAATCAAAATCGTTAGAGCCATTTTCAAGAAAATCAAAATTTTCGAAAAATTTTCCATGTAAAGGGTAGTTTAGGCTGGGGCTATTTTCTTCAAAATCTTCGTGTCACATCCTTGAATGACATTAAACTTAAATACCAACTTTGGTTCTTAACCGACTTTTCGTTTTTTAGTTATGCTGTCCACAGACTGACAGACTGACACAGACACACACACGATATCGAATTTTTGGGTGGAATACAATACTTCCCCTACTTACCAGTAGAGAAAACTAAAAAAGTCGTGTTCAAGATAATTTTATTAACGTTTTCGAAATATTGCATGAGGGGGAGAGATGGAGGATTTGGGAATTATGTATTTTATGATAAAGGAAGCAAAAGAACGCGAGTTGTGCTAAACTTTCATAACAGCTGAGGGTGAAGGTGACATCTGCAAATGCCACAGTGCACTCTTGTTCTGAACGGAACACACGTGAGCATTTTCCAAAGCTCCTCAGCACAGGGCAACCTTTTTCCGTTCACTGTAATCCTGTTGATCAGGAATTAGGTTCCTCCGAGCCAGCAGATAAAATATATGTTACAAAAGGAACCGCTGACAGGCAGTTTATAATTCATTAACACCCTTTAAAGTGACAGTTGAACCCAGAAAATACATTATATTTAATTTAGTAAGCACTTGTTCATTAATTTATAGAGGAGGACGTTTTTTGGACATTATGAGCGTCAGCCGAAGAAAGACCAAAAGCGTACCTATCCCTTCTTCTTGCTTTGTTTCTTTCCCTGCAACATATAGACCCATATAATGTAATTCCTTGTATAATCACAATGGAGGGCTGGACCGTTATAATTTATTCTGTAAGGGAAGATAAAATAAGAGTTTTCTCCCCTTATATTTTCGGGGGAGGGGGGAGGGCGTGACGCAGGTCAAGCCTACACATGATGCTAGAAATCGTCCATCTTTTGTCTCCTCTGTTATGTCTCTTATCTGCCACTATGTACTGGCGTGCGTATGACTCATGGTGCAATGAACACTGTATGCTAATAACTACGGCACTATTCAGAATTCCAGGCAAATTTTGCGTTAAGTCTTTTGCTTTTACCATCCCGCTTCTCTTTTGTTCCCTATCTGTCCTGGATTACAATACATTTATACTCGTTTTGGAATCACTCTCGTAAATCGGTATACCGGGTGGAAAAATATTCAAATTATTTTCGTTCATTGATATTTATATGAACACATAATATTACCTAGAAGTTTTAATAAGTATAAATTCTGAAATGCAGCTCTAAATAATAAAATGTATGATTAAATTAAATTAATTTGACTACTTCACGTAAATTTGCATGTTAGTCAGTAGGCTTGAAGTAAACAGAATTATAAAATCCTGTATGTATAATTTACGGTTATATTCAATAATAAAGAGCTGCCTTTAAAGCTTTCTTTGAGAAAAATTGTGACATTTGTAATTTTATTAAATGTATATTTGCATTTTATTAAATTAAATATTACGGTTTTAGCAGTACAATAACAGCAAGTATTATGGTTATCAGTTATGAAAATGTTTTTAAAAATCTGATGCGTTGTGTTCACATGACTATATTCCATTTCACGAAAGCATTAAGTATTCCGAAACTGACACTAATAACAAGGAATATCTCCGAAATGATTCACTCCACCAAAAAAAAAAAAAAAAAACTATTTAGACATAAGTTATGTGTTTTAGTTAGATCTGTGTTGTTCCACTTATATCCCGCCTTTAACTGCAGAGGTCATATTGCGGCCTTCCCTATTGGCAATGGTGTTACTCGTTTAACCGTGGGTTTTTCTGTCTTTAGGGTTTTTATAAGTTCACACACACATTCACACTTTCATTCATTCTTCCAGACTCAGGGAAGGATGAGGAATAATCTTGGCTGAAGAAAAATTCCTACCCACTGCCGGGAATCGAACCCGGCACCCCTTGCACAGCAGGAAGATAGTCTACCAACTGCCGTACATTCTTGTATACTAAGATTTTGTCTATCTCTTACGGTTTACGAGTTATTCAAAACTCATCCAGAGTAAATACGACAACAGGGGCTATAGCCAGAAAATTCAAGATATACATTTCATTTATCATACAAATATCTTAAACATAAGACATTTTAATAAAAATCGACTAGCTCGTGTCGCTCAAATACCGACTTTGGTTTTTAACCGGACAGACACACACACGCGCGCGCGCGGACCTTTTTCTAAAAGTGCTTTTCTTTGGATTCAGGGGGTCTCAAAACATATATTTCCGGCGAAATCTCGACATCGAATTTTTGGGTGGAATACAATACTTCCCCTACTTACCAGTAGAGAAAGTAAAAATTAAATATGGCTGCTTTAAAAACAAAACTGCTTCGCAAATGCTACTGCAATCTGTAGGTCAATACCAGAAATGTTCAAATGACCCTCCTGCTTTATGTTATCGTGTAGTAATACTGTTACGTTGCATTGTAGCACGTCACGTGTTTATGAAACCGCTAAGGTGCTTCCCCAGAATGAGACGATCACTATTGGTTCTTAACATTGGTTATTTAAATTGGACAAACTTCGCCCATGCAAATGTTTGCTTCAGTCGGAAAACAATAGAAATGAAAGTAGGGACTCCTCCTATCGACAATTGCGTTTTTTCTTATAAGGACTGCCTAATGTTATGTTTTTTGGTCCACCTTCATTATACACAAAGAGCCGAACGGCCAGTTTTACAATGGCTTAAGTATGAGTCATCAGAGTTAATCTCTGGTTACCCGTGCTTTCATTCATCATCTCACTTACGGCTTAACCTGCGTTATTCCTAAGAAAAAGCCAAGGAACTTAGTTCACAGGATCTTCGTTGCAATGTCTTGAATTAAAAAATGCTATATTATACATTTTTCACCCAAAAATTCGATGTCGAGATTTCGCCGGAAATATATGTTTTGAGGCCCCATGAAACCAAAAAAAGCATTTTTAGAAAAAGGTCCGTGTGTATGTCAGTCTGTCGACAGCCTAACTCAAAAACAAAAAGTCGGTTAAAAACCAAAGTTGTTATTTAAGTTTAATGTCTTTCAAGGATGCGACACGAAGATTTTGAAGAAAATAGCCCCACCCTAAACTACCCTTTACATGGAACATTTTTCGAAAATTTTTATTTTCTTGAAAATGACTAAAGATTTTGATTAAAATGTCATATCTTTGAGATATTTTTATGACAAATTAAATGTATATCTTGAATTTTCTGGCTATAGCCCCTGGAGTTGTATTTACTCTGGATGACTTTTGCATAACTAGTAAACCGTTACAGATAGACCAAGTCATACTATACAAAAAGTGTAGATCTTGCTAAAATACATAATTTATGTCTAAATAAATTTTCTTGTAGGGTGAACCATTTCGGAGATATTCCTTGTTGTGTGTGTGAGTTTCGGAAAACTTAGAACTTTCGTGAAATGGATCATCGTTGTTCATTTTTCATATGTTAAGTGTGCAAAGACAACAAAATCTCAAAAGTTTTAAAACATTTGACTATCGCACAAAGCCTTCTGTATTCTAACATTCCCCTTGTACCTACAAGGAAATAAGCAATAAGTTGTACAAATGTTTATCTCAACTAACACGAAGAAGATATAGGAATAAGAATTTGTACAAATAGTTTGTACATGAGTAGAGAAAGTCATGTGAGTGCAGCACATCAGACTTTTTACTTTATCACTTACCTGAATAAGTAGTTGAAGTATTGTATTTCACTCCAAAATTTCGATACCTAGATTTCACCGGAAATACATGTTTGGAGACCCCTAAATCCAAATGAAAAGGATTTTTGGAAAATGTTCTGTGCCTTTGTGTGAAACGAAAAGTCTGTTAAATACCAAAGTTGGTATTTAAGTTCAACGTCTTCCAAGGCTGCCACACGAAGATTTCCAAAAAGTTCCCCTCATCTCGAACTATCCATTACATGGAAGATATTTAGAGAATGTTGATTTTGTCAAACCGGCTCTGACGATTTTGATTAAAGTGCCATGCATTCAAGATATTTTTACTTTAGAAGATATATCTTGAATTTTCTGAAGTCCTCTTCATTCTCGATCATTTTGCATAACTGGTAAACATAAGAGTTTTCTTTTTGTGGATTTAAGTATCTTTAGATATTGGTTGTATCTTAAAATAATTATACTTTTCTCAAATAGAAAGTCCTTATTCTTTTTCTCATCTCATGGCTGTCTAAGGAACACGTAACACGTCACTTAAACATCGCCCATTACGTTTCCATCGATTTTGAAGATGTACTTACTTAATTTCATTCATGCTGAAAAGTATTATATCTTGTTTCCGAGATTAGTTCAGCCCATTGCATTCACAGTATAGAAAGTATTTCACAATTTATAATAAAAATAATATACAGACTGCCTCTGCCATCTAGTGGTTACTGTTGCTACCTTCAAACTCAGGGGATGAGGATTCGATTCCCGGCTAGATGATGGAATGTTTTCTTCAGAGAGAATTATTCCATATCCTCCCTAAGGAATGAATGAGAAAATGAATATATGAATGTTAAAGGCAGTCTTTAAATGGAACATAATGGAAATAATATACAACGCGCCAATACAAGCAGCACTAGAGCTACGAAAACAAATGAATGCCACAAAGTATTCACAAACTTGAATCTAATAACGTTTTTAAGGTTAGAATACCCAAATGTTAAGAAAAGCTAACAGCGACATCAAATCATAGAATATGCTAAACGCATTATCTGCAGCATTACGCGGAGAAAAGAAAGTAGGGAAGATGTCTGCCTACGTGTTATGCAACACTTGCAACACTAGTGACAGCGTGGCCGTGTGTGTATTAGGAGGTAAGCATGACATCTATTGCAGACTCACATTGTTGGTAGAGGGCGGTTCTGTAGTGCAATTAGCAACCACGCGCCTACGCACTATTACAGTAGCATTTCAGAGTCCTGGGTTTGTTTATTCCTGATTGTCTCAAATAAAATTACAGGAATAAATTATCTTCCATAAACCCCGCTTATAAACTTCAATGACTGTAAAAGGGCTCATAAAATAACGACAGTTGTACCACTAGCTTACGAATATATTTTAGCTGTATTTTTACTCTTAGTAGACAATCCAGAAAAAATTCAGCAAAGAGAACAAACACAGAGAGGACCTCAGGCACAATTTCCAAAAATGATTTTAACACCGTAGTATATTATTATTTAATTCCTTTCGATCATCTGTAGATGTTCACTAGAAATTACTTTATTTATCGAACTCTGCAGTGATTATAGTCTGTAAATATTAAGCTTGTGTCTGTTTTATCAAAGTATATAATTATGTGTTTATAACCTAACCTATACCATTGTAGAATCTAGCTGTTTATTCACTGTACATTCATTTTAGCATTGTGAATACTCAGGAATGCTTTAATGGGGCATATTAATACTGTGTTAAGGTATGTTTTGAGTTTAGTTATTTGATCGTTCTGGATTTATATATTTTATTTCTAAATTACGGGTTTTTATTGCTATACATTACCAAATTCAGCTAAAATGAAATAAAATCAGCAGGTGTTTAGTTAACATAAAATTAGGAAACAGCTTCTAATATTTAGCAGTGGTAACGTTGGGAGAGAAAAGAGAATTGCAAACTTTCAAACATGTCCGCGGTGAGTAATTGAGAGTCATGGAATATTTCGACTAACGTTATGAAAGTGTTTATTGTGCACTTCAATAACCTCTACAATTTTTATAAGTTTGTTGTATCGTTTTTTATTTTCGAGTTGTACAAAACCCATCCAGAACTTAACAGGCTATGCACAAAAATTCAAAATATACATCCATTTTATTAAATATATTTGATATTTAACTCAACATGACTAGGGTCCGTTTTGAGAAAGAAAAAAGAAACAAATTGATATCTAAATGATAGGTTAGAGTGGGGGAGATTAGTGAAAATCTTCGTGTCGTATTCTTGCAAGAAGCTAAACTTAATGCCAAATTTGGTACCTATTTATCCTTTTTCATTGGTTTAGTTATTTTCTTCACAGACAAAAGGACAGGCATGCGCAGATCTATTTTTGAAGATCTTCATTTTGCATTCAGGGACAAATTGTATATTACTTGTGGGAACTCAATACCAACGTTTTGGTTAGAATACGTACTTCAATATAGTGTTTAGGTAATACCTCTATGTCTATGTGGGGTAGATTCCATTCTAAGTGCTCAAAACCTAGTGAAAAATTTAGAAGATTTGAAAGTCGATCTTCAGATGTTAATTAAAGTTTCTTACAGCAGTGGAGCATCATTGATTTACTAAAAAAAATACTGTATTTTTTAAAGAGAAAAAGCAACTAATTAAGTACAATTACTGGGAATAGTTATTTAAATAATATAAAACGCAATGTATGTAAGTGCGTGATATAGCTGTGGAGGATTGCAATTAAATCTTCTTTGAATAAGTTTTTATATTTCAAAGTTTTAAGAACGTTATTAACTCAATGAATAAAGAACAGTGATCTGAGAGATTAGCAATGACAACACAACAAACATGTGACAAGATTTAGTACTTCTGCGACTGCCAGGATTTTAAGGAAATCTTAGAAGTGCATCTTCGTTCGTCACAGCCTGAGAGGATTTTCACGCCACCGACTCAATTAATTATCCGAAATCATCGGACGTACCAAAGGTGGATAAATTGATTTATATACAAGAAAACTTCAGAGAAACAATATACTTTTAGAATATCAAAGAAAATTCGCTAAACAGCTCGGATGACGGCATAAAATTTTACGTCAAAAACCATGCACGCATACGATACGCCGCACACATTACTGTTAAATCTAGCAATAGCAAATTTTATTATATTACCAACGCGTGGGGGAAGAGGATAGGGGGGGGGGGAGGTTCGTTTATGATCACCACTGGTAACAAATGCCTGAGCAATTTGTAAAACATTTTTTATTTATTGCGTGTTACAGCTTGTCATATTTATAAAGGTAATATTAAACATCGTTTAACTATTCTTTATTATATTTTTATGAATTACATTATATCGATGGGACAGTACCTCCACCTCCACATTTCAGTGTTTCTCAAAAAGACCAACAATTAAAACTTGGAAAAAGTATGCAATTCGGTAAGAGAAATAGTGATTCACACTATTAAGTGCGTGGCTTTAATTGTAGACTTTATTTCAATAAAATATCCTGTTTGAAAAATCTTACGCATGCGCCTCGTAACTGTGAGTTTATGGTTCCTATTTTACACCTGTGTGGCTTATTCCGGTATCCATGCTCTGATGGTAAATTTAGTTATTAAAAGTTTGGCAACCCTTGAGTTAAACGATCAAAACATGTTCTAAATCCAAAAGTTATACTATTGTAAGAAGCCCAGGTAAACATGAATGGCGATAGAAACGGTCAAGCGCGACACACTGGAAGTTGTCGAGGAGGAGAGAGCGAGAGTGGGTGTTGGTACCTTGAGATGTACGACGTCTACAAGAAATTAGTAGGCGAGCCATACACAAGGTGACGCCAAATTAATGCTAATGAGAAGTGCATTATTCTCTGCCTCCCTAAAACCAAACATATATATCAACACTTTGTTCTCTATCGACCCATGAATAAATCCGAAAGGAAATTAACCATCAGGAAGCTATAAATCTTACATGTTACTTCCAAGACATCATCCTCGTCCCATAACGAATACAGAAGCAACTTACAATTACGATTAATAATAACAATATGCCGACGAAGCCAAATGAACACCTCTTGTTATCTTCTCAATGATTAAGTGAATTTTTAACTACCCTATGCTTATCTAGAGGGAGTAACATTACATCAAAAAATTCTATATATATTTCAATACATTTACACCCTCTGAGTCAAATAACATAACCTATGTGTGAATAGTTTAACTCAAAGACCAAAAGTCGATTAAATATAAAATTTGGAGTTTAAATTCAGCGTCTTTCCATGATAGGACGTATCTTAAACAAAATCCCATATCCCAAACTACCATTTATGTGGAAAATGTTTTCATTAAAGTTAGAAATATTTGCACGAACATTAATCTTTACTTTTATACTTTTGTGTAGTTGGTAAACCGTAAAAGATCTGTAAACGTCACAATGTATGTCAAAATATGCTTTTATTTCCAAGCTAATTCTCATTCAGCTGTTAAATTCATTTAGCATAACCTCAAAATGACAAATATTACAAAACTATTGTTTCCCGCACAATTATACTTATTTTCCCGTTTCCCCACCCAGCAGTTTAGATGTATAGTACGCAAATACAATATTTTAGTTAACTTTAGCTTTCTATTTTTATGATTTCTTTTTAAATTCATCCATTTTCAGTGACATCAAACTGGGTACCACGTGTCTTTTAGCTAACTTATATAATTTAATTTCTGTTTAGAGTTAATTTTCTTGTCGATTGATAACTGTATCTCGACCTTGGGTATCGAAATACTTATAGATAATATCACAAGACTCTTAAGAACTTATCTGATTAAATTCAAAACTCGAGAACATTTATTTTGACTATTTAACAAACAAAGTAGGTATTCTTTGTCTTTTTGGCAGCCTGTAACTGTGACAGGAAGATGTTCAAGAAATGAGTAAATAATACCGTGTTTACTGTTATAAAAATACACTGTGTGCAAGAAGTTTAGAACTTCCATCGAAAAACGACCGATGAAAAACTGTTTTAATTGACAGCAAAGAAGCGCTGCATCTTTTATTGTTCTGAGTACGTTTTCATACACAAGCATCATTTATTACTCGCTGGCCAGTTCAGTTTACTTGTCGGGTGTCCTCCTACAGGTGGGTGTCGTTTCTTTTCATAACGTTCATATCATTAAGATATCATCTAGCACTGATATCACCACACTCGTAGTTCCGGCAAACAGGTTCTCGATCGATTGAAGCAGCCGGTGATTTGCGCGACAGCTCTCGGAGTTAAGAATGTTCTATAAGCCACCAGCAGACGGCTCTGCCTTCACAGGAGGAACGTTGACCGCACAACAGAAAAATTGCTCATACATTTATTTGGAGTAGCAACGTGGTATCTTTGTTCCTGAATAGATATACATATGACGAAACATTTTTACTCTCTCTACTACGCAAATATTCTATTCGACCCAAAAATTCGATGTCGAAATTTCACCGAAAATATGTTTTCAGGCCCCTAATTCCAAAACAAACATTTTTAGAAATAGTTCCACGCGCGTGTCTATGAACAACAACAAAAAGTCAGTTAAAAACCAAAGTCCGCATTTAAGTTTAATATCTTTTAAGTATGCGAGACGAAGATTTTGGAGAAAATAGCTCCGCCCTAAACTGCCCTTTACGTGGCAAAATTTTCGAATAATTTTGTCGAAAATAGCTCCAACGATTTTGAATAAAGTGCCATATGTTTAAGATATTTTTATGACAAATGAAATCTATATTTTGATTTTTTGGGCTATAGGCCAAGTAGTCTTGCTTACTCTGGATTTTTTTATAGTGAACCATTTCGGAGATATTCCTTGTTATTTGTGAGTTTTAGAAAACAAACTTTCGTCAGACAGAACATTGTTTACCGTACAAAGAGAACAGGATTTGAAAGCCACTTGACTATCGTTCAAAGCCTACGGCATTCCCATACTCTCCTTGTACCTACAAGGAAATAACCAATAAGATATTTTCTGTAAATGTTTACATCGACTAACACGAAGAAGATATAACAATAAGAGTTTGTGGGAATGGTTAATACAAGAGTAGAGAAAGTCATGTGAGTGCAACACAGATTTTTTTCATTTATACGCCGCCTTTAATATCTGACATCGTATCGGTGACTTTTAACATTTGAAACAGGGAATACGATGTTCACCCGCTTACTGGGGTATTTTTTATCTTTAGATTGGTACTACTTTTGAGTATTATATTAAATTCGCACACACATTCACACCCTCGCTCATTCTTTCAGACTCAAGGGAGGATTATTTTTGCTTTCTTTACTGCCTATTTGAATTAGAGGTATACTGTATTTCTCCCAAAAATATGATACCCATATATTATTATCAGCAAATATGTTTTGAGACCCTAGAATAAAAGAAAAAAAATTTTTTTAGAAAAAGGTCAGTGTAGGTGAGAGTGTGCGTGTGTGTGTGTGTTTGGGAGGGGGTCCTTTGAACAGCACAATTCAACAAAAACGAAAGATCAAATTTTATATTTAAGTTCGACATCCTCTAAGGATGCATACGAAGATTTTCAAAACATCTCTCCACCACAGAATAACCTTTTACATGGAGAATTTTTTGAAACGTTTGTTTCCTCACAAATAGCTCTAACGATTTTGATTAAATTGCCATATATTTTAAGCTATTTTCACGACAAATGTAATGTATATCTTGAATTTTCTGGGAATGTCCCCAGAAGTACTCTCCATTTTGGTAAACCCTGAGAGAGACAAAAATTTTACTGCATAAGATCACCTTAAAGTACATAATTAATGTAAAATTCATTCTTCTGGAGTTTACCGTTTTGGAGATATTCCTTGTTATTGGCTTGAATTTTAAGACAAATGAGAATTTTTCCCAAATAGGATTTTCTCACGTTATTATGTGCTGGTCATGCAAAAAGACAGGAATGTCAAAGCAGAAGGTGGGCATTTGAACATGTAAGGGCTTAAGGAATAGAAGAAAGCAAAAATTGTATTTCTGTCTGATTACGTTGCTGAGAAATGCCGTTACAAAGGGGGCCCTAATGACCAAGTTGTCGACGGGCCCTTAAACCCAACACACTCACTCACTCACCCCGTTACAAAGTCAGTATACATTAATTTGGGACAGTCTATATGAAATAAATTATATCTACACATTTTTATCTTGATTAGCATAAAGTTGAGAGAAGAATACTTTATATAGTACAGATATATTTGCAAGGTTAGGCCCGTACTATGTATGTATCATATTTCAGGGACAGATGTCGCTCTTGCACGCGGCCTCGCGAGCGGTATAGAGCGGTAAAGCGGGAGGGCGGATGGTTCTAACGAAGAAGATGGGGGGAGGACCTGTCACAAGAAATTAATGATACTCGACTCACACTCGAGGAGGGGTGTGATCGGGGCCCTCCAAGCAGTTCCAATATTTTTATTTCACACTGTAAAAAAGGGCACAGTCAAAGTTTGTGACTGATTTGGGAGTGACGGATTTTAAATTTTGATATATGACCACTGTCTCGCGGCACAGAATGAGTTTTTGAAATATGGAGCTATGGAGCAATGAACCACTCCACAGGGATGCGTGAACTGTTATGTGCTGCGGCGGAATTTTTCTCTCTATAACGTGCAATCTTACTGCCAGAAGCATTTGGGTACCTCATTCTGAAAAACAGCCTATAATAAGCTACGGTGTTTCTGAACAGTAATGATAAATGATAATGATGATAATAATGTGACATAGTCATAATGAGTAACCTAACCCAAATACAAGACTCTTTTGTTTACCTATTGTTGCACACATTGCCTAGATCGCTTAAGGACAATTTAAGGGCATAAATGTTACTGATATTCAGTAGTTAATTCCTCTGTATGAATCAATAACACAAAGTACTATTAAAGTTTAAAATATACTTTCTTCATACCACACGAAACTAATTTCAGTCGTAAATTACTAATTTATTTATTCAAGATGGCGGCATTTATGCTAAAACCAAGAGTTTTCCTAATATATTGACTATTTTTAAAGATATTTCAATTGTTTTTGTTTTAAACCTTAAGCCTTGTTTCAGGGAAATTACCTGGATTCTACTCCAATATGCATAAACAATATAAATTTATTTTAAAATTAACAAAGTAATATTTTTTCATAAAAACGATCAAACAGAGAAGTATAATTCTGCTCAGATTACTAGTTTGTGGTTACAGTAACATGCACAAGAAGATTCATATAAATCACTTCAACTGTTTTTGAATTGGGAAGGATAAGTTTTAGATAAATGTACTTTGTGAGAAATGAAGTTTAAATCATTGAAATACATTTTTGTAAGTTTTTAAGTATGTATAACAGGTGCAGCATCTTGTATTTTAAATAATTTATTCTGAAACTAAGGCAGATATCTAAATAATTATTGAAATGCTTACGTCATAGCTGTTTAAAGCGCAATTTACATTCTAATCTACGAGAACCCAGCTTTCTCCTTGCGTAAAATTCTAAAACAGGATATTCTCAGGAATTATAGTAAATTTTCACACACTGCTTCCCTTAAGGTCTGGATAAGTATCTCATTTTTGAACAGTTTCCTCTATTTCGCTATTATCTATAAGGAAATGCGTAATGAAATTATTACTGCAAAGGTTTTCTCGATTTACATGGAGTAGATAGAAAACAAAAGATTTCGTAAGAATAATTTATAGAGATCATATAAAACAAACGATAGTGACATCGATAGTGACATCGATAGTGACATCGATAGTGATTGAGAAAGTCGTGTGAATATATGTATCAGATTTTGTAACTGCTTTAAGCGAAGTAATCATAAAAGGTTAAAGGTCCTGCGAAGGCTGTAGAGATATTTCACATTTACAAATGTTTTAGATGTTTCTAAGCATTCCAAAATGCTGGAGGAGACAATATTAATTCACTCGTGTACTTATCTCTAATAAAGCAATGAAACATAGCGAGATACAGGAATACACAGAATACCAGTTATTCTTTGTACAACATTCTTGCATACCTTTTAGGATAAGACAACATGCTGGGATGTTTTGCACAGAAGCGAACTGCCAGCTAGTTTGAAATTAAGACTTTAATGCGCCCTCTATTCCTTATAAAGTCAGCATCATTAATCTCTTTATTATTTAAATTCAATCACTGTCTCTTGCACAAGGTTTTACCTCTCTTATTGCAGAAAACTGCTGTTAAGAGGCGAGCTGGGTGGTCCTCGTATCAAAGAGCACGGGCCGCAGTGATTCATCACACCTAAATTGATAATAGTGTTCTTATTACATATATTTGAATGAAGAAAATAGCCCCAGCGCTCTTTCATCATGCAGTACCACGCTAAATTACCAAATAACACGCTCGGTAAAAATGCTCGTGCACTACCATTTTTCAATCATTTTTCGTCGAGCGCCTACCAGGTGATGCGATGCCGGCAAATTGCAAATTCATCACTTAGCCCAGCCCCCGTTCACAAACAAACCAGATCCTAATACGCCCATTCTGCTGTTACTATAACGGTTTCCATCCAGAAGACCTGGGCCAGAACCCCGTTCGGGTCAAAAACTCATCCTAGTATTCATTGATACTTTCTGACTTTCTCTCTACAGAGCGGCTATAATTAAATATAGTTTATAGTGCACCATCGAGAACTCCAGATCTGAATCCACTGGATTAACAAGCCTTCTACATCATAGAGATAACGCTTGTAGGACACAACGCAGAAATCTGGAAGCCCTAAAACGGATTTGAAGTGAAAATTGCAGAATTGAACATAAATATCATACGTCCTGCTATACGATTGGTCACGCCGTTTCAAAACTTGAACAGCCTCCAAAGGAGGATACTTTGAGTAAGTCTGTTCTTTGTGTTGACTATATTATAATTAATTTATGGTATGAAAGTGTTTTGGATAATATCTCCTTTGTTGTGCTACCCGCTTTATAGTTGTCTCAAAAATTACGATATGATTCTAGAGGTTATAATATAAAAATCTGATGTGTTGCACTCACATGACTTTCTCTACTCTTGTACTAACCATTATTACTATATCTTCTTTGTGTTAGTTGAGATAAACAATTCTACAAATTATCTTGCTGCTTATTTCCTTGTAGGTGCAAGGGGAATATTAGAATACAGTAGACTTTGAGCGATAGTCAAATATTTTAAACCTTTGAGATCCCGTTCTCTTTGCACGCTTAACATTAAAAAAAATTAACAACAATGTTCCATTTCACGGAAGTTTTAAGTTTTCCGAAATTGACAAAAATAACAAGGAATATATCCGAAATGGTTCACTCTACAAAAAGAAAATTTATTGAAACATAAATTGTGTGTTTTAGCGAGATCTACATTTTTGTGGAGTAAGATTTTGTCTATCTCTTACTGTTTACGAGTTCTTCAAAAGTCATCCAGAAAAGTCAAACAGAACTACATAGGCTATAAGCCAGAAAACGCAAAATATACATTTCATTTGTCATACAAATATCTTAAACACGTGGCATTTTAATCAAAATAGTTAGAGCCATTTTCAAAAAAGTCCAAATTTCCATGTAAAGGTAGTTTAGGGTGGGGTTATTTACTGAAAAATCTTCGTGTCCCATCCTTGAAAGACGTTAAACTTAAATAACAACTTTGGTTTTTAACCGACCTTTCGTTTTTTAGTTATGCTGTCCACAGTCTGACACACACACACACACACACACACACACACACACACACACACACACACACACACACACACACACACACACACACACACACACACACACACACACACACACACACACACACACACACACGTGCGCGCGGACCGTTTTCTAAAAATGCTTTTTTTTATTCAGGGGGTCTCAAAACATATATTTCCGCTGGAATCTCAACATCGTATTTTTGGGTGGAATAAAATACTTCCCCTACTTACCAGGGTAACTATGTAAGTGTAACACATCGATCACCTTTTCCAAAATTTAATCAGCAATTTTGTGCTGAGTATGTTTAAAACTTCTGAAGAGTTGTAATATTAGGGGACTGAATGTTAATGCCGCAATACTCCATAACTAGATAAACATGTCGTATTAGTTTGTAAATAACTTATTTGCATAAGTGCATCATATTCACTAAAGTAGGCCAGGATCCATGTCAGCAGTATTGCATGCTTGCAGAACGAAACAATAAGACAATTGGAATTATATATCATCGTTGAACAATATGAAAAACAAATATAGGTTAAATTTACGAAGAATGGCTTCTATTTTAAACAAGAAAACTACAGAGGGAGAAATGTAAAGCACCCAAAGAGAAATTACTCTCTTATTATATCAAACTTCAAGCACTTTGTTTGCAAAGGTTATATATTTAGAATTTTAGATATCAATAACATTTTTTAAGCAAATGTGTGCATTACTTTTCCTCTACAATTAATTTGACAAGGTATTTACATTGTTACTTTCATCACTTCGATATTCAAAATTGTTTTATGCAATAAATTATATATTTTAACTTCCTCTGCTGCACTAACACATAGAAAAAGGTCGTGTGCGTATGTGTGTAACTGCAAAACTCATAAACGAAATAATAAATACCAAACTTCAATATCAGTTAAGGATGCGACGTGAAGGTTTCAAGAAAATCCCCCAACCTCAAACTATCCTTTACATGGGAATGTTTCGAAATTTTTTATTTTCTCAAAAACGCCTCTGAAGATTTTTATTAAATAATATGTCGTATATTAAAGATATTTGCATGACAAATAAAACATGAATAAGAAAAAGCATTTTTAGAAAAATATTCGTGTCTATAGTTACAGTTTATCAATGATACAAGTTATTTCTGAATAAAGAGACATTTTCAGACTATTCGCTGAAAATATAATACATACATTTTATTTGGCATACAAATATCTTAAACATGTGGTATTTTAATCAAATCCTTTACCGGCATTTTAAGAAAATCAAACATAACCAAACATTTTCTATGTAAATGGTTTGAAGGTTTCGTGTCGCTTCTTAGAAGAAGCTAAACTTAAATATCAAATTTCGTATTTTATCAGCTTTTCCGCTTCGAGTTATAGTATTCATGGACGCATGTCAAGGCCATCTTTATCTAAACAGGCCTGTAGACGGAAAGAGATTACGTTAATGACGTCATCACGGGAGGGCTCAAGTTTTACTTGTTCAATACGGGAATGCAACGTGTCAGTGCGTGGTTGGAACGCTAAGAAGTTGCTTGTGCCTTACAACGTGTCAGTAAACAATTAAGTGAGCGAAAAATTAAATTACAAAGTGGTGTAGTTTTCAATACAAAATACCTAGGAAGTATTGTGTGCCGGTTATACCTCAAACTATAAAACAAGTGTAGAAAAGTATGTTACAGTGTTTTCGTTTCCAGAGGATCCACACAGGAGAGAGCAGTGGGTACGTGCTATTCACAGGGATAGTTATGAACCAGGTGTGGTATGTATTATACATTTTTCTGAACAGCACATAGTGAAGGAATTTACTGCTACGCGAAATGATGGAAGCGTTTTGTAGCACCCAGAACAACTCCTAAACTTACTGAAAATCCATAGCATTTCGTAAATGACTCGAAGATGATAAAATTTTTGATTTTCAGAGCTTTAAAAATAGAATTAATGACATGAAATTAGAAGAATTCGCCGTCATTATAAATGAAAACGATGTGATTTTTGTGAAAATTGATACTGAAGAAATTCCTAAAATTGTAGCAGCATTAAAAATTTATTCCAATTTTATTATTTAAGTTCTATAGGATAAAATCGTAATACTGAATAGTAATTTTAAATGGATTCTCGGTAAACAAATGGTATTGGATAAATGGTCTCCATTTGATGCTCTTTTGGTTCACAATAGCAAGTGAACAAACAGAACATAAACTACTTCAGGCTGCCAACATTTTAAAGGAATGTTGGGAGGACATGAATGAAGATTCCACAGAATATCTAAAATCTAAATTCCTAAAAGAGCAGATAAAATTGGTCAGTCAAAGGTCAATTAAATGCACGCCCGATACCCTGTTAAATGTTCTTTCTTCACCCCATCTTGATTACCTCAGACATTCTTAACCCCTCAGTCCTGATAGAAACTCTTGCATTTAAAGTATTTATCAGAGAAGGTGTGAATGCTTGGTGATCACGAAAAAGTAGTAAATTTGTTGAGACATATGAACAAGAATTTCTTAAAGTAGAAAACCAGAGAAACTTAATTCTACATTTAGGTGCTGAGACATGTGACATTAACAATATCGGTGCTGACTGTAATGCTAGTGATTGCGAGTTAACGGGTGCTGTTTTGACAAGGAAAATAATAAAAGTAATAACCAACATCCTCTTGAAAAACTACTGCATTATTAAACAAGACAGTTTGGTATTATCTACAGGCAAAAAATAAAAAAAAAAAAAAAAAAAGGGAAAGAAAGAAAGAAACTGGAGATATATTCGCATTGCGAATGTAAGAAGCATGCTCTGCCATTAACAACTATGCAAAGCATGTTTTCTACTAACAGACTAACACACATTAACTTTTGATACGAAATGTGAAAATATAAATGAATGCTTCTTCCAGCGCAGAAATGCTGTAAAACGTGTGTTTATTCCGTATGAATTGCTTGGAACGTCAGCCTCGCGTTGTGACGTCACGAATCGCATATCCAGGCCTGTTACTTAGAGATGACCTTGCAACTCTTTATCTTGAGCCCTGAGTGCTACAAGCGATCCGAGTCAAGAAGCCCTGTGCATTGCCAAAATAACAACTGAACATCGTTGTCCATATTCCAGTGATACCACCAGTGTTCTTCATTGTATTGTGTTATCTTTGTAGTTCTTCTCTTGGTTTATCATGTCGATTTCCTTTGGATTTTACTTTTGTATTTAACAAATAGAAACAGTAATTTTAAATACTAAATATCAGAAGCAGATCCAGCATCGACACCGCAGCTCCTGTAAATAGTAAAAGAAGAAACCACGTGTTTAGTCTTTACCATAGCCGTTGGCTAATTCAGAAAAAAAAAATTGCGAAAACTACAACGCATGCGTAAAAGACATAAAAGGTCCTGTTGCGTCTTCGACAACAACGCCATCTAAGATGAGGTGTATGAATAATAAAGATGGACCTTATTCTAAAACTAATGTGTTGCACATAACTTTCTCAAACTATTCTTACAAACACTTATTCCTCTATGTTAATCGAGATAAACATTTGTACAAATTATCTTACTGCTAATTTTCTTGTAGCTGCAAAGGGAATACAGCAGACTTTAAGCAAGTCAAATATTTTCAGAGTGGTCGCTATATGAGGACTTTGAAATTCCGTTCCCTTTGAGCGACCAAAAGATTATAAAAAATGAATAACGACCTCCCATTTCAGAACGTTAGTACTGGAAACTTCTGGCAAATAACAAAGTAATATCTCCGAAATAGATCTATCTTTTTGGTATAGCAAGATTTGGTGTATCTCTTACGGTTTACCAGTTATGCAAATATCGTCAAGATAAACCTGACTACAGGTGCTATGGCCAGAAAGTTCAAAATATACATTTCATTTGCCATAAACGTATCTTAAACATATGACATTTTAATCAAAATCGTTACAGCCATATTTGAGAAAATCAAAATTTTCGAAAAATCTTCCATGTAAAGGGTTGTTTAGGGTGGGGGTATTTTCTTCAAAATGTGTCGCATCCTTGAATTATATTTATCCTAAATACTAACAATGGTTTTGAACCGACTTCTGTGTTTTGGGTTACGCTGTCCACAGACAGATAGGCAGACAGGCGCGCGCGCGCGCGCACACACACACACACACACACACACACACACACACACACACACACATGGATCATTTTCTTAAAATGTATTGGGGGACCTCAAAACATATATTTCCGGTGAAATCTCGACATCGAAATTTTGGCTCGAATGCAATAGTTTCCCTAGTTACTGTACTAGTAGAGAAAGTAAAATGCTTTTTTGATTTCAGGGGCCTCAAAACATGTAGTTACAAAATACCTATATCAAAGTTTTGGGTGGAATGCGAGTAAATAGGAAAGAAAGTAAAAATAATGGTTTGGTATACCAAGCAGTTACAAAAATTCCCATAAGGATGACTTGTGGTGGTATTTTTTCGGCGAGAGACTTGTTTGCACATTGGCGTGTTAATTTGAGGAAGTGAAATCGGAAGGTATGTTCCTGTTTCATTAGCTAAAGAGAAAATCCCCCCCCCCCCCACTTGCAGACAATGCACGGAGATAAATCGCAATTTGAAGGCAGAATACAACATCCCTGTCAGGGAACGCACACAGGCTGCATAAGTCGAGTTACACAAGTTTATTTTATTGTTTGGAGCGAGGATTTATCGACGGACTTTTGCCACCAATGCTGCGCTGTTCGCAACACATGCAATATTTTACTATAGAGCGACTTTTTGACATGTCCGAAAGGTTAAAACTGTAGTAACTGACGACAAGCACGGAAGCCGCTTGTACGACAATGCTATATTTCATGGCTCTCGACCGCTGTGGTCCACTGGAAACTCTTCCTGGATGTGTCACAATTCTTTTAAAAGTGTGTCATCCAGGTCTGGAAGTAAGTCTGATCGCCCTGTTGCCATGCAGCTTTCTACCAATCGTTTATACACCAACAGGGAATGCTAATTCTATTATGAATGTGGTCTTCTGTTTCTTCCGTATCGTAACTTGGGCTGGGCATGTTTCCTGAACATACGACTGACTTAGTTGCAGCTATTTTTGCTTGCACTTTCTCGTAAGATCTCTCGAGATGCCTTTATTTACTACATACCAGATGGAGGGCACTGCTTCGGCCATACGTTGACCAGGAACTCTGCATGATGGGGTAAGAGATGGCGTGATTCGTTTTAACCGAACTGGATCAGCAATGAGTCTGAATAACTCTTTTCGTCCACTATTAGTATCTCCGACGCGGTACAGATCAACGAATAATTAAATTAATTACTTCTATAGATCCACATTAAAGTGTTTGTTTATATTTGACTCTATAAACACACAAATTCAATGTATAAACACAAAATTACATAATGGCGTCCTTTTGAACCACGCTACGGGGTCGACAATTTCACAAACACGGACTATAAATTTTCATAAGATCCTATTCTTCTCTCGTGCCACTGCGCAGAGTATGCAGTTATTCTGTACGTCGTTATTTTGCATTCTTCCACCACTATAAATGCTTCCACCACTTTATACAGACAAATTATTAAATTTCTGCGGACATAGTCTTTTTCGATGTGGCGCTTGCCCAAGCCATGGAAAGAAGACAATTGAATCTTCACTTTACCAACTATATTTACAATTCTAAAGCTTAGGAGGCCTTTCTGCTGCCTGTATAATTTGTATTAGATTATTTTAGTAGAAATATCACCTCAATATCCATTCGTCAAGAAGCTAGATAGCTCCAGATATTTTACACAATTTTTTTTCCAGTGAAACAGTTCTTATTGACAATAATTATATTGAATATATTTGTTATACTCATCATGTAGAATTCCTGGTAGCTTCCAGCCGGTATAGTAGGAGGGTAAGTAGTACATTTCACCCAAAAATCTAATACCTAAGTAACGAAATGTGATTGTAAATCTTATATATTTAAACGAGCAATTCTTATATATATATATATATTCCGCGCAACTTGGAAACGGCTCTAACGATTTCGATCAAATTTTGTTTTCATATAGAGTTTTGCTTTTTAAGTTCATCTATATAGGCGTAATTCCCGAAAAAACGCGATTTTACATAAAAAATAACTTTTTTTATTCCCACTTCTACAGAGCAATCCCGGTATTTCAGAAACGGCTCTAAAGATTTGGTTAAATTTTTGTATACATGTATATTACATTCAGTGTTTTCTCTACTCACTTTTATGTAACACATTCACATCTCTTTCTCTACTCAGTCTTCTATAAACAATTTTCCATAAAAAAAAAAAACATGATTTTGTACCAAAAACATTTTATCCCCACTTTTAAAATAAGTCATACCATGTTTGTATGTTTGAAACAGAAGTGCTATTACATTCACAATGTTTTCTCCTCTCACTTTTAGGTAACGCATTCACATCCCTTTCTCTACTCAGTCTTCTATAAACAATTTTCCATAAAAAAAAAACATGATTTTGTACCAAAAACATTTTATCCCCACTTTTAAAATAAGTCATACCATGTTTGTATGTTTGAAACAGAAGTGCTATTACATTCACACTGTTTTCTCCTCTCACTTTTAGGTAACGCATTCACATCTCTTTCTCTACTCACTCTTCTGCAAATAAGTCGTGCAATTTTCTGTATGTTTGAAATAGAGATGTTGCATATTACATTCACAGCTGTTTCTCTACTCACTTTTAGGTAACACATTCACATCTCTTTCTCTACTCACTCTTCTGCAAATAAGTCGTGCAATTTTCTGTATGTTTGAAATAGAGATGTTGCATATTACATTCACAGCTGTTTCTCTACTCACTTTTAGGTAACACATTCACATATCTTTCTCTACTCAGTCTTCTATAAACAATTTTCCATAAAAAACATGATTTTGCACCAAAAAACACTTTTATCCGCACTTTTAAAATAACTCATACCATGTTCTCTATGTTTGAAACAGAAGTGCTATGACATTCACACTGTTTTCTCCTCTCACTTTTAGGTAACACATTCACATCTCTTTCACTACTCACGTGATTTCAGCGTGATTTTCCCACAAAAAACAAGATTTCACAAAAACAGAGGCGACAAACGCCGAGCGAAGCTCGGTCGCCCAGGTACTACATTCATTAAGTTCCTTAAACCTAAAAAAACGCATTTTAGGAAAAAGTTCATTTGTGTGTGTGTGTGTGTGTGTGTGTGTGTGTGTGTGTGTGTGTGTGTGTGTGTGTGTGTCTGTGTGTCTGTGACTGTAAACAGTAAAATTCGAAAATGAACAGTAGGTTGAATACAAACTTGGTATGTAAGTTCACCATCTTCCATGAATACGATACACATTTTCAAGAAAATCCCCACCCCAAACTACCCTTTGCATGGAAAATGTTTCACAAACCTTAATTTTCTCAAAAGTAAATTAACGATATTTATTAAAATAGTTTATAATTCTGGATGACTTTTGAATAGCGAAACCGCAAAAGATAGACAGAATATTATTACATAAAGGGCTAGATATCGTTATGTTACACAATTTATGTCAGAAATGTTTGTGAAGATGACCAATTTTGGGATACTCCTTGTTCTTCGTTAAATAAATATTTTGTTTGTTAATGACATTGTTTTTTGCACTCGAGGTCGAAGAATGCATATATAACTTCATTCGCAAATATGCGACAACTGCCTGCATTACAAATAAATGATAGAGGCCATAAGTACAACCTTTCAATAAGCCGTAACAATGTTCCACAGAAACAAATGGTATATCGCTTTTCTACTAGCAGAAAAAATATTTTGCACAAATGTTAATTTTGATTTATGGATGTTTGTGACGTGTTATTTTCTAGCACAAACCGTGGTTTTAAGTTACTCGTGATATTTTAAAAAGAAACCTTTAGCAAATTAGGCTATAATAACTTCTCTGAGGCTGTTAAAAATCAGAATATGTTGAAACATTGTCATGCTTGAAGCAGTTGTAATCGTTTCGTAGCCTGAGGGTGGGAAACTGTTTTGTCTTCAGGAGGCAGGCAGTTCGTTTGCAGCAGTCATTTTCCAGAGCAGTACTTGACCTGAGAGACGCAAAGAGACCAAAACAAAATATGCAAAGAAAGCGCCGACCATAAAATTGCAAAGCGTTAGAAACAGGTGCATAAAACAAATGCATAACGCTTGCGGGGAAGCTGACTTACCTACGCTAAGGTTCAACACAGAGTAAGTGCAATTTGCATTGGTCTGCCGAGAAAGCAGACAACCCGTGAAATGCTCGACTGACTCAGTCTGCACTCGCAGAAACACGTGCACTGGTTACACATGGAACTATAAAGGGAATTAATTTGTAATGCATTGCAGGTAGACTAAATTAATTAATGTAGTGAAGTAAAACTTACGAAAAAGAAACCTCATCTGGACATTTGTTACAGGAAAGTTTCTTTAATTTGGTTAACAACAATGGTGTCTTGCCCTTCCATTAGTTTTTAATGTTTTCATTAAAGGTACAACGAGGTACTCTGACAAGTTCAAGTTTTATCAGCTGTAAATATATAATTGTTATAAAAATCTATATTTCTTCTTCAATACTCAACGACTGAATTTTAGAAGTTTAAAATTCTCTTTTTACATTCTCTGCTACTTGCCTATAGCAAGCAGAATAAGTAGTATATTTCTTCTGAAAGTTGTATATCGAAATTCCACTAGAAATACACGCTTTGAGGTCCCCTAAATCAAGTAACCTCTTTAGAAAACTGTGCATGTCCGCCCATGTGTGTGGGTGTCTGTCTGTAAACAAGATAACCAAAAACGAAATATCGTACTTGGTATTTCAGCATTTTCCAAGATACTGCATGAAAACTTTCAGCAAAGCTCTCCCTAGTACGATTTACATGGATTTATTTGGATATTTGTATTTATTATGTATTTGTAGTTATTCTGGCTACTCTTACTGGGCATAAAAATAAGTAATTAAGTTCAAAGTCTGCCCAGAAGTAAAGGTTTTAATGTGGACTATTTTTATTTTATATTACAGGAACAGTTTGTTTCCTATTGTTTGTAAAGTCAAAAGTTTTTAATTTTTTTGAATAATTACGTTATTATTGTAAGTCATATTAAAACCTTACGATCACAAACTCTATGTAAATAACTCTTTTAAACCAAGCAAAAAGAGGTACAATAATAAAAATAGTTGACTTTATTTCCCCAACAAAGTTCGTAGACCCATGCTTTGCTTAACGCAGCCGCCACTTGTGTGTATACCAGTCTGTCTTGGAGCGAAAGCACAACTGAATTATGGAACTGTTACGTCACTGGGAGGGAAGGTCGTATGCGAGGGTGTGTAGACTCTTCCAATGACAAAGTCGAACTGTGGCGTGAAGTGCACGGTGCCTTATTGACATCTTTTGTTTTCATGCCAATCACATCCCCCGCGCATGCGCAGTCAACGTAACGTCCATGTGAGATTTTCTCCCATGTATAGTTATTACTATAGCACCTTTCTTAACATAACCAACAATGTAATACATTCATGAACTTTCATATCATATTCTTAAAATGTCCCTTTCTTCAATGTCTTCTTCCTTATGTCAAATGAGTTAATTGTTATACTGCGTCATTCCAGAATGTGTTTATTTATATTATCTTCAGGTGTGAAGATAAAAATTAGCATTGAGGTTTGCATGGAAATTTTCACATGCAGCATGTATGTAGAAAAAGAAGGCTACATGAACTGGTGGGAAAGTACTTTCTTCGCTCAACAATACAATCATTAAATTCATCTAATTTTTACTTTCTCTGCCGCTTACATAGTAGGAGAGAGGGTATTCCACTCTACCAGGAAATTCGATATTTAGTTTTCAAAGACAATAATGCGTTTGAGACTCAATTCAGTTGAAAATAAGAGCGCTTGTGTATGTGTTTGTATGTGTGCGTGTGAACAGAATAACTCCAAAACCAAAAGTCGGTTAAATACGAAGTACTCCCCTGAGGATGGAGGCAGAGTTAGTCGCTGAAAGCTTGGGTAGTTACCCAAATTTGACCTATTTTTTTACCTTCTCAAAGCTAGCTCTAACGATTTTTATTAAAATACCATATTTTAAGATATATTTAAGTATGGAAAATGGAGTGTGCGTCTTGAATATTCTGGGAATAGCCTCTTGAAGTCTCTGAAAGACTTCTGCATAACTGGTAAACTGTAAGAGAAATACTGCCCGTTATATTTCAAGAAAAATATATGCATTGTATTAAAAATCATAACGTTGCTTCTGATAAATAAAATGCATTTATAATCAGCTGTTAAAATATTACTTAACATGTCTTAAAATGAGTGATAATCTTAAATAGTGTTGTACATAATGGAGAGATAGGGCATTTCAACTCCTCTTAAGAATAGCTTTTTGAAAATCGAGTAGAGAAGATATGAATGTAGCACATTGCATGTTCTGATCTCGAGGCTTGGTGATGAAGGTGATTGACTATTGGGTGTGATCATTGTTCAGCGACTTGAACCTGTATGTAGCTTGAAACTGGTGACAGTGAAAAAGAGAAGGTGGTTGACACGCTTCCCTGGATTGCCATTTCTTGATGAGTTATTGAATACCGTAAGCTCACGTATGTATTTTAAACAATGACTTGAGGTAGAGCTGGCGCAACTAAAGCTTGCGTAGAGTGCTGTACCGTTACGCCTGTTGCAGGGCGACAGTATTCCTATTGCGTTCGAAACTGGGCTTAGAACCTCGACCTACTGTAGATTTTTTGTGTCTATGTCCCTGACGGGTTGCCCCGTGTTGGGAGAGGTGTGTTGAGAAGATACTAAGGGTGGGTTCACAGACCCACCGAATGGGCTCACAGACGCTACCGCCTAAGTCACCCCGCACTAGACTTCATCAACTTACAACATTGTTGGAACTGACATAGGCTCTTTCTGCGATATTATAACATTTCACATATTCGCATTCCTCTCAGACATAATTTTATAAGCAGCTATGAAAACAAATGACAGTGGGTAGAGAAAGCCGTTTTATATTATCACGGTAGATTATATTTACGTCATTTGTTTCGCATCTGTATAGTTTTCCTGTTCTTTGCCTCATAAACTACTAAGATAAAAATCTTCCTCGCAATGTGCAGTAAAGCCTCGTTACAGCATCATTGCATAAATTTTGTTTTTTTCTATATTTGTACCCGCTCTACGTTCTTACCTACACAGTTAATTTTTACTATGTACGTGTTATTCAAGTATAAGCAGTTAACTTCTGCTTATTATCTGCCGCACGTCACAGCCAATAAGCTATGCTAATGAACAAGAAACGTTATTTTTGTTCCTTACACACTAGAGCACTCTACCGTGCAATAAAATAATTTATGTTGTAAATACTAAACTTCACGATAATATTGCTTTGCATAGAATCTCAGTAGCTCCTGCCATATAAATTGAATTCAAAAACTTCGCCACTGCTACTGTTATGACAGATATTAAGAAAATTTATAATATTACTATCTTACAGAACTTTCTGTTTAGATGTTTCTAGATTTTAGAGACGTACATCCATGGTAAGACATAGTTTCCTTATGTACACTGCCGGAAGAAAAATATGGTCGATAGAGACGCGCGTTGACGCCATGGATACAAAGAAAGATTACAAACCAACAATCATTAATAAAACAGCTCACCTCCATGGTACAAAGTTAAGGTAATTACTTGTATAAAGTTATGCCCAAGGTTTTTCTTTATCCTCTGATGAAAAATATGCTATAATTTTAAGCTCAGTAAACCCGAGGTTCATTTGAGCGACTTTTCATCCAATTCATTCATGCTCCCATTACATATCATTAAAGAACGTCAAATCGATAGAAATAAAATTAAATGCAAAACATGCGGTCAATATAGAAGCCAAAGAAACAAAAGCACAGCTATTAGAAATCTTTCTATCACATATGGTTGATTCAATTACCACTTATCTTCATTAATAATTCCTCAAATGTATCGAAGTGAGTGGGAAAACGTAATTTAGTGCCACAAATATGATACTAGTTTTGTGTACAAGTCAGTTCAGGGTGAAATGTTTTCCATGCGCTAGGAGTGTTAACTGTAATCTATGTTCAGGCTCATTTCTGCTGTTGCATGTATTTAAATCAACATAAAAAATACTAAATCCATTTGTGCAATATTAATCTTAGTAATATTTAATATTCTTGTTTGCAATTTTCTCAAAAATGGCTCTAATTACCTTTGATTAAAATCCCATATGTTTGTGATATACCCTGATTAATAAAATGTAGATTTTTAATTTTCTGCCAATACCCTGCAAGTCATAGTCTTATATAAGTTTTGCTGTGTCGTTAACCACCTACGAAATATTCTTGTTAATGGTTTGAATTTTCAAATATTTTACGCTTTAGTCGCCATTCATTTGTTTCTCGTGGGCATGCAAGGATTTGACTATTGCTTCAACCTTTTCCATCACCTTTGTGCTAACAAAGAAATGTGTAATAAAACTGTTTCCCAAAATATTTATCTTGATTAAAATCAAAGTACCTGGGTGACCGAGCTTCGCTCGGCGTTTTTCGCCTTTGTTTTTGTGAAATCCCCCCTTTTTTGTGGGAGAATATACTTACTTAGATATACCTGAAATTGTATGACTTATTTCTAGAAGAATGAGTAGCGAAACACTTATGAATGTGTTACCCAAAAGTAAGTAGAGAAAACAGTGTGAATGCAATACGTAGCATTTATATTTCAAACATACGGAAAATTGTATGACTTATTTGTAGAAGAGTGAGCAGAGAAAGATATGTGAATGTGTTACATAAAAGTGAGTAGAGAAAACGCTGTGAATATAATTTGCAGCATTTTTATTTCAAACTTACAGAAAATTGTATGACTTATTTTTAGAAGAGTGAGTACAAAGAGATGTGAATGTCTAACCTGAAAGTAAGTAGAGAAAACAGTATGAATTAATATGTAGCATTTGTATTTCAAACATACGGAAGATTGTATGATTTCTTTGTAGAAGAGGGAGTAGAGAAAGAGATTTGAATGTGTTACCTAAAAGTGCGAGGAGAAAACAGTGTGAATGTAGTAGCATTTCTATTTCAAACATACAGAACATGGTATGACTTATTTTAAAACAGGGGATAAAAATGTTTCTTTGGTGTAAAACCAAGTTTTTATGGAAAATTGTTTATAGAAGAGTGGGTAGAGAAAGAGATGTGAATGCGTTACCTAAAAGTGAGTAGAGAAACCACTGTGAATGTAATATGCAGCATCTCTATTTCAAAGATACAGAAAATCGTATGACTTATTTGTAGAAGAGTGGGTAGAGAAAGAGATGTGAATGTGTTACCTAAAAGTGAGTAGAGAAAACATTGTGAATATAACATGCATGCATACAAAAATTTAACCAAATGTTTAGAGGCGTTTCTGAAATACCGGGAATATATATATTGCAATGTAGAAGCGGGGAAAAAAAAAGATGTTATTTTTTAGGTAAAAACGCGTTTTTTCGGGAATTACACCTTTGTAGATGAACTTAAAAAGCAAAGCCCTATCTGAATACAAAATTTGATGGAAATCGTTAGAGCTGTTTTCAAGTTGCGCGGAATATATTTATATACAAGAATTGCTCGTTTAGATATATAAGATAGAATAAAAGATTTCATTGAATGTGTGAGGAAGTAGATATGTAATGGATGTAATTGATTAGATTTCACATCTATCAAGAAAGTGAAGCTCAAAGTTCAGACAATCGTAGTGGCTCAAACATTGCCAACTTAAGAACAATTACTTTTTCACGGCTCACAAAATAACAGAGGAACAAGGACTTGATGGAACATTCGCTGGTCTCCTCTCAGACATCGATCATGGAGTAATAAACATAGAGTTGTTCTTTCTTTTGTTTTGACTTTCTTATGTTTTCTTAGTAGTTTTGTGTTTGTTGGTTACTGATAATAACCAAGGCTATGTTTACGTTATTCCTGCTGTTATTTCTTCCCAATATTTTCGTATAAATAACGACAAAGTAGGCTGAATGCGACAACATGGAAGTCACTGAGCTGCATTAACGAGAAATTAGCTTTAATACTGTGGTATTTGTGCTTTTTCGTAGTATTTTGTTGGCCTTTTTGTCTCTATATTGTGTTAAGAATTTTAATGAAATCTCTAAGTGTCTTGTGTAACGAAGGCTATTGGGTTAGGGCAACTTGAGGCTAAATGCTGTGGGGATAAACGATCAAACCACAGGTAATGCCGGGTATTGCACCTAGTATATTTATAAGTTCGGTTACAGTATCCAGCTTTAACTGGCTACTCTAGTAACACCAGCCTTGTTCAGAGCTCTATAGGTATGTTTAAACCTGGAGAGCAAGATGCGAGTCGCGTGAGTGAGGAGGTGTGCATGTTAATTTGGACACTTATCTGTCCTACAACTTCCTTTCCTTTGTTTCAACAATGTTAACGGAGACATACCCTGCTGAGAATGCTTTTTGCGAACTCTATCCATCACAGACACGGCTTGTTGTCGCGCATATCTTAATAATGTGTGAAACAAATGAAGAAATATATCACCAGGACCATTTTTAGGAGACAGCCTGTGGGTATCAGCAGAAATTAAGTGCCTTACCTCAAGAAAAAGCTTCAAGTCAATTCATCTGCAACGTTACTACGCCCATTGATACACGTTCATTCAAAGCGGGCGGAGTTAGGCCGCTGTGGCACTGTTGGGAAGGTGTGCAAGTCAACAGGTAGGCAAACAGCGGGGGTTTACTTATGATCACCAAAACGGGATCCTTGTAACTAACTTTCCAACATATGTGTTCTTTTCAAACAAGAAAATACTACCTACCTTATTATGTAATCGGTTGATTCTAACCCGTTCTTCATCGGCCTCTTTGCTATCAGGGTCTAATTTACGGCCGCCAACAATCGGAAACGTGTTTTAGATCATTAAGAGAGCATTTTGCTCCTAACGGGCTCTCATCTTTGCTTAAACATCATAACAGAGGGACTGAATATAAAAGGGAATTCAATAGCACAGTATATCTTGCGGGCAGAAGAAAAACAGGTGTACTTGGGAGCACGGGAAAGGGATCATAGTGCAGATGTTTTGCCACTCCACGAGGAATCAAGCCATGTTGTAAATAACATCTCATACTTAGACATTATTTTATAAAGTTATCCAACCCTCTTTCTCACAGTTCGTAAAATGGCAAATTTATAGTCTTCCTGGCATTTTTAAGTGGTAAAAAATTCTGTTCTGGGTTTAACTTGAAAACAGAATCTTCACCTGGCATGCTCAGCCAGTATTAACTTAAATATGACAATCTGTGTTTTGTCAGAATGTTCAGACAATGCACTAACCATGTCTATAATTCTTACTTTCTCTACCAGATACAGTAAATAGGTGAAGTATTGTATTTAACCCAAAAATTCAATGTCAAGATTTCACCGGAAACATATTTTGTGGCCCCTTGGATAAAAAACCATTCTTAGAAAAAGGTTCATGTTTGTATCTGTGAACAGCATAACTCAAAAACGAAAAGTCCATTAAAAACCAAAGTTGGTATTTAAGTTTAATGTCATTCAAGGATGCGACACGCAAATTTTGAAGAAAATAGCCCCACCCTAAACTACCCTTTACATGGAAACTTTTTCGAAAATTTTGATTTTCTTGAAAATGGCTCTAACAATTTTGATTAAAATGTCATATATTTGAGATATTTTTATGACAAATGAAATGTATATCTTGAATTTTCTGGCTATAGTCCCTGTAGTCGTATTTACTCTGGGAGACTTTTGCATAACTGCTAAACCGTTAGAGATAGACCAAATTATACTATACAAAAAATGTAGTTCTTGCTAAAATACACAATTTATGTCTCAATAATTTTTCTTGTAGGGTGAACCATTTCGGAGATATTCCTTATTATATGTATCAGTTTCGGAAAACTTAGAACTTTAGCGAAATGCAACAACGTTGTTCATTTTTTTATATATTAATCGTGCAAAGAGAACGGAATTTCATTATAATACGACCATTGTTATAACATATGATTATCGCTAAACGTCTACTGTTTTCCGATATTCCTCTTGCACAATAAGATAATTTCAACAGATGTTTATGTCGATTAATATGAAGTAAATAAAGGAATAAGTGTTTGTAAGAATAGTTTGGGCAAGAGTAGAAAAAGTTGTGTGAGTGTAATACATCGGATTTTTTTCCGAACCGGTTAAAGGACGCTAAAATAAAAAAAAATTGTTTTAAAGGTTTCCACAAATGTTTCAATGACATCTATACACCCAGTAGAGTACTATGCTTTATCTACGTAATATAGCTATGTGTGTGTGTTTCATTCGCATGCCATTCTCTACGCACTCTTCTTTTTCAAACTAATTCTCCTATCTGCGCTATGTTAATGAGCTAAACACTTGCAGTGTGGTTTTATTATACATTACATTAAATATATCATGAAAGTACAAAATTCTTCTAAAAGAACGATGAACCTTTTCAAGACGTAAGCATTTCTTAGAACTGAGTGGAAGTATAATTAAAATTTTGTGCGTGATATTGCGTTATTTTTTTGCCTTTCTTCACATTTTTACTTACTACATGACAGGTACTTTATCATTAGCTCTTTCTCTAATTACTGCAATGTACAATCTGGAAATTACCCTGCTTAAAGTAACGGTACTAACATGAATAGTGTGGGAAACCATATTTTGATACACCAAAATGATAACTAGAATTTCCGTGTGGTGAAAACATGTGGTCTTATGGGAAAATCTCGAAACACAATAGCCAACCTACTTGGTTGTGCAAGTAGGCCCTCATCAGGTCATCACCCTACCACTGACGTCACTGATTCCTTTTGCATGACAGCGAAAAATCCAGTTAAAAAAGTGACTGGTTTTCGCCATAGTCGAGATTGTTATTTTTCATTGTGATATTATTTACGGTGCTTTATCACAGCTGCACGAAAGTCGGAGAACAGTTTTAATATGCTGAAGTTATGAAATTATTTTCATAATTTATTGGTCAACAACATAATTAATTTATATGACAGTGCAGCTAAACATAACTCTTACAGCGTTCGTAATTATCATTCCAATAGTGTGACAAAAAATAATATAGCTCCGTGGAATTTCCCAAACCGTGGGTTGCTATCGCAGGAGCTATCAGGGGATCTGGATGTTTGGATTAATTATTGTTGTTGTTGTTGTTATTATTATTATTATTATTATTATTATTATTATTATTATTATTATTATTATTATTATTATTATTATTATTATTATTATTATTATTATTATTATTATTATTATTATTATTATTATTATTATTATTATTATTATTATTATTATTATTATTATTATTATTACTATTTTTTCCCCCTGTGCCAGCACCAGAGGAACATTTTATCCAGAAAGAAAATGTTCGTAAATAACAGGAATTATATTGGGTCTCGCCCAAGAATGCATGTGAATCACATTTCTCGCGGGAAGAACAAAAGAGAAGGATTTCTGAGGCAGTTATGTTTCTTGTTTCCAACGTTTGAAGGAGGAACAAGCAAGATTACAGCACACGATAAAGATATCGTAATTTTCAAATAGTTTATGTATTTAAAGTCATTCACCGACGAACTGGTGGCTCGCCTTCCCTTTTCTAAAACAAAAGCAATCACTCCTATTGTTCACTTATTAAATATGCCTTTCTATATAATAAAACAGCGCTAATGGGTACGTATGTGTAAAATAACCATGTTTTGGGACATAATATATGTAGTATAGTGTCCCTGGGGCCACGTGGCCCACCTTCTCGGGAAGTCGTACTGCCGGTGGTTTTATATTCAAACAGTTTGTTGAAGTTCCAACCCCACTCAGTGCTTTGAGTTATTACATCCCACCTACACCAGGCTTGCCAACCTAGCCACGGATGCACATCTAATTACACTTTATCGCCATGATCTAGTGAATACCGTATGCAATAAACGACACCATTAAACATAAATAAGTGTCAGTTTAACGTTTGGAAAGTCGATATATTAAAAAAGTATAAGCGTGCATAGTCTAGCTATGACACAAATTGCATAGCAGCCCACAGGTTGTTCATTCCTCTAAAACTATTGTTGCAACGGTTTACTCTTCTCTGTGCTTTTTTTTTTTTTTTTCAACCTTTTTAACCACCTAAGTCATATCGCACTACGAATGAAAGAAAGTGTGGACTTGGAATCCTTGTTCATTAAAGTTACCCGATATTCTTCTCAAGATAAACCCTGGAAAACATGTTATCTAGGTATATCACTCTAACCGAGATTTGAACTCGCGACCTCTTGAATGTAAGGTATACACACTATCATTATTGGTGGCTATCTACTTCTTGTTACTGGAAATAAGTATTAGCAATAATGTTTTCATTACACATTTTGTTGTAGGTGCAATGAAGATATACGAGGTTAAATTATGGTTTAAATGCTGGCATTGAAATTCCACTCTTTGTATGACAGAATAAATGAAAAGACAAATAGCGATTTGGCATTTGAAACAATACGAAGTTTTTAAAATTTCAAAGCAAAAACGAAAAAATATATCTAAAAGGCTAAATATCACAGATTTATTGTGTTATCAGGCATCTCCATCATTTATTTAACTAGCAGCGTTTTTTTTTTTTTTGTTGTTTTTTTTTTTTTTTTTGTTTTTTTTTTTGTTTTTTTAAACGTCCTCCAACATTGTGTCATATCGGACGAATGAATGAAATGAAATGGGTGAAATGATGCTTAAATGAGCCCGAGGTCCATAAAGCTTTAAGTTACCCGACATTCGTCTTCTCAGGATAAGGGAAAACCTCGGAAAAAATCTTAACTGAATAACTTACCCTAAGGAAGATTCGAACTCGCGACCTCTTGAACGTGAGGCAGACACGCTATCATTACATGGAAAAATTTTCGAAAATTTTGATTTTATTTAAAATGGCTGTAACGGTTTTGTTTAAAATGTTTGAGATATTGAGATACTTTTATGACAAATGAGACGTATATTTTGAATTTTCTGGCTATAGCCCATGTAGTCGTGTTTACTCTGGATGACCCTATTGTATTCCCATATTCCCATTGCACGTGCAAGAAAAGGAACAATAAGATAATTTCTGCAGATGTTTATCTCAACTAACACGAAGAAGATAGAAGAATAAGAGTTTGTAAGAATGGTTAGTGCAAGAGTAGAGAAAGTCATGTGAGTGCAACACACATACGAATTTTTGGGTGCAATACAATATTTCCTTTACTTATTACATTATGTATGTACTCGTATTAGAGAAAGTAATAATGAGATTACAATGATAGCCGGGGGGGGGGGGGGGGGGCTTCAGGCTCTGCTCCTCCCTCTGTTTACGCCCCTAGTGCGCAGGCAGGATCATGTGAGCGACCGGGATAGAATGAACGATAATTGCGTCGATCCCCGTGCTTGTTAGAGGAGATATACCGCATTGCAACCATAGGTATGAAACCACAAACTCCTCGTCAACGCGCGTGCGTGTCGTGTTTACGCAATTAATCAAATCGCAGGAGCGTCGGGAGCATGATAAATATAGCATACATTATTCTTAATCGCCTTACACAAAGCAGATATTTTCTCATTAGGAATTATATTTTTCCTTGATTTTTCTTTATAGCCCTTTCACGGACCCACAGTGGTGTCAAAATGACACATATATAGTGATTCTACCGAGCTAGCTCACTGCAGAAAGGTGTGATAAATTTAAATTTAAAGGAAGAGGCCGGGACCAACTGGCAGCATAAAAAACGTGTCCTCTCAAACTACTGTGTTCTGCAGGATGTAGAGGGCGTTCCAAAAATGTTGGGCTACCCCAACCTTGTTGCAATTAGCACTGGGTGTTGCAGTTTGTTTTCTTAAAGGCCTTTGAACACGCCTTAGTACATCCCCGTATACCGCTCCATTGTGACCAACTTTGGTTTCCGGTCCAATCACATGAAAATTACGCTGTGTATTATAAAATAATAATAATAATAATAATAATAATAATAATAATAATAATAATAATAATAATAATAATAATAATAATAATAATAATAATAATAATAATAATAATAATAATAATAATAATAATAATAATAATAATAATAATAATAATAATAATAATAATAATAATAATAATAATAATAATAATAATAATAATAATAATAATAATAATAATAATAATAATAATAATAATAATAATAATAATAATAATAATAATAATAATAATAATAATAATAATAATAATAATAATAATAATAATAATAATAATAATAATAATAATAATAATAATCATAATCATAATCATAATCATCATCATCTGATGTGTTGCACTCACGTGACTTTCTCTACTCTTGTACTAACCATTCTTACAAACTCTTATTCCTAATTACTTCTCTTACATATTGCTTATTTCCTTGTAGGTGCAAGGGGAATGTTAGAATATAGTAGGCTTTGTGCGATAGTCATATGCTTTAAACTTTGAGATTCCGTTGTCTTTGCACACTTAACATATAAAAAAATCAACAACGATGATCCATTTCACGAAAGTTCTAAGTTTTCCCAAACTCACACACATAACAAGGAATATCTCCGAAATGGTTCACCCTACAAGAAAATTTATTGGCACATAAATTGTGTATTTTGGCAAGATCTACACTTTTTGTATAGTATGATTTGGTCTATTTCTAACGGTTTACCAGTTATGCAAAAGTCGTCCAGAGTAAATACGACTACAGGGGCTATAGCCAGAAAATTCAAGATATATATTTCATTTGTCATAAAAATATCTCAAACATGTGACATTTTAATCAAAATCGTTACAGCCATTTTCAAGAAAATCAAAATTTTCGAAAAAGCTTCCATGTAAAGGGTAGTTTAAGGTGGGGCTATTTTCTTCAAAATCTTCGTGTCGCATCCTCGAAAGACATTCAACTTAAGTACCAACTTTCGTTTCTAACCGATTTTTCGTTTTTGAGTTATGCTGTCCACAGGCTGACACACGGACTGACACACAGACACACATACGGACCTTTTTCTAAAAATGCGTTTTTTGGGATTCAGGGGGCCTCAAAACATATTTCCGGTGAAATCTGGACATCGAATTTTTGAGTGGAATACAATAATTTCCCTACTTACTAGTAGAGAAAGTAGTAGTAGTAGAATAATAATAATAATAATAATAATAATAATAATAATAATAATAATAATAATAATAATAATAATAATAATAATAATAATAATAATAATAATAATAATAATAATAATAATAATAATAATAATAATAATAATAATAATAATAATAATAATAATAATAATAATAATAATAATAATAATAATAATAATAATAATAATAATAATAATAATAATAATAATAATAATAATAATAATAATAATAATAATAATAATAATAATAATAATAATAATAATAATAATAATAATAATAATAATAATAAATCATATTAATCATATTTACATCCCTCTCATGATAGTAACCTGTTCAGTTGGTGTTTCCGCTGTGAGTTCATAATCTCTTTCGTTGCAAAACATCTGAAATTGATTGCACACACATGACCTGCTCTTTTCCGTGTTTTTTAACTTCGCCTCTTCGTCTGCTAAGAAACGTAAGAAAATATTTAGGTTTCTGGAACCGCAAGGAGAAGGTGATGTGACCAGAGAAATAATACCTTGGAGTAGTCAATGTAGTTTCACTTGTTTCAAGTATCTTGCTTTACACGTAAGTTGATCTTATTCAAAAGGTGATTTCTCTCGCTTTCTGGAATCGGTATAATAGTCTTTGCCACGTGGTTTTCCTTTCCTTCTCTGTCTTATTAAAAAACACAAATCGTTTCAAAGATTGCTGAATATGTTACCTCTGATATCCCACCCTGTTATAAAAAAGCAACTTTTTTCCAATGAGCACTAGAATCAGTACTTTATCGTATCAACTAATGAAAAATGTTTCTGCCTTTATGCTTTGCAAAAAATCGCAGAATATTCTTTACCATCATAAATTGTATTGTCCCTGTTATGTTTTACTCACACTAAGTAAAGGAAGCATTGCATTTTACCCCCCTCCCCCCGGAAAAAGTAGAGACTTCCCCGGAAATACATTATTTGAGAGCTCTTTAACCTAAAAGAAGAGCATTTTCAGAAGAAAATCTTTTATTTAATACCCGTCGATGCTACATACAGCACAACAATGGACACTGATAGTACACGAAATGAAATTATATTAGCGAAAGGAAATTTAGGAAGGAAAGGTTCCAAGGCTGAGCTTAGGGCGCCTCCTTCCGGCATTTGTCAGTCAGCCAGGACGATTCTGGCGGGATTTAAACCGTGGCCTACTGGATGCGAGCCTCACACGTGATCGCGCAGCCATCTTTCTCTCTGTCCCTCCTTCCCTCCCGCCCCTTCTCCTCTCTCTTTCCCGCTGTGTGTATGAACAGTGTAATTCAAAAACAAAATTTCCGATAAATACCAAACTTTGTACTATTTAAGTTCATTATCATTTATACTCTCAGAATCACACCTGAAAGATGAAAAGGTGACGTCATGAAACGCAAATGATGTAAAGGGAGGCTGGTAGATAAAGACTGCCCCAGTAGTCAACTCCGACCAAGGAAAGTCAACCAAATCCCAAAGGCAGAGTGGCTGGACTCGAACCCGGGAACTTCTGGGTCGTGGCCCCTGTTCCATAGAACTTTAAGGGTATTTCTCTTCTTCTTTTCAGCGATTTTAGTAGTTTCTCCAAAGCTCCAAAGCATAAATGAGGAATGTTTCTCTAATAACTTAGTTTTGCATATTGTGTTTAATATCGGATGGTCTTAACGCTGTGAAGACGGAACAGGCAAGAATGCCTAATCCCTAATGTGATAAACGTAATAAAACATTATGCACATTTGGGCTAATGCTTACGCTGCAGTTTGACTATGCACAGGAAGTATGTTTTAGGAACAAATTGAAACTTCACGCCTTTCCTCCCTTTTATAAAACTAAGATCGTTACAACCTTCGAGTCAAAGAACAAAATGACATTTCTGACAGTCTAAGGCCAAGACCACATTGAAATGTTGAAGCACTTGAAAGAACAGCTCATGTCAACACAGTGTCTGATGTGAAAATACAACCTGACAGTAACGAAGCCCATAGCTGTTGTATCCACAACAATTACACATTTCCGGTTCTTTAGCAAACAAGTACTAAAAAGGAATTAACACTTGACACAAGAGTTATAAACAACAAAAATAAAAATCTGATGTGTTGCACTCACATGACTTTCTCTACTCTTGTACTAACCATTCTTACAAACTCTTATTCCTATATCTTCTTAGTGTTAGTTAAGATAAACATTTGTACAAATTATCTTTCTATTCAATTTTCTTTTACGAAGTACTATAACATTTCTTTCTCTACTCGCCCTTCAACATACAATTCATACATTGAAATACAAATGCAACGTATTACATTCACACAGTTTTCTCCACACTTTCCTTTTATGAAACATAATCACACTTCTTTCTCTACTCGCTCTTCTACAAACAATTCATTCCAATTTGCGATATGTTTGAATTTGAAACCCAAAGCATCACATTCACAGGTTTCTTTTTCGAAACACATTTATTTTTATACTCCCTGTTCTACAAAAAGTTCATAGTTTTCTAATTGATATGAAAATGTAACGTCTTACACTCACAGAGCTTTCTCTACTTACTTTTCTTTCTGTGGTATTTGGGGTTCAACAGTGCTTTTGCGCAGTATTTTCCCGGTGTTTTTATTTATTTACTTACTTACTCTATTTATTTATTTGTTGATTTGTTTGTTTGTTTGTTTGTTCGTTCGTTCGTCCGTTCGATCGTTCGTTCTGAGTTCTTTATGTTGTGACTTTGGTGGGTGTAAAGTAAAGACGACAGATGTAGTCTAGATAAAGAAACACTTTTATTTCCGTAAACAGTAACTTTGTACACTCTTAGCGCGCTCGCCTACCACCTAGGCGGCCCGGGTTCGATCCCAGGGACCCGCATGTGGTATTCGTGGTTTATGAAGCGGCGTCAGGGCGGGTTTTCTCCGGGTGCTCCGGTTTCCCCCGCCATCTCATTCCACCGGTGCTCCATCTTCATTCCATGTACCATCAGTGTCACCGCCTGCGGTGCCGTAGTAGTAAAAGCGGGCGTTAAACACTACAACAACAACTTTGTACACTCGTTGCAACAGTAAGAAAGTCTTTTCCCATTCACCAACAGCACGGCTCCGAACTAGTAACACAACAACTGTCCCTTCTCCGTCGGCACGACTCCTCATCGCTTCACATACGTCTCTTCTTTCCGTCGGCACGACTTCTCAACGCTTCACATACGTCTGTCCGTTCCGCCGGCACGACTACTCAACGCTTCACATACGTCTGTCCGTTCCGTCGGCACGACTACTCAACGCTTCACATACGTCTGTCCGTTCCGTCGGCACGACTACTCAACGCTTCACATACGTCTGTCCGTTCCGTCGGCACGACTACTCAACGCTTCACATACGTCTGTCCTTTCCGCCGGCACGACTACTCAACGCTTCACATACGTCTGTCCGTTCCGTCGGCACGACTACTCAACGCTTCACATACGTCTGTCCACTATCTGTCGCACTTTACCGCTATTTATATCTCCCAGGCACTATTCTGGAAAGTTCAGTTATTGCGGTGAAATACAAAGCAGAAGATTCCAGAAGCCTCTATCCTTTTCTCTCTTTCGGCAAGCGCCCCAACAATGCGGCCATTCTCTGTCTCTTTCCTTCTGCTCCTTTGCGGTAGTGCCGACAATAATGCGATGGGTGACAATATTATTCAACGAAGAGTCTAAAAGTGTAGGGATAAAATCCTCAAACCATGGGCAACGCCATGCTATTGATGGCTTTAAAATTGCATTCTCTTTGCTTGGCTTGAACACAACAAACTGACTTCCTATTTGAGAAAAGTTGAAGTATCGGAAAATCCAAACCAATAAACAGCAAATGATTAACTTAATGAACATGTATTTGAAATAAATTGCCTGCTTAAAGGAGATCTAAATTTTCCGTGTAATGAAATTATACTATCTCTTATGATTAATCAGTTATACAACCAAAAGTAACCAGAGGAAATTCCCCGAAATTTCCAGATAGAGATACATTTTATTCCTCATGAGGATGTCTTTACACGTGTGATATTTTGTGCCAAATCGTTGGAGCAAATTCCCCGAAATTTCCAGATAGAGATACATTTTATTCCTCATGAGAATGTCTTTACACATGTGATATTTTGTACAAAATCGTTGGAGCCTTTTATATCATTTTTGTTTTGTTTTAAATGTTTCCATAATTCTTTTTACCCAAATAGATGCCAGAATCTAAACTGAGACAGTTAAATGTTATATATTTTGAGTTTCTCACGGGAGGGGATAGAGGCGTCCATTAATCAGAAGTGTGAAACATTACTGGGCAGTGGTGACATCTACCATGTTTTTGTTCAGGTAGTAGAACAACCCAACTCTAATAAAGGTGAAGCATTAGAGGCAGCGCGTGACCAACCAACTAGAACGAATTATAGCGGGACACCCTTCTAAAAAGGAAATAACAACCAAAAGGAATAAAAAGGATGCAGGACTAAAAAGATACTTCGTTATGTTTTGCGAATAAAAATAATGAACCACAAACTGTGCTGTCCTCGTAATTCTCTACCATGTTAGTTCTGTCTTTTTATTTTGGAGAGACTTATTCATAAAACGACAGTGTTAATGTTGGCAGGTACAGAACAAGGGGCGTTAAGGCTTTGAGAAGCTCCTTGCACGTATGGCAAATGGATTTGGGTATAGTAAACACGACACGACCAAGTCCTGGAAACATTGCTGTGTAACACGTAAAGAAAAGGCTGTTGTGGAGCCACGAAAGGCGTTTGACAGAGTAGATTAGACAAGATTGAGTCAAGAGTAGATTGGGGATTCTCAAGTAAAATACCCGGGAACAAGATTTACGTTCAGCTAATCCTATGTGTAACTAATCAGATACAAGAAAACAGAAGATATGTCAGAAGTAAATATAAGTCATAAAACAGGGATAAACCTTATGCCCCTACTCCACACTTCATTGCAGAATTTGGAAAAAAGAATTAAGAGAATTTCACCCAAAAACTCAATGTTGAGATTTCATCGTAAATAAGCATCCTTCCAAAAATCATTTTTAGAAAAAGTTATTTGTGTATGTGTGCGTCTGTAAACACCATATCTCAAAAATGAAAAGTCGGTTAAATACCAATTTGGTATTTAAGTGTCTAAGCTTATCTTCTTCCAAGGATACGACACGAACATTTAAAAATGAAAAGAAAAATAAATATATTTTTATTTCAAACGACCCTTTGGATGGCACATTTTTGAAAATTTTTATTTCTCAAAAGGGGACCCTGCTCCTCTATCCGCTGTGTGACAGACCTTTGTTGGTCCGTCACGTGCTGCTAGAGTATGTTTCCCTAGCACACCTTCGAAACTCTCTGCAACTGCTTGTCAGTTTCGCAGAGGTAAAAAGGGTTTTTAATTTTTGGGGAATAATAAACATGAATCTAAGCATTTCGAATTTTTATACCAATATTTCATTCCTTTTGGCCCGTTTTATATCTTCGTTTTAATTTTGGCTTTTGCCTTATTTGTTTGGTGCATATATTTATCTATATTTTTTCGTTTACTAGTATTTTTATTTAAATTAAAATTTGTCTCTGGTTTTTGCCATGATCCATTTTATAAAGGCGCTAATGACCAAGTAGTTGAGCGCTCTTAAACCTACATCATCATCATCATCATCATCATCATCATCATCGTCATCATCATCATCATCATCAGCTAAGTCTGGGTATTTCAGCTAGTTTCTTAATAAAATTAATAATCGCGCGTGTCAATAATTCCGGAATGAAGTCTAAGACGATTCTAAATATTTGAACACTCAAAACTGGAACACAAGCAATTAACATGTCATTATCCAAAATAGTTTTCCAATACGAAGCGATATAGTCACTCTCTAGTCAGCGGTCGCACGGCACAGCGCAAAGCAAGTTTGAGACTTGTGGTACTTCACCTATTGCATCTTGTTGTTCCTCCGAGTTTATGATAGATGATTAGAGAGTTAAGCTAACCTTGGGCGGACATACAGAGTAATTAGACTTGACGTCCCGGACCTTCCGTCGACCACTCACAGCAATTTCAAGATAACAGGAACAACAAGGATATATGTGTACAAACCTCTTCCTCCTTCTCAGTCATTGTGCTGAAGAAAGGGGACGCCATGGAACATGGTATCTTAACAACAGAACTAACAATAGCTTAAGCGTGACATTTATATGCATTGCTCAAAAATTGCGATTATCATAAATGATCATTCAGTTTTTAAACCTGAAAATGGTTCTACATGAAAAAATAATAGAATAAAACAAAATATTTGCCGGTACCGTTGTGTTTTCCATGGGTTTCCTTGGTCGGTAGTCGAATGTTGGGATTGTAAGGGACTTCCGCGCATCTTGTTTGTCTGCGCCCCGTAGCCTCCTATTGTTCCTTCATTTAATCTCTTCTTCCTGGTGATCTTGGCTCTGGGTACGACGTTACCTGTTGAATAACCTATTACCAATCAATTCTTCTATAATTTAAGTTGCAATATACATGACTTTTAAAATAAATGCTGACGTACATTATTACTTTACTCAAAATAAAAACAAAGTGCCAATTCAGTCACATCAGATATATTTGTATCAACTAAGTTTGAAATACAGACATTGCAACGAATTACCAAATTTAATTACACTGGTTAAACATTTATATTTTAAGAGATTAAACATATTTTGAATTAGTATGGTTCTTATGCACAGTAAATTAAATTGCGTTTTTATTTATGGACACTTTTTGACTGTGATTATTCCCTTCCGAAGGAAGCTGTGCTAAACATTTTTAATTAATCGCTCTCCGATATAGTGGGCAAGAATTTCTAGAAAACTGGTACCCTTTAAAACACTAATGCTACATTAATATTTATCTAAGAATATAGGTGATAAAATGTTTTACATTTTTGTAATTGATTATTACATAGTGTTCCATAAAATGCATGTGTATTATACGAAGTATAGTGTAAAGGAATATCAGAAAACTGATACTGAAAAATTTACTCTCCATATAAATTCTCGTAGTTGCAGAAGTTATTTTAATTGTCCTAACCCCCTTTGTATCACTTATAATGAAGTGTCTGATAGTTGTTTGTTCATTTGCGTACAAAGATTCGTCAGTTGGTTTGAAAATTTCGCCAAGTGGTTTTAAGATTATAATAAATAAAAACTATGACTGGAAATGTTTAGGCTTTTAGAAATATCTGTAATATTTAAAACCCTCAAATAGAAATAAATATACACTTTTCAGAAGTAGAACTGGAACTGAAAAATGCAATGCCACTGCTGGGATTAGAACCTCCGCTTACCAGGCGGGTGCTCCAGCCATTAAGCTACTGTGACAACCTGCCAGAATGACAACAAATTCTCCAACCAATTCGTATTTCTCCCGGTAAACCACTACCTCTCAAACATTGCCCACACACGGCTTGTGTGTTTAAAACACCAACAGTATGTTTGTTGACATAAATAAATAATAAATACACTTTGGAACTTTAAAGTATATTCATTGTATTGTTGCAAATAGTATGATACGTTCCGAAGACAGATATGTTAGTTGCATAAAATTGAAATTTGGTTCTAAAATTTTGAATACAGGACCACAAGAAGACTTTATTTGGGATACGCATCTGTAAATCCAAAAGTTAGTTCCCTTAAAGAATGACAACATTCAAAATTGCGTTACGTATTTCCTGTAATAACATAAAATGGATGCAATTACAATTTCTTTTTCTACTACGTATGTGTAGGGGAAGTACTGCATTCTACCCAAAAATTCGATATCTAGATTTCACCAGAAATGCATGTTTTGGAACCCCCTGAAGCTAATAAAAAGCATTTTTGGAAAAGGTTCGTGTTTGTGTGTATGGTGTACGGCCGTCCATCTGTGAACAGCAAACTTAAAAACGAAAAGTGGGTTAAATATATCAAACACTTGGTATTGGAATTATCTTTCAAGAATGCGACACGAAGATTTTTAAAAAAAATCTCCACATTATTCTTTACAATGAAAATTTTTTGGAACATGTTGATTTTCTCAAAAATTTCGATTAAAATATCGTATATTTATGATATTTTGTGACAAATTAACTTCACGTCTTAAATTTTCTGGGAATGTGGTCAAAAGTCCACTGGATGACTTTTGCATAACTGGTAAATCGTAAGAGATAGTCAAAACACAAAAGTGTTGATTTTGTTAAAACGCCAAAAATACCAATTTAGGAATTTGCGTCTAACGCTTTTTTTTTTCTGAATGCACCATTTCTGAGATATCCGTTATGTTTCTGAATTTAGCAATACTTTTACTTAAGTGTTTGTAGGAATAGTGCGTACTACAGCGGAGAAAGTCATATGAGACTTTTTTCAGTTGGACATATGCCACTTTTCGACTGCAGCCATTAAGCACACATGAAGGTTTCCTGTCGGACGCCTTGCGTTCTCACTTCAGACTTCAGCACCTTAGCCCTGCTTATTAATCATCATAATTTTTCTCTTTTCTTTGACGCGAAACCTTAGCAAGAAATTTCTTGTACTGAAGAACCTTATTACGAAGCATCTTAAGTATCTTTGAGATTTATTCAACTAAAGCAAATCCGTTTAGACCACACAGTTATAAACTTTATTGAAACAATTACTGAAGTATGATTTTTTAGAAACATTAAAAAACCACTATCCAAACAGAGTTTCGAATTCTGGGCCCACCGTAGAGAAGGGCAGTTAACCTCTGACCAACATGCTTATCTATGTCAGAAGAGATTTTGGTTCCGAGTTACAATCCATGTCAATTATTTTCAAATTTTAAATTGTCCTATGAGTTTTGTGTGTGGCAAATTATAACTAAACCTAACTAGTAAATCCGCATTAGGCTGAGGTTTGTGACGAGAATAAGGAGAAAGGGTTTGCTTGGTTTCGTTTGAGAATGTGGAAGTTGAGGAATGAAAAAAACAATATTTTGAAGAAAAGATATACAATATATAATGGGAAGGAAGATAGATACTTTTATTATTAGAATGTTCGAGGAAACAATTTATTCGTAGAAATAAATAACTGACAGTGAAAACAGTGGAGACAGGGAAGGACGAGTTATTGTTGCAGTTTAATAAGTTGATTTGGTATCTGTTATGGATTTCTGTATTGACTGTAGAATGGCTAGGGCCAATACTAGACCAGCACGTATGTAATATTAGCCTAGCACTTATATCAATAAATTAAATTAAACTAAATCTAACGGTTTATACCTTCTGGTTGTTTAACACATGCTCGAAGAAGCAGATAGTATCCAAAAATGAAAAGAAAGGCTAATTATTTTCGTTACGATCGACTAAATGTATCCTTTTTCTTCCATATCTAAATGCATTTACATCTCTGCACTTGGGCACAAATTCAAACAAAGGCAAAATACAATGATAAACAAGTTTTACGTATAAGTAATATCTTATATATTTAAACGAGCAATTCTTGTATATAAATATATTCCGCGCAACTTGAGAAGGGCTCTAACGATTTCCATCAAATTTTGTATTCAGATAGGGTTTTGCTTTTTAAGTTCATCTACGTAGGTGTAATTCCCGAAAAAACGCGCTTTTACCTAAAAAATAACATATTTTTTACCCCCGCTTCTACATTGCAATTCTTGTATATATATATTCCCGGTATTTCAGAAACGGCTCTAAACATTTGGTTAAATTTTTGTATGCATGCATATTATATTCACAGTGTTTTCTCTACTCACTTTTAGGTAACACATTCACATCTCTTTCTCTACACACTCTTCTATAAACAATTTTTCATAAAACCTTGGTTCTACACCAAAGAAACATTTTTATCCCCTGTTTTAAAATAAGTCATACCATGTTCTGTATGTTTGAAATAGAAATGCTACTACATTCACACTGTTTTCTCCTCGCACTTTTAGGTAACACATTCAAATCTCTTTCTCTACCCACTCTTCTACAAATAAGTCATACGGTTTTCTGTATCTTTGAAATAGAGATGCTGCATATTATATTCACAGTGGTTTCTCTACTCACTTTTAGGTAACACATTCACATCTCTTTCTCTACACACTCTTCTATAAACAATTTTTCATAAAACCTTGGTTTTACACCAAAGAAACATTTTTATCCCCTGTTTTAAAATAAGTCATACCATGTTCTGTATGTTTGAAATAGAAATGCTACTACATTCACACTATTTTCTCCTCGCACTTTTAGGTAACACATTCACATCTCTTTCTCTACTCCCTCTTCTACAAGGAGATCATAGAATCTTCCGTATGTTTGAAATACAAATGCTACATATTAATTCATACTGTTTTCTCTACTTACTTTTATGTAACACATTCACATATATTTCTCTGCTCACTCTTCTACAAATAACTCATACAATTTTCTGTATGTTTGAAATATAAATGCTACGTATTGCACTCACACTGTTTTCTCTACTTACTTTTAGGTAACTCATTCATAAGTGTTTCGCTACTCACTCTTCTAGAAATGAGTCATACAATTTCAGGTCTATCTAAGTAAGTATATTCTCCCACAAAAAGGGGGATTTCACAAAAACAAAGGTGAAAAACGCCGAGCAAAGCTCGGTCACCCAGGTAATATACATTACACATAGAAGAGAGAAGACTTCAGAGATGTAAAATAAGATTAACTTGTAATTTAGGAAACGTGCCTTCCGACACTAGGGATAAGGTCGTCCAATAAGTGAACAATGTAATATGTTTATGAAGTATTTGGATAGAGCGTTTTGAGCCATATTCCTTATATTTTGTTCATGCTTGAAGAAGGAACATGTGGGGAAGAAGTCGTGAAATAGTTCGCTATCTTATTAGACTTCATAGATAATCCATTATTTTTTAACAAGTATACTACACATTAATTGTTTATCGTGAATGATTTGTAGTCCAATAATATGTAATTCATTGGCTGCGGTAAACGCAATTAAAAGTGTTTCAACACTATGCGATCTAAACATGTATTCAAATGTGTTTCTAGTTATTAATATTAATAAGGCTTCTTTCCAACCGGAAAACAGTTGTCTAAAAGTGACATATTTTAATTTGGTAATGACGTCTGGTATTTTGCAGGAAAGAAGTGGCGGAGTTTGACGCCGCAGGACCGACGCCCTTACGTGGAGGAGGCTGAAAGACTGCGGGTAATTCACATGCAAGAGCACCCAAATTACAAGTATCGGCCTCGTCGGCGGAAACACAACAAGCGAGGTGGGCCGTCTCCTTCAGGCGTGCCACCTTCCGGAGGTGGTAACGGAAGTGGTGGCGGTGGCGGTCCTTCGGGCGCCGTGGTTGCTACGCAACAGAACCGCCGCGCCTCGTCATCCAGCACTCCCCATCACTTACAACAATCATCGCCATCCCCACTACACCAGTTGCATCATCAACAGAAACTGCACCAATCACAACAACTATCTTATCAGTCTTACCAACACCCCCACAACCTTGGTGGTTATTCCCCACTGTTACAACAGCACCAGGCTTATCAGCACATCTATACCAAAAACAACAGCGTGGTGAGTTCTCTGTATGGCTCCTCACCTTATACTCCTATCATGCACACTCCAGAAGCATCGCCTACTGGAAGTCCTGAGCCCGACTCCCTGCGGATGGGCCTTAGTAACCGCATAAGTAACACTTCTTCCCCTTTACTGCAGCAACCTAACCACCAGCAACAAACACTGCAGCAGGAAGAACAGCAAACACAGCAGCAGCAGCAACATCAAGAAAGTTCTGAACAGGCTCAGCAACTTGCTAGCACAACTCAACAGTCCTCAAGTCTTCATCATCAACACGCCAATACAAGTCAAAATTCCTCCGCAGCTACTGGTGCTTCAAGTAGTTCGTCTCTAATGGAAGACGTAAATGCTGCAGCACTGCCAACACCTGAAATGTCGCCCATGGACCAGGACAAGGACAACTTCCAGTTCAGTGGAGGTGGTACCAATAACAGCAGCAACAGCAGTAGTCACAGTAACATGGACGAGAAGACGAGATCTTCAATGATCTCTGCTCCGACGTCACAGTACCACGCCATTAATCTGTCCACTGCCACTACCTCAGCGACTGCGACCCCTTCAGTATCCAGCAGCTACACACATCATCTTCCTCATCACCTTGCCTACCATCGGCCATCCTCCTCCTCTTCAACCTCCTCGCTCCTCAGCTACGGTGGCACGGCCAGTGGGGGCATCCTGCAACATCATCACCACCACCATCACCATCCACACCAACAGAATGCCATCACAGCCACCATGGGGTTGAGTAACGGCATGATGATGATGTGCACGAACCAAAGACTTCTGGACAGTTACGAGCACAGTGGGCTGGTAACTGGCACCTTCTACCCTCCAGTGGCGACGTCGCAGGAGAGTCAACACCTCAGTGGGAGCACTGGTTCCGGCAGCAGTAGTAGCAGCAGCAGTGCTACCAATCACCATCTTTATACAACGGCAGGCAGCGCGTCTTCGTCGTCATATATCGGTGGCAGCTCAGGGGCTGATGTGTCTGGGAGTGGCGGTGTCTATGGAAGTGGTAGTAGTACTGCCAGTGGACAAGGGTTGCCAACTTCTCCCAGTGGAAGTCACTACTCCAGCAACAGTCCGGTGGCTGCACCTTTGGCATTGAGGGCAACGTCAGATGGCTACAGTGGTAAGTAACTAGTTAATTCAGTCTAGTCAAATAAAACATGAGTTTTAAGAAAGCAAAAGCTTTGAATCACTGTAACCTCATTAAAATATGCTATTTCTAGAGGTGGACAAACAATTCCAAAAGAAACTAGATTCCAAATAATCGTTTCAAATTGACAGTCAAGTATACTCACCAGTACTTAGTATTTATGCATAAATGTAACCTAATTTTGATCCAGTTATTCTGTTCTTTTTTGCCAAGCCATAATTCTTCATTTCTTACTAATATTCGAAGACTATGTTCCACTCCTTTACTCTCTTCCTCTCATAATCTCATACATGCACAGAGCGAATTCGTATTGTGACGTCAACAACGTCATACGTTGCATTAGATCGAAGTACTTATAATTACTACGGAGTTAACTCATCCCAAAGGAATCCTCACCCTATCGTCGTTGTTGTAACATCTTGCACTAATTTCTATGACTTTAATGATAACTTGGTTGATTGTACTTATGGTGTTCCTATTACAATGGCTCAATAGTATAATCAAATCTGATTCACCGGAAGATTTCTAGTGTGGTTGCTCTCAATTGAAACTTGGCAGCGCTAAGGCAGCAACGCAAAATGGACAGTGTCATTCTATGATCAGAATGTCAAAGAAGTGCTGGAACAATGGTGTTCGTACAATCTGTGGGACTTTTTTTTTTGGGGGGGGGGGGGAGACTGCACAGTTGACCTGTCGTTTCTACTTTTTGGAACGGTCCAACCCGCAGAAAAATTCCTAAATATTCTTTACTCTTTATTTCTTTCCTTTTCCCCCTTTTTTGTACCACAAAAAGTTTTCGTCAAATTCACTGTTGTGCATCTGCATTTTCTTGAGGCAGAAAGCTTCAAACCTCTTTAAAATAACTTCAAGAAACAATTGTTTAATAAACGGCTTTTGTAAGTGTATTAACTATGCTGTTTGCGTAAGTATGCAAATAGAGGGAATATCGTTAGGTTTGAATCTATCTCTCACGATTACGAAAGCACATTTTTTTAAAATTTTGGTTTAAAAGAAAACCTACAGATTTTTTCTTAAATGTCTTATGAACATATTAATTGGTAAATCATTTGAAACGCTAAAAAGATGCTAAAAATAATATTATCTATGAAACTAAGATGTTTATGAAAATTTACTCTGAAAGGATTATTATTAAGTTTATTTGAGACATATTGTATAAGTTTGAAGCCTAAAAGTGCAATAGTCTTGCAATTTTGAAGATAGCAGTGCTCAGATATTTCAGTTTTTGTGAGACGATAATCTAATGTATACTCTACACGTGATAATATGAAACAAAATTTCCAAAATAGCAGTAAGTAATCTTAATCATTATAGAAGATACATCTGTTATTGAGTTTGGGATCATTAGAAACCTTCTGTGGCATATCTGCTTTGCTTCCCGACGATAGCTCTGTAACTTTGTTTCTCTCTATAATTTGCTCTTCTGGACTCTTGTTTCATCTTTTCTTGATGCCAGGTTTAGAGTACACTTGCCTGCAGACAATCCAACTGCCTCTAACGTTTTCGAAATTATAAAAGTGATGCCTAATTCAAGTCCGAACTTGCTTCAAAAACTGCCTTGACACATTTATTGTCTTTGGACGGTTATTCCAATGTCTTAGTGCAAGAATTCACTGGAATTTTGTGTTTCCTCGGCTGATTCTTTCCAATAAGGAATCACTTGTTAGATGTTTCGCCTTCCTAAGTGGAAATAGCTGCTTCTCGAAGAAAGAATCTTCGCCAGTTAAATTTTTGATAGTGAAACTTCACGAAATTGTTCCCAATACATCAACTAATATAAAGGATCAAACAAGTGTGACTTTTGGCCAAAATCAGCTATGGTTCCCACGTCATAACGAACTGCAGTAGATGTAGCTTCAGGATATAGCAGAACTTTTTAAACACATTAGACCTTGTCACTACGCAGTGGCGACATAGTTGACCTGTGTTTAAAAATTTATCTTCAAGAGTGTGTATTGCTATATAAGGACCACAAACCTTTTGGGGGTAAGTATCGTGAAGTCCTAAGAGAGGTAGGCAAGTGGGGGCTTGATGAGGCAGGCATATATAAAAAAGGAGAATTAAGACATCTGTGGCAATAATACGATAAGAAAGTGTGGGTCGTTTGCCGCTGGTAGATTTACGGGCGGGTGGGATCTGATCTGGTCCCGGGTCACGATATCGCGGACCGCCCGCCTTGGCTCGCCAGGGGGAGGGTAGCGTCACGAATCGAACGAACATCTCCAGACGTGTGCCCTCAAGTCGACCCAATCGAATCCTCCTGCAAGTAAGTAGTCACTAGGGTAGTAATGATGACTGCTGTTGGGCACCAAACTGACTCAAGTCTCACTCCTCCACACTGGATGATGACCTCATGCAATGGTCCCTTTACTTCCACTCTCACTAACCCACAATGATGAACTTTCAAACGTTAAATATTTAGTTTTTACATTTTTGGGCGATGAGATTCATTTTTTATACTTACGAGTGTTGTTATTGTTTTGTTTTTCATTCCAGTATCAACGGCAATGGTGTTAACTTGTATACAGTGGTTTCTCCTTGGGTTTTGTACATACTTTAGATCTCACAACACACACACACACACACACACACACACACACACACACAGACAGACACACACACAGACAGACACACACAGACACACACAGACACAGGCACACACACAGACAGACACACACAGACACAGACAGACAGACACACACACAGACACAGGCACACACACAGACACACACACAGACACACACAGACACAGGCACACACACAGACAGACACACACAGACACAGGCACACACACAGACACACACACAGACACAGACAGACACACACAGACACACACAGACACACACAGACACAGGCACACACACAGACAGACACACACAGACACATACACAGACACACACAGACACACATAGACACACACACAGACAGACACACACAGACACACAGACACACACAGACACAAACACAGACAGACACACACAGACAGACAAACACAGACAGACACACACAGACAGACACACACAGACAGATACACACACAGACACACACAGACAGATACACACAGACACATACACACAGACAGACACACACACATACACACAGACAGACACACACAGACACAGACACACACAGACAGACACACACAGACAGATACACACACAGACACACACACAGACACATACACAGACACATACACACAGACACAGACAGACACACACAGACACACACAGACACACACAGACAGACACACACAGACACACACACAGACACAGACACACACAGACAGACACACACAGACACACACACAGACAGACACACACAGACAGACACACAGACACACACAGACAGACACACACACAGACACACACAGACAGACACACAGACACACACAGACAGACACACAGACACACAGACACACACACAGACACACAGACAGACACACAGACAGACACACACAGACACACACACAGACGCACACAGACACGCACAGACAGACACACACAGACACATTCACACACAGACAGACACAGACACAGACACACAGACAGACACAGACACAGACACACACACAGACACACACACAGACAGACACACACAGACACACACACAGACAGACACACACAGACACACACAGACACACACAGACAGACACACACACAGACACACACAGACAGACACACACACAGACACACACACAGACACACACAGACAGACACACACACAGACACACACACAGACAGACACACACACAGACACACACACAGACACACACACACTCATTCATAATACCAGGCTCTGCCTTTCCGGCATTTGCCAGTCCTGAAGACTGAGGAAATCCTGATAAGGAGGAGAAGAAAGAAGAAGAAAGAAGAAGAAAGGAAAGGAAAGAAAGAATATATAGCGAAATGGCAGAATCAGCTAAAACATAATTTTAAGATTAATAAAATCCTATGTGCTGATGATCGTGTTATTCTGGCAGAAAATGAGAATATGTTACAAGCAGCCACATTTCAACTGAAGAAGACAATGAAAACTTCCAGCTGAAATATATTGGTAGCAAAAACAAAAGTAATGGCATCACGGGGTAAATACCCATTAAGATCTAAAATAGTGATCCAACAATAAGTATGAACGCTTAAAATTCTGTAATTCACAACTACCATGCACCCATGTAACAACTGGTCATTAAAAACAAAGTTTACTTCTAAATCCGTTGTATTTTATTTCCGCAAAGTTGCAGCTAAGTGCAGAATGCTACTGCCATTTAAGACTTGTAGTTTATATCAGGGGAGAGGTTTGACAGTGACTGCGCAACATTGTTCGAAGATTGGCGTATAAACTGCCACACAAAGAGAAAAGTCACTAAATTGCCCTTGCATGACCTGAGAGAATTTTCCACAAACAACGTAAAATTGCACAGAATTACATAGAATGAAAGGTAAACAGTCCAGTTGTGCCATAGTTATAAAAAGTAGGAGTAGCGATTTAAATAAAACCCATTGAAGTAAAAGAGCACCAAGCAATTTTATTTACCCAGGTCAGTCTAAGAACACTGCAAAGGTTCTACTCAAAGTTTCTGAATTGCATGTTCACCGTTCTAGAAAATAATGGCGTGAATGAATAATGCATATGAAATTATATGCATATTTTCATACTTTGTGTGCAGAATAATTAAATAAACTTCACTGCACCTGTCCTGTAGCAAAGAAAAGCCTTAGTATACCAGAGATATTTTAAAATTACTAAGGCGCGAACTTACAGCTTTTAAAACAATATTGTCAATGTTATTTTGCTGTTTTCCTCGTGCTCCGAAAGTATTTCCTTTGATTGCGCCGCTTTCACGACGAAATTGCAATCATGAATTAAATGAGAATATACCGGTAAATGAATATCCGAGAAAAGGGAGTATAAAAAATGTAACCTTATAGACACTGCTTCTGACTTTGTGTAGTTTAAAAAGCATATAAGTGTTTCGTGTTTTTTCGCTCCTCTGTGGTTAATTTAATATCTGGAAGTCCTAGGGCTTTGTATTTGGAAGATTCTTGAAGATTTGTTGTTTAATTTGTTTGTTTGAATGCATGCAAAACTGAGCTATAGGAAGCTAGGCCCACAGGCAGATGTTAAGTCGCCATATGACATGGTTTAAAATGTGTCCAGGATATAAATTCCTCCTTGTTTGTGCAAAACGCATAGCAGTTGTCACCAATATTCCAGTGCATACGCTTCCAAATTATGACGCGAATATGCGACTCTAAACATTTAAGGGTTAATGCAGTAAAATCCATATTTAGGATTTTTGGCAGATGCTTATCCTTAACATTTGAAAAGTCCAAATCATATACCCAACTAGAGACACAATGAATTATGTAGTTTAGGATAAATTAGTCATTACTTAAAGACTATTTGTATTTCAGAAACACGTATTATCTTTTATCATATTTCGTTATGCAAATGTAGCATTAAAGCAGCTTATTATGACTACATAAATCGTGTGAATTTGCTCTATTTAAGGCAACAACGTCAGAAAATAACTGATGTAATTACCATAGCAAAGAGACAACAATTACATCATATCATAACCTGTAAAAAAACTGAAATCGTCACTCTCGCAAATGCAGCGACACTCTAACACAAGGATCATATCATTAATTTAAGTCCAAAATCAACAACAATACATTCATTAATCAGAGCCTACGTTTCTTGATATATTAACAATTTATATTTTCAATAGTTTTATCATTACATTTCATTTTCGTCTATAAATGTTGAAACAAATGAAACTTCTGCTTAGCAACCATGTTACGCATCTCTGACGTGTTATAATTTTTCACCTAGCAAAGTTATTAATTGTTTTTACGTATTTAAGGCTAAAATAGCATAAAACGTGTGTAACACAAACTTTTCATTGTGACCATACACAGATTATACACTAGTTACCTGAGGAACTCTTAATGAATTATACGGAGGTTTGATGTTCGAATCGCTATGTTTTTGTGTGGCGAGCAATGAATGAACTGATTCTGAGAGAAAGAGAGTTGCATGGCACTTGTGCCTGTGTTGCACGTAGCTGTTCCGGCATGCCTTCGCGCTCTGCTCCAAAGTGTAGCCTTCAAACACTGCCATTTGTCCATCGCTATGCTTCTGCAACAATCTGCCGTTAGCGTTTATGGAGTGAGCAGCAGAAAATCTGTTTTAATAACAAATTTAAATGCAGCATTTTCTGCAAGGAGGAGCATAATTGTACAGGTAGTTTCAGGGAAACGTTTGTGGAGAAACAGAAGTGACAATTTTATTACAGGTTATTTCGTTCTGGCTCCCTATGCCTTAGTAACCATTAATTCAAGTTAAGCATTTACGATTTATGGCAGAAACGAAAACATAGGTAGCTTATTTCATAAGCAAACTGACCGAAAAGAACGGAGTTCAAAGAAGATTTTCTCAATCATTTGTGGCGGAAACCACTGAATGATTGAATCATGTTCAGTTCATAGCATGATATTTAAGAGTTGCAGTTACCAGAGTGATAAAAAATTCTGGAATAGACGCCATAAATACTTATAAATAATCCATACATCTAATCTTTCTAAAAACTTATTTAGAGCAGTTATATAGATATATATTAAAGTTTTACAAAATACAAACATTGCAATTAAAATGCAATTATTATTATAATTAAACAACAGTGACTTCAAAGAGTAAGGATGAAAATAAATATTGTGACAAATGATCTGTATTATATGGTAACCTTCACACAAACTTCACAAATACTGCTCAAGTGTTCGGAACTGACTCTGACAATTGCCTAATAACTCTCCTTGGTCCGTGCCGAATGCTTATATAATCTCTGAATCACCGGCGACGTTTCTGAAAAAAAAAAGTTTGTCGGCTTCTGTCATAAGCAAGTCCTCCACGTTGCGAGCAACGGCATTTGTTCTTAGCCGCCCATTGTCGCGTGTTGCGTAGGTGTGACAGTTACCAAGGCAGAGCTAAGGCCATCGCGACAATACTAAAAAAAGTGAAATAATTTGGGTATCGAAAAAAGACAAACAAAAGGGAAAAAAATAATATTAAAAGTAATGATCAGGTAATATAGAGAGTACAAAGGTCTAAGTAGGGTTTAACTAATAGATTAGAGGTAATTTTCTACATAAAGGATAGTTTGGTAATACAGGTATTGGATTTAAGTGCCAAATTTGCTATTTATCTGGCATTTCACTGAGATATGCTGTTCACACACGCATGCGCACCATGGGATGTAAAAGTATAACTCACATGACCTTTTCTACTCACTCTTGTACAAACTATTTTTAAAAATGCTTACTCTAAGTATGTTAATCGAGATAGGCATTTGTAGAAATTATTTTGTTACGTATTTCCTTGGAAATAGGAGATACGGTCAGCTTACGCGATAGTCAAATCTTTTAAGAGCTAGTCGCTATGTGATGATTGCCCATTTCAGAAAAGTATAATTATTACAGAATTCAAGCCAATAATAAGGAATATCTCGGAAATTGTTAACACCACAGAATACCTATTTTAAATATATTCTGTGCTTTAAATTAATTTACATGTTTGTCAAACGTAATTCAGAGTGAAGATGACTTTATAGGCTATTCCCCGAAAATGCAATATAGAGAGTTCATTTGCAATGAAAATATCTTCAAAGTATGGCAATATAATCAAAATCGTTCTACCTTTTTCAGGGAATCAAAATTTTCGAAAGCAATTTCCAAGCAAAGGGTAAATGTTTACGAAGGGCATCGCCTATATGACGCAGGCTGGAAGAGCTAAGAGAAATAATGTAAATGGTAGTTAAGGGATGGGTGCTTTTTAACAAATCTTTGTGTTGCTTCCTTGGAAAATGCTAAAATTAAATACCAAATTTGCTGTTGAACCCACCCTTTAGTTTTTGAGTTATGCTATTTACAGATACTCGCACGCACGCGCGCACACATACACACACACACATACACACACACACCTTTTCCTAAAATACCTTTTCATTTTAATTCAGGGAGCCTCATGTGTTTCCTATAAAGTTTTCGTATTGAATTTTTGGGTGCAACAGAATATTTCCTCAGCTTATTGTTAAGTATATAGTAGGGAAAGCAAGCACGATCTGAGCACTTTTATGGTGTTCTGTGCGTTGTAACTCCTGTGTTTTCAAAATGTTAATATTTCATGTGTTGCGATATAATAAATCAACAATCATCATGACCAGAATGTCAAACCTAAAGGCTTTGACCCGCAACAAAGCTACGTGCAACCAAGTCACCGATGTTAACCACGTTTTCCGACTGATAAGCCACATCATGGAGAAAATAAAGCACATTACGTCATTACCAATAGTATAAACCTACTTATTTCAAACGGAAAAAATTCACCCATAAATACAGTACTTTCCGCTGGTGAAAGTTTAGACTATATCTGTGGAAGTCCAAGTATCGCGATGCCCTTAGAAATAACCTATAGACGTTGTGCTCACATTTTCTCTTGCAACCGGTTCCTGCTTGGAAAGCAATTAAATAATTTGTGTTGGTCACAGTGTCAGCCGGCGCTCCAATTTCATATCGTACCCCAGAGTGGTCATTAAGTTGAGGAGCTCCGCCCTGTCCGGTGGTTCAGCGATGACGTCCTTCTTCTTGCTGACAGTATCATCACTCATACAACGATATTTAATTGAAAAACTCGATTAATCGGTAGGAAAAATAAACCTGTAATGTCTAAGCATAGCAATTACCACAGTAACTGAAAATTTTCAAGAAAACTTAAAAGATTACATCGCAGAAATTTAATTAAAGCTCAAGGTGCCTAGTTTCCAGCAACTGTTGAACAATTTTCTGCTAATTTTACTCTCTTTATTACGTATTTACAGTCAGTGATGAGTTCAGATTGTGTGAACAATGCTGTAATGCGTTTATGAATTTAGTCAACATTAAATTGTGACTAAATTCATTCGAATTAAGGTAGAAATGCATGACGGCATTGTTTACACAATGTTTACGCGACAGTTATTGAAATAATAAACCATTTGTATCTATTTGTCAACAAGCAAGATGGCTCCAAATATTACAGGACTTTTTTCGGTGAAACAGTTTTTATTGACAATAATTGTATTAATAATTGTATTGATAATTAACTTAGGCTATACCTACTTACTACTTACACATAATTTAGTCACAAAAATTTGAAGTCTTTAACATCTCCCCCCCCCCCCCCCAGGTCAAGCTTCAGTCCCTCCGTGGAGGAAAGAAGCTTTATTCATCACTGTTTGGTTAAAAGAAGTATTGTATTCCACTCAAAAATTCGATTCCGATATTTCACCTGATACTATCTCTGAACAACATAGCTCAAAAACGAAAATTCGGTTAAATACCAACCTTGGTACTTGTTCGGCATCTTCTAAGAATGCGACACGAAGATATTCATGAAAATATCCGCATCCCAAACTATTATTTTCCAATATTTTGTTTTTCTCAGAAATTAACAGTTTGGGGTGGAGAGTTTTCTGTCACCTCAAAACGTGTATATGCAATCAATCTCAGTGTAGAAAATTTTACCTTTTTACCTACTATACAATGGTAGAGAGAGAAAAAAGGGTCTGAATTGCTATTAAATTCTTAGACATGTTAACCACATTTGAAACCATAAGGCAGGCTCCCAAGAAGAATTAAATTACTTGGCCTTAAAAAAGAAGAGCGATAAAAGTTGATTACATTTGTTTGACCAGAAAAACCATCTAACACGCACGCACGCACGCATCCACCAATATCTGCATTCCACTGCAAATTACGGAGCTTGAATCATAACGGTGCGAGTGGCCACGCCAATATCTTTAATAACCAGATTAAAGTTGTTCATGGCCTACGACCTTTCTGCTTCATTCTTCCTTTTTTAAAAACCACGTTGTCAAGGTTGCATCGCTTAGCTCCACTATATAGCAACATATTTGTAGAAAAATATCTGGTGGTATTTCTAAGAAAAGTGTATATCCTGTTTTCCGAGGATCGAATAACCCTGCTAGTTCAAATATACAATTCAAATATACAAATACTTCATTTTGTCAGATAGTCAAGCTGTAAATGTGGCTTTTGTTTACATTTGTCATTTGTGTGTTCCGAAATGTCAAGCACCAAAAGTGTTTTCAGCACGCGAGTACAAGCAAGAAGGAGATTCGAGCATGATAATTACAATGCGAGAACCATGTCATTGTTTAGTATAATCACTGAAGTTACTTACCATTTTATATTATGCGTCATTAACAAACACCAGCAGTGAACAGAGGACTCTTAGATCCCTAGAGTAGCCGTCAGGAACGATGGCGGTAAATGAATATAACACGCAGGTAGGGGTAATAGGGGAAGTGCTGCGTTGCAGCTGTTTAGGAAGTATTTGCACACATTATACACCATTTCCCTGGCTTGAGTAGGAATAACACAACATTTATTTTGCTTCTACCATCGTTGGAACTGTTGACGAAATTACTACCACACAACGGATTGTCCTTATTGCTCGGAATTATTTAATTTCATTGTTAAACTGTAGGCAAGTACTCTCACACGCGCTCTGAAACAGACTACGCCTGATTGGCTAGAAGAACACGTGACTGTGACGTCGCTGAATATTTGTCTACTACGCAATCACCTTCATTCGTGACGGCAACTATAGTCGAATTGTAGCACAGATTATAGAAATAAAAGTGAATGTAGCAGAAAAAACTACCAGTTACCAGTTTTCGAGCAATGCTTTTCACTATCGACTAGATTCGATTCTTATTGGTAAGACATCAACAGACCCATACGTCAGCCCATAGGCTGTTATAAGAAAAGTTTTCGAATCATTCACTTTTAGGGCAAAATCGTACTGTAAAAACTTGTCTGATACATTTTTATCTTCTCTACCTACCACTTGCGTATAGTATTCTCCACCCAAAAATCTAATATTGATATTTTACCTAAGTATATGTTTAGAAGCATCCTTAATCCGAAAATATATTTTTTTAGAAAAACTCCCTGTTATATTGTTTGTAAACAGAATAACTCAAACGAAAAGTTGAATAAATTTGGATTTTAGGTTAAGCGACATGAAAGTCTTCCAGAAAATTCCTCCTTCCGAAATTACTCTTTACAAATAAGAATTTTCTTTAAGTTTTATGTTCTCTAAGGATATTTATTAAAGTACCGCATGTTTCAGATATTTGTATCGCCAATAAAATATGTAAGAATAGCTTGTAATAGTGTTCTCCATGGACTAACGCAATGCACTGGCTTCTCACTCCAAAGGTCTCTGTCAGAATTCGCCTGAGGGGGGGGGGGGGCGGATATTTTTTTTTTTTTTTTTTTCTGTACCAGAATCATCTCTTAGCCTCCCTGGTCTGGGAGTATGAATATGGAAGTGAGGAAGTGAGAAGACTGCTTTCATTACAACAGTGTATGAAACTAAATATTAAGTCTATGGTTCATTTAGTATAGTCAGTTTTTGTTGCTGATGAAATCATGCGGGGAAAAAAGAACAATCGTCTAAGGTGTTTATAGCAGCTGCATGATAATTCAAATTGGGAAAACTTGATGTAATGGCAGATATTTCGTAAAACGGCTAAGCTATAGAAGAATTACCATACGTAAATTGTATATTTCAACAAGTTCAATAGCCTACCTTTGTGGTGTGGTGGTAGCGTATGCCTTACATCGAAGAGGTCGCGAGGTTTAAACTCGCTTAGAATGAGTTATCTGGATAAGATTATCTTTCCGAGGTGATGTAAATTGCCTCCCAGGGTACTGTTTGTCTTTTCACAAGTACGTAAATTGCCTCCATGTTGCTGAGTATTTCACATTTGTAAATCCGTCACTGAATGGATTTTGTTTGGGATTACTTCTTCATGGAAAATTACATGGTGGAATTCTGTTGGTACTACTTCATTCTGAATGACGACATGATGGATTTCGGTTGGTCCTACCTCTTCGTTCGAAATGACGTCATGATGTGCGACTCTCTTCAAGCCTGGTATTCATAGATAATTCACTGTGTGGTGGTGTTCAGTTGAAATGGAGATTGAATCTACACTGAGTGAAAAGGGTAAATCATTAGACATCATTGATGGCTTCAGTTTTTAAGGGTCGTTTCTTTTAAATTGTTACCAGTTTAATTTTAACGACAGTTTAAGTTTTATGTTTTTCACCACATTTTTAACCAAACCAGTAATTTGCAACTTGCGTTACTGACAGTCCTAAGTCTGCAAATGGGAAGGAAAATTGTGGTTTGTGGTTATTAACCATTAACTACTTGTTTAAGAAGCCATTAAAACGGGAAAAACGTTATTTTTAATTTTTGTAGGATATTCATATCTGGCTCGAAGCACCAGTTAACAGTGGAGGACTGGAAGTGAAGGCAAAATACCCAGATGAATGGGGGAGGCAATTTACGCTATAGAGCTCAAGTAAACAGGAGGCAATTTACGTTCTTTTTATACCTGGGGAGGCGATTTACCGACGCCGTTTTTTCGAAGTTTTCCCTTATTCTGAGAAGACGAATGTTGGGTAACTTAACCTCTATGGACCTCGGAGTATCATTTCACCCATTTCATTCATTCATCGTCCGATACGACATAACGTCGGACGACGTTAATATACAAAAATGGGTTATATGTGTCTGTGCAGTAAATTTCCGTCTAGCTCTTAGGGTTTTTCAATTATAAATACTCATTTTTGAACATTTGTAGTAGTACTTGTAGTTTAAATATATTTTAGTCACAACCTTTAAACTATTAAACTTTTTCCATGTTTGTATTGGGAGAATTTTCTTCAACGTCCTCGCATGCCTAGCTCAAATATGAAAGTCGATATTTATGAGTTCCGTTTTCAGTTATGTTGTTCACTGATACACATGCACGCGTAAATTTTTTATAAGAATACGTGTTTGTGGGAAATCTGGATATCAATTTTTGTGTACAATGTGCGGAACAAGACTGTTTTAAAACAACACATTTTTAAAACCTTAATATTTCTAATATGAACAGTTGACTGATGTTAGCAGTCTGGCAAACGTAAATACGCTAAATGAAGCAAGTAATACTTAACGTAATTGTCCATTCATGAATGAGATATAAGATTAGCAGCAAACAAAGTGTGTGGTGGAATTTGAAAACGATGAAATTGAAGAATCTTGAGAATTCGGGTGCAAGTTCACCACGTTTCAAATGTAATGACTTCCTATTTCCTATATTAGTCAAGATGCTTTTTGCTTATGAATTTTACATACATTATAAAATATATAAAAGACATTGGTTATACTTTCAACGCATTTTTCAAGGTTGGCAGACCCGAATGAGCGAGCTGTCGTCTGGGAAAATTTCTAATTCAGCAAGAATTTTATCATCTGTAAGCCTGAAGCGAAATAAAGTTTTATCAAGTTCACTAACGTTTTACAAGTCACGTGCAATTATTTTTAGTGTTTTAGTAATTGAAATTCACTACTCTTTCCAGCAATTGTATCTTTTCACTTATAAATGATTCTGAAATCGGGAAAGGCTATGAACAGTAAGAAAAACAGCCTAACCTCAAAATACACCGCCACGGATATGGTTCTGACGTGACTACAAAGTCCCATACATATTATATGGTGTAAATAAATATTACAAGAATGAAACACTGATATTTCATCAAAATTAACGTTAGTAGTTATAAAAGCTACTTTCTTACCGTTCTAACTGTTTTAACATTAGCCGTTTGATGTGTTACTCGTACTTTTGTGTTTTAGCTTAGCCCAAATGACCTAGCTGTCGACGGTCCCTTAAACGCCACTCACTCTAGGTTGGCAGTTCTGAATTCAGTAAGATCATCTTCAAATCATGCTGGAAGTTTCTGTAACAACAAGAAAATTCACTACCATGTAATAAAGTACAACAAAGCATTTTAGTTTTATCAGCAAGAAATAGGAATATACAGATTTCGAACATATGTCGTATTTGAGTTACGCAATAATTAGAAAGCCTGTAATTAGAAAGTTAGTCTTATGGGGCAATAATTTCAAAATTATTCCTCTTTAAACGAGTGTAGAATGGAGGGAGGTCTGAAAGTCGAGTGCAGCTAAAATAGTTATTGCGGGGCACGTGCAGATTTCATCAATTTCAGCAACAATAGCTAAAGGTCTAGAACAACTTTCCTATTTTGGTATCTTATCGCTCTCCATTGCAGCTTCCTTTCGTGGATAATATTTAGATCAACGGCAGAGAGATGTCTGCTGCTCTTTGTAAGTGAATTTCTCGTTTAATTCTCTTAACTACTTTAACGCTAATACAAGAGGTTCAATTAATTTTTATTACATTCATTCCTTAACTGACTCTGGCCTTTCACAACTCTTAATACCTTATTTCACCACAATTAATCTTAATTCAGCGCAGGTTTATAACATCGAACTAACGAATTGCTCTTCAAATTGAAAACTAGTACCTTGTACGTGCTCTACTTTCTCTACTTGGGTAGATAGAGGAAGTAAATACTGCTTTGGGGCAATTATTGAATATGGATCTTAGCGTAGATAGTTTCTTCTAGGCTCTAGAATTCAGAGAAAATTTTAGAAAAATGTCTTTGCGTCTATATCGGTGGTGTCATTGATGGGAAACAGGGCGGTTGCAAAATTACCTTTGAAATACGTTCATTATTTCTAATTTTCTCAGAAAAACCGCCTTTAAAGAAATGTATTATATATTAAAATGTATATGTGATGAATAGGGTCTGAAACTTCATACAGGAAACAAAAGTTGTGGGGTTTGGACTATAGGAAGTGGGAAGAGTCAGTCTGTCACATGATCACAACACAGAGGAGGTTACAGTCGACGTAGGAACGTTGTAGATCAAGTTTTTGCATAACTTACATTTAACGTTCTCAATGTTTACAGTAAAATGTTCACTCCCAAATTCTTGTAAAGTTCAGCAATACGTGAATATTTCGATTTTTGTGCTGCAGGCATTTTACTGAGTGGAATTAGTGAACACATTCGAGAGACACTATGCGCTGTAGGCAGTGTGTTGTGCTGCCAGTGCACGAGCATAATGACGTCACGCTCTGCCCTTGTGGAGGTAACTTGCGATTACAGCATTTGGCGGTAGCTGTATAAAGGTTCGAACCCTACCCATGAATGACCTATGTATCTTGAATTTCCTCTGAAAATCCCATGAAAATATTTTATGCTCGACCATGTCATAATGCAGCGCTTATACGCCACTGTAATGACCTCATTATGTCCACTTCATTACGATACTGCTATCCACCAATCAGAATTGCCTCTGTTTATAAGACACTGCTATCCACTAATTAAAGGTGCACCTATCTGCACGCGTTTCCACGCAACTGGAAGCGAAACTGTCGATTCCTGTATATGAAATAAAACTACTCTGCGTATTTAATAATTAGTGTTAATTTTGTAAATAACATCCTAATAAATTCAATACATTGAATGAGTTAGAGCCCAGTGATTATGACATTACCGTTCGAGCGTAAGGTCATCATTTTCGAGTTCTAGTCTCGTTCCCTTCTTTCTTTCTTTCTTCTTCTTCTTCTTCTTCTTCTTCTTCCTCTTCTTCTTCTTCTTCTTCTTCTTCTTCTTCTTATTTTAGTAGAGCATGTTAATGTCGCGGACCATACATTGCCTATCTCAAATTATTCTCACATGTACAGTCTCTCGAGTTATTTCGGTGTAGTTCATTAACACCCTGTATAAGGTACCCATAGTTCGAGAAACTCCTACACATCAGATTTTTCTCTGTTTTTCGTTTATATTATCTACTGCCAGCTAAGCATCACCGACTTCCGTATCCTCCAAGAATGTCTTCCAAGAATGCGAAGTGAAGACTTTCAGAGGCTTTCCTTCTTTCCAACTAACATTTACTTGCAAAAAAATCTGATGTGTTGCACTTACATGACTTTCTCTGTTCTTGTAATACTCATATTCTTACACACCTTTATTCCTCTATCGTCCTCAGTTTAGTCGAAACATTTGCAGAAATTATCTTATTGTTAATTTTCTTGTAGGTGCAAGGAGAACATGGGAATACAGTAGGCTTTGAGCGATAGTCAAATGTTTAAAGCTTTGAAATTCAGTTCTCTTTGCACGGCCAAGAGATAAAAAGTGAATGACGGCCTTACATATGAGAAAAGTATAAGTATTGCAAACACACACAAATAACAAGGAAATGGTTTACTCCACACAAAAATACAGTTGGGCATAATGAGTATTTTAACGAGATCTAATATATATTGTAAAAGCACACCATTTATGCAAAGAGCCTTTTCTGGCATTATACATTTCCGAGATAAGCTTTGTTATTTAGTACATTTTCACTTTATAATGTCCCTTTCCCCATGAAGTAAGTCGGTATTTACTTTCTCGAGTCGTATAAAGAGTGGTAATTTATCGCTTCACCCAGTGTATTCCTCTTATACCCATAACGTATTGTGTATAAACACATTTGTGCAAACGCATATCTGGATTAACCCAAGACAACAGAAGAACAACTTTTCTTTTGTAGAATAGTGGGTTGTGTGTGTGTGTGTGTGTGTGTGTGTGTGTGTGTGTGTGTGTGTGTGTGTGTGTGTGTGTGTGTGTGTGTGTGTGTGTGTGTGCGCTCAGAATGTTGGGGGACACCTCGCCCACTGCGACACCTATATGTATCTATTGCGGGCTACCACCTCCCCTTAGGGGTAGAGGATGAGGCGAAATGAAACCGAAAGCACTGACGAGAACGGAGCCCGACTCAGCCCCCAGAGACGCACAGCAGTCCCTAACAGTTCCAGATATTGACACCTGGCGCCCGAAGCATATCCACCGCTCAGAAAGAAGGCGTTGAAGCGACCCTTGCGGGCCAACTGGCAACTTCCTAGACAACCAGGGAAGTATGTCTCCAATGAGCATGCAACTGTGCCATCTGCCCGCCAAAGCCGGAACCAACCACTCTACAAACCGCACCTGGAAAGATGAGAGAAATGAATGAAAGGAAATGTGAAAGGAAGGGAAAGGAAGCCGTGGAGAAGATGAAAGCACCCCAGCGTTCGTCTAGGTGACATGGGGAAACCACGGAAAAACCCATGTCACACTGCGCGGCCACGGAGATCGAACCCGCGACCTCCCGAATGCAGGCCACAGACGTGCATAACCGGTAAACCGTAAGAGATAGACCAAATCTTACTACATAAAAACTGTAGGTCTTGCTAAAACACACAATTTATGGTTCAATAAATTTGTTGTAGACTTATTTGTGTGAGTTTTGTGGAACTTATACTTCTGTCAAATGGAACATCGTTATTCATTTATTTATATGTTAACCGTGCAAAGAGAACGCTTTAAAAGATTTGACTATCGCTCAAAGCCTAACTGTATTCCTATAATTTCCACTCAACTAACACGAAGAAGATATAGGAATAAGAGTTTGTCAGAATGGGTAGTAGAAGAGTAGAGAAAGTCATGTGAGTGCAACATAGCTTTAATACAGTATTCAAGGGACCAAAACTTCACGTGCGTTGCTGATAGACACAGAGATGAGAGAGTAGATGAGAGAGAATGAGGAAGATGTTGAGAGAGGGGCAACAATGTGAGTGGAGCTGCGGGTTGTTTTGGCTAGCATATTTACAGCATGACGAAAGGCTCTCAGCAGCACCCATCGACCTCGAACCACTCAGGAAGTGCTCCACCCGAGCTCTAGTATCGACTAATAAGATTAACTCTTGTAATTCCAGGGTTCGCATAATTTGCTCTTAATTTACGAGAAGCAAATTAAAAAGGATATTAGAAAGAAAGGAAAACAAATGCAGCTAACGCACATTAAGTTATATCGCTCTCCGTATAAACCACGAACCTCCTCGTGAGACGGTTTTAATTAAATTCCATAAAATCCACGCCCATCTGACCAGAGCAAAACCGGTTAAACCTTACACCACTCTTTCACTAACTCACACGCACTCCAGTCCAGTCGAGAAACTAAAACTAAAAATTACTATAATACAATGTTAATGAACGACCACATCCTCGCACCTTCGCGGTGCTTTTTCTGCCCCGTATCCTAACTCAATAAAGCAAGTTTTATGGAACACGTTTACTTACATCAAATAATGGGAAAGCGCTAACAACAGTAATTCCAGTGTTTCATCTTCTTACACAGACTCTGTTTTTTCCCTTTAAGTAATAAACTGGCTGAAACGTTTTACTTCATTTGCGAGAAGCAAAGGAAAATGCGTAAATGGCCGCTTTATTGCAATATGTAATATAAATTATCATTGTTTTAATCTCATGTTTTCGCAGCGGTTTGTAATAAAATCTTTAACTGGTTTTAGGGCCGCAGATCTGATGTTTTAACGGTGATAAGTGACTAGCAGTTCACATTGACAAAAGAGCAATGATAGTTTCATGTTATTCAAGTAAGGTTACCCATAGTTGAGGTGGCGCAGTTGAGTCAATAAATTCTAGGTTGAGAATAATTTAACACTCTTGACAATCGTAATTATACACTAAATCTACTACAACAGTAAAATAAGACAAATATAATTAATAATAACCATATTTCCACAATAAAACAAATGTAATTAATTTTAACCACATTTCCCACTATTTTCTTACGCCTTGGGAGCCATCTGGTTGCCAGCTGGACATTTACATATTTTTATCCCTACCTATTGGAGTTATTTATTTCTATTACTTCCCCCTGTATTTACATTGAGAATAATTAATGAAAACTTTTGAGTGAGAATGTAAATTTAATAACAGTAAAATGTAAGAACAATCTGCTATATTCATATAATTTTCTCTATCCACTATCGGCCCTATACAAACTCAAATTGCTGTGACAGACTTGCAATCGAAGAACCGGCTAGAAGAAGTGTCTTCATTTATTAAATATCCCAAGCAACGTTCTCTGTTTATTTTTATCTCATCAGGAACTTTGCAATTTTAATTCTTACCAAAATGTCCACAAGTCTCTTTTGTACTGACACCCTGTTTACATATATATGATATTCTAATAATAATTAACGGTATAAGAGTAAATAAAGTATCCCCTACTTGCTACCAAAACATTTTTTTCAGTATTTTGCTCTTCACTAATAACTGGTTTCTGTATTTACATTCTGCTGTGTGAAGCTTCAGAAATGCAGCATATCTGCTGGATAACTAAATCGTTTGCATCACTTCTCACGTACATTTCCTTTCTAAAACAATGTCATGAACGCCCTTCAACCATCTTTGTTCCCTGATGACTCTTCGCCAAAGATTTTCTGAAGTGCATTCGAAAGTATGTAATTGCATAGGTAATAAGCAGACAAATGTGTTTATTTTTCAGGTGGAGTCATCATGTCAGACGATCACCAAGGCCGCAACAGCTACCACCACCACCATGGTGTGGTGACGTCACATTCACCTCACTCGCACCAGGTGCCCTACGTGAGCCAGTCTGAAGAAGAAGACTTGATACTGGACGATGCTACAGATGGAGGTGTGGACACCAATGAGTTCGACAAATATCTGAAGTATTCCGGACAACACCAGACCTCCCACGAATCCAGCGCTTCCAATGATGAGGCAGTGGCCAGTTCTATGCAGATGGACTCAAATCACAACTATCACCATCATCACCAGCAGCAGCACCATCATCATATCCTGACCTCTAGCAATCACCAACACCCTCAGGCTCATCACCACCATCACCAGCTTCAGTCGCATGCCTACTATAACCATGCAGCAGCAATGGAGTCGGTAATGTTGGGCAGTACTGCTAAGATGACGTCAGAGGCTATACACATACACCAGCAGAGTTTGGGTTACGGACCTTCAGATGTGCCCCAGGTACCTCAGTGTGACTACAGCGATCAACAGCAGATCAAGACCGAGGACGACTTCAGTGTCATTCTGGCTGACGTGAGGAAAACTTGCTACAGCAGTTGATCCTGATGTCTACGAATGTGCTTCATGGCCAGTCATTTCAAATGAAGGTGTTCAATTGTTGACTGACTGGCTATAAGTACAAACACACAGACTTGTTAGGTTTTTCTCAACACTTCTGGGGCTGATGATATCCCTGTGAAGCTGCCATGTGTTTCAATTTTGAACAGTAAATCATTAGAACGCCAAATATTTCGACATCCTCATTTTATCTGTAATAGAGACAATTTCTGTTTCTCATGAGAACTTTAATTTTCAGCATAAATAATTGTGTCAATTTATATAGCTTCTCCTGAACTCCAACTCACTTATTTCTCATTCAACAACGGGTTTGCTTTTGTGGGATATTCTAGTGCGTCACGAGAATGTAATTCTGCTTTCCTTATTGGTTCTGTTTGTCAACAATGTGTTCACAGTGTAAGTTAAACAATGTCTCAACAATCAGAGCAGCTCAATCATGATCAGTTGAAGTTTTTCTTGATGATAACAATAAATAAACATTAAATATAAATAATTGTAGCAATTGGAATAGCTTCTCTTGAGCACCACTCAACTGTTTCCTATTCAACAAGAGCTTTGCAACTCGTATAACTTCTACACAATGCGTATTTGAAGTATCTTCATCAAAAAATGTGATAGTCGATTTTAAAATTAGATATTTCAAGATGTTCACGTTGTTTCAAACGAAACCAATAGCTAGCACGTGATTTACCCGACGTGGGGAATATTTTCTGATGTCGCTGATTGGCTGAAGTTAAATATGAATCAATTCCTAGTAAATGGTAGTCCCCCGAACGTTTTTTGACAAAATATTTCCATTTATCTGTAGCAGGAAATATGGAAGACTTTGAAAACGTACCGTATATTTTTCTACCAGAAGATGAAAACTGTTTTGCACAAATACTACAACAAAAAGAGAACATATTCTTTGCGATTATTACAATTTTGAAACAAGGAACAAATCTGCCCCAGTTTTGTTGAGAAATTCTACTAAACTATATGCTTTTGCTTAAGGCTTGTATTTAAGCTGTATGGCTTTTACAGAAATGCGTTTAAACCAAAGAAGCAATTTTAAGAACGTTATATCGCTCAAGTTTTCTTACGAAGTTCCAAATTTGGAACAAAGTGAAGGTTTCTTTTTGTATATTTGGGCTAAGCATCAGAGACTATACAAGAAGCTTAGTATTCACGAGAAGTGATATCGTGTATAGACTTATTAATACATATTTATATCTAATTTACATTTTTAAGACATTTGTTGGCAAGCCCAAGTTGTTGAAACATATCTGGTTAAGTATCACACAGAAATAAATTCATGACAATAAACATAACCTCATGTTCCTATTGAAAAATTCTAAATAAATTTTCTGCAAAACTTAACCTAATCGAGATGTATTGTATCAGGTCAGTTTGAATATCATGTTCAAAATATCTCTTAATAGAAGTGATATTTAGTTGATAAAAAATAAATTACAAAGTTGGGTTGAAAACAATATTAAATGCTATGCTTTGGCTTGTGACTATTTTAAACAAAAAATCAAACGTTGGCATTGTACATAGATAAAATATATTAAATGATGTATATACAAACATGTGAGGTTTTAGCCACCAGAACATAATTATTGTAATAATTAGAAATGTCAAGATACGTTTTAGTTTTCTATGGTGAATAAATATAGTACCTTTAGTTTTGAAAAAATAATTATTCATTTATGTATATCTTGATGTGTGACTATTTTTATTCATCGGTTGTAAATTTTGTTAGTTTTGATGGCATATGGACAACATGCATCAAGAAATTATAGACGTAACTGCTAATTGATTTAAAAATCAATGGCAGCAGAACATCCAGATACAAAATAATTTCCCAGTGTGCTGTTGTATGGAGTTTTCTTGAATGCCTTAAAATACCGAATTCCGTCCATAATATCCACTGGCATCTGGTGACAAATCATAGAACTGAAGTCACCAGATATTCCACCAATGGATTTCTCTGGATCTTGCACATGAGCTGTGATTTTATATAGCAATAAACTCAAACTGGAGTTGGAATATCTTTTCATATACACTATACTGAACCAACAGGAAAAAGGATCAGCAATAAACATATAGAGTTGTATAAAGATTCTGATGATTGCAAGGGAAATTTTTTTATGTGTGTGAGAGATTAGAACTATTACATGTGTAGCTATGAAAATAACAGGTTTATTTTATGTCTGTTTTTATAAGCAGCGTGCATTTTGAGATTGTGTATTTGATATTAGGATGTTGTTATGTAATGTGCCTTCAATTGTACATTCAATAAACGATGTTAAGTAAACTGTTATACTGTGATCTGTACGTTCTTTTGTATCTACATTATATGACCTTGCCATAGAAGTAATAGTACAAATAGTAGTTGTAGTTGTTGTAATAATAACAACAAGGCCCGGATTACATCGGCAGGCGTGAGAGATCACCATTTGTGTTGCATTACTGACTACTGCAAGCTACTAAAGCGCGTTCCACCCTTAGAAGACAGTACACGTTAAATGGAGCGCAGTGTTGCAACATGTACTAGTTGCGAATCTTTCTCCGCAAGCGACTCGAGGTGGCCGGAGTCCTGCACTTAGTCCTTCAATTGCTGCTTGACGGGCACTTTTAACTTTGGTATCCCTCCATGCCTTTGTTACTGTATGACCTAAATTTACAAATGACTCGTCTGTATAAACAACTGATTTCCCCTGGTCCCTAAACCTTTTTACGTCTTTTAGATATTTATGTCGCCATATGATGGTATCGTCTCCTTCTATTAATATGCACTTGTTACCCCTTCTTTCATATTCAAACCCCAAATCATGTAAGAACCGACTAAGAGTGGCCCTTGAGAAATTTGGTAGGGTCTCATCACTGTTGAACTGTGACAAAATTATATTCAGCGTGGGTGGAATATTTGCAAACTGTAAAGAATGAACAATTCGCCGCAATCCACCTTGCACTATTCAATCATATTGCGTTAACCTAGCGTTTTGTGTAGTCCCGCCCTTTTTGCTTTCTTTTTCTATGGCGTTTTTAGAGGTCATTTCATTACTTCCTTTTTAATCATACACACTACTGCTTCTGAACACCCGATAGCCTTAGCTGTTTCTTTTACTGCCTTACACGCATTTTGCTTCAAAAATAATCTAACACATTCATAATTATTTGGCGTTCCTTACTTCTTAATTCACCAACATATCGTCTCTTCCTAGCTTCCCCCTCCATAACTACAAATATTTACAAAAATATTAAACAAATAACGCAATAACAGCTCACAGTTACACACACGGCTTCTTTCCAACTAATGTTAGTACTGCTCCTTATACTATCTTCTGTGTCAGGCCTGACGCTGAATAGATGAATACCTTTTGTTTGCCTTACTGGATAAAAGAAAGAGGTTACTGCCTTTTGGTTTATTTTAAAAACTTTCTCCAACCTTCCTCAACATTTGTTCTCGCTGGTTCCCTGATGTAAACTCAATAACAAAAAAGTTTCACACTGCGTAACTTTTGCAGTGCACAGATATAAAATTTTCCGAAAACATTTAATTTAAAAAATTATAACACTTAACTGGATAAACATAAAGAATTCAAAGTGGGCAGGTAGTAGCACTATGGTTTACTCTAGCTAAGAACAAAAATATAGATGCATTCTAGCAGTTTGTTAGTTAGTGCGTGATGAGTATAGAAACAGCAAATATCGGACATCTATTGAAAAAAACGTTTTACTGAAGAAATTTGGGCCTATAGAAATGTATAATGACTCTGAAAAGGATATAACCTGATAGAGAAAAAAATTCTGCATAGGATAATGTGTTCAAATCTGAAATTTATAACAAATGAATATTTATACCATGCTATTAGGAACCTGGCAACAGCGTGAGGGTAGAAAAGGACGCGGCTAATGGGAACTTGTATGCGCTAGATAGCGACAGAGATGTCCCATTTAACTCCATACTGTCTTCTAAGAGTGGAACGCTATATAGTTTTTCGCTGTTATAGTAGACAGATAACAAGCGAATGCACCGCTCTGTCAATCAAAGTCAATACGCCTGGCCGCTTTGCCAGCTCTGAATTCCAGTTCCGGTTGATGTTGTTGGTGGGGGTTTTTTTTTAACTTGCCGTAATCTTTCTTGCGTTTCTGTAACCATTTTTAAGTGCCTATGTTGATTCTCATAAGCGCCTAGACATCCAGTCTTTAATAATAAAGTCCTAAGCATAGTCTATGACCACTTAACCAATATTCATTTTCTTATTATCTTCTCTTCCCCAATTATTACATTCTGTATTACCCGCTTTAAGTAGAGGAACATTCCAACCAAAATCTTGATGCAATAGTTCATCAGAAATACAACTATTGAGACCCCTGTTTAAGAAATAAAGAGACATATTTTGAAAAAGTCTCCTTGGTCTAGTGACAAGATGCTAGCCTACTGCACATAAACGAACTCAAGCACGATGTTTGCCTTCGAGCAAAATTAAGCGGTCTTTTTTACGTCCAGTATAGAATGGGGCGCCGAGAACCACAACAATTAACCAGCTTCCATCAATAAAAACTCTACTAACCGTTCTTGTAAACTCTTATTCCTATATCTTCTGGATATTAGTCAAGATAAACATTTATACAAATTATCTTATTGCTTATTTCCTTGTAGGTACAATGGGGAATATTAGAATACAGTAGGCTTTGTGCGATAGTCAAATCTTTTAAAGCTAGTCGCTATATGAACGCTTTGAAGTATAAGGATTGGAAATCTCACACAAATAATAAGTGGTTCACTCTACAAAAAAATTCATTTGGACATAAATTGTGTATTTTAACAAGATCTACATTTTTGTATAGTAAGATTTGGTCTATCTCTTATGTTTCGTTAGTTATGCAAAAGTCATCCAGAGTAAACAGGACTACATAGGCTATTGGCAGAAAATTCAATATATCTATAAATTTCATTTGTCATAAAAATATCTTAAGCATATGCATTTTAAACAAAATCGCTAGAGCTATTTTGGAGAAAATCAAAATTTTCGAAATATTTTCCATGTAAAGGATAGTTTAGGTTGGGGCTATTTTCTTCATAATCTTCGTGTTGCATCCTTGAACGACACTAAACTTAAGTGCCAAATTTAGTTTCTCACCGACTTTTCGTATTTGAGTTATGCTGTCCACAGACTGACGTATAGATATACAGAAAAACACACACACACACATTTAGCATTTAAATCCAGCGTATTTCTAGGATGTGACACGAAGATTTTCCCTCATTACAAACCACCCTTTAATTGGAACATACTTATTTTTTTATTTTCTCCAAAATAGCGCTATCTGTTGAAATACCGTGTCTTTTATATCCAGCAACTAACTTCTACGTCACGTGTAAAACGTTTTTCTATTGGATAGTCCGCAGTCTGCGTTCTATGTAGCGGCTTTAACAAACAGAAGACGAAGAATAATGAAGAAAAAGAGAAGAAGCGTTTCATTGGTTCGTGCGCTTACCCTTTTTTGCACAATTTGTCATGGTAATTACATCAACCAGTCCATAATAGATGTCTATGGCCTACAAAAGATCAGACACACTTTTTATCATCAGGGTATTGGCACAAACAGCCCAGGGACTTCAGTCATCTCAAGCACAGGGAATTTAAAAATGCGCTTTCACGAGTGTTATCGAAAAAGAGCTATAATTCATGTTTACTGCTTACGTATCGCAAGTAGGAAGTATTGTATTTCATTTTACTTGAAATACAAATTTTAAGGTCTTCGAATCTTTTCAGGATAATTCCCCAAATAACTAACTATCTTTTACATGGAAAATGTTTTCGTTGTCTTTTTTTTTAAATATATGTTTCTAATTTTTTTCGAATGGTCTCTTTGTCAGAATGGATTTTTATAACTCGTAAATAAATAGCCAAAAACAGTACAATAAAATATAAAACTCGTTAAAAGACAATTGATGTCAAATTGTTTCTGGTATTAAATGTTTCCGACATAATCGTTATTCACTAAAATAGTTCCTAATTCAAGAAATTGCATCGAAATCAGTTACATTTCATTTAATTCTTGAACCGAGTGCAATAGCAATATTGTAGATAAAGTTTTTACATAAATTACATTCAACGTTGTCACCATTTGGAGTAAAATATTCACTGCCAAATTCTTGTACTGTTGTACAGTACGTGGATATTCCGATTTCCGTGCTGCAGGTATTTTACTGTATGGAACTAATGAATACATAAACAGTTGAACACTACGCAGCGAGAAAGAAACAGCGGGAAAGCGGGTGGAGTTTGCACCGAGGTCAGCTTTTCATAGTCGCATTTTGCACTTTGCACAGTGCGATGCGCGCATCCTGAGAGACCCTGGTTTAGTGTATTAGTGAATGGCCGTAAAGTGGATCGCTGCGTGTGTTGGTAAGTACGATAATAACAAAGCACAACATAACAAAGCATATTGTAACATAAGATAAGATACAACATAAATACAGCGTTATTATTCTGCCTAATAGAGACGGAACCTGGATAGATACCGATGCATTTACTTATAGTAAAAATCTGATGTGTTGCACTCACATGACTTTCTCTACTCTTGCACTAACCATTCTTACAAACTCTTATTCCTATATCTTCTTCGTGTTAGTTAAAATAGACATTTGTAAAACACCTCTTATTGCTTATTTCCTTGGAGGTGCAAGGGGAATAGGCTTTGTGCGATAGTCAAATATTTTTAAGCTTTGAGATTACGTTCTCTGTGCACACTTAACATATTAAAAAACGAACAACGATGTTGCATTTCGCTAAAGTTCTAAGTTTTCCGAAACTGACACATATAATAAGGAATATCTCCGAAATGGTTCACCCTACAAGAAAATTTATTGAGACATAAATTGTGTATTTTAGCAAGATCTACATTTTTTGTATAGTACAATTTGGTCTATCTCTTATGGTTTGCCAGTTATGCAAAAGTCGTTCAGAGTAAATACGACTGCAGGGGCTAGAGTCGGAGAATTCAAGATATACATTTCATTTATCATAAAAATATCTAAAACATATGGCATTTTAATCAAAATCTTTAGAGCCATTTTCAAGAAAATCAAAATTTTCGAAAAATTTTCCATGTAAAGGATAGTTTAGCGCGAAACAATATGCTTCAAAATCGTGCAGGAAGTGGCCCCTTATCATACGCCTATGTATTGGGATATGAAGCCGAATGCGACACTAAAAGGACGTGGGTTCAATTTAGGTCACGCTGCAGACTACAACCACTTGGCTTGTGTACAGAATATCAAGACGAAAACAGTGAAATAGGTCGATGTCTGCACCATTGGCTTGGCATGTCATATCTTTCATCCGTAGAAATAAGTGACTGTTACACTACAGATTTCGTTGTTTTTAAACTATCCAATGAAAACGTTCTAACATTTGCCGATTACTTATAAACATTATTTTGCAGAGTTTTCTATATTTTCATCGGAAATATGGGCAAATGGTCTGAAACTGAAGGGAATATTATTTAAGACGTTTACATAACAAATGAACCAATTATTTTTATTCAAACTTTTTTGGGAACAGTCTATGAAGTCCTTTTCATTCCCTAGGAAATTTATATACCAGACAAATCATAAGAAAAAGACAAAAATGCTTCACACAAAGAATGTGGAATTTCTTAAAACACACCATTTATTTCAAACAACTTTTTCTGTGGCAACAGCTATTTCCGAGACGTCTTTGTATTTGGATAGAATTGTTAGTCATTTTCTTAAACTGTTGTCCCTATTCCGTAGTTTCTCCCAAAGGTATGGAGAAAGTATTAAATTTCAGGGTAGAATATGGCATTCCAGTTTTAAAAATGTGACTGTCGATTCGGTTTCCTCTATCCCTGCAACGAAATTTGTAATGAAACTATTGTTGCAAAGGCCAAGGTGTAGCACTTTTGATTTTTGTGTATATGCGTTGCAGCTTCGTATACATTTAAACTTGATTCGCAAGTATTGACACACAACAAAGCACTTAGGTTTTCATCTGTCAATCGCGATCTGCTTTTAGATTTTATAATCTTCAGTTTAGAAAGAAAATTCTGATACATATGTTGAGCCTTTTAAATCTAAAGCAGCCTTATTTTATAATTGCGATTTCAAAATTGTGTCTGTCTGTAAATTCGCTACTTCAGATTGGGAAAAGTTAAAAATCGCTTTGAAGTCACAAAACCTTTTGTCGTTGGACTCTGTTTTAACTTTCCTACATAAATATAGGAAGGTTACTTTGCGCTTAGTGGTTTCTATGTTGTATCGATGCAGTGTGCGCCATTGCTTGCTTACCCTTGAACGCTTGTTGTTTGAAAGAGGGAACGTTGAAACAGAGCGACATATTGCTTTGCCCCTGACGGTGGCTGTACCTCGTACCATCAGCCGGTACAGATTTGCCCGCAATGTCCAATTTGTATCCTGCCTTTTTTAGACAGGATGACGAAGGAATACGTATGTGTGACTTGGAGCGCACAAGCACAGCAGTTTACCGCAAAGCACGTCCTCTCACCACAGAAGTCCATTAACTGCACTCCGGGGCCAAAGACCAAGGCCTTCTGAACGCAACAACGGCATCTGCCATTACACAATAAGCTGCCATTTAAACAACACTTTCAAGATTTTGTCTATCTGCGGTTAAATCATCCTTAACCACAAGCGAAAGTAATCTAAATTAAATAAATGTTATCATTAGGGCTCGGAAGTTCATGCCCTAAAAAACACTGAAATATGCATGCAAATATGCTCTTAAAAATTTGAAAATATGCCAAGAAATATGCACTATTTAACTAAAACAATGTCCCTTTGCAGTAGACAAGACGAGTTAGTATAAATAATAAATAAAGTTACCTTATTCCTTAGAGGTTGAAGCAGAAGTAGTCCCGCTGCTAGTATTAACTGCTAAATTGCAGTTCACAACCAACACTACACAAATGTTCAACTGTAAAACATCGTCTGTTGTCTCGCAAAACACTTTTGTAACGTGAAAAACTTCTCTCCACGTCACAAGATGTTATCGGGGCATATTTAAATGATGTTAACTGTTTCACAGAGAGAGTCAAGTCTCTTGGTGAGACATGGTCTTCTTTTGAGGATGTCTCGAATATCGCACATCTGTTTATATCCAGAATTTTTTGAAATTACATAATTCACTTTCTCTTTCACTTTTTGTCCTATGCTACCAGGAACCGAACTTAGATCACATATTGTTTTTTTTTTTTTTTTTTTTTTTTTCAAAGACAGTAAGTGATTCATGCAAAGGAGATCCTACAGCTTCCAATGCCGTTATGGCTGTTGGTAAGGAAGAAAAATGGGCAGATATGAAACTAAGATCCTCTTTTAACCCAGTGCCTGACAGAATATTTTGCACAGTTTCTATTGATGAAGCATCTTTCGAGTCCAATGAATTAACAACCTCTTCGGCTATTTCTATATGCTCAGCATAATATAAAACTGCATCGATCCATGTTCCCCATCGATTAACACTGGTGCAGGAGGAAGTCGGATATTAGGTGCTGTTGATCTAAACAACTTAACTCTTTTAGGAGATTTAACAAAAATTCTCTTTGTGCTGGACACAAATCTATCTACCAATGGGAAAGAATCATTGTCTCAGAAATGCTACCAATATGAAAAATATCATACAGATGAAAAAAATAATAAAAAACCATAAAAATCATTAAAGTATGCAATATAGGGGCTATAATATTGAAATAATATGCATTTATCAAAAATCAAGAAAATATGCAGTTATATGCACCATAAAATCATGTCCAAATAATTGAAAATGCCATAATTCGTGCACATAATGTAAAAGCATACATTTTTAACCCCTATGAAAAAACATGCAAATGCATGAACTTCCCAGCCCTAATTATCATTGCTTCAATGCTGATGAGTTATTTCTCAGAATATTCCCAACTTTATTAACCAAATTATATAGTGTTATTTAAATGATATTTATAATATTATTTAAATCTATAATGTTGATATTGGCAGTGTATTGTTACTTTTTATTGCTCTTAAATATCTGAATAGACGAAGACGGAGATATGGTCAGGAAGTTTTTTCCGAAGAAGTCTGTTTACCTGCACTTCCTATAGAATTTTTTTCAGTCACATCAGTTCACAAAATTGCTTTTTCGGAACATCTTAATGAAAATTCTGCGGAAGTGGGAATTTAGCTTTTGAAGGATGAACCTTTCTATTTAGTTGTAAATATAGATTGATGATATAATGTTGCGATATCTGTGAAATAACTCGGTGATGCACAAACGCGCCTCTATCGGGCGTGTTCGGAACTTTCCTGCTGCAGTTGTCCTATCTGAAGTACATGCCAGAGAAACCCAAATAAGCGTGTGATGATTATGTGTTATTTTCATCCTTTCTCCTCATTACATGGTCACGTCCTTGCTCTTATAAATATGTATCTATTTACTTTTGTGCGTGTCAATACTTTCTGTGTTTCGCAAAATCGTTCGTGCCTTTGAAACACTTTTCCCTATGATTTGTATAACGCTTGTACCATAATTAATATTTTGATTTATGAACCTCAAAACGTGTACTTCAGGTAAAATATCGATTTCGAAATTTTTGGAATGATTTTACTTAGGATAGTAAGTGATAGAGATTGCATACATTTTAAACAGTACTGTTGTTAAAGAGGTAATTTCTCATGAAGTCATGGTAAAGCGCCGGCAAATGATTTGAACGCACCTAATCCAAGCAAATATTAATTGCCGAGGGAAAATGTAGAGATACGCTTGGTGGTTGTAGCTTCGCGTGTCCGTAGGTTCGATCTTTATCGATATATCGAAGAGCCGCCAGAACCTTTGCCCGGCCGACCGGCCGGCCGGCCGGAGCATGAAAAGGTCCGCACGTTCGCTCGTAAATCATGGCATTAGGACTAATGTGACTGCAAGCCTGACTTACACCTATACCGCCCCACGTTTCCCTATTGGTAGCAAACTCACTGCAAAGTGCTTCACAAACCAAGATACCTTCAACCACAGCTTTCTGAATGCTTAACAGATAATAGCTTGAAACAGCTCTCGATTCTTCAGGTCTAAAACTATCTCAAATAAATGTGTTTCTTAAGGAAAATCATCTATATGGTAATGCATGTCTTAGATATATTCTTGAAAACAAAATCTGATGTGTTGCACTCACATGACTTTCTCTACTCTTGTAATAACCATTCTTACAAACTTCTATTCCTATATCTTCTTCGTGTTAGTTGATATAAACATTTTAAGTTTTCTTATTATTTTCTTGTAGGTACAAGGGGAATATGGGAATACAGTAGGCTTTGAGCTGTAGTCAAATCTTTTAAAGCTTTGAGATTCCGTTCTCTTTGCAGGGCTAAGATATAAAAAATGAATCTCGATCTTCCATTTCACGAGTTTAAAGTACTCCGAAACTCACACAAATAATGATGGTTCACTCTAGGATTTATTTGGACATAAATTGTGTGTTTTAGCAAGATCTACATTTTGTGTATAGTAAGATTTGGTCTACCTCGTACTGTTTAGCAATTATGCAAAAGTCATCCACAGTAAACAAGGCTACATAGGCTAGAGGCACAAAATTAAAAATATGCATTACGTTCACCATAAGAATATCTCAAACATATGGCAGTTTAATCAAAATCGTTGAAGCCATTTTAGAGAAAATACAAATTTTCGTAAAATTGCCCCTGTAAAGCACAGTTTCGTGTCGCATCCTTAAGTCATTTAACTTCAATAACATTTTTGGTTTTTAACTGACTTTTCGTTTTTTAATTATGCTGACAACAGACTGACGGACACACACACACAGACCTTTTTCTAAAAATGCTCTTTATTTTGGATTCAGGGCGCCTTCACTTCCGGTGAAGTCTCGACATCGAATTTTTGGGTGGAATGCAATTTTTCCTTGCTTACATCGACGCTATTACAGGTTAAATTTGTAAAACAAGATGTTATGAATAATGGCCTAGTATAATGGTGCATGGTAATTCAATAAAATGGACATAAGAGTTTATTGATTTCGCGGTCGCATATGACAGCATGAAAATATTAAATTAATACATCTTACGGTAGCTCGGAGGTTCAGCTTCGTGTATTAGTTTATTAGAATGGATTTTTATTCTTCGTTGTTTGCATTAACTGCAAATTAAAACCTGTTCGGAGTACTTAGTGGCCTTAATCGTTTTTACCTTCCTGGCAAAAACGATCATCTGCCTCCGTAACAGATTTCCTCTGTCGAAATTCCTTTCCGCATCATTTCGATTGATTTTGAAATAGAAAATGAAAAATTGAAAATGGCTCAAACGATTTTGATTAACATACCATATGTTTAAGATATTTTTATGGTAAACGAAATGTATATTTTCAATTTTCTGGGTATAACCCATGTAGTCCGGTTTACTCTGGATGACTTTTGAATAACTGGTAAACCACAAGACATTCACCAAGTCTTACCAACAAAAAATGTGGATCTTGCTAAAATACACAACTTATGTCCAAATAAATTTTTTAGTAGAGTGAACCATTTCGGAGATATTCCTTGGTATTTCTGTGAGCTTTGGAATACTTATAAATGGAAGATAGTGGAAAAAGAACGGAATCTGAAAGCTTTGAAAGATTTGACTATCGCTCAAAGCCTATTGTATTCTAACATTCCCCTGGTACCTACAAGGAAATAAGCAATAAGATAATTTGTACAAATGTTTATCTCAACTAACACGAAGAAGATATAGGAATAAGAGTTTGTAAGAATGGTTAGTACATGAGTAGAGAAAGTCATGTGAGTGCAACACATCAGATTTTTTATTTAATACTTTAATAATTTTACTTTGTTTCTCAGTATTTAAATAATACATAACTAATATAATGTTGTCTGTTTATATACATGTGAGTGGCATTTCACCATTACATTGTGTGATAAAAGGTTTTTTCACTTTTTAATCGCAGTTTTAGTATTCCTTTAATTTATGCAGATGTCTTACGATGTGTACAGGTAAACACGGTATTTCCTGGCACATATTGATGGATCTAAGATGTTTGAACTGTCTCAATTAAATCCATTAAATTTAAGGTAGCGTAGTTATTACTTTAAGATGCGTTACAGAACACATCTAAACCGTTTAAGGCTTAATAAAATAGATTGAAATTTGAATACCCAGTTACAGAGACCAATAACGATAGCCCTGCAGCAGTTTTTCGGATTAAGAGACTATAGACTATTAACTATATTCCATTAGGGTTGTATTCCGTTTGTGGTTGTATCTAATAATAATTAAAATTAAAATACTGTTGTTAATATAAACTGAATTATTTAAAGCATTTCAACTCACTGAAGTCCATTTGATTTCAGTAAGTTCGATCTTTTAAGTTAATTAGTAAACTTTCAATTGTTAAAAGCAATAAACACGCTTGGAATACAAAGAGTAAAACTTCATCAAAGGTCACATGATCCATTGGAGATGTCCAATCTGGATGTCGAATCTCCGTATATTTACTTGGAAATGCATACGAGGGTTCATTCATCCAACCATCCACTTACAGCTGCTTTGCTTTGACCTGAGTTATACAGTCACTTTCTCATAAATTAACTCGTTAAAGGTCATCAACTTCATACCTCATAATTTAAACTGCAAAGATTCGATCGTGTAAACCAGGCTTGGCTAACAGGAAAGCTTAACCGTTGGAATCTATTCGGCGATTCCTTTTGCTATTAAAGTATAATTAATAAATCCATTTGGTATAACTCAGTAATTAAGACACCACTCCACGCACTGTGGCTATAAATATAAAATGGACATGAAAAACCTATACCCGAGGCGCATTATGGGAATCTTCTCCCCGCATAAGTCACTAGAGCTCTCTCAGGTTCATCCCATGGCAATTCGTGATCGGAATTACTAAGCGATATCGTAATCAATAAATTCTAACTCTTCTCACTGTCGCACACGGCGGCACCTGAAAGTGGCGCTTTGACCTTCCCACGGCGGCTGTTGGGGGGGGGGGGGGGGGGGCGGGGGGGGGCGCTTTCTTTCAGGCCCTTGTGACTGACTATGGTAAATATAGGAAGTATTGTATTTCATTAAAAGTATGGAGATTTTCCAGAAGTACACCCTTTTTGAGGTGCTGTGAACCCAAGAAAGCTTGCTGATGACCTTTGTTGGTGATGAATGCGTCACTCTTTTGACGCCATCCCCTCTCATTCTCTGATGTATCTGCTACCAGCTGCTCTGGTGAACTTTATCTCACGTTGTCAGGTGTGAGAATAATCAGCACCAGTTAAGTTGACTGATAAATTTATTGGAGGCTAATAATGATCTATTTGAAGCAGTCGCCGACAGTCGAGGTTGAAGAATTGAACTCTTTGTGAAGAAGAATTGAATAGTAATAAAAGGTATACTTTTTGCAGTTTAGAATTAAATTACAGGCTTGAAATTTGGTATGCTAGTTTTTCCATGCCTATGCAATAAAACTGTGCATTAGTTTTCCAAAATATTAATATTTATTAGAAATATTAATTTTTTTCTACTTCGAATACAATAAACAGAAATATTACTAATAATTACAAAGAAGAAAAAAAGCATATACTTTTATGTATGAGTGTGATAAACAAACCAATGCACAGTTTTCCTTAAGAAGTTATGTTCTAGATATCCTGAAAATTTCAACTTTGTTCATCAATATTTACTGCCAAAAAGTTTACCCCAAAGCACAAACATTGTTATATGGAGAAAAGCTATTTAAAGTTTTGGAACACACTTACTGGAAATATTGCAAGAGTCTAAATAAATTTGAAATACACCAATTTCCAGGTGGATTTGACACATAATGGCTATATTCTGGACATGTTGAAAACAACATTTCTTCAAAAAAATTGTTGCTGATTAAAATCGCATTTTTGGTCCTTTTGGCACCAGTGTCCCCTTAAGTCCCGCTACATGCATTAGTCCCAGCATTCGTACACATATTGTCAACTCTTAAACTGCTATTTTATATCTGAAACGCAACTGTTACTATATGCCATGTTAAAATTCCGGAAATTTCTCTGCCTCTATAGAAGGGATGTCCAACTTTGTCTCTCTGGAGAACCTTACGTAATGAGCGGTATACCCCACTCCACTCCTTCAGTCGGAGGCGCAGACAGTTGGTATCCAGTGACGGAGACAAACAGGCGGTTCTTCATTCTGGATGATTTTGGCATATATTAAAATAGATATTAAAATAGGTTTATTTTTCTTTTAAGGGAATTTTTTAAATTTCAAAGGGCCTTTTTGTAGATTTTAGGTCGTAATTGCATTGTTAAAATGCCCTTTTTGTATTTTATAGGGCATAAAAATCCTAGCCCTAGTAATAAGTATCGATATAATAACTATAGACCGACAAGTTTAATATATAGAGCATCAAAAGTTTTTTAAATACCTTTAAATAATCAATTAGTTAAATATTTCGAGGACAATACAATTTATACCGGATTTTCACCTCTCCGTCGTGGTATTTCGCTTTGATATTTCGCCAACTTAAACATTTCCTTGCACGTCTGAACATCTAAGTATTTATAAGCAGCAAAACAATTAACGGATCACTAAAAATGGCAGACAAAAGATTTGACAAATATTATACTGAGAATATTGGTATTTTAATTGAAGAGGCGAAGTGAAAAATATTCTTAACTGTAATTTTAATGCATAGTCCACTAACCAAATCCATTCGTTTATATTCATCATATGTCTATTTGCTTATTTCCCTGGATGAAACACTAAAATTGTTGTTGTTGTTGTTCTCACAGCCTACTGGATTAGTTGTAATACCAACTGTGAAAATAAATCTTAGCTAAAATGTGTGAATGTTATTGTAAGTTGTAAGTTCTTTATTTTTAAGTGACTACTAATATTAAATAATATTACATAAATTAATTCTTAATTATTTCGCGGAATACTCTAAACAAATACGACTCGAGGCTTTCATATTTGGGATAATTTTTCTAGCACTCCGCTCTCGCAAAACTGTCTCATATTAAACCCTCTCGCGGTATTACTACACATAATTTTATTTATTTAACAAATGTTATTGCAGCTTTATGACTTCCCGTAGTACAAATAATGCACTAACATGCTTTGTCAAACATAACCTTAACGGCCTTGAAGTGGGTAATTATGCGCACAGTCGTTTGTTTGACCTTACGAAAGCATTTGACACTGGTTCACATACAGTTTTAATTAACAAACTTCGTCCTTGGTCCTGTTATTATCTCTACCACGTACATGGTAGACAGAGAAGGTATCGTATTCCACCCAAAATTCCATACAGAAGCTTTACCGGAAATACACGTTTTGATGTCCCCTGAATCCCTGAAAAGCTTTTTTTGAAAAAAGGTCCACCTCATACGCGTTCTGTGTGTGCGTGTGTGTGTGTGTGTTCTCAATTAGGAAGTCATTCGTTCTTATTTTTATTTTATTTTTTCCCTCTTGACCATGCAAAGAGAGTGGAATTTTAAAGCCATCACATAACGACCAAGTCTTAAAAAATTTAACTTTCGCTACTATTACCATTGTACCCCAAAGTAAATATGCAGTAAAATCATGTGTACGAATGTCCATCTCAACTAATGTAAAGTAGATGGAGATCTAGTTTTTCAAGAGTAGTAGAAAAAACATTTGAAAGCAACTCAAGAATTTCTCCTTGGTGGAAACAGTCCTGTAGTTTTATGAAAGATAGATTATCTACCCTGGTTGTTAAATATAACTCTAGTTTTTATTTTCTGAAACGTTGATCCATTTTTCTCAGTTTTGAGGTATTCCATTTTATTAATTTTGATAGCCAAATATAAATAAATTAAATAAATAATTCTAAAATGGTTTATATATTATTACAATTTACCTCTTAACTATCTTTATACATATTATCCTTTATTATTTATATTTGGAACTGTCTTTTTCTACAGATTAATTAGCAGATTGTGTCTTCATGACAATCTTGAAATAGGACATCTATCGAATTACTGCATTTTCTCTCGAGTCTCTTTTGTTTCCAAATCTATAATCAGTCCAACTCACGCCATTTTTAACCATAACCTGAAAATATCGAGAAGTGTGGTTATGATTTGTTTAAATCAACATTTCGTTACATTTTATTGATCAATGCTATAGCCACAAGAAATGGCAAGGTAGGTTAGGAATGTATTAGACAAATTTGTCATGTAATTAGTGATCAGATAGCACCTCAGTGTTAAGCGGTACCAAATTGCCTTCAGGTTATGGGAGGACTTTCACAGGAATGTAGCAAGATCTCCCATAAATTGTGTGCGAGTTCATGTGTTTTGTTATTTTATAATTGCCTGGCTGGGTTGGAAGTTGAAACCTGGAAATACTTCTTAGATTACTTTGACCCAGGCTGTTCACTTAACCCTTGCTTCACAAATTACAATCTTCGTGAATTAGCAAATTAAAATTAAATTCAGGATATAGAGAAAATGGCCTTGGGGCCGGCAGTTGTACCTCGGGGCCATGTTTAACGTTGTGTAATTCTGAGTATCTTCTTGTAAAGTCATGGATATAAAATTTAATAAAAGGATTTGATGTCACGTGCAGTTGTAGTGATGAATAAGGATGCTAATGAGCTGTTGAAATTGTGCAAATTGCCATAGCTAATGGTCCACTCATTGTTTATGTTAACCACTCTTTAGGCTTAATATCAAGACAGTTGTCTTGTAAATCAAAGCGAATTACGCTTACCACGAAGGATATATTGAACCGTTGCATGCAAAAATGTTAACTCTCTGTACGTGATCAGTTTTTTTAAGAGTCCAACATTTTACCCTCGTAATTATTCTTCTTCTTATTTTTCCCCTTCATCTAACAGAAATCGAGAGTAGAAAAATGGGAATTTTTGTTGAAGTTTCAAGGGCCTCCTCAAAATGTTTACTGTTCAACCTCAAAATAGCAACAAAGACGTTCAAGGTTAGGCTGCCTCACGCGACTGTTGTGAACTTGTGACAACAATCAGAGCGGCAATACAAAGGGTTGTCCATATTATTTGAGAAGTGTCCGGCAGCCGGCGTATTTGTAGAAGTTCGAGAAACGTCGGAACCATTCTCGTTATATAAGGAGTCGAGGCAAGCGACCTACCGTATGGGTTTTATATAAACCAAAAAGACTACAAAAATCCTCGATTATTGTAAACGTATGTAAATTGTAGCCGAGTTTTGTTGACAGAAGTTAATCGGACAAGCCTTTTGACACGTCGAGCATCTTAAGTAATGAAAAATACTGAAAGAAAAGTTTTGAGGAAAACTATATTTAAAATTGCAATGTGCATTACAGGAGTGTTTGGAAGCCACATATATTATAAATATTGCAGATAAGTAAACAAAAGGTTCAAATGAAACTATGGCGTATACAGTAAAAAGAAAAAATTCAAATTTTGCATTTTTTTTCAGATTTTTATCCAATTTCACAGGTAAATTTCCTGAAGTTCAGAATCTCTTCAGGATGTGACATGCATATTTTCAGAAATTCTCCCACCCCAAACTACCTTTTACAAGGAAACTTCTTTGTGTCTAATTGGCTCCAATAATTGTGATTAAAATGTCATATTTATGATATTTTCTTGACAAATTAAATGCTTATCCCCCTGTTTATACTGAATTATTTTTGTATAATTAGTAAACTGTAAGATATAGACAAAATTTTACTACCCAAATTCCAGGAAATTTGAGAACTCATTAGAAAGCACTTTTTAAGAAAGAACACAAAAATGTTGATTTCTGTAAAAAGACAGACGATGCTAAAACAATATCGTGCTATTCACGAGTGGGTTTTCATTAATTTACATTTTTATTTCATTAAGTCCTACAGAAATCGTCCTACATGAGTTTCTTGTACCTACATTACAAATAATAATTTCCATTCGTTTTGATTGTAAGCAAACGTCCCTCATATGATTTGCGGGCACGCCTGGGCGGATTGCATTAAACAAATGAATGTGTACTACGTGAATCACTCCAGCTGTAGGCAGCAACCATTTCCAGTTTTAAACCACAAACTGCTATCACATTCCTGAATTTTCCATATAATTTTTCATCGCTTCACATTTGTATGCAAATTACCTCAAAATTAACTCAAAGAGAGAAATGCAAGCAGCAATAAAGCTGTTATACACGTGTGCATGGGCAAAGGTTCAAGGTCACTTTTTATCTTCTTCACAAGATTTGTTTCTTCCTTTCTTTTTGGTCCTTTTTCTCTTCGACAGCTCCTCCTACTTTCGGATGCTTCGGGGAAACAAATGCTTGCAGCTTCGACTGCAGGTGAAGCATCTTTGGTCACTTTATTATACGGCCTCTCTCCCTCTCTCTCCGTTTGTCTCTATCTCTCTCAAACGCACTGCCAAATTAAGAAAATTAGAAATATTGCAAGAGTTATATCGGAGCGTAGCACTAAAAGTTCAAACTTCTAAATTCGCAACATAACTATTTTAAATTTGAACGCACACTGTTTAAAAGTATGGAAACTTGCGTTTTCTGCCCACCAAAAATGAAATATTAGTTGATAGAAGTTGTGTAGTGTATTTTATTAATCTCATAAATGTGCCATATTTTATTTTAAATTTATTTTAAATTATTAAAATTATATTTGAATTTTTAATTTAGATTTTTTTTTTATATTTTTATCTTAACTAAGTCCGTGACACATTATTACTATTACTATTATTATTATTAACAAAAACGCTTTGCTCATTAAATTTAGATTCATTACATTATGCTGATTAGAAAATAAAAAAATCTAATGTGTTGCACTCACATGACTTTCTCTACTCTTGTACTAACCATTGCTACAAACTCTTATTCCTATATGTTCTTCGTGTTAGTTGAGATAAACATTTGTACAAATTATCTTTTTGCTTATTTCCTTGTAGGTACAAGGGGAATATTATAATACAATAGGCTTTGTGCGATAGTCAAATGTTTTAAAGCTTTGGGATTCTGTTGCCTTTGCCCACTTAACATAAAAAAATGAACAACGATGATCCTTTTCGCTAAAGTTCTAAGTTTTCCGAAACTCACACACATAACAAGGAATATCTCCGAAATGATTCACCCTACAAGAAAATTTATTGAGACAAATTGTGTATTTTAGCAAGATCTACATTTTTTGTATAGTATAATTTGGTCTATCTCTTACGGTTTACTAGTTATGCAAAAGTCGTCCAGAGTAAATACGACTACAGAGGCTATAGCCAGAAAATTCAAGATATACATTTCATTTTTCATAAAAATATCTCAAACATATGACATTTTAATCAAAATCGTTAGAGCCATTTTCAAGAAAATCAAACTTTTCGAAAAATTTTCCATGTAAAGGGTAGTTTAGGGTGGGGCTATTTTCTTCAAAATCTTCGTGTCACATTCTTGAATGACATTAAACTTAAATACCAACTTTGGTTTTTAACCGACTTTTTGTTTTTGAGTTATGCTGTCCACAGACTGACACACAGACTGACAGACTGACTGACTGACTGACTGACTGACTGACTGACTGACTGACTGACTGACTGACTGACTGACTGACTGACTGACTGACTGACTGACTGACTGACTGACTGACTGACTGACAGACTGACACATAGACTGACTGACTGACTGACTGACTGACTGACAGACAGACTGACAGACTGACACACACACAGACACACACACAGACCTTTTTCTAAAAATGCTTATTTTTATTCAGGGGGCCTCAAAACATATATTTCCGGTGAAATCTCGACATCGAATTTTTGGGTGGAATACAATACTTCCCTTACTTACCAGTAAAGAAAGTAAAAACTGCCCTTAAAAATATATGGGCCTATTTGGACTGTCCCAAACTCTCACTCAAAATCAGATAGGTCAAAATGTTACTCTTCATGAACATCATTCATTACTTTACTAAATATTTTATAAAATATAATATTGGAAAATTCAAACAAATAAAAAGAAATACCTCAGAAATGGTTAATTCCTCAAAATATTTATTCGTAATAAATCTGCCTTTTCTCTTACGATTTGCAGTTACGCAAATGAGCTAATCCTTAAAAATTAACGCCGAGCATTTCATTCTTTGCGAAAATATCTTTAAATATTGCATTTTAATCAAAATCCTTAGAGACATTTTTGAGAAAATAAAAATTTTCGAAGCGTTCCTATACAAAGGGTAGATTTTTTTAAACCTTCGTGGCGCATCTTTGAAGGACACTGAACTTGATTTTCGCGGAATTTTTATTTTCGAGTTTTCCATTTAGACACATGCGCGCTCAGAAATATACTTACCTATAGACCTTTTTATACAAATCTTGTGTGTTCCACTCAGGTCTTTTCTCACTCTTGCACAACTATTCTTACAAACGCTTATTCCTGTGTCTTCTTCTGTTAATCGATAGAGACATTTGCAGAAATTATTTTATTGCTAATTTTCTTGTAGGTTCTAGGGGAACATGGGAATACAGCAATCTTTAAGAGGTAATCATATATTTTAAAGCTGAACTTTGAAATTCCGTTCTTTTTGCATAAATACCAATTATTTTTTAAAATGAAACACTTCCGTATTGGGTTGAGTGGTAATCTTCGAAGCTCAATGGCGCCGACGGACAACTTCCAAAACATATATTTGCGTTACTACAGATTTTTACATTCGTAATTGAATGTAATCTTGCGAAAACCGCATTCAAGTGTTTCCATTGTGGTAACAAGAGAAAGAAAGAAGAGACAAGAAAAAATGACGATTCTAAAGAAAATTACAAGAGCTTGAAAGTTGAAAGTAAACAAGCAATATCTCGGAAATGGTGAACTCAACAAAGAAAATTAATATAAAAATTAATGCTGTATTTTAACGAGATCTACATTTTTGTATAGTAAGATTTGGTCTATCTGCTACGATTTACCTGTTATGCAAAATCGTATAATCACACGGGACTATATGGACTAAAGCCAGAAAATTCAAAATGTACATTTCATATGTCATAAAAATATCTTATGCACGTGGTATTTTAATTAAATCATATATTTCCGGTTAAATCTCGACTTTCGATTTTTTGGGTCGAATACAATATTTTCCCTGCTTACTATCCGTAGCAGAGAAAGAAAAAAATTGTTTCTTTTTTATCTGGATTCAAATGGTTCTAAAAGTGTACTTCTGGTGAAATATCGTTATCGAATTTTTTGCTGGAATGCTTATACCTGCTATACACGTAATAACCCTTCGTAAGAATAGTTCATAGAAGCTATATACGAAAGAAAGTCATGTGAATGTAAACGTAAGCACGGCTAATGTACCCTTTACTTTGTGATGTTGCTTCACCCAGGTCTTCAGTTAGAAGAGGGACCTGGGATAATTATCGGGAAAGGGCCGCAGAAATCGCGTGACTGGGGGAAGACAGTTCAGTGAGTAATGTGGACTCGTTGAGACTTTGACTCTTGAAAGATGAGCGGTCATTCGTTTCGGGACGAAGGAAAAAGGGAGAAGAAAAGAGACCTCACAGCACAGCCATACGGTGCGGCTAGCTTTGGAATGATTCCATCACTAACGTTCGTTCGTCTGTTCCGAAAATATAGAAGCAATTTAGTGCTTTCTTTGTGACATGTATCGGCCTTGCCCCTTCAAGATCCCAGATAACAGACACTTATCATAGACAGGAGCATTTCATTGGGACTACAGCTCAATGTCATCTTCAGTAACGCCGACGATATGATGTGACCGACCGCAATAATCTATACATACATTCTGTGTTGCAGGAAATAAACAAATGCACTCTACTTGCTGTTGGGCATCCGGCATTGCTCTTGCACATCTGCACTGCAACTTGCAAGCAAGAATACACCATTCGTTGTCTACAACGTTCTACTCAAGTGCTTAGGTGCAGGGTTGCCAATCGTACCAGCCACTCAAAGTTACACATTTGGGTTCTAAATTATCGTACAGCATAAACCAAATACTACAACAATAAAAACATCAGCATAACACTTCTAGAAATGTAATAGTATTGATGTTTGTGTTATCCACTTACAAGATCGATGACCTCAACCAGTATTACAACTTTAGTACTTATGTTCTCGTACTATTCCCCTGAAAGTTCATCTTCCTCAACTGTTCCAGCATTATACAAATTTGTTGTTGAGATACAGGTGCGAGTACCCATGGTATCCTCTTATCTCACCCCTCCCTCCCAGGGGGCATCCTCTCAGGGGCATAGACACAAAATATCTATAGTTCGAGGGGTATGTCCCCATCGAACCTTGTCATATAGGAGTAGGAAATTTTCAAAAACTTCTAATGAACGTTCGTTATACAGCGGGGCCGCGAATGGCGCGTGTTCGCGCTCCGTACAGTGTCTGTCACACAATTCCCACGTTAGTTACGAGTGACAGTAACCTGTACTATAATGGATACTATTCTCGTAAGTTGTGTTGAAATTGGTGTGCATCTGTTTCGACATTTCTTACATTCCTCTTCGTCACGAGGTAATTTATGAACTAGGGTCAATCTGCGGGTTTCAATTTAAAAGTTTACTAGTTCTATGGACGGAGATTTCTGAAACACGCATTTGCTGTGGTACTTGTTTTAGACAATTCTTTGGAGAGGTTCAAATACTGTTCCAATTTCATCAAGTTTGTCCTCTGTTGGAAGTTTATTTCTCCGTTCTTAGGCTTAGCGTTTGGCATCTCGTTGTCCTAAAAGTATAACACATGCAACAGTTTCTCTGCCTGTAACTGGAATGCCAGGATATATCCCCTGAAATCGTGAACATAATTCTGTATACATCGTATATAAAATTCTTTGTTCAGGGGTAAATTTTCGATAGTTATTTAGTGGACTAATGAGATTAATATAATAAAGTTCACATGCAGGTCTTTAAAGCTTTAAACTAAAGTCAGAAAATGCATACATAATGTAACATATTATAAATGTAGCCTACAGCGAGTCATTCACCCCTTAATCATTGGCCGAAAAATTGTTTAATTAATACGAATACCGGCCGTGAAAGCCTCCAAATGTTGGTGTTGTAAAACTGGTATTTATTTTCTCTGGTGCAAGCTATAGCTCTTTGCTTTGGCATTTCTAGCGTCTCTTAGAGTTGTTGTTTACTATTAATTGTCAGGAGTTTCATTTACTATCAATGAAACAAAGAAGGTATCAGAAGTGTCTTTCCTAACTGCATACGTCATGGCGCTACCCACTCTTGAGTTTAAGACATTGGAATGTCAGGTTAAGTTGCCCGAAAAACAGTCGATTTTTCCACGTGCTCTTTCAGAGAGGTGACATACATTGCTAATTAATTTAAATACTCAGTATAGTTGGCTCTGTTTGAAGATGCCTCACTCTCATTGTGACTATGAAAAGCAAGTGCCTGGTTTCCTACAGTCCGCACAAAACGAGAAAGTAAGGCTCCGTTCATTTCCATTCCATTATTACTAGGGCTAGGAAGTTCATGCATTTGCATGTTTTTTCATAGGGGTTAAAAATGTATGCTTTTACATTATGTGCACGAATTACGGAATTTTCAGTTATTTGGACAAGATTTTATGGTGCATATAACTGCATATTTTCTTGATTTTTGATAAATGCATAATATTTCAATACTATAGCCCTTATATTGCATATTTTAATGATTTTATGGTATTTCATTACTTTGTTCTATCTGGATAATATTTTTCATATTGGCTGTACTGCACATGATGATGCAATTCACGAAGATTTCAATATTATTGCCCCTATATTGCATATTTTAATGATTTTTATTCTTTTTTTTATTTTTTTCATCTGTATAATATTTTTCACATTGGTAGCATTTCTGACACAATGGTTCTTTCCCATTGGTAGATAGAATTGTGTCTAGTACGAAGATAATTTTTGTTAAATCTCCTAAAAGAGTTAAGTTGTTTAGATCAACAGCACCTAATATCCGACTTCTTCCTGCACCAGTGTTAATCGATGGGGAACATGGATCGATGCAGTTTTATATTATGCTGAGCACATAGAAATAGCCGAAGAGGTTATTAATTCATTGGACTTGAAAGATGCTTCATCAATAGAAACTGTGCAAAATATTCTGTCAGGCACTGGGTTAAAAGAGGTTCTTAGTTTCATATCTGCCCATTTTTCGTTCTTACCAACAGCCATAACGGCATTGGAAGCTGTAGGATCTCCTTTGCATGAATCACTTACTGTCTTTGAAAAAAAACAATATGTGATCTAAGTCTGTCACACCAAGAGACTTGACTCTCTCTCTGTGTGTGTGCGTGCGTGCGTGTGTGTGTGTGTGTGAAGCAGTTAACATTATTTAAATATGCCCCGATAACATCTTGTGACGCGGAGAGAAGTTTTTCACGTTACAAAAGTGTTTTGCGAGACAACAGACGATGCTTTACAGTGCAAAGTGTTGGTTGTGAACTGCAATTTAGCAGTTAATACTAGCAGTACTACTAACTTTATTTATTATTTATACTAACTCGTCTTGTCTACTGCAAAGGGACATTAATTGTTTTAATTAAATAGTGCATATTTCTTGGCATATTTTCAAGTTTTTAAGAGCATATTTGCATGCATATTTCAGTGTTTTTAGGCCATGAACTTCCGAGCCCTAATTATTATACTGTTCAACAATGAGCTTATGGTGATTATTCAGTGTAAATTATATTCTCGGAGGTATTCTGAATATTATTAATTTTTTTTTGTTGTTGTTGCATATTATTGTTATTTAAATGTTATTGTTATTTAAATCTTCATAAATTATTAATGGTAAATATTAATATTATCGAAATGTTCTGCATTCTTTATTATCTTTTTACATCATATATGAAATAAATCATAATTCTTTCTTTCAGCAACTGCAGTTAATAGTGACCTTGTTTCAATAATAAACTACTGTTTTTGTTTATTTACTAAAACAAAATTTTCGCCTGAGGAAGTTGCAGTAAACATAATTGTTTTTAATTTGTATTGTCATAAATTATCATAATTTCTTAAACAAAATGCTCTGTGCCTTCAAAGGTTGTATATTGCCTTAGCTAATAATATTTATTTATCGTAAACAATTACTATTTTTAGTTAATGAGTTAATTTACTTAATTTAGTTAATAATAGCTTTATTCTGGACGAAGCCGGTTCAAAACCATGAACTATGTAGCATTTATGTTGCATGAAACGGCCCCTGGGTTGGTATGTTTGTTAAGGATTACTGTGTGACGAAAGATGAAGGTAGAATTTATTTTGATTTGGAGGGATATAACTGCTGCTAAACCAGCGATAGACCCAGGTTCGATACCCGTGGGGATACCAGCGTGGGGATTTTCTCTCGCTGGGGGACCTGGTTCGGGGTGCACTCAGCCTCGTTAGGTCCCTGAGGGGCCGGTTGAGGATCTACTTGACTGAGAAGTAGACCGGGGTGCTGACCATGTCCCACCCCGCTGTAATGGGCAGAGGTGGGGGACGCAGCGGCCAGGTGGTGGGTCTTGGCCCGCAAAAGGCTGTTGCACAGCGGGGTTAGCCAATTATAACTTCGCAACCGAAATCGATGAATGGAAAGGTGATGATGGAGCAATTAGTGGAATAAGTGACGGGGAAAACCGGAGAACTTGGAGAAAAGCCACCCAGACGCTTGGATAATACTGTATAAAAAACCTATGTTATTTTCTGTTTATTGATATTGTTTATTAGAATTTTCATTCTGTAAAAGTAAATAGTCGTTGAAAATAACACACTGAATTCGATATTAATCAAGCCTGGTAACTATAGATAATTTTGTGCTGTTTTTTTAGTTTATGATATTAGTGGATATAAACAAAACATGTTAGTAAGGTAGGTTATGTTTAAATTAATAAGTTCGGATAAGATTCCTGTGGTTTATACTGCTGTATTGTACAATAGGTAATGAAATAGATTATCAGTTACGTATTCTAAATAGGATCGAGAAAATACGTAATCAGATCATATATATGTGGTTCACATTAACGGAAAAGACACTAACTTAACAAAATACAGTGATATTTACTCGAATGTACCTTTTAACAGTTTTAAATTTCCAATCAATAGGAAATAGTATTTCTTAATGTGGCATTAATCTGTATGGTAGACATTCAGGCATTTTAACATTTGCAGCTCTTATGCAGATAAATACTTGTTTTCTCTAGACATAACTTGCTCTTGTATATCTATACTATTTGTTACAAATAATAATTTAAACTGACTTAACCTTCTTTGAAGATGGTTGCGTGCACATATTAGTCCCAATATAAGGGGACTCCAGATTATTGGTGTGTTAGTGACCATAATTACTTTTATTGCCGTGTCCTATCCTTATTTATGTTTGTTAACGTATTAACATCATTCATATCCATTTCTCTCTACCTCTAACTTTGTTCAAATATCACTACAAAGTTTATATGTTGTTGTTGTTATTATTATTGTTGTTGTTTTTATTTCTTCTGTTATGGATTGTATGCGGATGTTCTATTCCTATTTCTTTCCATCTTCCTGTATCTCTTTCTCTCCTTTCCTTCATTCCCTCACGCCTTCTCTTCTTTCCGTGTAATCTGGTTGTAAGGTAATATTTTGAAAACTGGTACTAAAACTTATTTTTGTTGGGTATTAATAAAACTTAAAATATAAGTAAAATACGTAACAAGTACAGCCATGTGCCTTTTCACTGTTCTTGCGACGCGATCCGAGCTATGCTGCTTGAGAGAAAGGAATAGTTTTCTTTGTCATCTTATTTTACTATTATCTGGTTAAGATAAACATAGGTGCCTTTGCTTTCAGTCATTCTTAGTGACAAATGACAAGTCCAGTTACCTTTTACGTCACTTTATTTCTCTTTTCAAGCTGAATTACCAAAAAAGGAAAAAAAAAAAAAAAAAAAAAAAAACAGTTCTTTGTTTTATATTTATCACAATTTACAATTCGCCGTGGCCCCTCAGGTCAGTTGGTAGATAACTGTCCTGCTGTGCCAGGGGTCCCGGGTTCAATTGGTAAGAAATTTTCTCTAACCAAGGTCATTTCTTATCCTTCCCAGAATCTGGAAATATGAACGAGTGAATTTAAAGTAGTAATGTACGTAAAACGAGTTAACGCCATTGCCTATAAACAATTTCCAAAAGAAAGGCCGCCGATATGACCATTGGAGTATAAACGGAACAATTAAAAAGAAACACTCACAAAGAACAATTTATCATCTGACTTTTGTGGGTATCCTGAATGATGCATAGTTAAAACTGTCTAACGTGCTAAGGCAATGAAACATCAAATTCCAAGACAATCGGTATTTTCTGCCTTGTGTCAAAAGTTACCTCTGCGAAATCGGTGCAGCGATGTGGATTTTTACTTAACATAACTTCTAAGCCTAATTTATATCCATAAATATATAGATTTTAGAATATTAACAAGATTAAATAAAAATAATGCATTAAATATACTACTCTTTGCGGATGAAATGACGTTAATAGACGACAGAGAGCAAAATACAAAATTAATCCAGGATTATGGTTTAAATATATCAGTTGAAAAGTATTGGAAAACAAACAAAAATATCAAAGTGTTAGAGAATTTAATTACTTGGGTTGTAATGTGACATTTAGAACAAACAATGAAGAAATAAGTAATAAAGTGAGTAAATTCCAATATATTTGTAGAATAATAGCTCGTGTCTTGAAAAGGAAAACCCGAAAGGATACAAATTTAAAATTCTATAAGCCAATGGCCGTTGCAGTTTTAATGTATGGATCGGAGACATGGAGAATTAAAACGAAAGATTGGAGCAAAATACAAGTGGCCGAAATGAAATATTTCGGAGCAGTTATAGGATTCACAAGTCTAGATCACATTAGAAATAAGGAAATAATTAGACATATCTTCGTTATCAGAAAAGATACAAGTAAACAGAAAAAAATGGAAAGGTCATTTCCAAAGAATGAATAACTCTTGCATTCCATTAGTTTCTTTCAAATACAAACCTTCTGGTGACAGACCAATAGGAAGACCAATAAAAAGATGGCAAGAAGTATGATGATGATGATGATGATGATGATGATATAATATTAGCATACGAGTAATGCACATAGATCTATACAACCATCTTGATTGTCTATAGCCCATTATGTATGGTGCTTATACCTGAAGCAATACATTAAACTAAATAACCTCAAAAAATGAGACTAAAAAAAATTGCAAAATGTTCAAGGGTGTTTAAGAACTCCAAATCCTATGTTGCTATAATCGGCTGCTCTAGATAAATACATAAAAGACAGAAGAATAGCGATATGCACTGTCTGATATTTTGGCAATGGCTAGTAGACTTCACAAGTAGCTTCATCAAAATCTGAGCGGACATATTTCTGATTGATGACATCATTAAAACACCTTATATAGATGACACGTGCTTGAATGAAATAAAAAAAGCCAGAACCCTTACCTAACACTCTACCGTTCCTTCCCAGCTGGAGCTCTGAGTGCAACAATGGCATACTTGTGTGAGAGAGACTTCGACCGTCGAAATGTTACCCAAACACTGTACTGCTAAATACCAAGCGAATATCTTATTCAAGACCTTTAACCACGCAGAATTATCCTTTAGATTTTTATTTCAGTTTTCAGAGAAAAAAAAACGCTGCTCTTTAGACTGATGTGAAAGTGAAAGGAATTCTTGATTGCTTTAATGGATCTATAGGGGAAATCCTGTGATTAATACCTCTAACCTGTGGGTCAGATACCTAATAATGTTCGAAACAAGAGGGAGGAGACCAGACCTTGTTACAAAACTTTGTTACTTAAGTAAGTATTTAGAGAAGACTTAATTTAATAGATGCGAGATTGAAAACCTGGTACGTGCACTCACATGACTTTCTCTACTTGCTCTACATAAAGTAGAAATGGTCTTATTATATATTTTCTTATAGGTACAAAGTAGTGGGAGAGTACAGTGGGCTTAAGCAATCGTGAAACTTTTTAAGAGCTGGTTACTATATCTTTACACGTCCAAAACTGTCTTTTTAAAACGAAATTACAAAATAACTACTCCAAGTACTCTACAGGCATCTGTGAATATTTTTACGAAAGACTTTTTCGATCCGCCATTTTTAAAACCCTGCGAAGTCACCTGTGCGCTCCCTTCTAACCTCAATATATTCCCTACATTTCACTTTTGCTGTGATGTGTGTGCAAATTCATTTATAGTGAACTACAGAGAACATTTTCTCATATTAAGTATGCCAATTTTTAGGTAAATAGCTCTAAAATTAAAAAGGTTAGCAAATCCAGTCCCAATATCCCTTAATTATAGCGGATCCGATGTTTGCAATACTTTGGAGGTGACTCGGAGAAGAATTTTGGGAATGTGGGAAGCAAATTTGTCATTTGAAGAGATTGCAAAAAGTTGCGTATTCATATGCGAATAATCTAGAACCGCTTGTTTGCAATGTAACTCAAAAGTAGATCATTGGACTTAACTTAGTCTTATGATCCAAGCCACCCAACGAAAGACTTTCTTTCCTTTAACCTGAGATTCTTGACGAAATTACTTACTCTTTTACTTTCAGATAATTTACCCTCGTGAACAGTACTTTGAGACATTTTAATACTTTATAATTACTATTTTCATTGTTCAAAATATCTCAACACTAGCATATTAATCACAAAGAGTAATAACAAGTGAAGGAAGAGGATACTATTGTTATCGACATCCTTTTGTTTTCCCATCTGCCTTATCTTCATGTTCTCTATCATTACAGGTAGCAAGTGAAGTGTTTAATTTTTCCCCAGATTGCGCAAGGCACAGGAGAACGACGGGATGTACTCTGGTATTATGCAAAGTAGTCTTCCAATAGTGGTGTTTGTTCATCATAGCTGATCTCTAAGTATTAAAGCATTCATTCCACCAGAAAGCAAACAAATAGAAACATAAATGAAATATAATATACACTTATATTATCAGAAAATGTCCACGTCAGTCGTTTTATACCTTAAATCCTATAGAGAAGAAAAAAAATTTAAATGCATCTATTTGAATCGTATAAATAACTACTTCTAAGTTCCAAACATTACAAAAAAATTAAAAATTTTGATGTGTTACATTCAAATGACTTAGCCTAGTCACTAACACTTATTTCCATATAGGTTTTATAAACAATTCTTACAAAAGCTTTTTTTTTCTACGGACTTACCATTATTTATGTTAAACGATTCCATAAATATGTTTTTACTTTTTTTCTAAATGCAAAGAGGATACCGGGGATTAAGTGACAATCAAATATCACTGGTCTACAAAAATTAACTTTTTCTCTTTCACAATAATTAAAATAACAGATTCTAAAAGTATTTTTCGTGCTGAATTCAAATATAATTACAGTTTGTCCGCATCGGGCAGGAGTTTTGTGTGATATTCATTTGAATTTTTATAATATTCTAAAAAATCCGTAACTAGCTATCTAACTCAAAATTATAACTACTGATTCTGACTTAGGTACCTAGAAAGTGGTAGATAGTGATTTTCGGGTATATTTTGCATCTGGAACGTCTCTCATTTTAGTCCAACAGTAATCAGCCAGCATATTGGAACTCCACTTGCCTTGGTACCTCTTCTCTATCGTAGAAATTTACTGATGAAAACGCTCACCGTGTTCATCGCTGACAGCTCCAAGGTTTACGGGGAAGAAGTCCAAGTGAGAGTCCAAGAAGTGGATTTTTAAAGACATGTTGCATCCCATAGCTTTATAAGAATGCAGAAGATCAGCCACTATGTCACGATAGTTTTCTGCTTTATGGTTTCCAAGAAAATTGCAACATAAACTTTTGAAAGACTGCCAGGCTGCTCTCTCCAGTGGATTTAACAGTCCCTCGAAATGTTCATCAGCCATTAATGATCGGATTTGTGGTCCTATAAAAACTCCTTCTTTCAATTTAGCATCACTGACTTTGGGGAATTTCGATTTCAAGTACAAGAATCCATCAGAAAGTTTATCCATAGCTTTGACGAAATTTTTCATAACTCCTAACTTAATATGCAATGGAGGTAAAAATATTTTTTCAGGATTCACTAAAGGGACACATGCCACATTTTTCTGCCCAGGGAGAAGAGATTCACGTTTTGGCCATGACTTTCTAACGCAGTGAGACTTCTTATCTCTGCTATCCCACTCGCACAAAAAACAGCAAAATTTGGTGAACCCAAGTTGCAAACCAAGCAATAAAGCAATGACCTTTAAATCACCACAGATATTCCATTCATATTTTCCATATTGTATTTTCTCTAAAATTAGTTTCATATTTTGATATGTCTCTTTCATAGCGGCAGGCGCTACTGGTATTGATGGAAGTTCATTGCCAATATGTAGCAGCACAGCCTTCAAACTTACTTTAGAGGAGTCTATGAACAATCGCCACTCATCTGGTCGGTGTTGATGCCCAAGAGTTTCCATAAGTGAACAAATATTATTACAAAACACAACACCATATTCTTCAGAGAAGTATTCTTTGAAAACACTATGGCGGCTACGATAACTACTTATTCTTACATCTTTTTGGAGTAAATTCCACCCTTTGAGTCTGGAAGTTAAAACTTCAGCTTGCAGTTTAGACAGATTTAAATCCCGAATCAGGTCATTAAGGTCTTGCTGATTGGGAAAGTATGGTTCTGATGAACAGCTACTGGCTTCATATGTAAGATCATTTTTATTTTCATCTGAATCATTTTGAGTTTCAGTTATGTCAGAATCAGAGTTATCACTTAAGGTTGTATCTACATATACTGGTACGGGGAACTCTTCACTGTGTAAGACAGGTCTCAATGCAGATTGCAAATTCGGATACTTAACTGTATATTTTGTTTTAGATGTGATTCCTTTAATATTTGTCAAACAAAAATAACAGTCAGTTGAATGATCCTTCGGTTCCCTCCAAATCATGGGAATTGCAAATGGCATATGATGTGTACCAGTCAGCAGTCTAACACACGAAACACAGCATGTATTTGGGGCCCAGCTCTTATCAAAATACCAACTTGACAGCCAAAGTAAAGACGATAACACTTCTTTACAAGTGGGGTCATATTTCGCCTCTAAGACTTGAAGGTCAGCTCACCACAAATATAGCAGAAATTATCTGCATGATTTACACACTTTCTTGGCATGATGAAAACATTAAGCACTGAAATACAACATGCACAACATACACAATACACTTCTAAACAGAAAGGAAGGAAATATTTCACTAGTGAACAATGTCACAGTCAGCTCAATATTGACACATCACAATGCCAGACAGGTCTGAGCATGTCTAAACATGAATGAACCCGCACAGTCTTGTTTTGTGATGCTTCAGCGTGATATTACAAATAATTTCAATAAATACGGCTTGAGTAAAATAGCTACATATGAGGTAAAGGTTCCTATGACAGGTCAAAGAAAACGCTAAAATCATATTTTGAAAAGGAGCTTTCACAGAAAAACTATGCCTGATGGGAAAATTCTCACTACATATCTGAATTCAGGATGAAAAAATGCACTAGATTCACTATTCAGATTTCTTGTGAAAAAAATCTTGTCGACCAGTTAAAAAGCGGTTTATTCTGCACCGGCCTAAAATTTAATACACTTTCCATGACATCACCAGGAACAACTGAATGGTGACACTTCAAAAGCTGACAAAGTATTAAACATTTTTTAAAAAGGAGTATAATGAAAGTGGCTAATGCTGCAAAAAATTCTATGCTTTAAACAATCCTTCATTTTTATGCAGTAAGATTTTCTCATCTTTATGGTTTATCACTTACACAAAATTATAGAAAATATGTTCGAATAGAGAGAACTTCATAGACCATTTTCAGAGTATTCAAGATAAACGTTTTATTCTTCAAATGAATACCCAAAATAATTTTCAATATGGAAATTTTCTTTGCTATTTTTAAAATAAAAAATAACGAAACATTTCTCATGCAAAATATAGTTCGGGTAGGTGAAAATCTTGTCGCTTCTTTGAAAGACGGTGAACTTAAATACCCAGTTTGCAATAATCCAACTTTTCATTATCAACTTATGTTATTCACATTATTTTTTAATTTTAACATATTTTAATTTAGAGAACCTCAAAACTTCCGATGAAATTTCGGTATGTTTTTTTTGAATTGACTATGGTACCAACTTTCCTTGCGTAGCTTGAGTAGGGGTTACAGAAAGTAAAAATGAATAAAAACAACCATTCTAATCTAATTTTTGTGTTTATTGGAACAAATAAGTGTACCGAATACTTTTATAAATTATTTCTTTCTTATCACGATGAGATTTAGTTATGTTTGAAAAATTCTATATTACGCAGCAAAGAATATAGGTTTATTCCATTCTATGTGTGTCTTTAAGTCGTCGTATTCCACTAAGCATAAGTTTTAGGTCCCTCTTCCGCTAATGAAACTCGCAGGTTGCCGTCGCCAAGGGCGACTCATTAGATAGGATTGGGACTTCAGAAGTAATTAGGAGCTAGACTATTATCAACTTGGAGGTTTTGAGTCCATAATTACAAAGTGAACCTAATCTAATATGGCTTCAAGCAAAAAAGGACAAATTTTGCCTAAAAATATACCGATGTGGTCCGATGATCATTCACAAACTTTTCTCCTCGAATAAATGTTTCGGGACTGGAGAGTTCAATGCGTGGTTAAGAATGATTCCTTGCAGCTGTAAGCTTTTGCGTCAGCTTTGATAGGAAATCATTGCAAAGCTCTGTTCTTTATCTGGACATTGCTATAAAACGCTTTAATTTTAATTTATAAATTACTAAGAGACTAAACATTATTTTAAAAACTCTTTGAGAATGCATAGAGTATAAAATAGTTAATGTATTCCACACAGAATGCGCGTAAGAACAAAAGTCGATTGCGTGTTATTCAAACAAAAGATGGAGCTGAGTTCACAGGAGGCCGTGACAGCAAAGAAATCAACTTTTAAACGTTCTCCGATATACATCAACAATCTGAATCCAAAAGACGCTCACCGTACATAACGGATAAGTAGAACGAGTCTACTAAATATGCTTTCTCATATGTTAACAATTAAACGAGTATAACAAGCGGGTTAGTAAGACATTATTAAAAATCCTCACACAGCAAACTAGTGTAGGTACACCATCAGAAGCAATGGCAGCTGCTGAGTACAGCAGTCTACCGTCTCACAACGTCGACACAACCACCATGAACAACACCACTACAAGAAACTCCAGCTATGCTACAGTTACTCAGACTTCTCCCAAGAAAGAAGAAGCTATCATCATCGACTCCCATGAGGGTCTTACCGTCAGGGACTACGCTCTCGCAGTAAGTAGATTAACCGATCCAAGTAACATAAAGTTTATCTCACGGATCTCTAACTCCAGAATATGCATATACCTAACGTCATCTAAAGTAGCAGAATCACTGGTTACCAAACATCCTAAAATAAATATAAACAATATTACTCTTCAGGTCCGTCCTCTAATTACTCCAAACAAAAGAATCGTTCTTTCAAATGTGTGTCCAGTTATACCAAACTCACTCATAGAAACTCAGCTAAATGCACATGGAATTAAACTAATGTCAAACATTACTTACATAAGAGCTGGCATCTCTGAGCCAGGACTTTCCCATATCCTTAGTTTCAGACGTCAGTTTTATATTCCACCCAATGATGTGGAGAAATTACCTCCAAGCATACAGATCCTATATGAAGGCACTAAATATTGGATATACCTAACAGCGGATACCCCTACCTGCTTCATCTGCAAGCAGGAAGGCCACTTTGCAAAACATTGCCGTGAAGCTGACGGTATACAAGAAACTACTCCTCAGGTCTTAAACAAAGACATGTTTCCTGAATTGCCTATCGCTACCAAAAACCTCCAGGACCGTCCCCCTTCCCCTCCTAAAGGAAAAGATACTGAACAGCAGCAATCACCTAACCTCACTTCTACCCCTGAGCCCATCCTGCCATTTCAAGACGAACGCAACAATTCCCCAGAACCTATGCTAATGGAAACACAAACAAGACCTAAACGACCAATATCAAACAGCACAACTGATACAGACGATAATGCTTATGGAAAAGAAGCGCGGCACCTCCTCGCTTCACAGCAGGCTAAGAAGATTAAGAAAGCAAACCTTATTTCGTCAATAGCTGAATCTCTCAGACCAATTAAACATATTATCGACGCAGACACCCAAATTATGCACTAAACTTCAGTCAGTTCCAAAGCTTTATGGAAAACAGTGTTGGAGTAACAAACATTATTCCCATAGCTTTGGAATACACTTCAGATCTAGAATCTCTAGTGAACACAATGCAAAAAGTCTATCCCTACTATAGAGAGCGTAGTATAAAGACCAGAAGTAGTAAAATTAAAAAAAAGCTGCTGGAATACATTAATCAGGTCAACAATGCCTCTGAGCGAACAAAACCGATGTGTCCCGAAAACTAATCGCCATAGATATAACACCTTATCCCATAAACAAAATTAACATATGAATAACATACTTCAATGGAATATTAATGGTTTCCATGGCAATTTCGAGTTTCTTAAACTCTTGATCAATAAACATAACCCTGCAATTATGTGCATTCAAGAAACTAACTTCAAAGGAAACTATGTTGCATCATTACGAGGTTATACTCAATATCACAAAAACCGCAAGGACTGCCTCCATGCTAGTGGCGGCGTAGTAACCTACGTTAAAGACAGCATTAAACATCAGGCAATACCGCTTACAACTGAACTTGAAGCAATTGCCACTAGAGTAAACCTTCCTACACCTATTTCCATTTGCAACATATATCTACCAAATAAAAGCCCACTTGATTTACATGCACTGCAGGAGTTAACACAACAACTTCCTAAACCATTTATTATACTGGGCGATTTTAATAGCCATAGTACTATATGGGGTTGTAAGCATACCAACGCAAGAGGTAAAATAGTGGAGCAGCTCTTGCACAACGAAAATCTCAATATGCTTAACGATACCTCACAAACACACTTCAGTACAGCCAACGGTACTTCCAGTGCAATCGACTTAACATTAATCACTCCTGATATCCAAGATAAATTTGAATGGACAGTCGCCAAGCAATTACATGGCAGTGACCATTTCCCAATTTTATTAACTAATGCAAATAACATTCCTTTAAGTTTTAACTGTCAGCCACGATGGAATTTAAAATGCGCAAACTGGAACAAGTTCAGAGCACACGTCTCTGACAATTTATCCTATATAACATCCCCCATGAATTTCAGTCAGTCAGATACTGACAAACTAGTAAACTCGTTTGCAGAAGTGATTTTCAATTCCGCCGAGGTCACTATTCCTAGGATATACCTTGTTTCTAGGAAGACTGTATGTTGGTGGAACGAAGAATGTAAAACAGCGATAGCATTAAAAAATAAAGCCTATTATAAATACAAAAGGCAACCTACCCCCACACACAAAATCGAGTTTCAAAAAGCCAGAGCTAAAGCACGTCAAGTAGTAAAGCACAGCAAGAAAGAGTCCTGGCTAACATTCGTGTCCACTGTAAACAGAAAAACCCCGTCACGAGTGGTATGGCAAAAAATTCGCAAAATACGGGGATCTTACGATGGAACACATAATATAGTTTTCCACAATTATACAACAAACACTACAAGTACTGACCCCCAAACCATAGCAAACATACTGGCGCATACTTTTGCAGAGGCCTCAAGAGAAGAAGCTTGCGAAAGCAAGGTGACCCACTGCTACCAACCTGACGAAAATAACCAAGAAAACTACAATGATAACATTACTTTCACAGAATTCATGGAGGCACTTGAAAAGAGTAAATGCTCCAGCCCTGGGCCGGATAACATTCCTTACGTAATGTTAAAATCCTTACCGCAAGATGGACTGGTTTACTTTCACGAAATCCTTAATTATATATGGAACTCAAGAACTTTTCCTAAACAGTGGCGCACAGCAACTATAGTACCCATCCCCAAACCAAACAAAGATCTTACTTCACCTGAAAGTTTCAGACCTATAGCTCTCACCTGCTCTATGTGTAAAATACTTGAAAAAATTATAAATAACCGATTGCGTTGGAAACTAGAGAAAATGCAGTTCTTCACCGAACTTCAAAATGGTTTCCGCCAGTTTCGATCCACCACTGACCATCTTTTAATACTTGATTCTGAAATAAAAGCTGCATTTACACATAAAACAACATCTCATGGCAATAAGCCTAGATATAGAAAAAGCGTATGATAAAATTTCACGAGCTTACATACTCAAAACAATACGTAACATCGGTATCCGTGGTAATTTGTATCACTTTATTGACAACTTCCTTCAGGAATGGAAAATTAAAGTTCGCTACAAAGGAACCATGTCAAAAGAAGAATCCATTAATAGAGGTGTTCCACAGGGATCAGTAATCAGTGTCACACTATTTCTCATAGCTATCAACAGTATAGTAAGCAGTATTACACTACCTGTAAAAGGTATACTATTTGCAGATGACCCTACTATCTTTTGTAAGGGGAAAAACCCCTTTACTACTGCAACACTTCTTCAAGAAACACTGGAAAATCCGCACACTTGGACTAATCATGCTGGTCTTAACTTGTCATATCATAAATCCAAATGCATATGCTTCTCCAAATCACCATGTAAAGTCTCAAACCCCACAATCTGCGTGGATAACAAGCTAATCAACTCAGTGAACGCTATCAAAATTTTAGGTTTAACGTTTGATGCAACTCTAAGCTGGAAACATCACATTGATGATATGAGAAATGAATGCCTCAGAAGATTAAATGTACTAAAAACCCTAAGCTGCAAAAACTGGGGTTTTGATCTCAGTACCCTCATACGAACGTATCAAGCTCTTATTAGAAGTAAACTCGACTATGGAGCCCAGATCTACAATACAGCTAAATCTTCAGTTTTAAAGAAACTAGATACAATTCAAACAGCAGCTCTAAGAATATGCTTGGGAGCTTACAGAACCAGCCCTGTTTCTGCCTTAACAATGGAAACCGACGAACCACCATTGAACGTCCGCAGAACAGATCTGAGCCTAAAATTCGCCCTTAAAACTTTAGCAAGACCCGAATCAATGATATACCAGTACGTCCTCCCAGAAACGTCCAACCAACGTTTACAGGCTAATTCACAAAAAGAAATGTCATTTAAATCTAAAATAAGCAAATGCATTGAAGAATATAACATAGAAGTTCCTGCCATAATGCCCAGAAAGTTTCATTGTCTACCACCTTGGAGAATACCAACTGCTCAACTAAATTTGAATATTACAGCTTACCATAAATCCCATACAGATGCATCTTGCTATAAACAGCTGTTTCAAGAAATAACAAATGCCTACCCTAACCATACATTTATCTACACTGTTGGTTCCAAAACGGACAGCGACAATGGATGTGCCATAATTACCCCAGATAAGAAACTTCAGCTGAAACTCCCTAAATATTATTCCATATTCTCCTGCGAACTTTCTGCACTCAAGCAAGCTTTAACATACATCATCTAATCTAGTGAGAGTAAATTTCTTGTAATTTCTGATTCATTAAGCTCTCTCCAAAGTCTCAGAGATCGTTCAACTGACCTCCAACTGCTTCAAGATATCCACAGTCTTTATTCCATTGCTCTAAATAAAAAGATGTGTGTCATGTGGGTCCCTTCACACTGCGGCATTAAGGGCAATGAAGAAGCGGACAAAGCTGCTAAAGAAGCAAGTCGGTTAACAGACACACATGAACAGAAAGCAGTACCTTATCGTGATATTACAAAGTACTTCTCCAGACTAATAAAAACAAGATGGAAACAGGCCTGGAATCAATCGCCTCCAGAAAAACTACACATGGTAAGGAAAGGAGACACCAATTCTTCCCCTGTCTATTCTCTTAGCAGGAAAGAGCAGGTGATTATCTCACGTCTCCGCATTGGTCATACAAGGTTAACCCACTCATACCTCCTCAGCAAAGGCCAGCCACCACAATGTGAAGTCTGCAACACCCGCCTCACAGTAAAACATCTCCTCACAGAATGTAAGCAATACGCTACACAACGACAGCTTCATCACATCACTAGAGACTTATCCACCACTCTGAACACGCCATCCAACTGCAGAAGGGTGTTATCATTTCTCAAAGGTACGGGCTTGCATGCGAAAATATAATATGAAACATACTTGTTGTACTGATTTGATTGTATTCTCATGTTTTTGGTAAAATAATTGTACTAAATTTATTGTATACCGCTGTATTTCATAGAATAGTCGCGATATGACTTAATTGTTAAAGCGACTCTAAATAAATTAAAAAAAAAAAAAGATGGAGCTTAAAAATGATTATAACAATATGAATCGTAGTTCTGTGTGTGCGCGTGCGCGTGTGTAATGAAGCAGTGATCTTTATTCTAATTCTATAAATGCATGCACTGAACTTTCTAGATGTCAGAACCTACGTTGCGTAAGAAAGTTTGCTGTATTTCCTCTTGTCCTTATCTTGTAATCAAGTGCAGAGAATGCTACATACTTGTATTGCAAGGATAAATCAGGAAACCTATATGTTATAATTAACAACTGAGAAGATTAATTTTCTCGCTGAACACAGATTAATGTGTATTTTCTGAAGAGGTTACCTTGGTGGACAGGTAGTGCAGAATCCTCATATCAACCAGTTCTACCTCAATTTCCTGGTATAATTTTAGCAGTTCTGCATTATGTGAATCCTAGATAGCTTTTATATTATTAAAATACGGCCAAAGAGGTACAAAGAGGTTTAAAAGGAAATCATACGTTCTTCCGATGTTTCATATCCTTTGTGTGAATGTCAGATTATCTGTTATTACTCGTAGAAATAGACGGGGCTGTATGAAACTATCATTTGAGGAGTGAGCAGAAATATTTAATGTAAAAAGTTCTGTAAATCGTAGAATAATTCCATAAAAAACGGGGAGGTAAATGAAATTAAATAGTTCCTCAATCGAGTTTAAAAGACTAACTTTACAGCGTTAATTAAGCCAGCTAGTCTTGACTAAAGAAATAATCTCGTTCAACAATTTCCTTTGGATTTTGAGCACGCTAACCGCCGGCCCACGATTACTCCAAATTGTTGTAGACTTTGTAAAGCTTAATTTAGCCACATTTGGAAATAATTGTGAGAATGAAAAGTCTAGTTTCTGATGACCTTCAGCTTTATCGGAAGATACATCGCCCATAATTAATTGCAATATTGACAACAAAAGCCTAACTTACATAATGCGTATGACTAAGAGCTCTGCGTGAGTGCGGTCGTATTTACATTCATACGGTAGTAGTTACGTTGTTGCTGTTAATGATGATAAGGATGATGATTCTGGTCATCAAAGTCATAATGATGATCGTCATAACTGCTTTTGCGTTTCCTTCATCATGCAACGCGAGCTGACCCTTTGATCCTCGGCTCCGTTTTATGGCTGACAGCGCTTAAAAACTTCGCAACGATTGGTGATTACCAACTATGAGGCCTGAGTAATAAATATAAGCATGTGCATAGTGCATATGTAGCTTTTATGGTGCATAAATTGTTAGTTGATAAATAATGTACTCTTTCTTAAGTAAAAACCGGTTGGAAGCGGAGCCAACTCCATAAAACTAATGATTACTTTTTGTGCTGCCGAGTTCATTCAGATCGAACAAAAATTGCTAACCAAAGAAACAGGAAGGAAGTTTATTTAGCGTGCAACTAATAACACAAGATATATTACAACATTTGCTGGGTTTTGAACTGTGTGATGTCTATTTTCCGGCTTTTTAATTGGTTACTTTGAAGCTGATGCTCGATTATTTTGCTGCATCATTTAGATCCAAGATATTTCTCCCCATAAAAGGTGCAGTGCTACAAAATAAGACCACCATCATGGTCTAGAAGTCTGATTGACCAGGTCACTTGTCTTGAGTATGTTTACTTTCCCTAATACAGGTCAGAGGAGGTATAATTTTCCACCCAAAAATTCGATATTGTGACTTTTTGGTGTGGGTGTGAAGTAAAGTAGACAGATGTAGTCTGTAGAGATAAAGAAACACTTTTATTTCCGTAAACAGTAACTTTGTGCACTCGTTGCAACAACAAGAAAGTCTTTTCCGATTCTCCAACAGCACGGCTCCGAACTCGTAACACAAAGAACTGTCCCTTCTCCGTCGGCACAACTCTTCACATCGTCTGTCCTTCTCCGTCGGCACGACTACTCAACGCTTCACATACGTCTGACTCCTCCGTCGGCACGACTACTCAACGCTTAACATACGTCTCACTCCTCTTCTGTCGCACTTTACCGCTATTTATATCTCCCAGGCACTATTCTGGAAAGTTCAGTTATTGCGGTGGAATACAAAGCGGAAGATTCCAGAAGCTTCTATCCTTTTCTCTCTTTCGGCAAGCGCCCCAACAATGCGGTCATTCTCTGTCTATTTCCTTCGGCTCCTTTGCGGTAGTGCCGACAATAATGCGATGGGTCACACAGCTGTTGTCGGCAATTAGATGCGGCGGGCGCGGTGACACTGCTCCCTCCTCAGGGAGGGGCATCTCCCTTGCGCCCCGGTGGACTAACCCATCGAACCTCTTCTCCAGGAGGCACGATCCTAGGTATCGCTTTTGGATAGTGTCCCTTGGTCCGGGTAGGACGATGTATGCCATCCTGCTTCGAAATTCTGCAACAGTACCGCCGGTCTTGACGGTCCCTCGTCCAGTTGCCCTTCTTCCTGGTGTGTTGACGGGCCATCCTGCTCACTTGGAAACGACTCACTGGGTACCATGTCCGCCGACCTCTCTGGCGCACCTTCGCAGCCACCTTGCTTCCGATGGGTCCGGCAACTAACCCCGCCACATCCGCGCGAGTCGCGTCCACCGCTGCACTCGTGTTCACTCGTGCTCGGCACGGCCTCTCCTGTATCCTGCCGTCCACGATGATCTCCACCATTCCTCCGTTTACGGCACTATGCGTCAGGTGACTGGAGGGCTCCGACGGTCCCCCCATGTCACACGCCAAGTCGGTTCTCGCGTGTTGCTCGTTTGCTTGTGCGCTTCCCTGCTGATCGTCCTCCACGTCATATCCTGGTTGGTTACGTACCCGACACACTCCTCCAGGGGATCCTCGACGACGTCCCTGAACTGCCCCTTTGTCTTCCCCGAGACGTACACTTTGGTTATCTGAAACGGGCGCAACTGTCGCCTCGGCCACTAGGTGCTCCCTCCCCGGGTTCGCGCTATTCCGTCTGCCCCTGGCATCCAGTACTTTGACACTCTCGTCAACTCTTACTACCAGGGCGCCAAGACGTTCCCCGTCGTCCTCCACGACGTCCACATGCTGGCAGAGGTCTTCCACCTTTTCGCCGAGTTCTTCCACGTCTTCCGTCACGCCAGTCAGTTCGCCGAGTTGTTCCACGTCTTCCGTCACGCCAATCAGTTCGCCGAGTTGTTCCACGTCTTCCCTCACGCCAATCAGTTCGCCGAGTTGTTCCAAGTCTTCCCTCATATCATCCGAAACGGGCGCAACTGTCGCCTCGGCCACTAGGTGCTCCCTCCCCGGCTCCGCGCTATTCCGTCTGCCCCTGGCATCCAGTACTTTGACGCTCTCGTCAACTCTTACTACCTGGGCGCCAAGACGTTCCCCGTCGTCCTCCATGACGTCCACGTGCTGGCAGAGGTCTTCCACCTTTTCGCCGAGTTCTTCCACGTCTTCCGTCACGCCAATCAGTTCGCCGTCAATTTTCGTAGATAGCTCCGTCTTCATCTCTTTCAGCTCGGCAGCGAGGTTGTCGTTTCTCGTCTTCATTTTGGCAACGAGGTTGTCGTTTGCGCGTCTTCATTTCTTCTTTCAGCTCGGCAGCGAGGTTGTCGTTTGCCGTCTTCATTTCTGTAGCGAAGTTGTCGTTTGCCGTCTTCATCTTGGACATTCCTGTCTTCATTTCGGACATTTCTGTCTTCATTTCGGCGAATAATTCTTTCATCATTGCCATCATCCTGGTTTCCGAATCTCCCTCCATCTTGGTTCTAACGTTGCAACTTCTAACGACCATGTAACGAAACTAGAAGCAATTGGACGAATCCCACTTCTGACACCAGTGTGACTTTTTGGTGGGGTGTGAAGTAAAGTAGACAGATGTAGTCTGTAGAGATAAAGAAACACTTTTATTTCCGTAAACAGTAACTTTGTACACTCGTTGCAACAACAAGAAAGTCTTTTCCGATTCTCCAACAGCACGGCTCCGAACTCGTAACACAAAGAACTGTCCCTTCTCCGTCGGCACAACTCTTCACATCGTCTGTCCTTCTCCGTCGGCACGACTACTCAACGCTTCACATACGTCTGACTCCTCCGTCGGCACGACTACTCAACGCTTCACATACGTCTCACTCCTCTTCTGTCGCACTTTACCGCTATTTATATCTCCCAGGCACTATTCTGGAAAGTTCAGTTATTGCGGTGGAATACAAAGCGGAAGATTCCAGAAGCTTCTATCCTTTTCTCTCTTTCGGCAAGCGCCCCAACAATGCGGTCATTCTCTGTCTATTTCCTTCGGCTCCTTTGCGGTAGTGCCGACAATAATGCGATGGGTGACACTGCTGCTGTCGGCAATTAGATGCGGCGGGCGCGGTGACACTATGAAGGTGTCATACGTGTTCTGCAACCCTTGTATGCCTATGGACAGCTATGAAACGTCTGTTAAACATCAAACTTGGAAATTATTATTTATTTATGCCAACAAAGGAGGGTCTGTGGTTCAAATCCCAGCTGTGTCATTGAATTTTTCAGTTCCAATTCTACCTCTCACCAAACTTGGAGTTCAAATACAAGAATATGACAGGAACAATTTCTTTTTTTTTTTCCTCGTAAAAGGTTTTAACGATTTTTATTATAACATAACCTTTCCAACATACTGACGCGAGAAAATCTGTATCTCGAGTTTCCTTGAATATGCTATGAACTTTATTTGATTGAGATTTATATACCAAAATATGTTTAAAATAAAACAAAACTCACCGCAGGAAAAATATAGAACAGATAAAAACCATTAGCCATTTTCTAAATACTTTGTGTTGGAAGTTTAGAACTGTCCATAGTGCCACTTAAAATTAAGCTGAAATTGCATTTTTTTCGTTTTTCTTTCGTTTTCGTCACATAATCATACCAACTAACTATGTCATGTGATTCCTCTACTCACTTTAAATAGTGGTGATAAATATTTGGCTGGAATTGATTTCAGATTAGAAACATTTTGCTTAAAAACAAACAAAAAACAACATAGAACTTTAAAGTATGTTATTAATAAAGAAATGAAAGCTTAGTACAACTAAAAGAATTGGAAACAAATCTGCATATAGTTGATGTTGGCGAACCTGAATCAAAACCAGGTGAAAAATATCATTGGTCAGTTAAAACAAATGAAATCCCAATGTCCAAAATCGACTTTCCACTTTCGGATCGAAATAATCGTTGATATCGATATCGTTTACGTTGCCAGGTTACCTAAACCAAATTTTTGTATGCTGCTTTGTTTCACTTGTCGTTTTCGCTTTGTTTACCGTTCCACGGTTATTGTAAATCAGGCCTTAACATTGATTGTAATCAATTTTCTCCATGAAACACACTCAGATACACACTTCTAAACTATCCGGGGAAAAGAGAATATTTTTCAATAAAGAAAAACTCCACAATCCAAGCCGGAAACCAAACTATGTTCTCAGGCCAGTATATAAAATGACGCCAGATATGCAGCAGTGAGAAATTTATATTTGAAGTACACATTCGTGCTTTTTAAATTGTGGAAGATAGAGAAAGATTCCAATTAAAGAATAAATCCACCGCCTCAGTCATCCAGCACACTGATTGCTACATTACGCAGGTAGTCTGAAAATCCTTATGTACATACATATGAAGTGTAAAGGAAAAGTTTGCGCTTGCACCGTGTACTGTTTCTAGAACGAATATATAATTACCCTGGGTAGATCATTGTTGCACACGAGAGATTTATCGCAAAAGTTTATTGGTTACTTTGCTCTTGCAGTTAAGCAAACGGGAGAACAACTTGTTCTACAAATATTTTTGCCTATTCAGAATTATTTTTACAAGTTATCTTCAATATCGTTCACCACAATGAAAATAAAGAGCTCTTTGTTTGATATAAAACAGCACAAACGCCACCTATGGACTGTTTCCCTTGGTGAAGCAAAACAATTTGTTTCTGTATAAATTCTTAATCATCAAAACCCTTTTCTTTTCTTTATGCCTTTCTTTTCTTTCAAATTTGAGGTTTTAGATGCTACGTAAGGTGCCAATACTAGGAATATTCAGAAAGTCAGTCTATTTTTATTTCATACAATAATGTGGTAGTAATTTTGTGAGTTAAGTTCAGAAATTTAAGGTCTTTTTCCTTTAAATCCTTTTACATTTTACTCCATAAGAACTTGTAATACATTTTTCAACAGTACACAACAAATACCTAACTGGATACAACGCCCACTTTACTTTCTTAAAATGGACTTCTACGCGACCTAAATGTCTTATAAAATTATTATCATACAGATTTAAATGAGTCATCTTTATAACTGTCTCCATTTTGTTGAAACTCGGTGACTTTCACTCATTTATTTTGAAAATGGAACATTAGTTATTCAGAAATCTGCTACTTCACTGACCTCTTTACTTTAGTACCTTTCAAAACATGAACGTTGCACATTTATCTGCCTGTCTTGAGAGACTTTTCTTGTGTAAAAATGCATATAAAATGAACTCAAGCCTTAAATCTACATAACAGAAGCAAAGCGACTGCACACAAATAAGGCAAGGACATTTGTTACACCCTTTTCTGAGCAGTATTTATTGTATTCCCTGCAACATTCATTTCTCTTCATGTTATCTGGCACACTTTAACGGACATGGAGTAACTTTGTATTTTTATAGATGAAGTGAAATTATTAGAGTAACAGATATCCGTTTAATTCTTGCATCGAAAAAGGCTAATGTTTTTTTTAGGAAATTTAGTGGTAAGGGATATTTCAGGATGAAAACCGCAAAAATAGCATTATCGTTTTAGCTATTTAAGCTTGCCCAACTAAGTGCTTGCTCAAATATACATAATGTGCGTAATGGACTAATGATAGCGGTTACACATGAATTCCGTGGTGTAATGGTTAGTGTAAGTGCCTGCTGCTTAAATTGCAATGTATGAAATATTTAGATATTTACCAAAGTTGTGTGAATTATTCGCATAGGTCACCTAGAATGTTTATATCTTCATTATTTTGAAAAACAACATGATTGCTAAATCAAGAAAACAGAAAAAAATAGCTATAACTAATGATGGGAGTTAATCGCCTCTTTTGTTTACTAGTATTTGATCTCCTTTGTTTATTCATGAAAATACTAATATGTGCTTGTATTTTACTTACAAATCAGTAGTGTCAATCATTATAAACTCGTTCCGACATTCAGGCAACCATTGTGTACCCAATGGGGTTCTGTATTTCCAACAAGATGGAGCTGCAGCTCACTGTTATCAGAATGTTACCATATATTAAACATATTTACATTCCAAATAAAATGTAAACTTCTAATTTTCTGATAATACCTGTGAATTCCACTTCACGTTTGGAATAAATGTGACATAAATTTCTATAACTGATAACCGTTAAGCCTAAGTCTCTTTAAATTCTACAGCTTATTCCAAATAAACTTTTTGTGCCATAAGCCATTTCCGAGATACTCATCACTAATTTTCGAATTGTTTAGTACTTTGTCATTCGTTTAAGTCTTCAGATGTGCAGCTGTTTCTCGTGGTTGCATGGAGAAACAGTAAACTTTTAAAGCCAGTATATGGCGCCCAGTTCTTAAACATTCAACTCTATCTTTTCTCTTTGCGGTTGTTTTTTCAAATAAAATGGAGTGCATATAAAAACATACTTTCGTAAGAATAGTTGGTGTGCCCTCCAATCAATGACATAAGATAGAGAAAGCCATGAGAATCCAGCACATCAAATATGTTTGTCATATCATGCAATTTATGTAAATAAAGTAGAGAGATTTGTCTTGTATCTTTGAGAATGCATATTAAGTCCATCAAGGTGAGGACTCCGGTGTTGCGAATGAAGCAAGTAAAAGTTGCGATGGCAGGAAAAGATAGGAGTACGCGACTTAACAATGGTTTCATTGCAAGAAAGGCTCAAGAAAAGTATGTCGATCCACTCTACAGAAATCCTTCGTGCTGCAGTGATTTTAATTTTACTTTTTAGACGATTATTCTTCCATTTATGTTGCATATTAGTAATACAAAGACAGTTCACTATGAGCAATAAAATTATTAGTAATAATAGAATTAATATGCTAGCTACAGAGCGAAATGGCTCCGTCTGAGGCATTTAGGAGGTCTCCAGTTCGATTTCCGTCGACGGCCCAGTAAGACCTTTGTTTTTCCTGGTTGATAAGTGCAACTAGGATGATTTCTGGTCTATCACGATTTCCTTTCCATCATTTCCCTTTCGTTCCATTTCATTCTTAACTTTCAGCTGTGCTTTTAGGTGTCGTGGGGTATGGTCCGATGCTTGCGCAAAGGAAAGAGGGCACTAGAGGGCTGCTCGGTCGAAGGGTCGTTCATCGCCCTCTCTAGGCTGCTAAAGTAATGAAAGTGGTCTTTGAACACCTGGAACTGTTAAGGACCTCCCTGCGTCTCTGTATGCTTATGGCATTTAGCTTCCTGTGATTCCTTCAATTCATTCCTTCTGCTGTAAGCTGGTAGCCAAATAAATCTATGTAGGTCGAACACTATTAGAAAGTTTTGTGGTTCAGAAACTACAGTGCATACATCTATAGAATTAGATTAATTATATAGCCCCAAATTAGGTACCGGATTCTTTTCCCTGGAAAACGACATTTCGCAAAACTTCGTAACAAGCCCTGCACTCGAAATCTCTGCCTGGCAACGGTGTTTATTCTTAGCTGAGAAACGTAGTGGTGTGAGGTAGCTGACCTTGAGCCACCTTTGACGTGGGGCCGGTGCCACAAGATCATAAAAAATAATGTGTAGCATGAAAGCGGTTAGCGGGATACCTTGAGCGACCTTCACTTTTTTACCTGCAAAGCAGTTTGTTGTCACTGCAAGGCCGTTAGCAGTCTGCACCAATTGCCCAATGTTAAGTTATATGTAAAAATGCAGAAAATAAATATCGAAATTGTTCATATTTTGCATCCAGTTTCACTAATGCATTGTTTTAAAATTTAAATATTATTTTCTATTCTGCAAAAGTAACTCAGTTTAAACTATAGCTTAAAAAGGCAATTATAGAAATTTAAAAAATAACAGTAATAAGTCTATTCAGCTATTTAATTTGTTTACATGTTTAAATATTTAAAACTTATAAATTCACAAATATTTAATATTAACATAAAAAAGTAAATGAGTACAATAACGAAACAAAGATCATACCTGTCAAAATGTAAGAGATACATTGTTGATATAAAAAAAAAATTGAACATTTAAATATGCACCCTTCTGACTTTGTTGTTAAAAATTCTATATATTTAAGTACAACTGCCCTGTATTTTCACAAGGTTAATCACGATGTTAATGTTAAGTCAACAGTACCGAAAATCAGTGACGTGGTGATTTGTTTGCCTTTGGGTTAAAAAGATAACTGTTGCAGAGTGCAAGAACATTGAAAGTGTTGCTCATTAAGAAATAAGGACAGTGAAAGACAAAACTAAGTGAGAGTTACTCGTAGATAGTATTCATGCCTACTTGAGCAGCAAGTGACTGCAGCATCAGATATCTTCAGACACCCTTTCTACAAAACACTCACTGTTAACACTATTAGTTTTGACTGGCGTTTCTTTGCTTTAACAATGGAGATAACAAAGCAAGATTCGGGTACAAGTCTAATATTTTATCAGGTCTGTCCTGTTATCAGTATGTTGAGGTCGTCAACTACATAGATTGACTCCTTTCTTACGTAATTCATAGAGTATTAAGAACTTTTACTTACTCTGTCGCTCACCATGAAATGGTAAATGCAATAAAATGCGGGAAATTTTGATTAGAAATAAATGGAAGGAAACAGTTAGGTACTTAATACATATTTATATCGATGTATAGCACAGAATATGCCATCATGAATGCCACAAGCATTTTCAGTTTTCGAATATCACCTCCGACAGAGTGAAGCAACAATGACTTCACGCCTGCTTGACAATGTCCTCCCGATGCCTTTGGTTCACCCCCTGCCGCCGGTCGAGCACTGAGATTCCTTTCCCTGGGTGTGCGTGGCTTTTGTTTAGAAAGGATGACTGATTATGGCGATAATCTGTTTTAATAAATATTTCCATTTTCCCTATTTGTACTGAGACATAAATAAATAGCAATAAATTAAATGGTACAGGAAGGCAAATCGGCAACTATGAGCATCTACCAGCAAATTGTTCATGCAGTTGATATAGAAAGCTCGCCCGGGTACCCTGAGCCTTATATAAATGTAGTTGTGCTTTTGTGTATGTTTATCTTCCTTTTTTACTTTCTCTACTGGTAAGTAGGGTAAGTATTGCATTCCACCCAGAAATCGATGTCGAGACTTCACCGAAAATATGTTGGTCCCCCCCCCCCCTCCCATTTATATCACGCCTTTAACTGTAGAGGTCATCTTGCCGGCCTTATACTTTATTCTTTGAATTCACACACACATTCACACTTTCATTCATACTTCCAGACTCAGGGAAGGATGAGCAATAATCCTAGCTGGAGAAAAATTACTACCCCCCCCTTTTTTTTTTTTTTTTTTTTTTTAAAGACTCTTTATTGTTCTACATGTTCCATTACAATATGTAATACTACATGTTGGGTTTGCTTATTATAAATTTAACATTAATAATTACATAGATTTATACAGTTCAATTATTTTTTGTCAGATCTATTGCATTGGCATACTGAATATATTCTTTAAAATAACTTTTAGCAATTTCGACTTTAGTTGGTGGCCATTTTCCTCTTCTTTGAATTATTTACTACCCCCCTGCCGGGAATCGAGCCCGGGACCCCTAGCACAGCAGGCAGATGCTCTAAAAACTGCGCCACAGGGCCAGCCAAATATATGTTTTGAGATCCCCTGAATAAAAAAAAAAACAGCATTTTTAGAAAAAGGTCGGGGTGTGTGTGTGTGTGTGTGTGTGTGTGTGTGTGTGTGTGTATGTATGTGTGTGTATGTGTGTGTGTATTATAAAATTACAAATTTATAAAATATTTAATAACGATATCTTGCATTTCAGCTCACAAAACTTCTATCATTCTATTTTCTTAGCAGCTTGCCACAGTTATTTGCGTCATTACTAATACAGGAAACTCTACTTTGCCCATGTAGGGCATTTAAGTGTCCAGCGAACTCTTTTATCACGATTCGAAGAGTTGCTAGAAAAGTGAGATTTTTATATCAATAATTTATAGAATCGCTATGAAATAAATTAACAATAAGAATAACAATAATAATAATAATAATAATAACAACAACAACAACAACAACAACAACAACAATAATAATAATAATAATAATAATAATAATAATAATAATAATAATAATAATAATAATAATAATAATAATAATAATAATAATAATAATAATAATAATAATTAACAACAACAATAATAATAAATAGCGGATAGATAGTCAAGCTCCGTTATAGTTACAAATAAGACCTTTTTAGCCTGTGCAGAATGTCTTCCATTGCGGATACCAACACAGAATTTCTGTAACAATTAGAACTACGTAAGTTGAAATCCTTCTGTTGGCATAATTTGTGTTTTACGTCGCTGTTCCTCTGCAGATGTTGGTTGTTAAGGTATCTTATTATGGACCGGAAGTGTCTATGTAACCAGGCAGTACAGTTTCCTGGGAACCTTCCACTGCGCGAGGTCAGGGAGTCGGGAAGGTGGGGAGGAAGGGTCATCGGGTCACAGCCACGTTGTAATATATGCATCTTATCACACTCATATAGGAAATTTGAAGACGTCTTCAGTGACAGGCCGGGCCAGGTGACTGACTCATTATTTCCAACTACCAGTGAGGCGGACATTATGCTAATGTGTTTCCTGTCGTGATCCAGCCCAAATTTCTACACGAGAATTTATTGGGGAAAATAATGAAGCAAAATACATAATTTGTTATAATGTAGCCACTTCAAATAATAAATTATATTCAAGCAACACGGATCACTACTCAGGAATTTTAAAAGGCTGTTTAAATCTGGGTGGCTCTTTCAAACCTTTCATGTCTTTTATATTTTATGGAAATTCATTAAGAGACATGTCTGACTAAAAATCCTACGTCACATTAAAGTCCACGCGACACTCAAACATGCAGTAAGACATTTAAAAACGGTGTCCAGAGGCAAATTGTGCATTTTCCACATTTCACAAACGTCTCAGTTATTTAATAAAACAAAAATAAAAATCTTATGTGTTGCACTCACATGACTTTCTCTACTCTTGTACTAACCATTCTTACAAACTCTTATTCCTATATCTTCTTCGTGTTAGTTGAGATAAACGTTTACAGAAGTTATTGCTTATTTCCTTGTAGGTACAAGGGGAATATTAGAATACAGTAGGCTTTGAGCGATAGTCAAATCTTTTTAGCTTTGAGGTCCCGTTCTCTTTGCACCGTTAACATATAAAAAATGAACGATGTTGCATTTCAAGAAAGTTTTAATTTTTGCGAAACTGACACAAATAACGAGGAATATCTCCGAAATGGATCACTACAAAAAAATTTATTAAGACATAAATTGTGTGTTTTAGCAAGATCTACATTTTTTGCACGTAGGATTTTGTGTATATCTGTTATGGTTTACAAGTTAGTCAAAATTCATCCAGAGTAAACAGGACTACATAGGCTATATCCAGAAAATTCAAAATATACATTTCATTTGTCATAAAAATATCTTAAACATATGGCATTTTAATCAAAATCGTTAGAGCCATTTTTAAGAAAATAAAAACTTTTCGAAAAATTTTGCATGTAAAAGGTAGTTTAAGGTATTTTCTTCAAAATCTTCGTGTCGCTTCCTTGAAAGATATTAAACTTAAATATCAACATTGGTTTTTACCGACTTTTCGTTTTTCAGTTATGCTGTCCACAGGCTGACACACACACGCACACGCACACGCACACGTACACACACACACACACACACACACACACACACACACACACACACACAAGTGGACCTTTTATGAAAAATGTTGTTGTTATTATTATTATTATTATTATTATTATTATTATTATTATTATTATTATTATTATTATTATTATTATTATTATTATTATTATTATTATTATTATTATTATTATTATTATTATTATTATTATTATTATTATTATTATTATTATTATTATTATTATTATTATTATTATTCAGGGAGCCTCAAAACATATTTGCAGTGAAATCTGGACATCGAATTTTTGGGTGGAATACAATACTTGCTCTACTTACTAGAGCTCAAATCAAGTGTATGCACTGACTGACACAAATGTGTTTCTGTTAAACAGTTAAAGCTAAGTCCAGAACGTCAAGATGGTGTAAGTTCGTAAATAGATCACCAGATAAGGTTGAAAGTTTAGTATTGGAGAGCCAGAGATGGGACAAGTTTTTAAGAGGGTCAAAGAGTCCTGTCGGAAGCTCTCTTATTTCATTGTGAGTAATCCACAACTCTACCAAACCTTTTAGTTCTGAGAAGAATTTCACTTCTATTACAGAAATATTGTTATCAAGCGTATTTTTACCAATGAGGCATTAGATAGCTTCAAGGTTGAAGTTGTTAAGTGGCCCAGAGAGACACTTCAACAGTGGACGTATGTGATACAACCTTCAGGAGACATTGTTGTACAGACGGTTGCGATCACCAAGCTTGTAAGCAGACGTCGTCCTGTAAACAAACAATACTTGTCAGCAGAGTGCACTTACAAACTTCAGGGCACATTACTGAAGTTGTGTCTGACTTCACGATATTAGCTAATGGCAAGTAGTGCAATAAAACAAGCAACGCTAGTGCAGCCATAACCTTCAAGACACATTGTTATGAACTTCATGAGTAAATATAATATACTGAAAATTGAACGAATCACACCAGTGAAGTGACATGAAATATGAACTATATCACATAGGGAAGCCACTTTAAAACCTGAAATGAAAGTGGAACTGAAATATATTAGTGAACTTACCCAAGTTACATTGGTGAACTGGCAGTAAAAACTGCACTTTGAAACTGACAAGATATTGATAGCTCAAACCAATAATAACAACCAACATTTCGGAAGTGACTAAGGCTACAATCAAACATCTACAATTTGAAATACGAGTAAAATGCTTTACGTTATTGTCAGGTGTTATACTTTTGTCCTAGTTTCACGTTTTACCGTTGTAGGAAACTATGCAAAAGTAGAAGGACTTCACAGAATATCTCCAAAACACCTTAAATATCTTTAAGATGGGAAAGAGTGTGTGGAAAACAGTCGAAAGGTGACGTCAATTAAACAGAGTAATAAGAGTCAAGAACGAATAGAGAATGCCACATCAGCAATATTTTGAGAGGCAGATAACTATACTAGTTCTTCCATGGCTATAGGGGAACAAATGACAGAAGTAAATGCGTTTATAAACACAGCAATGCAAGTGTTAGTACAAAACAAATCAATTACTTACTAATTTTGCACATATATTTTAATGGTATACCTTGAGGTAGAGCAAAATGGTAAGATAAATATATTACCGTATCGACGTTGCATTCCAGGGAATATTAAAAGCCAAAAGGAAGAAATCCGTATCGTCGAGCAATAAATCATTCGGTTTTAACTGCGGGCAGAGTGAGGTTAAGGACCACACCGATACACTGACGCCCGCCAGCGGGGAATGACAGTGTGACCATCTCTATCTGGCAATGCGAGCCAGCGTGCGCAAAGATTAGTAATTATATCATGCCGCCATTATAATAAATCAGAAATAAAGAAACACGAAACGCTAAGAGCCTTGATGCAGATATAACATCGGTTCCTTTGACTACAGTTAATACTGCCGAATGAAGGATTCCTTACCTGCTTCAGCACTAATTCCATAAATGTACGAACTTGCATCAAATCTACAAGAAAACGGACTTGAAACATACCGCGCTTTCACATTTTTTTCTTCAAATCGTTATTCAACTTTTAGAATGACGGCGACTTTTTCCGCTAAAGTTTGTCTTGTACTAGACACGCGGCTTACTAAGAGATTTAGTGGCATTGATTTGTAACACACTGAAGCCCTAGCGACGACTAAATGTGCACGTGTTTTAAACAAGGGGATGTGGGAGCAGTTATAGAAGCACAAGGCCGGCAGCCAGGAAAGCTATTCCACCCCCAAACTGCATTCCGACAAAACAAACAAACCCGCAGCGATTACCCCTTTTGCAGTAACACGTAGACGAAGTTATATTAAGTTTCCGCATTTATATTAATTTCCAATTGATATTTATAAATAAGATATATAATATTCAGACGTACGCTGTCACAGAAATACGCGCGGGCCTTCTTCTAAGAATAGAATACAGGAACCTCAAAACATGTATGTCCTGCAAAATTTCGAGTGTAATTTTTAAGAAATATAATACTTCCTCTAATTACTATAGATAAGCAGTATTAGAAAGTAAAATGTGTGTCATAGTCTTAATTGTATTGTGTAATTCATTTAATATGTAAGCATTAAACATGAAAATTAACTGCTATAATATTTTTCTCAACAAATAATATATTATTTGCAATCATTTTACACAGAGGAATAGGTTAAACCATTTGAATATAGAACACAGCGCATATTTTATGGAGATAAATGCTCAGTTTTTCCCTAACACAATGATGAAATATTGTTTATTTCGGGAAGTTCATTTTGTGTACCGTTTAGACAAAGTGAATATGGACTTAAAGATATTGGTGTGTGGAGTCTACCCATTGTCTTGCATCAAAAATTGAATTAGTTTCTCGGAATATTTCAAAAATTATTACTCCACGCGTACAAAAATAAGTATTTTCAAACAATACTTTCATAAAAAGTGCAAATAAATGTTACAAAGGTAGGTAGATGGTAGAGTGAGTGAGTGAGTGAGTGAGTTAGTGAGTGAGTGAGTGAGTGAGTGAGTGAGTGAGTGAGTGAGTGAGTGAGTGAGTGAGTGAGTGAGTGAGTCAGTGAGTGAGTGAGTGAGTGATGAGTGTGATTGAAGTGCTGGTCAACTAGGTCATTTGGGCCCGGTTGGTAGATGGGTACCATGTGATCATATCTTGTTAAAAAAGCTATTTCCGAAAACGTTCTGTTTACATGCTAGATTTTCTTAAACATGAAGGAAGAATAGACAGTGAGGATCTCAAAAAAACTGGAAGGAAGTAAAAGAGAAAACAGGAATAATACATATACGAGCATAATATTTTATTTCAACTACTAAAGTCAACTTTCTGGACATGGGGGTATAAACAAAATAACATCGCACGGTATACATTTTTCTATCACCTTGGTAAGATGTCTTTTTCCCATCTTGTATATGGAGAGATTGCGAAACTTAACTTATTTATTCTGAACTTGACATTTCTTTGATCAATTTAAGTTGGTAACCGTGAATATCATGCTTATCTGTAGTGGTGGAACATATTTAAACGAAGGAGCAAAACTTTGAAATTAGCAATAATCGTTTTATTACTTCATGACAAACAGCGTACCAACGTAAACGCGTTAACTACTAACATCCTTCAAAACAGGTCTCTCTCCCAGGTTGTCCACGGTTCGTTGCCGTTGCCGGGCGGGGAAGGCGGCGATTATCATTAGCTGCTGCTGCATGTGATTAGAAAATAAACAAAACGATTGCAAATTTCATGCTTTTTGCTTCGCCGCTTCGAAAGACTCCAGGATAAGTTTTACTCAGCAGTAAGTAGCATACACTAACGATTCAGATGTATTCACTTCATTTCCATTGTCCGTTATACGATATAAAGAAATAAACTGTCTTTAACTGCTCTAAATGATGAAATTCATAAAACTAGACACAAACATCCAATATGATGTACCTATTCGCAAATTATAATTATTATTATTATAATACCATGACGCTAATAGTAAATTGCTTTAAATGTGACTATTCCACTCATACGTGACTTGATTGAAATCAATCAAGTTTCAAATTTCTACCAATGTCAGCCTTCATTCGCGAAAAATTTATCAAATTTAATTATCACCTCTGTTTTTCTTATGTTATGATGAGCTTAGAGAATCTAGCTGCACTGTCCTACAATTGCGCAACAGCTCACGTAATTTGAAACAACAGAGCCGCCAGGTTTAAATGCCAAAAATGGCTGGCTTGCTTCTGTGAAGCATCTAATGCTAAAATAGATTAAATAATTCGAGGAGGGAAATCTCAGAACACAGAATGCATTGGGAAATATGTTTAAAATCAGTTTGACAGATTTTGTATTAAACGAAACTATAAACTTGGTTTTTATTCTCCTTTTTAACAACATTTCAACATTTAAATAATTTTTATAGGCTATATCATCCTTTAATTCGTGAAATAGTCTTAATAGCCAAAGTCGCTAGATTATCTAGTTATGAAGAATTGCCATTCTTGCCAAATATTGTTCAATATTTGATACTTTTTCTTGTAAACTCTTGAATTGAAAGAATTCGTGATTAAAAAGAATTTACAGTCAGTATTGTCCAAACTCTTCAAAATTACCAATCTTGGTTTCTTGTAAACCACAAAATGATTGAAATCGTACCAAACAATATAAATCACAATGAATTGTTACTTTCTAACTGTTGTCACTATTCAGTTGTTTCTCGAGTTGTCATAGAGAGAGTATGGCCAGTACATACAAGTGTTCAGATTCCTGTACCCTCTTTTTAACTAAAGCAAAATGCGAAGTTTTATATCGATTAACATGAATCTAACAGCAGAATAAGAGTTTTGCAAGAATATTTTGTAGAAGCTCTATCAGAATAAATGATATGGGCTAGAGAAAGTAATATTAATGTAACATCGCATGTTTAAATTAGTTTTATTATTTTAATTTGCTTTATATTAAGAAATTGGCCATTCTAGTCTTGGATTTCATATATAATGTTTGTGTTGCATATGATCGCAATGCGGTCAGATGACACCAATACTCATAAATTCGGAGGGACCCTATTGGAAAGATATTAAGAGAAGAACTTGGGCCAAGAGCTTACCATTTTGGACTTCCCACACCGCACGATTAGTCGATATATCTCGCAGTGGATCTCACCCGCAGTCAAACTAACTCACTTGCACCTACCGCCCACTCCCGCCCATTTCCACTCGAAAACGTTCGATTCCGGCATATCGGATAGTCCATCTCGCGTGGTAAGATAACCCTTTTGAATCTCTCGAACCGACCGACGGACACACAGATGGAAACTCTACCTCGCTCTTAATTTTTTTACAATTCCAGAAATTATATGTAATATACCTTTATTGATAATTTAATAGCAATAACGGTGGTAATTTATCTTCTCTGATACGTCCAGCGAGTTTGTAACAAATGAACATAGCTTGTATTTCTTATTCTTCTTCCTCTTGTTTCTTCTGTTCCTTGTGTAGTTCTCATATATGCTTATTCTAATCTTGTAAATCCTTGGGCAATTCGATGTTCATTTCCCTCATGAATCAATTGACTAGTCCGTGACAGAGAAGCCTTTCATTTTGTCCACTCACGTCATTCTAACCTGAAAGTCTTACCACTTTAGTTTCATCACTTGACTTGTTCAGAATTATTAACCATTTTTGCAATTGAGTTGTTAATAATAATGGTTCATTTAGTGTGTATCCATTCAAGATCTATAAATAAATATCTATTGCATTAAATATGCGTTGTATTATTTAAAACCTAATTGAAGTTAGTAAATTATAGGTACTCTTGTTGATTTTCTTAAATTTTATTTTTCTAAGCTGAAGGTACACTGGAAGTAAAATTTGAAAGTTTGACGCAAACGTTCCTCTCCGTCGAAGACGTCGCCTTTAAGACCTATAAGATCTCGTGTTTGGTGTCCGGACTAGCTCTAGCAAGAGGTCCTAATCTGCAGGGTGTGCGTGAGTTATGGTAGGAATGGAACCAAACGAAGAATTAACCAACATATCACTTTATTTGTAAATTTCCAGATTTGTAGAGAACTGACGACAATATTTAAATAGAATGTAACTTTGTAACTTCAACTACAACGTTATAACACTTTAACTTTGTCACCCTTTAGCGACCGCTGAATTATGTATACGCGCTAGCTTACGTACAACTCCCAAGTTGCACGTGCGTTATCTCGACTCGATTCAAGACGAGTGTGTGTTGCGTTGCATTTGTTTTTGCGTGAGCAACTCGAAGGAAGCGATTTCCATTGGCTAACTTTAAAATACGTCATGGTAAGATACGAATCAGCCCGCGGAATCACTATGGCTTCGTACAAACAACAATTGTAACCTTATCACTCATTTAAATCTGCCTAGGCTTCCATTCTTGAGACTTTAACATATTCAGCTTTATTACGTCTTCCCCTTAACTATTGACTAGAATCTCCTTTGGTTTCTTTCTATTATCATATATATTGACATTATAATTTCGGAGACTGCGCCTGTAATAAATTATAATTTCGATTTCAAGTTCCACATTTCTTGATAGATTTTCTTTTCTTTTTGAAATTTTACTGTGTTTGTAGTTATATGAGAATATAATATGCACCAAATTTCATTAAAATTGGATAATTCGTTTATGATATATAAATTATTTTACAAATTTAATAGGCACATTTTCAAAATGCGATACGCACATACTGACTCTTCAAAATATGTTTATATTGGCAGAACTGGGACTGTAAAACAATCGTATGAAGATATATTTCAAATTGTTTATTATACTGTACATATTTGTTTAATAAGAAAGAAAATTTAATCTTAAAAGTTATTGATTTTTCATTAAAAAAAATTTACATTAATTACTATTTATAATATTTACATGGGTACTCTTGTTTGCTTTTTCTTATCAAAAAACCCATACGGTGAGCAGCTTTAGCTCACCGAGAACAGTTTTTGGGTGTATTCTGAGTCCTTTGATTGTCCGTTATTGATAGCTTTTTTTAAATTTTATTTTATTTATATACACGGATACATACATTCACTCACTCCTGGGCATACCACATATATGTCCCGTCACACACACACACACACACACACACACACACACACACACGCGCGCGCTCGTATATACATATTTACACACACTGCACTATATACACTTCACTATTTACAGTTTTTCCGCGGTTTTCCTGTGCGGCCAGGTTGCAGCTCCTGTGGCGTTTCCGAGGCACAGACCTCTTCCGGAGTGCGTGGCCTAGGGCCTGGGTTGCATGGGTGCGCATCAATCGGCGAGCCATGCAATGTCTAGAACATTTTAATTCTAGCATGTTTACGATGCTTTGGCTCGCCCTTGCCAATATTGGTAATCACGTCATTTTGGTGATTTCTGATGCGCGTCCACGCGACACTGGCTCTTTTTGTTATTGCCTCGGGAATGGATGGGATCTGGGTTTCCTGGTGAAGGGTTTGGTTAGTGGTTAGGATGGGAGCAGAGAGGATTTTCCGGAGGGAGAGGTTTTGGAGGGTTTGGATAGTCTTCAGGGCGATTTTTGAGGCGTTTGCCCAGGCCACACACGCGTAAAGAACCATTGACAGGATGAAAGCTTTATACAGGACGAGTTTGGACTTCAATTGCAGCTGTTTGCTGCGTAAGATGGGGGCGCCTAACTTTAGCCGCTGTCTGCCTTTGTTGGCGCTATTTTTTATGTGGGAGGACCAGCACATTGTGCGGTCCAAGGTAACCCCTAAGTATTTAACTTGCCGACGACAGCGCAATACCTGACCACTGACCGTTAGGTACATTGCCAAAGTGTGATGCAGCTTAGAGAAATGAATCAGCTGGCATTTGTTGGGATTAATTTTGATTTTCCAGTCATGTTGCCATGAGAGGAAGTTGTTCACATAACGTTGCATTTCTGCAAGGCCGAAACGTGGGTTTCTATGGTGGTTGTATATTGCAGTGTCGTCAGCATACATGGCGACCTTACATCTGGCGTCCACTGGGAAATCGTTGGTGAATAGTATATACAAAAAGGGTGACATGATTGCTCCTTGTGGGACGCCAGCCCGCATCGCTCGCTCCCGTGAGGAGGAGCGGCCCACTTGGACGTAGAACTTCCGTTTTTCTAAAAAATTGTGCAGCAAGTATAGATAATTTTGAAGAGCCGGGAAATTGTGGTGCAGTTTGTAAATAAGGCCATTGTGCCAGCACCGGTCGAATGCGGCTTCTACGTCCAGAAATAGCGCCAACGTTGAAGCCCCATTGTTAAATTGCTCTGTTACGTCATCAGTTAGTCTGAGGAGCTGTAGTTCAGTGGAATGTCCTTTTCTAAAGCCAAACTGTGAATTTGAGAGTTCATGTGTTGCCGAGACTTGTTTTTGTAGTCGAGAAGGGATACATCTTTCGAGCAATTTACCAATAGTAGACAAAAGACTAATGGGGCGGTAGTTTTGCGGTTGTCTGGTGCTTTTCCCTTGCTTTGATAGCATAATTACCTTGGCTCGTTTCCAAGTAGAGGGGAAATAGCCTTGCTGCAAACAGGCGTTAAATATCTTTGTTAGTTGCACCAGAGCTTTTCTCGGGAGATGCTTAAGTTCCTCATTAGTCACTTTGTCTGGGCCGGCAGTTTTCCCATTACGTAATTTCCTAATGAGCTTGTAAACTTCCTGCGGTGTTATTGGGGTAGCTGTTGCTCTTGCTTCTGCGCCACCCAGGTTTGTACCCATGTCTGTACCTCCCGTTCTATTTCACGGTTGGTACTGGGTTTTCGCTGAATCTATCTTCAAGACAGTCAGCGAAGACCTCGGCTTTCTCCTCTTCGGAGAAGTGCAGGCCGCCATGAGTGTGCAGCGCCTCAGTTGCGGAGTTGACGCTCGTGGAGACCTTAAATGCCTTTAATAATTTCCACAAGGAAGAGTCCGAATGGGTAGTACTCAGCATTTTGTTTTCCCACTGTTCAGTTTTATTGATTTTAATTTGTTGCCGAATGATGTTGCGTAGCCATTTTGCTAGCACTTTATATTCAGGCTGACGGGTATACCGCCACAGTCTTGTCAAGCGTCGTCTCCGCGCAATGAGTTGCTCTACCTCGGGGTACGTGCAAAAACCGGGTGGTCTTGTGGTGTAAGTGGCTACCACTTCTCTTGGCCGTGTGTAGCGAGGCAGTGAAGTTTTCAATGGCGACATCTATGTCTACCTCGCTGTAGTATGACAGTCTGGGTTGCGCCATCCCGTGCATTTCGATGGTGAACTTATTCCAGTCGGTCTCAGCCCTCCTTCGAGGCCCAGAGGCACGGGCTGAAATGCCACCCTGTATATCGAAATGCACGGGAAGGTGGTCAGAGTCCAGGCTGTGATACACTGTAAAGTTAATTAAAGGTGTCGCATTTTTTGTTAGTACAAAGTCCAAAATTTCGGGGTCAAAGTGCCCCGTTCTGTGCCAAAATGTGGGATCTGGGTGAAGATGTACCTCTATGTCGTCATTATCTGTTATAAGTTCAACCAGGAGATTTCCAGCCGCGTTTGCCCGGCGTGAAAACCACCAGGAGTGCCGGGCATTGAAATCTCCTGCAATTATAACGTGCTCCTCTAAAGCGAGGATTTGCTCGAGGTCACGTATGAAACCCATGGAGTTGGGGGGCCGATAGAGCGCTACCAGCATCACCGTTTGATTATTTATATGTGTTTTAAGTGCTGTGCACTCTAACGCTGCCATTGCAGGTAGCGTAACAGAAGCATGAGCAATTGTTATTTTGTTTTTACATTAAAATGTTCTTGGAACTCCTTTGCATCTGGATCAGTTGACATTTTTCATATCCCCCACTCTATGTGGCTATTACGGCCCAGTGCTCTTCCCTTAACGTACACAGCATTTTGCTATAAAAAGCCCGTTTTTCTCAAAGCTACAGCAACACGAACTTGAAAATTACCTGTGGCGAAACAAAATTGGTGTCGCATTCATTTGCGAAACAAAATTACAGCAAGAGCACACTTTTAAGCTCCAGGGGTATCAAATCTTTCGGAACGACAGAATTGGCAGACAGGGGGGAGGGACTGCTATTGTACTCAAAATTCTTCAGTAATGCCTATTTACTATAAGGTATACTGAATAATGCATTTTATAGTTCTAATAATACATCAGATTTTATGGGCCACTCACTCCCCTCTCTTTAACAGTCATTTCTAATACATATGTTGTGTTTCTGCATATACGTGTATTGCGGTGTTGCATATCAACTAGGGGTTTGAGTCGCTCACACTCCTTTCAGAATTGCTCAGTAAAACAACAAGATAGGAGTAAGAAATGTAGAGTTCAACTTAAAACAGCAGAAGTTCTGACTTTCTCTGTCCAAATAAACTTAAAATAACCTCTTGTATTTGCTTTTTACTTGCCACGATAAATGTTTGACCCGGAATAATTTTATATCAATAAACACGTACTTGATTGCATGTACAATACTGAAAGCATGGTTTTAAATCCTTGCTACGTTATTCACGGTAGCATGAATTATTTTTCAAATTAAACTTTAAGTTCCAACTTGCGGAAGCAGCATTCAAATGTTAATACCTGGCAGGTGATTCCCAGGAAAGATCTGAATTTACAAAATGGAATATTTTGAAAACAGCTTGGACTATGAAAAAAACTGTCAAAAATTGCATGTTTTTATTTCATTGTTTTTCCTATATTAAGTGCATATCTACCTGTTAATATTTCCTTTTTATTCTTTCTTCTTCTTCATTTATAAATTAGACAACGTGTGTGTTTCAATCTACATATACCGTTCGTACCATTCTGAGTCTGTGTGTCTGTGTGTCTGTGCATCAGTCTGTGGACAGCATAACTCAAAAACGAAAAGTAGTTTAAAAACCAAAGTTAGTATTTAAGTTTAACGAGTTTCAAAGGTGCGACACGAACATTTTGAAAAAAATAGCCCCACCCTAAACTACCCTTTATATGGAAAATTTTTCGAAAATTTTGATTTTCTTGAAAATAGCTCTAACGATTTTGATTAAAATGTCATATGTTTGAGATATTTTTATGACAAATGAAATGTATATCTTCAATTTTCTGGCTATAGCCCCTGAAGTCGTATTTACTCTGGACGACTTTTGCATAACTGGTAAACCGTTAGAGATAGACCAAATCTTACTATACAAAAAACATAGATGTTGTTAAAATACAAAATTTATGTCTCAATAAATTTTCTTGTAGGGTGAACCATTTCGGAGATATCCGTTATTATGTGTGTGAGTTTCGGAAAACTTAAAACTTTCGTGAAATGGAACATCGTTGTTCATTTTTTTTATATGTTAAGTGTGCAAAGAGAACAGAATCTCAAAGCTTTAAAAGATTTGACTATCGCACAAAGTCTACTGTATTCTAACATTCCCCTTGCACCTACAAGGAAATAAGCAGTAAGATAGTTTGTACAAATGTTTATCTCAACTAACACGAAGAAGATAGAGGAATAAGAGTTTATAAGAATGGTTAGTACAAGAGTAGAGAAACTCATGTGAGTGCAATACATCAGATTTTTTGTTTTTGAGTTATGCTGTCTGCAGACCACGCAGGCGCGCACGCTGACCTTTTCCTAAAAATTATTTTTGGATTCAGGAGGACCTCAAAATGGTATTTCCGGTGAACTTGTCCTCTTCTAAAAGGTATACGTTTGAGGGCCTCAATTAAACACATGTTTTTTATTTGAGGAAAATCAGTAGCAGTAATAATGCCCCCTGTCCGCGTTACGAGCGTTGTTCAAGGTTAGGTCTGGGGTGAAATCTCTATACTGAAATTTTAGGTGGAAGCCAATACTTTTTCTACTTAATAAAGGTACGTAGTAGATAAAATAAAGAGGGGTTGGCCTATTCTTTGTGTAAATGTACCATTAAAATGTTCGAAATAAATGTTGCATATTGCAGTAATAATTAAACTTGTTCTCATAAGTCACACTTGCACCAAAAGCAGGGATGGCGTCACCACCACCATCGTAGAGAGGGGAGGCTTGCAGAGGGCGGGCGATGGACCCAACATGGGCGGGCTGAGGGCGCGAATCAGGGTGGGGTCCTTCAAATCGAGGAAATATTAATTTTAAAAACCATGTAGACACACCCAATGTTCATTTTAAACTTTGTTATCATTGAGGTGGTGTTATTGGTGGTGAGTGTGACTCTTTGTGCTTACAGAGATCTCAATCATCGCTTCCCTTTTAATCTCCTCCACCGACTACCGTGTAACCCAACCTACGGTCGGCATGGACCTCATAACGGGTGGAGCACCTTTTCCCTTTACCCTTTGTACCTGTATCTCTGTCCCCTTGCATTGTCATGGTTAATATTTGGGAGGAATCGTGTTTAACCTCACTCTTCCATTTATGTTCACTAGTTAGGTTATGGAGTTTTTCTGCATTCAGAATTGCTAACGTGAGCTGTTTCTATTTTGTTCAAAAATGAAATATCAATAGTCGAACATGTTACAAAAATGTCACACGAAGTTTTCCAATAAAATACCCTTAAAAATCACCTTCACAAACTTTATTTTTTATTTGCAAACTCTAACCATTGTGAAATGCATGTGAAAACATTTAAGATAATTGCAGGACAAAATAAAATGCATATTTTGAATTTACTGCAAATAGCTTGAGAAATCTTTTATATTCGGAATCAATTTTGTATATTTTGGTACAACCAGTAAAAGTAATAGATTTTTGTGACATAATATTTTTATCCACACTTATTTTTCCATGCGTAAGTTAAATCTAAAAGCGGAGGATTTTTGTCATAAAAATCCCATTAAACAGATTAAACAAAAATGTTAATCTGGTTAAAACACGTACTTTTTTTTTCAATTGAATGTTCTGTGGCATTAACCATTTCCGAGTTATTCGTTGCTGATTTCAATTTAATATGATTTAGAAATGGCTAGAGCAGATTTATGAGGCTGTGGTAGAGGCAAAAATTAAAATATGAGGAAGCTCAGAACATGAAAAAATAGTGCCGAGATTTATGTAATTCTACAATCAGCACCGGGGGCAAATGGCAATAATGGAACTGGGAAGAACAAGGAGAAACGGGATAGTAATGGAAAAGCTCCTAAAATTCTGGCACAAGTGCATAAGAAAGAAGTTTTCTTTTTCTTTCTTTTTTTGTGTTCTTTTGCTTCCCCCCCCCCCCCCCCTTGACCTCGTAGTCATGCAAAGAGTGGAATTTTAGTCAGCATATAACGATCCACTTTTCAAAGATTTGAATATCCCTTCAGCCTCCAGTATCTATGCGAAATGTGTAATAAGGCATTTCTTTCAACATTTAACTCAATTACCTTAGTTAAAGAATAAGTGGTGTAGGAATATTTTATAGATTTATGTAAAAATAAACGGTAGTGGAATGTAACACATAGAAATGTTTTTTTTTTTTTTTTACACAATAAAAAATGGCACGATTACCTACTGTTAATAAGCACCCGAACGTTTTTGCAGTTGATTATTATAAACGACTATTTTTGCATTGTCTCCTAGCAGCCACCTCCTGTACTCAGTTGTTTAACTCCCTCCATGCCAGTAGGCTACACGGTGCAGTTCAAACTAGTAAACAGTATTATATGGACGTTTAAAATGACCACGCGCGCATTTCCTCAAGAATGGGAACAATATTTTTGTATTTTACATAATGAAACACTATTTTGTTTAATTTGTGATTATTTATTACGCCGTGTATCCAATATGAGACACCAATTTCACAAGAAAAAGGACATTAATGATATGGCAAGATGATTATATCAGAATGTTTATATATTTTCTTAAACAATATTCTTTCTTTCTTTTTCTGATTACTTTTAATAAATCATGATAAATATTTTCCAAAATGATTTCAAAGCACGTTTTATTATAGCTACGTAGAAGGATATATCTAAGACAACAGTGAAGTGTTTAAAAAGCAGGTCGCTGTATGTTGGCCGTAATATTTCATAGTTTTGCTTGGGCTTATTTGGAACAAAGGAGCAAAGTGCCCTGGGGGTCCTGAAGTCCATATATACCGCTACAGTAGATGGGTCCAACACCAGTCTGATACCTTACACCGCCCAACCGCAACACGCCGAACGCCGTCGATTGATCTTTCAGTCCTGAAACAGGTGATAGGAAATAAGGACAGAAAATTCATTGTAAAAGCGGAACTAATGCATTATTCGGAATGCTGAGTCACCTCAGTCTGTTCAAAGTTAGTATTAACCCAAACTTTTACATGTTTTAGTTACGATTTACAGAAACAGATACAAACACACAGACAGACACACACACGCTCACAAGGAACCCTTATAAAATATTTTTATGGTTCAGAGGTTTCAAAACGTGTATTGATGTTGGAATTTAAATGTCAAAATGTTTATATGCTTCCTCTATCTACGATAGTTTAAGTGATATAGAAAGTAAACTAGTTTTTTAATTGTTACTGCATAGTATTATTTATTCGTCTGGATTTCAAGTAAGAATGAAATCACAAACTCAGATAAGTCGCAAGAAAACAGCTTAGTTAAATGTTTCATTCCAGTAAAGAGTAAGTAAGATGGGATGGAGTCAAGAGAGTAAGCAAAGCAGCGAAATAGAAAATGGCATACAGCAATAAATAACCACACGACTAAAGATAACTTGGAATGGAAAATAAAAAGAAGAGGGGGGGGAAAGAACTTGAGTGGTTTATGAACTCGCATACCTCAGCTATGTCATAGCTTCTTTTTTCTAACAATACAGAGCAAGCAGAAAGTCACAAGCGTCAAAGTTAAATACATACTTAGATCTTTTTGAGCCTACTTTTCAGTCTATTCGCAATTTATAAACCACAAGATATAATTAACAATAACAAATCAAGTTGGTCCTTTGATTTTTGTTGAAGTTATTTCTATTTGTCGTAAAAAATGCTTAAAACAATTTGATGTGCTGCAATCACACGATCTTTTCTACTCATTCTTGCACGAACTATTTTTGCAAACACTTGTTCTTCTGTTAATTGAGATAGCATTTGCAGAAATTGCTTTGTTGTATACTTCCTTGTAGATACAATGAGAGTAGAAGAATAAAGTAGGTTTTAAGACTTTAGCTTGCACTAGAGCGAGTAGAGCAAATCATGTGAGTGCAACATATAAGATTTTTTTACTGTATAATTGATTATAAACTTAATATCGACTATTCCTTCAAAATCGAAAAGTTTCGGTTACAGTTTTACAACTTGCAGTGCTTTTCATATTCCTGCATTAAGTCTGGAGATTTTTTTCTTTTGACGAAGATGGTGTATACAGTTCGTAACTTGACTTTAGTAGTCGTATCCTTCTGAGACAATTAATTTATATTTTAAATTCAACGGAGTAATTGCTAATAAAAGTAACAATTGCAATTAATTAAAAATAATAAATTAATGACAATAGCAATATAAGTAAATATATACACAAAGAGAAATAAGACAAACATTGGGGTTTGAGAGTCGACCTTTTGGCTGTTTTATTTTAAAAAGATAGCGTTGCATCATACTGCCATCTGGCGTCCGTCCTAATGTTGCAATATATCAGTGATATCAAGTCTACCAAGGTTTAATAACCATTAAGTGTTATTAATGTATCTATGGTGAATAGTGAAGTGAAGAGTACGATAATAGATTGTGAATATTTCACAGTCTTTGAAGTCGGCACGTCTCGTATGAAGTAGCAAAGCTTGGTGGAAATTCAATAACTATTTGGTCATTCTCTAACACACCCGCGCATACCCTGAGAAAAAGATCTTTGCTCCAATATTTAGCTAGCCAGGACACCGCAATTGTTACCACTTTATTCTGGTAACTATAAGGAGATCATCTTGTGAGAGGAGGACAAAGTGGAGGTAACCTGCAGTTCGCTGTGGATAAACGACCATTTCCACGTGGAACCTACCTGCCGAGCAGGTAACATAAGTTTGTTGCGTACTGTAAAATCTAACATAAAACTCTTGTTTATTGTGTGTGGTAAACATCATAAGAACTATAGGTTTGTTGAAAGGGAAACTATACAAACTTCTGTCATATTTTATGAACCCCGGGCTTGTGGAAAGTCTATAGAACTCGATCAATTTTCCTAAGTACGGCAGTATACACCTGCGAAGCAGGTGCCTTTAGGTGAAACAGGGCCCTTCTGGTCACATTTAGGACTTTACAAGTGTCGTGAATTTTATTCAGATTTATGCAGATCTTTTCGGCGGATATCCCTCTATTCAAAGTGAACACCCCAGGAAGGCCATCTGGTAGACATTGGGAGTGCAAGTGCCAGTGACGTGCCTCTTATGAAATATGCAGGAGTGACTTCCTGTGACATAGAATGGTCATTCTTCCAACACTGGACAATGCTCCTTGACTATCGGCGGAGATTTCTATTGGACAATTTGGAAAAGAAGTGTGTTGTGCATGGTAGCTCCAAAGTATTTTCAACAAATTGACCATGTCAATAAGGCACTAGCAGAAATTTGTTGGAGAGTGACTTTTTATTACAACTTGCTTTTTATGGAAACTGAAAGAACATATATGTATTTTGTTTGTAGTACGTATTTTAACTTACGATATAACCAAACTGAAGAGAATTTTATCTTTTAGTTCAATAAATAAGAGAGGTTGAAACATGCGTTCAAAACACTTCGAGATAGAGTATAATCTGACTGTTTCATATGTATATATTTAGCGTGTGACCTAATTTTTACGGGTGTCACAATGAAAAGATAATACACGTGTTGCATACAACGTTTTATACAATTTTAGTATTAAAATACGTAAAAATAATTAATAAATGTGCTAAATGAAAACTTATAATGTCTCAGATCACAAATGTATGACGTAATATGGTTGCTAAGCAGGCTAACGAGGTAGACAGGCTACGGCGCGAACTGCAGCGACCTAATTCTTCCAGTCCAGTCATGCCCCAATTAAGTAAAACCAAAATCACCTAATACGTCCATATTCAAAATAATCAAATACAAAACGTAAAGTTTTATCATGATGGTATACAATGTTAGCCATTACTACGTAACTCTTGATTCGCGCCGTAGCCTGCATATCTCCTTAGCCACATTGCTAAGCATATCTTGTTTCTTTTGTTTCAACACTTATAGAGGAAAATTGAAAGTAGTGGATTGTAATCCGCTTGACATTTAGAACGAAGCTAAAACTGCTTAGAATTTATTAACTCTAGAAAAATCAGAAAATGTTTACGAGAAATTAAAGGAGTAATTCTTGAATGGTGCTGCTTTTGCGAGTGATGATATTACGTATTATTACAGGCACATTGAAGAAAATTATGTTGTGACGGTGATGGGGTCATTGTTGTTTTGTTGCCATGGTAATTACGTCATTTATTTTGTGGCGCTGGTGCCAGATATAGGGTAATTTCGCACGATTTATGACGTCTTATCGTAGAATAAGACGCTGAAGACCACAGTATTAAAAAGCCTCCATAAATAAAAACTCCATTTTAATACGAATTTTTCCGCTAGCATTAAATTGACATCGGTTTAATAATATCGCATTCCAGACGATGTATTGCTACCAATAGAAGACCTTTTGAACACCTGCCACATTATAACATCATCCGCAATGTTTTGAACAACTTTGTGACTTGAAGTTATTAAAGAAATATTAAAGTTCAAAGAATATATACTCTTTGTAGGACATACTAAGTATTGCGCGTTGTCTAGTTTATGTGGTTATTAATTTTATTTACAAGGCTAAGAATTCGATTACTTCAGCGTTGTTTTGTCTAGCACAGTTATAGGTAGAGCAAGTGTGACATCAGAGTTGACCTGAAATGCATGTTTTGAAATTCACTAAATCCAAAAGAGCATTTTTAGAAACGAACTTGTATGCACGTGGAAAAGATAGGCTGTATGTCATAACTCTATAAGGATAAATATCAAAATTAATATTAAAGTTCAGCTTCTCCCAAAAATGTCATTAAAATTTCCCCACAACAAACTACACTTTACATGGAAGTATTTCGTTACTTTTCAGTTTCTAAAACACACGTTTTGTTTAAAATACAATATGGATAAGATATTTGCATGGAAAATAAAATGTATATATTGCATTTGTTTTCAATATTCTGTGTGGTTCTCCTTATTTGTATGGAATTTGATTATAACTGTGCATAATAATTATAATAATAATAATAATAATAATAATAATAATAATAATAATAATAATAATAATAATAATAATAATAATAATAATAATAATAATGACGTCTGTTTGTATAGGTGTGTATGTGTGTGCGTGTGTGTGTGTGTGTGTGTGTGTGTGTGTGTGTGTGTGTGTGTGTGTGTGTGTGCGAAAACAGAAAAACTTAAAATCGAAATTTCGGATAGATACCAAACTTTGTATTTAACTTCAATATATTCCAAGGAAGCCTCGCAAATATTTTCAAGAAAATCCCGTCACCAAAAAGTACCTTTTGTGTGGTAAATCTGTATTTATTTTCTCAGAAATAACTTTAAAAGCTAGATTCTATTGCCTTTTACTTTCTAGGTTATTATTACTTTTTTTAATTTTATACAAATGATTGTTGCTTTTAAATAAGATCGCGCAGATGTGAAGCAACCTCTTAAAAGGTAGAATCAGAACTGAAAAATCAAAACTGTTGTTCAAATCCCATCTATGGCACTAACTTTCGAAGTTTTCCTACACACGTTTTGTGTGTTTTATTTGTAATTTTTATGTTATTATTGTTAGGGTATTTCTGTTACTGAGCAAGAGCAAGTAGCAATAATTACAGAGATCGTTGTATTTGTAACTTGTGGCACCGGCTATCCTTCAGCACAGCAGCTAAATATTACACCGTGGAACATAAATATTGTTCTGTGGCTCAAGAGCTTTTAGTAGAAAATTCTTATGAATTTTAAGTTGTCTTTGAGAAGCCGATGGTCCATTAAGTAAACTGGCTGTGCAGAAGCAGTAGCAGCCGTTGGAAGGAAAATGCTGTAGGTGGCAGCGAAGAAGACAAGTAGGTAGGCAGGCAGATGTCTTCCCAGCAGCACTTTACGACCTAGACTAAAGCCAAGCTACAAGCAAAACTGTCAACAGAGCGGTGCCTTTGAAAACACGCTTACCAACATTACAGTAGTGCTACATCGTCACCATCTTGGAGAAGGAGAACGACTGGTATTTTTGCTTCAGATAACGACAAAGTCAGCGTGCAGTCTGTTAATTGGACACTCTCTGTAGGAGAGGAACTTGTTCACAAAAGAAATAAAAACGTCATGCAGCTTTAATAATATTGTTAAAACATTGTCAAGATGCCTAAATAGAAACCTCGGATCCATCTACACTTCTGGGTGACTTCAGTTTTATACAGCTGCTAACGACGTATCCTATTTAAAAAATCTCATGTGTTGCACTCACATGACTTTCTCTACTCTTGTACTAACCATTCTTACAAACTCTTATTCCTATATCTTCTTCGTGTTAGTTGATATAAACATTTGCATAAATTATCTTATTGCTTATTTTCTTGTAGGTGCAAGGAGAATATTAGAATACATGTGCGATAGTCAAATCTTTTAAAGGTTTGAGATTCCCTTCTCTTTGCACGGTTAACATATAAAAAAAAGAACAACGATGTTGCATTTGACGAAAGTTTTAAGTTTTCCAAAACTGTCATAAATAACAAGGAATATTTCCGAAATGGTTCACTCTACAAAAAAATTTATTTGGATATACATTGTATGTTTTAGCGAGGTCTGCATTTTTGTATAGTAAGATTTGCTCTATCTCTTATTCAAAAGTCATCCAGAGTAAACAAGACTACATAGGCTATAGCCAAAAAATTCAAGATATACATTTCTTTGTCATAAAAATATCTTAAATATATGGCATTTTAATCAAAATTGTTAGAGCCATTTTCAAGAAAATTAAAATTTTCAGAAAATTTTTCCATGTAAAGGGTAGTTTAGAATGGGGCTATTTTCTTCAAAATCTTCGTGTCGCATCCTTGAATGACAATAAACTTAAATACCAACTTTGGTTTTTAAACTACTTTTCGTTTTTGAGTTATGCTGTATAACACAATATTGTCTTCAGGCAAGGCGGTCTCATTCTTATGGATCCCGTTGCACATAGGTATATCGTGAAAGGAAGTGGGTAATGAAGCGGGCAAAGAAGCTATGTACCAAACATCCACGACTCGACACTCCTCGTCTAAGTACATCCAAGGTGTGCTTATTCAACAGTGGAAACAAGAATGGTGTGACATGTTCAGCACAGGCTCTCAGCGACTCCGCCTACCCTTACAAACGTATTGACCAGACCATGTTGACATGTTGCATTGGACATGCAACTCTCATACCTTCGGTCTCGAGAAAACTCTCCAATGGGCGGCGCCGTGGCCGAGAGGTTAGCGCGCTCGCCTACCACCTAGGCGGCCCGGATTCGATCCCAGGGACCCACATGTGGTATTCGTGGTTTATGAAGCGGCGTCAGGGCGGGTTTTCTCCGGGTACTCCGGTTTCCCCCGCCATCTCATTCCACCGGTGCTCCATCTTCATTCCATGTATCATCAGTGTCACCGCCTGCGGTGCCGTAGTAGTTAAACACTACAACAACAACTCTCCAATGTTTTTATTCGTCCAGTAAATCGTTTATACAGTATAAGGTTGATATTGAACAAATCGATAACATTTAAGGTAGAACATATGGCATACAAGATATGAAAGAATAATATTAATTACCAACACATGTAGACACCAAGTTATAGAGCATTGTTTACTTTCTCTACTGGTAAGTAGGGGAAGTATTGTATTCCACCCAAAAATTCGATGTCGAGATTTCACCGGAAAAATATGTTTTGAGACCCCCAGAACAAAAAAATTTTTTAAAAATTTTTAAAAAATAATAAAAAAAAAGCATTTTTAGAAAAAGGTCCGTGTGTGTGTCTGTGTATCTGTGCACAGCATAACTCAAAAACGAAAAGTCGGTTAAAAACCAAAGCTGGTATTTAAGTTTAATGTCTTTCAAGGATGCGACACGAAGATTTTGAAGAAAATAGCCTAACCCTAAACTACCTTTTACATGAAAAATTTTTCGAAAATTTTTATTTTCCTGAAAATGGCTCTAACGATTTTGATTAAAATGTCATATGTTTGAGATATTTTTATGACAAATGAAATGTATATCTTGAATTTTCTGGCTATAGCCCCTGTAGCCGTATTTACTCTGGACGACTTTTGCATAACTGGTAAACCGTTAGAGATAGACCAAATTATACAATACAAAAAATGTAGATGTTGCTAAAATACACTATTTATGTCTCAATAAATTTTCTTGTAGGGTGAACCATATGTTATGTGTGTGAGTTTCGGAAAACTTGGAACTTTCGTGAAATGGGTCATCGTTGTTCATTTTTTTATATGTTACATGTACAAAGAGAACGGAATCTCAAAGCTTTAAAAGATTTGACTATCGCACAAAGCCTACTGTATTCCAATATTCCCCTTGCACCTACAAGGAAATAAGCAATAAGATAATTTGTACGAATGTTTATCTTAACTAACACGAAGAAGATATAGGAATAAGAGTTTGTAAGAATGGTTAGTACAAGAGTAGAGAAAGTCATGTGAGTGCAACACATCAGATTTTTTCATACTATGACATCCTAACAGTCGGTCTGGGTGGCTCAGTTGGTTAGACGCTGGCCTACTGTTCCCAAGGTCGCGGGTTCAAACCCGGCCCAGGCCGATGGTTTTTAAGTGTGCTTAAAAACGACAGCTCCATGTCAGTAGAATTACTGGCATGTAAAAGAACTCCTGCGGGACAAAGTTCCGGCATACCGGCGACGCTGATGTGATCCTGGCAATTGACAGCGTCGTTAAACAACAAAGTAATTTAATTTAATTTTTTGACATCCTAACATACAAGTAAATAAAAACTATTGCTGTGTGCATTATTGGCGATTGATTTATAGAATCATAGTTTTATGCGGGAACTGTATTTCTGTTCTGCTCTTCATTATACAATTTTCGTCTGACAAAGAGGTTATATTGGATGTGAGTGCATTTCGTTTAAGATTGCATGTGTCCTGAAAACCCTTTTTGTCACAAAATACCTTTTATCGGTGTTTTTAGTAGTGGTGCATGTTTCCAATTTAACCGCATCCCATGATGAAAAAATTCCTTGTTTACGCGACTCCACGTTGGAGCTGCCAGCACATTTTAGTGAATCCTGGGTAGGTGCAAAGTTATCCTGAGTTAATAAGTAGTGGTTTAAGAACATAATGTTGCCTCATAAAAGTCGTTGAAGCCACTCATCGTCCCTTTTAAGCGACTTTACTTTTTCAATCATGTACTTGCAACCGTAACTGCCACATCCTGATGAATTATTGTCAATTACACTTGTATTGTATTACATAAGTCAAAGAGTGACATCTGACTTTAAAATCATAAATCTACACAAATTTAAATTAAATTATTTTGTTGTTTAACGACGCTGTCAATTGCCAGGATCACATCAGCGTCGCCGGTGTGCCGGAATTTTGTCCCGCAGGAGTTCTTTTACATGCCAGTAAATCTACTGACATGGAGCTGTCGTTTTTAAGCACACTTAAAAACCATCGGCCTGGGCCGGGTTTGAACCCGCGACCTTGGGATTAGGTAGCCAGCGTCTAACCAACTGAGCCACCCAGACCGACAAGCTACACAAATACGATCACCTGTGAAATACACCTTACCATAGTAGATCTATGGTTAGAGCAGCCGCACGTAGAGAGGAAGACCCGTGGTTCAGATCCCGCCTATGGTATAGCATTTTTCAGTCCTGATTCTACCTCTCAACTAGGGAAATTATAGTATTCCATTCAAAATTGCGATATCGAGATTTCACCGAAAATACATGTTTTGGGACTCTCTGAATCTAAAATAAAACCTTTTTAGATAAAGGCGCGAGAGAGAGAGAGAAATTGCCATGTGTCCCTGCGTATGTGAAAAGGTAACTCAAAAACAAAAAGTTGTTAAGATGCCAAAACTTGTATTTAAGTTCACCATCTTCCAAGGATGTGACACGGAGATTTAAAAAATATCCCCCTCTCCAGGCTGCTCTTTACACATCTTTCGAAAATTTTATGTTCTCATGATTTTCATTAAAATGATTTTTATTAAAATACTACATGCTTAAGATTTCTCATGACAAATGAAATGACTATCTTGAATTTTCTGGGAATGTCTTAATTAGTCCTCATTCTGAATAACTTTCATAACTCGTAAACCGTAAGAGATCTCACCATAAAAAATGCAGATCTCATTAAAACAAGCAATTTATGTCAAATGTTTTTACTTCCCCCCTCCCCACCTTCTTGTGTACTATACTGCCATATTCCCCTTGCACCCAGAGGTCAATTACCAATATATGACTCCTGCAAAGTCTTATCCCGGTTAACATGAGAAATATGTTAACATGAACATTTGTTAATAGAAATACCAGGTTTCCTGAAAAAATAATTCATGGAATAAGACAATATCTCATCTCATGTTAAAATCAAAACAAATGAAGTCACGTCTCAATCTTTCGTTAAAACCATACACAAACATAAAGAGTATCATCTTAAATTAAAATCACCTATTAAATAAAATAATACATAAAAGCTGAAAACCTTCTCTAATGCAAAGCACATTCCATCTTACGTTGAAAGTTTGCACTAACTGAAGCACTAGCCCCATCTCACGGAAAAATCACGCACTAATTGAAGTAACACTCCGTCTAACTCAGTCTAACCCTAAAAATGTATATCTCATTCTTGTGTTAAAATAATGCACTTAAAGTAAAACCCTGCCTCTTACATTAAAATCATACTCTAATTAAACTGTGTCCCCATTAAATCCTTTATTAACGAAAACAAACAGTAATTAGCAGACTTTTGTTCTTCAATTATACTGTCCACAGACACGCACGAACATGTATTTTTTCCAAAAATCCTGCTGCGGCAGATTACTTAGGAACCGCTCAGGCAGTCTCATATTAGCGCACCTTATTGAGAAAAAAATAAATACAACCATTTCTTCTACCGGGTATACAATCCTGTGCAAATCTGCTTGCTCCTCCTCCTCCCCCCTCTTCTTCTTCTTGTTCTTCTTCTTCTTGTTCTTCTTCTTCCTCTTCTTCTTCTTCTTCTTCTTCTTCTTCTTCTTCCTCCTCTCCTTCCTCTTCTTCTTCCTCCTCTCCTTCCTCTTCTTCTTCCACCTCTCCTTCCTTGTCCTCTTCCTCCTCTCCTTCCTCGTCCTCTTCCTCCTCTTCTTCCTCCTCCTCTTCTTCTTCCTTCTCCTCTTCTTCTTCTTCCTTCTCCTCTTCTTCTTCTTCTTCCTTCTCCTCTTCTTCTTCCTCCTCTTCTTCCTCTTCTTCTCCCTCTTCCTCTTCTTCTCCTTCCTCTTCTTCTTTTTCTTGTTCTTCCTCCTCTTCTTCTTGTGCTTCTTTTTGTTGTTTCTTCTTCTTCTTCTTAGCCTCCCCGTTAGGAGGACTTACAAGCCAGTGCCTAGGCTCAGATGCCTGTTGGGAAGAAGACGAACCTCTGGACTAGACAGAGTAAAGACCTGGAAGCGGGTGATCAGCCAAGCACCAGGTATGAGAGTCAGGAAGAGAATTATATGAAATGCAGAGAAAATTGATGCATGTAAAGGTGATGATGGAGCAGTGGTAGAATGAGTGGTGGGGGGAAACCGGAGAAAACTCTCCCAGACACCACTTCGTTCACCACAAATACTACATGCGGGTCCCTGGGATCGAACCTAGGCCGCCCTGGTGATAGGCGACGCTCGGCCATACTGTTCAATGTGCTTGCACATCATTTTATATTGCACAGGTTAGGAGATAATGCCACAAAACAAGTGGTAGGGTCTAAGCTGGACAAGAAAGTTTATCTGTATTATATTGTTTCTAGTCCACATTATAAAAGGAAATAATATCACTGTCTCCATTTTCTGTAAATGAGTGTGCAAGTTTATTTGCTATTCCAAATAGCTATGTTTGAGAGATTAAAACATTTTTTCCATAAATGTTATTCTTCAATGTTGAAGCACATATCAAATAGGTCCATAAAGAGCTATTTATGGTTGACATTCTTTGCTATTCTGAACCAATTCCTCAATCCACATATACTGTGTGCACTGACATCAATGGTATGTGCGAACTAGTTCACAAAGAAGTAGTTCACAAATTGATTACATCATGTTGCTTAATATTTGTTTTAAAAATTGCTTTTTAAATGATAACTAATAGTCTATATGCATAATAAAACTGTAATCAATAGTTTGTTTTTTATTTGTGGTTAATAAATTATGCTACCCAAAAATTATGAATCATACTTCTAAAATTGTTTTACACAATGACAAATGTCTGAACCAATAGCTCAACAATATAACATGTTAATTTCCAGTTAGAGACTAGACTGTATAATGTTGTCTCTTCTTCTCTTTCCGTGATTATCCTCCCCTTAAGTAGGACTTACACACCCTAGGACTTACAAGCTAGCCTAGGGTGGGATGCCTGTCGGGGAGCACAGAGGGACCTATGGACCGGACAGAGTGAAGACCTGGAAGCAGGTGGTCAGCCAAGCACCAGATATGATGAAGAGGATGATATGAAACGCAGGCGAAATGGATGATTGGAAGGGTGATAATGAAGCAATTGGTGGAATGAATGGCAGGGGAAACCAGAGAACCTGGAGAAAACCCATCCAGACTCCGCTTCGTCCACCACAAATACCACATGCGGGTCCAGCCTAGGTGGTAGGCAAGCGGTCTAACCACTCAGCCATGGCACCGCCATTATACTTCCAGGGAAGGATGAGGAATAATCCTGGCTGGAGAAAAATTCCTACCCCCTGCCGGGAATCAAACCTGGGACCCCTTGCACAGCAGGCAGGTGCTCTACCAACTGCACTACAGGGCCAGCCCAAAAAAGAATGTCAAAAGTCTTTTTGGAAAGTTGAATAAGGCATAGTGATGCTGCAGATGCAATTCCTGATATTTTCCTTGAGATCATCAATGGTATGGGGATTCTGCTCATACACTTTTCCCTTCAAATACCCTCATAAATAAAAATTACATGTCGAGAAATCTGGTGATTGTGGTGGCCATAAGTTTTTGCTCACAGTCCTTTCTTTGGTGAACATCTGATGAATACAGGTAAGTGACCTCACAGATCACTCAATATGTTGCTCCATCTCGTTGAAAGAAGCAGTAATTATACTCCTCTTCTGTCAGTTGGAAATAAAGTTCATCCAAGAAGGTCAAGTAGACATCCATGTTGACTGTGGTGTTGAAGATCGGACCAATAATGCATTTTGCAGTCATAGTGCACGACACCAATCTTTGGTCATGCAAGGGTTGCTCGAACAATAGGTTTGATAAGTGGATATTTGTCTCTGAATAATTCTCATGTTACCTTGATAGAGCTGGTCTTTATGTACACTTCTACAATGAATATTCACTCTGGTATAGAATAAATCATGCTTATTTAAAAAACAACTCTTTATATGTGTTTAGAATGCCTGTGAACTTTTATAAGCAACAATGGAACAAAGCATGCAGAATATAGTATAGCCAACATAATCACATTTCAAGAAAAAAAGAAAGAAAAGAAAACAATACCCTATATAATTTCTTTTCAAATCATATGAGATGAGACGGGGCCGGCCCATGCCGATTTTATCTGCCCAACTCTGTATTAGATAACCCTAATCAATACAAAATGTTCAAAAAATATTTAAAGTCATTCTTATATACTCACACCCCATATGCTGTGGAGGAATTCTTTAATACCTCATTCAACAGGTAAATATTCAATATATAGGGTTGATTGCATGTGACGGCTATTTACACCTGTTGGTTATTGTTCATCTATTGCAATGCATGGTGTAAAGTTTACTCTTGTTCATTTTTTCTTACACAATGCAAAATAGAGGAAAAAGAGAGTAAGTATTCTTGGTGGCGGGTATATTATTAGTCGTGCTTATATTTAATAATTGTACTAGTTCAATATGCCTGAGCATTGCTCACAGTGGGAAGAAACAAACAAACAAAAATCAATGGCTGAAGTCCTGGTAGTGTCATTGAATTTTTTTAAACCTGATTCAATATTCCATCTTTAACCTAGCCATAGTCAATTTAAAATAACAATTAAAACATGTATAGTAATTCTAATGGTGTGGTTAGGTATTTGGAAAATCAGAATTAAAGGTATTTATGAGGTGGAAGGCATCTTACATCCCAGTGTGATTGAAAATACCTCAGAGGTTTTGAATGAAAAGAATTGAATGCATTCTTGGGTTTCTTTTAGCTTAGTGGTAGACCCTTCGCACAACGTTAATGGACTACTCCAAAATAACTTGAGAAATTATAGAAGTGACTAATGGAAGTAATTTAGATAGGCAATTTATGGTCTGTGGCTAAACATAACATAGTTGGATGGTGTTAAACGTATTGATATCAAATGCTGATAGGTTGGTGTAAAAGCAAATCCGGGTGAAAAATTGTGATAAAATCTCTTTAAAACTGTGGTCCAAGTATAGAAATATCAATTTTCAGCAGCTGATTATTAGCACTCTCAAGATTTAATGGCACAAAGAACTCCCAAATCTCAAATTAATCACCTCAGTGCTACAATGAACATCACTTAGCTGCCTTCTTGCATTATGTAGCCCACTCTAGATGTGCTATTTTAACTGCTCTGGTGGCATAGTCCATAATGCTGAAAACTGATGTCCCAAAAGTCATTGGTTCAGTTCCCATCATTTAGTCTTTTCTCTTCTTTTCTCGCTCTCCCGACCACAACCCAATTAGTTCTTTTTCTGGAGCACCTCAAGTCTAAGGTATAGGAAACTCTGATTACTTCAGAAGAGGTCCTAACTGCCTAAATAATAGCAGCAGGTGAGGTTATTCAACACACAAGACATTTTGGATAGAGTACGACAATTGTTCCTTCACTGCTGTCAACTTTGCATTGAAAACGCAGGTTGGCATTTTGAGTAGTTCCTATAAAGCAGACATAAAGACTTGCATTTAGTATTTGTTATTTTATTTACGTTTGTTCATGCTTTAACCTATCTACCATTTTGAAGTACAGCATGTAAAACTTGTGTTAGGCAGGATTCAATCTTTCTGAGAAAGAATTGTAATTAATTAAACTGGTACATGTACTATGTTGAAATAAAATGCATACATTTAAACAAGTAAATTAAACATTTTAATCCATTGCTGCAGTCTTTTTATTTACTTTCTGAGACTAGACCTCAAGAAATCCTAATTAACAGACCATTTAGGAACCACTAAATTCACTTCACTCTGAGCGTCCATGAGAACATTTCAGGAATAAATATTTCTTCCTTTTCCATACATATTTAAACTTAAACTTATACTAATATGCCATTAATTTCAGTTAATTTGTATCCATTATCTCTAAGTCAATCAGCAATGGTATATGTTCTTATCCAGCAAGAATAAATCAAGGTACATACTATTCACACACTTTATCTTGACTTTCCAGATGGCTCTGTTGACACAACAGAGCTTTTCATGTCTTTTATGCAGTGATACTTTATATCTTAGAAGGCTAGGAGTAGTAGTTTCCACAGTTGTTTTTTCCAGGTTAGCCAACAGCTGAAGTAAAAGGCTAAACACATGACTTTCTTTTACCATTTACAGGAGTTTGCAGTGTGAACATTGGATCTGCTTCAGGCATTTAAACTAGAATGAGCCCTCAGTGCTATAGTCCTTACCAGACCAAGGCCTATTGCCTGACCACTACGTCCCCCACCTCTGCCCACTACAGCGAGGTGCAGAGCTGGAGGGTGGGGCATGGTCAGTGCCCTGGGCCCTCCCAGCCAGTTATGCAATCTTTACAACCAGGGGCCACAACTTCTTAACCAAGTAACTCTTCAATTGGCTCCTCAGGGACCTAATGAGGCTGAGTGCACCCCAGACCAGCCTCCCAGTGGGAGAAAATCCCCACACCGGTGCCAGGAATCAAACCAGGGTCCCCCACTTGGTAAGCAGCAGCACTACCACTTCACTAAGGAGATGACCTTCAGGCATTTACTACTTCAAATTTCTGTTAGAGTTGGTTAAACACAAAAGTGAAACAAAAGTAAACCAGGATGATGATGCAAAAAAGAAGCAAAAAAGGTAACATGACACAGTGAAATGCATATGTGATGACACAGGAGTATGGACAACGATTCTTTGTTGTCACTTTGACAAAGCATAGGCCTTCTTGACTTGGATTCTTCATAGCACTAGATTTCAGGGCTCAAGATAAAGTGTGCGAGTAGTACCTAATGAAAATAATTATGCTGATTTGCATTTTAGTAGCAGATAAAAGATTGCATGTCATATAAGTTTAAAATACATTTAAAATTTTGTACAAATTATCATTCTTAGCAAATCTCAAATATTACTTACATTCATTTAATATTAAAACATTACTTTCATCTCTTACACCAAATATCATAATCAGATTGCTTTCACTTTCCAGATGAAACTGTTGTGTTACCAGGTGACATGGAGGATAATGCCAAGGTTGTGAGAACTGGGACTGTTATCAATTCATTGCAATTGGAGTAGAGATGATGTCTTGGAGAGTGATTTTGACTCAGTTTCTGACTACTGGTATGGAAGTTCAGAACAACTTCATCAGTGCTGGCCAAATAAGAAGACAGCATTTGTTAAGTATACTTTTATATGATACTACTTTTATTAGGTCTAAAAATAATCATGGTAATGCAGAATATTATTGCTTATCATCCAGTGGAACATTCATCCACATGCTACAGTGTACCTTTTATCATTGGCATGGACAGCAGGATGAACATTTTACTGTGCTTTGTTTCTAAGAGCTGAATCATGAATTCCTTATTCATTTCTTTATAGTATATTTCTCTTTAGAAGTACATATGAGGCTCATGAACATGCCTACTTGGTGAGCAAGTGGAGCTCCTGATCATGTGCATTGCAAAGGAAGGGCAAAAGGGGGGCCATGCCCCCCCCCCCCCTTCGAAGTTAATACACTCAATATGCAATCAATTACTGACTACTAGACTATTATTTTAATTTTGACATAAATAACAATTTTTATTTTGCACAAATTAGTATGGTTATCCAATACAAATACTATAACTTTTGACAATTGTAACAGGGTTGGGTACCGGATTTAGGTAGGCATGAGAGGGATATTTCTCAGGCGCGAGGTTAGATGACAAACACGACACAGACGTTTACTAATTTTATTCTTCACCACTTCATTGCCTCGAAGTGCCGACCTGAGCGAGTTTCTGGTGTTTCGTTCTAAGATCGCTATTTGCTTTACTTTATGCTTATCACTGTCGCCTTTCACACCTCGACGTTTTTTTGGCGCGAAGCTATACTTATTCAGCAATACAAGGTTCACCCTCGTAGCCACATTGCAACACAGACAATCCGTCAGCCCCGTTCTCTTCCAAGTTTCCTATTTATATCTCACCCCCGCACTTTCTCTCTAGTCCCGTTATGGAGGAGGGGTGTATTTTCCCCCAGCTGTGTCCTTGGACTTTAGGCGAAACATGCCTGGGCGCGAGATGACAAAAGACGTTTTTGTCCTCTGGCATTCAGAAATGTGCTCAGGTCAATATACTTCCAAGAGGCAGCTTCTTTACACCATACAAACTTATACTTACACCTAAAAGTCTTATATATATGTACATTCTTAATCTAAAATTACAAATATATATACATAGAAGTTCCCGTCTCACAATAATGAATTAATATTGTTTGATTGCAGACTTTTAACATGCACCCCCTCCCCCCTGGAAAAGTCAGCCGATGCCCATGAGTAATCGTAAGCTTTCACGGCTGGAGTCGGCTAATAGATTCCTTTGGGCTGATAAGCCATGATCTGCTGGAGTCTTGTTGTTCAGATGTTGTGTCTTCAGTGGCATGCTCTTAATCTTCTGGGCAATGAATCAGTCACAGTTGGTTGGAGCTTGGCCTCTTCATTGATGCTGGTTGCTAATAGGCTCCCATGCGTTTTGTGTGCTAATACCTGTTTGGTATCGGAAGCCAGGTTTCACTCAATTTGAGTTTCCTTTCTGTTGAAATTATACAGGCATCTATAAATTTCTATTGCTTCACATTGTAGTCTAGCATGATAACGGGTGATCCAAAAGACTGTGAACCAGCTGCGCTGTGTTTGGTCTGTACGGGTCCTCTGTGCTCGTCACCGACTGCCGCTGTTGTAGAACAGCATGGATAAAACTATACAACGTTTTTAAAACTAGTTTTAAAGGCTTTACTTACCAATATAATTAAAGAGATGCTGAAACTGGTCCATACATTTTTGGCACATCTTTAGGAAATTATCCATCACTTGCCGTAGTTCACTTTGAGAAATGCTGGCAGTTTCCTGACGGATATTTTGTTTTAATTCTTCCAGGGTGTGCGGGTTTGTCTTTTACACTTTATGCTTTAAGTTACCTCAGGGATAGAAATCGCAGAGGTTAGATTGGGGGACCAAGGGGGCCACAAATTTCTACTAATAATTCTGTCCTGAAACACACTTTCAATTGTTCTCATCAAAAGATAGGCTGTATGAATTGTTGCAGAGTCTTGTTCAAAAAAGGCAAAAGCACACTCCCTGTCAGTTAATTCTCTAAAAAAAAAAGGAGGGAGAGGGGGAATTGTATTCATGTATGTACAGGCGTCAACTGTTGACTCAAAAAAAATTGAGCATATAACTCTTTCTCCACTAATGGCACACCATCCACCAACTTTTTTGTCATGAAGGGGTATTTCATGAACAATATTAGGATTCTCAGAGCTCCAATAATGATTATTTTGTGTACACACATGTCCATGAAGGTGGAACCAAGCCTTGTCCGTAAAAAATATTAAACGTGGGTCAATTTTGCCATTGTATACACTATTGAGAGTCCACTCACAAAATGTGCACCTAATTACAGGATCACCTGGTTGAAGAGCACATGCCACAGTTATTTTATATGGTTTTAACTTCAGCAATTTAGTAGCTCTTTGCAAAGAGCCATAAGAAATGCCTGCCTGTTGTGAAAGAGGCATAAGCGATATTACGGGGTATGAACCGGTAAGAGCAGCACACCATCTTTTAGATTTCCAAGCCTGAATACTTCCTGTAACCTGAAACTTATTGTAAAGTTTATGGGTTGCTGTACGGCCTGGAACTTGTATACGTGGAAATCTTTCTGCAAATCGCACTTGCACTTGGCGAGCTGAATTAACACATAATCATAAATAAATGCGTGCTGTGCAATAGAAAACAAATGCTGAGCCATAATACGCTTTGTGACTAACTACAGGACTAAATAATAAAGCACACTGGTAATAATGCAGCCGCACAATATCACATCAGCTCAACACTGATTGTGAGCAGAGCAGAGAAAAACAAGTCAACCCCATGGCCTTGTGTACATCAGCTGCTGTTATCGTGTTTCCGTCAGCACAGTGGTTCTTATGTTTTTGGATCTCTGTGTAGTACTGCATTGAAGAAAGAATGGTCATCTCCTTATATTCAATTATGTGTTCCCCTTCTGCCCATAGTGTATGTTCTGCAACTGTGAACTTTCTGGCTGGTCCAGATGGTAATGTCTTATGTGTTCTGACAATCGGAGGGATATGTTGGGTGGCATCTACTTATGTATTCCATACTGCAAGACCAAGGGATATTGTATAGACCAGCCAAAGTGAGTGGGTGCCTTTGACAGAGCCTACTGGGCATAAAAGTCATTTTTATGTTGTGGAGCTTAAGTAAGCATTCCATTTTGCCTGTCTGTGACTTTTCTGAAGTATGACAGGAAGGCTGCGCCCTTGCTCTTGGGTTGCACTTGTTTGAGACTGGCAGGGTGAGGTCAAGGTAAACATAGAGCTCTGCGGACTTCTTGGACTGTGTAACCACCAATGGCGTGGTGTTAATGTTGCCTCTGTTGCCACCAGCAACAGCTAGCAAATTGAAGAAAGTGTATCTACATTTTACATTATTTTTGTTCAAAGAATAGTGGAAAGTCCCAGCGGTTTCACTTTGAGATTTCAATTGCGTTAATTTGTGACCAATCCATCGAGACCGGTCGTCTAGCATCCTTCAGTTCTAAATAGCTTGTTATTTTGCCAGTAGCGCTCACTGGCAAACTCGAAGCTCAGAGACTTGCGTGGCATTTGTTTGACCCAGAGAGACTTTAGTTGTTTATAGCAAGATTGTTGCCAGTGCAGAGAAAATGCAAACCTTGAGTTTTAGTGTTAATTCTTCACGTATAACAGTAATATGGTGAATGATTCAATGTTAAAAGTACAATAAGAAAAATAGCATCACAATTTATGAGTAAAAGTGACTGTGCTGTGTGATCGAAAACCTTTTAAAATGGTCCTTGAGTTTTCGTTCGTTTGGTGAAAAATGTTATATTATTTCAACAGGAAGGCCAACTCCAGATCTTAAACCTTAAAACTAAATCACATGGGGGTTGCGAAAGGCATTTTAGTAGCTCTTGGCATAATGAGTATAACGAGTTTCCTTGTGGTTGTGACAAATTATTGAAACTATTTTGCTGGCCAAGTCTGCTTTTTTCTAATGAAAAGAATGCATAGACAAAAGATGACATCATAACATGGATAGTTTTGCACTTTGAGGGTTCATCACGAAAATTCAAAAACCCACATTCCTTCCTTGCAGCGGTTGTAAAGTTTGGAAAATCAAGCCCTGACACTTCTTTGAGTGGCGCGTTTAAGAATTCTGTTGAAGAGCATAATGAAAGTGTGCAAAGAAATAGATATATAATGGGGTGATTAATAAATGCCATTTGCTATTTAGCTCAGGAAGATCTCCTTATTCAGAGGTAGTGACGAGTCCGAAAATTCAGATAACAGAGGTAACTAGTAGAGCTCTTCCACTTAATTACTCAAACAGATGGTAAGTTAGAGGAATATCTTCGAACTGCGATTGTGTTTTCATAAAATCATATGACGTTCAGAGTGACATTACTGAGTGCATTTCTGTTTTGATTAATGAAATAAAGAATGAAGTGAGACAAGTTTTATATCAGTAACCATGGATGAAACCACTGATGTATAAAATAAATCTCAACTATCCACTGTTCTTCATTACATCACACCAGAGGGATGCGTTGAAGAAAAATGTGTAGGGTTTTGTGACATCAGTAGTGACCACACAGCAGTTAGGTTGTCCAAGTTTTTGTTCGAACTCGTGTAGGAATTCAAATCTGGCACAGAACTCATAGCACAAACATGTGATGGTGCGGCCATGATGGCTGGAAAGCATAACGGTTTACAGTTAATTGTAAGAGGGAAATATGAACAAGCTTTATTTGTGCATTGCTATGCCCACAAACTTAATTTAGTTTTGCAGCAATCAACCAGTCAGATAAAGAAGTGTAGAGTATTTCTTCAAGCAGCATCAGGACTGTCTACATTTTTTTCATAATCGCCCAAAAGAACAGAAGCTTTATACACTGAAGTGAAAAAACACATTCCAGCAGTGTCTGCCACGAGATGGAACTACAAAAGCAGAATCATTGATGTCATTTCCAGCTTGAAGACCGAACTTGCCGCCTTATTTAAATTAATGGCAGAAGATGAGAATGAATGGGGTGCTGAAACAAGAGCTTGTGCATTGGGCTACTACCAGAACCTCCTAAGCAGTGATTTCAGATTCTTACCTTTGGTGCTTTCACTTGTACTTCCTAAGTCTGATTCTTTATTTAACATCCTTCAGAAAAAATATGTTAGATATTGATTTCTGCAAACAAAAAATCAATGACTTAAAAAACAATATGAAAGATTTGCATGATAATTTTGACAAATTAATGGGGCAGGGATAGAATCTGGTCAAGATTTTTGCGAAACACGAATACCTTCAAAGAGATCGAGATTAAATAAAGGAGAAAATGACACAAAATCTTCATATCGACGAATATTGTATGAGATCCTAGATACAACACCTGGCCAAATAACCAACAGATTCTTGGATATAGACCAACTATAGTTCCGATCATTGTTGGACAGCGCTTCATATACGGAATATGACCAGACTTTCCCAGAGAGTGCGTTGAAGACTTTTCTTACTTATTATGGACAGTAGTCAACATAGTGTGATTAAGAAACAAACTCTGTTATTTGTAGAATTTGGAAACAAAGTACTCTACAAAGTTCACCAAGAGTTGTATGTTATGGCACTTAATGAAGCTTTGCCACAGGTGTATAAACTTCATGAATTAATTTTCACAATTCCTGCCACCAGTGCATCAGCAGAACGATCTTTTTCAGTGATCTGCAGAATACATACCTATCTAAGAAACACTCAAACTGAAAATAGACTTTCATCTCTGTCCTTGTTATCAGTGGAGAAGGGGTTGCTTAATAAACTTAAAAATCAACATCAACAATTGAAAATTCTGTCGTAGTCTTTTTTTTTTTTTAGAATAATCAGTGCATTGAACTGAAATACAAATAGGCACTGTAAATTGGAGAGATAAATATATTTTAAATAAGGTATGTGTCGCTATAATTTTTATTCCTATATATGTTTGTGTTTGTTTTATGTTATACAATTGCATACAACAAATATAATGTTAAACTGAGAACCCTCGGAATTTGCAGCTGCCATTCCCCAGATTAAGCCCGAAGAAATCGGCAACACTAATGAGTCACCCTTGCCACGCCACTGGTAACCACTCAATATAAGACTAATTGAAGATGTAGTTCCCGATGCAATGAGTTAGGAAGGTTCGCAGATGCGGGCAGCACAGTCAGCAAGAGTCTTTATAATTGTGTGGTTTTTGTTTGTGATGATGATTGGAATTCTTATTTAAACAGCAGTCCATATAGGTAGGTGTGTACAAGTATCCCGTCTGTTTTTTGTGACCAGAACATCTAAGAAAGCTGGCTGCCCATCTTTTTTTCTGTTTTGAATTGAATTTGTGGATTGATGCTGCTGAGATAATGCAAAATAACACCAAGGGCTGACTTTTCGTGATTCCAAATGATGATTGTGTCATCTACGTAGCAGTACGGGCGATTTGTGAGACGCAGAACTCAGACTAGTAGACTCGAAGGACTCGATAAAGAAGCTGGCAATTACCGGGCTCAGTGGGCTGCTGTTGGCAATCCCGTCAATCTGTTTGTAGAAGGCCTCGTTTGATTGAAAGTAAGTGGTGGTAAGAACGTGATGAAATAGCGCTAGTATGTCATCCGGAAAAAAGATGTTTCAGTTGTGTGATGACGTCATTTATAGGAACCATAGTGAAGAAAGAGAAAAATCGAAACTAACGGGCACATGAGCCTGCAAGTTCTCTAGCTTCTGGATAAAATGTGCTAAGTTATTGATGTAAAAGTCTTGTAAAGCCGACAGGGGTTGTAGTAGGCTAGCTAGATACCTGGCGACCTCGTAGATAGGGAACCCAATGTCGCTGACGAAAGTTCGTAATGGTACTTCCGCTTTATGCATCTTCGCAAGGCGGTTGAGCTTCAGATTTTGAGATGCGGCCCTTGTGTTCATGTGGTATGGGTGTCTTCACCAGATTGTTAGTTTTACGTAAAATGCGAGCTGTAGGATCATGTTGAAGTTTATGCTATATGTCAGGCTGCAATAGATCTATGGTCTTTTTTCTGGTAGTCAAGCTGGTTCAGAAGGACGATAGTACTATCCTCATCTGGAGCAGACGGTGATGTCCCTTTTAGCATTAAGATTCTTGGGGGCAATTCTTTTCTAGAGCGTCAAGTTGCTTGATGGACTTTGATACGTTGAACAATCCCGGCGGATCTCTTCAACAGCAAGTGTTGGAAGGTCACTTATTCCTGATTCGATGTCGGAAATAATCTTTTATCCGCAAGGAAAGTGGATGACAGTAAAATGACCTCCTTCTGCAAGTAGTAAGGCTTAGGCAGACGATAACTAGTGAGCGGATGAATTGACGATAGCGCGACTAATGCCCATTGCTGAAACAGTCTGTGCAGTAGTAGAAAAGTGGTCAAACTTAAGTCGTGCAGTTAAATTATCAGTGTTACGAATCAAGGAACCGTAAGCAATCCTGTGTTCTGGTTCCAAGTCGTGTCTATGAAGTGTGTTGCTTAGCCGTAAATGCAAAGAAAGAAGCACAGTGTCGTTAGCAGCTATTAGGTGTGCGGTATTAGAAGGCACATGAGGTGGAGCTCGAGAGGGCTCGCCTAGAGCGACTGTCCTATCACAGTCGTGCAGCATTGCCTAGTTCAGAAAGCACAGCACAAGCGTGAGCAACAGAGATTTCTGTTTTTCATGCGCCCAAAATTATTACTGGAAATTCGACATTCTAACATGCCTTGGTGTACAAAGGCCATTTTTCTACGACGTGTGGTTCTCGAGTAATCGCTTCGAGAATAAATAATTGACTCCCGTGTTTATGCAACTTCCAATCTTGCCTGTGTGTTTTATTCCTTTTCATTACGCGTTACGGAGTAAGACATTACGAAGTGTCGTTAGGAACTGCGTATATTTAGTTCATAAATTAACTGACCACGGATCACTGCAGTCGCGTGCGAATTCTCTAGTTCAGTTCAAGACCAATCCGTAACATATTGTGCTTTGTGTAACTGTGACAATAAGCGGAAAATTCACATGTTTACATTGTGTTTAGTGGGGTAGTAAGGGGTAGTGATGCGCCTCCTATAGCCTCTCCTACCCAATTCCCATCCTCATCCTGCCCGTGGTGCACCCTGCTTTTAACAGATGAGGCTCTGGGGACCGAATCACAGCGGTATAACTGTTTCATCTAAAATGGAGGAAATGTCATTTACATATGTGCTGCCCTATCACAGCACAACAGCGTCCCTCGGAGGCACATGAGGGGAAGGTCGGTGGATCTAAATATCATCTATTTAGTCCTCCCGGCTAGGTCCGATGGACCCGTTGACCAACGATAGGTGTGGTCCCCCTTGCAAAATGGGGGTTTAAGTCGGGTGATGTAACTGCCACATTGTAAAACTGGTGCCCGTTAAGAAAACAGTTACATGAAAGCCACATACATGAATATGAGTCCTAAAGATAAACATTCCGGAGTTAAAACTGTCCCCCAATCGGATCTCCGGGTGGGGACATCTTTAGGCAAATTTCATCATTGTTCCAATACTTTAGTACTTGAAGACCTGTGAAGCATTAAGATCAGAAGAAACTACAGTTCAAAAGTATTGGAAAGCACGAATGCTAATGGCTTCATTGCCAGATGCAAGGCACTAGAAAACAACAACAACAACAACATTGTGTTTAGTGAAGTGTTACGAATATCATCATAAGGAAGTGGCTCGAGATAACACAGTACAGAGTTTAGTTATAAATATTCGAGAAACTAAACTTTTAGCCTGTCATTTATATTATAAATTCCTAACTCTTCTCTTATACTTTCATTTGTTATTAGGTCTCTTTTCGTACATCCCTTCACACTTCTTAAGAATTTCATTTCTGACGCCTGTATTTTACTCTGTTGCTTCTTAGTTGACGTCCAAGCCTCACTTCCATACGCTAGTATAGGTGCAGCCATAACTTTGTAAAACTTTAATTTTGTTTCTTTACGTAATTTGTTTCTGAATGTCCACTCTTTGAAACTTGGATACTTTATTGTCCACGTCATATTCCTTGTCATAACTAACGTCAGTTCCCAAATAGTTAAAATGGCTCACCTGTTCAACACAACGGTTGTTTACAACTATCTTTGTTCTAATGGGTTCTTTCCCAATGAATGCATTACCTTTGTTTTTATAAAAGAAATTTTCATATTATATTGTTCATTCAGTGAGTTTAAAAATAGATTTTTGCAGGGTAGACTCGCTATTTTGTATGACAACCAAATCGTCAGCAAACAATAAAATATTTAGAAAGTTGTTTGAAATTTTAAAACCTACGTTCACCAGTTGCTTCCATTGCCAAATGTGCATCTGTTCAATGAATAATACGGATTTGAGGCCATTGATACTCTCTTTCTTATTTTCCCTTGAATATTACCAGTCTGATTTACAATAGTTCCAAGGTACTCACAGGTTTCTACTTGTGCTAAATTCTGCCCATAGCATTGAATCCTCATCTGATCTATTTGAGCTTCTGTTCTGGCCATCATTACTTGGCCTTTTTAAATGTTTATTAACATTCCTTTCTCTTTTAACGTTTCTGATCATTCTATGACTGGTTGTTAGAGCTTCGTTTCAGAATCTGCAATTAAGATCACGTCATCAGCATATACTGACAAAATACCGTCCTGAGTTTTTTCATTCCCACTAAGGATTTATTTGTTCTCATCTTGCATGTTTTAAGAATTTTATCCATAAATATATTTATTTGATCATCTGATCCTATGTAGGGTTTGCCTAGCGACACAGAAATAATAATTAATTTCATACAGAAATAATAGATAGCAAATATAACAAAGACAATAATAAAAAAACAGCAACAATCGTATAAAACGTAACAATTATAAAACTACTAATTTAGACAAAATAGCGGACTCGAGCTGACTCCTTGCTTGACAGCTTCCTCTAAGTTCCAGAGGTTGAAACATTACATTTGTCATGTGCTGGTTAAAAAATATTAAATAAATGAGCTGAAATTAAATATTTTTGATAACTCATGCTGAAAATTTTGAAAATATCAATAAACTGCATAGAAAAATTTTTCCTCTTAAAATAATTAAATCTAAGCAATGGCGAAATGACAATTTCTTTATATCTACGAGTATATACTTAGCTCAAATTAAAACTTTAGGAGAGTTACAATAAACTGTAGGGTCCAAGGGTCATTTCATATTAGCACATCAAAAAGTGATGATTTATTTCTTAGTAAATACATTAATAATTTAAAAACGGTTTGACATAGAACAATGAAATGTTGTGTAAACTATATATTTTAAGTTCTGAATGTGTGAAAAAAAAATTCAAAGCAATCAGAAGAAAACTGAATTTTTTTAATTTTCATAGATACATTGCCTTAATCGGTACCCTGATCCTCTTTGTCCGCTGTGCGACAACTTATTGGTCGGTCCAAAAATGTAAGAAGCAAAACAGGATTCCATTTCACTCCTTCCAATCCCTTAAAGCTGTTGTGGGAGGTACAGTGTAATTGCGTACAGCTGTTTGGCGGAGGCTGGGTGCACTTAGCTGTCAGAATGGATTTGTTTTAATTCAACTAGTAATTAATCATTCCAAACTATGTAAAACCGTAAAATTTTAATAGAAATAGCGGGGATATAACTATTTTCAACAAAACGTCAATAGCTATGGGATACTTTAATCTTGGAAACAAATTGTAAACAATATAAACATGATTTCTAATGTCTATTGGGGAATAAAGTATTTGTAAATACACCTTTATCCCTTTCCCAGCAATGTTAATCCTTATATTGTAGCGACTTAACAATGTTACATTTGCTATTTTTCAGCTAGCCATTTCAACTATAGGTCAAAACCGAGAGCTAGTATACTCTTCATCGAATCTCCATATTTGTTATCATAGTTGTGTGGTATTTAGTTGAGGGAAACTGGATGGTTGGCAACGCTAATCAGAGATGATGCAATTTGGTTGTGGTCTGATGTGTGACCTCTATGTCAAAACCTGACGTATCGGGATTTTTGGATTGATGCATTTTTTAGGATAGGGAGGGTGAATTAATACAAGTATATTGTATAATATAATTGTTATTATGAGTATTTAAAGTAATTCTTTGGATGTGTGTATAGACTGTATTGAAGGTAGGTACTTTAGTGCTGAAGGCAAGTTTTATTCAATCATAGTTGCGTTTAACTTGTGAAGGTTATGACAAACTTTTATGATAAGTGGCAAAAAAATAAGGGGCAGGGAAATATACTAAGGTTTGTAATTCTCATTAAATGTATCAAAATTATAGATTAAGGCAATATTTGTGTTCCTTTTGCTCTTAGGTATGGCTGACTCTGAATCCAGCAGTTCTTCAGTGACCAACACCAGACACAACGTACCGGGAGCATTCTCGACGTTCGGCGGGCAACGGGGAAATCAGTTGCTAATGACACATTCCGTAACAGCTCCATTAGGTACATGTCATTTGAAATTCTTAAAAACAAATTCTTCTGTAAACTCACTTTTAAGGGTTATCTTCATTTCAGTGCATGTATCAATTGGAGAGAGAGAGAGAGAGAGAGAGAGAGAGAGAGACAAGTAAGGCAATGTCATTCTGCGATCCTGCTGCTGTGATTTTGAGGGCCTGGGCTGTTTCTTGTTGATTTTTATTTGAGACACTGCTCTTACCAAACTGATAGCAAACTAAATTTGTCAATTTCTTGGGTAAAATATGTTTGTGATGACCAGCATGAAGAAGCAATATTACAAAATTGTTTGCTTGAAGCAAACAGGTTATTACTTTCTCTACTACATATACTAACACGAAGAAGGTATAGGAATTAGAGTTTGTAAGAATGGTTAGTACAAGAGCAGAGAAAGTCATGTGACTGCAGCACTTTAGATTTTATCTTAGCTGTGTAAAGAGCGCAGAATTTCAAAGCCTTCATATGGTGACTAACTTTAAAAGATTCGACTATCGCTCAAAGCCTTCTGTAGGGAATGACAAGTCATTTGATTTTCATGATACTGCTATAAACAATTGGTAATTATACTTATTATTTGGTGACATATATACATATTTCTTGTTCACCTAAGTTTAGAAGATACATATTAGTCTGTGGAAATATTAGTAAGAGGATATTTTATCCAGAAATAATTATGATTTATTGAAACGTATACATTCTGATGGTTTGGAAATGGCGATATTTACGTTGACAACACATTTTCTAACCTTATGTTTATAAAAAATAGAGGTAATTGACGTAATTGACAGGCAACAAAATAGCGGGATTAATTCTTGACCCTACAATCCGATTTGAAAAAATCTAGACCAAATTAAGGAGATTGATAAGGGAAAAAGCCTACTTTTGAGCCTTGCATCCCTTATTTAATAGAATTTCTTTTCAGTGGGTCTCTTTTGAAACTGTTGTGTTGTGAATGTTATGTGAAAAAAATGGCAAGCTCGAGTGGTACCTATATCTAGGAGGGGCTGTGTGAACAGTCCTAACAATTTCTGTTATGTCTGTGGTTGTTATGTGATAAAACAACAGAAAAGAAACATTACTGCATTTATTAAGAGTTTATATCTGGCCTATATTAAAAGAAAATTAGGAGATCAAGACAAGAATGTTGTTCCGCATATTGTGTGTAAAAGTTGTCCAGAAAATCTAAGACAGTGGTACAATGGAGTTCATTCTTGCCCTTTGGTGTTACTATGGTATGGCACGAACAACAAAACTATATTAATGACTTATTTTTGTCTTTGTAATATATCTGGATTTGATAGGAAAATCAAGGTGAGTATTGTATATCCAAACTTGTCATCAGTAATCAGGCTTCTGCTCCATGGACCTGATGTTTCTGTTCCATCACTATCTACCGTATTGCCAGAAAGTAGTGCTGATACTTCGAGTGTAGAAGATGAAATAAGTTGGTCCCCAGACTTAGAAGATAACAATCCAAATCCACTGAGTCAATCAAAATTAAATGATTTGGTATGTGATTTAGGTCTTGCCAAAGAAAAAGTAAACTTTTAGGTTCAAGGCTGAAAGAAGATAATCTTTTAGCACCTGGAACAACTTTCTATTGGTAAAGACATAGAAAAATAAGAGTTCAACAAATGTTATGTAAAAGGAGTACTAGTGTATTGTTGTGATATCGCTAACTTGATAAGGTGTCTTGGCACAGCTTACGAAGCGAAAGATTGGCGTTTGTTTATTGACTTGAACAAGAGAAGTCTGAAAGGTGTTCTGCTACACAACAGCAATATGTTTCCTTTGATTCCAATAGCTCACTCTGCATCCCTTAAAGAAACGTACCAAAATTTATGTACTGTCCTGGAAAAAGTTAAATATAATGAACACAAGTGGTTCATGTGTTGTAATCTTGAGCTGTGCCATATTTTATTGGGCCAACAAGCAGGGTACACAAAATTTCTGTGCTTTTTGTGTGAATGGGACTCCAGAGCCAGAGAAGGATACTGGGGTGAAACTAAATTGGTCAGAAAGAAAATATTTAGTGTCAGGGACAAAAGTCTAATAAATCGCTCGCTGACTGACTCACAGAAGGGTTTGCTACCCCCACTGCATATAAAATTAGGGATAATGAAGCAATTTGCCAAAGCTTTGGACAAAAGTAGTTGTCTCCAATTTCTTATAAAAAATTTCCAATGTTGTCTGAATCAAAAGTGAAAGAAGGCATTTTTAAGGGCCCATAGGTTCGCAAACTCATGAAGGACGTTCATTTTAGAAGTATCATGACAGACATAGAGGTTTAAGCTTGGGACTCATTTAGTGAAGTCATAAACAAGTTTTTGGATAATGTTAAAGATGACCAATATGACCACATTGTTAAAATGATGCATGAAAAGTTAAAGACACTCAGATGCAATATGAGCTTAAAATTTGCATTTTCTCCATTCCTTGGGACCACAAACGCAAGTCAACTAAGCGTTTATTTTCAGCAAAGCGGAGGAGAAAATAACATCATAAGGTATTAATCAAAGCTTCACGGGTGATCAGCCGTGTTTCTAAATCTGACATGGCTGATCACCCGTGAAGCCTTGGTTAATAACGCTCGCCATGAAAGCTTTAAGTCTGACATCAGAATGGCTTTGCCATTTATTGTACTTCTCAGCACATGGCATTCTTACAACGGCACCTGCAGCAAGGTTTGGACAACCTTAGAGAATGGGGCTCAAAAAACGGCTTCCATTTCTCAACTGAGAAGTCAATCTGCATTAATTTTCTGGCACCGTAGGAGACGATTACTACCTTTGCTCCTTTTTGGTCCAGATTTACTTCCCTTCACAGATGAGATGCATTTCCTGGGGTTGATCTTGGATAGGATAGCACAGCTAAGAGCACAATGCTACCATTCCCTGAATATCATGCGAGTGCTAAATGGCAAATCGTGGGAAGCAGATCAAGCAATTTTGTTGCAAATGTATTGTGCAGTGGTCTGATCCAAACTAGACTATGGGTGTATTGTTTATTCATCAGCATGACCATTAGTGCTGAGAAGATTAGACACGGTCCATAATAGGGGCATCCGCATGACAATAGGAGCTTTTCCAACAAGTCCGGTCGTGAACCTTTACGCAGAGTCCGCAGAACCTCCTCTGCAACATCAGCGTGAGTTTTTCTTGGCAAATTATGGTTGTGTGCTTAAATGTATGCCTAAGCACCGAATGTTTGCTTCTTTTTTCACCACACTAAGAGAAGGATATAGGAAAAGCACACTTAGTCCTAAGCAAGCAGGTTTTTATTTCCAGAAGCTTCTAAGGAAGCTTGGAATTCAAATGCCGAAGATGTTTCCCAAAGGTGAGAAGCTCTACCCCCTTGGTTATCTGGCACGCCCCATGTAGATCTTGTGGTGACTGTACAGTGGAAGTCCATGATGCCTATTTCAAGTATCTGCATGTGTTTCTTAGAATTTTTGTCAGGCTTCACTGACCGACGTATTTACACTGATGGATCCAAGAGCACCAGTGGTGTTGGATGTGCTTATGTTTATGGAACCGAATCACATACATTCGGTTTTCCTAATAGCACTTCCATTTTTACTGCAGACCTGTATGCAATTTACCAAGTCATTTTATATGTGTGCCGTCGCAATTTGGGTGACTGCCTGATTTTAAGTGATTTCCTTAATGAACTTCAGAGCCTTCGTGAGCTGTACAACCCCCATCCTATTGTTCAATGTACTCAGGATGCCCTCCATGTTTCACACACTTCTGGCGTTAGCGTGGTGTGTACATGGATTCCTGGTCACATAGGTTTGCCAGGGAATGAAATGGCAGATTTGGCAGCAAAGACGGCAACTACATAACTTAGTATTACCATCTCTCATGTTACTTCGGAAGACTAGGGTTGAAGTGCTGAGAGCAGTGTTGTCGTGCTGGCACAAAGAGTGGACAGCTCTCTGCGGTAATAAGGTTAGAGAAGTAAAATAACTTCTGATAAACTTCCTCTCGCATATCTTGTCGCGAGGAAGTTAACTCTACTAGGTTGAGAATTGGCCACTAATTTTTCACATGGTTACCTATTTAAACGGGACCCTGCCCCTCTATGTCTGCTGTGTGACAACCTTTTGTCAGTCCGTCACGTGTTCCTCTCTAGCGCACCTTTGAGATTCTCTGCAGCTGCCTGCCAGACTTGCAGAGGTCTTAGTGGATGACAAAACAGCTGTTGATAAAGTTTTTAAATTTTTTAGCGGAGTGTAATATAAGTTTGGGGATTTGAAAGTTTAGATATCTCTTTTTTATGCTTTTTGACATATTTATCACCCTGTTTTATATTCTGGCTATTGCCACTCTCTTTTTATATTTGTATATATTTTCGTTGTTACTATTATTTTATTTTATCTTATTTTATTTTTTATTGAAGTTTATATCTGGCTTTTGCCATGAAATACTTTTTAAGGGCACTGATCACCATGCAGTTGAGTACCCTTAAACCTGCATTTCCTCCCCCTCTATTGCTGATATATGAATAGCAGTACTGGTATGCATATAATTACAGTAGAAGCCCAAAATAGCATGGTCCAAAATACTGCAAATTTGGATTTAACGCAGGGGAAACTATGTCCTCCAAAATTATATTGTACCTCTTATTTATGTTTTATTTGTGAAAGTTGAGTTTAAAATCTTTTTTAAAGAGCAATACTGGAATATACTTTTCGCTACCCCTAGCTTGGACCTTGGCCACTGCATTGCTAAGAATTTCCCGAAATAACAAGATATGCACATGGAAAAAAGATATTCTGCATGTTAATGATGTGATAAGTACCATAAACGAGATGATCCTCTGTATGGAGGAGCAAAATGAATCGAACAATATTCATCACCATCTTGCTACAACTAAGCAGTATGAGAAAAAGACGTTAACTATGCTGCCAAACAAAACTTTACTGATTTCTTTAAGGCAGTAGAAAATTAGTTTAGATTAGGTCAGTGTAAAATGGGTATAGGATAATCATTGTATGTACTGTGTAAATTAAGATTGATTGCAGGACTGGAATCCCCTAGTATAACTGGTGTGTAATTGCATTTAAAAGTGGTGTACTTTACTGTATGTTACTTACTTTACAGTGTAGCCTATCCCCCCAGTTAATGCATCTTTATTCCACAATTTCAGTGCTACATACAGTTTAAAATATGTGACCTATTTACATTTTACATGTCATCTCCAATTTATACATATCAAGAATGTATAACCTAATTACATATTTACAATGTACTGTAATTTATTATTGCATGAATAATACACTTCTAAGCTCTCATTTTGATATACTGTGGAATCGTTATAACACGGGGCTAAAGCATGTCCCCCAAGAACCGCGTAATTTCAGGATTCTCCTGTGTTCTAACCAGTATTATGTTTATCATATATGTGTTTGTTTAATTTATTGCCTTCTTGTATTAAATAATATACAATTAATTTTGAGTAATAATTAAATAAAACAGTTTCAGTTCCAAAGAAAATTGACTTTTATGCATTCTCATTTATATATTATTTTAGTTGTCTCTCTAGTAAAATGTATAGCTAAGGGTATACTGTTTGTCCCAAATGAGAAGCAATGATATGGTTTAGTCAGTTAATGTGTTTCATAAAGTAGGTCTGGGACAACACTGCCACATTTATAACATATGCCTACTTTTGTACTACATCCACTGTTCTCTTAAACGTTCTCCTTGGGGCTGTAGTGTTCTGTTTCAGTTGACATTTCTACATGTGAATCATTCTGTGTAAAGGTTAGGACACACTGATAAATGCAAATATTCGTACTCTAGCTATAACCATTTTTATGCAGCATGGTTTTAAATAGAGTACAAAAGAATGTTATTTGTTTATAGGACCTCTCAGTGGTTTTGGCATTGGAAGAGTTCAATTGGAGCGACGAACAGCAGAGGGGCAAAGAATACTTCGAGACAACTTGCATACAGTATTTCAGGAATTGCGACCGCTTATGGAACATGCAAGAACAGCAGAAAGCCATGGTTTGTCGCTTTCTTGGTTGCGAACAGCCCAGCAACAAACTCAACAACAGCAAGAACATTCGCACTCGTCACATCAGTCAGCAGCCCCTTCGTCACCACCTCCCTCACAGACAATACCAGTTACACAGCCATCATCCACAGTAGACAGTTTTGTCATTACTTTGGACACAGATCAGGCGTCTGCACCACACAGTGGAAATTCTAGACATGTGACCACCAATGCTACTTCAGCTGAAAATTTGGTAAACAACATCAGAGAGGCTGTTGCGGCTCACAATGCAGAGCATCATCCAAATAACAACAATAATGTGGAAGAAGGTATGTGTAAAACAAGTACTTGATTAGCAATGTAATGGGCCATTATCACTTCAGAGTTTGCAGTTATGGCCAGGACCTTGGTTGTTTGGGAAATGAGGTACACAACATGCAGACCATTGCCGCACAGCAGAACCGGTTTGTTCGTGCTGGTAGCGCAACATGCAGTGCTACCTGTGTTCATTTAGAAATACAAAACCAACAGTATGACACTTGCGTGATAGTGATTTTATTGTTACTATTACAATGCACTTCTATATACATTCTAAAGCTTTCAAAGCAAAATCTTCTCCTATTATCATGCAAGCATGATAAACATACATGATACATGGAAAAACTTTGTTCTACGTCACAGGATGTGACAGGTGCAAAATTAAAATGCTGAACGTTATCTGCAGGAAATAAACAGTTGATGCAGCTGGCTTTCCGTCTAAGGTATGTCGAATGTCATTCATGACGGAATACCCAGTTATTTTTCAGTAGAACAGAGTTTTTCGGTGATTGATGTAGATGGAGCTTTATTGAGTCTTTCTGACAGTGTCTGAACTAGCTCAAGAGCTTTGGGCATTTCTGTGTGACATGTCTGCAGATGTGTGATTGTATCAGAAATATGCCGAAAAGAGTTGTTTATAAACTGGAGCTTTTCACATAAGTGATTTTATTGTTTCAATTGCGAACAGTCTGTACTGTCGAAGGCATTAACTATTTTAGTGATTATAGTATAATGCGTGGCATAATATGGCACTGCATTGAGCCAGGTTCCCCACCTCATAATGATGTGTTGCGGAGGTAAAGGTACCCTTAGTGCCATTGCTTTGAATTTCATTATTCTTGCCGGAGCCTACCGGAACATTCTCTTCATATTTGAAATGAATTTATCTACGTCATCATAAGATGACCGAATCTCCTCCACCACCCTGTGGCAAGTATGTGCCAAGCATGTTAAATGAATCATGTTTGTGTAAGTTTTCCGAAGCTTGTGTCTTTATGTCTGTACGCCGCAGCTGTCCACTGAGCCATGTGGACGTCATGTGCCTCACATCACATGCATACGTCGGTTGCAGTTAACCTGTGTTCACTGCAGAGCGCTACTATGCCAACCAAGATACTTTCCCTGGTTATGTCTGTCAATTTTACTTTCTTTCTCATCTAACTGTAGGTAGAGGATATATTATAGTCCGTGCAAAAATTCAATACCCTTGAAATTTCACTAGAAATGCATGGTTTGAGGTCCCCTTGACCAGAAAAAGATCACGTGCATGGAGGTATTTTAGTTACTTTCCATTTTCCCAAAACTGGCTCTATTGATTTTTATTAAAATGTATGTTTTAGCTATTAATCTGATGTGAGAAATTTCTGGAATGGCCTGTGAAATTCTTTTTGTACAGATTGGATAAATTATATAAACAATGTACTTTACCCAACACTGAGCATATTTTCAACAAGAATCAGCTGTACTTGATGAGACAGAACAAAGTTAAAACATACCCCAAGAAATCTCTGAATAGGTTATCACAGGTAATGGGAGTTTCACAATTCTCTGGTTGGAAAGCCACTAAACTTTTAAAAAAATTAAAACCATGTAAGATAACCATAGTTCAGGAACTGCAACCACATGATACTGTGAGTAGAGTAAATTTCTGCAAATGGGTGTTGGGTAAAGTTAATGATGCCTCTATGTATCTAAAGTTTTTTTTTTTTTCCACATACTAAGAATGGTTTTAAAATAAGAACAATTAGAAACTAAAAGCTTCGCTTATCTTGCAGTATTAATAAGATAAGTGAAGCTTTAAGTTTCTAATTTGTTCTTATTTTAGATTCTGTTGCTTCACTTTTAATAGTTTCAATTTTTCCTTAACCTCTTGAGCAATGGCCATTTAAAACGTCCGCGAGCCAAGAACTGCTACCCAATATCCAGCGCAGGGCATTTAAAGTGCATCGTATATACACAGCTGTATTTTGTGTAAATATTAAGTTATTTTAATGAAACAAAAACTGGTATAAAACTCGTTATTTGCAGTATAAATGTACGTCATCAGCAAAGTTGAGTTGTATTTACAAAACGTTGAAATGGCACAATTTTGTTTCACTGTGGTGAAAAGTCAACTTTGCTCTGTCGAACGCATCTAATATAAGTTCTCGGAAAGAAACAGTAAAGGAACACCCATTGTATGTGTGCCTTATGCGTCAGCATACTGTGTAATAAAGCGCTACTGTATGCGTGGTCTCTTGGGTCATCAGAATAGATCAACATTGCAACTTTTGCTTACGCGAGTTTCGTAACTTAGTAGAGTCCGTGTCTTTCTTTGTTGAAATACATACGTACACTTTCCTGCTTGTAGCTGAAGGGAGAAGTGGTATAAAAAGGTGTTTTTGCACCAACTGGATATAACCATATACAATTGTTTGGTAATTTGGAGAGCTCTCTAAACCCACACAGGACAATGACCGACCTTGACTTCCGACTATAAATAGCTTGCAGCCTAATTGAACAATACCACGTTGGGGGTTGAAAATCCAAAACCCCTGCACCCCTCAGACTTCAAGGAAAACATTATCCTAAAATGATACCACCAACAGCAAAGAAGTCCCGCCCATCTCGAAAGTGTTTCGTGTGCCGCAAGAAGGGAATTCGTGAATGTGGAGATGTACCTACCCTTATGTGTTTATCCCTGTTTTGAGGTAAATCACTGCAGAAAGAACATATTAAGGTAAGCCAATAAAGTATATAGACTTTACTAAAATGTTTCATAAAGGGAAAATTAAAATAAGTTGAGTTGGATAAGGGATAAATAAGGGTTAAATGCTTAAACGCACAGGACGTGTATACACGTCCATATCGCTCATCCGTCATTTTAAATGGACGTGATTTCACGTCCATATCCCTCAAGAGGTTAAGAATGGTTTTCTTTAAATGGCCATGCATCAACCTAACACAACAGATACTGGAGTGCAGAATATAAATATGTACATAGGTATATAATAAATGATAGGCATTTGGATCATCTAGAAGCAGACATTTAATCAAGTTAAATAATGTATCAGTACACCGACTTGTTAAATATAATTTAAACTTTTTTTCTCTTTCCTTATCTTTTTTTTATATTTTACTTAATAACTTTGAGTCAAAATTAACACTTTGAATTCACTAACTGTGCTTTGCAGACGTCTACATGATCAGCTATCTTCAACTCAGAATGTCTGCAAAATGTGTGTACTGTGTAAGTAAAAGTTCGTCAAAATTCAAAGTGTTAATTTTGAAAAGGTAAGGGTAGAATTATATTAATTTTGACTCAAAGATATGCAAAATCATGTTTGCTTCACTGTGTACCTATTCCAATTAGTGTATTTATTAAATTTTTTCTTGTTTTAAGAGACTCGTAATAAATAAGGATCTTAAGAATCTCTGTTTGCACTAGTTGTGGAATTGAAACTGAAAGTATTATTTCCTTAATTTTCAGTTTAGATAATATTTTTAACTGTGAAGGGACATTTATGTATGACATATGCATGCAGTGCTTAAATTGAACTATTTTGTGGGCTTAGAATAAAATTTAGTGTAAGTCAAGATATTTTACAAAGCATTCCATCAAAAATAAAGACAAAGAATGTTTTTATTTTTGTTTGTGCAGGTGCGGCTGAAATGTTACGACATAGTCCAGAAACGAGACAGTTTCTTGCCTTGTTACAGAAATACGTTCCATTTCTGCTTATTCTTCTAGCAAAAGGCATTTATGATCATCGACTGGGTAAGCATTACAAACTTGTATTAATTAACAAATTACATGCATTTTAGTGATATAATATGCATAACTTGATTCATCTTCCTCTATTTTCCTTAGGTATCCTTATCTTCATTGGACTCTTTATCACATTCAGCCATGCAAATGCTGTAGTGAAGCGAGAGATAGCAAAACAGAGCAGGCGGAGTTTGGCATCTTTACTGGTCATTGTATGCAACTTATTGGGATGCATATTGTTTATTTATTACTTGTTTCAAGACCAGAAATTATATTTGAGGTAATGTATGTTTCTTTTGATTTACTCATTATTATTCCTTCTGTTGCATGTATTTTCATCTTCTTAAATCCCCTCCAGGGGCCTATTACAGTAGGTACAGGCTTGGCATGCCCAGGGTCCCAAGCCGCTCACTGCCATTTTACCCTTTCCACCACCATTAACTGTGCCACGTGGTAGTTGCTTTTGTTGTTACTCATCACCTTCCTCTTCTAGGGTTATTGTAATTATTAGTTTGTAATATATGTATTTAGGCTTTCACGGCTGGTGTCTTGACTATTCAAAATGTTTAGTTCTTCCGAGCTTGTAGGCCGTGGTCTAGAAGGCATGGTAGATACCAACATTCTGCCAAGTACTGCACTTGGCATCATCAGGGTAACACGATCCTCTGTCTGCGCTGGTCAGATTTTGAATGTGGAAGCAGAGAAGTAGTGGAAGTAATTACCGTTAACATCCGTTACGGTTATTTATATGGGTGGGGATGGGTGGGGCATTATTGCGCTGGCTACGGTAGTGATTGGCCAGTTGTAGGTGGGGTTTTATTATAACCGTTGTGTGCATCTGAAAGTTTATCTAAAACCGGTATCCATACTTTATGTACACGTAGTATTTCTTCTTTGTGATTGAAGTTGTCTTTGTGTTTGTAGATTTCTATGGCTTCCCTTTGTAGTTGAGCATAGTAGTTAACTGTAGAAGACAGGACTTGGGTTTCTTTAAGGTTGACATCATGGCCGAATAATAAGCTGTGCTCTGCCACAGACGATTTATCCGTATGTCGCAATCTGGTGTGACACTCATGTTCTTTTAATCTGGTGGCCACACTGCACATGGTAGTGCCTATATATACTTTGCCGCAACTGCAGGGAACTTTATATACACCTGCAGATGTGTGTGGGTGGTGTTTGTCTTTGGCCGATCTCAGGAGGTCTTTGATCTTGTTTGTCGGTCTGTAGACAGTATCAACTCCATGTGAGCGCCAGATTAAAAGAACATGAGCATGAGATGAAGACCACACAACATATGTCATATTATGGGTAGTAACAGCATCTCTAAGCACTGTTATGCTTTTTATGCATATGCTTTTGGGTTGCTCTAGTAATCATACTGATCTACGGGGTGGGCCAAAAGTCACGATCGGATATTTTCTAAGTTTGTATAGCAATAATAAACTTACACAAGTGACGTAAAAACATTATTTATTGATTGCTGCACCAATAAGGAATGGAAATATGAGAAGATAAACATAACTGGGCCAGTCAGCGTCTTTCTTAAACATCTTATATTTCGGTGTGTTCACCATCATTTTCAGCGCACAGTTGAATATGCCACTATGTCCGTCTGCTTGCTTGCTTGAGCATTTGGAGTGATCGTTCTGAAGATGCGCATAATCTCTCTTCAGTTGTTCAATGGAAGCCATCCAAATCTTTCCAAGATTTTCTTTTAAGTAGGACCACAGCCAGTTGTCGCATGTTGTCGGGTCGGGGTTTCTTTGAGGCCAAATAAGAGGAGATTATGTTGTTGTTTAACGACGCTGTCAATTGCCAGGATCACATCAGCGTCGCCGGTGTGCCGGAATTTTGTCCCGCAGGAGTTCTTTTACATGCCAGTAAATCTACTGACATGGAGCTGTCATTTTTAAGCACACTTAAAAATCATCGGCCTGAGCCGGGTTTGAACCCGCGACCTTGGGATCAGTAGGCCAGTGTCTAACCAACTGAGCCACCCAGACCGACCCAAATAAGAGGTCCAGCTTGTCCAATCCATATAGGAAAGCTGGTACTTAACCATTCTCGAACTGGGACTCAGAAATACCTTGGGGCTCCATCTTGTTGAAGAACAACAGTGTTAAGAATACCAACTGTGTCAAGTTCCGGAACCAGCCATTGAGACAACATTTGGAGGTACGCTTCTCCAGTCACAGAGGTTTCAAAGAAATATGTCCCTACAATAATTTTACTGGTAACACCGGCCCATTTAATGATGTGAGTGGGATATTGTTGAATTTCTTCAAAGAAGTGAGGGTTATATTTGGCCCAAACGTGAACATTATGCGAACGAGAGCTGAGATACACGGTGCATTCGTCAGTCATCAAGACGTTACGACGAACTGCTAAGGTGGGAAAAGCAGAAAGTAACATTTGACATGCATCACGTTGTGTTTCCATATCCCTGTCAGTTAATTCATTATGGTGTTGGGCCTGTATGGATGATAACCCTCATTTTTCATCCAAGGCGCGAGGTTCTTGGGATCTGCATTTCTGCCCATCGTTTCCTTGTTGATTTCTTCGACGAATGCTCCAATGAATCAGACAGAAGATTACTAACATCATACAATACTCTTTAGGTCTTTCGCTACACTTTGCATCCAATACAGAGCCTGTTGAAAAAGTCTGCTTTTCCAGTTTTCAGAGATTGGCTTCACGGGAAGCTGCTTTATTGAAACGAAGAAAGAAGTTTTCACTGATTTCTTCGTACATTTTGCCAGTTCATTCTTTTACATGAACCCACACACTAACGATCAGATGTTCCTCAATCATATATTTGCTTGTGTCAACCATGCTTACAACACAAACGGCATTTCACATCGACATCAACTAATAACCCGCCAAAAATCTGGTTTGCCGCTATGACATAACAATGCCCTTGCTCTATCGGAAAATTGACAAACTAATGCAACAAAAAGCATACAAAGCGGAAAAATATCCCTCTCAACCCATGAATAGTTTTTAATTAGTTTTTGGTTTCGGAAAGTGAGTTATTTCAATATAAATTTTACCCGATCGCAACTTTTGGCCCACCCCAGTAGTAATCATTCAGTTTTATGGCAATGCCTGTATCTTATTTTTTTGTCCTAACATTGATCCATATTCTTTTGAATATAAGTAACATTTTAGAAACTGGAATATGTTGGGTAGGTAAACCTCTGAAAAATGTTCTTGAAATTCTACATAACCCTAAGTGGTTGATTAATTTCTTGAAACATTACAACAAATGAAAACATGCTCCTCAGTATTAAATATTTTAACTTCAGCAATTAGAGAAATGAACTTTAAAACACAATCACCTCTCGTTCCAAAGCTAAATAAGCAGTAACTGGCCAATTAGTGGTGATACAAATGCTGTCAGTTTTAAAACCAGTTCATACAGAGAGAAAAACAGAACAAAGACCTGATTTAACTTTGTAGAATATAGGACAGATTTTATGCTACTGTATACCTGACTGAAGCCTTTGTCTGGCTTTACTCAGTATGGAAGAACAATAAAATATCTATTAGGACAAAACTTCGTATTTTTAAAAGCAGTGTAAAGTCTGTTCTGCGATATGGGGCTGAGACTTGGAAAGTGACGAAAGTAATTACTTCCAGGCTGCATATCTTTGTTGATGCCCTATGTTCCACGAGGGACAACAGGAATTAATACTATACCTGACTGAGGTTTTTTCCAAGTTTTCCCTCAGTCCAAGGCAAATACTGGGTATCTGTGTTTTACCTCATTGCGACTTTGTATTATTTTCTTAAACTTTGTATATTGTAAATATGATAATGTCTGTCTTAACAATTTTGTTGAAGCCTATATTCTGTATGAATTTTCTTACATACCTGGATGTTGTAATATGACTCATCTTTTTTCTAGTTTGGTGTTCATTCCTCCATATTCTCAACCTTTAAGTGTGTGGGATTTATTATGGATAGTTGGAGTCACAGACTTTGTGCTCAAGCTCATCACTATAATATTAAAAGTCTCCGTAGCTGCATTGCCTGCGATGGTGCTGCCTTATCAGAGAAGGGTAAGTACAATGCAATCTGTAGCTTTTCACTACCTTTCTGAAATAGTAAGTCCAAGGAATTTCAGCAAGAATAAAAGAAAGAAATAACACTTAAGAAAAATAAATTTAAAAGCTGGTTTACATTCACTTTAAAGATTGTTGAGCTGGATTTGTGACACTAACTTCACTTACTGAAATTCAAACTCGGAACATGTTTCAGAAGCTATTGTTTCCATCCTCGTCTAATTAACCAAAGCTGAGGATGGAAGCAATAGCTTCTGAAACATGTTCCGAATTTGAATTTAAGTAAGTGAAGTTAGGGTCACAAATCCAGCTCAAAAATCTTTCAAGTTATTGTTTCACATCGCTGTTTCCACTAGTGCCCCATCCATCAATGAAAAATATTGGAGAGCAAGAGGATTAATGACTTCATTGTCACAAATCCAGCATTAGCTAATAACACTTCCAACAAAAAATCAAATGATTAATTATGTTCAGTTTGAGCAAAGAAAAAAATATTTTAAATTTATTTTATATATTTTTAAGATTTGTAATCATTTACTTCATCCTGTTTACTTTCTCTACCATGTACCGGTTGTCTCCTTAGCGTTCTGTAGCACTGCTGCTTACCAAGGTTTGATTCCCGGCACCAGCATGGAGATTTTCTTCCACTGGTAGGCCTGGTCCGAGGTGCATGCAGCCTCATTAAGAGTCTGAGGGGCCAATTGAGAAGCTACTTGATTGAAAAGTAGTGGCCCCTGGTCAAGAAGACCACATAACCAGCCAGGAGGGACTGGGGCGCTGACTATGTCCCACCATCAGTACTGCACCATATTCATGACTCTGTAATGGGCAGAGGTGGTGGATGTAGCTGTTGTGCCATGGGATTACCATGCACCCAGTAGGCAAAGGAAGTATTGGATTCCACTTAAAAATTTGATTTTCACCAGAAATATATATTTTGAGAGCCCCTAAATCCAAAAAATAACACATTTTTTAGAAAAATGTGTGCATGCATGAGTGTGTACATGAGAGAGAGGGAGCGAGAGAGAGAGATGTTGTTGTTGTAGTGTTTAACGCCCGCTTTTACTACTACGGCACCGCAGGCGGTGACACTGATGATACATGAAGATGGAGCACCGGTGGAATGAACTGGCGGGGGAAACCGGAGTACCCGGAGAAAACCCGCCCTGGCGCCGCTTCGTCCACCACGAATACCACATGCGGGTCCCTGGGATCGAACCCGGGCCGCCTAGGTGGTAGGCGAGCGCGCTAACCGCTCGGCCACGGCGCCACCGCCAGAGAGAGAGAGAGACCAAAGCCTTAAAGTTGGATAGGTAACAATCTTTGCATTGCAATTAATGTTTTTCCACACTAGCCGTGTGTAGGACATAATTGGACCTTTGTATTGATGTTTGGCATTTTTCAATGATGTAACACAGATATTTTCAAAAAAATTCTCCCACCCTAAGCTATTGTTTACATGGAAGAATTTTCAATATTTTATTTGCTCAAAAATGGTTCCAGAGTTTTACTTGAAAAATAAACTGAATATAATAAAATGGTTTGGAAATTGCCTATGAAGTCTTCATTTGCAAGAAATGTTGTGTAACTGGTAAACATTAAGAAATAGACAACAATGTAGTATGCAAAAATTCTAGAACTCTTCAAAGCACACAATTTATTTGAAATATATTTTTTGTGGCACCACATTTCCAAGATACTTACTGTTATTAGTTTGAATGTTGCAATATTTTTCAGTTTTTAAACTACTGTTACTATTTAGTTGTTTCTATGATATCCAAGAAAGAATATGGAATTTCAAAGCTGGGGTGTAGCAAACATCTGACTATTTATTCAGTTTGCTCTATCCCCCATGTACCTACAAGTAAATGTGTAATAAAAATATTTTTACAAATATATCAATCAACATGAGCTGAATAGAAAAATAAGCTTTCATAAGAGTAGTGGACAGAGAACATATGTGAATGCTATACATAAGATTTTTTAATTGAAGCTCATAACATGAATATTGTTACAGGGCAAATGTTATTTGTTTGTGGAAGCAACATCCCAGTTGTACCGCAGCCTTGCACCTATTCAGCCATGGCTGTATTATCTACTTGAGTCATATCAGGGTCCAGAGAAAGTAGTTGGAGTCTTTCTTTCAGCTGCTTACATGGTTTCTAAGGGCACAGATCTTGTCAACAGACTAAAATTGTGGCGAGGTGCCTTTTGGAAACTCCTTCAAAATGTGGTAAGACAGCCATGTATGTTCATTAGTTAAATGGTTGTCTGGGAGAATGTGGTATGTTCCCTTTTATAAGTTTACATGAAGCATGCTTTTCCCTTCCATGTAGGTACCAGTGCAATTGTATTAAAAACATCTATGTACCACATTCTGTAAATACTATAAAGAATAAAATTTCAAATGTGGAAGAAAAACAGATTTATTGTGGCTTCTTTTATTACTTACTTGTATATGTACTTAAGTTTCAAATAAAATATGTATCTTAATTATCTGGAATTAGCTGGGAATTCCTCTTCATTCAGGAGGACTTTTGTATAAATTTGTGTAACTGGTAAACATTAAGATTTGGACAAAAACATAGTACACAAAAAATACAAAATTTTAAAAAATTCAGTTTATTTCAAATAACATCAATACTTTCTAAGACATTTGTTATTAGTGGTTTGAATTTTGTAATACTTTGTCATTTGTGCTCTCATTATTCAGTTGTTTCTTGTTATATCATGGCAAGAGTATGAAATTTCAAGATCTACTCACTTAAAATCTGACTGTTGAGTCTGTTTCCACTATCCCCTTTGTGTCCAGTTCTTACCTAATATCATTAATAGGAGATACTTTCAAACATGTGATGCAAGAGCTGCCAAAATTTTGTAAGCCTGAATGTTCTCCTGTGCGCATGCACAAGCAGACTGAAACAACCAGTACTACAGCACCTTACATAGCAGCGAATATGTACTTCATTGGTAGCAACCATAGCCAACTTGTGAAAGAAATCTTCATACATCTGCCCAACAATTATGTATAGGGACAGGCATAATTCATGATCAGATAACAATTTTATTCACAAATTTTAAGATTTTTTCTTTAAAAATGCAAATTTTGACATTTTCCCATCATATTCACAAATTTTAATGTTTACTTTTTATTAAACCGTCATTTTTACATGTTGACACTTCCTGAGTACGATAATTTTAAATGACTTGGTAACTATCTGCATACAGTTTTCCCTTTATTTTGATATATAAAGTATGGTGCGGGTGACGATCGCCAGTTGTTATGGAAGAACCATTCAGATAAAATACAAGTGTTGAAGTTCATTGTTGATAGTGCATAACACTTACCTGGAAGTCTTGGAGGTTCTCTGTTCACGCATCTCATTCAGTTTGTTATTTGTTTCTTCCGCTAGTTCCTTTTGTATGTTTACGGCGTGCACACAGAAAGCATTCAAAGTTGTGGGACACACAGGCATAATCTTTGCATCCGCTTTTACACATGCAATATTTGCGCATGTTTGAGATCTAAACACACACAGCTGAAACACTCACATTCTGTTGTCTGTTCAGCTCTCCAAGATGGAACCTGGTGAAGTTATTGCTGTATTGCTTGCCTATCTCATATTAAATAGAAAGATAAAAATGAAGAAGGTGGTGAGTACATCCAATTAACAGTGAGAGGCATTTGCATGGCAATTTTTACACACTGTATCTTTCACTCCATGAAGATAGTGACAATATTTTTAATTATTTTCAAATGTCAACTTGATCACTTAATGAGCTTCTTTCAAATATAAAGGGATGCTTGTCCTTGTATACATCACAAGTGGTATCCTATAACACAGGATGAATTTTAATCTCACTTATTAATCGCTCTGTATTCATCTTTGCAATTGCAGAGGCTTTTGGAGAAGCAGAACGCAAATGAAATGCACTGAATGTGAAGTGTTTCACTTGTTCTCTGGTTATGCTAGTCAGTTGAATGTGCACACAGCTTGCAGATTACATGCATTCTAGCATTTCAATTCTGCTTTGCGCTAACCCTGAGGGCACGTTAGCATTTATTTTGTATGTGCTTTACACACGTAATATGCACACAGCATAGCATCAAGGAAACGAAATCAAAGCGCACATGTACGTATGTCTTATCCTGAGGACATACAAGTGTTTATTTTGTGTGCACTTTACGCATTTAATATGTGCACAGCTTAGCTTCACTAGGCATCTAATGGAACAGCACACATGCCCAGCACGTAATAAAGGTCCTGAAATCAAAGCATACATAAACATGCGTCTTAGTGGGGAGCAGAATTGGAATGTTTAATGTTAATGCTAACATTTACAAAATTATTGTGCAATATTTTAGGGTGTAATTTAACATCTACTTAAAAACAGCAGTTTATTTAAAATACAGTATAATAGAAAATTACTATTCTTCTATAATGCCGTGGTGGCAAGACTCATGTTTAATTTTACTTACATGTATGCAGTAATGAAATATCTGCAGCTTAGTGGTGTTCTGATAGAGGTCTAGTGGCAGAACCTTATTCAGAAAAACAATGTTGGGTTTCGAACGTGAAAAACATTAGTCCAAAAACACTCCAAAGGTTAAAGAATCCCCATATACTGGAAAGTTATACTTAACTCCCTGTCTCCAAACTCTTAACATATGATTTCATTTCTAACCCTCTTTCATTCTTTTCTTCAGAGGCACGAGATTTACCATATGCCTGAACTGTTCTTTGAAAATATGTAGGGGACTTGGCAGATTCACCGCTACAAGATGTGAAAGGAAAATTGGAGGGGAAAGATATTGTTTTCTGTGATGAAACCACCGATAAAATGGGGAGATGTGCATTTGTTTTTCTGTTCAGAATTTTTACATCTTTAAGATCTGATCTTTTTGTAGCTGGTATTCATTTTTTGGACAGTGCAAATGCCACACACTGCATTCAGGCCATTCTTGAGAGTTTCATTTTAGAGCGTTTAATATCTATTGGCTTTGTTGGTATTTAGCACTTGAACATTTAGATCAGTACTATGCTTTATTTTGCCATTTTACTTTCTAATTTTGATGCAATACATCAACATGTAACTGGCATTTGTATTTATGTTTATTAACATGAATATATGTGAAATATATTAATAATTGCTTATCTTTGATTTCATTAATTCGATAGTCAGCACAATTACATTAAAAATAACACTGCTTTTGGGGAAAAATAACACCTCTTTTGACCAAATTATAAACACACCTTTTGTATGTCCCTAATTATGTATTACCATTTGGAAGTGATCAGCAACTCATCACTTTTGAAAAGTTCTTGCCAAATTTTCTCTTAGGTTTTATTCCTTTACAGTCACAGTCATGTAGTGGAATAGAATTTATTGTAATGTTAGAAGTGAGATTTATATATTCTTGGAGATATTGTTGCAGATAGTAAAACTTTTAGAAATGGTTCTTCCAAACACCAAGAGCTGTTCAGCAGACCCTTTCCAGGTAGTGATGGAAGATATTAGACAGGCCCACACTGTGTTGGAGTGGTAGATTTAGTCAAAGTTTAGGCTAGGCATAGTTAAGTTAGTGTACATGGCTAGTCAGTAGAATTTAGGTACAGTGTATATAATTATACAGTTAGTGTAATTTAATGACAAAAATGAGTGTTGGCTGCATTGCTTTGAGTGATGCAAGATAGAGAATTTGTCAAGCCTGCATTCTTCAATATGCTATATGCACAATAAGTAAAGTAATTATAAAGCTTAAGTTACTTAAAATATATTCGAATGAGAAATCACCCAAATAAATAATTCTAATTCACATTACACCAAAAAAGTGAAGTTGTATTTTGAAAAAATACACCACTGAGGCTGGAGTTAGAAAACATCTCACGTCAGATGTTGGAAAGTTGAGCCCATTTATTTATAAGTTCAATTGGACAAATATAGACTGAAACATGTGGACTACAACAGCCTGTCCATTTTAAAACCAATAAATACACCACTCTATATTGAAATGCTTAATGAAACTATTTCTCTAAATGTTTATTTTGATTAGAGAAATAAGCTTTCTTAAGAATAGCTTGTGGAAGCTATATAAAAATAAATTATAGTGGATAGAGAAAGTCGTGTGAATGTAAAACATCAGATTTTTTGTTTTCTTAGTGGAATCTTTGTTTGCTTATCGTTGAAAGTGATATGTGTGCAGATATGTGATATTTGTGTTGCAGAATCTGGGAGTTAGTCCAAACAAGGATCAGTTACAAACAGCCGGTAGCCAGTGCCCAATATGTCATGATGAGTATGAAACACCAGTGTTGCTCCATTGTCGTCATATATTCTGTGAAGCTTGTGTCGCTACGTGGTTTGACAGGGAACAGACCTGTCCATTGTGCAGAGCAAAAGTAGTGGATGATCCTTCATGGCGTGATGGTACCACCACCTATTTCACCCAACTTTATTGATCTGTGAATCTTTTAACGTGTCTAACTCAATACCAGTGAGCTTCGGTTTGTACATTTCCTGTGTGTTTTGTACAAAACTGAGAAATTAGGTTTGTCCTCAATCAAAATCATAAAAGCTGTGCCTGCGTAGTTTTAACACAGTAGCACATTATCTAAATAATGCTGCAGTATAAAATTGATTTTGTTACAAATGATATCAATGCTAAAAACATTATGATGTGATTTAACATGGCTCTTCCATTAAAGCCTTGCATGAAATTTTAATTTCTAATACATATTTATGATTTACTAAGCAGAAAGCCTCTACTTTCATCAGTGTCATCCATATGGACATGCTTTGGACAACCCAGGATTTTGCAGAGCCCTGAGATATGGTTAATTAAGGTAACAGCTAGCCTGAGCAATAAAATATCAAAATATGAATATGTTCCTTTACAATGATATATAAATTTATTCTGGTTTCCCTTACCCATATGCCACTACCTTAATGTTTTTATGAAAATTATGTGGGACTTTTAACTTAGGAAGGGAGATCCTCCATCATTACTTTTCAGGTGATTTGGTATTCATTCGGATGGCCTTAACCATCAGCATTGTATGAGCAATTGGTTTTTAATTTAACTTAATAGCATCCTATTTAAATACCCTCATGGCTACCTTGGAAATCTGATTTAAATCCCTGTGCAGCTGTGCAATTGCATTGTAGTTTAAAAAATCACTTAAAATCAACCAATATAATTTCTTTCCGGAAATTTCGTATGCATGATACTAGATGCATCAACTTACAATTTTGGTGGCCTTAAATGATTGTTGGATATGGTAAATCTCAAAACAGTTCTCCAAATAAAGGGCAATTCAGGGTTTGTTTACTAATACAGTCAAACCACCTTCTTACACTTTTCAAAGGAATGATGCAAAAAAGTGTAAATGGCAGGAAATGGTAAAACAAAGGAGTAAATTTTAAAACATTAATTTATTTACTATTAGGCTCTAATTCTATATGTTGCAATATTTAAGACATGAAAACAAATACATACCTATATACACTAATATCTCTATTTGAAGAAGTTTGAAATTGCTAATTGTCTTTGTTTCTTATGTATTTGTATTAATTCCACCTGCCTCTTCACAGCATATAGCACATCAAATGCCACATCCTCTCCTGAGGTACTCGCAATGTACTGCCTCAAAACAGCTAATGCACCCGTGGCTTCTTTGCTGGTGAGTGTTTTGGGTTCCTGTTCAGAGCCTTGGTCAACTATTTCTTCTTCTAGGTGGCTGGAAACAATGTCTTCTAATGTGGGTACCACTGATGTTATTACATTAGCACCAACGGTGATATAGCCATGAAACGAAGAAGACTTGTCCATCACAGCCCACTTACTGGGCCCTGACAGCTCTTCTTCTTCCGTGAATTTGAATCCTCCCTTCCAGAAACAGATATGGTGACAGGACTAATACTTGACCATGTTTTAGCCACATAATGTTTGGCATTGAGAACTGTTATGGTCTTTAGCTTTGGGTCCATACCACTATCGTGCACAAAGACTACTTTCTATGCTAGCATCTTCCTGTACTTAAATTTAAGGCTGTGAATTATGCCCAGATCCAGTGGCTGAAGTTCATGCATACAATTTGCCAGAAGCACAAGTTTGATGTTTCTTGGCAACAATATTTTCTGATGATTTGCCCCATTTTAGCATCCAGAGCATGCAGAGTGGATGTGAAGATGCTACCAGTGTAGCAGTTTATAGGAATGCTTTTTAGCGATGTAGTGATGCAGCGATGAGTCTCATCTTCAGGGCGTCATGGGTACAAGCAAATAACAGCGAGGTATTATTTGTAATAAATATTCAGATCCTCTGCTAAATCAGTTTTATTGCTATTAACTCACAATAGATTAACCAATTAACTTCACACTTTTACAATAAACAATAAGCTATTGCATAAGAGAACTTTCTGATTTTGTAAGAGAAGTATCCTTATTTTTACCTTTCTTTAGTATTTAAAATATTCACGATACGACTATGCATATCAAATATTCCTGTGTTGTATTCAGTCCAACGTTCTTTAGTAATATATCCAATGTAATTGGATTACCAACAAATTTCCTATTCAGTAGCAGTAATATGTGACTGTCTCTTACGACGCATATATCGCTAGTAATGATTCATTACCTCTCTATAGGGGTAATTATTTCCCTAGTTACAGGCATAGCAAACGCAATTGATTGGCTATTTATCAATTTGATCATGATGCATTGATCATACTGTCATGCTCGACCTCAAACATATTTCCTTTGTATTTGCAATAGATTCAGGACATGGATTAAGAAATACAATTTTGATAATTACATTGTGTAAATAATATTTACATGTGTTATGTCTAAACAATTTGGCATATTGAATATTGGCATTAATCTTTTCTCTGATGCAGTTTAACACACAATTCCTTCACAAAGTCATCCATGCTGTGGCATTAGCATCATACTTTATTGGCAAATTTTTCAAATTCTTGAAACACCTGGGCTTCTTCAACTTACTAATTACTGGGGGGGGGGGGGGGGGGGGGCCATTTCTGATCCATCAGCGCTGACCATTAGCGAAATAGTTACCCTCTGCTTGCTGAGTTTTCCACCGTTACACTTTTTCCCCTTAAAACAAAGTTTTGCTTGACAAAATGTAAAGTAAACCCATTTTGTCAATGTTAGAAATATCCTTTGGTTCGTAACCATGAATAATACCTGACACTCTTGCACAGTTTTGACATTGATGCTTTTGCTTTCACCACACAGTTGATTTTACACAATGTTGTGACGATTCTTGAATCAATCCACCCATTTGAGGAAGTGAAATATGTAATCCCTAACTTTGCAGCAAATTGAAGGGCTTTTGTTCGAAGTATGGTACCATCAATGGTACCCCTGCCACTCTTGTAGAAACAAACCACTCCATAAGTTTGTCCATCTTATCATACTTATGTTGAAGTGCATTTATATTTGCATTTTCTGGACATTGCAATACATTGTTGAGAATGAAGTTCAATTGTCAATCTGCCTTTCACAATTGTATTCACAGTTGAGGCAGATAATCCCAACTTTTTCATCAATTGAACACGTATTTCAACATGTAAGTCAACACGATACAAAATATCAAATTTCTCATGCAAAAAAAATACATTTTGTATTGCTTTCTTCACCTCCATGATACTGCAACACAAAAACAGTGGGGTTGCTGCAAATAATGACTAATAACACTATGTATTGTATTATAACTGCGATACAATGCCTAAATTGCCGGCTTCCACACAAATACCATGTGAACTAACAAAATATGTGTAACTGATGTCACATCAGAGCACTGACAACTTAGTGGAAAATGGAGATAAGTGAAAGTAATTCTTCAAAAATAATGCTGCCAATATGGAAAATGCATGAAAGACAGGAAATACAGCTGTTCAAAAGTTGTAAATGTCGGGAACGCTATATTTTTTATATAGGGTAAATGATGTAAATGGTAGGAAAACGTAAATGGCAGGGGACATAAAAAAGGGGTGTTACTGTATTAATAAAAGAAAAAGTGAGCAAAATAACTGAGAATACCTTAGGAATTGTGTATGGAACGGATGTTATCACTTTAAAATCATGGACACACTTAATAATGAATAAATGAAAATCCTGTAATCCACTCAACCTCCCCAGTTAATAGATTTTCTTTTATAGCAATATTGACTGCCTCCATAATGCAGTGGTAGCACGCTTGCCTCTGATGCACAGCACCTGGCTCAATCCCCGGTATCGGCATGGGGATTTTACCCTCGCTGGGAGGTCTGGCACAGGGTGCACTTAGCCTCGTTAGGTCATGAAGGCCATATAACTGGCCAGGAGGGTTCAGGGCACTGACCACATCCCATCCTCCAGTACTGCATCCCACAGATGATGCCTGTAGTGGGCAGAGGTGGGGGATGCAGCAGCCAGGCAGCACATGTGTATATACTGCGCTTGCAGGAGTGAGAGTGCTGACCTAAGGGAGGATGTGAAATCTGCTTGTCATTGGTGATCATTGAGATTTATTTACACTAATGTTTCGGCTATGATTTGTTGTAGCTTTGCAATTGAACCCAGCAGCTGCAAGTGCTCACTACTTTTAAATGACATTCTTTGGCTACACCTTGCAGCTTGGGATCGTTAACCCCTCAGTTACACCTTGTGGCTTATATCCTCAAGCCCTGGACCACATTTTATATTTATATGATGGTATTTCAATGAAATTAGCAGTAGCTAACATTTCAACAGGTACAGAATTAAAGGCAACATGTATTTAATGCAGAATGGCTTACAACAAACAAACAACCCTCATGGGACATGGTTGTAATTCAGTACAATGATTGGTCAAACTTGAACTTTGAGGTATTGTGACATATGAGATGTGTTCGTAAAGTAAGTCTCCCTAATGCCACAAATAGGAACTAAGCATAATTTTAGATTTATTGAAGCAGATACATGAAATGCTGAGCTATTTTTCAAAATATTCACCATCAAAATTCCAACATATGTCATACTATGGGACAACTTTTGTATCCCTCTGTCATAGGAGTTTGTGGTCTGGGATTGAAACCACTATATGACAATCATATGTGCCTTTGAAAACGCTGACTTCGACTCTGGGCAGGAATTTCTTGAGATTCTGGAACAGATGCAAATCACTAGGAGTGCAGTCTGGGCTGTAAGGTGGATGAAACACCTCCCAAATTTTGCAGGAGCTCTGTAGTTATCATGCCAAAACATTGGCACCAAGTTTTCCATGCCACTTGTTCTGAATGTTCCATTGCAATTTTCACATTGTTTTGCAGTAACTCTCATGTCTCTGAGTGTAATGAATTCTTGCTTTTAGTTACTGTTACATGATATTTGTGAAAAGATGTCAGCTGGTGTATCTACATTGGCTTGAGACTCAGTTATACTGGTGATATTTTGACAGCTGTTATTTCATTGTTGTTGTGTATGCTTCTAATCTTTCTTAACTCAATTGCGTGGTATTTAAATACCTACTCAGCTAACCAAGAAATCAGATTTAAAACGCCCAGCAGTAAAGGTTGTAACTATTTTAAGCTTAAAAACTCACTTCAACCTAACCAATTGGTATTTTTTGCTGAAAATTTGCCGGTAGATTATTAAAAGCATAATCTCACCAGCAGTTGTGTGTGATAGATTTTAAGACAATCTTGTAAATGAAGAGCAACAACACACCTTTACTACTTTGCTTCTGCTATAACACACGAGACACCTTTTAGTAACTTCTGTTTTCTTTTCAGTGGAGGGAATGTGCATAGGAAAATGAGCCCATGATTTTGCCTATGGTTTCTTCAGGGTTGTGAAGGTTGGCCTTGAACTGAATAGTCTGGCAGCTGGCTCAGATTCCATGTATTTCGAAAAAAACTGAAGCTGCAGATGGCATCTGTGTTGCATTGCTTTTTCAAAAAGTCTTTACAAACACCATTATTTGCAGTAAAATGGTAGAGAATTGGGTTATTGTCAGTTTTAGTCCAATTGCAGTCAATGTCTACTCTTAATTGATTTATCCTTATAATGAGGGTGAAGCTAAGCATTTCAGCGAGGCTTTGTATGTCACCTGTGTGTGAACAGCAAACGCAAGTTCTGATACATGAATATTATGTAATTAAATTTTGCTATACGTTTGCTTCACTTACACTGTAAATTAACAGAACTTCTCGGTTGTCTCAGCTTATTAAAGAATGTGAGCCACCGAGATGTTAAGTTTATGTCAACAACAAATTTGTATAATGCCGCAACAGTTGAGGAAGTCTGTGAACTTTCAAATGAATAGTACAAGAAACATAAGTGCTAAAGTTGCAATGCTGATTGAGGTCATCAATCATGTAAGTGGATACCATAAAAATCAATACCTAGTATTACATTTTCATAAGTGTTATGCTGATGCATTTATTGTTGTAGCATTTCATTTATGATGTATGATAATTTTGAATCCAAATTTTACTTTTAAACATTGGCAACCCTGACACTCGTTCTTTTTTCCTTAACCTCTTCAGGGATATGGACGTGAAATCATGTCCATTTAAAATGACGGACGAGCGATATGGACGTGTATACACGTCCTGTGCGTTTGTGCATTTAACCTTTATTTATCCTCTATCTAACTCAACTTATTTTAATTTTCCCCCGTTATGAAACATTTAATTAAATTCTATATGCTTTACTGGCTTACCTTTATATGTTCCTTCTGCAGTGATATGCCTCAAAACAGGGATAAACACACAAGGGCACATCTCCACATTCGCAACACATCATCCCAGTTTCCTTGCGGATTCCCTTCTTGCGGCACACGAAACACCTTCGAGATGGGCGGGACTTCTTTGCTGTTGACGGTATCCTTTTAGGATAATGTTTTCCTTGAAGTCTGAGGGGTGCAGGGGTTTTGGATTTTCTACCCCCAGTATGAAGAGGCCTCTCAACCTGGTATTGTTCAATTAGGCTGCGAGCTATTGATAGTCGAAAGTCCAGGTAGGTCATTGTCTTGTGTGGATTTAGAGCTCTCCAAATTACCAAACAATTGTATACGGTTATATCCAGCTGGTGCAAAAATACCTTTTTATACCATTTCACTGTTTTTCGTAAAGAGGGATATGCTTGCATTACCTGATCTACTAGATCGACACCGCCCATGTGCATATTGTATTCCTGGATAACGTCAGGCTTGAAAATGCACATTTTGGTAAGGGCATCTGTTTTTCCAGTGTCAATCATCGAAATCTGAGAACTGCAATTGGATAATGCCTTAACTACCCTCCTGTCCTGCCAGGCAAGGTAGGTCAAAGGTGGGAGCTGACGCACCTCCATTTCCCCTCTCCTTAGAGCCTTCGTATTCACATCTTTTGGCAAACCAATACGATTTGAACGTACTGTTCCAATTGCATTAGTCTTTGTTTTGTGTAGGGCCATGTATAATTTAGGAGAGCTGTACCAGTTATCTAAGTACACAGTCCTACCCTGATCAAGCACAGGTTCCATTAGGTGCATTACTATGGAGCCAGATAAGCCCAAATCTTTGTCTCCAGTATTGTCAGTCCCTTGACCAGTGTAAATGCAGCTATTGTAAAGATATCCCGTTTTACTTTCACAAACAGTATTGGAAAGCACGAATGCTAATGGCTTCATTGCCAGATGCAAGGCACTAGAAAACAACAACAACAACTTTCACAAACATCAAAACTCTTTATGCCAAATCTAGCCCTTTTTGTTTTGATGTATTGCTTCCAACCTAAGCGGCCCTTCCAAAGCATTAGGCTTTCATCAACAGTGACCTTTTCACCAGGCACATAATTTTCTTTGAATTTTGAAATAATATAATCGAAAACAGGCCTAATTTTGTGGAGTTTGTCATTTACATTCTCTGTGCAGGTGAAATGAAGGAACCGCAAAATTGAAGTAAACCTGTTATTTGACGTGCATTTTCCAAAAAAAGGAGTAGCTAGCATGTCATCTGTGGACATGTATAATGCAGGTTTACGAATAACACCCATAAGTATAATTAGACCAAGTAGCCTGTAAATCTCATTGAGTGTTACTTCTGTCCACCTTTGAATTCTGCTCTTAGGCCCTAATTTACCTTTAGAGAGCAGGTCTTCCTTCACCTTACTCGCATATACATTTGTTTCCGAAACAATGAGAGACACTAAGTCAGTAGTAAAAAATTTTGTGAAAATGTCAATTGGCTGGCTGTCAGAAGTCAGCTGAGCCTGGGGTTGAACACCAGAGCCTGTGCTCGTGAAGATGTGCCTATTTGTATTGCAATTGTTTTCAGCACTCCACAATGCTGACTCTTCACGAACACCTGAAGGAAGTTGGTCACGTTCTTCCTCACTGCTACTCGTACCTATATCCTCCACACACCCCTCAAATTCGGAAAATTTGCCATCAATATCCAAATCACTGTCACACAGCAAGAAGTCCTCCACATTATCCTGTGTAATTTCAGAAGCCCTTATACTTCCACCATTCGCTAACCTTTGTGCAACACTGCTTGTTGATGCCATGTTTTAGCTCTGAGATGTAACACTCAAAAGCTTCTCACTTCAGCTACAAGCAGGAAAGTATACGTATGTATTTCAAGAAAGAAATGAACGGAGCCTGCTATATCCAAGTTACGAAACACACGCAAGGAAAAATTGCAAACCTGCTTTATTCTGATGACTCATAAACCACGCATACAGTAGTGTTCTATTTCACATCATGCTGTGATTTGCTGATGCATAGCTCACACATACAATGGGTCCACTACTGTTTCTTTCCGAGGATTTATATTAGATGCGTTCGACAAAGCAAAGTTAACTTTTCACCACAGTGAAACAAATAGTGCCATTTCAACGATTTGTAAACGCAACTCAACATTGCTGATGATGTACATGTATACTGCATATAACAAGTTTTATACCAGTTTTTGTTTCATTAAAATAACTTAAAATTTACGCAAAATACAGCTGTGTATTTACGAAGCACTTTTAGCGCATTTAACAATTTAAATGCCCTACGCTGGATATTGGGTATCTGTTCTCGGCCTGCGGAGCTTTTCAATGGCTATCGCTCAAGAGGTTAAGCTTAAGCGTCGATCTGGGTTGCTCAGTTGCTTAGATGCTGGCCTACTGATCTCAAGGTTGCGCGTTCAAATCCAGCCCAAACTGATGGTTTTTAAGTTTGCTTAAAAACAACAGCTTCATGTCAGTAGATTTACTGGCATGTAAAAGAACTGCAGGACGAAATTCCAGCACACCGACAACGCTGATGTGATCCTAGCAATTGACAGCGTCGTTATACAAGAAATTAATTTTTAAAAACTTAAACTTAAGCTACTGCACTGCCTCTTCAGATATAACATTGCTTTGGCCACTGTCTAATACCTACATATAAGTGATGAAGTTCTCCATTTGCATCTTTGATTGTAACTAAAACTGTGCTCAGGAGTACTGGAGGGAGTGATGGAATAACTGACTTTAGTTGCCACTTGTGGGGATTGTACCTTTTTTTGAATAAATATAATAATCTTAAAAATGACATGAAAAGTACATATTTGGTTGATTTCAGTAAAACAGAACTTAAAATCTTCCAAAAACATTGTAAATACATAATTTCATTTTGAGGTCTTTTTATTATGTTAGGGTGACCAGATGTCCTCTTCGATGTTTGGAAAATCGATAAATGTCCTCCTTTTTAGGTTATTTTGTTTTTCCAACAGGTTTTGAAACTGAAGAATTTGAATTTTCCAACATAGAATTTTCACAAGATGGCAGAAGCTACACCAATTAGAATGTGCCTACAGTCTATTTTCACTCGCTGCACCATTGCTTCCTAGAGGGTTTCTATAAATGAAGTATTGCATCATGTCTTTGCACAGTAAATTCATTCACTTTGAACATTCTTCAACTGGAAATTTGTTTTCTTCATCTATTCTTTGCCTGCCAGCCTGCATGGCACCCATGTGCTTGTGATTTCTACTTCAAAATACAACATGCCCAACTGAAAGTTTAAATATACGAATGAAGTCGCCAAAAAGTATCCTTTTTTAAGAAGGGAAAGAATGAATTTGAAGCTGAGTGTAAAGTTTTAAAATTGTTGTGTTATATAGGATCTAGATTTGAAAGATCATATTGATACAAAAAACCATAAAAAAGTTGCAAAGTAGTTCAACATGTATATTGGATAAACTGTTCATTGAATTACAATTGACACCAGATCTTGCACAACATGTATTAGTTGGATAGGGAGCTCTGGCTTTCCATACTCAGACATTTTAGTTTTAGGGCAATGGACTGTACATCAAAATTATTTACAATTCCAGTATAGCCCCAAAAAATATGTTGTCAGCAATAACAAAAAGTAAATCTATAGTGAATAATGTTATTGCGGCTCTTGCACTTAAGTTACTGTTGAGGTTTCAGGGGTATTCTTGTTTTGATGTATCCACAGATGAAGTACCAGTTCTTACACAGAGACTCCTTTTTTGTCCAATGTCCCTACTTTTTTGTCTATTGCAATTTGGTCACCCTACCCAATGCGCACATTGATACTTGGCATTTAGAAAAAACATGGGTGTCACTCTAAGCCTTCCCAATTTCAATTTCTAAGATCTGCTATTGCTCTGTATATAACATTCTTTGTTATATCCATGCATTAACTTGATTTTACAGAGAGAAAGAGATAATAGAGTACTGTTTACTTGCATATGATATTTACTTTATTCATGTAATAAATATATATTGTGATTTCGTCCAGTTTTCCAAACTCAATTTATACTGTCACTAATAATGTAGTTCAACTTTTGCTAAGGCTTTTCTTAGCTGACTCTATCACTTCACTATTTTGAACTAGTTCCACTGTTCACTGTCACTTCACTTTCTCCCATGACTTAGCAGCGTAACAAAATATGCCTAGAGGCTTCCGGATGTTTCACTCACTGGAGAGTTGAACAAAGACATCTCTAATCCCGTGCAGTAACAGCACTTGCCACACTTTATCACAGACATCACCAACTCGCTTGTAGAACAACACCTCTCGTTGCATGTGGTAACTCACTCACTCGCCCTGAGAGACTCACTTTGAGAACAACACTTCCCATTGCATGTAGTAACTCACTCCTCTGTGGGACTTGCATTGCTGGACCTCATCACTTGCTAGAATTCCTCACTTTTGAACACTGCAAGATTCACCTGTTTAATGAGAGTGCTCACTTATATAGCCATAGGAACTTTCTAGAATGTGTGAGGTGTTGGAACATCCAGAAGCACCTATCGTGTTTATGCTGAGTGAGCATGCCATTTTTCTTGTTTAGTTTCGACTGCCTGGCACCAATTTTCCGATGGGCATAGCTACTGTGTTACACAAAATATATCCATATATATGAGTTTCTACATCAGCAGTTGGGCAACTGTTACAACCTGCAATATTGTCAAGGTACAGCATATAACTGTAATAATCCATCCTATAAACCAGTGATAGTAGATACCATTCTGTATGCCTTTAAATGTAATACTCCATTAATAAAACCTTATATTTTCTGGTTTTATAATATGCAAAGTAAATCATTGTAAGGTAGCAAATGTCTCAAGCTTGTTACCTTGAGTTAGATCCTTGTGTAAACAAGCATCCCAAGCACAACCTAATCCTAAAGACTGCATGCTTGATCACCAAACTCACAATTGGCCATAGTGAATTGCTACCCATGAAATGGCTTGCTTTTACGTCCTTTAAAAACTGAAAATATCTGATTTTATTAATGCAGCATTACATGTAAAAACAGATGAAAATTCTATTAGCAAAACTTACCAGAGTTGTGTCTAGTATTGTCCAGTTAAAGTAATAATCTTACTTCAATTAAACTTTATATAACTCTCAAATAATTAAGATAGGAAACTATTTCGGCTTCCATGGCCAGGGCTCAGCATTCAAAATATAAATATATCTCATTAATTTATCCCCTTTCCATAAATTATTCAGAGGAAGCAAACCACTTCAAGACTCAGCATTCCATGATTCAGGGTACTGGCATATGAGAAAAATTAGGGCTATATCTGTTATCAACTGAATGTATTGTACAGAAGACAAAAGAGGTACATGTTTAACAAAGACAATTTGACTGATTTACTCTATGTATATATGCACGATATAAGTAGTTTGCTAAAATATATGTATTAGTATAGCATTTTCAATTTATGAATTATTGTTTTAAAATGGGCAATAAAAGCTGTATCATAGTGTGTGAAAAGGAACTTTTCAGCAAAGGGAAGATTGTATATTTTATTTACTAATGTAAATACAGATGTTCTATTGTATTACTATTGTTATTGTTTGAGGCAACATCTGCCTGGATTCTTGGTATCTAAAAGATTTTAACAAAAGGGGCAGTGTATTTTTACAAATCTTTATATAATAGGGTTCATAGAGAGCAGAATTATTCTTGTAATGTTTAAGTTAATAGCTTAATCAGCCATGTAAAGTTTCTCCCTCTTTTCTTTTTTATACGCACTGCCTAGCATTTGTTTTGCACCTTTTGTGGTTGAAACTTTTAAAAGCCAATTTCATAAGCATTTTGAAACCACTATTGTCTCTTTTCTTTTCTGTTACTTGTATGATATGTACAGAATTTTATTTTGTCATGATGTTAAAGCAGACATGGAATGAAAAAATAAATAAGTATCAATATGCATCCTTATAATTGTTTTATTTATGCATGTCAAAGTTATGGGCAAAAAATAAAAAGCCTTTCTTAAATATAGTAAATATTTAAGATTTTGGTTGCTTCACTATTAATAGCTTCAGTTTCATTGAATAAATAGCCTTTGTTTGGATGTGTGGCAGTCTAATGGGAATTTTCTTGACACTAAGAAGGATGCAGGATTTATACTTCTTAAATTCAAGCACATAGATTTCTCATTTATGCTATAACTACAAGTAAAACATGTTTTAAAACTAAAGCTATTGACTGAAGAAAATAAATATAAGCAAACCTGCTTTATACGTAACCCAGTTCCAAGTAATTTGTATTTATATGTAAATTGTTGTAGATCCCCACAAAATGTAATTCAGAAATATGTTAGCAGAACCTTATTTATATGTAATGCATTTATATGCAATTTCCTACTATGACTACTAAATTTCAGTGAAATACATCTGAGTTTTACGTAATTATATTGAGCATATGGCTTAAGTGATCTTAAAAGAAAATTGAGGCAATTTTCCTTTTCTGTTGACGAAGATATTGCTGGTAGAGCCAGTGGCTTTCGGTGTGACAATGTTGTAGCAACAAACAAGAAGTAAAGATAAATGGACATTATTGCACACATTGAAGGCCAAATTAGACAGTCGCTGTTCAAATAATCAGGCTGAACAGATTGAAATTCTTAAAGCCTTAGAAGCCATATCATCCATAGATAATATAAGCTCTGAAGAAACACTAATTGCATCAGCTACTCTTGATTTACTCAAAACAACCTGAATATATAAAACAACAAAAAAACCTTCACAATGATCAGGACATCACTATATATAATGCTTCTCCTTTTAATCTTAATATCTTAATACTCAAAACAACTTTAACAACAGATGCATAACAACAGAAATAAGAAATACATTAAGAAAACTCTGAGGAAAAAATTGGATAAACTTTGAATGGATGAAGGCCAATTTAGACAATCAGGGAAATGATAGATAGATTAGCAAAGAAAGCTGCAATAGAAACCAGTGGAACTAAAGTGTACGCGAGAAAACCTTAATCCCCAATAATTATTCAGACAGAAACAGGAGGAGTCATAAAATAGCAGGATTAGTGGAACAACACAGTGAAAGGAACCACCTTAAGAAATATTTCCCATCTGTTAGAGATACAAGACTTAAAATTAACATAAAACCAGAGTGTACAGCAATAGTGACTGGACGCCACAAAAATAAAGCACATCTCCATAGAATTAAAATCATAAATGACTGCCTGGCAATGTCAGACAGTGAATCATCTCTATGATTGAGACATGCACCAAAAAGCAAGAAATGTTTTGAGGGATGAAATCTGCAAAGAAGGGTGAACATGGCCAACGTCTCAGGAAGATCTTATACATAAATATAGGACAGTTTATGAAACATATAAGAACAATACAATGTGATAATGTGCAAGAAATTAAGAATTTCATTAAGATGTATCCCCGTGGACAAAAAAAAAAGAGTCACGTTTGGAACCCATACATACATGCACACATACTTGGCAGATAGAGATACCTAACTGTTGAAAACTGCAAATTATTTGGTACTCGTGGAGGAGTTCTCTGTCATTAGGTAGCCTGGCGTCCCAGGCATGACTCACTTTTTTTGTCCACAGTTGTACATGAAGATGTTATTATGTACATATACAGTGGAATCCTGGTAACTCGAGCTAATGTGGACTGAGAGGCTGTTGAGTTAACAAAATATCTAGTGTTACAGAATAAGGATTCTGTTAAAACTCATAACATAATACTGAAAATTACATAAATACATATTCTAGCACAATATAGGAAATAAAAGTATAAGATACTTAAAAATTTATTACGTATTAATATGTTTCCATTTGTCTGGTCTCTTTAACATATCCCATTTATTTTCCATTGTCATGTTAACTTATCATCTTCTCTTCTTGTTCGACATTTTCACTGGCACAAACAACTCAACACAACGCTAATTGTAAGCCTAAAATCTTGGAAGTTGCACTGTAACCAGAAATATGTACTGAAAGTTTAGCTTACCATACAGGGGTATTTTTAGTCATGGCAAATGACATACTGCAAATTGATGATGTGGGTAATGCCTCTTGTTTCCTGCCTTGAAATAAACACGACACTGCTGATAATGCAAGATGGCACTGTACTTAATCACGCATGGTCTGTGATGTTTAGGTACTACACAGAAGTTGGAAAGTTAACCTACACCCCTATGGTCTTATAAATAGAAAAATGAACTCCATCATAAACCACTGCACGATTTATCAGGTCTAAAAATACCTTTGTACTGGGTAAAGCAATAACCTTCAAACCTTCCTAACAAGTGTTTGTGCTATGTATCCATATTATTAGTGGCAAACTTTTGGTTTCGTGACAATGGTATGCCGTTTGAAATGGCTGATGCAATTTTTAAACCCTGAAGGACAGATGGATTGAACGGTTGCAGGAATACGATTTTGATATCATACATCAAATAGGGCTCAACCATAAGAATGCAAATACTCTGCCAAGAAGACTGATGCCCAGTGGATTTGCAGTCAACAAGAAGAAAAAGCGAATCAAGCAACAAGATAGACTGAGACGACGCATGGCAGCATATACGCTTTTGGAAAATCAACATGAAGATTCAGATCTCGGAAGTAAAAGAAGAAAAGTGCTTTTAGTGGAAGGTCCATGTGTGTGCATCTATCTGCGAATAGCATAATTCAAAAACAAAGACTTGCGAAATACCAAACTTGGATAAGTTCAGCATTTTCAAAGGATGCGACATAAAATATTTTCAGGAAACATCTCTCCTCCCTAAGCTACATGTTTACTAAACACTGAAACAAATTTCATTATTTTTTATTTTCTCAGAAGTGGCTAACAATTTTGATTAAAATACCATATGAAGATATTTGCAAAATGACTGAAATGTATATCTTGAATATTCTTTGAACAGCCTAGTCCTCCTTTTTATGAATGAGAGTAAAATTGATAAACCATAAGTTGGTCTGGGTGGCAGGCACTGGCCTGTTGATCACCAGGTCACAGGTTCAAACCCGAGCCAGACTGATGATTTTTAAGTGTATTTAAAAGCAACAGTCCCATGTCAGATTTACTGGCATGTAAAAGAAGTCCAGCAGGATGAAATTCCGGCACACCAGGAGTACTGATATGATTCTGGCAATTGGCAGCATTATTAACAAAGAAAATGTTTTAATTTACAATTAAAATTGTGTAAGTTGCACTAAGTGACAGTGATGTGCACTTTAGTTTAATACTAAGTTTATTTTTGACACTACATCACTTATTTATTTAATAAGGAAAACATGTTTCAGTAGCTATTTGCTCCCATTCTCAGCTCCTTTAAGGAAATTTATTTTAGGAAGACAAATCAGCAGACGCTTGGTATTTTTGGAGAGTCCAACACACCATCAACAAAATCCAATACTAAAAAGCATTTCAGGAAAAACAGAACTCAAAGTTTGTGAAAAATGTACATTTGGAAAAATAGAAAACACATTTTCAATTTTGAAAGTCCATTAAGCAACATACTATGCAAAGGTTCGACTATTCACCCTCAAGGTGAATAAGGTCAACCACCACAATGAATGATGCAGGCAGTAGACTAGGAGCTGAGGATGGAAGCAAATAGCTCCTGAAATGTTTTCCTTATTAAATCAGCAAGTAGGAGGTGCCGTGGCCGAGCAGTTAGGGCGTTAACCTACCACCAAGGCAGCCCGGGTTCAATCCCAGGGACCGGCATGTGGTATTTGTGGTGGACAAAGCGTCAGAATGAGTTTTCTTTGGGTTCTCTGGTTTTCCCCACAACTCATTCCACCAATTGCTCCATTAATACCTTTCCAATCATCCATTTCACCTGCATTCCATACCATCCTCTTCCTCACCATTATACCTGCTGGTTGGCTGACCACCTGCTTCCAGGTCTTTACTCTGTTTGGTCCATAGGTTCCTCTCCTCCCTGACAGGTGTCTGACCCTAGGCAATGGCTTGTAAGTCCTACATAAGGGGAGGGTAATCAGGTAAAGAAAGAAATCAGCAAGTAAAGTAGTATCAAAAATCAACTCCATAATTAATTTAAAATATCCTATTAATTAGGTAGACAAAATCCTAATACACATAAAATGAATATCTTGATAAAGAACACAATTTGACTTTTTTATTATTTATTTTGAATTTTCAAATACTTATATCTCTTTCAGGTACAGTAGAATCCCAATAACTGGAGCTAATGTGGACTGAGAGGCTGCCGAGTTACCGAAATGTTGAGTTTTATGGAATAAGGGGCTGTTATTTAGAACTCATAACAATACTGCAAATTACATAAATACATTAGAGGTAGAACTGGAACTTAAAAATTCAGTGCCACAACTGGGATTTGAACCACAAACCTTCTGCTTACCGGGCGGCTGCTCTAACCACTGAGCTATTGTGACAAACTGCATGAATGGCATTAAATTCTCAAACCAGTTCGTTCTACCTCTCAAACTTTGCCAACACACGGCTTGTGTGTTTAAAAACACCAACAGTAAGTTTGTTGGCATAAATAAATAATAATTACATTTGCCCGTGAAACTGTAATAAATAATTACATAATACATATTTTAGCACAAAAGTACAACATACCCTAATATTTATTATGTATTAATATGTTCCCCTTTGTCGTGTCTCTTTAACACATCCAATTTAATTTCCATTGTCATGTTAATTCGTCTTTTCTTTTCATTCAATATTTTCACTGCCACAAACACAACTCAGCACAACACTAACAGTAAGCCTGACATCTTGAAAACTGCCCTGTAGCCAGAGATATGTAAATGAAAGTTTAGCTTACAGCAGAATTTCTAGACGTGGCAAATGACTTTGCACAAGTGACATCATGCAAATTACTAATGTCTCTGTTTCCTTCCCTGAGCTTAACAAGACACTGTGAAGTGCCACTGTAGTTAATCATGCACGATCTGCAATGTTTATGTACTACACGGAGCTTGGAAAGATAATCTGACAAACATATGGTCTTATAAATAAAAAAGTGAACTAGATCATAAACCGCTGTGCAGTTTGTCAGGTCTAAAAATAACTTTGTACTGGGTAAAGCAATAAACCTTCAAACCTAAACAAGTCTTTGTTCTGTGTATCTACATTGTAACAACAAGCTTGTGATTTTGTGACAATGCTCTGCTGGCTGCATATGTTCTGACTAGATATCAAAGTTAAATACTTCATACCGTATAGTAAATAATAGAAATTATTACGCCAAGTTTAATGATAAAAAATTTTTTAAAAATAAAAATAAAAAATGGTTGTCAACACTTTGAAAGTCAAGTTATTGGGATTCAACTATAGCATGTTGTTATTAGTTTTCTCTTTGTCGGTCTGGGTGGCTCAGTTGGTTAGACGCTGGCCTACTGTTCCCAAGGTCACGGGTTCAAATCCGGCCCAGGCCGATGGTTTTTAAGTGTGCTTAAAAACGACAGCTCCATGTCAGTAGATTTACTGGCATGTAAAAGAACTCCTGCGGGACAAAATTCCGGCACACCGGCGACGCTGATGTGATCCTGGCAATTGACAGCGTCGTTAAACAACAAAATAATTTTTTTTTTTTTTCTTACAGTCTTGTAAGCAGTATGAAATTTCAAAGTCATCACAAGACAGTCCACTTTTTAAAAGTGGACTACCTGCAACAAAATGGTAATAAAACAGAAGAACAAGAAACAGAAGAATAAGCTTGTGCAAAAATAGTTTGTAGAAGAGTGACTGGAGAAAGTAATGGGGTGCACCATATCAGGCTTTTGTAGAGTTTTAAGTTAAACCTGATTCAGAGATATTCGTTTTTTGAAAGGTAATAAATAAAAGTACTAGACCGGCTGTGACAAAAATACCATTTATTACATAGTTAACACATTTTTAAGGTAACATAAAATAAGTGATAATGAGATTACAACTAATGTACTAGTCAGTCATAATATGAGTGCATTTGGTGCTAAGAGGAACATAATGGCAGAACAAGTGAGTGGGGCATTGAACATGAAGTTGGGTGAAGAAAATATCACAATTCCAAGTTGTGTTTACTAATGAGCTGAGGCCTGCAAATGTAGTACTATGTTTTGTGCGATTGTACATTACCTCTATTGCCTTGCCCCTCTCTCCTCTGTGATTGGTAACCTTAGTGTCTTCAGCATTGTCAACAAAACAGTGGCACCCTCCTCCAAGTGCACTCATATCTTGATCGACTAGTATTATAGGCAAATATTTTCATGAGCACCAAGAGAGAGAATATAGGATACTTTTTTTGCATGTTCCCTGCTGGAACTACTAATTCCTGTGAAAGAAATGAGGTAACAAATATTACACTTTCTGTTGATGCAAAGGAAATGCATTTTTTTAGTGAAGCTTTGCTCTAAATACATTGTTGTATTTAATGGCAAAAGAACATAGACTACCAACAGAAATGGGAAGATAGGACAGAGCTGACTCAGAAGCCAAATGATTACAATATAAGAAAAACCCAGTAACAGCAATAAATAGCCGTATTGCTATAGCCTCTATAGCAGGGATCTCAAATGGTGCACTTGAGCACAAGCGCGAGCTTTGGAGCTTAACAAGCCCAAGCTGTCCAACATGCATACCATGGAAAAAAGTGAAGCCACTTCCACATTTGTAGTCTCTTAACATGAGAACAGAAATTTATAAGTATTGACACATGCACTCTTAGAGCAGTATGTTGGAAGATTTTGAGATTTGGAAGCTTTCAAATCTAAAAGTTACTGATTTATGCTGTAATTCAGATCTAAAAAAGGCATATAGTGATAATAGTGGAAGTTTTTATCAAGCCATTGATCAATAAATATACCCAAAATTTCACAAATTTGCTGCAGAAATTATGTGCATGTTTGGCATTGTGCATTTACATCCTTGAGACTCCTCCAAATATTAAGATGGTGGAAAAGCACATGAGTGTCGGCAGACTTTTTTCCAGGGAGGGGGCACATGTTGGAAATTTGCAATTATAATATGAAATCATTATTTTACTGTCAAAATTTATAATATTTATTGCAGATAACGTTATTAATTTGTGCTAAATAAAAATTGTTCTTTACATCAAAATTAAAATAGTAGTTTAATAGTCGGTAACTGGCTGCACATGAAGTTCACCAACTTCCAAGGGGGGGCTGCAGCCTCCCCTTGCCCCCCTTTCGCGATGCCCATGGAAAAGCATAAAAAGTAGAGCTTTTAATGGGGAGCTATTTTAAGGTACAGGAGCAGTCTGCTTACTTTTGAAGTGTATGGTTAAAAGTTATATAAATATTCTTTACCCTTTGTGATTTTAATTTTTTTGTTTTTGGAACATTAATTTGTTTAAAATAATTATGTTGTTATTGTACTTCATATTAAAACCTTATGATCTAAAAACCAAATAACTAAATGTTTCTAAACCAAGCAAGAGGAAACAATAACGAAAACATTTCACTTCATTTTCCCTTCTAACTTTATACACCCATGTTTTACTATGTTTCGCTTAATGCAGCCACTATATGTATGTGTGAACCACAGTCATTCTTGGTGTACCAACGAGTACTGCCAAGGTCACAAAATTGCACTTGGGCTAACATTGCTGCTCTATAGAATCAGATTTTGCCATGCTGGATATATTGGTTATAAAATTTAGCACAAATTAATTCAGCTATTGACTGAGTGGCTGAATAGAAAGTGGCCCATCTTGCTTTGTGGTCAAATGTTTCCAGCTTTATCACAATATCCTGGCCTTGACCTGCACATATCCATAAGGACAATATAAGGTCATTAAAACATATGGTAACCCATTTGGGGGCTCTCTCCACTGTGCAAAGGAACCAAGAATTGCCAGCAGAGGCACATTAAAATCCTTATCTCATAAGCATATCCCTTATTGTTTCATTAAACAAAATAGGTCCTATAATTTTTCTAACACTTATCACTCACCACATTGCAGTTTTCAAGTCATAGTGAGGCATTTCACACAATAGCACTGGTTTTTCAGAAGCCCATTATTGACTGTGTTTACATTAATTTGTTGAGCTATTTGTTTACAATAGGTGATCACTTTAAACTGACACCAATTCCATTTAGTTTACTTTTGTTAAAATGTTTCTTGTCTAACATGGAACATGAAGCTTCGAATTTATTAATGATCATGTGAAATGCCTCACTATGACCTGAAAATTGGAAGTGTGATGTGCAATAAGTGCTAGAAAAATAACAGGACCCAGTTTGTTTAATGAAGCAAAGAGGTACGCTGCCTGTTTATGAGGTAAAAATTTTAGTGCACTTCTGCTGTTAGCATTTTTCCAGCACCTCTTGGTTCCCTTGTGCAGTGAAGAGAGAGCCTGTGATTGGGTTACCATAAGTTTTAATGACCCTATATTATGTTGTTTGCAACTAATCTTTATTTATTCGGTATGAGAATGGAAAACAAATTAATTCTAATCTCTATTGTTAAAACGATGTGGAAATTAGTTTGCTGATTGTTGTAATAGTGCATGTGTAAATTGTACATTTAAACCTATATTCTGCATAAATTAACAGCACAATTAAAGGGTGAAAGAAAGGGCAGAAATACTATGAAATAATCAAAAGAATATCTATTAAAAAGGGAAAGTAAGTCTTCTTTACAGCTTCAAAATGCACATAAAGGTTGCAAGACAAAATTTTAACATGTGCTAAATTAGTCTAAATACGAGAGATCACATACAAACCGGTTAACCTTCCATCATTTGCTGTGTTAGTAACCTTAACAACTTATAGTGAATTATTTATTTTTACTTTCTGTCATCTACCTATGGTGTGTAAGAGGAAGATTGTATTCCACCCAAAAATCTGATATCAAGATTTCATCAGAAACACTTGTTTTGAGGCCCCCTGAATCCAAAAAAAGGGGTATTTTAGAAAAAGTTCTGCATGTGTGTGTGAACAGCCCAACTCAGAAAGGAGTTGCTGGATAAATAGCAAACTTTATATTTAAGTTCAGTATGTTTCAAAGATGTAAGGGAAGAATTTTCGAAAAGATTCCCTCTACCCCAAACTAAACTAAACCCCGGTGTGACAGCCCATGAAGGGTAAGGCCTACCACCCAGCCTCTGTGTCCCCCACTTCTGCCCACTACAGGCATGATTGGTGAGGTGCAGTACTGGACGGTGGGATGTGGTCAGCACCCTGAGCTCTCCCATCCAGTTATATGGTCTTCTCGACCTGGGGCTGCTACTTCTCCATCAAGTAGCTCCTCAATTGGTCCCCCCAGGACCTAACGAGGCTGAGTGCACCCCATGCCAGACCTCCCAGAGGGGATAACATCACCATGCTGGTACCGGGGATCGAACCCAGGTCCTCCGCGCCAGAGGCAAGCGCACTACCAACTGCACTACGGAGGTAGTCACCTCAAACTACTCTTTATAATTAATTTTAAGTAGCATATGTACCATATGTTTAAGACACCTACACAGATAGTAAAATGTATATCTTGAGTTTTCTGGCAAGAACTAGTGAAATCCTCCTCATTCAGGAAGAAGTGTACATGATTTTATATAACTGGTAAACCATAAGGTGAGGACAAAAACTACGAGCAAAATTGTTGAGCTGTTTAAAACACAATTTATTTCAAATAATTTTCTCTGTGGCTCAGCCATATATAGGATATATGTTATTGATTTGAAGTTTCAATAGTTTGTCAATTTTTAGGTGCTGTTACCATTCAGTTGTTTCTTACTAGTCATGGAAAAAGTGTGGAACACTTTTTCAAGGCAACATAAAGCGATATCTATCAATTGTTTTCTGTATCCCCCCTTGTATCTATAACAAAATGTGTAATAAAACATTCTGCTAGGTTTATTTTATCATTAATTACTCGTAGATAGAAAAATAACCTCTTTTAAGAATAGCTATATAAAATATAAAGTGGGTAGAGAAAGTTATATGAATATAACACAGATTCTTCTTTAGCATATAAAAATACAGAGCTGAGAATGCCTTCATTCATGTTTCTAAATGGCACACAAATGTCGCCTGTTGGTGTAGAAATCAAGCCTTCTTAGTAGAAGTATTATTCAAAGCAGTGCATACTATCCAACTTTTTCGACTAAGCAATTTCCTATCAGTGGCATATGCTGGGATTGATGACTTGGGCTATCACTAGGCCTATCAGATCTGGACAATAAGCGGTTATTGATTAACCTTCTGTTAGGCGCACGCTCTGGTAGAACACTGTTGGTTCTGTGGGACCTAGTATGCCCGTGCTATATTTTTGTGCTTATATGCTTCTTATTTACCTGATTACGCCCTCCCCCTTATGTAGGACTTACACCCCCAGGACTTACAAGCCCGTACTGAGGATCAGATGCACGTCGAGGAGCAGAATAACTTATGCACCAGAAAGAGTCCATAAGTGAAGACCTGGAAGCAGGTGGTCAGTCAAGCACCAGGTATGAGAGTGAGGAAGTGGATGATATGAAATCCAGATGAAATGGATGAATGGATTGGTGACAATTGAATGAGTGGTGGGGGAAACCGGAGAAAACACACCCTGACGCACTTGCCTTAACAGTGGTTGTGATGGCGTCTGCGCCTCCTTAGGCATAAGTAAATGTGCCCAAGCACAAAAGAAAGTTGCACACCATTGCTGTACACTATGAAATAAATAATACCAATACAGCTGTTGAGGACCGTAAGAATCACACAATTAAATATACATTCTTTCTTGCTTTTAACTCCATGTGCTATTGCTATGCAGGCAGTCATGTTCACATGACACATTTCAGAGACGCTTGTGTGAGTATAGCAACACAGGATTCCGAAGCCTTAGCGTGCTTATTCCTGCATTCTGCCACCTCACCTCTCTCTTCCCACATTGTAGTAAAGGCTACTGACTAGTATTACAATTATTATTAATATTACTTATTAATTTCTAGTTAAATATGGACTTCGGTGATAGCTTTGATAGCCCACAATATACACTACTGCTTACTATGTGATATTACTTCAGAATGGAATATGTACATGTCTGACAATATACAGAGTAGAAGGGTATAAATTTACACAGCTTAACTAGTTATTCTACATGTTACATTGAATGAAATATACTTGTTTTATTTGAGCATAGGTTTGTCATAAAATATTGCTTTGTATGTTACATTTATCACATTCATTCACTGTGAGGCATTTTTGTTTAAAGGCATACCTTAGAAAGAAATTGAATCTATTATATTTTGTTTTTAGTTTAGTATTGCTTTCCACCCAAAAATTTGATATTGAGATTTCACTGGAAACACACATTTTGAGACTTGCTGAAAAAAAAAAAAAAAAAAAGCACGCATTTTTGGAAAAAGGTCCATATGTATGCCTGTGTGTGTGTTTGTTTGTCTGTACTGCCCTAAATAACTCTAAAACAAACACTTGGACAAATTCCAAACTTCATATTTAGGTTTAGTACATTACGAAAGTTTGATACAGTTTTTCAAGAAAATCCCCCCAGCCTCAAAATCTTTAATTTTCTAAAAATGGCTCTATATTAAAATGTTATACATTTAAGACATACATATATCTTGAATTTTCTGGTGGTAGCCTGTTAAGGCAATACATTTGTGAAAATTCAAAATTGTAGTTTTCTTTTGATTGCTTTGGCTACAGTCCCAGAAAACCCATATTACACACAAAATTTTAATGAGCGATGTCAAGGTTCTCTTAAGATATTAATTCTTGCTTTCTCTGCTGGATATAATACATAAAGGAATAATTGTATTAGACCCAAAAATTCAATCTCGAGATTTCACCAGAAATACATGTTTTGAGGTCCCTTGAAAAAAAAATCTGTGTGTGTGTCCATGGGCATCTGTTTGTGAACAGGATAACTCAAACACAAAGTCGTTTAAATACCAAACTTGGTAAAATTGTTAAGGACACAATTTATGTCAAATAAAACCTTTTATGGTGTTAAGCATTGCTGAGATATTTTTGGTTATTGATTTGGAGTTTCCCTTTTTGCAAGTGAGAAGTGCCTATTCATGTTGCTCATATTTTCCTCATTGTCACGCAAAGAGTATGGAATTTCGAAGTCATTATTATCACTTGCATTTTAAAACTCTCTTTAGTCTTCTCTATCCTTATAGCTAAAAGAATGCATAAATGGGTACTGAAAGTTTATCTCAATTAAAGGGTAAGAAAATAATTTCATGTACGAATAGTTTGTAGAGGTGTAAATAGAGACAGTCATATGAATGCAACACATAAGATATTTTTGTAAAAGCCTACACTCATACAATTTATCACTGGTTTCTTCAGAATTTAACCTTTGTGGCATACTCCATCTGAAAACATCAAAGAAAAGTGGATGTTATACAGGAGAGTTTATGTATTCCAGTAAATAACAATTGCTCTTTGCACTGAGGTGAAATTTGGTCAAAGAGAAAATGACATAAAAAGTTCAACAGTGAAGCTTTCCACATATTGGTGATACAGATGGAGATACGAGGGTAATTCAAATATAAAGGGTAATTGTTGCATATCACGGAGGAAGCAGTTCAGAGCGGGGCAGTGGAGTCGGGGGGTTGAAGTTTGGTGTGTTAGGGAGGGGGAACTAGCTTTGTTGGCTGGTTTGCTAGGTTCTGGCGTCAGTACAGCCATGAGTGAGCAAGAGGTTCCTTCGTCTGTTGCACAACGCATTATTATCAAGTTTTTAACCAATGAAGGGGCTAAACCTTCGGAGATTTTAACTTGTTTAAGGACGCAGTTTGGGGACACTACACTGTCACAGAATCAAGAGTTTACTTGGGCCAGACAATTTAAGGGTGGCCGAGAATTTGTGGAAAACAAAAGTCATGCTCGACGCCCAAGGTCAAATCTCACAGATGACAACATCCGTGCCGTTCGAGAGCTCCACTGTTGAAGGAATCGCATCAGAAGTTGGTTGATTTTCTTCATGATCGACGTACAGTGACTGCAGCTTATTATTGCCAATTGTTAAGGTCTGTAAAAGCTGCCTACTGAAGCAAAAGACACCGTATGCCCATCAGAGATGTCATCCTTCTCCAAGACAACGCTATGCCTCACACCGCCAATTTGACAATGGTCACAATGGCGGACATGCACTGGGAAACCCTTGAACACCCTCCCTATAGTCCAGACTTGTCCCCCCCTCAGACTATTTTTAGTTTGCACCCATGAAAGAATCGCTTGGAGGGAAACATTTCGAAAGCAATGACAACTTCGAGGAGCATTTGCGCATTTGGTTGGCAACGCGCCCTCAAACTTTTTTTGAAGAAGGAATGTTTAAGCTTCCGAAATGTTGGCAAAAATGTGTATAGTGTGAAGGAAGCTATATAGAAGAATGTTGATATAGTCACTTGTGTATATATTTAATCAATAAATATTTTTAACAAAATTACCCTTTATATTTGAATCACCCTCGTAACTCTCTCCAAAACTAGTCCTGTAGTTAACACATTTACAAGTAAGTTGGAGGAGAATGTGTTTAGAAAAACTGACATATTTTTCAATTTATCAATATGCTCCTTTGTTTTAAACACTTCATTTTCATGTTTTATAATACAGTAGAACCCCAATAATTCAACCTAATGTGAACTGAGAGTGTTTGGGTTATCAAAATGTCTAAAGCGCGTCTCAACCTTAGAAGACAGTACATATTAAATGGGGTGCAACATGTACTATATGTATGCCTTCTTTCATATTTGAACCCCAAATCATGTAAGAACTGACGTAGAGTGGCCCTTGAGAAATTTGGTAGGGTATCATCACTGTGATAATACCATGACAAAATTATATTCAACATGGGTGAAATATTTTCAAACAGTAAAGAATGAAAATTTTGCCATGCTCTACTCTGCACTATTCCACCATATTGCGTTAACCTAGCTGTTTTTTTTTTTTTTTTTTGCTGTCCCGGCCTTTTTGCTTTCTTTTTCATGGCATTCTTAAGTCCTTTCATTAGTTTGAGAGGTAGAACTGGAACTTAAAAATTTAATGCCCATACACGGCTTGTGTGTTTAAAAACACCAACAGTAAGTTTGTTGGCATAAATAAATAATAATTACCTTTCATTAGTTCCTTTTTAATTCTATGTACTACTGTTTCTGAACACCCGATAGCTTTAGCTGTTTCTTTTACTGCCTTATTAATACTTATTTGACTTGAAAATTCCCCTCCCCAACTACAAATATTTACAGATTATGTTCAATAAATAACGTAATAACACTTCACAGGTTCCACAAAGTATAAGCACATATGCTTCTTTACTAACTGATGTTAGCTTTTACTGCTGCCTTCTGTGTCATGCTTGACACCTTTTAACCGAATAGATGAATACCTTTTGTTTGCCTTACACAATGATAGCAAGAGGTTACAAGCTTCTGGTTTATTTTAAAAACTGTCTCTAACCGTCCTCAATATTTGCTCTTGCTTGGTCACCAGTGTATACTCAATAATAAAAAAGTTTTTCCCTGCATCACTTTTGCAATGCACGGATATAAAATTTTCTGAAAACATTTAATTTAAAAAATTGTAACACTTGACTGAATAAACACAGAGAATTCAAAGTGGGTAGGTAGCAGCACCATAATTTACTCTAGATAAGAAAAAAATCATAAACATAATCTAGCAGTTAGTCTATTAGTGCGCGATGAGTATAGAAACAGCAAATATTGGACTTTACTGAAAAGAATGTTTTCTGTAAAAATTTGGGCCTACAGAAATGTATAGTGACTCTAAAAGGGATATAACCTGATAGAGAAAAAATTCTGTATAGGATAATATGTTCAAGCCTAAAATTTCAACAACTGAATATTTACACCATGCTATTAAGAGCCTGGCAACAGTGCAAGAGTACAAAGGATGAAGCTAACGGCAACTTGTATGTGCTAGATAGAGACAAGTATATCACATGCCTTTAACTTTTGCGAGCGGTATAGAGAATTTATAAATATAAATTTTCTAGAGAAGATTCTCCAGGTGATCTCTTTGCGTTCAGCGCTGGAAATAGAAATTATGGATATTCTTTAGAAAGTGTCCCATGAGAATTTCGTCTAAGTCCCACTTGGCAGTGTGCACAAATTCTTACAAAAGTTGCTGAAGTTGCTGTGTTATTGCATTGTTAATTCAGCGCTGCCAACAGCACTATATCTCCATTAATTTGTTGCCAATCTGAAACTTGAATATTTTAGCGGGATCTGGCAGTATGCTAGTGAACTTGATAGAAGCAAATTATGTGAGTGCCATAACTCACTTCATTAGCATAGTAGATTTAGCGCCTTTGTGCTATAATGAGGAAGAATGTATGCAATTCCTCTATGACAAGGGCCTGCTGAGAACCCGAATGCTATGCAGGGAATGTGATGCCGTGCTACACCCTATTACAAATGGCTTCAATGGGTTTTATTGCTCCCTTACAAAAAGGAGTTGAAAGTTCCAGCTGTTTTCCTGCAGGCAGGGTCATCCTGAGCAGTTTTCGGAGTCATGCTCCAAGATTTCGGGTAGGGGCCAAGGAAAAGGGGTAGCTATGGGGAAAAAAAAAATTCTCTTGTGCAATATGCTAAAACATGCTCAACCCCATAAAGAAATAATTTCACATAAATTTGGGAGCTTCATATTTAATATGCATGCGCTAAAGGTTACAGGTGAAAATGTATATTGGAAATGGGTACCCACAACTAGTCTTATCATACTGGCATTCTATATTATCCAAAATCGAGTTATAACTAAAAATATATGGCTGGCGATATATCTGTGGTGGCATGATGTGAAAAATAGATTAGCCGATGCACGAGCGCATTTGTGTTTAGTGTGTTGGCAACAAAAACTAGTGTGGTTGAAAAAGCAATGTAGGCAGATGTGAAAATTGTCTGCTAGTGCATACAGCGCAACCTAGTGGCAATTCTCCTAATGACTGTTGGCGCATGCGCAGTAAGTACCTTCGGACTTAGAATTTGGCTGGCAAGTGCTATGGGACACTTTCTAAAGATGAGTCGAAATTATTACATCAGAAGTACACAAACATTCTTGATGTAAAAACCAGTATTGCTGTATTCTCCCTAGGAGAAAAGTAAAATCGAATAATAGCTTGGATAGTTGGCAGTTCCTTTAGAGTTGAGGACATTCATAAACATAATACAAAAAACACTTAAAAATAAATAACATTTTCCTGGCATATCATTATGCTTGAAATGGGGCAGGCTTTTATTTCATTCCACCATGTGACAGAATAAAGAGGATTGACTCTGAAGATTAGTTAATGATCTCATTTATTTAGTCTTGCAGCCACAGTTGCTTGAAAGAAAGCTCCATCTCCTCTTGTAGCTTGCCTATTTATCTCTCGATGCCGATCCCTGCTTACTATTTCTTCAAGAACTTCTCCATCACCTTTAATCAACCTGCAACAATGAAAATATTCTATAATACATGAAAAAGCAATTTAAAATAGCAGTACAACACTGTTAATAACTTCTACTAAATTATAGCATAGTATACATTTGTGAACTTTTGGTTGATGATGATCTAATCTGTATAAACTAAATGTTTCTGATCATTTTAGAGTTCGGAACATAAGTGATGCTTATGTGCATAACAGATTACCTTGAGGAAAAACAGATTCCATTTTTAAAGTCTTTATTTGTACCTGCACATAATACATTTTCACTCAAGAATGATTATTATAAACTTGCTATAAAATACATTTTCCTACTTAGAGGATAAACTGTCTTATTACTTTCCCCAAAGTGGGAGGTTTGTTATGGAATAAAAAACCCAGTGGCACACCAACCCATTCAGGCCAAGGCCTACTGCCCAACCACTGCGTCCCCCACCTCTGCCCACCACAGGCATCATGAGTGGGGTGCAGTACTGAGGGTGGGATGTGGTCAGTGCTCCGATCCCTCCTGGTTATTTATGTGGTCTGCTCGACCACGTTATTATGGAACAGGAAGTAAAAACTGTGAATATTTTGTGTACTATCGATTTCTGTGTAACAGAACATAATAACAGTTAATATGGATAATTTTTACTAGTTTTGTGTATTACAAAATTTGACATGAAGAGTGTTTAAATAATTAGTTTCATTTTAATATTCTTTTGTTATTATCTGGGTATACAAACCAGTTACATTTTTGAGATACCAATAAAAGCAGTATAGTTCCTGACATATACAATACATAATTTTCTTCCCTCTTCTGCAGAAGCTTTTACTCACTCATTAGGTTGAATTCACATCAAATTTCAATCTTGCTTAGGATGAGTTATCCAGATAAGGATAACTCTTCTCTTAACCTGAGAACTTTAAACTCTATGGACCTTGAGCTTACTAGAGTGCCATTTCACTAATTTTATTCATCATCCAATATGACATATCATGGAGGATGTTATTAAAAATAAATGTTGAATAGATGTGGGTGGCGCCGTGGCCGAGTGGTTAGAGCATTTGCTTATCATCTAGGTGGCCCGGGTTCATTCCCAGGCAACTGCATGTGGTATTTGTGGTGGACGAAGGGCATCAGGGCAGGCTTTCTCCAGGTTCTCCGGTTTCCCCCGCCATCTCACTCCACCAGTGCTCCATCTTCATCCCATGTATCATCAGTGTCACCGCCTGTGGTGCGGTATGTAGTAAAAGTGGGTGTAAAACGCTACAAAAAAAGTCACCGCCATTATTTGGGCACCTGTCATAACAGGAAACCAGTTTTTGTATGTCTGCATCAAAGAATGATGCCTCCTGTGATGAAAGCCAAATCTACCCTACTTGTTTCACATCATCATCATTGAAAGGTTTTAAAGCAAGGATTTTCTTGAGATGAAGTTAAAACTACTGGTGTCAAATCCGAATTACATGGATTAAAGGGTGATGAAATTGTTCCCAACCAAATTATCTGATCACATCTTGGCTGTGTATAGCTGGGAATTGTCACTCACTATTGTTCCCCCATAAACCTCACACAATTGCGATTGAATGTTTGTTGGCGTAAGATTTCTCATATTAAAAAATGCATCACTGATCCAACTTTACAGTCGGCAGGTAGCTTGCTTGTTTTGAATATTCCCAAATGCTCTAACAATAGAAAAACACAAGGTGACAATCATTCACAGCTGAGCATACTCAAAATCGCAACTGCTGCGCCGCAGAGGCAGCATGTTTAAACAATACTTACTTAAAAAAACAACCCTCGTATATACCCTATTAAAATATTTTAAACCTTCACTTGCAAAAGTAGAAATTTATGAGATGTGATCCTTTTGCATTAGTGGTGCAAAATTACCTCATTTTTAATTTCTCTGGTACGTATAGTAAGTATTGTATCCCAACCAAAAATTTGATGTAAAGATTTCACCAGAAACCTTTGAGGCCCCCTGAATTCAAAAAAAGCATTTTTAAAAAAAAGTTCCATGTGTGTGTAACAGAATAACTCAAAAAGTGGTTAAAAACCAAAGGTGATATTTAAGTTGAATATCTTTTAAGACTACAGCACAAAGAGTTTGAAGAAAATTCTGCAACACTAAACTACCCTTTACATGGAGCATTTTTCGAAAATTTAGATTTTCTCAAAAATGGCTAACGATTTTGATTAACATTACATATGTTTGAGATATTTTCATGACAAATGAAATGTATATTTTGAATTTTCTGGCTATAGCCTATCCAGTCCAGTTTACTCTGGATGACTTTTGCACAACTGGTAAACTGTAAGAGATAAACAAAATCTTACTGTACAAAAAATGTAGATCTTGCTAAAACACAAAGTGTATGTTCAAATACATTTTTTGTAGAGTGAACCATTTTGGAGATATTCCTTGTTATTTGTGTGAGTTTTGGAATACTTAAATTTTCATCAAATGGAAGACGTCACTAATTTTTTATAAGTTAGCCTTGCAAAGAGAACGGCATCTCAATGCTTTAAAAGATTTGACTATCGCTCAAAGCCTACAGCGTTCTCATATTCCCCTTGCACCTACAAGGAAATAAGTAATAAGATAATTTCTGCAAATGTTTATCTTAACTAACACGAAGAAGATATAGGAACAAGAGTTTGTAAGAATGGTTAGTACAAGAACAGAGAAAGTCATGTGAGTGCAACACATCAGATTTTTTCATTGGTATTTAATTTAATTTGGAAGGCTCCTTGTCATATATTCAGTGCATACACATTCCTTCAGATAGGGAAAAAAGATGACTCTCTCAAAAGAATTCATTCTGTGCAAAATTAATACAACAAGGAATGGAACAGCAAAGTGTATTGAACACCATATCTTCCACTTGTCTAGTGACTAATCTAGTATTATTAATATCATTTGACATTTTAGCTAGCACAATAAGAGTGAATATACATCAATTAAAGGTGATAAAATATGACACACAGATACTGCACTATTCCATGTGCTTATATTATAGTAAAATTATCTATAAATTTAAAGATAAGTAATGAACATTTATATGTACTAGGCTTGCAGGAAGTTATTTTTTACTAATCTGCAATGTACATTTTTGCTGCAGCTGAGCACGCTAGAGACACTTTCTCAGTTTTAAAATGTATTTCTCTATAATAACTGTTAAAATATCGAAGATGAGCACCAGAAGAATGAAATGAGAGCTACAAGGATGACATTAATTTTAATTCTGCGTATTATAAACTACTACATACAAGAGCTGACTCAACTACATTGAGATACGTATATCCTCAAAGGGTGTCTTACCTATGTCTGCCTGTTTCTTCATCGTAAACCCTTCTAACAACACTCTGTCTCTTTTCCCATTCTTCTTTAGTCATTGGGGCCATTGCCTTAGCACGATCTTGCAATAACCTGTCAGTATCGTCTTCGCTTTCTGGTTTATCAGGTTTCAAAGGTTTGGCTTTTTCAGCAGTCAGAATTTCTCTACTTATTTTCTTCATTTTCTGCTTATCCTTTTTCAGTTTCTTCTTAGACTTTTTCTTCTTTTTCTTTTCTTTTCTCTTTTTGGATTTGCTGTGTTTTTTTCTTGATTCATGTTTACTAGGGCTACTTCCCCTGCTTCTAGAGGTGGATGATGAATCACTTTCGGATTCGGTAGAACTCTCCGAGGAAGACTTTTTCCTTTTTTTCTTGGGCTTTCTGTCTGAACTATGCTTTCGTTGTACGCGGTCTTTGCTTCTCTCTCTCGATGATCGAGACGAAGATCTACTTGCATGTCTTTTCTTTTTGCTTGACATTTTTGTTTTTAATTCGCAAGGTTCGGAGACTTATGTTCCTGTGTAATCTTACTTGGTTACACTTATTTCTGCCACTACAGCGTGTCAATGTCCTACTACTTTACATATTATATTACTAACCATAACTTCAGCCTTATAAGTTCAAGCTGCATTCTTAATACTACACTAAAGAACAACTCAAAAGTTTTTTAGATTTCAAGAATGATTTACCATAAACAGGTTCAGTAAATATCATGTCTAGTCACCATTTACCTAACAAGCATAATGAAGAGGAAATAAAGCTAAATCATAACCTAACCTATAAACAAACTTTGTCTTGTTGTTTGTCTCGCTTTGGATAAAACAAATGCACATCGAATTTCTCAGAAGATCCAACAACCGCCGACAGAGCTCGTTACTGCGGCTGCGTGTTCGTCCTCTCTTTGCCCTTGACGTCAGGTGGAATCAGCTGCTTCAGGAATCACCTACAAATTTTCAGAGGTAAGTGGGCATTCCTGAATAAACTTCAGTGTATCTATCGTTATTTCTTTGTATATACCTCCACTGTGTTAATTACAATTTATTTTTGCTGTTGTCTTTATTCAAGGTAAGTCACTTTGATATCTACTGTGGGTCTATAACTTGCAAAACCGCGCCCCCTTTTTCATTTAATTTGTTTAAATAACGCACGTGAATGGAGCCCTACGTTTACAAATCCTAAAAATAAAGTAAGAAAAATCAATTTAATCAGGTGGTCTGTAGTTCTATTCATGCCTTGGAAGATAAATTCTTGATCCTTAAATGTGTCACGAGCTGAGGTTTTCATTCAACTTTTGGACAGTGCCTACACCAGATTTTGTTTTTAAAGCACTCTGAATAAAGACCTTTTGATACTGCAGGAAGTAGAAACCTAATTATGTTTATTTGTGACATAGCCTACTTTCGGAATGTGTCAAGTCAAATGCAGTACTCGGTGCAGTCAAATGAATGATGAAATGATAATTCTAGATTGCACGATTCTTAAATTGCAATGGTGTGGTATTGGTGTGTTTCATTGGGATAGGAGATAGCCGTTTTAACTTTAACTACAACTGAATGCCCTTTGTGAGCCCCAAGTTGTTTCGCAATACATGCATTTTAGCACAAGGGGGCGGCGTTTATCAATATGTTTTGATAGCTAGCTCGCTATTAACCCGTAAGAGTAGTCCGCTTGTAGTCGTTTAGTCAATTCATTGATTTTAATTCATTGATGCAAATTGCAGGTTTGAGCTTCCCGCCCTTTGCAGGTAGTGGTTGCTATGGTGATGACAGGCACGTATCAACGTGGCCCACAAAGCTATTTCGTAACATTTAATTCCACGGAGTAAGTGTCGAAAGTGTTAAAAGGGGCCAAACTTGGTTTGTACTAGGAAAACATTCCTTCCATGGTCAAGAAACGTGACGGAGCACATTCATTGTTTTCAAGTTGGTTAAAGAAATATCTGGTGGAAACATGAATGCTAGTTCGTAAATAACTACGTTAAACAAAATAGCTTAGCTAGAAATGAATGAAAGAGAATTTTCCATTCTTAAACGATGACTGATACTGAAATGTAAGCTGTAGCAACAGAAGAGCTTTTATATGAAAACAGGCAAGTTAAGTATTATTTTTCACTGTGGATTAACGTCCCACATGTTCGGAAGTTGTAACAGTACCGCTAACATTACGGTACCTAGTGTAGTTTCCAGTAATTCATGTTCTATTTTAGAGCAAGTACGTTTGTTATGGCATTGAACTTGGATGATGCAAAGTCTCATTCTATGGGATCAGTCGGGGCTGCCAGTTTCTGTGCAAGCGTTCCTTGGTCACGTATGCTACCACAGTGAACGTATTACTGTTACTTTGTCCGTCCGTACGCATAAAACTCGCCAGTCGCTGCAAGTATCGAGTTGTTATTTTATATAATGGAGCTTGAACAAAAGTTAACGACACATTTATTATTTGGTTAAAGTAACGGTAGCCTTCGAACTTTCTGGACCAAGACTAAAGATTTTGAAATTTACATAACTAAATAAATACTACAATGAAATGCAAAGGTATATATAATGGCGACTGCGAACTACCGAGAGGAAAAAAGCTTATTGCATTTTATTTTGTAGGCACTAAAAGCGGAATGGAATCTAGTACTGAGGCTCGGATATTTGCTGATATTTTGTTGCATCATAGTAATTGCTTACGTGTATATAAATATTTATCATGGGCTTCAGATTATTTTTTAACGTCCTCCAACGTAGTGTCATATCGGACGGTGAATGAATGAAATGGGTGAAATGATGCTCAAATGAGAACGAGGTCCACAGAGTTTTAAGTTATCCGATATTCGTCTTCACGGGTTAAGGGAAAACCTCTTGGAAAAAAAAAACTTATCCGGATAACATACCCTAAGCAGATTCGAACTCACAACCTCTTGGACATGAGACACTACAGAGGGCATGCTAGGTTATGAAAACGTATATTGTTAGGTCACTGAGTCATTTTTTATTTTTAGGGCCTTTTTCAGATTTTTACCCTTTTAGTCACTGTGTCGCCTTTTGCGTCTGTTATTTTCTTGCGTTTACATTGAGTATATTAAAACCTTTATTAACATTTTGCATAAAGATGAATTTCCACTGTTCAGCTGAGAAATAAGAGCAATTTTTGGGAAAACAAACAAAACGGTTAATCTGTAAAGAATTGCATAAACGTGGAGGGATGACTATAGTTGGGGGAGCAGGTGTCGAAGTAATGAATTCATGTCCCCAAGCTGGGGATGAACACTAAAATCAGATTTCTGTTGTCCTTGTCCTTGTGTAGTATCCTAGACTTGAGGTCCTTTCCATTCACGCTGAGTAATTTAAGAACTTGTAGAGTTAATGCTGTGGTTTTGTGAGGCTGCGTCAATTTTTTTAAAGCTTATTTTCGGATTCTCCGAACAAGAACATGAAACAAATATGTAATTGGTTTTCTAAATTACCTCATTCTTTTACCTACTTTTTCTTCGTCGAATAGTACCTAGTTATATCCATGCATAAATTTTGTAACTACCTGTGCATTCATTTTAATAAATTGCAATTTTAGCTTTTTTGTCATTTTAGATCTTATTTTTCAAGGTCACCAAAATACGTACCCTGGTTATTCGTGTGTATAGACTCCCTATCTACTAGCTGAAATACCCGGCGTTGCCCGTGGTTTGACGATTTTTCCTTACAACTTTTAGGCTTAGCTTACACTTGCCCAATAGCCTTGTATTTTGGGGGAGATTTGAAAATATTACTTAATACACTTAGTTACTTAAAATTCTTGGGATACTATAAAGAAGAAAAATCGAATAAAATCACAGGGAAGACACTGCAAACGCGCTGTTGAACAACCGTAAATTCATACCACAGGAAGAAAGGCGGGTAGAGAAAGTTGTAAATGTAATACGTCGTATTTATATTTGTCATAGAAAACTGAATTGTACGTTGAAGAGCTGAAGAATGAGTGTGAATGCGAGTATAGAAAACCGCGTGAATGTAATACGGTAGAAAATTGTATGTTGAAGAGGAGTAGTGAAGGACATTGCGTGTGCATGTAAAAGAAAAAAGCTAGCAGAGAAAACCGTGTGAAACTATGTGCTGCATAGTAGTAATCAAATATGTTTATACATACCAACATCCATATACACTTAGATATTTGTTGAAACTACTCAACAAACTACAAAGAAGCATTCATTTTATACTCGTAGTATGTAGATTGCAATTGTTTGTGCTCTCGTTTGTTATATGTACGTGGGAGACGGGTTCCATTTCATACCGAATGCATAAGTATGACGTACTTTCCTATGCACCTCGACTGAAGGTCATTAGGTCTTGCTTTATTAAACGAAGCACATCCATTCATAAACGGCGCCGCCATTATACTTCCAGACTCAGGGAAGGATGAAGAATAATCCTGGCTGGAGAAAAATTCCTATCCCCCTGCCGGGAATCGAACCCGGGACCCCTTGTACAGCAGGCAGGTGCTCTACCAACTGCGCTACTAACTGCGCAAGGCTGCTTGCTTCCGGGATATTGTTATTGAACGTGATACAGCAACTTTTTCTTGTATCTAAATTAAAATAGTTTTTATTTATAGGCGCTCTCTGACTGCTTAGTTATGGCCCTCAGCCTCCCATTCTATATTGGGCGTGAAAGACCGCTTAATTTTGCTTAGAGGTCCCTTATCAGGCTTGGTTCTTTTGTGTCGTAAATCTACATGGGACCACTGGCTTTACTTCCCTTCTCCAAGAAGGTTTGCTAAGGACTTTTACTTCTGAAAAAGTCAATCGTTCTTCGCCTAATTGGGGCTCGAGACTTAGGGAACATCTGCCTGTCTCTGTGGCGAAGGAAAAGTGTCTGCCTCGCATTCCAAAGGTCTCGAGTTTGAATCTTGGACCTATCTGGCTAAGATTATATAGGGCTTTCCTTGTTCTCGGAAGAGGAATTTAGGGCTGTTGCAAGCTCCATGTACCTCGTACTCATTTGAGTACCATGTCCTTCTTTCGCTGTCCCGGTATGATCCACAGAACATAGACTATATATGTATGATCTACTCAAGTGTGTTAATAAGTGGGCCATGGTTCTAAAACTGAACAAAAAGCAATCGTTGCTAGGGGAAAGGATTATCATTTCAGTCATTTTTCGTACTATTTTTCTTTCCACGGACATTTCCGTGATGAAAATAGCTGATTTCGAAATTTAAAACTCCCGATCAAGATCTAGGGCCAAAATCATCAGTGATAGTATCCACGTGGTTCACACTTCAGGTATGTCGCTTTAGATTTGAACATAAAACGCTAGTTTTTATTGCTAGTTTGTATAAGATCAACTAGTGCAAAGTAATATAAAATGGATTTGTAATCGTAAAATTGTAAACACTTGTGAAAGTTCACGAAACTATTGACAAATTGAGAGTTGAATTAAAATATTTCTTACTGATTGTATGTTCAAAAGCATTAACAGCCTCTTGAGCCCTACTATTACACCTAGGGAAACATTTTTAGGAGACGTGTGGGGGCCAAAAGCTTTGGTTTGGCCAATAAATGCTTTAAAACGGACATGCGTCACTGCAATCCGGTAATAAGCACAGACGTTGGTAGTTAAGGATAGTCAAGCATTGAACCGATTACCTTTAGTTAAGTGATACATTATTTTTGTGCATGTCAACGCATTAACTAAAATCCTGCTGAAAATGGTAATATTTATGCTACTTCTGTAAGTTGGAGTAAGAATTTCTTGCTCCATTTAAGCAGTTAGTTGGTCCATAAACATACAAGTTTGCATCGAAATTTGTAGTTCAGAAATTAGGATTTACAAAAACACCAGGCGAAACTAGAGTACTTTGGACCCCAATTAAGAGAGATACAGGTGAACAAATATGATGTAATTACTTAGGAATCTTATTTGGAGTAGATTTCGTCACTTGTAGAGCCTGGAACCAACCCACATTTTTAAAACGGTTTTTATGGTAAAATAATGGCCTAGGACAATGACATCTTCGCTACTGCGCATGCGCGATGTGTATTGCCAACCTAAATGAGAATCGCAATTCGCTGGATTGATATTTTGATCCCGTTTACTTCTGACTCATATAAAGGGAAATACTGTGACTGTGAAATGAAGCGGTGTAAAATTTGTAATTTATAAAACCCATATTTGAAATTTCCATGCGAATCTGTATTGTTGGGATTTAGCAACACATCTATGGCTACGTGTCCCGCTGTCGTTCTGGGGCTGCGGTTTTTGGCCACAACTACTTCACTCTTATAAAAATATCTCTAATAGGCTTTGCGGCTTAGGACTCTGAATCCCTCAGTTAGGCTAAATTGTTGCCAGTATTCGCTAGTCGTATGTTAGCAGCTTTGCATCTGTACCCACTCCATTTGCATAATATTGTATCATTTATAAATTCAGTTCTATTCTAAGCGCGGAAACAGGTAGGGACTTGGAAAGAATCTAAGCAAATAGCTGCCTCGTTTTTACTTTCTCTACTGGTAAGTAGGGGAAGTATTGTATTCCACCCAAAAATTCGATTTCGAGATTTCACCGGAAATATGTTTTGAGACCCCCTGAATCCAAAAAAAAAAGTATTTTTAGAAAAAGGTCCGTGTGTGTGTCAGTCTGTGGACAGCATAACTCAAAAACGAAAAGTCCGTTAAAAACCAAAGTTGGTATTTAAGTTTAATGTCTTTCAAGGATGCGACACGAAGATTTTGAAGAAAATAGCCCCACCCTACACTACCCTTTACATGGAAAATTTTTCGAAAATATTGATTTTCTTGAAAATGGCTCTAACGATTTTGATTAAAATGTCCTATGTTTGAGATATTTTTATGGCAAATGAAATGTATATTTTGAATTTTCTGGCTGTAGCACCTGTAGACGTATTTACTCTGGACAACTTTTGCATAACTGGTAAACCGTTAGAGATAGACCAAATCATACTATACAAAAAATGTAGATCTTGCTAAAATACACAATTTATGTCCCAATAAATTTTCTTGTAGGGTGAACAATTTCGGAGATATTCCTTGTTATGTGTGTGTGTTTCGGAAAACTTAAAACTTTTGTGAAATGGATCATCGTTGTTCATTTTTTATATGTTTCTCGTGCAAAGAGAACGGAATCTCAAAGGTCAAAAAGATTTGACTGTCGCACAAAGACTTCTGTATTCTAACTTTCCCCTTGCACCTACAAGGAAATAAGCAATAAGATAATTTGTACAAATGTTTATCTCAACTAAGACGAAGAAGATATAGGAATAAGAATTTGTACAAGAGTAGAGAAAGTCATGTGAGTGCAACACATCAGATCTTTTATCACTGTCCTGCTTCCCTCCGGGTCTAAATTCATTATCTGTGGAGGAAGCTTAGATAAAGTTGACATTACAAATCCGCATATGCTTGACAAATTAGATAACATAATCTGGTGTTTTCCAACATGACTTAAGAAATTGGTGGACTGATCAGTAGAATCGTCCACGCCATGGCCTCTGGGCAACGGGCACACTAGGTGTACACGGCTGAGTCATATAAGGGCAAAAAACGAGTTCTCGACTCTTAAATGGGGACCAAACAGCTTGGGGAGACAAACGAAAGGAAATATCGGTCCTTCAAGATGGCTGGTGGTTGGAGCAAGGCTAACAACCTCGCCCCGGTAAAAACAAGATAGTGTCTCGGGGCAATTGGGGAGACCATTCGACGCGTCAAATAGCTTCAATGGTTTTAAACTACCATATATGAAAATAGTTTCATAAAATATGAAAGTATCGAATTTTCTGGGAATGTGCTCAAAAGTCCATTTTGGGTGACTTTTGCATAAGTGGCAAACTACAAAATATGCTCTTTTTGCCTTGGCGACTACCGGATTAGTAGTTAGTTTTCCAGCTACTGATACTTTTCTCAAGTGGGAAGCCATTTTTACTTTCTCTACTGGTAAGTAGGGGAAGTATTGTATTCCACCCAAAAATTCGATATCGAGATTTCACCGGAAATATGTTTTGAGAATCCAAAATGAAGCATTTTTAGAAAAAGGTCCGTGTGTGTGTGTCAGTCTGTGGACAGCATAACTCAAAAACGAAAAGTCGGTTAAAAACCAAAGTTGGTATTTAAGTTTAATGTCTTTCAAGGATGTGACACAAAGATTTTGAAGAAAGTAACCCCACCCTAAACTACCCTTTACATGGAAACGTTTTCGAAAATTTTGATTTTCTTGAAAATGGCTCTAACCAGTTTTATTAAAATGTCATATGTTTGAGATATTTTGATGACAAATGAAATGTATATCTTGAATTTTCTGGCTATAGCCCCTGTAGTCGTATTTACTCTAGACGACTTTTGCATAACTGGTAAACCGTTAGAGATAGACCAAATCATACTATACAAAAAATGTAGATCTTGCTAAAATACACAATTTGTCTCACTAAATGTTCTTGTAGGGTGAACCATTTCGGAGATATTCCTTGTTATGTGTGTGAGTTTCGGAAAACTTAGAACTTTCGTGAAGTGGGTCATCGTTCATTTTTTTATATGTTAAGTGTGCAAAGAGAACGGAATCTCAAAGCTTTAAAAGATTTGACTATCACACAAAGCCTACTGTATTCTAATATTCCCCTTGTACCTACAAGGAAATAAGCAATAAGATAATTTGTACAAATGTTTATTTTAACTAACACGAAGAAGATACAGGAATAAGAGTTTGTAAGAATGGTTAGTACAAGAGTAGAGAAAGTCATGCGAGTGTAACACATCAGATTTTTAAGAATGGTTTGTACAAGAGTGAATAGACATGCGAGTGAAATTAAGGGGGAGGGAATGTTACAGAAAAACATTAAATCCCTATGTCCAGTGTTTTGATTTCCACCTGTTTCTTGACTGTTTCAATCCAGCTGCGTTTATTCTGCATTGTTTAATATCGTACATTGTGTGAATTTTTGGATTTCATTTTCTTTTTATTCAGACTGCTGAATATGCAAATAAATTAGAAGTCAATCTCCATGAAGTGTTAAGTGGAAGGTATCTTGTATTGCCGGAGTGAAGCATGCGGAATAGCAAGTTTGATTTAGTATCGTGCGAGTTGGAGTTTGCACTAAAATACACGTAGTTCCCATAATGCCGCAGAATTGTACTCTTCTTTGTCAAGGCCATAATTAAGAAAAATATAAACATCTATCTAAAATTGCCCTACAGTTCTAAATATGGACCAATAAAGTTCGTAGCACAAAGTTTTAACCATAAAAAATGCACGTCTCCTGATTGCTTTTGCTCGCTTTTATTTATTTTTCATCCTTTGCATTATCTTTGCCTTTTATCTTGTATTTATCTTTTTCGCCCTAACTCTTGTACGGTTTCCTCCTTTGCTCTCCTAAGGCCTGTTTCCCCTCCCTCCCTCCCTCCCTCAAGTTGCTCTCTATTACTCGGAGTTTCTGATAACTTATTCATTACCCAATTATCTTAGACGCTAGTTCCATGGGACGAGGAACGTTAATTTAGCGAACTCGTAAACTTACTAGTTTGTGATCATGAAAGAGCAAATGTCACATCCAAGTCTCAACTCGACTCGTTTTGCATATAATTTCCTACTGGAACCTATGCTTCAAGCTGGACAAGACTAACACTTTGCTAATCATTTTGCTTTGACGCAGTTTATTGTTCTGTATTTACAAATCCTACGCCAACAGTGTTGCTTTGACGCGAAGAGATGGTAATTGCTCCTATACATTTCTGAACTAGAATTGCACAATGTGTTAATGAACAGAGATATTTTAGAGGTGTCTTAAACACGTAAAATATACAAGTTATGGGTTACTTAGGAACCAGGCTTAGTAATCCAGTTACATTAAAGAGGATTCAAGTTATGCGCCATCGTAGTGGGGAACCGGTTCTGTCCTTCTGCTCTACAGAAAAAGCGTGCATAACTTCATGTATTTGGTAGCTCACCTACTAGCCTACATATTACTAATGATTTGAAGATAAATGGGGTCTGAATACCTTCGTCTAGATTATTCACATGTCTTCTACTTGACCTTGAAATACAATTCGTACAATTTTCTATGATTGAAATAGAAATAATAGTATTACATTCAGTTTTCAGTTTTCTTTTACGAAACAAGCACGTTTGTTTCTCTACTCCCACTTCTCAGACAATGCATATAATTTTTTTATGTTCGAAATAGAAATGCATCGTATTACATGCATCGAATATTTCTATTCCTTCTAGTATCCTGAGAGTTTTAATTAAATATTTAGGTGTTAAGTAATATTGAAATGTCTCCAATGAAACACAAGGCTATTGGGCAAGTGCAACCTAAGTCTGAAAGTTTTAGGGATAAATCGTCAAACCATGGCCAACGCCGGGTATTTCACCTAATAGGAAACAAACGCTGGTGTTCCTTAGCGTTAACTAATTCGTAACATTTCTAAACAAATGCCTGCTCACCACTATTTCTAGGTTAACCACCCCATCAACGGGCCGTAATGACCAAGTTGTCGACGGGCCCTTAAACCCCGCTCGCTCGCTCACTCACTCTCCCTTTGACTCGCTCGCCCTTTCACTCTCACCCCATCAGTGACAAAATTGTCCCCTGAATTTAAAACGCATTTTTCAGAAAAATTGTGTGACTGAGAGGGCTTAAGAGCGAAAAGTCGTCTAATGCCAAACTTGGTATTCAACATCTTCCAAGGATTCGACACGAGCATTTCAAGAAAATCGCTCCATACCAGACTCCTTTTTATATGGAACATTTTTTTTTGAGAATTTTAATTTTATCAAAATGGCTGTAACAACCATGTTTAAGGTATTTTCATGACAAATAAAATATATGGTTTAACATTTTTGGGAATGTCTTCAGTTCATTCTCCTATTCCCATTGTGCTAAAAAAGGAATGTGCAATAACTTAAGACAATTTCTACAACGTATATCTCGATTAACAAATTTGTTAGGAATATTTTGTACAAGAGTGAATCGAGCCTTGTGAATCCACACTTCAGATAACTTCTTTAAAGTTATATGAGCATTCTTTATTTTCACCTATATTTAAAGCTTAAGTGATCCCAGTTTCTCAAAATAATGTAAATTTGTAGCACATGTGTTGGAGATGTTAGTAGTGATAGTTCTCACTTTCTCATTCACCAGCTTTCAAACTCTTTCTTTCCTAGCCTAAACTATCAGCACTCGCTATTTTCATACATCAAAACTCGATCTCGGACCTATTTTTTCCCTTCGGCCAACCCCTAAACCTATGGCAGTTTTATTGATATATTCTCCCTTTGTCCAGACTCTTTAATACATCCAATTTAGTGTAATTTTCATTGCCAGGTTAACTTGTCTTTTCTTGTCGTTCGACATTTTCACGGGCACAAACAACTCAACAGTAAGACAGACATCTTGGAAGCTACACTGTAGCCAGATATATTACCCGAAAGGTTAGCTTACCACGTACAGGTATATTGTTTAGACGTAGCAATGACCTTGCTAGGATCTGCACGAATAACATCACGCAATGGATGATAGAGGTAACGTCTGTTTTCTTCCTTGAAATAAACAAGATACTGCTGATAATGCACTGCAATGTTTTAACGCCGGAAGAACAGTGCTTTTCAACAGTGAAAGAGTGATCAAAATAGAACGAATAGTGTTGCAATTGGCTCACACTCCCGCGTACATGTGGATAGATGTGGAAATAAGTGGTAGAGGGTAGAGTAAGCATACATTTTTAATCTTCAGTAATTGACATTCGGTACAGAGAGGATCGTGTTCAGAAAGCTTGCAACAACAAGGAGTGCTAAAAACAAGGCAAATGTAAAATTGACTCCGGTGCGATATTATGAATGGTAGCCGGTGGTGCAGCTTCTTGTGATTAATCAAGAGTGTTTCCGCGGTATAAACTTGCAGGAAATTAACTGAAGCTGTAGTAGTAGCAGTAGCTTTTAATTACACTGGGAATGAGAGGCGAAACGGGACGATTATGTGACGTAATCCGGAGTTATTCGCAGAGCATCCGTCCGCGTATTTCATTACCTGGCCTAAAGTAAGGTGCAAGTCAGAGCTCAGATTGATTAAAACCCAATCAACGTGACTTTTTATGTCTTATGAAACCACCACATGTGCTTTAAACTAAATTCAAGTAACATGCACAGAATTGTCAGATAACCAGCTTGGCGTATCGGAAAGTATGTTTACCATACTCTCGTCCTGGAAGTGCGATAGTAAAAAAGGGGTAAAGGATACAGACACAGAAGGGACACCTCGTTCACTTCGACCTGCACAGATCTATTGTGGCTACCACCCCCAGGAGGCGGGGATGAAATGAGGGAACCGAAGGTGCCACACAGGGTCGCAGCTAGACAGGCCACAGAGACGCGCGGAAGTCCCTATCAAGTGCTGAGATCTCATTATCCAGGCGCCAGGTCACCTCGTTTTCGGTGTCGCACTGAGCGCTCCCCCCTGACGGAGGGCACGGCCGGCCAAACGTCACCTAGCGCCGAGAACAGCAGTTACCATACACAGTCATCCGCGCCATCTGCTCGGCACTGCCAACACTACACACCTGAAAGACAAGGAAATGGAATGAAGGGAAATGATGGAAAGGAAACCGTGGTATGCATTCGCCGAAGTGACATGGGGAAGCCACTGAAACACCCATGTCAGAATGCGCGGCCACGGGGATCGAACTCACGACCTCCCGAATGCGGGCCACAGACGCTACCGCCTGAGCCATCCCACTCCTATGAAATGGGAAGCTTTAGGCATTCCACTTTGAACCCCAAGTTTTACAGAATAACAAACTAGTGAACAGATGAGCAATTATTCGAAAGTCGAATCTCTAATATGATAAGAGTTACAGGTGATATAAATGGCACCATGCACACACGGATGTTTTTCTAGAAATGCTTATTCTTTTTCTAATTCAGCGGGCTTCAAAACACGTTACCGGTAAAATCTCGAATTCTAAGTTGTGGATCGAATACAATACGGTGTATTGTATTCGACCTTTACACTAATCCAAAACAAATGAAGGCGGTTGCGCAGAAGACAAATTTTCAACATAACTATCACGCGTTTTCTAGCCAATCAGGCGTAGGCTGTTTCAGAGCGTGTGAGAGTATTAGTCTACAACACCGAGCAATAAGTCCACTCCATTGTGATAATTTCGTTAAGTTCTGACGATGGCAGAAGCAAAGAAAGTTATTCAGTCAAGTCAGAGAAATGATCTATGTTTGCAAATATTTCCCGAGAAAGATGGGAAACAGTTGCAATGCAGCACTTCCCCTATTACCCCTGCCTGCCCGTTATGTCATTTACCGCCATCGTTCCTGCAGGCTAATCTAGATGAACTTCATCACTTCCAAATAAAATCTTACTTTACGCAATGACACTTTAGAGGAAAACGACCAGTGTAGGATAATGGAGTTGTGCATAAACCAGGAAAGCAATTAGCTGTGAAGGCGATTCCTTGCTACCTACTGATTGTGAACTTGATTGCCGGGGAAATAATTACGTAACAGTGATGACAGTGTTGTCAGTGGCAGACTTAGCAGATGTTGGTGAAGGGTTATCTTGTAATACACAAATAGTGTCTAGTCTGTTGATGTGCCCATTGTTCCAACAAACATCGGCATTGTCATTTTGGAAGAGAGAATGGATTTGTGAACAAACTGATGAAACATATTCTTGGCTGCTCCTTTTTTACTTTGTCGACTAAGTATAGTAAGTATTGTATTCCAACCAAAAATTCGATGTCGAGATTTCACCGAAAACAAGTTTTGATGGCCATGAAAAAAAAATTAAAAAAAAAAAAATAAATAAAAACACATTTTTAGAAAAATCTGATGTGTTGCACTCACATGACTTTCTCTACTCTTGTACTAACCATTCTTACAAACTCTTATTCCTATATCTCCATGTTAGTTAAGATAAACATTTGTACAAATTATCTTATTGTTTATTTCCTTGTAGGTGCAAGGGAGAAGAACACAGTAGGCTTTGTGCGACAGTCAAATCTTTTTGACCTTTGAGATTCCGTTCTCTCTGCGCGATTAACATATAAAAAAATGAACAACGTTGTTGCACTTCGCTAAAGTTATGTTTTCCGAAACTCACACACACAACAAGGAATATCTCCGAAATGGTTCACCCTACAAGAAAATTTATTGAGACATAAATTGTGTATTTTAGCAAGATCTACATTTTTTGTATAGTATAATTTGGTGTGTATCTAACGATTTACCAGTTATGCAAAAGTCGTCCAGAGTAAATACGACTACAGGGACTATAGCCAGACAATTCAAGATATACATTTCATTTGTCATAAAAATATCTCAAACATACGACATTTTAATCAAAATCGTTAGAGCCATTTTCAAGAAAATAAAAAATATTCGAAAAATGTTCCATGTAAAGGGTAGTTTAGGGTGGGGCTATTTTCTTCAAAATCTTCGTGTCGCATCCTTGAAAGACATTAAACTTAAATACCAACTTTGGTTTTTAACCGACTTTTCCTTTTTGAACTATGCTGTCCACAGACTGACACACAGACACACACACGGACCTTTTTCTAAAAATGCTTTTTTTGGTTTCAGGGGGCCTCAAAACTTATATTTCCGGTGAAATCTCGACATCGAATTTTTGGGTGGATTAAAATACTTCCCCTATTTACTATACGTACTAAGGAAAGTAAATAGACGAATTCCAGTAAAGTTAAACTGATGAAAAATTTAATAAAATACGAGGTAAAATGTATAACTATAGTTCAAACCGAACTGAGGACTTAAACTTGTTTTACGATACAATACCGGGTCTGAAAGTTTTCCAGAACTTTAATCTCCACTGTCTTGTGTCTCTTTCCAATAATACTGCAGTAAGTGCTTGCTTTTCTTGTATTGAGCAGTGTTCTGGGGCGCATTTTGTGTATTTTCATGTTGCTGAGAGTGAATTGATATTGGTGGCTGTTGGTTTAATCCTTAATGGAACGTTTTAAGTGCCTCGAAACATGGTCGGTCCCGTGCGCAACTCTGCAGTGCCATCATTTTTATGGGCAACCCATTTTGCTCTCACTGACATTCATAGATAATTTATCGAGTTTTATGGCGAAAGCATGCGGAGAATTACTTGGTAGGAAATGGTGCAGAAATTTCTCGGAAGCGACCTGGTCCGTCTAGTTAAGCAATCCTGCATACTTCTCTGTACTGCCTGGGCCTAGCACAAATACTCCCACCGATATGGATATTCGTCAAACTGTCGGTAGTAATTTTCTTTGACATTTTATTACAGTCTATTTTTACCACGTATAGTGAGTAGAGCAAGTATTGTATTCTACCCAAAAAGTCGATGGCGAAATGTTTTGGGGTCCCATGAATTTAAAAAAAAAAATAAATAAAAAAAGCATTTTAGAAAAAGCTCCGTGTCTGTGGATAGCATAACTCAAATGAAAAGTTGGTTAAAAACCAAAGTTGGTATTTAAGTTTAATGTCTTTCAAGGATGCGACACGAGTTCGATCCCAGGGACCCACATGTAGTATTCGTGGTGGACGAAGCGGCGTCAGGGCGGGTTTTCTCCGGGTGCTCCGGTTTCCCCCGCCATCTCACTCCACCGGTGCTCCATCTTCATTCCATGTGTCATCAGCGTCACAGCCTGCGGTGCCGTAGTAGTAAAAGTGGGCGTTAAACACTACAACAAGATTTTGAAGAAAATTGCTTTACATGGAAAAGTTTTCCAAAATTTGATTTTCTTGAAAATGACTAACGATTTTGATTAAAATTATATTTTTGAGATTTTGATGACAAATGAAATGCATATTTTGAATTTTCTGGTTATAGCCTATGTAGTCCGTTTACTCTGGATTACTTTTAATAACTCGTAAACTTTAAGAGATAGACCAAATCTTACTGTACAAAAAGTGTAATCTCCCTAAAACACAATTTATGTCCAAATAAATTTTTTTGTAGAGTGAACCATTTCGGATATATTCCTTGTTATTTGTATAAGTTTTTGAGAACTTATACCTACTTCTGTCAAATGGAACGTGGCTATTAATTTTTTTATGTTAGACGTGCAAAAAAAATTAAATTATTTTGTTGTTTAACGACGCTGTCAATTGCCAGGATCACATCAGCGTCGCCGGTGTGCCGGAATTTTGTCCCGCAGGAGTTCTTTTACATGCCAGTAAATCTACTGACATGGAGCTGTCGTTTTTAAGCACACTTAAAAACCATCGGCCTGGGCCGGATTTGAACCCGCGACCTTGGGATCAGTAGGCCAGCGTCTAACCAACTGAGCCACCCAGACCGACTAGACGTGCAAAGAAAACGGAATCCCAAAGCTTTAAAAGATTTGAGTGTCACTCAAAGCCTACTATATTCCCACATGCCGCTTGTACCTACAAGGAAATAAGCAATAAGATAATTTGTACAAATGTTTGTGTCAACTAACACGAAGAAGATATAGGAATAAGAGTTTGTAAGAATGGTTAGTACAAGAGTAGAGAAAGTCATGTGAGTGCAACACATCGGATTTTTCATGCAAGATTCTTTCTCCTACAGTTGACCAGTTACGCAAAACTCATTCAGAAAGAGGTCTCCCCAGAAAATTTAAGATATAAATTTCATTTATCATGTAAATATCTTAAACATATGGTAATTTTAATCAAAATCGTTAGCGATTTTTTGAAAGATAAACATTTTGAGAAATCTCCCGTCTAATTAGTGGTTTGAGATGGAAGAATTTTTAAAAGAAATCTTGTATCTTTGAAAGATTAATTTAAATACCAAATTTGATATTTAGACTTTGCGGTTTTAGTTCAGACGCGCGCATACAAATCATTTTTCTAAAAATGATTGAGTGTTTCAAATCGTGCATTTTCGGTGATGTGGGTGTCTATAGGGTAGAATACAATACCTAGTCTACTTACTGTAAATACGCAGTAAAGAAAGTAGGAAATGGGTGAAATTCATAAAAATCACCAATTTCATCACCGAGTATGGTTAAGACATTAAATTGAAAATAAAAAATCGGATGTGTTGCACTCACATGACTTGGTCTACTCTTGTACTAACCATTCTTACAAACTCTTGTTCCTATATCCTCTTTATGTTAGTTGAGATAAACATTGTACAACTTATCTTATTGCTTATTTCCTTGTAGGTGCAAGGGGAATATTAGAATATAGTAGGCTTTGAGCGATAGTCAAATGTTTGAGATTCTGTTGTCTTTGCACACTTAACATATAAAAAAATGAACAACGATGATCCATTTCACGAAAGTTCTAGTTTTCTGAAAATCACACACATAACAAGGAATATCTCCGAAATGGTTCACTCTACAAGAAAATTTATTGAGACATAAATTTTGTATTTTAGCAAGATCTACATATTTGTATAGTATGATTTGGTCTATCTCTAACGGTTTACCAGTTATGCAAAAGTCATCCAGAGTAAATACGACTACAGGGGCTATAGCCAGAAAATTCAAGATATAAATTTCATTTCTCATGTGAATATCTTAAACATATGCTAATTTTAATCAAAATCGTTAGCCATTTTCAAGAAAATAAAAATTTTCGAAAAATGTTCCATGTAAAGGGTAGTTTAGGGTGGGGTTATTTTCTTCAAAATCGTCGTGTCGCATCCTTGAAAGACATTAAACTTAAATACCAACTTTTCGTTTTTGAGTTATGCTGTCCACACACAGGCGCAGACACGGACCTTTTTCTAAAAATGCTTTTTTTGGATTCAGGGGGTCTCAAAACATGTATTTCGGGTGAAATCTCGACATCGAATTTTTGGGTGGAATACAATACTTCCCCTACTTACCAGTAGAGAAAGTAAAATTGTAGAATGCGCAATGTAGATTAATAAACTAGTCTGTAATGTTTTTGACTGCACAAATCCCTTTAGAGACTTTCTAAACTACGTAACGTCTTATTTATCTTGAAGTTTGAGATATTTGTGTGGTAGTTGAATTTCTTAAGGAAAATCACTTAATGCTGTTTACGGTTGTGCACAGAGCAAATTAAGAGATGTCACTGAGCACCTATTTGTCAGATGCTGTTTACATTGAATTGAGAGTAAAACTATCAGTTGACAATAGTAATTGTGGCATACACTCAAATCTGTTTAGCGAGATAGAGGCGAGCCTCCAAGTAAGGAGTTGTGTAACCAGATATTTTTAAACTCATTTTCATGTCTGAGGCAAACATGTTTAACAGCCCGGGTGCGAAGTGCAAGGCTAAATTTGTCGTTTTTATATCTTTGGGTGAACCGAAGCAGTTTAATACTCTAAGACCTTTAATCGCCGAGTTCGTTTGTTGCTACGCGAGTAACTTGTCAAGTCGCTTTCTCATTCATTAATATGGAGGAATCCGGTACAAGACAGCCTGCTGCTCGGTCCCAAAATTGTTTCCGTTTTAAACTTACTGATACATCGGAGGCCCCACCGTTTATATTCCGCCTTTACCATCTGCGGTCACTCAGAACAATGACATACAGGTTTCACCCCAAATACACGTTTTATACTCCCTGAATAAACAGCGTGTGAGCGAACATAAATGAATAGTCGGTTAAATACGAAACTTGGTATTTAAGTTCCACTTGGAACATTTTCAAAAAGGTTCCCCACCCTAATCTATACTTGATCCTTATTGGTTGTCCGCGATACGATCGTGGGCGCCAGTCCCTTGGCCTGGGTCTTACACTGTGCTCATTTTCAGGCAACGACCCAGCAGTTTGGTAAGCAAGTGTTCTAACAGCTTACGTTTTTACCAATCATTTTCAAGTTACGTTTTAACTGTTTCAAATTTTAGCTGTTTCAACTTTCACTTTCTAGCTGTTTAAGGGTGAGGTTTTAACAGTTCAGTTTCCCTGGTTTTATTTTCTCTACTGCATATAGTAAGTAGAGGAAGTATTGTATTCCAACCAAAAATTCGATGTGGGATTCCACCGGAAATACATGTTTTGAGGCCCCCTGAATACAAAAACACATTTGTAGAAAAAGGTCTGTGTATGTGAACACTAACTCAAACGAAAAGTCGGTTAAAAACCAAAGTTGGTGTTAAATATCGTTTAAGGATGCGACACGAAGATTTTGAAGAAAATGCCTCCACCTTTAAACTACCGTTTACATTGAAAATTTTTCGAACATTTTCATTTTCTTGAAAATGGATCTAATGATTTGAATTAAAATGCCATGTTTGAGATATTTTATGGTAAACGAAATGGTATATTTATTTTCTAGCTGTAGCCAATGCAGTCCTGTTTACTCTGAACGACTTTTGCATAACTGGTAAACCGTAAGAGATCGACCAAATCTTATACAAAAAAATGTAGATCTTGCTAAAATACACAATTTATGTCCAAATTATTTTTTTGTAGAGTGAACCATTTCGGAGGTATTCCTTGTTATTTGTGTAAATTTTGGAATACTTATAATATTCACACATAGAATATCGTTACTCACTTTTTTATATCTTAGCCGTGCAAAGAGAACGGCATTTAAAAGCTTTAAAAGATTTGACTATCGCTCAAAGCCTACTGTATTCCGCTTGCACTTACAAGGAAATAAGCAATAAGATAATTTCTGCAAATGTTTATCTCAACTAGCACGCTAGAAGGTATGAGTTTGTAAGAATGAGTTTGTAAGAGTAGAGAAAGTCATGTGAGTTCAACACCAGATTTTTTCTTTGGGCTTCGGGCCCTAATGACCTTGTCGACGGGGCCTTAAACACTACACTCCTACTTTATCCTCGACATGTAACATTTTTGGAAAATATTTTTTTCTTTCAAAATTGACTTTTCCGAAATAGCTTTACACAAAAAGTTCGACAAACTGTGAGCTTATACGAGATCTACATTCTTGTATAGTAAGATTCGTCTCTTGTAGTTTATGCCTAAATTTCTGTGGCGTTTACCATATCCAAAATATTTTATTGTTGTGAATTTTCAGGTATTTTACACTTGAATAGAAAATCGCAGTTTTTTCCTCTTTCGTTTTTCTTCCGTGTTTATACGAAGGGAACGAAATTTTAATATGCCAGCGTAGACAGGCATCAATGTTTGGGGTCTGGGTGGCTCAGTTGATTAGACCTGGCCTATTGATCCCAAGGTCGCGGCTTCAAATCTGGCCCAGACCGATGGTTTTTAAGTGTGCTTAAAAATGATAGCTCCATGTGAGTATATTTACTGGCATGTAAGAACTCCTGCGGGACAAAAATCCGGCACACCGGCGACGCTGACGTGATCCTGGCAATTAACAGCGTCGTTAAACAACAAAATACTTCGTTTGGGCAACAAGAAGTGGACTCAACCCACCAAAAAGAAAAAAAAGCATAGTATATAAGCCTTTGAAAACACTTGACTGCTACCTTAGCTTACTGTATTCTTACACCAACAAATGCCAATCAACACTTAACACGTCAACTGATTGCCTCAAACTAATTCGCTTCATCAAAAGTATAAATAGGAATAACTATATATAAAATTACGTTTTTATTCCAGTGATAAATGCGTAACAGTATGTTACCTTCTAATTCCAGTGTTAAATGTACAAACAACTGTAAAGTCGCGATACAATTTTAAGTTAAAGCAACTATAATTAAGCAAGAAATGTCAGAGTAGGGAAGGCAATCTCTATTAGCGTGAAGTAGACAAAAAAATAAGCTTTTGTGAGAATTGTTTGTAGAAGAGTAGAGAAAGTAATGTGACGGAACTTTTAACATTTTTTTTTAAAGTAAAGTATGCTCGTTTAACTTAAGAGCTATTTATTTGTTAGGTGATACATGAACAAAGTTTCCGCAATTAATTCCCTGGCATAATACTGAGATAAAGTCGTGTACGAAATATACCGTTTTACCACACTTGCCTTAGATATGTATAAATCTACAGAGTATATTTTACCAGTATGTATTATACATTGGAACAGGTTACTCAAGGTGGGGATGCAACAATGGAATTCCCTCCGTTCCGCTGCTTGTCAGATAATCTAACCCATAATTTCATATCTAAAGTTGACAACCTTTTCTAAAACTTTGCCCTTACTGGTTGTCCGCGGTATGCTCGTGAGCGCCAGTCCTTTGGCCTGGGTCTTACACTGTGACCGTGTTAGGCAACGACCCAGTGGCTGTAAATACAGTACTGCGGTTTGTTGCGCGTATCGATTTTGGTAAACAAGTGTAAGGTTTCTTTTATCTTGGCGGAAATAGACTTAGGATGTTTTACTGATGTTTTTACCTTTTTTAACAGTGTAACCACTTTACGTTTTTCGTACTATAAGTTTTTATCGGTTTTTAATTTATCTTTTTTACCTGTTTAATCCTGTTTTTAGCGGTTTTAACGTTCATCTTTAGGTATTTTAACTTTCACTTTTTATGAGTAGGCGTAGGCTTTCAGGGCATGTGTTCGAAATTCTAAAAGAGTCTTCCGGGCTGATTTGCCGTGGTCTGCTGGAGTAACTTGGTCCAGACGTTTCGTCCACTACTGCGGTGGACATCATCGGTGGCGTGGTCGAAGTCTTCTTGGTGACGCAACTGTACCTTCACCAAGAAGACTTCGACCACGCCACCGATGATGTCCACCGCAGTAGTGGACGAAACGTCTGGACCAAGTTACTCCAGCAGACCACGGCAAATCAGCCCGGAAGACTCTTTTAGAATTTAGAATTTCACTTTTTAGCTTTAAAAGGGTGATGTTTTATTTCTTTGATTGTTTTTATTTTGGACTTCGGGTCCTAATGAGCTAGTTGTCGACGGGCCCGTAAACCCCAGTACTCACTCACTCTAAAACTTTGCGTAACTACGATATAGCTTTACGCTCAGTCTATCTAACGAGGAAAATAGTTTTTCGACATTTAAGATATCGTCGGGTTTCATTAACCCTTTCAGACCCGAATGATAGCCATGATCGTTAAGGCAACAAATAGTGCACTGGCCATGCACTCAAAGCCTGAGGTCGTGAGTTCAAGTCTCGGCAACCGCAGTCAAATGTGCCTGTGGTAAAGGACGGGGAGGGCCCACGTAAAATGGTGTGATGGCACGCGTGGATGATGACGGGGTATTATTTGACTGCGGTTGCATGGATTTTGCTTCTTTTCTTAAAAACCACTACAATGTAAATTGTAAAAAATAAATAATTTTGTACAATTCAGAACATGTTTTTACATAGGTTTAATTGGTGACGAACAGTATAACAAGAATATAGCAGAAAAAACCGTTAAAAGTATTGCAAGTAGGCAAAAAATGCCTGTGTCCATTATAATGGACACCGGGACTGAAGGGGTTAAACAACGACATTAGATTTCTTGATATTTTGTTTCTTCAAGGTTGTTCCATGTTATTTCCAGCTCCGTGTACTGCAAGAGGGCGACCTTGAGCTACTTCCGTTATAGATTCATTGTCGGAGCATACAGAGAAGTAGGTTATTGCGGTCTCTGGAAAATTACATCAACAAACTTGTATATGAAACCATATGAAAGATCGCTTCCGGACTGAACGATTTCTTGCAAATGCACACCAAATTCTTCATGAAATTGCTTTACTGAATCATAGCCTAGCTTATTTAATATTGTACGGTTGTCTTTTTAAACTCCAGTGTGATTTAACGATATTTTTGATGCAGTAAGAACCAAGTCTTTCAGAATGAGAGCCTTAACAGCTTCTATGAAATGTGGACTGTTATGGATGCCAGAAACATTTCATGGTACAAACTTCAGGTACCTAAATATCGTGCACTTTTAGACAGGCAGGTACTTGTAAACATTCTACATTCCGAAAAATCTCCTGCATTTCAAAATTACGAGGTAGGCCTGGCATATGTGCGACGTCGTATAGGCAGCCATTAAATATAGATTACTGTCAATGAATTGTTTTCTTTACCTGATTACCCTCCCCTTACGTAGGACTTGCAACCAGTGCCTAGATTCAGACGCCTCAATATGACATTACGTTGGAGGACGTCAAAAAAAATCTGATGTGTTGCACTCACATGACTTTCTCTACTCTTGTACTAACCATTCTTACAGACTCTTATTCCTATATCTTCTTCGTGTTAGTTGAAATAAACATTTGTACAAATTATCTTATTGCTTATTTCCTTGTAGGTGCAAGGGGAATGTTAGAATACAGTAGGCTTTGTGCGATAGTCAAATCTTTTAAAGCTTTGAGATTCCGTTCTCTTTGCACACGTAACATATAAAAAAATGAACGATGTTCCATTTCACGAAAGTTCTAAGTTTTCCGAAACTCACACGTATAACAAGGAATATCTCCGAAATGGTTCACCCTACAAGAAAATTTATTAAGACATAAGTTGTGTATTTTAGCAAGATCTACATTTTTTGTACAGTATGATTTTGGTCTATCTCTAACGGTTTACCAGTTATGCAAAAGTCGTTCAGAGTAAATACGACTACAGGGGCTATAGCCAGAAAATTCAAGATATACATTTCATTTGTCATCAAAATATCTCAAACATGACATTTTCAAGAAAATAAAAATCTTCGAAAAATTTTCCATGTAAAGGGTAGTTTAGGGTGGGGCTATTTTCTTCAAAATCTTCGTGTCGCATCCTTTAAGGACATTAAACTTAAATACCAACTTTGGTTTTTAACCGACTTTTCGTTTTTGAGTTATGCAGTCCACAGACTTACAGACACACACACACACACACACACACACACACACACACACACACACACACACACACACACACACACACACACACACGGACCTTTTTCTAAAAATTCTTTTTTTGGATTCAGGGGGGCCTCAAAACATGTATTTCCGGTGAAATCTCAACATCGAATTTTTGGTTGGAATACAATACTTCCCCTACTTACCAGTAGAGAAACTAAAAAAGTTAAGTTCACACGGGCACAGTCATTTCTCCAAAATCGTTTCTTTGGGAGTATCAAAACTTGTATTTCCGGTGAAATGTTGGTGTGGAATTTTTGTGTGGAATGCAATTAGTTCTAGTTGCCTAGAAAAATTTAAAAAGGTAAATATATTTCGTTTTAATTGAAAGAAAAACTACGAAAAAATACTTGTCTAGCAAGAGAAATATATACTCTAACACGACTAAAATCACGTAGTTTCTTTTTATACAAGAAATTATTCGTTTCTGCATTATGTTAATTACGATAATTTTCCCACCAAGGTTTTCAAACCAAGCAGCAGTTAAAAGCAACTAAACATTTCACTCGCTGAAAAGTGGGGATGTTCAGTTGCACGGCAAGTTGAAATGGTGACAGATGGAGTGGTTAAGACTTGACAATAGGCTTTTCGATTATACTACACACACACACGCGCGCAAACACAAACTCTAAGCATCTTGTACATTTTTAGCCCTAGCATTACCAAGCCTTATTCCAGAACTTAATTACCAAGGGGACCACAAAATTCCTGAGCAATTTTTAAAACAAACTTATTTTAAAATGGGGTATTATATCTTGTCATGTTTATGAAGGTAATATTTAACATTAACTATTTCTTTTTTACTTTTTCACTTTTTTACTTTTCACATACCGACAGAGTACAAAGACAACCTTGACATTACATTGTTTCTCAAAAAGACCAACAATGAAAACTTAAACAATTGCGCAATTCAGTAGCAGAAACACTGATTACAATAATTGCATGTCTGTAATAAAAAATCTGATATGTTGCACTCACATGACTTTCTCTACTCTTGTACTAACCATTCTTACAATCTCATATTCCTATATCTTCGTGTTAGTTGAGTTAAACACTTCCAGAAATTATCTTATTGCTTATTTCCTTGTAGGTTCAAGGGGAATATTAGAACACAGTGGGCTTTGAGCGATAGTCAGATATTCTAAAGCTTTAAAATTCCGTTCTATTTGCACGGTTAGCATATAAACAGATGAATAGCGATGTTCCATTTGACAGTATAAGTTGTCCAAAAGTTACACAAACAAGGAATATCTCCGAAATGGTTCACTGTAAAAAAAATTATTTAGACATAATTGTATTTTTTGAAAGATCTACGATTTTTGTAGAGTAAGATTTTGTCTATCTCTTACGGTTTGAGTTATTCAAAAGTCATCCAGAGTAAACAGGACTACATGGGCTATAGTCAAACAAATTAAAAATATACATTTCATTTGGTATCAAAATATCTTAAATGAGTCATTTTAATCAAAATCGTTAGTCATTTTCAAGAAAATAAAAATTTTCGAAAAATGTTCCATGTGAAGGGTAGTTTAGGGTGGAGTTATTTTCTTCAAAATCTTCGTGTCGCATCCTTGAAAGACATTAAACTTAAATACCAACTTTGGTTTTTATCCGACTTTCCGTTTTTGAGTTATGCTGTCCTCAGACTGACACACACACGCGCACACACACACGGACCATTTTGTAAAAATGCTTTTTTTGGATTCAGGGGGTACTAAACATATTTCCGGTGAAATTTCGACATTGAATTTTTGGTTGGTATACAATACTTCCCCTACTTACCAGTAGAGAAAGTAGGTAAAAATTAAGACAGAATTAACAAAATTACCGAAGGTGGGCATAAAGTAACCCCCCCCCCCCCCCCTCCCGCCTTGATAATGCTAGGTTGAGAACACGAAACTTGTAGTTGAGATGAAATTCAGATCGGAAAATAACTAAACATTTGGTATATTGCTATAAATACTCTTTAGAAAGGTTGGTCAATATTTTGTGCCTACCTCGGATGAGATTAAACTCGATTAGGTAGTATAGAATTTGAAGGAAGATGTGCATCTGCTTTCCTCTTCTCAATGCGACGGCTTCAGCGAATCGATTTTGATTAAATTTAGTGTTGGATTGGATGGGGTTTCAATCAAGATATCTGATTTTTCTTTCACAAGAAAGTCTTCAGATTTTCTCCCGTCGCTTACTGCGTAGGTATCACTGCTGTGTCAAAATATTCCACGTCTTGTTTTGATCAATTTCTGTAAAATAGTTTCCATGTCGTAAACCGAGTTTTAAATTATGCATTCCGCTACTTGTGTATTCCTTGTTTTTCGTGTATTTAAAGTATTTTCAGAGCTTTTTAGAGTTCCCCAGCGTCAGTTAATTCGCACATTGCAGTACTTAGATTGATACAGTCTGTCAGTAATATACAACTCATGTTTATATTCTTCAGCTTTGGAATTGGCTGACACCCATCCATTTACATTGACAAACAATATCAAACTGTCAGAGGTTAGCCCCGTAGCTCAGTGTGAATTTAATATTAAATAAAAAACAAAAAACAATGTAATAGAAACCCAAAATTCAGGACCACCGCTAAGCGAGTGAACACAATTGCTCTTGAGTAGTTGTTCCAAGAGGTTAAAAGCAGGCGACGTGACCTTAGATGTTTAACCGATGGAACATAAAAAAGAAAAAGTCTGATGTGTTGCATTCACATGACTTTCTCTACTCTTGTACTAACCATTCTGACAAACTCTAATGCCTCTATCTTCTTCGTGTTGAGATAAACATTTGTACAAATTATCTTTACTTCCTTGTAGGTTCAAGGGGAATATTAGAATACAGTAGGCTTTGTGCGATAGTCAAATCTGTAAAAGCTTTGAGATTCCGTTCTCTTTGCACACTTAACATATAAAAAAATGAACAACGATGATCCATTTCACGAAAGTTTTAAGTTTTCCGAAACTCACACTCACTCCAAAATGGTCACCCTAAAAGAAAATTTATTGAGACATAAATTGCGTATTTTAGCAAGATCTACATTTTTTGTATTGCAAGATTTTATCTATCTCTAACGGTTTACCAGTTATGCAAAATTCATCCAGAGTAAATACGACTACAGGGGCTATAGCCAGAAAATTCAAGATATACATTTCATTTGTCATAAAAATATCTCAAACATATGACATTTTAATCAAAATCGTTAGAGCCATTTTCAAGAAAATCAAAATTTTAGAAAAATGTTCCATGTAAAGGGTAGTTTAGGGTGGGGTTATTTTCTTCAAAATCTTCGTGTTGCATCCTTGAAAGACAAACTTAAATACCAACTTTGGTTTTTAACCGACTTTTCGTTTTTGATTTATGCTGTCAAACTGACACACAGACACACACACGGACCTTTTTCTAAAAATGCTTTTTTTGGATTCAGAGGGTCTCAAAACATATTTCCGGTGAAATCTCGACATCGAATTTTTGGGTGGAATACAATACTTCCTCTACTTACAGTAGAGAAAGTAAAAAAACGGAAGAAATTATACAACAAACTCGAGGAAATTTAACCAAAGCTGGTTCTTCAATTTTGTGCGCAGTTACAGTATGCAATAATTGTTTGTACAAATATCAGATCGTTGTCCTTGACTTATCGATTATTTATACGTAATTTTGATGGGTATATGCGAAACCGTGGCTTTGGTCCAAGCCCGCTGCTTAAACACACTGTAGAATTAGACGATTATCAGAAAACTTGTTTCAAATTACGTCCTCTGCAAGTAGAAGGAAGTAAAGGTAACCTTGTTTAATTTTCATGGAATATAGATGTCTAGATTTTTTGTTACGTATTGTTTGTGGAGTAGAATTGTGGCGAACTATCAGTGTTGTACTCGAAACTAATAACGAAGGATTACAAGGGTCGGAAAATATATTTGAATTTTGGCCCCCATCTTTACGGGTTCAAATCCTGCTACAGGTGGCAGCACCGGAGTTGGAAATGGCTGTACGTGGTAAAGTGAACGTCAAAGGAAATAAGAAAAAACATCCCTTGGGAAAGAAATCGTACACAAGTGGAGCTGTGATGTTAAAATGTGCATTTGTGGAAGTGGGAACTGAAGATGCCTTTTAGAGAGCTTTGAAAGCATAGAATATTTTGAATGCCGTTATCTCTGGCGTGCGTATAAGGACACAGAGTATCTGGTACATTTTGACGTTCTCCGAATGTAATTAACCATGCGGCATTTATTTTTAATTACACAAGGGATAGCAGCCGTTACGTCAGGCGTATCATCGCAACACTGCCTCCTGAAAGCTTTATCTTCCCCGCAGGATTATGCACCAGTTGTATAATGCTAAAATGGCTCAAATTCCACAAGGGTTTACGAGTATGGAGACATGACACCATTATTGTGAATGGCGTCGGTACAGTCTCTTCCAAACTGCAAGAGTGTAGAAACAAGGAATTGAATTTGCAAATTTGAGTGCAATATGTTGCTCAGTAATTCAAGTAACTTCCTTGTTAAAGGCTGCTTAGAAGGTTGTTCCCAGAAAAAAATGACTACATTCACATGATAATCTAGCCAGTACTTCTATGTAGCTTCTACAAAACAGTCTTACAGCATTTGTGTACGTGTTTATCGAGATAAATGTCAAATGTAGGTACAAGGGAATAGGGCAAATCGGAATCAATACATGTTTACATGTAGATGTTTAAACGATGCAAGATCTAATGTTGCACACGCATTACTTTTTACTTCCTCCACTGGTAAGTAGGGAAGTATTGTATTCCACCCAAAAATTCGATGTCGAGATTTCACCCGAAATATGTTTTGAGACCCCCTGAATAATAATAATAATAATAATAAAAAAAAAAAAGCATTTTTAGAAAAAGGTCCGTATGTCAGTCTGTGAGTCAGTCTGTGGACAGCATAACTCAAAAACGAAAAGTCGGTTAAAAACCAAAGTTGGTATTTAAGTTTAATGTCTTTCAAGGATGCGACACGAACATTTTGAAAAAAAGTAGCCCCACCCTAAACTACACTTTACATGGAAAATCTTTCGAAAATTTTGATTTTCTTGAAAATGGCTCTAACGATTTTGATTAAAATGTCTTATGTTTGAGATATTTTTATGACAAATGAAATGTATATCTTGAATTTTCTGGCTATAGCTCCTGTAGTCGTATTTACTCTGGACGACTTTTGCATAACTGGTAAACCGTTAGAGATAGACCAAATCATAGTATACAAAAAATGTAGATCTTGCTAAAATACACAATTTATGTCTCAATAAATTTTCTTGTAGGGTGAACCATTTCGGAGATATTCCTTGTTATGTGTGTGAGTTTCGGAAAACTTAGAACTTTCGTGAAATGGAACATCGTTGTTCATTTTTTTATATGTTAAGTGTGCAAAGAGAACGGGATCTCAAAGCTTTAAAACATTTGACTATCGCACAAAGCCTACTGTATTCTAATATTCTCCTTGTACCTACAAGGAAATAAGCAATAAGATAATTTGTACAAATGTTTATTTCAACTAACACGAAGAAGATATAGGAATAAGAGTTTGTAAGAATGGTTAGTACAAGAGTAGAGAAAGTCATGTGAGTGCAACGCCAGATTTTTCTACTCACTTTTGTACAAACTATTGTTGCAAATGCTTATTCTACCTATGTACTTGATGTTTATCGAGGTAAACATTTGCGGAAATGGCTTTATTACATAATTCCTTGTTGATACAATGCGAATAAAGGAACACAGTAGGCTTAAGCGATAGTCAACTTTTTAAGGCTAGACCCTACGTCGGAGCACGGCTGTAGGGTGAATGGTTGTCAATACGTCACTGGGCAAAGGTCATGGTAACCCCAGTCATTCCCCTTTGCAAGACTTCGCGCCGTGACAGCAGCGTACCCCACAGGAAAGCTATTCTGCGTGTTGCAGGCTTACTCAGCCAAGGCGGCGAGTACGCAGCTACTCACTGGCGAGCAGCTCAGCTGGAACACATTGCCCTAAGCGATGGTCTTGAAATTCCATTTTCTTATGACAAGTAGGGGGAGTGATAAAGGACTGGACTATTTGGGAAATGGTTAATGCCACAAAAAGTGTGTTTTACACAAATTGTGCTTTAACGAGCTGTACGATTTTTGTCTGTCTCAAGATTACGTAAGTAAGAGGACTTCATAGGTTATTCCCACAAAATTCAAGATATGCACTTCCTTTGTCAGAAGATATCTTAAACATGCGGTAATTAAACGTCAGCCATTTTTAAAAATAAAGATTTCCGAAAAAGTACCACGTAAATGTAGTTTGGGATGAGGGATTGTTTCAAAATCTTCGTGTCACATCCTGCAAGACAAATTTAAATACTTAGTTTGGTATTTAATCGATATTTTTAAACTCTTATTTTGTATTCAGGGGTCTCAAAATGTGCATTTTCTTAGAAATTTCAGGATCGATTTTTTGGATGCAGTAAAATAATTTCTCTGCTTGCTATAAGTACTTAGTAGAGAAATTAAAAATTACTTGTTTATCATTTAAACCAATAATAATGTTTAGGAAATAGCTGATGCCACGAAAAAGGTTATTTGAATTAAATTGTGTGTTTTAAAAAGATCTAATTTTTTGAGTAGCAAGTTTTTGTGTCCTTTGATTTACCAGTTATGTCGGGTAAGCAATCCTTGGACAGATTTCCCGGCGTGCGGTCGGCCGGCGAGGCTTATTGCTTTGTCGGCGGTGCGGGTGGCAGGAAGTCTGCTGTAAATATAGCACGATTTGTCACGTATATTATTTCTAACACACACAACATAAATACATAAATAGAAATAAGTTGCATATAGGTTTCAAACAAGGAGATGTTAGAATTGCGTTGGTTTGTTCAACACTTCTGGCACTTGCTTGAAAAATTGTCCTTTACACTCTGCAGTTATCTCAGAAATGGTGGCTATTTCATGACATCAGTTATATTAAAGTTAATTTAAAGTGTGTGGATTTGTTTTTTGAACTCTCGCTTTTAGTACCCCCTTTCTCCCCTCGAAGTCCCTGCAATTTTTATCTCTGGAGCATTAAATGTTTCTAGAGGACATTACAGTGCTTCTTAATAGCTTTGCCACTAAAAATAAGTTCTCTCAGGTGTGATAAATAAGTTTACTTAGTTAAGAACATATTAAACCCTTCAGTGTGAGTTGTCTCTGGAGTGGGTTTTTTGATTCCCTGGTTGATTTTTCAAGTGCAATGGTTAATTCATTCATAGCACGAAAGTCGGGGTCAGAAAGGGATATGAAAGTGTGAATAGAATCCTTGAACCTACACAGACAGCAGCCATTCTATTCCTGGCGGTGGGATATGACATTTCTTATATTTATGACGGAATCCCTCCTAGGGCAAACAGGGTTTAGCAGGCGGAATAGGAGCGTTGCTATGTCATGGATTCAACACTCGCTCCGGATAGTAATGTACTGCCGGGGGCGAGAGTTTGGCTTCAACTCGTCAATATCATCCTTCCCCATTATCCTTTTTTGCCCTTCCAATTTTTCTTCGGTGCATTCTTCTGTAAGAGTAGCCAATCTTTGCAAAGCAGGTAAGCTAAGAGGGTTTGTTTTCCAGTACTCTTTCTCTTGTAATGTATAACAGTACTCTTTCTCTTGTAATGTATAACCATTTAAGCGGAGATTAAACCCTATCCCGTTAATATAGTCTGCTAAATTTGTCACCTGGATAACGAGCGGCTTGGGCATGAATCGGAGTTGCGTAGTAATGGCTAACATTGCATAAGATCACGATGGAACTATCATGTACGAATTCAGCGAGCAATTGTTTTGGTTACAGCTAGAAATGACTTCCGGGTTCAGGACGTTTCGTTCACACCTGCAGTGGATATCATCAGTGGCGTGGTCTTATGACCTCTCGGCGAAGGTTCAGTTTCAACAGAATCGCTGGCTGGAAATTTCACCAGAAATATGTTTTGAGACCCCCTGAATCCAAAAAACACATTTTTAGACAAACGGGAGTATGTGGTGGGGGCTGTGTGGGGACAGAAAGTCGAAAACAAAACCTCGGTTAAAAACCAAAGGTGGTATTTAAGTCTAAAGTCTTTTAAGGACGCTGCACAAAGATTTTGAAGAAAATTCCTCCACCATAAAGTACCCTTTACATGGAAAATTTATTTCTTCTCGAAAATGGCTAACAATTTTTACTAAAATGCCATTGAGATATTTTTATGACAAATGAAATGTATATTTTTTATTCTCTGGCTATAGCCTATGTAGTCCTGTTTACTCTTGATGACTCGCACAACTGACAAACCGTAGGAGATAGACCAAATCTTACTATACAAAAATGTTGTTTTCTAGTGCCTTGCATCTGGCAATAAAGCCATTAGCAAAAATGTAGATCTTGCTAAATGTCCAAATAAATTTTTGTAGAGTGAACCATTCGGAGATGGTTATTTGTGAGAGTATTGGAATTCTTAAACGTTCATCAAATGGAAGATCTTAATAACTTTAATTTAATTAAAAAACTTAATTAAACTTATTCATGTTTGTATCTTAGCCGTGCAAAGAGAACGCAATCTCAAAGTTTTATCGCTTAAAGCCTACAGTACTCCCGCATCCCCCTTGTACCTACAAGGAAATGAGCAAATAGATAATTTCTGCAAATGTTTATCTCAGTTAACATGAAGATATAGGAATAAGAGTTTGTAAGAATGGTTAGTACAAGAGTAGAGACAGTCATGCGAGTGCAACACATCAGATTTTTTTTACTTTCTCTACTAGTAAGTAGGGGAAGTATTGTATTCCACCCAAAAATTCGATGTCGAGATTTCACCATAAATGTTTTGAGGCCCCCCTGAATCCAAAAAAAAGCATTTTTAGAAAAAGGTCCGTTAGTGTGTCTGTGGACAGCATAACTCAAAAACGAAACGTCGGTTAAAAACCAAAGTTGGTATTTAAGTTTAATGTCTTTCAAGGATGCAACACGAAGATTTTGAAGAAAATAGCCCCATCCTAAACTACCCTTTACATGGAAGATTTTTCGAAAATTTTTATTTTCGTGAAAATGGCTCTAACGATTTTGATTAAAATGTCATATGTTTGAGATATTTTTATGACAAATGAAATGTATATCTTGAATTTTCTGGCTATAGCCCCTGTAGTCGTATTTACTCTGGACGACTTTTGCATAACTGGTAAACCGTTAGAGATAGACCAAATCATTGTATACAAAAAATGTAGATCTTGCTAAAATACACAATTTATGTCTCAATAAATTTTCTTGTAGGGTGAACCATTTCGGAGATATTCCTTGTTATGTGTGTGAGTTTCGGAAAACTTGGAACTTTCGTGAAATGGGTCATCGTTGTTCATTTTTTTATATGTTACGTGTACAAAGAGAACGGAATCTCAAAGCTTTAAAAGATTTGAGTATCGCACAAAGCCTAGTGTATTCCAATATTCCCCTTGCACCTACAAGGAAATAAGTAATAAGATAGTTTGTACAAATGTTTATTTTAACTAGCACGAAGAAGATATAGGAATACGAGTTTGTAAGAATGGTTAGTACAAGAGTAGAGAAAGTCATGTGAGTGCAACACATCAGATTTTTTCACAAGTGTTTCAAGCATTGTGAGGCATCAAAAAGTCGATGTTCTATGGAAGTTTGTAAGCGGAGTATGCGAGGTCCTAGCAGTGAAGGTGTCGGAATATGTCGGATTGTGCCCTCAAATGTTTCTGCCTTTTCCATCAGCTAGCAAGATTTTGTGAACTCCCGGAGGGAGAATGAAAATACTTGGGAATTTCGTAATTATCTTTCTTGAACAGCGCTGGACGTCTGGACTGTTCAAGTGGAATGCAACAAACAGCCTTTAGAGGCGGTTCTTCAGGATGGACTACTGCCTAAAGGGAATATTTGAAAGGAGTTTTAATTAGTTTCGGACGTCTGAACTAAGGCTGGCATCCCTTACTGATATGAGGGTCTGCCACTATATTTAATAATATGCAATATCGAAGTAGCATATACTTAAGATAATTTAGGCATTTCTTAGCAAGGTCCTTGTCAGGGAATGCTACTTTTAAATTTACTCAAGTCCGATGTCGCACTACTTTCTGAACCCACTTATTCTCTCTACTGCTTACTGTATGTTATATTCCACTAAAAATTCAGTATCGCGATTTCACCTGTGGTAAGGACGGGGAGGGCCCACGTAAAATAATCGGTGTGATGGCACGGGTGGATGATGATGGGGTATCCTTTGGCTGCGGTTGCATGGATTTTGCTTCTTTTCTTATAAAAAACACCACAATGTAGAACATCTCAAATACATATGTTTAATTGGTGACGAACAATATAACAAGAATATAGCAGAAAAAAACGTTAAAAGTATTACAAATAGACAAAAAATGCCTATGTTCATTATAATGCACACCGGGACTGAAAGGGTTAAAGAACACAATTTGATTTTTTGAACTTTATTATTTGAAGATTCAAATACCTATACTTACCTCAAATAGGTCACTATTCATTTTACTTTCTCTACTACGTACAGTAAAGTAGAGGAAGTATTGTGTTCCAAAAATTCAATGTCGAGATTTCGCCGGAAATGTTTTGAGGCCCCCTGAATACAAAAAAAAAAAAAAAACGCATTTTTAAAAAAATGTGTGTGGGGATGGGGTGTGTTTGGGGTGTGGACTCAAAAACGAAAAGTCGGTTAAAAACCAAAGTTGGTATTTAAGTTTAATATCTTTCAAGGATGTGGCACGAGGATTTTGAAAATTCCTCAACTCTGAACTACCCTTTACATCGAAAATTTTTATTTTCTCGAAAATGGCTCTTAACGATTTTGATTAAAATGCCACACTTTAAATATGTTTTATGGCAAATGTATATTTTGAATTTTCTGACTATAGTCTATGCAGTCCTGTTTACTTTGGATGACTACCAAATCTTACTGTACAAAACATTTAGAGCTCGTTAAGACATACAATTTATGTCCAAATGATTTTTTGTTGAACCATTTCGAGATATTTCTTGTTATTTCTGAGTTTTACAGAACTTATACTTTCCACAAATGGAACGTTATTCATTTTTTATATCTTAGACTTGCAGAGAGTCGAATTGCAAAGCTTTAAATGATTTGACTATTCCCTTTTGCACCTACAAGAAAATGGGCAATAAGATAATTTTTACTAACTTCCATCTCTATTAGCGTGAAGAAGATACAGGGATAAGAGTTTGTAAGAATAGTTAGTACAAGGGTAGAGAAAGTCATGTGAGTGCAATACTTTTTTAAAAGAACGGAGTTAATTATATAGTGACCAGCCTTTATGAACGCGAGTTTATTGGTGGCAAAGACTGACGATATGCAAAGTTTTTTATTTAGCGTATCGTTCACTAATGAATTCGAGTTGATTAATTTGATATTTTCTATTAAACCGTTAATCGTAATGTAACTTGAATGGAAGAACATATTTTTGTAACATTAATTTATAAGGTATAGAGGATTGTTGCATTATGGGCAGGGAAAATCGTGTACGACAACAGTTTTTATTTAACCTTCTCCTTCAACATACTAATCATAACATGTAAGGAAATTCCACGCCCCAATCAAGTAGAACAATATCCTTTGGTTCCCGCCTGGCAAGGTTTTAGCTCCATCTTTAGGGTTGCGAAGAGCGTAGAGGAAGGAGACACCGTCTCTTGTTTTAATATTTAAAATAAGGGGCACAGAGGTTTCCAAGAATGCTCTCGATGTGTTGCTGGCAGGCAGACAGGCAGGCAGGCAGTTGGTTGGCCCCGACCACTGTAGAGGGCGTTGGGATCACAAGGTCGTTTGAATGTGAAGTGTAGATTATCTGAGACCCGGAGTGAGCGCGCGATCGATTAATCGATCACTTCTGGTGCAGCTGTCAACAGATTAAGTGCTTGCAGTCGCCTTCTCTCAGGAGCTCTCGGTAAGCACTAGCACTCGAGTACAACTTGCTTTGCTTGTGTTTTGGGCTAGCACAAACGTAAACGTTTGCGGCCAAATTAATTTACTATAGAGCGACCTTTTAAAACGCCGAAGCGCTTCGATACAAGTTTCCCTAAAAGTGTGTGTGATATTAATTTCACGCACTTCAGAGGATGACATACGACTTCATTGGTCGATTTGCGTGGCAATTAAGTTTATTTTGCAGTATGCACTGTTGTATACCTTTGCTCTTTTTCATTTAAATTGCTTGCAGTTCTGAAATTATTTAACTTAAATGAATGAGGTTTGTTTAAATTTTGAGAACTCTTCGATTAGGCATTTTCTTGGCGTTTCTTCTCCCCTGGATTTTGTCCTAGTTTTTCGTTCGCTATTTAGTTATTTTACTGCTGTGTCCCGAATAGCTAGAGAAAATATTTTTTCCATCCAAAAATTCAATGTCTAGATTTTACCGGAAATGCATGGTTTGAGGCCCAGAAATTAAAAAAAAAAAAAAAAAACCTTTGTGCTACGTATTTGCATAAAATATTGTACTTATCCAAAAAAAATCGATACGGAGATTTCACCGGAAATACACATTTTGAGACTCCATGAATAAAAGAACAGTTTTAGAAAGTCTCTGAGAAACATGATTAAAAAATCTGAATTCTCGACTTCCTCTACTCGTGTACGAACACTTCTTACCAACGCTTATTCTATCTACTTCGTCAGTTGAGATAAGTTTGTAGGAATTGTTTTATTATACATCATTTTATAGGTACAATGGGAATAGGAGAATATAGTAACGACAGTCAAATCTTTTAGTGCTTGCCGCTATGTGATGGCTTTGTAATTGCACTCTTTGCATGTCCAGGACATAAAGAAATGACTTCCCATTTCAGAAAGGTGAAAGTATTGGAAAATTCAAATAACGAGGAAGATCGTACGGTTTACCAGTTATGCTAGACATTCAGAATGAAATGGAGTTCTGAGGACATTCCCAGAAATCAAGAGATACGCTTCATTTGTCAGGAATACTATTGTAAAATATGTATTTTAATGAAAATCGTTAGTAATTTTTGAGAATCAATCTTTACCAAAAATATTTTGTATAAAGGTGGTGTTATATCCATGGAAGATGCTGAACTTGCATACCAAGTTCGGTGTTTAACCGACAATTAGCGTTTGAGTGCACACACACACACACACACACACACACAGACACAGACACAGGCACAGGCACAGGCACAGACACAGGCGCACGCGCACGCGCACGCGCACGCGCACGCGCACGCACACGCACACGCACACGCACACGCACACGCACACGCACACGCACACGCACACGCACACGCACACGCACACGCACACGCGCACGCGCACGCGCACGCGCACGCGCACACACACACACACACACACACACACACACACACACACACAGACACAGACACAGACACAGACACAGACACAGACACAGACACAGACACAGACACAGACACAGACACAGACACAGACACAGACACAGACACAGACACAGACACACACACACACACACACACACACACACACACACACACACACACACACAGGAATTGAAGTTCCGCATCTACCAAGGATGCGACACGGTTTTCAAGAAAACAACCCTTACATGGAAACGTTTTCGAAAATATCATTTTAAAGAAAATGACATGATTTTAATTAAAATACCGCGTGTTTACGTGGCAAATAAGATGTCTTGAATATTTTCTGGGAGTAGATCGTTAATCTTAATTCTTCTGTACTTTTACTTCCTCTAATTATATAGTTAGTAGAGAAAGTGTTCCACACAAATTTGATAGGGAGATTTTACTTAATATACATGTTTTGAGACTAAACAAAAGTGTGTGTGTGCGTGTGCGTGTGCGCGCGATTATTGAGAAAAAATTTTTTGAACAAGGAGTCGAGGTTCTACAAGAAGAGCCAAAAAATTGAAACTGGCTGCGCGGTATTTTGCCTGTCAACATCCTCGGCTCTCCTTGACGTCTGCCGATATCGTAGAAAGACGCAGATGAAACCAAACAACATTTTAAAACTATTTTTAAAGAGTTTACTTACCAACTTTATGAAAGGAGATGCTGAAGCAGGTCACCATCGTATCCGTACATTTTTGACACCTCTTTAGGAAACTATCCATGACTCGTGCTGGCAATTTCCTAACCGATATGTTCCTTTAATTCTTCCAAGGTTCTTGTACATTTTGTTTTAAGTTGCTCCAGGGGTTAGGTTTGGGGACCACAGTTTGCTGTACGTTTTCATCCGCGCCTTTCTGTGATAGCGGTAGACGGCAACGAGCGCCGAGAATGCGGTCAAACACCGCGCAGCCCGTTCGAACTTCTTTTTTCCCCCGGTGTTTGACTTCCGCCTTGCCATTTGACTGTCATCTTTTTAGAAATTATTCCAGGTGTACAGATTGATCGCACTTCAGAAAAGTTTACCACGAACTTTTCATGATTACAGAAAGTAGTTAGTTTTTTTATCTTTCATTGTTTTTTATTATGGGAATTGCAGGGGATAAAGCATGAATGTAACAGCAGATTTTTCACATGTTGCATTCAATGTGAAAATGCTCTACTGAATCCGCCACTGATTGTATTCCACTCGTATGTAGGTAATAAAGTGAAACTTGGAACTTACTTTTCCTTAACGGTTATCTAAAGCATCCGTTATGGCCGAAGTTGGTCTTATCGGACTAGGAACCTGAAGATAATGAAACCTGCACACTGTTGGCAGTATAGGAAAACAGTTCGTATGCAATTGTTTCCTATCCTTCCTTCGCCTTTATCACTTATACGTTACCAAGAAGCAGGAAACTGATTCATTTCTGGTTCAAGCTTGTGTAAACAGTGAATTGTCATCCGTATTGGAATAGTCGTATAGCTATTCACAAAAGTTATGTTAATCTCTACACATAGATGTTTCCTTTCAAGAATCCAAATAACATGGCGAATGTATTTTCACGAATTGGTTCAACGTGAGTAGCTTTAAGATAAATTCTCTGCGCTCTTGGATGCAAATTTGCCATTCTCTTTTCACGGTTTAAGCGTAGCTGTTTAGTTTGTAATAAGGGCATATTTATAGAATTAGTCTTCAAGCCTAGACTAGGACTAGAGCTGTAAAACTACCGTAGACTACCATGGACTTAGTTTTCCTAGTAGAAATTGGTCAGCTCAGAACCTACCCGCGTTACCTGAACGTTAGGTGTGTTGCATGCCTACCGGGCGTTACTACACAGATCGTGTTATTGACGTGTTTTGATCATGTTTCATTAGATCTATCTAGAAACAGGAAGTGTTGAACCTTCCTTATTCTCGAAAATGAGGGTGAGTATATAAAGTTTCGCTTAACCTACGGAGCATTAGTGTTTTCAAAAACATCTGGAAGCTCCTAAGTATACTAGAGTTCAGATTGAAGATACGAATTTGTTAATTCGTTGTATTTTGTATTAGTTTCTTTCCCTACCAGTGCTACCGGTAATGCTACGTCATTTATGTACTGCAGCAAAACTACCGAATACTTTATGGTGGTTTTGGTGGAGCGCAAGTCTAGCTAGGGCAGATCATGGTTAACACGACTCGCACAATGAAGTACTCAATCCTGCTCCATATAGCTGTCACGTGCACGTCACCTCTCATTGGATGTTGTGGAATAACTACTACTTCATGGCCATTTATCTTCATATATTTGAACAGAATTGTCATTTACTTTTTGTAAACGTGTGCATCAAATATATTACTAAGAGTTAAGAAGTCTGGAATGCATGTACTGTTGTCCTCTGACGGGAAAACGTCTACCTCACTCTGGAGGAGTAAGGGAGGACAGTAAATCTCCTACCTAAATTACTAACAACGTTAGTATCCCAGCATTGCTAGCACAAGAGCGCATGTTTTCTAAGAGGCCTGGTTGATATGTTGAAAATCCAGCCGTAATCTTTCTCGAATAACGCTAGTTGTCAACACATTCATGCCTACATAAGAGGAACACGGTGCATTCTTTTCAACAAATAGACAGGAGGATCATTCTCCATTCTCAGAATGGAGAAAAAACCTCACCAGTCATGATTTTATCCTTAAATTGCTTGAACTTGCATTACACAGGGTCGTCATACATCGCTATTCAGTTGTACATTAACCAATCCGGGAAAGGGGGAAGGAAAAGAAGCGCGGGACAAGGTCGTAAGAAACAGGGTTTGGGCAAGGTGAGCTGAGATGTTTTGCCGTTGAATACCCCCGTAGGTGCATCACCTAGTCCAGTTGTGAAACCATGGCGAAGGTTTCTTCACGACTGACAAGTCTGTACCCCAGTGGAAGGTGCAAGCCGAAACTCTTTGCATGCCAGCCCTTCATTATACTCCATAATTTTGTATAACGGGTAAACGTTAAGAGAACAAAATTGTACCACAAAAAATATAGATACACAGGATGATACAAAAATACGTTTGCAAACTTCGGGTATGGACTCCTTACATCAAAAGGAAAAAATCTGATGTTGCTCTCACATAACTTTCTCTACTCTTGTACTAACCATTCTTACAAACTCTTATTCCTATATCTTCTTCGTGTTAGTTAAAATAAACATTTGTACAAATTATCTTATTGCTTATTTCCTTGTAGGTGCAAGGGGAATATTAGAATACAGTAGACTTTGAGCGATAGTTAAATGTTTTAAAGCTTTGAGATTGTTCTCTTTGCACACTTAACATATAAAAAATGAACAACGATGTTCCATTTCACGAAAGCTTTAAGTATTCCGAAACTGACACACATAACAAGGAATATCTCCGAAATGGTTCAACCTACAAGAAAATTTATTCAGACATAAATTGTGTACTTTAGCAAATCTACATTTTTTGTACAGTACGATTTGGTCTATCTCTAACGGTTTACCAGTTATGCAAAAGTCATACAGAGTAAATACGACTACAGGGGCTATAGCCAGAAAATTCAAGATATACATTTCATTTGTCATAAAAATATCTCAAACATATGGCATTTTAATCAAAATCGTTAGAATCATTTTCAAGAAAATAAAAATTTTCGAAAAATCTTCCATGTAAAGGATAGTTTAGGGTGGGGCTATTTTCTTCAAAATCTTCGTGTTGCATCCTTGAAAGACATTAAACTTAAATACCAACTTTGGTTTTTAACCGACGTTTCGTTTTTGAGTTATGCTGTCCACAGACACACTAACGGACCTTTTTCTAAAAATGCCTTTTTTGGATTCAGGGGGTCTCAGAACATATTTCCGGTGAAATGTCGACATCGAATTTTTGGGTGGAATACAATACTTCCTCTACTTACCAGCAGAGAAAGTAAAAATAGTTAATATGAAGATATATCCTATAATCCTTTTTCTCGTTATTAATGGCGGCTTACATTCAACGGTCTTCCAGGTCCATTCTCATCCATAGAAGGCTTTGACCGTGGCTGACGAAGACTCAGAGAGGAAAATCTTTTTCATTAGTCACTCTTTCATCCATTCGACTCATTGTATCCTACGTAGTGGCGAAGTGTTGCCATGGAGACTTGTTTACAGTTGTCACTACTGTCTTTGTGTAGTGGGATAACTGCACTAACGGTAATGGACGCGAGGTTAAACGGCTGCATCTGAGTATTTGAAAGTCAATGATTCCACGAGTGCTTGCGTGTCTAGCATCAAGAGGATATTTAGAGCATTTGCTACGAGTTTTATGTTGAGTTAAGAACGTAAACTTTCATTAATAACAGAAAACACAGCATTATGGGATATGTTCATATGAACTTTCGTGCCCGAAGTGTGTGAAAGTATTTTTGAATCATCCTGTATATTTTTAAAACACGCAATTTATTTTGAATAACTTTCCTTGCACTGTTCTCTGAGATATATCCCATATTGGGTTGGAATCTTTCAGTATTTTGCTTTTAAAGGACTGTCCCGTTTTTAGTTGTTTCTCACAATATCCAAAAGTGTAATTTCAAGGCCAGCGTATGACCATTCGCTTTTAAGCATATGCCTTTTCGATTCGGTTTCCTGTCTCCCTTGTAACAGACAAGTTATATATATTGAACTCACATGGCTTTCTCTACTCTTGTACTAACCATTCTTACAAACTGTTATTCCTATATCTTCTTCGTGTTAGTTGAGATAAACATTTGTACAAATTATCTTATTGCTTATTTCCTTGTATGTAGGTGCAAGGGGAATATTAGAATACAGTAGGCTTTGTGCGATAGTCAAATGTTTTAAAGCTTTGAGATTGTTCTCTTTGCACACTTAACATATAAAAAAATGAACGATGATCCATTTCACGAAAGTTCTAAGTTTTCCAAAACTCACACACATAAGGAATATCTCCGAAGTGGTTCACCCTACAAGAAAATTTATTCAGACATAAATGGTGTATTTTAGCAAGATCTACATTTTTTGTATACTATGATGTGGTCTATCTCTAACGGTTTACCAGTTATGCAAAAGTCGTACGACTACAGGGGTTATAGCCAGAAAATTCAAGATATACATTTCATTTGTTATAAAAATATCTCGAACATATGACATTTTAATCAAAATCGTTACAGCCATTTTCAAGAAAATCAAAATTTTCGAAAAATTTTCCATGTAAAGGGTAGTTTAGGGTGGGGCTATTTTCTTCAAAATCTTCGTGTCACATTCTTGAAATACATTAAACTTAAATACCAACTTTGATTTTTAACCGACTTTTCGTTTTTGAGTTATGCTATCCACAGACTGACAGACACACACACGAACCTTTTTCTAAAAATGCTTTTTTTTTTTTTTTTTTTTTTTATTCAGGGGGCCTCAAAACATATATTTTCGGTGAAATTTCGACATCGAATTTTTGGGTGGAATACAATACCAGTAGAGAAAGTAATAAGCCATAGAGGTTGCAGAAATTCACGTGAACGTAACGCGTTTTTCATGGCTGTAGATCCTACAGAAATGGCGGATCAGTGTAAACAGCTATTCATAAAATATTACATTTTTAATGTGAAATAATTTATTACTAAAATTAATGAAATCATGAGTACCTCACCCTGAAGAAATTAGAGTATCCAGAGCATAAGGACATTTCTCGTATTAAATTCCTTATCTAAAATCCTTCAAGCCTATCTGTTGTCTTCCTGAGAGTACAGGTTACTTGAACTATATAAGGAATGATGTCCCTCGCTCCACCGAGTTTTATGGATTTTGGAACCATATTAAGTATTAAAATTCGTTCGGAGTGATCGACTGTGTTGCGAATGATTCTGGACTAGCCCTAGGCGTACTGTACATTAAGAATTACATTGGATGTGGGCACTTTCATGCACAACCCACAGGTTTTTCTACCTGCGGCCGTAAATTTCAATTTCTTGCCACCAAGATTTGTTACCAGGTTATTTTAAGATAATTTTTAAGTTAAATTACTTTCCTTTTGCCCTCGAAAGCTCAGGATGGTAATTTGTAGTGGAAAGTGCGCGGCAAGTGCCCAGAAACCCAATATTCAGACATCGTGCGAGGAATATTTCTGTGCAGAGTTAATGTAAAGCATTAGCATATTCATTCCCTGAAGGTGTACCCGCAACGTGAAAATGCAAGACGCGTAACCGAGGTCCTAAAATATACCTAACCTTTTTGGACCAAATATTGCAGTAAAGACGAATATCAGTGCTCTGAAGAAATGCAAGCGTTGGAAGAGCTTTTTGTGTTGTTTAATCTAATAAACAATTGTGAATATTCGAAGCTTACATATACGGGGAACAGTCATTTGTTATAGAACCACCAGCACTGATGGTAGCTGAGACAAATGACACTCGAGGAAGCAGTGTCACGTGAGTTTTGCCTACTATCACATAGGTATTCTATATGTATAATGCTCAACATAGCTTGCTCGACTCTTTTTACCTTCTAAACATACATAAGTGGAAGGACGCGAGTGGGCTGCACCCAGAGAGTACCAGTTGCCCAACACTGCTGCTACGTTACTGATCAACCGTCAGATGGAAAAAAATAAATATCGTTATAGTACACAATTTGATTTTTTCTAGAGTTGACTATTTCCGACATATTCTTGATTGGTTTTAACTTCAAAATACATACTTTCTTCAGAACAAAATGAAAAATAATTCGGTTCACGTTTTCTCTCATGGGCATGCAAAGAGAACGGAATTTCCAAACCGTTACATAATGGCTTGTCTTAAAAGATTTGACTTCAGTTCAAGCCTACTGTATTCTTCCTAATCCCGTTATCCCTACAAGGAAATGCATTAAAACAATTTACTTATGCGAGTGCAATAATTAATTTTTACATACAAATATTATTTTTGTTTTTGTCATTATTACAGGTGCATTATCAATGTTGAAACAAGCAGCGTGTAAACAGTTAAAGCTTGTAGCTTGCATTATTTCGCATTTCCTTCCAGTATCTATACTTTTTCAACACGTAAATATTGCTCCTGGCGTATCAGCCATGATCCAACTTCAATGAAAAATGCTTTGCTTGATCTTCATAATCTTGATTTTTTTTTTCCTTACTGTGTCTGGTTTGGAAAAATATTCACTGTAGAATATATTTTACGGAGACTTGTTGAAAAAATCCTGAGAATAAAGAAAACCAACATTTCAATAGGTAATCTCCTTAGCGCAGTGGCTGCGTTGCATCTTACCTATTGGAGGACCGGATTCGATTCTCGGTTCCGACGTGGGGATTTTCTTCCGCTGGTAGACCTGGTCCAGTGTGCACTGTCCCATTAGGTCCTTGAGGGAAAAGAATTAAAATTATTTAGTTAACGACGCTGTCAGTTGCCAGTATCACATCAGCGTCACCGTGTGCCGGAATTTTGTCCCGTAGGAGTTCTAAGCACACTTAAAAGCCATCGGCCTGGGCCGAATTTGAACCCGCGACCTTCGGATCAGAGGGCTAGCGTCTAACCAACTCTGGCCTACTGATCCCGAGGTCACGGGTCAATTAAGGAGCTACTTGCCCCTCGTCGAGAGGAAATACCCGGAGGGACCGGAGCACTGACCCACTTCCCTACTCCAGTAGTGCTCCCCACTCATACCTGTGGTGGGTAGAGGTGCGGAACGCAGCGATCGGGCGGTAGGCCTTGGTCCTGTGCGGTTTAACACAGCAATGTCCAACGTTTGCGAAAGAAGGGATTTTGCTTTTGCCCCCTTCCACTGTACCTAGACATCGCCTTTCTTTAACCCCCCAGCCGTGCATTGTGTTGCAGTGGCGAGTTGATTACATGTACGTTGCGTTTGATTTACGAAAGCACTTTCAAATGTTACACACTAAACATATGTTAATTAGTGACTTCTTTGGTACTGCTTACGTTTAAAAAGTCAATGAATATTTGACGACAAAGTCGAAGTGCATAGCCTTAGAAGAGCCATCAAGTGATCGTCACGTAACATATTGCTATACTGACTTTTAATATAGTTCAATTTGGAGAAACTCGGTTGGTAAATATATGTAGTTCTCACTATTATACACGATATTCTTCCAAATGCTTACTTCTCCATCTATTTAACTTTAATCGACATAAGCATTTTTAGAAAGTACCGTATTGCTAATTTTCTTGTAGGTGCAATGGGAACATGGTTGCTATGCAATGCCTTTGAAATTCTGTTCTTTTCAAGGTCAAGAGATAAAGGAATAGCATATTCCTATTTGAAAAATCTGATTGTTGCACTCACATGACTTTCTCTACTCTTGTACTAACCATTCTTACAAACTCTTATTCCTATATCATCTTGTTAGTTGAGATAAACATTTGTACAAATTATCTTACTGCTTATTTCCTTGTAGGTACAAGGGGAATATTAGAATACAGTAGACTTTGTGCGATAGTCAAATCTTTTAAAGCTTTGAGATTCCGTTCTCTTTGCACACTTAACATATAAAAAAATGAACAACGATGTTCCATTTCACGAAAGTTTTAAGTTTTCCGAAACTCTCACACATAACAAGGAATATCTCCGAAATGGTTCACCCTACAAGAAAATTTATTCAGACATAAATTGCGTATTTTAGTGAGATCTACATTTTTGGTATATTAAGAATTTGTGTATATCTAAACGGTTTACCAGTTATGCAAAAGTTGTCCAGAGTAAATACGACTACAGGGGCTATAGCAGAAAATTCAAGATATACGAGTACATTTCATTTGTCATAAAAATATCTCAAACATATGACGATTTTAAGCAAAATCGTTAGAGCCATTTTCAAGAAAATAAAAATTTCCAAAAACTTTTCCATGTAAAGAGTAGTTTAGGGTGGGACTATTTTCTTCAAAATCTTCGTGTCGCATCCTTGAAAGACATTAAACTTAAATACCAACTTTGGTTTTTAACCGAGTTTTCGTTTTTGAGTTATGTTGTCCACAGACACACACACGGACGTTTTTCTAAAAATGCTTTTTTTTTTGGATTCAGGGGGTCTCAAAACATAATTCCGGTGAAATCTCGGCATCGTATTTTTGGGTGGAATACAATACTTCCCCTACTTACCAGTAGAGAAAGTAAAAACATTACAGATCCAATAGCCAATGCTAAACGAGTTAACACTACAGGATATGTCGATATGGCCTTCGAGTTAAAGGTAGCACATAAATGGAACTCTTAAAGTGGACAGAAAAATACTCAAATCGCGGTGCTGTAACACATGCTAATAATGTCTGGTTTTGAGACAACATGTTTTCATCAAAATACCCTTAACATACACACGATCAATGTAAGCTTATTTCCAAGTATAATTCGTTATACACAGGAGTGAATTTCTGATTTTCAACGTTTATTCTGATTTCTCCAATTCAGAGTAAGCCTTCCTGCACTGTAAGGAGTCATATTGCTAACATAAGGCCTTTGGTTTGAATGTTACTAAGGTGCCACTATCTGTTTTTGCTGTGGTCCTTCATCCGTTTAGGAAATAAGCTAGGAAAGTGAACGCAATGCGATGAAGTTGGCACTTTCCCGAGACGTTTCTGGCGCAGTGTGTCAGCTTGCGTAACATCCATTGTGTCTACTGCAGCTATTAACATGATTTAATTTGGTCGACTACTTGTGCCTTAGTACAGCAGAGTTGTCTGTTGGTGAAATGCAGAAGTTGTCTTGCATAAAGTACACTGAACAGGCATGTATACTTGGTTCAATACAAGTGGCATTTTATCAACCTTCTCAGGACATTGTTAGTTTTGAATTAGTTCATATAAATATTCTAGACACCTATTGATTAAAGATTTTCTCGATTCGTCGTTTTAAAAGTCGAGAGAATAAAAAAAAATCTTATGTTGCACTCACACGACTTTCTCTACTCTTGTACTAACCATTCTTACAAACTCTTATTCCTATATCTTCTTCGTGTTAAGATAAACATTTGTACAAATTATCTTATTGCTTATTTCCTTGTAGGTGCAAGGGGAATATTGGAATACAGTAGGCTTTGTGCGATAGTCAAATCTTTTAAAGCTTTGAGATTCCGTTCTCTTTGTACACGTAACATATAAAAAAATGAACAACGATGACCCACTTCACGAAAGTTCCAAGTTTTCCGAAACTCACACACATAACAAAGTATATCTCCGAAATGGTTCACCCTACAAGAAAATTTATTCAGACATAAATTGTGTATTTTAGCAAGATCTACATTTTTTGTATAGTATGATTTGGTCTATCTCTAACGGTTTACCAGTTATACAAAATTCGTCCAGAGTAAATACGAGTACAGGGGCTATAGCCAGAAAATTCAAGATATACATTTCATTTGTCATAAAAGTATCTCAAACATATGACATTTTAATCAAAATCGTTAGAGCCATTTTCAAGAAAATCAAAATTTTCGAAAAATTTTCCATGCAAAGGGTAGTTTAGGTTGGGGCTATTTTCTTCAAAATCTTCGTATCACATCCTTGAAAGACATTAAACTTAAATACCAACTTTGGTTTTTAACCGACTTTTCGTTTTTGAGTTATGCTGTCCACAGACTGACAGACACACACACGGACCTTTTTCTAAAAATGCTTTTTTTGGATTCAGGGGGCCTCGAAACATATATTTCCGGTGAAATCTCGACATCGAATTTTTGGGTGGAATACTTCCCCTACTTACCAGTAGAGAAAGTAATAAAATATAGAATGTGGCTTATAAAGTTAGTTTTAGGTGGGGGTACTGAAAATCTTTCTTTGTAACAAATGAACTTCAGCACTAAGTATGGTATTTATCCGACATTGTTTTTAATTTGCGCATTTACACGTTTTTTTAGGTTTTTCTCTGTAATTACCCCTTTTACACAGTCATTTAAATTTAAAACCTTAATTCTTGAGTTTCAAAATAAGATTTTACGAAAAGCGTACGCCGAACAATAGTTGCTCCGGCCAAAATGATTGTGGCAAGTCCTATAGCAAGCAGTTGTACGTTTTTCATTGTTTTAAAGTTAATTTGCAGCTCATTTCAGGCGGCGATCAACGCGCTTCATTGATTCCTGTCTGCTATTGTTATACGAGCTTCCAATAAAACAAAAGAGTAATGTCACGTGAAGCTCCAGCAGAGCCTTTGACATTTCAGTCGAATTCCTCCCATTCTTTAAAACGGGAATTAGTACTTATGAGTAAGTAAACTGCAGCACATTTGAGAGAGAATTCTGCGTTGCAACTGGTGTGTACTAAAGGACATTTTAGGTTCCCCTATTAACCACTTGATTCACGAGTTTTAATTAAATGAAGATGCTATTCTGCAAGGCACGTGGCGTGTTTTACTTCACCTGTAGCTGTTTTTATCGTGCATCTGGAGTGGTACTCACGGTTCTTTTATAGCTTGTAGAAATGTACCAAGGTTGTCCAGCTGGTTATGTATTGCTTTATAACGGTGTTTGTATCAAACCAGTGAGGCGTTTTCTAAAAATGCGTACTATTAGCGGTCTTACCTGCCGTTGTGCGGGTTGAAAATAAGGATTTGGGGCGGTAATGCTTAGGACTCGCATTCGGGAAGCCCCGGGTTCGATTCCCGGTGAGCGACCAAATATTTGCTTGGTCACTAGGCGAATACTGGGTTAATTATTTTCCTTTCAATCTGGTCTCCCCGGGTCGGAAGCGTCGGCGAAGGAGTGGCATGGCGCTGGGGCGGCGTTATGGACGTCTGTCCCCGCAAGGGGGAGCTGGCAGCTGCACGAAGGAACTTGCGCCGAAAAGAACGTCCAGCACACGTTAGGAACCCCTTGGTCTGGATTCCGGCACATCCGCTGGCCTCTCCCGGGATGTGACCTAGAAGAGCCTGACTAGGCCTAGTGGAATCCCCTCAGTTTGTCCTCTAACTCTACAGACAGGGACTTTCTTCCGCGAGTGACCTACAGTTTTCACTGAAGCACAAACATGTCAAGTTTTGTACACTGCTCAGTTTGTGCACATTTATACGTAAGAGGTTGGAAACATGAGGTGAGATTTTTTGAAGTTGTAAACTTGCTATTAATTTTTGCTAAGTCTTATAACTAAAGGCCGGAGGGATGTGCGCTCGTATGCGATACAAGTTAGCTGGACACAGAGTATGAATAGCGTCAAGAGTATAGCACGGCCATCTGATGTACACGTTCCACTAGGAGCAAGAGTCGAAAGCAGCGTAATCTGCGCGAAGTACTCTGCGAACTAGGGAATCAAGTGTATGCAGACGCAAGGCCAAGGTGTAGTATAACGCGACTGTTGCTATTGTAACTGCAAAGTCTCTATCGATGAACTTTGTGAAAATCTTCAGTTGTTATCCAACAAGTTGTGTTGCCCAAAGCTATTAAACAATTAGAAAAATCGGGTTTGGAAGTGTCCAAGAGCATAAGCGTAATGGAAGACTTAGCTAATTCAATTAATAGGATGCCTCTTGTGCCAGGTATCGAAAAGGTGAAAGCTAAGTTCCAGAAAGTTCTAAACAAATGTATTGGTTATCAAGCTATATGTGAAATTTTGAAAAGGAGTTAGGAGAACACGCCAGACGACAATGTTTTCTACTGTTTAAAAACTTCTTCAGTGATAGGCGTCGAAATTTCACATTTAATAATTTACGACTGTACATTGTAACCCAGTGTAATGCGTTCTGTGACGACATTATAGTTAATAAATAGCAGCATGTATAAGAGTTTAAGTACAATTCCAGAATACATAGTTTATAATGCTTGGAGGTTGTGCTGCAGTGAGGCGGTTTTCATGGACAGGCTGTACCTACCTGCAGTTGTTTACATGCGCGAGCGAGAACAGTGAAGTCCATGTGCAGTATACCTATGAAAACGCACACGCCTCCGGCCTTTACTTGTAACCGTAATGGATGTAAAATGTTTACATTTTAAATATGTGCAGACAGTATTTAAAAGAAAGATAACTTGCTTACATACGAGTCTTCAACCGATTATTAGTAAAATTTCCCATTTTAGGGCAGATTGAAAACCCGAAAAACTAAAGGTAAGGTTAGTTTAATAACTACCCTTTAAGTAAAAGAAAAGTAGGTTGCGCGTTAAACAGATAAAAACTTTTCTAAAATGCGACTTGGTAGACTTTTGCTTTATCTACCCCATACATTTTATAGGCTTTCATTTTTAGCTTTCATTTTTAATTCTTTGCACTTTTAACGTTCATCTTTTTAACTTTACGTTTTTATAGTTGAATTTTTAAGCTTGTGGGCCAGTGTTACTTTTAGGTTCTGACTTGGAGTCCAAATGACCAAGTTGTCGACGGGCCCTTAAACATTACTCACTCACTCACTCTACCCCGTACATAGTAGGTGGAAAAAGTTTTTCACCCAAAAAAATTCGATCTAAGATTTCACTGGAAATAAAAGTTCAGAAATCCAATAAATAAATAAAAATAGAAAAGGTACGTTTGCTTGTGTCTGTGAACACAACTCGAAAGTGAAGGGTCGGTTAAATTACCAAGGTTACCATTTAAGTTCAGCGTCTTCCAAGAATGAAAATTTTTAAGAAAATCCCCTTCCCCGCCATCCTAGACTACCTTTTACATGAAACATTTTTAAAATTTATTTTCTCAAAAATGGCTAGCAATTTTGTTTAAAATGTTTTGAAGATGTTTTAGTGGCAATGGCCTCTGAAGTCCTCTTCATTCAGGATGACGTTTGCATAACTGGTAAACCGTAAGTGATGAACAAAATTGTACTACACAGCAACTGTAGATCTCATTAAAACACGCAATTTGTCCTATGCTTTTGGTGAAGAGAGATTTGGAGAGATTCCTAGTTATTTGTTTAAATGTTCCAATTCCTATACTTTCCTCAAATAGGGACACATAATTCGTTTATTTCATGTCCATGCAAAGAGAACGCAATTCCAAAGCCGTCACAAGCAACCAGCGGAGTTCTTGAAATATTTGACTATCGCTTAAAGCCCATTTCTGTATTCCCCTGGCAATAAGATGATTTCTACAAATGTTTATTTGGCCCAGACCGATGGTTGTGCTTAAAAACGACAGTTCCGTATCAGTTGATTTACTGGCATGTAAAAACTCCTGCGGGGCGAAATTCCGGCGCACCAGCTGTCGTTTTAAGCACACTTGAAAACCATCAGTCTGGGCCGGATTTGAACCCGTGACCTTGGGGTCAGTGGCCAGCGTCTAACAACTGAGCCACCCAGACCGACTTCTTCTGCCAACCTTCAATCTTTCGTGATCCCTTCCAGAAATGTCTAGTGAGTACCACTACATTTATATCAGCTCAGACTTTCGGATACTAAAAAAATATTTTTGGCACATATTTTCAACATATTAAACGCATAAAAAATAAACATTCCGAAACTTTTAGCACCTAAAATCAGAGCCCTCATCATGTGAATGCAACACATCACATTTAGTTTTTACAATTTTGATGTCGAAATTTCACCGGAAATGTTTTGAGACCCCCTGAATCCAAAAAAAAAAAAAAAAAAAAAAAAAACATTTTTAGAAAAAGGTCAGTGTGTGTCAGTCTGTGGATAGCATAACTCAAAAACGAAAAGTAGGTTAAAAACCAAAGTTGGTATACATGTTTAATGTCTTTCAAGGATGTGACACGAAGATTTTGAAGAAAATAGTCCCACCCTAAACTACCCTTTACATGGAAAATTTTTCGAATATTTTTATTTTCTTGAAAATGGCTTTAACGATTTTGATTAAAATGTCATATGTTTGAGATATTTTTATGACAAATGAAATGTATATCTTGAATTTTCTGACTATAGCCCCTGTAGTCGTATTTACTCTGGACGACTTTTGCATAACTGGTAAACCGTTAGAGATAGACCAAATCATACTACACAAAAAATGCAGATCTTGCTAAAATACACAATTTATGTCTTAATAAATTTTCTTGTAGGGTGAACCATTTCGGAGATATTCCTTGTTATGTGTGTGAGTTTCGGAAAACTTAGAACTTTCGTGAATTGGATCATCGTTGTTCATTTTTTTATATGTTAAGTGTGCAAAGAGAACGGGATCTCAAAGCTTTAAAAGACGTGACTATCGCTCAAAGCCTACTGTATTCTAATATTCCCCTTGTACCTACAAGGAAATAAGCAATAAGATAATTGGTACAAATGTTTATCTTAACTAACACGAAGAAGATATAGGAATAAGAGTTTGTAAGAATGGTTACTACAAGAGTAGAAAGTCATGTGAGTGCAACACATCAGATCTTTTAATTTATGAGGGATGCATCATCGTGTTTGAGGCGAAGGTGCTAACGTGGATGCAGCTAAATGTCCCTTGTGCCTCAATCTCCGTATGGATGAAATAGCAATTGTGCTGTTTCCTGTGCAGGGCTAGCCACAGGCACCATTTGCACGTTTCCTCTTTGCACCAACTGTCACAACATGGTGGCAATGGCTTAACCACATTTCCAATGGTTTTGAATATTGAAGGTCTTCACTGACGATACTGGCATCCAACTTTGATGAAACGGTGAAACTTTCATGAGCATCGCGAAACAATGGATTCCTAGTTCTGTTTGAAGACTAGGAATGAGTTTTCTGTGTGAACTGAGGTCGGTAAGAATGAGTAATAGCTTCGTGCTCCTTTTCCCTAGGATTGATTAAGAGTTCTCAATTAACTGCTTGAGTACCCTGCATTCCATATATGCCGTCCCCACTGCTTCACGGGGCATTTTACCAGCCTTCTTAGCTGGCACATACATAGCAGGGAGGGGTGTGTGTGTGTGTGTGAAGCGTTCTGCCTTTGTTGTTCGACCAAACAGTGATGTATGTTAGCAACCCTAGGAATACCATTTTAGGTGAAAAGGACATTTTCTGTTTTTTAATTATATTTTATACACAGCTGTGAACTATTTTGCCCAAATATATTTCCCGACCTGCCATTTCTAAAAGTCCAGCGACAGTTTGTCACCCCGCACTACATTTTTACCACACTGATATTTTTACTTTCTCTACTGGTAAGTAGGGGAAGTGTTGTAGTCCACCCCAAAATTCGATGTCGAGATTTCACCGGAAATATATATTTTGAGACCCCCATGAATCCAAAAAAAAGCATTTTCAGAAAAATGTGTTTGTGTGTCAGTCTGTGGACAGCATAACTCAAGAACGAAAAGTCGGTTAAAAACCAAAGTTGGTATTTAAGTTTAATGTCTTTCAAGGATGTGACACGAAGATTTTGAAGAAAATAGCCCCACCCTAAACTATCCTTTACATGGAACATTTTTCGAAAATTTTGATTTTCTTGAAAATGGCTCTAACGATTTTGATTAAAATGTCATATGTTTGAGATATTTTTATGACAAATGAAATGTATATCTTGAATTTTCTGGCTATAGCCCCTGTAGTCGTATTTACTCTGGACGACTTTTGCATAACTGGTAAACCGTTAGAGATGGACCAAATCATACTATACAAAAAATGTAGATCTTGCTAAAACACACAATTTATGTCTCAATAAATTTTATTCTAGAGTGAACCATTTCGGTGATATTCCTTGTTATGTGTGCGAGTTTCTGAAAACTTAAAAACTTCCGTGAAATGGGACATCGTTGTTCAGTTTTTTTATTATTTCAAATAACACGAAGGTGAGTGAATGTGTAGGGTTTAACGGCCCGTCGATAACGAGCTCATTTGGGCCAACGCGAAGAAGATATAGGAATAAGAGTTTGTAAAAATGGTTAGTATGAGAGTAGAGAAAGTCATGTAAGTGCAACACATCAGATTTTTCCCCCTCAGTTTGTCATTTTCATGTCATTTATTCGTTACATTTCAGTTTTGCTCTGAGTTGTATGTAAATTTCCATGCGAAGTCTCAAACGTGTTATCTAAGATTGGAATATGCATTTTATGATTGCTCATAATTAGAGCGAGGATAAATATCCCATCGCCTACAATGTTTGCGCGCTCGTACTATACACGCTCCGTGGTGACTGGCAGACGGCGTAGCACGGGTGTTCAGAATACGTAAACAAACGGGCAGGGCTGTGTAAGAAGCTCTAGTCCATTTACATCAGTTCATATTCGTTCCTCAAAAACATTGCAGTGAACAATAATACATTTTTAAATTGTTCAAAAGTAAAACTTGTCATCTAAACAATGTTTATACAGCGAGAAACTTCTCTCACCGTCACATGATGTAACGGGAGCAAACGTAAGATATTTTGCATTGTGTTCGTCATACGTAGATGACGTTTTGTCTAGCTGTTGTAAACCAATTTTTATATGAACCATTGTAGCGTAGCCACGATCATTACATGATTTTACATGATCTATTTTGCACATGTCTTCAAAACACTCCGATTGAAGTGACAAATGGTCTTGTTCTTTATTCTTTGATGCTGCAACAAGTGCTTTATGTTTTTGGTATTACAATGTTGCTTCAACAATTTCCGTTTCTCCTTGGAATCTCTAATTTGTGAATAACATAACTTACAGTGTATCGTATCGCCATTCAATACGAAGTTATTTGTTCCAAATTCTTCCAATAACTGATTAAATTTACCATCGCCTAAAGCTGAAGACATTATTCACCTCGTATGTAAACACGGATCGCACAGAAAATAACACTCCGTATCTGTACGGTACAGCTGTCATACTGAACCACAGCACGCTGTTCACCCCTCAGTCCGAGGTAGCAGCGATGACGTCAAGCAAGCAATTCGCCGTGCAGTCAACCTGATTTCTTCTTCAGTGGATATATGTCCTCGCTCTACTCATAATCTCTCATATGACTCACAAACATTTATTCTACAAAGAACTTCCTAAAAACAAATGTATTTCTCTGTAATTAATATCAAATTCAACTTTATTTGCTCAAGTATCAAATGCCACCGGTATACCTATCTGTAAAATATAAAGCCAGTTTTTAAAAAATGCATTATTTCACTAATTAAAAGCATTTAATTCTATTATCTAAGAAACGTTTGAGGTAAAACATTGAGCTTTTGCGCTATTATTTCTTTATTGATATTAAGTGTGCCAATTTTCATATAAACAGATATAAAACTGAAAAAGTTAAATTGAGCCCCAGTGTCCCTTAACTGCAGCTGATGTATGCAAATACTGCAGAGGTGCCCCGGGGAAGAGTTTGTGGGTATATGGCTAAACCTATTTGCCATTTGAAGACATTACTCTATTATATGTTCATTAATATATGAAAAATATAAAACTGCCACGTAAAACCTGCCACTGGATATGTGAAAATGTAAAGATACAAACATCCTCCTGGTTGTTACATACTCTACCTGTGAAGGTCTGTAGAATGCGTCCCGAAGCTGTGGGCACGGCATAAACGGAAGTGAGTGTACAGCCATGGAAAAAGTGATTGATCGTATTAGGAGATGAGAGTATATTTAACCTCACCGTGTTGCAGCGTGGTTTACACAAGTCCATATTTCCAACATTCAGCCGAGTATTGATAGTCTGTTTTCCATAAACGTTATAGTCTGTCGGACAGACATCGCCATTTGCATTTGTACACCTACTCGCAAATACAAATGCTCTCATTATGGGGAAATGATCCAACTGTCAAGACTTTTGAAGCTATAAAAGAAGGCAGTAGGATTAATTTGCAATGTAGATAGTAGAGCTCATTGGAGGCCATTATTTGGGAAGTTGAAAATGTTTTACGTAAAAAATATTGACAAATACTTACCCAATAATGCCACTCACGAATATTAAACCAGAAATAATCAACATTTAAGGATTAATTTGTTCAGAAAAGTAACAACTAAAAACAGTTAATGATTTTGGTGTAAAATTATACAATGTACTGCCACAGCATATTAAACTAGGACATCAATTTTAAAATAGCAGTTGAGACATTTACTAGATCTGTGTGTATATGATGTTAATGAATATTTTGAAGCACTGAGTATTAGTACTTGCTGGTTATGGGTATTGTTTTAAATATTTTTCTCATGGTGTATTTGGCAATGTCTGTGCCAATGTACATGCTCTAAGACAAATTGATTGCTATTAGTTTCGTAAGGGTGGCCTTGACATTCGTTATCGCGAGCAGTGTCTCCTCAACTTGTGCCGTTCTTACAGGGCAAATAAACACGTATGGCTTGTGTGTGCCACGCGTACTTGGAAGTATTAACCAATATGAAAACGTATTCTTCACTTAGAATGATTAGTCTGCAAATCTGAATTACCAATACAAATGTATGCAGTTACATCTAATACGCCGTATAGATCCAAGGTTTCTAAGGTGTCATTAAACGCTTTTGCATGATATTTACTCATGAACTAAGATCAGTTTTCCACTAAGAGTCTGTAACGTATCAGTTTTCTTTATTGTTCCCAAGCGTGCAACTAATAGTTCGAGAGAAATTAAATGAAAAGTAGTGGATTTGGTTATTTGTAGTCTGCGGACGCCCTTCATTAATGATTCATCGAAAAAACCTTCGGCAATTATTTATTACTACCCTTTCTTGTAATACAGAGCAACCATTAAAGACTGTTACATCAATCCATCTGGACGATTCAATTGAAGACAGTGCATTTTCTTTGTGACAAGTTACAAAGGAAACGTCAATTATTTTGTGGGCCTTGTCATTGATGAACAGTGTGCGTTTGGAATTTGGCCCTCTCAGTGACCCGTCTAGTGAAGAAACTGAGCAACTAAACATGTTATTGACCCTTGTACCTTAATTCATGATAACGAATGCTGCTTTCGTCAGCGTTCTGGCTTCAATTGCCAGCGTGGGGGATTTGTCTTAAATAATTACAATATTTCCCTACTCTCGGCAGTGGAACTATGCATCTGTGTATTTCATTGTTATCCTTAAGTAAACAGACCCTCGTGACATTCAGCACTTTCTCCTTGGCTGGAGGCAAGGTCTTTGTAAGATACAGATAGATACACTGTCACATTCTAATTCCGATGCATGTTCCTGTTTTCCCCAGTCTCCGACTTCCAATCCTTCCTGGACTTCCCTCATCCATGTAACCTTTGGTCTTTCCCTCTTGCTGTTCCATTCCTAGTTGCTAATCCTTCATCCTCCATCCTTCAAACATGTCCATATAAAGTTAATTGTTTGCAGTGGACTCGTAATTTTTAATTTTCTCCGATTTCTGAAGAAATACATTTTTGTAGATTGTCTTGTTCTCTTCCGACCCCGATGCTATTAGGGTTCCTGAGGGCTAGGGAGTCTTTATTTTTCCAACCTCTCCATTTCTCTAATTTCTCTATAAAATCTTAACCCCTAACATGCTGACCTGTCATGGCATGTAATACGTCCTGTGATTGGTAATCAGAGGATATGGTCGGTGAACTTATTTTGATAATTCTCCCGGTCAGGTCGGTGAGACCCGTAAACCAACGACAGGTGTGGTCCTCCAGACATTCTGGGGGTTATGAGAGAGCGATGTGACTGCCAAAACATAAAAATATGGTGCTCTCTAAAAAGCGGTTAAATTTACTGCTAAGTCTCTTCAATATTTATGTTTTCTGAAGAAATACATTTTTGTAGATTGTCCCTGTCACTCTGTCCTCTGTGATCTGCAAGAGGAAATGGATCGAGACCACCTTCAAATATGCCTGGCCACTTCTAGTGCCCCATCCATCAGTGAAAAATATTGGAGAGCAAGAGGATTAATGACTTCATTGTCAGAAATCCAGCATTAATTAACAACAGATTGTCCCTGAGATTTCTCTCTTGAATTCAGTGCCCGAACTTCTGCTCCGTAAGTGGTCACACTTCCAACCGTGTTGTATATATTTATTTTAAGAAGTGTTAAATAATTGAACATTAGAGGCTAATCTTTCTTTTGCAATTCTCTCCATTTGTTTCATATTGACCATCTTTTGTAATTTACATCTCAAGTATTTCTATTCATCACAGCCTTTGATCAGTTATTTTTTCCAAAATTAATTTATCATTTTGAATTGTTATAGAAAATACTCCCTAAAACTGACACTTGGAACAAATGAGAACTTCCATTATGAAAAATCAACGGCCATGTTTTGGATCGGTAATATATTAGGCAGTTTGATAACTTTGGAATCCACGTACCTCGATCGTTTAAATTCCCGCCATAAGTGTTTCCACATTGAATTTCACATGTGCTTATGCACGTGTTTGTTTACATGCATTTGTCTTAAAGCTATTGATCAAGCAGTGTTACCATACTCTGTCTTTCAAAATATTAGCCAAGGTGAAATAATTTAGAAAATTTTCGACTTGTGTACAATTTAAGCTTCTCCGTTTTTGGAGTCGGCGTTACTGTTCCAGGCTGCTGAATTTCGCTAAAATTTGTTGGAGTTTTTTATTTGGGGATGGTGGAATGAAACCATTGTTGACATCAGCTTTATTTTCGAAAATTTGCAGATTTTCTTCTACAAATTCAGACGTGGTTGAAGGTCAACAAAATACCAACTAATTTGGCATTTTCTTAGTTCCATGTCATTCCTGGAATAAGAAAATCATGTTTCGGAGTTTTGCTTGAAACGTTTGTTAGCGGAAATTACAGCGTGATTGTGGAGACTTGGTCTAAGTAGCCCTTAGGATATCATCAGGAAGCACGAGAAGAGCGCGGCGTTTCTGCAAGTAACGCTACTCGATGGTAGGTAATTAACTCATTAAATTTCCAATTATGGAGAGAATAGGTTTCTGCCATGAGGATGCCTTGGTGTAAATTGCTCCCCCCCTGAAAAAAACAGCCCCCCTTTCCATATTTTGGGCGGCGGGGTACAGTTCTTTTTAATAAAATTTCCCCTCCAGTATCGATCCGTCTTACGCTATATCAGGCAGGGAGCTTATGACGTCAGTGGCGGGCGGTTTCTTGCATCCTTTGCCGTGTCTGGGCTGCACAGGGGGTGTGAGGGGAGAGGGTATATGCCAAGCACCGCGCCAACATTGCTTTGCCCTTTGTAGGCTCCATAATGTGTCGCACATTTCGGATAGTTTATCATCGCTGCAGATCTTTCTAAAAAAATCTTGCACGAAATAGCAATACATGGTTGAGTCGTATCAAACGGCAGAAATAGTTTTTACTTTCTCCACCAACTACCTATAGTAGGGTAAGGTACATACTATATTTCACCTAAAAATTCGATGTCGAGATTTCACCGGAAATGCAGGTTTTGCGGCTGCGGAATCCAAAGAAAGCAGTTTCGGAAAGTGAGTGCGTGAGTTTGAGAGGGGAAAACGCATAATTCAAAAGCAAAATGTCCGTTAAATACCAATTTGGCATTTAGGTTCAACGTCTTCCAAAGATGCGATACGAAGTTTGAAAAGTTTTTTCAAGTTTTCAAGAACCCCAAACTACTCTTCATTATTTTTATTAATTTTTCAAAAACTAACGATTTTGGTTAAAAGACCCTGTGTTTAAAATATTTACATGTCAAATAAAATGTATCTATTTTCTGGGAGTAGCCTTTGAAGTCGTATTCATTTGGATGGAATTTTATATAATTTTTATAACGGGTAAACCACAAATGATAAATTACTACTAAAAATGTGGATTCCTTGAAATACAATTTAAAATATTTTTCTGTTGGTATCAGCCGTTTCCGATATGTTTTATTCTTGATGTGATTTTTTTTTTTTTTTTTTTTTTTGTTTCTTTGTCATTTTGTAAAATGTTGCCTCTATTTAGTTGTTTCCCTTGATGACGCGGAAAGAGCATGAAATCTATAGGCCATTATATAGCGACCCTTGTTTTAAACATCTGACGGTTTCACCTACCTTAACCCTTGTGCCTTAATCTAAATTTGTAATTAACCTTTCTGCAAAGGATTGACTCGATTTTAATGAAGTAAACAAAAAGTAAGCTTTCATAAAAGTTTGTAGCCATTATATAAAAATAAGCGAGAGTGGGTGGGGAAAAGCATGTGACTAACAAGATTTTTAATATTTGTTAGAGCTGGAAAACGTTATAGCTCTGTGACTGGTGTTGCTTGATTTTGGGCGAGCCAAACTGAAATTAAACATTTCTACACTTAATTAGGTACTTTGAAATTTGAATCAAATGCTAGAAAAATTATAATTGTACAACTTTTCATGCTTTTCCTGCAAGGAACTATTACTAATTTTGTATTATTTAAGATGTGCCCCATTTTTATATAACTAAAATGTACAGAAATTGGGTTTCCTATCCATAATTTGCCCTTGTATTCATTAAAATGTTCAGGTTGTTGCGCATGTTCAGGGTGTTCTTTTTTGGGGAGGGGTACCAGGTAATACTTTAACCTATACACACGCAAAATATGCCTATTTAGAGCTTTATTTACATTTTGTGAGTTTGCCCATAAAAGGCATACATGGGACATACTCTACCGATGGAGAGCGGAAGTATTCCTTTTAAACCAAAACGTAATGCTCGTGGACACTGAAATAGGCACAATATCCCAACATAGTTGCAGAGTACAATAAATTACTTTCGCATGGTTATCTATTTAAAAGGGACCCTGCGCCTCTATGTCCGCTGTGTGACAACGTTTTGTCAGTTCGCCACGTGCTGTTGGGGTGTTGCTCTCTAGCGCATCTTCGAGATTCTCTGCAGCTTCCTGCCAGACTTGCAGAGGTCCTAGCGGGTGACAAAACAGCGGTTGATAGCTTTTAATTTTTTAGCGGAGTGCAATATCAATTTGAGGATTTAAAATTTTAGTTATCTGTTTATGCTTTTGGGCATATTTATCACCTTGTTTCATATCTGGCTATTGCCACTATTTTTTACCTTTTGTGTATATTTTTCTTGTTGCTAGTATTTTTATTTTTGAGTAAAATTTATATCTGGCTATTGCCATGAATCTTTTAAGGGCGCTGATGACCTCGAAGTTGAGCCCCCTTAAACCAAACCAAACCAAACCAAACCAAACCAAACCAAACCAAATTACTTGCTACATGCTTTTAAGCTATGAAATAGTTCAAACCCTAAGAAAGTATTGTTTACTTTTGGCCAAAATTTAGCACTACGCTCTCTTAATGGTTTGAAGTTATATATACAGTAGAAATGCGTATAAAAATTTAACATAAGGAAAATGTAATCATTACAGTGCATTTGTGAGTATGCCAATTGCGAATTATCAATCTTCAGCACTTTCAGTTTTAGAACCAAGTTTAGAAAATGTTCGCGCACTAGACTAACAATTAACCACTTTTCCACATCGAAATTTTAATTTCTCACGCAGTGGAATAGCATTGCTAGAGCTCTCTAGAGCTCGTTCCCACTCAAAAAAAAAGGGGGGGGGGCACAAGGGACGTGTTAAGATACGAAATGGAGTATCTAACGTGCAAGATTTTTTTAGAACTTTGGCAATATAATTTTCGCCGTGGACTGACTCCATAGCTCAGCCTGTAGAGCACCTGACTGCTGTGCGAGGGGCCTGGGGTTCGATGCCAAGGTGCGGGATAATTTTTCTCTAGCTAAGATTTTGCCAATCCTCTCCAGAGTGTGGAAGTATGAATAAGAAAGGTCTATGTGTGTGTATTTTGTAATGTACAAAAAACAAAAGAAAAACCATAGTATACAGTGGTTAACTATTACCGAGAGGCACTGTTAGTAAGGTAAAGGTCACCGATATGACTATTGCAGTTAGATGGATGTAAATGAAACGAAAAAAAAGATGTTTCCCCTCAAACTAAATCCAGTAATGTTTTAGACCAGCGAAAGTTTTGGTCCAAATGTCGCCTTGAAATTAAAAACACCAAGTAGCTGAGTAGTATGCAAATTAAAAGCAATGTATAATGCAGAAACACTACATTAGTGACCAGTTAAGTTTAATAGTTGATTTAAACATGTTTTGTTAGATCAAGGTGATCAGGGTCTTGATATTGTTAAAGGGTAGGGGTTTGACCTGATTCCCTAGTTTTACTCTCCCTTCCATTTCGTAATATTGTCATGCAGCGCAGTTTAGGTCGCTGAACTAGGATTCGCACGTTGAAAATTGAATAATTTTGGTCTTCAGCCTTTTAAAATGCATCGCCACTAGGTAAGGAACCATGCACACCAAACTGAGTTCCCACACCAACCAACTGGTACGGGCACTAGGTCAATACCACCACAGAGCACCTCGTAGAAGGAAAAGTTACCGCCTTCCTAAGGACGCCCTTGGGTAATGGTAATGCCACTCCCATCATCTAACACATACTCACCCCAACACCTATACCTGCCCCCTTCCTGCATCCAAACTTAGGTATGCAGCAAGAAACCATTGCCCTCAGACACAAAAGCTTGAAAATATTGGACCACCTTCTATACTGCACAGATAAGGTCGCATTAAGCGGCTAGGTGCTGTGCATATATACATACAGTACAGGGGAACCTGTACGACTTGTTCTCGAATGCTGGAATGAAGGCTAAGGCTCTCCATTGCATACGGTGGACATGTTCACATAAGTACGTATTCCTCTGTACCTTGCCGTCCTATGCCTCAAGTATAAGAGATGGCGAGGGCGCTGTAAGGTTGTCTCAAGTTAATTTTGCTCTATTGCACCTGAAAGTCCTGAACCCTCTGTACAGTTGCCCAACAACTAGACGACCCCTACGACTTAGAGACCAACAGCCAGACTCGTTATTGAACACGTCAGTGCGTGTTTGTGACTGACGTTGGAACATTTGCGACATCTTGTGCTGTTGTACTATCGTAGACAAAACCGCCTCAATGCTGGCAGAAAATTTGTGCTGTCATAGGAAGATGCAGTAACGAGTCGAGTATGTCAAAAGTGGTTTAGTAGATTTCGAGCTGGGAATTTCTCCCTTAAACAGTTTGACAACTACTCTATCTAGCTGTGCTGCGGGTGAGGTGCTTTCAGGCGTTCTTAGTGATTGAAACGTAACGAGAAACGAACTTGGAGACCAACTTATGGTACATGTGCATGATCCTAAGCTACACGAAGATCACATGGAAAGTATGGGTTGTCTCCATGGCCTTTTTCCTTCAACGAAAAATCGTGTTTTGAAATCTGAACAAAAACATTCGGTTAAAAAGTTGTGCGAGATGTATGGGGAAGCGAGAATAACTCGAAGGAAAATTGGAATGAAATTTGATGTTTGAGCTCAGTATTTTCCAATGATGCAACAGAATTCCAATAAAATTCCCCATCCCAACGATTTTGATTAAAATCGTCCTTTACAAGTTGACACGAGGAATAAAACCTGTACCACCTGACCCCTTCCCCTTTATTATTCTCCCTTTGCTTACTAAATACTCTTTCCTAAAAGGAACGATGGACTGTAGTGGTCAAATATATTTCTCTCGAGGTATTTTCCGTAATGATACACTACACAAGATTCTGAGTAAAACTTTCGGATTCTTGATGTACAAATACAGTGCGTTGGTTACGCCACGTGCTCCGCGCACTGCTGGGAACATGCTCTGTAATGAGCAACCTTGAAAGTAGTGTCCATATACATGAAGGCATATTTTTCGCTTAGGTTTAGCGATCCCGTTGTCCTAAAGTATTAACCAAGGCGCCCAATAGTTTCTCTTCCTGAAACTGGATTACCAGAAAATGTCTCCTGAAATTGTCTACACGATTTGATTTTTACGCAAGTGTTGTGCACAATTTTGTTGAAGTGTGAATTCTTCGGTAGGCATTTCAGTGGTCTAGTAACAAAGACCAGAGCAGTAATAAGAAAACTGTACAATAAGTCACACGCAGCACACGTATCGAATAAGCTTTCACCTTTGAGGGGCACAGTACAAGCTCGAACTGGATACGGAAACTGAGGGTGCAAGAGCGCACACAGTTGATAAAGGTAGCCTTGAGCGGAAACGAACTACACATGTACCGATTGTGGCCCCTGGCCCCGCTATAAAGCGAACGTGTCACAATTTTGGTTTGAAAGTTTTGGACAAGTTCAACTCCCAAATATGAACGGATCAACAGCACTGAGCACTAACCAGTCAAACCCCCATGCGGGCCTATTTAACAGTGCAGCTAATAACACTATTAAAACTTTTGGTTGAGTAGTACATACATATATCCCAAAATGTCCCGGAAAAATCACGGAAATCAGGCATCAGAATTAATGGCATGTGTTTTACATGGTTAGAATGTCCAAAAGAGGAGGGGAAAAAAAAGAAAGAAAGAAAGAAAAACATCGTAGCACTCGCCCCAAGTTAAGACAAACTATTAGTGACCCAACTCACTGCCTGAAAACTCGGGCCTCGATTCCAACCGCTAAAAGAAGGCCCCTAAACCTCACTCACTCTTACACTCTCTCTCGCTCTTGCACTCTCGCACTCGCACTCTCGCACTCACACTTTCTCTCTCACTCTCTCAATCTCACACTCACGCACACTCGCACTCTCTTACCTCGCACTCTTGCACTCTCTTACTCTCTCTCGCACTCTCACTCTCTCACTCTTTCTCTCTCGCACTCTTTCTCTCTCGCACCCTTTCTCTCTCGCACTCTTTCTCTCTCGCACTCTTTCTCTCTCGCACTCTTTCTCTCTCGCACTCTTTCTCTCTCGCACTCTTTCTCTCTCGCACTCTTTCTCTCTCGCACTCTGGCACTCTCGCACTCTGGCACTCTCGCACTCTGGCACTCTCGCACTCTGGCACTCTCGCACTCTGGCACTCTCGCACTCTGGCACTCTCGCACTCTGGCACTCTCGCACTCTGGCACTCTCGCACTCTTTCACTCTCTTTCGCACTCGCGCATTCTCTCTCACTCTCACACTCTCTCTCGCACTCTCTCGCACTCTCACACTCTCTCGCACTCTCACACTCTCTCTCTCGCACTCTCACACTCTCACTCTCTCGCACTCTCACACTCACTCTCTCACACTCTCACTCTCTCGCACTCTCACACTCACTCTCACACTCTCACACTCTCACTCTCTCTCACTCAAACCGGTCAGCAACGATTGCATCTCCAAAACAAGCCAAACGAGGCAGGAGCGACACTAAACAGGAGGATGGGAAACTAAGCTAAGCTAAGTGGAGAGAAAAATAATTGGCTCAAATCTGTCTTGAATTTTCTTGAATAGTCTGAAGTAGCCATCTGACTTTTGTATAAATAACAAACGAAAAGTTACAGACAAAAACAGAAATTGTAGAGCTCATTAAGAAATACGTGTCAATTTTCTTTGTATCGGAATATTCTCCATTAAATTTTCCTAGCTGAATGCTTCATCTGATGGGAAGAGGCTTTAAAGGGTTTGAATTTCTTTGTTCTTTGCAGCAGCTTGTTAATCAACTTGACCTTAGAATTTATTCCTCCCTGCTTCAAATAAGAATTTGAAGTTTATTCCACATGTAACAGTGCTTATTGCCTAATTTGAAAGCATTTATAGAAGGTATTTATTATAAAATAACGTAAATATAAAATGTAGAAATATGGAAGTAATGCAAGTAAAAAAATAGAAAGCATCATTAACGTGGATAGTACGTAGTAATCCTCTTCCTTGGACACGAAAGTGTATTTTTCCTCAATTTGGAGCCTTAGTTATAAGGTATACAGTTATACATGTATGCAAATTTGTAATGGTAGAGTAGGTCCATCAGATTATTAATCATGATTTTTCTTTTGTTTCAGGTAAGAATTAGATACATTCTCCAGTGTTCGAAGTGCAACTGTAAGTTAAATAACTGCAAGTAACCTTGATGTGGAGCTAAATGTTTGTACTTTCTCTAGCTTTTTTTAAATGAAAACATTACTGTGTTCTTGCTGGTTTGTGTGCACTCTACATTTGGGTTCACTTTCATACATGAGTCACATTGTTTGAGCATACCATGGGAAGACTTTAAAAGACCATTTACCTAAATATTTGTTCACTTTTTATCTAGAAACGGCTGTTATAATTTCACTTAAAATATAACGCATTTGAACCAATTAAAACGTATATCTGCAGTTTTCTGGGAACAGTCTGTGAGGTCTTGGCAATGAGTAGCTGAGTATTGTATAACTGGGATATTGTGAGTCTTAGGCAAAAACTACTGTTAGGAAAAATGGAGCTTTTAAATAAATGCCTATCTTTTTTTCTTTTTTTTTTTTTTTCCATAGCGTTAGCCATTTTCAAAATATTACATTTTTAAACTTTTCCCTAGTTATGCTGTATGTGACTAAGCACTAATTGCTTAATTCTCCCGAGATTGTATATAGAAGGTTAGATTGTTTAATAATATACAGAAATATTCCGCAGATGACCTTAATTGTGTGCCATAACTGTCTTATTTGTTGCGAATAATGTATTAGCTATTAATTCTGTGGCATAGCTTCCATGGACAACGGAAGTTTTTACAAACTCTACCCTCCGTGAGCATTTGCTCGATGTGAAACAGGCAAGGAAAACCTGCCTGCAGACATTGTCAAAGGCACGTGAAGCAGCTGCTCATCTACTGCGCGATTGCCTAGCATTTGCTCTTCGAAAAGCTCTAATTCTTTGGGAGCCGATTTACAAAATTGGAGCTTTGAACCATCAAGGCCCCAAGCATGATACAGTACATTATGAACGTTAGACTTCCGGATCGATGCGCAATTGATCTGTAAAAATCGCAGTCCAGGGCAATGCTGGGCCACCTATCAAACGACAGCTATCTTGGCTGGGTCGACCAAGAGAACTGCCGGCCTCATGCCCACCACTGGGCACCGGAACTGTACGTTCCAATGGGTAGATGCTTCCCTTAAGAAGTCTGAGAATGTGTCTTTCTGATCGGTTTATCATTCCAAACTCAAAATTCAGGGACACGGAGTGAAATTTGAAAGTCCCACATTTCTTGATACATTTTCTGAAATTTTTACTGTGTTTGTATTTATATGAGAATAGGAGGTACACCAAATTTCATTAAAATTGGATAATTCGTTTAGGATATATAAATTATTTTATGAATTGAATAGGCACATTTTCAAAATAGAGCTCGCGTCTATTGACTTTTCAAAATTCATTTATATTGGCAGAACTGATACTCTGAAAAATGGGTAACAATTGTATGAAGAGATATTTCAAATACGTTTGTTGATTATGCTGTACATATTTTTTAATAACAAAGAAAATTTAATCTTAAAAATTGATTTTTTTTCATACTAAAAAAATGTTTTTGGAATTCATGTTAATGGTAACATCAATATTGAATCATAGTTTTGTTTAGCTGCTATTTATGAATACTTTTGGAAATTTTGATTGAATTTGAAGCAAAACTCAGGCGCGACCTTCTTTTGGAATGTGCAGAAATGTAGTTTTGAGAAAAACAGGCTTTTATATAGGAGCATCCTGTGTACGTTAAGGGAAGAGCACTATTTGAAAGGGCCGTAATGACCACATGGAGTGGGGGATATGAAAACTGTTAGCTGATCCAAATGCACCGGTGCTCCAGGAACTTTTTAAGGTAAAAAAACAATTTTCGACTTTTTAACAATTTTGACCAAAATTTCACTCCCAGTGTCCCTTAAGAAGTCTGAGAATGTATTTTTCTGAGGATGATACCCTTCTAGATCGATTTATCATTCCAAACTCAAAAGTTCATAGAACAGATTTCGAAAACCAAAGTACAAATTAATTTAGGCGCGGTATATAATATATGGTTTTACAGTTTATATTTGTCAATGCATTCTGTATCGGTTTCACCTAATAAGGATAAGACTGTTTCGTAAGTCAGAATCTGTTTAAATACAAATGTCCATCTATATCTGAAAGTGATCAGATCTAGCACGAAAGTTCTAGGTCTTGAGGTCTTTCAATTATCTGAATAACTTCATCATTCGGCAATTCCTCCAGTATCATATAATGTGCATTTCATTATTTTGTAACCTATTAAACAGTAGTTAACCTGAAGTTCAACTGAAGATTAAAGGTCGTAATTTGAGTGTATAGTTTTAACCTAAGCAGGGGTTAAACTTCCTTTATAATATCGGGTCGGTCTTCACCTGTTTCCGTTGTACAGCCCAATTCCTTTCCAAGACGATTTTTCAGGTATACTTGCATGTAGAATATGAAGTGATTCTATAAAGGCACACGTCAAACATTCACAACTTTAATTTTTGAATACTCAAGTAAAATATGTGTTTGAACATTGTTACACATCGTGCAGAAACATTTGATGTTAAGTTCACATGACTTTCTCTATCAGTTCAACAAACCATTCTTTAAAAACTTGATTTTTCTGTTTCATGTTAGCTGGGATAAATATTTGTAGAAATGATATCTACATATTTCCATGTAGATGCAAAGTCTGTCGCTATGTTCTGTGACTGTGTCAAGATTTTGGACATACACTTCACCACAGACATCTCAAACTCGCTCTGTGGCGACAGAAACGCACTCGTTAACTCGCTCGTTGACTTGCTCTCTCACCACAGAACACCTAGTAGTAAGAACGGAAACTACGTGTTAAATCTTTGTCAACAAAACAGCGCTCCAAGTGCGGCGAGTTGGAACTAAAGTATGAAAAATCGCGCTCCCGAATGCTCACGCTGCGGGTAGCTCTTACAGGATTTTTCATACTTGCCTACATGTCAGTTTCAGCTGATTGTATGTCCTAATGCCATATTTCTACCGCTGACGCGTGAAGTTTAACACGTGAGTCTCCATAGTTGTGATTACAGTTTTTAAGGGTGCTGCATATTAAAAGCTCACGCAAATTAACTTTTATGTGCTTTAATAAATTCGGCACTCTTAAAAACTGTAATCACAACTATGGAGGCTCACATATTAAACTTGATGCGTCAGCGGCAGAAATAAGGCATTAGGGCACACAATCAGCTGAAACTGACAGGTTAGCAGGTGTAAAAGCAGTTTATTTGTTATAATTTCTTTTTATTAAAATTGTCCAATAGTCTGTACATCAATAGCTTTTATGCAATATTAATGAGTTCTGTAATGGTTGCAGGTTCAAATGACTAGTTTTCTTAATAGCAACAAGATGTTTTTTTTTTTTTCAATTCTGACGCTGCCACTAATTACTATGCATGGCATAAAGTAAAATATTTTCTACTTTAATGAGCTACCTCAATGCAACCAAACAGTAGGATGTGGTATTTGACAGGGAAATGGGAACAATTACATTATTTATTCCTTCTAGCATAACAAAATTTGACATATTTGCGTAACAAGCACAAATAACCTCACAAAGAGGCTTCTCCTACATATATTATATACAACACTGTATTGCTCCATATGCGAACACCTGTTTTGTCATTCACTAGATCATTATTAGCCTGACAACAAATGTGCTCTTAACAGTTTCACTTCATTTAACACTTTCACACCATTTCACTCTATATTCAGCACCAGCACTGGACACCAAAAAGGCACAGCTTGCGAAGTTATACACCCACAATCACAGGAATACCTTTAACTCCAACTTTCCATCATGCATATCCTAGAAATAAACAAAAAACAATGCAACGAATAGCAACATTTATGTATAACTAAAGTTTAAGTAATGAAAGTGACCTGGGTAAAGAAGGGCTAGGTCTTTATCATATTTACATTTAAAATATAGATAATTTTGGATGGATTATAACTAGGCTTAGTAGTCGAGCTACATTCAAGATGAATCAAGTCATCGGCATTTGTAGTCATGTGACAGAGTGCACAGTGAGCGGAACCAGTTCTATCTGCTGTTCAGACAAAACGTGCACAACTTCATTCTTTTGGTAGCTCACCTACTAAGCTTAGTTATAAACAATTTCAGCAGTTGTAAATATGATTATCTAGCAAGTAATTAATTTTCTGCCAAAAGTCGCAGGTTTGCAATCTTAACACTCTCGTGACAACTTTAGCCAATATTATTATAATATCAATATGCTCTATTTAACACACAATTCGGTTAACAGTTTGGCAAATACCACTTGAGAGTTAGATATCATGAGTATGATTATCTTTATTTATAGGCATTCATTAAAATATCAATCATATGTTAATATACTTGTATGTTAATGTACATATAAGTTCATTTATGTAAATTTGGTTTGGTTCGGCAAATACAAAACACTCATCTGTTGAAGACAATGTCAGTGACTTACTTGTGAAAAAATTGTTTCATATGACAATTCTGTATTTGTTGAAATAGGTTATGATGAGCACGATTTCTATTATCCACAGTTCGTTGAATCCATTTGTATTTTCTAATGTGGTAGTGTTATTGCTGCATTTGCTTATTAATATAATTTAAAATATGTAACCGCAAACAGAGGCACTTGATTATCTCCAGCCAAGTAAAAAGTCTTAGTCAAATCATGTGCCTATTACTTTGCAGAACAACCAATATGTAATTTTTTAAAAATACATATTTCTTATAATATCCTGCAATTTTGATTACTATTCCACATCTTCTAAGGGTAGGTCAATTATGTATTTTACAACTGTGCAACAAATGGATGCAATTAACTGCCACATGTGCGTAAAAAGCTATGATAAACATTTTGTTAAATACACTATCTTCATCCAATATCACTGGTACAGTAAGCAGCTCTTAAAACTTATTGAAAATAAATAACGTACCTTCAGATTCTAGCTTTAGTTTCCACTGGGTATTTACACTGCAATGCTGCAAGAAATGTATCGTAGGCATATCCCACTACCTGCGTGGCTGAAAATTAAATACAAATGAATACAATTATCAATTAAATACATGTTAACACTTCCACTGTTATAACCTGTTAAAAGCATCTTACACCTAATTGCTACGTATTTCACCAATATTAATAGTAAATACCAATATTACACACACATATATTAAGTAGAAACAATGTAAATGTATAATTACCTCTGTCGAAGATCATTTGGCGACGAAAAACTTACATCAACATGCAACATAGCTGACGCTTCCAGAACACCAAACGTTTGTTTTCGTTACAAAACCTCAAAACTTGAATCAGCCAATCAGATTTTCGTACGGGTCTAGCAGTGCCACCAGCGCCACTCTGTGTTGTGCCGATAGAACTACTAGAGCTGGTGGATTCGTGTTTCCAGTTCGGCAATCCAAGTGGGACCCCTATGTCTCTCACGTACTCCGCGAGAGCACTCCCTTATATAGCTGTAGGAAATGTTTGAGAACGTTCGAGGGGAAACATCCAGATGATTCCAGTTATCCAAGCGATAGCGCCGCTTGTGTGTTTACAGTTACGACTGCCCGGCGCCGTCCTTCCGATAACCTTGGGCCATAGCCGCTGTGTCGCAGTATTGAACAATTCAAACCAATTAAGATATATCTTGGAAATGGTTAACTCCACCAAAACGGTATTTGACAGGTTGTATGCTTTAACGATATCTGCATATTTTTTTTTTTTTTTTTTTTTTTTATTTCTTTGTTGTAGAAATATTGTTTCTCTTACGGTTTACTAGTAAGAATTCAATGCTTACATTGTCATTCGAATATATTAAAGTATGGTATTTGAGTCAAAATAGTTCTTTTTTTATATAATTATAAAAATAAACATTTTCGTTGTAAAGGATAGTTTGAGTAGGAGGGTTTTCTTGAATCTTTGCGTCGCATCCTTGGAAGAAATACTATTTTTGAATTCACACAGTTTCTCATTTTTACTTTCTCTACTACGTATAGTAAAGTAGAGGAAGTAATGTATTCCACCCAAAAAATTCGATGTCGAGATTTCACCGGAAATGTTTTGAAGCCCCCTGAATTAAAAAAAAACTAGAAAAAGGTGCACGTGTGTGGATGTGGGCGTGGGCATTTGTGGAATAACAAACGAGAAGTCAGTTAAAAACTGAAGTTGATAATTAAGTTTAATATCTTAAGGATCCGACACGAAGATTTTGAAGAAATTTTCCTCTACCCTAAACTACCTTTTACATCGAAAAATTTCTATTTTCTCGAGAATGGCTGACGATTTTGGTTAAAATGTCACATGTTTAAGATGGCAAACGAAACGTATATTTTGAATTTTCTGGCTATAGCGTATGTAGTACTATTTACACTGGATGACTTTTGCATAACTGGTAAATCGTAAGAGATGGACCAAATCTTACTATAGAAAGCATGTAGATCTTGCTAAAATACACAATTTATGTCGATGTTTTTGTGGAGTGAACCATTTCGGAGATATTCTTTATTTGTGCGAGTTTTGGAATACTTAACTTTCATCAAATGGAACATCGTTATTCATTTTTGACATCTTAGCCGTGCAAAGAGAATGGAATCTCAAAGCTTTAAGATTTGACTATCGCACAAAGCCTACTATATTCTAATATTCCCCTTGCACCTACAAGGAAATAAGCAACAAGATAATTTGTACAAATGTTTATCCCAACTAACATGAAGAAGATATAGGAATAAGAGTTCGTAAGAATGGTTAGTATAAGATGATTTTGTTTAACAACGCTGTCAATAGCCAGGATCACATCAGCATCGCCGCTGTGCCGAAATTTCATCCCGCTGGAGTTCCATGACATGCTAGTAGATTTGCTGACATCGGCAGTCGTTTTTAAACATAAAAACCATCGGTCTGGGCCGGATTTGAACCCGCTACCTTGGGATCAGTAGACCAGCGTCTAAACCCACTGAGCCACCCGGTATGGTACAAGAGTGGAGAAAGTGAACCCACAGAGTAATCATATACACAACACGGTGTTCAAAGAAACCAGAGTCCCCTCCCCCCTCAAGGATCATCCATCAGCATTCCACAGAGTACCTTTATCTATCCAGTTTACTATACAACGTGACATTCACTTGGTTTTCTCTACTCGCCCTTGAACATACAATTTTCTGTGATTGAAATAGAAATGCAACACATTACATTCACACGATTTTCTTTTACGAAACACGATCACACTTCTTCCTCTACTCCGCCTTCTACAAAGAATTCACACAAATTTCTATATGATTGACATAAAAATGCAACGTCTTACGTATTCACACAGCTTTCTCTACTTGCTTTTCTTCCTATGGTATTTGGGGTTCTGCTTAGGTAAGTGTAGATATTAACATGAATTTAAGAATGTAACATTCGTATGGTTTTCTCTATTCTCTTTTCCCTTACGTAATAAATTCATATATGCTATAGACAAAAGAAGGAAACTGGTAATCTGATGCATGTGTGTAGAAAAATTGGTTTTTCCCAGCTTTACATTTTTAATACACTATCTACTCCAGCACATTAAATGTTGTGCTGTGCTTCTAGAATTTTTCCAGCATGTGCTCAATTTGTGACTTCTACTTCAATCTTCGGTTTCAAAATCTGAATTTGTTTAGCTTTCAAAAAATTAAACGCACAAAAAGGTCGAAACAATGTATTTTCAATGTCCATCAAAGCAAGAAATTAGTTCAAAAGTAATTACCTTTTCATCCTGCCAGAGTTTGTTGGGCAATTAGTTTATAAAGTAACTGTTGTGATATTTTAGTTTTTGATGTGAATTTTGAATACTAAGCTGTTTTCGCGTTATGAATAAATTGGGTAATTAATTCGCTCAAATGTATGAAACATTGTGCTGGAATTTTGTGTGGTAGTTTGCACACTTAAGGGTGTTTAGGTTATAAAGTGTTGATTTTATACGTATAAAAATCTGTGTTGCACTCACATGACTTTCTCTACTCTTGTACTAACCATTCTTACAAACTCTTATTCCTATATCTTCTTCGTGTTAGTTAAAATAAACATTTGTGCAAATTATCTTATTGCTTATTTCCTTGTAGGTACAAGGGGAATGTTAGACTACAGTAGGTTTTGTGCGATAGTCAAATGTTTGAGATTCTGTTGTCTTTGCACACTTAACATATAAAAACAAGAACGATGATCCATTTCACGAAAGTTCTAAGTTTTCCGAAACTCACACGCATAACAAGGAATATCTCCGAAACGGTTCACCCTACAAGAAAATTTATTGAGACATAAAATTGTGTATTTTAGCAAGATCTACATTTTTTGTATAGTATGATTTGGTCTATCTCTAACGGTTTACCAGTTATGGAAAAGTCCAGAGTAAATACGACTACAGGGGCTATAGCCAGAAAATTCAAGATATACATTTCATTTGTCATCAAAATATCTCAAACATGACATTTTAATCAAAATCGTTAGCCATTTTCAAGAAAATCAAAATTTTCGAAAAATGTTCCAAGTAAAGGGTAGTTTAGGGTGGGGCTATTTTCTTCAAAATCTTCGTGTCGTATCCTTGAAAGACATTAAACTTAAATACCAACTTTGGTTTTTAACCGACTTTTCGTTTTTGAGCTATGCTGTCCACAGACTGACAGACACACACACGGACCTTTTTCTAAAAATGCTTTTTTTGGATTCAGGGTAAAATCTCGACATCTAATTTTTGGGTTGAACACAATACTTCCCCCTACTTACCAGTAGAGAAAGTAAAAATGTGGCAAATTCAAATTCCATTCCAAGGAAGCTCTATAACAGTAATTAACACAACTTCCTGGAAGTCAGACAGCACTCTCACTAGAAGCACTGGTCCGAATTTCAATTGGGTTAGTGTACCCGACCAAGACATCTGCTTTTTTACTTTCTCTACTGGTAAGTACGGGAAGTATTGTATTCAACCCAAAAATTCGATGTCGAGATTTCACCGGAAATATGTTTTGAGGCCCCCTGAAACCAAAAAAAAAAAAAAAAAAAGCATTTTTAGAAAAAGGTCCGTGTGTGTGTCTGTCAGTCTGTGGACAGCATAACTCAAAAACGAAAAGTCGGTTAAAAACCAAAGTTGGTATTTAAGTTTAATGTCTTTCATGGATGTGACACGAAGATTTTGAAGAAAATAGCCCCACCCTAAACTACCCTTTACATGGAAAATTTTTCGAAAATTTTGATTTTCTTGAAATTGGCTCTAACGATTTTGATTAAAATGCCATATGTTTGAGATATTTTGATGACAAATGAAATGTATATCTTGAATTTTCTGGCTATAGCCCCTGTAGTCGTATTTACTCTGGACGACTTTTGCATAACTCGTAAACCGTTAGAGATAGACCAAATCATACTGCACAAAAAATGTAGATCTTGGTAAAATACACAATCTATGCCTCAATAAATTGTCTTGTAGGGTGAACCATTTCTGAGATATTCCTTGTTATGTGTGTGAGTTTCGGAAAACTTAGAACTTTAGCGAAATGCAACAACGTTGTTCATTTTTTTATATGTTAGTCGTGCAAAGAGAACGGAATCTCAAAGGTCAAAAAGATTTGACTATCGCACAAAGCGATTCTAATATTCCCCTTGTACCTACAAGGAAATAAGCAATAAGATAATTTGTACAAATGTTTATCTTAACTAACACGAAGAAGATATAGGAATAAGAGTTTGTAAGAATGGTTAGTACAAGAGTAGAGAAAGTCATGTGAGTGCAACACATCAGATTTTTTAAAATTCTATTGTATACTTAATGCCAAGCAATGGGGAAATCGCGTTTCGATGTTGGTGATTTGGAATATGCACGCACTCCTAAATGTAGTGTGGTACTGAAGCTATGTTCCGAAAGAAAATCTTCGAAAAAGCTTTACAGCGCAAAGGACAATGATATGGTTTAATTGATGTGATAATTTGGCCTTTAGGGAAGGGGAATCGCACCTGCACCCCTTGTGGATGTGTTGTATTCCCTTTCCATCGATCCTCTTGCACTTTGCGCAGTATGATGGGCAACGCCACAGATACGCAGTCCCTACGTGTTAGCAAATTTCTGCTTCCACTACACTTAACTTTACATAGACGAAGTACTGCAAACAACCCAAAACACACTATCAAGATTTCACTGGAAACAAATGCTTCGAGCTTTACTGAAGCACCAAAATATAAAGGATAATAAATAAGTTCTTCCCAAATACGAAATTTTTTAAGCATGCTTAGTAAAGATTTTCTAATACTCCTCCCACTGTTTAAAAAGGTTATTCAAAAATACATAAGTGTAAGCTGCGAGTCTATAAAATAAGTGTTAGTATGTATGAAGTTGAAACTCCCAACACCGGTTAACTGACCATCGTGAAAATGACCACATTTTTTTTTTTTTTTTTTTTTTTTTTTTTTTTTTTTTAAATGGAGAAGGTTCACATGGTTTTCGCTTCTTGCTTTTCTTTTTTATGTAACGTCTTTCTCTGCTCGCTCTTTGAATGCAATTCACACAATATTCTATGATTGAAATACAAATGCAACGTTTTAGATTCAGCTGGTGTTTTCTACTCACTTTTCTGTAAGTAAACACATTCACATGTCCTTTTCTACATGCTCTTCAACGTATAATTCATACAGTTTTCTATATGATAGAAATACAAATGCTACGTATTAGGTTCACGTTTTTTCCCTACTCACTTTTCTTAATTAAATACATTCACATGTGTACTACTCGCTCTCCAGATATAATTCATACAATTTTCTGTAGGATAAAAAACAAATGCAATGTATTACATTCACACGGTCTTCTCTACTTGCTTTTCTTTTACGTAACACATTCAAGTGTCCTCCTCTGAAACATACAATTCATGCATTTTTATATATGATAGAAATAGAAAGCAACGTATTACATTCACACGGTTTTCTCTACTCGCTTTGCTTCCTGTGGTGTTTGTAGATATTCAACAGGGCTCTTGCATATTGTCTTCCTGGTGTTTTATTTGTTTATTTTTTGTTCTCTATAGTATTCTACTCTTAGGTCAAACCACGGGCATATTTCAGCTAGTGCAAAATAAAGTACTATTAGTACAAAAAAGAATACATCTTAAATTGTAGTCTTGCCTAAAACGCACTGCGCATATGCAGGACAGGATCGCGTCTGTCAGGCAGTAGTGTAAAGTTTTGCCTACATACAGGCGGAATGTTGTAAGAACGTAACCCATTCTGCTTTTGCACTTTCTAACATATTTGCAGAAAATGTTGACCTTAATCGCCCTGATCTTCTTCAATCGTAGGTACAAGTGTTGTTTCTACTAGAAGTATGTTTTTAATAAAAAACTGTACGTGGGTATAATGCAAAATAATTCAACTGTGTAATAGTTTGATATGCTCAGTGCATTTTCTGTTCTGGCAATTGTAGACGTAAAGCCACACAGAAGGGAGAGAAAGAAACGTAAAAATTAATTTAAAAAATATTTCGTAAGCAAGGACTTCTATGCAGTATCATAAAATTACAATGGTTTCAGGTTTATAGTCGAATTTCAGTTATAATTCTGTTCTCCCGCCAACTTAATATTCATGTATACATTGTATTTATGCAGGCATAGCTGCCACATTCAGTACTGTTAATCGGCAAGGGATTTCTGTAATTTGCTTTATGCTGTATATGTATCTGCTACATTATAAATTGCCTTATAGATTCAACTGCCTAAAACAATGCAATAAATTGTTTTCCAGAGACTTGTGATTCAGAAAGATAAAATAAACCAGACTTACGATATACCACTTCGTGTTTTCTCGACCTCCTAAATCCCCTCTCTTACAGAGTTACAAGAATATTTAAATTAATTTCCCACATGAATTTTTTAAAAGCGTCAAAACTCCGTAATCTGTACTATATTATACAGTGTGTTTCTCTGGCACTGCGGCCGCCGCTCGGGGCTCGCGCACCGGACGTCCCGGCTCGATCTGCCGCCGAAAGAGGTACATTCCCGCAATAGCTTCCCGTTCTCATAGTTATGGTTACCAATATACCTAATGTTTACAATCAGTCGTAATCTTTAGAAACCTTTGTGAAAATCATAAAAATAATGAAAACTCGTTCATTTAAAGGATAGTTTGGGGTGAGATTTACTTAAATATCAAGTGTGGTAGATATTTAATGAACTTTTTTTTTTTTAGGCTGCTCTGATGTACATGTGCAAGTACCTTCTAAAAATATAGGTTTAGTTTAATATAGGTATTTTGAAACTACGGTTTTAAACACAAACATAGAATTTTTGGGTGGAATACAATGCTTGTATTCAATATAGGTAAGGTAATTGAAAGTAAATTCTATGGTAATTGTGAGCTCGTATGTAAAAATTTACTCATTTTGACCGATCTGGACAAAACTACACGTGCTTCAGGTGCAGTGAAGGGCCTTTGAAAACACGCCCTGTCCTTATTTTCAACCTCTTGCCTACCGAATGCACTCTTGCAGTGTCAGCTAAGACAGCTAGCACTAAATGAATAATTCCTATAGGAGTATCACTGCGTTAACGAAGCCATGAAGAATGTTGCAGTTCTTCTGGCACATACCTTCATTCTCTTCAACTAATGCATCATAATGGGATTCTTTCATTAACCCATTCCCTCATTTTGTCATGCTTGTGAAACGCTATTTGCACTTTACAACTATTGTAGGACCATTATCAGTTTTGAGTGCTGTTTGTCATGTGTAAAAAGAAAACATGCGAAAAATTCTGATCCAAAAAGAAAGATAAGTGTTATGAAAATGTAGAGGGATTATAGGAACATGTAATCCATTGAACTGGTTTATAACATTGGTTGTACCGCAATTAAAAGCCACGTTCTGATTCGATGGACTTGATTGTTGCTAGTCCTGTTGTTTCAAACGGGCAGATACTTCCTGTCTTGTTAAATTTGCACTGAATTTGTGCATTGAAATCGCACACTTAGCACGAGAACTTAGCTATGTATTATGTCGTATGTATTTTTCATTTTGGCGATTTAAAATTTTGTAAAATCGAAAATTTTTCCTTAGAATGTATTGCTTAAATGCGAATATATTGAAACAGATTTTGTGGCTTAACGTCAGATTTCAATAATTTTCTCATTAATAGTAATATTAATGATTTAACTTTGTAATACTATAGACTTTGTAATCAACGAGGATTTAAAGATTAACGCAAACTGCAATATATATCTACATTTTATTAAATAATTCCAATAGATTGAGCAAAACACATTTTAATGAAACTTCCTGGAGCAGTTTTACAAAATAAAGTGCACTGAACAATTTTCCAAGAGTGTTCAATGCGAAGCAATTTCTTGAAAATAAATTATCTTTGAAAGCTAATCCACTTAAACGATAGTCTAATATTTTAAGACCAGATCACTTATGGGTTTTGAAATTCCGTTCTCATTGCATAATCAGGAGGGAAGAAAACTAATAACCACTTCCTATGTGAGAAAAGGTTCGAAAATTCAAACCAATAAAGAATTATCTTGGAAATGATTGACTCCAAAAAAAGTGAACGAAATCTGTTTTTTTATGTAGCAAGAAGCCTGTCTTTTAAGGGTTTAGCAATTACACAGAAAGCATTCATATAGAGGTCTTCAGAGATTTATGGAAAATTTAAGATCTGCATTTGTAATTAAAATATCTTAAACATATAGCGTTTTAATCAGAATCGTTAGCCATTTTTTACAAAATCAAAATTTCTGAAAAATGTACCATGTGAAGGGTAGTTTAAGGTGGAGGAATTTTCTTCAAAATCTTTGTCGCATCCTAGGAAAGATATTAAAGTTATGTGTGAACTTTGGTTTTTAACAGACTTCTCGTTTTGTTGTGCTATTGGCAGAAGTGTGTGCGGGTTCACACGCACGCGCACACATGTACACACACATACACACGGGCGGACAGGCGTTTTTCTAAAACTGCTTTTTTTATTCATGGGGCCTCAAAACATATTTCCAGTGAAACCTCGACATCTTACTATAGTAGTAGAGAAAGTAAAAATATTAGATGAAAGAGTAAACCTCCTTGTGGAACACACTGTATGTATAGTAAGGCAAGTAATAGTTTCGTAAGAATAGGTTTTAGGAACCGTACAAAAAAAACGGGGTAGAAAGTAATGTGAATGTAACAAGGTAGCAAGGCGGTAGGGCAAATTTAACTACTTTCACCCCGAGAGTATGTAGTGTGTAGTTTCGCTCCCTCACTCCCGGGGGGTGTCGAATCTTGCAATAGCACCGGGAACAGTCGTAAATCCCGAGTTGTTCGACCCGCAGAAAATGTCCGCAGCGGAACGAACGGAACGGAACGGAACATACCCTTAACATAGGGCAGTGTTACATTGCGAATGTCGGGGGGTGGGAGAGGAAGAATCCTTTACCGCAGAGACCTGCGCCCTTGCAACATTCTTTGCTCTGTTCTGCACGTCAATCAAATTAGATGTAACAGGTTTCAGATGTTACGCGCTAGATACACTCGGAAAATGGGCTACGAACTTTCTTACTCATTCCGAATAGAATAGATTTCTTGCGAGCAGCCTTACCAAGCCTTCTTTGAAGTGGAATCTTTATGTACGTACAATGATCTAGAAAAATAGCTTTTACATTGAAATTGGTGGCGCCGTGGCCGAGTGGTTAGACCGTTCGCCTATCACTGTCTTGGCCCGGGTTCGATGCCAGGGACCGCATGTGGTATTCATGGTGGACGAAGCGGCGTCAGGTTGGGATTTCTCCGGGTTCTCCTCCACTCATTCCACCAACTGTTCCATCACCTTTCCAACCATCCTTTCGCCTGTATTTCATATCACCCTCTTCCTCAGTCTCATACCTGGTGTTTGGCTGACCATCCGCTTCCAGGTCTTCACTCTCTCTCTCTCTGCTCCTCGGGAGCCGTCTGACGCGTTGTCCTAAGAGATGTAAGCCCTACATACAGGGAGGGTAAATAGAAGTTACATTGCAATTACTTTCATTACCCACTCTTCTACAAACGTTTCATGGAAATACTCTTATTTACTGTGTCAAATATTTGCAAAAACGCTTTCATTACAAAATTAATAGGTATTGCCGTCGAATTAGTTTCACCCTAGACCCGAAGTTGTCACTCTAAACATCAGGAAGAAGCCGCAACCTCTCCTTGGGGCAATACTTTGTTTCATAAAATGTGACTCTCCTACTTTCACACAGGGTGAAAGTGGATACGCCACTTACGCGCGTTGGCCAGCCAGGAGGACTACCAATAACCTTGGTGGGCGCCGGCGGTCTGGCACACCAGCTGCTCAAGATAGTGCCAGAGATCCTCGGGGCCCATGAGTTTTGGGAACATGGTGCCGCCGAGTCCAACCCAATCTCAACTCCCTTTTGGAAGGGCTTGAAAGCTCAGCTCAGTGTACTTGTGGTAATGTTGGAACTAAGAGTGCTAAGAGTCCGTAGGCTGGAGGGATAGTTTAAAACCTTCCGCTATGTGGTTGTTTTGAAATGTCATGTTTCATGTCTGGTTTCGAGAAGTAAATTGACCTAGCTCTTCATGAAGATGTGTAAGTATTTGAAAATTCAAGCTAATTAAAAAAATAAGTTTCGGATATACTTAATGTCAAACTTTGACATGAATTGTGTAATTTAACAAGATCGGCATTTTTACTTTCTCTACTACGTATTTACAGTAAGTACAGAAAGTACATTGTATTCCACCGCCAAAAAAAATTGATACTGAGAATTCACCGGAAATGGATGTTCTGAGATTCGCAGAATTAAGACATTTTTAGAAAAAATCTGATGCGTTGCACTCACTCTGCTCTTGTACTAAACATTCTTACAAACTCATATTCCTATATCTTCCTCGTGTTGAGATAAACATTTGTACAAATTATCTTATTGTTTATTTCCTTGTAGGTACAAGGGGAATATTAGAATACGGTAGGCTTTGTGCGATAGTCAAATCTTTTAAAGCTTTGAAATCGCGTTCTCTTTGCACGCTTAGCATGTAAAAAAAATGAACGATGTTCCATTTCACTAAAATTTTAAGTTTTCCGAAACTGACACAAATATCGAGGAATATCTCCGAAATGGTTCACTCTACAAGAAAATTTATTCAGACGTAAATTGTGTGTTTTAGCGAGATCTACATTTTTGTATATTAAGATTGTCTATCTCTGGTTTGAGTTACTCAAAAGTCATCCAGAGCAAACAGGACTACATAGGCTATAGCCAGAAAATTCAAATTATACATTTCATTTGTCATAAAAATATCTTAAACATACGGCATTTTAATCAAAATCGTTAGAGCCATTTTCAAGAAAATCAAACTTTTCGAAAAATCTTCCATGTAAAGGATAGTTTAGGGTGGGGCTATTTTCTTCAAAATCTTCGTGTCGCGTCCTTGAAAGACATTAAACTTAAATACCAACTTTGGTTTTTAACCGACTTTTCGTTTTCGAGTTATGCTGTCCACAGACTGACAGACACACACGGACCTTTTTCTAAAAATGCTTTGTTTGGATTCAGGGGGTCTCAAAACATATTTGCGGTGAAATCTCGACATCGACTTTTTGGGTGGAATACAATACTTCCCCTACTTACCAGTAGAGAAAGTAAAAAAAGCTTGCGCGTGTGTGTAACTCTTAAACGAAAAGTTGGTTAAATAGCTATCGTGGTATTTAAACTCTTACATATTCCAAGGAAGCGAAACAACTTTCAAAAGCATTCCTCCACCCCAGACTACCGCTTATATGAAAGAGCTGAAATTTTGATTTTATCAAAAATCGTAAGCGGATTGAGGAAATAATGTGAGTGCAATAAACCAGATATTTTTAGTTGTTTGTACAGATTTCTAATTTTTTTTAATTCGAAGAATTTCAAAACCAGTAAAATTTCTATCCAATTTTTGGGTTGAATGAAAGTACTTCCTCTATGTGCTATAAATAGGTTCCAGAGAGCATGAGTTTAAATTTGTCTTGATAGCTAAATCTTGGAGGTAGGCTCTGCCTTGCCTTGTGTTTACATTACTGCCTTCTGCCACCAATATCGGAAGTGATTCAGTAAATTGTGTGGTGCACCTTAACGCGTTAAGGATGAAAACACAGTATTAGGGTTTCGCAAATGTATGAATGGGACTACTGCGTCGCTTACCTCCTGGAAATATCCTGCATTTTAGGGAGGCTTGAACAATATCTGGAGAAGGAAAAAAGAGAAGCGGAAGGAAGTCTTGACGGATAGCAGCGAACTTCCGAGGCTGGAATTGAAGACGGTAGTCCCATAAAACGCTTTGTACAGGGCCAAGTTCATGAAGGCCGTTAAATTGTAAAGCAAAATGAGGTCTTAGAAGTTAAAGTACATCCGGATCTACATATTCATCGGCTGTGGCACTTAGTGGCCTTTCTTCTGGCTTGTGAGAGATGCGCTTCACGAGTCGAGTTTCGCTTTGAATGGCTAAAGTGAAAGGGTAAAGAACGTAGCATGCTCTCACTGGGATTTTCCTCGGAAACTGTCGCTCACAGGACATTAGAACATTTACGTTCTGTATCTCTGAACTAAGGTAGATAGAGGAAATATTGTCTTCCTTTCAGAAATTTCTTCATTAGATTTCAACAAAAATACATGCCGTGTGTTTCCTCAAACCCATAAAGCGAGAGCGAGCATAAAACAAAAATAAAATTTAAAATAAATACCAAGCTTTAAGGATGCCAGACGGATATTTCCTAGGACATTCCACATTCCTTTTTACTTTCTCTACTGGTAAGTAGGGCAAGTATTGTATTCCACCCAAAAATTCGATGTCGAGCTTTCACCGGAAATACATGTTTTGAGGCCCCCTGAATCCAAAAAAAGCATTTTTAGAAAAAGGTCCGTATGTGTCTGTGTGTCAGTCTGTGGACAGCATAACTCAAAAACGAAAAGTCGGCTAAAAACCAAAGTTGGTATTTAAGTTTAATGTCTTTCAATGATGCGACACGAAGATTTTGAAGAAAATAGCCCCACCCTAAACTACCCTTTACATGGACAATTTTGATTTTCTTGAAAATGGCTCTAACGATTTTTATTAAAATGTCATATGTATGAGATATTTTGATGACAAATGAAATGTATATCTTGAATTTTCTTGCTGTAGCCCCTGTAGTCGTATTTACTCTAGACGACTTTTACATAACTGGTAAACCGTTAGAGATAGACCAAATTATACTATACAAAAATGTAGATCTTGCTAAAATACACAATTTATGACTCAATAAATTTTCTTGTAGGGTAAACCATTACGGAGATATTCCTTGTTATGTGTGTGAGTTTCGGAAAACTTGGAACTTTCGTGAAATGGATCATCGTTGTTCATTTTTTTATATGTTAAGTGTGCAAAGACAACAATCTCAAAGCTTGAAAACATTTGACTATCGCACAAAGCCTACTGTATTCTAATATTCCCCTTGCACCTACAAGGAAATAAGCAATAAGATAATTTGTACAAATGTTTATCTTAACACGAAGAAGATATAGGAATAAGAGTTTGTAAGAATGGTTAGTTCAAGAGTAGAGAAAGTCATGTGAGTGCAGCACATCAGATTTTTTTAACTGGCATAGTGATATCCTGGGCTTTGACAAGAAAAACAAGTTATTTATTATTCCTCGATAACTGCGGGTTGTTTCTCGGATTTTAATTAACTTTTTCTACCACCTACCTGTATTTAATTTCAGTATCTTCTAAGGATTCAATAGGTACATAGAAGGAAACCTACCCCACAATCCCTTTCCAAAAAATACTTCTGTTTGATTAGCTCAAAGATGGAGAATTTGGATTACACTGCAGCGCATGCAGGACAGGTGTATGGCAAATATATATCTCAATAGTTTGGGTGGCTCAGTTGGTTAGACGCCTATCTAGTGATCCCAAGGTCGCGGGTTCAAATCCGGCCCAGATTTATGGTTTTTAACTGTGCTCCATGTGGGTAGATTTACTGGCATGTAAAAACTCTGCGGGACAAAATTCTGCCACACCGGCGACGCTGATGTGATTGACTTCTATGAAGTCCACTAATTCTGATGAATGTTCTGTAATTGCCTTGGGAAATAGGCAAAACAACCACCTCGCTAAAATCACAAATTATCCAATAAATACTTTTTACGTCATTAACTAATTCCGAAATATTTGTAAGCTTGAATTTTCAGATTCTTCAAGTAGGTTAAGTGGTATCCCCATTAATTGTTTTTCACGACGTCAATGAAGTTTCAAAACGAGCTATAGCAACCCGTTTTTAAAGATTTGACTATGATTAGACCTCTCCTGCATTCACTTTTAGCTATAACAAAAAGTTCAGTGAAACCATTTCTGAAAACATCTATATCGATTAAAACGAAATAAATAAAAGAATAAGCTTTTGTAAGAACACCAAAATGGCATGCGAATGCAGCATAGGATGCTTTCTCCCCTGAAGTCACATTTCAGAATTTAAAAATTAAGGAAAAAAAGCTTTAGGAAATCCTCAACAAATATTCGCTAATGAAGACTGAGTAACTTTTTACTTTCACTACTGGTAAGTAGGGGAAGCATTGTATTCCACCCAAAAATTCGATGTCGAGATTTCAACGGAAATATGTTTTGAGGCCCCCTGAATAAAAAAAAAAAAAAGCATTTTTTGAAAAAGGTCCGTGTGTGTGTCTGTGTGTCAGTCTGTGGACAGCATAACTCAAAAACGAAAGGTCGGTTAAAAACCAAAGTTGGTATTTAAGTTTAATGTCTTTCAAGGATGTGACACGAAGATTTTGAAGAAAATAGCCCCACCCTAAACTACCCTTTACATGGAAAATCTTGATTTTTCTTGAAAATGGCTGTAACGATTTTTATTAAAATGTCATATCTTTGAGATATTTTGATGACAAATGAAATGTATATCTTGAATTTTCTGACTATAGCGCCTGTAGTCGTATTTACTCTGGACGACTTTTGCATAACTGGTAAACCGTTAGAGATAGACCAAATCATGCTATACAAAAAAGTATATCTTGCTAAAATACACAATTTATGTCTCAATAAATTTTCTTGTAGGGTGAACCATTTCGGAGATATTCCTTGTTATGTGTGTGAGTTTCGGAAAACTTAGAACTTTCGTGAAATAGGTCTTCGTTGTTCATTTTTTTATATGTTACGTGTGCAAAGAGAACGGAATCTCAAAGCTTTAATAGATTTGACTATCGCACAAAGTCTTCTGTATTCTAATATTCCCCTTGCAGCTACAAGGAAATAAGCAATAAGATAATTTGTACGAATGTTTATCTTAACTAACATGGAGATATAGGAATAAGAGTTTGTAAGAATGGTTAGTACAAGAGTAGAGAAAGTCATGTGAGTGCAACACATCAGATTTTTAAATTTGTGACACTACTACTGTTGCTGCCAATAGGTTAACCACGGTAGTTAAAACATTTGTTGCAAACGCCATCTTACAGCATGATTGGCTTCTATTAGGTGGTAGCTGGGTTTCTCTGAGTGATACAAATCTCAGTAGCTGAGTTTGCCGTTTAATGCTACGCACTTCCCTAATTTTCACAGCGCTAATTAGAAATGAGAGATCAGAGGGCGTTGGGATTTAGCTTCTATTAGCATAGCTCTGCAGGCACCACAGGAAATTGACAATGTCAAGCAACTGTTTTAGTCCCTTGTTTGAACGAATATATCTTAAATCTTGCCCTACAAACCGTCACCAGGTGCAGAAGAGTAAACACCACATCTTAAGCATTCAAATCAAATTATTTGTGTATATTAAAGGGCTAAATATTCTGCAAATGAATGCTCTCAGAAGCATAGTTTTACTTTCTCTACTGGTAACTAGGGGAAGTATTGTGTTCCACCCAAAAATTCGATGTCGAGATTTCACCGGAAATATAAGTTTTGAGACCCCCTGAATCCAAAAAAAGCATTTTTAGAAAAAGGTCCATGTGTGTGTCTGTGTGTCAGTATGTCAGTCTGTGGACAGCATAACTCAAAAACGAAAAGTCGGTTAAAAACCAAAGTTGGTATTTAAGTTTAATGTCTTTCAAGGATGTGACATGAAGATTTTGAAGAAAATAGCACCACCCTAAACTACCCTTTACATGGAACATTTTTCGAAAATTTTGATTTTCTTGAAAATGGCTTTAACGATTTTGATTAAAATGTCTATGTTTGAGATATTTTGATGACAAATGAAATGTATATCTTGAATTTTCTGGCTATAGCCCCTGTAGTCGTATTTACTCTGGACGACTTTTGCATAACTGGTAAACTGTTAGAGATAGACCAAATTATACTATACAAAAAATGTAGATCTTGCTAAAATACACAATTTATGTCTCCATAAATTTTCTTGTAGGGTGAACCATTTCGGAGATATTCCTTGTTATGTGTGTGAGTTTCGGAAAACTTAGAACTTTAGCGAAAATGGAACAACGTTGTTCATTTTTTTATATGTTAATCGTGCAAAGAGAACGGAATCTCAAAGGTCAAAAAGATTTGACTGTCGCACAAAGCTTTCTGTATTCTAATATTCCCCTTGCACCTGCAAGGAAATAAGCAGTAAGATAATATGTACGAATGTTTATCTTAACTAACATGGAGATATAGGAATAAGAGTTTGTTAGAATGGTTAGTACAAGAGTAGAGAAAGTCATGTGAGTGCAACATCAGATTTTTACATTTTCAGTTTGGTTACCAAGGATCTATTAAATTGGAAATGGGTGTTTCATCCTAGCTGCGATATTAAATGCCTTCCTAAAAGGATGGAGTGGGGGGACATGGTTTTAAATATAAACTTCTAAAAATTGTATTATGTTGTTAAAACTAATTATCTAAATGTAAATTTTAATTGTTCAAGAAAGTATATGAAATTATTCATGAGGAGGGAAGAAATGCTTGAAACTTTTCCTAAGGAAAAAAGGCCCAACCCTTCTATTCTTCCGTTCATGTGGCACTTATACGCAGAAATTGCGTAGTACTCAGTTTATTCCCTGTTTTTACTTTTTTCCCCAGTCTCATTTGCATTGTTCTTGTGAGATACAACGCTTGCAAAGTTTTTCATGTTCCAGTGGTGTTTAAGGTGCTTCTGGAACGAAAGCACTAAATGCGTTTGGGGAAACGCTGGAGTTAGCCATATTTTCCTCTGAGATGCACGGTGGCGCAAAGAGCTACACAGTAAAAGGAGGGGAAGGGAGAGGAAAGGGAGAGAATGGATGCCAGCCTCTGCATTTCGTACATTTTAGTAGCCAATGAGAAAATGGAAAGTTTCCACAGGCAGAATTTTGGACTTGGCTGTAGTTTGTCTGTTCTCAGAGCTCCCTCAAGGGAAACTACACGTTTCCTAGAGTTGGGATGTTTCCCCATCCCCCAAGGTTTTCGGATGTCACGTACAGAACGGAGAGACAAGGACGGCAGATGAACTCTGTGACCCCCGCATTTCCCAGATGGCCCGTATAAAATTTGTGATACATTTTATGGACATTGAGTTAGGGGCGTCTCTGGAAATCTCGCGAGGCTTCAAGACCGGGGTAGTCTTCTTGCGGTGTTTATACGAGAAATAATACCCCTTTGTTCGCTTACAGACGCATTTGCGCGGTCTCTGGCGTCTTTTCTTTAACGTAGCCAGGCTTTTTTCTCTGGAGAATGTTTATCAAAATTAGTGAACCTGAAACATCGGCAAGGGCCAAAACTTTCAGCGAGGTAAAAGTGGTTGGTTTTGGTGCCAGTAGCCTAAGAGGAGGGCACGAAATTGGCTATTTTGATAACAATCATAAGCTCCTTTTGGCAGTAAGTCAAGCTGCTGTTGGCCTTTAGAAATACCCTTTTGTCTTATGGTTCTTGTAAGGTTGCTAATAATTGGGATTATTGGTAAAAGAAAAACTTATATTGTGCTGGAGTCAACATTCCCAGAGTAAAAAGTTCTGTAATTTTTTCAACAGTTCACTTGTAAATGTCCTTCAAAATTGTAAGCTATTTTATATTATCGTATACACACACAATGGGGTTTAGGATTATATGTGTGAAAATGAAACCATAAAAAGTCCACTGTGCTAGGATTAAAAGCATAATATAATCGACTCCTTAATATTCCAATCTCCGTCGCATATATCCTTCTTGATTGTCCGCGATACGCTCTTGAGCGCCAGTCCGTTGGCCTGGGCTTTACACTGTGGTCAGTTTTAGGCAACGACCCAGTATCTGTAAATACAGTGCTGCGGTTTTGTTCCACAATTGATTTTATGAAGCAAGTGTAAGGTTATTTTATTTAAGAGATTTTAGCCTTTTAGATTGCCTCATTTTTGGGTATTTTAACGTTTTAGCGTTTTTTACTTTGTAGCAATTTTAAGTTTCAGTTTTTAGCATTTTAAATGGAACGTTTTAATAGTTGTTTAGCTGCTTTTTATCTATTTTAACTTTAGATTTTTAATTTTTAATGGGTGATGTTTTAACACTTGACTGTACGAAATTTTACTTTTGGATTCGGGGCCCTAATGACCAAGTTGTCGACGGGCCCTTAAACCCAACGCACTCGCCAATCGACTCCTACTACATGGCACTAGCGTTAACTAAGCTAAATTTTAATTAAAATAACCCTGCTATATACTCAGTAAAGTGGGGGACAGAATAAGCAATAGATTGTGAAAGATGCTGCTTTTATTCTTGTTGGAGTATATAGATGCGATGCCTGCTCCTATTCATTTTGCTATACTTCATACATTTTAGAAGAATGCAGTTTTAAATTTCCGATACTGTACAAGGAAAAAGGCGCTAAAGATGTCATGACTGATAGTTTTGAAAACTGCATCACATATGCAATAGAATATAACATGGATTTCGGGTTACATCATGATTGTGCAAAACCTCGTGGAGCAAACGTCATGCTTGATAATCTGAATGACACTTAGGGCGTTAGTACGATCGAAAAAAAGAAATATTTTGTTGTTTAACGACGCTGTCAATTGCCAGGATCACATCAGCGTCGCCGGTGTGCCGGAATTTTGTCCCGCAGGAGTTGTTTTACATACCAGTAAATCTACTGACATGGAGCTGTCGTTTTTAAGCACACTTAAAAACCATCGGCCCGCGACCTTGGGATCAGTAAGCCAGCGTCTAACCAACTGAGTCACCCAGACCGACAGTACGATCCAGGTGAACCAATCAAGTGCTCCAAATTCTCCAGGTCTGGCACCCCGTGCTCCTTCTGGGGCTTATAGTGTGCGTGCGTGTGTGCGCGCGCGACCGGCGCATATTCGTGATAGAAAAAGTAGTTCTACACCTGAGATGCTAGAAGAGCGATGTCCAACATTTGCCATACAGGGAGTTTGGGTTTACCTCCTTCCACTATACGCGGACTTTGCCTCTCTTTAACCCCCAGCCGCGCATCGTGTTGCAGTGGCGAGTTAGTTACATGTGCGTTCATAACCTTGGAAGATCCACCAAGTGATCGTCGCGTAAGCTATTGCGATACAGACTTTTAATATAGGCAGTTCAATTTGGAGAAACTCTGTTTACAAATATACGTAGAGCTATACTCTCTTACAGACAATTCTTGCAAAACCTTATTTCTCTACGTTTTAATCGACATAAGCATTTTCAGAAAGTATCTTATTGCTAAGTTTCTTGTAGGTGCAAAGGGAATATGAAAATACACTAGGCTTTAAGTGATAGTGAAATGTTTTAAGCGCTGTTGCTATGCGATGTCTTTGAAATCCCGTTCTCTTTGCAAGACCAAGAGGTATAAAAACGAATAACATATTCCTATTTAAAAAGAGTACAAGTATTGGGAAATTGAAGCATTTATAAAGAATATTTTCGAAGTAGTTCACTCAGAAGAAAAACGAAATGACAAATTGTGTTTTAACCAGATCCACATTTTTTATTTAGTAAGATTTTGCCGGTCTTACTGTTCACCATTTATGCAAAAATCTTCCAAAATGAAGGTTTTCTAAGGACATTCCCAGAAATTCAAGTGTGACCTAGAAACGATCATGGAATCGCATGTTTGTGTCCGTCAGGGGATACTGACTGTCCCTCCGACTGAAGGAGTGGAGTGGGGTATAGCCGTTCATTACGTAAGGTTCTCCAAAGAGACGGTGCTAGATCAAGATGGAAGGAATTACGTTGCATATGAATTGTTTCGCGTAAGATGGTGAAGGAATTGAAGTTTAATCTAAACAACACTCCCTGCCTTTCAGCGGAACATATTCTTAATTTATAGCATTTTTTTTTTCCTTTCCAAACCATTCTGTAGATTAACGGGGCTTTAAAGTTTAAAAGGAATTTTATGGGAAAGTATGTCTCCTTGTTCACACATCAGAAGTGGAAGTGTGTGAAATTGATTCTCTTTCAGAATGATTTTAGAGAAGTCTGAAATATGAAGATCAGGTTTAAATGCTAATGTGGGGAGGAATGGTTTATTTTTTTATAAACTTAAATTAGGAATCTTCTGAGCTTCTGTTTTTCAAACTGTAATTATTTTTTAAGAGTTTTCAATATTTCATCGCTAGTGCTTGTATATTCCTTAAGATAATATCTTGCTTTTACACTGCTGATCTTATCGATTTCGCTGTCGTGTCAATGTTATAATTAGCGCTAGGAAGTTCATGCATTTGCATGTTTTTTCATAGGGGTTAAAAATGTATGCTTTTACATTATGTGCACGAATTACGGAATTTTCAGTTATTTGGACATGCTTTTATGCTGCATAGAACTGCATATTTTCTTGATTTTGGATAAATGCATATTATTTCAATACTATAGCCCCTATATTGCATATTTTAATGATTTTTATGTTTTTTTATTTTTTCATCTGTATGATATTTTTCATATTGGTAGCATTTCTGAGACAATGGTTCTTTCCCATTGGTAGATAGATTTGTGTCCAGTACGAAGATAATTTTTGTTAAATCTCCTAAAAGAGTTAAGTTGTTTAGATCAACAGCACCTAATATCTGACTTCCTCCTGCACCAGTGTTAATCGATGGGGAACATGGATCGATGCAGTTTTATATCATGCTGAGCACATAGAAATAGCCGAAGAGGTTGTTAATTCATTGGACTTGAAAGATGCTTCATCAAAAGAAACTGTGCAAAATATTCTGTCAGGCACTGGGTTAAAAGAGGATCTTGGTTTCATATTTGCCCATTTTTCTTTCTTACCAACAGCCATAACGGCATTGGAAGCTGTAGGATCTCCTTTGCATGAATCACTTACTGTCTTTGAAAAAACAATACGTGATCTAAGTTCGGTTCCTGGTAGCATAGGACAAAAAGTGAAAGAGAAAGTGAATTATGTAATTTAAAAAAATTCTGGTTATAAACAGATGCGCGGTATTCGAGACATCCTCGAAAGGTCTGTCACACCAAGAGACTTGACTCTCTCTGTGAAGCAGTTAACATCATTTAAATATGCCCCGATAACATCTTGTGACGTGGAGAGAAGTTTTTCACGTTACAAAAGTGTTTTGCGAGACAACAGACGATGTTTTACAGTTGAAAATTTGTGCAAAGTGTTGGTTGTGAACTGCAATTTAGCTGTAAATACTAGCAGCGGGACTAATTCTGCTTCAACGTCTAAGGAATAAGGTAACTTTATTTATTATTTATACTAACTCGTCTTGTCCACTGCAAAGGGATATTAATTGTTTTAATTAAATAGTGCATATTTCTTGGCATATTTTGAAGTTTTTAAGAGCATATTTGCATGCATATTTCAGTGTTTTTTAGGGCATGAACTTCCGAGCCCTAATTATAAGTTAATCTGAGTTGGATTATTTTTTAGAGCGCTGTGTATGCCTCCCCCAGTATCTAATGGTAAAACGATGTCTAGCTTTCTAGCTAAATCACATTCGTATGGAATTGCTGTCAAGCCCGTGAAGATTGACAGAAAAGACAAAAGCAGGTTCATCATTGTTGCTCTAAGATACCCAGGTTCTCGCCCTACGGCAGTTTTATATAAAACGAGTGAAGCTTGCGACTTGCATTCCGGAGGTGCCTGGTTGGATTCCGGGTGACCAAGAAAAACCGTAACTCTTTTGGCGATTACGTCGATAAACCCTTGGTTTATAGAAATTGCACACGATAATGGCTAGAAAGTTGTTTTTAAAAACTGCGTATGTGCAACACTTTCAAAATCCTTTCTTAGTGTTAGAGCAAGCTGCTAATAAGAAATTATTTTACTTAAGATTTACATTCCGAGCAACAAATAAAATTTTCACACCTGTGGTGAGGTTACATAGTTCATTAATTCATGCATTAACCAGTAATTTTAAGTATGTTTGTTAGAAGAGAAACTTTTGGAAAGTTAAATGTTTGATGTTGATGCTAAATGAAGTACTTTTTCCGGGCGAGGGAAGTACAAGCATGGGGATTTTTCCAGGTCTAACACACGGTGAATTCAGTCACTCAGGCTTTGGAGGCCATTATTGGAGCTATTTGATGAGAACGCGTCCAAAAAGCGGAGAAGAGAAACAGCATGCTAACCGTATGTCGCCCTCACCCATTCATGCACACGACCTGTTGTAGATGGAGACAAAGAATGCAGCGGTCGAGCAATAGGCCGAGGTTCACTATAGCGTTGGTGACAATTTAGTTTTCGGAATTGCGAGCTTTTTGTATATCTTCCCTGGACAATAATATGTCGATTCATTTCTGTCAAAATTATTCAGGCATGATTGACCGACTTAGTATTCAAGGGTGTAGCCTTTTGGAATCTGGAATTCACAAAAATATTTCAGCCCTTAAGCAATGGAGCATATCCTTAGTTGCCCTCGTGTTTTATTGATCGCTCTTATTTATTTAGAGTTTAGGGATTGGGTTCCCCTTAAACAGTCTCCCCTGCGACAAACGTCACGAAAAAGCCCTTCTAGCTAATGAAATTCTAAATGCACGCTGACACGCAAATAAAACTGAAACACAGGATTTAAAAGCGTCATGATGTTGCTCGTAGCGCACGCATATTCGTGTTTAATACATTATTACCTAGGGCTCTGGCAGTTTCATAATTTATTCTGGTTACTTGTTTATTATTAATGTGATTTTGTATGCACCGCCTCTCGAAGAGCACTTGACAGAGTTCCGTCAAACTGAAACAGGATGAGCGGGCGAGGGCATTCTTAAAGATTCAGGGAGAAGCCCGACATTCTGAGCAGTTTTCCCTTCAATATTTCACTGTTCTTACTCTAGAAATAACTGTTCCTATAGGTATGTAAAGGCGACTTGCCTAGATACCGTGCAAGGTTTGGATTTTTTTAATATAGCTGTGGTAATAGAATTCGATAGGTATAATAAAAGTATCAAGAGATGAAAGATCAAACAAAAATCAAAACTAAAAAAAATCTGATGTGTTGCACTCACATGACTTTCTCTACTCTTGTACTAACCATTCTTACAAACTCTTATTCCTATATCTTCTTCGTGTTAGTTGAGATAAACATTTGTATAACTTATCTTATTGCTTATTTCCTTGTAGGTGCAAGGGGAATATTATTATACAGTAGGCTTTGTGCGATAGTCAAATGTTTTAAAACTTTGGGATTCTGTTGCCTTTGCCCATTATAACATATAAAAAATGAACAACGATGATCCTTTTCACGAAAGTTCTAAGTTTTCCGAAACTCACACACATAAGAAGGAATATTTCCGAAATGGTTCACTGTACAAGAAAATTTATTGAGATATAAATTGTGTATTTTAGCAAGATCTACATTTTTTGTGTAGTATAATTTGGTCTATCTCTAACGGTTTACCAGTTATGCAAAAGTCGTCCAGAGTAAATACGACTACAGGGGCTATAGCCAGAAAATTCAAGATATACATTTCATTTGTCATAAAAATATCTCAAACATATGACATTTTAATCAAAATCGTTAGAGCCATTTTCAAGAAAATCAAAATTTTCGAAAAATTTTCCATGTAAAGGGTAGTTTAGCGTGGGGCTATTTTCTTCAAAATCTTCGTGCCACATCCTTGAAAGACATTAAACTTAAATACCAACTTTGGTTTTTAACCGACTTTTCGTTTTTGAGCTATGCTGTCCACAGACTGACACACACGCGCGCGCGCGGACCTTTTTCTAAAAATGCTTTTTTTTTATTCAGGGGGCCTCAAAACATGTATTTCCGGTGAAATCTCGACATCGAATTTTTGGGTGGAATACAATACTTCCCCTACTTACCAGTAGAGAAAGTAATGAAATGTGCAAGGCAAAGAGGTTCACAATATTTCTCCACTCCAAATAAGCTTTAATGCGTTTAACGAATTCTCCAGGAGTCTCTCGGAATATCAACTAAGAGGTGCCTGGATCGTACGGCAAGGTTTTGGTCCTTTTTGGGCCTTCCTCTGCATAACACTTGAATCGTAACAATTTTAATGTTTCTATTTAAATGGCTGTTTGTGTGCGAATTTGCTCTTTTACGAATGAAGCAACTTGCAGTCCACAACTCCCATGGCACTGCTGTTTATGAATCATTGTGGAGTGACGTAAATCGCGCACACACGCACGCACACTCACGCACACACACACACACACACACACACGCACGCACACACACACAGTATGTGAGATGCACAGTAGTTACATACTTAAACAAAACCAATAGAAGCTCCATATAATGTAGTCCCACCTTACAGTATGCCAAACATTAGGCTTACCAAAAACTGTTAACCCTCCGTAGGCGCATGAGCGGGTACCACAGACTACCTGTTACAATTATACCCAACAGCCTTCACTCTCAATCATTCAAGATGAACCCCAAAGCCAAAATTATGCCACTTCACGAAATGCTCAGTTTTTATGACAAAGCAAAGATGAAAAATCTGATGTGCTGCACTCACATGACTTTCTCTACTCTTGTACAAACTATTTGTACAAATTCTTATTCCTATATCTTCTTCGTGTTAGTTAAGATAAATATTTGTACACATTATCTTATTGCTTATTTCCTTGTTGGTGCAAGGGGAAAGTTAATACAGAAGGCTTTGTGCGATAGTCAGATCTTTTAAAGCTTTGAGATTCCGTTCTGTTTGCACACGTAACATAAAAAATAAACGATGTTCCATTTCGCGAAAGTTTTAAGTTTTCCAAAACTCACACACATAACAAGGAATATCTCCGAAATGGCTCACCCTACAAGAAAAATTATTGAGACATAAATTGTGTATATTAGCAAGATCTACATTTTTTGTATAGTATAATTTGGTCTATCTCTAACGGTTTACCAATTATGTAAAAGTCGTCCAGAGTAAATACGACTACAGGAGCTATAGCCAGAAAATTCAAGATATACATTTCATTTTCCATAAAAATATCTCAAACATATGACGATTTTAATCAAAATCGTTAGAGCCATTTTCAAGAAAATCAAAATTTTCCATGTAAAGGGGAGTTTAGGGTGGGGCTATTTTCTTCAAAATGTTCGTGCCACATCCTTGAAAGACATTAAACTTAAATACCAACTTTGGTTTCTAACCGACTTTTCGTTTTTGAGTTATGCTGTCCACAGACTGATAGACACACACACACGTGGACTTTTTTATTGAGGGGGTGTATTTCCGGCGAAATCTCGACATTAAATTTTTGGGTTGAATACAATACTTCCCCTACTTACCAGTAGAGAAAGTAAAAAGAACCGGTGTGGTGGTGTGTTCTTAAAACGGAACCGTCAGGGGAGGCAAATTGAATGGGGATGCGCTCCTTGAGGGTAGTGCGTTTTTCAAACACCTTCAAGCCTGTGCCCAAAATTAAATCTTTCATTTTTGGTGATGCAACTACTTGATATTTCGCTGAACCGTCTCTCGACAATTTCACTTGCGCTGGTAAGTGATAACTTGCACTGAAAGTTCTGAACTGTGCTCTGTTACGTTTCCATTGCTTCATTTAACAGAAATGTCTAAACCGAGCTTGTCAAACCTAAGTCAGAAGTTGACCAATGTCACTGTGCAACTTGAGGTTTAATTGTGACTGAGGGCGTCTGCAGCTCGTGAAAATGCAGCTGAAATTTGCTCGTGAACCTTCAATACATCCGTTAACCGTCACTGTTTCATGTTTATGGCTTAGGTAGCAGAAGAGATTGCAGGCGCAGAGCTTCATACATACTCTACGACTGATATTTCTAGCCTTTCCTAGTGTTTTATATTTATACATATACATAGGTATTTTTGGATGAAAAATTGTATCCATTCCTATGTGTTAGCTGTTTTTTCTCGTTCTATCAGTTTTCTCACAAACCAATCATAGTTTACTACCTCATGTTTTTTTGTACCGTAACCTCGCCGCGAAATGAACAATGCCTGACGTATAGACTATCCGTTTTCCTTTACACCTCAATGCGTGACCTACTGACCTAGTAGCGTAAGGTCGTTGGTCTTGCAAAAAAACATTCGAACTCGATTTCGTGTATCATTAACTGCGATACTTATCCACACTGCGCGGGCCCTAACGACCTAGTTCTCGACGAGCCCTTAAACCCAACTCACCCACTCCACACTGCGCCATTAAGTACACTTCATGGAATTCCTATTTCCTTCACTTTAAAAAGAATCTGATTTCTGCTCTCTATACCATTTTATATAGCTTGTATAACTAATTATTCTTAAAGCACTTCTATTTCATATTAATCGAGATAGAACTTGTTTTATTACATTTTATCTTGTAAATACAGTGAAGAGAACTCGGCAGGTTCACACGCACGCACGCACGGAATCTTTCTCTAAAAATGCCTTTTTCTGAGATTCGAAGAGTTTCAAAACAGGTATTCCCGGTGAAGTCTCGATATAGAATTGTTGGGTAGAATCCCTGTATGTATGTACGTATGTAATAGAGAAAGTCAGTAGTGACATACTTACTCGTTGCTCTTTGTTACTCATTTTGCCACAAATTGTTCTTGTAACATTGTGCTGATAGCCCCTTTAAGTCTTCCAAAGGGCGTTATAAGCTGCTCTGGCTCGGCACCTGGAATTCAGGTCGAGGCGAGGCAGCGAGGTACAGAATATTAATATTTAAACGAGTTTCGAAAGCATTCTGCCTATTATCAATTTTATTACATCATTTTTTCTGCCAAAGCTAAAACTTTGGCAGTAAATGAATCACTCATTGTGTCCTAATTAGAGTTGCGCTCTACCAAATCTACGCTTCGGTAGTTTTGGTACAGTACATAAATAACGTAGTAAATGGTTGGATTACCGGTAGCATTGGTAGGGAAAGAAACATGATATAAAATACAACGAATTAAGAAATTTAATGACAAATTGAAGCATAATCAGCGAAAGCTGTGATCCAAAGTTTGGTCACTGATCAAAATAAAAATTGTACCATTCGGTTCAGAATAATTAATGATCACTACATCTGAACTGTAGTATAGCTGCTCAGAGAAGCTTAAAAATGTTTTTGAAGACACTTTCGTAGGTTAGGCGGACATGCCCTCTCAATTTCGAGAAGTTTCAAAGTTCAACGCTTCCAGTTTCCAGAGGAATTTGAACGTGGCAGGTTCTTCACTGACCAATTCTACCAGAAAACTACCATGGTCTACGGTAGCCTCCGGTAGTTGTACAGCTCTAATCCTAATAGATAAATTCCTTTCTATGATCACAAAGAAAATGCCTATCTCTGGTAGCCGCACTTGCTTTTTAGAATTTTTGTCCAACTACATTGACCGACGTTTTATTTACACCAATGGACCTAAGAGCACCAGCGGTTTTGGTTTGCTTTAAGGGCGCTCGACTTCGAGGTCATCAGCGCCCTTAAAAGATTCATGGCAATAGCCAGATATAAATTTCACTCAAAAATAAAAATACTAGCAACAAGAAAAATATACACAAAAGTAAAAAACAGTGGCAATAGCCAGATATGAAACAAGGTGATAAATATGTCCAAAAGCATAAACAGATAACTAAAATTTTAAGTCCTCAAATTGATATTGCACTCCGCTGAAAACTTAAAATGCTGTTTTGTCGTCCGCTAACACCTCTGCAAGTCTGCCAGGCAGCTGCAGAGAATCCTGAAGGTGCACTAGAGAGCAACACTCTAGCAGCACGTGGCGAACTGACAAAAGGTTGTCACAGCGGACATACAGGGGCAGGGTCCCTTTTAAATAGGTAACCATGCGAAAAATTGCGGTGCCCTATTCGTAATCGAGCCAAACTAACCTTGCGACGAGATGTGCGACAGGAAGTTACCCAGTTTATCGGAAGTTCTTTCACTTCTCTAAGCTTATTACCGCGGAGAGCTGAGCACCAGCGGTGTTGGATGTGTTTGTTTATGGAGCCGAATCATATACATTCAGTTTTCATAATAGCACTTCCATTTATACTGCAGAGCTCCGTTTTATATGTGCGCCGTAAATAAGGGTACTGCCTGATTTTGAAGCAATTCTCTTTGTGCACTTCAGAGCCTTCGTGAGCTGTACAACGTATCCAGGATACCCTCCATGTTTCACACGCTTCTGGCGTTAGCGTGGTGTGTGCATGGATTCCTGGTCACGTAGGTTTGCCAGGGAATGAAATGCTGGATTTGGCAGCAAAGACGGCAACTAAGAACCCAGTATTGCCATTTGTCGTGTTACTTCGGAAGACTTTAGGCTTGAAGTGCGGAGGGCGGTGCTGTCGTCCTGGCACAAAGAGTGGTCAGCTCTCCGCGGTAATAAGCTTAGAGAAGTGAAAGAAGTTCCAATAAACTGAGTAACTTTTCTCGCATCTCATAGCGAGGAGGTTAACTTGGGTCGGTTGCGCATTAGCCACTGCAATTCATGTTCGCTGTGCTGCAACCTTTTGTCAGTCCGTCACGTGCAGTTAGCGTGTTCCTCTCTGGTGCACCCTCGAGACTTGCAGAGGTCTTGGCGGTCGACAAACAAGCGATCAAAAGTTTTTATCGTAGAGTAACACGAGCTTGAGAATGTATCTGAAAGTTTAGATATCTAGTTTTTATACTCTTGAAATCTGTATCACTTTGTTTTAATTCTGGCTTTTGCCACTTTTTGTATATTTATTTTTCTTTTTAGTAGTAATTTTATTTTTTATTGAAGCTTATATCTGGCTTTTACCATTAATTATTTTTAAGAGCGCTGATGACCATGTAGTTGAGCGCCCTTAAACCTACATCTATGTATCCCTAATTTGACCAGATATAAGGAATGGAAAACCCTTAGCACAGTCCGAATCTTAGTTGAGGAAAAACGTAGTTTTCTTAAAGGACACAATTTGTTTAAAATAAAAAGCGATTATTGCATTTCTATTTACAGATATTCGCTATTGAATTTTACGCACGTTTTAAGTATTACGCTTTAAAATGTCAAGCAGCCATTCTTTTGTTTCTCATAAGCTTTATAATCGCTAGCATTTGTCATAAACAGACTTCGATTTTTGAAGTTGTTTCGCCATACTTGTGTATTCCAAAGGCATTTAATCCATGCAAGCTCATTCGAAAATGTATTACGATTAGCAGAAACAGATACCGAAAATCTTTGATGCTTTATACGTTATCTGAAAACAAAGTTGATAGTGAAAGTCATGTGAATGTTGCACATCAGCCTGGATGTTGTGGGAGATTTGTGACTTAGAACATTAACGACAGTTTGGTTTGAGTTAAAATTGATGTCAGTGTTAATACAAAACTAAATTTCGGAAACTAACTTAAAATAAATAACATCTATATAATGGGCATGAATTCAACGGTCGTTTTTGTTTCCATGTGGCAGGACACAATGTACAGCCATGGAAAAAATGATTTAGCGCATTAGGGAAGTAGAATATTTCTAAGTCCCACTTCTTGTTGCAGCACGGTTTACACAAGCAGATCTTTCCAACATGCAGCTGAGTTTGATAGTCTGTTTCGTCTGTTGAACACTCGCATTTGTATACATACTCGCAAATACAAATGCAAAAACGACGTAAGTCCAGTCCAGTTACTTTTCTATTTTTCTTTTGCACAAAAACACAGTTCTCTTCTCCTGAAGTTAAGAGTCTAGTCTTTTGTGATATTACAATTTCTTCTCGTAGTCTTGAGTCTTTATTTTCTCTGTCCTTCAAACACTAACTCCAACGATACAATCGCTCAAAACTCGTTAAAACTTCAACTTGTCTCGTACTCACTGACTCAAACTGACTGCCCTCACGCGCTCCACAAGCTTTTATACCAGCGCACTTCAAGCAAGCCGGCCGCCGGACTCTTCTCGTATCTGGTAAAACCCCTTTTGGTTCTACCGCTAGTTGTCACGTGTTTGCTAGCGTGGGTGGTGTGGGGAAACTTTGATACGCGTTGCGCCTGGTATTGGCCCCTACCGATTTGTACTTTCTCTACTGGTAAGTACAAGTATTGTATTACACGCAAAAATTCGATGTCGAGATTTCACCGAAAATGTTTTGAGACCCCCTGAATAAAAAAAAAAAAAAAAAAAAAAAAAAAAAAAAAAAAAAAAAAAAAAAAAAAAAAAGCATTTTTAGAAAAATGTGTGAGAGAGAGAAGCATAACTCAAACGAAAATTTAAATGGATCAATGCTTCACGGGTGATCAGCCGTGTTAGACTTAGAAAAGTCGAGCTTTCGGCCATTGTAGACTCCATGGCCATCTTCATCCTTGATCCATAACGTTCGCCGTGAAAGTTTCAAATCTTACACGAAAATGTAAATATCTGGCCATACAAAAAGAATGGAATTTCAAAGCCATCCATAGCGACCAGATCTTAAAAATGTCTATCGCTTAAGCCTACTATACTTTGCTATTCCCATTATACCTACAAGGAAGTGAGAAAAAACATTTGTACGAACGTTTATCTCGATTAACATGCAGTAGATAGAGTAAGCATTTTTACTTTCTCTACTGGTGAGTAGGGGAAGTATTGTATTCCACCCAAAAATTCGATGTCGAGATTTCACCGGAAATATATGTTTTGAGGCCCCCTGAATCCAAAAAAAGCATTTTTAGAAAAAGGTCCGTGTCTGTGTGTCAGTCTTTCAGTCTGTAGACAGCATAGCTCAAAAACGAAAAATCGGTTAAAAACCAAAGTTGGTATTTAAGTTTAATGTCTTTCAAGGATGCGACACGAAGATTTTGAAGAAAATAGCCCCACCCTAAACTACCCTTTACATGGAAAATTTTTCGAAAATTTTGATTTTCTTTAAAATGGCTCTAACGATTTTGGTTAAAATGTCATGTTTGAGATATTTTTTATGACAAATGAAATGTATATCTTGAATTTTCTAGCTATAGCCCCTGTAGTCGTATTTACTCTGGACCACTTTTGCATAACTGGTAAACCGTTAGAGATAGACCAAATCATACTATACAAAAAATGTTGTTAGCTAATGCTGGATTTCTGACAATGAAGTCATTAATCCTCTTGCTCTCCAATATTTTTCACAATGATATTGAAGAGAGCAATAGCAGTAATAGTAACCGTTTTTTAGAGAGCACCATATTTTTATGTTTTGGCGGTCACATCGCTCTCTCACAACCCCCAGTATGTCTGGAGGACCACACCTGTCATTGGTTTACGGGTCTCACCGACCTGACCGGGAGAATTATCAAAATAAATTCACCGACCATATCCTCTGATTACCAATCACAGGACGTATTACATGCCATGACAGGTCAGCATGTTAGGGGTTACGATTTTATAGAGAAATTAGAGAAATGTAGAGGTTGGAAAAATAAAGACTCCCTAGCCCTCAGGAACCCTAATAGCATCGGGGTCGGAAGAGAACAAGAGATGACCAAGGTAAGGTCAGATAGAAAAGTTACAGTGAGGAGCAAAACACCAGTAAGTGGAAGTATTGTTCTGCTCAGCTTGGGTACCTTGTGGTCGCTATTCACATATCCCTTAGACACCAGTAAGTGGAAGTAATGTTCTGCTCAGCTTGGGTACCTTGTGGTCGCTATTCACATATCCCCTAGACACTAGTAAGTGGAAGTAACGTTCTGCTCAGCTTGGGTACCTTGTGGTCGCTATTCACATATCCCTTAGACACCAGTAAGTGGAAGTAATGTTCTGCTCAGCTTGGGTACCTTGTGGTCGCTATTCACATATCCCTTAGACACCAGTAAGTGGAAGTAATGTTCCGCTCAGCTTGGGTACCTTGTGGTCGCTATTCACATATCCCTTAGACACCAGTAAGTGGAAGTATTGTTCTGCTCAGCTTGGGTACCTTGTGGTCGCTATTCACATATCCCTTAGACACCAGTAAGTGTAAGTAATGTTCTGCTCAGCTTGGGTACCTTGTGGTCGCTATTCACATATCCCTTAGACACCAGTAAGTGGAAGTATTGTTCTGCTCAGCTTGGGTACCTTGTGGTCGCTATTCACATATCCCTTAGACACCAGTAAGTGGAAGTAATGTTCTGCTCAGCTTGGGTACCTTGTGGTCGCTATTCACATATCCCCTAGACACCAGTAAGTGGAAGTAATGTTCTGCTCAGCTTGGGTACCTTGTGGTCGCTATTCACATATCCCCTAGACACCAGTAAGTGGAAGTAATGTTCTGCTCAGCTTGGGTACCTTGTGGTCGCTATTCACATATCCCCTAGACACCAGTAAGTGGAAGTATTGTTCTGCTCAGCTTGGGTACCTTGTGGTCGCTATTCACATATCCCCTAGACACCAGTAAGTGGAAGTAACGTTCTGCTTAGCTTGGGTACCTTGTGGTCACTATCCACATATCCCCTAGACACCAGTAAGTGGAAGTAATGTTCTGCTCAGCTTGGGTACCTTGTGGTCACTATCCACATATCCCCTAGACACCAGTAAGTGGAAGTAATGTTCTGCTCAGCTTGGGTACCTTGTGGTCGCTATTCACATATCCCCTAGACACCAGTAAGTGGAAGTAATGTTCTGCTCAGCTTGGGTACCTTGTGGTCGCTATCCACATATCCCCTAGACACCAGTAAGTGGAAGTAATGTTCTGCTCAGCTTGGGTACCTTGTGGTCGCTATCCACATATCCCCTAGACACCAGTAAGTGGAAGTAATGTTCTGCTCAGCTTGGGTACCTTGTGGTCGCTATTCACATATCCCCTAGACACCAGTAAGTGGAAGTAATGTTCTGCTCAGCTTGGGTACCTTGTGGTCGCTATCCACATATCCCCTAGACACCAGTAAGTGGAAGTAATGTTCTGCTCAGCTTGGGTACCTTGTGGTCGCTATCCACATATCCCCTAGACACCAGTAAGTGGAAGTAATGTTCTGCTCAGCTTGGGTACCTTGTGGTCACTATTCACATATCCCCTAGACACCAGTAAGTGGAAGTAATGTTCTGCTCAGCTTGGGTACATTGTGGTTGCTATTCACATATCCCCTAGACACCAGTAAGTGGAAGTAACGTTCTGTTCAGCTTGGGTACCTTGTGGTCGCTATTCACATATCCCCTAGACACCAGTAAGTGGAAGTAATGTTCTGCTCAGCTTGGGTACCTTGTGGTCGCTATCCACATATCCCCTAGACACCAGTAAGTGGAAGTAACGTTCTGCTCAGCTTGGGTACCTTGTGGTCACTATCCACATATCCCCTAGACACCAGTAAGTGGAAGTAATGTTCTGCTCAGCTTGGGTACCTTGTGGTCGCTATCCACATATCCCCTAGACACCAGTAAGTGGAAGTAATGTTCTGCTCAGCTTGGGTACCTTGTGGTCGCTATCCACATATCCCCTAGACACCAGTAAGTGGAAGTAATGTTCTGCTCAGCTTGGGTACCTTGTGGTCACTATCCACATATCCCCTAGACACCAGTAAGTGGAAGTAATGTTCTGCTCAGCTTGGGTACCTTGTGGTCGCTATCCACATATCCCCTAGACACCAGTAAGTGGAAGTAATGTTCTGCTCAGCTTGGGTACCTTGTGGTCGCTATTCACATATCCCCTAGACACCAGTAAGTGGAAGTAATGTTCTGCTCAGCTTGGGTACCTTGTGGTCGCTATTCACATATCCCCTAGACACCAGTAAGTGGAAGTAATGTTCTGCTCAGCTTGGGTACCTTGTGGTCGCTATTCACATATCCCCTAGACACCAGTAAGTGGAAGTAATGTTCTGCTCAGCTTGGGTACCTTGTGGTCGCTATTCACATATCCCCTAGACACCAGTAAGTGGAAGTAATGTTCTGCTCAGCTTGGGTACCTTTTGGTCGCTATCCACATATCCCCTAGACACCAGTAAGTGGAAGTAATGTTCTGCTCAGCTTGGGTACCTTGTGGTCGCTATTCACATATCCCCTAGACACCAGTAAGTGGAAGTAATGTTCTGCTCAGCTTGGGTACCTTGTGGTCGCTATTCACATATCCCCTAGACACCAGTAAGTGGAAGTAATGTTCTGCTCAGCTTGGGTACCTTGTGGTCGCTATTCACATATCCCCTAGACACCAGTAAGTGGAAGTAATGTTCTGCTCAGCTTGGGTACCTTGTGGTTGCCATTCACATATCCCCTAGTCACCAGTAAGTGGAAGTAATGTTCTGCTCAGCTTGGGTACCTTGTGGTTGCCATTCACATATCCCTTAGACACCAGTAAGTGGAAGTAATGTTCTGCTCAGTTTGGGTACCTTGTGGTTGCCATTCACATATCCCCTAGTCACCAGTAAGTGGAAGTAATGTTCTGCTCAGCTTGGGTACCTTGTGGTTGCCATTCACATATCCCCTAGACACCAGTAAGTGGAAGTAATGTTCTGCTCAGCTTGGGTACCTTGTGGTTGCCATTCACATATCCCCTAGATACCAGTAAGTGGAAGTAATGTTCTGCTCAGCTTGGGTACCTTGTGGTTGCCATTCACATATCCCCTAGACACCAGTAAGTGGAAGTAATGTTCTGCTCAGCTTGGGTACCTTGTGGTTGCCATTCACATATCCCCTAGACACCAGTAAGTGGAAGTAATGTTCTGCTCAGCTTGGGTACCTTGTGGTTGCCATTCACATATCCCCTAGATACCAGTAAGTGGAAGTAATGTTCTGCTCAGCTTGGGTACCTTGTGGTTGCTATTCACATATCCCTTAGACACCAGTAAGTGGAAGTAATGTTCTGCTCAGCTTGGGTACCTTGTGGTTGCTATTCACATATCCCCTAGACACCAGTAAGTGAAGTAATGTTCTGCTCAGCTTGGGTACCTTGTGGTCACTATTCACATATCCCCTAGACACCAGTAAGTGGAAGTAATGTTCTGCTCAGCTTGGGTACCTTGTGGTCGCTATTCACATATCCCCTAGACACCAGTAAGTGAAGTAATGTTCTGCTCAGCTTGGGTACCTTGTGGTCACTATTCACATATCCCCTAGACACCAGTAAGTGGAAGTAATGTTCTGCTCAGCTTGGGTACCTTGTGGTCACTATTCACATATCCCCTAGACACCAGTAAGTGGAAGTAATGTTCTGCTCAGCTTGGGTACCTTGTGATCACTATTCACATATCCCCTAGACACCAGTAAGTGGAAGTAATGTTCTGCTCAGCTTGGGTACCTTGTGATCACTATCCACATATCCCCTAGACACCAGTAAGTGGAAGTAATGTTCTGCTCAGCTTGGGTACCTTGTGGTCACTATCCACATATCCCCTAGACACCAGTAAGTGGAAGTAATGTTCTGCTCAGCTTGGGTACCTTGTGGTTGCCATTCACATATCCCCTAGATACCAGTAAGTGGAAGTAATGTTCTACTCAGCTTGGGTACCTTGTGGTCGCTATTCACATATCCCCTAGACACCAGCAAGTGGAAGTAATGTTCTGCTCAGCTTGGGTACCTTGTGGTCGCTATTCACATATCCCCTAGTCACCAGTAAGTGGAAGTAATGTTCTGCTCAGCTTGGGTACCTTGTGGTCGCTATTCACATATCCCCTAGACACCAGTAAGTGGAAGTAATGTTCTGCTCAGCTTGGGTACCTTGTGATCACTATCCACATATCCCCTAGACACCAGTAAGTGGAAGTAATGTTCTGCTCAGCTTGGGTACCTTGTGGTCACTATTCACATATCCCCTAGACACCAGTAAGTGGAAGTATTGTTCTGCTCAGCTTGGGTACTTTGTGGTCACTATCCACATATCCCCTAGACACCAGTAAGTGGAAGTAATGTTCTGCTCAGCTTGGGTACCTTGTGGTCACTATCCACATATCCCCTAGACACCAGTAAGTGGAAGTAATGTTCTGCTCAGCTTGGGTACCTTGTGGTCGCTATTCACATATCCCCTAGACACCAGTAAGTGGAAGTAATGTTCTGCTCAGCTTGGGTACCTTGTGGTCACTATCCACATATCCCCTAGACACCAGTAAGTGGAAGTAATGTTCTGCTCAGCTTGGGTACCTTGTGGTCGCTATCCACATATCCCCTAGACACCAGTAAGTGGAAGTAATGTTCTGCTCAGCTTGGGTACCTTGTGGTCACTATCCACATATCCCCTAGACACCAGTAAGTGGAAGTAATGTTCTGCTCAGCTTGGGTACCTTGTGGTCGCTATCCACATATCCCCTAGACACCAGTAAGTGGAAGTAATGTTCTGCTCAGCTTGGGTACCTTGTGGTCACTATCCACATATCCCCTAGACACCAGTAAGTGGAAGTAATGTTCTGCTCAGCTTGGGTACCTTGTGGTCACTATCCACATATCCCCTAGACACCAGTAAGTGGAAGTAATGTTCTGCTCAGCTTGGGTACCTTGTGGTCGCTATTCACATATCCCCTAGACACCAGTAAGTGGAAGTAATGTTCTGCTCAGCTTGGGTACCTTGTGGTTGCCATTCACATATCCCCTAGATACCAGTAAGTGGAAGTAATGTTCTGCTCAGCTTGGGTACCTTGTGGTTGCCATTCACATATCCCCTAGACACCAGTAAGTGGAAGTAATGTTCTGCTCAGCTTGGGTACCTTGTGGTCGCTATTCACATATCCCTTAGACACCAGTAAGTGGAAGTAATGTTCTGCTCAGCTTGGGTACCTTGTGGTCGCTATTCACATATCCCCTAGACACCAGTAAGTGGAAGTAATGTTCTGCTCAGCTTGGGTACCTTGTGGTCACTATCCACATATCCCCTAGACACCAGTAAGTGGAAGTAATGTTCTGCTCAGCTTGGGTACCTTGTGGTCGCTATTCACATATCCCCTAGACACCAGTAAGTGGAAGTAATGTTCTGCTCAGCTTGGGTACCTTGTGGTTGCCATTCACATATCCCCTAGACACCAGTAAGTGGAAGTAATGTTCTGCTCAGCTTGGGTACCTTGTGGTCGCTATTCACATATCCCTTAGACACCAGTAAGTGGAAGTAATGTTCTGCTCAGCTTGGGTACCTTGTGGTCGCTATTCACATATCCCCTAGACACCAGTAAGTGGAAGTAATGTTCTGCTCAGCTTGGGTACCTTGTGGTCACTATCCACATATCCCCTAGACACCAGTAAGTGGAAGTAATGTTCTGCTCAGCTTGGGTACCTTGTGGTCGCTATTCACATATCCCCTAGACACCAGTATGTGGAAGTAATGTTCTGCTCAGCTTGGGTACCTTGTGGTTGCCATTCACATATCCCCTAGACACCAGTAAGTGGAAGTAATGTTCTGCTCAGCTTGGGTACCTTGTGGTCGCTATTCACATATCCCTTAGACACCAGTAAGTGGAAGTAATGTTCTGCTCAGCTTGGGTACCTTGTGGTCGCTATTCACATATCCCCTAGACACCAGTAAGTGGAAGTAATGTTCTGCTCAGCTTGGGTACCTTGTGGTCACTATCCACATATCCCCTAGACACCAGTAAGTGGAAGTAATGTTCTGCTCAGCTTGGGTACCTTGTGGTCACTATCCACATATCCCCTAGACACCAGTAAGTGGAAGTAATGTTCTGCTCAGCTTGGGTACCTTGTGGTCACTATCCACATATCCCCTAGACACCAGTAAGTGGAAGTAATGTTCTGCTCAGCTTGGGTACCTTGTGGTTGCCATTCACATATCCCCTAGACACCAGTAAGTGGAAGTAATGTTCTGCTCAGCTTGGGTACCTTGTGGTCGCTATTCACATATCCCCTAGATACCAGTAAGTGGAAGTAATGTTCTGCTCAGCTTGGGTACCTTGTGGTTGCCATTCACATATCCCCTAGACACCAGTAAGTGGAAGTAATGTTCTGCTCAGCTTGGGTACCTTGTGGTCGCTATTCACATATCCCCTAGACACCAGTAAGTGGAAGTAATGTTCTGCTCAGCTTGGGTACCTTGTGGTTGCCATTCACATATCCCCTAGACACCAGTAAGTGGAAGTAATGTTCTGCTCAGCTTGGGTACCTTGTGGTCGCTATTCACATATCCCCTAGACACCAGTAAGTGGAAGTAATGTTCTGCTCAGCTTGGGTACCTTGTGGTTGCTATTCACATATCCCCTAGACACCAGTAAGTGGAAGTAATGTTCTGCTCAGCTTGGGTACCTTGTGGTTGCTATTCACATATCCCTTAGACACCAGTAAGTGGAAGTAATGTTCTGCTCAGCTTGGGTACCTTGTGGTCGCTATTCACATATCCCTTAGACACCAGTAAGTGGAAGTAATGTTCTGCTCAGCTTGGGTACCTTGTGGTCGCTATTCACATATCCCTTAGACACCAGTAAGTGGAAGTAATGTTCTGCTCAGCTTGGGTACCTTGTGGTCGCTATTCACATATCCCTTAGACACCAGTAAGTGGAAGTAATGTTCTGCTCAGCTTGGGTACCTTGTGGTCGCTATTCACATATCCCCTAGACACCAGTAAGTGGAAGTATTGTTCTGCTCAGCTTGGGTACCTTGTGGTCACTATTCACATATCCCCTAGACACCAGTAAGTGGAAGTATTGTTCTGCTCAGCTTGGGTACCTTGTGGTCACTATTCACATATCCCCTAGACACCAGTAAGTGGAAGTAATGTTCTGCTCAGCTTGGGTACCTTGTGGTCGCTATTCACATATCCCTTAGACACCAGTAAGTGGAAGTAATGTTCTGCTCAGCTTGGGTACCTTGTGGTCGCTATTCACATATCCCTTAGACACCAGTAAGTGGAAGTAATGTTCTGCTCAGCTTGGGTACCTTGTGGTCGCTATTCACATATCCCTTAGACACCAGTAAGTGGAAGTAATGTTCTGCTCAGCTTGGGTACCTTGTGGTCGCTATTCACATATCCCCTAGACACCAGTAAGTGGAAGTATTGTTCTGCTCAGCTTGGGTACCTTGTGGTCACTATTCACATATCCCCTAGACACCAGTAAGTGGAAGTATTGTTCTGCTCAGCTTGGGTACCTTGTGGTCACTATTCACATATCCCCTAGACACCAGTAAGTGGAAGTAATGTTCTGCTCAGCTTGGGTACCTTGTGGTTGCCATTCACATATCCCCTAGACGGAGACCCCTGAGGCCATACAAAAAATGTAGATGTTGCTAAAATACACAATTTATGTCTCAATGAATTTTCTTGTAGGGTTAACCATTTCGGAGATATTCCTTGTTATGTGTGTGAGTTTCGGAAAACTTAGAACTTTCGTGAAAAGGATCATCGTTGTTAAGAATAGTATGTAGGAAAGGGTAGAGAACGTCATGTGAGTGCACATAATATACTTTTTGTTGTGGCCCTGCAAAGAACATAATTTGAAAGTCATCACATGGCGATCCGCTGTTAATATTGGTAATTGCTCAAACCTAGCAAGTCCCATTTACACTTGTGTATGATAATTTCTGCATACGTTTATGTCGATTAACAGAAAGCAAGTTGCAATAACATTTTGTAAGAATAGTTTGATTGGATTTGAGTCCCGTAAATGTAGTTATCATAAAATAATTCCTGTATTTAATGCAAAAGATTAAAACTATGTAGTGTTCTGTGTTCGGAGTTTTTCAAAATGTTTCCAAAATGCACCACATTCACCTGTCGGAACTAATACTGTTGGAGCTTGATAATTATTGTACTTGTAAATCCGGCTGTTTGTTGCATGAATGATGCACTAAACAATAGTATGTACTTGAAGTAAAGTTCACGTGAACGGATGTCCAATATGTCTAAGTAAAGTCGGATAATGCATTCCTTATTGAACCCTAAGAATGAGAAACAAGAATGAAACCTCTCATTTCCAAGGTAAGGTTTCATTTGAGATTTGGCAGGCGTTGATGTTGCTGTGCGATACTTTTAAAGCACCTTGTAGGAATTCGCGCCTTGATCTTGACCTTGTAGTGAACTCACATGAAAGTTTAAGACCAGAATATTTTGACACAGCGTGGGGTCAACAAAAATAAAAGCGGGTGAAGTCACGAAATATGTCCCCGTTCACCCCGCATTTCATATTTTTAGCATTTTATTATTAAATTAAACTGTTGCTATTCAAACTTAGCGTGTCTTGAGCTTTGCTTTGAGTCTTAGTACGTGCAAAAGGACGCGATTCTTTTTGTTTCCGCTGTTAGCTTTGGAAGAAAAATATACTTCCCCAAATTTAAAGGAATCCACCGCTGAATATCTTTTCTAGATAGTTCTCAAATGAGATTTTGATAATGCATAATTTTGTTTAAAGAAAAAGCAATACTTGGGCCTACATGTATAAAATTTTACAAAGATAATTTCTGTTAATTTGGCTTGTTGCACTTTTGTTGCACTAAATGCATGCACCTCATTCTGTTACACGTAGCATGGTGTAAGCAATTCCTATGGCTGAAACAATTTCGGTCTGATTTTGTGTGGAATAGGTTCCACCTCTCGTATGAATTTTACTTTCTGATCTAGTGTATAATATTTCCTTTTCTGCTCTCCATGGCTGATTAAAAACAATTGAACTGAAAGACAAAACCTATAATTACTAAACACCAGATACCGAAAATATTTCTTCTCATTTGTTGCTACGACATTGTCCCGCCGAAAGCCTCTGTCTCTTTTGTTTCCGCGGCCGAAAGCCGCCCGCTCAGTCTTTATCAACACAATTAAGGAAAATACTCAGTTTCTTTTAAGATAGCATATGTCGTATGCTGATAATTACGTATAACAGCGAATTGTATACAAAGTTCTATTAGCACATTTCTAAATTACATTTTGCTGGAACCTAAAAAAATTTCATTAAAATACGAATTATTTAGAACTGGGTTACGTATAAAGCAGTTTCAACTGTTTTGTTTTTCAGGTTATTGAGCTTCAGAAATGAATTTTGCTGCCTTTGTCAAGTGTTCGACAGGATCAATATTTAAATTAATATCGAGCCCTCTATTGTATGAATTATTGGGCTAGCTTATACCACTTTTCATATAATTCCTAAACCGGTTTATATACCCTTGTCACAGGCACCGTAATGAAAGCAATTCGAATAGCCATAATCGTTAGCGAGATGAAATGGACTAGTCAGTTCAAAGCCGAAAGTTGCGAGATCGAATTCCAGCTACTGCAATCAAATGTGGACGTGGTAAAGGATGGGGAGAGCCCACGTAAAATCATTGAGATGGCATGCGCGGGAATGACGACGGGATTACATTTGATTGCAGTTGCATGAATTTTGCTTGTTAAAAAGGACACTACAGTAATATTGAAATAAGTTAATATATTTGAATAAAATATTTACTGATATTTGTATTATTTTTAAATGTAAAAAATATGAAAACAAAACACTTAAAGTATTCTAAAACTTCGACTAATATTTTGTTGCCAACAGGGTTATTTTAAAATATATAATTCTGAATTGCAACTGATTTTTACTTTCTCTACTGGTAAGTAGGGGAAGTATTGTATTCCACCCAAAAATTCGATGTCGAGATTTCACCGGAAATACATGTTTTGAGGTCCCCTGAATCCAAAGAAAGCATTTTTAGAAAAAGGTCCGTGTGTGTGTCTGTGTGTCAGTCTGTCAGTCTGTGGACAGCATAACTCAAAAACGAAAAGTCGGTTAAAAACCAAAGTTGGTATTTAAGTTTAATGTCTTTCAAGGATGCGACACGAAGATTTTGAAGAAAATAGCCCCACCCTAAACTACCCTTTACATGGAAACTTTTTCGAAAATTTTGATTTTCTTGAAAATGGCTCTAACGATTTTGATTAAAATGTCATATGTTTGAGATATTTTGATGACAAATGAAATGTATATTTTGAATTTTGTGGCTATTGCCCCTGTAGCCGTATATACTCTGGACGACTTTTGCATAACTAGTAAACCGTTAGAGATATACCAAATTATACTATACAAATATGTAGATCTTGCTAAAATACACAATTTATGTCTCAATGAATTTTCTTGTAGGGTGAACCATTTCAGAGATATTCGTTTTTATGTGTGAGTTTTGGAAAACTTAGAACTTTCCTGAAATGGATCATCGTTCATTTTTTTATATGTTGCGTGTGCAAAGATAACGGAATCTCAAAGCTTTAAACGATTTGACTATCGCACAAAGCCTACTGTATTCTAATATTCCCCCTGCACCTACAAGGAAATAAGTAATAACATAATTTGTACAAATGTTTATCTCAACTAACAAGAAGATATAGAAATAAGAGTTTGTAAGAATGGTTAGTACAAGAGTAGAGAAAGTCATGTGAGTGCAACACATCAGATTTTTCTTAATGTTTCCAAATCACTTTGCAACAATTTGCAGCTTTAAATGGTTTGACTATTCGTAAAGTGCATGGAAAAGATGACAGAATTTGAAAACTCCATTGTGTGGCGCATTTATAAATAGAGCTAAGGAATTTTGACCCACATATCAAGATGAAAAGAATTTAATTTCCGACTGTTGCAGAATTCCCTTCCCTGGTAAAGTTTAACATAAAGAAAATGTATTAGTTAAAAATGCACAACTCGTTAAAATAAAACATACAGGGGCCAGTTCTTAAAACAGTTTACTAACGCTATTCCTTTTATCTATACTGTATCTATAACGAAATGTAATGTAGCTATTTCTACAAAGATTTTAATTAAAATTAAGTAGGTGGAAAAATATTCTTTTAGAAGAATTGTTTCTATGTACACTAATAAAGAATAGATGGAGAAAGTGATGTGAATGTGACATCAGATTTTTGTCCCAATTGTATGCCACAAACTTGAGAAAAGGCTAATGACCAGAGATTCCCTTTAAACACTCACCTTCCGCAACTGTCAACTTGTAATATTTTTCCAACACACTTTTTCACATAAAAGAAAAAGTAAAAGCTTTGCAGGTTTCGCTACGGACATCCCAAACTGATCCTCTTGCCAGAAAAGTTGTCGAAGAGGTGACAAAAAATCCTAAATCGATAGTAAACTTGTCGGCTTGTTCTGCTCAATTTCCGGGTATGGAAGAGTTGACCAACTTTTCTTTACATTGGTTGTGACATTTCGTGAACTTTAGTTTGAAGTAAGAAAAAGCTGTACAAACACGAGGTGCTATATAACCAGTTTTAATTGAAGAAAAACAATTAGACAAGACTTCCAAAAATTAACTGTTTTGAGTCGTTAGAATACAAACAGTTAAATTTGTTTACGAAATAGGTAGTGCGCAGGTGGATAACTTTCTACCAAAGGTTGCAAAATTTGGTGTGCATAGGTTGAACAAAATGACAATTTAGAAATGAATAAACTTAATTTTCACTTATTTTAGGCAACTGGCACGAAAACCACCTCCCCCCCGCCAACCAAACTACTCGTGGGACAAATTGATTATAACTAAGTCTGGGATGGGAGAATTTTCTTGTATTGTGAAGATACTGGACTTAAATGCAAAATGTAGTGTTCATCCTGCATTTCGTTTACGAACTTATGCTGTACCACATGAATCACTTTTTACTTTCTCTCCTGGTAAGTAGGGGAAGTAATTATATTCCACCCAAAAATTAGATGTCTAGATTTCACCGGAAATATGTTTTGAGGCCCCCTGAATCCAAAAAAAGCATTTTTAGAAAAAGGTCCGTGTGTGTCAGTCTGTGTCAGTCTCTGGACAGCATAACTCAAAAACGAAAAGTCGGTTAAAAACCAAAGTTGGTATTTAAGTTTAATGTCTTTAAAGGATGCGATACGAAGATTTTGAAGAAAATAGCCCCACCCTAAACTACCCTTTACATGGAAAATTTTTCAAAATTGTGATTTTCTTGAAAATAGCTCTAACGATTTTGATTAAAATGTCATATGTTTGAGATATTTTGATGACAAATGAAATGTATATCTTGAATTTTCTGGCTATAGCCCCTGTAGTCGTATTTACTCTGGACGACTTTTGCATAACTGGTAAACCGTTAGAGATAGACCAAATCATACTACACAAAAAAATGTAGATCTTGCTAAAATACACAATTTATGTCTCAATGAATTTTCTTGTAGGGTGAACCATTTCAGAGATATTCGTTTTTATGTGTGTGAATTTTGGAAAACTTAGAACTTTCGTGAAATGGATCATCGTTGTTCATTTTTTATATGTTACGTGTGCAAAGAGAACGGAATCTGAAAGCTTTAAAACATTTGACTATCGCTCAGTCTACTGTATTCCCATATTCCCCTTGCACCTACAAGGAAATAAGCAATAAGATAATTTGTACAAATGTTTATTTTAACTAACACGAAGAAGATATAGGAATAAGAGTTTGTAAGAATGGTTAGTACAAGAGTAGAGAAAGTCATGTGAGTGCAACACATCAGATTTTTGTTACATGCATTTCGATGAAATCTCTACATTGGAAATTATGCAAAACGAAAACTCCTCTGATCTACTACAGGTAGGGTGCAGAGAAAGTAATCATTAGCCCTGTTTTAAGTATTTTCCATATTTGTCTCTCGTGAATTGAGTGATACGTATGGAAAATATCTCTCATAAGTAGTTTCTTTGCAGCAAGATTTGCTGATGTTTTATTTATAACTTGGATTGCTTAAGTTTGAAATGTAGGTATATGTAAGTTTGGTTGGGCACGCGCTAGGTAAATATTAGTTTGTGGCTTGGCAGTATGTAGAGTAGATCTCCGCATACCTAACGCATGACGCATTGTTGCTGGAGTTGTGGCGGTCTTGCTCTAATGCGCAGGGTTGGGCTGGCTCTCCGGTCTCTGCATTGCGGCGGCATCATCGGCCCGCGCGCGCTAGGTGGTGGGGTTGGCTAACAGGTTTGACGTCGTCGTCGTCGTCGCCGCCGTCGTTGTCGCGGAGCACCCCCTCTCTCCCCCTAGCTCGTTCCTCCCCGGTTCGATGGGGGTTCTGCTGCAGTCGGCACTCGGCGTCCGGACCCGCCGGATCGCTCCGGTCGTCGGGGCCTCCAGGCCTTGACGTTGCTGCGAGCTCAGGGGTCGGGGTTTCTTCTGCAAAGTGAAACACCGAATTGGCTGAAATAATGGTGAGTCTCACGATATAACTGTAATTTTAGTATTGTTTGGAACACACTTTAGAATCCTGCGTCAGCCATCGTGGAACGCATCCTTTGCAAGTGCACCTTCCAGCTAGAAGTTCAGCATTTCTGTTAAAGCACATGTTTGTTCATGAGCCTTCCAGGTTGTTTTCCACAAAGTGAATGTTCATACACGTACTGGTAAGTCAAGTAGATTATAAGTATGTTAATAAAACACAGGTTCTAGTTTACCAATTGTTCCTCTTACCTCGTGCCTCAAAAGCCAATTCAGCTAAGATTGAATTCCCAAAAATGCTGTTGACATACACGAAACAAAATCTCCCATGTAAAAGGTTTGTTCATATCATGATTTAAGATGATGCATATTTGCTTACAGGTAATAATTGTGGGGGAAAAAATTAGAAAAATATTTTGTTCTTTAACGACGCTGTCAATTGCCAGGATCACATCAGCGTCGCCGGTGTGCCGGAATTTTGTCCCGCAGGAGTTCTTTAACATGCCAGTAAATCTACTGACATGGAGCTGTCGTTTTTAAGCACACTTAAAAACCATCGGTCTGGGCCGGATTTGAACCCGCGACCTTGGGATCAGTAGGCCATCGTCTAACCAACTGAGCCACCCAGACCGACAATAATGTGGACAAAATGTAATTGTGTTGAGGTAGACATAGTGGCTGCAGAGTCTTCAAAGTTCTGAAGCAAACTGTCGTAGTGCAGATTTTTGCAGTGTTCCCTTGAGCTGTAGTGTTAAAATTGAAGTAGAAATAAAGCATCAATTGGATTTTCACACCTGCGTATATTGTTTTGGTAGCAGCGAAACTTGGAAACTGTGTCATATTGTGTTGTCAAATCGAAGTTGGTCTTCTGTACTGAATGACATTAAACAGTGTATTATTTGTTGTTTTTCTTGTATTTTTTTTTTTTTTTTCAAACCTGTTGATCAATGCTTGTTATTTTTGGGAACGAGTGGTGGGGAGGTCGCGATCCGGGTTTCTGCCGCAGCAAACTATAATTGTTGCGCAAGGCTGTTTCTCTGGAGTTTCAGCATGTGACCCATGGCAGCACCTGCAACTAGAGTACAAAATAATGGCTTAATCAGTGAAGTTATGTAATCTTTGTACTATTTATGTGCATTAAATTCTTTTTTATTTAAAAAATTAAAGCATAATGTGAAGCTTGAAGTGAAATGGTTTCCAACAAGACATTGTGTAGGTTATAAGTTTATTGATCGATTCGTCTTGATGCATTCCCGACATAAAGCAAAAGCATCAAAACTGCAGTAATTCACAATTTTTGTTGTCTTTTTGCCACCGTTTAGAATGAGTTAAAACCATTTAATAAGGTAAAGCATTGCAGGTTATGTAGTGTTTGGTCTCTACGTTAGTGTTTTGTTCTACAAACCCTTTTATAAGGTATTCTCTTAGCAAAGCTAAATTAAGTTCTGCTGCGCGCCTAATAGTGCAAATATCTTGGTTGTAAATGAATTCTATAATTGTAATTTGCATATGTAATACAGAAGGAGAGCTCCTGTTTTTCAAGTATGAAATGTGTCTTTTGAAACATTAAAAATTGTCACCTAAGCTTCTCAGGGGTTGGACGAAGTAAGTTCTAAATCGTGCCTTATTTACTCATACTTTTTTACATTTATCCTACAAACCTTCAACCTAGCTTATTTTAAAAATATTCTCCATATAATGTTTGTTTCTTGATACGTAAAATCACTGTTTTTTACCTTTTGTGTATATTTTTCTTGTTGCTAGTATTTTTATTTTTGAGTAAAATTTATATCTGGCTATTGCCATGAATCTTTTAAGGGCGCTGATGACCTCGAAGTTGAGCACCCTTAAACCAAACCAAACTGATACCTAAAAACTCTGCGTAGAAATTGTAAAGGTTTTTAAAACTATTTTTACACAATATTTTGTAGAGTTATATCAGTCTACTGGCATAAAAATAATTATTTTTCAAGGCGCATTTTGTCACGAAATACTTTATTCACACACACACACACACACACACACACACACACACACACACACACACACACACACACACACACACACACACACACACACACACACACACACACTGCATTTTTAATAACTTGGGAAATATTTACACATAAAGGAAAAGGATATCACATTTCTTTCATGTTTCTGTACGTGCTCTGAAAACGCAATGTTAATGAAATGGACATATTTCTATGCAAAGCATTTTGTATAAAAATACTGGAAAATGGGAGAAGCATTAAAGTTTTCATCTAACCGTTCCAAGTGAATTCTGAGGAGTGGTTCAAAATTCATTTTGGAAAAACTCAAATTGGCAGTATAGAAATTTAAAAGGTTTTGTAACATGTGTATTTTTATCTAAATTTCGACTCTCCCTTATTTCTTAATCGTAATATGAAAATACTAGTATAGTTGACCACGTTAATACTACTAATCTAAATTACTGTTTGTTTAAATTGGCAGATTGCTAGGGACCTACTTTTAGTGAGGGCCTAATGGAAATGTGTATCAAAAATCTGGACCAAAAGTGAATGTTGCTTTTTCATCCGCAAAAAAAAATTGTTTAATCCGTTTAAGCAAAAATACAACTAATGTTTAGCCTTCGTTTGACATTTACAATGTAGAACTCGGTAAAATGAAACATTTGCAAGTTTGGGTCATTCCTAAAATAAATCGGACACAATTGCATAAACTTACAAGGAATCGTATCATTTTAATGAATAATCATATGAATGTAGTTTTTATACCTAACATAACTTTATAAAATATTTATTTCTAAAGCACACCTGTAGAGTTTTCACAGATACACTTTTAAGAAGTTCCTATTGCATATTTTAGTGTTTGTAAGCTTCAATTTAGCTGAAAATCAAATTTGTGTGAAAAGCTACTGAAGTTCTAAACCCTTTCCTATATGTTTGAAATTACCTCATTTCATCATTTAATTTAATCGAAACTTCCAATAGCTCATTCCTAACTCCTTAGTATGTGATTTAGATGAATACATGAAGTTTGTACGACACTTAATGTGCTTGCTAAAAGAAAGAACTTGTACTTGAAAAGTTGCTGAAATGCAAATGTTGAGGCATCTTGAATTAAAACAAATATAAGAGAAAGTTTTTGTCGAGCATGCTGAGAATCTGAAAATAAGATGAATAATTTTCATGTTGAAGTTACATGTCATTAAGAGATAAGATTGTGGAATACAAAAATATATATGTTGATTTTACTATAACATCTTGTCTCTGGCGCGAAAGACCCGGGTTCGATCCCCGGTACCAACATGGGGATTTTGTCCCCTCTGGGAGGTCTGACACGGGGTGCACTCAGCCTCGTTAGGTCCGGGGGGACCAATTGAGGAGCTACTTGATGGAAAAGTAGCCGGCCCAGGTCGAGAAGACCGCATAACTGGCCGGGAGGCCTCGGGGCGCTGACCATATCCCACCCTCCAGTACTGCACCTCGCCAATAAAGCCTGTAGTGGGCAGAGGTGGGGGACGCAACGGCTGGGCGGTAGGCGTGGGCCCTTCATGGGCTGTTGCGCCGGGGTTTAGTTTACTATAACACTTTTGTAACGAGCTTTACAAAGACCCCTTAATTCTAACAAAGACAAAATTTTGCTGGAAAAATTTGGTGTATATCCACACATCCTTTCTGCCCATTATAAATTCATATATCAGCATTTTTATATTAACGTCCTCCAACGTAATTTCATATTGGGCGATGAATGATGCTCTAATGAGCTGAGGTCCAAAGAGCTTAAAGTTATCCGACATTCGTTTTTTCAGGATAAGGGAAAATCTCGGACAAACTATACGGATAACTCGCCTTTACCCAGATTTGAATTCGGGACCTCTTCGATTTGAGGCAGACACCTTACCACTATACTATAGTTATTTCTCTCTCCTCGTTATGTATATCTTTACGTAGGAATGTTTCCAAATGAAGCATCAAATACTTGCATATAACATGCGGATATAACATCCAAAATTTTGGTCTGGTATCAACATGGAGTATCTTAAAATTGCCAACACTGCCAAACATTTTGACACTGTATTTTACTGATCTTTCTCCTGTAGCAGGCTTTTGACTGGTATGGTTTGCTAATTTTAAACAATTGCGCCAAATTCAGAATGTATATTTAATATCGGTATTATTTCAAATTTACTTGCAGTGAAAACGTAGGAGTCGTTTTTTGAGAAATGAGATCGGGGAATGTTCTTGAAAGTTTTCACTTGACAGGCTCAATGACAACTTTTCGTTCCTGAAATATGCTCAAACCCAAATGACAGGCCCTTAAACTCTACTCATCAGACATATACAGCCGTATTTTTGGGGGTTCAGTGGACCTCAAAACGTGTACTTCGGTGAAATCTCGGTATTTTAATTTTTGGTCAATACTTCCTCTGCCTGCTATTGGCAAGCGGTAGAGAAAGTAGATAAAGCCTCCCCATCTTCAACAAAACCAGTCGGCACCATTTTAGCAAATATTTGTGGTAGACAGGAAACAAATGCGATACGTATTTACTATATATAATTTTAGCACATGTGAAACAATTGTTTTTGGGTAAAGAAAGTCACCATCTGCTTTTCTCTCCTTAAAACTCTGTACATAAATGCAAACATGCCCTTGAACAGTCAAGACAAGGGTTTACATCGTGTTAACTAACAAGGTTGTATGTGACGCATTGGAAGGTTTTCGGTCGCCTGTGATGGACAGGATTTCTTGGGGGAAGTCTTTCCAAAGCGTAAAGCTTATATCGATTACCTACTGCGCAGTTAAAGCCGACTTAATTTCCAGTGTGTAGGTATATGCTATTAAACAGGCTCGCGTCACTGCTTCTGTACATAAGCGCCTTCTCGAGGTCATTTGTAATCAACGAAGTGCTTCTCGTGCCCTATGCGCAACATTAACTCGATAGCGCTGTACAACGAAGGGGCTATCAGGCAAATAAATTACCTATTACTCGCATGCTTACCGATTAACGCTCCACTCCGTCGGAGAGCTTTTTACTTCGTGACCCTGATGTGCGATTAAGTTTGGTGCCTTCTCTTGTGAGGACATTTACATCAGTTTTTGGGTTTCGTTGCACAAATAGATACGACTTCGAATTTTGCTATTTACCCAACAAATGGCCCCTATTACTTGTTTAGTTAAAGCTTGTCGATAAGTATCCTAACTCCGCTGAATGTTTCTTTCCTACTGATTCCCTGTGGACGCAGAGCAAAGAGAACATGCACCCCACAGTCATCCATTGATCTTTCTCGATCTATCGGTCATCGAAAATAAACCTGACTTTTTGCCCATCCTGGACAATGTTCACGTAACTTGTGAGTGCAAGGGTATTTTTTAGAGTCCACTCTAGTGAAAGGCTGCTATAATAATTCCAAGTGAATAAAAAATGTCACTCTCCACAAATTGGGTCATGATTTTGTTCACAAACCATAACAAAACCACGAATTTAGCGAAAGAGTTCCGTATTGGGCATAAACAGTTGAATAGCATACACAGCGTGTCTTAAAGAGGAAGTTTTTGTTTGACACTGAATTTGAAAGTGCAATTTGCGCACTTGAAACTGTTTAGACATGTGTTGCGGTTGCAAGTGAACGCAGTTTTCGCAGCCATTAGTAGGGGGTTTAGTGATCTCACTCTTCTAAAAAGCAAATGGTTACGCTTGCAATCGCTAGTCTTAGAAATCCTCTCAAATACCGGGCTCCAAACGCTTATTACATTGGCTCAAATACGGATATAATTATCTGGGATATGGGAGATTTCGAGAACTTTCTAATGAATTTTTCCGCAATCCTAGTTGCAGGAAATGTGTCTTAACTCCAGGTTGTCAACAATCACTCGCATTGCCATGGATTATATACTTAGTGATTCAATTTCAGCTGCTATAACAGCCTCAATAAGATCTTGAAAATACCAAACTCTGGCTTCATCCTTGGCCCTCTGTTTTCCAGTGAATGTATTGTTCAAAACTCCATGTAGGTGGAATCTCGCCAGTCTCCTCAAAGTGAAACCCGTCTCATCCCTTCAGTTAGTGGCAACAGATTCAACGTTCTTGCTTCCAATGTACTTAATTTATTCATCGTCCTACCAATGGTCACGGGAACCAGGCAAAAGGCTGTGTTAAAGAAGCGCATCTGCCGTCATTCCAACCAGAAGTGTACACTCCAATTTTGTTGATCTGGGTAAAGTCGCGTGTATATTTATATAGTCTGTATACTTCACAGAAAAATATTTTCGCTTTGCACTCCTTGCATTATTTAGTCCCACTTTTGCAAGATTTAAACACTTCAGCGAAATATACCTGCGAATTAGGTTTCTTTCCTTAAGCGTGTTTTACGGAGTCAAGGACTCTACTTGACAGCGACAGAGCTGTGAGCAAGTTTAACCTATATGGCGGGCAGTTGCCGACCCCTGGTTAAGATAATCGATTTCGTATTCTGTCTACTTTGCTGATGCTTTTAGTGGCTACAATTTTAGTCTTACTTAGGATGAAACTCTTTAAAATCATTTATTCGCATGCAATCCTCACAGATAAAGAAAGCTCTTGCTTCTCGAGCAACAATCTAGGTTGTGCGAACTTGTTTGGCTAAAGGACGAACAATTAGAAGTCTGTATTGTCAAAGACGTTGAACATGCACATTAAATATAGATACGCATTTTAAATTTAAGATTTTGTAATAATGTTCTGGCTACACACGCTTCAGTTCCCGGGAAAGATGTCGAGTAGTATCGACTCTTTGTACCATAAGGTTTATATTGTGTACTGTAGGCAAAACACAAGGGAAATGTTGCAATATAGACATTACTTTTCACAAACACATTTTCAGAAGTGTTTTATTATATGTTAGTGCATACATATCGCAAGAAGCTTAGAACTTTTTAAAAGAAGTAATTGTTTTTAACCTTAAAATAAATTTTCATTAACGTTAATATTACAGATTGAGGAGTCATAAGGGACCTTGAAGTAAATTTGATAGTTTGTGAACATGACTAGTGGAAAATGAAATGGGTTACTTTACAGACGAACTCATTCGACTTCCACATTCCACAGCAAAAGTAAAAGTATTTTCTAGGAAAGCTTGCTGCCTTTCTAAGGTACACGACTAAAACTAGATAAAGTGTCCTACATTTTACATGAAGGTTTTGTCCGATTGCGAGAAAGCTTTGTGCTCGATGGATGCTGGGTTTAACAGACAAAACACACATTCGAATAGACACTTCTCAGGATACTTGTTTAAACGTTATTCCAGGTTTTTCCTACGTATAACACCACTAAATAAAACGTCGATCCCATAACTACACGCCTGAGACGAAGGAGCAGTGCAAACTGGTGGCAACAGCTGAATCTGCTCAGTCAGAACAGTCCCAATGCAGGCAGGTATAAACATGGCTATAGTTTTATGGGACTCTGATTATGGAGCTCATAAACCACGTCAAGAAGGGCGGAACCATCACTAGGGAGTATTGCGCTTAGCTATAGGGTGAACTGGAAGACGTTATTCAGGCTATACGAAAAAGTTCTTTTGCCACGATAACGTCAGGTTTTTGCTGCAGAACTGACTTTCGCTTTGAACTAGTTCAACATCCGACATACGCGCCGGATTTGGCTCCAACATTTACTTTCGTTCCCAAACGTGAATAAATGGCTGTATGGCTGAGATTGAAGCTTGAGACGGAGAATTATTTCGCACAGATGGACAATCTTATTTTCCTAAGGAATTAAAAAGTTGGGAAATCTGATTAAATTGATAATATAAGGCGACTATGCTGAAGAAAAAATATCTCGAATATTGTTTTTACTTGGTCAGATCGATAAACTTATAGAACTTCCCTTTCGGAAAACGGTATTAGGTAAAGTGGCAAAAATCTCCGAACTTGGATTAGGGGAAAAATACGATTAAAATAGCAAGTTATCCTAATGCATCGGAAAGCAACTTAAATAGTTCTATCCTGTAATAGCTATGATTGTATAAGCTATGAAGTTTCTAAAATCACTCACTGAGATCACTATTGTAGGTTTTTAAAAAGTGGGTTTACACACATTTGGATACTCATAAGTAGACTGGGAGAGAGATTGCAGAATAAAATTACGTGGACATTTTCCGATACTTTCCCCTTTAACTAGTTTATCAATGTTGGGACGTAATGTCCGGAAGTAAGAATTCAGGAAACTGCGTTGGAAAGAGATGCACTATTTGAAGAATTCGCCTTCCTTTTCTATGCATATTGCACAGAAACTTCTTTAAACGTTTTTCCAGTTTTTTCCTACGTATAATAACACTAAATAAAACGTTGATTCCATAACTACACGCCTGAGACGAAGGAGCAGTGCAAACAGTGGTGGCACCAGCTGAATCTACACAGTCAGAACAGCCCCAATGCAGGTAGGTATAGTCATGGCTATAGTTTTATGGGACTCTGATTATGGAGCTCATAAACCACTCAGGAAACTGCGTTGGAAAGAGTTGCACGATTTGAAGAATTCGCCTTCCTTTTCTATGCATATTGCACATGTACTTTTGCCCCGCCGACGGAAATATTTAGTGCGCAGTTTCCGAGCTGATGTTTGGAAATAGCTTAAATGGCGTAAGATGATAATTCCATGGAATGGGCTGTTCCCCGCGTTTGTAGTGCGTTGCCGCTGATAGCATCTGTTGTAATTGCTGTTACCCGGTTATTGTGCGTCATTCGCTTTGCGCCTGCGCATTAGGCAGCGTTCGTTACACCGCATCATGTGGAAGACGAAAATAGCCTATTTGCAGATGGCTGGTGGTGTTTCCCCAATTTCCAGGCGACATGGCTTTTAGATTTCTTCTTTAATGACTAGGGTTGCTCGTTATCGACTTCCGCCCACTAGCCTCAACTTCGATTCCCTGTCGGGTCAAGCTGCGCGCTGCGAGGTTTGTGCTTCAATATAAATTTATTTAGCCGGCATGCCGTTTGCATTGAACCGTTTCGTCTCTGGAGTTTCTCACTGAAGTGGCCTAACTGAGTTATGGAAACGCTTCGTTAAGTTCAGACTTGTGTACAAGCATTTAAGGAAATTCTGAAATATTTGACAAAAACGCGAAAATCTCAACCAACTACTTTTTTCGTAATAAAGTAGTATGGATTTTCAAGCTCTAGAAATTTTGGAGTTTAATTTTTGAATCAACAAAAGCCCTAAATGCGCAGTGCATGTTTGTTAACCCCTCGCAGATCTTGCCATCTTCTGCACTTTTTCTCAGCACTTTGTCGTGTGAATATTATGTCCCACATTTCAGAAAAGTAAAACATTTAAAACACAAATGCTGTAACTTTTATTTTTTAATACAGTAATTTTCAGAACAAATTTTTAAATATCTAGAAATACTGTAGCAATAATGCAAGTCACTTTATTGTCCTCTAAATGTTACTACAAAAAACGCAATTTTCTTCTCGTACTTAACACAGTCCACAATTTTTCCTATGACAACTCAACTGTTTTTCTCATCATCTTAGTCTTTCCTTTGTCTTTCTTCACTTTCTCTGTCACATTAATTACAGCGTTACAGTCACTCGCGAGGACCGACGTATCCTCCAGGACGACACACACACGCACAGCAGTCTCACGCTGACACATTGACCGACTCATTCCCCTAGTTCTACTCTCACGAAGAGCAGGTCGCCCGGGTCAACCCGGGTAGTTGGGTTCTCTTCTTTGCTACTGACTGTGGGGTGGGAAGCGCCACGGGGATGTCTGCCCATCCAACAGTGCCCAGTGCCCAATCTGCACACTTGGCCGAGAAACCGAACTCACTGACTCGTGTCCTTTTATACTGGGCATCACGTCAAACGACCTTTCGAGAAACTTCACACACACGCACCGTGTTAATTCAGGTAGAAGCCTCGCGAACCTTCTCGATTCCTTTTGTTTCTGCCGACTCGTTGTTTACGGTCACGTACACACACAGTCGCACGAGGCAGCCCGGCCTTTAACGTATCTAACGTTACAGTACTTCTTGAATCTATAACATTGTTTTCAGGATAATTAAAGATTCAAACATGTAATATTTTAAAAATGTATTAGTGTAAAAACTGCAGTCGGATCAAGATATTTATAAAAATACGTCATGTGGAGCATTTCGAACTGAAAGTGAACAAAGTGTGTGCTATAAATTTCAGTCCGATAGCATATGGTCAAGATTTTAGAAATTTCATAAATGCATTATGTTTACACCAAGATGGTTCTCTTTAATGTGAAATTTTTTAACTTCTTCAGACAGAATTTAAATAGTTCGGTTTGAATGTTTCACAATACAATGTTTTAAACATTGTCGACCATGCTACCAAATTTGGTATGCTCCTAGTTCCAGTTCCACCGCAAGGGCTTGACAGAAAGGTAAATTCTCCTGCAGAAACCTTTACAAGCTGAAAGGTCCCGAGATCGAGGCCGGGGTACTGCTGCTCGTAGTTTGGTGTGGATTTCAAACTTTAATGCTAAATCGTTCTTTAAGAATAGAATTCACAAACTTATTTGTATGCAAAGGATATGTCTATGCTTAGTGCTTGAAATAGTTTATTTAGGAGTACGACAGGGTTGCCCAATGGCGCCGACACTGCAATAAATAATTATAGCAGCGATAGCCGAATGGCAGAGTCAGCTAGAACATAATTTTAAGATTAATAAAACAAGTTTAAATACTATTCTATTTGCTGATCAGGTTATTCTGGCAGAAAATGAGAATGTTAAAAGCAACTACATTTCAGTTGGAGAAGACAATTTAAATATATAGGTAGTGAAAACAAGTGATGGCATCACTGGGAAAATGCCCAATAAGGTCCAAAATAGTGATCGACAACAAATCTATAGAAAAGGTACAACATTGCAATTATTTGGATGTGATGTATCGTTTGACTATGACAAAGGTTTGAATAATAAAATGTATACATTTCAAACTATGCTGGACTATTGAAGAACGTTAATAAAACAGAAAGAAACATTGCTTAAAGTTTATAACACAATGGCAGTACCCATTTTGACTTACGGCTCAGAGTTGGACCATGCATAGAAAAAAAAAAAGAATGATAGAAGCAGTAGAAAGGAAATTTCTTAGATATGTTGCTGGACATTCATTTACAGACAGTATGAGAAGCGAAGTTATGAGCAAAACAAACTGCAATACAAACCCAAAGGAAGCAGACATTGGAAGACCTCGACGCCGATGGGTGGATGACCTCTGAGCCGGAACAGGTCAATTTGGCCTATCTTGATAAAGATAGTGAAGTCCGATCTTAGTGTGGGATCTGAGTCCATTCATCAAGCGCTCTAACAAATGGCAGCTATATTTCCTCTGCAGTTGAAATTTATCTGACCACACCCTTCCGATCCGCATTCGACCCAGAGGTGGTTCATCCACTACCAACAGTGCCAGTCAGAGGAACAAAGGCGACCAAAACATTAAGCTTACATTGTGCGTTCGAGGTAGCTATGGATGGGAGTGGCTTGGTCTGCCCCCCCCCTCCCGCCCACACCTAGCAATGTGCGATAAGATCCGAATTTCAATTATATAGTAAAATTGCTGCTTTCTTTACCCGTCAGCTATACAGGAACTATTATATTCCCTCCAAAAATGAATCCTTGCTCACAACGCATTTTAATGTTTGCGCGTGTGCATAACAAACTAAAACTGGCATTTAAGTTTACATCTTATAAGAACGTGGCACAAGCATTCCCCGCACCAAATAACCCTTTAAAGGAGAATTTTTCATTACGCCTGATGGCTGTCGAATCTGAGGAAAATGTCATGAGTTTAAGGAACTTCCACAACTATAGTAAAATTATTGTCCTTAATTTTCTGAGGATGTGTTGAGTCATCTTCATTGTATCATCTAACCGTAAGAGACAAATTTACTCACAAAAAGTGATTGTTTAAAACGAGCGATTTATTTCAAATAAGCTTTTTGCAGCATCACTTCAAATTGTCCAATGTGAAATTTTTAAAGTGATGTCCCTTTCAGTTTTTCTGTGTCGCGGAAACATTGAAAGTTCAAAACCCACTAAATGTTTTACCGTTACTTTGCTCTCCTGCATCTACAGTCTATTTCTGCAACCTTTTCATTTTTTAATCCATTTTCCGCTCATGCTGCGAAACGTGGGATGTTGCAAAACGCACAGAGTGCAGTAATTTAATTTTTACCTCGTATGTTAACAAAATGCATTTATCCAACTTCTGATATGTAGGTATATTGTTGCAGACATATTTCATAGTGAATTGTAATCATTTAAATATTACTGTCATTGTTTTCTTTCACATTTATCTACGATTTAATTCATGTAGCGTTTTAATATAACTATTGGTGCAAGCAGCCACGTTACTTTCAGTTGATTTAATCAACACTACCAAGCGTGACGAATAAATCACCAGTTCGCAGAGGCTAGCGTGATAGTTTGCTGTTCGGACACAGGCGATCTTTTTCTAAAAATGCTTTTCTGGGTTCAGGGACCTCCAAGCGTGTATTTCCAGTGAAATCTCGATATGGAATTGTTGGTGGAATGCAATACCTGCTCGACCTGTGTGCAAAGAGCGTCAAAGAAAATCTTTGGTGGATTTTGTATCGTTTTCTGTGGTCTTTGGAGGTGTGAGCTTCATAGCTAAACTGGGTGGTCATAAGAGATTTTAACCCCTTGAAAGGCATGTCCTGTATTTGCCGATAAGGCACGGCTACCTATCAGATGCTAGCCAGTGTGATCGAGAGCATAAACACATGTCGTCTGTACGCCATTTTACAATGTTTGTTGCGATTATTGGTGTAAGTATTTACCAGAGGAATGACACGCTTGCGCCGTGGCGTAAAGCAGCCGATGAAATGGTCAAGGCATCGTACAACGATAAACAATGTGACATAGACGCGAGGTGCATGGTGGAGAAAGTAATGTTGCGATATTTTTAGTTGAGTCACGGCCACGGCAGGGTGTTCACTGCGGCAGCTAGGGCGCAACAGATTGCAGTCGGAGGCAAGGGTAGAGCGGGGAGCGGGGAAGCACTGCACCAATACAAGTGCAGCAACAAAGAAGGCCAACTTTTGTTTTCGTTTGCCCTAGTCGCGTCTTCAATCCCGTAAGGCAGCTGATCGACAGCATCTGGGATTTGATTATAACCTTGTAGCAGTTACTTGAATCTATAACACCAAAGTGACTAGACAGTTCACACAACTGTAGATTTATTATGCATTGTAAATTTTAATCACTAATATATTCTTTTCTTTAAAAAATCTGATGTGTTGCACTCACATGACTTTCTCTACTCTTGTACTAACCATTCTTACAAACTCTTATTCCTATATCTCCATGTTAGTTAAGATAAACATTCGTACAAATTATCTTATTGCGTATGTCCTTTTAGGTACAAGGGGAATATTAGAATACAGAAGGCTTTGTGCGACAGTCAAATCTTTTTGACCTTTGAGATTCCGTTCTCTTTGCACGATTAACATATAAAAAATGAACAACGTTGTTGCATTTCGCTGAAGTTCTAAGTTTTCCGAAACTCACACACATAACAAGGAATATCTCCGAAATGGTTCACCCTACAAGAAAATTTATTGAGACATAAATTGTGTATTTTAGCAAGATCTACATTTTTTGTACAGTATAATTTGGTCTATCTCTAACGGTTTACCAGTTATGCAGAAGTCCTCCAGACTAAATACGACTACAGGGGCTATAGCCAGAAAATTCAAGATATACATTTCATTTGCCATAAAAATATCTCAAACATATGACATTTTAATCAAAATCGTTAGCCATTTTCAAGAAAATAAAAATTTTCGAAAAATCTTCCATGTAAAAGGTAGTTTAGGGTGGGGCTATTTTCTTCAAAATCTTCGTGTTGCATCCTTTAAAGACATTAAACTTAAATACCAACTTTGGTTTCTAACCTACTTTTCGTTTCTGAGTTATGCTGTCCACAGACTGACACACAGACTGACTGACACACAGACTGACTGACACACAGACTGACTGACACACAGACTGACTGACACACAGACTGACTGACACACAGACTGACTGACACACAGACTGACTGACACACAGACTGACTGACACACAGACTGACTGACACACAGACTGACTGACACACAGACTGACTGACACACAGACTGACTGACACACAGACTGACTGACACACAGACTGACTGACACACAGACTGACTGACACACAGACTGACTGACACACAGACTGACTGACACACAGACTGACTGACACACTGACTGACTGACACAAACACACACTGACTGACTGACACAAACACACACAGACTGACTGACACGCTGACTGACTGACACGCTGACTGACTGACACGCTGACTGACTGACACGCTGACTGACTGACACGCTGACTGACTGACACGCTGACTGACTGACACGCTGACTGACTGACACGCTGACTGACTGACACGCTGACTGACTGACACAGAATGACTGACTGACACAGAATGACTGACACACAGAATGACTGACACACAGAATGACTGACACACAGAATGACTGACACACAGACTGACTGACACACAGACTGACTGACACACAGACTGACTGACACACAGACTGACTGACACACAGACTGACTGACACACAGACTGACTGACACACAGACTGACTGACACACAGACTGACTGACACACAGACTGACTGACACACTGACTGACTGACACAAACACACACTGACTGACTGACACAAACACACACAGACTGACTGACACGCTGACTGACTGACACGCTGACTGACTGACACGCTGACTGACTGACACGCTGACTGACTGACACGCTGACTGACTGACACGCTGACTGACTGACACGCTGACTGACTGACACGCTGACTGACTGACACGCTGACTGACTGACACGCTGACTGACTGACACGCTGACTGACTGACACGCTGACTGACTGACACAGAATGACTGACTGACACAGAATGACTGACACACAGAATGACTGACACACAGAATGACTGACACACAGAATGACTGACACACAGAATGACTGACACACAGAATGACTGACACACAGAATGACTGACACACAGAATGACTGACACACAGAATGACTGACACACAGAATGACTGACACACAGAATGACTGACTGACAGACAGACTGACACACAGACACACACACGGACCTTTTTCTAAAAATGCTTTTTTTTGGATTCAGGTTCCTCAAAACATATATTTCCGGTGAAATCTCGACATCGAATTTTTGGGTGGAATACAATATCTACTTCCCCTACTTACCAGTAGAGAAAGTAAAAAGGACATACTTAACTTTCCTTGAACAAATAATTATCGCAAAATACGACATAATTGTAGTCTGGTGGTTAGCTTGCTAGCTTCCAAATCCATAAGTCCTCTCTAGAATCAAGGAGTTAAGTCTCTCTCTCTCTCTGTGTGTGTGTGTGTGTGTGTGTGTGTGTGTGTGTGTGTGTGTGTGTGTGTGTGTGTGTGTGTGTGTGTGTGTGTGTGTGTGTGTGTGTGTGTGTGTGTGTGTGTGTGTGAAATAAAACCCAACGTAAATACACAGCTACACAAAGAATAAACGAACGACCATTTCGTAGGTAACGAAAGTTCAGCGAACAATCAAATTAAATTATTTTTATATTATTGAGTCAAGTTTTTACAGGAGACTCAACCCTTAAAGTGTAGACCTGACCTTGAGTATCTGCACTAAGCAAAAGCGTGTTTGTAAATTCCTTATGAAATATTGTAGCTAATTTCTTCGATTTACGTAATTATTCACACACCGTGACATTCTACGTAATAAAATTAAACCGTGAAAGTTCGCTGCTAGTGTTTATTAAAACATTACTTTGCATTCCAAAATCACGATGAACCTGAAATAAGAATCCTCATCGCTACGACTTGAGCTAGATGCAGAGTAAATCAACTAAATGTACAAAATATGTTTAAAGTTGGCTACACATACTTAGATATGCTACTGAATTGACAATAACTCGAGTAGAGAACTTCGCTCAAAATAATGTATCACCACTTCACCTAGAAATTAACGGTATGTAATGCGTGGCGAATTCAAGCTCCAAATACTTATGTGTATTGTATCACAGACTGAGAATTCCGGAGCTTGAGCCAACACCAGTACCAATGCCTCTCCAACCCTAAAGCAAATCCTTCAACTTGCAGTTTAACTTTAGTAAATGCTACGTAACGTTTGGCTCTAAGACCGGCGATTCTCCAACCTGCACCGCGGATCTAAGATGGCGGAAATATATTTCGATATTTTCATTGTTATGAATTTGAATTTTCAAATACTTTTTTCAAGTGGTAAGCTGTTGTTCGCTTTTTGTCGTGGCCATGCTAGTAGTAGCATGGAGTTTCAAACCATCACATAGCCACCCGCTTTTTAAAAACATACCATTTGCTATGAACTCGACTACATCCTTATAACGTGTAAATGTTTACTGAAAGCTTATCTGGTTTACCATGAAGTAGTAGTCCACCTCTGTAGGAGTAGCATGTCTACCTCAAATTCAAGAGGTCGCGAGTTCGAATCTCGATTAGGGTAGTTTTTTCTGCGGTTTTCCCTTGTGAAAGATGATGAGTATCGGGTAACTCTTAAGCTCTAAGGACCCCGGGCTCATTTGAACATCATTCATTGTTCAATCTGACCTAACCGGGTAAAGGACGTTAAATCTACAAAAGGTAGAAGAATAAGACTTTGTAATAATAGTTTGCAGAAGAGTGGATAGAGAAAGTCGTATGAGATTTGAATGTGCTATAAGGATCACGAAAGCGGTATTTGATCTTTTTTGCAAATTGTTTGTTAAAATAAAAATGAGGCAGATTATGAATAACAGAAAGGAGTGAAACTAAACCTAAGAGTATTATGTTATACTACAGAGTGGGGTACTTCACACTGCGAGCAGCATAAATCTTTTGTGGCTAACAGCTTCAGGAGAAAATGGATGAAGTGGAACACTGGAGGCTATGGACCGCAGGCAGACAGGCCATAGAGACGCGCGAAGGTCCCTAAGAATTCCAGGCTCGAAGACCTGTCCCATTACTGGAGCTCTTAGAGAGATGATGACCACACAGCTCTTTATTATCCACGGGAGTAGGTTCCTTTGAGCAGGTATCCGCTTCGTCTGTCCGGTACCGCCATACGCCACGAAACCTACAAGCAGACTTGAAAAGTGGAGAAAATGGAATGAAAGAAATGATGGAAAGAAGATAATAGTAGATGAGAAACCACCCCTGCATTCGTCTACCGACCAGTGAAAACCACAAAAATCCTAAGTTCAGAGTGAGCTGTCGACGGGAATCGAACCCGGTACCTCCACGAATGCTAATCTCTCACGTTACCACAGAGCCATTTCGCTCGGTAAATTAGGTATCTGCATTAGATTTTCATGTTGCCCCTACAGGTACGACGATGCGCAATATATCTTGTGTTTGTTTTTAATTAGGGTTAACTGGCAACCATAATAGATAATCTTGATTATCTGTATTCAGTATTTATTCCTGCCGTAATCCCAGTGCACCTATTTAACAGTTCAGTGTTTCCTTGTTACGGTATAAAATTGAAACAGGGTACCCAACTTCAAAAATCTTTGAAGTTCTTATTACAACTATGCACATCTGTTGGAATACGGCTCGAGACTTGACACTTGCTGGAAGTGGTGCGTATTTAAATTGTGTATTTTGCAAGGACACTTGGAGCATAACAAATAGCTTTTATGTGCGTTCACTTTTGTGAATCACCAGAGTCGCTTCGTCCGTACACATGAAGCTAGTAGATAGGTTGGTAGAAAATATGTTGGCATATTTCACATCTGGTCTAAATGTGCACAAATTTAAGGATGACTCAAGAACATCCAAAAGTGTTTCGAACGCTTCCGAATTGAAGTTGCAGAAGTTGCAGTCGTGCTCCATTTTGAACTGTGAAACGTGCGTCTGGTAGGAAAATGCCTTACTGCTTATTCCAGAATAGTCCAAAATAATTGTAGAACAATACGCAGGCACGATCTATTGTGTGTGTACATATTTTGACCATCGTATATGTATGTAAATTGACTTAATTCCATCCACTCGGAAAATAAGGTTATGATTACTTGCTGAAGTTGTGGATATATTTTATTGTATCTTATGCCGTAAACGTATCTATAACTGGCCGAAGGAATTACTAGGCTGTTTGTTATACATTTATTGCCATAAACTGATAGTTTTAAGTCCTTAAATATGCGCACGAAAATAACCCATTTCCTGGGCAGCCTTTGTGTTCAAAATTAAGCCACTAGTTACCATTACAAGTAAATAAATGGCAGGCTTGGGAATACATAACATAATCTTATTTTACTCCAACGTTCAAGTTTGAATGCTTAGTATAAGGGTAAAGTAAGAATTGCGTAAGGAACGAAAATATAAAGAGAATTAGTGCAGATGTTGCAAAATGCCTGTTTCTGTGTATACAGGTTATTTTCCTCATTGGACATGTGAACATGTTTTAATCCAACCCACTGGTATACCCGTTCATGTAATTACTGCCGTTGGCATTCAAGTATTTGCGGGACTGTCCGAATAATCGCGAAAATTGCCGAACAGAGCGTTCATCATTTTTTCCCTTCCTCTTCCTTTCATAGCTCTAATAGCTTTAACTCTTTATGCACAAGCGTCGCTCTACTACTTTGCATTCTTAGCAGCATTGAAAGCGTTGCTGTAGATGGCAACACTTCATTTTGTAGCCAACATAAAAGGTAAGCACCCACTCGTAACTCAGTGGCGGAGGGAGACACTCTGCAAGAGCACTGTCCTTTATGTACAACGCGTCAATAAGATTTAGCCATTGCCTGCCATTGTTCTTTTCTGCCCGTATTGCATCAGAAAATGACGGACTTTCAAAATCAACAGCTTTTTTCTCTCGGTTTCTGCGGTAAAAGTAACGAGTTATAATGTGCCTAGTGTAAGTTGTAGCCCAGAGAATCTATCTGTGAATGGATGAATGGTCTATAAATTGAGTTATACGGGTTGTTAGGGGTATTAGTGCAGATCAGGACAATGTAATGGACATTATTCCATCAGTGTTTACTTCATTTGCAAACTAATTATTTGGGTTATTAAGAGTATTATGTTTTCAGGTTGGTTGGTTAATACCTCCAAGTACTCGTGGGACACACAAGTCATGCTGTTGGAAGGGAAGTCCTCGCGATAACAAATGTCGAAATCACTCTTGCGAAACTAACAACAAATGAGGGGAATTAATTACGGTTCCCATATATCCAAATACTATCCACAATTTACACTTTCATAGAGAAAGAAATGAGCATTAAATACTTGAAGATTAAATACTTATGCTTGTATTTCCAACACATTCATTGTTTATTTTAATGCGTGAGTTAGAGCAAGTCTGATGACCAATCCTACACTACTGTGAACAGGTGGATGTAAAGTGGATGGTCTATACTGGCAGGCGTTGTTCATTTAGCGGCTCAGTTATGACCGTGCACAAAATGTTACCGTATCGCAGTGGTAATGCGCCCGCCTATGGCAGGGTGGACCGGGTTCGATCCCCGGTACCGGCACGGGATTTTTCCCTGCTGGGAGGTCTGGTTCGGGATGCACTGAGCCTCCTTAGGTCCCTGAGGGGCCAATTGAGAAGCTACTTGAATAAAGAAGTAGCGGCCCCAGTCGTGAAGACCGCATAACCGGCCGGCAGGGATCGGAGCGCTGACGAGTACTGCACCCCACTCATGACGACCGTGGTGGACAGAGGTGGGAAACGCAGCGGCTGGGCGGTAGGCCTTGACCTGGATGGGGGATGTTGCGCCGTGGGGTTAGTTACAAAATGTTAGGTAGTAAATTATGTGATGGGCTTATGGAAAAACTGTTAAGACGGGCAGAAACAATTAACACACTTAAGGTGCAAATTATCGAAACATCTGTACTTTTACACCGGACGACAGATCGGAAAATATTTTGAAAAATTACATTTATAATATTTTCACATTTATGTGCTTTGTTTGATACTTGTGTTAATTTTAACAATAAATTTAGCAACGCGATATACATATTGAAAGAAACTCTTTAAAATAGCTGTTAATATTGTTTTAATAATGCAAATGTATCCTAATGCACATCTTCACTCCTTATGTAGTTACGTCAATGCATAAATACTCCCATTGCTGTTTTATTATTCGCTTACATTTTTGTAAATTTTGCATTATACCTAGAAAAGGCAATAGTGCCATGTTTCCCAAAACTAGTTCAGTGAATTACAAAGGTCTCACTTTTAAGCATAGCTGCAGGTTCTTTATGCATCTCTAACGCCGAATAATTCAACTTTATGCTTGCTGCAGCAAACTGTCAACTTTATTAGCGTGTGAAAAGATAAATTTGCACAGAAACAACTTTCGAGACTTCTACACGATTTGTAGGATAGCAATGGGAACAAGTATATGCATTGTAGGTAAAAAATGGTGTGTAGATATTTTATACATTCCATTTAATTTTATTTTGAATGACCACGAGAAAACCAAATGACGCTTAGCATTTCAAAAGTGTCAAGCACTACTTGAAAATTTAAACCAATAATGACGAATATCTTCGCAAACATGAATACCACGATGTATGATGAGAGATACATTTTCTTAGTGTCTCTTATGATTAACAGTTGCACAAAATTAAAGTACTTCACAGTTGATTCCCAGAAAACTCGAAATATGCTCTTATTTGTGACAGTATGTGGCATTTTAATCAAAATCGTAAGCCATTTTACTAAAGTGATAAGGAAAATGCATGTATATAAAGAAGAGTTTGGGGGTGGTTTCTTTTTCTTTAAAGCTTTGACACATCCTTAGAAGGTGCTGAACATTTCGAATTACGTCCACACATACACGCACACACGCGCAGAAGGCTTGAGAAGGAAGCACGTTTGTTTGAAAACGCAAGTAGGGAAACTGAATCCATTGACGTGCGGCATCTTAAAGCGTCCTTATCTATTTACTCGTCCACTTGTAATGAAAAGGATTTAGCCTCTCAGGCAGTCGCCGTCGCCGTCGTCCTCGCGCAGGACAAAAGGAACATGGCCGGAGGTTGAAGGAACACTCGTCGCCGTCCTGAAGGGCGCACTGCACATCCAAGCACCTACTTTTCCAACTTGCGTCATGTCAAATGTCAAGTCGCTTTTTGTGACCTACTGAACCGCTTTTCCTACTATTTCATTTAACTTTCTATCTCAATTATATAACGGGCAATGTTAGTGCTTTCCATCTCTAACGTAGTGATTCATAAAAATAGCTTTAAAAGTAAAAAACAAGTATTTCTTCAACTAAGAGATCGTTTGAAGGAAATAATATTCATTGAAGTGCTCTTTTATTTAAGGAATCCTCCACTAAAATGCTAAATTTCACAATTTTCGTTAAATGTAATTGAAATTTGTTGTTGCTTTATCTGACGTACATATATATTTGACTTCAATTAGTATTTAGTATTTTTAGATAATTTTTAATACCTAAAAACACTTCTGAAAAAAGTAAATATAACGATCGGGATTTGAAGATCTCTCCACAATTAAGGATTATATTTGTATCTATTCCACACATTGTTTAATTTTAAACAAGCAATACAAATAAGTTTTAAAAGTAAGACATGACCGGTTTTTAAACATTCGTTTCTTAATTGGTCCCTCAAAACTTGCTTTGAAAGTTTCCAACAGAGTAGTTAAAAATCCCATCTATGAAGCATATGCAATGAATAAAACTATTCAAAACAAAAAAGGCGGAACTAAGCTGTAAATTCCCTACCAATTTAATAGGATACTGTATGTAAATCACGCTGATGGGGCATTTAAATATGAGGGCAGAAAATACAAGCAGGTTATGAATCTACCAAGTCCTAACGGGAGAAAAGAAATCAATATTTTGGAACATTTCCTTAAAAACATCTAGATCATAGGGGGAAAAAATAAAATGCAGTTTCTTAAATGACTGTCATTTACCAGAATCATATCAGCGCAGCCGGCGTGCTGGAATAGCATTCCGCAAGAGTTCTTTTCCATCCCAGTAAGTAAGTCTGACCTGCGGCTGTCGCACGATCGATCTTGGCCGGGTTCTGAACCCGATTTGGCTGTTTTTCTCACTTTAAAATATACATTTTTTCTTTCAGGATAAGCCATTACACATTAGTATCAATTATTCAGTTATAAATGCAGAATCGAAAAACACCAGAAAAAAAATATATATAATTTGTCATTGATTCGTCCGCATAAAGAATTCATAACGAGTGTGAATATAAATTTGAAATGAATTTCTCGTGAAGTAGGGGTCACACTCCTTCATTGGAGCTCGCTGCGTCTACACCTCGATTCTGCGTGACCATTGGGAGCTTGGAGTGCTTGGACTGCTTGGATCCTCGATTCAGGGGAATAAGCGGGAGAACGACCGCGGCGACGTGGTGGTGGAGCTAAAAACTACGCACCAACTCAGGTGAAAGCACAGTTTTGCGGCACGCTGCAAGACGTTTGACAGCAAACGGTAGCGTGTCGCACCAGTCATCACTTGCGCTTCTTCGACATCGATCCTGCTCCCGGAGGGGTGCGAGCAGGTACATAGCGGAGCCAGGTAACTATACCCCTTCCTTCATCACCATTCCCGACTCAGACAAACTGACTGACGGACCACGTGACTACGGGCTTGCAAGGCTGCAGCCAAAGGTGAGGACCCCTGGTCCAACACCTCAAGCCGTAATGGCTTGCCCAGGCGCCTCCTCTAAGGAGGGGGTCCGGTCCTCTGCAAGCAGCCGGAGGGCAACCGTGCTGACCGACGGACCAACAACATCATCATCATGCATCTCTGTCCCCGAGGCGGTACCACCTGCGCGTAAAAAGCGCAAGTGTTCTGCCCCGCGACAGGTCATAGATAGTGAGTCACCACCACTGGTTTCCCATCATCCCTTCTCTCCCTCTGACTCAGAGGCAGACATGGATACTGACACCGAGGGCTTCACTGAGGTGAAGGGACGCCGGAGCAGGCGTAACTCCACGGGCTCTCAGCAGCAAGAACCACAGGTTACTACCCAACCCCCAACCAAAGGGGGGGAGAAAATACCGCCAATAGTAGCGGATGCTTTCAAGGAGCATACAAAAACCATGCGGCTCCTAGCTTCGCGCCTGAAAAGACGCTTTGAGGCAATAAGGAGGCCACGGAAAGTCAACATCAAGACCTCCTCACTTGAGGATTTTGAGGCAGCCAAGGCTGTACTTCGGGAATTAAAAATCCCGTTTTACAGTTATTCGCCCATACGTCCTTACGTGGAAAGGCGAATAATCAGAGGCCTTGCCTCCGACTGCTCTACCGAGGAAGTCAGGCTAGCACTCCTCGAAGAACATGACATTACAGCAACAGTGGCCCAGCTGAAGAAGACTATCGCCTCCGACAGAGGACCTGAAAAGGTGCCCATGCCACTGTTTCTGGTCGTGGTGGACAAAGTGCGCGACCAACAAGTTCAGCCCATTGACACTGTGCGTCACCTAATCTACACTGCCGTAAAGGTGGAACGCTTTTACGGTAAGGAGGGTCCCGTGCAGTGTCGCAATTGCCTGGGATTTCACCATTCCAGCATGGCATGTGAGCGCCCGCTCGCATGTCTGCGATGTGGTGGAACCCACAGAGTGCAGGACTGCCCTAAGCCGGATACGGACAGGGAATGCGTCAACTGCAAAGGCGCGCACTGCAGTGTCTACAAAGGATGCGCGACGCGTCTGAAAATCATAGATAGCCGTCGCAAGGGACGTGCGGAAGCGGCAGAGGTCCGCCCCGGCGTTTCCTTCTCATACGCCCTTAATAGGGCAGAAAAGACACTGACCCAGGCAATAGTACCTGCCCCTGCCACGACTGAAGTTTCGGCACCACCTCCAGGCCATACAGAGGAGTCTGTTGTGGCCAATGCTCCTCCTAAACCTAAGCGGCGAAGGAAACACAAGAGCAAGCGTCAAGCCGCGGAGAGAGCAAGCACAGCTCCTCAACAGCCTCCCAAGGCGCCGGCAGAGCAGTCCACTGAGGCAGCTCTGGCACCAAGGGATACTGCTGTTACAGCCGGCCCACAGGTGACACCTGTGGTCCCCACTGTACCCATGACCCCCCCTGCATTAGGGGGAACGCTCTCGCAGGCGGATCTGGAGGAATTTCAGGACCTAACCCTGTGGTTCAACAATATAATTAACAGAATCTTGCCTGCACTTCGTAAATTCAAGCTGCAATACGAAAGCCCTAACCTGAGCCCCATGCAGAAGCATGCCCTACTGGTCCAAACCCTGGCCCAGCTGTTCCCTAACTCAGCCAAGTAATGGCCTCCAGACTTGTCCGGAGACCATTCAGGGCTGCGTTCTGGAACGCAAATGGCATAAGGGGCCATTACCCAAGCCTTGTTGAGTTTGTGCAGTCGTATGGAATTGACATTCTGATGGCCTGCGAAACCCACTTGGATGCTGCAACCAACTTCTCGCTGCCGAGTTACGTCACCCATCGGTCTGATCGGGTCGGCCGACCGGGGGGCGGTACAGCCATTTTCATCAAGAACCACATCACTCACACATCCTTCCCTATCCCACCACTACAACACGTGGAGGCCTGTGCCATTAGGCTTGCCATTGGCGGGGTGGACACGGTGTTGGTAGTGGCATACGACCCTCCTGATAACCGCTTCTACGAAGCTGATATTAACACCCTCCTGAACCTGCATCCTGCGGTTTGCATCGCCGGCGACCTCAACGCTAAGCATGCACATTGGCATAGCCGCGCTACCAATGCCAAGGGGCGAGGGCTCTACCGCCTGATCAGCGGTAACCCAAGCATTCTTGCGCATGGACCGAGAGGACCTACGTTCCATCCGGCACGAGGGAGGCCAGATGTGCTCGATATCATGGTCACCAAAAACATCCCTTTTCATCTAGACCTCTCAGCGGTCAATGAATTGGACTCCGACCATGACCCTGTCTTGGTGGATTCCAACATTGACCTGCCAGCTCTGGTCACTCCAGACTGGACATACGAGGTCGACTGGGATGCAGCCATCCATGAACTCAACCAGTCTGTGGACCCGCGTCCGCGTGTCGATTCTATCGATACACTGGAGGCGGCAGCCACGGCATTCTCCCAACACATCCGGGATGTAGTGCGTGCCCACACGCACCGCATTCCATCCGACATACCTAACCCTCGCACCATTCCCATCGAACTCAGACAGTTGCTCAAAGCCAAAGCAACTGTCCGAAGGCTCTGGCAGCGTTTCCGCCATCCCAGGATACAGGCCGTCTACCAGCGGTTCAAGTCCCTGTCACGACGCCTGCTGCGTTTACACCGCAAAACAGCCTGGGAAAACACGATGGCAAACGTAGACCTCTCCGAGAAACAACCATGGCGGATAATTAGGTCCCTTAGAAAGGACAAAAATGCACATCAGCATCCTCTACATGGCACTCGCGGGAGACTCTCTTTTGAGCCCCAAGAGAAAGCCACGGCTTTCGCAGACCATCTAGAGTCCCAATTCGAACCCCGGGAAGATGTCCAGGACGAAGACTTTACTGAACTCGTGGAGGCGACGGTAGATTACCTCTATGAGGCACCTCCGCCGCCACGCGCAGAGATCCAAATCCCCTTAGTCACCCCAAGACAGGTGGCTTCTGAAATCAGAAGATTAAAACCTGGCAAATCCCCTGGTCATGATGGCGTCACAGCGCCCATGCTCCAGCACCTTCCCCGAAAGGCCGTAGTCCACCTGACGAGGATTTATAATGCATGTCTGCAGCTTCGTCACTTTCCTACTTGTTGGAAGGAGGCGAGGGTGGTCTGCATTTTGAAGCCCGGCAAGGACCCGGTTTTCCCTTCCAATTACCGTTCCATAAGCCTTTTACCTATCGTTTCAAAAATCTTTGAACGATTATTCCTATCCCGCCTCACTCCTCTCTTCGAGGAAAGGCAACTTATCCCGGATCATCAGTTCGGTTTCCGTCATGGACATTCCACTACACTACAGCTGCTGCGGCTGGTTGAGAAGGTTGCCCTGGGTTTCCAGGAAAACTTCAAAACAGTCGCGGTGCTTCTGGATGTAGAAAAAGCCTTTGCAACCACATGGCACCAAGGGTTACTGTACAAACTCAGAGAGGCTGAAATCCCTCCCCCCTACCTCACCCTGATTGGTAGCTTCCTTCGGGATCGCTCTTTTCGGGTGCGGGTGGAGGGGAAGTTGTCCTCGGTCAGACCCATAGCGGCTGGAGTTCCGGAGGGTAGCGTGCTATCGCCGTTGCTCTTTGCTGCCTACATGTCTGACCTACCCGTGGAACCGCATACTGTTACGTGCCAGTATGCTGACGATGTCCTCATACTGGCACAGAACAAAAATGTTCGGTACTGCTTCCCTCCACTTCAGCGACAGCTCGACGCTATCGGCAGGTGGAGTGAACAGTGGAGAATGGCCATTAGCCCGCAGAAGAGCCAAGCTCTACTACTGGGCAAAGTTCGAAACTGGCGGCCGGGTGTATCCCTGGCAATGCGGCGGAGAAGAATCCCTTGGGTTAACTCTGCCAAATACCTGGGGGTACTACTTGACCGTGGTCTAACCTTCACTCCACACGTCAGAACAAAGGTCGGTCAGGGACATGGCGCCCTGAGACAGCTATATCCCATACTCCAATCAACCATGCCCACATACCTGAAACTACGCTTGTACCGTGCGATCGTCCCGCCCCTGATCCTGTACGGGTGCGAGGTCTGGGGTACGGTGGCTCGTTCCACCATCCGCAGGCTGCAGACCGTGCAGAACAGGGCGCTTAGGATGATCTACGGTACCGACCGTAGGTTTCCATCACACATCCTTCACACTCATTCCGGCATCCCATACATTGTGGACGTAGTGCGGGACAGGACTCACACAATGTATGACAAACTCATACCTCACCCAAACCAGCTGGTGAACAGCCTGGGGCAATATGACCATCGCCTCCCTAGGCGGAGACAGAGCTACCGTCTACCCAAGGACGCCCTTGGCTGGTAGGTACCGCTTTGCCTTCAACATCCTTCACACCTATCACCTATTCCCCTCGGTTTCCTGTCACTGGCACTGCATTGCTCGCCGGCCAAGGCTGACGAAGTAATCAGTAGGGAAAAGGTCGCTTGGATGGCTAGACATCCAAGATCCGACAGATCCCGCCGCCAGTGACAACACAGGAACCCACCCTGCACCATCAGACATACAAAGACAAAAAAGCCTGTTACATATACCAACCTATACCACCACACGGGTAAATCCGTATTTAAACGGATAGGTACCGTGGCCACCTTACCATCCGCCTGGGTTAACCCAGACGACTAGTACTCACTCCTGGACTCCTGGACTCCTGGACTCCTGGTGAAGTAGGTATTCAAATTATGGGAGAATAAATAAGATTCACCATCACAGATGGAAAGACGTAAATTGAAGTGTGTGTGTGTATGTGTGTGTGTGTGTGTGTGTGTGTGTGTGTGTGTGTGTGTGTGTGTTTGTTTGCATGAAACTTAATAAATTGAATAGGGTGGTGTTGCTAACCACGCTCAAATGTAGAGCGAATTGAATTTAAATAGGGATCTCTTTCTTAATAGGAATCTTGAAATGTTTGCAGCATTGAACTGAATTAGTGGCACTCGTCTTCCTGGGAATCCAGGTGACAGCTTGAGGCCTCAGCTCCTTTCTTAGAAGTTTCATCCACCTTCATGTTGCCCAAGATCCCTCTCCTCTATTTCAGTTTTACTCTTGTGTTCAGCCAATGAGATCCTCGCGGCATTCCAAAAGCAAATTTGATTTAATCACGGGAGTTTCAAGAGTCACTTGACTGTCAGAGTACAAGATTGTGCCCTCTGAATAGTTCTACTAGCGAACAGCAAATGGGTATCTCAGCATGGAAGAGCGTGGCACATCTGAATAACGCGTAAGTGTCCCGTAAAGAGCAAAAGGTTATCTGCTCTTTTACAAGATTCACGTGGTGAGCTATTCCTCGTTGGCAAAGAGACACAGAACTGCAATTCCCATATATACCGACACATTACTTTCTACAGGGCTTTATCACCATTTCATATGACGAAAGTTCAGTTATGAAAAGACTAACAATTCATTTAAATCATCCTATTAAGTGGGAAAGAATTCAGGCGAGGAAGCACATAATCATGAAAGTAAGGGCTCATGTCTAAAAACCCATTATTTCTATGACGCAAAGTGAAATGCACGCAAGGACAAATGAAGTGAATGTTGCATCTCGCCAGGAGGGAGAATTTACCACCAGAAGCGAAAGGCATTGAGGAGCTGCTCTTGAAGGTTTGACTCGCAGGATAAATAAAATCATACTCGCAACCGATGGACAACATCTCGCCACTGGATCAAAGCGTCTCCAAGAACTACCTCCAGAGGTCCCTAGTACGAACAAAAAACCAGGCAACATTTAGTGTAAAGATGTACTGCGAAAATTCGAATGAAACTTAAATCCACACTTTTCTCGGTGGGTTATGAGAACACCAATTAAACGGTGACAAATGACAAACGTGACAGATATTCCATTTACAACATCGTATGTTGTCCAATACAAAACAAAATTGTCCTAGGTTCGATGCTTCCTGTAATCCGAATATTTGTGGCTCAAGCCACAAGTGAATCACCGACCTTAGTATCGTTGACGTAAATGCTGGCTTAAGAGTGGCTGCTTATAAGCTCCGCTACTGGTCAAAGGTCGAAGTTTGAAGTTCACTACGTTTATGTCTAGTGTGCACTCACTGTAGTAGCATGAAATCCATTGGTATGTCATAAGTTGCTTGGGCCAGGCAATTCAATTAAACTTCTGCTTAAGACAAATATATCAATTTAGTAATAACTAATATAAGTGTTTCAGTTAAACGGCTTCGTTTACTTTATGAACTAGCTGAAATACCCGGCGTTGCCCGTGCTTTGACGATTTTATCCGCACGTTGGATGATATGAAGAACCCACAAACAAAACAAATACATAAAAACATCGGGAAAATACTATACAAAAGCACTGTTGAACAACCCCAAACATGCAAAACAAGTAGAGAAAGCTGTGCGAATGTAATGCGTTGCATTTCAATTTCAAACATGTGGAAAATTGTATGAATTGTTTGTAAGAAGAGGGGGTACAGAAAGAAGGGTGATAGTTTTATAAAGGAAGTGTGTAGAGAAAATGGTGTGAACGTAATGATGCATTTCTGTTTCAATAATAGAAAATAGTATGATTTGTGTGTTGAAGGATGAGTAAGGAAAGAAATGTGGCAGTTTCGTTAGATAAAAGTGAGCAGAGAAAACCGTGTGAATGTAGTATATGGCATTTCAGTTAGAAAACTGTATGAATTTGATGTTGCAGGGCGAGGGGGGAAGGATATGTGAATGTATTACGTAAAAGAAAAGCCAGTGGAGAAAACCATGTGATGTTACGTTGTACAGTAAAGTGAATAGCATACAAACCTCCATGAAAAATCAGATGTGTTGCAGTCACATGACCTTCTCTACTTTTATACTAACCATTCTTACAAACTTATTCCTAGATTATCTTGTTGAGATACACATTTGTAGAAATTATCTTATTGCTTATTTCCTTATAGGTACAAGGGGAATACAGCTTTGAGATCCCGTTCTCTTTGCACGGATAACTTATAAAAAAATGAACAACGATGTTGCATTAGACGAAAGTTTTAAGCTTTCCGAAACTGATACCAATAACAAGGAATATTTCCGAAATGGTTCACCCTACAAAAGGTTTATTTGGACATAAATTGTGCATTTTAGAGAAATCTACATTTTTTTGTATAGTAAGATTTGCTCTCTTACGGTTTACGAGTTATTCATAGTCATCCAGAGTAAACAGAACTATACAGGCTATAGGCAGAAAACCTAAAATATACATTTCATTTGTCATAAAAATATCTTAAACATTTGTCATTTTAATCAAAATCGTTAAAAGGCTTTTCAAGAAAATCGAAATTTTCGAAAAATCTTCCATGTAAAGGGTGGTTTTGGGTGGACCAATTTTCTTCAAAATCTTCGTGTCGCATCCTTGAATTACATTAAACTTAAATACCAACTTTGGTTTTTAACCGACTGTCCTCAGACTGACACACACGCGCGCGCGTACCTTTTTCTAAAAATGCTTTTTTTTCCAGGAGGCTTCAAAACATATTTCCGATGAAATCTCGACATCGAATTTTTCGGTGGAATACAATACTTCCTCTACTTACTAGTAGAGAAAGTAAAATACATATGTGCCGAATTTCGAGGTGATAGGTCAAGCAGTTTAGAAGTGCGCGGAGGACAAACTTACAAACATGCATTTTATATAACCTAAATAAATAGAATTCAAGTATTTGCAGCTGTAAAAATGTTAATTTTTTTCAATAAAACTGTAGTGCTGTTTTGTTCTTCTGTATGTGAAGAATAAGAAGCAAAGTCCATGCAACTGCAGAAAATGGATAGCATACAAACCTTTTCCATGAAAAAATAACGTACGAATTTCGCGATGATCGATCAAGCGATGTATATCCAAAAAGTATGCAGTTGTGTAAATAAACTAACAGTTAACTGTAAAAGAAACAAATCTCAAAACATCGCTAATACCGGTTCGGATGTTTCTGGGTCTGTCTGTACTACTGTATAAGAAAATGTACTAAACAGTGTGGGTGGGTGGGTTCCAGGTTGCACCTAGAATGCACATTATAACACTCCTAAGTAATTACTTGATTCTCTTTAATCTGAACAACATACTTTTGCTGATAGTATAAACAGGGAATCATAAGCATTTTAAGAACGCAAGCTCTCTTCGTTCAAATGACTTGGGATCAGTAGGTGCTAATTAAACGCAAGTGGGCCATGTCCAGAGGTATATAGTTGTGCATTTACTGGGACGGAAAATGCATTATTTATCTACCTTTTTCGTCTTCGTTTTTATAATGGTTGCTATCATCTGTTGTATAATATTCCAATGCTTTCTTTCTCTAGCACAATATACATAATGTAAATTGTTTAGTTACACTTTAAAAGCGTATATATTACATTGCAGGTTAAGCGGATTGTTATACTCGTATAATGCACGTATATACATAATTGAAATTCCCACAAAATCATGTAAAATACTCGCTTCAATATTTCACCTTACAAATGAGCACAATGTATATTTGTTAATTGCACGTTGAATTACTTTTTGTCAATAAGTGCGCATTTATATTAACGCTAAGCTGCAACCAAACTTCCTAGATCCGATCGCAGCACCACACCGGAAAGTTTAAAACGCGATCGCAGCGCTACTTGACGGATCCAATTGTGAACTCAAACCATCCAAAAATCAACATATAAATACATTTTTATAGGAATAGTTTGTAGAAGAGCAGGCAGTCACGTGAATTAATTCGTTTTTGCTTGCGTGCTTATTTTTGTGTAGAACTTCATAAAGAAATGCCATTGCTTCCAGCAGTTAGTGGCTTCAACTTTGTATTGGAAAGTATGTGTGGTTTCTTTTTTAACCAGGTGTTATTCCAGCCTTGAAAGGGGAGATATTGTACGCAGCCGATTTTTCGATTTGACAAAGGCCTTCGACACTATTTCACATGATACTTTGCTCAAGAAACTAAAATACTATGGTTTTAATAATGATAGTCTGAAATTGATCAGATCGTATTTGTCACACAGATACCAATCTGTATATGTTAACGGAATATTTTCTAATTTTGTGATGGTGAAACATGGTGTCCCACAGGGTTCCATACTTGGACCCTTGTTTATCATATATATAATATTCAAGAAAACTGCCTGAGGACATACCTCTATGCAGATGATTTGACAATTAATATTGCTTTAAATGACAGAACTCTGGTGTGTTCTAAAATAACTGAATTGTCTAACAGAATTAAAAATTGGTGTAAGCTTAATAGCCTATTAGTTAATAACAACAAAACTGCTGATGTTGCTTTTAAAATTAATTCAGCCGATCCTGGCTCTCTTGAATCTGTTAAGTTTTTGGGCATTAGTCTTGAATCTTGTATGGGTTGGCGCACTCATATTGAGAATATTGCTGGAAAATTAAGCAGAGGACTTTTCCTATTACGAATTTTAAAGAAATATTTATCTTTGAACTCTCTAAAAACTTTGTATTTTGAATGCATTAATAGCCATTTGAGTTATGGCATTTTACTTTGGGGAAACCATGCTTCATCCAATAAAATTTTTGTACTTCAAAAGAGAGCTATTCGACTCATGTGTGGAACATCGTCTAGGACACACTGTAAACCGTTACTTATTCAGTTGGGCATTTTAACTATGCCCTCTTTGTTTATCATGAATTGTCTCGTATGTTAAGATGAATATACATTTATATACATTGTGTTCTTCAGTCCATAATTACTCCATAAGAAATAGTTCTAATATTTATATTGCCAAATGCAAATACAGCAAAGTTCAACATTTATTTGAAATTACATCTTTAAATCTATTTAATAGTCTTCCTAACAATGTCAAAGCTCTGCCATTAGTGCCATTTAAAAGAAAAGTTAAATTTACATTGCTCTCAAATCCTGTGTACAGTATCACAGAGTTCTATAGCTGTAACATGTTTCTGTAATGTCTTAATGTTACTTTTATGTATGTTTTCTTGACGTTGCTATACAACCTATGTATTGTTTTGGCAAATAAACCATATCTATCTATATCTATCTATATCTATCATCTATCTATCTATCTATCTGTGAAGCACGAGTTTCTGCTTAAGCATGTTGATTGTTACACAAGCTTGGAGAAGGGAAGTACGTTATTCTTATCCTACAGATTTACTTCGCCACTTATCGATCAGCTATTTCTGTAACCGATACACGTTCCTTTTTAAGAAGGACGAACCATTCCTTTTACAGTGACGCATTTGCTTTATCTCCAAGGAAGCTTTCTATTCTTGTACAACTTTACGATGCAAGGTGGTCGACTCTTATCGAAGTTTGTGGACTGACGAATTGTACGGTGTCCTCCCACGTACGTGTCACAACAATTTATGGCCAAGATTCGCTGACAGTGCACCTGTTGCAAGCTTATGAGACTTGTAAAGAAGGGGGCTGGACCACAAAAATAAAAAATAGCCCTTCACTGTGACATGTTTCCGCCTTTGTATTTTGAATCGAAATTGCTCCCCCAAGCGGCTCCTGGTACCGTGGTTCCATAGCACAAATCGTGCCGTGATTTATGGAAGTGGGTGAAAGCGGTGCCGAACCTCCAGGCTTTTACAGAGATTGACTTCCAGCATTTCATGCTTCAGCTACTTTAATCTCACACGTACGTTCGGTTTCAGATTATAGCGATAATTTCGTTAAATAAGCCGGTCCAAGTCCTATGTAGTTATCAATAAGGGATCTTCAAAATAACTTAGGCATTCCGAAATTTACAATTGAAGTCTCAGTTGAAATACTGTTAATGTTTTACGTTGCATGAATTATTTGAAAAACAAACTCCTGCCTGTATCTTAGCCCATTTTTGCTGACAGCAAATAAACTCGTTTGAAGTTTGGTTTTAATGTGTTTTTTCCCCAACACTAGGTTTTCTTTTGGTCTCAACAAAGAGTCGATCAGCTTCTACCAAATGGTAGTTTGATTGCTGTTCGATCGAAACTTGTATTTTCCTCTGCCTTTGCAAAGTAGTTCCCATGCACTTCAATGCAGCTACAATATTGGTACCCGTCCGCAAACCCTGGTGCGTGGCGTACAGCTCTCCGTGTCGCATGTTTTGATTGATTGTCCACGATATTCTAGGGAGTGCCAATCCCTTGGCCTGGGTTTTACTATGCGGTCAGTTGTAGGCGACGATCCGGTCTCCGTAGATAAGGTGCTGTGGTTGGTCGCAAAAATTGGGTTCGCGAAACAAGTTTGACTTGTTTTATTCCCGAGCTTTAATTTTACTGTTTTAGACAATCATTTCTCATTTGTATTGTTTTACCGTTTGTTTTTAACGCTTTAACTGTTTGCCGTTTTATTATTTTAGGTTTTGCCTTTAAAGTGTTCAGTCTTTTAGGCTTCAAAATTTGACTCTGGGCCCAAAGGATCTAGCTGTCGACGGGCCCTTAAACTCCACTCACTGTCACTCTCTCGCTCACTCACTCTCTCACTCACTCACTCACACACTTTCACTCCCTGACTCACTCTCACACTCTTTCACTCTCTCGCTCACTCTCACTCACTCACTCGCTCTCTCACTCACTCTCTCTCACTCTCTCACTCACTCTCTCACACACTTTCACTCCCTCACTCACTCTCACTCGCTCTCTCTCACTCGCTCTCTCACTCACTCTCACACTCTTTCACTCTCTCGCTCACTCTCTCACTCACTCGCTCTCTCTCTCACTCTCACACTCTTTCACTCTCTCACTCACTCACTCTCTCACTCACTCACACACTTTCACTCCCTCACTCACTCTCACTCGCTCTCTCACTCACTCACTCACACTTTCACTCTCGCTCACTCTCTCACTCTCTCTCACTCCCTCACTCACTCTCTCTCACTCACTCACACACTTTCACTCCCTCACTCACTCTCACTCGCTCTCACTCACTCTCACTCTTTCACTCTCTCGCTCACTCTCTCACTCACTCTCTCACTCACTCACACTTTCACTCCCTCACTCACTCTCACTCACTCTCACTCACTCACTCTCACTCTTTCACTCTCTCGCTCACTCTCACTCACTCACTCTCTCACTCACTCACACTTTCACTCCCTCACTCACTCTCACTCACTCTCACTCACTCACTCACTCACACACTTTCACTCCCTCACTCACTCCCACTCTCACTCGCACTCACTCACTCTCTCTTTCACTCTCTCGCTCACTCTCACTCACTCTCTCTCTCACTCACTCACACACTTTCACTCCCTCACTCACTCTCACTCGCTCTCACTCACTCACTCTCACTCTTTCACTCTCTCGCTCACTCACTCACTCACTCTCTCACTCACTCACACTTTCACTCCCTCACTCACTCTCACTGACTCTCACTCACTCACTCTCACTCTTTCACTCTCTCGCTCACTCTCACTCACTCACTCTCACTCACTCACACTTTCACTCCCTCACTCACTCTCACTCACTCTCACTCACTCACTCACACACTTTCACTCCCTCACTCACTCCCACTCTCACTCGCACTCACTCACTCTCACTCTTTCACTCTCTCGCTCACTCTCACTCACTCTCTCTCTCACTCACTCACACACTTTCACTCCCTCACTCACTCTCACTCGCTCTCACTCACTCACTCTCACTCTTTCACTCTCTCGCTCACTCTCACTCACTCACTCTCTCACTCACTCACACTTTCACTCCCTCACTCACTCTCACTCACTCTCACTCACTCACTCACTCACACACTTTCACTCCCTCACTCACTCCCACTCTCACTCGCACTCACTCACTCTCACTCACTCTCTCACCCACCCAAACCCTGATTTAAGATAAGCCATTCTCTCTCATTTGAGATGGTCCCCTTATGGACATTAGGTGAGGTCTCCTAGAACCTTGTCTATGTGCGTGGCTAACGAAAAAAACAGGATACGGCGCGAACTACAGTGACGTAATTCTCCTAGTAGTCCAGTCATGGTCCAGTGAAGTAAAATCACAATCGCCTAATATATCCATAGATATTCTGAACATAAAAAATTGCTCTTTAAATTTATAAAAAAGATAGTTTTATCATGACCTACAATGTTAGCCATCTATCAGACTATGCAATTCCGATTCGCGTCGTTGCCGGTATTTTTCGTTTGCCATAGTCTATGTACTAATGACGTCACCTTGTTGCTTTACCCCCACCATCTTCGTCGTATGCACAAAGCATTTCCCCTTCACTCATTCAGGTTACCAAGCATTAGAGGTTTGTTTTGAGTCCCAAGAATGCTACTGCTTGGCGAAAAATAGGAGGAGGTAAATCCGCGAGTTCTGAGGTGGGGTAAACATAAGAGCGTTAATAGCGTGAAGTTTCGCCCGTCGGGGTAGGCAACACTTTCGACAGCGCAGGACGTAACTAACCTACCTGACAGGCGCATTGCACGTCCGCAGTACAGAGAATGCGGAAAAACGGAAGAAAATTGTAGAGTAGAAAGGCAGATAAAGTATTTCCAGGTTAGGAACATGGAGTCGCAAATGTATATTGTTATTCAAGCTTGCGATTTATTTACGTCTGATACCTCACATAGATTTCACAATCGGAAACACCAATTTGATGGATTAAGCTAATATTGGCCTTGTTCCTATACACAAAATATCTCGTAATCCTTTTCTACTCTTAAAATGTTATCCACATTATTTTTCTACACCCAACTCTGAACTTTTACATGATCCACATAAATCTTCACCCCTTTAACATTTACAAATGCAGTGTTGAGACTTCTGGGGTCACTAGTTCCAGCTACAGCTTCATATACTTGTCTGCAAAATGTAATCAGATTTCTTTTTTCAATAGTAATAATAATAATATAATAATAATTAATAAATATAGTAATAGAAGGTCAAGTTTTCTTGTGAAGACATGGGCTATTGCGCATTATGCTGAAGACATACAATTCTGACTAAGGCACTTTTGAATCAACAGCCAGGCAGTTGAACGCACACTGGAGAATCGACGTGTGGCACAAACCATGGAAAATCACTGGACATCGTTTAAAATTAAAATCAGTAAAGTTCACATACAAGGGAAATATCAATGGTCATCCTGTTAAGCATAGATATGGTCACAAACACAAACTGTTAGCTTGGCTGTGTTTTAGTTAGTGGATGCACATGGAATGACTATATAAATTGATTTAAGAAACTCGGGCATCGTATTCGTCTTCTAAAGAATGCATTTAAAGAGAATCATCCCTTGCTTTACAGTATTGTGACGCCGGACACGGCGCACAACAAAGGACAGTTGGGTGAAGCTACTTCACACCACGTACCGGGTCGGCGAGTAAACAAAGGCGTTAGGTTAAGCTTTTCCACCCTGCTCAAGAGTGAACACGTGGCTAACAATTAAGTGCCAACACAAAGGGCTTCCGGAGCCTTCGAGAAAAATCTGGCTGTGTCATCGCCGGCGTGTTTGTGGAAGTTGAGAAAGGTTCCTGTTACGCCGTCCTCGCTATATAAGGAGGCGAGTAAACAGCAGGAGCGACAATTAGACATCGGTTAGTGTCAATGAGTGCGAGACAACTGTGTGTGTGTCGCCGCGTCGTGAAGTTTTAATGAGTGTCGAGTGATTGTATCGTCGGAGTAAGTGTATGAGACAGAGAAAGTAAAGACAGACTGTGAAAGGATCGAGTCAAGTCTACGAGAAGAAAACAGTTGAGTTGTAATTTCGAGAAAGACTAATACTGTTAACGTCAGTGGAAGAGAACTGTTTTTGTGCAAAAGTTTTAGAAGAAAATATAGTGATAGAAAAGTAACTGAACAGTATTTTATCAGTTTGTCACAGTATAAAAGAACACTGTAGAATCTTCATCTGTACTATAAAGCGTATGGATATGCAATCTGGCATTCTGCTTCGTTACAAATCCGAACAGGAACTATGCAGACGAGATTTGTTACGAATTATAACTGATGCGCCTTGTTGTTTTCGCAAGAAGGATCTAGGGATTCCAGAGGTTCCTGCAATCCCCGAGATAGCAACAAGACTTGTACAACGCACCAGCAAATCCTACACCTAATTATGCTAACAGAAGACTTGAGAGAGTCCAATAGCTTGTCATAGTAAACACTATCATTGAGTAACAACCCAAACGAATGTTTTTCACTAAGTGTGTACAACTATATTGTACAAACTATTTTACAGCCAATTTTCGCAAATAATAAATGAGCCTTTTTACCAGCCAAGTTCTTATAAAGTGAAGCCTGCGTTGGGTATTGTCTGATTAAACAAGTGAATGGAGCAACTGCACGGTCCGATATTCTGCTGCGTGTGAACTATGTAATAGCGGGAAGGAAAGCAACATATACAACCTCGAGCCCAGCAGTAGCAGCAAGCAGGGAGGGAACTGGATATTGATTTACCTCCTGCTGCAATAGCACAACCAGTAGCAGATCTGGAAAGTTCTGCCTCCCTCTTCACTGCAGGCTTGTACCTGGAGATTAAGGCAACTGTCCACCTGTCTTACTTCCCAGCCTCATTAAACTTGCAGCTCTAGCCAATTACCTAAGTGCACAAGTTCTATTCTTGTAACAATGCTAGATCTGCTTTATTTACTTTTTCTTTATCATTCCAAAAGGCTTTGTCCTTGGCTACAGATATGGATCTACTTACCTTCCCATATTTGAGACGGTCACAGGTTTTTATAGGTTTAAGGTATTTGTATTAAGCAATGCTGCTGACTCTACTTCTTATAGTAAATAGGGGAAAGTATTGTATTCGACCAAAAATTTCGAGTCGAGGTTTCACCGGAAATGTTGAGGCCTTCTGAATCCAAAAAAGCCGTCTGTGAACAGCGTAACTCAAAAACGAAAAGCCCGTTAAAAACCAAAGTTGGTATTTAAATTTAACATCTTTCAAGGATGCGACACAAAAATTTTGAAGAAAATTCCTCCATCCTTAACTATCCTTTACATGGAAAATTTTGATGCTCTCAAAACTGGTTCTGACAATTTTGATTAAAATGCCATATGTTTAAGATACAGTACTTTTATGGCGAATTAAATGTATATTTTGAATTTTCTGTCTATACCCTATGTAGTCCTGTTTACTCTGGATGAGTTTTGCATAGTTGGTAAACCATAAGATATAGACCAAATCTTACTATACAAAAATGTAGATCTCGTTAAAACATGTCAATATGCATTTTTTGTGGAGTAAACCATTTAGGAGAGATTCCTTGTTATTTGTAAGTTTTGCAGTACTTACTTTTCTCAATAGAAGGTCGTTATTCACTTCATCTGTTTGGCCGTGCAAAGAGAACGGAATTTCAAAGCCTTCATATAGCAACCAGCTTCGAAAGATTTGACTATCACTCAAAGGTTACTATATTCCCATATTCCCCTTGCACCTACAAGAAAATTAGCAATAATTTCTGCAAACGTTTATCTCAACTAAAATGAAGATGGGGACTAAGAGTTTGTAAGAGTAGAAAAAGCCATGTGAGTGTAACAGATTTTTAGAAAGCATTTTCACTTGTGTCGCCTCGTCTGCATAGCGGAATAGGCTTTGCATAAATTACCGCGCGGCAACTTCATTGGTGAAGTAACTAGACTAAAATTCACCTTGCGTCTGGCTACACTGGGCGTCCGAATTGGAAATGATGCACCAACTCGTTTGGTATACAAAACGGAATAGGCTGAAAGCGGGACACCGCTTGTATTCCAGGGCACCCAGCTCGCCGTACGTGCGAGTTCGTATGTGTTCAAAGGCATGAAGGTACAATTGGTTTTCGCTTGCTTGAGTAGGTTGTGGCATAGTTCAGCAACAGATCAACTTTAAACAGTTTTGGGATATTTCATGCACATTGGGACTTTTCAGAAGTGAGGAGCCTTTGCTTCTACCGCGATTGATTTAAATTACGTACGTGTATGCCTGAACGATAGTATGTACACCCGTGGACAAAAAAAAAATCTGTTTTGCACTCACATGACTTTCTCTACTCTTGAACTAACCATTCTTACAAACTCTTATTCCTATATCTTCTTCGTATTAGTTGGGATAAACATTTCTACAAATTGATGTTATTGTTTATTGCCTTGTAAGTGCAAGGGGAATGTTAGAATACAGTAGGCTTTGTGCGATAGTCAAATGTTTTAAAGCTTTGAGATTCCGTTCTCTTTGCACGCTTAAATATAAAAAAAAAATGAACAATGATGTTCCGTTTCACGAAAGTAGTCAGTTTTCCGAAACTGACACAAATAACGAGGAATATCTCCGAAATGGTTCACCCTACAAAAAGTTATTTAGACATAAAGTGTGTGTTTTAGCGAGATCTACATTTTTGTACAGTAAGGTTTTGTCTATCTCTTACGGTTTACAAGTCATCCAGAGTAAACAGGATTACATAGGCTATAGCCAGAAAATTCAAAATATACACTTCGTTTGTCATAAACAGCATTTTAATCAAAATTTTCGAAAAGTTTTACCTGTAAAGTGTAGTTTAGGGTGGGGCTAAAATCTTTGTCACATCCTTGAAAGGCATTAAACTTGAGCCAACCGCAGAGGTGGAAGCGTGCTGGGCCCATAACCCAGAGGTCCGTGGATCGAAACCACGCTCTGCTACCAAAATTGAACCATTTTCATTATGTGGCTTGCTCTCCAAATGCCTCTCTATAACTAATACGGACCGGGTAGGATGGGTTACCGGCAAACCTATACAAGAGAGTGGAATGCCCACGACTTTTATTAAATTTAAAAAAAAAAAAAAAAAAAAAAAAAAAAAAAAACTCATGAAAGTTTCGAGCTTTTCAAAACTCGCACACATAACAAGGAATATCCCTGAAATGGTTCACCCTACAAGAAAATTTATTCAGACATTGTGTATTTTAGCAAGATCTACATTTTTGTATAGTATGATTTGTGATCTATCTCTAACGGTTTACCAGTTATGCAAAAGTTGTCCAGAGTAAATACAACTACAAGGGCTGTCGACAGACACACACACACACACACACACACACACACACACACACATCTTTTTCTAAAAATGCTCTTTTTGGATTCAGGGGGCTCAAAACATATTTCCGGTGAAATCTTGACATCGAATTTTTGGGTGAAATACAATACTTCCCCTACTTACCAGTAGAGAAAGTAAAAAAGAACAAAAAAAAAAAAACTCTGCACATAAGTGGATAGATGCTGCTATAAAAGTGGATTTTGGTGGTTCAGTGGACCATAAAATATTTCCACTAAAATGTTTATAAAACATTTGAGTAGGAGTACAATACTTCCTCTGCCTACTATAGGTAGGTGCTAGAGAAAGTAAACATACTTCCACTCTTTGGATATGATTGGCTTACAGTTTAGTTATAAATATAAATTATGAATTTTATAATTTTGTTACATATGAACAATGTATGCAAATCGGCCTTTTTTCTTCTGCAAAGTTATGAAAAAGATAAATAGTCACTTATAATTTGAATTATCTTTCTTTTTTCAGAAAAATGACTACCTACTTCAACTATCCTCCCCAAGATATCCAAGACGAGCTTAGGGATATTGCAAATAGAATTGTAGCCCCTGGAAAAGGAATTTTGGCAGCTGATGAATCCACTTCAACCATCGGCAAAAGATTTGCAGATATTGGGCTGGAAAACACTGAGGATAATCGTCGTGATTACAGAACGGTATATTTCCAAATTACATAACATTTTTAGGATAGTGTTCTTTAATCTACATTTCCACTCATACTAGCATGTGTAGAAGTTTAAATTCTGCACTCCCTGCATTGTATTTTTGGCACAGATATTAATAAAATGTGGATAATACTCCCAACTATTGATACATATATATTTTGTTGCAAACAAATAATATAACAATGTTGTGTTTTAACATTTAAACCTTAGCAATTTTTACATTAGCATTAGCATTTACTTATTTAATTAGTTCAGCATTTAAATTTAACTTTCAGTGCAAGCAGCCATGTCACCTTCATTTATTGACTTGGTCAATACTGGCAGCCATAATGAATATCGCTGCCTCGTAGTCTAGCACAAGTGACCTTGATACTGATGCTGATTTTGAACAACTGACATGTTAAATTAATTTTTGTATAAATATTTCTATTATTCACTATTGTAGAAAAAACAGCATGCAATACACATGTATTACTTGTAAGTGCTTTGCAGAAACCCAAAGTGAAAATACCATACTTAATTTTCTCTTTAAACTTCTTCCTTGTTCTGCAAAGGTGCACTTAGCACATTTGTACCATGTTGCAGTACTTTACATTTGTTATTCAAACTTATCCTTTAACCTGAGTACAACAGTGTCATCATACATAAATTTAAGTATGCTATGTAAAGTTGGTTTTATACTCTCACAGTAGAAGCGTTCATTCAACTTTGAAACACCGTCTAATGTTAGATACATTTATTCCTGTCTAGCATATTGGCTGCAAAATCTACTGTTCAATTTTTCTGAACTGACTGTGGTTCTGCAGAGCTATAATGGTTAAACAGAATCTTATAAAAAGGCTTTATTGGAATTGTAATTTTATAACATTAGGTAAAACAGAAGTTATTTGTGCAATTTATAGTGGGATTTTTTTAATTAGTAGAAAGAGTTTCAACATGAAGTGATTTTGTATTGAAAATCTATGAGTTTAGAAAAAGAAATAAGAAAAAAATGACATTCTTAAGTTGTATACATGATTTTGTTTACAAACCATAACAAATCCACAGGGCTGACCCCTTAGCTCAGTCAGTAGAGCACCTGACTGTTGTGCCAGGGGTCCTGGTTAATTCTCAGCTGGGGAGTGGGAATTTTTCCCTAGCCAAGATTATTCCTTCCTCTTCAGGGTCTGGAAGTATGTGTTTTCATGTTCTATTTTCTGGCTCAAATAATTAGCTAACAATTCCACAAATTCTCTACATTCTTTCTTTTCTAATCTAGAAGTTTGAAACAGGAGGTAATGTTATTTTCAATCTTCCCCATATCCTGTTTTAATACCTGCTTTGAACTACTCCCAGGTTTCCATATCCTGCCTTATTTTTGCTAGTTGCTGCATTCTTTCTTCTAACTTTGATTCCTCATTTTTGTTTCCCACTCTTATCCTAACTTCTTTCTCAGGATCTTTCCTCACTCCCTCTCCTTCCCCACTTTCTCTAAACTTTTCCTAATATTTTCCACTTTTTGTTCACTATTTTCTTATTTCTTAGCAGCACGAACTTTAAAGAAATTGTGTATTAAAAACTTGTTTTAATTTTTTCTTCTTTCTTGCTGGGCCTATCACTTTCTTCTTTCTCCTACCTCACTCCTCTTCTTTCTTCTGCCACTCTTCTTGCCTTTATATGATCCATAATATATTCCTCGTCCAATATGAAGATAAATACAAATAAAAAATATTTGCCTCCTCTTGTTTCGCCCTCTTCCTGGATTTACTTTCTTCTCGTGATTAATATTCTTCATGTATATAATTTCTTTAACATTTCTTTTTTTTTTCACATTGATCCTATTAGAGTCCAGCATTGGTGCACCATTTGTAGTGGCTTCTATTTTATTTTAATATAAAAATGTTTTATAAATTCTTCTCTTCTCTTACTTAATCTAATCAGCATTGAGACACAATTTGTAGCAGTTTTTTAGGCACAAAACATCAGTGAAGGTTTAAACCATAAAGGTGAGTCAATTAATAACAATACACAACACTTATAATTAAAAAACACAGTTGAAAAAATCAGCAGTTGCCACTCACTTTTGGACAGAAACACAACATAAAGCCAGAACCGAAGCTCCTCAAACACGTAATGGGAAATCAAGAGCTCTTCACGTGGAAACAAATCATTTTGAAAAATAGAAAGAGTATTCAATTTCAACATCCCCAAGAAAGATATCTTCAGCAAGTTCTTTGAACCACCACTAGAGGAGACCTCAGAGAAAACATTGCCATCCACACCAGGGAGAACCAGGCGATGTCCGGTTGATAGTGGAGGAAAGTCAGCCTCCAAAACATGTTCCGGTAAATTATAAGTAAGTGTTGTGTAGTGTTATTAATAGACTCACCTTTTTGGTTTAAATTGATTATTACAACACTGTTTTCAAACTTCCAAGAAAGAAGATAATCAGTGAAAGTGTTTTCAGTTGCAATTCCTTGGGATATGTTAACATACTCAGTGATGTGCAAACTGAAACCAACACACTTGATATAGATGCCTTAATTGAAAGTATGTAAAGTCAGAAAAAGAGAAGGCAGAGGAAGATAAAGAGGAATATGTCCCCAAATTGGAAGAAAAGTATAGGCTAAAGGCTTATCAGGATACTGTCAACAGTTTAAAGGAACTGCAGTAATTCGCCCTACAGCAAAATGACTTGGATATGTTTGGTGTAATTTATCAGGCCAAAGTGTTAGTGGAAAGTCTAGCAGCTAAGCAGAAATGTGTCCAGAAAACTCACCTTGACTACTGGAGAAAATAAATGAATTGTCCATACAGCTATTTTTTCGTTCTTTGTTTCGGTGTTTATTACATACATGTATTGGAGCAGAAGTGTCTAAATATACACATTTGAGTTGTGTATGTGCATTTCTTTCTATCTCATTCTGTCATTTATGCATGTTCATGATCTGTTAAGTGTTGGCCTACCTTTTGTTAAATGAAGGAGATGTAGGTTTAAGGGCACTCAATTACATAATCATCAGTGCCCTTAACCAATTCATGGTGCAAAAGCCAGATATAAACTTCAGTAAAAAATAAAATTACTACTAAAACAGAAAATAAATACACATATACAAAACAGAATGGCAAAAGCCAGAATTAAAAGTGATAAAGATGTCAAAAGAATACAATAACCAGATATCTAGTTTAAAATTCTCAAACTCATGTTAGTCTCTGCTAAAAACTTAAAACCCCTCAACATCACTGGCTAAGAATGTGATAAATTAATTTTTGGTCTATTTTCCCCTTACATGGAACAGTTCCTGTAATTGTTTATTTTCTCAAAAATGTTGCTAAAGATTTTAATTGAAATATCACATGTTTAAGATATTTGCTGAAAAATAAAAGGCTAAGTTAAATGTGATAAATTTGTAATCTAAAATAGAAACTAAAAGTGTCACTTATCTTAGTAATATTGCAAGATCTTATTAGCTTTGAAAATAAGTTGACAACTTGAAACTAGTCAGCCGTGAAAGATCTTGCAATATTATTAAGATAAGTGAAGCTTTTAGTTTCTAATTTGTTCTTATTTTAGATTCTGTTGCTTCACTGTTAATGGCTTCAATTTGCCTTAATTCTGTGATAAATTTGTTTTTCTTTGTCTTTATTTTCAAGTGTGAGCACAACAAACATATTTCAAATTAAGCCCAAATGCAGCTTACAGGCCATGCTGGGCTTTGAGAACTTGGTGTAAGCTTGTACAGACCTCTAATAAATGCTGAGGAAATTTTGTTTTTCATCAGAAGTATTTTCACATGACTGTTATAACTTAATGATATTGTTTCTTGTGTAGCTGCTGTTTACTGCAGACCCAGCTTTAGCAGATAACATCTCTGGAGTAATTCTGTTCCACGAGACAGTGTACCAAAAAGCAGCAGATGGAACACCAATGATAGACCTCCTAAATAAAATGGGAATTATTCCAGGCATTAAAGTTGACAAAGGTGTTGTTCCTTTGTTTGGTTCTGAGGAGGAGTGCACCACTCAAGGTATTAGAATATTAAAGTTTCTCTTTTTTATTAGAGTATTTTTAAGCTTTTGTAGGTAAAATTGCTATGTGCATCACCTTGGATAGCATCTCCAAAGAATCTGTTGCCAGCTTTTTCAGTGAAGAACTATGAGATGTTTATACACGCACGCACCCACACTTATCTAGAGATAAGGAACCCAGTTGACAAGTTTAATGGCTAATCTATTTGAAGTGAATTGCTCAGTGTTGAGCTTTGAAAAAGCAAACTGTTTCTGAATAGTAGAGGTATTTATCCTAAATACTTTCCTGATATTTACCATACGTTTAGCACATATAAAAATGGCCTCTTTTAAATATTGTCTATTACAGTCACTCGCATTCATTTTCAATGAATTTACCTGTCACATTTACTAGATACTTTAACAGAAACACATATAAAACAACGCACTCTTCACCTTTTAGTTTCCGCAGAGTGCAAACAAAATTTCAAACTTGTGACAACACTGATCTGCATGATGACTAACTTATTATATTTTCCCGTGTTTATTTCCATTTTGTTAATGGAGGTCACCGTCGTAAACAAAAAAGCATTTAAGATGTTTCTTAACAATATTTTTTAATGTTAGTTAATAGTTTTAAGTATATGCACTTTTCATATCATTTGACATTATTATACTATGTCCTATAAACGACACCATTACTGTAGGGTTACTACGCTTGCGTGTATCGCTATCTCTCATTCAAGCTTTCCATGTCAATATGTAACCGATCGACTAGGCTCTGCTCTATGACGTCAAAGCCTAGCTAGCTGCACTTAAACTAAACTAACCAATCAAATTCATACTTGCCTCTGCTGTTGGCTGATGCCATGGCTATGCTAGTAGGACTCTATACAGAATATGCATGCGTCAATACAGCTCTCGTAGGCTAGCTGGTATAGAGCGGGACTATTCCTTTAGAACAAGTCGCCAAGAGCAACAGCTGGCTAGTGGCGGGGCGGGAGTTTGAACCTTAAGTACTGTAACATTCAAGTTCGATGTGCGTATTTGATTGAGATATGAAAAAACTATTTTAATTTCGAACTTGTGAATAAATCAGTTACCCCAGCAGCGCTGGGGTAGCTGGGGTTGAATGCATGCCACTGGAACTTACAAAAATGTGCAATTTTTTTTTTCTTCAGTTTTATTTTTTTCTTGGAGACAGCCATCATTGGGTTAACATTGTGTATTTACTAAAACACTTCACATTGCTTATTGTGCATATGTAGCATTATATTGTACTTATTTATTGCAAAACTTGTAACAATTGCATTTGCTGCAGTTATATGTAAATTCAGACAAGATTACATAAAAGATGTACAGAATACAATAGAGGTTTTCTATTTTTCAGGGTAAATAGCTAAATTTCCAGAGTGTGGAAATATTTTCTTAATTATTGTCAATTTGTGCAGGACTTGATGACTTGAATCAGCGTTGTGCACAGTACAAGAAAGATGGCTGTCACTTTGCCAAGTGGCGTTGTGTTCTCAAAATCAACACTAACACTCCATCTTACCAGGCAATAATGGAGAACGCCAATGTCCTGGCTCGTTATGCCTCCATCTGCCAATCAAACCGCATTGTGCCAATTGTAGAGCCTGAGGTATGTTCCTAGATGAGACTTAATAAGTTTACACTAATGATTTCACATTCAGATCTTTTTAATCTTAACAAAAAAAATACGTGAAAGGACATTATTCTAAGTGGAAGTTTCTGCAGATTAAGATAATTACAATTAGGGTTGCCAACTTTCAGAAATGAAAATAAGAATATTGTATTTAACTCGGAAGTTTAACTATGACCTTGTGGTTGTTACAAATGAACTTGAGATAATGCTATATTGTTTTTTCCTCTCGCTCTGACAGTTTACAGCCTGCTTCAAAAGAACTTATCCTTTCTTTCCCAGTACAAGAAATATTATGCGAAGGAGCATCACTAATACATTATATTATCACATAGAACAAAGCAATTGTGATCATACTTTGAATATCCCTAATGAATTATGTTTATTCGACGCTCTAGAAACCACACAATATAATGTTGTAGCAACAGTGGCATTGCTTACAATCCAGCTGCCTTGTGACAATTTTGAACTACTGGTGTTACTCTGTTTACATTGTACTGAGAAGCTCCCCACTCCACACCACAATTGGACGTTCAAGGACAGACATTCTTCTTAGTCAATGACAGTATGTAGGTAAGCTCTCTAACACACTCTATGAATTGAAATTTTTACCAAACATTATTAATGTAATCTGAACATCATTACATCAGTGTTTGTATTTAACAGAGCATGCTTCCTTTTGTATTGCTTTATCTGTTTCTGAAACTCTGCTTTTATCAGATCTATAGTGTTCATGTTTTGGTCCATTTATTGTTTATTAAAGAAAAAATTTGTTGAATTTGCAAAGATCAAATTCTTCATTTGATCTTTGCACAGTAAGTAAATAAATTTACATATTTCTTTATTTCAAAGCATGAAAAACTTGACCCATTTTTGTGATGCATTCCATTCATGAGATATAAACTCTGATGCTGAATAAACTTAAGCTTTTGAAGTTGTTTAAACTGAAGCTCTGATCTTAGTGAGAGGCATCCAAGACTATTGACAAGTTTTCCTCAAGTCTAAAATGTTGGTTTACATATGCAATCATTTTCTTCAATTAGATTCATGGTACAGAACATTGACTTACTTAAAACCCTGTATATTCTACTACAAAAATAAGGATAGGTGGAACAAAAATTTGAATATGAATAAATACTACAAAATAAGGGACTTGGCGTTTGGATTAAAATAAATTTTGAAATAAGAGATTTCCCAGGAAATTTGGGATGGTTGGCAACCCTAGTTACAATATATGAATATTAAAGTTAGAATAGTTAGACCCCCAAAAAAAGAAATTTCTCTCAGATCTCAGCCATAATTCCTGGTGTGCTGTGCTGATATTCTTTAACATTTAAGCTACAATTGCAAAATTCTTAAATCTCTTTAGAAAAAGCAATCCAGTTTTTGCAGCACATTAAAGTTGTTTCTATTTAAGGGAAAGGTTAAGTAAATTTTGTAACTTTTAAAACATTCATCTTGCATAAAGAAACAAATGGTGAATTGAAAACTTGCATTGACACACTTTTTGCTGCAGCTTTCAGGAAGTGGATGGGTGACATCAGCATAATTTTTATAATTGTGTTGGTCTTCTCTAACATTATAGCACCATCCTGATTATTTTGCTAGGAATCGGCAAAAGCAAACTGGTATTTTTGCTACAGCTGTAAAATTTCAAAACTAAATTAGAAAAATTTACATTACATTACATTTATTTTGCATTCCGTAGATCCTACACAACAGGATGTGGTACATTCAATATATTATACAATATTTACAATATATTTACATAGTACATAGATAATCTAGTGATTACATTGGACATTATTAAGTTCAATAATGCTATAGCACGAATACCTAAGAAGATATTCCTTTAGCTTAATTTTGAGTACCTTATCATTACAGATCCTCAACTCATTAGATAGCATATTAAATATTTTTATGCAATGGTAATGCACTCCTACCTTTGTTACAAAAAAAATCAATTTTTTTCCATAATGAATTATCAGTTCATTGTTTTAACCAGATTATCTTTTAATTATCTTTAAACTGTAGAATCTTTTAATAATTCTTTATATGGATTTATTCAAATAAGTTTGAGCGCAGCCTGAAATTTGGTTATGTCACCTATCACTCTTGGTTTACTTTGTTCTAGGACATATAGGACATAGTAATAACTTAAGGCAATGTATCGATGAAATTTGGTGAAAATTGCCAAATTTCTATTTTTACGTTTTGCATTTTTTAGTATGCTTATTCTTTGTACTTTAACAGCATACTTTCATTTTCTCAATATCGCCCATTTTTAAAGCTCCAGGAGAACATTTATATGTCCCAGTGCTGGTGGGCATTTCTCCTACACTTTTTGCTACAGCTTTCAATTTTCGTTTTCACTGGCCTTGATTTTAGTCTCTAGCAGGGAATTTTCTTTAGAGAGGTTGTAAGTTGGCTGTGCTGAAATGAATTCAATATATTGAGCTGAAATGCTGTGAGTCTGACGTATTTTGCTTGTAAACAGAAGTGCTGTTGGTGCTCTATTCTGTAATCTTGCCAGGTTATTTCAGTGTTCCAGTTATACACTGGGCATTTTTTTTATGATGTCCTTTTTTTATAGTTGCTTTAATTTAGTCATATAGCAACTTTACAACTTTTTGTACATTTAACATTGGAATTAAAATATAACGTTATAAGTTATAACATTTAACATTGAAATCAGTTGTACTTTACACTGTGTGTCTGAAGTGTAGCACTATTTGGAAGATAGCTATTGCAAATGCAAACCGCTGATGGTAGATTTACTGAAACTGCCACTTCTTCTAATTCAATATTTAAATGTACTTCCCTGTGATATTAATCACTTTTCACATAAATTGCTGCTACTCCTCCGCTAGCATGACTGGCATTGATTTTATTTTTGTGATAAACTTTGAACTGTTTTAGTTTATAGACAGAATTATCTCGGAAATTAGTTTCCTGTAGACATAACAGTTTAGGTTGGCGTTTATTAATCAGAAGTTGTAAGTTTTAAAATTGCAGTTATAATCCATTGATATTCCATTGTATTAGTTCAGACTTCATGTTGAGTGCTGAATGGTATGTATGTACTTTGTTGATTCTGGGAAATGTTTTTTGGGTTATTTTGCATAGAGCTATCCTTTGTCCTTTCTTTGTTTTGCCTAGTGAAATTTATTAGTTTCTTAATTATATGGGCACTTCTGATTTTAATTGCTTTGTGTAAAATGGGAATAGTGTTAGCAGTGCATGTGCTAATAAACCTTATAGGTAATTTGTTTAGCTACGAGCAATTGTCATTCACACCCACAGTGTTATCAAATAAACTGAGAACCTGTAAGCAGCTTAGGGGAAAGGCATCCGTATCATTTTCTATTACTTTTTTTATAGGTATCAGCTTGGCACTCAATTCAGCATTTTGATCATTTGTTTTTGGTTTTTTAACAGAATGGTTGGTTTTTACAGGCTTTTCATGAGGCTTGTTTTCAGGGTTTGGACAATGTTGTACACTGTTTTCGTCATTTATGAGCATTGTCACTACTGGTAGATGCCATTGGTCTTTTGTATCTGTATTAGTAGGGAGTTTCTGGTGTTGAAGAGGCAACAGAATTGCTATTTTCAGGGGGCAGAGTTTCTTGTTTTCTCCCACTGACGAGTACAGGGAATGAAGAGTGGTCAAATTTAGTGTTAGGGTTTTGGTCTGTGTGGGTTTCTGCCTCTTGAGTTAAGGCATTGTTTTGCTAGGTATCCATCCGATTTACATAAGAACCATGTAGATGAATCTGAGGACACACACCCAGTATGTTGTCCCTTCGTAATCACGTTGTAAAGTATCAAACTTTCTGGATATCTTCATGGGAAATATAGATTCATCTTTGGAAACTTAGGATATGTGCAAATCCAGGAAGGGATAGTCCTGCTCTGATAGATATTTTGGACATAGCTTTGATATATAGATTTTTTAGTTGGTCTTCAATGATGTAGTTAAGAATTACTGGACAAACATTGGATAATATTCTTCTTTGGTTTTTTTGTAAGAAGGTGTCACATCTCCAGTGATACCTTGTTTCCGTATGTCTTATTCTCCTGTTTGAAATGTCCGAAACATATCGGATGTCGTTAGGCAAGCCATGGTAGGGTTCAATAATTAAGCCTTGTTCTTTAGATGGGTTTGAGGCAGCAACTGCTAAGTATGATAACCTTGGAGAAAGAGCACTTTTGTTGTCACTTGTTTTTGATGGGTTATGTATTTGTTTGATGTTATTGTTTGTCATTCGTTTAGCTTTTGTTCATTGGTACTACTATTACCGGTCTTTGGCTTTATCTGCCAACCTCTATTTACATGGGAGGCTACAGTTTTCTCAACTATCTGAAGTTAGCTGTTAAGTGTATTATTAAATGAAAACTTTTAACTGGTTTGAGAGGAAGAACTGGAACTTAAAAATTCAATGCCACAGCTGGGATTTGAACCACAGACCTTCCGCTTGCCGGGCGGCTGCTCTAACCACTGAGCTATTGTGACAAACTGCCAGAATGGCATTAAATTCTCAAGCCAGTTCGTATTTCTCCTGGTAAACCACAAAGGCAGTCTCACATCAGAGACAAATTACCCCAATGGTGACTTACTATTGTAAGTACTTTATATCCCAGGATTAAATAACATTGAAATTAATAACATCCTTACCACTGTTAAAGATTAGATGAAGCTTCCTAGGAGATATTTAAGCTGCAGTTTCCACTTGGAACAGCAATTTATTTCAATAACCAGAGTAAAAATTTACATGCCAAATGTTTGTTGCGGCATTCCCAACTCCCATATCAGGTATTGTTTAGGTATTTAATAGGTTTTAAGTTATTAGTTTTAGCAAAGCAGCAATAAGCAGATATTTTATGAGTTTAGTGTACAAATTAGCAAAAATACATAGTATAGAGGTTAGGTAAGAGCAATGCGTTTTTAAATTTTTTTGACACTGGAAAGGTAAAAGGAAAGTTTTCATATTAAGAAACAACCAAGCAAACTTAAAATTCTCAGACTACTACAGAGGCCAAGAAGGCAGCAGAAGGTCCCACATATGGTGCTTAGGAATTTTAACTTGATTGTATTTAGGTAAAGTACAAAAATATATTGTTAAAATTTAATTTTTTTTTTTTCAGGAGTATTATTTGTGGATTTGGTGATGGGGTCTATGCCTATTGGGGATTATCAACAGCTCTAAATATTTTGGGGAGATTTTGCAAACGTTGGGGGTTAAAGATAAATTATAAAAAGGCTAAGATTATGATCTTCAAAAGGGGATATAAATTAAAAAGAGAAGAAAAATGGAACATGGAAGAAAAATTGAGTACTTGGGATTCAGTTAAGTAGTAATGGAACGTGGCATGACCAAAAGTAAGCAGTTCTAACTAAGGGTAAAATTGCCAAGAAGGGGATTAGTGCATGTGTACTTAAAATACCAAGGATACAAATTAAATGGTTAGTGTATAAGGCAATAGTGGAAGCCAAAATGCTGTATGGGATAGAGGTATGGGGATGTGACAAAGGGTGGCAAGGGGTGGACTTAGAAGTTTTGGTTGGTTAATTTTGGGCTTAACAGTTGCTTCACCTAAGGGAGTAGTAGAACAGGAAGTAAAGGGCTAATAATTGAAAGATTGATAAAGCTTTAGTATCAGGTTAGAGCACTGGAAGTTCAGAACATAGTAAAAGAATGCATGATTGTGCAAGAGAACACATTAGTGCCTGTTAGTTGGGCTTTATCTATACAAAAGATTATAGAGGAAATAGGAGTCTAATGCATGGAGGGACAGAAATTTTAGAAGGAAGGTTTTGGAAAGAGATCAGACAGAGAATTGAGTACATCAAGATAAGAGATTTAGCAGTATTAGGGATAAGAAAACCGTGGTATTGTACAGGCAAATCAAATAAGACTGGGGCAGGGTGAAATATATTGAAGCATGTAATAAATTGGAAAGTGAAGGGTGGGCATGATTTAGACCTCATTATGTGAGGAAATGGAAAATGATCTATATTTTATTTTGGATTGTAAAGAAACAAAATTATGGAGGGATCAACGGGTACCAGTTAGGTGGTTGAAATTACCAAGAGAAATAATTTAGAAAGTCTAGCAATACAAAAAAGATCAGGAAGTTGAGTGAATTATTAGAAAATACTACAGAAAAATACAAGAGGCATTTTAAAATTATAAAATTGTATATTTGCAAGGATGCTAATCAGGAAAATTGGTATATTTAATTAAGAGAGGATTACAAGTAGGTAGACTGTGAACCTGCTGTATAATGTATTAACCATGGTGTTCATTTATATTTGCACCAGGTGCAACTCAAGTGTATTTAGACTGTATATTAGAAAGGAAGAACGGGTATATGTATATGTAATAGGGATGAGATGTAAAGAGTTAATAGGTTGTATGTAATGAAAGTGAAATAAATTCATTCATATATCTGTACATTAAGCTCAAATTAAAAGTTTAGGAGTGTCCAAGGGTCATTTCACATTAGCATATCAAAAAGTGATTTATTATTAATAAATATATTAATTTAAAAATGGTTCGACATAGGTAATTTAAATTTTGTGTATCCTGTATATTTTATGTTCTGAGTGTGTGGAAAACAAATTCAAAACAATCAGAAGAAAACTGGACTTTTTAATTTTCATAGATACATTGCCTTTAATGAAATAGTTGTCTTTCAACTTATGACAATCTCATGAAGTTTGCTGTGCAAATAGTAATAATAAAACCACATTGTTCAAGGTTTTGCCTGATGGAGAACATGACATTGACCGTTGTCAGAAGGTGGTAGAGACTGTTCTAGCTGCAGTTTACAAGGCTCTAAATGACCATCATGTGTTCCTTGAAGGAACTCTATTGAAGCCCAACATGGTAACACCTGGGCAGTCTAATCCCAAAAAAGCTACGCCACAGGAGGTTGCCACTGCCACTGTGACAGCCCTAAGCAGGACCGTGCCGGCTGCTGTTGCAGGGGTCGTTTTCTTGTCTGGTGGACAATCTGAAGAAGAAGCATCTGTTAACTTGGATGCCATCAACAAATGCTCTTGCCCTCTTAAGAAACCCTGGCCCCTAACTTTCAGCTTTGGACGTGCCTTGCAGGTAAAAATTTTTTACATAAATACTAAGCTTAAGGCCTATCTTGTATTCATATTAAAAACCAATCTTATAAGTACAGGGTAAGTCAAAAGTCCCTCCGAGGTTTCATGAGTCCATAGAATGGTAACCAAAGCAGACATGACGGAAAGAATTATATCAGAGAAAAGAGTATCTCTCAAAGTTTTGGTACATACAGTAGAGCTGCAGTTATCAGAGTCCTGATTAACTGAGTTATGTACAAATAGAAATGCTGCACAAAGTAAAGTGACAATGAAGACATTGAAATGAAAAATAAGAAAATGAGCCATAATGAAGGATGCCAAGTGATAGAAAAGACCATCGAGTACCAACAGTAAGTGAGAGAACTTCAACAGATCTACTACTATGATGATTATGTAAAACAGAGCCAAACAAGCGAGAGTTCCAGCAAACAGAAAACACTTATGGACTTCTTGAAGAAATAAGTTTTTTTTGACTGGAACATATGCATACTGTATGTACTGTAGGTCATTTATTTCATTTTGTATTTTTATTTTACTTTTATTTGTATGTACATCTTTTCATTTGTTAATGCAGTAGATACCCTTTTTTCACATCTTTGACCATGTTTTCATTCATTTTACCAGCTTACCATATGATTCCCCCTTGATATTTTACAAAGGCTGTGTTAGTTTTTGATTATCTAAGGTACTGTCAGTCCCCCTTACTTCGGATAATCGAGACTCTACTGTACCTACAGGTGTTCCATATATCCAGTGATGCAGCAAGACATCAACCCTGTAGTCCAACTCCCCCATACACATCCAACATCTCACAGTTGATACCGCTGACTGCATGCACAACCCTCTCTTTCAGCTCTTCTAAATTGCTTGGGAAAAGGAAGGACAAATACATGATCTTTACCCCATAAGAAAACATTGCATAGAGTCAGGTCAGGTGATCTTGGAGCCCCTGAAAAAGAAAAGAATCGACTTTACAACCACGTCCAATCCAACGATGTGGAAGTGTAGCATTGAGGTACTCACGGCATTATGATAAAATGAGGTGGAGTCCAGTCCTGCTGATAAAGTCCTGGCTGTCTTCCTGTAATAGTGCATACTGCATTTCTCTGAAAAGTGTTTTTTTTTTTTTTATCACAGATTGACAATTTTATGAAACATTTTCTGGATTATGGTTATTGCAGAACTACATGGGAAATGAGAAAAGTACTAAGAGATAGGTATCTCCCAACAGCTGCAAGAACTGTACAGTAAAGAAACATGTGTTGCTTGTCTAGAGTGATGATTACCACATGGTGGTATTTTAAGATACATTTTCTTAGGAAGAAGTGCTTGGCATCTTTCCATGATAGTACATTGTCTTTGAATTTCCAACTGGTGTACTGCAGCAGCCTATGGTGCTGGAAGATGTCCATTTGATCTTAACTTTAATTCCTTCCTGATGTATCTAAAGACTGAAAGTATACCAATGCTTTTCTGAATTTCTAATCTCATTTCTAAGACCAGCATAAGCATAAAGGGAGGAGCGGCTCCTGCTTTATTTAAATCCTATCTCTGTTCTGAACATGCCATATTGAATCACATTTCTCAAAGTGCCTCAGGAAATACTCCCTTTGATGTAATTTGATATTTTACAGCCTGTATAATTATATAGTCTGAAAAATCCTGAGTATTTACCTTTCGCAGTGGTGATGTGGACCAAACTGTGGCATCAGCTTTGTTAGCTTTTAGGTAATTTTCATAACATTTTGATCTCATTTAGTATTGGGCAATGCAACTTAAGCATGAAAGTTACAGAGATACATGGGCAATGCCAGGTATTTCAGCTAGTTAGCTCTATTTGTAGAGCATAACAAATGCCCTTTGAGAGCCAAGATGTGGTGAAAATTATGAAAGCAGCCACAGGGGAATGGTACAGTTTTTGGTGCAAGTAGAAATATTGCATTTGACCCAAAACTTAAATATGGAGATTTCAGTGGAAATGCACATTTTGAGGCCTCTGAGAACCAAAAGAAAATGAAAAGAAACAAAAAAACAAATGTTTGAGAAAATGTGTTCATGATTCAAAAAAAGACTTGGTTAAATACCAAACTTGGCATTTAAGTTCAGCATCTTTTAAGGAAGTTAACACACTTTTCAAGAAAATTCTCCCACCCTGAACTACCCTTTATATAGAAATTATTTTGTTAATTTTTATTTTCTTGAGAATGCCTCATAATTTTGATTAAATATTGAAGGGACATAGTCAACTCTGAATTTAAAAAAATTATTGCAAAATATTACTATGAAAAATCAAAAAATAAAAGATGGAAACTACCAAACATTCAAACAGTAATTCCTGAGTATCCTCGAAAAACGGCAGTTGCAGCCTTCAGGTTGATTACAGGACACGATTGTCTGGCAAAACATTTAAACAGAATTGGAATATATTCTTCACCCTCTATGTGATCTGCAAGAGGAAATGGGCCAAGACCACCTTCAAATATGCCCGGCCACTTCTAGCGCCCCATCCATCAGTGAAAAATATTGGAGAGCAAGAGGATTAATGACTTCATTGACAGAAATCCTGCATTAGCTAACAATAATTTTTAAATTATCACTTTCAGATATTCATATGGCAAAATGTATATCCTGAATTTTCTGTGAATAGCCTGTCAACTTTCCTCATTCTGAATGGCTTTTTTATAATTTATTAACCATAAGAGATAGGTAAAATAGTAAAAAAAAAAATGCATGTTTCATTAAAGTATAAAAGTTGTGAGAAAAACTTTTGACATTAACCTTTTCAGAGCAATTGTTAGATATTGGTTTGAAATTTCAAGTGCTAAGTTGCTACTTGTGATTTCTTATAGTTGTGTAAGGAGCATCAAAAGCAATCCCCTTTCTAGTGTACTGTATCTCCTTATACCTATGATATATGTAAATGGAAGCTTTATTTCTATTGACAAGAAGATGATTGAAGAATGAGCTTCTCTAAGAATATTTTGCAGAAGTCTGTAGAGAAAATGTGTATCCACAATCTGAACTAAGTACATCAGACTTTTAGCACTAGCCAACTCCTATGTGTCTGCATACTATAATTAATTGAAATCATTCTAGGGAATATTTATCATGACTAGCAGGAAATACATAGGAAGCTAAGATTTTGTATAAAGATTTTGAGAGGTAGAATTAGGACTGAAAAATGCAGTGCCATAGCTTGAATTTGAACCATGGATCTTCTACTATATGCGTAGCTACTCTAACCACTGAGCTACCATTGCAAGTCGCCAGTACAACATTAAATTCCCCAACTGATTCATATAGCATTGAATTTTTCAGTCCTGAGTCTCCTCTCAAACTTTGCCCATACACAGCTTGTGTATAATAAAACAATTATTCATTGATTGATCTTGCATATGGTTACCAATTTTGTATGAAGTGTTTGTATAGCTCTGTGAAAATAAGTGGTTTTTAAACAAGTTATCTATTCTTGCAGGCGTCTGTCATCAAAGCCTGGAATGGAAAACCAGAAAATGTGCAAGCTGCACAGCAAGAACTTGTAAACAGAGCCAAGGTAACGTATAGCATGTATAATGCATTGCTTCTTAAGACTGCATCACAAAATAAATTTTTACTGTGTTTGCTTTCAGTTTTCACTAAATATATTTCTTATCCTTTATTTTGAGAGCATTCTTTTTGTAAATCTGTCTGTAAACAGTAATGTAAATATCTTGGTGCTAGTTTTGTTCTTGCTAATAATTGACTAGCTTGAAGTGTTATTTTGAGTTATTTTCTTTGCTGTTATATTATTTGATGACCAATTGAATAACTTATTTTAAGAGTCTTAAATCCATCATAAAAATAAATCTGCAGAAAAAGGAGTTTCTTATATTCAAATAATTACAAGTATGAGCTGTTAAAAATATCAATATCATTGCTGATATTGACACAGACTTACCAAATGCCTGTATTAAAAATAGTTACTGATACCGAAATTTAGATTTCCGATTGAATGGGCTTTTGAAAAAGACATGTTTTAATTTAATTGCCGGATGTGAGATTTGCGATAAGTGTTGAGTAATAACGTAAGTAGATAATAGAGCAGGAAGTGTTGTAAGGTGAACAAGATATGAGTAAATAATAGTCGTTAAATTTGTAGGATAAACACATTATTGGTTTGAAATTAACGAGTCATGACGTCATACTACATAGTTTAGATACACGTTAGAAAGTCAAGTCTGCCAACCTTAAAAGTCGCGCGATATATTTAATAAAATATAAAGTAAACATCGTTTAATCCTAAAAAAGGTAATTATATATTCAAAATTTATAAAAGAACATGTTATAATAGAAAGGGACATTTCTAAATTGCGGGAAAAGGAAATAGCATTTTGGATACGAGGCTTTCTTGGATGACGTCATGACATTCAAAATTGAAGTGAACGGTTTCTTAGCGTGGGTAAGAGAGAAAGCATCTGGTCACTACTCAACCAGAGACCAGTACGGGAGGTTGTGCTGTGCGGACGTGAGTGAGATTCCTCTACCTATAGAATCGGCATAGCTCCCGAAAATATTTAAAATAAATAAATAATATATAAAGTTGTTCTTGGGTTGTCCATCACACTTACGCAAACCCGAGATAAAGAGATCTCTTGCAGAACTAGCCGGAGCGAAACACATCAAAGGGTAACACCACGTCACCAACGACATTTAAACATCAACGGCCGATACGGTGTAACATCAAGAAGTGAAGAACGATTTATTAGCTTCATTACACGGCACGACAAGACTGGACTGAACAACTGTGTATCAAGATATAGTAAACTCTGCTGAAAACTATGGGTTCAACAAACTAACAATTGACTAGAAAACTGCAAAATTCAAATAAACACATCAAAGACACCACAAATCTCATCTGAGAAAAAAACACAATTCAAGAAATTCACATATCATCCAAGAAATATTACAAAATTTAACAAGATTTTAGTGAAACACATCAGCTTAGCCCCACAGAACAAATTGAGGATAGAGAAATATCTTTTCAACAGATTAAAAGACATTGTACCACATTCCAGTTATAATAAGGTATATATAAGCAAGACAAAAGGAAATCTGGAAATTAGGCTAACGGAATAAGAAATGCCTAAAATGCAAACAATTATCAAATCTGCAGTCTTGCACGATTTCTGGATAACCAACCACATCAAGCCGAATACAGTTGAACCTGCTGTATGCATATATCATGGGCAAGAGGGGAATATTACTTGCTTCTCAGAATTACAAATCAGATTTTGATACTGAATCGTGTTTTATTTTAGAAAAAAAAACATTACAGTGGGCCTACATATGTAAAATGTTACAACAAAGATATGTATGAAGAAAACATACTGAACTTGGTCCTGCTTTAAAGAAATTGGTTAATTTAGTTTGCTTCACTTTTCTGGCATAGGTTCGTACACCTCATTTTGTGATGATATAAGCAATTCCTAAGTGAAACAATTTCAGTTTTGATTTTTTTGTGGATTGATTCCACCTCTAGTATGAATTTTACTTTCTGATCTGGTATATAACATTTCCTTTTTTTGTTCTCCATGGCTGATTAAAAGCAATTGAACTGTTAATTAGTACATACTGGAAATTTGTATCTTTACTTCTTGTTTGTTGCTACAACATTGTCCTGCCGAAAGCCACTGTATCTAATGCTTTTACTTACACAGCTGAAACAGCTTGCATCTTTGTCAACAGAGATAAGGAAAATATGTCTCGAGTTTCTTTTAAGATAGCATATGCTTATGCTCATAATTAGGTAAAACTCTATTATATTTCACTGAAATTTAATAGTATAACAGTGAATTATGTATAAATGTATTACATACAAATAAGGTTCTGTAAACACTTTTCTAAATTGCATTCTTCTAGTTACATAAATTTACATATAAATACGAATTATTTGGAGCTGGTTATGTATAAAGCAGATTGAACTGTATTACTCTAATCAAACTGGCCAGATATCAGCAGAATTGGACACATGGGAGATGTTAATTTTGAAATACACCCATAGCTAATGAATTTTGATTTGCCACCACCAAATTCCCTGTGAAGTAAATTTCACCACCACAAGATGCCACCACAACTGAAACACCAGCATGGGTCAGTCTGATGCTTTCTGATGGGAACAGCCATTTCCGAAAATGTTACTTAAATAAACATAAGTGCTGACTGTGTAACTAAATCAAACTGAACATTATCACTGTTTCTAGCTTTACACATGTTAACATTACTCAATTTTCACCACCATTTTAACAGGGGATCACAAACCAACTTAGGAACATTTTGACACATGTTAGAGAAACATGTAAGTTATATTTCACTGTAAAACATGAAAAATCAATTTTGGGTTTAATACTCTTTGAAAATAAGCTCTTCAATTGCTGTTTGCATTTCCTTGTGTGTATTTGCATAAATAGTGTGCACATTTGAAAGCATGTTGTTGCTGTGTATATTTCAGGCAAATGGCTTGGCTTGCCAGGGAAAGTACGTCGCTGGCTCCATCAAGAGTTTTGCTGGAACCAAACCAAACTATGTCATAAACCATTCCTATTAAAGTAGTGCTAATATCCTCTCAACACTTGTAATGGTTTGTGCTTTTGCATTTGTTTTCTTTTTTTAAGCAAGTATTGTAGAAGTAGTGCTGCATATTTCATCATTTTGTCTTTTGCTTGCATTAAGTCCTTAAGATTTGCACACAGTTATACTTTCTGTACACTTAGTTTCAGATTTTTCATGACTCAAAATTATCAAAATTTAAAAGCTATGAGTGCTTATTTGAGCATTTATATTGTAATAAAGTGTAGATTATTTCTTTTTAACTTCACTGATTACAGATTTCCAGTTCCCAATATACAGATATTTGAGAGATTGATTCATTTTGGAAATTGTTAATTTGAAAGTGATTTTTTCCTAATGTATGTAGAATTGGTATCAAATTTGGATCAATCTTGAATGTTGAGGAAAGGCCTAGCGGAAAGGAATAAATGATTTCTCTCAAGATAACTCGTGTATTATGTTGCAATTTAAACATTTGGAAACAGAAACTTGAAACATTTTTGCAGAATGCTCCACCAATGATGGGAGGAATGGAGGCATGTAGCGAGGGTTTATTTAAGTTAGGATTGCATGGTCAAGTCGCATTATTCAACATTGCTTTGTGCAATTTTATTCTCAAACAGAACATTACTCTGCAATATTATTCTCAAATAGAACAAAGGAATGCTTAAAGCTTTATCTACTTCATAAATATTTCCTGTATTAAGATACTGCCTCTAGCACGGATTTGATCCCCAGTATGGGCATGGGGATTTTTCCTCTGATGGGAGGTCAGGTATGGGGTGCACTCAGCCTCGTTAGGTCCCAAAGGGACCAATTGATGAGCTACTTGATTGAAAAGTAGCAGTCCCTGGTTGAGAAGACACATAACCGGCCAGGATGAACTGGGACACTGACCACATCCCACCTCCAGTACTGCACCCCACTAATGATGCCTGTGATGGACAGAGGTGGGGGCCATGGAGGTGGGGTCGTAAACCTTGGCCAGGGTGGGCTGTTGTGCCACAGGAGGGGGGTGATTAATATTAACTGTTAAATAAATTTGATACAAGTGACACTGCTCAAAATGTACTCAAATAGAAAACAAACATCCTTTTAAGCCTCTCTTTTTGGGTGCCTAGACTGCAAGACAAGTGCAGTAGGTAGTTTTAAAAAAGTATTCTTCCATAATTTTTTCTTGGATGTATGTAATATTGATTGCTTATTATTTTAATGATATCAATATAACTTGGCTGCCTTCTGAAAAGCTTTGCTTAGCTCTGTGCCACTTAAGTATTCTTATATTGCATAATTTCTGAACTATGCTAATGCCATCTATATTTCTGAACATAGTCACTTTCGCTTCTGTTCAAGTATTGCCAGTCTCTCAAAGATTACAGAAGAAAAAATACTTTTTCAGTTTGATGTTCTCTGCAAAGAATTGCAGTATCTACATATAAATGATGAACTGTGCAATTATTCTGTAATATAGCTTAAGAATCTGTACATTTTGCATTATTGACTTACATAAATAAACTTTATGTATTTTTTAGTATATGTATTTTTAAGACTATTATTAATGGTGATCATTTTTTCTCTTAGAAAACAAGAATGTTCTCCCACTATTCAGTATTTGCTTGTAATTTTGTTACTCTGGATACCTTTTTCCTCTTAGCAATTTTCATGTTTACCTTCTTTAAGTATTTTGTCAAATGTTCCTCACATAAGTGTAATACTAATAATTAGAGGTGTTGAAATATAGTAACAGTTGGTTTTTGTTTAGATTGTATAATGTGATGAAGTGCAGTTAGCTATTCTCTTAGCAGGGTATCAATGTGTATGGGTAAATTTGATTTAGTAGACTTTGCTACTCAATAACAGAGTGAAAATTTGATCACATCATATTAATCAGTTAAGCTATCTTGTGATTACTGGTCAGTCATTTAAAATGTGATTCATTCCAGTTCACTTAAAATGTTATGTTTTAACTTTCTACTTAGCCATAACAATTAAGATATACCATTAAGTTGCTTAGTAATAACCTTTGGTTATTATCTTGTGTAAAAAAAATTATAAGCTGAGTTAACGATACTCTTATGACAAGCTTTTAAAAGCACTATTCACACAGACAATGACATATATTCCCAGAAATTGGCATTCTTAATTTTGATATAGAGGCACTACAAATAGTGTTCAAAAATTTCTCAGTAGAAATAAACTTTCTCCATTTTGTTCCCTTCTCCTGTGTCTTCAAATATAAGCGTACAGGATCAATTGATACAATCATGTAATCTATTTTGAAGCCAGACTTTTGGGAAATGTGCAATAGTAAATGTTCTTAGCTAAATTTCTAAGTGGGCAATAGATGTAGTTTATTCATGCTGTGAAAATAAGCAGAGGTATAGCATCCTTGGGGAATCCAAAATATTTTAAGCACTCAAACAATAACTTGGTAAATTACTTTGATATTGGGCTTGTGAATCTGCCTCATGTTCAAGAAATGCCAAATTATTTTGGTTAAGGCAGGTCACCTTTATAAGGTTTTATTTCCAGAGCTTTCATTTATCTTAAGGAGGTGAATGTCAGGGAACTAAACTTGATAAACCCGGTGCATTTCATCCATTTTATTCCTTCACTGTCTAACATTACTTGCCTACTTAAAGGAAGTTAGACAAAGAAAAGAAAGGATCAAGCTCAGGCTTGATGGATATTCTAACAATAATCTGTGGTTTATATAATGGTTATATAACGCTGTTTGCAATGTACAGAGCCTTCATTTGAAGCATCACTGGCGTAACAGGAATTTCTTGACATCAGGAAGCCACTATTTGTTTGCTGGCAGAGTTGGATATTTATACTCCTTTAAATACATGCCCTAATTTCTCATGCAAATTAGTACTACAATAACATATGTACCTTCATCAAAGAAGAGGTTGGAAATGATGCCAACACATCTTTCAAGAAAATATGCAGTAATACTCATTAATTCTCCATAGCCCCATAAGTAAATAAACCATGCTTCACCCATAAAAAGAAAAGACATGTCAGTAAAGTGATCATTAAATTATCCAACATCAAATTGCAAAAATTTGCTCTACTCAAATTATTGCATGGTTGCAATTCGTAAACTGCAGTTATCCTATAGGAGTTTTCTTCTCTTCTGGCTCTACAGCCCTTGATGAGCTGTGGCCTCCTGCACAAACCCTTATCTTCCACTTTACTTTTCCACCCCCTAATTCCAATCTTTCATAAATCTTCTGTTACACTATGTAACCATCTTGTTTTGGCCGTTTTTTCTTCTAGAAAACAACCTTCCTTTCAATATTATTTATGGGATTCATTCTTCTGTCATTCTCTCCTTCGGCAGCAATTGTATAAATTCTGTTTGTGGTGACAGAATACCCTTAGTTTGCTTAGAATGTTGCTTCTGGATGCACTCAAAAGTTCTAATTCACTTTTCATCTGTTTTAAATTTGAGAGGTAGGTATTTTTTGTGAAAACAATATTTCAGAACACTGTACTTAGGATGTACTTTTGGCAACATAATGCTCAAAGAATTAAATCTTGTCTGTGTGTAAAGTTCTTGCTTGTCATCTGGGCTCAGTTCATACTCCTTTTACATGCCGTATAGTTTAAAATTTCACATTTTTAACCTGTTTCTTCAATAAAGTTATAATTTCATAGCAAAGCCATTATTCAGTAAATATCTTAAATACTTGAAATAAAATAATTATGCAGTTCTACATAAGAACTGTATTTACCTGGGCTTAAAACATTACTAGTATTTCATAGGAAATGTATTGAATCTTTTAGTGCATGCATTAAGAATGTTCATTTGAGGATTACACTACATACAGTACATTAAATATAGTTTTAAAGAAAAAAATATCAAAGGGCAGGATGGCATGGTGACAATACCGAGGTTTGCATTCAGAAGGAATTAAAAGAAAATCCTGGTTTAGACCAGCCCAATTATGATTTCTGATCTCTCCATGAACCCCTTCTGTCACAGTCCATATGTAGCAAGAAACAAAACCAGTGAGCAGTACAGAAGAGAATTATTAAAACGTAAAAGCTGCTACTTAAGACAACTTGAAAACCTATCTGGCATAAGTGAAAACATAAATGCAAACAGATGCCTATAAATGTTGCAATACAGCCTGAAAAGTTAAAACTGGTGACCACAATTGAACATCATATTGATTTGCACACAATTAAAATGCAATTAATAATAATAATCATCATCAATCATTACTCATCCAGTCTTTGGAATTGATCATTTGACCAACACATGAATAAGGAAATGATTCAACCACGTTTCTTCACTGATACTGTTATACTGCTAGATCACGAAAGAAAGATACAAGTTCAATTCAAGATTAAAATGAGGAGTATGCCCATAATGGAGGTGGAGAGACCGTGATTTTCTTCACGAGGACAGAACAGATGGATTAAACATGTAGATGATTATTGTAATGAAGGTTTGCCTAGGGCGGTCACCCTCTGAATTAATGTACTATCTTGGCACTAAATAAATAAAAACTTAACTATTCATCATAATATTAATGTCAGTAGGCGAGGTGCATGAAACATATAATTATTTTTTGTACTCACTTAATGCTACTTTAAATTCTAAGGTCATACCATAATCGTTTAGGCATTTGTTTGAATTAAGCAGTGACAAATAGTTTGCATATGCCAGAGTGGTGACGTAAAAGTTTGACTTTTGTACCATCTGTTATGTTTGTAGCATTTTCACCTTATTGCCATTTTACTGCCGTGTGGACATTGGGCAAGGGGAGGCAGAGATATAAAAATATCATCCCATTTGTCTGTTAGGTAGCTCAAAATAAGTATTTTGACCTTATGTCATTCCAAATGCAAGCCTCAGTTTTAAGAATGTCATCTTGCTTGGTTGATATCTCATTTGTATTGCATTTTAATGAGTGTTTGCTTAAACTATAGGCTAATGGAGATGCATCCTTGGGAAAATATGCCGGTGGTGTTTCGGGTGCAGCTGCATCACAGGGGCTTTTCATCAAAGATCATGCCTACTAAATTTTGGTCTCCAGTTAGTCCAGCAACACAAACAAAATCCTCTCAAGCATCACCAGGACAACCATCAAACAAAAACTGGCTTCGAATCTTTAACAAAATTCATTGTTGCAGTTAACTTGGCTGACTTGATTTATACTTGAAAAGAAATCTGAAACTTACTCTTAGGCATGATTTTGGAAAAAAAAAAAACTAAAAAAAGTAAGAATTTCAAATTGAGAAGAGTTGGAAAACTATTCTTTTAAGTTGGAGAAATACTTTTATTTCTAAACTGTGGTTCCATTTCATCGTTGGTACACTTTTTTAGAAATGTTGAGAGGTGTAAATGCTGAGTCAACAATTAAAGGAAATTATACAATGATCCTAATTTGGCACTTTATTCAAAATTGTTGGTATATGATTCATCAGAATAAGCTTTGGTGTTAATGATGTTAATTACTTCTCTAAGGCTGCTCATGTGCCTGATTCATAAATTCCAAGAAAAAAGAATTGAATCTTCATGCATTGTATCAATGATATCAACCTCAGTTTAGGAAGTTTTAAATAAGAAATGCAAGAGTAAAATAAAAACAAACATCTCAGAAAAACTTTTTTCTTTTAGATGATCATAATTAAATAATGAAATCAATGTTCAAGTAAGTCCAGTTTTAGCTTAAATGTAGTCGTTATGGTCTTAAACCATACGATCCTACAAGTTGTGATTTGCTGTTGTGATCATTAAGATAAGAAAAATATTAGTGAGAAGTATGATGTAATTAATATAAAAAAATATTAGATTCCAGAACAGTAATTCACTTTTTTCCTTCTTGTTGTTTAACTGTTAAAAACTAAGAATGGGAAACAGAAATGCAGGATCTTAAAAAAATTATATGTGTGTATATATATTTCTTCATTTAGTGTTTTCTGTACGTACCCCACTCAATGCTTAATCAATTAAAGATACAAAGTAAGTGTATAAAATAATGAAATCAGATTATATCCATGTAAAAGTCACCAAATGTAAACAATATATGTGGAGGAAGTAATAAAACCATCATTATCAACACCAGCATTGTGTTAATTATTTTGGTTAAGGTTTATTCTCAGTAAAGCATAATCTTATCTTAATCTCTAAACATGTTGTTAGCTAATGCTGGATTTCTGACAATGAAGTCATTAATCCTCTTGCTCTCCAATATTTTTCACTGATGGATGGGGCATTAGAAGTGGCCGGGCATATTTGAAGGTGGTCTCGATCCATTTCCTCTTGCAGATCACATAGAGGACAGAGTGGTGAAGAATATATCCCAATTCTGTTTAAATGTTTTGCCAGACAATCATGTCCTGTAATCAACCTGAAGGTTGCAACTGCTGTTTTTCGAGGATACTCAGGAATTACTGTTTGAATGTTTGGTAGTTCCCATCTTTTACTCTTTGATTTTTCATAGTAATATTTTTCAATAATTTTTTTGAATTCAGAGTTGACTAATCTTTTAGCTGCATAAAATGGTAGATTAACTATTGATTTCTGTACATTGCCGGTATCCTTTTTTGCAAGAAAATCAGCTTTCTCATTACCACTCAGTCCACAGTGAGCCGGTATCCATTGGAAGACTAGGTGTTTTTGAAGTGCGGTTAGATGGCTAAGCATTTTCCAACATTCTATAATTGTTTGGTTTTTTGGTGACAACTTGGAACTAATTGCTATAATTGCTGCCCTGGAATCTGAGAGAATAACTGCTTGCTGAAAATGTGAAATTCTGTACAAAAGATTTTGTAGGGCCATTCGAATTGCTTCAATTTCTCCATCAAAGTTTGTAGTTCCATAACTTAAAGATTTGTAATAGGAAAAGAGGTGACATGTGACTCCAGCACCTGCTCCATCTTGGTTTGATATCAGTGATCCATCAGTATAAATATGGAGCCATTCATGTTCTGGAAATCTAGTATGGATTGTCTCTAATGCCAATAATTTTAGAACACTAGTTGGAGTATCACTTTTTTTAACTTCTTCTGTCAGGTGTAAATAATATGTGATGTCTAATGTATGTGTTGGATTGACTTTAGATATGAAGTTTTCCTTTGAATTAGGAAGGTATACATTCTTCTTGATGTCTTGAATTTTGGAAAGAAAGCTCTCCTGAGTCTTTAGTGTATGTGTAAAATTTCTCTTGTGCCATGTATTGAATGGGAGTCTGATCAACTTTTCGTGTTGAATAAGAGCCGCTTTTTCTATTTCATATTCAATGGGGCATTGGTTGGTTAGAATTTCCATAGCTGCTATTGGTGTGGTTTTGATAGCACCTGTAATTAATCTCAGACTTTGGTTTTGAAAGATTTGAATCTTTTTTGTGTTTGCTGTTACAAGAACTTCTAAACATAAAGGCCTAAGTATACCAGTCTTTTTATTTTGACAAAATGATAAAATGCTGAGTATACATAGGCTCAACATTTCTGACCAGCATACATTTGAAAAGGCAAAATTTGTTCATTCTGTCTTGTTTTGGTAGTCTCTTGATTCTTTCCCTAGATTTCACTGTGGTGGTCTAGTGGCAATAGGTGTCTCTGAACCAGCCAGTCCATAGATTATTAATACCAACAAACTCAAACATTACCCACATGGCTTGTGTGTTTAAAAACACCAACAGAAGTTTGTTGGGATAAATAAATAATTACCATCTAAAGCATGGGTGCACAAACAGCACTCTTTGAGCGCGAACGCTCGGTACGAGCGGGCGAGCCACAATGACAGCTCGTAGAGTGCTGACTGTGTGATAGAGAAGGATGACGTAGGGTAGTTTTAAAGCAGTAGTCTAGTCAGTCACTAGTGGACTGTGTGTTGTGTGTAGTCGGTTGCTAACGCTCCCTGCTTACGTATTCTTCTATAATGGAGGAATCCAAAAGGCGGAAAAGTGACCATCAGGCAAATACTTCCAATGTTGCGTCGGAAAGCGATTACTTTTTCATAGCAGTTGGAACAAATTCTCAGTGCCTTATATGTCAGAAAATTTTGAAAGGTAGAAAAAAACATAATATAATGTGTCACTATGACAAAACACATAAAGATGTTTACAGTGAGCTTGTTGGTGAAGATAGCAGTAAAAAGATTCAAGAGTTGAAGGTTGCATTATTACCTGAGGTAGGTTGGAATTCATAATACTTTATTACTAGTGGAGTTAGTTTCCTTGTTTATAATATCACGAAAACATGGAACATAGTGAATGTGTATTTATTTATTATTTACAGGAGTGTAGCAAACCAACAGTGTTTAATGAGGCAATGCTGCACGTGAGTTACAAACTGTCATATAATATTGCAGTAGCAGGTAAACCATTTACTGAAGGCGACTTTATAAAACAATGTATGATTAATGCTGCAGAATTATTGTGCCCTAACGAAGTGTATCAGTTTGAAGCGATCCCACTCTCACATACCACAATTGCTCACCTTATCAGACATGGCACAAGATGTGCAGCTTCAACTCGTACAAAAAGCAACACAGTTCATGGCATATTCTTTAGCACTCGATGAGTCAACAGATGCATCTGATACGGCCCAGCTAGCTATATTCGTGTGTGGTATAGATAACAATCTCCACGTTACAAAAGAATTGTTAGATTTTGTCCCATTAAAAGACACTACTGCAGGCGAAGATATTTTTCACAGTGTTGAGTATTCTTTAAATGCCGTTGCACTACCCTGGGATTGCCTGGTATCCGTAACAACAGATGGAGCTCCGGCAATGTGTGACTAACGTTCAGGGTTTGTAAGTTTCGTTCGAGAAAAGGTTAAACATGCTGGTGGCTCTGATGTGATTGGAGTCCACTGTCTCATTCATCAACACGTTCTCTGTTCCAAAGTAGCGAAGCTTGGTACTGTGATGGAAACAGTGGTAAAACATATTAATTATTTACAATCACATGGACTCACACACTGACAATTTCAAGAATTTCTCAGTGATGTTGACGCAGAGTATGGAGATATTCTCTATTATTGTGCGGTCCGGTGGCTAAGCAGAGGCAAGATGTTAGAAAGATTTTACCATCTTCGTGATGTCATTTGTCAATTTCTTGAAATGAAGGGGAAACCCGCACCAGAACTCAGTGATCCTGCCTGGGTAGCCAACCTTGCATTTCTGTGGATATTACTGGACACCTCAACAAATTGAATATTTCTCTTCAAGGAAAGAACCAGCTCATTCTAGATATGATGAATGAATTACGAACTTTTCGTCGCAAACTTGTACTTTTCATAAGTCAATTACAGTGTGGCAACATGGCTCAATTTCCAACTTTACAAAGTGCTTGTGATGGAGCGGTGTTCAATGATTATGTCGAAGTGTTAATTGATATTCAAAATGAATTCGATTCTAGATTTCAAAACGTTGATTCACTTGAGAAGGAATTTCAAATTCTCGCAATTCCTTTCTCGACATCACTTAACAGTGTCTCACGATTTGCAGCTTGAACTTATTGATCTTCAGTGTGATATAAGAGCTAAAGATCGGTTTAACAATACCACTAACCTGAGTGATTTTTACAAGACTGTACCTCAACAAAAATATCCACGACTACACAGGTTAGCTGCGAAAATGATCTCAATGTTTGGTTCGACATACGCCTGTGAACAACTTTTTCTATCGTGAACTTAAATAAAACAGGTATTGAACATCTATGACTGATGTTTCATTAAGGTCAGTACTTTTTCTTTCAGCTGCCAATCACATAAAACCTTGTTTTGATGTATTGGTAAAGAGACATAACATATGACTAGTTGTACGCAGATTTAATCTGCTATAGAAGGCAGTTTGTTTAAAAAATATTTGTCCTAACTATAAATAGCAAAATAAAATTTTGAGAAATCATTTATGAAACCTTGCACTTCCTTTCGTGTACTGGTCAGCCACAATATGAGAGCACTCGGTGAGAAGAGTTAGTTTAAAATATTATTGGCAGAGACAAAGAAAGCATCTCGACAATGTAATCAGTGAGACTACAATAAAAGGTTATCTCATAAGGTCACATTCCGTGTCATCAAAGCTGCCGCAATAAACGTAAAGCACAGAGAACTTTGTGCCATTGTTGAACAGTTAGTACATAACAAATTTGATACAGCACTCTTAGCACTCAAAGCAATATGTGAATGTTACTACCTTTTCAATGAAAAGTCCCTTCAATGTCTTTGGTTACCAGTATCAAATGCTGACAGTCAGATATTTTTTTTTCTATATATCGTATAATGATATAATCGAACCTGGGACCCCTTGCACAGCAGGCAGGTGCTTCTGCAAGCTTTGTTATATTTACATGGCATTTTTATTCTTGGTTGAGATACTGCACTGTACTATGCACAATGGACAGGAGCTCAGATTGTGAAAGTGTCCCAATCGTAGAATGCACTGGAGGTATTAGTATTGTCAATAAACTATGAATGTGTGTATGTGCGTGCGTGCGGTGTGTGTGTGTGTGTGTGTGTGTGTGTGTGTGTGTGTGCGTCAGTCTGTGGACAGCATAACTAAAAAACGAAAAGTTGGTTAAAAACCGAAGTTGGTATTTAAGTTTAATGTCTTTTAAGGATGTGATACGAAGATTTTGAAGAAAATAGCCCCACCCTAAACTACCCTTTACATGGAAAATTATAAATATTTATTTGTTTTACAGCATGTTGCAAAATTATCTCAGACTTGACATTTAGATGCTTCATGTTTGTTTGTTGTTACAAATTGGTTTTCAGGTTCTTGAGAGGTAGAATTGGAAATAAAAAGTTCAATGCCACAGCCAGGAGTTTAATATATCAATTGAAATTCTACCTCTCAAACATTGCCCACACACAGCTTGTGTGTTTAAAAGCACCAGCATTAAGTTTGTTGGCATAAATAAATAATAATTTTGGATCGTCACTCGGCGCATACAAGATGTAAATGAAAGTTCATAGATATTGTTCAAACTGATTTCCATTTAATTGAATGTGCAATTGATTCCTGTATATTACTGACTTTTTCATATGATCAACAATGTCAGACATTTTTGAAGATGCAGAAATTATTTAGGAACTTCTCTCCAGTGCAGCTTCTATGTCTCATGGGCTCTATGAAGTTATACATAAGGTTGGCAAACCTGTAGTACAGTTGACAAGATAGCGTCAAGACATAAATGCAGCTGTTGTGTATAAGTAATATTTTGTGTGTATTTTTGAACTTCTTTCCCTTAAAAATGCTACATGAATTAAAAGGGAAAGGCAAGTTTTTCCTTTATTCTTTCCAATGGAATGTTTGCTACAAAAAAGAAGAAAAGAAAGGAAAATAGAAGAAAGATAAATAAATAAAAACAGATAGATAAAAACAATTGTATTTATTTCATTGTTTAATGTTTATAAATAACTAACAGTAATATTCAGATTTGCATTTTTAAAAAGTTTTATGGTAAACTTATTTATTTTAAAACATCTTAGTAGATATCATGAAATAATAATCTACACTAGTTGAAGCTTTTAACAATATTAATCATTAAATAAGTACCTAAGGTTAAAACACAAATTACATTTAGCATTTGAAACATAAAAAATTATAAATGAAAATAAATTATGCAAGAGTTACCTCTTGTCATATTACAATTGCTCCCATTTTAGATTCTAAGTTATGCTGTGATACTTGATATAATGTCTCCATTCCTAATTACAGTTTAATATAAATCAAGTTCCAAAATCCCTATAACTCAGATATAATAAAATATTATTAGTAGGACATATTAAATTCTTATTTGTAATCCCTCCTTATTGCTTGAATAGCTAGCCATTATAAATTACTAAACTTCATACTAAAATAACATTGTCTTTCTAAGCTCTAATGGAATGAAAATAGTTACTGCAAGTATTAGTATTCATGAACTATGTTAGTGCAGCTATGAATATATCAGAATACTTTTATCAATAAGTAAACTAAAATAGCAGTATAAGAACTGTGCAAGAATCTCACCATATCTCTCTGTTTAACATCTTCATCACCTTTGACCTAGGAGTCATTTCAGCATCATTAGGTTTTTGAGAGACTCTACTGACTTTGAGCCCAATAATGGGAGACTTGGGTCGTAGATTTTCAGCATTTTCAATTTCCATAGGTGTTTTAGAGTGCAAGCTTGTTTGCTTTTTGTCATCTGAAGAAGAGAAAAGTGACAAAGGAATGTTCGGCAAATTATACTCATCATTGCTGGAAAATATTAGTTGTGAACCAGGATTATATGGCTTCTGTTCAAAGGGCGAATTTGCATCTTTCGAGTTGCTGCTCTTCATAGAAAAAGAAAATGAGTTGCTTAGGTTTTCATGTTGCTTTTCTTTTTCTTCCAGGTGTTGTTTTGATTCTGATTTTGCTGCTTGAAATTGTCCCCAAGAATTTCTGGAGGTTTGCTGGACTTCTTTAGGAAAACCGTAAGCCATACTTGGTCTACCAAAAGAAAACTGTTTTGAAATGAACTGGTTTGGTTTTGAATCCAAATGGTGTTCATTAATCGCTCTTTGAGGTTGCTGCTGTAAAGAGCGTTTTTCATTGATCCAGGTGTCAGTGTCATGGGTTGGTTGCATGATTGGCTTACTATGTCTTGATGTGTCAGTCCTGGTTATGTCAGATGGACAGGTCTCTTTGACTACTGGCAGCAATGAAAATGTAGACTCGCCTTTACCTAGACAAAAAAGAAATATACAGAATGTGCTGAGAAATGAATAGCTGTAAAATTTTGATACCAAATAGAAATAGAACAATATTTTGAAGTAGATATTATAATTTTTATTTAATAAGCAAGGTAGGCTGATTATATTATGATAATGTAATAAAACAGGGAGGTGTTTTGTCTGTCCACATCCTCGGTGCTGTTGCTGTCTGCTGCTATTATAAAAAGGCGTGTGTGAAACTGTATAACACTTTTGAAACTACTTCTAAAGGCTTTACTTACCAACTTTATGAAATGAGGTGCTGAAACTTACCACCGTCGTTGTCCATACATTTTTGGCACCTCCTTAGGAAACTATTCATCACTTATTCAAGATGCTCTCAGGCTTCGAGCCAGGTGTAGTGATGAAAAGACATCGACGTTTTGGGAGTGTACATCTCTCCCATCATATTTTATTCATCACTTGCTGTACTTCACATTGAGAAATGCTGGCAATTTCTTGGAAGACATTTTGTTTTAATTCCTCCAGGGTGCGTGGGTTTGTCTCGTACACTTTGTTTTAAGTTACCCCTGAGATGGAAATCACAGGGGGATAGATTGAGGGACCAAAGGACTCGCAAATCTCTACTATAATTCTGTCCAGAAACACACTTCCAATTTGAGAGGTAGAATAAGAACTAAAAAATTTGATGCCACAGCCGGGATTTGAATCACAGACCTTCCACTTGTCGTGCAGTTGCTCTAACCATTAAGCTCCTGTGACAACTTGCATAATGACATTGAATTCTCCAACCGATTTGTATTTCTCCCGGCATACCACAAAGGGAATCTCACATCGGAGACAAATACCCCAAGGGTGACTTACTATCATAAGTACGTTATGTCCCAGGATTAAATAACCTTCGGATGGTAATTATTTTTTATTTATGCCAATAAACTTACTACTGGTGTTTTTAAACACACAAGCTGTGTATGGACAATGTTTGAGAGATAGAATCGGAACTGAAAAATTCAGTGCCACAGCTGGGATTTTAACCACTGAAACAGAAATTATAATGTCAATATATATAATTGATAATAGAAAGAAACAAAAGGAGATTCTAGTCGATAGTTAAGGGGAAGATGTAATAAAGCTGACTAGATTAAAATCTCAAGAATGGAAGCCTAGGCAGATTTAAATGAGTGATAAGGTTACAATTGTTTGTACAAAGCCATAGTGATTCCGCAGGCTGATTCCTATCTTACCATGACGTGCTCTAAAGTTAGCCAATGGAAAATCGCTTCCTTCGTGTCGCCCATGCGAAACAAATGCCATGCAACACACACTCGTCTTGAATCGAGCCGAGAGAACGCACGTGCAATTTGAGATTAGTACGTAAGCTAGCGCGTATACATAATTCGGCGGTTGCTAAAGGGTGACAAAGTTAAAGTGTTATAACGTTGTAGTTGAAGTTACAAAGTTACATTCTATTTAAATATCGTCGGCAGTTCTCTATAAATCTGGAAATTTGCAAATATAGTGAAATGTTGGTTAATTCTTCGTTTGGTTCCATTCCTACCACAACTCACGTATACCCTGTAAATTAGGACCTCTTGCTAGAGCTAGTCCGGACACCAAACACGAGATCTTATAGGTCTTAAAGGCGACGTCTTCGACTTAGAGGAACGTTTGCGTCACCACAGACCTTCTGCTGAGTGGTTGCTCTACCCATTAAGTTACTGTTTCGATTCTGCCTCTCAAACATTGCCCACACGTGGCTTGTGTGTTTAAAAACACCAGCAGTAAGTTTGTTGGCATAAATGAATAATAATTACACTTTCAATTGTTGTCATTGACAGATGGGCTGCTTGAGCTGTTGCAGAGCCTTATTGAAAAAAGACAAAATTAGGCTCCCTGTCTGTTAATTCCCTAAAAAAAAGGGGCAAGGGGAAAACATGTACTCAAAAATGTAAGGGCATCAACTGTTGACTCGAAAAATTTGGCTCTAATACTCAGAACCTAATATTGTTCATGAAATATTCCTTCATGCTGAAAAAATTGGTGTATGGTGTGTCATTAGTGCAGAAAGTTTTCTCAGAGCTCCAATAAATGATTTCAATCTCTGGGGTAACTTAAAACATAAAATGTACAACAGAAAACCACACACCCTGGAAGAATTAAAACAAAATATCCACCAGGAAATTGCCAGCATTTCTCAACATGAACTATGGCGAGTGACAGACAGTTTCCTAAAGAGATGCCAAAAGTGTATGGACAATGACGGTGGCCAGTTTGAGCATCTCCTTTCTAATAGTTGGTAAGTAAAGCCTTTAAAAGTAGTTTTAAAAATATTGTATGGTTTCATCCACACTGTTCTATGAAAGTAGCAGACGGCAACGAGTGCCAAAGAAGTGGACAGACAAGACACCGTACAGCTGGTTCATAAGTCTTTTGTTCTCCCGGTAGTACAAAGTAAGTTATATCTAGTTACAGAGTAATGTCGACAACACTGTCCATAAATTCAACTCAATAAAATGGCCTGTTTATTAGCCAGTTGTGAACATATGCTCTTAGTTTATCATCATCAGGGTGGTAAATACTCCTTGTGATTTCTTGTGTGACATTATTTATAGTAATATCACAAGAGGGTTTCATATGACAATAATTTTGGAAATGTAAAGCATGAGAAAAATTATCGCAAATATGGAAACCTTGAGTGGTATTTGTTTAGAGTATTCCATGAATTAATTAATAATTTTATTCATTTATTTAATACTATTTAATATTACTAGTGATTTAAAAGTAGACAGCTTACAACTCGTGTGTGGGTGGGTGTGCATGCGTGCATGTGTGTGTAGAGGGATGAGTGGACAGAGAGAGCGAGAAATTGTTGCAGTGCATTTTATTATGTTTATATAGGTCCAAAGAATGTATTTAAAATAAAATAGGGCTAATTAATATAAAGTAAGAACAAAATTAGAAACTAAAAGCTTCACTTATCATAGTAATATTTTATGCATAAAAAGATAGAAAAATTTAAGTATCAAAAGGGTGTTAAAGAGGTTTCTACCCTCAAAAAATAACAGATAATTGTATTTTTAAAAAGTTTACTTACCATCCATGGGCCAATAAAAAATTTACAAACATTTTTAAAGAATATGGAATAAATTTGGTCCCTCAAAATAAATTTAATATACAAAATTTACTAAATTTTTCTAAAAAAGATAAAATTCCAAATTATAAAAAATCTGGCATTTATCAATTTAGCTGTTTAGATTGTGATAAGGTTTATATTGGTAAAGCTAAACATCATTTAGAAATCAGAATAAAAGAACATTTTAGAAATATTAAATATAAACAAACTGATAAATCAGCTGTGGCAGATCACTTTTGGTCATTTAATCATGAAATTAATCCAGAAGTTAAATTATTAAAACAATTAAGTGGACCTATAGATTTAATGGTTTGGGAAAAAATATTTATTTTAAAAAACAGGAACCATATTGTACATTTTGAAATATCTTCTATAGATTGTATTTATAAATTTTTGTTTTCAGATATTGGTAATTAAAATGAGCATCAGTTTTTGTTTTCAGAGATTAGTGATTAAAATGAGCATCAGTAGCTATGGTAATGAATTTGCTTGTATAGCTTTGAGAATGAGTTGGAGTCAACTCGAAACAACATCAATGGATTTTTATGGAATTTTCTGTGTAACTAAATGATGTAGAGCTGAGTCAAGGATATTTTCAGCAGGATGGTGCTACATGCCATACATCAAATGAATCCATGGCACTATTGCAAGTTTCTTTGATGACCAGATAATTTCCAGGAACTTGTGGCCATTGAGATCTCTGGATTTGACATTTGCTAGACTTCTTTCTATGAGGTTACTTAAAAGACAGGGTTTACACCACACATTGGTGAATCTGAAGCACAACATTACACAGGAGATTCAAGCCATTTACAACGATGGCATGTTGAGTTGTGCCTTATGGAGGATGGAGGATATTTTCAACATTTACTATAGAGGTAAACAATCTCCCAAAATTCCTCTGCATTTCAAGTATAATAAGTTGTCACTAGCATAATTAGTTTTGAAACAATTAAAGACATAAATGTCCATAAATCATCCTGTATTTCAGATACAATATTATGAAGTATTCTAATCTTCCCTTTCTTATAATTCTCCTAAAGTATCTGTTGATCTTAAGTTTCTGGATATAGCAGTAAAGTTATATATTATATTAACCTATATAGAGACAAGTTTACATAACGTCTTTACAGCCAGATGGAAATGCACAAAATATGTTATTGATCTAGAGCAACAATTGCATGTTCAGTTCAGCAGCAAAGTAAGCCATTACTACAATACAGAAGTACCTTCCCTGAGAAATGGACTTCTGAGGATGACTTTTCACATCCAATAAGTGACTGCTTCTTCCTTGCTAAACATATGGTCCATTTGGAATGAGAATTTTAACTGAGATTACATCTAACTTGAAGCCTTCATTAGTCACATCATTTTTTTTTTTTTGGTGCAGGCCATTTGGATTTTGAGATCTACAGATCCAGTACTTTTAAATACTCTCTGCACTTGATATGTTAGGCTTCCATGCCCAGTACCTTTCTGACTGACAGTACATCAGTTGGCTGTTCAAAGTTTGCCATTACTAAAATCTGTTCGCCGAAAGTAGCAGAGTACTATGGTCACACCACTGATGGTGTTTGATGCAGCTTCAAACGAAACGTCTGGAAGAAGAATTTCCACTAGGCCACGGCCCACAAGCCCAGATATTCATTCTGTATTCCGTGCTCCTGTGGCTCTGTCTATATAGGGACCACACAACATATGGTAAACACATGCATTACAGAACACAAGAGATGTTGTCGTTTGGGACAAACAGAAAAGTCTACAGTCGCAGAACATGCATTACTAGCGCCAGGGGAACACACACAGAATTCAGACACAGCTATGCCCTCTTCCACTGCTCATTATTATGCCCGCTTAAGTCGTGAAGCCATAGAGATTTTCAAACATAATGATAACTAGAAACTAAGCACTTAAATAAAGCTTGGCATCCAGCATTATACAAAGCATGCAAAAAACCTGACCAGAGGCAAATTCAAAATCATATGCCAGCTTCAGCTACAATAAATGCCAGCCCTTCGACAACAATCGACAATGGAAGCAGCCCCCACTTTAAACCAGCCCACGCAGCAGCTAAGCCAAACAAAGACCAGACCAACCATCATATGCCCGCACATGCTAAGCGTATAAAACCTGTGAAACCAAACGGCTCCGATCAGTTTGCCGAAAGTAACAGAGAACTTGCCCGCCTCGGTAGCGTGATGGTTAGCGTGTCTGCTTCACGTTCAAGAGGTCGCGAGTTCGAATCTCGCTTAGGGTAAGTTATCCGGGTAAGGTTTTTTTCCGAGGTTTTCCCTGCCCTGAGAAGACGAATGTCGGGTAACTTAAAGCTCCATGGACCTCGGACTCATTTGAGCATCATTTCACCCATTTCATTTTCATTCATTCGTCCAATATGACACAATGTTGGAGGACGTTAATGAAAAAAAAAAAAAAAAAACAGAGAACTATGGTCACACCACTGATGATGTTCAACACAACTGCAAATGAAACATCTAGAAGAAGAATTTCCACTAGACCATAGCCCACAAGCCCAGATATTCATTCTGTATTTTGTGACACCTGCCATGAAAGCTTACACAATTTGTCATCACTGTTATTACATGCATAAAAATTAAGCTTGGTTCACAACCACCTGGTAATGATAACCAGAATGGTAACAACAGCAGGAAGCCAAGCAGCACTCAACATTTTGGTTCACAACAGCCCGGCAACGAGAGCAGCAAGGCTTATTATCAGTCAGCTTATCAATAGAAAGTGAAGGTTGATATTGTGCATTGGAAATTCATTTGTTTCCACCTTACCAATTATATTCTTTTAGCTTGTAACTAGAGAGAACCCTAGCAGATGTATTGTATTCAGGCCCGAATTTAGGACCTCTGACGCCCCTGGGCAAAAGAAAACATTTGCTACCCCACCCCCCAACTTGCAATACATATATTACTTAAATTTTCACAACCTTGGTTTCACTAGTTTGGATACTTAAGTATGAGTGGCAAGCACCATAAGTGAGGTTATTAAAATTTAAGTAGGAACATCTTATTAGAAAGAACTTACACTAAAAAGGCATCAGCCCCTATTAGATGTCTAAACATATACTGTTTAAATGACAAGAGGCTTCCTCCTTGCCCTGTCATTTGCAAACAAGTTTATGAGTTCGTTATAGTCCATTTTCACTGGTAAGTCAGATTCAATTGCAAGAACACCAAGATAACTAAGACGATCCTTCACTTGTGATGTTCTTAAAAATTATTTATACGTCTTAGAGCAGAAAATGATTTCTCAGTTGAGCAGTTGGAAGCAGGAGTGCTCAAGTATATTTGTAGAGCTATGTTTAAGTTTGGATAAACACTCTCTAGACAGTTATCTTACAGCTGTGTGGGAGAGTGCGTCACATTTTCATTCTTTTCTATGTAGCTTTTGAATTGTAAGCATTCAAGTACAAATGCTGAATCCGCAAGATCCAAACTGTAGACTTTCTGAAGTCTGGATGATGCTTCCTGAATTTCAAGTGGACTAAGCATCTTCAGATTTGTCAAAAACATAAATGGTTCACTGAATTCCTTGTAGGAAGAAACTCTGTTGTTCAATTCTTCAATCAATTTATCCAGAATCAAAAGGAACTTGATGTTTCATGTCTATGCTTTTTTTTTTTTTGTGCAGCTTTCCAGTAGTTTTGCCGCCCCCTAAAATGTGCCGCCCTGGGCAATTGCCCGGTTTGCCCTTACGTAAATACGGCCCTGATTGTATTGTTTATTCATCCATTGTATCCTGTACAAGATAATGGACACATCAAGCACAATATTTACAGAATAATATTAAAATAGTAATAGTAATGTTTCTTGGCATAGAAGCCTTGAAAAATTTCTGTGCGAAAAGTCTAATATGCACAATATGAATCTAACATGCCACACATCTAACATGGGAAGGAGAAAGTTAGAACTTGGCAAGTCTAGCTTCCCGTCAGTTGTGAACGCTCCCATTTGAATACATGTATTTCAACTTTTTCATTCTGGTTATCGTTCCCATTACTGGTGGATGTAAACCAGCCTTAACACATTCACTGTAGAGAACTTACAAAACCATTCAGCAGTCATGTGACTTGAAAAATTAGGGTGCGGCCAGTAGGTTAAAAGCTACTACTAAAATAAATATACCTTTGAAGTTATTCATACAACCACAATCTTCAGGCTGTTTCCGAATGTCTGCAATTGTCCTGAAAGAAATAAGAAATAAAGAATAAAGACAATTGATCAGGTTGTTGAGTACTATTCATTTATACAAACAAACTTACTGCTTAAGCGGTGGAGTCAGGACTGAAAAATTCAGTGCCATAGCCAGAATTTGAACCATGGATCTTCCACTTATTGAGCGGCTCCTTTAACCACTAAGCTACCATGGCTAACTTGCCAGTACGACATTAAATTCCCCAGTTGATTCATACTTTTCCCGGTTAGACCACAAGGGAATCTCACATCAGAGGTAAATACCCCAAGGGCGACTTACAATTGTAAGTACTTTATGTCCCGGGTTTAAGTAACCTTAGGTTAAACATTGCCCACACACAGCTAGTGTGTTTAAAACCACCAGCAGTAAATATGTTGGCATAAATAAATAACACAACTTAGTGCTGCTGTTTCTAACAATGTTTGAGAGGTAGAATCAAAACTGAAAAATGCAATGCCACAGCCAGAAATTGAACTACAGACATAAATGAATAATAGCCACCATCTAAAGGTTATTTAATCCCGGGACATAAAGTACTTATGATTGTAAGTTGCCACTGGGGCATTTATCTCAGATATGAGATTCCCTTTGCGGTCTACAAGGAAACATACAAATCAGTTGGAGAATTCACTGTCATACTGGCAAGTTGTCACAGTAGCTCAGTGGTTAGAGCAGCCTTGTGTGAAGCGGAAGACCTGTGGTTCAAATCCTGGCTGTGGCATTTTTAATTAAAACAAAGCTTGCATCTAAAATGTTTAACTATTTTAAACTATAGTATATGTCAGGGGTGTCAAACAGCACTCACCAGGCGTGAAAAATTTTCCCCTATTTTCCCTCCCTCCGTGATGATCAAATCGGAAAACGGGAAAAACAAAGCGAAAACCGGTTCTACTAGCACATGCTACTGCAGTTAAGGAGGGGTAGACCCCTCTCTTCACACCCTCAGAGTGATGTTTGACATGCCTGGTATATGTAATTATTTTTTATACCAACCAACTGACTGCTGGTGTTTTTAAACACACAAGCCGTGTGTGGGCAATGTTTGAGAGATAGAATCAAGACCGAAAAACTCAGTGCCATAGCTGGGATTTGAACCATGCATCTTCTGCTTCACATATATATATATATATATATATATAAATAAATATATTCTGTGTAACTTGGAAACGGCTCAAACGATTTCCACCTAATTTTGTATTCAGATAGGGTTTTGCTTTTTAAGTTCATCTATATAGGTGTAATTCCCAAAAAAGCACGATTTTACATAAAAAATACCATTGTTTATTCCCGCTTCTATGGAGCAATTCTTGTATATATATTCCCAGTATTTCAGAAATGGCTCTAAAGGTTTAGTTAAATTTTTGTACACATGCATATTATATTCACAGTGTTTTCTCTACTCACTTTTAGGTAACACATTCACATCTCTTTCTCTGCACACTCTTCTATAAACAATTTTCCATAAAAAAAAATGTGATTTTACACAAAAAAGAACATTTTATCCCCACTTTTAAAATAAGTCATACCATGTTCTGTATGTTTGAAATAGAAATGCTATTACATTCACACGGTTTTCTCCTCGCACTAATAGGTAACACATTCACATCTCTTTCTCTACTCATTCTTCTACAAATAAGTCATACAATTTTCTGTATGTTTGAAATAGAGATGCTGCATATTACATCCACAGTAGTTTCTCTGCTTAAGTACTTTTAGGTAACACATTCACATCTCTTTCTCTACTCACTCTTCTATAAACAATTTTCCATACAAAACGTGATTTTACGCCAAAAAAAATATTTTATCCCCACTTTTAAAATAAGTCCTACCAAGTTCTGTATGTCTGAAATAGAAATGCTATTACATTCACACAGTTTTCTCCTCGCACTTTTAGGTAACACATTCACATGTTTCTCTACTCACTCTTCTACAAAGAAGTCATACAATTTCTTGCATGTTTGAAATAGAAATGCTACGTATTGCATTCACACTGTTTTCTCTACTTACTTTTGGGTAACACATTCATAACTGTTTCTCTACTCACTCTTCTAGAAATAAGTCACACAATTTTCTGTATGTTTGAAATAGAAATGCTGCATATTATATTCACAGTATTTTCTCTACTCACTTTTAGGTAGCACATTGACATCTCTTTCTCTACTCACCCTCCTACAAATGTACACACACACACACACACAAACACAAACACACACACACACACACACACACACACACACACACACACACACACACACACACACACACAAGGGACCTTTCTCTAAAAATGCTCTTTTGCTCTCTTTGGATTCAGGGAGTTCAAAACATATTTCCGATGAAATCTTGAAATCAAATTTTTGGGTAGAATACAATACTTACCCTACTTACTACGAATACATAGTAGAGAAAGTAACAAGTAATGATCATTTTTGTGACAATGACAATGTTTTGGATAGATTAAGGCATTTAAAACTGAGATATCATGCACTACCTTTCATCTGAGTATGATTCCATATCAATGATATCTAGAAGGTCAGGTGAAGACTCTATAGCCACATCTTCATTTTCAGCAACAGGATTGGGCGAGCTGACAGATTGCTATGAACAAAACCTACTTCTAAGGTTACATGTTCAGATATATTAACAGTTATACTATAAGCAACAGCTGATTTTAAATGTACACGTTATATTAAATAGCAAGTACATTTGTTTGGTATAGAAACATGTAGAAATATTACTAGCAGTCAATACTAATTGATTTGCAATACATGTTTGAAATTGGATTATAGTACACAATTACAAACGATAAAGTTTTGGTCACTGATATCTATTAATATTTGTAGATTTATATTGTTTCACTGTCAATAGCTTCAGTTTTTTTGTTGTTTTAGAATGCTCTTGAAACTTATTTTTCAATTGTTCCATTTATACTCTGCCTTTAACTGCAATGTTCGTATTGATGACCTTTTACCTTTGGAACATATTGCCAGGTAATAGTGTTAATTTTTATACAATTTCATTGGATTTCTGGTTTTTCTTTGGGTTTTATACATTAAAACACACACACACGTTCATACTCTCATTCACATATCCAGACCTTGGGGAAAATGCAAAATAATATTGGTTAGGGAGTTGAGCCCAGGATCACTTACCCATCAGGCAGGGTGCACAGATTATTTTTGTAAACATACTGTTATGTCTTTTCAAGGCGACAGTATCTAACAATGTCTCGAGGTGTGCATATTGCAGTGAATGAGTATACAGTGGGACTGGCATGTGGCATTCAACCAAGCAAGGTAACCCAATTTTATCTGAGTAGTAAATACTCAGATAAAAAAATAAAGTAGCTTCATTTTTTCATTGAACTAATGTGTTTAGTTTGAAGTTGTTTCCTAGTTATGGCACAATTTTCTGGTTACAGTGGATAATCTAGCACTTAACAAGTATTTGTTTAATCTAAATTTTAATGAAGCTAAGCATGAAATTAAACTTTATTTAAAATTACAAGAAAATGAAAGACATTCTCTTGCAGACGTTTGATTTTTGAATATTTGTTTAAAATGGAAAGCAACCCCATTTTTGTTAAAACAATGGTTAAATTTGATAACAATAGTACTCACTAAAAAGCAGAGAAAAGAAAGTAATTGAAGTGAATAGAACCTTATACTTCAAAAGTTAAATAATATTGAACTTAGTTACCTATATGAATTACACTTGAAATTAATACATATTTTAGGTAACCTGATATGGGTTAATCTGTAATCAGAGTTACTTGGGTATCTAAATTTCAGTATGAAAAGCAAAACAAGGAAGTTAAAAAGCAAGCTAAATAAATTATGCTCAAAACAACATTAATTGAAGACAAATAAACCAAACAATCCAACAAATAATGTAATTAATCTTTCAAATTGTGGCTTTAATGAGAAATAACTAAATTTTCTAAATGGGAAGGTGTAAAAACTTGCATAAATTTTTCAAAAAACACTGATGATTTTGTTGCAGATATTGCAATTGCCAGTCAAGATTTAAATGAAATTGTTAAAACTTTGACTAAAACAAAATGCACTAAAATCTTGTAGAATGAGTAAAAATCACTCTAGAGAAAATTATAGTAATCAGATCATTAAATCATGAATGAAAAATATGTAATTTATACAAAAGATAAATGAAATATCCAGAATTGTAGTTTTGGATGAATCTGATTATATTAACAGAGTGGAACTCTTACTTCAAGGTGAGGATTATATAAGAATTAATAATGACATTAAAATCATGCATTTAAACTTTTAATAAAGTTCTTAATCAAGTGAAAACAACACCTAATAAAGAAAAACATATTTTAAAAGTCAGTAATCCAGTTTTACCCAGATTGTATGCACTTCCCAGAATTCACAAACCAGGAAATAAAATTAGACCCATTATGAATTGTATAAATTCACCTACTTAGAATATAGCTAAATGGTTGAATAAAAAATTTAGTACTTCATAAATTTGAAAGTTTAAGTATTAAAAACTCTTTTGAATTGGCAGAAAAGATTGGCAATACAGTATTGTCTGATAATGATAAACTTGTTTCTTTCAATGTAACTGCTTTATTTCTTAGCATTCCAAGAGAAAAGCTTTTGATGTTTTTGAAAAAATGGTTCACTTCTATTGAATTACATGAAGAATTAATAGGCAATGTTGTGAAGCTTACCTCAAAATGTTTTCAGTTTTAATGGTAATTTCTTTCAACAAACTTCTGGCTTAGCAATCGGTGGTCCACTTTTGCCATTTCTTGCTAATCTTTTCATGAGCTTTTATGAAATACAAATTAACACTGCTTTCCCTTTAATTTTTAAAACATGGTACATATATGTGGATGACATTTTTGCTGTTGTCCTTGAGAAATATTTAAATGATGCTTTAAAACTTTTAAATATACAAGATAAAGCCATAAAATTCGCTTTACTACTAAACCCCGGCGCGACAGCCCATGAAGGGCCAAGGCCGACCACTCAGCCGCTGCATCTCCCACCTCTGCCCACCACAGGCATCATTGCAGGTGCAGTACTGGAAGGTGGGACGTGATCAGTGCCCCGAGCTCTCCTGGCCAGTTATGCGGTATTCTCGACCTGGGGCCACTACTTCTCCATCAAGTAGCACCTCAATTGATCCCCCCGGGACCTAACGAGGCTGAGTGCACCCCGTGATAAAATTCACTTTGGATACTCGAAATAATGGCTGCCTTCCATTCCTAAATTTAAAGATAAAAAACATAAAAAAAATTGAATTTTGGCATTTATAGAAAATCTACTCATACCGATAATTACATAACAAATAAAAATTTGAATCCTTTTTCACGCAAATTTAGTGCTTTTAATAGTTTAATTTATAGAATTTACACCTTAATAAGGAAGACTTTAACACAGAATATAAACACATTATGGTTTTAATACAGATTTGATGCATAAAAAGATAGAGAAATTTAAATATCAAAAGGTTGTTAAAGAAGTTTTTACACCTAAGAAAATAAAAGATGATTGTATTTAAAAAAGCTTACTTACTATCATTTGGCTAATAAAAAATTTACAAAATATCTAAGAAACATGGTATTACTTAGGTTCCTCAAAATAAATATAGTGTATAAAATTTGCTAGATATTTTCAAAAAGTATAGAGTTCCAAATTATAAAAAAATTCTGACATTTATCAATTTAGCTGTTTGGATTGTGACAAGGTTTATATTGGTAAAGCTAAATGTGATTTGAAAACCAGAATAAAGGGACATTTTAGAAATGTTGTTGTTAGCTAATGCTGGATTTCTGACAATGAAGTCATTAATCCTCATGCTCTCCAATATTTATTGAAGAGAGCAATAGCAGTAATAGTAACCGTTTTTTAGAGAGCACCATATTTTTATGTTTTGGCGGTCACATCGATCTCTCACAACCCCCAGAATGTCTGGAGGACCACACCAGTCGTTGGTTTACGGGTCTCACCGACCTGACCAGGGAAATTATCAATATAAATTCACCGACCATATCCTCTGATTACCAATCAGAGGACATATTACATGCCATGACAGGTCAGCATGTTAGGAGTTAAGAGTTTATAGAGAAATTAGAGAAATGGAGAGGTTGGAAAAATAAAGACTCCCTAACCCTCAGGAACCCTAATAGCATCGGGATCGGAAGAGAACAAGAGATGACCAAGGTAAGGTCAGATAGAAAAGTTACAGTGAGGAGCAAAACACCAGTAAGTGGAAGTAATGTTCTGCTCAGCTTGGGTACCTTGTGGTCGCTATTCACATATCCCCTAGACGGAGACCCCTGAGGCCATTTTAGAAATGTGTATGTATAAAAATAAACTACTGTGCATTAGTCTTGCAAAAACTCAAAAATGATTTGGCTGATTTCAAAAATTTCTTTTTTGTCTTGTTCCTCTCAATACTGAGATGGTTTAGAAAAAAAGAACAGGAAACAATCAAATGAACAGCTAAATAATAAAAATTGTATACGTATAAAACTAACCACTGATATCCACCACTGCCACCGCCCACCACCACCACCACCCATCATCATGTCGTTGTCGTCGTTGTTGTTGTTATTATTACTATTATTATTGTTGTTGTTGTTATTGTTGTTGTTATTATTATTGTTGTTATTATTATTTAATTTTTTTAGTATTATAATAAAACAAAAAATCCAGTCCAGTTACTTTTCTGTAACTTTATTTTCCTTAAAAACTTTTGCACAAAAATAGAGTTCCCTTCTACCAATGTTTACACAGTCTACAGTCTTTTGTGATATTACAACTCACAACTGTTTTCTCGTCGTAGGCTTGACTCAGTCTTTTCACTGTCTGTCTTCACTCCTCTGTCTCTCAAACATCAACTCCGACGATACAATCACTCAATACTAGTTAAAATTGTATCACTCCGACGCGATGTATGTACCTACGTTTCACAGCTGTCTTGCACTCACTGACACAGTGGCCGACTCAAAAACTGGCTGCCTTCACATGCTCCGCAAGCTTTTATACTGGCGATGACGTAGCCAGATCTTTCTCAAACGTCTAGGAACAAGCCGGCCACTGGATACTTCTCGAATGACTTGGAAAACCCTTTGTGTTGCCCCTTGATTGTTATTGGTCACGTGTTTGCTCCCGTGAGTGGTGTGGGGAAGCTTGACTTTGAGCGCCTGTTAAATGCCGCGTCCTTTGTTATGTTGCCGCTGCCGTGGGCTGAGTCGCAATATAATCTTTCCTATTACTTAAAGCTTTTAGGCAATCATAGTCAATGTAAAATCTTTAAGAAAAAATCTGATGTGCTGCACTCACATGACTTTCTCTACTCTTGTGCTAACCATTCTTACAAACTCTTATTCTTCTATTTTCTTCGTGTTAGTTGAGATAAACATTTGCAGAAATTATCTTATTGCTCGTTTTCTTGCACGTGCAACGAAATATGGGAATACACTAAGCTTTGAGCGACAGTAAAATCTTTTAAAGCTTTCAAATTCCGTTCTCTTTGCACAGTTAACATATACAAAAATGAATAGCGATGTTCAATTTGACATAAGTATAAGTTCTCCAAAACTCGTACAAATAACCTGGAATATCTCCGAAATGTTCACTGTACAAAAAATTTATTCAGACATAAATTGTGTGTTTTAGCAATAACTACAGTTTTTTGTATAGTAAGATTTACTCTATCTCTTACGGTTTACCAGTTCCGCAAAATTCATCCAGAGTAAATAGGGCTTCATGGGCTATAGTCAGATAATTCAAGGTATACATTTTAATTGTCATAAAAATATCTCAAACATATGGCATTATAATCAAAATCGTTAGAGCAATTTTTAAGAAAATCAAAATTTTCGAAAAATGTTCCATGTAAAGGGTAATTTAGGGTGGAGCAATTTTCTTCAAAATCTTCGTGTTGCATCCTTGAAATATATTAAACTTAAATACCAACTTTGGTTTTTAACTGCCTTTTCGTTTTTGAGTTATGCTGTCCACAGACTGACAGACAGACACAGACACACACAGGCACACACACACACGGACCTTTTTCTATTTTTCTAATTTTTTTTTTTTTTTTAAATTGATGGCGTCTCAAAACATATTTCCGGTGAAATCTCGACATCGAATTTTTCGGTGGAATACAATACTTCCCCTACTTACCAGAAGAGAAAGTAGAAATTGAAGTCATTCTTATATAATAACTCCCCATACGCTGTGTCGGTCTGGGTGGCTCAGTTGGTTCGACGCTGACCTACTGTTCCCAAGGTCGCGGGTTCAAATCCGGCCCAGGCCGATGGTTTTTAAGTGTGCTTAAAAACGACAGTTCCATGTCAGTAGATTTACTGGCATGTAAAATAACTCCTGCGGGACAAAATTCCGGCACACCGGCGACGCCGATGTGATCCTGGCAATTGATGCGTCGTTAACCTACAAAATAATTTTAATAACCCATACGCTGTGGAGGAGTTCTTTAATATCTCGTCAACAGATAAATATGAAATATACAAGGCAAATTACACATGATGCTGATTTATAGCACGTTGTAAAGTTTACTCTTGCAATGGCAGTGGCTTTAAAATGTTTCATATTTTTACATAAGGAAACATAGAGGGAAATAAGAGCGTAGTGATGGGTATATTATTATAATCATGATACATGTTCCAAATCGTGGCTAACTGTACCTTTTGTATGAGTTCAACGAACAATATGTTTGGTTGTTAGGAATATGGATGTATTGGGCAATGGTTTATTTAATTGTGCCATGAGTATAGTAGGAGAATTACGTCACTGCAGTTCGCACCGTATTTTTCGTTAGCCACGAGTTTGCGCATAGCTAATGAGCGTTAGTCACCCACGAGTTCGCACCGTAGCTGATCTATCTCATTATCCAAGTTCCATGACGTGTTCAACTCCCCAAACTCTACCCGCAGTGGAACCAAACGAAGAAAGCGCATAGCACCAGCATTGAAGTATGTGCATATGTATTCACATATGTGTGTGCTTTGTCCGAGTCATGAGCGTCGGCAGAATTTTTTCCAGGGGGGGGGGGGCACATGTTGGAAGTTTGCAATCAGATAATATTAATTATTATTTTGTTGTCAAAATTTATTGTATTTGTTGCAGATAACTATTAATTTGTGCTAAATAAAAATTGTTCTTCACATCAAAAGTAAATTAATAGTTTAATAGTCAGTAGTAGATTGCACATTAACTTCAATTTCCAGGGGGGGGGGGGGTGGCTTCCCTTGCCCACCCCCCTTCGCGACGCCCATGGTTCGAGTGTTAAAAACTTACATATATACACAAACCTTCAAAGTTACATCTTTCTGGAGCTTTAGGAGTAGATTGTAAGATTCTCTGGCCTTTTTCCAGAACGAGAAGAATTCATTTACACTCATGAAACACTTACAACATACTTTATCTGGAAAACAGTCATCCTTTTGAACCTGTAAATAAAAAGTATAGTTAAATATTTTAAGTTTCATATTTCTTGAATTTGTTTATAATATTACGTATCTAAATACTTACTTGAAGTTGTAAACACACTCTTATTTTATCAACCAGTTGATGGGTCGTGCCATCTTCTGAAAATATACCTATTAATGGAGTAACATCGGTTAAACAAATTCTGCACAGCATTTTAAATACCGTGTAACACAGTTTTGTAATACATTTAGTTCATTTCTTTAGCGTAATTGATTTGAATTTCCTGCGCAAATAAAAAAAAGAAAAAAAAAAAAAAAAAGAAATTCCCAACAATCTAGAGTAAGTTCGCCAACTTAACAACGTACAAATTAAAGTTCCTATAAAGGTGGCTGTGGAAGTTGGAAAACAAATGTTGGTATGATTAGCAGTGGAATGGAACCTTCATTCAGGCGTCATCGTTGCAGGTTTTGGTGAAATTAACCTAAATGTCTTGGTGGTGTTTTACGAAAAATATCATCAATGTTAAAAGTTGTGGATGTACGTGATGCCTCAAGAAGACGCAAAAAGCTCCACACCCGGAGAGAAAGCGTTAAAAGTTATGAAGACTGCGGAGGAGGTCGATATTTTCAAGAAACCTATTTCAGCTCCTATCAAATCTCACTCCAAGAAAGTATTGGATGAAGATTCGTATATTCAGGTAAGACATTTAGGCTTTTAAATGCTCATATGCTAAAGCGTCTCTGTAGTGAGTGAAGCGGATACACGTAAGGTGTCCAGCAATAATACGTAAAATTGATAACATGAAGTAGACGTTCTATGGACAATTTATTTCAGAACAGAAGAGTATATCATATTAGTCACAAAAACTCCTAATTTCAGCAATTTTTCGTCTTCGAATTCTTTTTTTAACCTACGTTCCGCCTATAAATTAATTGCTAAATGTTGAGTAATGGATTTCAAGATGCAAGGTCAGAACATCCATCATTGTGTAAAAGACTGTTTTGGTACATTGAAATAAGTGCGTAGTTCTTAAAATGTGTACGTTTTTATACATATAACTGCATTGTAACTAGGAGTAAGGCCCTTCTAACATTTCTTTTTAAGAGCTACACATTTCATTGAGTGTTTAAAAGTGAGGTAGCACCGTTTTGGAAATTTAAGAATTCTGGTGCCTAGTTTAACTGCAAAATCGTACAAATGAAAGAAAGACAAAAAAACAGAACAAAGTGAAAAGAAAGGATTTATCAAAATTATTTACTGTATTGATCTTCCTACCTAAAAAGAACATTTTCTAAATGGATTACCCCACACACCATAAATTCCGGTTATGAACCCCACGAAAAATGGGTTAAATGACGTTGGCATTTCTTTCAACTCAAAACAGAATTTATTCATCCGCTTCCAGACCTTCACTCTGTCTGGTCCATAAGTCTGTCTGCTCCTCAACAGGCATCTGACCCTAGGCACTGGCTTGTAAGTCCTAGCGAGTGTAAGTCTACATAAGGGTAGGGTAATCAGATAAAGAAGAAGAAAATAATGACAAAATGCATTAAATCATATACCTATAAATTTCCTAGCCGCTTAGAAAAGAGCACTGAGAATTTGGATTTATTTTGAAGTTCAAATAAAGACATTGTTAGAATAACCCTCAAATTCCTAGAACTACATTTTCCCAGACGGAAAGCAGATAATGTGTAGTATTGACAAAAACATTTCAAATACATTTTCCCACACTTTCAACACTATTTTTCACAGCTTTATTGCACAAATATTAAGAATACACCTCAGGCGTAATAATTAACACACATAATATGTAATTTACTTATGTAAATGTTTGTAAATTGCACTTTATTGAGGCAAAGTGCAGAAAGTGATGAAATTATCTACACATGCTTCACCCAAGGCATCATAGGAGCTTTCCTCTCCCCCATAAGCCTTCTCTCTCCTGTCCAGATGTTGCCAACATCGGCACTCGACACTGAAGCATCTGTGCCATTTCCTGCATATATTGCAAACATAGTTCCTGCATTTCATATGTTGGCAATACCACTTTCCCCACCTACCCTTACCTTGCTTATGTCCCTTCTATGTGCCATTGTCTGCCTTCTAACAAGGTTTGAAAAAACTTTTGCATGTTTTTAAGAGTTTCAGGAGGCAGTATAATAATCTTAAAACAATAAAAATGTACAGCTGTTATTTATCAAGGCCCCAACATTCCCAAACATAAGATTTGCGACAAACATTGGGTTTTGGTCAATGCTATAACTATCCAAGTTTGGATTTATTTTTAATTTCAAATGAAGGCAATGTTAGAGTAACCCTCAAATTTCTAAAACTACTTGTTTCCAGAAGGAAAGCTATACCTACCTGGCTCTCCTAAGATAAATCACAAAAATAAAACCTTCAAGTGTAAGAATAATGTAACATTTTCTTTCATTGAGTGTTTACATTTAAATGGTTGTTCCCAGGATATTGTTAACCATTATGCTTAATAATCTGAGAAAGTGAATATTAGATAAGCATTTGAAAATCATTAGATTGTACTATCTATTGCAAAACAAGAGTTGCTTGATTCCTTGGGTTTGATATTGCTGGTAAGCTGTATAGTGCCCAAATATTTGATTCTGGGTGTGAAAAATCAACTATTTTGTCTGGCGTAGTGGTCAGTGTGCAAGATTGTCCTTATTTGTGGCTAATATGGATCGTGCCGTATGGATACAAATTGTTTTCAGAAAATTGTCTTTTACTTGGGTGCCGGCTCTCATTTTCCTGAGAAGTTGTGAACAGTTCCTGTCACCTAGCTCCAACTCTGTAAAGAACTTGCTTTTCTGCCCTCTGATTCTTCAAATTCCTGAATAAGGCGATTCTTAAGATCCAAAAATGGGGCAACAGTTAGAAGTCATGTTAAAAAATAAGTAATTTTGGCAGCATCAATATTCAGAGATCCCACAATATGATTGAGTTTTGTTGTTTTGTTCTTAATTCTTACAGTAGAAACCATATCTTTTATGTTCTTCCTCTAACAGGTGAAGTTTTTATTGCAAACCATGCAATCTTGGCTTCTTTATTGCTCTTCTTGTTTTTATTTTCTCATTCATTTTAATAGAGTTCAGATGTCTGCAGTCACCAGTGTAGCTGTGTTGCATGTTGATTATATGTATGAGATTCAGTCAGATATAAACAGGAATTCATTTGTTATAATTTATTGAAACAAAATACAAATACAAAGCACATATCTTATTTTTCTACATAGCTTCCAGCAACAGAAATATGTTTTTGCCAGCGTTTAGGCAGCATTATGATTCCATTTTCCTAAAAAGAAGAGTGGGTGTTAAGCCATCTGCGCACAAACTTGTCCACTGTTCCATCATTGTCAAAATGCTGACCCAGTGATGCATCCAAGTCCCATCACAGGTCAGGATACTGTCCAGAAACTGACTGCCTTCTCTTTCATAACAAGCCAGGTGCCACTGAAAGATTTCCATCCAAACATTTTTCTGATTCTCTCTGAGGAGGTGTGGCACCCATCTTGCTGAGATTTTTGACAGTATTCATTCCGTCGCAAACGTTTTGTGCCATGCTATCTCAGATCTTTGAGATTGTGGATTCACCAAAGTGTGCTTGAAGTCTCAAAATTTCACTGGGTTTTACTGCTTCTCTATTAAGAAACTTGATTATGATGTGTTGTGCAACAGACTTGTGTATCTTCTGCTCGTTCATAACATACTGGCTACCACCCAAACCTGGTAGGAGTGACCCAGCGAGCTGTGCTATACTAGACATACCAACCAATAATATTGTCAAGGCCACACAGCAGTCACACATGAAACTCACTTATGAAAAATAAATTCTTGTTTAAATTTGACTGACCCTTGTATACTTATTTCAGGATAAGAATAGTTTAAAAGATTTTATTGACTTGATTCTTAGAAAAAAATCAACAAAAGAAAATGTCATGACTGTTAATACAACAAAATCAAACTACCAAATCTTTTCACTAAGAAAAAAGCCACTAAAAATAAAACTAAATTTTGAGGGTCAACAATTACCAGAAACAAAGGAAGCAAAGTATTTGGGAGTTATATTTGATACCAAACTTACATGGACCAAACAAATAGAAAATGTAATACAAAGAGCAGAGAGGCGCCTTTCACTGTTAAAACGTCTAACAGGAATGAAGTGGGGATGTTCCAGAGCAACTCTTAACACAACATATAATGTATATATAAAGCCATTATTTACTTACTGCAGCGAAGTTCTTGTAACAGCAAACACAAAAAAGATTCAAATCTTTCAAAACCAAAGTCTGAGATTAATTACAGGTGCTATCAAAACCACACCAATAGCAGCTATGGAAATACTAACCAACCAATACCCCATTGAATATGAAATAGAAAAAGCAGCTCTTATTCAACACGAAAAGTTGATCAGACTCCCATTCAATACATGACACAAGAGAAATTTTACACATACACTAAAGACTCAGGAGAGCTTTCTTTCCAAAATTCAAGACATCAAGAAGAATGTATACCTTCCTAATTCAAAGGAAAACTTCATATCTAAAGTCAATCCGACACAAACATTAGACATCACATATTATTTACAACTGACAGAAGAAGTTAAGAAAAGTGATACTCCAACTAGTGTTCTAAAATTATTGGCATTAGAGACAATCCATACTAGATTTCCAGAACATGAATGGCTCCATGTTTATACTGATGGATCATTGATATCAAACCAAGATGGAGCAGGTGCTGGAGTCACATGTCACCTCTTTTCCTATTACAAATCTATAAGTTATGGAACTACAAACTTTGATGGAGAAATTGAAGCAATTCGAATGGCCCTACAAAATCTTTTGTTCAGAATTTCACATTTTCAGCAAGCAGTTATTCTCTCAGATTCCAGGGCAGCAATTATAGCAATTACTTCCAAGTTGTCACCAAAAAACCAAACAATTATAGAATGTTGGAAAATCCTTACCCATCTAACAGCACTTCAAAAACACCTAGTCTTCCAATGGATACCAGCTCACTGTGGACTGAGTGGTAATGAGAAAGCTGATTTTCTTGCAAAAAAGGGTACCGGCAATGTGCAGAAATCAATAGTTAACCTACCATTTTATGCAGCTAAAAGATTAGTCAACTCTGAATTCAAAAAAATTATTGAAAAATATTACTATGAAAAATCAAAAAATAAAAGATGGAAACTACCAAACATTCAAACAGTAATTCCTGAGTATCCTTGAAAAACAGCATTTGCAACCTTCAGGTTGATTACAGGACATGATTGTCTGGCAAAACATTTAAACAGAATTGGGATATATTCTTCACCACTCTGTCCTCTATGTGATCTGCAAGAGGAAATGGATCGAGACCACCTTCAAATATGCCCGGCCACTTCTAATGCCCCATCCATCAGTGAAAAATATTGGAGAGCAAGAGGATTAAGGACTTCATTGTCAGAAATCCAGCATTAGCTAACAACAACATATTCTTCTAATTATGACTTCGGCCATGAAAGTCTTTGTTTATTTATATATCAAACTTAGACCAGCATCTTCAATTATATGACCAAGATTTTTAAGAAAATCCCCCAACCCAAAACTACCCTTTAAGGGGAGAACATTTCATTATTTTTCTGTTTTCTCAAAACTGACTACTAATTTTGATTGTTATAATGGATATTTATCAGATATTTTTATCACAAAATGCATACCTTGAATTTTCTGTGAATTGTATGTGAAGTCTTCATTTTTAGTTGTATTAGTGAACTGTTAAGAGATGGACAAAATCTTGCTGCATAAAAAAATGTAGAACTCATTAAAACACAGAATTTATGTCGAGTAAACTTTTTATGGCATTAACCAATACCTAGGTATTTTTAGCTCTTTGTTTTAATTTTCAAATACTTTCAAGTGCTAAGTTGCCATTCACTTCTTCTCTTGCTTATGCAAAGACTGCATTTCGAAACTATCATAGGGACCCACTTTTTAAAAACTGTTGTATATCACTTTTACCTGTGCACAATCAAATGTAATAAATAAGTGCTTATCTCAATTAACAAGAAGTAGGTTAACTTTTCTAAGAATAGTTTGTAGTAGAGTAGGCAGAGAAAGTAATTTGAATGTAAGACATTTTTTTAGTTTGTTTCTCATTAGAAAGCCCTCTCTAGAAAAAATACATTTTTTCATCACATAATTATTGCATTTTTGTGCTTTCTTTTAGTGCCTGGTGTACAGTTAGGGGAGTAAGAATAAGTCTGAGAGTATTCAAGCATGGCCATGCTATGCTGTTCAAAGTTGAAAAGAAGGGAGAGGGGAGGAAGAGGGGGAAACAAAAATTCTGTGTGATACATACTAAAATGCAATACAAACACCTATTCCAATAACAAATAAGTAAATAATGGTGACTTTGTATTTATTGAGCTAAAAATCATCTTTTTTTTAAGTATTTATAATACTGTTGAGACTGTGTATTTTTTAACTGGAACCAATATCAAATTGCTGGCCATCATCCATTATTGTGCAACTCTTCAATATATGCTAGCGCCTCAGTATTAATTTCAAGGAATTTTTTGGTTTTAGGACCTTAAAAAGAGCACCTTGAATAGCTTGTGGATTCCACTTGCACTTTCATTTTGTGCCAATCCCTTACAGGTTTTTCATTCACTGAAAACTCCCTTTCTGCAGCTTGATTGCATTCTCTTCTACGAATGCAATCACTCTTAGTTAAAACCTGGCATATAATTTCTGTGTTTTTCCGTATTGGGGTTTTACAAAGTAATCATTCATTAGAATAACTGTAGAAACAAACAGCTACACGTAGCTGAAGAATAAGATGGTTAATGACTTAGCATATGTGAACCATGTGTAAAACAGATTGCACCCCTCGCTGCTCCATGTGCTTACCACTCTGCTAATTCCTGCACTTTAGGTATATGAGCTAGCCACCATCTTGACAAGCTGATGGCATCAATCGTCAGTGACTTTAGGAGTAGGAACAGTGGCTCAGTGCCGAGCATCAGAATATGCCATTCCTACCCTCTATCCCCTCCTGTAAATCTAGCACGAATAATGATACTTTGATGTGATGGCATGTTGTGTTTGCAGTATTTCTCAATAGTTGTTTTCTAGTGCCTTGCATCTGGCAATAGTAAATGCCTGGAATATTAATGTGACAATTATGCATTGAAATGCTTAAGTTTGTAATGCTTGTCCATAAATTAAGGTGTGACCATTATGTGATGAAATGTGGTAATTAAGAATATAACCTGTGTGATCTTAGATTTTGTAAGCCAAGAAGCTCGGCTATTCTTAGGTGTAAAGGTCTCTCTTCTCTCGCTCCGTCGTCTCTCCCTCAGAGAGAGAGAGAGAGAGATGAGACAAGGTGTGTAAAACTCAAAATTGATGCATTACACCTTTCTAATCTTTGTGTTAATGTAATGCTCTTTCTGTTATAGGAGATGGGCCACATTATTCAGAGAGATTTTTTTCCAGACCTGGAGAAATTGAAGGCTCAGAATGCATATCTGGATGCACTGGAAAGAAATGATGTGGAAAAACTTAGGGAAATATATGCTAAATACAGCTCTGGCAAAAGACCACCAACTGAAAGATGTAAGGACTTTTTATCTCTATTATTAGAATATCTCACATTGTTTTCATGTAATATTGTTTACTATGGATAGAAACTTCTAAAGTTGTTGTTAAAAAGGAGCATTATTTCATTGGTGTTTTAATTTAAAAATCAGTGTTATTTTGAATATACAGTTGAACCTGATTTATGCATATATCAATGTGAAGAGGGAAGATTATTTGTAAGTCAGAATTACTTACAAATGAGATTTTGATAATGTGTCATGTATTTTTAAAAAAAGGAAAACCAATACAGTAGGCCTAACATGTAACATTTTACCAACAACATACATATATACCAAGAAAACATTATTTTGGACTTGGTCTTGCTTTAAGAAATCAGTTAATCTGGCTTGTTTTACTTTTCTTGCATTAAGTGCATACACCTTCTTTTGCAAATTATTAATGAATTTAGAGCTTTTTTATTACAACTTCTCACACTGATGTATGCCTACCCACACTTATTGCACATAACGCTTCTATTTAGGTATTTCAAGTTTTGAGTCGTCATCCCCATTATTGTCATCATTGCTTGAAACTGGTTTGCTTTCTTAATCACCACCATGTTTTTGATACAGATCAACAGTAATCTCCTCATCTTATAAGTAGATTGCCATCAAAATGCACAATGGTATTGAAATTTGCACCCTCTGATAGAGCTATCTCATTCATAGGCACAACTTCATCACTATCTGTACCATCACCTTCAATACATCATCATCACCATCAGAGACAGCCTCCTCCTGTAAGATGCTATAATCTATTTGCTGTTAGAATGAGTGTAGTGTATTCCTCCAAGCTCCACACAGAGCACCACCCGTGGTACTCTATTGGTTAACATAATATCTGCACGTTGAGGCAGAAATATCCCATAATTTGCCCCAAAACAAGGCTTACGATGTAAATATAATTTCGTTCGTGGCATGTGCTAGGTAACCAATAATATCACATCAGGTCAGGAAGGTATAATATAGAGGAGAAGTGCCTCAAATAAATGGATGTGCAATAGTTTGAAATCAAGATGAAGGATATTGTTTCCATCTCCCACATCCACTCCCTAGATCAGCGATTCCCTTTACCAGGGAATGAATACTCAGCTCAAAAGAATTTCCAGAAAGATGCAGCCAGCCGGAGCCGAGGAAAAAAAGAGCAGCTGCCGCGTCAAACCTGGTACTTCAGAAAATTGACGTCCAGGTAAAAAGATAGTACCTCAACCAACACAGCCCAGGCATTGTAAACAACAATGTTAATGTAGCCACTGCCCAGTTTACCTCATTCATATAACCTGAATTTAACTGCTCTCTTGGTTGTCACATAAACCATTGCATTGTTGAACATATGAGAGCCATTGTTATTACAGTAATCACATGTATCTTATTGTAAGGATTCCTAGATCTCAGCTAAGATAGGACTTCAGTGTTTTTTTTCTTTTCTTTTTTTCCCATGCATAGTTTGGAATGCGCTCTGCTCTTACTGGATCATCCCATCTGTGATTTAGTGTGAATAAAAAGCCTTCAGTTTTCTGGTATTTGTCCTTCAGGTTCCCAGTTTCTTGTAGACTACCCAGATAAGTTGATAAATTAAATTGCTGCTTTTTGAGTTGATTTTGCATGACATCTCATTTTCTTGTTCCTTTCTCATTTTCATTATTGTTCCCATTCCTAATCATTTGTGCACTAGACTTAAGGCCATAGTGTTTTTTTTTCCCATTCTGTTTCCTCTCACTTAAATTTTAAGAACTTTCTTGTGGTTACTGGCTATTCTAAGAGTTTATTTTTATTCCTGTTACTTTGCAAGAAGTTTCATATAGAGTGGTGTGTAAGCAATTTAGAGATAACACATGAATTAGTTTACTGACACTAAATCAGTTACCTTTAAGTAAAATATAACATGTTTTGAGAGCTTATTATCTCCAAGCGTCAACCTCGCAAGAAATTCTTTGAAAAGACAACAGAGGGCAAAATTATACAATGGTCTCCAACACAAGGACGCCACACTCCAGCAGTCTACATCAGGTTGATGATGGGAATGGTTGAGTTTTTGAAACATGGCCTATTTTACAGAAATGTGATATTTGTCAGTAAACAGACTCACATATGCTGCCTTTAAAATATTCATTTATTTGTTTATTTATTTTTACTTTTCATTATGTAATATTTTTCAGATGCAAGTCCAGCCACTTTTGAGACACCCTTGGATGCCAGAAGAGAAGATGATCATTCAGAAAGAGACTCACAGACTAGGCAGCAGGAGAGCATACATGGAAAGGAGAACAGTTTGCAGGAGAATGAAGATGAGGATAAGATGGCATCAAATAAACGTTAGTACAGTCCTCCTCTCCCTCAACTATTAATCCTATTAATTGCTCTTGAAACAACAAAATGTCCAAAATTATTGTTTCAGGTTACACTTTAGATGTAAACTAATGCATGCCATTTATTGCCGTACTTCATCATTACATGAATGCACTGCATTTATCCAAATACAAGACAACTTCAAAAGCAACATGACAACCATTTTTTTCATAACTTAGTTTTAGAATTTACAATATCGATCATAATTCACAATTTAATTTTTAAAAGAAAGGAAATTGAAACAGTGTTGCAAGTATATTTTTGTGCAAACTAAAAGACACTAGTTGATTAAGTACCTTTTTCCTTGAGTTTATTTTGGGAATTGGCAAAATAGTCAGGAGATGTAAGATGAGATGACTGTGGTGGCCATTTCTTAGGTCCTTCTCTACCAATCCATTGATTGGAGTATATGCCTCAAGGTGGTACTGCACATTTGCATCAAAGTGAGCTGGAGCTCCGTCGTTGCAGCTACATTAACTGGCGAACCTGTGGTGGCACAATGTCGACTAACATTTTGATGAAACTTGGACAAATCACAGTGTTCAAACTGTGTATTTGCGGACATGGATTCCCTCTTGAAAAATGTTCACCTTAATGTCCTGCCCAACATACTAAGCATTATCTGTGCTTTTTAATTTAAAAGGTGAGTTAATTAATAACACTGAACAACACTTACAACATATTTTTCCGGGACGCGTTTCAAAGGTAACTTTCCTCCATTATCAACCGGACAATAACTGGGTTTCCATGGTGCTTGATGGTGCAGATGGTGATGCTTCTTCTGGTGTTTCTTCTGGTGGTGGTTCGATGAACTTACTGAAAATGTCTCTCTGAGGAATGTCGAAATTAAATACTCGGTTTCTATTTTTTAAAATAAAGATTTGTTCCCATGTGGACAGTTCTTGTTTTCCGGTTATGTGTTTAAGAAGTTTCGGTTCTAGCTTTATGTCATGATTTTTTGTCCAAAAGTGAAATGCAACCGCTGATTTTTCTAATTGTTTACTCTTAATGTTTCTAACGTGCTCCTTGGATCTAATTTCTAAATTTCTTTTGGTTTTTCCTATGTATATTTCATTACAATCACTGCATTCAATTTGGTATATGCCAGATTTTTTGTTAGGTGGAATAGCATCTTTGATGTTTGAAAGTAGTAGGTTTTTTATGGAGTAATGTTTTACTGCTGCTAGCTCAATGTTGTATTCCTTGAACACCTTTTTAAATTTATCAAAGACCCATGGATGATATGTGAATTTTTTGAATACCATTTTTGTTTTTGCTGCTGTGAGAGTTGTAGTTTCTTTCAATAATTTTTTCTTTTCTGCTTGTTTTACCTTTTTATCTACTAATTCTTTGGGAAAGCCGTTTTTTGTGCTATTTCAATTATTTTGTAATATTCTGTTTTATATTCTTCTGCTGAAAGAGGGAATGTCATCGTCAGAAATTGCAGAATACATAGAACTCACCAAATTATGCACAGAACAAAATTTCTTCCAGTTCCAAACAAAGTATTTCCGTCAAACTTCAGGTTTAGCAATGGGCAACCCTCTCTCGCCATTCTTAGCAGATATTTACATGAGTTCATTGGAAATAAGGATCACAAAAGGTTTCCCGTGGATGTTCAAACTCTGGCAGCGATATGTGGATGATATATTTGCAATAGTTCCAAAAAGACACATCAGTGACGCATTAAAACTTCTGAACATACAGGACAAAAGTATAAATTTCACAGTGGAAGTAGAAAAAGATAACAAATTACCATTTTTAGATCTAAAATTAATCAAAAACAAGGATAGAATAAATTTCGGTATTCACAGAAAACCAACGCAGACAGACAACTACATAAAAGCTAATAGTTACAATCCAAGAAGCCACAAACAAGCAATTTTCAATAGTTTAACACATAGATTGGTGAACATCCCTCTTTCAGCAGAAGAATATAAAACAGAATATTACAAAATAATTGAAATAGCACAAAAAACGGCTTTCCCAAAGAATTAGTAGATAAAAAGGTAAAACAAGCAGAAAAGAAAAAATTATTGAAAGAAACTACAACTCTCACAGCAGCAAAAACAAAAATGATATTCAAAAAATTCACATATCATCCATGGGCCTTTGATAAATTTAAAAAGGTGTTCAAGGAATACAACATTGAGCTAGCAGCAGTAAACCATTACTCCATAAAAAACCTACTACTTTCAAACATCAAAGATGCTATTCCACCTAACAAAAAATCTGGCATATACCAAATTGAATGCAGTGATTGTAATGAAATATACATAGGAAAAACCAAAAGAAATTTAGAAATTAGATCCAAGGAGCACGTTAGAAACATTAAGAGTAAACAATTAGAAAAATCAGCGGTTGCATTTCACTTTTGGACAAAAAATCATGACATAAAGCTAGAACCGAAACTTCTTAAACACATAACCGGAAAACAAGAACTGTCCACATGGGAACAAATCTTTATTTTAAAAAATAGAAACCGAGTATTTAATTTCGACATTCCTCAGAGAGACATTTTCAGTAAGTTCATCGAACCGCCACCAGAAGAAACACCAGAAAAAGCATCACCATCTGCACCATGAAACACCATGGAAACCCAGTTATTGTCCGGTTGATAATGGAGGAAAGTTACCTTTGAAACGCGTCCCGGAAAAATATGTTGTAAGTGTTGTTCAGTGTTATTAATTAACTCACCTTTTAAATTAAATTAATTACAACAACACTGTTTTCAAACTTCTATGAAAGGAAGATAATTATCTGTGCTGTTTAGAAATGCATTGTGTACAAAAAGGAGAAATTTCAATCTCAGTTTCAACAAACTATGTCTTGAATCAAGTTACCCAATTGTGGAAATTAAATGTTTTATACATTCGTCTTTATCAGACACTGTGAAACTCCCAATTCATCCATCTTTATGTCACTATCACTTCCATCACTGTTCTCATCAGACCACGCGCTTGTTCATATCTGCATTGCCAATTTATTCTCCTACTGGATTATCTTCTGAGCCATCAAGTACATTGCTCAGGCAACATTTTTTGAATTCCCTCACTCTTGATTCTGGTATGATCTGACACCAATAGCTGGCTTCTTGAGCTTTTCTGATGGAGTCATGTATGCGCCCCTGTAATTAGCCAATTACTGTATCATAAGATACTTTATTTATTCTTTAAATACAGAGGATTTCAAGAATATGTAAAAATTTCAATGTATGTGTACAAATGTACATGGCAACTGAAACATCAATGCACTGGTAGATTCTTTCCATAATTATTGTCTTTCTCCCTGTTCTTCCTAACTCCACCAGTGCTACTCCCCTTGGTACTGACCTACTTGATTCCAAAAATTCTTTGCAAAATTATTTAATCTATTTTTTGCCTAATTCAGTAACCTCCCATATTTCTATTGCACACAATATTTTTTATTCAATACTACTTCGTACATCCTTTCCAACTACTTGACAGACATTTCCAATTTGTAATTACCTATTCTTACACCCGCCATGGCAGGTGTACCTCATTAATTGCTCTTTGCAAGCCTATCGCACTTACAGCTCCTACCATTAGGCCATCTACATACAGCAGTCCTCATATCTGTTTGTTCATTAATATAGGGGCAATCCCATTATGCTCCTGAATTCTTTACACTATATTGTCTGTAAACATGTTAAACATTATGAAACTTAGTTTACGTCCTTGTTTTAAGACTATTTTTTTGTACTGCCATCTCTGTAATTGTGTTTTGATCATATCTTACACGGAATGTTATGTCTTCATAAATGTTTCTTATCCACTCAATGAAGTTTGCACATATGCTTTTTTTACGTAATTTCCACTTCAGCACTTCTCTATTAATAGTGCTGAATGCTTTTTCAAAATCTGCAGAAAACATATACACCCTTGAGAGGTAGAACTGGAACTGAAAAATTCAATGCCACAGCTGGGATTTAAACCATTCCGCTTACCAGGTGGTTAAACTCCCAGCTGTGGTATTGAATTTTTCAGTTCCAGTTCTACCTCTCAAACATTGCCCACACATGGCTTGTGTGCTTAAAAATACCAACATTAAGTTTGTTGGCATAAATAAATAATAATATACACCCTTCCTCGTTTCCTTTTTAAGTTCTATATAAGCAGCATGCAAAATTTTAAAGCAGTAATTTTAATAAATACTGCAAAGAAATGTGTAATAGCAACAAAACCAAAATTAATGTAATATATTGTGAGAAGATAATTTTTAATTTTTTTTAATTTCAGAGGGATCACGTCCAAGTCTGGACGAGTACTTAAATTCTCATACAAGTGAAGATAACCAGAGTTTTCAGGAAATAATGAGGGAAGCAGATGCGAAACACCGACACAAGGTAACACATTTTTCAGTAATTAAACGTACATTTGGAAAAAGTAAAAGATTACACATTTGTTGGAGAAAAATACTGTCCAGCTGTTGTTATGGTTGTACTATAACAAACTGATAATTATCAACCAGAAATTACTGACATAAACAGGATTTGGAATGAGGATAAAAAGCTACTTAAAATTAAGAAATTTTTAGGTAAACCACCGCTCAAATTAAATTAAATATTTTTTTAAATATGTTGAAAATTAAGAATAGTTCAGATTTTAAATTTTGTGCCTTAAGAATTTTATTTATTTTTCTTACTTTATTATTTACCCATACAAGTAGAGAAAGTATTGTATTCCATCCCAAAGTTTGACTTCAAGATTTCACCAGAAATACTCATTTTGAGTTTCACTCAATGCAAAAACAGCACTTTTAGAAAAAGTCCTGTGTGTGTAGCTGTGCATGCAATCCAAAACAACTCAGAGATCCTGTAACCTCAAACTATCCTTTACATCAAAAATAATTATTTTTTAACTTTTCATAAATGTCTATGATTTTGGTTAAAACACCATATATTTAAAATTTTCCATGTAAAATTGGGTATGTAACTGAATGAAATGATTATTTATTCTTAGCTTGTGACTTACAAAAACCAGTGTAGCTATGTGACAGTGAATTAAATATCCCATCTAAAGGTTATTTAATTAAACCCAGGACATAAAGTACAGGGTTCTTAATTTAAAACTCAATGGGTGCACTGCGTTTTGCCTGTGCACGATTAGGTGTGCCGCAACCGGTTTTGCTCTTACATAATCTCCACACATAAAGCATGTATAACACTTACTTTATAAAAGATGCTGGAAATGTTGTCCACCCTCAGCTAAACAAGCATTGTATTGGGAGAGCACATTCTGATTCACACGATTAAGTTGGGCCATTTTAATGTTTCTGATTTCATTTCTAATATTCTGTTTTAGTTCTTCCAATGTATGAGGATTTGTCTTGTAAACTTTGTTTTTCAGATTACCCCACAAGCAAAAATCAGAAATTGTTAGATTGGGGAGGCGAGAGGGCCAAACACCAGCGCTAGCCACTCTATCTTCAAACACTTCCCTGATTTTATTTATGGACTCCTCTGTTGTATGGGCAGTGCAGAATCTTGTTGAAACCACTCGTATGATTTCTCTTCTTCTGTCAGTTCATGATAAAATGTCATTTCAGTCTGTTCATAGAGTATTGGACCAATTATATGTATGTCTAGCTCTAAACATGGATTTTGGTCACTATTAACAGCACAGAATAATTGCTTTGAAATATCTGAGAGTTCGTAGCATTTATTGTAGTGGTAGAAGTGGCCAGTTTCTGTCATGCAACATCACTTCTGATTCAGTTCCCTACAATTATTTTTGTAACCTATATTGAATCGTAAAGTTCATTCTATGCATTTTATAGACATGATTGCTTTTAACCTGATTTGCACATCCGGAATCTATATTTTCTGTTAACTCAACATTTCAATGACAATGCTAATGGCTTCATTGCCAGATGCAAGGCACTAGAAAACAACATTTCAATGACAGAAATATCCATAACTCACATAATGAAATGAGAACAACTGCAGTGCCGTTTCAAAAGAGATGGATAATTGATGGACAAATATGAGGCGTTGAGCGCAACAGTGGCCCAACCACTAAATGTACATAATGGAGATAATGGAGTATAAAAAATATCTGTGGTTTGAAAGTTTTATATTGACTTTAATAACTAAGCAAGAGTCATGATATTTGGAAATTTTAATCAATATAGCACCGACATTGTGATACATAGTTACATACATGCAGGAAGGTTGGGCCACTGTTTCTATCCAGGAAGCCAGATTCAGTTCCATGCAATAACACACTTCTCATGCCATCGGTCGGTGGTTGTAGAAATGTGGTATAGGCCACTACTGCTCTCCTAGATTTTGATATGGGGAACATGTCTGTGCTAATAACTCAGTTTCTGAATTTTTGTGGGTTGGGCCACTGTTGCGCTCAACACCTCATATATAATCAAACAAATAACTAATAGTCCAAATGGCTCCTCAAAAGTTAACAGGAGCTTTGGTGGTCAAAATGATAATGCATTTGGGTAAAACAGAACTTGCTTGCACTTATAATGAGTCATCACCACTTGGTGATCTTCTAAATCTGTGATGATGGTTGATGAAACTGTGAATATTCTGACCTTACCATTATTTCCCTTGTTAAGGTATAACTTGTTAATGTATGTCCCAAAATAGGCTGAAGCTGTTTAGAGCAGGTACTGTGTTAATCATTGCAAATGAGCTCTTTTTGGTTTTAATCTTCATGGAGAAGTGTTTTAACAATTTCACTCTGACAGTAATTGTGTTTCATTTTCAGTTTGCTTGGTTGTATAAAGCAGAGCAGGACTCTGAAGCAGAGCAGAAGAAAATGCTAACACTACCATCCATAGAGGAGCAAGCGGGATCTACAGATAGACCTCTTATGGTGGACACTTGGACTTACAGGAACAAGAATTACATTATGTATGTCCCTGAAGGTGAATAATTCAAGTTTGTTGATGTATTTTTAAATCTAGCTCAATTCATTACACGTAATGTAAACAAATGAGAATGGATATCTTGGAAATGGTTAATGGTATATGACAAAAAAATTTGATTTGAAATAAATTGTGTTTTAAAGAGATATACCATTCTAAAATAAGAACAAATTAGAAACTAAAAACTTCACTTATCTTAGTATGTTGATATCCTTTTTCTATTTTACTGACCCAGGGGTTTCAAGCTATATCCAGCTCATTCTCAAAGTCATATAAACAAAAACGTAGCCAAGCTACAATCTTTTATTTTTGTGAAAAACAATTATTCATATTCAATTTTTTATTTACCAATCTCTGAAAACAAAAATTTAAAAATACAATCCATAGAGGGCAATTCAAAGTTCATGACATGGTTCCTGTTTTTTAAAATAAAAATTTTTTCCAAACCATTAAATCTATCGGATTACTTAACTGTTTTAATAATTTAACCTCTGAATTAATTTCATGATTAAATGACCAAAAATGATCTGCCACAGCTGATTTATCAGTTTGTTTATATTTAATATTTCTAAAATGTTCTTTTATTCTGGTTTCTAGATGACGTTTAGTTTTACCAATATAAACTTTATCACAATCTAAACAACTAAATTGATAAATGCCAGATTTTTTATAATTTGGTATTTTATCTTTTTTTGAAAAATTAAGTAAATTTTGTATATTAAATTTATTTTGAGGGACCAAATTTATTCCATATTCTAATATGGGCTAATAAAAAATTTACAAGGATTTTTAAAGAATATGGAATAAATTTGGTCCCTCAAAATAAATTTAATATACAAAATTTACTTAATAACCACAAAGGCAGTCTCACATCAGAGACAAATTACCCCAATGGTGACTTACTATTGTAAGCACTTTATATCCCAGGATTAAATAACCTTTGTGGTTTACCAGGAAAAATACGAGCTGGTTTGAGAATTTAATGCCATTCTGGCAGTTTGTCACAATAGCTCAGTGGTTAGAGCGTCCGCCCGGTAAGCGGAAGGTCTGTGGTTCAAATCCCAGTTGTGGCATTGAATTTTTAAGTTCCAGTTCTACCTCTCAAACTTTGCCCACACACGGCTTGTGTGTTTAAAAACACCAACAGTAAGTTTGTTGGCATAAATAAATAATAATAATTGAAGCTTGAATGAACCATATAAAAACCACTTAATATATACGAAGTGATATAGACAGACTTTTCAAATGTTTTAGAAGCATATGAGTCAACCTATAGCCCCTTACAACAGATTCAACTTGAGAAACCTGCTAAACCACCCATTAATGGGCGTAATACCAACAAACTCAAAATCCAGTGTTTATCAGATAAAATGCGAGGATTACCCAAAATATACATCTGCCAAACTAAAAGAAATCTTAAAACCCAACTGAAGGAGTACATTAGAAACATAACATTCAAGCAGATCGACAAATCAGCCGCAGCCCATCACTTCTGGTCAACTCAGCACACCATAGAACAGGATATTAAATTACTAAGACACGCAAAAACAGCAGCAGAACTGATAATTTGGGAGAAAATACATATTGTGAAGAATGTTCACATAGCCATGAATTTAGATATACCACAAGTGGACATAATGAAGTGTATATCCAGTAACCCAGATAGCAGCACTGTCACTACCACAACATATTTCCTCTTTAACCGCCAGTCGAGACACGGTTGAGAATGAAGATGCTGGTCTTCGAAATGTGTCCGGACAAAAATAAGTGTAAGTGAAACTATAAGGTTCTATAGGTTGACTCATATACAAATATAAAAACCGTTAACGACAGCACATGTGCATCCACTGAACTCTACACAACTGGAATACTCAAATTTGCAAGGAACCCAATAATGAATTGCTTCAAGCTAAAACATAAAAATCTGATGTGTTGCACTCACATGACTTTCTCTACTTTTGTACTAACCATTCTTACAAACTCTTATTCCTATATCTTCTTTCTTGATAGTTGAGATAAACATTTGCACAAATTATCTTATTGCTTATTTCCTTGTAGGTGCAAGGGGAATGTTAGAATACAGTAGGCTTTGTGCGGTAGTCAAATGTTTGAGATTCTGTTGTCTTTGCACACTTAACATATAAAAAAATGAACGATTATCTATTTCATGAAAGTTCTAAGTTTTCCGAAACTCACATACATATCAAGGAATTTCTCCGAAATGGTTCACCCTACAAGAAAATTTATTGAGACATAAATTGTGTATTTTAGCAAGATCTACATTTTTGGTATATGCCCTGCGCTGGATATTGGGTATCCGTTCTCGGCCTGCGGAGCTTTTAAATGGCTATCGCTCAAGAGGTTAATAATTTAACCTCTTGTCCTCCAGACATTCTGGGGGTTGTGAGAGAGCGATGTAACTGCCAAAACGTAAAAATATGGTGCTCTCTAAAAAGCGGTTACTATTACTGCTATTGTGCTCTTCAGTAATATTGGAGAGCAAGAGGATTAATGACTTCATTGTAAGAAATCCAGCATTAGCTAACAACAACATTTTTGGTATAGTATGATTTGGTCTATCTCTAACGGTTTACCAGTTATGCAAAAGTCGTCCATAGTAAATACGACTACAGGGGCTATAGCCAGAAAATTCAAGATATACATTTCATTTGTCATCAAAATATCTCAAACATATGACATTTTAATCAAAATCGTTAGAGCCATTTTCAAGAAAATCAAAATTGTTGAAAAATTTTCCATGTAAAGGGTAGTTTAGGTTGGGGCTATTTTCTTCAAAATCTTCGTGTCGCATCCTTGAAAGACATTAAACTTAAATACCAACTTTGGTAATTATTATTTATTTATGCCAACAAACTTACGAGGAGAAATACGAACTGGTTTGAGAATTTAATGCCATTCTGGCAGTTTGTCACAATTGCTCAGTGGTAGAGCAGCCGCCCAGTAAGCGGAAGCTCTGTGGTTCAAATCCCAGTTGTGGCATTGAATTTTTAAGTTCCAGTTCTACCTCTCACCAACTTTGGTTTTTAACCGACTTTTCATTTTTGAGTTATGCTGTCCACAGACATACACACGGACCTTTTTCTAAAAATGCTTTTTTTGGATTCAGGGGGCCTCAAAACATGTATTTCCGGTGAAATCTCGACATCAAATTTTTGGGTGGAATACAATACTTCCCCTACTTACCAGTAGAGAAAGTAAAAATGGTGAAGATATGGAGTGTATAGGAATCTACGTTAACTTGCTACCAGTGTATAAGACAGATCCAGTATTTGGATTTATTTTTTTAAAGGAAAACAGTGTGTGTTATATGTCGGCAAATAAGGTACATTTTTAATATAAATAACAAATTAGAAACTAAAAGCTTCACTTATCTTAGTAATATTGCAAGTTCTTCAAACACTAATTTGTTCTTATTTTAGATTCTGTTGCTTCACTGTTAATAGCTTCAATTTTCCTTGATTTGAGGCACATTTTTTGTGTATTCCAGTTATCAGTTATATAAAATTATACAAAATTCTTTCAGAATGAAGAGGGCTTCTTCAGAGGCTATCCCCAGAAAATTTAAGATATACATTTTGTCATGTAAATATGTTATACTTATAATATTTTAAATATAACAATTATTTAGAGACTAAAAGCTTCACTTATCTTAGTATTTGCTGCAAGTCCTTTAAGTATAATAATATAATATTTTAATTAGAATTTTTGGTGGGGATTTCTTCAAAATCTTGTGTCACATCTTTGGAAGATGCCAAACCGAAGTATTAAGTTTGGTATTTAATGAAAATTTTGTTTTGGGGCTATGCTGTACAGAGGACACACAAATTTTTTTCCAAAAATGCCTTTTTTTTATTCAGGAGTCTCAGAACCTGTATTTTTAGTGAAATCTGTACATTGATTTTGTGGGTGAAACACGACTTTTAGTAAATGGTGACAGAGAAGGTAAAAATTTGCTTTAGAGAAGCTTATGACTAACGATTAGATGGCATATGTGAAAAATGGAGTCAGTGCATCATTATTAGCTACTAATAGGTTGCAGTAAGGTACTGTTTACTTGAGAGTTAGGTTATCTACTTGAATTTAATTACATTATTTATCGAACCATCTTTTAAGAAATTTCATTGTAAAATTGTATCTAGTTTACTATATGAATAACTATGAATATTGTGTTTAGGTGTGGATCTAACAGCAGAAGAACAAGTCGAAATGGCAAAGCAGAGACAACAAATTGTTCATTCCAATACACGATTAACACGGAATCCCTTTGATGAGCGGCAGAACAAAGAAACTATACAACAGTTAGCTCAGTCACAAGCACATTCCTTGGAGGGAAAAATTGGAGTGGATGGCAAGGAACTTACACACTCAGAAACACCAAAAGTTAATGGATTTAGTTTTGTAAAAACTCCTTCACCACTTCCAGGTAGATATAGAAGCTGTATTCAAATTTTAGTGTATTTCTAACATTGAGGATTGCAAGTTATTTATATCAGCTAAATTTAGAGTAAATTGGGTTACTAGTTTGTAGCAGTTTTAAATAAAGAATTGCCCCTCTTAATTCAATGAACTTGAGTTCTTGATTTTAGGGTCATGTTACTGAACATGATGTGGGCAAGGGTTCTTTTGAAATAAAATCCAAATTTCACCAAAGATTTGTTTTATTTAGTTTACGATGGATTATTTAATAAAGACATTCTTTTTTGACAGGTTTTTAAAATTACTGTCTGGAACTTTTGCACATTTTCTTTGCAGAAACGTTTTTCAAATCCATACTGGCCTGAAGCTTTCTTACATGTCCTTTTACAGTTATTAAATTTCACTTTTTCATGCAAACTTGTATTCATTATGCATCATTTTTACACGTGCCATCACTTGCATATGTTCGTTCTTCTCATTGGTATTTAAAAAAAATTATGTGTTTTTGTTCGCAATTATTGTCTACTGCATATTACGCATAGACATGCTCCTTCTCCTGCAAGGCTATCACATGCAAGACTATGATACCTGTTGGTTACCAAGCTTAGCAACAGTAGTTTTTCTTTTGTTCTTTCTTCACAATTTCTATGTGTGATTAATGCAGGCTATGCCTTCATATTTATGGGCCAAATAATCTGACATACTATTTATATCACAAAATTTAACACATTTAACATCAATTAATACATTAATAAATATCAGCATGAATCAATACAGTCTATTTCTCAAGGATTATATAAATATAATACAATTTCCCCTAAAAGTTTCTATGACACTCAATTATTTTAATTCAATAGATGGAATAGTTTTTTATAATTTGACTTACAATTAAAATTGCATATTGTGGACTTCGTGGTAGTGATGTGCACTAATAATTTAGATTAATTATGAAGTTGATTTTTGACACATCACTTAGTTATTTTGAAATGGAAAACATGTTTCAGGAGGTAATTGCTCCCATCATCAGTTCCATGTCAACTAGTTTCTATTTTATTATTTATGGCAACATACTGCTGGTGTTTTGAAACACACAAGCCATGTGTGGGCAGTGTTTGAGAGGTAGAATCGGAACTGAAAAATTCAGTGTCACAGGCAGGATTTGAACCATAGAGCTTCGCTAGAGGTAGAATCGGAACTGAAAAATTCAGTGTCACAGGCAGGATTTGAACCATGGAACTTCGCTAGAGGTAGAATCGGAACTGAAAAATTCAGTGTCACAGGCAGGATTTGAACCATAGAACTTCGCTAGAGGTAGAATCGGAACTGAAAAATTCATTGTCATAGGCAGGATTTGAACCATAGAACTTCGCTAGAGGTAGAATCGGAACTGAAAAATTCAGTGTCACAGGCAGGATTTGAACCATAGAACTTCCGCTAGAGGTAGAATCGGAACTGAAAAATTCAGTGTCACAGGCAGGATTTGAACCATAGAACTTCCGCTAGAGGTAGAATCGGAACTGAAAAATTCATTGTCACAGGCAGGATTTGAACCACAGAACTTCCGCTAGAGGTAGAATTGGAACTGAAAAATTCAGTGTCACAGGCAGGATTTGAACCACAGAACTTCCGCTAGAGGTAGAATTGGAACTGAAAAATTCATTGTCACAGGCAGGATTTGAACCATAGAACTTCCGCTAGAGGTAGAATTGGAACTGAAAAATTCAGTGTCACAGGCAGGATTTGAACCACAGACCTTCTGCTAGAGGTAGAATCAGTTCGGATTCTACCTTTCAAACATTGTCCACACGCGGCTTGTATGTTTAAAAACACCAGCAGTAAGTTTGTTAGCATAAATAAATAATAATTACCATCTGAAGGTTATTTAATCCTGGTGCATAAAGTACTTACAATAGTAAGTCACCCTTGGGGTAATTGTCTCTGATGTGAGACTCCCTTTGTGGTCTACTGGGAGTAATACGAATTGGTTGGAGAATTCAATGTCATTCTGGCAGGTTGTCACAGTAGCTTAATGGTTAGAGCAACTGTTCGTTAAGGCAATGTGAAAATTAAAAAATCCACAGTTTTCTTCTGATTGGTTTGAATTTTTTTCCACACACTCAGAACATAAAGTAAATAGTATACATAAAATTTGAATGTCATATGTCAAACCATTTTTAAATTATTAATATATTAATAATAAATCACTTTTTGATATGCTCATATGAAATTACTCTTGGACCCTATAGTTTATTGTATCCCTCCTAAATTTTTAATTTGAATTCAGTATAGAAATATAAAGAAATTGTCATACCAAAATTGCTTGGATCTAATTAGTTTAATGGGAAAAAAATATTTTAGTGTACTATTTCTCAATATTTTCAATTTTTTCAGTATTAGTTATGAAAAATATTTAATTTCGACTCAATTATTTAATATTTTTTAAAAAGCCATTGGCAAATTTTAATACCTTAATCTCTGAAGATCTGAAAATTTCAAGCTAATAAGTTATAAACTAGGGTCCAAGGAGCATTTTGAATAGTGCAAAATGCTGAAAAAAAAAAGAACTGAGAAAAATGAATTTTAAAGTTTAAAGTATGCCAATCCACTTAAAATTCCCCAGCACCATATGTGGGATTCGCTGTTGCTTTCTTCTTGGCCTCAATAGCATTTTTTGAGAATTTTAAGGTTGCTTGGTTGTTTCTTAATATGAAAATTTTCCTTTCACCTTGGCATTGTTCACAAAATTTGGAAATTTATTGTTCTTAGCTAACCTCTACATTATGCACTTTCACTAATTTATACACAAAATTCATAGAATATCTGCTTGTTACGGCTCTACTATAGACTAACAAATAACTTAAATTTATTTTTTAAAAAGTGAGTTAATAACACTGAACAACACTTACAAAATATTTTTCCGGGACGCGTTTCGAAGGTTAACTTTCCTCCATTATCAACCGGACAATAACTGGGTTTCCATGGTGTTTCATGGTGCGGATGGTGATGCTTCTTCTGATGTTTCTTTTGGTGGCGGTTCAATGAGCTTACTGAAAATGTCACTCTGAGAAATGTCGAAATTAAATACTCGGTTTCTATTTTTTAAAATAAAGATTTGTTCCCATGTGGACAGTTCTTGTTTTCTGGTTATGTGTTTGAGAAGTTTCGGTTCTAGCTTTATGTCATGATTTTTTGTCTGCATTTCACTTTTGGACAAAAAATCATGACATAACGCTAGAACCGAAACTTCTTAAACACATAACCGGAAAACAAGAACTGTCCACATGGGAACAAATCTTTATTTTAAAAAATAGAAACCGAGTATTTAATTTCGACATTCCTCAGAGAGACATTTTCAGTAAGTTCATTGAACCGTTACCAGAAGAAACACCAGAAGAAGCATCACCATCTGCACCATGAAACACCATGGAAACCAAGTTATTGTCCTGTTGATAATGGAGGAAAGTTAACCTTTGAAACGCGTCCCGGAAAAATATTTTGTAAGTGTTGTTCAGTGTTATTAATTAACTCACTTTTTAAAAAATAAATTAATTACAACACTGTTTTCAAACTTCTATGAAAGGAAGATAAAAAAAAAATAACTTAAAACCTATTAACTACCTAAACAATGTGTAATATATAACTGGAACAGTGAAATAACCTGGCAAGATTATAGAATTACAGAACACTGACTGCATTTCTCTGTTTGGAAGCAAACCATGTCAGATTTTTGGCATTTTACCTTGAATATCGAATTCATTTCAACACAGTCAACCTTTCTGAAGCAAAATTCCCTGCAAGAGACCAAAATCAGAACCAGTGAAAATGAAAAATGCATTTCAAAGCTGTAATGACAAGGAATGCTCACCCACACTAGCACATTTGAATACCCCCCTGGAGCTTTAAAAATGGCTGATATTGAGAAAACTAAAGTGTGCCGTTAAAGTACAAGTATAAGCATAATAAAAATGCAAAAAGTAAAAATAAAAAATGTTGGCAATTTTCTCCAAATTTCACCGATACATTGCCTTAAGCAGATTGGTGGTTCAGTTCCCGGCTGTAACATTGAATTTTTCAGTTCCGATTCTAACTCTCTATTTTGTTTACAAAATGAGTGTGCTGAATAAGTGAAATGTATGCAGTGATATATTGCAGAGTAAAGGTAGCCACTGACATGCAGTATTATATTGATTTACTTGCATACCTTAAGCAGTTGGAGGACAAAATAGTCCATAAATGATTTGGTTATACCTACAGTTTTCCATTTACATATTGAGTATGTAGAAAATGTTTTAACTGTTTGGTCAGAAATAATAAAAATAATATGTAAATTATATATATATAATGGTTAACAAATTGCTGTTTTTCACATGAATTTATTGAATGAATGGATTGTTGAGTTTGAGAATTGGCTCAATCATTTGTATATGGTTAAAAATATTTGCTTAGATTCTAAAGTAAAAACAAATTGGAATTGGTTTGCATGGTCACATGATGCAATAGGTTTTTTAAGCTTTTTGGAATATGTTCTTAAGAATTACATTTTTTTATTTATAATATATTTGGTGGCATTTGGTTAGTTTTTCAAAATTTTACTAACCAAATTGTTGTAGTTTTGTGTGGCGTATGAAGCCCTTTCACCAGCATAGACCTCTTTGGTATAAAATGACAAATTAGCAATTAACTTCACATCTGTTGAAAGATAGAATCAGAACTGAAAATTTCAATGCTATTACCAGGAGTTTTATCACCGATCTTCCTCCTTGTGTGACTGTAGTTTGCTTACACTCTTGTGTGTTTGAACATTTGAGTGTGATTGATTGTCCTTATGTAAGATTCACATCCACAGTTTTTAACTCATGCCAATCGGTATGAAATTATATTCATGCTCACTTGTCTGTCTTATCTGCTGACTGATATGTACCCTCTACAAATTATCCAGCAAATATTATAATGCAATAAGTGAAGATATGTCACAAACTACTATTTATTGCATTATAATATTTGTATTACGTCACTGTCAGTTTGTATGTATTATTACCATTAGATGTTGATTTAATCAAGCCAGTGTTTTTACGGAACACAGTAGATAAACAATGTCATCATAGTAATGCACAAATTCTGTCTGGCAGTTTGCATAAAAAGTTTTGACTACTGTGTTTTGCGACTTTATTTCTGCTTCACATAAACTAATAACAGGGACCAAAGTGAAATGGAAAAGGAAAGGTGTGAGATTTAGGAAAAGGGGAAAGCATATCAGTAAGAATTGATAACACGGATTGTTGTTTTTGTGTGTTACGATTTGTTATAACATCGTCACAGCAAATAAGAATTTCCTGAGACTAAGTAATTTTGGGACAAAATGTTTCAAAATATGACCAGTTATTCCCAGAATTTATTTGCCAATCTGTGAGTTGCATTTTGACCTGGAATTTAATATTTGAGAATCTGTGCTGAAATAAAGACCATGAAGCTTAAATTTACAGAGACACTAATAAATGTATGCTTTGTGATAGAGAATATTTTAATTTAATCCTTTGAAGTTGAACAGCTCAGCCTAAAAATGAACAGGTGCTATTTGTTTGAAATTACAGCATGGACTGATACAAGTTATTTATTTATGTTATTCATCCTCTGATCATAGTTACATGATGTGGAATAATTAGGTATAATTAACCTCTTGAGCGATGGCCATTTAAAACGTCCGCGAGCCGAGAACTGCTAGCATATAAATTGTTAAATGCTTCGTATATACACAGCTGTATTTTGTGTAAATATTAAGTTATTTTAATGAAACAAAAACTGGTATAAAACTCGTTATATGCAGTATAAATGTACGTCATCAGCAAAGTTGAGTTGTATTTACAAACGTTGAAATGGCACAATTTTGTTTCACTGTGGTGAAAAGTCAACTTTGCTCTGTCGGACGCATCTAATATAAGTTCTCGGAAGGAAACAGTAAAGAAACACCCATTGTATGTGTGCCTTATGCGTCAGCATACTGTGTAATAAAGCCCTACTGTATGCGTGGTCTCTTGAGTCATCAGAATAGATCAACATTGCAACTTTTGCTTACGCGAGTTTCGTAACTGAGTACACTCCGTGTCTTTCTTTGTTGAAATACATATGTATTCTTTCCTGCTTGTAGCTGAAGGGAGAAGTGGTATAAAAAGATATTTTTGCACCAACTGGATATAACCATATACAATTGTTTGGGGATTTGGACAGCTCTCTAAACCCACACAGGACAATGACCGACCTTGACTACCGAGTATAAATAACTCGCAGCCTAATTGAACAATACCACGTTGGGGGTTGAAAATCCAAAACCCCTGCGCCCCTCAGACTTCAAGGAAAACATTATCCTAAAAGAATACCACCAACAGCAAAGAAGTCCCGCCCATTTCGAAAGTGTTTCGTGTGCCGCAAGAAGGGAATTTGCGAATGTGGAGATGTACGTACCCTTGTGTGTTTATCCCTGTTTTGAGGTAAATCACTGCAGAACGAACATATTAAGGTAAGCCAATAAAGTATATATACCTTACTAAAATGTTTCATAAAGGGAAAATTATAATAAGTTGAGTTGGATAAGGGATAAATAAGGGTTAAATGCTTAAACGCACAGGACGTGTATACACGCCCATATCACTCATCCGTCATTTTAAATGGACGTGATTTTACGTCGATATCCCTCAAGAGGTTAATAGATAGTTTTTACTTATAATACACTTACTATTAAACAACAAATACAATATAATACCTTCAGGCAGCTGTTTTCTTATCAGTTGTAATTGCACCACTGCGTGACTTGTCAAGGGTTTGTGAGCTTAGTTTGCAGTGTATATTTGCTCACTTAATATTTGTACTTTGTGTATTATTGGTTGGTAATTTTTCAATTTGATAAACTTGTTGCATTTGTTTGCTGTTGTTTTAAAGGAGTAAATGAATCCCCATTAATGACATGGGGTGAAATAGAAGGCACTCCTTTCCGGTTAGATGGAGGAGATACTCCAGTGCACTTAACACATCAAGGGCCGTCATTCAGGATTCCAGAACCACCAAAAAGGGAGAAACTTGCTCTTGCCTTGGCAGAAAAAGTAGGAGAGAGGCATAGGGACAGAAAACTGAAGGCAATTGAAGCTGCTCGCAAACAGCTATCAACGTAAGTATTAAGATTTAGTTTTGTAGCCAATGTAAAACTTGTATATATTTTTATTTATGTTCACCAAGATTTCTAATTAAGGCAGTGCTTCTGTGAAAATCCAAAAACCAGTTTTCTTCTGATTGCTTTGTTTTACCATATAATAAAATAAATAATATTTATCATTAAGCTTATAAAAGCAATAGACATCAGTACAGTACAAATTTACAATTTTAACCATATTACAATTACTGTTATTGGAAAAAACATATAACAAACATCTCAGAAAAGGTTGAAAAGAAACTGCAAATCCTGAAAAGGTTAGCTGGTGCTAAATGGGGCTGCTCAAGGAGAGTCCTTAACACAACATACAAAATGTATATTAAACCAAACCTCTTGTACTGTTCTGAAGCTTTAATAACAGCAGCAAATGCTAACATCAATAAACTTGAACAAATACAAAATCAGGCTCTTCGCCTAATCACTGGAGCAGTTAAATCCACACCTATTGATGCCATGCTTGCCTTAACACAGACCCCATCAATAACAACAAAAATAGAAGAACAAGCATTGCTCCAACACGAGAAAATGTTACGACTGCCAAACTCTAAATGGACAGAAGAGAACCTCCCCCCTTCAATCCTTAAAACTCATAGTAGTTTCCTAGAAAAGGTAACACAGATTAAATCCAAATTGAACATTCCTAACACCAGAGAAAATCTACTTATAAGAGAAAATCCATCGGAATTATTGCAACCTACCTTCAATTTGGAATTAATAGAGGAAATAAGTAAATCAGACACACCAAAAGAAATACAAAAACTTCTAGCTCTGGAAACAATCAATACTAGGTATCCCACAGAAGAATGGCTGCACATATATACTGATGGATCCTCCAAGGAAAACCTTACTGGAGCTGGAGTTACATGTTCACATTTTTCCTTTTATCATTCTGTTGGCAGAGAGACAACAAATTATGATGGAGAAATAGAGGCTATATACATTGCTCTCCGACAATTATTAAATCTTCCCTTAAATAAATTTAACAAGGCAGTAATTCTTTCAGATTCTAAAGCTGCAATTCAGGGAATATGTTCAAATACTACAAAGAAGTCAACAAAAATTAGAGAATGCTACAAAATGTTAACACAACTCCAAAAAGTTAATAAGACTGTTCATCTCCAATGGATTCCAGCACACTGTGGAGTCATGGGGAACGAAGCTGCAGACTCACTTGCAAAAAAAGGCACAACAATAAAACAAAAGTCTAAATTCAATTTCTCATATTCCTCAATAAAACGCTTGATCATTAAAAATTTTTCTCATTCATACCTACAAGAAATAGAAACAAATGCCAAAGATAAAAAATGGATTACACTACTTTCCAATCCAGATATAATCCCCCAGAGACCAAGGAAAACAGCTGTTGCAGCCTTCCGACTATTGACAAATCATGACTGCTTAGCAAGTCATCTCTACAGAATAGGTATCTCAGCCTCACCAATATGTGTCCTGTGTAACGATCCAGCAGAAATGAATGAAGAACACTTGAAGACCTGTGAAGCATTAAGATCAGAAGAAACTACAGTTCAAAAGTATTGGAAAGCACGAATGCTAATGGCTTCATTGCCAGATGCAAGGCACTAGAAAACAACAACAACAATTACTGTTATTAAGTACCTATTTACGAGGGCCGTCTCAAAAGTAAGTTGCACTATTTTTTTAAATCCATGCGGTAGGCGGGAAAAGTCTGAAAGTCCCAGGGTATATAGGTATGAGTATAGTAGCAGCACCGTAAAATTCCTAGGCCCCTAAGTTTATTGCTTGGACATTAAAACAGCAGTAACAATGGAGACTCCACTCGTTCCTACTGCCGATTGCGAAGTTCGCACTGTAATCCGTTTTCTGATGGGAAAAAATAAATGTGCAACTGAAATTCATTGCGAGTTGTGCAGTGTTTATGGAAAAGACGTTTTGTCAAGACAAATGGTTTCTCTTTGGCCCCAATCGTTCATTGAAGGGAGAACAACATTACACAATGAGCAATGAAGCGGCCAACCCTCCACTTCCCTCGCTCCGGATATTGTTGACGAGGTTCAAGCAGTCGTGAACACCGATCAGCGCCTTACACTTGATGCAGTTTTGTTTCAACTTCCTCCGTATATTGAAATAAGCCGTGCATAGCTTCACATGATTATTTCTAAGGAAAGTGTGTGCAAGCTGTGGAAACGAATGAATGAGGCAACTCCAAAAAAAGGCAAAAGTTGTTGCACCGGCTGTCAAGGTCATCACAACGATATTCTGGGATTCGAAGGGAGTACTGTTAATCGATTACCTGCTCCATGGGACCACGATGACAGCTGCTCGCTATTGTGAGGTGCTGAGAAAACTCAGAAGAGCCATACAAAACAAAAGGAAGGGAAAGTTGAGCAAAACAGTTTTTCTGGTCCACGATAACACTCTCCCGCACGCTGCCCGTGAAACTCAAGCCATTTTGAACAGTTTCGATGGGATGTTTTCGGTCATCCATCTAGTGCACCTGACCTTGCACCGAGTGATTACCATCTTTTTCCGGAGCTACAGCAACATCTTGGCGGAAGGCACTTCGTAAATGACGAGGAACTGAAACAAGAAGTGGAAAGATGGCTATCTAGTTTGGCGGGAGAGTGGTTTGACATTGGGTTAAAAAAACTTACCACGGTATCAAAAATGTATTTAGGTTCAAGGAAATTATGTGGAAAGATAGGTACTGAATGTAGCTTTCAAAATATACCCTTTTTAAAATATTTAAACGTTTTGTTATTTTTTAAAAAAATAGTGCAAGTTACTTTTGAGATGCCCCTCGTAGATAATATACGCTATAGAATACATTTCATTACATTGAATTGATCAAGAGGGAGCTTATTGTAAAGTCTGATACTCATGGTGCAGTTTTTGCAAAAGGTGTTGGCTATGATGAGACTTTTATTATCTCGGGTCACAGTACAGGACGAGATGAATTATTGGACTTGATTTTTATTTTTGCTGAATTTTTTATTTGCACCTTTGTAGATTAATACAGTTTTTAAATCATAGCACAATTTAAAACTCCCTAGTTTTACTGATTTGTATTTCTGAGCATGATCGATTTTGTATCGGAAGATTTAGTGAAATTTTGCTAAATGCGTATCTATCTTCTTATATCTTGTCAATTTAATTGTATTGTATTAATTAATATGCGTTATATGGTTTAACTTCTCAAAGATAGATTTGTAAATAATATCTTCATAACTTTCTAAACCTTGGTACACAAATATTCAATTATTTAACAACCACTTATTTGAGCCGCACAATAAAAAAGGCATCTGTTCTCTTTAAAGTCGGCGGACCAAGATAAAGTTTAATATTACTGCGTCGCTAAGGTAATGTGTTTGAATATTTACTCACCCAATATTTCTGTTGGTGGTGGGAGGGCCAGTGACATCATTAGTTAACAAATGAGGATGCCAGATGGAACTCAAGGCTTTTCCATTGCCATGATTCAAATTGTTTTATGCTTTAAAATTACTATACTCTCACATATTATTCTGTGAGAATTGTTGTCACAAAGAACTAAAACTTTTATTCTGTCAAAGTCAATGTCATGATGGGTTTTGTTAGTGCGGATTCTTCAGGTTAACTTCAAAACTTCGAATATGTTCCTTTCTTCTAGTAGCCACGGAACTCCCTGTTTGTCCAATGTAGGATTTGCTGCAATCACAGCTTATAATATATACTCCGGGATTAAGGAGTATATCACTTTTATCCTTTACGGTTGGCAGAAAACTCTGACTCTTCTTTACGGCACTGTACTGGGTGGCCACAGATCTCCCTGTTTGTCCAACATAGGATTTGCCGCAATTACAGCGTATGTCACATACTCTGGAATTAAGGATTATATCAGTTTTAACCTTTATGTTTGGCAGGAAACTCTGAATGTTCTTTATGGTGCTGTACTGTGTGGCAATGTTTTGTTTCCGTAGAATGTTTGTAATTTTATCGGTTATAGGGAAGACATACCCACCTTTGTCCTTATTCATACGTTGCTTTATTTCCTTTTCATGAATATGGACTGTAGGCTTGGTGCAGTTATACAAAATGGAAAGAAGGAAACTAAGGATGTGGATCCTAATATTGGGGAAATCTGCAAAATCAATTCAGGGAGAGGAATGCACCCAAGTATTAGAGCATTTGAATAACTGCATTTAATAAAACTAACAATCATAAAGTTACCACCCTTTGAATAGGAACAACAAAGTTCCTTTAATCCATTTAACTAATGTGTTCGTAATTACAAGAAAGTATGTTCCCACTTAATGGGCATACATATTAACTTAGAGGAAATACATTAGTTCACCCTTCGGGCACAATCGACAACACAACTTTCACAATTAAATGAGTATTATCTAAGTCAAATGTGTCTTTTCCCTAGTTAGGCCCCAACAGCAAAGTATTTCAACATGAGCATATTACATAACTTGGATATCATACCTCGTCACACATTAATCTGAATCAAATGTCTTTTTCCCCTATTAGACCAAAAGGCAAAGTGTTTAACAGAAGCCTGTTTGAAGTCAGCCTGAATCGTACACATGATTAATTAAATACATAAAGCTATTCCCAAATGAAATATTTAATGCTGAAGGCGCAGCCCAGGCAACTCACGGTCAGCAAAAGGAAAAACTCTGTTACCAAACGTTATTCGGACTTATGCCCACTCCAGTTACTCACTGTTATCAGGCATCCACAAAGGGTCGAGACAAGGCCCACACTCTCTACTCTCAACCACCACACTGTGGAGGCTTTCGCTAACTCGTGGTGGTGGGTAGCGGAACTGCCCCGAAAACATGGCGGAAAATCTAGACAACCGTGAGTCAACTGATCAGAAGAAACAAAAGAAGTGCACTCAGTACTTCTTTTAATACACGAGAAGTCTAGGATCTGTAAAGCATTGAGAGCTAAGGTTATTCCTCTAAAGACATAGTGGAGGGTGTGTTATCCCTCAGACCATTAACATCAGGAAGAAAAACTCCCCCACATTAGCAATGATTGGTTATGTAGGTGAGGATCCCTCTGGCAGTTGCCCAATAAGAGCTTATGTCATTCACAAAATAATTTGTCCATAATTTCTCTACATGTACAAACCTCTTTTACATGTTGGTGCGGGATTTTTGGATGGGTGTATGTTTCTGGTCTACTTGGGAAGGGGTAGGTCGGGAAAGCGTGGGTGCTCTTGATTGCTCCGGCTTTTTACAGTGTGGTTTTTGAGCACGAGATCTTTATCTCAGGGTTGTCCAGCTGAGGAATGTCCAAGTAATAAATTGAAGTCTTCTATTCCGTTTAATGTTTATTTCACTTTACTCATACCCCCTTCCGACACACAAGACCATGAAGTATCGTGATCCGCGTAACGCACACGTCTGTGTATCCCGCTGAAGATCTACCAAGCAAGTGTCCTTCTCTCCCGAAGAACTGTATTTCTCAGCTCGGCCCTTCCGCTTGGCCAGCTTCACCTTGCAATTAGGCACGTACGTCTTCACGCGTTGGGTTTTTCAACCCTATTATTCCCTTTCTTTCAGGGGTTGTTGGCTTCTTGAGGCACCGTTACTTTCCCTGCCTGTACCCTCGGCCCACCAGACGAGTTGTCAGGTAAAGCCTATATTCCATTTTCAATGATATACAAATTATTACATAGGTACGCGGGTTTTAATCGGCGGGCGCGGGTTTCCGCCTCATATGCCCTTCGGAGGAATTTTCCGTTTTTTTTTTTTAAGGAAAAATCGAAAATTTCTTCGACAGTCCCACTAGCAATCTGCGTACTCAGACGATAAACGTTCCCTATATATATATTTTTTTTCTTGTTCCGTCTTGTGTGTCAGGTGAGGTATTCTAATTATGACATACATGTTATATTACAAAAATTGACCCTTGATACATTTTAGGAATTCTCAAAATATACAGAACATCTTATCCTATTAAATAGTACATCAAATTGCACATGTAATTGAAGTTACACAATATTGCAATGCCTTAACGCTAAAATTGTTACAGTTTGGTAATATACGTATATACAGATATTACTGCCATATGTTTTTGGGGTACTGTTTTCTCTGATGCAATGACAGTTTTTGTGCACCAGGAAACTGCTGAGTGCACTTTTCTGTGGTACACTCGTGGTATTTCACTTCTAATCACACGAATATGGCATGTCCACTATTTCGCGCACTTCATGCCTATTCACACGTCTTAACTTACACTATGTGTGGATTTAGCATACATTATATTGTATATACATTTCCCTCTATAGTACTATTATCCTATCCAATCTTATTTGGACATGTTTACTAGTAAAGTCGGGAGCACGGCCATTTTGTCAACTGGGGCTACTATACACACTGCCTTGTTCTCCTAACATCCACTTGAGTGTTTTCTGACATCAGTATAAATATATACAATTTCACTGTCTCCCTTGGATTTACAGAATGTACTACTTCTTTTATATATCTTCTTCCTTTATCTTAATACTACTCGGGAGAGTGAGTTTATTATTATTGTCCCTCAGAAATTCTATTTCTACTATATACAGGTACTTATACCCTATTCAACACAATCGTTAACAATACTAATGGTTTGACCCACTCATGACATCAGGTTTTATTATTACGTTAAGAAAAAAAAAGAGGATAATGCTAAACTTGAGGTGTCGTCAGTGACATCCTACGATAGTGAAGTTTATTACGGAAAAAAAAAAAACTTTTATGAAGCAAGATCATCGCTGCGTCATATAATGGATTCGTTTGTTGCATTATCTATTTGTTTGAATGGTCGCAGGAGCGCTAGATTATATCTGCCTATAACTTTTTGTGTTCTCATATCTGCTACTTCGAACGATCGATCACTCAGTTCGTTAACTATCACTACGGGACCTTGCCACAATAGGTGTAACTTCTGTGACGTTTTATTCAATAATGATGACTTGTGGTGTGCCCGCACTAGTACTTTTTCTCCCACTTTTGGTTTCCACTGGTGCTTGTGACGCCGTTTCTTCTTGTGGCGTATTTCCGCGCGTTTTACCAATCGTTCGTATGCTTTCTTTATTTTCTGCATTTCGGTTTCTTGCTGTGTGCTGATTGACGTCGGTAAACCTGGGATTATTGCTTCCGACTGCTGTCCCGTATGGAGTACTATAGGTGCGTAGCCGGTGTTCGGGTTTATGGTATTGTTTAGTATGCGTTCGATCATGGGTATTTTTGGTACCCATGAAGTTTGTTTGCGATGAGACACCACGCGAAGAAAAATCGATAAATCTCTCATTGTTCGTTCACATGGGTTTGCCTGAGGGTGGTATGCCGTAGAGTGGTAAATTTTAATCCCCGCTGCCTTGATTTTATTGACGAAGTTTTTACCTTTATGAACAGATGCATTATCTGCCAAGATGGCGTCCATGTTACCATATTTGGGGACGAAGTCCTCCATGATTTTGGCCGCGCATGCAGCGCTTGTCAATTTTTTCATGGGATACAGTTTTACAAGTTTGGTGAAAACGTCGACTAACACAAAGATGTATTTCAAGCCTGCGGTTCCCGCAGGTAATGGACCATGTGCGTCCACTGTCACTAAAACGAGCGGTTTGTCGCGTAGAATAGATATTGGGGGCGTGTCGTATTTAACGTTCAGTGGTTTTGCTTTCTGACATATTTCGCACGCTGAGATGCGTTGTCGGACCTTGTGATGAAGGCGAGGTATATAGAAATGTTCACCTATGGTGAGACATGTTTTTTCTGATCCAGCGTGGATAAGGGCTACATGAAAAGCATCGATAATTAAGTTCTCTAGCGAGCGAGGTGCATATGTCCGCCATGTTGGCTGGTCTCTGCCTTGCAGTTTGTATAAGGTGCCGTTCCGTTTGCCTATAGTTCCCTGTGTTTCCGCTTGGATTTCGGGTGCTTTCATGAGTAACTCGGCGAGTTTGTCATCCTCGTGTTGTAATTTCGTAATGTTTTTGACCTGTTTTAATAGTACTTTGTTAAGGTCGATGTCCAGTTTCAGAACGTGGACTTCACGCTGTGTGTTACCCTATCTTTCTGGTAGTTCGCCCTTGGTGCTTATTCTTGACAGCGTATCGGCGAAAATGTTCTGGTTCCCCGGAATGTGGGTGATGGTGACGTCATACGACATGATTTCATGGACGTACCGGGATATCTTTGAACTGGTCAATTTGCAGTTCTTAATAAAGGATAGGCTTACGTGATCGGTGAAGATGACGATTTTGCAATTGAAAATGTAGTGCCTAAATTTTTGTAACGCGAAGAATATGGCTGCTATCTCTTGTTCTGTGACGCAAGCGACCTTCTCAGTGTTGGTCAGGTTCCTTGACGCAGTACTGATAACGTATTGTTGACCCTGGTCATCGTATTGGCATAGAATTGCTCCGAAACCAGAAATGGCGGCGTCTGTGTAGATATAAAATGGTCTATCCGTTTGAGGGCATGCATGCAAGATAGCTTGACCAAATAGCTCTTTAACTCTATCGAAAGCTAGTTGTTGGGTGCTGGACCATTGCCACCGTACATTCTTCTTAAGTAGTTCTCTCAAGGGCGCTACTTCTTTGGCGTAATTCGCCAGGAATCGGGCTTCATATTGGAAAATACCTAATATCCGGCGAAGCTGTTTAACGTTCTTAGGCGCTGGAATTTCTTTAATTATTCTAATTCTCTCTTGGTCTGGTGATACGCCCTCTCTAGAAATGACGTAGCCCAAAAATTTCACTTTCTCCTGAAAAAATGTTGTTTTTTTTTAAATTTAGTGTTAGGCCATTTTCGCGTAATTTTGTAATCACGAAGTCCAAGTGTTGTATGTGTTCCTCTATGCTTTCGTCGTGGACGAGGAAGTCATCTACGTATTGTGTTAGAAACTTTTGGGTGGCATCGCCAAAAATTGTATACATAGCTCTAAGAAAGCCGCTACCACTGACTGATAAACCAAAGGCCAATCGTGTATATTCAAATACACGTCCTTGATATAAAAATCCTGTGTATTTTCTCAAGTTTTCCTGCAGTGGAATCTGTAGATAGGAGTTGGTAAGGTCGATTGAGGAAAACCATTTTTTTCGGCCTATGCTGGCAAGCACTTGGTCTATGGCTATAGTTCGGAAATTGTCCGGTACGATGTGTTGGTTTAGGTGTCTCGCGTCAATTGTAATACGGACTTTACCATTTGCTTTTCTCACTATGCAGAGCGGGTTCAGGAAGGGTGTGTTCGAAATTTGTATGATATTCTGCTCCAGCATTTCATTAATGGTTGCATCCACAGCAGGTCTAAGGTCTAGCGGAATGTTTCGGCATTTATATCGCCATGGTGTTGCTTGTTTAATCTGGAATTCGTATTGGAATGAGGTGAATAAACCCGTTCTCTCAGTAAATGCCGAGCGGTTTTTCCACAAGACGTCAAAAAGTTTCTGTCTATTTTTGTTATTTAAGTGTGGGATTTCATTCACCCTTCTCTCAATATTTCTGCGAATATGGTCACAGCTTTCAGGTATCATTTGGGTCGGTGCAAGGGATTGTATTTCTGACGCTTCATTCACTCTGTGCGTTTGCACATTAAGTGAACCGGTTTTTACCGTGAGGGGTGTATAACTCGTTTTTACTTCCGTACCCGCTTCCACATACCTAACATTTTCGCAGTTAAAAACGTCGCTTTCATCGTCTGTCTCCATCATCTCCCTAACTTGGAGGTGTGCCAAAAATATTCCCTCGTTTACCTGAACCATTTGAACGAAGAATTGTTCCCTTTCCAACTGAAGTTCGCCTTCAGTCAGCTGTGGCCCTTCCCCAGTCAGCTGAGCGAAAGGTACAATGACCTCCCTATTTTCACACGTTACTGTGAATATTTTGCTGTCGTAATTGATACGGGCTTGCCAAGAGTCAAAGAAATCACTACCAAAGAGTATCTGTACAGCGAGGTGTGGAATTATTAGGAAGATAAATTCCATGTGCTCTCCGCCCATTGTAAATGCAATCATGACCTGTTTTTGAATCCTTTGTCTTTTTCTTCCTATGGCTAGCAATGCATATACGTTTTTCGTTGGAAGTGTCTGTAATTTTAGCCCTTTCGTAGTTAAATGGTTAAAGAATTGCTGGCTACACACTGATGCTGTTGCCCCCGTGTCTAGGGTGGCGAGAAAAGTTTCATTTTGGATTAGGATTTCTACTTGTGGTGTTTCCGCGATTTCCTGAATTTGTTTTCATTTCGACCTTGCCTCTTGCATTGTTGTGACTTGTTGCTTCCGTGTTTTGTACATTCAGCATTGACACTGTGTTATTGTTCCCTTCGTTGAAAATATGCCTCGTTGTTGGAATCGGGAACCTCATCCAACCCGGTTCTAGTTTCCCGAATTGTTAAAAACCCGATTACCATTTTGCGCCGTGGCTCCGTCACCTGATGTAGCATTTTCGGACGTCACGAATGGTGAACCGCCAAACCATTTTTGTCGGCTTACGGCGCCTTGGCTGTGTGCATGTGTTGCGGGTTGCGGTCTATCGGTGGTGTTGTGCCATTGGGTGGCGTTATAGTTCTCATGGTTGTTGCCTCCGTACATATTGAAATCCGCCATGTTGTGCCTGTCTTCAGCGTTTTCCGCGCCGTTGTACACATTATTCTGCCACTGGCTCCCTGAGGGGTTTTCTCGGGGCGGGCTACTCGTGTACTGCCTTCGGTGTGTGGTATGTCTGTTCTGGTATCTGTCGGTGTCGTTTGTTCGTCGTCGTTGTCCCCGAATTTGCACATAAACTGATGGTGCCGTTGTCCCTGGTATCCGTGATGGGGTCTTTCTCGGGGTGGACGCTGTTGGTGGTGTCTATGGTCATTCCGGGAATCGGATGAGGGTGCCTGTTCTCGATAGCGTTCCCGGGTGTGACCCTGGTCATATCGGCGCTCATTGTAGTTGGCTCTTGCCCTCGTCCCACTAAAAATGTGTTCATTGTGTGGGACCTCATTTCGCGGGACTGGGTTCGATTCAGACATATGTGGCGCTAATGCTGTTAATAAATCCAGCGTTCCGGCTATGCTGTTGGGTCGGGCAACAATGAGATGGTTCTTTATCTGTTCCGGAAAGTGCCTTATGACAAGAGAAATGAATTCTTGTTCTTCCATTGGAGGGTCCAGTAGTTGGCTCTGTTGGGCGAGGTCTAGGAAGTAATCCACCATGGATTTTGCGCGTACATCGAATTTTCCGTTGTTTATTTTTGTACGTACCGCGTACTGAGTTGCACTATTCCAGTATTTGGCGAGAAAATGATGTTTAAAATCTGAGTATGTGGCATGGTCGCCTACCGCTAACCTAAACCAAGTGAGTGATCGTCCTTGTAGGCCTTTCTTCACTATTAGCGTTTTAAACGATTCTGGGATAGCTTTTAGGTGGAAGTATGACTCGAGATCCATTACATACCGCTTAGCGTTGTCTCTCGCGTCATTAAAAGTGGGCACTGCAATTTCGTTTAATAGATGGTAGTGGTTGGGGAAACCATGTGTCATGCAATGGGTCTTTGTGCTCTCCGGACTTATACTACTACACGATTCCGCAGGCGATGTTGAAGACGCTGCAGAACGCGCGTTCAACATCCCCTGGCTCTCTGACGCACTAGAAGTGGCAGTGTACGTTTGTTGAGGTTGGTTGCTCTTTGTTATGGTGAGCCCATTTATGGCTTCTTTGAGCACTGCCATTTCTTGCGCGTGGTGTTCTACAGATGTAAGTGTTGAGCGATGAGCCGCTGCTGCCTGTGTTATTATATCTTGCATTTTCGTGAGTTCATGTCTCTGTTCATTTTGTTGCGTCTGTATAACTTTTCTTACTTCAGAAAATTCGACTTGCGTTCTCGCTTCGGCACTTTGCTGCCACTTTTCCAATGTCTCACTTGTGCATGCAACTTATTGCTAGTAGTCGAAACACGATTAACTTGGTCTTTAATAGTTTCTAATTCCTTTTGCGTGTCATGCACTTCTGTGCGCAAGTTTAGGAATTCTGCTTCAATTCTGCTTTGGCCTAGGCAAATGCTATCCAGGGCTTGTTTTTGTTGTTCTATATGTTTACTCTGTTCTGTTAAGCTACTTTGAAGTTGCGCTCCTTGAGTGGTTATTTTGTTGTCTAACTGTGTACTCTGTTCTGCTAATCTACTTTCCAAATTCTGGAACTGCTGAAGCATCTGTTGCATCATAGTTGTGAGGCTGGGTGCAGTTTCAGGAGAAATTTCCTCTACGGTAATGTTTGTTTGTTGTTCTTGGGCCTGTTGTTCCGCCATGTCAACGCTTATTATTTTTCCGTTTCTCAATTTCATATGACTGTATAATTAGTTTTGTACTGACTGCCTATCCTGAGTCGGGATGTGTCACTGGAGTATAAAAGTGTACTTACTCGTTGTTGTTGTTGTGATGAACAGTTTACCTCGTTTACGTGTTGGGTGTTGAGGATGGTCACTAATGATGTGTGTGGTGTCCTTCGGTGTGATGCTTCCTAGGCGGTGTCGTTCTCTGCGCGGCGGTCTGTGTAGCGGTGAAATCCAGCTCGGACCAGGTCGCTGCTGAAGTTGATGAGGTCTTCGTGGACGTAGTTTGGTGCTGGTGTGGGTAGTTTATGACACGTTGGGTGCCATTTTGGTGCGGGATTTTTGGATGGGTGTATGTTTCTGGTCTACTTGGGAAGGGGTAGGTCGGGAAAGCGTGGGTGCTCTTGATTGCTCCGGCTTTTTACAGTGTGGTTTTTGAGCACGAGATCTTTATCTCAGGGTTGTCCAGCTGAGGAATGTCCAAGTAATAAATTGAAGTCTTCTATTCCGTTTAATGTTTATTTCACTTTACTCATACCCCCTTCCGACACACAAGACCATGAAGTATCGTGATCCGCGTAACGCACACGTCTGTCTATCCCACTGAAGATCTACCAAGCAAGTGTCCTTCTCTCCCGAAGAACTGTATTTCTCAGCTCGGCCCTTCCGCTTGGCCAGCTTCACCTTGCAATTAGGCACGTACGTCTTCACGCGTTGGGTTTTTCAACCCTATTATTCCCTTTCTTTCAGGGGTTATTGGCTTCTTGAGGCACCGTTACTTTCCCTGCCTGTACCCTCGGCCCACCAGACGAGTTGTCAGGTAAAGCCTATATTCCATTTTCAATGATATACAAATTATTACATAGGTACGCGGGTTTTAATCGGCGGGCGCGGGTTTCCGCCTCAATGTGCACTGTTAGTGGTTGCTTCACAGGCCGTCATATTAGCTCAGCTATTTCACACTCTTGTGATTGGTTGGCGTTTAATCTTACATTTGTCAATGTGAATATCTTACCACGTTAAGTTTATGCTTATATTTTGTATCTTATGTTAATGCTTTCATTACAAATGGTCCCATACTATTTCTCAGGACCAAAAGGATTAGACAAGAATTGCAGGAGAACAAGTAAACATGATACATTGAAGTAATACTGTGCCTTTAGGCAAATGCTGGTTTCCCATTCTTTTAAGTTTCCTTTTGGATATAAATCACCAAGAATAAATGTTATAATTAGCATCAGAGATGGTGCAGGTAATGTGAACCTTTTTGAAACGAATGCAATAAAATTATTTTCACTCATTGGCATACTTTAAGAAAATAAATTTGCATTACATATTATAAACATGTTACAGGCCCTCGCCTCGCCGCCCTGGATCAGTTACCTCACTGGATAGACTAAATTCGATGTCTCCAGCAGCACGGCGTCTTGCAACCACTCAACTCCGCAGAATAGGAAGTGACAGGGCACTACAGGCGTCATACAGTCCCAGTCCTCAGCGCTCAGTACGCCATACTCCAGCTCATTGTACCCCTACCGTTAGCACACCTGGTAGTGTACAGAAGAAAGTTGCCTCACCAAACCTCAACATTACAGACAATCTCCTCAATCTTCCAAAACGCCCAAGAGCTTCAGATTTCTTTTGAACCTCTCCTTCTTAAACCAGACCTTTTTTCTTGAATATATTTACCAGAAGCTTGACAGGTTTTGGTAATAAGTGTTTGTTAATTTCTTTTATTGTATATTGCCAGAAGAAATTATCACTATATTTAATAAAAATAAATGTGTCACTAATTTCATATGAAGAATTCCTTTCTCTAAAAGCTTTTTAAGCACAAAGAAAAGGAAGTTAGCATATTGTGCAACTTAATTATTCAGTACTCTGCAGCATAATAAATGGTGGAAGAGATATGTTTCCACTGTTGAACTTGTGGCGGCGGCGACGGTTTGTGCATCGGGTGCCGGACATTGTCGTCTTCGTTCCTTGGCTGCTCGTAATCGGCGTCTCGTGCTTATCACCAGCCACACATACTAAGGGTCAATGTAGGGATGTGGAGAAACAGGTTGGTTCGATCTCAGGGTGTAATAAAGGTCACTGAGGACCTTCGTGTGTCCAACAAGGAAGACGACAATATTTTCTGTACCGCACTTCTGATTTATTGTGTTTATCGTGACATCTGCCCAAAATGCACCAGAATTCTTGGAGAACAATTTCCGAGGTTGTATATAATTTCTTGTCCCTTGTAACCGGTATTTCCCTGATGAAATTCTAATCCCCGAGGTAACTAATTTCCGCACTGCATGTTCGCGGTATCTCCCTATCACACATCTTTTCACGTCTGTCTCCTCCAAGTCACACCGCTCAAGTCCCTCACCATTCTAGCCCTGGTGCCTCTTCCGCACCTTCCCATCTGGACCACACAGATTTCTGCCCTTTTAGTTTCGAAAACATCCACCCTCATTAAAATTAATGACCTAAGGGGACAAATATGTTTTCGAAATGCCCACTCCGAGAATCCTGGCTGTTTTTCTTCGAGCATATGGTTTCCGGGAGAAGTTCCCGTCACAAACTGCGGAGGATACTCATCAAAAAGAATAACAACTATGTAATAACCTGTGGTCCACTTCCAGACCTGTATTAAAAACAAAGTAATTTGTGGTGCAATATTTGACAATGCTATACCTCTAAAGCAATGTGCCAAGCATGGTTGAACATGAGCAAACTAACAAAGAACACTGTCAGCATACCCTCTTGACATCTGTCAGAAAGATAAAATTGGTATGTATAAACCAGCTAAGGCAAGCGGATCGTAAAAAATGTAAGCTACTGCTGTAAATCAGTACTAAGCAGAGAAAACTTAACCCCCTATGATTGTCCCTTCAACCTTCAAAGAGCTTTACACAAAAGATGGAACCAAAGATTTTTTTTTGTAGCTTCAACCATTACCAACTGATTACCTTTGCAAGTGCCAACCTCAGCCAATTTCTGCTATTGGTTGTTGTCTGACAGCAGAGCAGCACTCATTTCAAATACTGAACTGTCAGTTCTCTGTTTTAGTCTCTTGTGGCACCAAGTTATGCATCTTGGTGAAACATAGGGTATACAATGTAGGGGGACACCTCACTTGATCTATGTAGATCTAATGCAGCTGCCACCCCTAGGAGGAAGGGATGAAGCGAAGCAACCATGGGAGCTACAGACTGCAGGCAAACAAGCCACAAAGATGTGTGGAAATACCTATCATTTCCTGGTTCAAAGACCCACCCCACTACTATATTGCCTAGAGGGGATGTTGAACCACCTGTTCAACCAAGCAGCCCTCAGTGTCCACGAGGAATACTCTTTCCTTTTAACCGTTTATTGCCTGGTGTGTCTTATAAGATACATTAGCTTTTTTTCCTATTTGTACTAGTTTTAACTTTTTTTTTCTGCTATATTCTTGTTATACTGTCTGTCACCAATTAAAAATACATATCTGAGACGTTTTGGATTGTAAAAAAAATTTTTTTTACAATTTATATTGTAGTGTGTGTGTTTTTTTTTTTTTTTTTTTTTTTTTTTATAAGAAAAGAAGCAAAATCCATGCAACCGCAGTCAAATGATACCCCATCATCATCCACGTGTGCCATCACACCGATTATTTTACGTGGACCCTCCCCGTCCTTTACCACAGGCACATTTGACTGCGGTTGCCGAGACTCGAACTCACGACCTCAGGCTTTGAGTGCATGGCCAGTGCACTATGTGTTGCCTTAACGATCATGGCTATCCGAGCCAACAGGCCGAAGGTCTCCCAGACCGCCTATACTCTGTTCATCAAGAGATTAGAGGAGATATAAACAAAGCACCGGTTTGTATCACTCCGCGGCCACGTGCTTTCACAATGACGCAACACAGTTACCTACCGCTACGCGTAGTTATAATATGCATTTTACACTACTAAAAGGATATATTTACTTGATTCAAATAACATGTAGCACATGGAAATTAACTGCTACTTACGTCATCTCTGTCCACAATAACACTTTTTCATTTCCTGCTCACAATCTCGAAACCAATCTCCAGAAGCAGCTTGTGGAGGGAGGTTAGTTTTAAATCTGGAAGATCGGGTTCAGAGTTAACTGCCAACAGCACTTTGTTTAAGGTGGGGATTCATAGACTGACGAACTTTTCGACGGATTGCAGATCTCACACTCACAAATTCGTTGCAATCTGCATCCACCATTTATCTGGCACGTGGAAGCTTTTGGCTGGGATCTTCACCAACTGATGATTTCTCTTTGCGTGTGCTGTAAATACTTGCAACTAACACACCGGTAAACTCGAATGTTAATTTTATCACATCTTCGATAGCAAGTTCGGGATATTTCTCGCAGAACTTGTTAAACACGTTCAATATTATTGTTTTTTCACCACTTTGCAACGCTTTGCCGCGCTTATGTTTTACAGCACTCACTTGTTCCGCCATGTTACTGTCATACTGAATAATGCGCGCGCAGAATGAATTAGGCTGGTTACAGATTCACGTAAGTGCGTATTCTTACACTTTAGCTATGCTTAGTACACTTAGTTCATGCTTTAACAAACATTAAGTGACATTTTAGACCTTAGTAACAGTATTTCTTCAAGGGACTATTTACATGGCGAAAGCGTCAAGAGGGTGCGCTGTGGTCAAAACGCACGTGGCTTTGTTTACGTCTCCTCTAATCTCTAGATGAACAGAGTATAATCTAAACCGGTTTCGAATTAGAGGAAGAACGGCATATGTAGCAAAATAATTCAGGCAAGAAAGGGTTAACAAGCACCCACTCTGTCACACCATGAAACATAAGAAGAAAACAGAATGAGGGAAAGGAAATCATGGCAGATGAGAAACACCCCAGTTTTTGCCTGACAAACTGAGAAAACTTTGAAAAACCCCAGATCAGAGTGGGTAGTTGACAGGACTTGAATCCAGGACCTCCTAAATGCCAGCCTCACATGTTACGTTTAGCCATCTCAGTTTTATTGGGATAATACTTTTGGAAGTTTGTATTTCATGTACTGTGATGAATAAATGTGTTTGGTAATAAACTGTTGAATATTTATGTATTTTAATAAGCGAGTAATGGAGATAATGGTTATTTTATGCCAAGATTGTGTTATATATATATAAACACAAGCCATGTGTGGGCAATGTTTTGAGATATAGAATCAGGACTGAAAATGGATTGGGTTGCCATAGCGGATCCATGGTTCAAATCCCAGCTATGGCATTGAATTTTTCAGTCCTGATTCTACCTCACTAACATAGTAATAAAGATATTACAAATGTTCATGTTCGATATAATGAAAAGAGTTTTGAAAAATAGTAAATTTTTGTCAACTCAGTTTTAAAAGCACTGGATAACACATTTTCTGAAATATGGCCAAATGTGGCTCACACAGTGACATTGCACCCTTGGACAGAATTCGATGCAGAGGTTGAAGTACCTTTACTTGAAATACTGAATTATTGGTAAAGATAACGGGAATTTGTTACTCTTCACATCTTATGTCATCAACTACAAAATCCATGCATATGGTCACTCCCTTGCCATCGTCGACAGTCACTCCCTTGGTCTCCACGCCAGTCACTCCCTTGGTTTCGTCGCCAGTCACTCCCTTGGTTTCGTCGCCAGTCATTCCCTTGGTCTCCTCCCCAGTCACTCCCATCGTCTCGTCGCCAGTCACTCCCATCGTCTCGTCGCCAGTCACTCCCATCGTCTCGTCGCCAGTCACTCCCTTGGTCTCGTCGCCAGTCACTCCCATCGTCTCGTCGCCAGTCACTCCCATCGTCTCGTCGCCAGTCACTCCCTTGGTCTCGTCGCCAGTCACTCCCTTCGTCTCGTCGCCAGTCACTCCCTTGGTCTCGTCGCCAGTCACTCCCTTGGTCTCGTCTCCAGTCACTCCCTCGGTCCCGTCGCCAGTCACTCCCTTGGTCCCGTCTCCAGTCACTCCCTTGGTCCCGTCTCCAGTCACTCCCTTGGTCCCGTTGCCAGTCACTCCCTTGGTCTCGTCTCCAGTCACTCCCTTGGTCCCGTCGCCAGTCACTCCCTTGGTCCCGTCTCCAGTCACTCCCTTGGTCTCGTCGCGTCACTCCCATGGTCTCGTCGCCAGTCACTCCCTTGGTCTCGTCTCCAGTCACTCCCTTGGTCTCGTCTCCAGTCACTCCCTTGGTCCCGTCCCCAGTCACTCCCTTGGTCTCGTCTCCAGTCACTCCCTTGGTCCCGTCCCCAGTCACTCCCTTGGTCTCGTCGCCAGTCACTCCTTTGGTCTCGTCTCCAGTCACTTCCTTGGTCCCGTCCCCAGTCACTCCCTTGGTCTCGTCGCCAGTCACTCCCTTGGTCCCGTCGCCAGTCACTCCCTTGGTCTCGTCTCCAGTCACTCCCTTGGTCCCGTTGCCAGTCACTCCCTTGGTCTCGTCGCCAGTCACTCCCTTGGTCTCGTCTCCAGTCACTCCCTTGGTCCCGTCCCCAATCACTCCCTTGGTCTCGTCGCCAGTCACTCCCTTGGTCCCGTCTCCAGTCACTCCCTTGGTCCCGCGTCCAGTCACTCCCTTGGTCCCGCCTCCAGTCACTTCCTTGGTCCCGTCGCCAGTGACTCCCTTGGTCCCGTCGCCAGTCACTCCCTTGGTCCCGTCCCCAGTCACTCCCTTGGTCCCGTCCCCAGTCACTCCCTTGATCTCGTCCCCAGTCACTCCCTTGATCTCATCCAGTCACTCCGTTGATCCCGTCCCCAGTCACTCCCTTGATCCCGTCCCCAGTCACTCCCTTGGTCCCGTCCCCAGTCACTCCCTTGATCCCGTCCCCAGTCACTCCCTTGGTCCCGTCCCCAGTCACTCGCTTGGTCTCGTCGCCAGTCACTCGCTTGGTCTCGTCGCCAGTCACTCCCTTGGTCTTCGTCGCCAGTCACTCCCTTGGTCCCGTGCCCAGTCACTCGCTTGGTCTCGTCGCCAGTCACTCGCTTGGTCTTCGTCGCCAGTCACTCCCTTGGTCTCGTCGCCAGTCTCTCCCTTGGTCTCGTCGCCAGTCACTCCCTTGGTCTCGTCGCCAGTCTCTCCCTTGGTCTCGTCGCCAGTCACTCGCTTGGTCTTCGTCGCCAGTCACTCCCTTGGTCCCGTCCCCAGTCACTCGCTTGGTCTCGTCGCCAGTCACTCCCTTGGTCTTCGTCGCCAGTCACTCCCTTGGTCTCGTCGCCAGTCTCTCCCTTGGTCTCGTCGCCAGTCACTCCCTTGGTCTCGTCGCCAGTCTCTCCCTTGGTCTCGTCGCCAGTCACTCGCTTGGTCTTCGTCGCCAGTCACTCCCTTGGTCCCGTCGCCAGTCTCTCCCTTGGTCTCGTCCCCAGTCACTCGCTTGGTCTCGTCGCCAGTCTCTCCCTTGGTCTCGTCGCCAGTCTCTCCCTTGGTCTCGTCGCCAGTCACTCGCTTGGTCTTCGTCGCCAGTCAGTCCCTTGGTCTCGTCGCCAGTCACTCCCTTGGTCTCGTCGCCAGTCTCTCCCTTGGTCTCGTCGCCAGTCACTCCCTTGGTCTCGTCGCCAGTCACTCCCTTGGTCTCGTCGCCAGTCTCTCCCTTGGTCTCGTCGCCAGTCACTCGCTTGGTCTTCGTCGCCAGTCACTCCCTTGGTCTCGTCGCCAGTCACTCCCTCGGTATCGTCGCCAGTCACTCCCTTGGACTCGTCGCCAGTCACTCCCTTGGTCCCGTCCCCAGTCACTCGCTTGGTCTCGTCGCCAGTCACTCGCTTGGTCTTCGTCGCCAGTCACTCCCTTGGTCTCGTCGCCAGTGACTCCCTTGGTCTCGTCTCCAGTCACTCCCTTGGTCCCGTCGCCAGTCACTCCCTTGGTCTCGTCGGCAGTCACTCCCTTGGTCCCGTCGGCAGTCACTCCCTTGGTCCCGTCGCCAGTCACTCCCTTGGTCCCGTCGCCAGTCACTCCCTTGGTCCCGTCGCCAGACTCCCTTGGTCCCGTCGCCAGTCTCTCCCTTGGTCCCGTCGCCAGTCTCTCCCTTGGTCCCGTCGCCAGTCACTTCCTTGGTCCCGTCGGCAGTCACTCCCTTGGTCCCGTCGCCAGTCACTCCCTTGGTCCCGTCGCCAGTCACTCCCTTGGTCCCGTCGCCAGTCACTCCCTTGGTCCCGTCGCCAGTCACTCCCTTGGTCCCGTCGCCAGTCACTCCCTTGGTCCCGTCGCCAGTCACTCCCTTGGTCCCGTCGCCAGTCACTCCCTTGGACTCGTCGCCAGTCACTCCCTTGGTCCCGTCGCCAGTCACTCCCTTGGCCTCGTCGCCAGTCACTCCCTGGGTCCCTCGCCAGTCACTCCCTTGGTCCCGTCGCCAGTCACTCCCTTGTTCCCGTCGCCGGACACTCCCTTGGTCCCGTCGCCAGTCACTCCCTTGTCCTCGTCGCCAGTCACTCCCTTGGTCCCGTCGCCAGTCACTCCCTTGTTCCCGTTGCCAGACACTCCCTTGGTCCCGTCGCCAGACTCCCTTGGACTCGTCGCCAGTCACTCCCTTGGTCCCGTCGCCAGTCACTCCCTTGGTCCTCGTCGCCAGTCACTCCCTTGGTCCCGTCGCCAGTCACTCCCTTGTTCCCGTCGCCAGTCACTCCCTTGTTCCCGTCGCCAGTCACTCCCTTGGTCCCGTCGCCAGTCACTCCCTTGTCCTCGTCGCCAGACTCCCTTGGACTCGTCGCCAGACTCCCTTGGACTCGTCGCCAGTCACTCCCTTGGTCCCGTCGCCAGTCACTCCCTTGTCCTCGTCGCCAGACTCCCTTGGACTCGTCGCCAGTCACTCCCTTGGTCCCGTCCCCAGTCACTCGCTTGGTCCCGTCCCCAGTCACTCCCTGGGTCCCTCGCCAGTCTCTCCCTTGTTCCCGTCGCCAGACTCCCTTGGACTCGTCGCCAGTCACTCCCTTGGTCCCGTCCCCAGTCACTCGCTTGGTCCCGTCGCCAGTCACTCGCTTGGTCTCGTCGCCAGTCACTCGCTTGGTCCCGTCCCCAGTCACTCGCTTGGTCTCGTCGCCAGTCACTCGCTTGGTTTTCGTCGCCAGTCACTCCCTTGGTCCCGTCCCCAGTCACTCGCTTGGTCTCGTCGCCAGTCACTCCCTTGGTCCCGTCCCCAGTCACTCGCTTGGTCTCGTCGCCAGTCACTCGCTTGGTCTTCGTCGCCAGTCACTCCCTTGGTCCCGTCCCCAGTCACTCGCTTGGTCTCGTCGCAAGTCACTCGCTTGGTCTTCGTCGCCAGTCACTCCCTTGGTCTCGTCGCCAGTCTCTCCCTTGGTCTCGTCGCCAGTCACTCCCTTGGTCTCGTCTCCAGTCACTCCCTTGGTCCCGTCGCCAGTCACTCCCTTGGTCTCGTCGGCAGTCACTCCCTTGGTCTCGTCGCCAGTCACTCCCTTGGTCTCGTCTCCAGTCACTCCCTTGGTCCCGTCCCCAATCACTCCCTTGGTCTCGTCGCCAGTCACTCCCTTGGTCCCGTCTCCAGTCACTCCCTTGGTCCCGCGTCCAGTCACTCCCTTGGTCCCGCCTCCAGTCACTTCCTTGGTCCCGTCGCCAGTGACTCCCTTGGTCCCGTCGCCAGTCACTCCCTTGGTCCCGTCCCCAGTCACTCCCTTGGTCCCGTCCCCAGTCACTCCCTTGATCTCGTCCCCAGTCACTCCCTTGATCTCATCCAGTCACTCCGTTGATCCCGTCCCCAGTCACTCCCTTGATCCCGTCCCCAGTCACTCCCTTGGTCCCGTCCCCAGTCACTCCCTTGATCCCGTCCCCAGTCACTCCCTTGGTCCCGTCCCCAGTCACTCGCTTGGTCTCGTCGCCAGTCACTCGCTTGGTCTCGTCGCCAGTCACTCCCTTGGTCTTCGTCGCCAGTCACTCCCTTGGTCCCGTGCCCAGTCACTCGCTTGGTCTCGTCGCCAGTCACTCGCTTGGTCTTCGTCGCCAGTCACTCCCTTGGTCTCGTCGCCAGTCTCTCCCTTGGTCTCGTCGCCAGTCACTCCCTTGGTCTCGTCGCCAGTCTCTCCCTTGGTCTCGTCGCCAGTCACTCGCTTGGTCTTCGTCGCCAGTCACTCCCTTGGTCCCGTCCCCAGTCACTCGCTTGGTCTCGTCGCCAGTCACTCCCTTGGTCTTCGTCGCCAGTCACTCCCTTGGTCTCGTCGCCAGTCTCTCCCTTGGTCTCGTCGCCAGTCACTCCCTTGGTCTCGTCGCCAGTCTCTCCCTTGGTCTCGTCGCCAGTCACTCGCTTGGTCTTCGTCGCCAGTCACTCCCTTGGTCCCGTCGCCAGTCTCTCCCTTGGTCTCGTCCCCAGTCACTCGCTTGGTCTCGTCGCCAGTCTCTCCCTTGGTCTCGTCGCCAGTCTCTCCCTTGGTCTCGTCGCCAGTCACTCGCTTGGTCTTCGTCGCCAGTCAGTCCCTTGGTCTCGTCGCCAGTCACTCCCTTGGTCTCGTCGCCAGTCTCTCCCTTGGTCTCGTCGCCAGTCACTCCCTTGGTCTCGTCGCCAGTCACTCCCTTGGTCTCGTCGCCAGTCTCTCCCTTGGTCTCGTCGCCAGTCACTCGCTTGGTCTTCGTCGCCAGTCACTCCCTTGGTCTCGTCGCCAGTCACTCCCTCGGTATCGTCGCCAGTCCCTTGGTCTCGTCTCCAGTCATTCCCTTGGTCTCGTCGCCAGTCACTCCCATGGTCTCGTCGCCAGTCACTCCCATGGTCTCGTCGCCAGTCACTCCCTTGGTCTCGTCGCCAGTCACTCCCTTGGTCTCGTCGCCAGTCACTCCCTTGGTCTCGTCGCCAGTCCCTTGGTCTCGTCGCCAGTCACTCCCTTGGTCTCGTCGCCAGTCACTCCCTTGGTCCCGTCGCCAGTCACTCCCTTGGTCTCGTCGCCAGTCACTCCCTTGGTCTCGTCGCCAGTCCCTTGGTCCCGTCGCCAGTCACTCCCTTGGTCTCGTCGCCAGTCCCTTGGTCTCGTCGCCAGTCACTCCCTTGGTCTCGTCGCCAGTCACTCCCTTGGTCTCGTCGCCAGTCCCTTGGTCCCGTCGCCAGTCACTCCCCTGGTCTCGTCGCCAGTCACTCCCTTGGTCCCGTCGCCAGTCACTCCCTTGGTCTCGTCGCCAGTCCCTTGGTCTCGTCGCCAGTCACTCCCTTGGTCTCGTCGCCAGTCACTCCCTTGGTCTCGTCGCCAGTCACTCCCTTGGTCCCGTCGCCAGTCACTCCCTTGGTCTCGTCGCCAGTCACTCCCTTGGTCTCGTCGCCAGTCCCTTGGTCTCGTCGCCAGTCCCTTGGTCTCGTCGCCAGTCACTCCCTTGGTCTCGTCGCCAGTCACTCCCTTGGTCCCGTCGCCAGTCACTCCCTTGGTCTCGTCGCCAGTCACTCCCATGGTCTCGTCACCAGTCACTCCCATGGTCTCGTCGCCAGTCACTCCCATGGTCTCGTCGCCAGTCACTCCCTTGGTCCCGTCGCCAGTCACTCCCTTGGTCTTGTCTACAGTCACTCCCTTGGTCTCGTCGCCAGTCCCTTGGTCTCGTCTCCAGTCATTCCCTTGGTCCCGTCGCCAGTCACTCCCTTGGTCTCGTCGCCAGTCACTCCCTTGGTCTCGTCGCCAGTCCCTTGGTCTCGTCGCCAGTCACTCCCTTGGTCTCGTCGCCAGTCCCTTGGTCTCGTCTCCAGTCATTCCCTTGGTCTCGTCGCCAGTCCCTTGGTCTCGTCTCCAGTCATTCCCTTGGTCCCGTCGCCAGTCCCTTGGTCTCGTCTCCAGTCATTCCCTTGGTCTCGTCGCCAGTCCCTTGGTCTCGTCTCCAGTCATTCCCTTGGTCCCGTCGCCAGTCCCTTGGTCTCGTCTCCAGTCATTCCCTTGGTCTCGTCGCCAGTCCCTTGGTCTCGTCTCCAGTCATTCCCTTGGTCCCGTCGCCAGTCCCTTGGTCTCGTCTCCAGTCATTCCCTTGGTCTCGTCGCCAGTCCCTTGGTCTCGTCTCCAGTCATTCCCTTGGTCTCGTCGCCAGTCCCTTGGTCTCGTCTCCAGTCATTCCCTTGGTCCCGTCGCCAGTCCCTTGGTCTCGTCTCCAGTCATTCCCTTGGTCTCGTCGCCAGTCCCTTGGTCTCGTCTCCAGTCATTCCCTTGGTCTCGTCGCCAGTCCCTTGGTCTCGTCTCCAGTCATTCCCTTGGTCTCGTCGCCAGTCCCTTGGTCTCGTCTCCAGTCATTCCCTTGGTCCCGTCGCCAGTCTCTCCCTTGGTCTCGTCTCCAGTCCCTTGGTCTCGTCGCCAGTCACTCCCTTGGTCCCGTCGCCAGTCACTCCCTTGGTCTCGTCGCCAGTCCCTTGGTCTCGTCGCCAGTCACTCCCTTGGTCTCGTCGCCAGTCCCTTGGTCTCGTCTCCAGTCATTCCCTTGGTCCCGTCGCCAGTCACTCCCTGGGTCCCTCGCCAGTCACTCCCTTGGTCCCGTCGCCAGTCACTCCCTTGTTCCCGTCGCCAGTCTCTCCCTTGGTCTCGTCGCCAGTCACTCCCTTGGTCTCGTCGCCAGTCACTCCCTTGGTCCCGTCGCCAGTCACTCCCTTGGTCCCGTCGCCAGTCACTCCCTTGTTCCCGTCGCCAGTCACTCCCTTGTTCCCGTCGCCAGTCACTCCCTTTTTCCCGTCGCCAGTCACTCCCTTGTTCCCGTCGCCAGTCACTCCCTTTTTCCCGTCTCCAGTCACTCCCTTGTTCCCGTCGCCGGTCACTCCCTTGTTCCCGTCGCCAGACTCTCCCTTGGTCCCGTCGCCAGTCACTCCCTTGTTCCCGTCGCCAGTCACTCCCTTGGTCCCGTCGCCAGTCACTCCCTTGTTCCCGTCGCCAGACGCTCCCTTGTTCCCGTCGCCAGACACTCCCTTGTTCCCGTCGCCAGTCACTCCCTTGGCCTCGTCGCCAGTCACTCCCTTGTTCCCGTCGCCAGATACTCCCTGGGTCCCTCGCCTGTCACTCCCTGGGTCCCTCGCCAGTCACTCCCATGGTCTCGTCACCAGTCACTCCCATGGTCTCGTCGCCAGTCACTCCCTGGGTCCCTCGCCAGTCACTCCCTTGGCCTCGTCGCCAGACTCCCTTGGCCTCGTCGCCAGTCACTCCCTTGTTCCCGTCGCCAGATACTCCCTGGGTCCCTCGCCAGTCACTCCCTGGGTCCCTCGCCAGTCACTCCCTGGGTCCCTCGCCAGTCACTCCCTTGTTCCCGTCGCCAGTCACTCCCTTGTTCCCGTCGGCAGTCACTCCCTTTTTCCCGTCGCCAGTCACTCCCTTGTTCCCGTGCCCAGTCACTCCCTTGGTCCCGTCGCCAGTCACTCCCTTGTTCCCGTCGCCAGTCACTCCCTTGTTCCCGTCGCCAGTCACTCCCTTGTTCCCGTCGCCAGTCACTCCCTTGTTCCCGTCGCCAGTCACTCCCTTGTTCCCGTCCCCAGTCACTCCCTTGTTCCCGTCGCCAGTCACTCCCTTGTTCCCGTGCCCAGTCACTCCCTTGTTCCCGTCCCCAGTCACTCCCTTGGTCCCGTCCCCAGTCACTCCCTGGTCTCGTCGCCGGTCACTCCTTTGTTCCCGTCCCCAGTCACTCCCTTGTTCCCGTCGCCAGTCACTCCCTTGTTCCCGTGCCCAGTCACTCCCTTGTTCCCGTCCCCAGTCACTCCCTTGGTCCCGTCCCCAGTCACTCCCTGGTCTCGTCGCCGGTCACTCCCTGGTCTCGTCGCCGGCCACTCCCTGGTCTCGTCGCCGGTCACTCCCTGGCCTCGTCGCCAGTCACTCCCTGGCCTCGTCGCCAGTCACTCCCTTGGTCCCTTCCCTAGTCACTCCCTGGTCTCGTCGCCGGTCACTCCCTGGTCTCGTCGCCAGTCACTCCCTTGGTCCCTTCCCTAGTCACTCCCTGGTCTCGTCGCCGGTCACTCCCTGGTCTCGTCGCCGGTCACTCCCTGGCCTCGTCCCCAGTTACTCCCTTGGTCCCGTCCCTAGTCACTCCCTGGTCTCGTCGCCGGTCACTCCCTGGTCTCGTCGCCGGTCACTCCCTGGTCCCATCGCCAGTCACTCCCTGGGTCCCTCGCCAGTCACTCCCTTGGTCACGTCGCCGGTCACTCCCTTGGTCTCGTCGCCGGTCACTCCCTTGGTCACGTCGCCGGTCACTCCCTGGTCTCGTCGCCAGTCACTCCCTTGGTCACGTCGCCGGTCACTCCCTGGTCTCGCCGCCAGTCACTCCCTTGGTCACGTCGCCGGTCACTCCCTTGGTCACGTCGCCGGTCACTCCCTGGTCTCGTCGCCAGTCACTCCCTTGGTCACGTCGCCGGTCACTCCCTGGTCTCGCCGCCGGTCACTCCCTTGGTCACGTCGCCGGTCACTCCCTTGGTCACGTCGCCGGTCACTCCCTGGTCTCGTCGCCAGTCACTCCCTTGGTCACGTCGCCGGTCACTCCCTGGTCTCGCCGCCGGTCACTCCCTTGGTCACGTCGCCAGTCACTCCCTTGGTCACGTCGCCGGTCACTCCCTGGTCTCGCCGCCAGTCACTCCCTTGGTCACGTCGCCGGTCACTCCCTTGGTCACGTCGCCGGTCACTCCCTGGTCTCGTCGCCAGTCACTCCCTTGGTCACGTCGCCGGTCACTCCCTTGGTCACGTCGCCGGTCACTCCCTTGGTCACGTTGCCGGTCACTCCCTTGGTCACGTCGCCGGTCACTCCCTTGGTCACGTCGCCGGTCACTCCCTTGGTCACGTCGCCGGTCACTCCCTTGGTCACGTTGCCGGTCACTCCCTTGATCCTCTTCCATATTCTACATTAAACCCAGAAACCAATTCAGATTCTCCTTCAGCAAAATCAATGATCTACGATTTGTTTCAGCAAGACATGAAACAAATCAAACATTACAGGAAGATAAAGACACTAACAAATACCAAACCCCTATTTGATAAAAAAAAAAAAAAGTAAGGAATATCCTCTGATTAAAGAAATTAAATGTAATAAAATTAAAGCTAAACTAACTTCATAAGAAATAGTTTGAGCCACTGCATGTAAGCCTCCCAATAATGCATAATTAGAATTTGAAGATCAACGAGCTAATATAACAGTATAAACTCCTATACTCATACAAACAATAAAATGAAAATAAACCTCTTATATAGGGTATTAATATTCACAATATCAAAGATAAGAATAAACAAAATATAGGATACACATAATATAATAAATAATTAGAAACGGAAGGATTAATATGTTCCTTACAAAAAAGCTTAATAGCATCACCAAAAGGCTGTAAAAGACCTACAAAACCTACCTGATTGGGGCCTTTACGTAAATGAATATAACCTAATAGTTAACGTTCTAATAAAGTGAAAAATAACTATAACAGAAATTACTAATATTAAACCAACTAATTTATTAGAAATAATTCTCCACTTATTTTACTATCTATAACTATAAATCATATTTACAGATTCTAAATCTCTTGCACTTAATTCTGCCAAAATAGTTTAATTAATAATATTCAAATTAAAAAAATTAATTTAAATATTTTAGTACAAGAGGAGCACATATTTAAAATAAAGATAGAAACCAACCTGGCTCACGCAGATTTAAAGTCAGAACATGTAAGACTCTCAAGGTCGAACAGACCTAGTTATTGAACATCTGCACCCATAACTAATCTTAATCCAACATCGAGGTTACAATCTCTTTTTTCGATATGAACTCTTAAAAAGAATTATGCTGTTATCCCCAAGGTAAGTTAATCTTTTAATCATCAAATATGGATCATATAACTAATTTATTAAATATAAAGAATTGCTCACTTTATCTTCTAATCACTCCAATTAAATAAATTTCATAAAAACCAAAAAGTAAACTTTAACTCAATTACTACATATATTAAACTCTATAGGGTCTTCTTGTCCCTTAATAACGTTCTAAGTATTTTTACTTAAGACCTAAATTCAATATCAATTATCATAAAACAGAATTTACCTCATCCAACCATTCGTAAAAACCATCTACTGCAATAAATGTATCAAAACTTCCTTTAGAAACTTCAATTTACACAAAAATTTACATACAGACTAATGTTAAAATGAACAACTGTTTAAGCAAGAATCAAACTCAAACATATTGACTTACTAATTAATTAATACTTTACTTCAAAACGTTGGCTTAATAAAGTCAACAATTTTAATGATTCACTTAATAAATCAAAATCTAACAATAGTTATGGATCACAAATTTAATTTCTAATAATTAATCAAACTTTAACCATTTTAAGTAAAATTCAACAAAGGCCTTTCCTTGAATAAAAAAATTTTTTTTTTTGCCCAAAAATCCAATTTCAACTTTTCAAGAACATTGGTTCATTAACTTACAGTTCTATGTCCATAATCCACTGGGTGTCATTTTTTTTTTTTTTTTTTTTACTTTTTAAATGAAACCTAATGGATTTTGGATACAGATTATGTAAGCTTATATATATGAACAGTAAATTCACGCACTCCCTTGCTCTCTCTCCCGCTCACCATCTCTCCCGATCACCACTTCACGTCTACTCTTCCCATATTTATACCTTGTATAAATTTAGGTGTTAATATATATAATATAAATCTTTCTTGATAGATCTTAATAGAAGATAAGATATATATACATACAGCTATTAGGGTTCCTGAGGGCTAGGGTGTCTTTATTTTTCCAACCTCTCCATTTCTCTAAAATATTAACCCCTAAGATGCTGACCTGTCATGGCATGTAATACATCCTCTGATTGGTAATCAGAGGATATGGTCGGTGAATTTATTTTGATAATTCTCCCAGTCAGGTCGGTGAGACCCGTAAACCAACAACAGGTGTGGTCCTCCAGACATAGTGGGGTTTGTGAGAGAGCGATGTGACCACCAAAACATAAAAATATGGTGCTCTCTAAAAAACGGTTAGTATTACTGCTATTTGCTCTCTTCAATATCAAATTATGAAATATGACTCGAGGGGTAAAATGTTCCGGAGTTAAAATAGTCCCCCATTCGGATCTCCGGGCGGGGACGACTACTCGAGAACCAAAACATTATATTAATAGAAGATCTGACATCAGACTTCTACAATGGAATGCGGCTGGTCTCACACAAACAAAAAGAGTAGAACTGAATAAAATTGTATTTAACTATAAAATAGATATCTTTGTAATACAAGAAGCAAATCTAACAAATGACCAACTTAAATACTTCAGTTTTACTGGATTTTTACTACACTTATTACCCAAAAATAGACAGATAAGTAGTGGAATATTAGTTGGAGTCAAAAAGGATATTAAATCCTCCTTTGAAATTGTTAAAGAAATGGATAACACAGATAAAACTGAATTAATAAAGCTAAATTTTTGGGATAACAAAACACATCTACATTTATACAGTATTTACAATCCTCCCTGATGGTTAGCGTGTCTGCCTCACGTTCAAGAGGTCGCGAGTTCGAATCTCGCTTAGGGTAAGTTATCCGGGTAAGGTTTTTTCCGAGGTTTTCCCTTACCCTGAGAAGACGAATGTCGGGTAACTTAAAGCTCCATGGACCTCGGGCTCATTTGAGCATCATTTCACCCATTTCATTTCATTCACCGTCCAATATGACACAATGTTGGAGGACGTTAATTAAAACAAACAAACAAACAAACAATCCTCCCAGGAATGAACCAGATCTCTCACTTATTGACCAATTAATATTTATATTATATTATAACAATCGCAATTGGAGATTTCAATGCCCATTCCAAAAGATGGGGTTATGAAAAAGTGGATTCTACAGGGAAGATAGTGGAAGAATTTTTGAATACCACAACTTTTGAATTGATTTATAGTAAAGAAGATCCCACAACTTTCATACATTATTCTGGAGCAGGCATTAACCCAGACCTCTTGTTAGCTACAACAGATATTGTTTCAAAAATTAAAAAACAAGTTATAGAAGATCCAAGTTCTGGTCACAGAGCAGTAATTGCTGATATAAAACTAGAGAATACACATAACAGTCAAGGTCTTACGAATCTGTATTGGAACTTCAAAAAAGCAGATTGGAACAAATATAAAACTGAATTAGAACATAAATTTAAAGAAAAAACAAACTCACAGCTGCATGACCAACCAGATCATATGAACAAAAATTTCTGTAAAGTCATCCTAGAAACTGCAAAAAAACATATTCCTCGTGGAAGAATTAAAAATTTCAAACCCTTTTGGAACCCCCAGTTAGAAGAACTGAAAAAGCAAAGGGATATAGCTAGAAATACAGCTGAACAAACAAAAACATATCAGATACACAAATATGGCGAAAGAAATGTGCCTCACTAAAAAAATAAATTAATACTGCTAAAAGGAATCACTTTAATAATTTCTTAGAAAAAATGGATTATACGAGCTCGTAGGACAGCTCATAAGTTCATAAAAAATGTCAAGGACAGGAAAGAATACAACAGCACACCTATCATACACAACAATAAAATGTTAGTAAATGATGCAGTCATAGCCGAAACATTCAATAAATATTATGCTAATTCACATAAAGTAACAAGAAATAATAAAAAGGAACATAAAGAATTTAAGAAAGATTTGAAACAAGAAAGAGAATGTAATCCTAACACTCAGTGCAATATCTTTTTTCAAAATTTTAATATGCAAGAACTGAACATTGCAATAAATAATCTAAAAAACAAAAAGTCTCCTGGACCAGATCACATACATCCAGAGTTCATAAAAAACCTTGGAAAAACAGCAAAACAACAACTACTAAAACTCTACAATCTATCCTGGAAAACCACTGTACCTGCTGAATGGCGAAAGGCAATAATTGTCCCACTCTTGAAGAAAGACAAAACAGCGTCAGAAATAAAAAATTATAGACCAATAGCTCTTACTAGTATAATAGCAAAAGTGATGGAAGGAATGGTGTCAAACAGGTTAAATTGGTTTCTAGAATCACAAAATTTATTATCCCCATGTCAAGTTGGATTCAGAGATTTCCACTCTACAAATGAACAAGTCTTACTTCTCAGTCAAGAAATCAAAGACTCCTTCAATAGAAAAGAAGATAATTTATCAGTTTTTATTGATTTCCAAAGTGCATATGATTCTATATGCAGAACAAAACTACTAAAGAAAGTAAAAAAAATAGAGATACAAGGTCCAATGTTTTCATGGCTATGTCATTTCCTAACACAATGCTTTATTGCAACCAGATATGGAAGAAACATATCTAAATACAAACAAGTACACCGTGGCTTACCACAAGGTGCAGTGCTCAGCACTACACTTTTTAATATATTTATTAACGATCTGCCACAACAAATACAAGAATCAGGTGTGAAGTGTGCACTATTTGCTGATGACTTAGTAATGTGGACTTCAAAACCAAAAAGCAAAAGTACAGAACTAGAAAAAACCATGCAACAATCCTTAACCAACTTACAAAGGTGGACCAAAGAAAATTTAATGACTGCTAATACAACAAAATCAAACTACCAAATCTTTTCACTAAGAAAAAAACCACTAAAAATAAAACTAAATTTTGAGGGTCAACAATTACCAGAAACAAAGGAAGCAAAGTATTTAGGAGTTACATTTGATACCAAACTCACATGGACCAAACAAATAGAAAATGTAATACAAAGAGCAGAGAGGCGCCTTTCACTGTTAAAACGTCTAACAGGAATGAAGTGGGGATGTTCCAGAGCAACTCTTAACACAACATACAATGTATATATAAAGCCATTATTTACTTACTGCAGTGAAGTTCTTGTAACAGCAAACACAAAAAAAATTCAAATCTTTCAAAACCAAAGTCTGAGATTAATTACAGGTGCTATCAAAACCACACCAATAGCAGCTATGGAAATTCTAACCAACCAATGCCCCATTGAATATGAAATAGAAAAAGCGGCTCTTATTCAACACGAAAAGTTGATCAGACTCCCATTCAATACATGGCACAAGAGAAATTTTACACATACACTAAAGACTCAGGAGAGCTTTCTTTCCAAAATTCAAGACATCAGGAAGAATGTACACCTTCCTAATTCAAAGGAAAACTTAATATCTAAAGTCAATCCGACACAAACATTAGACATCACATATTATTTACACCTGACAGAAGAAGTTAAGAAAAGTGATACTCCAACTAGTGTTCTAAAATTATTGGCATTAGAGACAATCCATACTAGATTTCCAGAATATGAATGGCTCCATGTTTATACTGATGGATCATTGATATCAAACCAAGATGGAGCAGGTGCTGGAGTCACATGTCACCTCTTTTCCTATTATAAATTTTTAAGTTATGGAACTACTAACTTTGATGGAGAAATTGAAGCAATTCAAATGGCCCTACAAAATCTTTTGTACAGAATTTCACATTTTCAGCAAGCAGTTATTCTCTCAGATTCCAGGGCAGCAATTATAGCAATTACTTCCAAGTTGTCACCAAAAAACCAAACAGTTACAGAATGTTGGAAAATCCTTACCCATCTAACAGCACTTCAAAAACACCTAGTCTTTCAATGGATACCAGCTCACTGTGGACTGAGTGGTAATGAGAAAGCTGATTTTCTTGCAAAAAAGGGTACAGGCAATGTGCAGAAATCTATAGTTAATCTACCATTTTATGCAGCTAAAAGATTAGTCAACTCTGAATTCAAAAAAATTATTGCAAAATATTACTATGAAAAATCAAAGAATAAAAGATGGTAACTACCAACATTCAAACAGTAATTCCTGAGTATCCTCGAAAAACAGCAGTTGCAGCCTTCAGGTTGGTTACGGGACATGATTGTCTGGCAAAACATTTAAACAGAATTGGGATATATTCTTCACCACTCTGTCCTCTATGTGATCTGCAAGAGGAAATGGATCGAGACCACCTTCAAATATGCCCGGCCACTTCTAGTGCCCCATCCTTCAGTGAAAAATATTGGAGAGCAAGAGGATTAATGACTTCATTGTCAGAAATCCAGCATTAGCTAACAACAACTATTACTAAAAAGCAATTGTGTTGTGCATTCAGTAAGTGTGCTTATTCTACCACCTATCCAGGAGACAGAGAAAGTTTTACATTCCAACCAATAATTTGATCGGAGATTTCATTTGAAATGTTTTGATGCCCATGAATAAATTTTAAAAAAATCTGATCTGTTGCACTCACATGACTTTCTCTACTCTTGTGCTAACCATTCTTACATACCTATATCTTCGTGTTAATTGAGATAAGCATTTGTACGAATTATCTTATTGCTTATTTCCTTGTAGGTGCAAGGGGAATATTAGAATACAGTAGGCTGTGAGTGATAGTCAAATCTTTTAAAGCTTCAAGATCCATTTCACGAAAGTTTTAAGTTTTCCAAAACTGACCCAAATAACAAAGAATATCTCCAAAATGGTTCACTCTACAAAAAAGTTTATTCAGACATAAATTGTGTGTTTTAGCAAGATCTACATTTTTTGTACAGTAAGATTTTGTCTCTTATGGTTTACGAGTTATTCAAAAGTCATCCAGAGTTAGCAGGACTACATAGGCTATATCCAGAAAATTCAAATATACATTTTATTTGTTATCAAAATATCTCGAACATATGGCATTTTAATCAAAAGCGTTAGAGCCATTTTCAAGAAAATCTACATTTTCGAACAATTTTCCATATAAAGGGTAGTTTAGGGTGGGGCTATTTTCTTCAAAATCTTTGTGTCGCATCCCTGAAAGACATTAAACTGAAATACCAACTTCGTTTTTTAGTTAGCTGTCCACAGACTGACACACACACACTTTTTTCTAAAAATGCTTTTTTTTTTGGATTCAGAGGCATCTCAAAACATATATTTTTGGTGAAATTTCGACATCAAATTTTTGGGTGGAATACAATACTTCTACTTACCAGTAGAGAAAGTAAAAAGAAAGACATTTTAGAGAAAGGTCTGTTTGTGAACCTCATAGCTTAAAAATGAAATGATAGAAAAATACTAAACTTAGAAGTATGTCGTCCTCCATGTTTTTGGGATAACATGCTAGCCTCGGTTCCCGAGGTTGTGGTTTCAGACCTGGTGAAGGGCAATGGATTTTTTTCAGATGTAAAAATCGATAGCATGGCTTTCTTTGGAAGGGAAGTAAAGGCATTGTTGCTGTATCATAGACTTATGTAAAGACCTTCAAGCCTGGTAAAGAGCCCTCTGAGCAAAATTATGTAGTCTTTCATGCCCAATATAGAATGGGACACAGAACCACAGCAATTAAAGAGAGTCCATAACTAAAACTCAAGTTTAAAAATAAGTAAACCATGGAATGACATTGTTAGCATGAGTCAACTTGTTTGAATGCTTTTCTCTCTACTTACATCTTATTTATTAATGATTAGTACCTGGGAACATCTTCCCTTTCTCAACTGCACTATTGATGATGGGGAAGAGGTTTCCAGATACTGCTCCACAATAAGTAAGACATAAGTAAAGAGAAAAGCATTTGAGCAATTTGTTCACTTGCAACTGGTTAGTTGGATGAGAATCAGTTAATGAGAACTCGTTTATAGGTGAGGCCTCTGTTTTTATAATGACAGGAGCGAGTAGTTCTGAAGTTGGATATGCTACTGGTTCACTTGCTTATTGAAACTGTACCTTATTCTAATATATGTTGTTTGTTGTTGTTAGCTAATGCTGGATTTCTGACAATGAAGTCATTAATCCTCTTGTTCTCCAATATTTTTCACTGAAGGATGGGGCACTAGAAGTGGCCGGGCATATTTGTATGTGGTCTCGATCCATTTCCTCTTGCAGATCACATAGAGGACAGAGTGGTGAAGAATATATCCCAATTCTGTTTAAATGTTTTGCCAGACAATCATGTCCTGTAATCAACCTGAAGGTTTCAACTGCTGTTTTTCGAGGATACTCAGGAATTTCTGTTTGAATGTTTGGTAGTTCCCATCTTTTATTCTTTGATTTTTCAATAATTTTTTGAATTCAGAGTTGACTAATCTTTTAGCTGCATAAAATGGTAGATTAACTATAGATTTCTGCACATTGCCGGTACCCTTTTTTGCAAGAAAATCAGCTTTCTCATTACCACTCAGTCCACAGTGAGCTGGTATCCATTGGAAGACTAGGTGTTTTTGAAGTGCTCTTAGATGGGTAAGGATTTTCCAACATTCTATAATTGTCTGGTTTTTTGGTGACAACTTGGAAGTAATTGCTATAATTGCTGCCCTGGAATCTGAGAGAATAACTGCTTGCTGAAAATGTGAAATTCTGTACAAAAGATTTTGTAGGGCCATTCGAATTGCTTCAATTTCTCCATCAAAGTTTGTAGTTCCATAACTTAAAGATTTATAATAGGAAAAGAGGTGACATGTGACTCCAGCACCTGCTCCATCTTGGTTTGATATCAATGATCCATCAGTATAAACATGGAGCCATTCATGTTCTGGAAATCTAGTATGGATTGTCTCTAATGCCAATAATTTTAGAACACTAGTTGGAGTATCACTTTTCTTAACTTCTTCTGTCAGTTGTAAATAATATGTGATGTCTAATGTTTGTGTCGGATTGACTTTAGATATGAAGTTTTCCTTTCAATTAGGAAGGTGTACATTCTTCCTGATGTCTTGAATTTTGGAAAGAAAGCTCTCCTGAGTCTTTAGTGTATGTGTAAAATTTCTCTTGTGTCATGTATTGAATGGGAGTCTGATCAACTTTTCGTGTTGAATAAGAGCCGCTTTTTCTATTTCATATTCAATGGGCATTGGTTGGTTAGTATTTCCATAGCTGCTATTGGTGTGGTTTTGATAGCACCTGTAATTAATCTCAGACTTTGGTTTTGAAAGATTTTTTTTTTCTGTTCATAGAAAGATATAATTAAGGATTATTCTAATATATTGTTTAGTACTATTTCTTGACGATTCTTGCCACAATTCCCAACACTGACATCACAATTTGTTCGGCTAGCATATACATGTCAAGCCATCCGAAGGAGTTTCCAAAGTGTCTTCCAGCCTTGCAGATTTGCTATACCATACCGTAACTGTACTCTTCTGGACACTTGAGGTTTTTCCATTGATGCGTAATAGGTTACCCCCTAATGTCCCATTACAATCATACCGTTTGTTCCTACAGCAACATCATGCATTCATTTGTGATATATTTTCAGGAATGCTCTGTGATTCATATCCTGTTAACAAAAAGGTTTTTTCACAGGTGTACCATGAACTTGAAGAAATTTTGACCATCATTATGAATCCTTCCTGTATTTGTATCTGATTTATTTGAGACTTCTTCCAACTTATGACTACAAATATTCCTTCACTAGTAAACATATAGTTACATTTGTAGTTAACGATAATGTGTTCTTGACTATTTTATCCAATGAGCGCATTGGTGTCAATTTGATTTGATTTATTGTAACATACGTTTACAAGAAAATTGGGCAAATGCCCTATAAATAGGTGACTTGTCGGATAGTAATTTAACAAAATTACATGGATATACAAATATAATAAAATTTCAAGTACAAAGTTTGTTAAGCTTCAGAAAATAAATATAACGTTTCATGTATACAATATAACACATTCTCAAAATATATGTAAGGATCAAATTCACAATATTACTAGATCATCATTCATATATTCAGTCATTGGGTACTAGGCCTTGTCAATTGTAAGTTTTTTATTGTTTTGTTAAAATATATCAGGTTTTTTATTGCTCTAATAGCGCTGGGTGGTTTATTATAAACTTTTATACCAGCAAGTAATGGACATTTTTCATACGTTAATCTGTGCATGAGAGAGTTCAGATTGCTTTTGGTTCTTGTTTCATGACTGTGATGTATCAAAGTATATATATTTAATCACTTCATAGAGATATGGTGAAGGGAGAGTTAGTATTTTTAATTTTTTAAACAGATTTCTACACAAATCTTTAGGTTTGGTTCTTGTCATACGGATTATTCTTTTTTGGCTTTTAAAAATGGTTTCCCAACATGAAGCATTTCCCCATAGTATGATCCCGTATGCCATTATGCTATGAAAATAACTGAAGTAGACTATTTTTCTTGTTTCAATGTTAATAAGTTCCGTTATGCAGTACATGTTAAAGCGAGCACTGTTTAGTTTTTTAGATATATATTGAATGTGGTCGTCCCATTTTAATTGATTATTTGAAATAGTACCCACAATTTTTTATGTATTAGCAAGGTTAACTGAATGAACGAGACTACTATCACAAATTTTGCTTTGAGTATTAAGCTGCATAATAAATGTTTTATTAGTGTTGAGTTTCAGAGCATTATAGTTAAACCATTTTTTGATGTGATCTACAGTTACTTTAGCACTATGCCATAGTTCATTAAAATTTTGCCCACTAAGATAGAAGTGTCATCCGTGTACATGATTGTTTTACCAGTTATGCAACTTGGAAGGTCATTAGTGTATAATACATAGAGTAGTGGACCCAGGACACTTCCTTGAGGTACTCCAGTTTTTATAATGTTCCAATTTGATTTAATGGAGTCAGTTTTGTTTGAAATTACACTTCGTCTACGCTGTTTAAAATAATTAGTGAACCATATGAGTTCCATATTTCTAATACCATAAAAGTTTAATTTGGTTAATAATATTTCATGATCAACACAATCGAATGCCTTAGAGTTATCGCAGATTAAGATAGCTATTTGTTGCTTGTCATCAATCATTTTTATGCATCATTTACCAAAAATTATTAACGCTGATATTGTTGAATACTAGCACTGTTATGATTTAATAGTTATTCTATTAATAACTTATCAACTTATGGTTTCATCATCATCATCATCTTTATTATTGTCAATGGAGCTAATACAGCTCAGATGGTCAAGGTTAAATAGTTTATGTATTACTGGCTTAAAATAATGGAAATTAATACAAATATAATAATTTCAAATCATGTATTCACAAAAGTAGAAATACACAAAAGTGAGAATATTAAAAAATAATGCTCATCTAGATCATAGTCACATTTCATTTAATGAGTACAAGCATTTATGGATTGAAAATTCTAGAAGTCTTTTGTTAAATATTTTCCTTGCAGTTGTTTTAATTGACGTTGGTAATTTATTGTACATAGTTGCACCAAGAATATAGGGTTCGTTATCAATAATACTTTTGTTAGCTGATATCCTATGCATGTCATTTCTGTTTCTTGTTAAATATGTGTGTCTATCATTGTCTTTTTGACTGGGTTGGGGTTTTGTTACTACAAGTAGGGTAATTTTGAACACAAAGAGGGAATAGATGGTAAATATGCCATTAGAGCGAAGGATTCCTCTGCAGGAGTCCATATGTTTCAGGTTATAAATTATTCTAATAGCCTTTTTTTGTAGGACGAATAGGATATTCAAGAGTGCTTTTGCAGCATTACCCCATACTTCGATACAGCGGTTTGGGTGTGGAAAGATCAATCCATAACACATTAGTTTCATCATTAACGTAAGTTCTCATGATTTTAAATAGGAATAGGGTTTTACTTAATTTATTGCAGGTGATATTTATATGCCTATCCCTGTCGTCTATTTGTACACCAAGGAAAGAGTGATCATGGGGGAAAGCTCCCAGTTACTACTGTCATGAGATTTTGATTTACTTAAGTCAATCATAATTATTTTGGTTTTGCTTTTATTCATATTCAAATTGTTGAGCGCCTCAACCCCATTAGTATGTGATATGCTGCCTAGGACTCGTCCCAACGTTAAGCAAACTTGGTATCAAATTTTGGTACCTTTCAAGGATGCAACATAAAAATTCCTATGGCATTTTAATCAAATTCGTTAGAGCCATTACATTTGAGTTATGCTTTCCATAGACTGACACACACACACACACACACACACACACACACACACACACACACACACACACACACACACACACACACACACACACACACACACACACACACGGACCTTTTTCTAAAATTTTTTTTTTTATTCAGGGGGTCTCAAAACGTATATTTCTGGTGAAATCTCGACATCGAATTTTTGGGTGGAATACAATACTTCCCCTACTTACCAGTAGAGAAAGTAAAACTGTACATCTCGTTAAAAGGTACAAGTTATTTCTAAATGCATTTTTTGTGGAGTTAACCATTTTGGAGATACCTATTCCTTGTTATTTTGTGTTTTGCAGTACTTTAAACTTTTCTCAAATTGAAAATCGTTCTTAACTTTTTTATCTCTTGGCCATGCAAAGAGTATGGAATTTCAAAGCTTTAAAAGATTTGGAAAGGGTAGAGTGAAACTGAAAAATTCAATGCTATGACTGCGATTTGAACCACAGATCCTCAGGTTACCGCCCGACTGCTCTAACCACTAAGCTATCGTGTACAAATGCTGACATGACATTAAATTCTCCAACTCACTCGCATTTCTCCCGATAAACCACACAAGGAGGTCTCAATATACTTTGAGTTTACATACCTTAATGGCGGCTTACAGTATTGTCAGTACTTTGAAGCAGTATCTTGTGTAAGCCCTCTGAAATCATTATACATGTCAGTTAAAGCACACTGACTTCATTTTTTACTTTCTCTACTACCATACGTATAGTAAAGTAGAGGAAGTATTGTATTCCACCCAAAAATTCGATGTCGAGATTTCGCTGAAAATATGTTTTGAGGGCCCCTGAATCCAAATAATAATAATAATAATAATAATAATAATAATAATAATAATAATAATAATAATAATAATAATAATAATAATAATAATAATAATAATAATAATAATAATAATAATAATAATAATAATAGTAATAATAATAGTAATAATAATAATAATAATAATAATAATAATAATAATAATAATAATAATAATAATAATAATAATAATAATAATAAAATAAAGAAAAAAGACAAGAAAAAGCGATTTTATTAAAACGTGTGTGTGTGTGTGTGTGTGTGTGTGTGTGTGTGTGTCAGTCTGTGGACAGCATAACTCAAAAACGAAAAGTCTTAAAAACCAAACCTGGTATTTAAGTTTGTCTTTCAAGGATGCGACACGAAGATTCTGAAAAAAATTGATTCACCCAAAACTACACTTTACATGGAAAAGTTTTCTAAAATTTTGATTTTCTTGAAAATGGCTCTAACGATTTTGATTAAAATGTCATATGTTTAAAATATTTGTATGACAAAATGTATATTTTGAATTTTCTGGCTATAGCCTATGTAGTCCTGTTTACTCTAGATGACATTTGAATAATTCGTAAACCGTTAGAGATAGACAAAATCTTACTGTACAAAAATGTAGATATCGCTAAAGCACACAATTTATGTCTAAATAATTATTTTTGTAGATAACCATTTCGGATATATTCCTTGTTATGGGTGTCAGTTTCGGAAAACTTAAAACTTTCGTGAAATGAAACATCGGAATCTCAAAGCTTTAAAAGATTTGAATATCGCACAAAGCCTACTGTATTCTAATATTCCCCTTGCACCTACAAGGAAATAAGCAATAAGATAATTTGTACAAATGTTTATCTCAACTAACACGAAGAAGATATAGCAATAAGCGTTTATTGAATGCTTAGTACGAGTAGAGAAAGTCATGTGACTGCAACACATCAGATTTTTTGTAAAGTACGATTTGGTCAATTTCTTACCGTTTACCAGTTATGCAAGTCATCAAGAGTAAACAGGACTTCGTGGGTTACAGCCAGAAAATTCAAAATATACATTTCATTTGCCATAAAAATATCTTAAACAATGGCATTTTAATCAAAATCGTTAGAACAAATCATTAGAGAAAATCAAAATTTTCCAAACATTTTCCGTATAAAGAGTAGGTTAGGGTCGAAGAATTTATTTTCAAAATCTTCATTTCGCATCTTTCATATTAAACTTAAAAAACTACTTTCTTTGGATTCAGGGGGCCTCAAAACGTATTTCCGGTGAAATCTCGACATCGAAATTTGGGTCGAATACAGTACTTTCCCTACATTACGTAATAGAGAAAGTAAATGTTATTAACAGCAATCTACAAACAAAACATGGCGCAATGTTTCTTACAAGCATCGTATAGGAAATAAGCATAAGCACAGTCAGCTGTTCACAGCATTCTCTATGCCTCTGCTTGACTCTCGCTTGTTTGCCGTATTTAGGATTTGTATGCACATACATATATTATAGTACACATTTAGAAGCAGAGGCTTCTCCTGAGCTACATATATTTCGTAATCCTCTAAGTCTATTTTTGTGTTGTGGCTGACGGAAGTTAATGTATCATTTTCAGGAAACTGCTTTTCCAAAGTCTGGAAAGGAAACAATAAAGATTAAGGAAGATTACTGGGAGGTCCTGGACCATCTGTGCCTGTGAGGATTAATGATGTGCACAGTGAGTGTTGTTTCAAGCCTGGACAAAGTATTAGCGTGTACTTAACCTCCGACCCCTACTGGCTGAAATTTGAGACATTCACATAAGAGGGCAAGGGGGTCCTGCCAATGACAACACTACGGGCGGTCGGGAGTATTCCTCGTACCCAAAGAAACGAGCAGGGGATATTTTGGGGTTTAAATCACTAAACACGTGATAAGTTGTACGAGGATTATGAAATTTTACTGAAAGGGTAAACAGAAGTG